>CM060901.1:457030382-462030382 GCA_030737815.1 Allium fistulosum
AAAATTTCAGACCCAAATTATCAGTATATTATTCGAAATAAATTTATAAACCCAATTAACCCTATTTTCTTTTGAAAATTCATAGTAATCTTTCCATAGCTTGGAAAATTATCAAAATTAAAACCCAACTCTAAAATCATGTTTTACATAACATAAAATTTTTCCATGGCATTTAAACATCAATATAAATTGGTTTTGCCCTAAAACCGCATATAATCTTATTTAAGCATTCTTGTTTAAATTAAACAAATTGTAATTCCAGAAATCGAATTCCACGCTTCAATCTAATTTACAATCAAATTCATCTAACCGATCCTCTTTTCCTCTTCGTGATGCTCTCCTAAATCATACTTACGCTCAAGTAGTTAAAGATTGATTGCCTTCTTTCTAGTTTTATAAATCACTTTATAGAAGTCTTAAGAAAAACTGGATTGATGCTAAGAGAGGGAGGAATTTCTGTTACCGTTGTGGAGATGATAATCTTGCAAAGCAATGTTGTGATCGTATAAGATGCTTTGCATGTGGAAATTTTGGACATAGAAAGAATGACTGTTCAACTAAATCGAAGTCTGTCTCTTGCAAACCCGTTCCCTGTCTGTCGTTGGTAGACCATGGATTCCAGTTCGTTCTGAAATGTATGTTATTAAAAAGGATATTGCTCGATCATCTTTGGCAAATGAGGAATGAGGGAATTAAGTATTTGGAGGATTTGTTTATTCATTTCAATGCTATAAACTTGCTTGATACTGGTAAGGGGCATCGTGACAGATTTGGAGATCCTGAAGATTATTTTGGAGAATCTGAATCTTATTCTAACAAATCTGATTCAAATGATAATAGAGATAATGTTTCGTATAGGAATAAAGGTTATGAAGATTCTGATTTCGTTTTTTCAACGAGGAAGGAAAGATTCATGGATATGATCCAATACTGTTCGACCCTGCTGTTTCTCAATGTATTGTGGATTCTCATTTGCCAAAGGAAAGTGTTCTGCTATTTAATGCTGTCTCATTCATGGTTGATTCTGGAAATGTTGCTGAGTCGAGTGATATGAAAAATGGTTTCATTCATTTAAATAAAAAATGAGATAAAACAAAATCTTGTGAAATGTGCATTTTTGAGTTACCTACTGCCAATCCATTTGAGAGTCTTGATTCTTTGATAGCCCCTGATCTAAGTTTTGAAAGTTATGGAGTTGAATGTGGATTGGAGGGTCATACCTCTGTTGATAGCTATGCTGTGAAACAAACGAAGACAGTAAGTGGGAAAGAAGCAATTACTGATGATAGTAATGGTGTGAATTTTGACGTTAATATACTTTCTAAAGAAGCCATGATGGATCGGTCAGGAGTTAAAGGATCTATGGATTCTGATGTTATTGTCCAGAATGTCAAGTGGGGCGATATTAGTGATTACGATAATCGTATGGCTAATGATTTGAAGAGTATTGAAGTGAATCTAAGGGTTGCTGATGTTAATGGGTCAGATAAGTTATGGGATGTATCAGGAGATGAGTGTTTGATCATGTCTTCTATTGATGTTGATGATATACGTGCAGGTATCAGGGTGCATGGTGCACATAAATTTCGTGATTCAGTTGATAAGCTTGACTTGAGTATAGTTCCTTTCGTTGATAATCATGTTGAAATGGTCAGAGTTATTGATGATAGGCTTGGAAATCCAGTATCTGTTGGTTTCGAGGATTATACTGGTGATGATAATACTGATAAGCTTGATGTTGGTGATGTCTTGGTTGATAAGCTTGATGTTGGTGATGATAGTAGTGATAAGCTTGATGTTGATAAACTAGATGTTGTTTTGGTTGATAAGCTTGATGCTGATAAGCTTACTGTTGATGTTGGTGATGATAGTATTGATAAGCTTGATGTTGGTGATGATGTGGTTGAACATTCAGTTTTGCCTATTGCTGGAAGTGATCGTTTGGAGAAGATAAAGATGGATGGTGCTGATGATTTGAAAAAGGGATTAGTGAATGATTTGGATGCTTTAGACTTGGTGGAGCAACCAGCGAATAGCAGCTTTATTAACAAATTTTTTATTGATGGCCGAAATTTGGTGTCTGGTGATTTAGTTGATAACGTGGATAGTATCAAGGGGAACAATGATTTTGTTAACACTATGTTGCCGAATGCTTGTCTTTTAGTTCGAACTAGTGAGATAGGCAGCTATTCCGCTTCTTGTTCTTCTTCATCGAGGAGAGGTAGAAGTAGGAAGTTTTGTGGTTGTTAGCGGATCCGTTAGATGTAGTGCCGGGATACATTCTACCCTTTCTCAGTCTTCTGGTAAGTTACCTGAATCGAGTGCTGCAAGTGGTGCTACGAATTCAGGTCCAAGTATGTTTTTTGATTTGGGTAGTATGTATTTATCATATGCTCTAGGTAGTTTGTCATCTTTTGAGTTTATTTAGTTAGCTAATGGTACCGCTTTTATTTTTTCTGATGCTGAGGTAGATCTAGAATATATTAGAAGTAGGGAATTTGACAGGTCCAGATCTGTTGGTATATGAGGATTATTAGTTGGAATATCAGATGTTTGAACGATTTAAATAAGTGTAACAAAGTTAGAGCTTTTTTTAAAGATTATTCTATTGACATTGCACTCTTAGAAGAAACTAAAATTGAATGTCCCGATATTCGTTTTTATAGAAAATTAGGTGGGTTTAATTTTAAGAAATGAGTTTATTTACCTTCTGTAGGTGCTTCTGGGGGTTTAATGATTGGGTGGCGGGTAACTATTTTAAGCTACTTCAGTGTATTTCCAAGCATCATTCTCTGCATATTATTCTCATTAATCTTAGCGATAATTCTTTTTTAAATATTTCTAATGTTTATGGGCCTAACTCAAAAATGGGTCGTCGGATTCTTTGGAATGAATGTCTAGAGTTTAGATCTTTAACTCCTGGTCTTGGAATTTGGGGGGTGATTTCAACGTTACGCGTTTTATAGGAGAGCGTTCACATCGGGAGGGTGATTTCTCCGCTATGGGGGATTTGATCAATTTATTATAAATTCTAATTTGATTGAAATTCCTCTTTCTAATAGAGAATTTACTTGGAGTAACACTAGGGAGTCCCCATCTTTGGCTCTTCCGGACAGGTTTTTCGTTAGTGATGAAATTGAGGATAAATTTCCTATTTGTAGAGTGTCTGGTTTGGCTTACACTTATTCCGATCAGTGTCCTATTATTCTCACTTGTGAACAACATAGAGTTATTAGTAGATCTTTTAAATTCAAAAAAATGTGGTTATTAGAATCCAATTTTTCGAATTTAATTAGGAATAAGTGGATTTCTATGAGCTTTTATAATATTAGAAATAAGGATAATTTTGCTAAAAATTTGGTTTTAAAACTTAGGGATTTTAGGAATTGTCTTAAAAATTGGAATAATTTTTTTTGGGTAGTATTCAAATTAAAAAAGAAAACATACTTTTTGAAATGCTTAAAATAAACAAGATAGAAGAAACTAGACAACTGAATCTAGGTGAGCGTAACATTTCGCTAATCTAAAAGAAGATCTTAACTCTATTTTAGAAAAAGAGGAGGTTATGTGGAAACAGAGAGCTAGAATTCAATGGATAAATGAAGGAGACAATAATACCAAATTTTTCCATAATTTGGCTAATATAGAAAACGTATTAATACGATTAATTCTATTTTTGTGAATAACGAAGAATTGGTCGATCAAAGAGATCTTAATAAGGCTTTTACAGACTATTATAGAGATATTTTTGGTAATAAAAATAAACATAGAATTAATGCTAGATAGAACAATCTTTATCCTTCTGATTCTAATGTTGATCTCTCTGAGTTAGATAATCCCTTTATTGAAGAGGAAATTTGGAAAGTTATTAATGACATGCCAGGTGATAAATTCTCGGGCCCGAATGGATTCCCTATTTTCTGTTACAAAACTTTTTGGGTCGTTTTAAAATTCGATTTAATCAGCATGTTTAACGAGTTCTATAATGGAAAATTGCAATTAGGAAGATTTAATTTTGCAAATGTTATTTTGTTGCACAAAAAAGTAGGTGCTAATAATTTAAAAAAAATTAGACCTATTACTTTAATTAACTGTTCGGTTAAAATTATTTCTAAAGTTTTAGCCAATAGACTTAGTATAAGAATGAACGATCTAATAGACTGTTCACAAACTGCTTTCATTAAGGGGAGAAATATCACTGATGGTGTGGCTGTTGTTCAAGAATACATTAATCACTGTTGTAAGAATAACATAACCTGTGCAATTTTAAAATTAGACTTTGCAAAAGCCTTTAATTCGGTTGATTGGGAATTTCTAGTTGATATTTTTCATGCTAGAGGTTTCAGTCATAGATGGATTAACTGGATTATGAATTTACTTAGAACCGGTAACTTTAGTATTATGGTTAATGGTATTTTAGGGAATAAAATTCAACCTAAGCGAGGTTTAAGGCAAGGTGACCCTTTATCACCTCTCTTGTTTAACTTAGCCGCAGATGTTTTCGCTAAGATAATTAAAAAAGCGGTTGATAATGGATCCTTGGGGAATGTGGGTAACGATATCTCGCGTAACGGTATATCTGTCCTTTAATTTATTGATGATACCTTGCTTTTTTCCTCCCACTTGCCTAGACACATTATCACTCTTAAATTTATTTTACATAGTTTTGAACTTTTGTCAGGTTTAAAAATAAATTTTGATAAAAGTTCAGTTTTAGTTTTAAATGATTTTGAAAAGGTTGAAAATTTAGTTACTAATACGCTTAAGTGTAAAACTATGAATTTTCCTTTTGACTATCTTGGTATTTTGATTGGACTTACTAAACTTAAACATGATGACTGGTTTATTATCATAGATAAAATCAAAAATAGGATTTCTAACTGGAATGGGAGATTTTTATCGAGAGCGGGTAGATTAGTTCTGATAAACTCTGTCTAATCAGCTCTCCAAATCTATTGGATGTCTATGCATCTTTTTCCAGATTTGGTGACTGATAAAATTGACAAAATTAGAAGGGACTTCTTATGGAGTGAGGAAAACTCTAACAGTAGTATTAAATATTTAGTAAATTGGGAAACTGTTTGTAAGTCCAAAAAGGATGATGGTTTAGGAGTCATTAATTTGCGTAATATGAATTTATCGTTGTTAGGTAAATGGTTACGGAAGTTTAAGGATATTAATGGTAATCCTATTTGGAAAGAAATCATTTCTAAATATTACTATAATGGTAGAAATAATTTATATAAAATTACACCTACGGTTATACGTAAATTGTCCAATTTTTGGAAATCCCTTTTAAAATGTCACGAGATTTTTAACTTAGGCACTAATACAATAGTTCATTCAGGTAATAGTACTTCTTTTTGGCATGATCGTTATCCCTCTTAGGATAGAATTAAAAGAGCTATATGAAATCTGTAATTTTAAGGATGCTTTAATATAGAAGTTTTTTCTCTCGAAAATGACCCTCATTGGAATTTTAGTTTTAATAGAATTTTAGTAGGTTCGACTCTTTGGCAGCTTGCTTTGCTTTATGCTTGATTAAACCTATATAATACTGATAATGATAAAGGTAATATTAGTTGGGAATATGATAAGAGTAAGAAATATACTTCTAATTCTTTTTTATAGATTTATTAACTTTTCGGGTGTAACCAATAACTCTTTTAAATTTATTTGAAATCAAATGCTCTTCCTAAATCAAAAATTCACATGTGGTTAATTATGCATGGAAAACTAAATACTATAGAATTTTTAAAAAGAAAAAATATGCAAATTGATAATAAAAGTTATTTTTGTAATCTGCATTTTGAAGATATTAAACAATATACTATGATTGCATGGATACTTATTTCATTCTGAATAATACCCATAAAATCTTTTAACTTTAATCTAACAACTAAAATTTATGATTGTGAATATTATTGGAATAGTTTTAGATTTAAGTTCAAAATGGAAAATAGATTTTTACTTGACACTTTATTCATTATTATATGTTGGTATATTTGGTTTGAAAGAAATCATAGAATTTTTAAAAATAATTATAGTCATTTTAATAAATTGATTTTTATAATTTCTACATTTTGCTTTAATTGGATATCTAATCCTAAATATTAATTATCTAAAAATAATCTATTTAAAGAATATCTTAATAAGGTTAATAATAATATTAAACTATTTAAACATAAAAATAATATTTTTGACATTAATAATTGTAGTATTAATATTTTTCAAACTTAAATGATGATATTACCGTGTATCATAATTTACTTTTGATCAAAAGACCATAAGGATATTTTTTATTTGTTTTGGTTATTGTTTTTTTAGTTTATAGATCTTTAAGTTCATTTGATCATGGATTCCTTTTAGTCATTTTTCTAATCTTTATTTATTCTGTTCTATTAGGTTGACTTTTAATCTTCATATTATCCTTTTAGTTATTGTATTCTATAGTTTTTCATATACTTCTAACATCTTAATATCGGGCGGTGGCCATGTCGGAGCTCGGTATTGGAGTGTAATGGGCGCTGGCCATGCCATAGCTCATTTTAGGGGTACCTGAGTTTTTCCTTTGATTCTTGTACTTAGATTAGCTACCTATCAGGCATGTTGGCAGCACATTGTCTTGTGATATATATATATATTATATACATGTGTGCTCTCCTCTATTTTAGAGGATCACACATTTTTCTCAAAAAAACAAATTGTAATTCAAGCATATCATCATCCAAATCATCATAAAAACGAATTTACCCTTAAATCCGAATGCATATGATTATAAAAAAAATAGAGATGGAATGAATTATCATTCACCTTGATTAAGATAAGGAGATTAGATTGAGATTAATTTCTCCTAAGCTTGAATCCCTAGCTTTACTTTGATTTCTCTTCTCTTAATGGACGGCTCCTCTTTACATTTTTATTTTGCGTTTTCAAAATGACGTGAATGGGAAATGAAATGGTAGGAAAGAGAATATATAAGGGTAAGGGTTGTGTGTGGCAAATTCCCAATGTACCCTTATGTGAATTAATTAACTTATAACTCATTCTTAAGCCCATTTAGTTATTTAAGTGATAGCGGCCTTATTATATTTATTCAAATCTCAACCCCCTTATCACTTAACATTTGCATTATTCTATTTAATTTATCTAACTAAATCTCCTGAATAATGATAAAAAATTAGGGGTGTTACAGGCTTCCCTCCTTGAAGAATTTCATCCTCGAAATTCAGTAAGGACTAAATACTAAACATAGCAATCATCTATAAAGACTCCTAACAACCATACTAGTCTAACCGACTAGGAATTATCCATATAAATATAATATAGACGTACCCTCAAAGCAAACTAGGATAATTTTCTCGAATCTTGTCCTCTGTTTCCTAAGTACAGTCCTTCTCGTTGTCGCTTCACTGAACTTTCACCAACTTGACTGTCTTGTTCCTCAATCTTTTCTCATCCCTCGCTAAAACCCGAAATGGTGGTCTAACAAAAGCCAAATTAGGCTCTACTACTAAGTCTTCCAACCCTGTCAGAAGAATAGTAGTCTCTGGATTAGGCACATACTTGTGAAGATGAGATACATGAAATACATCATGGACACTTGCCATACTGTTCGGTAACTCTACTCTATATGCGAGCTTTCCAATCCTCTCTATAATCTGGAATGGACCAACATATCTCGGTGCCAGTTTCCATGACTTCCCAAACCATACCACACCCTTCATTGGTGATACCTTAATGAAAACCTTATCTCCAACTGAGAACTCTAAGTCTTTACGCCTTTTATCTACGTAACTCTTCTGTCTGGATTGAGCTTCCTTCATCCTTTCTCGGTTCAACTCAATCCTCTCTGACGCCTCCCTAATCAATTCTGGATCTAAGACCAATCTGTCTCCAGTCTCCAACCAACATACTGGTGATTTGCATGGCCTTCCATATAAAGCTTCAAAAGGCACCATTCCTATACTAGTCTGGTAACTATTATTATAGGAAAACTCAACCAAATGTAGGTGATCTTCCCAAGATCCACCAAAATCCAATACACAAGCTCTCAACAAATCCTTGAGTACTTTATTGACTCTCTCTGTCTGCCCATCCGTTTGAGGGTGATATGTAGTACTCATCTTGAGCTTAGTGTCTAACACATCCTATAGGGTCTTCCAGAATTCACTAGTGAACAGAGCATCTCTGCCACTGACTATGCTACTAGGAACTCCATGTAGTCTAACTATGTTCTTCGTAAACAACTTCGCCAAAACAAGTGTCATCCTGGTTGACTTAACTGGAATGAAATAGGCACTCTTGGTCATCCTGTCCACCATGACCCATATACTTTCATTTCCCCTATTCGATCTTGGCAACCACTCTATAAAATCTATGGATATCGAATCGCATTTCCAAGCTGGAATCTCTCGAGGCTGAAGCAACCCACTCATCTTCTAATGTTTAGCTTTCACTTGTTGACAGTTTGCACACTGCCTAACCCACAAGCCAACATCCCTCTTCATACCTTCCCAATAGAAGCTCCCTTTCATATCTTGATACATCTTGGTCCCTCTAGGATAAATCATAAACTTGGATCGATGACATTCCCCAAGAACTTCTTTCCTCAAGTTCTCAATATCTGGAACACATAATCGCCCCTTATTTCTCAACCATCCTCTCTGGTCAAGACAAAAATCTTTCAGATCATCAATCTCAGTACAAACCTCAAGCCTTCTGTTCTTCTTGGCTAATAATGGATCCTCCTTCTGCTTAGAAGCAATTCTATCAATCAACACTGGTCGAACTTCTAAATAGGAAAACATGGAAGTACTCTGACTAGAACTAGCAGTCGATCTTAACTGCACATCACAACTAGTCAAAGCTTCTAGATCCTTCCATTCTGCCAACATTGCCAAAACCACATTCTAGTGTCTTCTGCTAAGAGCATCCACTACTTTATTACCTTTCCCCGGTGTATACTCTATACCAAAATCATAAACAGCCAAAAACTCCAGCCACCTCTGATATCTCATATTCAGCTCCTTTTGAGAGAATAAGTATGTTAAAGACTTATGATCTGTGTATAGCTCAAATCTCTCCCCTAAGAGATAATACCTCCAAATCTTCAATGCAAAGATCACCATAGCCAACTCCAAATCAATCCTATGATATCTCATCTCATGCGGTCTAAGCTATCGTGAAGCGTAGGCAATCACTTTACCCTTTTGCATCAACACGGCTCCCAATCCAGTTCCACATGCACCAATATACACCATTAACCTTTGGTTTCCGTTTATTACTACTAACACTGGTGCACTGGTCAAAAAATGCTTTAACTTAAGGAATGCTTCCTCACATTTGTCGAACAAAACAAACTTCACCTTCTTTTTGGTAAGCTTAGTTAAAGGTGCTGCTATCCGCGAGAAATCCTTAATAAATTTCCGATAATAACCAGCAAGTCCAAGAAAAATTCTAATCTCAGTCACCATCTCTGGTCTCTTCCAATTATTAACAACTTCAATCATATCTGGATCAACTGATAACCCTTTCTCTAAAACCACGTGACCAAGAAACTTAACCTCTTTTTTCCAAAAATGACACTTGAAAAACTTCGCCTTTAGATGATTCTGCCTCAGCATCTCAAGCACAACTCTAAGATGATCTTCTTGCTCTCTTTCATCCTTGGAGTATACCAAAATGTCATCTATAAAAACCAACACGAATCTGTCTAAATACTCTCGGAAGACTTGGTTCATCAAATCCACAAAGAAAGTAGGTGCATTTGTCAATCCGAATGGCATTACTAACCATTCGTAGGAAGCATATCTAGTTCGAAAGTTGTCAAAGGAATGTTGTCCTCTGCCACTCTTAACTGATGGAAACCTGTTGCCAAATTCAACTGGGAAAACACTCTAGCTCCACTCAACTGATCAAATAGATTATCAATTCTCGGCAAAGGATACCTATTCTTTATCGTCCTTTCATTCAGCTTACGATAGTCGATACACATCCTCAACGACCCGTCTGGTTTCATTACGAACACCACGTTCGCTCCACTAGGCAAACTTCTTGGTCTAATAAAATATCTTCCTTTTAGATCCACTAACCGCACCTTCAATTCCTTCATCTCAGTCGGTGTCATCCTACTAAGTGGTCTACTCACCGGTTTAGCTCCTGGCACAAGGTCTATTCGAAATCAACAGCTCCTTTCAGTGGTAGTCCTATGACTGGCTCAAAAACATCTGCAAATTCTCTTACGACTCGAACCTGACTTAGCTTTTCTCCTACTTCCATTGCACTTAACAAAGAACAACTACTCCGGTCAGAATTCTCCACTGAGAATATAATTCGGTTATGACTATCAGGGTGTCTTAGTGATATCTCACTATCCTGGCGAAATATCCTAGCCTCATACCTTCTCAACCAATCCATACCCAAAATGATTCTGAAATCTACAAAATCGAAAACATACAGACTGCATGCAAACTTATGACCCAACAAATCAAGTTCTAACTGGTCACATCTCATCCCCAGAGTTGCATACCCTCCTATTGGATTTCCTTAAGGAAGTAACAAGGTACGTGGGTTCTAAGCATAACCTATCAACCAAACACTGAGATATAAATGAATGTGATGCACCGGTATCAAATAGTATCCTAACTGGTATACTCTGAATAAAAAACGTACCTTCCATCATAGTCTTTCCTTTACCAGCTGTAGTTGGCTTAGCTAATGATCTAACAGCAAAGACCTTTCCCTTGTCCACCCTGACTGGCTTTAGACGATGGTTCTTATAATGTCCAACTTGGTCACAGTTGAAGCACTTCACATTCTTCTTGTCTTCAGTCTTCTTCCCCTTGCCTGAACGGCACTCATTTGCGTAATGACCCTTCTTGTCACATTTATAGCAAACTAAATCAGCCTTTGCCTTCTTGGCAGCATCTCCCTTCTGGGCTCCCTTCTTCTTAAAGAATTTTCTTTTCTTCCCCTGAGAACCCTGGGTTTCAACTGGCTTCTCTCTAGCACAAACATCAAGCATCTCTTCATGGCGAATTGCCATCTCCACAACCACATTACAAGGATCACGGATATGTGTCATGGTCACTCTAGAAAGCTCAGGTATCAAACCCCGAATTAACCTCTAATTGCTTCTGATATCAGTGTCAACAAAAGCATAACCATATCGAGACAGCTCATCAAACCTGATGGCATATTGATAACTGTCATCTCTCCCTGAACTAGATCCATAAACGTCCTCATCAACGCTGAGTTAGCAACCTTAGATAAAAACCTCTGTTCAGATCTCCTTTTGAACTCATCCCATGTCAACTCTTCCTCCGGAACTCCGGTAGTAACACTATTCCACCAATGAAGTGCCGACCCCTGCAACTGTCTAGAGGCCAACCTTCTCTTCTGCTCATCCTCTAAACCCAGATCGGCAAAGATATGCTCACAATTCAACAACAATTCTCTATCTCAATAACATCCTCTGTTCCCATAAATGATTTCCCACCTAAACTGGTGTAATCTCTGCTTGACTTAACATAGTTATTCCTAACTGGAGCCATAGGATTTGCTCCTCCACATTCCCAGCAACTCCAACAGCAGCTCCTGCGTGCATCACATTGATGAAGAACCGATACATCGCCCCCATATCTATTGGTGAATTTCCAACAACTACATTGGCTATAGCAATTTAGTTAGCATTAGCCTGTCGACCTTGGTTCCTCCTGGTATTAGATCGAGCATTTTCGTTGGTTGTGGTGCTTCCTCCACCGAGATTTTCGCTTCCGTTTCCTGCTTCCATATCTACTTTCTAATAAATTTGCAAACGAGCCCTAGTAAGATAAAGAACGGTCTAAGAGAGAGGGGAATACATACTTATATATATAAATCAAATATAAGTACGTTACTATAGCGTTATCCCAAACCCCGATCATATTTCTGATTCATTGGATTATGTTTCAAAAAGCTTTTAGGTTTAATTTTCTCTTAAAGTTTCATAAACCTATGCTCCGATACCAACTTGTAACATTCCCCTACTTGGAGGCCCAAAACTAACGACTATGGATGTTGTTTTCATCCATAGTTATTAATCTTCGGTGATCAAATACGACGGTGTTAGAATCATTGATACACAGAAACGCATGAATATGGAAAAAAATTAAAACATCAAATAAGATCACATTCCATTTCAAAACATTTTCAATTCATTACATAATCCCACAATCGTTAACCACGTTCATAGAAAATATATTTATTACAACATACGCCAATATGAAGATGCCCCCTTGGATGATCAGAGTATATACATGCAATTTAACAACTTTGCGATTACAAACAACACAGCGAAATCAAAATAAAAGGGAACTCTAGATATCTATCATGCCTCCTATACGTCTCCGAAAACTTTATTCATCTAATGAGGTACTTGAAAACCTCAACTCTCAAACTACTTAGAGTCAATTGAGTACCTGAGAGTTTGAGGGGAAAACAAAAAATTCGAATCATACATAAAGCCTGGTATGGATAATAATCTACCATCTCAAACTATTTAGATATCTAGTGACACCACGCCACTTAGCAGAACGAGTTTTCCCCTTACTGGTATCCTAAAACCTTTATAAAACCATATACTGTGCTCCTGCATCCACAATGGTTAAACAATTCAAAAAAATATACTATGATATGATGATATGAAAAATAATTGAATCAATTCTTGATTACCCATCCCCAATCATTCTGACTATTTTTCACAGTTATAGTTTCTAGGACTACTATTAACCTAATAGTTTTCATGGGCTGACTAATAACCGGTAAAATGTTTAAGGACTTCCTGTCCAAATACATAGTTTTCATGGGATTACTATGAACCTATTGGTAACTCCAATATCTTTATACTTATCCTACTTTTCATGGGTTGACTAGGAACCTATTGACATCTGTCAATACCTTAATCCGGATATAGTTTCTGTGGGCTAACTACAAACTACTGGCCCCTTCCAGTATCATATCATAGTTTTCATGGGCTTACTATGAACCTGCCTTTCTGACATCTTCATTTATACATAGCTTTCATGGACTAACTATGAACCTATTGGTCCCTGCCAATATCTTTTCCTATACACAGTCTCCATGGGCTTACTTAGGACCTATTGGCCCCTGCCAATATCTTCCTTTAATATTTTAGCATCCTATATTTTGGTCTCCCTGACCTCCTAGATGCAATTCTATTCATTCGGGAGTTAACTTAATTTATATTCACTACTGGGTCAACCTAGCTGGTTATTCTACCCTTTCCCAAAATTCAGTTATGGGTCCATTACAATGTGAATACACACACACGCACATATGAAGAACCAAGCACAACAACTTGTTTAATTCCCTTAACCCTTTAATTAAAGAAAACTTCTTCAAAAACTCCTTTTCAAAACACTTTATTTATTTATGCCATGGTTTTCTTTCAAAAGTGAGATTGGGTTATTTGCTTTGAAAACTAAGGTTGTCGAAACCATCAAAACCTTGCTTTCGACTTCATTGGATAACCTACTTCGAAAGCATAAAAATCTCTTTTCAAAACATTAGGCCCCTGCCTTTTGAAACACTTTAAAACCTCTCGTTCGAAACCTTTCGAATGTAATAAAGTATTACTTATTATCTTTTAGAAGCATAGCTTCGAAACCATTGAAAGTACTCATTTCGAAACCTTTGGAAGTATCCCTTCCAAAACCATTCAAAGTCCCACTTACGAAACCATTGGTTTTATACTTAAAATATCATTTGGGTCAAAGTAAATATAAACGAAAGTATCTCTTTCGAAACCATCCTTTATCATATAAAAATATTAGGGAAAATCTGATGGTGTCGGCACCATCTCTTTCGAAAGCTTCAAACCATTTAAACAAAACACTAAAGGATAGCATCAAAACCCTCATTCGAAGCCATTGCCTTCGAAATCCTTGGACCCTTTCGAATGCATTTAGGAAGTGGCTTAAAACATCTTCAAAAACAACACTACCTTTCGAAAGCATTGATGACATCGATACACTCGAAAGACTAAAGAACGGCAGCAGAGCTTCGACTAGGTTGGAACCTCTTCTTTTGAAAGCATTATTTTATAAGTAAATGAACCCATTAGAAAGAAAACATAAGTTGATGGAAACCCCTTCGAAAGCATTTGGAAAACCTCTTTCGAAAACATATGCTTCGACTCCTTCGAAGGCTTAAAAAAACAAAGGCAGGTGCTACTCTTTTTAAAACAAACAAAAGGTATCGACTCCATTGGAAGGCTTAAAAAAACATTAGAAAGCATTTGGAAAACCTCTTTCGAAAACATATGCTTCGACTCCTTCGAAGGCTTAAAAAAACAAAGGCAGGTGCTACTCTTTTTAAAACAAACAAAAGGTATTGACTCCATTGGAAGCCAGGCTTTCGACACCAAGCCTTCCACCTTTCTCTAATCCATATGTACCATCTGACCGATACCTTGTGTATTGGTTTTGGCTTAGTGGGTTTCGACTTGATTGAAGGCGGAAGCTCTGAGCTGAAAGGTACTTCTAAAGAAGGCGAAACCAACTTTTCTAGATAAATCTGATTTAATACTAATCAAAGCAAACACTTTCTAACTAACCCGCCACGTGTAACCACAAGATTGGTTGCCTTAACTTTTCAAATTCTTTACTAAAATAACTACCGCTAATTTCAGATCTAAACCATGGTTAAGTTAGCAAATAAGCCCTTCCATTAAGCAAAACAAATATTACAAAGAAGTACTTCTTCTAATGTAATTTAATTTGCATAGCAAATCACTTAGGGAAAAACCCCAAAAATTCCAGAAATTCACTTTAATTATGTTATATAACATATCAAAATTTCAGACCCAAATTCTCAGTATATTATCCGAAATAAATTTATAAACCCAATTAGCCATATTTTCCTTTGAAAATTCATAGTAATATTTCCATAACTTGGAAAATTATCAAAATTAAAACCCAACTCCAAAATCATGTTTTACATAACATAAAATTTTTCCATGGCATTTAAACATCAATATAAATCGATTTTGCCCTAAAATTGCATATAATCTTATTTAAACATTCTTGTTTAAATCAAACAAATTGTAATTCAAGCATATCATCATCCAATTCACCATAAAAATGAATTTACCCTTAAACCTAAAAATTTATGATTATAAAACAAAATAGAGATGAATGAATTATTATTCACCTTGATTAAGATGAGAAGATTGGATTGAGATTAATTTTCCCTAAGCTTGAATCCCTAGCTTTACTTTGATTTCTCTTCTCTTAATGGTCAGCTCCTCTTTACATCTTTATTTTTCATTTTCTAAATGACTTGAATGGGAAATGAAATGGTAGGAACAAGAATATATAAGGGTAAGGGTTGTGTGCGGCAGATTCCCAATATACCCTTATATAAATTAATTAACTTATAACCCATTCTTAAGCCCATTTAGTTATTTAAGTGAGCGCGGCCTTATTATATTTATTAAAATCTCAACCCCCTTATCACTTACCATTTACATAATTATATTTAATTTATCTAATTAAATCTCCTGAATAATGTTATCAAAAATTATGGGTGTTACAAATAGGCTGGTCTTTAGTTATTCTAAATTAAGGGAAACTCTACCCTTTTTGATTTGAAATTGAATCTTAAATCATTCTCGTAATTTTGGTAGATCTAGTGAGAATCAAGCAATAATATATTAATAAAGTGGATATAGGACAAATATCTGCCGAACCATTATAAAAATTATATTTTTTCCTTTTATTCCTAACCACCATTCTTTCTTTATTTCATTTTTATTATTGGGTATGCAATCTACAGATACAATTCTTCTACCTGGAATTGTTATCTCTTAAAAAACTACTACTTTGGGGGTCTAGCTAAATCTCTATTGCTACTAGGACTTGAAAAATTCTTCAAATTGATCATGGGACTAAAAAAGAATCCAGGAAAGATAGTTGTTGAGGAGTTTGATGGAGGAAACGACAGAAGGAGTGATGAAACTACTAAACCTTCATTGGTCTAGTGATTGTGGAAGAATTGGATGCAATGATATCAATTGTGAATAAAAAGATGGAAGCGATGAAGCGGGCTATCATGGAGGAATTAGCTGGATAGTTTGCATTTATAAGGAATATTTTGAAGGACGCAGATCTCGCTCTACAGATCATGGAGTTAGAGGAAGGTTTCCAGCTGAATCGAACGAGAACTTCTACTGGAAGACACATGGCAAAAGGGAAAGAGTTGGAGATGGAGATGCAAATGAGGAAGAAAACCAAAATAATTGAACTAGAGCCAATATTAGTGCTTTAGGATCGATCTTTGTCAATCCATCATGGACTAGTACCATTATATTGAGGAGAAGGTGCCATAATGGAGTTGATGTTGGTGAAGTTGGTGGTTGTACTGTGAGTCCTACTGGTGGAAGTTATGAACAAAATGTTAATAGAAATGCACATAGAAGAAGTAAATCTAGGGGACACAGTCACGATCGACATCATAAAAGGTTAAGGTAATTGGACTCAACAGAGTTAAGGGGACTTGGATATTGTGATACCAGCTATGATCGTTCCAGCAGTGACAGTCATGGTCATTTGGGAAAACAAGCACATGGTGATACACACGATGACTATTGTCTAGGACAGAATGAAGACACTGATGAGATGATTAATGAGGCAATTTGGAGGTTACTTCAAAAAGATAAATATGAGGATAACTGGGAGACTATCTCTAGTTGGAATCCATTTACATTAGAGATAAGGGCAATGGAGTATCCGAGAAAGTTTGTGATGCCAACAAATTATCCGGTTTCTTAATCAAGCAAAATTTCAGGAAAATCTAGACATTAAGATGAAGATGATATGACTCATGGACTTGGGATCCTGCTTGTAAGGATAAAAGTGATAGGCTTAAGAATTAAGAGAAGGATTGGAACTAAGGAAATAAATCGGTACCAACCACTTTTAAGTCAGTACCGAGCACTTTTCCTTCTACCTAAGGGATTCTAAAGTTATGTTCTGTGCACTACTAACATGAGCAATCGTCTTGAGGTCCATTCTTTTGGAATAGGCAAACAATTTCAAGAAATTTTTGAAGAAAAGAAGACAGGTACAAGTGATATTAGAACCTCTCGGAAATAACATGACTTTTAAGGAAAAGTGCTTGGAGCTCGATGGATCAAAGGCAAAAGACCCAAGGAAGGAAGATGGGCAAAATGATCAGTACCGAGATGAATCTATTGACCTAAGGACTCCATCTTCCTCTTCTAATTTTTCGGATCTGAATTTAGACTTGGTATATTGGTATGTAGTGATTCTACTGGATGGTTCCTCTATAAATACCGCACTTATGACATTGGAGAAAGGACTTTTAGCACTTTGCTTTCTTCATCTTTCATCTCTCCTCAACCATAGTCACTAAGAAAGCAACTTTTGGCTATTCTGGCTGTTAGACTTGTTAAACCTTGTATTGGTGACCAACAATCTATAATCAATAACAATACAATGGACGTATGCCATAGATTTGCCGAACCACTATAAAAACTTTGGTATTCTCTCTATTTTACTTAGAGCTTTTGCTAGAATCTATATTTCTATTCAATTTTAGGTGTTGTACCATTTATTGTCTCAACATTTTGGTGCTTTCACCGAGAAATGCGATTCTCAAGCATAGATCATGCTTTCTATTGTGGATTGGATTATCCAGTGGTTAGATCCAGAAGGTTTTCATTAAGGAACTTTAATAATATGCATATAGGAATCAATAGCACTATCAAGGAAGTACGGTAGATCTGGAGTAGTAGCTGGTGTAGAGGAAGGAGCTTCTCACCATATGGAAGCTATCAACCAACCAGCAGTAGCCTTACCAAGACCATCTGCTCCTTAGGAGATAGTCACCAGAGTGGAATTCAATAAGATGATGCAGGAGTTGAATTAAAAATTAGTAGACAGTCAGAAGGATCTATTTGATAAGATGGATGCTAACATAGCTCTGTTGACCCAACAATCACAAAGAATCAGGAGGAGCAAGAGAGAGACTTCACTTGTTGGATCTGAAAAAGAGAACTCATCTGCTTCGAGTTAGAACAAACAAGATGGAAAAAAAAAGCAGAAGGAAAAGGCTATCGGAGCAACAAGAGGTTGCTGTAGGAAATAGGAAGGCTCCCTCTAAGGGGTTTAAATTTGGTACCAACCACAATCAGGTCTGTACCAAGATGAATTAAAGGCCCTTAGAGGGGTAGGGAGCTAAGTTAGTTGACATATCTAATTTCGAGGATGATTTGCAACACGATGGCGATGGTTATGAGCTCGATGTTGGAGTTCAGGATGCTGAAGATCAAACAACTGCTATGGGGGCAGCTGGATGTCAAAGAATATCAACAAGTGGTTCTCTCAGAGATTGGAACACCTAGACGTCCACGATAAATCAAGACCTTTCGCAAAGTCAAACACTCGGCTAGCTCTTGACAATCAACCTTCAGAATTCTACGCTAATGAGGAGTACATTGTGGATATGGTTAATTGGTTGGTGGAAGAAAATAAATGAAGGAAGGATGAGGATTAGGGTTTCGTGCCAAACAGTACTCCATTCGCGGAGAATATTTTGAGGGAGGAGTATCCCAAGAGGTATACGATGCCAATGCTGCCATTGCATGACGGGACTACCAATCCTAAACAGCACTTGTTTTAATATGAATGATGTATGTATGGTGCTAGAGTGACTGATGAAGTTCAATGTAGATGTTTTCCTATTATTTTAGAAGGAGTTTCATTGATTTGGTTACTCGGTTCGCATCGAAGCCCATATCGACTTACGATGAGTAGGTAAAGAAATTTATGGAGTAGTTTAGACTCCACACTGCTCGGCCAAAGGATGCGATGTCCTTATCGACCCATCCTCATGGACTATAGGAATCGTTGAAGTGGTTCTTGAATAGGTTTAACGTTGTGATTACGGTGGTTAATAATCAAATGGAAGATTTGGTTTTTATGACATTAGTCCAGGGCATACATCTGGACAAGGACTTTGGAAAATAGTTGAATATGAAGCAGCTGATGACCATGAAGGAATTCCATTAAAAGGCCAATCAGTTCTTGCGTTTGGAAGAAGCAAGTTAGGCAACTGGGAAGACTGATGGTGGATAGTCAAAGGAGGTGATTCAAAGTAACATGTTGATTAAGCAGGTGAGAGTTTCGGTAATGTAGTAGCAAATGTTGAAAATTCTTATCATTAGAAAAAGAGAAATCAGGGCTCTAGATGCAGGAGGAACGAAGCCAAGATGCATCCAAGGAATATGAGGCTTGATGAATATATGCATCTGAATGATATGCTGGAAAATGTATACCTTTCCATGCAAGTTACATAAAGGTACAAAAAGCCACTTAGGAGGGATGCAACTGAGGAAGAGCAACGCTAAAGCAAGCACTGTCGTTTCCATGAAACTCATGGATACAACACGAACGAGTGCTGACTTCTTAAGGATATTATTAAGAAGTTGATAAGGAAGTAAAAATTACAACCGTACGTGAGAGACCTGCGTGATGGTGGTCAAAATGCAAGACCCTAAGGGCTGACCGCTCAAGGAAATCAACTTGGATCCAGTGGAAAGATGCCATGCATATTGATGGAAGAATAGTTATAAATACTATAACAGAAGGACCTTGTCTAGTAGTGAAAAGATGGAGGGAAATGAAGCGGTCCACGAGCTCTTTGGAACATGTACCTAGGAGAGTTGCTTTGCCATAGAGGTTGGAGCTCCGGCTAAGCAGCAAAGGATGATAACAGATGACAGTGTGCTCAAGAATAGAGATTATGATGGATTCAAAGTGCTAACCTTCAACCCCATGGTGATTTCAGTATTGTTGGCCCTACTACGGTGCATCGAGTTTTGGTGGATAGTGGAAGCTCGGTGAATAATATGAACGATGTTAAGCCTCGTAAATCCAGGATTTAAGGATTTACAGGCAAGGCGAGACAACCAATTGGGACAGTTGACTTTTCCATTGAGTTAGGTGATGGAGACCGCAAGGTGGTGCAGATTCAGAAGTTTGTAATAGTAAATGAATATTCGGCATATAATGCCTCTTTGGACCAATCGACCCTTGTCGATTGCGGGATAACACTGGCTCCTTGGTGCTTAATAACGAAGTTCCCCATGGAGAATAGGGTTGGATTAGTTAGGAGAGACTAGAGTGAATGTAGGCAATGTTATCTCGCTAAGCTAAGAGAGGCAAAGCAATAGGAGAAAGGCGAGAATGTAAAGAATTCTCCCTGGATTAAGGACTCGGAATCATAACAATTAAAACCCAAGCCCAAACTCTAGAACCATAGCTGATTTGATAAGTCTATGAATCCCAAAAAGAAGTCAAAGGAGGTGCTGGCAACACCGGTTGAGTTGATGGTTAAAATTCCAATCGATATGGATGATTTAACTCAAGCTCTTAAGATCGAATCTTAAATCGTTGCAGGACTGAGGAAGGAGTTAGTTAGTTTTCTACCTGTGAATATGGACCCAAAATTTCTACTCATAAAGCAAAAGAGGCACATTAAGTCTGGAGCGGTCCACTACTTAAAAGGAGGAAGTAGATAAATTGAAAGCGAATGGTTTATTTCACGATGTTCTATACCCAAAATTGGTATCGAACCCTATGTTGGTTAAGAAATCAAACAGAAAGTGGTGAATGTGTATTGTAATAACTCGTCCATCGTAATACCCAATAATCAGCGCCTTATATCACCATCTAACTTTTGAATACCACAAAAGACAGATTGTTGAGGTAAAATTAAAAACAAAACAATAAACCAAGACATTGATAAAATCTCATTGTGAAATGATAACATATAATAAACTGAATACACAGGAACATAATAGGTTGAAAACGATGTATATAAGAGACTACACTAGTGGAAGAAACTAATAAATAAATATCAATATAGAAAATCAGATTATAACAACTCCCAACAAGACGGAGTTCTGAATAATATCTAATACAATAGTTCCCATATACTTAATACATGTTTGTTACGTACGACTAAAATAACAAGTATATATATCCATAATATCAATGTCATGCCTCCAAATTGCTCTAGTTGTGCACCTTGATAGCGTATCCCCAAAAACACCTGACTCTCAAACTACTCAACTGAGTACCCGATTATTGTCATGACATAAGCAGACTAAGACAAATGCAGGTCAGACATAAATCCTGGTGTAAGGGGAACTATCTCACAATACTGTATATCTGAACTATATATAAATAAAAAGGAGACAACTAAATCATAGTCGGCCCTCTTAACAAACGTGGCTTAAGGGTAATTCGAACTGTCCATAAACAAGTATAGTAAACCTATCTCAAAAATAGGGAATAATACGATAACCTTCTCTTCTCCTGTGATCGGTGAGTTAGCACAACTAATATAATGTGATTTCCACGTAAAAATATACCGCGATAAAGGTAGTCGTATTATGCAAGTGTAGAAGTAATAAAAGTGTCATAATATAAGTCTACACTATGCTACACACAAAGATAATATCAATCAACTAGCATAGAACACACACAACAAAATAAGATGTGTCGAACATATAATATCTATTATCTTCCAATATTGAACGAAGTATATAAGTGGAGCAACTACACCTTATGTGGTCTTTGATCTATATACAAGTACCCCTTAAGTGTCACTCCGGACTCTTCCAAAGGCTTGGTGTGATACCATTAAATAACATTAAATGGATGCATAGCACTGGCACCGCACTATGACCAAAATATAATCGCTTACCCTACGATTACCTTGTCGTGTACTTGCTTTAACCCTAATAGATCACTCAAGCATCATGATGCTTTGAATCATGGAATCTATACTAACCACTATCCATATGTCTGCCCGATTTAGAACCGATCTTTGCCGTCACGTGCTAACTCATCTTCCTAAGTCTAGTTATGACTTCTCGCCATCATGTGCTCCATGCAATCAAACACAATTATGATACGTGACTGTAAATAAGATCCCCATCCGATCTCATATTCGATTGGCTCTCGATCGCTGTCACGATTTCCTAGTATTCTCCTGTGGGAATAGTCAGTGTCGTGTGCTCCTTGCCTAGATCGATGCCTCGACCGCTTAATGCCTAGTTGACCGTTCCTAATCACTAATGCATCGCCTTGCATCCACATCCGGATCTGGTTCTTCGCCTTGCATCCCACTTTCTCAACTAGCCTGAAGCCTTATGAAGAACCACCAAAGCCTCATGAAGAACCCCGTTCAAACGGGGGAAGAAATCACTTAAAATTCCTTCCCTATCCAGGCATTACTGCCTGGGATAGGTCCTCACCGGTGGACCAGTAGGGTCCCACCTATCGATCGATGGGGACTACTCCCAAGCAGTAAAGCATGGGTAGCGAGCCATCGAGCCCCACTATCCGCTGTTTCTCGTGTTGTTTCCTCCGTTGCTTCACCCAATGAGCTTCCTTGCTTCTAAAGCCTGCCTACACCACATCGGGCCTCCTTCGAAGTTCATTAGTTGATGTTTTGGAAGTGGTTCCTTATGTGTTCGAAAACCGACTCCAACACAAAATCCACTCTTTGCACGCATATAGTTTGTTGGAACTGGGCCAACCCACAACAGAAGTTATGGGCGAATTTCAATTTTTTTAACCTATTGGATCTTTATTGAGCCTATAAAGTCTAGTTTATTTAGAAATTTCTAATTTTATTTGAATAAAATCTTTTATATTATTTAAATTTGTAAATTGGTGTAGTATTATTTAATTTCTGTTATGATACAAACACATACATGTACCATATATATATATATATATATATATATATATATATATATATATGGATGTGTGTGTGTGTGCCCGCGCACGTGTATGCGCATGTGTAACACATCAAACTGTGCAAGATATAACATACCCGTGTATAAATTCTAGGATTTACATCGCAATAGACAAGTTAGGTCATCCAATATGCAAATATATTGTTTGAATATATGTAAATATACTTTTGTTTACATATATACAATATCATTTTTAGCAAAGCTAGCAGTTTGATGTGCCCTTTACAGATTTGTTAGAAAAAACAAGAAAATAAATAGGTATAAATAAGCTTATACTTGGGAAAAAAGGAAAAACAAACAACAAGAAAGATCATCAAGAAATTACATCCCAAATAGACAAGTCTACCATGTCAAGCCCTAAATTAGAGTTAGCTAGACTCACCCTAACTTCTTACAAGATACTTTGAGCCAACTCAGCTCTAGACCTAATAGTTTTCTCAAACAATCTGATGCTCCTCTTACGCCAAATTTCATAAATGAAGGTTTTCAATACTTTTAACATCACGTATGATTTTTTACTTCTACATCTCATTGCATGGAATAAGAAGTTCCATTCCTAATTGATATTTCTTCTCGGCCTATGCACCCTTCATTTAGCTAATATCTAGGACCAAACTTCATATATAACTGAACATTGGAAACAAATATGTAGAGTATTCTCAATGTTGAATTTGCAAAAGAAGCACTCATTCACAACTTGGATACCTCTCCTATGCAGGTTGGACAAAGTGTGGAGACCATTCCTTAAAACTTTCCAGAGAAAGAAATTAAGCTTGAAGGGAGTGAAACGATTCCATACTCTAAAGTTCCGGCAGAATGGCCTATCTCTAACTCGCTTGATTAATTTCTCATAAACCATGGAAATTGTGTGACCTTGCAGCTTGCTGTTCCAGACGTACTCATCAACTCCTTGGAGAAGTTTGTGACCCTGTAACTTGTTCCAAAGGGCTCTAACAGAGGCATTGCTGGTATATGGCAGGGAGATGACTCCATCATGTATATAGTCCGTAGCACGGGCCTTGAAAGTGATACCAGTAAGACAAATTTCTTCATAAGTAAGGGCCTTACCTAATATATGCCTTGTAAAGCCCAGGGGACATACTAGAATTCAGTCATTGAGAAAGAAGACATTCTGAGATGCAGCATAAGCAGGAGCACGTCTCTAAGCTTCAAGACAGACCTCCAACACTAACCACCTATAGGACCTGGTTCCATCATCCAGAAGTTCTTAGTGCCCAAATGGTGAATTCTAGCCTAAGAAGCCCATAGATTATTCTTGTTATTAATGAAGTTGTCAAAGTGTTTGGAGAAATCTGCCTTATTCCAAACTTTAATGCTTTTAAAATCTAAACCACCATAGTTGCTAGCTTTTTCCACGTTGTTAAAAGCAAGTGGCACCAACATTTTAGAGAACATGTTGCCTGATCATAAAAAATGATTCAAAGCAAGTCTGATCTGATTCAACAATCTCATAGGAAGAATAAAAGCCCTGCACCAATATATGGTCATTGAATGAATTATAGAGTTTATTATGGTCATCCTACCTGCCTAGCTAAGCAGCCTATTCACCCATCTATTCATTGTAGAGGTTATTTTCTCAAACAAGGGAAGGCAGTCAAAGAAACCATTTTTCCTGGTGTAGAGGGGCAGGCCAAGGTAGCTCATACTAAGGTCCATAGGAGGTAGAGACACTAAGGCATAGAGGGCAGCACATCTATTCTCAGGAAGGTCTGAAATGTATACACTAGATTTTTTCCATATTAAACTGAAGACCAGTTATGTCATAGAAGGCTTAGAGGACACTATTAATGCTAAGCAAGGAAGCTTGAGTAGGTTTAGTGAAAATAATGCTATCGTCTGCAAACCTGAGGGAAGTAATTCAAGGGCTGTTGCATTTGGGATGCTCTGAGATCTCTTTATAGACAACAGCCTTGTTAATCATTTGAGTCAGCAGCTCCATGATTAAGATGAACAAATATGAGGAGATTGGATCTCCTTGTCTTATACCTTGAGTGCTAGTTAAATATTCAACATTGTGGCCATTAATCCCCAGGGAGGGTGAAGTAGTTGAGATGCAATTGTAAACCCAACTAACAAAATGACAAGGGAAGTTCATTCCAGCCATGACTGCCACCATAGATTTCCAATGCAAAGAGTCGTACACTTTTTAATATCGAGTTTGATCGTTGCCCTGGGAGAGATAGTAGTTCTACTAAAACCATTAAGGAGCTCATGAGCAAGTAAGACATTATCTAGAATGCTCCTCTTCGGCAAGAACACTGCTTGGTTAGGTGATATTATGGTAGGCATCACTGCCTTAAGTTTAGAGGCAAAGACCTTAGAAATACATTTATAAATGATGTTACAACACGCTATAGGTCTGAAATTAGGTACAAATTTAGCTTCAGTAGATTTTGGTATTAGTGCAAGGCTGGTGGCATTGATGCTTCTCAGCATACAACTATGATTAAAGAAGTTGTGAGCAACTTTATACACGTCAACATAGATTATAGGCTAGCAATGCGTGAAGAACTTGGCATTGAAGCCATCAGGATCCCCAGCAGAATCCTTATTCATTATGAATACAACCTGCTTAATTTCATCATTAGAAACTTAAGCAGACAGATGGGTAATAGCAGCAGAATCAATCATGGGTAGCTTGGTTGATAAGAGGTCATCAAAGGTAGGAATATTAGGGTTATCTTTGCCTAGTAAGTTAGTATAACAATTCAAAAGGAAAAGTCAACCTGATCAGGAGATGACTGCACAATGCCATGTTCATCAGTTATTTGATAGATGTTACCTACTGCCTTATTAAGTTTAAGAGAATTGTGGTAAATTCGAGTGTTCTTGTCTCCCTGCAAGTGTTATTCCTTCCTCAATTTTTTGCTTTTTCATATTAAGTTCAGTTGTGAGGGCCTCAGCAAGCTTAGAAGCTACAACATGTTCTACTTTAGAAAAGGATGGATCGTCTGGATGATCATGTTGATTTGAATTCCCTTTAGCTGGGCAGTAAGTTGAGTAGATTGTCTATCACCTTCGCCAGACTTATTTTTGGACCAAGTTTTCAAAGCAAACCTAAGGGCTTTGAGTTTTATCTGAAAGATATACATTGGATTGCCAATAAAGATGTTGACCAAGAGTTTTGAACAACATTTATAAATTTAGGATCATCAATCCATGAATCAAAAATTTTAAAATTTGATCCTTTTCCATGGCTACATCAGCAATTTTACAATGAGGGGAGAATGATCAAATAGAAGTGGGGGGAGGACATGGCAGAGTAGAGTGGGCCAGTGATCAAGGGTTTGAGTGTTAATGAAAATATGGTCAATACGGCTCATGGTACGGACACTAGAGTGACTTTTATTGTTCCAAGCAAAGTGTGGCCCTACAACTACAATTTCATGAAGGCCAGAGAGATTTATAACTTTATCCAAAGGGGCAATGTCCCTATTGGTGAGGGGAGCTCCACCCGAACGATTAGAAGCTCTCAACATATAGTTGAAATCACCCATCACTAACCAAGGATGGGAATCCTAGCTTAAGTGAGGCAACTAGTTAAGAAGGAGTTGTCATGTTGCAGGGAGGTTATCTCCATAAACAACAGTGATATATAGGGAGACAGAAGTAGGGATGTGGATAGCATGGAAATGCATGAATTGTCTATGCAACAAAATTGGACTGAGAGAGAAAATAGAAGGATCGGATAGGACAAGCAGTCTGCAATATGGGGATTGAGGTAGGTTGTGGAAAGAGTCCATGAAGGGTTGATGAAAGAAGCAACTTTAGTGGTGAGAATTAAATTGAGCTTGGTTTCAACCAGAGCAAGAATGGCTTGCTTGTTATCATGAATACTAGATTTAGCTTTAGATAGTTTACCATGCTTATGAGCTCCACAGATGTTCCGTATGCCTATATTGTGCAACATAAATTATACTATAAGGAGTTTGGAGGATGTGCTTCTCACAACTCTTCTACCATAAGAGCTTATGTCTTTGTGGGTTTCAGGTATAGTGTCTTCATAGGAGAAGACTAGGCCATCATTATGGTCAAGAGTTGTTGTGTTTGCAAACCTGAGAAAATAGGAATGTTGGTGGTGCTATCTGAATCAAGAGGTCCATAAGATACCTCTAAAGATGGGTTAATAGATTCAATAGAAGTTTGAGCTGATAGAGTGGAGGAGGGAGGGGAAGGTGGGGGAACCCAACCTGGTAGGGGCAATATGTGAGAATATGGTGCATGTGGATTGGAACCAGATGGATCTGAGTCAAGGTTAGGGATAAGAAAAGAAGGTAAAAGGTTCAAAAAAGAAGAAACAAAAAGGGTGGGTGAGAGTGGCATGGGGATTGATGTGTCTGGTTGGGAAGGTGAGGTAATAAAAGCAAG
Organism: Allium fistulosum; assembly: GCA_030737815.1. Taxonomy (NCBI): domain Eukaryota; kingdom Viridiplantae; phylum Streptophyta; class Magnoliopsida; order Asparagales; family Amaryllidaceae; genus Allium; species Allium fistulosum. Next base: position 457,057,627 of record CM060901.1, read on the forward strand.
CACTTGGGGAATATGGGATGATATATCAATAGGTGGGTTGGTGGAGTTAATGTCGAGATTCATTTCAGCTGTAACCAAATGATGATTATGTAGAGAGAGTTTTTCATGCAAAGGATCATTCGGTAGAGGGATGGACAAATTATGCATGTGGTTAGGTGCGTTAGAGACATGCACATCATTTAACCTGTTTACTTCCACAAGCTCTTTTAAGTGAGCTGTCCCCTCACCAATTTCTGAAGAAGCTGAGTGCACAGTTGCCACAAGATCATCTACATTGGCATCATCCAGGATTTGAAATATACTGGAGGTATGAACATTTCCCTCACTATGTATATTACTTGTTTTGTCATTAACACCATCATTACACTTATCATCTACAACAGAGTTGCTACAAGATGATCACTAACATCTAAAACATTTCTTGCCACTTCAACACCTTTATTAACAGTTTCTTCCTTAACATCATGACCCACATATATTTTTCTAGGGTACACAACTCTTTTTCATGTATTGTTAAATCTGGTTGGCTTCTTAGGGATAACGGGTACAACTTTATCAACCTTGGCTGCTATTTGTTTATTTGAATTAGACTTGGCATCAGCATTCACTTCCTCCATCTTATGATTAAGGCAGCTCTCATCAGAATGCCCAAAGACAGAACATCTGCCACAAATCTCTGGCCTCCATCGATATAATATACCCAAACCATCTGATAAGAGCCATCATGTAGTATTATAGGAAACGGGAAAATGGGCTGGAGGAAGTTTTTACTTCTTTTTTTGGGCCTACGGACGCGGACTATTTTTTTTCGTTTGAAGGACGCGGGCTTTATTTTTTCGTTCTAAGGACAAACTTACGGAAAAATTAAATTTGCTTCTTAATTTCTTCTTGATCTTCATTCTTATATTACTGATCTTAGTTCATCGATCTTCTCAATTCAAGGACGCGTGTTTCTTTATTTCTGTATTCGATCTTCTCGATTTTCTATCGATCTTCATCGTGTTTCTTTATCGTTGATCTTCATCGTGCTTTGGATCTTTATCAAACAATTTCCTTACATTCAGGTATATTGCTCTTATTTGTTTCAATCTTCTTCTTATCTTTCTCTAATATAATATTGTTCGATTATTAAGTATATTTTTCAGTTTGTCTTCATCCAGATTTCGGTACCTATTTTAGATTTGTTTCAATGGCAAAGTAAGATTTTATTGTGTACTGTTATGTTTCTTTAGCACAGTTTATCGTTTTACAATTTTACTGTTCATCTATCATTCTACTGAATTTTATATGTAGTTTGTTGCATTCTGTTATGTTTATATAGCATTCTTTGCTGTTGTTTTCATAATTTGTTTTAATTTGATTGTGCTATGTTCATTTATCATCTCCTTTTTAATTACTTTATATTTCTTTCATTTAGCACTTAATTTGATTTTCATTTGTTATGCTATGTTAATTTAGCATTTTCTGTTGTTGTATTCATGAGATTAAGAAAGTTTGTTAATTGGTTTTTTAATTTCTTTTGCAGTACTGATATCTACAATGATGAAGCAAATAGTTTGCTAGTTATTTTTGAACATAATGAGAATTGTTATTCTACTCGACTTACCACAGGCTCTTCTTTGTTTGGTGTTAAGACTGAGATCTTTGTAGTTTGGCCACATCTTAGTCCATTTTCTACTGAGATATCTTATGTTCTTGAGAATAAGAATATAATCATTGATACTGGTTCAGATTTGATTAGTATTCTGTGTTTTCTAATTTTCAAGAAGAGTGAATATTTTAAGTTTACTGTTAAGGAAAATGTTTGTTCTATTGAACTTGATATTGCTGGCTGTGGTTTAGGCTATGCAAGTGTTCAAAGCACTTCAATTGGTAGTAATTCTGGTACAAATAGTGATTCACATGCTGATTCTTCTTATTATTTGAAAGATATGTTGAAGAAAGGTTCTTAAAAAACTATTGTGGATTTTCTTGGTTTTTGTTTTAATGGAGCTAAGGATTTTCGGGAGATTTTAATGGCATATCAAATAAAAAATGGTTGTGATTTGATTTTTGTAAGAAATTCTCCTAATAGAATTTCGGTTAATTGCTCTTGGTTGAAGGATGGTTGTAAGTTTTATCTAAATGCTTCTTCGGATCCCGGTCTACTCTCTCGGTTTTTTATTAGAACCTACAATTTTGATCATTCGTGTGGAGCCGGTCATAGAGATGTTAATAAAGTTAACATTTCAAGTAGATTTTTTAAATCTTTGATTGTTGATCAAATTCGAGATGCTCCTATGAAGAAGCCAAAAGATATTATGAAGGAATTTAGAAGACAGTATAATTTTAATCTTTCATATTATTATGCTTATAGTGGAAAACAGTTGGCTTTGAAAGAAATATATGGAGATGATGCTATGTCATATAACGAATTAAATTGGTATTTGAAGGCGTTGCAAAAATATAATCCTGGTAGTTACGTGGCCATGGAAGTTAATGCTTCAACCAATCAGTTTGAGAGAGTTTGTATTGGTTTTGGTGCTTGTCTACTTGGATTTAAACACTGTCGTCCATTAATATTTTTATATGCAGCTGCTTTGAAGGGAAGACCGGGTGTTTTGTTAGCTGCTACTTCTAAAAATGGTAACCAAGGTATGAGTTTCATTTTAGTTTTGTTTTATTGAGTAAATTATTTTAAAGGAAAAAGTTTAATAAAATGCTAACTAAGGTATTTACTTATTTATTTTTTTGGTAATGATAGATTAAACTATCATTGTTCAAAGTTGTACATAATTTTTAATGCAACCATGTTTATAGGAGAATTGTTTGCTTTATTTTATTCAATGATCGAGCTGGTTACACTAGAAATGTTTATAGTAGAAATGTTTACAAAAACAAGAACTAAAATTTTATGCAGCAGTAATTGAAAAACTTTAAAATAACATATGCTATATTCATATATCATTTTGAACCTAATTTAATTGTGTATAATAGAAATTATTAACATTTAATACAGGTTTTGATGTTTAATATAATTTATGTTTCTAACTACTAAGCTGTCATTAATTATTTATTTTGTAGGTTTCTTTCCTCTTGCTATGGGTATTGTTTCACATGAAAATGAATCTAATTGGTCTTGGTTTTTATCCCATTTGAAAGAAATGCTTAATGAAGATCGGTCTTTAGTTTTTATGTCTGATCGTCAATGGGGTCTCATTTTAGATGTCCGAAAATATTTCCTTCTTCATATCATAGCTATTGTTTACTTCACATAGAACAGAATATTAATACTGTTGTCAAGGCGGCTAAAGGTGATTCATCTATTATGGAGTTGTTCAAACTTTGTGCTAGAGCTTCTAATATGTATGATTTTGAGTGATATCTTTCTAAATTTAAGAATATTAGGGGTACGTTAGCAGAAAATTTTCTAAGAGATAAACCTTTTGACCATTGGGCAGATTTGTTTTTTCAGGGAAAGCGTTATGGTGAATTTTCTTCAAAAGTTGCAGAAAGTTTCAACTCATGGATTTTGGAAGATAGAGTTATGCCTATAACTTCTTGTTTGGATGGTATTTGAGTGAAAGTTATGGAGAAAATGGCGAGACGAAGAGAGGAATGTTGTTTGTGGACAACGAATCTTTATCCTGTTATGGAGGAACGTTTGTCTAAGTTAGTAGATGATGGCTTTGGTTGGGATGTTTATAAGTCTTCGGAATTTGTGTTTGAAGTTAAATCTCCTAAGTCATAGGTTGTTGATCTTAACAATCGTTTATGCAGTTGTAATCAATGGAGAGTTACTAGTTTTTCATGTGCCCATGCAATTAAGTGCATTAACAAGTCTAGATTATCAGTTTATGATTTTGTGGAGGACAATTTTACTGTTAATGCTTTCAGATCTTCGTATGCTAATGCTATCAATCCAATTCCAGATTTTGATAAGCCAGTTGCTGCTGAAAATGATGTTTTGATTAGGCCTCCTAAAGAAGTTCGTGCTGCAGGAAGACCATCTACAAAGAGGCGTGGTGGATTTGGATATTCTCAAAGTAAAAGAAACAGATGCAGTCAGTGTAATGAAGTTGGCCACAACAAAAGGAATTGTCTTGCTTCTTCAAAAAGTTAAGAAAATTTATGTGTTCTGTTAGTGTACTGGAGTAGTTTTTTAAGTGTAAAGCTGCTAAAGCTTATAGAAGAAGGAAGTCAGACTTTGTGAAATCATTAGAAAATAAAATGTGAAATGTTTTGGTTATTTTGTTTTAATTTCTAATATCTGTTGTTCGTATATTTTCCTTTGTTGTTGAATTTATATTTTTATGAATCTATTATTTATTCATATGGCAAAATATTTAATATGAATTAAAGAACTGCACGAGCTCTGCACTTCAGTATTAACATTTCTACTCAATGCTAGATGTACTTATCATTTCACTCGAATGCTATTTGTAACTAGCATTTCATTATAATCAGTATGCATCACACCTGAAATACAATTTCAACATTGAAACCCATAATCTGTCATTGTATAGAACTGAGTAAGCTGTTGTGCAAGAAAGAAGGATCTGATGATGATGATATAATGTTTATATGATTAGCTGATGAGATTACATGAGTGGTTTTGTGATGAATTGCCAGTATGATGATGTACTATTTATATGATTAGTTGATGAGATTACATGAGTGGTTTTGTGATGAATTGCTAGTATGACGATGTATTGTTTATATGATATGGGGGAACATCTGCCCCTATATTTCTTCTATATTGCAATGGAATATCTTTCCTTATTATTAGAAAGAGCAGTTAGAAAAAGGAATCAACACCAATTTGTAAAGTGCAACCTATGGAATATCTTTATTATGCAGACTGCACCTCTTTGTTTCAGAAAATAACAAACAAAGTAGATAAATGGGATTGCAAATACTGGCTACTGACTAATAATGTAATATATCCTATGGTGCTATACTTGCTACTGATTTATGGTGTAATATATCATATGGTGCTATACTGGCTACTGATATATCAACTTCCTATTGCCACTTTAAAGAAATCAAATAAGATAAATGCAGACTTTCAGTAGGAAGGAAGGAAACATAAAACTTCTTGGTATAAATTGTGTGTTCCAAAAAAAGAATGGGCTATAGGCCTGAAAAAGTTAGAGGATCTACGAGATACTTGTGCACTAAACCTACTTTGGCAACTACCATCAAAATAACAATCAACGTGGACTGTGTTACAGTATAACTAGCATTACAGTTGAATGATAGTTGTATTTAGCATTTCCGTTGAATGCTAGTTGTAACTAGCATTACAGTGTAAACAGTAGTCATCATACTTGAAACAGAGTTCAAACATTGGAAATCATATAAAAATGCTATATGGATAAATTCACACATTATTCATCATAGTCCAATCACTGAGAAATGTATTTTCGCATAATGCTAGTTCTATCTAGCATTTCAGTATAAAACATTATTCGCCACTTCAGAAATACAGTAAAAGCATAAAAAAATACATAAAAATGACACTTGAATATATCCATAGTTTATACATTGTAGTTTGTGCATTGAAAACAGACAACTATAATCGAATTAAATTCAAATCTAGAAGTTCAAATCCATCTGAGCAGTTTATGTGAGAAATTCGGATTAAGGATCTTAAGGCTAGAATTAACACCAGAGGGGGGGTGAATAGTGTTTTAAGAAGTTTGTTAATCTTTTTGAGTTTTATCTTAATTTGTTAACAGTGTATACACTAATCAGACACAGATATCAACACGGAATCAAACACAGATGCAAATATAAAGTAAAAGCAGTAAAGGAAAGAACACACCAGATTTTATACTGGTTCGGAGTTACCCTACATCCAGTCCCGCAACACAAGTACGGATTTCCTTTCAACAACAATTCAACAATTACAACCCTCGGTTTCAAGGCTACGAGGTACACCCTCCAGAATGACAATCCTCTGGGTAGAGATACTTGATTTCCGGGGCAACAAGTTCACCCAATTGATTTCCAGGGCTACAATCACACCTTTTCTCGCTTAATTGATTTCCAAGGCTACAATCACACCTTTTCTCGCTAATATATTACAAAGAAGTCTATAACTCTGAATAGCACTGAGAACCTTGTAGAGATAGTGATGGAGAATCAAACTAGAAGTAATCGAGTATGATTCGATGTTGATTTCGGCAGAGTAATGGTATGATTTTGTATTAAGAAATGTGGAAGAAGAAGATGAGTGAAAACCAGAAAAAAGTGATTAAAAATTCGTTGAAACTGACTGTTATTTATAGAAGATCAATAGCCATGACCATTCATGAAGAGTTATGGCGAATAGACACTTCTTTTGAAATTTGAATTTTAAACTTCAACTGTCACTATGTCGACATAGTGCCTAGGGGCATGTCGACATCCCTCAGCCAAAGTTGATATTTTGAATTTCTATAAAAATAATATTTATCTTATATAAAAACTACTTAAAACTTTATAAATATACTTGAATATAGTTGAAATTCATAAGTAAATATAAAGAACAATATATACATAATTTAACTATAATTTTATATTTAAATCTAAGTATAAATATTAAAAGTTAAATATATTATTTGAAAAGACATTTAAAATCAGGAGTAATTTGACTTTGAAATTAAAGATGTTTTGAGGCTAAAATTATTTAAAATCAGGGTAGAGAGTTTTGAATCTTTTAAAAGGAAAGTTTTGAAATCATTTTGAAAACAAGATAATTTTGTAAAATCATTTGAATTAAAATTAGTGGATACAAAACAATGTCCCACTAGATTTTCGTAGGTTCCATCCTACTTAGGGTTCCATCCCTTTAATGGGCTCGAAGTGGATTCCATTCCACGAATAAATTGGATATTAAGATGCCAGTGCTTTTCTACGAGTTTTAACAAATATTCCTAATAAAACAAACTTAACCTTGAACTCTTGATAATCTTGATACTCGTGAGTCTTCTATCTCTATATCTTGAATCTCTATACTGTACAGTCTTCATTCTTGATACCTGCATGGTTAGATCCTGCATATACATATATATCTAAACTTGTAATGTTAGTATTTATATTTTATAATCTATTCTAAGGTTGTTGTCATCAAAACCATCATCTCATGGACTAACAATCTCCCCCTTTTTGATGATGACAACCTTTGTTTATAAAATATTCCTTCTATCCTAATAACTCTAATAACTCCCCCTTAATCTATGCCTAACTATCCTATTTTATACTTCTCCCCCTTTGTCATCAACAAAAACTAAAACTAACTCTAAACTAGATAACTCCAAACTATATAACTCCCCCTAAAACTTATCACTCTATTACGTGTGATTATAATGATAGTGTTATCATAAATAATTAACACTTAAATCTAATACAGAAATATAATCCTAAACTATTAACTATCCTAACTAAGAATTCACAATTATACTAACACATATAAGAACACGAGTTTATTTATTACGAGTATGGTTTTATTTACATTTGCGTTAGAAAAACATAAAAACATAAATAACAACGGAAAGAAAGAAAAGAAACTAATGTGTGTTTCTGAACATAGGAGATTTATGAACTGAACAGTTTGGATAGTGGAAACAGAAATTTCCACGTTGTTCGACAAGATTCCCATTTTTGTCAAAACACACTTCTCCAATGCATACTACTTGGTCATTATCCTCCTCATGTGCTTCTTCCATTGGTTCTTCTTCTTCGTTGCTGACCTCATGTTCTTGATTGAGTGAAGAGTCTTCATCGATCAAGATAGGGTTGGCCTGGTTATCCATTAGGAATTTTTGTAAATTCCTAAGAATCTTGCCTTGCCTTTCTTGCTCTTTCGCCATACGAAGTTGAGTCACTTGAATTTCAGTCAACATCTGAAGAGTATCCTTCATAGACTCCTCTAATTTAGTTACACGTGCAAGAGTAGAGCATTGGAATGGACCAGAAGTAGGAGAGGGGAATAAGAAAGTTGATTTTATGTTTGATTTAGAGGAAGATTCCATTATTTTATATATTTCAGAATAGAAAATGAAGAGAACCTAGAGAGAATGAATAAGAATTCGAAATTGAGAAGAATATATAACTAAATTTTTGAATTTTGGTGGGAATTTTTTTTTTAAATAAAAACGTTATATGTTGACATGGGTCTGGTGGGGATGTCGACATGGTCATTGAATTTTTTCCTTTTTAATTTATTTTGAATTAATTTTAATTATACTCGTTATTTATATTTTATATTTCAGTTAATGAGAAAATACCTAATTCTCTTCTTAATTTAGTAAATGTAGATTCATTTAAGGGTTTTGTTAAAATATCAGCAATTTGATTTTTAGAATTGATATAGTCGAGAGTAATTACTTCTCTACTTATATTATCTCTGAGAAAATGGTGTCTGATATCAATATGTTTAGTTCGAGCATGATGAGTAGGATTTTTAGATAAATTTATTGCACTAGTATTATCACAATAAATTGGCGATTTTGAGATATTTAATCCAAAATCTCTTAAAGTTTGTTGCATATATATTACTTGAGAACAAGCCAAAGCAGCAGAAATATACTCTGCTTCAGTTGTTGATAAACCGTATTTTGCTTTTTACTAAACCAGGAAACCAGAGAATGTCCCAAAAAGTGACAAGTTCCACTTGTACTTTTTCGGTCTGATTTACATCCAGCATAGTCAGCATCACAGTATGATGTTAAATCAAATGAATCATTTTTAGGATAAAATAAGCCATAATCAGAGGTGTGTTTAATATATCTTATGATACGTTTTACAGCTTTTAAGTGAGTTTCTTTAGGATGGGATTATTATCTTGCACAGAGACAAACACTATGCATGATATCAGGTCTACTAGCAGTGATATAGAGTAGTGATCCAATCATTCCTACATAACTTTTGATCTACATCTTTCGAGAGATCTTCTTTACTAAGGTACTCATTGGTTGCCATGGGAGTGGGTTTTCCACTCGCAGTAGTCAAATCAAATTTACTAACTAGGTCTTTAGCATATTTTTCCTGACTAATAAAAATACCATTATCTTACTGTTTTATTTGCAATCCTAGAAAGAAGTTTAATTCACCCATATGACTCATCTCAAACTCTTTTGTCATTATTTCAGAAAATTCTTTATTCATTTCGAAGTTAGTTGAACCAAAAATGATATCATCTACGTACACTTGAACTAGTTGAATATCATTTTTATTTCTTTTAATAAAAAGAGTATTATCTATTTTACCAATTTCAAAATTTGATTGTAATAAATAGGATTTTAGTCTATCATACCAGGCTCTAAGAGCTTTTTTAGACCATATAAAGCTTTCTTAAGTTTGTACACATGGTTTGGTAAATTTTCATCTTCAAAAAGTGGTGGTTGTTCAACATATACTTCTTCTTTTACAAATCCATTTAAAAATGCACTTTTAACATCCATTTGATATAATTTGAAATTATTATGATTTGCGAAAGCAAGTAGAATCCTAATGGCTTCTAATCTTGCTACAGGAGCAAAGGTTTCGTCACAATCTATACCTTCTTCTTGACAATAACCTTGGGCGACTAATCGTGCTTTATTTCTAACGACCTCACCTTGTTCATTCATTTTATTTTTATAGACCCATTTAGTTCCAATTATAGTTTTATCTTCAGGTCTAGGAACAAGTTCCCAAACTTCATTTCTAGTGAATCGATTTAATTCTTCTTGCATAGCCAAAATCCATGAATCATCAGTTGATGCTTCTTTAGGATTTTTGGGTTCAATAGATGATATAAAAGCTACATTACTCATTTGACTTAGTTGATTTCTAGTTTTAACAATAGATTGCATATCTCCAAGTATATTTTCTATAGGGTGATCTTTTAAAAGTCTAATCCTTTTATTAGGATGATTTAATTCATTATTAGTTTCAGTTGACTCTTGGTTTTGAGTAATTAAATCCTCTTCATCATTTGTAATTTCAAAATCTTTTAAATTTTCATCAAACGAAACATGCATTGTTTCTTCGATGTTGTTAGATCTTAAATTAAAAACTCTATAAGCTTTACTTCTATTAGAATATCCAATAAAGATTCCTTTGTCGGATTTAGGATCAAATTTATCCAAATTATCTTTTGTATTTAAAATAAAACATTTACTTCCAAAAATTCTGAAGTATGATACCTTAGGTTTCTTTCCATGAAGAAGTTCATAAGGTGTCTTATCAGTTAAAGGTCTAATTAAAATTCTATTCAAAATATAACAGGCGGTAGCAACAGCTTCTGCCCAAAAGTGTTTTGGTAAATTACTATCTGAAAGCATAGTTCTCGCACACTCTTGTATCGTTCTATTTTTACGTTCAACTACTCCGTTTTGTTGTGGAATTCTTGGAAATGAGAAATTGTGAGTTATTCCCTTCTTTTTGCAAAATTCCTCAAACTTTTCATTTTCAAATTCACCACTGTGATCACTACGTATAGTTATAATTTTTAAAGATAATTGATTTTGAATCCTTTTTGTAAAAAAATTAAAACATTCAAAAGTATCACTTTTATGTTTCAAAAATATTGTCCATGTAAATCTAGAATAATCATCTACAATTACAAAAACAAATACTATGATTTATTGACAGAATTTGAGATGGACCAAATAAATCAAGATGAAGTAACTCAAGGGGTTTTGAAGTTGAAATCATATCTTTTAATTTAAAGAAACTTTTTCTAAGCTTTTCTAATTGGCATGCATCACATAAACTATCTACTTTAAAATTCATTTTAGGGAGACCTCTTACTAGATCATGTTTTGATAATCTAGATAAGAGTTTGAAATTTAAATGTCCAAATCTCTTATGCCAAATCCAAGGGTCACTTGTATTTTCCAAAAGACATAGGTTATCATTTGAAACTTTCATACTAAGAATATAAATATTCTTTTTCCTAGTTCCCTCAAATATTATGGTTGAGTTATTATCTTCAATATGACATTTATCTTTTTCAAATTTAATTTTATATCCTTTATCACATAGTTGACTTATACTTAGCAGATTGTGTTTCAGATTCTTAACTAGCAAAACATTAGTAATAATAGGAGTTTTCAGAGTTACCGACATTTCCAATGCCAATCACGTATCCTTTCGAGTTGTCTCCAAAGTTAACCAGTCCTCCATCTTTGTATATAATATTATTCAGCATATCCGGATTACCAGTCATGTGTCTAGAGCAACCACTATCAAGTATCCACTTATTCCTTTTGATCTGCACAGATTGTCCATTGTGGATTGATTCCTCAATACCTATAATGCATCTTTCCTGCACATTATGAAATTTGGGTAGACAACTAGAATTTGAATAACATTCATATGCAGACTCATGGAACAATGATAATTTAAACAATTCTAAACTAGTTTTAACAGATTTTTTGAAAATAGCCATTTTAAAACTTTTCAAAATTCAGATTATGAAACTTTTTGAAAACAAAGCTCTGATACCAAATGTGAGAAATGCGGATTAAGGATCTTAAGGCTAGAATTAACACTAGAGGGGGGGAGGGTGAATAGTGTTTTAAGAAATTTGTTAATCTTTTTGAGTTTTATCTTAATTTGTTAACAGTGTATACACTAATCAGACATAGATATGAACACAGAATCAAACACAGATGCAAATATAAAGTAAAAACAGTAAAGGAAAGAACACACCGGATTTTATACTGGTTCGGAGTTACCCTACATCTAGTCCCGCAACAGAAGTACAGATTTCCTTTCAACAACAATTCAACAATTACAACCTGTTAGCACCAAAATTGGTCACTAACCTCGTTCAAAAAGATTGTGTAGAGATATAAGTGATGAATGTAAATTAAACAGAGAAGACAATGCTAATTTAAATGCAGAAAGTAAGAACACCAAATTTATAGTGGTTCAGCGTAATTGCCTACGTCCACTTTGTTCAACTTTATTGATTTCCTTTATGGTTGATTACAAATACAATTCGTGAATCAAATGCTTGAGTGAAGTGATTGAGTAGAGAAGATGAGTCTTGAAAATGGCAGAGTCTCCCCGGTGTTTTCTCTCCAAAAGAGGATCCATTTCACTGTGACCCTGCCCCTCTATTTATAGGCAAAGATGGGCTGGACTTCCCAAGTGGGCTGATTGCCGAACGCTCCAGCCCGAGTACAGTGGTCGCCGTATGTCGAGCAAGGTTCGCCGAACGACCTGCGCCGAACCATCCCTTCTATGCCGAACAGTATGCTGGTTAGTTGTGCTGAATGTCTCCTGGATGTCGAGTATTACGCCGAACACCATGGGATGCCGAGTACTCTTGTATGCCGAGCAGCCTTGATGCCGAGCGACCTTGTATGCCGAGCAGTCTTGATGCCGAGTACTCTGGTATGCCGAGCGACCTTGTATGCCGAGCAGTCTTGATGCCGAGCAGTCTTGATGTCGAGTACTCTGGTATGCCGAGCAGTCTTGATGCCGAGCAGCCTTGATGCCGAGTACTCTGGTATGCCGAGCAGTCTTGATGCCGAGCAGCCTTGATGCCGAGTACTCTGGTATGCCGAGCAGTCTTGATGCCGAGCAGCCTTGATGCCGAGTACCCTGGTATGCCGAACAGTCTCGATGTCGGACACTAATGGAGGCCGAGTACTATGCCGAGTACTCATGAATGTCAGTTGCTTCGCCGAACACTCCTTGATGCCGGACGCTCTCTGATGCCGAGCACTTATTGCCGAGTACTAGTTGCCTGGTCAAATCCCCAGGAAACACTTGCCCCCCAAAGTGTATCTCGTGGCCAAACGTGGTGCGCTTTGAATCTGGTACAATCTACCTCGGAGGTACCCTCTCGAGAATGCTAGCGAAGGGAGGTGCAAGACGAACAAGCTTGGGATGCCGAACGACACGTTCTGAGCCGAACGTTCCTAGCGTGCCGAACATCATTCCACCTTGATGCCGAGCGCTCCGGTATTGACCGGTTCTACCGGGTATAGCCCCTTCGACTTCCACCATTCCCCTCTATAAAACCAGGTCCTTTTCTTCTTCTCTCCTTTTACTTGTCTCATTTTACTTCTTATTTCCACCGTTCTCGCAATTCTGTTCAATCGTCCGAATTTGAGACTTAACTACACCATCTCAATCTCTGATCTGCAAACTTAGGTATTTTTCCTCGTATATTCAAACGAGATGTTCGAACGATGTCGTGTAGAGGGTTTTTGTATAGCTTGTCTGCATTGCCGAACGACATAGCGTGGAGGAGTTAGGAGTATGTCCACTTATCGTCTTAGTTTCCTCGTGTTGAATCGAGGTTAAAGGGAAGAAAAAGAAAGAAGGTGTTGGAGGGGGTAATGGCGCCGTTCGCTGCTCCGGCGCGTGTCGTCATGTGCCGGACGGTGTAATGGTTAGTTGCCGAATGGTACCTTGGCCGGACAATGCCAGGCCGAACGCTCACTAACATGCCAAACTATAATTGAGCCGAACGAACTAAAGCCGAACAATGCCCAAATGCCGAACGACTGACACGCCGAACATTGACTTCAGACCGAACGTTGAATCCAGCCGAACAATCCTTAGGTCGAACCGTGACTTTAGCCGGACAAAACAATCACCGAACATTCCCTAGGTCAAACAATGTCTTCTAGCCGAACAAATACAATTGCCGAACACTTGACATGCCGAACAATACAATTGCCGAACACTTGACATGCCGAACAATACAATTGCCGAACACTTGACATGCCGAACAATACAATTGCCGAACACTTGACATGCCGAACAATACAATTGCCGAACACTTGACATGCCGAATAATATGATTGTCGAACACTCTTTAAGCCGAGCCTAACACAGCCGAACACTATACTTAGGACGACGAACATTACTTAAATGCCGATCAGTATAAATGTTAAACTACACTTAGGCCGGTTCTTTAGAAATCATATGTCTTTTGAACCTGGAACTGTAATCACCTCAAGGCGGGCCTTGAAGACGGTCAGCGATGACGGTCTTCGAAGGCGATGATTCGAAGCTAATTATTATATCTTTTAAAACATTCTTATTGTTTGTACACAATTGCTTACACTAGTTCACACACCACGTGGGGGGAAAACTCGTGTTGCTAATTCTAACGCTCAACGTTTTTCAAGTATAGCTTTCTCAAGCATTTAGCCAGGTTCATTATTTATTCGGGATGTCGAGAAAATCTAGTTCTGCCACCATATCTGACAGACCTGGGCCGTCAGCAAGGCAAGGAGCCGCTGATTCTTCTAACCCGTCTATCTCTCCCGCCCATAACTTGGCGCCCGATGCTCTGGAGTCAACCATCTTACTGGACAATCCGATCGATTCTCAAGCTTCGAAGATCAACGAGGCTTCTCTGCGACGGATATGTTCCATTCACGGGATTCCCTTTGCTGACGTGTTAGTTCCTTCGAAACACGACCGCCCTCATCTGCCCCCAGTCGGGTACACAGCCTGCAACAAGTTCATGTGTTGGATGGGCAGCGTGCCTCCATTCAATTTATTTCTCCGGGATGTGCTGCAATATATAGACATTGCTCCGTCGCAGCTGCACCCGAATGGCCATGCGTTCCTATATGGGACTTATTTACTTTTCATGGCCGTCTTCTCCAGACCTCCAACCCCCGGTGATATCCGATACATTTATATGTTCAAGAGACGGAAAGATAGCCCTTCCTTCATGTTCCTCGAGCCATACCACAAGTGCCAGATCTTGACAGGGGCCTGTAGCAAATTCGCCCTGTACAAACAGGAATGGTTCTATGTGCGCTGCCCGTCTGGTTTTGCTAGGAGATGGGTTGAAGGCAGTAAGTCTCTCTGCTGAATCGTTATTCGTATTTAATTGGAGTCATGTTTTTCCTAACTCTCCGTTTCATCTTTTCAGGTATCAGCCCATGCCCGGAAGGCCGAGGATATTCTGATGCTATCGATGCGATTAGAGCTCTTCCGGCCGAGGATCGAGATATCCGAGCTATCATTTCAAATGACTCGCTGTCGGGGTTCGGCTTGCTGGCTCCTAGTCGTCGAATCAGCCTTCCAGAAGGTGTTACAATTCCCAAACCTTCATCTGGTAAAGGGAAAAAACTTGCCGGACCGTCGTCGCGTCGCGTTCCCGACGCGCATGAAGAAGGCGAGCGCAAAGAGGATGATGCCCCCGAAACTCAGGGCGAGAACGTGGGTCCCGCTTGGAATCCGGCAATCGAAGTTCAGGATATTGAGACATCATCCTCCCCTTCGAAGGGAAAGAAGAAGTTGAAATACACGGTTCAAAAGGAGAAAGTTGGTGGCACCTCAAAAGTTACGCCTACCCCTCCTGAGAAAGAGGCTTCTTCGCAGCATCTGGAAAGTTCCTTGAGAGGTCTATCGAACCTTTCTATTCCAGAAGACATACTTAATTATGGGTTCGATAATCCTGAAGCTCTCAAATTCTCTTCGCCCGCTAGAGGCAACGTAGGAGTTCAACTCCCGGCTCAAAGAGACAATACTCCGATTAGCAAAGATAAACGAACGGGTCCATCGGGGGGACACTTAGGACACACACGCACATGCGCATTCCATAATATACTTCAAGTCTTTTTAATTCGTGAATTCTCCTTAACTCGTTGTTATCTTCCTTCTTTGCAGGTGATATGGGCCGCTCACACGGACTTGATCGCCTTCAGGGGTCTTCTATATTCCATCACTCCGGACGGGATTTCGGTTCAGGCAGACGCCGGGACCGAGGTGATTATGAAGATAGGGACAATCGTCCGCGCGAGTCGTCTCACCGCAAGAAAGTACACTACCAATCTTCCCAGTCCCGCGATCTTCCTCCTACAACTGAGTCGGATAAAGAGAAGTCTTTGCAGAAGGGTTATCAGTCTGATGCTGCTCGAGAACAACATTCCAGTTCATCGAGTACGAGGCAAGTTCGAGAGCCGCGTAAAAGAACGGAATTCTCTAAGCCTCCTCCTCCTACTCCTGCCGTGGACCCAACTGTTGCGGAAAAGATGGTCGACCTTAAGGCCAAGTTTCCGAAGATCTGTTTTGACGGTTTGAAATTTCTCCCGGCCATCCATCACATTCCTGGGCACGTGAAGCAAAGTGCCATTGCCTGCAACAATGACGTCTATGTTCAACATGACGCATTCGTGCACTTGGTGGAGAAGATCTCAGAAGTATCTGTCGAGCGTCAACACGAGATTGACCGTCTAAATCTGGAGGCTGACAGCGATAAGAAAATCATCAAACTCCAAGATGAAGAACTCGCCTCTTATAAGTCAAAGCTAGAAGCCGCTGAACAAGGTGCAAAAGATACTGCTGAGGCAGTTACTCGCTTAGAGGTGGCTCACAAAAAGGAGCTTGACGAAGCAGTTCAGCGCAGCGGCGCCCTTGCCCTAGAAAAAGACTCTGTCCAAAAAGAAAGGGACGCGCTCGCTATTCAAGTCAAAGAGCTGAAAGAACAACTCTCCAAGGAGAAAGAAGACAAAATAGCCGCTCAGGAAGAATCACAGCGGTATTGTGATGAGATTGTTGCTACCCGACTCCTGAAGGCAAAGCTCGATGGTGAACTTGCCGGGGTTGAGAAAATGAAGGATGAGGCCCGTGAGGAGGGCAAAAGAATGGCTGTGGAGGAGCTTGATTCTCGCCTTGAGGCGGCCGCAGAGGCCGGCAGGGAAGAGGTCAAAAGTATGTTTGACCCGTTGATCGCCGAGTACGGAGCCCGCGTCCTTATGCACCGCGACCTAACATTCTTGGGCGACGGCTACCACGAATCCCTGGCTGAGGCATGGGAAACTCTGATGAAGATCAAGAAAGTCGAGTCAGGCTCCGAAGAAATCGACGAGGATGCATTGGTGAAGGAGTTCCTGAGGGGGAATGAGCCATCGGATTTATCCGCAGCATTGGCTCTTTATGGCAAAGGCTCTTCCCCTTCGAAAGAGAAGAATGACGAGGCTGGCCCGTCAGAGGCCGACGCTACTACTCCTCACATCGCCGCTCCTTATGCTGCTCAATCGGCCGGTCGGTCGACGCTTGATCCATTCGAGCAGCATGCCAGTTACGATCCCGAAGATCCCGGGCTCGGCGTTCATGTGCTGTCACCTATCCTGGAGGGTGAAACCCCACGCGCCACCGATAGTCAACCTGATCCTGGTAGGAAATTCTTCTTTCTCTAGAAGTCGAAGAGATCCCGTCATTTTTCAGCAGTGGTTATTCGTTCTAATGCCCACTTCTTATGTTTTCGTGCAGGTTGTTCTGACGCTGAGCTAACTCCGAGGAGTAATGACGCCAAGGAGGAAGCGGGGAAAACAAGCGACGTTGCTCACGCAGGGGTAATTCCCGGCCCAGACGCTCAAGTAATCGGGGCGCTTGATGATGACTAACTTGATACTTCGTCTCCTGCCGAAGGAAGCGACGAAGTTAAAATCACTGGCGCCTCTGAACATACTTCAGAGATGAGCATGAAGGACCGTCTCGCCGACGAGGAGAAGAGAAAGGTCAAAGTCAAAGTTGAATCTGAAGTCCTGGAACTCACTGACCCGCGGAACAGACCTCTGAAAATCATTCTCCCGGGCAGGTCCAAACCACTAGATGTTCCGTCTCCTACTCCTGACTCCGTCTCTCTAGCAAGCAAAAAGTCCAAGAAAAAATGTAAGGGAGAGGAGTCGTCGGAAACACCAAAGGCAGACAAGAAGAAGAAGTCGAAGAAATGATCGATGCACTTGTTCAACAAGTTTCCTGCTTAAGTTTGTAATTGTTTCTATCTTCCATAACTTGTAGTTTGTATAGGCCCGAATTTTTGTAGGAGTGATCTTGTATCCCCATTTTGGACTTATCGAATAAAATTTTAGTTTCTTCTTGTTTGAATGATTCTCTTGTCTTTATTTGGTTTGCTGACACTGTGCTCCGAGGACTTGGAGACTTGAGACTGTTCATACTCTAGTCCGCGCTCTGGGGACTTAGAGTACTCCGCTCCGCACTCTGGGGATTCGGAATTTGGAAATCGTTTATACTCTAGTCCGCGCTCTGGGGACTTAGAGTACTCCGCTCCGCACTCTGGGGATTCGGAGATTGGAAATCGTTTATACTCTAGTCCGCGCTCTGGGGACTTAGAGTACTCCGCTCCGCACTCTGGGGATTCGGAGATTGGAAGTCGTTTATACTCTAGTCCGTGCTCTGGGGACTTAGAGTACTCCGCTCCGCACTCTGGGGATTCGGAGATTGGAAATCGTTTATACTCTAGTCCGCGCTCTGGGGACTTAGAGTACTCCGCTCCGCACTCTGGGGATTCGGAGATTGGAAATCGTTTATACTCTAGTCCGCGCTCTGGGGACTTAGAGTACTCCGCTCCGCACTCTGGGGATTCGGAGATTGGAAGTCGTTCGTACGAGTCTGTATGTCGCGCAGAATAATGTAATTTATCATCCAATTAAGAGATATAGAAACTTCATAGAAAATGTGGCTTCAAGCCTTTATTAATGAAAATCAACTAAATTGCTCGATTACAACTTTAAAAGGAAACTAAGTCATTATTGAATGGAAACATGCAGAAAACAATAGTGCCTATAACAAGAAAGGGAAACATGCTAAATGTAATAGTGCCGCAAATGTTCACTGTTCCGTGCTCGGGGGAGTGTCGCGCCATCAACGGTCGCTAGCTTGAATGTTCCTTCTCCAAGCTTCCGTTCAATGGCGTATGGACCTTCCCAGCTGGGATTCATGCGTGATGGTACCGGGAAGACTCGTTTCAGAACGAGATCTCCCACATCAAAGATTCTTGGGCGGACTCTGCCGTCATAGTAACGCTTGACTCGATGTCTATGCGCCGCCGCCCTTAATTCAGCTTCTTTCCGCTTTTCATCGATGCAGTCCAGTGATTCCAGCAAGAGGTTTTGGTTCGTCTTGGGATCGTAGTATGTCACTCGGTGCGATGGAACTTCAAGTTCCACGGGTATAACGGCTTCAGAGCCGTATGCCAAGGCGAACGGAGTGTGGCCGGTTGCGGACTTGTGGGTAGTTCTATACGCCCATAATGTTGTCGGGAGTTCATTTACCCATTTGCCTCCAACCTTCTCCAGACGCTTCTTTAGTATGGACTTGATTATTTTGTTAATGGCCTCGATTTGTCCGTTAGCTTTTGGGTGTGCAACGGCGGCGAACTTTTTCTCGATGCCGTACTTTAAACAGAACTCTTTGAACTCTCTACTTTCGAATTGCGTTCCGTTGTCTGTAATGATGGTGCGTGGAAGGCCAAAGCGGCATATAATGTTTCGTACAACGAAGTTAATGACCATCTTAGAGGTGATAGTGGCCAAAGGTTCTGCCTCAGCCCATTTCGTGAAATAGTCGACTGCAACTATTGCGTATTTCGCACCACCTTTGGATAGAGGCAAAGAGCCGATTATGTCGATTCCCCAGATCGCAAATGGCCAAGGACTGATCATTTGTGTGAGTTCCGTTGACGGAGCCCTCGGGATTTTTGCATATCTTTGACACTTGTCGCATTTTCTTTCGTAGTCCGCGGCATCCCGGTTTACGGTGGGCCAGTAATATCCATAGCGGAGGATCTTCTTTGCTAGCGTTTGCCCCCCAGTATGGTCGCCGCATTCCCCTTCGTGGACTTCCCTCAAGACTCGCTTTGTTTCATCATGAGGGATGCACCGTAACAATGGGACTGAGAATCCTTTCCAGTAAATGGATCCATCCTGCATTACGTACCGCGCAGCCTTTCGAAGGACCTGTCGTCTTTCGCTTATTTTTTCTGGTAAAGCCCCGGTTGTCAGGTACAGTTTGAATGGGGTTATCCACGAGTCCTTCTCGATCTCTGTTTCCAACACGCGATCGATTTTCATCTCGTCTACACTCAGGGCATGCAAGACTTCAACGGGATACAATCCCATTTGTTGAACATCGTCGGTACTTGCGAACTTAGCCAACAAGTCGGCTTCTTTGTTTTGTTCTTGCGGGATATGTGAAATGTCATAACGCTCAAGATTTGATAGTAGTTCTTGGACCTGAACGAGGTACGGAGCAAGCTTTCGTCCTTTTGCTTGGTAGTCTCCTCGTAATTGGTAAACCACTAACTGCGAGTCACAAAAGATTTCGACTGATTCGATCCCGAGTTCTTTGATGAGCTTCAAGCCAACGATCAGTGCTTCATATTCAGCTTCGTTGTTCGTAGCCGGGAAATCGAGCTTCAGGGCATAACAGATTGATCGGTTTTCCGGAGTTATAAGAACTACGCCCGCGCCGGAGCAACGGTCGTTTGATGCACCGTCAGTGTATAATTTCCATCGAATGGAGGGAATGATGTCGTGATCGTCCGGTTTTATGGGTATGGTAAATTCAGCGATGAAGTCTGCTAACGCTTGCCCTCGGATGGCTCTCCGTGGTAAGTACGCGATATCGAATTGGCTCAACTCGATGTTCCATTTTAGCAATCTTCCAGAAGTTTCCGGTCGTTGAAGTACCTCCCTCAGGGGTTGATCGGTATAAACGCCGATTGAATGCGCTTGAAAGTATGGGCGCAGCTTGCGTGATGCAATCACCAAGCAATAAGCCAATTTCTCGATTTTAGGGTAATTCTTCTCTGCCCCCGTTAAATGCTTGCTAACATAATACACCGGCTTCTGGACTCGATCCTCCTCATGAACCAAAGCTGCGCTTATCGCATGAGGGGATATAGCCAAGTAAACGTACAACATCTCATGGTCAACTGGTTTAGATAGCATTGGTGGGCTCTCCAGATGTCTTACCAGGTTCTGGAATGCTTCCTCGCAGCTAGACGTCCATTCAAAATTCCTCTTTCCTTTCTTTATTATGTCAAAGAACGGGATGCACTTGTCAGTTGCCTTGGATATAAATCGACTCAGCGCAGCTACTTTTCCGTTCAAGCTCTGTACCTGCTTTATAGTCCTGGGCGCTTGTACATCTCGAATGGCTTGGATCTTTTCTGGGTTGGCTTCGATTCCCCTAGCGTTGACGATGAATCCTAAAAACTTCCCTGATGCAACGCCGAAAGAACACTTCAGCGGGTTGATCTTCATTCCATAGAACCTGAGTATGTTAAACATTTCAGCTAAGTCTTGAATGTGGTCGTTTGACCGTCGTGACTTCACGAGCATGTCATCCACATAGACTTCCATGGTTTTGCCCAGCTGGTCCTTGAACATTCGATTCACCAGACGTTGGTAAGTTGCTCCAGCATTCTTTAATCCAAAGGGCATCACTACATAGCAATACAGCCCGACATTTGTAACGAAGCTGGTGTGTTCTTGGTCCGGAATATGCATTGGAATTTGGTTGTATCCTGAGTACGCATCCATGAATGACAATAATTCGTGTCCTGCTGTGGAATCGACCAACTGATCGATCCTAGGCAACGGGAAACTGTCCTTAGGGCATGCTTTGTTCAAGTCGGAATAATCTACGCAAGTCCTCCATTTCCCATTCGCCTTCTTTACTAGCACGGGGTTGGAGACCCACTCCGGGTAGAGGGCGTCGCGGACGAACCCATTTGCTTTGAGTTTGTCCACCTCCTCTCCAAGAGCGGCGGATCTCTCCGGATTCATTCCTCTCCTTTTTTGCTTGACTGGGACATATTTCGGGTCTATGTTCAACATATGACTCGTGATGGCGGGAGAAATCCCACACATATCAGAATGCGTCCAGGCAAAAACATCAAGGTTTGCCCGGAGGAAATCGCTAAGGTCTTCAGTCATTGCGGGGCCTAACTGCGATCCGATCTTCAGTATTCGCGAAGGGTCGTCACGGCTAACTGAGATGTCGATTGTTAATTCAGCCGGTGCCGCCTTCTCTTCCCTGGGTTTCTCATCATCGTCTCTCGGATCTATATCTCCGTAGACCCGAGAACTATGCCCGAGCCAGGGCTCGGGCACTACTTGTCAATTATTCGTATTGAGGATGCGGACGGGATTGTCCGCAACCTTTCCTTTCTCCCTCCGGTGGGCCTCTCGGAGCTCGGCCACATAACAAGAACGACCAGCTGCTTGGTCACCGTGAACAATGCCTACTCCTTTGTCAGTCGGAAACTTCAAAGTCAAACACCACGGGGCTAGTGCCGCCCTAAATTCAGCCAAGGCCGGCCGACCCAAGAAAACATTATACGGAGAGTCCACATCCAAAACTACAAAGGGTAGAATTCGTCCCCTCCGACGCTCGCCTTGTCCCAGTTCAACTGGTAACTCGACATATCCTACCGCATCAGTCGCAGCGCCGTTAAAGCCGTGGATACGAGCTTTGGATGGTTTCAAGTCTTTTGTCTCTAGCTTCATCTGATCATAGGCCTTCTTGAAGATGATGTTGACTGAACTTCCACAATCAATCAAAATTCTTTTTACATATGCTGGTCCGATCGTTGCAGATATGACCATGGGATCGATGGTCGGAGCCTCTACCTGATCAGCGTCTCTGTTCCTGAACACAATATCGTCTGTCATCAC
Source organism: Allium fistulosum (assembly GCA_030737815.1). Lineage (NCBI taxonomy): Eukaryota > Viridiplantae > Streptophyta > Magnoliopsida > Asparagales > Amaryllidaceae > Allium > Allium fistulosum. Next base: position 457,080,048 of record CM060901.1, read on the forward strand.
GCGTTGCTGCTTAGCAGGGGCCCCGTCCTCTACGTTCGAACAGCACTCAAAATCTGCATGCTTCAAGGAGCTTGCATATCGTTCCATCTCTTGCCAGTTCTTATCTGCGGGATGAGGTCAACCGATAATTGTATTTATGACCAGTCTTCCAACAGTCCGAGCAGGCTCCTCAAGATGACGTGGAGCTGGTGCACGACCTGGGTTGGACGTTGCCTGTCCTCCTTCTTGTGGATCCTTTACGAATTCTTGCAACTTCTTTTGTTTGATCAATTTCTCGATAGCATCATGCAGGTGTCTGCATTCTTCCGTGTTGTGTCCATAAGTTTCATGGAAGCGGCAGTATTTCCCAGTCTGCTTCTGTTCTTCAGTTGATTCTTTTGGACGTGGTTTTCTGTACTGAAAAGTATTGCAGGTGGATAGGTAAATGTTCTCAAGTGGGGCGTTTAGCGGAGTGTACTCGCTGTAGCTTGGAATTCTCGACTTCCACTTCCCCGCTTCTTTCCTCTTTCCTTGACTTCTTCCTCCGGACTCTTTGGGCTGCACAGGCTTACTCTGGGCATCGACTTGGACCTTTTCCGAATTGTCTCCAGATTGTTTCACAGCAATGTTGCTCTTGATTGACTCTTGGGCAGGTCCCGGTGCCTTATCTCGTCGTACCCACCTAGCTTCCTCTCTTCTTATGAACTGGTGTGCCTTGGAGTAGAAACGCTCTAGCGTAGCCGGAGGTTTTCCTGCCAGCCAGTCTCCAAATTCAGAAGCCGGATCTACACCTCTCATTACAGCCATTAGGATTGCATGGTCGTTGGGATTACTGACTTCAGTTGCCGCAACGTGGAATCTTTGTAAGTACTCCTTCAGCGACTCTCCGGGATTCTGGATTACACTCGACAGAGACATCACGTCCTTCGGGCGTGTAGTGTGTATCCTGAATTGCTCAATAAACTTCTTTGCCAACTCCTCGAAATTTGATACGGATCGTGGAGGAAGTCGGGTGAACCACATAGTAGCGATCCCAGATAGAGTAATTGGAAAGCACCTACACTTGGTGGGATCATTTGCTCTGGCTGAATCCATCATCCATTCATACCTCATTACATGTTGTCTGGGGTTAGTCTTTCCTTCATATGCAGGAATGGTTGGCATGCTAAACTTCTTGGGGTACGCCGCTTGCAGCACAACATCCGTGAACGGAGTATGACTTCTTGACACTCCCCTGTCGTCATTTGATAAGCCCTGATTTTCTTTCATCAGTTGCCTGATCATGGCTGTCAGATCGGGTGTCTGTATGGAAGCTGGGAGGTTGGAGTCAGTTCTACGCGCCTGTCCATGCTGATGCCTCCTTTCCTGGCGATCTGCCAATCGTGCGTCGTGAGGTTCAACATTGTTAGCATTTTGATGATCTGGAGCTCCATCCTCCATCTGTATTCCGGTTCGGAAGCTTCCAGTTCTGGCTTGGTCGCGGTCTCTAGCAGTTCGAACAGCAGCATCCGCCCTTGCAGCTTTAGTCTTATGGCGTCTACGCCTGGGTGGTTCATCGGAAGAAGTAGAGCTGTCAGATGAGGAATAAGCAGCTGGATTGCCCCCAGCATTCTGTTGCTGCTGTTGAGTGAGTTGTGCCATCAGGTTGGCATTAGCTTGCATCTGTTCTCCCAGTTGTCTCCTGCTTTCCCTAAGTTCTCTCATCAAGTCATTGAATTCTACTCTGGTGACAACTGGAGTCTGTTCTTGAGCGGCAATCCCTGCACTCGGGATCGCAGGTTGATTGCTAGGTCCTGCTTGTTGTACGCTAGCAGTCTCTCGGGCATCCGCATTAAGAGAAGCTGACCTGGTACGTGGTCTCGCCATTGTAGAGTTATTGGTATGAACTCTGAGTAGAATTAACGGATGTCCTATCAGTAAGTCGGATCTTCTTTGGGGGATTTGTTCAATCCAGTAGCTTCAAAGCAGATCCCTGAGGTCTGAGAATTCGACTCTCGGTGAAAGCACCAAAGTGTTAGCACCAAAATTGGTCACTAACCTCGTTCAGAAAGATTGTGTAGAGATATAAGTGATGAATGTAAATTAAACAGAGAAGACAATGCTAATTTAAATGCAGAAAGTAAGAACACCAAATTTATAGTGGTTCAGCGTAATTGCCTACGTCCACTTTGTTCAACTTTATTGATTTCCTTTATGGTTGATTACAAATACAATTCGTGAATCAAATGCTTGAGTGAAGTGATTGAGTAGAGAAGATGAGTCTTGAAAATGGCAGAGTCTCCCCGGTGTTTTCTCTCCAAAAGAGGATCCATTTCACTGTGACCCTGCCCCTCTATTTATAGGCAAAGATGGGCTGGACTTCCCAAGTGGGCTGATTGCCGAACGCTCCAGCCCGAGTACAGTGGTCGCCGTATGTCAAGCAAGGTTCGCCGAACGACCTGCGCCGAACCATCCCTTCTATGCCGAACGGTATGCTGGTTAGTTGTGCTGAATGTCTCCTGGATGTCGAGTATTACGCCGAACACCATGGGATGCCGAGTACTCTTGTATGCCGAGCAGCCTTGATGCCGAGCGACCTTGTATGCCGAGCAGTCTTGATGCCGAGTACTCTGGTATGCCGAGCGACCTTGTATGCCGAGCAGTCTTGATGCCGAGCAGTCTTGATGCCGAGTACTCTGGTATGCCGAGCAGTCTTAATGCCGAGCAGCCTTGATGCCGAGTACTCTGGTATGCCGAGCAGTCTTGATGCCGAGCAGCCTTGATGCCGAGTACTCTGGTATGCCGAGCAGTCTTGATGCCGAGCAGCCTTGATGCCGAGTACCCTGGTATGCCGAATAGTCTCGATGTCGGACACTAATGGAGGCCGAGTACTATGCCGAGTACTCATGAATGTCAGTTGCTTCGTCGAACACTCCTTGATGCCGGACGCTCTCTGATGCCGAGCACTTATTGCCGAGTACTAGTTGCCTGGTCAAATCCCCAGGAAACACAACCCTCGGTTTCAAGGCTAGGAGGTACACCCTCCAGAATGACAATCCTCTGGGTAGAGATACTTGATTTCCGGGGCAACAAGTTCACCCAATTGATTTCCAGGGCTACAATCACACCTTTTCTCAGTTAATTGATTTCCAAGGCTACAATCACACCTTTTCTCGCTAATATATTACAAAGAAGTCTATAACTCTGAATAGCACTGAGAACCTTGTAGAGATAGTGATGGAGAATCAAACTAGAAGTAATCGAGTATGATTCGATGTTGATTTCGGCAGAGTAATGGTATGATTTTGTATTAAGAAATGTGGAAGAAGAAGAGGAGTGAAAACCAGAAAAAAGTGATTAAAAATTCGTTGAAACTGACTCCTATTTATAGAAGATCGACAGCCATGACCATTCATGAAGAGTTATGGCGAATAGACACTTCTTTTGAAATTTGAATTTTGAACTTCAACTGTCACTATGTCGACATAGTGCCTAGGGGCATGTCGACATCCCTCAGCCAAAGTTGATATTTTGAATTTCTATAAAAATAATATTTATCTTATATAAAAACTATTTAAACTTTATAAATATACTTGAATATAGTTGAAATTCATAAGTAAATATAAAGAACAATATATACATAATTTAACTATAATTTTATATTTAAATCTAAGTATAAATATTAAAAGTTAAATATATTATTTGAAAAGACATTTAAAATCAGGAGTAATTTGACTTTGAAATTAAAGATGTTTTGAGGCTAAAATTATTTAAAATCAGGATAGAGAGTTTTGAATCTTTTAAAAGGAAAGTTTTGAAATCATTTTGAAAACAAGATAATTTTGTAAAATCATTTGAATTAAAATTAGTGGATACAAAACAATGTCCCACTAGATTTTCGTAGGTTCCATCCTACTTAGGGTTCCATCCCTTTAATGGGCTCGAAGTGGATTCCATTCCACGAATAAATTGGATATTAAGATGCCAGTGCTTTTCTACGAGTTTTAACAAATATTCCTAATAAAACAAACTTAACCTTGAACTCTTGAACTCTTGATAATCTTGATACTCATGAGTCTTCTATCTCTATATCTTGAATCTCTATACTGTACAGTCTTCATTCTTGATACCTGCATGGTTAGATCCTGCATATACATATATATCTAAACTTGTAATGTTAGTATTTATATTTTATAATCTATTCTAAGGTTGTTGTCATCAAAACCATCATCTCATGGACTAACAGTTTATACACTGAGAACAAAATACAAGCATTGGAAAATATATAATACTCCATCTTAGACTCCATCTCAGTTTAATTAGCATAAGTGGTTCAGTTCAAATAAATCCAAAGTTCTAAGAAGTTAAAATGCAACAGCTATTCTTATGTAGAATCTTTGTAGGATTTCTCCACTGACCAACTGTATTATGGATCATTGAGTATGTCATACACCACTGCAGATCTTAGGTTTCTAAGCATTTCCTTTGGATATTTTTCTGACATCTCATCCTTGTCCAGTTTTTTCAAGTTTGCCATGACAAAGAATGCACAATCAAGTCTGTTTTTGATATAGAAATATTAGTTAATATTATAGTATAACCTAATGCTAAAATAATATATCATTCTTTACTCTAGAATTCTAAAATATAGCTTTATATTTTGATCACAATATTAATCAATACATTCATAGAAACACCATTGCTGCGTGTGGAATGTGCACCTTATACATAATTTTTTTGTTCAATAGATGCAGTTCAATGAACTGTCAATTACCAATGCTAGCTTTAACTATCATTTTGCATATTTAATGCATTTTAGTGCAATTTAAGAATACAAATGATATTTTGGTTATCAGTTTGCATGTTTAGTCTAGTCCAAAAGACTTTAAAAATATGTATGCTACTGTAAACAATCATTTTGGATATTTGATAAATTTATAAGCACTGAAAAAATATAAATGATAGTTTGAACTGTTGTTTTTTTCATTTTCCCAATTTTATGCACTTTAAAAATTTCAGTTGTAGGTTTAATATCATTTTGATCATTGGATGTATTCAGCTGTATTTTAAAAGAATAACAAAAGTTGGATGAATATACAAACTAAAATGACAAGAGAAGAAATAAAATTAGTTACTTACGAATCAGAATCCTGTGGTGGGCTTTTCGGCTACAGCACTTTAGGTTTGTGAAATTCTTTGTTCAGTATTCCTACTTCTGCCCATTTCTTCTTGAACATTAATTCAATTTTTTCTTTCTACAAGAAGAAAAATTAGTGATGTATATTAATGTTACAGTGATTTAAAAATTATACTTTTCTTACAAGAATGACAGCTTGGTTATAGCTGGGGTTTTAAGTCCTTGTTGATCTAGTTTTTGGTTTGGTTGAATCATAATGACTCCACTGCATTGTTTCATAGTTTAGCATCAACAAGCTCCAATGGTTTGTGTAATGTAGAGGGAAGAAAATTTTCTCTGTAAATTCATCTTTGACAATTTCATCTATTGTTGGTATGACTATGTCTTTGATCACAGTTTACTGATCATGTACTAAAGCATTCTGCACATTCATATGTATTAGAATACTTTATATTATTTTTAAACATTTATAATGAAAATCTTATACTTACCATCATCATTGTAGTGAAGTAGTAACTGTGTTCATACATCTCTTGATTGTAATAAAACTAATCAATAAGCAGTTTAACCAAACAAAGAAGGTTGTAAGTTTTATGTGTTATCCTGCCTTTCGGTCAAAGCTGGAATATCAACAAAATCGGGATTGGAGTTCAATTAGAAATAAGGCTGCAATGGATGTCGTTAAAATTTGACCGGGCTCCGATCAGGATGGAATCGATTGGAGATGATGATCAATACTAGAGAAGGCTACATTTCAAATTTCAAGTTAATCGGAGTTCGTATAAGGGAGATATGATTGATTCAAGTTAAAAGGATATGTTGTTCGTATCCATCGGTGAGCTAAGGTGATGGTTTGTTCGAATCCATCATATTCGAATCCATCAGGAAATCGTCACATTGGCTTGTTCGAATCGATCAGTTTCGTATCATTCAGAATGACATCACCTCAACCTATTCAAATCTATCCTAGAACTTTGTTCGAATCGGGGTTATTCGAATCCATCCGGTATTGGACTCCTCGCATCGATCCAGAAGCGGTAGCGTCGTATCGGTTTAGCTCATATCCATCGTGGGCAAAACACTTCGTATCGACCAGGGGTAGACCCGGATCGAATCGATTACAGTGGCTTGGTTCGTATCCATGTGGTTCGTGGTTATTCGAATTAATAGCGCATAAGTCCTTCTTCATATCCATCATGCTCAAAGTGGTCACTTCGTGTCGATAGCAGTTGCAGCGATCGATATGCAGTCCGCCAATAATAATCGATGCGAACAAGGGCTACGTCGAATCGATAACTGATTCGAATAAAGACAGAAACACATAGATGCGAATAAATGGTTGATACGAGCGAAACTTCGGCGCTAGATGCGAATGACTCGTTCGACTCGAAAAAAAAGGTGGAGAGATCCAAGATTTTCGCACCACGTCATCTCACGCGCACGTGCCTTGATCAAGTCGAACAGATGGGTACGAAACATGGATTCGAACGCGGCAGTGTTCACAAAAGTGCAATCTTACATCGATCATATCTCACGATCTACAGATCCAAATGCTATGAAATTTTCACAGCAGCTTGCATACAAGGTAAAGAACAATCCTGCCAAATTTCAGCTCGATTGGATCATTTCTTAATGGATACGAAATTGCTTCGTATCGATCGCAGATCGAGTCGAAACTTGGTGGGGTCGGTCGCGTGGGCCCCCTCACGTGCCAGAAGAAGTCTCCCGAAGTTTGGGTGCGATCTCAGCCTCCTACGCCTATAAATAGCCCCCTGAAGCCTGAAGTAAAGGGGATCTTTTTGGCCATCCAACGTCCAGACTCTGCCGGATTCAATTCTACTTCTTTCCATTGTTATTGTACTCGAAATTCTTCATTGTAACTGCTGTAATCATCTGTAACCAGCAAGGATAATCAATAAAAGATAAAATCTTGGAGTGGACGTAGGCTGAAGATAGCCGAACCACTATAAATTGTGTGTTTCTGTTCATTATTTCTGAATTGCTGTTTGTTGTTTGCTTAGATCTGTGATTTGTTCGGAATATTGCTGATCTACATTCATAAATTGGTGCTTTCACGATATTTGGGGTTTGTGACAATTTCTGGCGCAAACATTATGCACTACAACAAAAAGTGTCTTTGATAGCGGCATATAGCCGCTATTAATCACAACCATAACGGTTTGATAAGCGCTGTATATCGACATGTTATAAAAAACTGTTGAATATTTATAACACAAAATATGCCGCTATGGTTGAGCTTAGTTTTATAATGCAAATTCACCGCTATGGTACGTTAATTCAATAGCTCATTATAGCCGCTATAATACAGCTAAATCTCAACGGAACTGGAAATCTTTATAACACCATTTTGCCGCTATAAAATATTTATTCAATAGCTCATTATAGCCGCTATAATACAGCTAAATCTCAAAGGAATTGGAAATCTTTATAACACCATTTTGCCGCTATAAAATATTTATTCAATAGTGGTCATTTCACGTTATTAAATCAACATGTTATAGTATTGATAAATTCCTTTACATCTCATATATGCCGCTATAAAAATCGTAGATACACTTTTCATGAGCTATGCCTATATATTACATTTTAATAATAGTAATCAAACTAAATCTTCATAAACGAATAAAGATTATAATCAACAAATATAACACAAGAGCATGCTCAGAAAGAAATGTGATATATTTTTCATTACAGTGTACAAACATTAAAGCAAGTGCATAACCATTGAATAAAACATAAGCCTGAAGCCAAGTTAACACAGAGAAACAGAAAATAATGCCAATTTAATAAGTGTACAAACATTACAGAGTACAAACATTAAAGCAATCTGTAACAGCCCAAAATTTTAACGAAATTTTATTTAAATTAAACATTTTGAAATATTGATTTGAATTAAAAGTGTAATAACTAGTGTAAAACGGGAAATTTAAACTTTACATTTTACGTATAATTTATATCCGTTCTTAACTTTATATTTAACAATCAAAATTTTATTAATTGATGATAATAACTATTTTATTTTTAGTGTGAAATGATATGTTATTTTATTTAAAGAAACATTATCATTTTTTTTATTTATTTAATAAAAGAAACAAGTAATGGTTGTACGTTACTTTGGGCGTTACACTTTACGTTCGTTGTTCTTTGTCCATTTGATCTTCCCTTGCGTTAATAGTGCTATTTCAGCTGTATATTTTCAGTTTGAAAATTTCAATTAAGTCTTGCATTGAATTGTGCGCGTGAGAATCATTCCATTCCCCTTTATCTTCCTTACGTTTCGTTCAAACTTAATAATATTCTTTGCCTACCGTTCAACTCTATTTACTGCCTTAATTGGCCTACAGTTCAAAAACTTTTCGTTGCCTTCTTTCTACAAAAGTAGACAGCTGTTCATTTTCTATTGTTCAAATCTTCATTTCTCAAAAGCATTCTCTGTGGCTTTTGTTTCAAATCTCGTGAGCAGTGCAAAAAGGTAAGCACATGCCTTCTTCTTTTATTTTATGTTTTTGTCTAGGCTGTTTGCTGTTTGTTCATACCCATTTCTCCTTGAACCATGCTTTGCCACCTCCTAACTTATATTTTCCCAACCGACGTCAGTCACCAGCCTCATCACCTCTACTCGAGCCTAGACCATCACCGAACCCCTACCGCATTCCACAACCCAGTTCGAGCTTCCCAAAGCCACCCTACATCCTCCTCGTCAGCCACGCCTCCAATACCGAGAACCACCACGAACCCCTACCCCATATTTCCCCACCGCGTCAGCCTTCCTCTTCCCCATCCGAGAACCCACCGCTCCCCCGTGCTCCACCGTGACGAGAACCGCCACATCACCCGCGCCTGCCACCACAACCCTACCCCATTCGCCGAGACCAGGCACTACCGAAACCCAACCCCTCCGCCAGTCAACCTCCTACTCCATGCTACCACCGAGACAAACTCCAACCCATACCACATCACCTCACCTGCCGCTCTTCCAACCACCACCCCACGTCCCAATGACAGCCACGCCTCCACCCAGGCAGCCCAACCAAGACCGAGTCCAACCTACCACCACCAGACCGAGCCTCCTACCCTCCATGTCATCACCGAACCCCACCAGTCACCAGACCCAGGCCGAGACTGCCTCTGACCCAGACTGACCCACCCACACCGTGCCTCCCTCTGCTCGTCCTCTGGCCTTGGTTCCGTATTATTAAATGAGAAAAATTATTTGTTCCTCTGTCTGGCATTCGAACAGAAAAAAAAATAGGAATGAGAAGAGATTTGCCTTGGCTTTTGTTTTGTGATATCTGAGTTATATGTTGCCCTGACCTTGGTTCTGGAAACTATAAATGAACAAAATTTACCTTGCCACTTTTGTTTTGAATCATGTTTTATTATCTCCTCTGTCTTTGTTTTATTATTTTCTCTGGCCTGGTTTTGAAAAAAAAGAAACTGAGAAAAAAAAAGAAGTTGATTTTGTCATTTTTTGCAAACTTTGAAGTTACATTTTCCCTGGCCTCTGTTTGAAAAAAAAAATTATATGAAATGAACATTAAAAGTGGTCGAGCCATTTCCTTCTAATTTTCAACTTGATTTATTTTTCGTTCGTTTGCTTCAATTTGGAAAATTTGTTATTCGTGCAATCTTAGATTTGATCATTTATTGTGTTTTGGTTTGAATCTAGTTGGCGCATCCGCTAACAACTGATCGTGTTATCCGTGTGCTTTCGATAGACATCGTCTTTCCTTTCTGAATCGAATCTCCAGCTCCGTAGAGGTGAGTAAATCTCACACGAATATTCATACTTATATGATTGTGAAACGACCGCAACTGAATGGGTAGAAATAAATAAATAAATAAATGATGTTATAATTACCTGTGATTTATTTATAGTTGATGTTAATTGTTAAAACTGCATATCGTATCATCTGTTATATTTTGTTCTTATTTTACTGTTATTCTGTTCTGTTAAATCACACTGCAAGTTCCCTGTAGAATAGAATCACTATGGGTTGAAATGATACATACCCGAACGGACTTTAGAATAAGGGAAGGTCGTTATGGGCTGAAATGATAGGCCTGAACGATTTTCAATAAAATTTTATTTACTTGGGATTGCGGGTTTGAAATGATAAAACCCGGATTTTTCTTTGTAAATTACGGATTGAAATGATATAGTATCCGTATCACTTGACTTAGGCTAGAAAATATTATACAGACCCGTGGTTATTTTTCTGTATTTTCTGGATACTTTTAAATAATTTAAATATTGTAATAATATTAAATTGATTTAAATCGAAATTTTAGTGATTTATTTAAAAATAGAAATGATTTTTCTATGTGATAAATATAAATAAATGGAGGAATATTGATTTTTAAAACGAAACTTAAATTTGAAAATTTGACTAAAAGAAAAGATGGAAACTTAAGTATATTAAATTGAAATGAAAAAAATTTAGTTTTAAATTGGTGGAAAATGGAGTTTAATTTTAATGTTGAAATAAATGTAATAAGCAAATTTGTAAGTTTTGGTTTTTAACTTGTAAAATCTCTCTTTAAAACAAATTAGTTAAAGGATTGAAAATGAACATTTTTAATGTATGATTTTATAAGTTTTAAACTAGGTAGAATCTGTAGCACATGTTAAGTGTTGTGGATTGTATAAGTGAACCAAAAGACTAAAATGAACTAAAGCTATGATAGTACTTGGTAAGTGCTGTTGTAGTAGAAACTAAAATTGAACCTGAACTAATAAAAGGGCTACTGTAGCACTTGTTAAGGACTGCAGTAGGCTGAAATATGATTTTGTTTAAACTGAACTGTTATAGCAGTTTATAAATGTTGTTTTGTTGAATAAAACTGTGTTCAAATATAACCTATAGCAGTTGTTTTTAAATGTTGTGAAATGCTGAAATTTTAATAATTAGGGTTTTTGACTTAGTAAACGAACACGGAATGGTTTGAAACTTTGGAAATTGAATACTTGATTTGGAAATATAATAATTACACTTTTAAAAGGTTAAATGAATTATTTAATTGGAATATAAACTATTCAAAAGGTGACTTGAAATGATAATAAATGAACGATATCTTTGAATTTAAAAGGTATTTAAAGTTGAATATTTAGATTTGAACTCAAATGATATTTGGAATATTAAAATGATGTGAAATGAAGTTTTGAAATGATATGATATTTTAAAAATATGGAAATGGTTTAGAATTGATTTAATCTTTATTTTGATAAAGATTTAGATTTGAAATGATATTCTATTTTGAAGTATAAACTGTTTTAAACTTATAACCACGGGTTATAATAACGTTGGGTTGTTAAAGAGACCGGAATCGGATATGGACATACTCTCTGTCTTACCGAAAACCACTTTGGCAACCGTGTACGCGGTGGAGATTCCAGAATGAAGTAGGATGGTGGCGACGTTCTTAAGGTATGTTACGTGGACCCAACTCCCGTGAGTTGGCATAAGGTGGCTAAAACAGGAGCGATCTCGGACCAGTGAGGTAGCACCTCTTCTCGGACGCATTTCTTCGATATTATACTCTTACTTGTGATTTGACTAGATGGCCATCCTCCGATTTGGGAATGTTGTACGAGGTGGAACGGTAGTGGCTGCTATGCGTATCCATCAGTCCGTGTGCGTAATTGGTATATCTACCCTGGCATTGCCTAGTTGTGCCGTGTCACCTACCATATCGAGCTTTACTACGATTATGATTTTAAGATCCGACCGCGTTAAGGTTCTCCATCCCCTTAACGCTATTTTCCGATATGATTATACTTTACTTATTTAGACACTATTATAATAGCGAATATTACTACATAGTAGATAGTTTAACGGATCCTTAGAGGATGGGCGGTCCCAAGCATCTTCTAAGTTACTTGTACCTTTACTACAGTTCATTTGAGTTGGTTTACATTGTATAAGTATGTATATCCTGACTCGAGTGTTTATGTTTTATTTTACGCTCGGGTCAGCCTGAGTATCAGTTGGACTTCATCTTCACGGAGCTAGGACTACTGGAGATCATCCTTATCCAACTACTATCTGGTTTTATCTGTTCAGTATGTTGTTCTATTTAAGCTCTTGTATTAGTAGACTTCTATGTCTTGAGACTTCTGTTGTACTCTATTCCTTCTGTTGTATCTTATGTAACTTTGTTATATTTATATAGTAGCTTCATGAACTACTATCTCTTTTTACTTCCGCTGCATTATTTTACTCTGTGTCTGTGATCTGTGCTTATATTTATTTACTGTATATTCTGAGATTTGCCAAATTTTAATTACAACGCGGTATTTTGAGCAATTCAACTCCGGCATGAGTGTCTACCTATACACTTATAATGGATGCGAATGGTTGAAAATATCGGGTCGTTACAGTTGGTATCAGAGCTTTGGCTTTGAGGCAAAACTCAGCATATGAAGTAAATTTATTTACAGAATCACTTTCGTTCGAGTTTGAATCTCTTCCTTTTGATTCGATTTCCTTTGAATTTTGGAACGTTTCCTGCGGTTCCAAAATTCATTCTTGTCCCTCACTATTCATCTTCTTTTTATTTTGGAGTATCACATAACTCCACTTCGAATAATCTTTATAGTGAATTGGCGGTCTCGCCAATATTCTAATTTTCTTGTAAAAGGGTGAAAATCCTTTACAGTCGGCATCGATTCACCAGAGATTTTATCTATCCTTGGTTTAGATGCTAATATCTTTTATTATCCAAACTCTATCTCTTGAGATCGAAGGTAGATTTACCCCCAGAAAATCCACATTTGATCTTATCCATTAAGTCACGGTTGACCCGGCTAAGGTTGTCCGCGATTTATCTAAGCTTACCCATCTCTCTACTCCGTTTAATCATCTTGTCTTTTGTTCCAATCTATCTTCCAAACATTTTTAACTGTACTTGTAAATTAATGTTTTGTTTTATATTGTGTTGTTTGAGTTGTTGATGTTGATTTGAGTTTCCAATCGATTCGTCTGATCAACGCTATCGAGAGGATTTCTAAAACACTTTGACAGAACAAACTAACACAATATTATTTTAAATTTGGTTAATGAAATAAAATTTTGATTGATAAGTAAATATTATGGAACTTAATAAATTGATTATTTGAAATGATAGTACTTGATTTATCATTTATTGTTCTATAAATGAATTTATAAATAGTTGTTTATAAATTTATTTGGGAACTGAAATGAATTTAAAAAAACAAGAAATTTAATTCTTACATTTTTTCTTAAAGAATAATTTCAATTATAAAAAGAAAAAAAAGAAAAAATTTGGATAATGATTCAAACTTGAGATAATTGAATTGGAAAGTTTTATTTGTATAATACAATTGCATTCAAATATAACTTACCTTAAATTTTTTTAGAAGTTAACAATGTAATTGGATAATATACAATATAAAAAGGATTTTATAAATAAATTTTGAGTGGTTATAATAAATTTTATACACTTAAATTTTAGTTATAAAAGATTAACAGAGGAAAATAGTGAAAAAGGAATTTAAAGAGATTTTATTTAAATAACTTAATAATCAAATTTGATTGTATATGGAACCTTAAGTCTAACCTAGGAATTTTAATAAAGGTTATTTCCTGAAATGAATATGTTGTATAATGAATAATGTATCTTTGAATAGATAAAATAAAATACATTGGAATCGGACATTTTGTAATAAAGTTTATTTAATTTGAATTCATAGTTTAAGTGATGACTAAATGAATAAATGTGTAAAGAAATTGGATTGCTATATTTGCTATGATAAATATTTTATTTATGAAATTGATATGTCTTGAAAAATGAATAATTATGATAGTTAAAATGTATTTTAACATCACCAAATTGGATAATTGAGAATTTGGTTTTTCAAATGGAAAATTTAAGTGTAACTTATTGAAGGAATATCTATTTATGAAATGGGCAGTTTAAATAAAGTGTTAGGATTTTTGTTAAATGAAGAGCTAAGTAAAATAATGAATTTTTGACTTAATAAATGAATATTTCTGGAACAAAACTGATTTGAAATACTAATATATCTACTGTAGCATTTTTATAAGTGCTGCCGTTTGAAAATACAATGTTTCGAAAATTTTATAATTGAATGAACTTAGAAATGCTACAACTTTAAAATGAATATTATTTGACCTTGAATTAAAATGGTTTAAAGGAAGAGTATTTTAAAAAAAAGGTGTTATGATTTTCTAAGTATTATGCACTTTTTAAGAATAACATTTCCAATGTGTTATGATTTTAGTAGTAGGTTTTCCAAATGATAAACACCTCTAAATTGTTATGATTTCAAAGCATTATGGTTTCAAATTTATTATCTTATTTTGTTTTTCAACTATCTTTGGTTGTCCTTATTTCTCTTATCTTGTTACAGAATGGGAAGGCTATTGCTTATACCAGTCTGTTTAGAAATCTTTTTATAATCTTTGTTACTCATTTTGGAATCTGAACACTGTTTTCCATCCATGGACCGTCGCTCAAGTGAAAAGGGTGATTCAGACTCTAGAGAATCTTTTTCGTGTTTGTGTTCTTGATTTGATCACATCCATCTTGTTAAACTTGCCTATAACAATAGTTATCAGGCCAGTATTGAGACATCTCCATTTTCTGCTCTTTACGGACGACCTTGTAGATCTCCTTCATGTTGGATTGAATCCGGTAATCGTTTGGTTCTTGGTTCTGAGATGGTTTTGGAAAGCTTTCTCCTAGATTTGTAGATCCTTTCCGCATTTTGGAAAGAATTGGCTCTCTTGCTTATCGTCTGAATTTACCCGAGAAATTTTCTGGAATACACAATGTCTTTCATGTATCTCATCTTCGTCGCTATCTGCATGATCCATCTCTTATTATTCAGCCTTCTGCTCTTGATAGTTTGGATATCGAACCAAATCTGACTGTTGAGAGGAAGCCACTTCGTATCGTCGATCGAGGTACGAAGCAGCTAAGAAGAAAATCTGTCAACCTGGTCAAAGTGCAGTGGAGCACTGGTGAACGGGATTGCACCTGGGAGACGGAGGAGAGCATTCGTGCTTCGAATCCGGAATTGTTTATTTCTGGTACTCTTGCTATTCTGTCTTATCTTTCTTTATTTTCCTTCTTCGTTCCTTTTCGAGGACGAAAAGTTTTGAGTGGGGGAGAGTGTAACAGCCCAAAATTTTAACGAAATTTTATTTAAATTAAACATTTGGAAATATTGATTTGAATTAAAAGTGTAATAACTAGTGTAAAACGGGAAATTTAAACTTTACATTTTACGTATAATTTATATCCGTTCTTAACTTTATATTTAACAATCAAAATTTTATTAATTGATGATAATAACTATTTTATTTTTAGTGTGAAATGATATGTTATTTTATTTAAAGAAACGTTATCATTTTTTTTTATTTAATAAAAGAAACAAGTAATGGTTGTACGTTACTTTGGGCGTTACACTTTACGTTCGTTGTTCTTTGTCCATTTGATCTTCCCTTGCGTTAATAGTGCTATTTCAGCTGTATATTTTCAGTTTGAAAATTTCAATTAAGTCTTGCATTGAATTGTGTGCGTGAGAATCATTCCATTCCCCTTTATCTTCCTTACGTTTCGTTCAAACTTAATAATATTCTTTGCCTACCGTTCAACTCTATTTACTGCCTTAATTGGCCTACAGTTCAAAAACTTTTCGTTGCCTTCTTTCTACAAAAGTAGACAGCTGTTCATTTTCTATTGTTCAAATCTTCATTTCTCAAAAGCATTCTCTGTGGCTTTTGTTTCAAATCTCGTGAGCAGTGCAAAAAGGTAAGCACATGCCTTCTTCTTTTATTTTATATTTTTGTCTAGGCTGTTTGCTGTTTGTTCATACCCATTTCTCCTTGAACCATGCTTTGCCACCTCCTAACTTATATTTTCCCAACCGAAGTCAGTCACCGGCCTCATCACCTCTACTCGAGCCTAGACCATCACCGAACCCCTACCCCATTCCACAACCCAGTTCGAGCTTCCCAGAGCCACCCTACATCCTCCTCGTCAGCCACACCTCCAATACCGAGAACCACCACGAACCCCTACCCCATATTTCCCCACCGCGTCAGCCTTCCTCTTCCCCATCCGAGAACCCACCGCTCCCCCGTGCTCCACCGTGACGAGAACCGCCACATCACCCGCGCCTGCCACCACAACCCTACCCCATTCGCCGAGACCAGGCACTACCGAAACCCAACCCCTCCGCCAGTCAACCTCCTACTCCATGCTACCACCGAGACAAACTCCAACCCATACCACATCACATCACCTGTCGCTCTTCCAACCACCACCCCACGTCCCAATGACAGCCACGCCTCCACCCAGGCAGCCCAACCGAGACCGAGTCCAACCTACCACCACCAGACCGAGCCTCCTACCTTCCATGTCATCACCGAACCCCACCAGTCACCAGACCCAGGCCGAGACTGCCTCTGACCCAGACTGACCCACCCACACCGTGCCTCCCTCTGCTCGTCCTCTGGCCTTGGTTCCGTATTATTAAATGAGAAAAATTATTTGTTCCTCTGTCTGGCATTCGAACAGAAAAAAAAATAGGAATGAGAAGAGATTTGCCTTGGCTTTTGTTTTGTGATATCTGAGTTATATGTTGCCCTGACCTTGGTTCTGGAAACTATAAATGAACAAAATTTACCTTGCCACTTTTGTTTTGAATCATGTTTTATTATCTCCTCTGTCTTTGTTTTATTATTTTCTCTGGCCTGGTTTTGAAAAAAAAGAAACTGAGAAAAAAAAAGAAGTTGATTTTGTCATTTTTTGCAAACTTTGAAGTTACATTTTCCCTGGCCTCTGTTTGAAAAAAAAAAATTATATGAAATGAACATTAAAAGTGGTCGAGCCATTTCCTTCTAATTTTCAACTTGATTTATTTTTCGTTCGTTTGCTTCAATTTGGAAAATTTGTTATTCGTGCAATCTTAGATTTGATCATTTATTGTGTTTTGGTTTGAATCTAGTTGGCGCATCCGCTAACAACTGATCGTGTTATCCGTGTGCTTTCGATAGACATCGTCTTTCCTTTCTGAATCGAATCTCCAGCTCCGTAGAGGTGAGTAAATCTCACACGAATATTCATACTTATATGATTGTGAAACGACCGCAACTGAATGGGTAGAAATAAATAAATAAATGATGTTATAATTACCTGTGATTTATTTATAGTTGATGTTAATTGTTAAAACTGCATATCGTATCATCTGTTATATTTTGTTCTTATTTTACTGTTATTCTGTTCTGTTAAATCACACTGCAAGTTCCCTGTAGAATAGAATCACTATGGGTTGAAATGATACATACCCGAACGGACTTTAGAATAAGGGAAGGTCGTTATGGGCTGAAATGATAGGCCTGAACGATTTTCAATAAAATTTTATTTACTTGGGATTGCGGGTTTGAAATGATAAAACCCGGATTTTTCTTTGTAAATTACGGATTGAAATGATATAGTATCCGTATCACTTGACTTAGGCTAGAAAATATTATACAGACCCGTGGTTATTTTTCTGTATTTTCTGGATACTTTTAAATAATTTAAATATTGTAATAATATTAAATTGATTTAAATCGAAATTTTAAGTGATTTATTTAAAAATAGAAATGATTTTTCTATGTGATAAATATAAATAAATGGAGGAATATTGATTTTTAAAACGAAACTTAAATTTGAAAATTTGACTAAAAGAAAAGATGGAAACTTAAGTATATTAAATTGAAATGAAAAAAATTTAGTTTTAAATTGGTGGAAAATGGAGTTTAATTTTAATGTTGAAATAAATGTAATAAGCAAATTTGTAAGTTTTGGTTTTTAACTTGTAAAATCTCTCTTTAAAACAAATTAGTTAAAGGATTGAAAATGAACATTTTTAATGTATGATTTTATAAGTTTTAAACTAGGTAGAATCTATAGCACTTGTTAAGTGTTGTGGATTGTATAAGTGAACCAAAAGACTAAAATGAACTAAAGCTATGATAGTACTTGGTAAGTGCTGTTGTAGTAGAAACTAAAATTGAACCTGAACTAATAAAAGGGCTACTGTAGCACTTGTTAAGGACTGCAGTAGGCTGAAATATGATTTTGTTTAAACTGAACTGTTATAGTAGTTTATAAATGTTGTTTTGTTGAATAAAACTGTGTTCAAATATAACCTATAGCAGTTGTTTTTAAATGTTGTGAAATGCTGAAATTTTAATAATTAGGGTTTTTGACTTAGTAAACGAACACAGAATGGTTTGAAACTTTGGAAATTGAATACTTGATTTGGAAATATAATAATTACACTTTTAAAAGGTTAAATGAATTATTTAATTGGAATATAAACTATTCAAAAGGTGACTTGAAATGATAATAAATGAACGATATCTTTGAATTTAAAAGGTATTTAAAGTTGAATATTTAGATTTGAACTCAAATGATATTTGGAATATTAAAATGATGTGAAATGAAGTTTTGAAATGATATGATATTTTAAAAATATGGAAATGGTTTAGAATTGATTTAATCTTTATTTTGATAAAGATTTGGATTTGAAATGATATTCTATTTTGAAGTATAAACTGTTTTAAACTTATAACCACGGGTTATAATAACGTTGGGTTGTTAAAGAGACCGGGATCGGATATGGACATACTCTCTGTCTTACCGAAAACCACTTTGGCAACCGTGTACGCGGTGGAGATTCCAGAATGAAGTAGGATGGTGGCGACGTTCTTAAGGTATGTTACGTGGACCCAACTCCCGTGAGTTGGCATAAGGTGGCTAAAACAGGAGCGATCTCGGACCAGTGAGGTAGCACCTCTTCTCGGACGCATTTCTTCGATATTATACTCTTACTTGTGATTTGACTAGATGGCCATCCTCCGATTTGGGAATGTTGTCCGAGGTGGAACGGTAGTGGCTGCTATGCGTATCCATCAGTCCGTGTGCGTAATTGGTATATCTACCCTGGCATTGCCTAGTTGTGCCGTGTCACCTACCATATCGAGCTTTACTACGATTATGATTTTAAGATCCGACCGCGTTAAGGTTCTCCATCCCCTTAACGCTATTTTCCGATATGATTATACTTTACTTATTTAGACACTATTATAATAGCGAATATTACTACATAGTAGATAGTTTAACGGATCCTTAGAGGATGGGCGGTCCCTAGCATCTTCTAAGTTACTTGTACCTTTACTACAGTTCATTTGAGTTGGTTTACATTGTATAAGTATGTATATCCTGACTCGAGTGTTTATGTTTTATTTTACGCTCGGGTCAGCCTGAGTATCAGTTGGACTTCATCTTCACGGAGCTAGGACTATTGGAGATCATCCTTATCCAGCTACTATCTGGTTTTATCTGTTCAGTCTGTTGTTCTATTTAAGCTCTTGTATTAGTAGACTTCTATGTCTTGAGACTTCTGTTGTACTCTATTCCTTCTGTTGTATCTTATGTAACTTTGTTATATTTATATAGTAGCTTCATGAACTACTATCTCTTTTTACTTCCGCTGCATTATTTTACTCTGTGTCTGTGATCTGTGCTTATATTTATTTACTGTATATTCTGAGATTTGCCAAATTTTAATTACAACGCGGTATTTTGAGCAATTCAACTCCGGCATGAGTGTCTACCTATACACTTATAATGGATGTGAATGGTTGAAAATATCGGGTC
Organism: Allium fistulosum; assembly: GCA_030737815.1. Classification (NCBI taxonomy): domain Eukaryota; kingdom Viridiplantae; phylum Streptophyta; class Magnoliopsida; order Asparagales; family Amaryllidaceae; genus Allium; species Allium fistulosum. The sequence goes on from CM060901.1 coordinate 457,099,864, forward strand.
GCTACACAATCCTTCCAAATATTACAGAGTACAAATATTACAGAGTTCCAACATGCAAGATCTGATCTAGTTGCATACTAAGGACCTTGCTTCCTTCCAAATAAGCCTGCGAAGTTAACACAAAGAAACAGAAAATGATTGAAGCATATTATGCAGTCTAAGGCTTGAACATATATACTAATCTCCATAAGCATTTATATTGGATCTCTGATCAATTCCAACTGTACATAAGATCAACATATTCGTGTTCTAGGGATTTGGTCCATAGAACTCTGTTATTCCAAAACTGCTGCTTATTCTTCAATCCTTTTACTCGTCCAAACTTCATTTAGTCTCTTTCTTACTTCCAACTCTTCATATGTGAACTTGTTTTGGTATCTTATAACTACTGAAAAAGTAGGGTTCATGAACAATATGTTTATTTTTCTATAAATATTTCACATATCAATCCTATAGCTTTTTCCTCTATGGTTTTGTACGTAATCTGGAATATGTTAATAGGAAATTCCAGTGCAATATGTTATAAAGTTCATATTTTGTAAAAGCTAAACCTTGTATACACAACAAGTTAACTTTATGCATACAATTTATAATATTAATAAATAATTATGTGTTGTAGAACTAAGCTATATCTTTTAATGTGGTTAATCATCATATACAATCCACTTTAGAATTTTTTCAACTGTATCATCTCTACCTCATCCCTGAACTCCAAACAGTCAACTACAAACAAACCACTACAACTGGTACTCCACCAACCATAATTTAAAGCTAATAACTAAATGTAACAATAAACAAAAAAATGAACGGTAAAGACTTACTCAAAATTCATTCCATTACGTGCGTAGCAGGCCAAGCTATAACAGAAGAGAGGGCATCTTCCATGTACTGTAATTCGGATGTTTGCCTCCATAGCTCTACCGCTGGCTCTTTTACGGTCATTATCCAAACCTTAACTGCATTGTGTCCTAGTGGTTTGAAATGCACCCTTGCATTTGGATCGGTTGACTCCACCCATCCTAAAGCAACTACTTTCCCATTTCCCGATAAATCCATTAACTTGCATTTATTGTTTGTTCTTGAATTTGCAGTCTGTAAGTTGAAAAAAGAAAAAAATAAATGAAGTTGCTAATCATTAAAAAATAGAAACACACAATAAAAATCAAGTACCATAAATGTTTTCACCACATCCGTAGACGTAATAGGAGCTGTAGTGTCAACCATCTCAACAACTACTTGCAATTTAGGCCATGCAACCTTCTTACCAACAACATCCGCAATTCGGATCAAACCAGGGGCTGGCCTCCACAAAAAAGCTTCTGGATTTAGTGGATCATCTATCCAAACAATCATAGCTAATGGCCCAAGAGGAACATCATTAACAATTTCCTCTGAGATGCTCGAATGTAATCGTCCTAAAGCCACTAATTGCTTGCTCCCTCCCCAATCAAAAATCTTGCATTTGCATTCTAAGCTACTATTTCTACTCTATTAGTGGTAAAAATATTTATTTAGTAAATAATGTATATAATAAAATTGCATGTTCATTGTGAAGAATTTTTTATACCTTATCCTCTTCTTCTTCAATGTGATCGGTTGAATTTAAAACAACTCTATTCTTCGGCCACGCCACAATATTATCCTTTGCTTCCCCAATAAGTGTGAAAGAAGGTGTAGGCCTCCATAGAAAAGCATCAAGCTTGATTGGACAGTCAACTAAAACTATCATCGCATCCGGCCCTAAAGGAACATCATTGACAATCTCGTTTGGATCGTCTGACACGAATCTTCCTTCAGCAACGATCTCTTCATTCCCTCGCCAATCCAATAAATCACACTTCTTCATATTTTTATCAAAGTTGCACTACATTTAAACATAGGAAAATTATGTTACTAATTGAATAAAAAGTTAAAATACAAAGATGTGAAACCAAAAAAAAAAATTTACTTGAGGTTTGTTTACTTCTGTCCCATTGTGTCTACTTCTGTCCCACTTCTGTCAAAATAAAAAAACATGTCATTTTGTAAGTCTGGTAATGCAAACTGTTAGCGTGTTCAAGTATGCAAGTATTCAAGTGTATAATGGTTGAAGTGTGCAACTGTTCAAGTGACTGTATGCAAGTGTTCAAGTGTGTATGCAAGTGTTCAAGTGTGCAAGCAATTAGTGATTAAAATGTAATGATAATTCTTACCTGATTTTTCTCTAGTTGTAGAAATCTATTCTCTAAGTTCAACAATTTATTTTCAAGTTGCAGTGTATGCTTATCCTTAACTTCTGATAAAGCTGCTCTACTAAGACTCATTCCTCTTCCCATCGCTCTAAGTCGACCCGGTCTTTCTTGCCCTAGCACTTGTGCAAGTGCATCTGCTCTATAATTAATTGGCGAGCTCGATTGTGAAACACTTTCAATTTGTTTAATCTTTTCCTACAAAACATGATTAATTTCATATTATTGCAGTTTAAATTAAAATGTAGTATTTAAATTAAAATAGGAAACACACTAAGAAGCTTGCAAATTTATTTTAGCTTGGATTAAATTTGGTGATTGATTTATTTTTTGGGTTGGATGCAGAATGTTCTAGCAGATGCATAATTTTACACTTGATTTGGCAACATGCCAAAACCAACAGAAATATATGAGATGCAAAATGCCAAAACCAACAGAAATATATGAGATGCATTCAGATGATTAGTCGACTAAGTTTAAGCTAAATTAGCATGAGAATTTAGTCAAAATTTGACATGGTCAAAACATTTTTGCAAACAAGGGAGCCAATTCTGTGTATATCACAAATCAACAATATTTTTAATTCAGACATAAACAATAATTCTGTGTATATCACAAATCAACAACATTCTGTTGGTTTATTCTGTGTACACAATTTTATGGAGGCCCCAACTATAATGTGTCTGCTCTCATTCAGAATTCTGAATAGTGCCTCAACAACAGTAGTTTGCTTCATTATATTAAGCAGAAAATATAATCTATAAAAATTAAGGAGAATTTGGAGGAAGACACTTGGTGGTGGAAGCATCACAGTAAAGGCGAATTCATTTTTAAAAGTACTTGGAATAGTATCAGGCCTACTGCTTCAAAATTCTACTGGGCAAAACATATATGGAACAACAAATGTTCACGGAAAATGTCTACGTGCTCATATTTTGCTATGCTAAACCATTTTCCAACAAAATGCAATCAACTTAAATGAACAAAGACACAGGTACTAAGTGGTTTTATGTGATGAAGGTGAGGAGGACATCAACCGACTATTTTTGTATGCCCTCATTATAAAGAAATTTGGATCTGCGTTAAAAGAGCAATCCAACTTCCAGAGGCTTTAACGATGATTTCCAGAAGATAATTCAATATATTACAGTATCTCCTACCAAAAGGAAAATAACATTGTCTATTGTGGATGCATCGATCACAAGTACAATTTCGAATTATATTGCAAGGGAGGAATAGCAGAGTTCACAATCAGCATAGGGTTCCAGCATGTACCATAAGATTTGAAAAGTATGAACTTACTATAGCATCTGTAGCAATCAAATTCACCGGTTCACCATTTTTCTTAGTGCGAGATTTGATCCAAACTTCACTTCTAGGGACAGAAGAGCGATCACCACTTTCGCTTTTCTACATTCAAAAGAACACCAAACAACAAATTTCATTAACTTAAAAGTTTTCATAAATATTGCAGTAAATAAAACTACTATTTTCTTACCAAATCTTCAGCCAGTTGAGCCATTCCTCTATGACTGCATGTGTGTGGCAACTGCCTTTGTCTAATAGCTTTGTTCTTCTCGCTCAAAGCCTAAAGTAAGAATCATTTCAATAAATGTAAGAAAGAAAGAAATTTGTTAGTGAACTCGGATTTTGTAAATGAAGTTTCATATGTAATGATTTCATAGGGCAAAAGATTTCAAAGGACAAAAGGTTTTGAAAGCATATTGGTCTGCCAGGTTTTAATATTATCAAGTTTCACATACATTGAGCTTCAAACAGGGTATTATTAGTCTCCAAAATATATCTACCCCTAAAGTATGTAACTATAAGCGTGAATTCCTAAAATATAAATTTTATATGTTTAAGGCCTTAGAGACAGTTTTTTATACAAATTTCTGCTTTTTTTTCAGGTATGAGTATCATATGAAGGAAATTTTGGAGTAATCATTGAACTCATAACAAAGTTCATATTTTTACAGCTTTGAATATAAACGAGTATTTTGTACATAGTGGTTATAAATATATCAAATTTTAAATACAAAATTTAGTATGCATATTAATTTTGTGTCAGAATTCCTTAATTTTGGTTTTGAAGGTTTCGAATATATGGGTATGAAAGATTTACTATATGTCTAAACGTCATATCGCCTGATTTCAGATTTACTATACACTAGTTTTAACAATGTCTAGTATATGTAATTAGATATGTACAAATGCCAGTCATCTACTTTTGATTTTGAAAACTGTAAAATGCCATGACTTCAAATGCATACAGAATATTGTATTTTCATTTGATATGTACACTAGTTTTAATATTTTTTATCTGCATCATTCTTTAATATGTATTTGAAGACTGAAATTTCTCATACCTTGAATTCCGAACTTGTTTTCAACTTGATAAACTTCTTCCACTCAATCATACATTTAATGTTAGATGGTTTCAACTGAAGTCTTTCTTCCATAGACTTTGCTTGTACCAACTGCCGAACTAATCTACATTTTGATGCCCGCTAAATACCACTCATTTGTTGAAAAACTAATGTTTTGTGCCAATTTAAATCCAATTTAAACCTTGCCTGCGACAATCAAAATTCGGCGTAAAGTGTTTGAGGTAAGCAATCAATATAAGATTTAATCTTAAAGCAAAAGAGAGTGTCACCTGAATGCTTTCCCATAAAACATCTTTCAATTCGGTACTAAGTTGCTTCCAATTACTTAGTGTAACCGGAACAATTTCTCGTACAAGTGGTCCTAAGTAAGAAGATAATTTGACCGACCCCGGTCCTATTGGTTCTCCTGCGGTATTAAATTGAACTTCTATTTGCCCCAAAGAATTGAATGGAAGTCTTCTAACTTTGGTTGGCCCTCTAGGTTTTCTTCTCGGATTTCCTTCCGACTGAACTATGTTGTCTTCAAGTGTTTGTGGGTTGTCTTGTATTTCAACATTGTTTTCTGGATCGATTTGTACTTGATTCTTTTCTAATGAATGTGGGTTGTCTTCAATAGAAACCTCGTCTTCTACTTGATTGTCTTCAAACAGCTCCTCTCTTGTACGTTTCTTCCTATGTTCGTCAATTTCTTTTTGCATGCGACCTCTCTTTTTCACAGCCTTACTCTTCTTCCCTATTTTCTGTATATAAAAAAAATAATTTACAAATTAGATCATAAAAGCCCATAAAATTCTCACTTTCAAAAATATACTGTTTAAATTTTGCTCGAGTTTCATATATGCTCCCATTAAACTTGGTTTTATGCATGGGTAAAATCCTGCACTTATATCAAGTTGCAGTTATATCAAGCTTTATGTCTCCTGAAAACCTGGAACTTTTGTGAACATATTAGAGGACTACATTCCTAAAATCTGGAGGCCTACATAAGTTTATATGTATATTCAGAACTTATGTAGAAAATGGAACTGGTATAACTACAAATCCTTGACCTTAGACAGAAGATTTTATGCTTCCAAAAACCAGTTCACAGAAGTATATACCTGTAAAATCTCCCATATGAAACTGGGCATTCATTAAAGTTTATTCTTCCGAGTACTTAACTGTATATTTTTGAAAGTGAGAAGTTTCAGATTACACATATGACAGGATTTCAAATGAATATCAAAGTTTGAAAGGATTTTGAAGACAAAACAAGAGATATCGAAAAGCATCCACCCTAGGGGTAGGAAACAAAAGCATAAGCATAACTACAGATAAACCCTAGACTGAAATTTCTCAAAATGATTTCAACAACCAGGTTCAGATTGTACTTGATTTATTATTTAGTAGCCGAACAGGAAAATCGCCAAGTAAATTGAAATAAATCCATTATTTAGTAATGAAGCAAGATTTATTATGAGAAAAGTTTGTACTTGATTTTTTTCTAATGCTTGTGGATTGTCTTCGTTATGAATCTCATCGTCTACTTGATTGTCTTCAAGCTGCTTATTTCTTGCACCTTTCATTTTTTGTTCGTCGATATTTTTTTGCATGTGAGCTCTCGTTATCACATTCCCAATCTTGCTCATTTTGAATTCCAGTGAGCAGATCCTGAGCAAAAATGAACAGTGCATGAGTTATTTTGTTATAAAAGAAAATTTAAATGCAAATGACATATTTTAATGCAAATGATGCTGACATGAACAAAAATAAAATATATCAACCTTATGTAATCACAATGAACAACTTATTTATGATGAATATCTTATCAATAGCAAACAGATAAAATGATCAAAGTATTTTCATTTATGCACGGTACAATAAAATATGAAGCAAAAAATTTATATGAAGCAAAAAATTTATTACAACTACAAGTGTGGTCAGTGAAGTGACTCGTTAACAGTGGCATACACATAAGAAGAGGCAGGTAGTTGCTACGTGCAAATATTGCTTAGTGCTCAGTCAGGGGGTTGGAGTTGTAGGAAAGCAAGCCAGTCTCAGGTCTGAAGTGGGTTCATTGCAAGTCATGCTTAGTGCATGACAACACAAGTAGATGAATGTGCGACATATATAGTGAGGGAAGCTCTCGTTGGTTCGACGAAGTTTGTTGTGCGGGGCTTAGTATAAGAAGAACTTATCTGAAAGGTTAGGCAACCTGAGTGCCAAGTAAGAACTTTTTATTTGGTTTTTAATTGGCAAATCATTGGAGACATGCCTTTAAGCAACTTTGTATCACACTTAAAGCGTTTTATTTGCCTTACTGACAAGGAAAAACCAAATATATTTCTATCGGCTATGGGTTAATGATTCAGACAAAATAAGTATTCATTTACTTCTAGGGTATGCTTGTTTCTAATGGAACTATTCTATGCTATGTTGTGAGTTATAACTACTGAGCATCTAATTAATCTTCCTTACCTATTTAAAGGATCCATGTAATGCAAATGTAGGATGCTTGGCTCATGTTGTAATTGATTTATTTATTTACTTCAGATCATTTTTTAGGTTCATATTACTGTTTCTTTTGTTGTTTGTTTATATATGTACTTCTATTAGCTAAATAAGACTGAATACTATATGTCTAATCCAGAGCCATGACTATACATACATATACACACACATACTGCTTTTTTGATATGGAAAAGAATTTTAGAGGGACTCGAAACAAAATACAACCGTTAAGGGGATAATTCATATCGTATATCTATCACTAGCAAATAAGTAGGAATTACAAACCTCGTAAGCAAATAAAACTGGAAATCTACTCAAATATGCCTTCACAATCTTCTGTAACATAGCTAACATTCTCCACGGAATCAATATCCATGTCGGTTTCTTCACAATCTTTCCTAACAAAGCTAACTTCCATAACAGGATCATCTATCTCTAATTCATGATAACCTCTTGGTGGTGCTTTCATTACAACATACCAATTAGAGTGATCATTCTCTCTTGAATAAAAAACTTGTTTTGCTTGAGATGTAAGGATGTATGGATCTTTTACAAATGAAGATTGATTTTGTTGTAAATTGACAAGAGTGAATCCGTCTTCGACCTTCACTCCATTTCCTATATTTGCCCAGTGACACTTAAATACGGGAATATAAAAAACATGATAGTCTAGCAAGATTATGTCCGTCACTACCCCATAATAAGTGACCACATCAACTCTTTGAGAAATATCTTTTGCACTTGCCCTACACATGGTAGTTGAATCATAAGTAACTCCGTAGTTTTGGGTTTCTCTTTCAACGCCTTTTGTATGAAAACGATGTCCGTTAATTATATATCCTTTGTAGGACAATGCATTACTACTTGGGCCAAAGGCAATCCATTTTAGTATTTCATCACTTGTGGATTGAATAGGTATCTGCAAACAAATCATTTTACATAAATTTTGAAGTAAAAAGAAATCTTTTTTGTCAATGGAAGGATAAATTAAAATTAAACTAACCTTCTTTTTAATCCAATCTGAGAAATTATCTATATGTTTTTTCCACAGCAATGTCGCATTTTTTTCCATATGCTTATCAAAACTTTGTAACTCCTCCAAATGCATACTGGTGTTTAAATAATTTTACCCAAGTTATATTGAACATCAAAATTTTATTATAAAGGTATAAACAAAATATAATATGTACTTACTCTAAATATGGTTCCACCACAGCCATATTCATTAGCACGGCCAAATGAGCAATATCTTTTTCATTCGATGACAATGTAATTGTCTTCGGTTTTAAAATTGGACGTCCTTCGAGTATCACATTGTTTTCATAATCTTCATTTCGGACTTCTTTCTCCTCCATTTGTACTTTCCTTTGTAGAAATTCACTAAAAAATCTCATTGATTCTTCCGCAAGATAAGATTCTGCAATACACCCTTCAGGTCGTGCATAATTCCTTATATAATCTTTAAGTGTTTTCATATACCTTTCAAAAGGGTACATCCAACGAAAATGAACCGGACCACACAATTGCGCTTCTCTTCCAAGATGAATTGTCAAATGTATCATTATATCAAAAAAGGAAGGTGGAAAATATCTTTCGAATCCACACAAAATTTCAATAATCTCGTCATTAAGTTGTTGCAACATCTCTCTTTCAACAACAAGTTGACATATTTTATTGAAAAACGAACATAAACGAATTATTAGTGTTCTAACTTTCTTTGGTAATAAAACTCTAACCGCAACAGATAACAATTGTTGCATTAGGACATGATAATCATGCGACTTCAACCCCCTAACTTTGCAATCTTCTAATGATACAAATCTTTTGAAATTTGAGCAATAACCATCAGGACCTTTAAATACATGTAACCTCTTACAAAATATATTTTTTTCGGACAATGACAACGTATATGGAGCCGGTGGTAGATATGTTCTATTCCCACGAGGTTGTGCATAAAGACTTTGTCGAATTCCTCAATCCTCCAAATCCTTCCTAGAATTAATTCCATCTTTCGATTTATTGTCATGCAACATCGTGCTTAGTAGGCTTTCAGCGACGTTTTTCTCAACATGCATCACATCTAAATTATGTCGCAAGGAAAGTTCCTACAAATATCAATAATACAACAATTTATTAACTTTTATATTTTTATGTAAATGAAATAAAATATAATTTTAATACTAACCTCCCAATATGGCAAATCAAAGAAGATTGATCTTTTTTTCCACCTTATTAGCTCTTTTTTTCTATCATCTTCTTTAGTGTGAGCACTCTTCCTCTTTTTACTTTTTATCTTCTTACTCAACTCCGTCTTTAGCTTCTTCTTACTCATCTTCCTTATTTTTTCTTCATTCTTATCTTTTCCAAAAACATTTGGAAAACCATTCAAAATAGCAGAAATATTTCTTCCCGTTAGAATTCTAGGTCTATTACCGTCCTCTACAGTGTTATCAAACCAAGTTTTTTGTTTCCTATATGGATGTGAAGGATCTAGAAACCTTCTATGTCCCATGTAAACACTTTTCCGACAATGATTCAACCACCAATGATGAGTGTTAACACCACATAATGGACAAGCTTTTTCGCCTTTTACACAACATCCTGCAAGATTTCCATAGGCTGGAAAGTCATTTATTGTCCATAGTAAAATTGCTCTTAAATGAAAAACCGATTTACTGAATGCATCATATATATCAATTCCATTATTCCATAAATAATTTAAGTCTTCTACCAAAGGCGTGAAGTATACATCAATATCATTTCCAGGATGCTTTGGACCAGGAATTATTAATGTTAGCATAATATTTTCTTTTTTCATACATAACATAGGCGAGAGATTATATGTCACAAGCATTACTGGCCAACAACTATGTTTGGAGCTCATCGAGGCAAATGGATTGACACCATCTGTAGCAAGACCAAGTCTGAGATTGCGTGGATCAGATGAAAATGCTTTCCACCTCTCGTCCACTGCATTCCATGTTACAAAATCTACAGGATGTCGCATTTTCCATCACTGCTTTTATTGTTAAAATGCCACCTTAGATCTTCTGCCATCTTTTGAGATCTACACATTCTCCTAAATCTAGGAATAATTGTAAAATACCTCAACACTTTAGCTGGAACACCACGTATAATCTCCTTAGTGCCCTCATTTATCTTCCATCTCGAAGAGTTACATTTCGGACAACTATCTAAATCTTGAAACTCTTTTCTAAAAAGACAATAATCATTCTTACAAGCATGAATCTTTTCAAACCCCATGTCAAATACTTTGAGAAATTTTTTTACATCATACAAATTCTTAGGAAGTACATTATTCACCGGCAGCAACAACTGTAGTACGTTCAAAAGCTTATCAAAACCAGTATCAGATAATCCAACCTCACATTTAAGATTATACAAAGCAGTGATGGCGGATAGTTTAGTTTGACCTACACAATCAGGATATAAGGGGGTTTCTGCATCCTCTAAATTCTTAAGTAAATCATCCTCATGTTTTCGAACATCCTCGCCTTCTTTAACATCAGTAAAAAAAGTATGATTCAAAATATCTTCATCTTCAAAATGAATAGCTTTAAGTAGATCAAATGTATTGTCCAACTTCATGTCTACGCCCATATTTAATTGTTCTCCATGATGATACCACTTAGTACTACTCTTGTACTTAGTATCCATCCCCCTTATAATTAAATGTTTAACGATAATATCATCATGTTGTCGACTAAGATTTCGGCAATCTAAACAAGGACATAAAAGCTTCTCTACATTTCTTATATTTCTCTTTGCAGCTTCTACGAAACATCTTGCCCCTTGCGAGTACTCCTTGGAAGTTCTATAATGAAAAAAATTCAACATAATAGTTGAGTTTAACATCAAATATTTTTATTTTATGAAATTAAACATGGTTGAGAATATTGAATTATCTACTTACCTGTGTAAATGAACCCAATCTTTTTCCATTAGCATATAATTAGCTGTTATGAAATGATCGATTGAGATACATACCAATGATAATAGGTTTATTGTGAGAACGAATATTAGTATGAAATAGATTATTGAAGAATTCATGATGATTAAGGGGATATGACCACCTACAGGTACAAGAAGGTAGTTGAATTTGGTTATTCGTTGACTTAACTGATAGGGATAATTATTCCGACTACTTATTTGAAATGTCTCCTGGGAAAGGAAAGAGAGGATGATGAATGAATGTCTTTTACTAGAATTTTATATTGAAACAAAGACTGGCTAATTGTTTGTACCTTATAATATCATTTTCTAAAGTAATCTTAGTTCACGAATTCAACAAAATTGGGTTTAGTGGGTTCGAAACCGCAATGTCACATTTAGTACGATGTGGTCACCATTTTCTCTCTCATCTAGAGCGTATAAAATATCTCATATACACGATTATTATGCATTATATCATTGTTGAGAAAAATATTGAAAGACACTTATTCACCTGAAAAACCAAACTATCATCTTGTTCATTAAACAAACAGAGTAGCACAAAAGTTGCATCAACATGACAAACATTTAATCCTATATATACGAATAATTGAAAGTATTATTCTATCCGAGGGTTTGAAATAGATGTAAGGTATTCATTTATGTCATTTTCATTATTGGTTCAGGAGTATAATAATGACTTATGATCTTTTTTTAGCATATAACCACCATGGGAGAAACTGCCTGAAGCAGCGGCTACAACTACAAAGGACTTCCAGTTTTTGGTGTTCTCAGAAAGGATTTCACTTGAGGGGAAAAATTCGATAAGAGTCACTATATTGTCCTTAACACACCAAACATGAGGGGGAGGCTTTTGAAGGGGAACAGACCATGTCATAGCTGATAGGAGGTACAATTACAGGACGAGGTAACACAATAATTCAAGTGACCAACCTATTCGTTTGGAAAAAAGACAAAGGTGATAATGATTGTAACGACCCTGAATTTTTGACATTTGAAATGTGAATATTTAATCGAGTTTAAATATTCGAATGATAGTTTAATTTGAAATTCAAATACCGGAATGAATTTGGCAATTTAATTATTGAATTTAATTTATTGCAGTTGGATAAAAATTTGAATCTTCAGTTTTAAATTGATTAAAAATAATCTGAAGGCTTGGAAAATTTATATTAATAATACTGAAGGTAATGGAACTTTCAGAATTGAATTTGGAGATGTTTTGTTCAATTTGAATTTTATCGTTTAATTCGATATTTAAAAAATAGCGTTCCGGGGCACAGTCTCGGAATTTGATGAAACCAGTTCCATTGAATCCGTAATATTGTATTATTATCGGATTTCAATTTTCGTAATGTTTGGAGTGATCGTTTGGCCGTACGATAAGCAAACGCGCTGAAAATAAATCGAAAATTTAATTTAATAACTGGTTCAAAAATCTATCTTCTCCATACGATCGAATTTGGAGTTGAAACCTTTTCCATTACGTTCGGAATAGGCTTATAACATTACGAACGCTTAGCGGCACGCCTCGATAGGGTGTCAAAATTTTAAGCTTTGTTAATCGAGACAATTTTAACTTTAGAATAAATATATATTTATATTTATTGTTTGATCTATATCCTCAGATCGGCCTCCAAAACAAATGAAAATATCTCTGATATGGTACAAGGCATTTATATCACTTGTACAAATTTATATCATCACCTGTACAAGGATTTATTAGCCTGTACCACATTTCTTTTTATATCATCTTCGTTCGTCCATTTCAAAACGAAGAAAGAAAAAATGGCCGCCTCTTCTTCAAATCATAAAAACGAAATCTTTCGTTCGAAATAAAAACAGGACAATGGCCTATCGAAAATCTCGTTTTCCCTCTGTTCTGTTCGATTCGAAAATGGAACGCGCGCGTATGTGGAATCGACTTGAGGAAACTGCTCGAAGTCGAGAAATAGGGTTCGTCGCCGAGTTCGAGAGCAAGGCAGGCTCGCGCACGTGGAAGTCAAGGCGTATCGCGAGCGCGTGCGGCTGGTGGAAGTGAATGGCGAATACGTTGGCACTTGGTGGTTCGCGATGTTCGAACGCGAGAGTTGAGGCTAGGGTTTCAACTAGGGTTTTAGTTCGGGGAGGCGCTAATTTGTTTCGACTTTGACTTTGGGGATCGTGGATGTCTGCTCGGTTTTGGTTTCTGCCAGGAAGGTAATTAACAATTATTTAGATTAAATTAAATAAAGTGATTTAGTAAGTAGTTGTATTTCTTAAAAAAAAATTATTTTTGTCAAGTTTAAATTATGCAGTAAGGCCAAGTTTTTGTATATATAAATGCAGTGACTAAATTGTATGAGAATGAGATTTAAGAAAGTAGAAATTTTAAATGGTAATATAGATTATTTTATAGGTATATATGTAGGTAGTTTCAAAAGAAATGAAATAAATAATTTACATATAGATATTTTAAATTTACTTGTCATTTTGAAATAATTTTTTTAGGTGATTTATTTGTTAAGATAATATATTTAACCATTTTTATTTTAGGGAGATTAGTTTAAAAATCAAATTTATTAGTTTAAATAAATTCTTAGTTAATTAAGTTTAAAAAATAACAATTTATTGTTTGATTAGTTCAAAATGATAATAAATCATATAATGTTTTACAAGGTCTAAATCATGGTGAAATCAAATCGAGATCAAAGTGGATTGCAAAATAAATTTAAAGGTGAGATCTTCTCACTCAAATGAAAGTGGAATTTTCAGTTATTGATTGCTATTGGATGTGATAGTATATATAGTAATATATATAGCAATATATATATTGGCATATGTATATATTGGTGATTGATTTCCCGCATTGTATAGCGGATGAGACCCTATTGCGCCGCATAATAGCGGATGATATTTTATAAAATCCCATATACCGCGATATTCCACCTCGAAGTGGAATTGGTATTGTGCTAACATCTGTAGATGCAGGGAAACAGGTTGGAGGGATCCAACAGGATTCCTCAAAACTTTTGAATTGGTTTCATATGTTGTGTGTTGATTATTTATAATCTGTGTATGATTATATCTGTGATTGAATTTGTTGAAGGCTAAAAAATTTAGTCGAATGAATTTTTGGTATCGCTGGATACCAGAAATAAATGAAATTGGATTTTTGAATTTAAAGTTGGAAATTTTAAGTAAATTCTTTTTGAAAAGATTGGTTGAATTTAAAAGAAGGAATTAAAGTATAAAATTTGATTTTTAGTAATCTTATCGAATAAATTTCCAAAATATGGCAAAGGATTTTAATAAAAGGATTTTTTGTAATATTGTTTAAAAGTTGAAGAATTTATGGAAAATGGAATTTTTAAATAGTTTTAGAAAGAATAAAGGAATTTATTAAAAAGGGGATAAATCTCTAGAAATTAATTTGATAAATGATTGAGTATTTGAAATTAAATCTTTGGGAAATCGATATAAAAATTTATTTGATGTTAGATGAAAAATTTATTTCTGTTGAAACAAATTGGAAATCGATTTGTAAAATGATTTGGGATTGGAAATAAACTTAGAAATCAATTTGTAATTGATTTGGTATTGAAATAAAAATTAGAAATCAATTTGGAATTTGATTTTGGGGTTAAAAGTGAATATTTGGGAATGTAAATTCGAATGGAATTTATAAAGGAAAGGGAAAATTTGTTTTAGAAATAAACTGTTTATTTTTAAAGTATGAAAATAAATTTACAGATTTGGGATGTAAATTTAAAATAAATCGATAAGGATTTATTTAATTGGTTTAAATGGACCATTTTGAAGTGAAAATGTATCCTCACTATAAAGCCGAGTATATTTCCAAAGTAGCTTTTAAAATATAAATTAAAAGTTCTAAAGTGGGTTTTTAAAAGAAATATTTGGAAATATATTCCACGTGATGGAATTGATTTGAAATTTATTTTCAAAAGTTGAAAGGTGAAAAATTGATTTGAAATTTGTTTTCAAAGTGTTGAAGTGTGGAAAAATATATATCTTGTGAAGATATTTTGAAATAAATAATTTGGGAAAATTATTTAAAATCTGATGATTGTTGTGAATGTTGTTGATAGTTAAATCACCGACTATCAATATTGCCTTTGAAATGGCACTTGAATTTGTTTTTTAAAAACAAACGCTTATTATTTGGTTTAGCCGGGAAAGGACCTTTGTGTCAGATAACCCATTCCGAATAATGATACGACGATATGGATCGTATTGAAGACCGGTGTGAAGACCGGGTATTTTCAAAAAATGAAAGGACAACCTGTCGAATGTCTCTGCACCGAGTTGCTCCGGTATAGAGATTTATATCACTCTTTTTGTGATGGGAAGTCCGATCGGGATTGTGAATACCCGGATTGCAAGGGCTTCTTTGGAAGTGCCTTCGGTTCTGTTCGAACCCGGAACAGACTTGTATGGTTACATGTCTGACATTACATTTTGAGATATAAAGCAGATTTCTTTCAAATACATTTCTGTTGGTGGCGGAGAATTTATTCTCTTAGCTTAACACCCTTCTCTGAGACGTACGAGCTCAGAGGTTATGTAGTTGAAGGTTATCAGCGATATATTCCCAATTTGGTAATGTGGCATGCTGAGTGTTGCTGTGTGATTATCATTTATTGATCATTTGTGATCAAAGCGTGGCTTTGTGAAAAAGCGTAGCTTTGTGGACGAGACTTCGTCAGACCTCACTTCCCGGAAATGGTCGAAACAGGAATATGCGGCAAGGTTATGAGGGTCGCTCCCTTTAGGGTATGTCATTTCCTTCGGGAAAAGGGTGGTATCAGGTATGGAGCCCTGGTATTTAACCTATGTGGATACTCCGATCTCATTTATTGTGTGATTGTGTGTTTATCGAGGCGCCTTGGATAAAGGTCCCAAAGGACCGGGGGATGACATATTCGTGTGTTACCTGTTACAGGGGTAACCCGGCCTTGTGTTGGCAGAGAGCAGTTGTCTCTTGGGACGTCCAGCCAGAGGCGATCCCATGTGGCGGTAGGAAGTTCCTTAGCCTGACCATTTGTTGGCAATCCATTTCCCAATACGGAACTTGTACGGTTTTAGTTGTAGAACCTGCCATTTACTTATGGTGGTCACCACTGTTTAGATGGTAGCTATAGTAGGCATAGTTCGGAATGTCTATGCTGGCTAAGATTAATATTATACTTTCGAAATGTTTTCCACACTAGACATTAATAATAATAATCCAATGATTTGTGTAGTAAGCATCTTTGACTATCATAAGAAGAAATCTCCTCCAATTCTGCGTTTGCATTGTGTGTGTGGCGGGAGGTCTTATGGTAGTTTCATTTTCCAAAAGCATTGCGAATTAATTTTTATTTTCTTTGTGAAAATAACTGTTTTACGATCTCATACCAGTCACCATGACTGAATCGGAGTTTATTGTTCCCTTTCTAAACTCTGGGTGCCCATAATTTTCCACACGGGAAGCCTAGAGTTATGTTATCAGGATATTCTGGAGCTTTGGAGATGAGCTGGATGGCGAGGCGTATACTCGTACTTGTTTATTTATTCTGCTGTGTATTCTGTATGAGGACAAGTTTATATAACTGTCCATTGTTGTATTGAGTTGTATATTGACTCTGATTGATGTATGTATAAACTGATATAGTCTTTTGTTTTAAAGATTATTGATTCATCTATTATATATTGTTCCCTGCAAATGTGAGATTCTGATATTGTTTCTTTTTCTGTATTTTTCTGTTCTCTTTTTCTTCTGTCTCCTTCTACCTCTTCTTTTAACCATAATGGTTCGGTTTTCCGGCATTCGATTGCGCGACAGTTGATATAGTGGACGTATTAATGTTGACTTTCGAGCATCGAAAAGTCGAGTCGTTACAATGATAATCTATAAGTTAAATTTTCGTACTATGTGACCATCTCCATTCTAGTTAACTATGAAAATTTAGATAGCTAACCAATGTAATGCTACTGCTTTATAGAGGACCTGCAAATAATCATTGTAATGTTTACAAAAACAATCAATAGTATTATACCAGATGTTGCAAAATTCATTAGTTGGTAAATCTTACTATGTACTGTTGATTTCTTATTTAACATTATGCTTCTGCAAAATATTTTTTATGTTCAAGAATAGTTATAAAAATGTTTTGAAATCAGTTCTGTTCATTTGACCTAAGAAATAGAACTAAAGTAGTGTTGTTACAGAAATACTTCAAATATTTGCATTTGTAACCTTACTCAGATACTACAATGTACTAAATCTCCAAAGTAAACCTAAGACATAATAAGCAAAATTTTATTCCAAACTCATTGTCTTATGCTAAAAATCATGTGCACAAATTTCGTAACTAAATTGTATAAATAAAGCTGAAAGTTGTGTGCTGTTCTAATTATGAAACTTTTTTCTTGAGGATAAATTAAAAATAAAGCACTGGATCAGTCTTAATTACATGTAATAAGCAAGAAAAATCAATTTGTTTGTGTAAAAAAATTAATTTAGTTGCTAGTATGGATTATGATGACAAAGTTGCACATTTATTATCTATAATTTGCTAATATAAAAATAATCTGAAGATTAATTGTATCAACAAAGCTGAAAATTATCCACTGTTCTAATCATAGAACTTTTATCTTGAGGATAAACCTAAATAAAGAACTGGATCTATCTTACTTATATACCGAGCATCACATAGTTTTTACAAAATTGAATTTAATGCTTAGTTTACAAATGGAGCAAATCCCCAGTTTTGAATTAATGATTAGTGTAATCTTTTTTCTTATCAAAATATATTCCTTGATAGCTAACAAATGGCCACAAAATGATGTATATCCTTCATTTTATCAGTATCTGTTGAACATCAAACAAACAACCACTTCCTCATAATGATATAAATATAAAATAGTAATTTGGAAAAAGAAGAAAAAACTAATCTTAGCAACTCAACAGGATCATGGCTAGGGTAAACTTTACTAACTGGTTAGCAAGTCCCATCGTAGGATTAAGATAATGGACCACCCAATAATTAAGTTAAACAAAAACTACTAATTTGAGACAAACTAAGAACTCATTTTAATGAACTAAACTCAAAATGCAGGTTTAAAAGAGCAACAATATGGCTTTCAGATTTTCCCACTATTTTCTCAGTATTTCAGATTTTAGACGAATTAAATTTACGTTTAATTTATGCTGAAGCAAGCAAATTCAAATCAATGTTGTAGAAGGCAGCAAGCATTAAACAGCAAGCTTAAGGAAAGTTCATATGATATGTGAAAAAAAAATTTACTTAGTGAATTTTAAAATTGCTGAACTACAAAATTTCCAAGTTTAATTTTTTTTAGAAGTATAAAAATTTAAAACTACAAATATTTTAATCTTTCCAAAATTTTGCTCCATGGTTCAGCTCTTATAGATTTATGTATCCTAATTAAGATATCCAATATATAATTTTAATAGTTGATTTCAGGAATATCGTTTTAAGAAGAAAGGAATCTTTTAGTAATGAGTTATCAAGCTACTCCAAAATGTTTCAATGAACGGTATTTCTTTTTCACGTTAATAGGAATTTCAGCCATATTTTTAGATTATTCCGCACATGTTCCATAATGATCATTAACATCTCAATTTTATTTACACTTTCACATAAACTGAACCCTACAATTTAGTGTGTAATTCTCTTACTATTTTTTCAAATCATATAGCATTGGGAAAAAAACTTCCCAAACATACATATAGCTATAATTAATCAATCATCAGTACACCTATCTTATATGTGTAAACACTGGGCTTCCAAGAGGAAAAATATTAGTCGGTCAAAATGTTCTAAAGAAACTACAAATGATAGCTAAAATATGTTAAAATAGATATTTTCTACAAGTACTTTACAGTAAATAGTAGCTTTTAAGTTGACACTTGAAAGCCCATGCTGACCTCAGTACTTTACAGTTCACAATAAACTATCAGATCAGCATGGATCGTAAAAATAATGGAATGTTAATTAAACCCGGCTTTTATAAATATCATAGTAAATGGTAAAAACATCACAGTAAATAACAATTTTAAGTTTTTAATAGACTATCAAAAAGTAGCTAATCTAGTGAAAGCACTGAGGTATAACTATACCTTAATTTCTGAAGTCAACTTTCTCCCTCTCCTTCCTAATCCTTTACTCAGGGCCGGCCCTAGGGTAAGGCGAGCAAGACGGTCGCCTAGGGCAACGGCTCCAGCAGGGGCAACGGGTGGTGGTGGTGGTGGTTTAGCATTTTATGAAGATAAAAAGATTTTGTATAAGAGTATTATTAATTAAGTATTTGGTGTGGTGGTAATTGTGTTGCTTGCTCAATGGGGCAACCCAAGTTCAATTCCTAGCAAAGTGTAATTTTTTGTTATATTACTTGAAATCTAGGCTAGGGCAACCAAATTACTTGGGCCGACCCTGCATTTACTCGATCAACATAAAGCATGAAAATAAATTTTCATTTACCTGCATAGTTAAAACAAGCAAACAGATATAATGCATTAGTTTGGATACATTTTATATAAAATAAAATAAAAATAAAGAATGTGCCTTTCAAATATATCAATACATGGTGTAATATTGAAGGATATCAGCAATGTGTATTAGAGGGGCATAAAGCTACAACATGAGGGGATTTCACTCATAATCTTATTGCAAATATTAAACAAGTAAATGAAAATTTACAAGTCTAGAACATGAATCTCAAGGAATCTGATGTGGTAAAAGGGCTGCATGAAGCATATAATCAAGTTTCTGCACAAATTGATGCAAATCATGAAGACATAAGCTTATATGAAACATGATGCAAATTTACTTAGAATTAATAAAACAAGTTAAACTGCAACATTAACAACTGATGTAAAAAAAATATTGTGCCTGCAGGAGGGAGAAACAAATTCAAAATTCTTGTGGATTATTTACCATGGCTAATTAAAATCAAATATATTTGAAATAAATTTGTCAAATACTGGTCTATTTATAACACGCTTGTGGATTATTTACCAAATAAAAGAACACTAAAAATTCATTTCACAATTTCTGCAAACCAGGATTTTTGGTCTTAAATTACTAAGCAAAGCTTAAGCATGATGAATTGAAATGTAAAAAAAATACAAAGGCGCATGCAATTTCATTATGATTATGTACTTGAGTAAACAAAACTAATTAATGTATAGGATCAAGCATCTAGGGATTAAATGTTTTTTGTAGACGGTTTGAACAACAACTTAAGCACTTCGATATGTCAGTTTCTTATATTACTTATACATGTTGCACACAACCTCATACACACACATTAAATCTTAAGAAGTACAATGAACTCAGGATACCATTTGCATCTGACAAGTCCATGTTTTGGAAATTGGCTTGATTTACTTGTTATTTTTGAAAGCGGACATATATATTACAAAAAACACCTTTTATTAGCACTTGAGATACACTAATTAGCTAAGTGAAATGCTTGTGGCGATCAAATATCTCCAGAAGAAAGATAATTATGAAATCAGACTTATATATTACGAAAGCACTTTTTATCACTAGCACTTGAGATACACTAATTAGCAAAATGGAACCAACATGGCTATTGGGATCAGAGCTTGTTGCAAATCCAAATTATTATGAAATCAAAACTCCTTCAGTCCAAATCTGAACTAAGGCCTTCTTGAAATATATGAGGATTCAGATTACCCCATTTAGTGAAACAAGGATAGTTGAAATCCAAATAACAAACCCTCAATGATTTTAAATTTATGAAAATAAATTCTGTGGCCTAAATTGCAGAACTAGTTTGGTTCACAAAATAAAACAAAATAAGCAAGTTATGAGGTGCCTGCTTTATTGGTTTTACTATTTTTTTTAAATAACATAAATATTGACATATGTCACACATCAATTGCTAATAAGATTACGACGTGCTCGAGGTAAAACTCTATAGCAAAAAAATTGAGAAATGTTCAGATCACCATAATAAAAATACGAAATAATTTCCAAAATGAAACAATATAATCTTGCATCGGGAATGAGCTTTTACAATCCAGAATCCACTTATCATGATCATAACCAACTCAACCATAACACAACTAATTATCAATAAGTTGATGTTGGTAAACATCACATAGAATTTCAAATAATATTTCACCTTATATTGTAGAAAGTGGTTATTCTTGTTCTTACAAAAATCAGTAATATGACCAAGTGTACATTGCAAAATCCCTAAATTATGCTCTACCATCCCAAGCACATAAACATCACAAGTAATAATACCCAATCTCTCAAAGAATTGCTATACTTTCCAATTAAGAATATAACAATAAGAAGTAAATTACCATAAAAGCTAAGCTTCTGCTTTCTCCTCTGCTACCAAAACAACCTCAACAGTAGCAACGTTCTCTTCCTTGGACTTTTCCTTTTCCTTCTCCGCTTTCTCCAACTCTTCTTCTTCAGTGATGGCAAAATCGAAGATCGGCGATTAGGGTTCCAGACGCCATCGTGTTGACTACTGAGGAGTGAACTATGGAAGTGGAGGAGAACGGCTGTGAAGATCTGAGATGGAGCGAACCGTTTTGATTAGGGTTATTTCGTTGGAGACGAAACTTGACAACGCTATTTTGGGAGGGATATGAAAATGGTTAAGTTTTTTTGGGAGGGAGATGAAACTGGTTAATTATTTTTCTGGAGGGCAGACGAAAATTTTGGAGCCAAGAGTGTTACACAGCACGGTACAAAACAAAATGAGTTAAAAAAACAAATGATTAAATGTAAACAATAACGCTTTAGAATAACGCGTTATTAAATGATGTTATTAATAACATCTTTTCTTGTAGTGATGGGATAATTAATTTTTTTAATATTTTTGAACCATTAATATTAATGCTAGTATTCACTATCATTTACATGTTTACTGCATTGTATGCACTGAAAAATGCAAATTATAGTTTAAACAATCATCTTGGACATTCAATATATTTATATGCCCTTTACAAATACCAATGCTATTTTTAACTCCCGTTCTTTTATTCAATACATTTATATGCAGTTTGAAATTTGAATGCTAGTTTTAACTATCATTCTCTCATCCTATACATTTATATGCACTTAAAAACTATGAATGCTAGCTTTAACAATCATTCTCCCATCCTATACAGTTATCTGCATTTTACAAATACTAATGCTACTTTTAGATGTCACTCTCTCATTCAATTCATTTACATGCACTTTGAAAAGTTGAATGCTAGGTTTATCTATCATTCTTCCATTTTATACATTTATATACACTTTTTTACTATCATAATTCTAATTTGATGCATACTTGTCCATCTGTAACCCCCTCAAACAGAACGGCTTCCAGCATAGATTTCACTATTGTGATTCCTCCTTTGTTCCCTTCATCTTTTTCATATGCTACAGTGCTATACTTGAAAATCAATAATTGACATGTTGGTTTTTTTTCAGTTTTATTTAATTACAAATATAATGAAAGAAAAAAGATCAGAAATCTTACTTCTCATTTTCGTTAAATTTGAAGAAAGTAAGAATTTTGTTTTGCTGTTCTTCATTCAATAATTGTAGAATACTGCTTTTTGTGATATCTTTACTCTTGTAAGCTTTGCTTGATGGCGAGTACCCATCAACATCAATAATTTCTCATCTATTTCAGTTTTAGATTCCTCTTCATAATCAGATTCTTCATTTTGTTCTTCTTGTTCTTGTTCACTTGTATTTTCTTTTTGACCTTCCTTAGATTCAGATTGTTCCTTTTGGTCTTCATTTTCAACATTTTTCTTTGTTTTTCTATGAACAATTTCATACTGGCAATCAGGATCAATTTTATTCCTTCGTTTGCACTTTTTAACCCTCAAAACTAAAGAGCTTGGTTTCTTCTGTGTTTTTTGATGCACTGTTGGGGATTTTTCTATTGCCTCTGAAGGTTTCTTTTGATCATGTTGTTCTTTTTCTTGCTGCATCATTTTAATTTCCTGAGTTATATTGAGATCAAATGATGGTGGTTCTATTTCTTCTTTTTCTTTTGATTTCAACATCTTGATTTCTTTTCTCAACTATATGATAATGCCTTCTGCTTGTATTCTTTTCTACCTCTCTTTTTCTAATTCTTTTTCACTCTTCTTCAATTTATTTTTCAAATCTTCAATGTATTGTTGCATTGAGTCGACTTGCTTTTTTGATGTCTCTTCCAAGTTTTCTATTTTTTGTATCCCAATATTCTCATTGGTATCCAGCTGAATTTTAGTTGGCTTGTTTGTTGAAGAAGTGCTTTTTCATCTTCAGTCAGGTTTCTTATTTCAACAAAAATCTATGTAATAACATAAATAGTAATGAATGAGCTAACATACAATGAATGAACTAATTTTATATATAATTGTCATTTTTCATGTGATGCTATATCTGACTATCATTCTTTAGTAGCAACTACATAAAATTGTACTTGTGCAGAAATGATATATGTAACTATCATTTAAATTATGACTATATAATAACAAAATGAAAACTGTTAATATACACTATGTTATGATATATTTATCTATCATTATATATTTCTTGTACTTGTGTGAGAAATAATACCTTTCTATTGTCCATGTTCATCAAAGCTTCTCTTGAAATGACCTTTTTCAAGCTTCCAATATTCCACCTCCCAAATCTAGGTAAGGTAGACTGGTATGTTGCTAATGGAGATATCAAATTCACATGCTCACATAGGAAAAACTACAAATAAAATATTACTTGTTAAAACATATAAGGTGTATAATTTCAGTTATAGAGATAGATGCATTATCATAAAGTTAGAATGTTGTACTTACAATTGGGAGCATGGAACAACCCGGCATGTTTCTCGGCTTTGTTTCGAAAGCTGTCAAAGCTCTAATCAATGAATGATGAATTGAAACTGGCCAGATACAGAGTTCATTTTGTTTTGATCAAGGATATAAGGAATATATCCCCATGGTAAGTATCTTTGGTTGTCCGGAAAGAAGAAGGTTATCATTGCAAGAATAATAATCAGTTTTGGAAAATCAGTTTCATGTTGAAATTGTTGAGTTTCCCGTACATTATTTATCTTTGAAATTGTAAGATCCTTTGTGATGTGCTCTACTGTTCCAAAATTTCTTAGTACAAAATCTTTACAGTTGTTTGGAAGGATTTGTAAACTCATTTTAGGTAACGGAAAAATATTAATTCCAGACAAAGGTAAGCTAATGAGAATTGAAACATCTTTAGGTTTGATTTTTAGAAAAATATTCTCCACTTTAAAAGCTTCGTCATTGATAGAAAATGTTTCAATGATATCATCTACGGTTGTTGATGATTTTGTAAAAGCAGCTATGGATAAAATTTCTTTGAAAAACACTAGCATAAATTTTTCGAAGGGAGGTTGTTTTAAATAATTCAATTGATCTACAAGATAACCTCCTTTTTCCTTAATTTTCTGGAAAAATTTTATCATTGGAAGCAGCTACATCGATACTGAATTTTTTTTTGAGATACTTTATTTGATTTTTTTCCTTCTGTTGTTTTTTATTTCCTCAATCTTTTACCTTTTGATTCCTGTACAAAAAACTATGAATGAATAATTCGGTATTTAAATGCATTCTTATTTTTATTTATCAATTTTTTCAACTATGAATGCATAATTTTTTAGTGCTATATTCATCTATAATTATTTTTTCAAATGCTATATTTGTCTATCATTACTCTTTTTCAATGTATGCTTCTACAGTTTAAAGATTGAATGCTATGTTTGTTTATCATTTTTTTCAATGCTATACTTGTCTATCATTTTGTAACTATTCATCTTATTGTTGTCTATCAACCGTCCAAAACTGAATGCTATGTTCATCTATCATCTCATATTTCAATATGGTGCATACAAATCAAATGATATATTGAACTATCATTCAATAACTATCTATCTAATTATCCTCTAGGGTTTATCAAATATTGAAATGCTATTTTCATTTATCATTTATCATTCCATCATAACACATATAGTAAATAAAATGATATATTCAACTATCATTCTATCATGCTATGTTTGTCTACCATTTTTTTCAATGCTATATTCGTCTATCATTCTATAACTAGTCATCTTATTGTTGTCTATCATCTGTCAAAGATTGAATGCTATGTTCATCTATCATCTCATATTTCAATATGGTGCATACAAATCAAATGATATATTGAACTATCATTCAATAACTATCTATCTAATTATTGTCTACCTTCTATCAAATATTGAAATGATATTTTCATCTATCATTGCATCATTACACATATAGTAAATAAAGTGATATATTCAACTATCATTCTATCATGCTATGTTTGTTTATCATTTTTTTGAATGCTATATTTGTCTATCATTCTATAACTATTCATCTTATTGTTGTCTATTATCTGTGAAAAACATAGAATGCTATGTTCATCCATCATATCATATTTCAATATGATGCATGCAACAAATCAAATGATGTATTGAACTATCATTCAATAACTATCCATCTAATTATCATCCTCCGTCTATTAAATATCAAAATGTTATTTTCATCTATCATTGCATCATTACACATACAGTAAATAAAGTGATATATTCAACTATCATTCTTTAATTATCATTCTAATTATCATTTAACATTTATCAAAAATTGGAATGCTATTTTCATCTACCATTTCAATATAATGCATGTAACGAATAAAGTGATATATTCAATTATCATTCTAAAACTGTCTATGTGATTAGCAATTCAGCATAAACTTTTATTGTAAAACTATTTACAATTAAAATGATAATTCAACTATTATTGTAAAATTATCTTTTATTTTAAAAAAAAACCAGATGTTATACCTTTGTCTTTCTTTTTCTACTGACGATTTCATCACAAAGCTGTTGTTTCTTCATGTCGTCTTCATTCACAGTTTTTGTTGCCCTAGGATTTCTCGTCCTCTTAGTTTCTTCATGAAGATCATTTGAATCAACAGCCGTGGATGAATTATTTTTTCGTCTTCTCTTTATTTCTGTACGCGTAGCATTGGAAGTCCTACTTTTTGAAATCCTAGGTTTATCGTTTATTTGTTCAGGATTTTTTGAAATATTTGGATTTACGTCCATCAACTTAGCTTCCGAAGTCGATTGCGTATGTAAATCAGTTTGAGGAAGAAAATTTATTTGGGTTTGGGTTGCCATTGTTTGATGGAGGAGAAATTTTGTTTACAGAGGAAAAGAGACTAAAAATGCAGGAACGATCGTGTAATTTTAGCGCTTGAGCTTGAGACGAAAGTTTAATTTTAACGTCCGTTAAAATTAAATTTTATTAAACTTTTTCCTTTAAACTAATTTACTCTATAGGAAATTCATTTAAAAGCTCGGACTTAGGCATGGGTTCAACTAAACATTTTGCATATGATAGTCTCTCCATTTTCTTAGTCATTTCATTCAAATACACTAGTTTACCAATCATGCTAGTTAACCAGCTGATACTGAGGGTCTAGGCAAAGATTGGTATATTGGATAAACGTATCCAAATTGGAACAGTTTTTGCACTTCCAAGACGCTAACGGATGAGTCACATTCCTTAATAATAAACATTTTTTTCTGACCATAATGGGATCCCCTTCAGATAATTTCTTTTTATCCTCATCATTAGAGAGTAATAGCATGAAAACTATTCCATTCGACCTCACCTTAATATCGTCCTTCAACTTCTAGATCTATTTTAAGTGTTGTATTACTAGTGAGTAAGATAATGGTTTATCTTAGAAGAACCCCACCAGAAAATCATTCCAAGTTATATGACTTGCTTCTAAAACAGATTGAGGAGGTACAAAGGCTTGGGTCAGAGGAGACTGATTCCATCTCAACAGGGATGTACTTCCCTGCGTTGCGTGGTTCCCTTTTGAATAAGGAAGTCATTCCTGTTGACTTGGCACTACTGAAGAGGTTTCAAGTAAGACTTAATTGACCGAAGAAGGTAGAAAGGAGAGGCTCGAAGAGGGGTAATAACAGGGGCTCAGAAACAAGGTAGGGTCTAATCGGAGGGATGGGAACGGAAAAGGACGAGGTGGAGCGGGTTGTTAGAAGAGGAGAAGAGTTTGGAGAATTAGGTTTAGGGGGCAAGGCAGGAGAAACTGATGCGGCCATGGAAAATTTTAAAAAAGGTGAAAAGGTAATATTTTTAATTGCTAAATATATACAATATTATTAATATATGTGTGTGTGTAAACTTTAAATATATTTATAAATTTAACTATGATATATTAACATTATACATACACAAAAAAAATTATGTGAATATACTTAAATCAATTATAAATATAAACTAAATAAAATAAATAATAATTATAAATTATGTGAATATACTTGAATCAATTATAAATATAAACTAAATAAAATAAATAATTATTATTATCTAATAGGAAAGTAGAAACCAACGGTCTAATTTTTTAACACGTGTCCTCTTTTGTACGCGGCCTTTGTCGTCGTTTTCAATTTTCAATATTTTAATATTGAAGACAACTGCACGTGTGTTACATACTTCATATATTTTATGTTTATTTTTCAGTAATCGTTCATGTTTCCTCTATATCATTTGTAATCCATAGATCTACGGCTTACTGATGGACGAAATCCATTTCTACGGTGATAATCAAAATATTATAGCCGTAATCGACCTCAGGTAAACATAAAAAAATTATGGAGGCGAAACTGCAATCACTTTGATGAAGGCGGAAGTGGCAATCATTTCGATGGAGGTGCCTTCTTCTTTTCCATTACCGGCATTCAAGCCTTCTCAACTCATCATGGAAATCACATCTCCTCCTTTTCAAGGTAGCAATTTTCATGATTTTTCTTCACTTCGTCTGATTTACCTATTTCTCTGATTTTGTACCATGTTATTAAGAATCTCGCATTAATTGCTTTGACTTTTAGTGGATAGTTTGTTCATGTTTTACTCCATTGTAACGACCCGTAAAATTTACTAATTGAATTTTTAAGTTAATAAGTTTTGTTAAAAAAAATTTGGGGCTTCTTTATAAAAATAACTTGAATTTATTGCAAAATATCACGATTCCTTTTATTTCCTTTTAAATTAACGTTAGACCTTAATTTGTTGCTTAATATTAAAGAATTTACTAAGTTATAAATTTTAACATAAAAATGTTGTATTAAGTTTAAGACATTATTTACAGTGATTTGTATATACATATTTGTGTGCGTTAATTTGACTTAAGATTTATAAGATGGACTTGTATGCAAAGTTATAACTTTTTAATCTTAAACCCTTTTAATCTGGAGATTAGGTTCAAAATTGTTGTCTTTAATTTTAGGCTCATAAAATAGTGAAACTTAATTGTAACACATTTATATGTATAAGTCTAGTATATATATATATATATACGTATACGTATATGTTTTTAATAATAATACTATGACCAATAAAGATATATATGAAGGAAACATCATCTTTGTACACAATCTAGTATATTGCACTTACATAATTTACTGTAGAATACATTTGGACATAGTTACATTCCATGCCATGAATAAATAGCTTGTTAATGACATTTAATTAATCAATCAATTTGATTAGAGAAAGAATGAAAGGTTTCTCTCTCCATATACATAATTAAGCTCTAAATTAATTACCCGTTTTTAGGGAAAGAAAAGAAAGGTTACCTTAGTTCTTACCTTTTTGTTTTCCTAACATTTATTCCTTTTCTAGGCATTCATTCCTTTAGTTTAGCCGTATACTTTGCCTTGCAATTTATAACGACCCGCTATTTTGGACCATTCGCATCCATTATAAGTGTATAGGTAGACACTCATGCCGGAGTTGAATTGCTCAAAATACCGCGTTGTTAATTTAAATTTGGCAAAACTGAACATATACAGTAAATAAATATAATCACAGATCACAGACACAGAGTAATAAGTGCAGCGGAAATAAAAGAGATAGTAGTTCATGAAGCTACTATATGAATATATAAAATACATCAGAGTTTACAACAAAAGAGTAATACGATACATCAGATACAAATCAGAATACATCACTGGAATCATCGAATACAGAAAGCAGAATAGATGGCTGGATCTTCAAGCAAAGCTCCAACTCCAAAGGTGAGTCTCGAATACTGGTACACTCAGTCTGACCCGAGCGTAAAGCAAAAACACAAGACACTCGAGTCAGGATTAACATTCTTATATTAATAAATCCAACTCAAGTGAAATAGCAATTGAAATACAAGTAACTCAAAGGATGTTTGGAATAACCATTCTTTAAGGATCCGTTAAACTATCTACTAGGTAGTAATGTACGCTAAGTAGATAATGTCTATCAGTAATATAAAGATATCAAAGTAGGGTTAAGCAGGGCCCATACACCTCTTAACCTGTTTATTCCCAAAAGCATATACAAGACCGTAGTTTCCCCAAAACCGGAAGTCACCAGAGGGCAATCCATATACTAAAGGTACAAATCAAAATCGTAGTGGTCGCGAATAGGATAATCAGTATGACAAGGTACATGAGGCGATACCAACTAGGATACTAGTAGTTGCCTGATCCGGACTGATGTTGGGCATAGCAGCTACTACCCCAACACCGCGAACAACACTCCCAAATCGAGGGGTGCACCCAAATCGAATCACATAAGTAATAGATAAGGTATCGAAGAAGTGTGTCCGCTAGAGATGGCGATCCTCAATGGCCCGGCGCGGCTCCTGTTTTAGTCATGTCAGGGGTCATCCAAAATCGTTCTCTTTCTTCAGTCAACACGTTCACCAAAACCATCCACTTCGTTCTGGATCAACACTCCGCGTATAGTTATTAAAGTGGTTTCGGTTCAGATAGAGAGTATATCCATTACCGATCCTGGTCTCTTTAATAACTTTCGTAATTATTACACCGATTGGTCGTTTATATATTTCAAAAACCAAATCAATTTCGATTTCAAATAGAATTCGTAAATCAACATTTCATTTGTCTTTCTAAAACAATTTCCAAATTTTCGTTTCAAAACTTCAAATTTCCCGTTTCAAAATCTTATAATTCAATTTCAATTTCTATTTAAAACAATTCAAATATTGATTCAAGTTCGTATATAAGTTTCATTCCGAAATCATTTAAATAAATTCTATTTAACATTCAAATCAATTTAAACTCATTTATCGATTTCATTCAATATTCGTTAAGTTACTTTATCATTCAAAACAATTTCTATTAAATTTCCAATTCATTAAATCAATTTCTTAAGTCCAACTCCATTAAATCACTTACACTTTTGAATTAAATTAAATTCGTCAAATCAATTCTTTCAATTACAAGTCTTACATTGATTCCAAAAATATCACCTTTTCATTTCTTGTCAAAGAAAATCCATTTCACTTATTTACTTTTTTAAATAATTTTCCAAACTTACTTAATAAAGAAATTCAATTTCAATTATTTACGAACAAAATTCACTTATTCAAAAGTTCAATTTTTCTTATTAGAAATCCAATTCAATTTAATCATTAAAAATTCAATCTTATTTAATTATTAAATAATTCAAAACTTAATTATTAAATAATTTCAAAGTTTAATAATTTCAAACTTAATTATAATTTCAAACCTTAATTATTAAATCATTTCAAAGTTTAATAATTTCAAACTAAATTAAATTAATTTCTCAAATTAAACACATACTTCCATCAATTTCATTGTTAACATTTTGTTTCAGATTATTAAATATTAATATTTTCCTTTCATTAAAATTCAAATTTCAACTTCATTTCAAAACCATATTATTTGTTCAAATAAAATCTTCAATTATTTTCAAATCAAATTATTGACCAATCGGGTTTTTATTTAATTTTCTATCCTAGGTCAAAGTTTAATTTGGGTATTTATCATTTCAACCCGATTCCAATTCAATTCAAAATCAAATCCTAGTAAAGGGAACTTGCAGTGTGATAACTGGGATGGTGTCAAAGTAAATAAACAAGCAATAACAACAAACAATAACAATCCAACAATCAATTTAAATAATCCCGAAATAACCGTATTAATTCGCATTGTTATTTGTACGAATTAATATAATTATTTTTAGAATCTACACTATCATTTCATGTAGATTAAAGATTATTACATTACGGTTTTCACTTGTCATTCAATTTACAATTTCATACATCATCAATTTAACAACATACATTTGATGGTTCAAGGTGTAGTTAAACAATCCTACGTGTCAATAAATTTAACGGTTTAAAGGGGTCATATTATACAAATGTCAGTTAATCAAATTTAACATTTAACTATCCTATATCAAGTTCAATTTCATACTATTTATCATTTTAACATTAACAATTTAACGTCCAATATAAACATCAACAATCAATCAATTTCAGCCAAACTGTATTATTATTGCATAAATAATTAACAGATAATGGTGTCAGATGTCACAGGTGAACTGATACAGGCAATAGCATATATAACAGTGTAATTAACTAATAGCAGCATATTTCAATTGTCGTTTCAATTGAAATCAAATCTAGTAAATAAAAGAACGTTAATCGTGAGTGAGTGCTCACCTTTCGGGGCTAGAGAGATAGGCAATGAAATGAGCTACGAATTCCAAAGCAATGCTAGATTGGCACGGGTTTCAAAGCAAAGCAAGATGGACGAGAGTTCGAGAGACAAGCTGATAATAGGAATTGATAAACGAATTAGAACCATCTTGATAAACTGAAACAGATATATGTTATAAATTTTCTTAACCCAAACTTTTAAAATGCACATTTAAAATAAGATATATATACATAAAATTTCAAATCTATATTAAATCCCATCACATAAGGATACCTTTATTTATAAACTATTACATAAATCCAATGTATAACTTTATATACATGTTTAAAACAAGGCATAACCAGAACAAGATTTTAAAATGTTTTTATTCGGTTTACAGTACTAACATTAATATATATATTCTTATTTAAAGTGCAAAATACAATGTATCATATTTTATTCATTTCGAAAATACCAACGTATCTAATATGACACTTTAACTACAAACTTATACAAATCTAAAACAATGTTTATATCATAAAAGTTAGACATAGGAGCACAGACTATGCAAAACATACATAATTTAAAACCACAGTATAATATCTAAAACCATAGTATAATATACTATGCAAGTCGAGGATAGATGTTAAAAGCGGAAGTACAACAGTCAACACTTTCATATATATTACCAAATTTGATGTTTCTTCTAAATATAGTATATTTATAACAAATATATATATATCTGACCGCTTATGAACTTATAAAATCAGTAATATAGTTTGTAAAATTACAAGTATAAACAGCACCGCTAAAGACTACCCAAACAACAAAATAAAAGTACACGTCTATATATAGGTAGTCATGTTCTTTTTTTTTCTTTTTCTTTTTTTTATATATATAAACTTATATTATCATACATTCACATCTCAATAAATTAAAATAGACGCCAACTGTTTTAAATCCAGTAACTTATATATATAACTTATAAAATCAGATATATTTAACAGACCGATACATATACATACTAATACAGTAACATATGCCCACAAATATCTACACAAGTGGGAACGAAGAGTTTCTGAATTGTAGGCAGCGTACATACATGGTATACTTTTGAAAACCCCTTGATTAAAGAAGAATGAAGGAGTCGAGTTGAATTGTAATTTAGCTTTTTTTTTTTCTGAGAGACAAGCGGTCAATCGACAAGCAAGGGAGGAATAGTTGTCTTGTGAAGATTGAGCTGTACATGTATGTATGAGGTGTACGGCTAAAATTGTAAGACCTCGAAATTATGATGATTACACATGATTTCTTAAAGTATATACCTGTGAAATAAAGTTCAGAGCCTGGGTAGTGCAAGGCCAGGATGAGCGTTAAGGGAGTGGGGCCATGCACGGCAAGGCAGTTGTCGACTGGGTGAGGTCGAGGCTCTCGGCTGACTGTGGTAGGTGTGGGCTCAGTGAGGCGGAGCCGGAGGTGGGGAAGTTTCGGCTTGGGCTGCTGTTGCCGAGAAGAGGGAAAGGGCGGAGGGAAGGGAGGAGGTGCCGAGGCTGGTGGCAGTCTGGTGGTTGTTGCGGTGCTTGTGTGGTGGTCGCTTGGTTGTTCGAAAGGAAAGGCCAAAGGTAGAGGATGTGAGGCCGACAGGTGGACTCATTGCATGGGGAAATGGAGATGGCACTGTTTGGGAAGGAATGGAGGTGGAGATATGGCTATGGTGAAGGCTGCACGCTTCTTCTATTTTGTAACTGATGGGGAGGGTTTAAACGTGAGTGGAGGATGGATTTCAAAAGAAATGGATGAAGAAAGCTACTGTAGTCTTTTCTGTTTGCTTTCTTTATGGAATGAATTAAAATGGAGGAAGAACGAATAAGAACGAATAAGCACTAATAATATTTTGAACCGATAGAATTGCAAAAGTCATGCAAATAGAACGTTGGAAATAGATGCCAAAGACTGCTGGTATTATACATTGGGCAACGAAAGGTCAGAAACCAAAAAGGAAAAATATAATGGCATAGAAATCAAAACGTTGAAATTTAGTAACCGATACGGCTATCCGTTTTACTGATTTCACGGCGTACCAAAGTTCGAAAAACAGAAAGAAATATACCGTTGAGATCAGCATGATGAGACGATCAAAACGGTATACAGATATCAGCGGTACGATTGAATTATAAAAATTTGAATTTTCTACCAGCGGAAAATGCAAGAAAGACACTGAAAAATAAGATCGACGGAGCCAAAGATGTCCGAATTTGGAAAAACGACAAACTGATATCTTGCTCAGAAGATGGTTTAGAATTTTCCTATGTAAAATATTTTGGTTTTGAAAACATTTTATTTTCATTTCTTTTTAACTGATTAAATTGAAGTAAATTTACGCGCGAAATAAACTTTCATATTTCGGACGAAAATTTACCTGTTGCTATGTTTAACTAGACGTATTCCAAATATTAAATTTTTATTTCAAAATTTTATCGTTTGAAATTTCACAAAATTTCAACTAATTACGTTATTAAACGGTTGAAATTTTACGGGTCGTTACACAATTCACGTACAAGTTTCTCATTTTCTCATCTTCTTTATTTTCTCATTTCCTAAGAGAGAGAAAAGTATTACAAGCTCTAATTTTTCATCGCTTCTTCTTCTTATTTTTCCTTTTTTGTCCTTTTCTAAATTTAGCTCGCCCAAGATTTTTATTTATAAGAAAACTCTAAAATGCATATTTTGGTTATAAATTTACGTTCATCGTAATCTAAATCTTTTTCTAGTTTTCAAGTCTGTTAGTTTAATTGAATAAATTCACAACAACCTTTATTTCACTTTTGTTCTTTAAAATAGATTTTATACCTTTTCAAAATAAAATAATTTATACCGTTACTTATATACACTTTTGTAATAGATTTTGGGTAAATGATAAATGAATGAATAAAAACCAGTGTAAACAAAACATATCTTAATAAGTAATAAATTTCAAGATTCATAGTGTGTAAAGAAACTGTTTAAGTATGCATTTAAAGGGCACGTTATCTGATGGAGTAAATAATGTATATAAGAAAACGTATAAGAATTTAGGCCTCATTTTGAGCGTAAAATTTTGAGTTGGTTATTGTGTATATAGTACGCATTCCAAATGTGTATACCGTAACTAAAAATGGTTAAATAAATAAATAAACGTACATTTTTGAGTAAGAATGAAGCGTATCCATTTCAATTTTCCTTTAACCGTGACTGGCCATTTACCTTTTAGGGACATCCCATTTCTCTTTTGCTGCAACTATTTTATTTGGTATGAAATCTTTGATTTTTCTAACATTCATATCCTTAATTTGTGCGTTCCTTATTTTATCTATCAGTAAAACTTTCATCTTTTAAACTAAATCATCAATGCAAGTTTCTTGTCACGTAAGTAGTATATTTTTTTCCTATCAACTTGCCTTTTTGTTCCCATTTGATTTGCACACGTTACTTTTCCTTTGGTGCAAAGCTTCTGCCTATAAATACAAACCTCATATCACATTTCCTCACCTCAAAACTTTTCTGCATCTCCATTTGCTTCTTTTTTTTCCGTGAGCAGGGAAATCAGGTAATGGTTTTATTCATTTTTTTTTCTTCCATCTTCTTTTGTTTGTTATATTTTTGTCGTCCACTTCATGCTCATCTACACCCTACCTTCCTCTCTCCATCTAGTGAAGTGGTCAAGTCAAAATTTGATTCCATTCGTTCAGTTTATTTCGAAATTTTTGTGTTAAATTTTACTTAGTTTTGATGTTGAATTTATTCGTTCCTTTTCAAGAATAAAAAAAATCTGGTCGCAGCCTTCGCAACTATTTGATCGTGCTTCTGTGCATTCTCTTTTCAAAGTGTTACCATCATTCTTGAATCAAAATCTTCAACGGCAATAAGGTGAGTAATTCTCACTAGACAATGTGTACTTATATAACTAGTAAACTGACACCATTTGAATCTGTAAAATTATATCATCCTGTTATAACTGTTATATTATGATCATATAATGTTTACTCCTGTTATTACATATTCTATATCATCTATTACTGTTATATGATGTTATTCTGTTCATTTTATCAGTTTATCACACTGCAAGTTCCCTGTAGATTAGGTTCATTATGGGTTGAAATGATACATACCCGAACGGACTTTAGAATAGGGAAAGATCGTTATGGGCTGAAATGATAAGCCTGAGCGACTTTTTATTTATTTTATTTAACTTGGGATTGCGGGTTGAAATGATAGAACCCGGTTTTTCTTTGTAAACTGCGGATTGAAATGATACATATCTGTATCACTTGAACTAGGCTAGAAAATTATATACAGACCCGTGGTTTATATATTTTTCTAAAATTTTAAAATATTTAAAAATGTAAATATTATGATATTTTGATTTAAATTTTATTAAAATGATTTCTATAAATATTAGTGATTTTCTACAAATTAAATAAGGGAATTAAGTAGATGGTGAAGTAGAATTTGAAATATAAGTTAATTTTGAAATTTATGATTTTGTTTATAAATGGAATTTATGTAAAGTAAGAATATATGACAAATTTGATTTAAAGATGAATTTAATGATTTTTATTAAGTAATAATAATGTTTTAAAGGTGTTGATGATTTTGTATAAATTAAAATATGGAATAAATGAATTTTAAGTTGAAATTTTTAAAATATAACTTAAATTGGGAAATTGTGAATTTTGTTAAAAGTGAAATTTTAATTAAGTAAAATAAATGTAAAAAAGTCATATTTTGGAAATTTAAACTTAGTTGTTAAGTTAAGAATTTATTTAAAGAAATGAAAATTTAATTGTTATTTAATTTGATTTTTGTATTGAAATTTGACTTTATAAAAATCATAGGAATAAAGGTATTTAAATGATTGTTTTTAAATATGGAAATATATGATTTTATAAGTTAAAATGATTTTATTAAAAGTTAATTATGTGTGAAATTGTAAATAAAACTCTGAATTTAATTTGACAGCATTTTTGAAATATAATGTAAAGATATTACAGCATTGGAAAATGTTGTAGTTGTTTTAAATGAACCAAATAGCAAATTTGAACTAAGGGTTATTATAGCACTTTGTTAGTGCTATATTTGTTAAAATTAACTAAAATTTTAATTGAAACTAAATTAAGAAATTACAGCATTTAAATGCCGTCTTTTGTTAATGAACTGTTTTTAAACATAACATTTCGTAGCCTTTTTCTAAGTGCTGCGAAAGTTGAATTTTCTTTGTTTAATAAATTCAAGTGAATAAATGATCTTTGAAAAAGAGTAAATTTTGGAAATTAAATATTTAATTATTAAATATAATGAATTGACTTTAAATGATTTAAATGGAATAGTTGATTTGGGTAATACAACTATTTTGAAATATGATTAAATGGTATTTAAATATAATAGATGATGTTTTGAAATGATATTTTGATATTTTGAAATGAATTTGAAATGATATTAAATCTTGGAATAAATAATTGAAGTTTATATTAGTATGAAAACATTTGGTTTACTTGAAATTTGAATCTATTTAAAAGATATTAGACTTGTGAAATATAGATAATAAAGCTTGGAATTATTTTATAAATTGGAATAGTTATTTTGTGGATTAAATCTATATTTGAAATTTACAAGATTTGAAATGGTATATGGAAATTTAATTGAAATAAATGA
This sequence comes from Allium fistulosum, assembly GCA_030737815.1. Taxonomy (NCBI): domain Eukaryota; kingdom Viridiplantae; phylum Streptophyta; class Magnoliopsida; order Asparagales; family Amaryllidaceae; genus Allium; species Allium fistulosum. The sequence continues at coordinate 457,137,206 of CM060901.1, forward strand.
TTGAATTGAATTGATACTTTGGAAATTTTAATACTTGATTTGAAAGTATAATAATTACACTTTTAAATGATTTAAAAGAATTAATTTTTTGGAATATAAACTATTTTAAAGGCAACTTGAAATCATAGTAAATGAATGATATCTTTAAATTTAAAAGTATTTAAAGTTTAATATTTATATTTGAACTCAAATGATAAGTTGATATATTAAAATGATTTGAAATGAAGTTTTGGAAAGATATGATATTTTGATATATTGAAATGATTTGAAATGAAGTTTTGAAATGATATGATATTTTAAATATATTGAAATGGTTTGGAATTGATTTAATCTTTATTTTGATAAAGATTTGGATTTGAAATGATATTCTATTTTGAAGTATAAACTGTTTTAAAATTATAACCACGGGTTATAATAACGATTGGTTGTTAAAGAGACCGGGATCGGATATGGACATACTCTCTGTCGATACCGAAAACCACTTTGACAACTGTGTACGCGGTGGAGTTTCTAGAATGAAGTAGGATGGTAGCGACGATCCTAAAGGTATATACGTGGACCCAACTCCCGTGAGTTGGCATAAGGTGGCTAAAACAGGAGCGATCGACGGGCCAAGGAGGTAGCACCTCTGATCGGACACACTTTTTCGATACCATTCTATTACTTGTGATTGATTTGGTGCGCACCCTTGATTTGGGAGTGTTGTTCGAGGTGGGCGGTAGTGGCTGCTATGCGTCACCACCAGTCCGGATGCGTAATTGGTATATCTACCCTGGCATTGCCTTGTGTGCCATGTCATCTACCATATCGAGCCCACTACGATTTTGGCTTAAAGATCCGACCGCGTTAAGGTTCACCATCCCCTTAAAGCTATTTTCTATAGGATTATACTTTACTAATTAGACACTACTGTATATAGCATATATTACTACATAGTAAATAGTTTAACGGATCCTTAAAGAGTGGGCGATCCCAAGCATTCTTTAAGTTACTTGTACCTTTATTACAGTTCACTTGAGTTGGTTTACATTATATAAGTATATATTGTCCTAACTCGAGTGTTTTGTGTTTTGCTTTACGCTCGGGTCAGCCTGAGTTATTCACAGATTTGGATTTCCACTCTCTTGGAGATTTGAATCGCTGGAGATTATCTGCTTGTCTTGTCCTATCTACTTCAGTTTCGTTGTCCTACTCAGCTTGTACTTGGTTATTTTATTGAGACTTATGTTGTTTTCTATTTCTTTTGTTATATCTTATGTAACTCTGATATATTTATATAGTAGCTTCATGAACTACTATTTCTTTTACTTCCGCTGCATTATTTTACTCTGTGTCTGTGATCTGTGATTATATTTATTTACTGTAAATTCTGAGATTTGCCAAATTTTATTTACAATGCCGTATTTTGAGCAATTCAAGTCCGACATGTGCGGATGCGAATGGTTGAAAATACCGGGTCGTTACATCCATAGTTTTCTGATTTGATTCATTTGAGATACTAAAGGTGGAATGATATTTGTATGTATTATTACTCTATACTACCAAAATTACAGAAGGTTCCATGTATATCTTGCTGTTGTTTCGACTGGTTAATTGATGCTCACGAGGTTGATATTTAAATGCATTTCAACTTTATTTGGATGCAACTAACTATTAACAAACTATGTACTATTCATGTATTTCCTATCTATATCCGTACTAGAAAGTCGAACGTACCAAGTTAGATTGTTGCGGATAAATAATAACGAGAAGCGACAACTTGAGTGGGTTTTTGACAATTCTTTAAGCTGGGTGATGAAAAGTGCAACGTTCCATATATTCACAAGTCTATTATCATATTAGTTTACTCTTTTTTGCCCTTTAACTAAATCAGTGTGTGAATTTCCGTTTTCAAAGTTACATTTTTTTCGAAAGGAGGAGTTTAATATTTAAGCCAATTTACGCCTGATTTTGTGAGTCAGTAGACCATCCCTAGCATTATAGATGCAAAGCGTAATCATTGTGGCAAGGTAAGGTAACAAAGAATCTCTGTATATCTAAAATTTTCATTTAATAGAGTTAAGCCAAGATTAATTATTACATCGTGTTATCCATTGAACCATTATCATACTTGGAAGTGTACGAACAACTGTCTTTTCAGCATCAAGTATTTCGACTTGGTTGTCATGATAGATTTATATCATGTGAACAAAAAATTATATGTTAATATTCAGTCATGTTGAGGGATACATCTACAATTTTAAAGACAAAAAGGCGATGAATTCCTTAAAATAGCATACTATCGAGCAATTTAATCTGTTGTGGAGAAAAGGTATCCTACTAGCAGCAAAATTAGCGATGAAATGTTGCAAAGAAATTCAAAGACACCGAATTTATGATCTAGGTGCTCTTGATTGTTTTTCCTCTACTATATGCTCTTACCTCCTATGAAACTAAAAATTATACTTGCAATATTTCTAATTTAATTTCTACTCTTCTATCTTCATGATAGTTTTGAATCATCGTTTTTTTTAAGTATCAATAATAATCCTTAAGGCAAAACGATGATGATGATGCAGTATTAGATCTATGTATAACATAATGAGAATGAAAAAAGGAAGCTGAAACTATGAACTTCATTACAATATATGCATTGTTTGTGGACGCTATGAAAAAAAATTAGTAATATCATTTCCATGGATAATTTGCAGGGAGTTAAATAACTAGCGCAAATTTATATAGTGTCCTGAAGCTGAAAACCAATTTGTATGTTGATTAAATAAATCCATGTTTTTTGCCAAAGTGAGGCTATGTAGTTTCAATGCTACATACGGAGCTTCCTATGTTGTAGGTGGATTAAACAGGGAGGGAATGATTCAGAGTTGGATTTTTTTTAGGATACTGTTGGTAATGATATATCAGGATGGTTAGATATTTTGAAATTTGATTGAATCTTGGAGTTTATTTTTGTATTATGTATAATAATCATGGTGGGAGTATATTTAACGAAACTGAATTTCTTTATTTCATTTCTATAGCATTATATTCAACTGTGAATCAGTATTAAGCAAATTATTTTTGAAGCATTAACCAGTGCCATGGTTTGCTATGCATCATCTATTTTTCACCTCATGCCAATTTAAAATTTTAATTTTTGAATTGTACTTCTCTTTGTTCAAATCTTTATATATCATAATTATCCGTCTGTTAGCTCATTCATGTATGGTTTTAGTTATACTATCCTTAACATTTATCTTACAATTTGATTTTTTTGAAGTATTAAGTTAGTAAATTAGTGCCAACTACAATATAGGTCTTTGGTATTGGTTTGAAAACACAATTCCTAATCAGCTTCCAACATTTGCTACAAATGCTTCTTAGAGCTACTTGGGATAATGTTCAGCCTTTATACTGCCAAAAGCAATTATTTTATTTTCATATCGCCATTTCTTTACACTAAATAATTTTGCATTGGAAGACAAAAACCAAGCTCAAAGGATTTCATTTGCGTTGATAGTATTTTACGTAGGTTTGGTTCATATTGTTTTCATTTACATGATCATGCAAGTCCTCAATTTGTGTAGATCTGAGAAATAATGTTTTGAGTCAACAGCCATGGAAGCTGTGCTGTTTTGTTAGAACGAAGAAGAAGACATTGAAAGAATTTTTTTTAATATATTTCAGTTGTGCTTCTTACAGAAAACAATCACCCTTATAAACTAGGTGCATACATGTTGGGCCAACAGGCCTTATTATCTATGAAACTCATTTACAATTATCTATGTCAATTATCTATGAAACTCATTTACAATTATCTATGTCAACACCCCCCTTCAAGTTGGAGGGTGGTTATTAACCATGCCCAACTTGGATAACATTGGTCTCAGATGAATGCGAGCTAGGGACTTGGTTAAAAAATCTGCTGTTATCCCGCCTTTTGGCAAGGCCAGGACACCAAGAAGCCGACTAGGGAACAAGGACAGCACGCCATGGATATCACTGAATTTTGTCCGAGCCCAGAGTGAGCTACAATTGATAGGACACGACAAGAAAGGCCATAGAGATCAGCACCTCAAATTTCAAGTCAATCCGGACTCATACACTCAAGTTATGATCGAGTCAAATTGGAGGGAAAGAGCCCAGATTTCGTATCCATCACTCTGGGCGATTTCGTATCCATCACCGAAGCCCCAGTTCGAATCCATCATGCTTCGTACCGATCAGCTCCGGATCCATCGAGGTACCCAGGTTCGACTCGATTTTCTTCGTATCCATCGAACTCGTATCGATGGACTTCACACATACCAGCAATTGAAGGACTTCGTATCCTTCAGCCAACGTCTGCTTCGTATCCATCGTTCAGCGTCTACTTCGTATCCATCACTCGGTGCTCGCTTCGTATCCATCACTCGATGCTTGCTTCGTATCCATCAGAGGACCTCACTTCGAATCCATGCCTAATGACTCGTTCGTACCCACGAGTCAACTGACCAGGGATGACGTGTCTTCCATCAAAGTAAAACGAGGCGAGATATGTGGAGTCGAAACAGTCAATGCGGCACAAAGACCGGATCGAAACGAAGCGCGCGCGCCACCTCACTTCAAGAACACGTGCAGCCAGCGAGACGAACGGAGGGAGTCGAAATCATGGATACGAACCAGACAGCCTATGAGGAATTCCATTTCGTATCGACCATATCTCATAATCCACTGATCCAAACATGATGAAATTTTAACTGAAGGTTGCACACATGACAAGGAACGTCTCCACCAATTTTGAGCTCAATTGGAAGTAATCCTGATCGATACGAAATGATTTCGTATCGATCACAGATTGGCTTGAAACTCTTTGGAAGTGGTCGAATGGGTCCCCTCACGTGTCAGGCCAAGTCTCCCGGAGTTTGAGCGAAATCCAAGCCTCCTACGCCTATAAATAGGGCCCCAGAATCAACGGAAAAAGGATCTTTTTTCTCGGAAGCGTCCAGACTCTGCCGGATTGAGATTTGCACCATACTTTTGCTGTCAATTTCGAATTCTAAACTGTAATCCGCTGTTCATCGCTGTAAACGCTTGTAATCATTGAAAGAGAATCAATAAAATCATCAAAACTTCATAGTGGACGTAGGCTATACGCCGAACCACTCTAAACTGCTTGTCTGTGCATTTTACATTCCTATTTGTTGGAGTTTTTGTTAGATAATCTCTGTTTTACATTTATAATCTTCATTTTATCTCTTCAAACAACTCCCGAAGAGTGTTGTGCCCATTTTTGGTACAAACACTTTGGTGCTTTCACTGAGAAAACCAGCTTTTTCTCCTGCTCGTTGGATCTGCCGTCGATACCGGATTGCACAAATCCAAGAGGAAGATCCAGATATCCAGTCCGGAATCCTTCCATTCTATTCAGATTTGCTCAAAATCTAGGAAAGGACTCCACCACCGACAATGGTCAGCACAAGAACTGGCGCCACCGCAACAGAGCAAGAAGGCAGAGACAGGCAAAATCCCACACAGCCGTCTTCTTCCAACCAAGACAATGCCACTCAGTCAGACTCAACGGGGCTAGTCACCCGACAGGAGTTTCAAGTATTGCTCCAGGAGCTGACCCAAAGCCGTCAGCAGTTGGCAGAACAATTACGCGCCAATATCGAGCTGACCAACCAGTTAAACCGCCGGGGGCACAGGAGGTCCAGGAGAGATGATGTCTCCAGAGCGTCTACCGAAAGCTCAGCTTCATCAGATTACCACCGCCAAACTACCCGTCCTCGACTGGAGGGGAGTCGCGCTCAAGCTGTTGAATACCAGCCTGCCTTAACTGTGGGACAACTGAGGGTAGGACCGTCGACCAGTTTCCAAACCGGTCCTTCAACACGAGGAGGTACTGCCCCACAGTACACCACCGATAACCGCGCCACAACCGCCGCAGCAGAGACAAGGGTCGATACCCGAAATCAATCTGAGCCGATCAATCAACAGCGAGGACATACTCCTGAACCTTATGTCCCAGAAGACGTTGAGCCGAGGAGGCGAGATACGGGTCGTCGACAACGTCCGATCCCTACTCGCGCCGTGGAACCCGACCACGCCTTAGCTCATCACGCTCCGAATCCGCCTGTTTCAGATATATCAACCATGATACGTCAAATGATCCGCGAGAGTCAGGGGCTCACTAATGATGACTGGGGGATTTCCCGTAGTCATACCCCTTTCACAGACGAAGTCACTACGCCATAAATGGCCTACTGCAACACAAAAAAAATGTTGGCTCAGGCCCGAAAAATGTTGCCATAGGTCTATGGCAACACTTTTAGGGTGATGCAATTTTTGCCGTTGCCTTAGACCTCAAAGGCAACATTTTGACTATCTAAGGCAACATAAGTAATATTGTTGCAATAGAACCCTATTTGGGTCTATGGCAACACCCATAGGTATCTATAGCAACATTCCAAAATGTTGCTATAGATATGAACTTTTTGAATTTGTGGGGCCCACAATGTAGAGCATATTTGATTTTTTAATAAAAATAAATATTTTATTTAATAAAATGCTATTGCACAGAATTTGATATTTAAACAGTAATTTATTTAAATAAATATTTTATTTCAACATTTGAAATAGTACAAATTCCAGACTCCACTATTTTACAATTCAATGATATATAACACTGATATTCACATATACAGATATTCCTCACTACATCACTCAGTTCACTCATTACATATGCAGTTTCAATTTATACAGACACCGACACTGACAAATATATGCCGAGCCGAAGGCGAGCCGAGTGCCGAGCCGAAGGCGAGCCGAGAAGCGGGTCCGGGCGCAGCGCCGGCGGGGGTCCGGGGCACCGCAGTCCCGGCGGGGATCGACCTAACCTGTCTTCAAGCTCATGCACATTTGATTTGACTCTGTCTTCAAGCTTATATCCAGCTGTCCAGTCTTCAATACCTGTCACATATAATTCAAAAGCAGTAATCTGGAAAATAATATTTAACTCGAACAGAAAATGAAAATGTTTTTGTTATATTATTTGCCTCAGGTATTTGGGTTGTTTCTTTTCATAAGTGCATAAGCCAAACATGAATGCAACACATGGATACAAGGCAGTATGGAAGACAGCAAGCAACAGTTCAGGCAAAAATGCACAAAGGAGAAGCCAAGTGCACAAAGTAGTACTCAACACAGCAAGCAACATAACATGACCAAGAAATGCATGTACATGGATGAACATACATGCATCATAAGGCTTGGTACAAGAAACTACTCAAGTGCAACTACTCAAGTGCAACTACTCAAGTGCAAGTTCATACTCAAGTGCAGCCAGATATGTAGACAAGCCAAAAAAACGGACACGACACAAGGTCAAACCCAAGTCATCGACTGGATTCAACTCAGGGCCAAGCAACCAACAAAACAAACAAGAACCAGGTTCAGCAAAATATAGACAAGCCATTGCAAGAAACACAGCAGTACACATAGGCAGCCCATCAAGCAAAAACAGTGAATGCATCAGGCATGTACAAGAGAAACCTAGGTAGTAACATGATATACAGAGGACTTGGAGCATCAGTTCATGTTAAAGAACAAGGTTAGCATGGTACCAGTTCAGTCCAGACCAAGCAAAACCAACAAAGCTCAACACACATATGTTTGTATTCATCATTGCAATCCAACATACCAGATTTCTCAAAGTCCAACAGAAAGATTAAACTCGAGATTATAGGAAATAAAGCCTATAAATAAATCCCAATTCATCATCGGCAAAAGCGTGCGAGTGTAACCAATATCAAGAATATTCAAGTAAACCTGAAGGCAGAAAACATACCAAATAATATCACATCGCACCCGACGACGAAGTCAAAGCAATTCGAGCAATCAATCAAGGAGAACGAAGGAGCAAGCTACCAGGAACGTTTCTCACACTAGATTCGATCAATCAGAGCATCAAAGCAATTAGAATCGCGTGCCCTAGTTTTCACCGAAACCAATTCGACTACCCCCTGCCACTCTGACATCAGGCCCCAACCACGAAATTGCGACCAAATCAGCAACTCCCTGAACCATCGCAATCCCACAACCTTACCTCGAATCACCAGAATCGCCAAAAACCTGAACAAAATCGCAAATCCGGAAGTAGTGAGGAAAACTGACGCGAGGCGAAAGAAAATAACGGAAATTGATATGGCCGATAAGGGATAAAAGCAAAGCCAGTTATTCTCCAGATCGAAGAAACAAGGAGGAGCGGAATAAAAATTAGGGATTGGAAAATTGGGGGTGAGAAACGAAAGCGGATGAGTGAAAAGTAAAGCGGGAAATGGAAATTGGTAAGGTGTGGATCGATGGTGTGAATCGACGGTTGAGATTTTGTTTTAAATGGTGGTGTGGATCGCTGAGGTGTAATTTTTTTTTTAATTTTTTAATCTGAAAACATCTATGGCAACACTATATAAAAATGTTGCATCGTGTTACACTTGTTTAGCTAGAGCAACACATTTCTATGGCTAAGGTAACACCAAAAATACAACGTTGCAGTAGGACCAAAATTCTATAGCTATCGCAATATTTTAGCTGGCAACACCTTGCAAAAATGTTGCAGAAGGTCATTTATGGCGTAGTGCCATCATCTCTCCTCCACAAATCCGAGTTCTCACTGCCTCCTTCCTCTGCCTTCACTCCGACCACGTGGCCGAGCCTTCCATCATCGCTCCGAGCTTCCTCCTCCACCACTGCTTTAAGCCACCGCATCTTCCCACTCTCCATCGGCTAGTCATTCCTCCAACTGCCGTGAATGAGACAGCAGTTCCATGCTAGCCCTCACACCACTCCAGACCCAGTCTTCCTCTAGCCTCCGACATGCTCGGATTTGCTTCTCTACCCTTGCCGCACCTTCGTTCCTCCGACATACTCCTCGGTTAGTTTTTCTTATATATATGTTTGTACCCAGATGTGTTGCCGCTTTACTACCCATACTCATTTTCCGTTATATATAGTATGCATATGTATAACAGTATACAATTTTTATAAAGACAAATCAATGTTGTTATAATTTAGACATATATAAAGATTTATTCACGTTTTATAACAGAGTTTCCATATGTCACTTTGGATATATATTGGTATAGTGTTGTATGAAGGTTAGTGTACATATATCTGTGATTTAATTTGAGTTTCAAAGTAAAGATGTACATTGCCATATGAAGAGAATTCCACTTTGTATATAGGATATGTTATAGTTTTGATATGAAGATGTCAGCATACGTACGTCTACGTCAGTTTGTATATAACATATAAGGGTATATAAAAGGTAATCATAGGTTGGTTCACATGTTAGTTATGTAAGTTTGGTTACATCTTATACCAGTTGTAGAATTATGTAAGTATATTTGGTCTGCATGTATATAGGAGGATATAAAGTATAGTATTTTGCATTGTAGTGATTGTTGTTCATATACAAAAATAAATTATATTAGTATATGATAGGATAGGTTATTTAATAAGGTTATATTCTAGTATATATTCTGTTAGTAAAAGTAAGTTTTGTACACAAGTTGCTGTCAAATACATTCATTCATATCAATGTTTATATTACTGTGATGCATACATTCCGTTATACAGCTTGCATAGTTATTTATCTAACTTTATATATGGTTATGTTGGTACTCATATACAACACGTTTAGTTAATATTTTGAAAGGGTTTTGTTAAAGGTATATAGATAATATGTTTAATATTGTTTGAAACATTTTTGTAGATTATGGACTTGTATAAATATTTGATTTTGAAATACATATTAATAATAATAAAAAAAAGTAGTGTGTTTGAATTTAAATTTCGATTTTACATGTATATAGTCATATGTACGTTCATTTATACCCTCAAACTTCATTAATCCAATTCTGATTTGATTTCATCAATTCCGATCTATCAGCTTTGTCCGTCCAAATTTGTGCCAATCTAGCTTTGATTTGGGATTCGTAACTCATCTCATCCAGTCTGTCTCTAACCTCGAAAGGTGAGCAATCACTCACGATTAATGTCCTTTTATTTATTAAATTTGATTTCAATTGAAACGACAATTGAAATATGCTGCTGTAGTTATTTAAATTGTTAGATATGCTATTATCTGTAACTGTTCACCTGTGGGATATGACACCATATCCTGCTATTTATTATTCTATTGTTATTTATGATATATGCCTGTGTTATATTTTATATTATATGTTATCACTCTGCAAGTTCCCTATTAGTATAGAATTCACTATGGGTTGAAATGATACATACCCGAACGGACTTTAGAATAGGAGAAAATCGTTATGGGTTGAAATGATAAACCCAAGCGATCTTCATTTGATTGAATTTGGGATTACGGGTCGAGATGATATCTACCCGTATATATTTAAATTACTGATTGAAATGATAAATATCCGTATCACTTAACTATATGATAGATATATATACAAACACCGTTGGTCAATATATATAAACATTTGAAAATAAATTCTATGGTTTTGGAAAGAAATATATGGTTTTAATAAATGTTGATTCTTAAATTATTATATATAAATGGTAATGATATATATATAGATTGAATAATGACATTTAATTTAATTAAGATGGATTTAATACATATAATATGTTTAAGTATAAAATTATATTTAAAAAAATAGATTTTTGTAATAATTTGAATAAGTTAAGGTTGGGAAGATAATTTTACTAAATTAAACCGATTTGAAACTTATTGAAATTGAGATTTAAGATATGATTTATAACTTGGGTTTGATTTAAGTAAATTAATAAATATTTCTTGTTTAAATAAATTTAAGGAAATATTTAGTAAAAAATATGATTTAAGGCTAGTTAAATGATATTGAATTTATTAAGTGAATATTCCCTGATTAAATAATAAATGAAGTTAAATCAAGAGCTATATGAAACCGTTAAATTTAACTTCGAAATGGTCGAATATTAAAGCTTTGAAATATATTGGAATTTAAATGGTTTATTTTGTTATTCAGATCTGCATTTGAAATCAATAAAATTTGAATTTGTTATTTAGAGACTGAATTGAATTAAAATGGGAAAATTTAGATTGAATTAAATTGGAATTTGAAATTTGAGTTGAAATGAAATTTGAAAAAAATAGATATTTTGAAATGAAATGATATTTGGTTTTTGAAGTATAAATTAAATTGAAATGACCACGGTGTTATAATGTATATTTCCACCTTGTATATAGTTCTGAAGATCCTTAGAGGATGGTTATCCCAAACATCCTTTAAGTTACTTGTATTTCAGTTGATATTTCACTTGAGTTAGATTTATTGATATAAGAATGTTAATCCTGACTCGAGTGTTTTGTATTCTGCTTTACGCTCGGGTCAGACCGAGTGATACAGCATTTGAGACTTACCCTTGGAGTTTGGAGCTTCCTTTGGAGATCCAATTATCGCCTCATCTTTCAGCTCTTCTAGTTGATTTGTTCAGAGAAGTCATCTATTCGTACCGAAGACTTAATTGTATTTGAGATATTCTATTGTATTTTATTTTTAACTCTAATGTTTATATAGTAGCTTCATGAACTACTATTTTATCTATTCCACTGCGTATTATTGTATTACTCTGTGTCTGTGATTCTGTGATTGATTTATTTACTGCATATGCTGATTTTTGCCAAATTTAAATTAACAAATCTGATATTTTGAATTATTCAAGTCAGACATGTGTGGATTTATTGTCGATTTGAATGGTCCAAAATAGCGGGTCGTTACAGTTGGTATCAGAGCTTTGTCTCTAGGCAAAACTTAGTATATATTGTAAATTTATTTACAGAATCACTTTCGTTTGAGTTTGAATTTCTTCCTTTTGACTCGATTTCCTTTGAACTTTGGAACGTTCCTTGCGGTTCCAAAATTCATTCTTGTCTCTCCCTATTTGTATTCTTTTGATTCTAGAGTGTGCCATAACTCCACTTCGAATGATCTCTATAAGAATAGGCGATCCCGCCAATCTTTGAATGATTTGTGAAGGGGTGAAACTCCTTCACAATTGGCATTGATACACCGGAGATTTCTATATCTTTGGTTTAGATGTCACTATCTCTTGCGATCGAATGTTGATTTTTCTTGGAATTCTGCATCGATCTTGTTCCTGAAGTCATGGTTGACCCGGTTAAGGTCGCCCGCGACTTGTATAAGTATATCCATCTTCTATTTTGTAAGTTAATTATCTCATTTTCGGTCGAACTTATCTTCGAATCATAATTTTATTCGATTAGAGTTCCTCTAATTTGAACCTCTATCTTTGTTTTGGAATCCATTCTTGAATCATCCTTTTGAAAAATCGGGTTTATTCGTATTTTGGAAATTGTTTTATATATCGAAATTTTTATAAGTATGATTATATTCTATATATAAAAGTGAAATGTTTTCGATAAAGATTTTAAACCCTTTTAAAATAAGAATTTGAGGTTTCGAAAGGATTTGTAATTTTGGAAAAAACTATATAAGAAATTTGATTTATAACTGAAGGATTCTAAATTTGAAATTCGAGAATTGAACTCCGGTATTTTGAAATTGGTTTTAAGATTTTGAAATATATAATAATAATATGATTTAAAAATATTTTTCGAATAAGAAACGTTTCAAATGATTTTAATGAGTTTTGAAGAAATTTCAAAAGAAGTTTGAGAAAATAGAAGTCCAGAACTCACTTATGTCGCTGGAAAATAATTTCGGTGATGAGTGCACGCATCATCGACATTGATTTTCGAGTTTCAAAGTGAGGGATAGGCCACTTCAGTAGCTTTTCTATGCGAGTGATTTTGTGAAACCATTTTTGATTTCAAATTCCGAAGTATGATTTGATATTCGAAAGATGTATATATATATATTTGAAATGATTTGAAGTAAGCCGGTGTTCAGTCCTCGTGTTTCGAATTTAATATAAACCTATCTTTTGAAATTGATTTACTGATTTGTTGCTGATTTCCAACTCTTGAATTTGAAAATGATTTCTTCAACTATTTTAAAGGTTCGAGCACTTCGAAATCAAGGTTAACTCTTCAAAGCTAAGAAATTTTGAAAAGTATTTTGATAAAGTATATAAGTTTGTTTTGAACGTTTAAGTATGTAGTAATATGATTTAAATAAGTTGAAACTGTTTTGTTAAGTAAATGAATAAGGCAATTTTAAAATTTTCTAATATGAAATTTAGATTGGAAATGTTTTGAAAAGAATTTGGTCTTCATGATATTTTGAATAAAATTTAGTTTAATTGTTTTAACTTAGTAACATCTTTATGAAACTATATATATTTAACAAGTTGGAATAAATATATAAGTTGTACGTATGATGTTTTATTCGCATAATTAATTTGATCCAGGTTTGAATACACAAGTTCGAGGTGAATTACACCATTTCGTGTTGGGATTTTTCATTCGATTCTTGATGGCGAATATTGATATGGATTTTGGGCTTGATTCTAGAATTCTCTATCATAGTATATGGCTATGCAAGGAGACTGATGGGTTCTAGTCGAGAAACCACATCGAAATCCGCATTAGAGAAGTCGAATGAACAATACTAGTTCGAAAGCGAACTTTTGTGATCGAGCGAGCGATCAAATGTGATTCTACGAAATGATGACGTATGTACATCTTATATTCTAATATCTTTGATATATTTTGACGCTGAAATTGAAAGCCGTCGAGTTAGAATATCTTTGCTTACTAAAAGAAAATTTCTAATTTAAATTACAAAGATATATAACCCATAAAAGCAAAGATATTCAATCCCATATGGCTCTTCATACAGCGAAATTATTTTGAAAATTTGATCCTTATATAAGATAGACCTTACGTAAGTATAAGATGGCTTTGAAAACATTTGATTTTGGAAATGAATTGGTTGACTTAAATTATATTGATTTGGAAATTTGGATTTATTTTCTAAATCTATTATTTTGGAAACTTTGAAACTAAAGATAATTAATTTGAGAAGAAATAATTTGGTGAAATTGTATATGATTTTGAAATTGAACTGATATTGAAACAAATTGAAATTTGAGAACCTTATGTTACTAAACACTTGATTCGGGAGTTGTCGAACTTATATAAAATTGATTCGTATGAGTATGAAATTGATTCGAAAACTATAGGTTTGAAAGGGTACTCAATTTGAAAGTGAAATCTTATATAATTGAAGTCTATATAAGTATGATTTGATATACTATTGATTTTGGAAAGTATTTGATTTGAAAATTAAATCTTATATATAATGGATTTTATATAAGTACGATATTTGAAAGTGATTTGAAAAGGTACTATATGATACATATTTTCGAATTAAAGATATGGAAAGTGCCTTCTGCTTGATATCCGATTTGTGGCCACATCTTGGATTCATTCTATCGATATTATTCTCTCTGATTTTTGGTTTTCCGGATATGATACTCGAGTGTCCTTCGAATTCCATGGCGTTACCCATGGTCTTACGAACTCGACTGCATAGAGTAATTCGTAAGGCAGTGATTGCTTAAAAGGTACGGATGTTTCCTGGGGGATCCAGGCGTAACCATTGTGTATCTGCGATCTATGGTCGTGTTAGTGGCGTAATCCGCAAGGCAGAGATTGCTTAAGGGGTATGGATGTTTCCTGGGGGATCCAGGCGTAACCATTTTTATGTATCCTGCGGTCCACCGTTTTGTTGTATGGCGAAATTCGCAAGGCAGTGAATGCTTAAAAGGTACGGATGTTTCCTGGGGGACCCAGGCGTAACCATTGTGTATCTGCGATCCATGATTTGATTCGTTTTTGTTTGGATTGTACTTTCCATATCTGTTTTAAAGTTTTTCCAGTATTTTCACTGGGTGTTGAAACAAGCCTACTAAGTACCTGGAGAATTCTAGTTTTGCGTCTGATCAACGCACTACCAGAGTCTACAGGAACAAGGATAAACTTGTTGAAACATCGAGTTATAAAAGTATTTTCGAAAGAAAATTTGTTTCGTTATAAAGGTATTTTATAATAAAAGTATTTCCAACAAAGAAAATTCTGTATTAATATTTGAAATTAAAACCCTTATGGTTCTAAATTAATTATTCGTTCCCGATATTATTCTTTTGAATCTGCCTTATCTGCTCAGCTTTATTTATTCATCTATATTCTGTTTTTCCAAATCCTCCTTCTTTTCCTTGTTGACTATATCCTTTTAATATTGGTTATTTATATACTATATGGTTGATAGAAATTTTTGTGTTATAAATATTTTTGAAGTTATTAATTAAATAAAACATATTTAAAGTAAATATTTATTGATTTATTAATAATATTTGAAAGGTATCTTGAAACGAAATTTATAAATTTATGAATTTTGGATTTAATGTTTTCAATAGCTTCGTTGTAAATATAAGTAATGATGAAAATAATTGTTTCCAAATAGTTTTCATATAATTATAAAGGTGTTATTTAAAACATATAAAAGGTATTTAAAAAGGAAGCAAGAAATTTTACAAATGGGTTTTGGAAGATATTAAAGTATTAAAGATAATTGAATTGCAAATGAAGTTTTCAAATGAATATTTCAAGTAAAATTTATATAGTTTAAATTAATTGTTTATCCTTGTCTTTTAATCTATCTTTTCTATCTAGTTGTTTCTATTCTCCTACCTCCTTCCTTTTCGGGGACGAAAAGTTTTGAGTGGGGGAGAGTGTAACGACCCAAAATTTTTAGTGATTTTTTTTATTAATAGAAATTTTGTGAAATTTTAAACAATAAAATTTGAAATTGAAAATTTAATATTTGGAATACGTCTATTTTAATATAGCAACTGGTAAATTTTCATCTGATAATATTGAAGTTTATTTTCCTGTGAAATTTTATTTCAAATCAAACCGGTTAATAACAGTGAATTTAAAAGTTTTCCGAAACCAAAATATGTCAACAGGAGAAAATTTATTCAGATCATTCTGAAGCAGACTGCGAAATTCGTTTTTTCCAAATTTGGACTTCTACTGCTCCGTTTATCTTAATTCTGGCAAAATAGCAGCATTTCTGGTACCGATTATCGACTTTTGATCGGATAATCGTACCACTGATATCTGTATACCGTTTTGATCGTCTCGTCGTGCTGATCTCTACGGTATATTCATTTCTGTATTTTGAGGTCCGGTACAAAACGAAAGCAATAAAGTGTTCGATGTAACGGTACCTTTAATTGTGACTTTTAACTTCCCGATCCTTTACAAATCTTTAGCGTGCAGCTCAAGCTAATAATCTATGTCATTAAATAGAAATCAAGGGAATAGACCGTTACATTCCTTTTATTTTATATTTATTTTATAGCTTTTCAAATTTGAACCACTGGCCACATAATAAATCGATTTAATAACCTTTGCAAAATTCATGCGGTCACTGTTATTATTCCTTGGATTTGTGCCTTACCTTTTTCTATTCCAACAGTTCAAATTTTGACTTTTCCTTTCTCATTTTTGTTACGTTCAACTGGCTTTAAAGGTAACAATTACATTTATATTTATATCAAAGCTGGCACATTCCTTTCCTCCACCATATTTACATTTTTCTGCTCCTCACTTTCATGGTCGTAGGCCAAAACCCCTCACTTCCTTCCCATCATCGACCGCAAGCAACGTCCTCCCAACCTCGGCCTTCATCTCCGGCCATTCCACCACCAACTTGCTCCACCTCAGCCTCTTCCACCTCAACCCATCATCTCTCCTCCACAAATCCGATTTCTCACTGCCTCCTTCCTCTGCCTTCACTCCGACCACGTGGCCGAGCCTTCCATCATCGCTCCGAGCTTCCTCCTCCACCACTGCTTTAAGCCACCGCATCTTCCCACTCTCCATCGGCTAGTCATTCCTCCAACTGCCGTGAATGAGACAGCAGTTCCATGCTAGCCCTCACACCACTCCAGACCCAGTCTTCCTCTAGCCTCCGACATGCTCGGATTTGCTTCTCTCCCCTTGCCGCACCTTCGTTCCTCCGACATACTCCTCGGTTAGTTTTTCTTATATATATGTTTGTACCCAGATGTGTTGCCGCTTTACTACCCATACTCATTTTCCGTTATATATAGTATGCATATGTATAACAGTATACAATTTTTATAAAGACAAATCCATGTTGTTATAATTTAGACATATATAAAGATTTATTCACGTTTTATAACAGAGTTGCCATATGTCACTTTGGATATATATTGGTATAGTGTTGTATGAAGGTTAGTGTACATATATCTGTGATTTAATTTGAGTTTCAAAGTAAAGATGTACATTGCCGTATGAAGAGAATTCCACTTTGTATATAGGTTATGTTATAGTTTTGATATGAAGATGTCAGCATACGTATGTCTACGTCAGTTTGTATATAACATATAAGGGTATATAAAAGGTAATCATAGGTTGGTTCACATGTTAGTTATGTAAGTTTGGTTACATCTTATACCAGTTGTAGAATTATGTAAGTATATTTGGTCTGCATGTATATAGGAGGATATAAAGTATAGTATTTTGCATTGTAGTGATTGTTGTTCATATACAAAAATAAATGATATTAGTATATGATAGGATAGGTTATTTAATAAGGTTATATTCTAGTATATATTCTGTTAGTAAAAGTAAGTTTTGTACACAGGTTGCTGTCAAATACATTCATTCATATCAATGTTTATATTACTGTTATGCATACATTCCGTTATACAGCTTGCATAGTTATTTATCTAACTTTATATATGGTTATGTTGGTACTCATATACAACACGTTTAGTTAATATTTTAGAAAGGGTTTTGTTAAAGGTATATAGATAATATGTTTAATATTGTTTGAAACATTTTTGTAGATTATGGACTTGTATAAATATTTGATTTTGAAATACATATTAATAATAATAATAATAAAGTAGTGTGTTTGAATTTAAATTTCAATTTTACATGTATATAGTCATATGTACGTTCATTTATACCCTCGAACTTCATTAATCCAATTCTGATTTCATTTCATCAATTCCGATCTATCAGCTTTGTCCGTCCAAATTTGTGCCAATCTAGCTTTGATTTGGGATTCGTAACTCATCTCATCCAGTCTGTCTCTAACCTCGAAAGGTGAGCAATCACTCACGATTAATGTCCTTTTATTTATTAAATTTGATTTCAATTGAAACGACAATTGAAATATGCTGCTGTAGTTATTTAAATTGTTAGATATGCTATTATCTGTAACTGTTCACCTGTGGGATATGACACCATATCCTGTTGTTTATTATTCTATTGTTATTTATGATATATGCCTGTGTTATATTTTATATTATATGTTATCACTCTGCAAGTTCCCTATTAGTATAGAATTCACTATGGGTTGAAATGATACATACCCGAACGGACTTTAGAATAGGAGAAAATCGTTATGGGTTGAAATGATAAACCCAAGCGATCTTCATTTGATTGAATTTGGGATTACGGGTCGAGATGATATCTACCCGTATATATTTAAATTACGGATTGAAATGATAAATATCCGTATCACTTAACTATATGATAGATATATATACAAACACCGTTGGTCAATATATATAAACATTTGAAAATAAATTCTATGGTTTTGGAAAGAAATATATGGTTTTAATAAATGTTGATTCTTAAATTATTATATATAAATGGTAATGATATATATATAGATTGAATAATGACATTTAATTTAATTAAGATGGATTTAATACATATAATATGTTTAAGTATAAAATTATATTTAAAAAAATAGATTTTTGTAATAATTTGAATAAGTTAAGGTTGGGAAGATAATTTTACTAAATTAAACCGATTTGAAACTTATTGAAATTGAGATTTAAGATATAATTTATAACTTGGGTTTGATTTAAGTAAATTAATAAATATTTCTTGTTTAAATAAATTTAAGGAAATATTTAGTAAAAATATGATTTAAGGCTAGTTAAATGATATTGAATTTATTAAGTGAATATTCCCTGATTAAATAATAAATGAAGTTAAATCAAGAGCTATATGAAACCGTTAAATTTAACTTCGAAATGGTCGAATATTAAAGCTTTGAAATATATTGGAATGTAAATGGTTTATTTTGTTATTCAGATCTGCATTTGAAATCAATAAAATTTGAATTTGTTATTTAGAGACTGAATTGAATTAAAATGGGAAAATTTAGATTGAATTAAATTGGAATTTGAAATTTGAGTTGAAATGAAATTTAAAAAAATAGATATTTTGAAATGAAATGATATTTGGTTTTTGAAGTATAAATTAAATTGAAATGACCACGGTGTTATAATGTATATTTCCACCTTGTAGATAGTTCTGAAGATCCTTAGAGGATGGTTATCCCAAACATCCTTTAAGTTACTTGTATTTCAGTTGATATTTCACTTGAGTTAGATTTATTGATATAAGAATGTTAATCCTGACTCGAGTGTTTTGTATTCTGCTTTACGCTCGGGTCAGACCGAGTGATACAACATTTGAGACTTACCCTTGGAGTTTGGAGCTTCCTTTGGAGATCCAATTATCGCCTCAGCTTTCAGCTCTTCTAGTTGATTTGTTCAGAGAAGTCATCTATTCGTACTGAAGACTTCATTGTATTTGAGATATTCTGTTGTATTTTATTTTTAACTCTGATGTTTATATAGTAGCTTCATGAACTACTATTTTATCTATTCCGCTGCGTATTATTGTATTACTCTGTGTCTGTGATTCTGTGATTGATTTATTTACTGCATATGCTGAGTTTTGCCAAATTTAAATTAACAAATCTGATATTTTGAATTATTCAAGTCAGACATGTGTGGATTTATTGTCGATTTGAATGGTCCAAAATAGCGGGTCGTTACAGACCTTTGAGACTAAATCTTTATTCATATTAGGTACATATGAAATGCTTTCCAACATACCCACTTATTCGATCAAATCGAATCATTTCTTTCGCATGTTATATCATTACTTCTGTTTTATATTCTGTGAGCTTATCATAGACTTATGCATGCGTATAAAATATATGTATCCATGTTTGTGATAACTCATTAATGAATATGACGAAATATGTGGAACTGTTTTTGTATTAATAAACTTACGATTATATACATCTATATGTATCAATTTTAAGAGTTCATCAACTCTTATGATGCTCCCACTAAATAGGTGCATAACCCTTAATTATTTGAGATATAATCAACTAATATCATATGATTCATAATAATCATATAATAAAAATTATTTCTCAAAACTATGACTTAGTCTATAATTTCAAATAATTATAAATAATTTAGATAATTCAATATTTTCCAATGCATCACTTTGTTGTGAAAACAAACACCACATTATAGTTTTATTTCATAATGAATATTCGTAATATTCACATTGAAATATAGTTATGTCTATTTTTTAGTCGACGCCGAAAAATAGTCATTATTTCATAAATAATGTTCGGTATGTTTTGTAAAAATAATTTTCGTAATTTGATGCAATCAATAAGTGCTAAATGGCATGCTACCACTATTTCCGCCGTTAATATAATAGCTCGCTAAATTCGGAGGTCCATTATTCACTTAATATTGGATTTTTTTCGTATACTGCAACTGGTTTATAATGGAGAGTTATTTCATCAAATATCTTGAAGTCAATGAAATAAATCTCATAGAAAACAATTTCTATATGAAAATACATTTCGGAATAGAAATCATATTTTTTATTCCAATGTTAAGTATCAATTATTTTTATTATAATTCTTATTTTAGATGTTTATTTATAAAGCAGAAGTGACTGTTTGCGCCAAAAATGGTCACAAACCCCAAGTGTAGTGAAAGCACCAGCGTATGAATATAAATCAACAGTATTCACACACAAATCACAGATCTAAGCAAGTAACAAGCAGCAATCAAGAAATAATGAATAGTGACACACGATTTATAGTGGTTCGGCTATCTCCGGCCTACGTCCACTTCAAGGTTTTTATGATTTTATTGCTCGATGCTTGAAGATTACAATTCCGTATGTTGTATTACAACTGATTTTCTAAGCTAAGTCTAAATCTAAGGTAGTAGTGGTGATCTGGAGTAAATCTGGCAGAGTCTGGGCGTTCTTTAGCTCTTGAAATTGTCCGACCCCTTTTCTGAATGACCAGAGGCTCTATTTATAGGTGTAGGAGGCAGATATTTCGCCGAAATTGAGGGGAGACCAGTTCTGGCACGTGAGGGGGCCCACATGGCCGAAATCTGGAGATCCGGGCCGACTTTGGGATCGATTCGACCCTTGGTTCGAATCGATCAAGAAATTGTCCAATCAAGCTGAAATTTGGTGTGGACATTCTTCAACATGTGCTCAAGCTTCTGTGAAAATTTCATAGCATTTGGATGTGTAGATCTCAAGTTATGATCGATTCAAGTTGAAGATTTTCGCTTCCTGGAGTCGTTCGAATCGATACCTTTGAATCCATAGGGTCGACTCCATCTCCTAGCACGTGAAGGCAATGACGTGGTGCGCGTGCTTCGGGTCAATCCCCCTTTTTCTCCGAGTTTTCTGGGTCAAATCCGTGGTTTTAGTCGCGTTTACTTGGTGGATTCGAGATGTTGGATTCGAAGGTTTTCTTCCTTCGAATCGATGAAACTGGTGTTCGTTCGAATCGATCTAGACATGTTGCTGTGGACCAATTCGAAGTTGTCTCAGTCTGGGGATTCGAATGCGATGGAGTCGGAGCTTCTCCACCTGTATGGATTCGAAGGATCCTTCCTTCGATGGATTCGAACTGGAGTATGTGAGGATGGATTCGAACTTAGGCGTATGAGGACTTGTTCGATGGAGTCGAAGGTGGGGAATGCTCCGATGGATTCGAAGCTTAAGGCATGTGCGGATGGATTCGAAGCAAGGTTGCTCCTGATGGATACGAATCAATGCCCGATAGGTGGAGTCGAAGCAAGTGTGCTCTTCATGGATTCGACGCAATGCTCCTTGACCGATTCGAATCAGCCTTTCCTCATGGATTCGACCCTAGCCTATTTCATCCATCTTCCATTGGCGTATGAACTCGAACTGACTCGAAATTTGGAACGTTGTTTCATCTGGCCTTGCTTGACATGTCTTATCAATTGCAGCCCGATCCGGACTCGGACAAAATTCATCGATATCCATGGTGAACCTGCGATGCACAATCGATGTTCATGACTAATAATCATTGATTTTCAGTTAATCTTTGGGTATCTCGGCTTTGCCAAAAGTTGGGATAACAGTGACCATTCACTTTCTTCAACTAATTGTACCTTAAATCACATCTACTCTTGTGCGTTCGTTATTCTTTCTAAATTATCCAAGCATTCAAAAAGAATCCCTTACTATAATATCATAACGAACTCTTTACATAAATGTATTTGATTATCCTTAACATTTTAAGACATCAAATATGATGCACCTTACGTAAACTATTCAAACGGACATTTCAGAGATCGAGTTCTTTGATTTATATTATAGTTTTGGTCTTCTGTTACATTTAACACGATATGATCTTTTATTGTGATCAATCAAATTGATTACTTGATCCTGCATTATGGTTTATTTGCTTATTTCGGATGAACTAATTTCATCGAAATATTGTAGATTACAAACTGTGACCGTTCACCATATAACATTTATATGTGATTGTATATGGATCTAGTATCCATAATATTATATTTCTTTTGAGTTTGGAACTCATGGAATGCAATATAAGGTCATGACCAAATAAACCCTTAAGCGACCAAATTACCAATGTATTTAGTAGTCATAAAATCAGGCTCTTGCATGGGTGTTGAGATGTTAACATGCAATAAGCATTTATTAGTAAGTATATTTTATATTTCTATTTATAAATTTTTAATTCAATTCATTTGTATATTTTAATTGATATACGTTTTATCAATCATATTAAATGAACAAATTTATCAGTATCGATTATTATAACATTATATAGCTTATGTTCTTACAATATTAGAAAGGTTAAATATTATCATTTAATTTTTTTCAATAACGCTCCCACTAGTCTTTTATGTTTTACTAAACTCTAAGTCGAAACATAGAACTCTTTCGACTCCACTAATACGTGCTAGGACTCGTCCGTTTTTGAATTCCGACCTTGAGTTTGCTCAACAAGTCAAGCTCCATGGATGATGGATAACTCCTTATCGGTTGTATCGTATACAACTCCTAACCTTTCGTACCTTGTCTGAACTTCAGTTCGACCTTGAGTTTGCTCAACAAATCAAAACGAAATTATCCACTTGTACCTACCATATCGCAACAGTCTAAGTATAGTATATATATACCTTGAGTATGCTCAACAAATACATATAGTTATCTTACCTTGTCTATTCGATATATTAATAATACTACATATGCATCTCTAACTTGAGTTTGCTCAACAACCAAGGAGTATGCAAGTAATTTAGGTATAGGACAACGTTATATTGAGGATTCATAATCTTCACTATATTATATTGACTGATATCGACTTGTGGAATAATGCGTTTCTTTTGAAATATCCTTGTGATTCAAGTGTCGGACACATCGGAAATTACGGTATACGTACATTTACATATGTATTCCTTAAGTCTGTTTGGGTTTCTTAATGTTCCACCTTTAATCTATACATTCATATTATATAAGTTGTATTATTATATAACTTGCATATTTCATATTACTTATATAATAGTCTTATGTATAATAATATACTAATTATATCTTATTTAATTAATTAACACTTTAATCAATCATTATATTATTCAATTATAACTTATTATACTGAATATATTTGCTATAACCTTTATAGTAATACACGTATATCTTATATAAATGTATTTTAATTTTTTAGTTAACGTTTAAATAATTTATTTAATTAAATAATTTTAATTAAATTTTATTAATTCCAATAAATTCTTTTATACACACATGTATACTCTTATTGGCTTAAACAATTTTAGACAACATAAAATACATCATTATATTTATTAGACGTATATATGTATTTAATTAATTAATTAATTAATTTTATTAATATCATTAAGAAATAAAAAATTTGAAACTAATTTTATAAAATTTTCAAATATTTTGAAAAACTATATTATAACCTTTATAATATGTACTTTATTTTAAATTTAACTTTAAAATTAAAACTTTTATTTCAATTTTCAAAACAATTTGAAAATTTATATTATAACATTTATAATATGTTTTTATTTTAAGTTTAACTTTTAAATTTAAAACTTTAGTTTTTAAATTCTAAACAATTTTGAATTTAGCCTAAGGCCCAATTTAAATTGGGCCTTTTCTGTTAGGGATAACCTTTTAGGCTTACCTCATCATTTTGGGCCACGCTAGTAGCCAAGTAGGGTAGAATACTTAATTACCCAAACCTCACCTTAAACACTACTTTTCTAGACACCATGCTATTTGTTTAGGCTCTAACTAGTTGGTCATAATATGGCTAATTCAGACCACATACGCTATTTGGTTCTGATATCATTGTTGGAACTAAGCCAGCCCATAGCGGACGATACAGGTGAATTTCAGAAAAATTTACTTTATTGAATCTTTAGTGGGCCTATGAAGTCTAATTTATTTAGAACATTTCTAAATTTTATGTAAATTATAAATTGATATGGTATTATTTAATTTATGTTATGATATATATATATATGTATGTATGTATGTATGTATGTATGTTTGTATATGTATATATGTATTTATCATATACACTTGTATATGTGTGTGCATGTATAATATATCAATCGGTGCAAGGTATAACATGCCCGTATATAGATGCTGGGATTTACTTCGCAATAGACATATTATCTGAATATATGTATATACTTGAGTCAATTATAAATTTATTAAATTTAATAAATAATAATAATAATCTTTTAATAAAACCGAAAACAATACAAACGTATGTAAATAAAATTAATTTTTTAATATATATATTATATTATTATTTCTAAATGTATAATAACATATTAAAATATAAATTAATTATTATAAATACTTAAAAATAATTTATATAAAAATATAAATACCCGGTCTTGCACATAGATCAGAAATAATTTTTCGTTTATAATTTTTAAATATTATTAAATTCAATTTTCGTACGGTTTTAATGAATAATTGATACAAAATAGTTCGAAACTTAATTTTGAAATTTAAATTTCTAGTAAATTTCCAAGTGATGGTTTGTACTTAGAAAATTTGTTTCATAATTTTATAATTCAATAATAATTTAATAATTAATTATTTATTTTGGAAAATATTTAAATATTTTAAATAATAAAAAATGGTTTTTTTATATTCCACCAAACGTGTGTTTTGTGATAATATTATTTTATAAAATGTGAAATATAATTTTTATATAATATATTTAATTTATGTAATTAAATAATTTAACCGTTATTTGAATAATAAATAAATATATCTATAAATTATTTTATTGCCGCCGAATATTAATTGTGTATAATACATTATATATAAATTTTATATGACGTATTCCTATAAAGTATGATGAACTAATTAAATAATGAACTAATATATATAATAGCATATATATATAATTAATTAAAGAACCAAAAATGTTTTATTATTTTTTATTTTGAGCTTTGCCATTATAGATATGAACAAAACAAAAAAGATTCTTTGTAAGTATATTCATAAATACAACCAAAACAATTTTATGACAATATCACTTGCATATCAGAATCATCACCTAACTAGAAATATAATATATATATATATGTTAAATATAATATCTAAGCATTTATAATTATATTTTTAGCAGAAATATACCTCGCTTCCAATGCCTTGAAGTACAACCTGAAATGATGATGTGTGCTCCTAGAAACAATTTATGATCCAAAAGAGTGCTATCCTTGAACCGTTAACCATCGGCTATCTAATAGCAGTTGAATTGATTTTATTTGATCTCGGGAAATTATGGAGATGATTGAGGAAGTTCATCCAGCAAATGTATGGGGATGGAGGCAAAAAATTAAATCAAATGTAGGAAGAGATGCTTAAATAGAGGAAGGAAAGGAGAGAATTTAGAATCTCATATTTTTACTCAATCTTCTTTAATCTTTGCCATCATTATCAAGCCCCTTTAGCGCATTTCTAGTTGCTTATAACCCTAGGTTTCTGCCGAAATATTCAGCCCATATCATGGGCTTTAAACCCATTTAAGGCATGAATAAATATTTGCAGTTAAATCCAATTTATGCTTATCGATATCTTATATCGATTGATATATTTATAACTATTATAAATATATTTAATAATATCTATTCATTAAATCAAAATCAAATTTTACAGTTAATATTTCATAAATATTAAGTAATTTAATTAATTCATAATAATTACAAATTAACTAAATTGATCGGTCAAAGGAGAATTCATCGTTTCGGTTGTATGACTTGTTTGGTGTAAATTTCTTCAGCGATTAGTATTAAATTATTCGAATATGAACGTTCACACATCATTTAGCATGTGGTGTAGCATTTTGGCCAAATTTATGGTTTACTTGGTTTTAGTAAAATCCAATTTTACTTCGTTAAGTATTACCCGTTTGTGACTTTTATTTACACCAATTCTCTTTATCAAAACTATATCACTTTGGACTTATGGAATTTGGTAATGGTCAAAATTCCAATATCATATATATTCAACTTTATAGTCCAAACAAAAAGTCCTTGGTTTAATACTAACAATTATTATTAACCAATATGCTTTAGCTAGGGACTTTGACTTTGACTTGACTTCAGTTGACCGCGATACTAACCTCATATAACTGAGGAGACGAATCCTCTCTTGAATAGTGCTTTACTTCCTATACTTCCACTTGACCCAACTATAGTCACTCGATGGATGTCGTGCAATGATTTGACTATAATCAAAACGGGGCCTTCATATTAAAGACTGACGGCATTCTCAAGTTAAGAGAACTTTGTAAATCAGTCACATCGATGTTTTCTGTTTAACATTAGTTATATTAACCAACAAAAAACTATCGAATGAGTCATTCTATAGTTATCCAATTACTATCAGTACGTAACCCCCAAGTGCCCCCAACAGTCATGACTAATACACTGCCCATTATTTGGAGAGCGTTACGTACTCTAGCCCCAATGGATACACCAATATCCAGTCTCGATGCATCTTGACTAGGAACATTAAAATGATGTGTTCTATAATATTGTGATACAATACTCATGATTACAACTATTTGTAATTGCTATCGCAAACACACCTTTTATGGATTTTCTATTAAATATACTTTTAATTAAACTAATCAATTAATATAACACATTATATCAAATATATAATAGAAAGAAAACAACTTTTATTTTGAACAAGATTGGTTATCAAGTTAGATATATGTAACAAATCACATAGTTTCCGTAGGGCATACTTGTAACTCTATTAGAGTTCAACAGATGACTATAGTGACTTGGCTTCCTTTAATATCGCTAAAACATACTCAACTGGCCATCTAGCCTCAAATGATGCCTACACGTCCAACCACACTCATTCATGCAAAATTACACACGTGTACACAAGTACATTTCTCTACTCAAATCATGTTTCAAACTCCCTAGAGCGATTACTCGATCCGATATATTCTTACACAACTTAGCACACACTTTGGTCGTTATGGCTACGTGAGACGCCTGCAACACTCTTATCTACAAGTGTGTTTACACACATCCCTATATATATTCACAAAAATACCCATATATAGTCAAACAAACATACATAACAATATAATAACAATACACAAATTGTTTCGTTTGTTATATTATTTAAAGCTACGTATACGTATACTTGCCCATACTCATATACATGCACCTATAGTTAAATAAGTAGTTCATTTGTTACTTTATCAAATCTTACTTTTATTTACTAAATCTTTCCAATAAAAGTCCAATATGATTTCATACTATTTTATAAAATCTTACAACTTTTTTATAAAATATATTATTAGCTTATAAATCATTTTTAAGCCTTTAAATACTTAATTGCTTTATTAAATTGAAGCATACATCATATTACTATTTTATAAAATCTTGTTTCGGTTTTATAAAATCTATACCTCTTTTATAAAATCATATAACCATTTCATAAGTAATTATTAAGCTTCATTAACCCTTGAATCACCTTAATGATAAGTGTAGAGTTCAAAACTCACTTAATTAGCCTATTAACTTTTCTAAAACTACTAAAATTAGTTTCATTATTACTAATTAATGATACACACTTAATTATTTCATGTAATTTGTTTGTAATGTACTGCAACATCACATATAATTATTCAATTAACCCAGAGTCCAATTCTAGCTTACTAGCTATTTTCAAACATATTTGTTGGGGTCTTAAACAAATAATGATTTAATATAAGCATGTTTACAACATGAATACAAGTATAAATCAACTCAAACAATCTCCAAATCACTTCATATAATTCCATATTAATCAATAAATGAAAATATGAAGATTAACATATAAATATATATAGAGAATTATCCCACTTACCTTCTCTTTTACCAAATCAGGCTCTAATCACAAAAACTTTTCTCTCTTGAAATCTTGGATGAAGATCCAAACTTTGATTCGAACTAATTCCTTAATGGTTTATGTAGGAATTTGGTGAGAAGAATTATGATTGTTTTAGTTTGAATTTAGGAGTTTTCAATGAAGGGATTATAGTGGATTTAGAGTTTAGGCTTAGGGAAAATTAAGAAATTGAGTATTAGGAGAATGAAAATGAAAAGCAATGTGGTATGAAATGGAGTGAAGAGCTTAGCTACATATAAGCTAAGTTAGAACAAACTAGTGGGCTTAACCCAATTCCATTTTCACTCCTTTTTAGAAATCACTATTCATTATAAAACCTTATCAACTCCAAACATAGTTAAGTTTATACTCATTCTTCTTGCGATGGAAAATCAAACTCAACTACAGGTGTTTCGAGTCCAGATTCACTCGTCTCTCAAAGTCGAGCATAAGGTGCGCTCCGTTAATTAACGATTAAATATTTAGATTAATCATTTAAATATTCGATCATTCAAATAGCGGGGTGTTACATTCTCCCTTCTTTAAAATAATTTCATCCCCAAAATTCCTGTGAATATGAGAAAGTAACAGGACCGACCGAAATCCCCAAATCTCAATTTTGAAATTTTCAACAGTACTTTCCCTTAATGCTATCAACTTTACGGAAACGCCCAAATTAGAATTCATTACACAACTAGGGAATATACGTAACCAACATTATCCCACAATTCCAAAGATACATACTATTTTTAAAAAAGCTTCTCTTCATTTAAATGCAAATATAAACAAATAAGCATTTAAATGTCCATGCTTCAGCTCTCAAGTACCTAACTATAGTATACCAAGATGATTATATACTAACACAACAACAGCACGGAATTCATACATGTATAACCTTAGCATAGTAACTAATACTACCATAATCATACATGACAATCTATTGGAGAGTAAGCTCAAGTGAGTCGATATCAAAATATACCATAGACTCCGAGTCACATCAAAAGGTAATAGACTCGTATAGCTCCTATCTCGACCCCATAGTAGGTATAGATGATATGTGATCTCTTTTAGATAGTTATCACCATCTCTCTCTGAACTAGCTTTAATAGGAAATTAAAATTAGCATGCAAGCAATTATCCACCAATAGCAAGCAAGAACAATAACAAGCAATCAACAAGCAATAAGAAGCGACAATAGCAACAAGCAACGATCAATCAATAACAAACAACGATAAACAACAATAACTAACATATTAACTATCAAATATGCAAAGAAGCAATAAAATCAAGAACAACCAAAATTAGCTAACAAGAAAATCAAATAACAACAAACAACATTAAATAGTACCAATCTAACATAAACAATGCCAAACAATAGCAAGAAACAACATCTATCAATAATCAATAATAAACAATTAGCATATTGTTAACATACAAACAACCAATCAACATGCAACAAAAAGTATATAAAGTAATGGATAATTCAGAAAGAGTCTATACCGACATACTCAGTAACCAATTAATAGTCGAATGGGCATGTCCAACTATAAACTAAAATGAGCCCATTCGACATCCAAAAGGAACAAATGCCTAAGTGGTGAATCTTCTTTCATGAGCATAATATATGAAAGCCTATTACACACCCTACTATGGAAAGGGAAACTTGAATGTTATGCTAGATCCTCGAGTCTCAAACTCTCGAATAGACCAAGCACTCTAAGTCTCCACTTTCCTTTTCATTTGGAAAGAACTCATTATCCAAAGGAGGAAATTCTAAAAATTAAATCACCATTTAATGAGATATACGAATTCTTGGGTTTGCTCGTGTTCTAACTCACCTCAACCATACAATGTCAATACGGATAATATACTAAATGTGCTATGACGCTCACTTAGGAAAGTATCATCTCGTCACTTAGAAGACTATCCAAATTGCCACAAAATTAGCTAAGAAATCTTCTCCCAAACCACCCCAAGCAACCTTAACTATACTATACATAATCTTCAAAGACTAAAGATAAACCAAAATGACACAATTCCCATTCTAATCCTTCCTTTGCTCGCAAGAATTCTTTGTTAAATTATGGTCGGCCACCTGACTCCTCTCGTGCGAATTCTGATTCGGGTCCTTGGTCCGACTACTGAAATTCCCTTGCATGACCAGAATCATGCTTTGGAAATCTCCCAATCAACTCGAGAATCTAACTCAAGTGCTCGCTTTTAAGAATTGAGTGATGGTGCAAATCACCTAGAAATCTTATGCTCGAATTAGGACTGGAAACTGGTACATGAATGGACCGATCCTTAGAAAATATCCTTTCATCATATAGGATTACTCCCATCGCCTAAGGTTTACTAGCATAAGAAAAAACAATTTTAACATGAACGACTCTAGGAAAACACCTATAAGTCATCCATTGGGTCTTTTCTCATTACTAGGCATCCACCAAACCATACATGGATACAAATCCAAGTCACACTTTATTGACCGACCCCACTTAACTTGAAAGCTTATGCATCAAGTATAAATGGTAGTACTCTCGATCACTTCACCTTAACTTTGCAACTAAGGTTACTCATATAAGGTTTATCTTTACCGAAGAATTAACCTACTATGAAGTTGTCAAGTTTAGCCTATCTGCCAAGTAACTAGCATGAATAAATATACCGCTCAATTATTGGAAGAACAGAAGTAAGTTGCCTAAAATTAGAGCATACATCACTAAATAAGCTCCTTCTATTTCTCCTGAGCAGAAGGCCTACTAGGACCAGGTAATGCTTGTAAGGCATAAGTAATCATTACTTATTTACCCTTCAAAAATGTCAGATAGTCCTTCTTCAAGCGATTAAGCTAGTCGACTGTTGAAGCACTCAAGTTTCGCTTTAGTTGTATGACATTTCATAGCGAAATTCCCCCATATGCCATTAAAGTGACATACTAGATCAGCTTTCTTCTTCATATAAGCTTGATCTTACCTTGGATGACGATCTTTGTGCTATGGTTTATGCTTCGGTTTGCTTTTCACTTTTTCTACCTCCAATGGTACCTCGCGGCCACTCTTGCGAAGGAGAACCATCCCAATGAGACTTTCTAAAGTGGCCCCTAACGAGGATAAGACTAAGCAATGAATCCCCAAATGATGCTTTTAGTCACAAGGAAAATCTCTTTGCCCATACCAATGACATAACGACCATCTCAATCCTAAAAAATAAAAGATTGAATGGATCAACATACTCCTTCACTGATAAGTTGCCCTACACAAAATGGAAGGAATGCTCAAGCTACACGCTCTTTTCAATCTCAAAAATGAACTAAGAGCCAAAGCGATGCCTGAATTCATTCCAAGTCATGGGCCTACTCATCAGTTACACAAACACTACGTCCTAACCAGCTAAAGTTTCCCCTTTCCAAATGTCGAGAAGCAATCTTCCTTAAGAGAACATTCTCTAGACCTATATCAAGGAAAGCCCTCTCATGTACATGTCTAAGGCTGTGTCTTAGCAACAGTCTCAGGACTTGGATATGGCTTCCCTTCAAGGCTAAGGAAATCCCGAGCAACTTCAAAGGGTCTAAAGCTAGTGGAGCAAGAAATATAGGTGTCCTAAGGGCCACACCATCTTTGACGCCAACCGCATATGCGGCAAATGTTCATGGGTGATGAAACATCCCTTGCGGTAGTTGAATAGTCTCTAAACTAACCAGAGATCTCAAACTGCATATTCGTAGTTGCTCATGCGCTCTGTCTACTCATACCGATAGCCTGATGAAGATACCTTAGCAACTAGCGATAGAAATAAATCAAAGTCTAAAAGACAAGCGGTGTATACAGTATAATATAGAAGAAAATACAAGTATGCACTCTTAATGTATCTTCTTTCACTAGATTTATTAATTCAAACTGGTCTTCTAGGTTCAAGTGTTAAGCCTAAGCTTCGATACCAAATGTAACAACCCATCCTTCGTAATACCTAAAAATCAGTAGCTTACATCATCACCTGACTTTCGAACACCACAAAAGACAGATTGTTGGCGCAAAATTAAAAACAAAACACTAAACTAAGACATCGATAAGATCTCACCGTTGAATGAAAACATTTAATATACTGAATATACATAAAAAAACAAGATTATATATATATAAGAGACCGAGCTAGCGAAAGAAACTAATACATAAATATCAGTATAGAAAATCATAATATAACAACTCCCAACAAGGTGTAGTTTTGAATAATGTATGATAAAGCAGGTCTCATATACATAATACATGTCAGTCACATATGACTAAAATAACAAGTATACATACCCATAATATCAATGCCACGCCTCCAAAATGCTCTAGTTTTGCACCTTGATAGTGTATCCCTGAAAGCACCTGTAACAACCCGAAATTTAACCCATAATAATTAATTCGTTAATTAATTAAATGATAAAATAACTTTGTGAAATTATCATAATTGAGCCACGGGAGTTACACCATTGAGTCCATGGTAATTTTCTGGTCAATTTCCATATATGGAACGTCAGAATCCGAGTTAATATGGTCAAGTTATGAATTAAACAAAAGTCAAGAAAAGAAAAAGAAAAAAAATATAGGCTAGGTCGACCTAACCTTAACCTAGGTCGACCGGCCGGTCGACCTGGGTATAGGGGTGGTCGACCTGGCAGTCGACCCGCCTTAGAAATTGGACGAAGGAAAATTCCTTCATCCAGTAACGTTAGTTAGCCAATTTTCTACGTGTTTTGCATTCTTTAACTCAATCTGGTCTTTTCATTCTTGCATCTGATGGCTCCTATTCAGCCTATGACGTGGTTGCATCCTATTAAATCCCCAATGGTCTGAGATCCACTTCTACCCTTATAAATAGACCTGTAGAGCTAACACTTTTTCTCAGTCTAGGTTTTCTCCAATTGGGTTCACCTTTACAGGAAGGACCTTAAAAGGAATAATTTTCCAAGGAGAGAATCTTTTTAATAAAAATATCTTAATACCCTCAAGTGGATCTGGGAAGACCTAAAGGGAAGAGCTTAGGACCATAGGTGAGTGTTTGTAATAATTTTAAATTTCTTTAAGTATTTTAAAATAATAGGGTTTCCAATAGTTGTTTTACTATGATTTTTGGAATAACCTTTTTAGCAGTTTTATTTACAGTTTTTAGAATTATTTTCAGTTAATTTTAGTTTTTTCTGTTAATTATAGCTTTTCCATTTATTTACAGTTTATTTACAGTATTTTAATTTATTTACTGTTATTCATGCGTTATTTACATCTTCTTCCTATGCCTTGGATTTTCTTCTACTTTCAGTTTTCTTTTATTTCTCCTTCTTTTTCTTCGCGTACAGATTAGAATAGAATTAACACGAAATTGGATTAAATTATAAGAAATCTGAAATAATGGAATATGAGATGTAAATCACAAAGACTGTAATATAAATGGGATTGGACTGAAATTAGGCCTAATTATGATATTAATTGGACTGAATTAAGAAAATTAGCCTAGTTATAACCTAGAATTATAACTAAAAAGAATAGAAGAAGGAAGAAGCTTATTTTCACACTTAGACCTTGGGTTAAGTAATAAGCATGATTATAACGTAAGTTATAATTAAAAAACAGAGCAGATTGAGGCTTATTTTAAGACTTAGGATAAATTAATAAGCACATATAGTAAGAATAATAATAAAGGCTTATTTAAAATAATTTATCTAACTTAATAAGCAAAGATGAAAGTAAGATCCGTACCGGCTGCATTTCCCTTATGCTGTTTAGGGTAGATAAGTGGTCAATACTTAAAAGAAAAGATCCGTACCAGCAGCATTTCCCTTATGCCTTTAGGGTAAATAAGCGGTCAATAGTTAAAAGAAAAGATCTGTACCAGTAGCATTTCCCTTATGCTGTTTAGGGTAGATAAGTGGTCAATACTTAAAAAGAAAGATCTGTACCGACAGCATTTCCCTTGGGACATGCTTATGCTGTTTAGGGTAGGTATGAGGTCAATAATTAAAAAGACTAAATCATGGGATTTGGACAAGGGACGCAACTAGATTTTGTTTGACAGGGACCAGTACCAACAGCATTCCCTATTTTCTATGGACACGGTGTCTCACAATAGCCAGAAGTGAGATGAGGGCACGCTTATGCTGTCTAGGGTAAATAAAAGGTTTAAAGAGAGAGCAATAGATAGCGTGAGCCGGCGGTGACCGAGCGTGCGGCATCGATTAGGGGAGATAAGTCGCTATTGAGTTC
Source organism: Allium fistulosum (assembly GCA_030737815.1). Classification (NCBI taxonomy): domain Eukaryota; kingdom Viridiplantae; phylum Streptophyta; class Magnoliopsida; order Asparagales; family Amaryllidaceae; genus Allium; species Allium fistulosum. Next base: position 457,172,027 of record CM060901.1, read on the forward strand.
CAAGCGCTTAGTATGTGTGTCTTCCGTAGACACCAATGTCTACTATGTAGGGAGCTATAGCGTCTAGTCCACAGTAGGCACAATGGAGTAGAAGGCCGATCAAAGGGTAGAATTAGGATTTCGGCCTAATTAAAATAGGATTAGGAATTCAGCCTAATCAAAGCAGCTATCAAGGACAAGTGCAAACAATAAAAGTTAACCTATCTTATTAATTGAGTACTAGTTAATACGTATTTATTTCCAGCTTTATCTCTTTCCTATTTCCTTTGTTTCCTTTTATATATACTAGAACTATTGAAGAGTCTATTACTTTTACTTTGCTTAAAGATTCTAGTAGTTACTATCATTCACCAGACTTTTAGTCTGACCCACTCCTCTATTTTCCCCTTTCCCCCTCCCCATAGGCAATCAAGGGAGAGGGCAATAGATTGCAGTGCTCGGAGGTTTCTTGAAGAAGATTCTACTATGTATTTCCCTACTTTTATTTCCGTTTTTCTTTCTATGTAATCAACCAGTCAACACAACTAATATAATTTGACTACCATGTAACAATATACTATGATAAAAGTAGTCATAGTATAGAAGTGTAGAAGTGATAAAAGTGTCATAATATAAGTCTACCTATGCTACATACAATGATAATATCAATTAAGTAGTATAGCACACGCACAACATAATAAGATGTATCGAATAAAGAACATCTACTACCATCCTATACTGAACGAAGTATATAGATGGAGCAATTACAACTTATGTGGTCTTGGATCTATATAGATTTCTACTCTTGAGAGTCCATGAATGGAACCGAACGTCCCCACATTACCTCTTATCTTTATAGGTGCCCACATACCGACCTATATTACTCTCTTGGCAACAACAAAAACCCCTACCACTACTGTGGTCCCTAGCATCTAGGTCTACACTACTACTACTGGGTAATATTACCACTTAAGCGTAGCGCCGGACCCTCCAAAAGGCTTGGTCTAAAACCATAAAACAACGTCTAAAGGGATGCCTAGCGCTGGAACCATACCACGACCCAATTATAATTTCCTACCGCATAATTACCTTGCCATGTACTTGCTTTGACCCCAACGGATCACTCAAGCACCATGACGCCTTGAATCATGAAATCTATGCTAACCAATAATCTACTTGTCTACCTGATCTGGAATTGACTGCTGCCATCACGAGCTCGCTCCAATTGAACACACTTATTGTATGTGACTATAAATCCGTTACCCATCCGATCTCGTACTCGATTGGGTCTCAATCGCTATCTTAGTTTTCCCATGTGGGAATAGTCGAGGCCTTGCGCTCCTTGCCTCAAATCTCGATCGCTTGCCCGAATGACTTATCGACCTTTCTCGATCACTAATGCATCACCTTGCATCCACATCCGGATCTCATGCTTTGCCTTGCATCCCACTTTCTCAAGTAGACTGAAGCCTCTTCGAAGTTATGCCAAAGCCTCACGAAGAACCCCATTCAAACTGGGGAAGAAATCACCCAAAGTATCTTCTCTACCCAGGCATTACTGCCTTTGAAAGGTCCCCAAATATGGACAAGTGGGGTCCCATCGGTGGACCGATAGGGACTGCTCCTAGGCAGTAAAGCTTGGGCAGCGACCCATCGAGCCCTACCATCTATTGTTTCTCATGTCGTTTCCTCCATTGTTTCACCTGATGAGCTTCCTTGCTTCTAAAGTGGTTCTCTATATGTTCGAAAACTGATTTCTACATGAAATCCATTCTTTGCACACATAGATTACAACGAGCGACTATAGCGATCCAGCTTCCTATAATTATGCCAAAACATACTCAACTGGCCATATAGCCTTATATGATGCCTGCACGTGCTAGCACACTCATTTGTGCTTGTTTACACATGCGTATATAAGCACGCTTCACTACGAAAAATCATGTTTCGGACTTCAACAGAGCGATTACTCGATCCGATATATTCTTACGCAATTTTAGCACACATTATGGTCACTATGGCTACGTGAGACGCCAACAATGCTCTTATATACAAATGTATTTACACACACACACACACACACACACACACACACATATATATATATATATTCACACAAATACCCCCATACAGTCAAACAAACATACATAACAACATAACTATAATATATAAATTGTTCTTATTGGTATACTCTTTAAATACACGTACATGTATACTTGTCCATACTCATATATATGCACGTACATTGATAAGTAGATCAATATAACTTAATCAAATCTTACTTTTATTTACTAAATCTTTTCAATAAAAGTCTAATATGATTTCATACTATTTTATAAAATCTTATAATCATTTTATAAATTATATTATTAGCTTATTAACAATTTTTAAGCCTTTAAATACTTAATTTCTTCATTAAAATTAAGTATACATCATTTTACTATTTTATAAAATCTCGTTTCCATTTTATAAAATCTATACTTCATTTATAAAATCATATAACCATTTTACAAATATTAATTAAGCTTCATTAACCCTCTAATCACTTTAGTAATAAGTGTAGAACGCTTAACTTGATTATTAACTTCTCTAAAACCATTTAACTTAGTTTCATTATTACTAACTAATGACATGCACTTGATTATTTCATTTTGTTATCTGGCCTTTTAGACCGGCTATATTCAAACTGACTGGACAAGTTAGACTAGAAGATCATTGAGGAAGACAGCCCGGAGAGATGATTGTTAGGCTCAAAGATCAAGCGCATGCAATGATATGAAGCAACAATCAACCGAGGCTAAGAGATAGACTCTCTAGAATATTCTAAGTATGAAATAATGCCTCCCCTAGGTGGGGGATAAGTGCCTATCCCTTTTTCTCGGGGATCGGTACATATCCTCAATTTTTGCCCCAAACTTGGTAATCGTTACTGAGTGACGAGGAAGGCCCTATGAGGCTACATTTCAAGTTTCAAGTCAATTGTAGTTCGTATGCTCAAGTGATGGGCAAATTACTTCACTTGTTAAAAGGGATCGGTATAAAAGGGATCGGTATAAAAGGGATCGTCCATATTCAACTTTCACTGCATATTGCAACAATGATCGGTCAATTACTCAAAATCTACATATGCTATCAATATAAAACCTGGAGTATAAGCTAATTAGAACATGCGGAACAACCCATAGGGATCGCATGCCAATTGGAGCAAGTTGTAGGGATCGGTACCTATCCCTCTATAGGGATCGGCTATAATCAGCCTTCGCAACATATTGCAACAATGATTGATCAATAACTCAAGTTATACTAATCTGATTGGCATGAAACTTGGCGGGTAAGCATAATACAATATGGAGAAGCTCCTCTAGGGATCACATTGCATTTAGAAGAGATTGGAGGGATCTGTACCTATCCCTCAACAGGGATCGATAGAAATCAGAATTCAAGCAACACTACTTCACGGAAAATGCGATATCTCACAAATCGTATGTCAGAATTGCATGAAATTTGGGAAGCACGTAGATAACATCATGGGGAATCCCTTATAGGGATTCCAGCCCATTTGGATGCACTAATAGGGATCAGTACTGATCCCTATTGTGGGCCCTGATGGGCCTGCAAATTTTTGGGTAGCCTCGTCTTGGTCAACCGAACCTTCTGCCAAAATTTTAGTCTGATCCATGCACGTCTTCCCCTATAAATACAGTAGGCATGGTGTCAGAAAATGGTTCCTTCTTTCTCTGCCGATGCTCTGCCATTTTTATTCTTCAATTTTGTACTAATGGATCCCAGATGATCCACACATTCTTGTAATCATTATCAAGTGGTAGATCAGTAAAAATATAAAGTGGACGTAGGCCAAGATTGCCGAACCACTATAAAATTCTGTGTGTTCATTTATGATTTTTGCTTTGTTTCAATTTCATACTTCATTTAATCTCTACTAGATTCTATTGGGCGTTGATGCCCATTTTTGACATCAACACATGAATTAATCTCTATTCTATCACATTACATACAATCATTCAATTAACCTAAAGTCTAATTCTTAGCTTACTATCTATTTTCAAAAATATTTATTAAGGTCTTAAACAAATAATGAATTAATATAAGCAAGTTTATAACATGAATATAAGTATAAATCAACTCAAAACAACCTACAAATCACTACATATAATTCCATATTAATCAATATATGAAAATATGAAGATTAACTCATAAATATATATATATGGAGAATCATTCTACTCACCTTATCCTTTATCAAATCAAGTTCCAATCACCAATACCCTAAACATTGCTCTCTTCAAATCTTGAACGAAGATCGTAACATTGATTCAAGCTAATTCCTTAATGGGTTGTGCAGGAATTGGGTGAGAGAAATTAAGGTGATTTCAGTTTTAATATAGGAATTTTCCATAAAGGGATTATAGTGGATTTAGAGTTTAAGCTTAAGGAAAATTAGGAAAGCGATTAGGAGAATGAAAAGTATCGTGGAATGGAATGGAATGAAGAGCTTAGCTGCATACAAGCTAAGTTAGAGCAAACTAGTGGGCTTAGCCCAATTCAATTTTCACTCCCTTTTAGAAATTGCATTTCATTATAAAAACTTATTAACTAAAAATCTAATCAAGTTTATACTCATTCTTCTCGCGATGGAAAAGCGAACTCAACTACGGGTGTTTTGATCCCGATTCAGTCGTCTCTAAAAGTTGAGTACATGGGGTGCTCTATTAATTAACGATTAAATATCTAAATATTGTTTAAATATTCAATCGTAAAAATAGTGGGGTGTTATATATATGGACTATTCTGACTTAAAATAAAGCATGCCCGAAGGATAGCTTCCCCTTACCTAAGATTGACTAGTTGGTAGACGGGTCTATAGGACATGAGTTGCTTTCTTTCATGGACCCTTATTCCAGTTATAACCACATACTAATGCATGTGCCAGATCAAGAGCACACAAGTGTAGAAGCTACATACTAGAGGTTGGTGAATTATATGTTCATGAAGCAATCAGATGATGAAGGTGTACATGAATGATATGCTCGTGAAGTCACAACTGTCAAAGAATCACATAGACGACCTTTCGTAGATGTTCAAGGTATTATGGTAGTATGGATTGAAGTTGAATCCATTGAAATGCTCTTTTGGAGTTGCATCAGGGAAATTTCTGGGATTTATCATGAATTCAGGGGGCATTAAGGCTAATTCGATGCAAATTGACAACTTGAGGAACGTGAGCACTCCAACCACAAAGAAAGAGTTGTAGAGCTTGAAATGGAAGGTTATCGTACTTAGTCGGTTCATCTCGTGAGTAACATATAAGTGCATACCATTCTATAATGCTGTCTAAAAGGGAAAAAAGAACTTCGAACGGACAACGGAATGTAGAATGCCTTCGAGGAGTTACTACGGCATATGAAGCGCCACTAGTTCTATCCAAATCATTGGGCATAAAGTACATGTTTATCTATTTGGCACTGTTTGCTCACACATAAAGTGCAGATTAGTACATGAGGATGAGAGGATTCAAAGGCCAGTTTATCATATCATCAAGAGGTTTACTGGAGCTAAAATGAATTGACCGAATTTGGACTAACTTCCCTATTGCTTGCTGATTGCATGAAGAAAGCCATGGCCATATTTTCAGGCTCATCCGATCAAAGTGCTAACGGATCAACCTATAATGCTAGTGTTGTACCGACTCGAGACTTCGGAAAGGTTGCAAAAATGGAATATCAAACTAAGTCGGTATGATATTACTTACCACCGAGGAGAGCGATGATGAAGAGGAAGACGAAATGGTCACACTTTCTCATTGGAAACCTGTTATAGACAGAGCTTCGAACAAACATAGTTCAGGTGTAGGAATATTGCTTGTAACTCCGAAAGGACTATCAATTTATTATGCATTAAAGTTGGAATTTCCTATGACTAATAACGAGGCTGAGTATGAGGCATTGATAGTGGGGCTAAGCATAGAAAAGGAACTAGGGATAAGGACACTACATATATTCAGTGATTCTCAAGCGGTAGTGTTAGCACCAAAATTGGTCACTAACCTCGTAAAGAAAGATTGTGTAGAGATATAAGTGATGAAGATAAATTAAACAAGGAAGAGAATGCTAATTTAAATGCAGAATGTAAGAACACCAAATTTATAGTGGTTCAGCGTAATTGCCTACGTCCACTTTGAGGTTAAACTTTATTGATCTTCTTAATAGTTGATTACAAATACAATTCTTCAATCAAATGCTTGAATGAAGTTGTTAAGTAGAGAAGATGAGTCTCAAAAATGGCAGAGTCTCCCCAGTGTTCTCCAAAAAGGATCCATTTCATTGTGCCCCTGCCCTTCTATTTATAGAGGAAGATGGGTTGGACTTCCTTCATGGGCTTAGGAACAAGGTGCCTCTGCCCATAGTGGGTGAATCTGCGCACTAGGCCAGGCAGGCGGAATGCTCTTGCTTTATTGTGGGCCTGACAACTTGCTACCACCTCCAGTCTCTCCTTGATCAGAATCTTGTCTAGTGCTAATGATAATCTCTTCAACCGTCATTTTGTAACCGGGCCAAGATGCCGGTTAACACTTGCCCCCCAAAGTGTGTCGTGTGAAGCAACACAACACGCTTTGAATCAGCGAGTATTCCTTGTCTTCAGAAAGAAATCCACCATGTTTCTTGAATAGTCATTATCCTCCAATTTATCCTCCCAAGGTGTTGTATCCTTCTTTGGTCATCGTGATGCTCGGTCGATTCCCAATATTATAAATCCAGGGTTGTAGTTCATTAGTGGCCATCCGTGTATGATTCTGCAGAGCTAATAAGCTTCGGCTATATGATCTAGTCTTCTCTAAATAACCCTTAGTGAGAATTCAATTTCTGTTGATTTCAAGAAGTCGAACTTTTTCGGATGTACACATGCACGTTCGGGTACATGTTCTTGCCATTGGCTCTCGGATGCATTTTATATGCTTATAAGTCATCGCCAACTCCATCCAGTTTAATTGTAATTCAATCGCGATTCCTTGTTTGTATTTTCTGTGAAATAAGGGTTGCAATCAGCCACTTGAGGAGTTTTCCAAACCTCTCTTCAGTACAGACTCTATGATTTTGTTCACAGCTTCAACCTGTCCATTTGCAGTTATAATGGATCATGGAAGGTCATAAGGACAGATGACGTTACGGATAAAGAAGTTGATTATTTTCTTCATCTTGGTCGTGGTTAAGAGTTCTTCATCTGCCTATTTGGTGACGTAATCAATTGCTATGATGGTGTATTTCGCACCACCTTTAGGATCGACAAGAAGATGATTTCAGTGCCCCCAAGTGCCAAACGACTATGAACTAGCCATTTGACTAATTTCCATCGGTGGGGTTCCCAGATTTTTTGCATACATCTTGCACTCGTCACATTGTCTAGCATGATCAACCGCATCTGGGTTGATAGTTGGCCAGTAATACCTATAACAGAGTATCTTCTTTATCATGGTTTCCCCCCTGATGTTATTACCGCATTCTTCTTCATAGAATTTGCTCAAGATATCATCATGGGTGATATGCTGAAGCAAGGGGATGGATAAACTCCTTTTGACACACGACTTATTCTTAGATTATCTGGCGTGAAGCTTTGAGGAGGATGTGTCATTTTCCATTCCTCCGTTCAGTAAGAATTCCTCATTGTAGATAGTCTTTGATAGGAGTCAACCATGACACCTTTTCATTTTGTTTGCTGAGTACATGTGTAATGATGTAATACGTGAAGTCAGTTAGTAGCTCTTGGACTTGGCCGAGATAAGGAGCAAGACAATGCCCCCTAGCAAGATCAACTTCCTTAAATTTGTATACTACCAATCAAGAATCACAAAAGATATGTAAAGTTTTCACTTCAAATCCTCTAGCAAGTTTGAGGCTGGCAGTCAAGGCTTCATACTAAGCATCGTTGTTTGTTACAAGTAAATCGAGTTTTAGGTCGTAATAGATTGATCGTTCCTCAGGAGTCATTATCAAGCCATAACACTGATCATTGGATGCTCCATCCACGTACATTTTCCATCTTATGGTTGGTTCTCTGCTACTCTTCGAGTAGTCATCTGAGGTAGTGAATTTGGGTGTGAGGTCTGCTAATTTCCGTCCTTGGATAGCCCTTCGTGGGAAATAAGTGGTATTGAATTAGCTTAGTTCGATATTCTATTTAAGTAGTCTTTCAGACGTCTTAGGTCATTGTGTGCCCTGTCGCAACGGCTGGTAGGCATAGACGTTGATGGGGTGAGCCTAAAAGTAAGAGTGGATCTTTCATGATGAAATCAATAGAGATTGTGCTAGCTTTTGTAGCTTCGGATTGATATCCAATGCATGGCTTGCGATAGTTAATGAAATCACATATGCATGTCAGAATGGGTCCAAGGGAACATATCATCATTTATTCAGAAAAATCCAACTAATTCTTTTATCATCACTGCACTGAGTTGTGATCCGATATTCAGCACCCGGAAAAGGTCGCCATGGCTGGCTGCTATGTTGACCGCCAGCTTAGCAGGTGCCATCCCAGATTCTTTGAGTAAAGATGTAACTATTTTGCATAACATTCAATGTGAAATATGGTTGGGACGGTCAATGTTAATGGTTACTCTGGTCGAATCCTAGAGTCTTGCCATGAGTTGTTAAGTCAAATAATGAAGGGCTCTGAATGCTCTAATTGATTATCTGCAAATGGCCAAAGATCAGGCTTAAAAGCACGTTGAAGGAAATGTCGAGTAGGGGCCAGCCTCGAGTTGCGTGCAACTGCATAGCCGGATCTTGCTATGAGTTTGAATTTGCTTGTATATTCGAGTAACGTATTTTCTATTCAATGCATTCATGATCCTTCACTCGCCCTTCGGGTTGGAGTGACAGTCAGTTGCCCCCAAGCTTTGGCATCGATTTAACGATTCTATCTCTAGGCATCCTTTCGGTCGTTGCCTTGAGTAGCTGTAAGCACTATATATAAGTTTTAATACTGAGCTATCGTGGCCAGTTTTTGGATGACCATGCATCTTCTCCTAGTCTCGGGTTGATAAATGTACTGCATGGACGGTTGAGTCTCGTCCTAGCTATGTTTATGTTTTCACCTAAACTCCAAAGACATAGAGGTGATTGGTGAATAGTCGGTTCACATTCATCTTGCTTCTCGCTCGTGCCCCCAGGTCTAGGGCATATACCGATAAGTAGGAAGGCCAGCCATGCCCACTTTAGCTTTACTCTCTTTTCGTTGAATTGTGGGATCATGTAAGTCGATAGGAGACTAGGTCTCGCCTATCTTGGATTTTATCGTGGTTTTTCATTCCAAGAGGAATACTTCGATGCCACGTAAGTTTCAGGGCGTAATTTGGACAGTGGATGGTCATCCACGTCCACTCTGGTTCATGCTCTGTAATCAGATCTCGGGGTAAAGTTGGCTACAAATGCAGTCGGGTTATGCTCATCCAGTTTCATACTCCTCCTGACGAATCGAACGAGGGTGCTGGAGAATTTTTGACCAAGTATTCGTGGTTTACCCTCCTTTCCATACTCTGGGGGTCATAGTTTTTCAAAAAAAAAACATCCGAGTCACATTCGTATGTGCTTGGTGCAGATCGGCATTGACCCTTGGTCTGAGGTATGATATAGTAGGTTGCTCGTAGCTTTGGATGCCGTTTCGATTGGTTCTGTATTGAGGCCTCCATGCAGTCGCTGCCTCAAGTTATAAAGAACGCCATGCTAGAGCTATAGTAAGTTGTCGTATTCGGCTTTTTAGTGTTTTGTACCCCTGCCCCCAGCATTGATTTGGCCAGGTCACTAGTTGGATGGTCAAACTCCATCCTCAGCGGGTTAATAATCCTCCTGTCGATTCCAGGCCGAAGTTTGCGGAATAGAAAATGGTCGGAATCCACTCGTCTATTTATCGATGTTTATACACCACTCTACATTCTGGTGACTTAGTGTTATTCTCCCTCCGGTTTACTCACGTCCAATTTGTGTTCATGCTTCGGTCCACGCTCCGGGGACTTAGAGATTTGTCGAACGGCTTACGCTTTAGTCCACAGTTCGAGACGCAGAGATTTTCGTCAACTCGTTTATACTCTAGTTCGCACTCTGGGAACTTAGAGTAATCTGGTCCGCTTCTGGGATTTAGGGATATTTCTGAAGTCGTCTATAATCTAGTCCATGCTCTGGGGACTGAGAGTACCGTTGTCCGCACTCTGGGGACGTAGAGGTTTTTGAGTCATTTATACTCTAGTCCGCACACAGAGACTTAGAGTACTTTAGTCCGCATTCTGTCTCCCATTCCAGAGGGTGAGACCTCTCGGATGGCTGAGAGTTTGCCCGAACCTGGTAGATAATCCTTCTCTTTAAGGTTCTCTTTAAGATTTCGAAAGTCGTTATTCTTTATGCAGGACTATTGCATTCTTGTTTTCCACGATTTTGTGCAGGCCGTTCTGACCCCGAGCCCACTCCGAGGAGCGATGTTGCCAAGGAAGTGGGGGAGAAAACAAGTGAAGCCACTCACGCAGGGGAGGCTTCTGGTCCAGACGCTCAGGTGATCGGAGCGCTTGACGAAGACAAGTCTGAAACCTCCTCTCCTACCGACGGGGGTTATGAAGTAGAAATTACAAGCGCCTCTGAGCATACATCCGAATTGAGCATGGAGGAGTGGCTCGAGAAAGAGAGGGAGGAGATGGTCAAGGTCATAGTAGATCCCCGAGTTGTGGACTTGGACGATCCTTTGAACAAGCCGTTGAAGGTCATCCTTCCTAGCGGTTCCAAGCCCATGGAAGGCCCCCGTACTCCTTCAGTTGCTACCCCTCTATCAAAGAAGAGTACCAAGGGTACATGCTCTGGAGAGGAGCCGTCTGGAAAGAAGTTGAAGAAGCACAAGAAGTGATTACTATCCTCGTTCAACGAGGGTTAGTTTAAGTCATGTAATTATTTTCATCTATTTCCTTAGTCCTTGTAGATAGAATGTCGACTCTGAACTTTGGAGGGGTTGTAATAGAAACTCATTTCTGAATAAGGTTTAGTTCCTTTTTCTGTCTTACAAAAGACTCTTATTGTTCAGTTTTCTTTGTGATTGTGATTTTAATCCAAGCAGTTGTGAGTAACATAGACTTCTCAGTCCATCTTCATATAACTCGGAAACTCTTCGGGATTCGTTGAACTTCCATTCTGTGCTTCGAGCACTTAGAATACTTTCTAGCCCGTATGTCAGGGATTTGACAAATTCAAGTCATTTGTGTCATAGTTCATATTCAGGGAACTTGGAGATCCGATTCGCTTATATTCGAGTCTGCACTCTGGGGAGTTAGAGTACTCTAGTCCGCACTCTGGGGACTTGGAGGTTTAAGTCATTTATACTCTAGTCTGTGCTCTGGGGACTTAGAGTACTCCAGTCTGCAATCTGTTTAAGTCGTTTATACTCTAGTCCGCGCTCTGGGGACTTAGAGTACTCCAGTCCGCACTCTGGGGACTTGGAGTTTTTAGTCATTTATACTCTAGTCCGCGCTCTGGGGACTTAGAGTACTCCAGTCCGCACTCTGGGGACTTGGAGGTTTAAGTCATTTATACTCTAGTCCGCACTCTGGGGACTTAGAGTACTCCAGTCCGCACTCTGGGGACTTGGAGGTTTTAGTCATTTATACTCTAGTCCGCGCTCTGGGAACTTAGAGTACTCCAGTCCGCACTCTGGGGACTTGGAGGTTTAAGTCGTTTATACTCTAATCCGCGCTCTGGGGACTTAGAGTACTCCAGTCCGCACTCTGGGGACTTGGAGGTTTTAGTCATTTATACTCTAGTCCGCGCTCTGGGGACTTAGAGTACTCCAGTCCGCACTCTGGGGACTTGGAGGTTTAAGTCGTTTATACTCTAGTCCGCACTCTGGGGACTTAGAGTACTCCAGTCCGCACTCTGGGGACTTGGAGTTTTTAGTCATTTATACTCGAGTCCGCGCTCTGGGGACTTAGAGTACTCCAGTCCGCACTCTGGGGACTTGGAGGTTTAAGTCGTTTATACTCTAGTCCTCACTCTGGGGACTTAGAGTACTCCAGTCCGCACTCTGGGGACTTGGAGTTTTTAGTCATTTATACTCTAGTCCGCGCTCTGGGGACTTAGAGTACTCCAGTCCGCACTCTGGGGACTTGGACGTTTAAGTCATTTATACTCTAGTCCGCGCTCTGGGGACTTAGAGTACTCCATTCCGCACTCTGGGGACTTGGAGGTTTAAGTCGTTTATACTCTAGTCCGCGTTCTGGGGACTTAGAGTACTCCAGTCCACACTTTGGGGACTTGGAGGTTTAAGTTGAGAGCAGTCGTATTTCCACTCTTTAATTTGTATTCATCTACTGTATCGAGGCTAATGTCGTCGAATGAACAATCGAACCACGTTTGCTCACGGAATGAGATTCTGCCCCCCAGGATGAGGGACGAAATTTGAAAAATGGACGATCGATTCTCGTCCGCATGGTGATTATAGCTCTTCCAATCAAGTCAAGGAAGGAGGTATATGACAGATGGTTGAATCACATCCATGTTGGGTTAGATAGCCAAATCTCTTACAATTTGCTCCGTATCTCCTTCTAGAAAATAAGGATAATAGATTGTTGAGTAGACAAAGTAAGTTGCATATGTTCCAAGGTGCATTCGTGTCCATATATTGACAGTGATGGTTAGCGAGTACGCAGTCTACCATAGCTACTTCAAGTTGGGCTTTCGAACAACCTTTCGTGTTTAGGGTAGGATTCGATGTGTAGATGATCAAATCACGTCCACTTTTGACGGATCCCGGCGTCACTGAGCTTCATGAGGGGTATCTGTATTTTGTCGAACTTTGTTCTATGACTCGATTGGAGTGGATGATCGGGCCATATTCATTCCAAGCAGTTTAGGTCTCCAAGTCAAATGTGGAGGTTGATGGATGGATGGTCGGTTGTTCGAATCGATCATAAGTTGAGCATACAAACTCGGATCGTCTTGAAACTTGGAACATTGGCTTCCCTGGCTTTGATTGTTATGTCTTGTTAATCGTGGCTCGATCCAGACTCGGACAAAATCCATCAATATCCATAGTGAGCCTTTGTGTAACCGATCTCCAAGATGAACTATCACTGGTTTCTAATCAAGTTCTTGGTGTCACGGCCTTGCCAAAAGGCGGGATAACATTTGCCCCCCAAAGGACGTCTTGTGTAAACATGACGTGCTTTGAAAAACCGCAGTCTTTCATGCTGAATATTTCCGTTCAGTTGATTGCTTGACAGTCGTCTCTTAATCGTTTCGTTGCAATCTTCTTTTAGACAAATGTTCAACTAGCATGCTTTGCTTTGGTTCTGCCCCCAGTTTTGGGGATGAGTATGGAGTTGATGTATGTTTATACTCCGTCTCGCACTCTGGGAGTACGGAGTTGAGTAGATGTTTATACTCTGTCTCGCACTCTGGAAATACGGAGTTGATTAATGTTTATACTCCGTCTCGCACTCTGGGAGTACGGAGTTAAGCGAATGTTTAAACTCCGTCTCACACTCTGGGAGTACGGAGTTGATTAATGTTTATACTCCGTCTCGCACTCTGGGAGTACGGAGTTGATTAATGTTTATACTCCGTCTCACACTCTGGGAGTACGGAGTTAAGTAGATGTTTATACTCCGTCTCGCACTCTGGGAGTACGGAGTTGATTAATGTTTATACTCCGTCTCGCACTCTGGGAGTACGGAGTTAAGTAGATGTTTATACTCCATCTCGCACTCTGGGAGTACGGAGTTGATGAATGTTTATACTCCGTCTCACACTCTGGGAGTACGGAGTTGATCAATGTTTATACTCCGTCTCGCACTCTGGAAGTAAGGAGTTAAGTAGATGTTTATACTCCGTCTCGCACTCTGGGAGTACGGAGTTGTGCGAAGGATCGTCGTGTATCAACCCATTTTTAGCCTTGATGTGATGGCTTGCCCCCGAGCTCGAGTTTCACTTAGCGAGTGGCTGGTCGTATCGCAACCGCTCTCTACTTGAATAAATTCCACTTGCAGGATGGAATTCAGCTCTCCGTTCATCGTGATGTTGTACATTGTATTTAATCCATAGCCCCAAATCAAAGGCATATGGTTGATGATGAGCAATAGAATTATTCTCATCCAGATGTAACTCCACACGTCCGATCATGGTCTGCGTAGATTGGTTGGCAACCAAATCTGAGTACCTGGACACCTGCATCATTTTGAAAGTAGTTTAGTTCAAGCTAGTCGTAGTTCATAGAACAATTGAAATAGAGATGGAAATGGAAATAATTCAAAGAAGATTATGGTAAATCTCATTGATATGTGAAGCAGCATCGTGTGCTCGCTATTCGACTCCGCCCCTGGCTCCTTTCAAAGGGATGTTGGCCGTCAACCGTCCAATTGATAATCATAGCCCTTTATTAATAGGCATCAGATATTCGCTGCCCGCCATTCTGCAGGACTTGTACATACTATTAAAGCTTTCCTTTCCAGGTCATCTTTTCGATCACACCTCGGAGGTGTTTGTAATCGCTCGTGTTAGGATCAGTGAGCATCTGGGAATATACAACATTCCCCTGATTTTCTTTAGACTTTGGTGTACTCTCTCGAGGTTGGTTTCCAGTACCACTCCGAGTCGTGAGTCTTCAAGTAGAGGTTGTCAATTGAATCTTTCAAAGAGCATATGAGCTGAATTCTGAAGTCTTGTTTCGGCAACTGGGATCTACATCCTTAGCCAACGGGCCTTCATTGTTATTTTTCCTAGTCTGCTCCACTCCTCCTCACTTTAGTTCTGATTCATTTTGTAGAAGAAACGATCCATAGTCGTAGGAGGCTCTTTAGCTAACTAGCTGCCAAAATATATCTGGAGGTCGACTTTCCTCAAACGCGATCAGTATGATACCCTTGTTAGTATTTGGAATAAATTGTTTAGAGCATTGGTTTGCTTGGGGTCATTAAATTCGAAGTGCTGGGTCAGCAAAGAATGGTGCTTGGAGTCATATTGGCGTTTGCTAGAGTCATATCATCTATGTTCTCCAACCTTTGGGAGTACCGTTTGAATAGCGGTTGCTTGTCTGTTCCCTTGATGTCATTCATAAGCTGCCGCTAGATCCTCTATGCCCTGGTCGATCATGGGATGTCAGGGAAGTGGATAGAATGTTCCTTTATTAAGTTGAGTTTTGAATTCACTATCCTCTATGCCCTGGTCGATCATGGGATGTCAGGGAAGTGGATAGAATTTTTTTTTAGCCTCATTTTCGAAAATTTGGGTCGTACCCGAAAAAGATTTTTTTTGTAAATAGGGGTCGTATAAGAGACCGATGTAACTTAAGTTTCGATCGGCATTGAGGGCCGTTCGACATGACAAAGTTGCTCGGCATACAAGATTGTTCGGCATTAACACTGTTCGGCATTCACACTGTTCGGCAATCCACACTGTTCGGCATCCACACTGTTCGGCAATCCACACTGTTCGGCATCCACACTGTTCGGCATTCCACACGTGTTCGGCATTCACACTGTTCGGCGTCCACACTGTTCGGCATTCTACACTGTTCGGCATCCACACTGTTCGGCATTCCACACGTGTTCGGAATTCACACTGTTCGGCGTCCACACTGTTCGGCATTCCACACTGTCCGGCATCCACACTGTTCGGCATTCCACACGTGTTCGGCATTCACACTGTTCGGCGTCCCCACTGTTCGGCATGCCACACTGTCCGGCATCCACACTGTTCGGCATTCCATACTGTTCAGCATTCACACTGTTCGACATTCACACTGTTCGGCATCCACACTGTCCGGCATAACCGAGTCGTTCGACATACAATACCGTTCGGCATTACAGAGGCGCTCGACATTCATTCTTGTTCGGCACAACCGAGTCGTTCGGCATACACTACCGTTCGGCATTACAGAGGTGTTCGGCCTAGAGGTATGGTCGGCCTGGAAGGGCATTCGGCCTAGAGGTATGTTCGGCCTGGAAGGGCGTTCGGCCTAGAGGTATGGTCGGTCTGGAAGAGCGTTCGGCCTAGAGGTATGTTCGGCCTGGAAGAGCGTTCGGCCTAGAGGTATGGTCGGCCTGGAAGAGCGTTCGGCCTAGAGGTATGGTCGGTCTGGAAGAGCGTTCGGCCTAGAGGTATGTTCGGCCTGGAAGAGCGTTCGGCCTACCCCTTTTCTGGAGCGTTCGGCATATGCCTTTTCTGGGGCGTTCGGCATACGCCTTTTCTGGGGCGTTTGGCATATTCCTTTTCTGAGGCGATCGGCATAAGCCTTTTCTGGAGTGATCGGCTGAATTGCCTTTAGAGGAGGGTCGGCCTTCATTCAACTTGAGTGCAAACTTCAACGTCCAATCTCCAGATCTTGCGTACATCAGTGAATCCAATCTACGGCTATCAGCTTCCTTTAGATTTCTTTCAAATCTGAGTAGAATAGGAAGTTTTCTAGTAAACAACTGGATCTATCTCGCGAATATGGAAATCCACTAGTAGATGATGAGATCCAATCAAGCTGAGAATTCAATTCTCAGTGAAAGCACCAAAGTATTAGCACCAAAATTGGTCACTAACCACGTAGAGAAAGATTGTGTAGAGATATAAGTGATGAAGATAAATTAAACAAGGAAGAAAATGCTAATTTAAATGCAGAAAGTAAGAACACCAAATTTATAGTGGTTCAGCGTAATTGCCTACGTCCACTTTGAGGTTAAACTTTATTGATCTTCTTAATAGTTGATTACAAATACAATTCTTCAATCAAATGCTTGAATGAAGTTGTTAAGTAGAGAAGATGAGTCTCAAAAATGGCAGAGTCTCCCCAGTGTTCTCCAAAAAGGATCCATTTCATTGTGCCCCTGCCCTTCTATTTATAGAGGAAGATGGGTTGGACTTCCTTCATGGGCTTAGGAACAAGGTGCCTCTGCCCATAGTGGGTGAATCTGTGCACCAGGCCAGGCAGGCGGAATGCTCTTGCTTTATTATGGGCCTGACAACTTGCTACCACCTCCAGTCTCTCCTTGATCAGAATCTTGTCTGGTGCTAATGATAATCTCTTCAACCGTCGTTTTGTAATCGGGCCAAGATGCCGGTTAACAGGTAGTTTGTTAAGTGTGGAAGGAATATCAGGCTAAGGGTGTGAGACATGCTCCTTACTTGACAAAGGCACTGGAACTATTGAATGATATAAGGCATTACATGATTACGCACATCCCAAGGGAAAATGCAAAGGTTGATTCGTTGGCCAAGCTAGCTAGTTCTAGGGTAGCACAGTTGATGGGTTTGGTTCTAGTGGAGGTTTTGATAGCTTTGAATATCGACCAGATGGATGTTGAGTGGATTTTGGAGACCGTCGAGGAAGATGAGTAATGGATTACTCTAGTTAAGTATTATTTACTCAAGGAGCTCTCCTAAGAGAAAGGAATGAGCAAAAGAAACTCCTTCGAAAAGCACCACGACATTGTGAAAGAGGGAATGCTTTACATGAGAGGATTCTCTACCCCACTGCTTAGGTATGTAACTAAGGATAAGGCTATGAAAATACTCATGGAAATCCATGAGGGTAGCCATGGTGATCACACCTGGGGTAGACATTAGTGAAAAAAAATACTTCATTACAGATATTTCTGGCCAATGATAAATTGAGATGCAGCTGACTATACCAAACGATGCGACCGTTGCTAGAGATTTATGAAAATACCAAGAGCCCCATCAGTAGAACTTACGCAAATGGTTATCCCATGGCCATTTGCAGTATGGGGAATTGATATTATCAGTGTGCTACCGATGGTGAAAGGAGGAGTTAAGTATGTTATAGTTACAGTGGATTAGTTCACGAAGTAGGCCAAAGAAAACCACTTGCCATGATCACAACGAAAAAAGTGATCAACTTCATAACGAAGAATATCATCTGTAGGTTTGGAGTGCCTCAAAAGAATCATAAGGAATAATGGAACTTAGTTCAAAAGTACCAAGTTCAAGGATTTCGGCAACTAGTACAGGATTGAGAAGAGCATTTCGAAAGTAGCAGACCTACAAACGAATGGACAAGTGGAGACAGTAAATCATCAAGTTCACCTTGAAAAAATGGCTAACTAAAGCCAAGGGCAACCGGGTCAATGAGTTTCCACAAGCATTGTGGGCTTATAGGACGACCTATAAGTCTACAACGGGACATACGCCATTTGCTTTGGTCTATGGATCAGAAGCTATGATCCCGATAGAATTAGAAATACCTTCTCATTGTAAAAGGTATTATGATCCAAAGGTAAATGAGGAACTTGTAACGACCCGTATTGTACATATTGGAGGATCGTAAAATATTATTATTTTATTCATACGAGATCGAATAATTATATAATTTTAGTATATTACTCTAAGGGACACTTTACGAACCTATGATTTTACCTGAATTACTATGTGACAATGACCTTGAAAATCGTGTTTGGGCTATAACTTTTGATAGGAGTTGAATTAGGATCTAAAACCAATTCCATTTCTTCGGGATGATATTTCATATTCCATAGAGTGGTCATAATATAAAAATGGACTTACGATTAGAAAGTCATGCCTTTTTTTAAGTATTTAAAGTTGTTGGCCAGAATTACTATGTAATTAGTGAAGCCCATTAGTCTAACTAGAGAATGCTATAAATAGAGGGCTGAAGAGTCAAGTTAAAACTTTTCCCTCTCATTCTAAATCAGGCCTAAACCCTGATAAGCTTTAGATTCATCCTAATTTCATTTAAATCACCCAAATTTCTCTTTAAATTAAACTTAATTGTAGGTTAGAGATTAGATGATCAACTAGAAGATACAAATCATCTTTTTTTTATTTAAAGTGCATTCTATAGATGTCCGAATTGGATTTACATTCGTATTGGTAGAATTTGGTAATTAGTGAGTGGTTTATGCCTTCTTACTATACTATGCATGTTTATGTGGTAGAATCATAGGATTTGACATGTTTTAAATCGATTTTTGGCCATAAAACCTTTTCCAACTTTAATTACATGTTAGACTATGTAAATAATTTTGATTGATTAGAAACCACCCTTGCCCATGCTTATATATTCATACTATATGTAGATCTATGCTAGAAATTGACTTGTTTGTTTTAAAACGGATTGCATGTTTGATTGCATGAAATTGTTTGTTATTCTATATTGGATGATAAGATTTGATGTTGTTTATTAGTGTTGTGATTGCATAGAAAGTAAGGTCGGAAAATTGAGCAAATCGGAGGTAAAATTGGTCGGGATTAGATGAAAATTATAGGGGTGGCTCTAGAGCATTGGAAGAGCTTGGGGTTCAAGGTGCAAGTTCAAATTCATTAACTACACAAGTCAACACCAAGTTGAGAGGTTAGGTACCAACATCTGTAGTTTGGTCCATGGTGGTGGCGATTTTGGGGATAGCAAGGATGTTGCTAGTACAGGTTCCCTGAGGTGATGGATTAGTGATTGGCTAAGTGTTGGAGGCTATTATGACTTGTTTCTAGAATATGAAGTAGAATGCTTTGAAGAGAGGACTTGTTCTATGACGACTTGTTTTGTGTAGAGAAGTCAGGGTCAAAGCATCTGGGCATGGAGTACTGGAAGCAAGGAATGAGTGGAAGAATACTTAGCCATAAATTGGCTAAGTGGAGAGGTCGGGGCCGAGTAGAGAGGTCGGTGCCGAGTAGAGAGGTCGGTGCCGAGTTCTAGGGTTAATCCAAAATGGGATGAAACTTCTAGGAGGTGAAGTAGAGGTCATTTAGATCATGCTAGAGGTGTTGGCTCGTTCGTATCAGGTCAGGTGACGATATACCAACATGATGAAATGCTACGGTCTTTGGATGTTGGATTGTGTTAGGAGTAGGTTCCGAAGATGGCGGCTCGCAAAGGGGGTGGGCCGTAGGATCGGGGAATATGGAAGGGTTCCTTGTGAATAATGGAAACTAGATTGAGCAAGAAGGGCATGATATTCAAATGGAACAAAGGAGGGCTCGGGTATATGTGCTAAGGAATTGTTGATACTCATAGTGTTTTCTGTTGTACTCGAAGCAGGGGTATTGTAGGTGGGGATGCCTATGGGTCAATGAAGGGACCTGCTACCCTAGACCTATTGCTTCGGGTCTAGTGTCCAACTTTGGGTTGTGAGACACGCATCCAGGTTTGGGCTGCGAGATACGAGAGTACAATGGAGAACCTTGATTTCCATTAGTCTCTGGTAGAAAGGAGGCCATACAAGCTATCATATATTCGGAGCACATGGAATGATAGTCAGGATTGTTTGACGGATGCTATGGATGTTGTGATTGTTTTGGTTGTTCACTTTAGCAGGCTATCACTTATAGATATCAGGGGAAGTAGGTATTAGAGATAGTAATACCTGGAAGATTGATATCCTTTATCTAGTTGTGGTTTATCTTTATGATATAGTAGAGTAGCATATTATAGTGTTGTATGCTAACTCTTTTGTTGCAGGGATAGGTCAGGTATGATTCGTGTACTCTTATTCCTTACCATATTTACCTATATACTATTTTGAGACTCATTTACTGCTCACCCCAGACTATTGTCCGTCCAAGGCTTTATGCTTTGCCTCTTATTATCTTGGGTACTCTTAAATGTAGATTAGAGGTCTAGGTGACGCGGTAGCTGTTTGGAGGACGAGATGGATGGAGCTATCTCATATTATATACATACATGGAGTCTACACTTATTCTATTGAGCAACGTCGTGAAGCCCGTGACAGTGCTTGCTTATTGTTATTTGTATTAGAGATAATAGTTGAGTTTTTTTCCATTGTATAAACTCTACTATTGATGTATAACTCTATGGATATTATATTGTGATGATGTTGATCTATTCGTATTGTTATTACTATCTCTTCTGTTATATATGTGATATTGTATTTTATCCATGCGCTGTGAGATATGACAGGTAATATGCTATATTGGTTCATTATAAACCCTGATGATCATCTTATATGGACCGGGCACGACACAACGCACTATTTATATACTATTGGTGCCAGTGGTATAGGGAAGTCATCACAGAACTCTTGCTTGAGTCTCTCAATTTGGTTGATGAGAAGAGAAAGGAACTGGAATTAAGGGTAGCTTCTCACCAGAAACGGGTAGCAAAGCACTTTAACACCAAGGTCTGGAGCCATACCTTCAGGGTAGCGGACCTTGTCTTGAAACGAGTTCTCCCAAATATGAGGGCACTTGGTTTGAATTGGGAAGATCCTTTTGCAGTTGAGCAAAAGCTTGGAGATGGAATGTTTAAGCTAGCTATCGTTGACATAATCTCGATTCTATTTGCATGGAATGGCGACTTGCTTCGATGCTATTTCATTTAGTTGTATTTAGTTTATTTAGTTGTATTTAGTTTATTTTTAGCAAATAGGCAACCCAAGGATTCTAGGGGCAATGTAATAAGGCAAGACTTGCCACATTTTCTGTTCATAAATAAAAGTTAGCTTCGAGAACCTATGGTACTGTGTTCTTGTAAGAAAAAGCCCTTGCTACGCGATTAGCGGCATATTCAAGTACTTAGAAATGACACCAACTCCTTTGGTCTAGGATTACGATCGAGGAGTATAATCACAGGGGTCGAGCAGATAATTCGACCCCATCCTTCATGTATTGAATGTTGCCTGGAGATAGCAACATCAAAAAGGCATGTCTAGAACAAGCCAGTTAAAGTACCGGTTTCTAGTAACGGAAACCGATGTGCAGTTAAGATTCTAATGACCATTCTTGCAGGCCGACAAGATCTGCTAGACCGAGGTAAGTGAGGACGATCAATAGATACTCTTGATCAACACTCAAAGATAGGTGGGACTTGGATCGGATGCTAAGAGACAGGCATCTGAAGGCATAGACTCTCGGATATTTGAACTGGTATATGGTTAGGACCTTGACGACTATGCTTGTGGCCTAGCGGGACCCGCTCAGTTAAGGATAAGTGAGGATAATCATTGAAGGTTGAAGACAGGAACTACTGGACCCTTCAATCAAGGATTTGGATCAGAAGAGTATAATCGAAGTGGGGGCAATCGAATAATTTGCCCCACATGATTAATCATCGAAAAATGCTCGGAAATAGGCAAGGTAGGGAAAAATGCTTGGGTTTTGGCATTTATTGCTATAAGTCTTGGAAATTGGATATGCCATGTGATAGAACATAGAATTTATGGTTTCACTTACGGCTTAGCAGGATACGCTTTGCTGAGGTTTAACAGTGTAAACTTATGGATAATAACGATCATGCCTTGTTATCGGCAAGATTAGGGACGTTAGGAGATAGACGTTCAAACCACCGGTCCCCAAAGACAGAGTATAGCATGGAACTTGGATTATTTATAATTCGTTAATGTTCGAAGGAAACTCAACCTAAAATAAATAGGAACAACCGTGGAGTTGTTGAATTATAGTTTTGTTTAGCCAAACAGAGCACTTTGGCAAGTACAAATAGGACTAAATAATGGAATATAACTAAAACATAGTAGGAATTTTATTTATATACACAAAGTTACAGCAAATAAAAGCATCACATTGAAATAAACATGTATAATATGGATAAATGGCAATACAATCAATTATATTATATATTCAGGTAGTTATATACAGGTAGGTACAATACATAAAAATATGGAAATGTAAATGGAACAAAGGGATTGCAAAGGAAAAGTAGTCTTTCATTACATTTTTATAAACATCAATATTCGCGGGGGCCGCTCCTGCATAAACGTAGCCTATATACAATAGTAGAAAAAACAAAAAGGTTAGCCCAAAGGGAGAGAAGTAGAAATTGTCTCGTAGTTACTAGATGATCGTCGAGGAGCCTATTTCTTATGACCCTTCCTCTTCTTCTTCCCATCCTTACTGCCTGAGCCATCATGGGACTTCTTCTGGCCCTTATCATCTTTGGTGTTCTACCTTCGGGACGAGTGGTGCAGCTTTGTAAATAATGATGGCTTGATCTTTAGGATGGTTGATAGGGGGCTCAGAAGTCTCCATAGTAGTGTCGTTGCTATCGATCTTCGGAGGACGGATAGTGATAGGAAGGATACAAGAATAAGATTTTGTCTCTTTAATGCTTGGAAGCTTCTCAAGACTAGATTCAATTTTAATCTTGACCTTGGACATGTCAATTTTCCACTTCTCTGCCATTGAAATAGATTCGGTCAGGCTCGAGGCACTAGTTATAGTGATGTCTTCCCCAGGGATTAGGGCGTGTCGTCCAATCACTCCAAGTCGGCAATTTTCTCCGAATCAGGTCTTGGTATAAAGATGGAAGGGAGGCTTGGAGCAACAGTCCAGTTGTCATAGAGGTCGACTCGGTAACAATTGCAGTAGGGACTGAGCTTTGAATAATCGACAACGAAGGAGGTGGAAGAGAAGGATGACCTGTAACTTCACAAAAGGAGAAGAAGAGGTTAGCAACAATTTCAGGCGAGAACTGAAGGACTTCAAATACTATAGAAACAAGGGATACACCTTCATTTGGATTCAGTTGTTGAATAGGAGATTTAGAGATTTCCCCCTCTTCGGTTGGATGCTGAATTGGTGGATCAAAGAAGGAGGGAACATAGGGTTCAACATGAGTGATAGCTGCAGAAGCTGGGATAACTTGGCTGGCCTTGGAGCTAGCCCCCTTAGTTGTAGGAATTTCGATTGTAAGCTCTTGGGATTTAGGAGTTGACGATTCTTCCTCACCCGATGCACTTGGGTCGACAGGAGCATCGGTGGCAGCTTTAGTAGCAGCATCTTCTACGTCCAAAATAGCTTTTCCTTCTTAAAGTTTAATGATGTCTTCAGCATCGGGGTACTTGACCTTAAGCTATTCTTCGGTGAGGCCTTCACTAAGTGCTTCTGCATGTTGGAGAATCTCTTCTCATGCATAAGCGAGTGTGACGGCATAAGTACTGCCAAACCATTTCAGATTCTTGTATTGTATTAGATTGGTGAAGAATTATTGAAGAGTGGTGCTGAGTTCTTCACTCTTCTTGGCTTTCTGCTCTTTCATCTCGTTTAGATCATGGCAGTTGTGGTGTAGTCAACTTGAGCCTTTATTGTCTCGGTTTTGGATAGGAGCAATTCAGACTCAAGTCTCATTTTTAGCATGGAGCTTTTGGATTTCAATTGCTTGGTCCTCGATAGTTTTATCCTTTGACGGGATAGTTTCATCCTTCGCAGTGAAGGCTAGTCCTTGTTGGCAAGCTGTGTCTTGAGAGTCGTGTTTTCTTCATAAGCATGCTTTAACAAATCTTTTATTATGATCTCGAATTGGTTATAGGCCCTCTTCATTTCATCCATCAATCTTTTTTCTTTGCCTTAGATTTCAAAGTTGCATCTCTCTCTATCCTCATCTTCTCTAAATCTCTTTTGTACCCTTCTATAAAGCTATCATAGGTTCTCTTTTCATATTCAAAAGATTAGATATTCTTTTAGTTGATTCGGTTAACCTTGGAGAGGGCATAACAAAGCTTCTTCCACTCGTATCTTGGTCAACAAGCCCTAGTACCCATCCAACCTTCTGGACCGCCTCTTCCTTAGGAATATTTGATGTCATGGTCAAAAATGACACCATTTAAGAAGAGAATGAGGAAGGTGACCTGCATGCAGTTGGATGGGGCTAGTGGAGTTGGAGGAGTAGTGATTCCTTTGGATCGAGGAGGAATTGTAGTAGCAAGTGAAAGTAAAGATGAAGTCTGTTGTTGTGGAGGAAGTTGTGGTTGGGATCGAGATAGTGGAATGCCAAAGGAGGAAGCACAACGATCGTGAAATTTTTTATGCCTTTTTTAGTGATTGTAGGAGTGCCTTTCTACGACCATCCCCTTCCCTTTATCACTTTCTGCCTCCCGACCTTTTCTAGGGGCTTTTTCTCCTTCAATCTTTCGCTCTCTATAACAACTGGAATAAGGCAAGTAGGGATGGGGAGTGCGCTTCCTCTCTTCAGAAATTTTGTACAAGATATTGCTGAATCTATCTCTTCATATTGTGCCTAAAAAAAGAAAAACGATCGTATAAGTTTTGGAATATTGGAATTCAGATGAATGCAAGGCATGCGTGTTCATGATCCTAGAGCATAGAATGTCGGTGTCCTCCAAAGTAAACTACGAACTATGTTCAGAAAGAAATAAGGATGTGGTCTCACCTCCTTCAGCTAAGATACCCTTAGATGGGAAGTTGAAGCCTGAAGAGCCCTCCTAAAGGAGATAGGTAATTGGAACATCGAAGTTGCTCGGTGGGGCGAAGATATCATCAGAGGACCAACTAGAGGAACCCCTTTTGTTGTTGGTGTCATGCTTGATTATGTATTTTTCTTTGGAGTTTTAACGATGATAAGCTTCAAATGAGGCGAGGCGAGAAGTTCGATGTCTTCGGGAGATGTCTCTCTGTACGACTCATCTCCCTATTAACTGATGTCATAGTCACCGTCGCCTCCTTTGTCGCTCTCTTCTTCATCTTCTTCTTCTCCCTTTCTTTGCTCTTCCTTATCTTCTCCTTCTTGAATTGTTCCCATCTCAACTCTTTCATCTCTTTCTGTCGGCTCTTCGCGACAACTGTTCCTCTACCACTTAATCGAATGGTTCGTCAACATGTGTCGTCCTGGTTAGACCTTCAACTTGACCTTGGAGATTATCACTAGATTTGTAATGGGATCTGAAGATCAGGTGGACATTCTAGAACTGCTTAGAAGAGTGGCTATAGGAACGATGAAGCATTCAAGATGTAATAGGTTTCACCGATGAAGGTTCTCATTCATTAGAAGGTAAGTGGTGGTACGATGTAGGAAGCTAACTCTCTTGTGAGTTTGTAAAGGTCCAGCATGCACTTCACTTATGTCTCGAGCAAGAATATCTACGAAGGAATTGTATGGTAAGTTAAACTCTTGGGTGGAAGCAATCCAAGTGCAAGAAGAATAAAGAGAAAATGACCTTACTACCTGAAAACCAAGGTCTATTGTAGCCATATGGGCATCGGACAAAGAGGTGCTCATTCTTGAAATATTATTATTTGTTATGAAGCTCTTCAATGACCTTACATCGGCAATAGGCCTTGATAATCATATAAGACAATGAATCACTCTGTTGTTTGAAGCTAAGCATGTAAGTTAAGACTCTGAAGTTTGGAGGCCGTTGGAACTGATTCATAAAATAGCAAGTATAAGGAGCTCGGTAGTTGTTTGCACAAAAAATGGACAAACACCTCAAAGTTGTATGATTTAGTAGATCTTATGTTGTTCTTAGTGATTTGGATGACTTATGCAAATATATGAAAAGCAGGGGCTAAACTGTAAAAAGACACACAGATTTATAGTGGTTCGGCCAGAACGTGCCTACGTCCACTTTACATGTTATTTCTCCTTTAGATCTCAGATTACAAGTACAAAGCTTTGGTACAAGTATCTAAAAGTGTTTGAAAGTTCCTTCCGTGCTTGAGCTCTCAAACTTCTCCTCCATTGTTGTACCCCTGCCCCTCTATTTATAGAGTGAGGTTGGGGCAGGGGTCTTGGATGTATATAGCTGCTGGTGGGCCTGGGCTGAAGCAATCTGGCCTGGCAAATCTGGTTCGGCGGAGCTTTGTTCGGTCGTAGCTGTGGAGGAGTTGGTCCGGCGATGAGCTATGTGGTCCGGCGTTGGTGGTTCAGCGAGGCTTAGGGATGGAGTTGGACCGGTGGTAGGGGCTCGGTTCGGTGATGGGTCTTGGACCGGTGGTGGTGATGAGGTCGAAATAGTTTGGTTCGGCAGTTGTGAGGATGCCGAACGAGGTAGTGCCGAATGAGGTGGTGCCGAATGAGGTGATGCCGAATGAGCTTTTGTACTGGGAATGCCGGATGTACCAAGGCATCCTGAGTGCCGCATGATGACTGCCGAATGACCTTGATGATGATACGCTTGCTGGCTGCTTCTTCTTGGTTCGGTTGTGGAGGAAACGCACCCCACACAGACATTCCAGTTTTGACCAAAAATGGGATAACACTTTGCCCCCCAAAACATGACTTGCGGTAGGAAGACGTGTTTTGTAATGCCCTGAGTTGGATGTTCATATCCTGTCAACAACCTGCAAAGAGCTTGATAGTTTTATATGGCCCCAAATGATGACCGTTCGGGATCGAGCTATTTGGGATGAAGCGCGGCCGTTCATGGTCAAGCGCCTAACTTCAAATGACGACCGTTCGCGATCGAGTCACTTGAGGTGAAGTGCGACCGTTCGCGGTCAAGCGTCTAAATCCATGCGACGATCGTTCGAGATCGAGTCATTTGTGGTGGAATGTGATCGTTCACGGTCAAGCGCTTTACTTCAAATGACGACCGTTCGGGGTCGAGTCATTTGAGGTAAAGTGCGACCGAGCCCGGTCAGGAGGCGGACCTCAAATGGCGACCGTTCGTGATCAAGCCACTTGGGGTGAAATGTGACCGTTCGCGGTCAAGCGCCTTACTTCGAATGACGATCGTTCGAGATCGAGCCATTCGTGGTAAGGTGCGACTGTTGGCGGTCAGGGGGTGGACCTCAAATGGCGACCGTTCGCGATCGAGCCACTTGGGGTGAAATGTGAGTTGTGCCGTTCGAGGCGAGTTTGTGACTGTTCGAAGTCGGGTGCTGTTCGAGGCGAGTTGTGACCGTTCGAGGTCGGGTGCCGTTCGAGGCGAGTTGTGACCGTTCGAGGTCGAGTGCCGTTCGAGGCGAGTTGTGACCGTTCGCGGTCGGGGTGCCGTTCGAGGCGAGTTTATGTGTGCTCGGGGGGGACTTAATACCATCCAAACCAGATTCACGTTCGGGTGAGTTTCTGGATTGTCTGTTGTGGTGGTTTACCACTATCTCAGAGCATGCCTAGGGATCGTTCGCGATCCCGTACTTGTGTAAGTAGCTTAGCCATTTTAGAATTATCAAAACCAAATATTCATTCAACTGATGAAATTTAAAATAGAAATGTTCAGCAAAGTCAAATCCAAATCTAAGAAATAAAGAACAAAAGCAAAGCAGTGACGTCGGAGTGCAAACGCCTATATCGATGTGGTTTATAGTTGTATCAGAGCATGCCTGAGGATCGTTCGTGGTCCTGTACATGTGTAAACAACTTAACCGTATCAGTGTGGAGTTTGCTGCTCGTTCGTCGTTATCTCGATCAATGGATAATAAGATGACGTCTCGATCCTGAGCCGTCTTCAGTTGGTGCAGGCGGTGGTCGTTCTTGTCCCACCGTTGTGGCCCTCCTTCTCACATATTGTGATAGCAAACCATTCCGAATATGCCCCTCCACCTCATCTTTCAGATGCCTGCAATCGTTGGTATGATGACCATTCAGGTCGTGGAACAAGCAGTATCTGTCTGATTTCCTTTCGTTAATAGT
This sequence comes from Allium fistulosum, assembly GCA_030737815.1. NCBI lineage: Eukaryota > Viridiplantae > Streptophyta > Magnoliopsida > Asparagales > Amaryllidaceae > Allium > Allium fistulosum. The sequence goes on from CM060901.1 coordinate 457,200,353, forward strand.
CGGATCCCTTCGCATTGGCCTACGGTAGGGAACCTGCTCTCTTGTATCTTGATAGATTCGCTCCAAACTCTCATTCAGCTCGGAGTAAGTGGTGAATCGCGACTCTTTCCGTGGCCGCTTTGACCTGTCATCATTATCCTCAGCCTTTCTCTTTCCTTTACCAGTCTTCGCACCCCTTCCAGGTGGGTTTCCGCTCTTGATTGCGTAAACGTCAACTTCTTCCTCTCTTTCTGCACTAGCATCTTCCAAACGCAGAAACTTTTCAGCCTCATGATAGAACTCTCCCAGATTCATAGGCGGATCTTTAGTTAACGAATTCTTGAACTCCGTACTATCAGCTATTCCAGATACAGCCGCCATCATGACCATAGATGGATCTGGTCGATCCACTGATGCTGCTGCCGCATTAAATCGTGTTAAAAAACTCCTCAAAGTCTCTCCAGTTTTCTGCTTCAAGGTTGCCAAAGTCATCACATTCTTGGGTCTTGCAATATGAACCCTGAATTGCCTCATGAATCTCTCAGTTAAATCTGCCCACGTTCCTATGGAGCCGCTTTCCAGTTGTCTGAACCACAACGCCGCAATATCTGTCAAGTACAATGGAAAGCACCGAGCCATAACCTCCTCTGATGCCCCCAGCACTTCCATATGCCTTATATATTTTGTCAGATGAACCGTGGGGTCTGTCCTTCCATTATACATATCCAATGAGGGTAGCTTAAAATCTGGTGGGTTCCTAGCTCGCCTGATTGTTGTGGTAAAAGGACTCCTATTCACATCCTCCAGGTCCCTATTCACTAGTCCGCCTCTCATAGCTCTTCTAACCATCTCCGCCAGTCTGTCACTATCTCCAAGTTGTAGTCCTCGTTCACTGCCTTCGACCTCCCCCCTGAGTCCGTGGGAGCTTTCAGGTGTATGCCCCTCTGGCGGAGCGTTCATTCTTCTATTGTTACCAGGTTGTTCGGATGCCCCCGTCTCTCTTGTCGGGATTGGATCAACATGTTCTGCGCGTGTGCTCCCTAGCTCTGGTGCTACGCCAGATGGTCCTGCTCCGTTCTGAACTCCAGTTGCGCCTTGGTTTCGTGCTCCAAGTTGCCCAATCTGTTGAAGCAAGTTCTGTATCATCTCTTCTTGTCTTCTCATCATGGCCTCCATCTCATCCCTGGTGATGAAGACTGAAGCTTGGTTTGCTCCTGAGGAAGCCTCTTGACTCCCTTCTTGTTGACTTTGCTCTGGCCTCGGCCTTCTGCTTGATTGTCTTGCCATGATTCTCCCAATCTGAATCTTTAGACTTTCAAATTCAGCTTCCAAGCGGTAGAATTCTTGAGTTCAATTCTCGGTGAAAGCACCAAAAATGTTTGCACAAAAAATGGACAAACACCTCAAAGTTGTATGATTTAGTAGATCTTATGTTGTTCTTAGTGATTTGGATGACTTATGCAAATATATGAAAAGCAGGGGCTAAACTGTAAAAAGACACACAGATTTATAGTGGTTCGGCCAGAACGTGCCTACGTCCACTTTACATGTTATTTCTCCTTTAGATCTCAGATTACAAGTACAAAGCTTTGGTACAAGTATCTAAAAGTGTTTGAAAGTTCCTTCCGTGCTTGAGCTCTCAAACTTCTCCTCCATTGTTGTACCCCTGCCCCTCTATTTATAGAGTGAGGTTGGGGGCAGGGGTCTTGGATGTATATAGCTGCTGGTGGGCCTGGGCTGAAGCAATCTGGCCTGGCAAATCTGGTTCGGCGGAGCTTTGTTCGGTCGTAGCTGTGGAGGAGTTGGTCCGGCGATGAGCTATGTGGTCCGGCGTTGGTGGTTCGGCGAGGCTTAGGGATGGAGTTGGACCGGTGGTAGGGGCTCGGTTCGGTGATGGGTCTTGGACCGGTGGTGGTGATGAGGTCGAAATAGTTTGGTTCGGCAGTTGTGAGGATGCCGAACGAGGTAGTGCCGAATGAGGTGGTGCCGAATGAGGTGATGCCGAATGAGCTTTTGTACTGGGAATGCCGGATGTACCAAGGCATCCTGAGTGCCGCATGATGACTGCCGAATGACCTTGATGATGATACGCTTGCTGGCTGCTTCTTCTTGGTTCGGTTGTGGAGGAAACGCACCCCACACAGACATTCCAGTTTTGACCAAAAATGGGATAACAGTAGTGCATATCCATTAGGATGGACTTAGGACGGGGCTAGCACCGCCTAAGCATATATACTAATTGCAAGTCGTATAGCTTACTAGAGGATTGTGTGCTCGTTGGGCCCATGTAGGAAACAGGACATCATCCTCAGGAATCCCATGTTGACGACATATGGTTCAAAGCATCTTGACAGTTAGAATTGTTAGCATCTTCTCTGGGTGATCATCCAGAACTCTTAAGCCGATGTGTTCATTTAAAGGAGGAGGATGTTCCTAAGTCGGTTCTGTCAGTACTATCATTCTCTGAAGTTCGACGGTAATTGAACACCTAGGTCCAAATGGCATAGAAGTCGAAGTCTGAGCAGTGATGGACCTAGATTTAGGAGTTGATGGCCCAACACCAATATTGAATCTGGGAAAATGACAAATCATTTCTAGATAGGAAAACTTGGCTTTCAACACGATCCGGTATGCTTTATTTTAGAATTTTTCTTTAAATGTGAACTTGTATGACTAACGCCTAGAACCCAACGGATGTCGACGTGTGTCGACCAATTGGATTCTGGACATTAACCGGGGTAAGTGGAAGTGTAAGCCTATGCAGTGTGAGTCATGTGTCCCATACATGACGAACAGATCATTATGGATAGATAGCCCGCTCATGCTCGAAAACGAACCCCATCGCACGATGAGAGCATGCATCAGATTTTACCTATTATCATTGGATAATCGATAATGGAACCGCTGTCCAAAGCGACGTGGAGCATTTCTTTTGTAGGGATGCTGGAATTGTAGTGATCGGATATGTTGTGCAGTGGAATCATTTGAGTATTGGAACATGTTCACTATGACCTTCTTTGGAAAAGAACCGTCCTAGGGGCATTCAAATGGTGATATATCATTGGGTAAATATTGATATGAGATTGTCAAGGAATGAGAATGACTCAAAGTGGGATTCTTGTCATTGGAAGATTGTTGTGCGACATGCTTACTTCAGGTCAGACCTAAGTAGAATCCTAGGAGGATCCAGGACTTGTCAAAATCAACCACCTTCACAAGAAAGTCCAAATCCCTGTCACCAAGGTCACCAACCATGGCAACCCCAAGACGTCGACGACAAAGTCTATCATCGAGGAAAGGTGGAAACTCACCTTTTAGAGCTTTGGATCAGGATTAAGGCTTAAAAGAGGTCAGGGATGAGTGGTCTAAAGCAGTCGGCTATAGTTAGCTTTGAGGCTAGGTTGTATCGGCGACGTTAAGAGGTCGGCAGCATTGTTAAGAGGAAGCAACGACCGGTTTTGGTTGCAAGGAGTCAAAGTTCAAGCGCTCGTTGGGAGGAGAACACTCGAGCATGAAAATTTGAAGGCTAAAAGGTGAAAGGATGGGAAAAAATTTCTAAGTCCCGAGCTATTTATACTGAGCACTTAAAAATCGATAATTCTACTCAGTACCGACTAGAACATCCTGTAAAAATATGAATTTCTTTCTAGGAACAATAAAGGGATAGAAAAAAGGCAAATTGAAGACAGCACATACCGGACAAAGGCGTGGAATGACCTCCAAAGTTTAGATTTTTCCTTAGCATGGAGAATGAAATTTCAACTATATAAAGCATTTGAATGGATACCCACGGGATAGAGACAATGCTTTGAAGCAGCTCCCGAATAACCAACAAACGTATATGGACGATGACATGCACTTGTCTTCTTCCAGAGAACGCTTTGCTTCCAACTAAAGCATACTCTAGGGTGCAATTGTTATCCAGTTTCTTAACCTGCAGGCTTTCAAGCGAATCTAGACATCACTATAAAGGCGAGAGGATTCATGTACTTGGGAACATGATTGTAAGGACAAAAGGGATAGCCTCAAGAATTTGGAAAAGGACTATAGCTAAGGAAATAGATTGGTACCGACCACTTTTAGGTCGGTACTAAGCACTTTTTGTGTTACCCATGGGATTCTAAAGTTATGTTCTATGCACTACTAACAAGAGCGGTTGTCTGGAGGTCCATTCTTCAGAGAGTAGGCGAATAATTCTAAGGAAATTTTGAAGGAAAGTAGACAAGTACAAGTGATATAAATACCTCTCAGAAAAAACATGACTTCTAAGGAAAGTGCTAATAGCTCGATGGATCGAAGATAGAAGACCCAAGGAAAGAAGATGAGGCAACTCCCCATCAAAAATTCAGGTCATCACCGATCAAACATGATCGATATCGAGATGAATTTATTGATTTAAGGACTCCATCTTCCTCTCCTGCATTTTTGGATCTGAAGTTAGACTTGGTATATTAGTGTATGGTGATTCTGTTGGACGATATCCCTATAAATACAACACTTATGGCATTGGAGAAAGGACTTTTAACACTTTGCTTTCTTCATCTTCTATCTCTCCTCAACCTTAGTCACTAAGGAAGCTACTCTTGAAAGTCTAGGTTGTTAGACCTGTCAAATCCTTGTGCTAATGACTAATAATCTACAATTAATAATAATATAGTGGACGTAAGCCATATATTTGTTGAACCGCTATAAAAACTTTGGTATTCTCTCTGTTTTACTTACAATTTCTTCCAGGACTCTATATTTCTATTCGTTTTTGGATGTTGTGCCATTTCTCGGCTCAACAGATGTCGAGTTATAGTAGGCTGACAGATCCATTGCAATATTTTTTGAAGTATGATTGTCAAATAAATGTTATGCAGTTAAAATGCTTAACGGTTATGTGGTAGTGGATGTGCAAAAAGTTATAGCGGGGATATAGTGGAAAATAGTGGAGATGCAAAAAGCTTCATTAGATATAAAATCAAATGTTTGAAGTTAATTTATTCTCGTTCTCACATCATTTATGTAGGAAAAAGAAATTTTATTTATTCTTATATAACAAAATCGAAGAATATCATGAGTTGTGCAGTTTAGATTTGTTGACTATAATAGATTTCTAACTTCATGGAGTACTTATGTCTTAAAACATGCTCATTACCCTAACTTTGTTGATTTGGTTAAAAGGGAATTTGTCAGATCAATCTTTTAATATTAATGTTGTTAAAGCGGGTGCTAAAAGCCTTGATTTATGGATATAGTGAAAAATCGTGAGTTTTAAAGCAGATCTACTATTTAATAGTGCTAAATTGAAAAAGCGTAATGGTCGAAGAGCGCTATGCGCTATAGTGGGGATTTTGTCGGGCTTTAGCAGAGCTTTAACTACACATCTTATATTGTGCATGGCCATATGAAGTCAGAAGCTTCCCTTTTTTTGAAGGGTCGGCTATGATGTGGCTTTGCCTGCTTAGGTCGGGATCCATATCGTCATATGATCAGTTGGCAAATAAAATTTTGAATTAGTTAAGGGTTAACTTTATGCAAGTTGGATTAGGTGCATAACAATGGGGGGGTAAAAGGGTGAATTTAGAAACTTCTTTCATTAATTTTCACTGGATCGTATTTCATATAAGTAATAAATTTTATAATAAATCATATTAGTATTTATTAGTAAAAGAGTTTGGTAAATATTTTTAATTTATTTAATTTTATTTAAAATATTTATTTATTTATTATTATTTAATAATATTGTTATATTATTAATTTAATTTAATTTAAATTATTATTCTCATCATAATTTACTTTTATGTTTTTTTATATTTATTATGTTCATATTTATAATATAAACATTATAACTATAGTAAAGAGAATAATCTAACCTAGTTGTAATGTAGGAACAAGTGTAATCTATGTATAATAAATTATTATGAGTACATAGATTTAGGTCATATGTTAATTGTGATGTCAAAGAGATGTAAATGCACATCTAATATTAAATATATTTGCACTAATGTAATTGTATTTTTTCGACCATATAGTTCATTCATATTTATATTCATATTATACGTACACACACACATACATAATACAATGTTGTTTAAATATATTATATATATATGTGTCATAAAATAGTTTCGATATGTATATAAAACATATATATGTTTCAAAATAATTGATTTGGATTAAGTAAAACTTATATTATATATTTCATTAAATTTAAAAAGGTTTAGATATTTAATTCCAAAATTCAAATTCAAATTGCTTTAACCATTTAAAAATCCAATCTAATTTTTTTACTTAGTCCTTAAGCAAAAGGTAGTAATATTTTTTATTAAAATTTGAATGGATTTTATCTTTGAATATTTCGCTTGGAAGTTTAAGTAAGAATATATTTTTTAATAATGATTTCCGTATGGAAATTAACATATACATATACGTACATACATACATACAAGCATATATATATATATAACACTCAAATTTATAAGAAGAATATAATGTGGTGTCACTGGAGGATGAGAGATAAAGCTACCAAAACTCGACAAATATAGGCCATCAAAGGATGATAAAGTAAACTATCAAAGAATAAAGATGAGCCATCACATGGAGATTCTTCCAAAGCCGTTATAAGTTGAAAAACTTGAGTGATTAAATAGTCATCTATGAAGCCATCAAAAGATAAGGTATTCAAGCCATCACATGGTAATTTTTTGAGCCATTGTGGGTTGATGAAAGCTATTGAATGATGAATATGAAGGCCATCGAAGGGTGACTCATACAAGCTATCGCATTGTGACTATAGGAATCATTGAAGAATGATTTATGAAAGCCATCGAATGATGAATATAAAGTCTATTGAATGTTGACTCATATAGGCTGTCGCATGGTGACTATAAGAACCATCAAAGAATAATTCTTGAGGGCTACTACATGATGAGTACTAAAGGCTATCGAAGGATGACTTATACATGCTGCAATAATTTGATTATAAGAGCCACCGAGGAATTATTCTCAGAGCTATCGATTGGTGAATAATAGACACCATCGAAGGGTGACTTCTCGGAGTTATCGAATGGTGAATAATAGAAGCCATTGAAGGTTGACTTCTCAAAGCTATTGCATGATGAATATAGAAGCCATCGAACATTGACTTCTGAAAGCTATCACATGATGAATATAGAAGCATTCAAATGTTGACTTCTCAAAGCTATCGCATGATGAATATAGAAGCATTCAAACGTCAGTAGATCGTGACCGTCAATTTTTGATAGGGTGCCATGTGTCAAGAATCTAATGGCTCAAATCTTCTATAAATAAACATACACCCCCACCTAGAAAGAGGCCGTTACGGTTCTCTTCTCCTCATTTTTCATTTTTTCTCAAGGGTGTAAGAAAGAACTTGAAATTAGGATTTCATGGCCATTAAATATTTCTAATCAAGGACTTATACTTTGAATAATTTACATATTTGACTTCTAATGGCTCAAATCTTCTATAAATAAACATACACCCCCACCTAGAAAGAGGCCGTTACGGTTCTCTTCTCCTCATTTTTCATTTTTTCTCAAGGGTGTAAGAAAGAACTTGAAATTAGGATTTCATGGCCATTAAAGATTTCTAATCAAGGACTTATACTTTGAATAATTTACATATTTGACTTCTTTGAATTATTGACTTACATATATAACTATTGAATTACATGATGAACCAAGGCCCTCTTTCAACTTGAATGCTTTGAAGTTATATAAGGCCGAAACTTTTTCCTAACAATATCTGACTTTTCCTACTCTAAAAACTAATAGAGATTAATTTGTTTATTTAAATTAGTGTACATATACATATATTTGTTTTTAATAAAATATTTATATTTCAAAAGTGTGTATGTATATGTGTGAGTGTGTTTGTGTGTGCACAAATTTAGGTCTTAATAATTATTTTTTAAAAACCCAAAATTAAGTTATCGTATAAATATATATAATACTAACATAATTTTATTTTATTTATTAACTAATTTAAATTAGCTTTAAATATATATGTATGTGAATGTGTGTCTATATATATATATATTGATCATGGTCGAAGAATATATGTAGGGGTATTACATACATATGAATCTATAGTTTATACCTAAATAATTAAATGAAGAAGTTACCTCCTTTGTAACACCCCATAATTAGAGGGTCCATAATATGGAAAATCAATCAAATTAATAATAATAACATATTATTAAAGAGATGAATATGACAATTTAATTGCATAATTGCCTATGGGATGTTTGATTGATTAAGTGTGGGACACTTTATAAAGTTAATTGAATGGACCAAGGTTAACTAGAGCAATTAAGGTTTGCTTATTAATGAAAATACCCTTTTAAAATTTTGAATGTGAAGGTTAGTATTAAGAGGAAAGTAATAGTGTGATTAGATTAGAAAGGGTTGTTACCCCAGACCAAAAACACTGGCCTATCACCTTAGCCCCAACCCCTCATTCCTCACTTTCATTTCATTTCACAAAAACAAAAACCCTAAAACACATACCAAAGCCAGGCACTACTCAACTGAAGAAGAAGAGGAAATCAAAGCCAAAAAGGATTCAAGTTTTCAACTTTAAGGAGAAGAGGATTAATCAAGGTTTTCTAAGATCAAAGATTTGTAAAACTGTTCTCTAAAACCTATCCCTACTTATTTTCATTTGGACTTGATTGTATATGATTTTTTGATGTTGTTAAACATATTTAGATGATTACACATTAATTAGTTGCATTTGGTAATTTAAATGAAATACACATGTTCAAGTTTTAGGTTAAAACATGATTAAATCATATGAAAATGTCATGATAATTTAATATGATATTTATAATGGTGAAATAGAAATAAGTTTCTAATTTCATAATTTTTGAAATTAATTTGGATTTAATATGGATTTTCTAAGTTGAGAAAAGTGATTAATTTTGGAAAATTAAATATTAAAAATAATAAAGTAACTATTTTGGCCTGAAATTTTGGGAAGAGGTAGAATAAGATAAAATTGGTTTTTGATAAATTTTTGGGATATCCATCAATTTTCAAATTTCTATGAATTAATTGGCTACGAAAAAGAGTTAATAACTAATTATGACTAATTAGCTAATAAAAGATGAAGTTAACTCATTTCTGAAAAGTAAATTGTCAAGAGGAATATTAGCCAATGAATACTTGACACGAAATAGGATTCGGTGAATAATTAATGAATCAGTTTTCAGTGTAATTACATAACTTCTATTGAACTAAAGGAGGCCCTTGTAAAATACTCATGAGTGCTTATGATAACCCACAACGACCCTAAATAGGTTTATATAGGATGACAGTTGGAGCCATCTACCCACGAAGGCTAAGTATGGGACTTAGCACGCGATAACTCGAATAGTGCTAGCATGCGATGGCTATAAGTAAGATAACTCACGACGGCTATTGGAGATAACATGTGATGACCGCTATGAAGATAAGGTATAATGACAACGTATGGATAAGGCGCGATGGCCTTAAGGGAGATGTTACACGATGGCTATGGATAGAACAAGGCACAATGGCTATAAGGGAAAACTAGGCGCAATGGCCTTGATGGTATAGTGCATGATGGCTTTGGAGGGATTGCTCACGATGACTCAATAGAAATAGCATGTGATGGCTATATGGAAGATTCGCCACGATCACTCTTTAGAGTGTAATACAATATAGCTTAGGAAGTTATTAATTCATGATAACTATATGCTTATACTATAAGATGGCCTAGGATAAATAACTTGCAATGACTATAGGATAGTCATTCCACGATAGCTAGGCTAAAATGTTTAAAAGATATGGGATAGCTGGTACATGATGACTAAGCATAACTTGCAATAGCATGGGGTGCCATATTTTTCTAAGCGAAATGAAGAATACTTAGAGCACTATAGAAGACAGTTTCCATGTGTTGTTGAATTATTTCATTGGGATGAAATAAAGAAAAAATTCTATAAGTTAAAATTGTGTTAATTTATTTTTAAAAAATAGAAAGCATAGAGAAGTTAATAAATGATAGGGAGTTAATAAATGATAGGGCATCATTTAAATTGAAAGACAAAAATGTTTTATTTAAAGATGTGTAGTGTACAAAATTAATGAAAGAAAACATCTGTAAGAATATAAAGAAAAATTTAAGGACTTTGTGGAAATAAGATGTATAAAACCGAATTCTTATTTAGTGATAAGTGTTGTAAGGCCTTGGTGGAAACCACATGTCTAAATTTGACATTATAATTAAAGGAAGGCCCAACAAGTAATTTAAGGCCCATGTGACTATCTCATAATTTGCATTGTTAAGGATTGCATGGCTACCAAATGTCAAACCCATGACATTATAATTCGTATCGTTGATTGAAGGCCTGTGTGGCCGCCAAGCGTCAAATCCATGACATTGAAATCAGTATCGTTGATCGAAGGCTTATGTAGTATCTAATTTTAAATTTATGATAGTTAAGCGAGTATGGTGGAGTAAGTCTTATGTAGCATCCAATTGACTACTCACGATAGACAAACAATAACGGGAGAGTAAAGTTGAGTAGCGTCCAGTGGTCTATTCTTGACAAAACCCAAGGATAATAGCATGAGGCTTGTGTGGCAACCTAATTATCCATTGATGATAAATTAAAGATAAGACACCGATGAATAAACCATAAGTGTTAAGAACTGGAATTTGAACTGGTATTTAGGCCTATGTGGCAACCTAAATTAAGACTATAATGGTTAGTCCTATATGCATGATGAATGATATATAACATGGTTCATACCTGAATGATAAGTATGGGGTACACTTCTTGATTGGATATGCACATGGTTTCTTTTATGCATTGTTTGTTTATATGATGTGACATATTATGCTATGATGATAAAGTGAGGGGAAAACCAGTTCCGTATTAGTGGCATGGTCTCACTATGGATGATTAAGGTAAAGGTTTTACTCATATCAGACTTTATGTTTGACCTGTGTTTTTATTATTTCCTGTAAACTTGCGAGAACTCATTCGAGTAGGCTGATTTTATGGATTAGACATGTATCTCTTTTGGAAGGACGAATAATGATTCAAAGACGCAGAGGAGGCTTGCTATCTGTATAAAAATATTTTGGATTTTCGCTGTGTAAACCAGAATTTATAACTAGTTCTGTGTTGTGTTGGCATCTTCAAATATCGAACCCACACTAGTCTATTGTCTATTTATATTTACCCCTGTATTTGCAATTGTTTGGGTCAAAATAATGTAAAGCATTAAATAATTCAAATTGATGAAATGAAAATATGATTTAGCTGCTCTGTTTAATTATGTTGTGCAAAATAATACTGAACTCACTTTCTCGTTAGAAAATCATTTCGGCGAGGGCTGTATCACCATTGGCATCTATTTTCGAGTCTTAGAGTGGGGGGTGTTACAACTTAGTATTAAAGCTTAGGTTAGGGAAACATCTAAACAAAACAGAGCTAAATAGGTGTTAAATATAGAAATGAACACCATGGGCAAGGGTATATGCTATATATATAACGTACTTGTATTGTGATATAGATATCTAGTAGGATATATATGCCCTACTATTATTGATCTCACTCTTTTCACTTACATTTTTTACGAACTCTTTCTTAAGTAGAAGGCAGGAGTGGATCTTTCTAATGTTTAATTATAGAAAGTGTAAGAGTGAATCCTCTTAGGGGAGATGACAGTATCCAAACTAATAGCCAAGGAAGGGAGGCAACTCCGGAAGCTCGTTCTGAAGATGGTACTCAAGTGTCTGCCTTGGTTGAAGGAGGAATGGACGTGAATGCTTTGTTCCGTCAATTTATTAAGGAGATGATGAGCTGGAGTAGTTAAGCCAAGACAAGAGGTACCAAGAGAAGCAGATTGGTCTAAGATGAACAAAGATTTCAAGAGTTGTAGAGGAAAGGAGTTTACATGAAAGAAGTCCACCTTGGAAGTGTTGAATTGGTTGAAGATATGTTGGCGTATTTGTAGGGATTGGGATATAAAAATGCCTAGAAGAGGAGGTTGGTTTCTTGTCAGCTCTAGGAGGATGCATTAGACTGGTGGAAGGTTGTAATTGCTGAGGTCCCAAAGGAGGAGATAATTTGGGAATAGTTTAAGAAGCGAATCGAGGCCCAGTTTATCCTAGAATCTCATAAGAGTGCTTTGTGCCAGGAGTTCCTTGATTTGAAGTAGGGACATCTTGCTTTGGCATAGTACATCCAGAGTTTTAATGCTTTTCGAAGTATGGAAGGAAGCATATCAATACTTCATTGAAGAAGAATGAAACAATCATTGAAGGTCTGAGGAAGGGGCTAAATCAAAAGGTGATGGCTCATCTATTAGCTCCATTTGATATAATGGTGGAAATGGCCACGAAGTATAATCACTTGTATCAGGGAGAGAAGAGGGCAGATGTTAAGCCCAAGGGTGGGAAGAAGAAATGGTTTTCTCTATATCAGAAGGGCAAGAAAGGCTAACCACAAAAGGGAAAGCTTGGGGAAATGGAATGCAAAGATGTTGCTGATGCGACTTGTTATAATTGTAGGCATAGGGGGCATTATGCAAATAAGTCTCCAATTATGGTTGGAGTGGTGAAAGTTAAGTGTTTTGTTTGTGATAAACCTGGGCACAAAAAGAAGGATTTTCCAGAGTTAAAGCAGTCCAGGGTTTTTGTTTTGGAGGGGCTATCTTTTGGGCCAATGGGTGAGGAGAAAGAGAACGTTGTGCTAGAAGGTATGATATGATCTCCAGTACTTTAGTTAGAGTTTGGTTTGATACATGAGCTACATATTGTTTTATCTCAAAAGTCGTGGTAGATGGGTTGAAGTAAGATACTGCCAATTTAGTAACATCTTTACGTGTGATTATTCTGGCTGATGGGTTTGCCACTCTCAGGTTAAGGTGCACTAACCTTGAATTTTACTTTTGTTGATATTTGTCTGCTTATGACCCATATGTTTTTGACCTCGTAAGATTTGGGGTAATTTTGGGTATGGATTTGTTAGTGCGGAACGAAGCTAGGATCAGTTGTGTGGATATGATCGTTGCCTTATGGAATCCAAGAGATGGAGAGAGAAATATAATAGCCTTGGATGTAATGAGTAAGAAGTCAAACTTGATGTTATGTGCTATGGAAAATCAAGAGCATGAGATCAGTAAAGTACAAGTAGTTCGAGAATTTGTAGACGTTCTCAAACCATTAATAGGATTAACGCGGAGAGGGTAATAGAATTTCGAATAGATTTAATGCTAGGGGCACAACATGTTAGTAGACCATCTATTAGAATGTTGTCCAAGGAGATGGAAGAATTAATAAGCAATTGGTGGAACTTAAGCATAAGAGTTTCATCAGGCCGAGTAGTTCCCTGTGGGAAGCATCTGCGGTATTTGTAAAGAAGTCGGGCAGGACTTTGCGGATGCATATAGATTATTGAAAATAGAATGAGTTTAAGGTGAAGAGCCGTTACCCCTTGACCAAGATAGATGACTTATTTGATCAGTTGAGTGGAGTTCGGGTGTTCTTGCTGCAAGACTTGGCTGGCAAACACAAGTACCTTGTTCCCTTGACCAGGGTAGATGACTTATTGGGTCAGTCCAATGGGCTTCCATTAACTAAGAGTGCCAGAAGATAGTATTCCATTGACCGTGTTCTAAAGAAGGTATGGTTCATACAAATGGTTAGTGATGCCGGTTGGACTAACTAACACCTCTGCGTTCTTTGTTGATCTTATGAATCGGATCTTTCACGATCAATTAGATAGATCTATTTTGGTCTTCATTAATTATATTCTAGTATACTTTAAGGAGGAGAGAGGTCATGAAGTCCATCTAAGATTGGTGTTGGAGATATTGAGACAAATAAGTTGAAGGTGAAGTTTTCAAAGTGCCATTTTTAGAAACGAGGAGTGAAGTTTCTTAGGTATGTTGTTTTAGAGTATGGATTAGCAGTAGATCCATTAAAGATGGAAACTATTAGTGGTTGGAAAAGGCCAGAAATGGTTATGGAAAGAGAAGTTTCTTGGGATTGACAGGTTATTACCATAGGTTCATTAAATATTTCTTGCGTATAGCAGCACCCTTAACTTAGTTGACCAGAAAGAACAAGAAGTTCTTGTGGACTGAAAAGTGTGAAGGGTCGTTTCAGGGGTTCAAGAAGTTATTAACGAACACTCTTATGTAGATTGTGCCTGAATGGAAATAGGATCTAGTAGTGTATGCTGGCACTTATGGAATGGGATTGGGGGAGGTGTTGATGCAAAGAGTGCAAGTGATAGCTAATGCATCAAGATAGTTGAGACCGCACGAAGTAAGACATCCGACTCATGACTTGGAGTTGGCAGCGGTGTTATTTGCACTGAAGATTTGGAGACATTAATTGTTGGGAGAATGGTTTAAGTTGTATACGGACCATAAATCCCTTAAGTATTTATTCTCTTATAAGGAGCTGAATATAAGGCAACGGAGATGGCTAGAGTTCTCAGTAGCATATTATTTTGGGATAGAATATACAGCCAACAAAAGGGAACAATGTTGCTGATGCTTTGAGTAGGAAGCATCAGAATAGAGTATTGGCCATGATTGAGGAATGGAATACGTTAGAGACAGTAGCCTCTTTTAAAGTGCACTATAGGAAGAATACTGGGTGGAGTAGAGATCTAGGCATGTTAGCAAGTTTAGAGATGCATCCAACACTTATGGATAGAATCACTACAAGGCAAAAAGAGGACTCACTGATTGCCAAAAGAATTAGCCGATTAGAGATGGGAGTATATGTTAAGGATCTTAAAGGATTAGAGATAGACTTGAAAGGATGGCTTAGAAAGAAATGAAGACTGCACATTCTGAACGTAGGAGATCTTCAGAAGGAAGTCAAGAAAAAAAGTCATCGATTGAAATTTACTATTCATCCCAGAGGCATGAAGAAGTATCATGACATAAAGAGTCTTCTTTTGGGAAGGGATGAAAAGAGGTATAGAAGAATGTGTAAAGAAGTGCTTCACCTATCAGCAAGTGAAAGCTAAGCATCAGAATCCGAACGGTTTACTTCAACCTTCGGAAGTACCGACTTGGAAGTGGGATTCAATTTCTATGGATTTTATAGATAGAATACCCAATTCAAGGATGGGAAATGATTGCATTAGGTGATAGTCAGTACATTGACTAAGAGTGCCCACTTTATCGCAGTGAAGTTGAAAAGGATGACAACTAGCTTAGCAAGATATACATGTAATATGTAGTGAGACTACACGGAATACCGAGTAGTATCGTTAGCGATAGAGACCCATTGTTTACCAGCAAGTTTTAAGGAAGTTTGCAAAGGGCATTGGGTACAAAATTGAATTTGAGCATGGCTTGTCACCTATAAATGGATGGCCAGACCGAGAGGGTGAGCCGTATACTTGAGGATTTGCTGAGAGCATACGTCTTGGGTTTTGGAAGATCTTAGGAAAATCACTTATATTTGATAGAGTTTGCCTAATAATTGTTATCAGTCAAGTATCAGAATAGCACCGTTTGAGGCGCTGTATAGAAGACCGTGTAAATTGCCAGTTTTTTGGTTGGACATGGGAGGTAGGCTCGTGTTAGGACCCAATTTGGTAAGAGATGCTACTGAGAAGGTAGAGTTGATTTGCAGTTAGACTTGTAGGACTATTTCCCGTGATTGAGAGGATCGGTAAACTACATATAGAGTCGAGTTGCCAAGCAGTTTGGCGGGCTTTCATAATGTGTTTCATATATCGCATTTGAGGAAATGTGTGGATGACCCAGATTTGGTAGAGCAACCAAGGGCGATTGAAGATTTATTTGTTGAGCTAGATTTTAGATGACTGAAAGGAATAGTATGCTGTAATACAAAAGAATTGAGGAACAAAGTTATTAGACTTATTCGAGTCTGGTGGAGTGACGACAAAGAAGACTATACATGGGAGGTAGAGGATAACATTAGAAATATCTATCCCGAGTTGTTTTAGACATTCATGTATATAACAATGTGCCTTAGTTGTCTATTATATGGACTAGTAGGGTATACAAGTTTAATAATGTATGATATTATTGGTGTTAGTGGTTGCACTAACATTTATGCTCGATGATTGATGATTTACATTAATAGGGTACTGGTGCAATCTTTTGTACTTTTGTTTACTTATATACAATAATGATTGATGTAAGGCTTATGTGGCAATCACTTGTTGTTTGATGATGACCTTACATTTTTAGAGTGTTAGTGTAACTTTTATTTTCTTTATCAAAATTTCGAGGACAAAATTTTTTTAAGGAGGGAAGATTATAACACCTATATTTTGGAGGGTCCATTACATGAGAAATTAAATAAATTAATAATAACAAAGTATTATAAAAGAGATGAATATGATAATTTAATTGCAATAATTACCTTAGGGAATTTTGATTAATTGAATGTAGAATACTTTATAAAGTTAATTGAATGGACCACGAGTAATTAGAGCAATTAAGGTTGGCCTTGTTAATGAAAATAAATTTTTAAAATTTTGAATGTGAAGGTTTATGTTAAAGGGAATGTAATAGTGTGATTAGGTTAGAATGGGATGTTTGCCCAAACCAAAAACGCTAGTCCATTCACCTTAGCCCCAACCCCTTTTTCCTCACTTTAATTTAATTTTACAAAAACAAAACCCCTAAAACACATACTAAGGCCGGCCACTATTCAAGAGAAGAAGAGGAAATTAAAGCTAAAAAGGATTCAAGTTTTAAACTTTAAGAAGAAGAGGGTTAATCATGGTTTTCTAAGATCAAATGTGAGTAAAATCTTTTTCCAAAACCTATCCATACCTGTTTTGGTTCAGATTTGATTGTATATGATTGTGTTTGATGTTGTTAAACATGTTTGGATGATTAAACATTAATTGGTTGTGTTTGGAAATTTAAATGAAATAAATTTATTCATGTTTTAGGGTAAAACATGATAAAATCATAAAATACTATTAAATCATAAGTAAATGCCATGAAAGATTAGTATAATGTTTATAATGGTGAAATAGAGAGGGATTTTAATTTCAAATTTTTTAGATTAATTTGGATTTAATATGGATTTTCCAAGTTGAGAAAAGGGGTTAATTTCGAGAAATTAATTATTAGAAATAATAAAATTAACTATATCGACCTGGAATTTCATAAAGAAGTAAAACAAGATAAAATTAAATTTTGGTGAATTTTTTGGATTTTTACCATCGATTTTCGATTTTCCATGAATTAACTGGTTAAGAAAAAGAGTAATTTGTTAATGATGATTAATTAGCTAATAGAAGATGAAGTTAACTCATTTCTGAAAAGTAAACTGCTAAGAAGAATATAAGCCAATGGAAACTTGACACCAAAAGGGATTTTGTGAAAGTTAATACTTAATAAAACAATGAATTGGTTTTTAATGTAATAACACAAGTGCCACTGAACTAAAGGAGGCCCTTGTAAAATACTCAAGAAGGCCAATGATAACCCATGATGACATTAAATGGATTTATATGTGATGGTAATTGAAGCCATCTACCTATGAAGGCCAAATATGGGACATAGCACGCAATAGCTCAAATGGTGCTAGCCTGCGATGGCTATGATTAAGATAGGTCACGATAGCTATTAGAGATAGCATGCGATGACTGTTATGAAGATAAGGCATGATGACCATGTATGGATAAGGCACGATGTTCTTAAGGGAGATGTTACACGATGGCTATGGATGGAATATGGCACGATGATAATGGGGGAAAACAACGCGATGGTCTTGATGGGATAGGCACGATGGCTTTTGAGGGATTGCTCACGACGACTCGATAGAAAGAGTACGTGATGGCTATATGGAAGATTCACCACAACCACTATTTGGAGTATAATAAGATATAGCTTGGGAAGCTATTAACCCCACTATATAGTTGTACTATAAGATGGCCTAGGATAAATAACTTGCGATGACTATGGGAAAGCCATTCCACGATGGCTAGGCTAAATTGTTCAGGCTATGGGATATCCGGTATGCGGTGACTAAGAATAACTCGCAATAACATGGGATGCAATATTTTTCTAAGAAAACTAAAGAATACTAAAGGAGCTTTGGAAGACAGTTTCTAAGTGTTATTAAACTATTTCATAGGGAAGAAATAAAGGAAAGAATTTATAAGTTTAAATCGTGTTAACTTATTTTGAAAACGGAAGAAATCTTTGAGAAGCTAATAAATGATAGGGTATCATTTTAATTGAAAGATAAAAATGTTTTATCTAAAGAATTTATAGTATGCACAATTAATGAAAGAAACCATTTGTAAGGATATAAAGACAAATGGAAGGCCTTTATGGCAACAAAACATATAAACCCAACTTCTTATTTAGTGATAAGTGATGTAAGGCCTAGGG
Source organism: Allium fistulosum (assembly GCA_030737815.1). NCBI lineage: Eukaryota > Viridiplantae > Streptophyta > Magnoliopsida > Asparagales > Amaryllidaceae > Allium > Allium fistulosum. The sequence continues at coordinate 457,218,727 of CM060901.1, forward strand.
GGAAATCACATGTTTAAATATGACATTATAAGTGAAAGAAGGCCTGAGTAGCAATTGAAGGTCTATATTGCTACCAAATAATTGGCATCGTTAAGGTTTACATGGCTACCAAATTTCAAACCCTTGAGATTATAATTGGTGTCATTGATCGAAGGCCTGTGTGGCCGCCGAGTGTCAAATCCACGACATTGAAATTAGTATCATTGATAGAAAGCTTGTGTAGCATCTAATTGTCTATTTATGACAGTTAAGAGAGTACGGTAGAGTAAGGCTTGCGTAGCATCCAATTGTCCGTTCATGATAAACAAACAAGAATGGGGGACAAAGGCTTGAGTAGCGTCCGGTGGTCTATTCTCAACAAAACCCAATGATAATGACATGAGGCTAATGTGGCAACTTAATTACCCATTTATGATAAAATAAAGATAAAACCCTATAAATAAACCATAAGAGTTAAGAAATGGGAGTTGAACCAGTAAAGTTAGGCCTATGTGGCAACCTAAATTGAGTCTACAATGGTTGGTCTCGTATGCAATGATATATGACATGGTTCATATATTGAATGATAAGTGTAGGGTACACTTCTTGATTGGATATGCACATGGTTGATTTTATTTAATATTTGTTTATATGATGTGATATATTATGCTATGATAATAAAGTAAGAGGATAATCAATTCTGTGTTAGCAACATGGTCTCGTTTTGGATGATTAGGGTAAGCATTTTACTCATACCAGACTTTATGTCTGACCTATGTTTTTTATATTTCCATAAAATCATAGGTATTCATTCAATTAGGCTAAGTTTATGGATTAGACAGGTATCTCCTTTGGAAGGATGAATAAAGATTTCAAAGCTAATGCAATAATCTTGCTATCTAAATAAAGATATTTTAGATTTTCGCCGTGTAAAACCAGGATTTATAACTGGTTTGTGTGGTGTTGTCATCTTTATATGTCAGACCCACACTGCTCTATTTTTTATTTGTATTTAACCCTGTGTGGAAGACGATTTAGATTAAAATAATGCAATGAATTATGTAATTCTTATTGATGAATGACAAAAATGATTTATCTACTCTATTTACTTAAGTTGTGCAAAATAATACCGAAATCACTTTGTCGCTCAAAAATAATTTCGGTGATGACAGAGCATAAGCCTATCATAAGTATGGCATATTTGTGCTATTAGTTAGCCAACATAAGCCATCAAACTTTGACACACCCCTTAAACACTTACTAACTTTCATGAAACTTGACAATGAAAATGAAATCTATTTTAAGTATGGCCTATTAACTATTGATTAGAAATATAGACCATCAAATTTTAATTTCAAATCACTTTCTTATGCCATAGTCATATTTTGATGAAGAGGCATTTGTGTTAGTGATTATTTAAGCATAGCCTATTTGGTGTCAACAATATAGGCTATCAAATTCAAAGCGAGAACAACAAATAAAACACTTCATTGATCATCATTAAGCAAAAAACGAGAGCATGAATTAACAAATAGTTGAAGCTACATAATTAGAGAGCTTCATTACCCCTAAATTGAAAGGGCTTAGCCTCTCATATTTGTCATTTGATTAACAAATATAGCTAGCAACATGAAAGCAAAAATAAAGGAAAATGAAAGCTAATGGAAAAGAGAAGCTAATTAACAAGAATTAAAACTAATCTACTTTGCATGAATGTAAATCTACACTACCAACATTAAAGTAAATGAACAAGGAAAGTAAAATGAACAAGTAATTAAATTTCATAAGAAAAATAAAGGAAATTACATGAAAATAAAAATGGCTAAGTAGCCATGAAAAAAAGAAAGAGAGCTTGCCTTTTTATTTTGAGTCTAAACTAAAACTAAGAGGAACTAAGAAGGAGAGCAAGTTACATGAAAATATGGGGTATTTTTACAAGTGTTAAACCCTAATTCATATTTTTGGGGAATGCCCAAATTGCCCTTGAGAAAGTGTGGAGGCCAAGTAATCATTAGCTTCTACTAATCATCATTTAAGTGTACATGAAGCCATTAATCCCATAAGCATGTGTATTAGCCTCTAATTTGTACATGAAGAAAGGTGGGTAGGTGGGGTCCTCCATTATCATGCCTTTGAATTATTTCCATCTTCATTCCTTTATCTTCACTCTTGTGCATGCATATATTTTCATGAAACCACTTGTATATGAATTTAAATTCCTACAAAATAATATAGAAATTTTTAATTAAACTTTAGAAAATTAATATATGCACAAAAATGACCATTTTGCCCTTGGATGAAGATGAATATGTGACAATTTGAAATAATTTGAATTTTGGTTTAAACAAGTTAAAATACCCAATATGATCATTTATTTAATTTAAATAGATTAAATATAGTGGTAAAAATATGCACATTTACGTGCACATCAAATACCCCCACACTTATCTTTTTATTCGTCCTCGAATAAAGAAAAAAAAACTATGATAAATCTGTTTTCGTAGGGTGCACGATTGCATTGAGCGTATGCAACAAGCCATTAAACCTCTAGGTGTCCCCAGTAGGACGAGTGTTGTCTCGTGAGGGTTTTTAGCGGATACTACCCACAAAATCCAAATATAGGATGAAAATATTTACAAAGTGCAAGATTTATTTACAAAGACGTGAATGCAAGTTTTTGAAAAAATTTACAATGAAGGATTTACTTTTAAATCGACGCAAATAAGTTAAATATAGGTTTTGGTCATTATCTTGAAAATTTAAGCCATTTACTTATCAAAATTTCTAATAAAAACGAAGTTATCATAACAAATAGACTATAGTTTAACTCGTAATTTCGGTTGATAACAAAGTGTATTATGAAATGGATCCTTAGTTGATTATCAAAATTTATCAAAGTGGTATTTTCATTTCTTTTCAATAACAAGTCAAATCAAATAAGTTAAAATGGTGCTTGGATTTCAATTGCTTACTCTCTCCATTTTTTCCTTTCGAAAATTTTGTTGATATTAGCAATATTTACATATGCCTAACTCAGATAAACTGAGGCCAGATATATTACTCATTTACTGCCTTGCGGACTGATGTGCGGGGAATACAGAGCGTGGCGAGTGAACACACAAGTGTGAACACTTATTGACTGTAGGCGTTATTAGTAAAATAATTTTTATATACACACCTAACTCAGGTAAACCGAGGCCAGATATACCGATCGTGCACTGCCTTTTGGGCTTACGTGAGAAGGGTACAAAGCATGGCGAGTGAACACACGAGTGTGAACACATGACTCTAGGTGTTTATTAAGAAAGTATATACATATATAAAAGAAATATATTTTTTAGGGAGCGAGTTTCGCAAAATCATCTTAGCATCATTTAACTTAGAAGTCAAAAAATTGTTATATCCTTTACTTTAAATCAACCACTTTTTAAAACAAAGATTTTCAATTAGGATATATTTCATAATTATCACGTATGAATCTTCCTATATATTAGTTAAACCATTTTTATTTGTAATCAAACTTCATTTTTGTTTTTGTTAAGACAAATTAAATTTCAAAAATTCCAATTCAATAAACCAAAACCATATATTTATCCTATAGTCTTTCTTTAAAAATAAATCAAAATTATTTTTAAAAAAAATTGTTTTTTTTTGTTTTTTTTATTTTTTTTGTTTTTGAGATTTTTTTTTAAATTTTGGAAAGAAAATAAAAATAAAAATAAATAAACCATGAAAATTTAAAAATGATGATAAGTCTCCCCCCACACTTGATTTTGATTGTGTCCCCACAGTCAGCCCAAGTGGAAGGAGAAAAATAAAAATGAAAACGTGGCCTTTATTTAAATGAAAATTAACGGTATTTACACGAGATCAGAAAGTATATCGTCAAAAAGTAAATGAAACGGTTTTCCAACGACCGATTCATTTATCTCGTCAAATATGCAAGACACAGCTTAAGCTCGGAAAACCAAATCGTAAAAGATTTCAAAGTTGAACGTTGATTTGGAAAAACGAATGTCGTTTTATTAAAGATTGTACGAGTTGTTTTATTTTCGATGATTTTTGGGGTCGATAAAACAATTGGTTGAAGTTCAAGTTTATTTTCACCAAATTGAAATTCAAATTTATCATTGAAAACTTCTTCAAAATTATCGATTTCAAAATCAAAATGGTGATTTAAATTTTCCCCTTCGGAATTTAACAACTCGTCTTTGAAAAGTCCAAGGAAATTGTGTTCAATGAATTCGTCTTCCTTATTTGGATTATCAACAACTTCATCATGTATCTCAAATTCAAAATCCAAAGTTGTTGTATTCAAATTTTCGAAATCGAGAAAAGGAAGATCGAATTTTAAATTTGGTTCCACACCCTCAAAAGAATTAAAATCCAACTCAATTACTGTGTTTTCAACAACTTCATTAAGATTATTATTTTCAATTTCAAAAGTTGTTATTTGCAAATCATCGATTTGGGTAAAAGATGGATTATCGTTTGACTCGTCACATGTTGGGATTTGGTTTGTTTCTCTCGTTCTTTCATATATGTTTCGAACAACAAATCCATGTGATCATTGTAGATTTCGTCCATTTTTTCAACAAAATCCAATTTATAATTATTGACTTGAGAATTTTCGATTAGGATTTGTTCAGAACAGAAATTTTCACTCATATCATATTCGAGATTATTCCCAATGGTAAAATTATTTGAAAAGTGGATCACATTTTCGTTTTGATTTTAAAATTCATTTTGGAGTTCAAAATTGAATTGGCATGGGTTATAATCGAAATCGTTTGAATTTTGAAGTGAATTCAAATTTTGATTGTTTTGAAAGCATTGATTTGAGTTGTCACACAAATAAGAATTACACAAATCAATTATCATTTGATTTTGTTGTGTAGAGGTTTTAAGTAAAGACGAAATGTTATTTTCAAGATTCGAAGGTTGGTCATCATTTTGAAAACTTTGTTGTTCAAAATTCGAATTGTTTATAGAATAGTTGTCGTTAAAATATCCATACGAAGTTGGACTGAAATCATATAGATTATATTGATTTTCACAACTATTGTAAAATTCAAGTGAATATGGAAATTCAGACATTTTCAAGAATTATTTTTTTTATATAAAGGAAAAATATTTACAAAGGATTTATTTTATTTTTTAAAAGAAAATTTGATTTTTGTTTTGATTTTGGATTTTCAATTTTTTTTAAAATATTTTATATTTTTTTGGATTTTTGATAAAAAAACAAAGTAAATTTAATTTTGGATTTTTGTTTTTGATAAAAAAACAAAAGTTTATGGAATATATACAATTGTTTTAGTTTTGGATTTTGAAATTTTTTTGTTGTTTCTTTTTTAAAATATGCATGAACTAATGCAACTAAATGAATGTAGTGGTTAAGTACAAATGATTTATCCTAAGTTAACCCAAAATTGTACAATCACACTCTGTCTTAAATCAACAAGATAGTTCTCGGCCAGGTAACGGACAGGATTTATCGGTGCACCATGAATCACCGTAGCAACGCAGCCAAAGGTTTAAGTACCATCAGAGAAACAACCACTATAATATTTACGAATCACCATAATATTTATAAATGGTTATTGCTCTGCCGTAGCCTAGACACCAAGAATTTAAATTGTTCAAAGATGACAAATTATCAATATACAATTATGTGCTATTAATTTCTAAGAGTTATTATTTACAAAATCTAAGATGAAATGCAAAGCTGAAATTAAACGTGAATTTACCATTGCAACTAAAATGGATTTTTGTTTTTGGTTTTTTGAATTTTCATTTTATAAAATGCAAAGGCAAACAACTAATAATGCAAGATAAATAAAAACAATAGATATATTAAGCAAGTAATTATTATTTTTTTGGCAAGCTAGGCGAATCACGCAATTTATTTTAGCAAGCACTTCTGCAACTCTACTGTGGCAACCTGAAATAAAACAAGATTTATACAGTTTTTTTAAATATATATATAAACATGGATGGAACTTAAAACAAATTAAAATCAAAGCAAAACAAAAAAAGGAAAGCAAAACAAATATTATTGGAAACAATTGAAACTTGTTTTTTTTCTTTTTTTTAAAGAAAGAAGAAAAGAAAAGAAAAAAATAACTAAAAACAAATTACTCTAAAGCCAATTAACTAAAAGAAAGCGGAATTCTTTTTTTTTAATTATAAGGACGGACTAAAAAAAATGAAACCAAACAAAATCCAAACAAAATAGATGAAATAATTAAAAAAAACTAAGCCCACTAACCAAATGACCCAAAGCTACCTTACAAACAAACACATCACAACAAAAACTTGTAGTTGCCACTTCAATTTCTCTATTAAAATAAACAAACACTTTACTTACTCTCTGTAAAAAATAAAAAATTGAAAAACACCACTTCTCAATAGAAATCGCAAATCCCAAAAAGAAGAAAAAAATAAAAAAAAAATAGTTGCTTGAAATCGGAGATTAATTGAGGGTTCTGGAGCCATGACGATTCAAATAAAGAGGTTGAGGTCTGGTTCGAGTTGACTAGTGTCGATGCTGAGGGGATGCTCGCGATTCGAAGTCGAGGTGCGATTGGTGCTTAAAGCGATTTGCGAAGTGATTTGGGGATGTCGAGGAGTAGACTGTTGGCAAGGCAGTAGTTCTGAGGTCGCGTTGTCTCGGTTGTCAGTTAGAGGGAGTGCGTAGTTGTGGTTGCGGTTTGGGGTGATTTGATTTTGGTATTCGGGTTGTAGATTGCAAAGGATGGTTGCGATTATAAGACTGCAGCTGTTCGAATTTTGGTTTCGTTGGTCGCGACTTCGAGTTGTGATTGAGGGAGGCGGTGTTGGGTGAGTCAAGGGTGTTCTGTTGTGGTTGTCGATGGAAACACGTTGAAAAATTCATGCGTGAAGGCAGAAGGTGATCGGGGAAATGCAGGGAGGAACAGCAGCTGTTTTGTTGGTCAGTAAGTGAAGTTGGCATGATTCTGTAGATAAAATTGGTGGTCAGTATGTGAATGTTGAAGTTGTTGTTTGTTTGTCGTGGTGGTGGTTGGTGGATAGATGTTGTAAGAAGTTGTGATGGTTTAGTAGGCAAATGGTAGTGACAGTAGTGATGAATTGAAGTGCAGTTGTTTGTGGCAATGGGAACTGTGATTTTGGGGAGGATGGTGGGTATGCAATGGTGAACGCGTAGCAGCAGCTATGTGGTTAGCAAGATGATGAATGACAGAGCAGTTTTTTTTATGGTAGAGTTGTAATAGGAGATGCACAGTGATGTGGTAGGAGATGCACAGTGCAGAAATGATATGGTCAGGTGGAGGAGGATTCAATGGTGATTGTGTAAGGGGGAATGCTGGTTGGAAGTCGGGCAACTGTGTTACAGAGTGGGTTTGTATGATTTATGGTTGGAGTGTGTTGAATGAATGTTGTCAGTGGAGTGATTAGCAGCAGTTTGTAGTGATCAGAAGGGTTTGATTTGAAGGTTGGTAGAAGTAGAAGTGGTTCGATTGGATGGTTGACTTCAGTGATTGATGAGGAGGTTGTGACAGAGGTATAGGGTTGGGTCAAGGAGCAGTTGTAAAGTGTGATGGCAGTTTTTGGTTTGGATGTAGTGGGAGTGGTGTAGTGCAGATGATTGGTGAAGTATGGCAAGTAGCTGTCGACTGTGTGGTGGAGCAGAAGTTGTACTGGGGGAATGTGGCAGTCGAGCAGTGAGGAGGTGGTTATGTGATAAAGGAATTGCAGTGTGTAGGTTGAAGTTTCGGTGTCGAGCAGTATGAAGTGCTTTGATGTCGAGACAGAGGTTGTAAAGCAGTGCGATGCAGTTGCGAGGAGGAAGATGGCTGTTTGGTAATGCAAGTATGCGAGGTTGTAGTTGGAATGAACCAGGGTGGGTAACTGTCGGCAGTGGTTGCACTTTGTGATATTGGCAAGTGGTTTGGTGCTATGGTTGTGCAGGGGACAAAGCACTGCAGGCAGTTGTATGGCGATGGGGGGTTTGGTAGTGTAACAGTGTGGGGTGGAAATTATGCAGTGAAGATGATAATTTTTTTTGGAGTGGTTTGATACGGCTGGATGTAGATGGCAAATATGGATGTGGAAGCTGATGCAAGTTTGCAGTGTTGAGATTGCAAAGTAGGGGAGATTGTGGTGGCAAGGCAGTTTTGGTTGTATCAGTATATCGGTGTATCAGTGTATGTTACTGATGGCTGAAGGGCATGTTGGAGGGGTGGTTAAAGTTATGGTATTGGGCGAAATTGCAGGTGATGTAACAGCAGTGATGGTCAGTGCAATAATTTTGAGTGGCGAGAGTGATTGAATTAGGCAAGGCTGAGCAGTAGTAGTTTGTTTTATGTTGTTGTTGTTGTGTGTCAGGGTAAAGATGGTTTAACCGAGATAAAGACAGAGGTGAACAGCGGTAGTGTGAAAGTTGAAGTAGGTGGTGGAGTTTGAGGTCGAGTGTGGTGTTTGAAGTACTTGCTGGTTGAAGGGTGCACAGGGGTCAGTGAATGAACAGCAAATGGTAACAGCAATAAGCAAGGATGTTAAAACTGCAGAAAGGATGCATAGTGCAACAGTGCACTGTTATATGCACAAATTTTTTTATTTTTTTTTGTAAACGTAAATAAAAGGAGAAAATGAAATGTAAAAAAATGTGAATGCAATAAAATATTTTTTATTCTTTTGAAATTGTGTATGCCTCTTTTTTTTCTAATATACAAATGCAAAAACAACTAGAAAATAAGAAACAAGCACATAAACACAAGGCACACAAAAATTAAACAAACACAATTTTTTTTAAATGCAAACAAACACACAAAATAAACACACAAAAATCAAACAAAAATAATTCGAAGAAGAGAAAATAAAATCAAAACAATTCCCCGGCAACGGCGCCAAAAACTTGTTAATCGGTGGAATTTCTATCGGATTAGAAAACTGTCGAAAAATTTCAAAATAAAATAACTGCAAGTGCACGGCGTACATTTGTAGTACGTGGCAAATACGGGTCGATCCGTAGGGAATTGATGAATTTAAAAATCCAATTCAATCAAATTATACCAATTTCAAGTGAAAGTTAAGCTAGAGAATTAGAGAATGAACTAACTAACTAAAAGAAAAGAGATGCAAATATAAGAGTTAAATGACAATTTAGAGAATAAATCCACTCTCTAGATCATGTAGTTCAACACATATGAAATCATGATCTCTCTTTTATGGTCATTAATGCTTTAATTGATGTGCCTATCATAAGTATGACATATTTGTGATATTAGTTAGCCAACATAAGCCATCAAACATTGACACACCCCTTAAACACTTACTAACTTTCATGAAACTTGACAATGAAAATGAAAATGAAATCTATTTTAAGTATGGCATATTAACTATTGATTAGAAATATAGACCATCAAATTTTAATTTCAAATCACCTTATGCCATAGTCATATTTTGATGAAGAGGCATTTGTGTTAGTGATTGTTTAAGCATAGCCTATTTGGTATCAACAATATAGGCTATCAAATTCAAAGCAAGAACAACAAATAAAACACTTCATTGATCATCATTAAGCACAAAAAGAGAGCATAAATTAACAAATAGTTGAAGCTACATAATTAGAGAGCTTCATTACTCCTAAATTGAAGAGGTTTAGCCTCTCATGTTTGTCGTTTGATTAACAAATGTAGCTAGTAACATGAAAGCAAGAAGAAAGGAAAATGAAAGCTAATGGAAAAGAGAAGCTAATTAACAAGAATTAAAAATAATCTACTTTGCATGAATGTAAATCTACACTACCAACATTGAAGTAAATGAACAAGGAAAGTAAAATGAACAAGTAATTAAATTGCATAAGAAAAAGAAAGGAAATTACATGAAAATAAAAGTGGAAATTAGCCACAAGGGCCTCTTTATCAAGTGCAATTAGTTTCTAGGACACACTACTGAAATAATTACTTTTAAGGACAAAATGCAAAATAATTAGTTTCTAAGACCTAAAATCCAATGAAATTATGTCCGTGAAAGTAATTGGACTCTGACTTTGTCCTTAAAGTAATTATTCTGCTGACTTTGGCCTTGAAATTAATTTCTGTGGATGTGTGTCCTAAAAACTAATTGGACTGCAATGTTTGTCCTTCTGGTGAAATGCCCCAAAATAAAATTGGCTAAGTAGCCATGAAAAAAAGAAAGAGAGCTTGTCTTTTTATTTTGAGCCTAAACTAAAACTAAGAGGAACTAAGAAGGAGAGCAAGTTACATGAAGATATGGGGTATTTATACAAGTGTTAAACCCTAATTCATATTTTTGGGGAATGCCCAAATTGCCCTTGAGAAAGTGCGGAGGCCAAGTAATCATTAGCTTCTACTAATCATCATTTAAGTGTACATGAAGCCATTAATTCCATAAGCATGTGCATTAGCATCTAATTTGTACATGAAGAAAGGTGGGTAGGTGGGGTCCTCCATTATCATGCCTTTGAATTATTTCCATCTTCATTCCTTTATCTTCACTCTTGTGCATGCATATATTTTCATTAAACCACTTGTATATGAATTTAAATTCCTACAAAATAATATAGAAATTTTCAATTAAATTTTAGAAAATTAATATATGCACAAAAATGACCATTTTTCCCTTGGATGAAGATGAATATGTGACAATTTGAAATAATTTGAATTTTGGTTTAAACAAGTTAAAATACCCAATATGATCATTTATTTAATTTAAATAGATTAAATATAGTGGTAAAAATATGCACATTTACGTGCACATCAATCTTATCTAAATTTCTTTTAAATAAAATCAGTATTTTATTTAATACCATATTTTGTTTTATTAATTTAATTCTAAAACAATAAAGAATGGGATATAAACATAAGGTTTGAATATATCAAATATATTCATTCCTTAATTGTATGATAGAATAGTTAAGCATAAGGCAAGTATGATCAATTGATAACATGATGTATATGTATAAATAAGAATAAGTTTAAAGGCAATCACATAAGGGACAAAAAGGAAAGAAAAAATGACAAAGATGAATGATTCATCTTCCCCTTTTTGACAAACTTGATTTATGCAGCATTCTTTTAGCAAATCAATGAATCATTATGACATAAGATTAGGAATAACCAAAAATAATTCATATTCATAAACTACTGCCTCATTTAAAATTGTTTGATATTAATAAAGCATTTAAACTATACAATTTGAAATATAAATATTAAGTTTTATATGTACATATATATATATATAATTATTTCTATATAAAGATTAATCCAAAACTTCTTAATTAATTCAAAATAAACCATAACATTTAAATTTTCTGATGTATTTATAAACTTATATATAAACTTAAATTAGTTAACAAAACATATGTGTTTACAATTAAATCAAGAGATTCAACTTATACGAAATATATATTAACAATCATTTGAATATTTAAAAAGTAAAAGTCATGCCAAATAGGGTAACAAAATTATAAGTTTGTTGTAATCAATTTATTATTAAAACATCCTTTAATCATGTGTGAGTTTCAATTACAATAAAATGCAAATAATAAGAACAAATAAACATCCAAATCTAAATAGATTTAACCTATCCGAATAAAAAAAATTAAAACAAAAGTGAAACACACTAAACTGAGCAATATGTTAACAATCCTTTGAATACTTAAAGAAAGATATTAGTCATGTCAAATAAGGAACCAATTTATAAATTTATTGTAATCAATTAATTATCCAAACATCCTTAAATCATGTGTGGGTTTCAATTACAATAAGATGCAGATAATAAGAATAAATAAACTTACAAATCTAAGGAGATTCAACCTATATAAATAAATAATAATAAAACAAAAGGTGATACATACTGAACTAAGCAATATGTTAAAATTCTTTGAATAGTTAAAGAAGGATAATTGTGATGTCAAATAGGGTAACAAATTTAGAAATTAATTGTAATCAATTTATTATCAAAACATCATTTAATCATATGTAAGTTTCTATTACAGTAAAAATGCAAACAATAAGAACATGTAAACATTCAAATCAAAAAAATTACGTTTTGATTTGAATGTTTAAACATAGATCTAAAATTAAAATATTGTCTAATTGTATACAAATTTCAGTTTTGATTTATCTAAATAAAAAAACCAATCAATTCATATAATAAACAATTTGAAGTACATAAACATTTTCAAATCAAATGAGACAATTTTATACACATATAAATTAAGATATTCAATTTTGTTCGTTAAAACAGTATATCAAAATTAGTAGAACAAAAAGATCATAGCTTAATCCAAAGCCTTGAAGTACACCTTGAAACATTAAATTTTCCTCTGGATGTAGCTAATGAATCGTACCTTGGATGATGAATCAAATCTCCTAGATTCAGAAATCAGCCTCCAAATGTTGCAAGGATCAAGAGGATTAAACCAATTTTCATAATTGATTTTATTTGTATTTGATTTTAGGAATAATTGAAGCCGTGGAAGATCTCATATTTTCAGCCATTAGAGAAGGAGAGAACCAGAAAAGTTACATAAAGAAGAATGAAAAATGAGAAATTCAATTGTACGTACAGAATGAGTTAGATAGTGTGTTTTATTTGAAAGAAGGAAACCTTTCCCATTCTTTAACTAAAACTTCTCTAATTAATTCTCTTGATTAACTCTTTTCACTCTTATTTCTTTACATGGTATGGCTGAAAATTACGCGCCATCAAATGACATAAGATTCCATAAACTAACGCATGTAATTATCTTTTATTTAATTACAATGATATCATATATTAATGCGCGCAAATATAACTTTTATAAATGCATTCAATTAATTACAAATAATTCCCAAACATCAAATAAAATAAATAATAATTAATATTTCTCAAATACTAATTAATTTACAACTTTTTATAAATTAATTAAATTAAGTGGTTTTTCGGAGAATTCATCATTACGGTTGTGCGACTCAAAGGTGTAAATTCTGTCAGCGATTAATATTGAACAATTCAAATATTAATGTTCACACGTCACTTAGCAGGTGGTGTGACATTTTGGCTGAATTCATTTCTTACACATCTTTTGGTAAAATCCAATTTTTCTTATTATAAGCGGTACTTAATATTGACAATTATTTACACAAATTCTCTTCGTCAAAACTATATCACTTTGAATATATGGAATTTGGTAATGGTCAAAATTCCAATTTCATCCACATTCAACTTTATAGTCCAAACACAAAGTCCTTGGTTCAATAACAACAATTATTATTAACTAAAATGCTTTGGCCAGAGACTTTGACTTTGAGTTGACTTGAGTTGACCATGATACTAACCTCATATAACTAAGGAGACGAATCCTCTCTTGAATAGTGCTTCACTTCCAATACTTCCACTCGACCCAACTATAGTCACTCGATGGAATGCCATGCCATGATTTGACTATAATCAAAGCGGAGCTTTCATATTGAAGATCCACAGTATTCTCAAGTCGAGAGAACTATGCAAATTAGTCACATCGATATTTTTTGTTTGACCTTATTTATATTAACCAACAGAAAACTATCGAGTTAGTCGTTCCATAGTTATCCAATAACTATCAGTACGTAACCCCTAGGTGCCCCCAGCAGTCATGAGTAATACACTGCCCAACATTTGGAGAGCATTGCATACTCTAGTCTCAACGGATACACCGATATCCAGTCTCGATGCATCTTGACTAGGAACATTTAAAATGATATATTTGTTTTATTATGATAAATTACTCACGGTTACAACACTTTGTAACTACTATCACAAAATATACCATTTATGGATTTTCTATTAAATATACTTTTAATAAAACTACTTAATTAATATAACCACATTATATCAAGTATATAATAGAAAGAAACAACTTTATTGTGAACAAGATTGTTCAACGAGTTAGATATATGTAACAAATTACATAATTTCCCCTAGGGCATACATCTAACTCTATCAATCTCTCACTTGCACTTGGGGTCAATTATGGAATCTTATTCCAAATTCTCTAATCTGTTCCCCAAAACCAATTGGGTCAGTCTCTTTGTGAACTATGTTTCAATTTATCTACTCTGTCAATCAACTCTCTCCGACGGTGATATACTGCTTTATCATGTGGAACAATTCGGAGTATATCTCTCGACCTCTAGTGAGCTCTAAGTTCTATTACGAACCATATCACGGCATTGTTATCATATAACAATGTTATGAGATTCTCAACATTTGGAATCTGCTTAGTTATAAATTTGTGCACTTATATTTTTGTATACATTATTTTTATTGCGGCAATATTTAAGGCGATGTACTTAGCCTTTTCACTGAATCAGCCATGGTCTTTCATTTAGAACATTTCCAACTTAAAGATTCTTCACTTGAATTTATTATTTACATACTACACTCAATATGACTTATGAAGTTTGAGTTCGAACACTCCTTCATAAGGAGTTTTTGTTTCCGTAAACAATTCTCTAATATTTCATAAATACACTAGAACACTTCAAACAACCATTTAGTGATATCAATTTAGATTTGATATTTGCTCCATGTATCAAATACATAAGCAAATCATGATATCGTAGACAACACAACATGCATGATAATTCCTTTTGCTAGTGCAAAGGAATCAATCTTACATGTTTTGTATTAAACATTTTAATAAGGTGTCCTTGCATATCATTTGGGACATTCCTGACATCTTTTATACTTACTATAAAAGTCATCATTTATTAATCCAATGTTGAGCATAAAACAACTAAGGCTGATTTTAACACAAGTACATCGTTAAAATCAACAATGTATTGTTTGCTTACAGTTTAGAAATATCAATGTACCTTTTAACGTTCATTCTTATGAACACACGTTTCCTCTGCACTTTGATTGAAAATCAAACTATTTGATATTTCTATCAAAATACTTATTCAATCTTAATGCTTATAAAATGATACTTTTGTATCATTTCTTGGATCATATCCAAAGACTCACAAACTCAATATCACTCCCACTGAATTTAAGACATTTTTGGTTAATATGTGTAAATAGCTTACTTTAAATCGTTATTTAGAATTTTTTGTTTCAATACATATGTGCCAAAACACTAGGACTTATCAAGCGATAATTTTGTGAGTAAATCCGAATTGACTTGAACATGTTGAATATCGAATCTATTACGCTAATTTCAACAATTGAAATTTGCGATATTATTCTTATTAACATTGCTTATTTAATTCCAATTGCATTAGTCTTACTCATAAAGACACGGTCGTGGTCGATGGATCATATCCCTTTAGTTACGACCACCAAAATCTATATTTTGATAGCATACTTGGAGTTCTTTCAAATTTGTGCATCATATCATATACAGTCAACACTCTCAATGGTTTAATTAAACAATCTAGGATTATATATATTCGACATTAATAAGAAATCATAGTTTCTTTTCAATGTGCGAGAATACTTATTAGACACTCTAATGCATTGTGTTCGTTTAGGTTAGTTAATTTCATTTCACCTCATCTATTCAGTATTATCTACGGATTGTATCCAAATCCATTTTACCACCAGTAATTCCTTAAAGAAATTTATTCACAATGAAGTTGATATTTCTTGAAACAACAATTGTTTCTCAGTGCAATAGAATAAGTATTCATAAATTTTTAAGAATTTCTTTATTTGTAAAACTGATTTGGTTTTAGTTTACAAAACTTATGTTCAAAACATAAATATGTCATCCAATGACAGTCTTCCAAAAACTCTTTTAGGGAGATTCATACAAGATCCCTTACGAACAATTATTACGTGCAATCTTTCGACTCACACAATCTGCCAACTCCTTGGCCTAGGATATGTTGGAGTTTCTTATAGACCCTTGTCTTTTAAAAAATTTTAAACTGGTTATTCGGATGAAATAATATTAACCTTGTGTACAACCCTTAAGTACATTACCTTATAGAAAAAAACTAACTCAACTTCACTCACAATTAATCGTACATTGTCCAACAAAGTTTGATAACTCTATATCGATGCATCATTATGTATCACATGGAGGAATAATTTTGCGATTGAATCTTTATTCATTTTAGGTACATTCGAAACATTTTCCAATATTGTGACGCCCCACCTTTATACTCACACTAGCCAAGGACACTACGGTGTAATGCTGTCGACTATCACGAAGAATAAGGCTGTTGAGGAGAGACCAACTATGTAATTGCTTTGTGCGAGTACCGATATGTCAGATAATATAACTTACACTTCATTTCAAGAGGAAATCCGACATATCAAATACAAACTCAAAGCTACTACACAGTGGCTAAGTGGCCTTCGGAAACAAATATAGAAATAAACATAACACAAAACAGTCATAGATATTCATATCACAAAGGCAGAAACAGATATGAATATATCACACAGAAGTGTACATAAAAGTAGCGGTCATACAAGATCCACTACATCATAAAAGAATAGGTACAGGTGCTAGACAAAAGAATAAGTATACATCAAGGTGTAACAACCCGGGGTTTTGCACCGGTTAATAATCGTCTTTAAACGATTAATAGTGATAGCTGATTGATGTTGGGCGTTTTAATCGGTTGGTATTCTTTAAATTTGTTGAAGATTTAAGTGGGCTTTTAATCGAATTTTGGCCCACGTTCTTTTGTCTTGGGGTTGCATTATATCGGACAGAGCCGGTTCCTCCCTTCATTCATTTCGCAAGCCCTAAACCAAACACACGAAATGGCTGCTAGGGTTTCGTGATAAAGTCGCCATTTTTTTTAGTTGAATGCGACGATGCCTCAATCCATTTCTTTGATTGATTATAAATGCGCGGCAGCTTCAATCAAGTCGAGTTCGACGTTGTGTGAATCAGCGATTCAATGGCTTCGACTGTAAAATTGGGTCTTTGCAGCTAGGTGAGTGATTTACACTCACATCTTTAATTCATTCCTAATACAGTGCTTCGACTGTTCGATTTTTGTTTTGTTGTTGATGATTTCTCCGACGTTTTCAATTCACACGGTTATGATTTCTGATTTGGTTCGATTCCTTGATACTACGGCTTTGAATTGCCTTGTTCATCATGGTTTCAATTTTGCTGGTTCGATTTGGCACTGACTTGTTTGACGTTAGTTCTGACTTGCTTTGACGATGTTAATTTCACTGTGATCTTGGCATTTGCTTAATCAACTTTGGCTTTGTCCTTGTTTGACAGTGTTTATTTCCTTTGTGCTTGGCTCTGGCCATTTATGTTATCCCTGTAGCATACTCGTCTTGTTGCATTGCTTTGAACTATGCTTTGTTCGAACATGTATACAGCTGCTTTCATTTGTATGTGTGTATATTGTTGTCGTTGAGCCACCGAGTCAGTTTGCATTCGTTTCACTTGAGTTCTAAATATTATGGCTTAGGTTGTAACTACAACCATATTGAACTAACCCCTGTCGTCTGCATTATGGACTCGAGTCATATGTATGTTCACTACTGTTGCCTTGTATCTGCAGTGTGCATGGAGTGGTTCATATTTCCTTGCTTCATCATTGATTGTGGCATGTACATCACTTGTGTAATTTACTTGGTTTTGTACTGTCTACACTTCGATTCATTCGAGCTAGTTCATATTGAACTGGTTCATTGTTTTCATACTTTGTGTCATCTGGACTTGAGAGCTGGTTCAATCAGCTAGCTCGAGTTGCTTTGGGTTTCTGGTTATTGACTTACGACTTGATTTATCTTGGCCATTCGATTTGTCCTTCCTGTGATGATTTGGGGTTGTTCGACATTGACTTCATTGAACAGTGCCTTTGCAATTGCTTTGAGCATTTGGGTCTGTTAATTGCAGTCTACATTTCTGATAGTTGACTTGCACTTGAACCTCTGGCCAGTTGCACTATAAGTTTCATGTTGTTGGATTGATTTGTATTAGTTCGTTTTTATGCCTGGTTTGCTGGAGATTCAGTTGTTGACTGCTTGGTTGTATAGGCAGTTATGGTGTTGTGTCACTATTGTGCACTATGCTTTGAGTATGTGAGCAGTTTCACTTTGAGTTGTAGCTGTCCTGACCATTTGAACTTAGTTGATATTTGGTTTTGTGAATTCTGGTTCATGGCAGTTTGATTTGAACCGCATTTTCCGTTGGCATCAGCTTTGACTTTGCATTTCTTTGTGTATTGGCTTCGGCCCTATATCTCTGACCTTGATGACTTCGGCATTGTCTTTGTCCATTGGTCATGGATAGTTTGATTTAGGTTGTTGTACCTTGTACTAGCTCTCTTGTATTCAAGTGGTGGCTGCAGTTTCTTGTTTGCAGTTTGCCCTTGTATTCAAGTGAAGGCTGCAGTTTCATTTTGTATGAAGTTTTGCCCTGGTTGGTTTGTATTGCACTGAGTTAATTCTCATGTGTACTGATGCATCATTCATCTTTGAAGGATGGTTAAGATTGGGTCGTGCATTGCATTGACCACTGTATTCTTATGCTGCATTGGCAAGGCAGTACACGTGAGCGTGTACTGCAGCCAATCAGTATTGATGTTTTTATTGATATTTCTATTACTTGAATTTTTTTATGTGTTCAATTCAATATTTTGAAATTGTATTCTGGTTTGGGTTGATTTGATCATTTTGAGATTGTCTAATTATCTATATTGATAATTAGATTATGAGTTTCTAATTATTTATTTAATAATTAGATTTTGCTGTTAATTGCTATCTGGGCAGTTTTGTTGTTTTCTAAATTATCTTCATTGATAATCTTTTTATTTATCCTTGTTGATGATTTGAAATTGCTGATTTGTTATTCAACACTGTTTAGTGTTATATCTACCGTTATCCGATTTCGTTGTTAAAGGGTTGGATATACGAGAGTTATTGTGACTGTCATCTATTTGATTATTTGTTTATTATTGCTTCTGTGCATTAATAACTGAGTTTGAATTAGACTGACCCGTGTATTATTTTCTTTTGAATTTAATACTCGGGTCAGACCGAGTTATTACAGGTTGTAGATATCTGCTTTGGGTTGTTGCTTGAGCTATGAAGTCTCTTCATATCTTTTGGAGTAGTCGTCATCATTTTGTAGTAGTCAGTGTATCTGATCTAGGTTGATATGTATTCATGTATATTATTCGATAATGTACTTGTATATATAACTTCCAGAGTCGACAGTTGTAGTTGTATCATATGTATTGTATCACATGTATTGTAACTGACATCAGTTATATATATATATATATAAATATATATATATATATGAGACTTTTATTATCTGTGTTCCGCATTTAGCTTATCTGTGTTATTATTATATATATTGTCCTAAACTATTATGAACCATCGTAGTTCGTTTTATACTGGAATTGGGTATGTTGATGGGAGTAATTAAATAAGTGATGAAAAATAAAAATATATACCACTCTTATCGAGGTAACCAATACTAGTGTAAGGCCCAACTACGGATGGCTGCTCCTATCCAGCCTTATCCTTCGTAATAACAGACAGTATTTCTTTTAATACTCTTTGTTATTGTGAGCATAGAGGTGGGGCATCACACAAGGTGTCTCTATCTCAAATGTATAATAACAAAAACTACTAATCTAAAGTAGTTAGCCAAAAATCAGATGATGAACCCTGATAAGAAGTCAAGCGGGAGCACCCGAAATACCTCGGTCTGACCCGAGTATTATTTAAGAAGAAAATAATAAACGGATCAGTCTAGCTATGAATATCAGATAAAATGAGATAGGATAAGGGATATCACCAAAAACGTATGATAACAACAATGTCATACTATGATAAGTATACATCAGATAACAACAAAAATCATACAATATCCCAAATATTCTCAAACACCAAAAAGAATGTCATATTCTTTAAATTAATCACCAAAAAACAAATATTGATAGAGCTTATCAATGCAATCCACGAAAATTAGTGAAACACAAATTCTAGAAATCACAACCAGAAATCCAGAAATCACAAAGGGGGGGAGGCCTATCACAAACGGGAGCATGAAAACTCATAAACACGTGAATCACAATCGGAACGCTATTCCATGGTCGCTAACCATCAATTTTGAGCAGAAGCTCCACAAACGGCCCGAATACCATAGGTCGCTACCCCACCAAATTGAACCGAAGTTCCACAAACGGGGTTTTTAGTTCCCACACAAACAAATAGACATCGCACATCGCTAGTCTAAATCACAAAATGATCATCATCGATCAATAAAAAGTGTGAATCACACTAAGCTAGTAAATATAAGAGTTTAGCTTCATGTCCCATAACCACTAGCTTAACTTAAATATTTACGAACAAATTGTAGATTTCCACTCGAAAATTGTCATAAGATTTCAATCGAACAAGTCTAAGAATTAACCGACGAAGTAAACGCAAGCGTTTCATACCACTTGTTTTGCTAAGTCGTTTAATTGGATTTCTCGTATGAATGAGGTAAAGGTTTGTATATACTAATAGATTGGAAAACGGTTTTAAAAACAAGCTTTGTATTTAAAAGTAGTGTTGAAATCGTTTTGATGAAAGAGTTTGAGTATTTACTACTAGTATAGAAACCTTTGTATTTTAAAGTGGCAAATCACAGAAATGATTGTAGAAACAATCAATCACCAAAAATTCACATTCGAAGACGTGAATCAAATCCATAGAAATCGATATCAAATCCATCAAAGGGATGTTCCCAAAAATCCAACGAAAGAAGTCATCAAAGTCGATAATAAGTGATAACAACTAACCGGATTGACAAAAATCGATTAAACAGTGGAAATTCACTCAAAAATAGGGAAATAGGCAAAACTGAGCAGTTCCAGACGTCTAGGGGTCAATCCAGACGTTTGGATTTGGTTTTTGGAAATATTCCAGAAAACCACCCAGACGTCTGAAGTTTCCAAACAGACGTCTGAAACCCCTTTCAGACGTTTGAACCATAATTTCAGACGTCTGAAGTTGTTCTCTGTCATTTTTTTATTTTCTGTCGTGAATATTTTTGCTCCAGGTCTGATTCCAGACGTCTGAACTTGCATTTCAGACGTCTGAACCACTCAGCTGGGCAGAAATTACCCTAGGCCAATGATGGCCAAAACATATCGGGAGCGATCGAATGAGCAACGACGACTAAGGATTTACGCCAATCGACAACCCAGCCTTAAAGGCTCTTCGATACACCCTAAACAACAATGTCCAAACATCCATAGTAGGATTTTTATAAAATTGGACTTCAAAACCAAAAATTGGAGAATTCACAAAACCAATTCAAATCAAAGAAAATGAACACAAATAAATGTTAGGAATTCATACCTAACAACAATGAGAGTTATAGACGTAGATGTGAGTTAAAGAACTCACCTTTAAACCCAAAAACAACGAACGAGAAGCTCTAAAGCAAAGGAAAGATCAACTACTCTTCAACTTCAACTCTAGAAGCTTCAATCTAAGATCAAAAGCAATATTTCCTAAGTTAGGTTATAGGAAATTTCTGAAATTGGAGAGAGATTGAGATGCAGAAGAAGAAGAGGATGCTTACCTTAGCTTCTCTTTGATGTTGGAGCTAGAATTTGTATTTCCTAATTAAACTAGGGTTTGGAATTCTAATTTCCTATTATTTCCCCCATTTTTCTCTTAAGCTTGAGAGTGTTAGGAAATGAAAATGAATGAAGGAAATTGAGTGGAGTATAGGGTATTAGATGAGTAATAAGCTGAAACCCAAACCCAAAGCCCAATAGAAAAATAGTAAAATTCACCCAACTCCAAACATATCGATGTTTATACTCAAAAAAGTTGTAAACGCCATTTTGGACTCAATGGAAGTGGTCTCGGGTCCCAGTTCGGCTGTTTACAAAAAGTAGCTTTTCGGACTTTAATCCGATTAACGATGCTATATTCAAATAAAACATTTAAAATAACAATCGTAAAATATGCGGGTTGTTACAGACTCCCCTCCTTAAAGAAATTGCATCCTCATAATAATTAAGAAAAAGAAATAAAAAGTAACAACCATACAAAGGCATAACAACACAAAAAGAAGAAATTTTGAAATGAGAAGTTCACCTTAATGAGCATGAGAGAGTAAGTCTGGATGTGTTCGCTCGATGAATTCTCTGGATTCCCAAGAGCAATCCTTAGGATTTGAGGACCATTGAACTTTCACAAGATGAACATCTTTATTTCGAATGCGTTTAACCTCCGTAGCAATGACACGAATAGGATGTTGCTCATAAGTTAAATTTGGTGAAACTTCAATTTCTTCAATAATACCGAGCTTAAGAATAGAATCGGAATCTCTAATGCATTTCCATAGTTGAGAGACGTGGAATACGTCATGAATAGCAGAAAATTGAGCTGGTAACAAAAGGCGATAAGCCACGGAACCAATACGTTCGATGATGGGAAATGGACCAATATATCGAGGTGCTAATTTACCCGATCGATTGAAACGCACTACACCCTTCATAGGTGAAACACGAATGAACACCAAATCTCCCATAGAAAATTCTAATCTCCTTCATCAGTTATCGGCATAGGATTTTTGCCTGCTTTGAGCTTCTTTCATCCTATGATGAATAAGGTCAATCTTTGCTATGGAATCACGAATAAAATCTGGACCTAAAACCAGCTTCTCACCAGCTTCAAGCCAACACGAAGGAGATCAGCATGGCCTTCCGTAGAGTGCCTCGAAAGGTGCCATACCAATACTAGATTGGAAGCTATTATTATAGGAAAACCCAACAAGAGAAATATGATCTTCCCAACTTCCACCAAAATCAAGAACACATGCACGAAGAAGATCTTCAAGAGTTTGATTCACACGCTTTGTTTGTCCATCGGACTGAGGATGATAAGCGTTGCTAAAATTAAGCTTCGTTCCCAAAGCTTTTTGAAGACCTTTCCAAAATCCACTAGTAAACAATGGATCACGATCGCTAACAATAGAAGTAGAAACTCCATGCAATTTAACAATTTCCTTGACATAGCCAAAATAGGTACGGTCCGATTGGACCGAACGGGAAGAAAATGGGCGGATTTTGTAAGTCTATCTACTATCACCCATAGGCTATCATGACCCGAATGAGAACGTGTAAGACTGTCAATAAAATCCATGGAGACTTGATCCCACTTCCAAACTGGAATGTCTAAAGGTTGCAATAACCCACCGGGCCTTTGATGCTCGGCCTTTATGAGTTGGCAAGTCATGCAACGCTTAATAAAGTTAGCAATATCAGATTTCATTCCATCCCAATAATAAAGTCGCTTCATGTCCGCGTACATTTTACTACTACTGGGATGAATGATAAATTTAGAACGATGAGAATCTTCTAAAATTTCTTAACGAAGATCAATAATATTTGGCACAATAAGTCTACCAAATTTTTGAATACCGCCACGAGTATCAATATCAAAGTCTTTCAAACCTTCAATATCAATTTTATCCCTACAACTTTGGCTAAGAAGAACCAATTCGGGATCATGCCTTTGAGCTTCAAAAATGCGGTCTAAAAGAGAAGGATGAGCCTCAAGGCAACACAAAACAAGAGATGAACATGAATTGGATTCACGATCTCGAATCTGACAAGTGGATAAAGTCTCGAGATCATTCCATTCAGATATCATCATAGAAACAATTGCTTGTTGCTTTCGACTAAGGGCATCGGCAACACGATTTCCCTTTTCGGAAGTATAAAGAATATCAAGATCATAAGATGCAAGGAACTCGAGCCAACGTTGTTGACGCAAATTGAGTTCAGAAAATAAATACTTCAAAGATTTATGATCGGTGTAGAGAACAAACTTCTCTCCCAAAAGATAATGGCGCCAAATTCTAAGGGCGAAAACAATAGCCACGAGCTCTAAATCATGAGTGGCATATCTAGTATCGGTAGGCTTTAATTGCCTAGAAGCATAAGCGATAACACGTTCCATTTGCATGAGAACGGCACCCAAACCAACGCGACTAGCATCGGTATAAACAATAAAGTCTTGGTTCCCTTCGGGAATCACAAGAATAGGAGCATCAGAAAGGAGTTCTTTTAATTTTTGAAAAGCAGCTTCACATTTGTCTGACCAAATGTATTTAACTCCCTTCTTTGTCAAATTAGTAAGAGGTACGGAAATTTTAGAAAAGTCTTTTATGAACCAACGATAATAGCCCGCCAATCCGAAAAAGCTACGAATTTCCTACACACTCTCCGGTCTCTTCCAATTTTGAATCGCTTCAATCTTTGAAGGATCCACGGAAATTCTGGATTCAGAAATAATATGCCCCAAAAATTTCACACGAGATTGCCAAAAGTGGCATTTAGAAAATTTTGCTTTCAATTGGTTGCTCCTAAGAGTTTCCAACACAATCCGAAGATGATTTTCATGCTCTTCCTCGGTTTTAGAATAAACAAGAATATCATCGATAAAGATGAGAACAAATCGATCGAGGAAGTCTTTCAAAACTCGATTCATAAGGTCGACGAAATAAGCTAGAGCATTCGTCAAACCAAATGGCATAACAAGCCATTCAAAAGATCCATAACGAGTATGGAACAATGTCAAAGGAATGTTATCCTCTGCAATACGGAGCTGATGAAAACCGGTTGCTAAGTCTAACTTTGAAAAGACTCTAGCACCACTAAGTTAATTGAATAAATCATCACTCCGAGGTAAGGGATATTTATTCTTGATGGTGAGATCATTAAGCTTGTGGTAGTCAACGCAAAGCCTAAGTGTACCATCAGATTTCTTCACAAAAATAGCTGAAGCTCCCCATGGAGAGGAACTAGATCGAACAAACTGTTTTTCTTCCAATTCGGATAATTGTTTATGTATCTCCTCATTTTCCTTATTGGACATACGATATGGAGGACGAGTGATAGGTAGAGCTCCAGGGATTAGATTAATTCTGAACTCAATTGCTCGCTTAGGTGGTAATCCTAATACGGGCTCAAATATATCGGGAAATTCACGAACAATGTGAATGAGAGAAATAACATCTTCCTCATCATCATTATCGTCATCATGAGGATTTAGAGAATACAAGGACGCTTTCGAATTGGAATCTGAATCTTTCAGAACAAGAGAAATCTGCTTAACAGATTGAGGATGCCGAAGATATATAGTTCGCTCAGGACATAGGATATGGGCTTCATAACGGTTAAGCCAATCCATTCCCAAAATCATTCCGAAGCCTAAGTAACGCATAACATGCAAATCGGCACGGAAAGAGTAATCACATAAAATAATCTCGACATCTTTACACAGTAAACTGAGTGTTGCGGATCCACCAACCGGATTCCCAATTTTTGATGAAGTCGTCAAGCCAATAACATTCAAAGACAAAGAATCAACAAGTTCTTTTGATATAAAAGAGTGAGATGCACCCGTATCAAAAAGAACTCGAATAGGAAAATCACGAAATATAATAATGCCATCAAGGATAGAATGAGAAATACCTTGACTACGAGAAGTGTTAGTAGGGGCTTGCACAACGTTTAGCTTGCCTTCCTTTTCGCTTTGAAGTTTGGGACATGAAGATATAATATGACCCGAACTTTTGCAATAGCGGCAAGTAAGAGACTTCGGACACTTGTTCGCATAATGGTCCTTAGAACCACAATTGTAACATTCTCCACGACTAGAGGTAGGAGTTTTTGCTACCGAAGTTGCTTGCTTCCCTTTCTTGTTGGGATTAGGCTTGAATTTAAAAGGCCTCTTCTTATTGATGTTTTGTTCGACTTCAACATCACTTTCTTTATCGGCCTCTTCGAGTCGAAGAGCGATATCAACAAGCTGATCGAAAGAAACTTCTAATTTCAGAAGTAATGGCCTTTTGAGGTTCTTATTCAACCTATAGACAAATCTCTGATTTTTCTTCAGTGGGGTATTAATATACTCGACCCCATATTTAGATAGAGATTTGAAAGATGCGATGTAATCCATCACAGAAGATTCACCTTGAACAAGGTCGATAAAGTGTCGAGCTAGAGATACTTTTTCAGCTTCTGGCACAAATTTTAACTCGAATCTTTCCCGGAATTGCTCCCAAGTAAGATCCACTTCTATAATTTCCGAGATCAGAAGCTCATACCAATCTAATGCTCTTTCATGGAGCATGCTAGAAGCCACTTGGACTCGATGTAGATTAATAAGATTCATGCGGGAAAAGATGCGATCGCATGTTCTAAGCCAAGCTTGGACTTCTATAACGCTTTCAGAACCCTTGAAAGGCCTTCAACCCAAGTTGGTGTAATCACTGCACAAGCGTGCAAACCCAGATTTAGGATGAGTAGGCTCTGGAATGGGTCTGATAGCTTGAGCATTCTTCACAAGATCTAGAAGTTGCTTAGCAGACATAAATACTCCATCCTGAGGAGTAGCACTGGATTGACCGGCGCTGGGACGGCCTGGTCTAACCATTTCTCTTCTTTAAGAAAGAAAGAAAGAAGAGGAAAAAGGTTATTCTTAAAATGAATATCAAACAAACTTGATTGATAAAACAAGGCATCATAAAAGAAAATAGGATAGAACGGTACGAAGACTCGAATTAAATCCTATGGCACGATTCCTAAGAAAGACTTAGGACAATGATCCTTGCTAGATTATTCTACATTATTCCGAAGTTTGGCTTCGATACCAAGATATGACGCCCCACCTCTATACCCACACTAGCCAAGGACACTACGGGGTAATGCCGTCGACTACCACGAAGAATAAGGCTGTTGAGGAGCGACCATCTATGTAATTGCTTTGTGCGAGTACCGATATGTCAGATAATATAACTTACACTTCATTTCAAGAGGAAATCCGACATATCAAATAAAACCTCAAAGCTACTACACAGTGGCTAAGTGGCATTCGGAAACAAATATAGAAATAAACATAACACAAAATAGTCACAGATATTCATATCACAAAGGCGGAAACAGATATGAATATATCACATAGAAGTGTACATAAAAGTAGTGGTCATACAAGATCCACTACATCACAAATGAATAGGTACAGGTGCTAGACAAAAGAATAAGTATATATCAAGGTGTCTCTATCTCAAATGTATAATAACAAAAACTACTAATCTAAAGTAGTTAGCATAAAATCAGATGATGAACCCTGATAAGAAGTCAAGCGGGAGCACTTGAAATACCTCGGTCTGACCCGAGTATTATTTAAGAAGAAAATAATAAACGGACCAGTCTAGCTATAAATATTAGATAAAATGAGATAGGGTAAGAGATATCACCAAAAGCGTATGATAACAATAATGACATACTATGACAAGTATACATCAGATAACAACAAAAATCATACAATATCCCAAATATTCTCAAACACCAAAAAGAATGTCATATTCTTTCAATTAATCACCAAAACACAAATATTGATAGAGCTTATCAATGCAATCCACGAAAATTGGTGAAACACAAATTCTAGAACTCACAACCAGAAATCCAGAAATCACAAAGGGGGGAGGCCTATCACAAACGGGAGCATGAAAACTCACCAACACGTGTATCACAAACGAAACGCTATTCCATGGTCACTAACCATCAATTTTGAGCCGAAGCTCCACAAACGGCCCGAAGACCATGGGTCGCTACCCCACCAAATGGAACCGAAGTTCCACAAACGGGGTTTTTAGTTCCCACACAAACAAATAGACATCGCACATCACTAGTCTAAATCACAAAATGATCATCATCGATCAATAAAAAGTGTGAATCACACTACGCTAGTAAATATAAGAGTTTAGCTTCATGTCCCATAACCACTAGCTTAACTTAAATATTTACGAACAAATTGTAGATTTTCACTCGAAAATTGTCACAAGATTTCAATCGAACAAGTCTAAGAATTAACCGACGAAGTAAACGCAAGCATTTCATACCACTTGTTTTGCTAAGTCGTTTAATTGGATTTCTCGTACGAATGAGGTAAAGCTTTGTATATACTAATAGATTGGAAAATGGTTTTAAAAACGAGCTTTGTATTTAAAAGTAGTGTTGAAATCGTTTTGATGAAAGAGTTTGAGTATTTACTACTAGTATAGAAACCTTTGTATTTTAAAGTGACAAATCACAGAAATGATTGTAGAAACAATCAATCACCAAAAATTCACATTCGAAGACGTGAATCAAATCCATAGAAATCGATATCTGTTGTATATGATTTCGACCGAACCAGCCACATCCGGATCCAGGCCGAGCCAACTCCATACTCCCCCGAACCAAATACAACCGAATCAACTCCTCTCCACCGATCCAGGCCACCACCGATCCAAGCCACCACCGATCCAAACTACCACCGAACCAAATACAACCGAATCAACTCCTCTCCACCGATCCAGGCCACCACCGATCCAAACTACCACCGAACCAAATACAACCGGACCAAATCCCCTCCACCTATCACCGAACCACCTCATGACCGAACCAAGAGGATGCCGAACCAGACTGCCAGGCCAGATCACTTCAGCCCAGGCCCACCAGCAGCTGTATGTATCCAAGACCCCTGCCCCCAACCTCACTCTATAAATAGAGAGGCAGGGGTACAACAATGGGGGACAAGTTTGAGAGCTCAAGCACGGAAGGAACTTTCAAACAACTTTCTTTTACTTGTATCAAAGCTTTGTACTTGTAATCAAAAGAAGAGAAGAGAAATAACATATAAAGTGGACGTAGGCACATTCTGGCTGAACCACTATAAATTTGCGTGTCTTTTTACAGTTTAGCCCTTGCTTTTCATATATTTGCGTAAATCACTCAAATCACTAAGAACAACATAAGATCTACTAAATCATACAACTTTGAGGTGTTTGTCCATTTTTTGTACAAACATTTTTGGTGCTTTCATTGAGAGCTAGAAGCTCGAAGCTTCAGCTTCATCTACTTAACAAGTTTTCCTAACAGCATCGTCCGCCACTTGGAAAACATGCCTCCCAAACAGAGAAAAGATGTTAACAAAGGAAAAAACATCGCATCCAGCAGTCTTCCAGATCCAGCTGTCACGAATCAAGTAAATCGTCCTCCTCCAGCAACGGTAACAAATGGAGAACAGGCTAACCCAACTGCTCCCGCCGCAGAACAGCCTGCAGCAATTACTAGAGCAGATCTGGACAGAGTTGTGGTTGAAGTAACTAACCGCTTCACGTCCCAGCAGGAAGCCTTGGTGGACCATCTCATGTCACGCTTGAGGGACGCTGAAGAATCCAACCGCAACACTGAATCATGGGGCGAGTCCCAGTCTGGAGGATCTCAGAGACAGCAAAGATCTTCCTTCTTCGAAGGAGCTAACGGCAGAAGTAGCTGTGGTAGGAGCCGAGACCGAGCACAGCCCGAAGTTAGGCCTGAGGAAACGTTTGGTACCGAACCCAACGGGGAAGGTACCGGGCGAAGGTCAACTGTAGCTGAGCCTGTCATGCTGCCTAACAACAGAAACACCGGTGAACGGGGCCGAGCTAGAGTTCAGCCCGAAGTTGGACCCGAGGAAGTGCTTAGATCAGAACCCAACGGGGGGAGATCAAGGCAAGGGCCAACTGTTGCTGATCTAAGCATGCTCCCAGAAGACCAAAGGCAGCCACGGGAAAATATGAGGAATGATAGACGACACCATCCCTACAGGTCGTCTGGACGGAATCAATCCCACAGAACAGAACCAAACTCATTTCTATCCGCTCCAAGTTCTGATGAAAGGATGGCACGCTTATTCAGAGAGTGTGTCCAGCGGGAGCAAAGAGATCGAGGGATAGGCGCTAGGGTAACCAGCCCTTTTGCCCGCAATATCGAAATTGCTATCACCCCCCGAGAATGGAAGATGCCAACAATGGAACCCTACAAAGGAACCTCCGATCCCGTTGTACACTTACAGAGGTACACGCAGCATATGCTCATGAGTGGAGCAACAGAGGGAGTACTGTGCAAATGCTTTCCGCTCTTCTTAGCCGATCTTGCTACCTCCTGGTTCTGTCATCTACCCCAAGGATCCATCAGCTCATGGGAAATGTTGAAAGAAAAATTTATCAGTCAGTTCCGCATTCATGTGGAGCAACCTAAGGATGCTTATTCCTTATCCAGCGTCAAACAGAAACCCGGAGAAAAGCTGCAGCAATACCTAACCAGATTCAACGCCGCAGCAGCCGCAGTTCAAGATGCCGATGAGAAGCTTATCCTAATGGCCCTCTGCAGTGGGGTGCATCCGGACACTAAATTTGCTAGAAGGTTGACAAAAGAAAAACCAGCTACTTAACCCGATTTCTTCCATGAAGCCGGGAAATACATGAGGCTTGAGGATGCTGCCATTGAGGGGCAGTCAGGACAGCAAAGTAAGACGACCCATGGCAACGCCCCTGCTGTGGCGAGGGACGTTCGAAGAAATGATTCCAGAGACAATGCTGGGGGCAAGAAGGTAGAAAAGCACCTATATCGGCCAGGACCAAGATTCGACACTTACACCCCTTTGAACGAGACCGTCGAAAATATCTTCCTTGCCACCCAAGGCGAAGTTAGATACAAACGCCCACCATACAAGAAGGAATCAGATAACGCACAGAAGTCTGGAAAATTCTGCCGCTTCCACGAATTTCACGGACATGATACCAACGAATGCCATCATCTCCGAGATCTGATTGAGGAACACATCAGAAGGAAGAAACTGGAGCATTATGTAAAAAGTCAAGACAGAACTCCAGCTCCTGCCAATGAAAACCCAAGGCTACCCTCACCAGGGACCGACAGAGGAAACCGCAACGCTAGCAGCTCTAGTCAAGAGAAGATAGTGGTCCATACCATCTCAGGAGGTCCGCACATCGCAGACAGAAGTTGGAGAGAGATGGAAAGATATGGGAAGTCGCTTAGAGACAATAGAGACTGTGTCAATACGGTTATAGAAGAACGTCACCCAAGGCGGAAAGAAAGTGATGACATCACATTCAGTAAACGCGACCTAGAAGGAAGACAGTACCCTCACATGGATCCCATGGTTATCTCTGCCCGACTCGGTCCCGCCGAAGTTTACCGAATCCTGGTAGACACTGGAAGCTCTGTAAATATCCTGTTCAAATACGCATTCGACAAAATGAAGCTATCAATGAAGGATGTATCTCCCTGCGATAAACCACTACACGGTTTCACTGGGGATGCGAAGATGCCCCTCGGGCATCTGGACCTCTTTGTTGAGATTGGAAGCCATCCCCGCTCCGTTGTAAGGAAACAAACGTTTGTGCTGGTAGAAAACCATTCGGCCTACAACGCCTTCTTAGGAAGACCAGCCTTGTCTGACTTCCAGATTGTCCTAGCCCCATGGTGCCTGAAAATGAAATTTCCAACAGACAATGGGGTAGGGGAAGTGGAAGGAGACCAGGATATTGCACGAGACTGCTATGTAACCGAACTTCGTAACAACCACAAGAAAGATAAGGGGAAAGGTGTAGAGATTGCCCTCTGCGCAAAAAACCTTGAAGCATAGCAACTAAAGAAAGCCCCTCCTCTTCGATACACTAGCGACCCTTTCAACGAATTAGACCCTAGGGACAAAGAGGAGGAGGCCACCGCTGAGCCTGCAGAGGCTATGGAGTTTATATCTGTAGACAAGCACGACTCAAGTAGGCTACTGAAAATTGGGTCCCAGCTGAAAGCTGAATTGAAGGAACAACTCATTGATTTTCTCCGCCACAACTTGGATGTATTCGCTTGGTCACACGCTGACATGACCGGAATCTCCCCCGACATAGCGTGCCACGTATTAAACATTGATCCTACCAAGGCGCCTGTAAAACAAAAAAAGAGAAGTATGGGGGCAGAGCGATCAGCAGCCCTCGATGAAGAAGTAAAGAATCTACTCGCCAATGACTTCATACGAGAAGCTATTTACCCAGAATGGATCGCCAACCCGGTACTAGTAAAGAAGGCTAATGGGAAGTGGCGGACCTGCATTGACTTCTCCAACCTAAACGACGCCTGCCCAAAGGATTGCTTCCCGCTTCCCAGAATCGACCAACTTGTAGACAGCACAGCCGGGCACGAACTCCTGTCTTTTATGGATGCATACTCAGGATATAACCAAATTCCTATGCATGCTCCCGACCAAGACCACACTAGTTTCATCACCGACCGGGGTTTATACTGCTACAAAGTGATGCCCTTCGGACTTAAAAATGCAGGAGCCACCTACCAGCGCCTCGTCAACAAGATGTTTGCAGGGCTAATAGGACGAACAATGGAAGTATATGTAGACGACATGCTGGTAAAATCACGGAAAGCCAAAGATCATGTAAGCCACCTAGGCGAAATGTTCCAGGTACTTCGACAGTATGGAATGAAGTTGAATCCACTAAAGTGCTCCTTCGGAGTATCATCGGGAAAATTCTTAGGATTCATCGTCCATGCCCGAGGGATAGAAGCAAACCCTGAACAAGTCCGAGCATTAAGGGACATCAAGATACCTTCCACCCGAAAGGAAATGCCAAGCCTACAAAAAGAATTTTCCAGGTCTAATCAGGGAGCCGGTTGCGTCGAAGTCTTGTCCTTGCTCTTTTGCCCGCCTGTCCGGTCATAAAAAGGATTCATTAGTGATAAGTAACCAAGTTAACGGAAAGACTAGAAAGGAAGACTTACCAGCACCTGCTTCTTGACCGTCCTGGTCGTCATCCTCTACCTGCACACCTGCCTCTTCAGCAGCAAGCAGCCGCATACCCTCCTTTACCGCCACTTTCTCCTCCTTGGTGAACTGGGCAGTGACCACATCCATACTGAAGACCGTTCCACCCTCTTTGTCTGCATCAGCCTTAGCCTCCTCCAAAGCCCGAAGATAGATCTTGGCCATGACCCTGGGATAATTATCCATCCAAGAGAGATTGCCCTGCTTCCAAGTTCGGAAATACATGTCCTGGAGCATGTCATCCATCATTCCCTCATTCTCCTCAAACTCCCTCATCCGGGCATCGGAAGCCGACAACCTTTCGACGGCAGCATCTCTCTCCAATCTGTATCTCGAGCAATCATCCTGAAGGGACCTCTGCATCACCTCCATCTCTTCCCTCAACTTAGCTTGAGCAAGCTCTGCAGCCTCAAGTTTCTCGGACAATTCCTCCACCTGCTCGAGATCCGCTCTCCGAACCTCATCCACCGTGGCAATAGCCATGTCAATCCGCTCTTTGCAAGCAGCTTCCATTTTCCGCAATTCGGCCCGACTGGCCTCTTCCATGGTTTTCCTTAGTCGCCCAGTAGCAGCCTCATGCTGAGAAATCTGGATAGCCTGATCCGCAAGCTGTTTGGCCTGATCCGAAACCACCAATCGAAGTCGAATATTGGCGCTCCCAATCTCCTCTCCGGCCTTAACCAGCCGAGCATGATGCCCCATCAGCTTCTTGGTCTCCTCTGCCACCCGATCAATATTAGCTTTGGCCTCGTCTCCCATAGTGACTATACGAGTAGTGAGTAGATCGAGATCTAAAGACTTGGCTTCATCAAGTACTCGTACCATGGGGTTACGGGGAGAAGGTGTTCGCCAGTGACTTCGTCAAAAGTAATATCATGAGAACTTGGATCCAGATCAGGATGACCCGCAAATGGATTACGGGCCAAGTCGGGACGGTCGATATGAATAACAGAAGGGTTTCCGGACGGGTGCGGAGAAGGTGCAAACTCGCTACCCTCCTCAGTAATATCATGAATAGGCTGAGCCGGAGGCTGAGGACCGGGCGAAGTTTCGGATAAAGGATGACTCCTCTTCCTCTGCTGAATACCCTCTTCGATGACCCCAAGAAGAGGACGGTATCCGACTACATCCCCGGAGCGTTGGGTTGAGGGCTTCGGCTTAGCAGAAATTTTGGAAAGTTTATATTGCTCAAGCCTGTGTCGAAGGTCTGAAGCTTTGGGCGTCTTGCCTGCTCCTGATATAAAGAACAAGCGTCACAATCTTACGTTACTATACGATTCGAGAAACGCGGTAAATTACAAGTTAAAAAAGGAAAAGAAACACAGCTGTGGTTGTACAAACCCTGGGGAGGAGTGGGATACTGCAATAAGTCCTGGATTTCATTCCAGGACGGGAGCGGGTCATAAAATATTCCTAAGTCCCTATCATTAATGAAGCATGCAGGAGTCAAGAGTTCACCTTGAGTCGTCAGAGCCACCTTGGCTGGAATGGTCGGAGAAGACTCACTTGCACCAGTCCCGGCTTTGTCCGCCTTCCCGGTCTTCTCTGCCAAAGCCGGATCCTCGTCCAACCCCTCAAAAGCCTGGTGGAACGCATCATCCGTCCACTCCTGAATCTCGCCCGCTTGCCCAGGAAGTAGGGCCCCGACGCCATCGCCACCTTTGTCACCATCCCGACCATCTCCACCCTCGCCTCGTTCCTCCTCTATGTCTTCCTCCTCCCGGGTAAGTGGACAATTGCTGGGGGAAGGACCGTCCGATTTCTTGAGTTTCTTACCTCCGACAGCTGGAGGTTTTGTGAAAGGTTTCCTCTTGCTACCCTCTGCCGTAACACTCTCCTTGGTCTGAGCAGCCGCCCTCTCCTCCGCCGTTTCCCTCAACTTAACTACAGACTGCTGCGGAAGGATTAGGTTATATTCCAGAAGAATCGCATTTCTAATCAAGAAGGCAGATGATCTATATTTCCCAAGAATGGCTTCTATCTCAGCCGCCGTCTGAACCAGGCGGTCAGTCTCCACAACCAGAAAGCCACCTGTCTCTAGCAAAAATGAGAAAGTATGAGAAGAAGCATCGCAATCGGAATAGAAATTATAAGTAAAAACATCAACTTACATCCAGAGGTAAAGCGCCGGATTGAAACGGATTCGTCCCTGACAAAGAACCACTCTTTCTTGAACATGCTGAATTTAGAGTACAGATCCAAGACCGGTTTGAAGGTCACGGCTGACTCCAAGCTAATGTATGGGGATCCTTTCTTGTATCCTCTCAAATTATATAAGTACCGGATCTCCCGGTTGGAAGGAGGGCGCCCGTACTTCCTCTGAAAGATGACGAAAAGGCTCGCCAGTATGGCATAAGAGTTGGGCTGAAGCTGGAATGGGGCCACCTTTAGATACGTGAGGAAGCTGACTACCCAAGCATTGAGAGGCGGGATAGCACCACACATACAATGGTACCTACTAAAAGCAAAGTACCCTTCGGGAGGATTGTACGGCATGACTCCTGGGCCCGGCAACAGCATGAGGGCTCTATCTATCCCAAAGGAACGAGATATAACATCGAGCCGCTCCTCTTTGAGAGAGCTAGGAAAGCAGTCAGGCGGGGAATCCAGCAGCTCCTGGGGACCATGTCCATCCACTAATGACCTTGGGGCGGGCCCATGACGCTCCGATCCTGGTTGAGCTGGGGGCACGGCCGAGGACTCTCCTTCGCCCCCAGACTTCTTTTTATCTGACCTGGTTTCAACTTTTCGAGACATTTATCTGCAAACATGGGAAAGGTATATCGTTAGAACACACAAACATTGCAGTATGGGATTTTACATGTAAATTCAAAATGTAAAAGTCATATTCAATCAGCATACGAATACACGTTCATTCGGCATTCAATCATCATCAACAAGTAACAGGTTCATTCGGCATATAAACACATCAGTCCATTCGGAAGTACGATACGGAAACGCATTCGGCAAAAGGAATAGTACCTGATTCGGCTAAAAACTCGATCCGGCTAAAAACCTTGGGTGATTCGGCTAAGAACTTGGTTCGGCTAAACTCTCACTTGATTCGGCTAGAGGCTCGATTCGGCTAATACTTTCGGAACGATTCGGCAGATAGAAAAGACGGAGGTCCTAGTCCCCTACTTATAAGCGAAAGCAGAATACCGGATCAGATGATTCGGTAGTGGGAACCGGATGAAGATGGTAAAATGGGATTGTCGAAAAACAAAGCAGGACATGCGCACGCACACGCCCTACTTTGGGGGGCAAGTGTTGTATATGATTTCGACCGAACCAGCCACATCCGGATCCAGGCCGAGCCAACTCCATACTCCCCCGAACCAAATACAACCGAATCAACTCCTCTCCACCGATCCAGGCCACCACCGATCCAAACTACCACCGAACCAAATACAACCGAATCAACTCCTCTCCACCGATCCAGGCCACCACCGATCCAAACTACCACCGAACCAAATACAACCGGACCAAATCCCCTCCACCTATCACCGAACCACCTCATGACCGAACCAAGAGGATGCCGAACCAGACTGCCAGGCCAGATCACTTCAGCCCAGGCCCACCAGCAGCTGTATGTATCCAAGACCCCTGCCCCCAACCTCACTCTATAAATAGAGAGGCAGGGGTACAACAATGGGGGACAAGTTTGAGAGCTCAAGCACAAAAGGAACTTTCAAACAACTTTCTTTTACTTGTATCAAAGCTTTGTACTTGTAATCAAAAGAAGAGAAGAGAAATAACATATAAAGTGGACGTAGGCACATTCTGGCTGAACCACTATAAATTTGCGTGTCTTTTTACAGTTTAGCCCTTGCTTTTCATATATTTGCGTAAATCACTCAAA
The DNA here is from genome assembly GCA_030737815.1 of Allium fistulosum. Classification (NCBI taxonomy): domain Eukaryota; kingdom Viridiplantae; phylum Streptophyta; class Magnoliopsida; order Asparagales; family Amaryllidaceae; genus Allium; species Allium fistulosum. The sequence goes on from CM060901.1 coordinate 457,255,220, forward strand.
TCACTAAGAACAACATAAGATCTACTAAATCATACAACTTTGAGGTGTTTGTCCATTTTTTGTACAAACAATATCAAATCCATCAAATGGATGTTCCCAAAAATCCAACGAAAGAAGTCATCAAAGTCGATAATAAGTGATAACAACTAACCGGATTGACAAAAATCGATTAAACAGTGGAAATTCACTCAAAAATAGGCAAATAGGCAAAACTGGGCTGTTCCAGACGTCTGGGGGTCAATCCAGACGTCTGGATTTGATTTCTGGAAATATTCCAGAAAACCACCCAGACGTCTGAAGTTTCCAAACAGACGTCTGAAACCCCTTTCAGACGTCTGAACCATAATTTCAAACGTCTGAAGTTGTTCTCTGCCATTTTTTTATTTTCTGTCGTGAATATTTTTGCTCCAGGTCTGATTCCAGACGTCTGAACTTGCATTTCAGACGTCTGAACCACTCAGTTGGCAGAAATTACCCTAGGCCAATGATGGCCAAAACATATCGGGACGATCGGACGAGCAACGTCGACTAAGGATTTACGCCAATCGACAACCCAGCCTTAAAGGCTCTTCGATGCACCCCAAACAACAATGTCCAAATATCCATAGTAGGATTTTTATAAAATTGGACTTCAAAACCAAAAATTGGAGAATTCACAAAACCAATTCAAATCAAAGCAAATGAACACAAATAAATGTTAGGAATTCATACCTAACAACAATGAGAGTTATAGACGTAGATGTGAGTTAAAGAACTCACCTTTAAACCCAAAAACAACGAACGAGAAGCTCTAAAGCAAAGGAAAGATCAATTACTCTTCAACTTCAACTCTAGAAGCTCCAAAAGATCAAAAGAAATATTTCCTAAGTTAGGTTATAGGAAATTTCTGAAATTGGAGAGAGATTGAGATGGAGAAGAAGAAGAGGATGCTTACCTTAGCTTCTATTTGATGTTGGAGCTAGAATTTGTATTTCCTAATTAAACTAGGGTTTGGAATTCTAATTTCCTATTCTTTCCCCCATTTTTCTCTTAAGCTTGAGAGTGTTAGTAAATGAAAATGAATGAAGGAAGTTGAGTGGAGTATAGGGTATTAGATGAGTAATGAGCTGAAACCCAAACCCATAGGCCAATAGAAAAATAGCAAAATTCACCCAACTCCAAACATATCGATGTTTATACTCAAAAAAGTTGTAAACGCCATTTTGGACTCAATGGAAGTGGTCTCGAGTCCCAATTTGACTGTTTACAAAAAGTACCTTTTCGGACTTTAATCTGATTAACGATGCTATATTTAAATAAAACATTTAAATATACAATCGTAAAATACGCGGGTTGTTACAAATATACTCACTCATTCGATCAAATCAAATCATTTCTATCACATGTTATTTTATTTACTTCTGTTTTATATTCTATAAGTTTACCATAGACATACTACATGTGTATCAAATACACATGTCCATGTCGACGATAACTCATCGGTGAATATGACGAAGTATGTGGAATCACTTTGGTATTTATAGAATTACAATTTCATACATCTATATTTATCAATCTGAAGAGTTCACCAACTCTTATAATACTTCCACTAAATGGGTGCATAGCCCTTTATTGTTTGAGATATAATTAACAAGTATCATATGATTCAAAATCATACGATAAAATTATTTCTCAAAACTACGGATTAGTCTATAATTCCAAAACAACTGTAAATGGTATTAGATACCGTTGTATTTTCCGATGCATCACTTTTGTTATAAAAAACAATACCACATTATAGTTTTATTTCACAAAGGATATTCATAATATTCATATTGAAATATAGCTGTCTATTTTTTTCTCGGTCGATACTAAAAAATAATCATTATTTCATAAATAATGTATGGTAAGTTTTCCAGAAACAATTTTTGTACAATGATGCAATTAATAAGTGCTATATGGCATGCCACCATTACTATAATAGCATACTAAATTCGAAGGTCCATCATTCACTTAATACAATTTGTTTATTTCATGCACTGCAACTATTTACAGTGGAGAGTTCATTGATAAAAAATCTTGAGCTCAAAGAAATAAATCCAATAGAAAACAATTTTCTGTATGAAAATACATTTCGAAATAGAAATCATATTTCTTATTCTAATATTTAGTATCTATAATTATTGCAATTCTCGTTTCCAATGTTTCTCTATGAAGCAGAAGTGACTATTCATTCTCTTCATCCCAACCGTACCTTAAATTACATCTATTCTTACACATTCGTTTTCCTTTTAAATGGTTAAACTATTCAAAAGAAAACCATACTACAATATTATAACAAACTCTTTACAAAAGCATATTCGATTATCCTTAACATTTAAGGACATCAATATGTTGCACTTTACGTAAACTGATAAAAATGACATTTCAACGATCGAGTTCTTATATCTATCTTGTAGTTTTTGGTCTTTTGTTGCATTAACATAATATGGTCCCTTTTGTAATCAATCAGATTGAATACTCGATCTCGCACTAAGGTTTATTTGGTTTTTCGGATGGACTAATTTCATCGAAATATTGTACATTACAAACTTTGACCATTCACTATATAACATTTATATGCAATTGTATATGGATCAAATATCCATAGTCTTTTATTGCTTTTAGGGTTTGAAACTCATAGAATGCAATACATGGTCTTGACCAAATAAATGCATAAGTGACCAAACCACGAATGTATCTGGTAGTTCTAAAATCAAGCACTTGCATGGGTGTTGAAACATTACCATGCAATAGAAATTTAATAGTGGGCATTATATTTCCATTTGTCAACTTTCAATTCAGTTTGTTTGTATATGGTATTTGATAAACATTTTATCAATCATATTAAATACACAAATTTATCATTGTAGATAATTATAACACTATTTAGCATATGTTCTCACAATATCAGAAAGGTTAAATGTTACCATTTCATTTTTAAATAAGACTCCCACTAGTCTTTTATGTTTCCCCAAACCCTAAAATGAAACATAGAAGTCTTTCGACTTCACTAGTGGGTGTTAGGACTCGTCTGTCTTGGTATTCTGACCTTGAGTTTGCTCAACAAATCATTGCCCCACAAACGATGGATAACTCCTTATCAGTTGTATCACATACAACTCTTGACCCATTTTTCCTTGTCTTAATCTCATTTCGACCTTGAGTTTGCTCAATAAATCAAAAGAGATTATTCACTCGTACCTACCATATCGTGATGGCCTAAGTATAGTATATGTACCTTGAGTTTGCTCAAAAAATACATATAGTTATCTTACCTCATATGTTCAATATATTAATAATACTACACATAACATCCCTAGCTTGAGTTTGCTCAACAACTAAGGAGTATGCAAGTAATTTATTAATATATATAGTAAAGGACAACATTATATTAAAGATTCGTAATCTTCGATATACTCTACTGAGTATATCGACTTATGGAATAATGTATTTCTTATGAAATACCCTCGTGATTCAAGTGCCAGACACATCATAAATCATAGTATACCTACATTTATGTATGTATTTATTCCTTAAGTCATTTGGGTTTCTTTAATGTTCCATCTTTAGTTTACACATTCATATCATATAAGTTTTATTGTTATATAAATTTTATATTTCATATTACTTATATGATAGTCTTACGTATGATATTTTATTAATTAAATCTTATCTAATTAATTTTAATTAATTAACTCTTTAATTAATTTTAAATTAGTATTTTAATACAATTTTTATATTGGACATATCTATTATAACCTTTATATTGTATACTACAACTTTTATAGTATAACCTATATCTTATATATGTGTATTTTTTATTTAATCAATTAACCTTTAATTAATTTATTTAATTAAACAATTTTAATTAAATTATATCAATTTCAAAATATATCTTACATACATGTCTACTTATGTTATCATAACACTTTAAAATAGCATAACATATATCAACATATATAATACATGCATATAAGTATTAATTAATTAACTCGTTTAATTGATTTATTTTATTAATATTATTAACAAATTTTAAATTTTGAAATTAACAGTTTCATTTTGAAATTTTCATTACATTTTCAATCATTTTGAAAATTTATGTTATATTATAACCTTTTATAATAAACATGTTTTTATTTTAAATTTAACTTTTAAATTTAAATCATGCCTTAATTTTCAAAACTATTTTGAAAATTAGCCCAAGGCCCAATTCAAATTGGGCCTTTTCTATTAGGGGCAACCTTTGGGCTCACATCACTTTTCAGGCCAGGCAGGTAACCAGGTAGGGCAAGGTACTTGATTACCCAATTCCAATCTTAGACATCACCTTTCTAGACACTATATTAAGTGCACAACCTTAATTAGTTAGCCCTAACATGACTAATTTAGACTGCATAGGCTATTGGGCTCTGATACCATTGAAAGTAACTGGGCCAGCCCGCAGCGGAAGAAATGGATGATTTCAAAAAAATTACCATTTTGGATCATTAACGGGTCTATGAAGTCTAAATGAATTTAGATCTTATCTAAATTTCTTTTAAATAAAATCAGTATTTTATTTAATACCATATTTTTTTTATTAATTTGATTCTAAAACAATAAAGAATGGGATATAAAAATAATGTTTGAATATATCAAATATATTCATTCTTTAATTGTGTGACAGAATGGTTAAACATAAGGCAAGTATGATCAATTGATAACATGATGTATATGAATAAATAAGAATAAGTTTACAGGTAATCACATAAGGGACAAAAAGGAAAGTAATAAAAGATGACAAAGATGAATGATTCATCTTCCCCTTTTTGACAAACTTGATTTATGCAGCATTCAATTAGCAATCAATGAATCATTATGACATAAGATTAGGAATAACCAAAAATAATTCATATGCATAAACTACTGCCTCGTTTAAAATTGTTTGATATTAATAAAGCATTTAAACTATACAATTTGAAATATAAACATTAAATTTTATATGTACATATATATAATTATTTCTATACAAAGATTAACCCAAAACTTCTTAACTAATTCAAAATAAACCATAATATTTAAATTTTCTGATGTATTTATGAACTTATATATAAACTTAAATTAGTTAACAAAATATATATGTATAGAATTAAATCAAGAGATTCAACCTATATGAAATATTTATTTTTTACAAAAGTGAAACATACTAAACTGAGCAATATATTGACAATCCTTTGAATACTTAAAAAGTATAAGTCATGTCAAATAGGATAACAAATTTATAAGTTTATTATAATCAATTTATTATTAAAACATCCTTTAATCTTTTATGGGTTTCAATTAAAATAAAATGCAAATAATAAGAACAAATAAACTTCCAAATCTAAAGAGATTCAACTTATCTGAATAAAAAAAATTTGAACAAAAGTGAAACACACTAAACTGAGCAATATATTAACAATCCTTTGAATAGTTAAAGAAAGATATTAGTCATGTCAAATAGGGTAACAAATTTATAAATTTATTGTAATCAACTAATTATCAAAACATTTTTTAATCATGTGTGGGTTTTAATTACAATAAGATGCAGATAATAAGAATAAATAAACTTACAAATCTAAGGAGATTCAACCTATATGAATAAATAATAATAAAAATAAAAGGTGATACATACTGAACTAAGCAATATGTTAAAATCCTTCTAATAGTTAAAGAAGGATAATTGTGATGTCAAATATGGTAACAAAATTAGAAATTAATTGTAATCAGTTGATTATCAAAACATCATTTAATTATATGTAAGTTTCTACTACAGTAAAAATGCAAACAATAAGAACATGTAAACATTCAAATCAAAAAAATTACATTTTGATTTGAATGTTTAACATAGATCTAAAATTAAAATATTGTCTAATCATTTACAAGTTTCAGTTTTGATTTATCTAGTCTCATTTGGAGACATATTGCCCAACATTTGGAGAGCGTTACATACTCTAGTCTCAACGGATACACCGATATCCAGTCTCGATGCATCCTGACTAGAAACATTTAAAATGGTATATTTGTTTTATTGTGATAAATTACTCACGGTTACAACACTTTGTAACTACTATCACAAAATATACCAATTATGGATTTTCTATTAAATATATTTTTAATTAAACTAATTAATTAATATAACTATATTATATCAAGTTATAATAGAAAGGAACACCTTTATTTTGAACAAGATTGTTCAACGAGTTAGATATATGTAACAAATTAAATAATTGCCCCTAGGGCATACCTCTAACTCTATCAGATACTGCCCGTCATGGTGCATCTCTAGATAAAATAATACCGAGGACCTCGCTGGGATCCCCTGCCAACATAGAACCGACCTACCACTTGACTAGTAGTACCGAATATGATCACCCCTCCGTTACTGGGCCCTGAAGCATAGAAATGAGAGACAATATCGACTCTAGATAGGGAAGACCATACCTTGCTTGGGAGCGACCCACTTTGCTCTGCTGCATCTACCTTGTTTTAGTCATTCCCGGTTGATGAGGCTTGAGGCTACATTTTACCTTTTATATTGCACTTCCCACATGAAATGCTAACATTGCCCTCTATGTAACAATGCAATGCTAGCATTCATCCATACAAGTTCATTCTGGGACTGAATGAAATGCTTGAGAGCTCCATCTTTAATTCCATCATCTTCAAGATGTCTTCACTTCGAAATGCTTAAGTTGGATTGAAGTGGTTTTCGGATAACATATCTGATCCCGGTCTCTTTGAAACAACTTTCAATAATTTCCGGTGAACTCAAACCCAGTTCTTTAGGAAATAAACATTCAGAGATAAGAGCGGAGATCGCCTCCTAACCATTAGTGGACGAATTTCCTTATCATCTTCCTAGGAGAACGAAATGAGATTTATACGTACAGCACAACATCATCGGAGATAACTGTGCCATATAACTCACGTGTTTCTCCTAGATATTTCCAAAGTTACATTATAGGTCCAAATTTGATAGCCAGTTATTTAACTATCAAATAAACAAACATTAAAATCAGGGATTTATTTCCATAGGGAAAACCAACATTGGTTAAGCGCATAAACAACCACTAGCCTCCTTAACAAATCTTTTCATTTATTAAATTCATCTTGTAAATACTTGTATAAATATACTTTTACAAAGATATATTCACAAATTCCTATATTTTCAGCACATGAAAAAATATCCATATACGTATCTCAATGGTATAAGTATATTTATAAAACATAGAAAAATTTCTTTTTTATACAATTCTCAAATCATTTATAATTCCTTTATAAATTTCTAAAATCATTTATAAACTACTTATAAATCCATAAAACCATTTATAACCTATTTATAAATTATTTCTCAAGTCATTTATAAGACCCTTTATAAATCCATGCAACTATTTATAAAATTCCTCTTATAATTCTATAAACCTATTTCTAAAATTCGATTATAAATATCTAACCATTTATAAAACTCCTTCACCTCATAAATAATCCCACTTTAAGTCTTCAAACCATTTCATAAACTTCCCTTATAAACCCCAAGTCTATTTATAAAATTTATTTATAAGTCTCGAAAACATTTATAATTAAATAAAATCATTTACTTTAAAACACTATTATATAATTATAGTTATTAACAATAAACGTTATAAATAATTAATAATTATTAACTTCAAAACATCTTAAAAATAATATATAATTATTTTAAAGCATTATTAAATAAACAATGGTAATTATCATGACTATAAATAATAATAATTAACTTCCAAAATATTAATAATAATTATTATTATTAATTTCATACCATATTAATTATTTGAATAATTAACTTTTTAAAATAGTAAAATATTGATAAATATATTTAAAACAACATTAAATATAAATAAATAACTTTAAATGATATCAATTATAAATATTTAACTTTAAAACAATATTAATTATAAATAAATAACTTTAAAATAATATTAAATATAAATAAATCTTAGAAAAAGATAGATAAATTAGTTGGGATAAAATAGAAATTAAATCCTTTAAAACAAAATATTTTCGAAACCTAATTTCGGAAAGGATATTATACAAGTATTTCTTGACTTACGGTACACAATGACTTCTACTGAGATTTGGTCTTCATTGATCGAGCTCTCGGTTGTAGTCGTTTGCCTTTGTCTTCATAGTTGAGTTTCCCTAAAATAATGAACCAGTACATTTGTATAGGAATGTACGGTTGTCTCATCAAAACTTAAAAAGGCAAAATTTAACATAAACTAGAAAAAATTTATCTCTTAAGTGATGCTTATTCATCACACGTCGATCTGAGAGTCTCCTATCAGAATCGATATCCCACCTATTTGAGTTTGCAAGTCTCGCAGCAATACATCATGAGGGTAGATTTGGTGTTTGGTAGAGGGGAGAAGGAGGGTTTGATTATGGAGGTAAGAGAGCAGGAGAAAAGATGTAGGAAAGAATAAAGAAGGAGCTAGGTTTATATAAGAGAGTATGGAGAGATATATTCGCTAAAAATCTCCTCCTTTTACTCCTTTTAATTCATGCCACCTTACCAATTATATGCATAGCTAACCCTCCCTCTCTCTACTTTAAAATTTTTGACCCCACCATTATATGTTATCATATTTACATTGAAATTTGAATACTATTTCAATATTTACTAAGAGCACCCCAAAAATTCTAAAACCAATAAAAAAATTACTAGTGGCACCCCAAACCTAAAACACTTAATAATTTATATAACCATTATATTAATTAATTTAAATAATTTATAATATTTTATAAACTAATTAAATCAAGTAATTTTTCAATGACTGCATAGATTCTGTTGTGCGACTTAAAGATTTGATCTCGATCAGTGATTAATATCAAACACTTCAAATATTAATGTTCACATGTCACCTTAGCCGATGGTTTGACCAATCTCGTCGCTTATAAATTTTCAAGGTAAAATCGTACTCTAAGCAATACCCTTAAGCAATGATATATTATATGCATATTCTCTTCATCATCACTATATCATTTTCGATATTTAGAGCTTGGTCTTGGTCGAAGCTCTATCAATATCTATATACAACTACGTTGTACATCTCCAAAGTCCTTAATAATAACATTTATTATTAACCGATATGCTCTAGCCAGAGACTTCGGCTTTGAGTTGACCATAATTGATCATGATACTAACCCCTCATAATCGAGGAAATGAATTCTCTATTGAAATAGTCCCTCACTTCCAATGCTTCAAATCGTACCTAACTATAGTGGTATCAAGAACTCTATGCCATGATTTAATTATAATCAAAGTGGAGCATTCACGTCAAAGTTCCATATTATTTTCAAGTCAATTTTTTTTCATAAATGTGATCCTTTCCAGGAAAGAACACTCATATAATTTTATTCCACACTTACATAAGGAGCTGCCAACAAGCTTGATAAATATAATCAAAAGAAGAACTAGAAAAATTAAGGAGCCAGATAAGCAGCATAATAAGATACACATCCAATAAAATGTAAAAATAGGAATAGTCTGAATATATGTGTATGGAAAGAAAAGAGAGTTATACCATCCATTCGACCCAATGAAGCTAAGTAAACAAGATAAATCAATACTACCACGGTGACCATATACTCTGAGGTGAGGTGTTAAAAGATAGGAAATAGCAACAATCCACTATCAACTATCGAGCTGTGAAAATGTCCTAGAATTAGCAGACCACTCCTCAACAACCACTAGAACTAAAAAATTAATGAAAACATGAGGTCAAACACACATAAGTGTATAATCAAAAGACTATGCACATGTATATATGTTAGTAAAGTAAAGCGTGAATGAATAATAGAGCATGATTAGTTTTCCATCAAAAGAAGAGTGTTCAAAGAGATACCATTATTGGAAGTATTTAATAGGTCATTGCTTGAGGCTATATTGTATCTCCCATCGCTAAAATCGACTTTTACCTTTAAAATGTTAATGCAACCTTTTACCTTTTAAGAAATTCTTGAAGTAAACATTTTTGGCGAAGTTGAAGTTAGGATTTGAAACCCAATTATAACTAAAAAGCATAATAGCATAGACCGGATTATCAAAAGAAATATTAATGTTATTATTTTTTTTTGGTTTCTCTGAAACTATAAATACCAGCAAGTAATAGTGAAGATAGAATCAAGTAAAAATCTATAGTCATTATCATATTGAAATTTAAATTCATTCCAGTTGTAATCGAAGTTGGTCATGTTATAGAAATCTTAAGTATGTTTTTTTTTAATATAACTCAGGAGAACCCAACGGACCGATAAACTCCAGAGAGGAATTAAGTTATGCCTGTCTTCTTCAACTCATGGCACTTATAACCCCCGATACTAATTTCTAGAGAAGCGTGTGCAAGGCAGGGCTCAAACCTGCGTCTATTACCAAACCTAGGCACCTCTTTTCCATTGTGCCACACTTGCGGACAGTCTTAAGTGTGTTTACAAGAATTGAATTAGTTATAGGACACTTGAAATGTAACGGCCGCCCTACACCTACGATGTAGAACGGTTGTCAAAGGAAAGGAATGAAGTAAAGAAGAGGAAATATAAGAGAAGAGAATGGAAAAGAAAAAAAAGGAAACACCAAATCATCACATAACCTATCATATATCTGACATCGCATCAGATAAAATATAATAAGCAACACAAATATAAACAGTCGAGACAGTAATAACAATGTGAACTAATCATCAAAGTATATGATCCACAAAGCAAAACAGTAACATAGTTTATACAACTAGAAAATAAACTGAACTAACACACTGTCTCTAATAATAATAAGTCAAACATTGTCAAGGCTCCACAGTATCACACAACAGAATATACAATAACAAACTCAAATATAAGTGTGAGTAAATGACACCTCTTGCTAGTTTATCTGTAGAACTCCATAAGTCATCCATACCTGCTCTCTAGCCAACACATTTAAGAGTACCCTAGATAATAAGAAGCAAAGCATAAAACCATGGATCTGGCAATAGACCGGTGTGAGCGATAAACAACCTCAAAATACTATAAAAGTGTATATAGTATATAGAACAGAGGGTATATGAACCATACCTGACATGCCCCTACAACCAAAGTGTCAGCACATAACATCGATAATATGCTACACAACAAAATCATAAAAAGGGTACTCCATACTCAGTATCCGTTAGGGTGCCTAGGTATCTCCATCACAATATCTACTCCATACTAAGTAAACTATCCGAGGTGTTTAGGTATCCTTATGCACAATACTACCTCGTGTGACATCCCTAGGGTGACAATTAGAAAGTGAAGCAACCATAGAAAATATAGCATCCACCAAACAATACTAACTATTACCCAGTGTGCTCTAGATATATGATAACTCGTATGACCCCCAAGCCAGGAACTAGTAGTAATCACAGTTCTTCGTTGTACTCTTGTATCTCGTAGCCCAAAGCTGGATACGTGTCTTGCAGCCCAAAGCTGGACACTAGACGCAAATGGTCCGGAGTATATGGATCCTCGCTACCAATCCATAGGCGTCCCCACTATACATTACCCATGCTTCGAGTACAACAGATAACTCTTTAAGTCATCAACGATCCCTTAGAACATACACATCCGTTGAGCCCCAATTGCTCAATACAATTTCCACTATCCGGAAACCACCATGTTCCTTTACTCCATGACTCCCAAAATGAGCCTCTTCAATACCTTCTACCCCCATGAACCACAAACTAAAGATACGGAGTGTCTAATCTATGGTACCTACTACCCCTACGAGCCACAAACCGAAGGTACAAGACTTTCCATCATGTTGTACTGCCATCCCCTATGATGCGAACGAGCCAACACCTCTAGCACGATATACAGAGTCATAAAACAATCTACCTTGGAACCTACTCCCAACACGAGGCAATCCGAAGTACCAACTCTCATATCGAAGCATCACATCATCATCTCGCCATCTAAATCGCTCACCGTAGAGCAACAACATCAAGACCCTAAGTCGCGCACGAACAAACTATCAAATTGCGTGCTATGAAATCTCAATAATGTCTAAGCCAAAGATCGACCAAATTGCCAATCAACAATAGTGATTGACATTGACCACTCTACAGTAGCCAATACCAACCACTTTGGCCTTGTACTTAACCAAAATAGACAAGTACAAACCAAACAGAAACATTCGGCATCCATCTTACAATCAGAAGCCTCATCTTCCACCTCAAATCCATCAGCACGTATCCTAACCCTCCTCTACAACTTATCTCGCTCATTAGGTTTTCGCATGTGCGAAACATCAACAGACAAGATTTTCCCCTAACGCCCAATCACCGCTAATTGGCGTTTTCAACCAAAACAACCAAACAAGCCAAAAAACCAAACATACAACTAACAACCATACATATATCCAAAACAATAACAACAATATGTATAGTCCATCCATATCAACCAATTGGGAAATCGTATCGAAATAGCCCAAATCTAATAATTCCCTAATAATGGCAGGTCGATGAAAAATATGTGATATTCGATATAAATTATTTTTAAAATACTTTATTTTCTTTTATAAAAATCTAGTAGGTATATAAGTATAGGAAAATCACATTTCAAAACCAAAAATCATTCCAGAACGTCGATCTTACATTATACAACCAATCATAGTATGGTGAGAGACAATATCACTCACCTCTATAAAATCTATCCAAAGTAATGCCAAAGTGTAGATCTCTCCATCATGAGCACAATGCAAGAAACCGCATCCAAAACAGACCTCGTATGCAAAAGATATGGCCAATATAAGAATCGGATTATTAAATTACTTAACTAAACAATTAATTAAGCTAATGACTTTCGCTGATCTCTCTTCCCCAGTTTGAAATTGCATGTACATGTCATGCACCATGAAACCCAAAATTCGCTTCCTTCTCTAATTCATATCTCGGCCAATACTCAACGAATAGATGCACCGTCGATTGCAACAGACTTCACTACGCATGTGCTCCGCGCTGGACCCGAAGAAGCAAGGCTCGGTTGCCACCTTCAAGTTGCGACCTGGACGTGTTTTCAACCCAGGCAACGAATGCCTTTTGATCCATACGATTGAACAAGGCCAAAAAATTAGGGAAAGATGCTCCTTCATATAAGAATCGCAACGCCAATGTCGGATCCGCCGATCGTCGGCTAATTCTTCGCCGATCTCAAACCCTAGATCCAACCATGAAGAGGTCGAAGTCAGCAATTGCAGTCGATTAAAATTCCGTCTTGATCATCGCGGAGCTCTTGTCCATACAATTTCAATGGATTTGGTTTCATAATTTATTGTTGAGCGGATTGATTGATTTTATTTTTTGAATGGATTTGAGAGGAGGCTATGGATTTTCACTTACAGGAATGAATAATAAATAGCAAATGGAAATTGGAGGGAGAGATTTGATTTTGGGGATATTTATATTATTAGTTTATTCCATTTATTTATTCTCTCAAATAAATTGTCATAAGTTTCGAGTCCGTACGATCACACAACGCGTCCAATCGCTACGAAAGTTGTCTGCATCCATCACCCCAACGTTACAAATCTCGTAGCCATCTGAGACTGCGCCTCTGGATGCTAATTTTGCACATTTCGAGATCATTTCGACCATCGGATTGTTTGATCTCCAAATATAGCGATCATTATACTTATTTTAATTTGCAACGTCAATCTGAACTCAACTGAAGTGGTATCGAGTGCTGATTCGATCGTATGCAAAAAATCATATTATTGGGCGTTCATTTAATTAATGATTAAATATTTAAATCAATTATTTAGATATCCGATCGTTAAAAACACTGGTCGTTATATTCTTCCCTCCTTAAAAGCATTTCATCCTTGAAATCACAAAGCACAGAGAACGTCTTCTAACCCATAATCCCTCAAAAGCCTCACTAATTTCGAATAAATTCGGCAGCACCTCCTTTGCATGGCTAGGTCCGGGAAAAAATCCCAGCACAACAAAAATATATGTACATCATATATTTAAACATACTAGATCATATATAACAATCGTCTCTAATAAATATGCTATATCCAACCATAACTATCCTACATGCCTAAGAATCACATAAGCGTTAGCTACTATATCAAATGCCAACAATCCAACATCAAACATGCATACATGAGATGTATCATCAAAAAGTAACATCCATGCCTATCCGCATGCGTAATACTAAACTATCAAATATAAAACATCGAATATGATATCCTATATGAAAGTCCATGATAAGAATGAAATTTCACCAAGTAAAGAGCTATAAATAAACGGTCTCATGCTCTTCTCAGTCTCCCATAGCCTATCGCTTTTGTTCCACTGAACCTCTACTACTTCACTGCCCTCGTCCTAACATGTTTCGTATCATGTCTATTGGTACGAATAGGCCTACAAGGTCTCGAAGTCACCGGTTCAGTTTCAATATCATATAATCGTTTCGATGCTAAATTCACAAACGCCTCTTGTAAGTTCTCCCAAAACCCATTATTAAACAGCAGGTTTTGGCTACTCACTATGCTCTTGGCACATAATGGAATCATATTATCTGTCCTACATATAACTTAACAAATATGGATGCCAGTCTACTGGACATAAGGTATACAAATCTAGCATTCTTCATCAACCAATCGACTATGACTCGAATGCTCTCATTCTATCCTCAGTCATCGGCAATCCATCAATGCAATCTATAGATATATGTTCCCATTACTTGAGAACAAACGATCTCTCATCCCTACGGAACCAACTGTCTCAGTCGGGTCCACACTGCATCAACTCTATAGACACTACTCGTTCTTCTAATTTAGCCACTATCTCTACTAGTCTAGCCTAACGCCTCTGACTATTACTAATCCTCTAAATCAAAGTAGGTCTAATGGTCAAACTAGCCATCACCTTTAGCCCTAGCTCATCGAGTTCTGAAGTCTTAACCAGTGATAAGCTCGAGCAATGTCCACTCTAGGAATACTGCTCCTAAATTGGTATGTCTTCCACTAAAAGCATCAACAACTACATTTCCTTTATGGACGTACTAGAAATGTCAAATCCATAGGAGGCTAAGATCTCTACCTATCACTGTTGGAGAAGGTCAAGATCCTTCTCAGAGAAGAGATACTTCAATGATGTGGAATCATTGAATAATTGAATCTCTATCCTAATAGAGGATGCCTCCAAATCTCCAAAGCGAACTCTATATCCTCTACTCTGAATCAAAAGTCAGATACTTCCTCTCATGCGATTTCAGTTGTCGACTAACATACGACAACCTTACCTTTGGTATCAATACCGCATCCAATTAGGTACGACAGGCATATGTGTACTATTGAATCCTCATTTCGGCTCGGAATGAGTAACACCAGTGCACTTATTAACCTCTTAGTCAGACTCACTAACGCATGTCCACACTTTACGTCTTAGATAAAAGTATGATCCTCTATCATCGAATAGGTCGACGATGCTGCTACCTTTGGTCTATTCAAATTCAGCACTGCAGGATCTACAACGATGTCCTACTCTGAAACAATGTGACCCAAGCATCTCACTTCCCTTCTCCAGAAGTGATAATCTAAAATCTCATCAACAATCGGTGTCTTCTCAACACCTACAACATAATCTCAATTGTGCCTTGTGCTCTTCTTTCATCCATGAGCAGCCGAAAATATCATCCATGAGCACAAGTGCAACCCACTCAAATGACCTCTCGAAACACGGTCCATGGGACCAACAAGGCATGCCGACACGCCGGTTAGCCCGAACAGCATAACTAACTAATCAACAATCAAAGTAGCGTGCGAAACACTATAATTGACACGCTCTCTCTAAATACTCTCAGTTGGTAAAACCCCATCGCAAAGTCCAACTAAGAGAACATCCTCGTGCTACAGAGCTAATCGAACAAGCTATCAATAAACGGGAGTAGAAACTTGTTCGTAATCTCATTCAGCTTACGATAACCAACAAAAACCCCAAAGAGCCATCCGCCCTAGTGGAAAACACTATAGGTGCATCCTACAAAATATGCTCCTACGAAGGAACCATCATCTCAATAGGTCATCCGCTTGCACCTTTAACTTCTCCTGCTCTTTGGGCATGATACGCCTTAAATGCATAACTATTGGTCTAACTCCTCTGACCAGATCGATAAGGAACTCGATTCCCGTATAGTGGTAATCCGGTCACCTCATCGAATATGTTCAGACACTTTCTAGCTACAGGCATAAATGATAACTCATCATGTGGAATATCGAGCGAATATAAAAAGCTAACAATAACCCCATCCTCTACAGGCAGCCAATCACTGCTGTTCACTCCTCCACAACTCCAATCGTCACTAACAGCCTCTCACAATCCACCACTATTCCATATCCCCTTCAGCCAGTCCATTCCCAAACTATAATATCAAACCCAATCAAACCCCAAAACAAACCAATATCAAACAAATAAACTCCATGACTCAATAAGACAAAGTCTCGACAAACCATTTATAGGCTGGTTGAGTCCCTAACTAGGTCCATCATTATCAAAGGTCGATTAAACATCTTGGGTCTCAATCCCAATATCTCCATCAAATCTAGATATGAAAGGATATGAAACCTCGATGTCAAATAAAACATATATGGAAACGCCATAAGTGGAAAGCATATCTTAAATGGCAATGCCATTTCCCTTCTTTTTCGTCGATGAAGCACTTGACGAGATCGAAACTGCAATCAATACATATGCTTCCATGGTTTGCCCCTATTTTGTTGGTTCAGGACAACCCTTCTACACTGGGTACAGGCGCTTCTATCATAAAGCCTTTTCGATCATCTTCTCGAAGACCTTGTCAATATGACCAATTAATCGCTTCCCAAGATAATCACTCAACCAATGTTAAACTTTCCATTATTTCTGTATGGAGTACCAACGGGAAATAGACCGTACTTCGATAGCATATCGAATTCGCCCACATACTCCAACATAGAAATGCCGCCTTACTTTGAATCAGCAAACTCTCTAACCAACACCGACTTTGGAAAAGTCTAGATAAATCTTCTTCGAAGTGAACTATGAACTAATCCTAAGTAAATCGATCCTTGGGAATTGAAGGTATAGAGGCACTCCACTAGTTCATTGTTCGTCCCTGGAGTCATCTAGAGGTTAACTTCTACCTCATCACGTCATATAACTCCAAGTCATTGAAGATCCTCATGCAAGTAACCATCCAATCTTGCCTTTCAATGGCCAACTCCGTTCCAAGGAACAATCTACCTCCTGGACTCTCATAATCTCTATAAAGCTCGGCAAAGTCGACTCTAATCATTTTCATTTAAGCACCATAACCGTCCAAAACAAATTGGGCCTTTCAGAAAATGGTTCACACCATCTCTGTGAACATATTCCTATCAACCAGGGTTAGTGACCCCAATCCTGCCCAACCCTCAACTCTGATGATAGAGTTAGTAGTAGTATTTCTCACATGCTAGATCATTCCTACTCTATAATAAGGATGATCCGTCTCTCATAAATAAAATTGCATCAATAGTGCTTGTGTGTGCTACACAACTAATATATTATATAAATTACTATATAGTTTTGAAAACCAAAATATATAACAAATACAAACTCTCTCGTATATATACACACTCTAGATTCAGTCTAAGGCAATAACTCCTACCATATCTCTACCGGATCATGGTATCAACTTAAGTTAATCGTATAACCTGGTTCTGATATCAAACGTAACGACCGCCCTGCACTTATGACGTATAATGGTTGTCAAAGGAAAGAAAAGAAGTAAAGAAGAGGAATAAAAGAGAAGAGAATGGAAAACAAGAAAAAGGACACATCAAATGATAACATAATTTGTCGTATATCTCACATCGCATCAGATAAAATATAATAGGCAATACAGATATAAAACAGGCGAGACAATAATAACAATGTGAACTAATCATCAGAGTATAAGATCCACAGAGTTATACAACATGGTAACAAAGTTTATACAACTGGAAAATAAACTCAACTGATGCACTATCTCTAATGATAGTAAGTCATATACTGCCAAGGCTCCACAGTATCACACAACAGAATATACACTAACAAACTCAAATATAAGTATGAGTAAATGCCACCTCCTCCTAGTCCATCTATAGAACTCCATAAGTCATCCCCATCTGCTCTCTATCATACTCATTTAAGAGTACCCGAAAGGGTCAGACAATAGCCTGGGTGAGCGATTAACAATCTCAAAACACTATAAAAGTCGATATATTATAGGAAACATAGGGTATACTAATCATACCTGACTCGTCCCTACAACCAAAGAGTCGGCATATAACATCGATAATATTCTACTCAACAATATCATAAAAAGGGTACTCCATACTCAGTATCTGTCGCGGTGGCTAAGTATCTCCATCCACTATACCTACTCCCTATTAAGTAAATTGTCCGGGGTATCAAGGTATCTCTATGCACAATACCTACCTCGTGTGACATCCCAAGGGTGACAAGCAGCTAGTGAAGCAACCATAGCAAACATATCATCCATCAAACAATACTAACTATCACTCGGTGTGCTCTAGATATAAGGTAACTTGTATGACCTCAAGCCAGGGACTAGTGGTAATCCCAGTTCTCTATCGTACTGTCGTATCTCGCGGCCCTTATACTTATTTTAATTTGCAACGTCAAACTGAACTCAACTTAAGTAGTCTTGGGTCCTGATTTAATCATAGGAGAAAAATCGTATTTTTGGACCTTCATTTAATTAACGATTAAATATTTAAACATTCGATCGTTAAAAATGCGGGTCGTTACATGAAATATAGATGTGTTACACTTTCTAGTCTAGGTTGCAAAATAATTAGTTATAGGATATTTTTAACTATGGTTTAATGCTCACGATTGTAAACCATTTGCAATTATAACTACAATCGTATAACATTTTACTTAAGGATTTTCGATTTTTATGTGTTTAATTAATCATTAATTGTTTTATATCACAATATTTGATGTAGCTTAGGCCAGGAATGAAGGCATAAGTCGTACGCGACTTATGGAAGGAATTATGGGTCGTGACCGACTCAAGGAAGCAGAAGACATAAGCGACCGACTTAACATGATGGGAGACTTAAGTCGTGACCGACTTAAGAAAGTGGAAGACCTAACTAGTGGAGAGGTGCAGATTATCAAAGATATTAAGTTGCCAGGAAGACCTACCGGGTTACGACCTAAGGGAAGTGCTGGGTTACGACCTAAGGGAAGTGCTGGGTTACGACCTAAGGGAAGTGCTGGGTTACGACCTAAAAGCTATAGGAGCAAGTACTGGGAACGACTTAACGGAGCAAGTGATAAGTCATCACCGAGTTACGACTTAGTTAAGTCGCACAGTTTTAAAGCGAACCATCTTATGTAGCTGAAACCTGAAGCCATGGATTTCCTGCCGAGTTAATCTGGACCGTTGTTTCTGAAGTCACTGCTATTGATGAGTCGTGATATGTTGTTAAGTCGGCAACGACCTAAGTGAATAACTGTCTGTTGTAATTTCTGTTATAAGTCGTAAGTCGGCATGGGTTTAAGTCGACAATTCGTAAGTCGTTCTGTACATGTCTTGAGTCGTTTGATTTTTAGGTCGTAGCTTTTGAGTCGTAGGTCGGCAAGGCTTGTATTGTGTTGTAAATTTTAAGTCGTATGTCGTCTGTAGTTCTTGAGTCGTACGTGATAAGTCGGTTCCGACTTAGGACTTGTGCGTATTTTGTACCGCGTGAGTTGTAGCCTATAAATAGGCAAGTTGGGTCATTTGTAATGGTTGTTGATTTTTGAATAAAATTCTCTTTTGATTGCTGTGTGCTTTCATTCAAATTGGTAGTTGAGTGCAATCTCCTATCTCCTCTTTCGGTTAATCGAGTGCGCTCGATTCAACGATTGTAGAAGCCGATTCGCGGAATCAAGTGCGCTTGATCAACGCTTGAAGAATTGAAGATCTTTGAACCCGGTATCGTGCGCGATCAACGAGTTCGGGATAGCTAGAATTCGGTATCTTCGGATCAACGAATTTAGGCATTTCAGTATCTTCCAATCCACCGATTACTACTTTCACCGATTGAAGATTGTTTTGTTTAATCCGCTGCGTCAGTTTTTGGTATCAGAGCTTGTTTTAGCCAATCATAGCTAGATCGAGACTTGGAGCCTATTCATTTTGAAGTTTGAAGTGACTAGCCGAGCTTGAAGTGTTGAGCCGTGATCAAGTTGAAGTGTTCGACTTTATATTGAAGTTGTTTGATCGGATTTGAGTGGGAGGCCGAAACTTTGTCCATCGTGTTCATCGCGATTTGCAACAAAGTGGAAGTTTTCGATCCATTCCATTTTGGATCAAAGTTTGAATTGTGTTTGAATTTGAAAAGTTTGTAAAGTTTCAAGTATGCCGCCAAGGAGAGCTAATCGACATCAAAACGTTGAAGCTTTGTATCGAAGAGAAGAGGCTGATGAGATGGAGCAAAGAATCAATGAAAACTTTAGTGAAAAGCTTAACGAAGGAATTGGACGGTTAGAGAAGATGATGTTAGAAATGAATCAAAATCGGAGAAGGGTTTCACCTGAATCTAACCATGGGGGAAGTAGAGTCTCACCACAATCCAATCGAGAAAGAAGTGTTGATAATGATCAAAGGCGTGGGAGGAACGTGAATGATCATGAACGGAGGAATGTAGATAGAAGGGATGAAGATGGTAGACGTGATGGTAGTAGAGATGTGGGTGGACGAGATAGACAACGATATACATCTGATTTTGAAGAGGAGTATGATGGTGGTAGTGTTCGAGGACAAGGACGAGGACAAGGAAGAAATCACTCTAAGTATGATCACAAGTGGGAGTCGGGGATGAAGACTGAAATTCCTGAGTTCAAAGGTGGTATGCAAGCGGAGGAGTTTTTAGATTGGGTGGCTAATGTTGAGGAGATTTTTGACTTCAAAGAAGTTCCAGAACATCGTAGAGTGAAGTTGGTTGCTACAAGGTTGAGGGGTAGAGCTTTGGCATGGTGGCAGCAAACCAAACTTACACGTGAACGAATGGGAAAGTCAAAAGTTGAATCTTGGGAGAAGATGAAGAAATTGATGAAAGCAACGTTCTTACCTTACAATTATCAATCTTTGATGTATCAACGTTTGCAAAACTTGAGACAAGGAACGAAGTCTGTTAACGACTATGCTGATGAATTCTATCAACTTATTGCAAGGAATGATATTATGGAAACGGAAGAGCAGCTGACATCTAGATTCATTGGGGGATTGCGAATGCAGATTCAGGATATGGTTAACATGTTTGATCCCAGATCTGTAGCGGAAGCACATCAGAAAGCGTTGGCTTGGGAGAAACAGGGACGACGAGGAAGTGGCGTGTTTACTAATTCTAACAATCAAGTGAAGGGTGTTGGTGGGAGTTCTAATGTTTCTAAACCTATCAATAGACCAGTAGTGAAGGAGGCTGAGAAGACAAAGGTTAACAACGGTTTCAAATGTTACAATTGTCAGGAATTTGGTCACAAAAGTAGCGAATGTCCGAAGCCAAAGAAGAGAGCAATGATTGCTGAGGTTGAGGATGAGGATGAGGAAGCTGAATGTTCCAATTCACCACCTGATGAGGAGGAAGAAGAAGTGACGGGAGACGAAGGTTACAATCTTATGATGAAGAGGTCCTGTTTAACACCAAAGCAAGGGGAGGATTGTAGTTGGTTAAGGAGCAATATTTTTCGGTCTACATGTACCATTCTGGGAAAGGTTTGCAAATTTGTTATTGATGCTGTAAGTTGTGATAATATAATTTCTTCAGAAGCTGTGAGGAAGTTGGCGTTGAAGACTGAGAAACATCCGAAACCGTACAAGCTAGCTTGGTTGAGGAAAGGCGGGGGGGTGAAGGTTGGACGAAGGGCTCGTGTGAATTTTTCAATTGGGAAGAAATATAAAGACGAAATCTGGTGCGATGTGGTAGATATGGATGTCTGTCATTTGTTGCTGGGGAGACCGTGGCAGTATGATAGGGCGGTGCAACATGATGGGCGAACCAACAGTTACAGTTTCATGTTTGAAGGCACAAAGATTACTCTAGTTCCAAAGAAGCGACAACATGAGGAAAACAAGTTGGAGGAGATCAAAGAGCTCAAAACCTTGTTATCTTTGAAGTAGTTTGTGAAGGAAGTAGAGGAGGAGCTTGAAGTGTTTTTGTTGATTGGACGAGAAAGCAGTAAAGAGGTTGAAATACCAGAAGAAGTAAAACCGGTATTGAAAGAGTTTGACGATGTATTTCCAGAGGAGTTACCAACGGAGTTGCCACCGTTGAGGGATATACAACATCAGATAGACCTTGTTCCAGGAGCTGTGTTACCTCACAGACCACATTATCGAATGAGTCCGAAGGAACATGAAGAGTTGCGGAAGCAGGTAGAATAATTGCTTGAACAGGGGCGTGTGCAGGAGAGTTTAAGTCCTTGTGTTGTACCAGCTTTATTGGTACCCAAAAAGGATGGAACGTGGAGGATGTGCACAGACAGTAGAGCATTTAATAAGATCACAGTCAGATACAGATTTCCGATGCCGAGGCTTGATGATTTATTGGATCAGATCAGTGGGTCCGTAATCTTTTCTAAGATTGACTTGAAGAGCGGTTATCATCAGATTCGCATTAGACCAGGGGATGAATGGAAGACAGCATTCAAGACGAGGGAAGGCTTGTATGAATGGCTGGTAATGCCGTTTGGTCTATCGAATGCACCAAGTACATTCATGAGGGTGATGAACCAAATTTTTAGGCCATACATTGGGAAATTTGTGGTGGTTTACTTTGATGATATTCTAATCTACAGTGCTAGTACAGAAGAGCATGTTCAACATTTGAAGAAAGTGTTAATTATTCTTCGTGAAGAACAATTCTATGCTGCTACAAAGAAGTGTGTTTTTATGGCGAAGAGTGTTTTATTTCTGGGGTATGTTGTGTCGGAAGAAGGAATACAGGTTGACCAAAGTAAAGTCGAAGCCATTCGAGATTGGCCGCAACCCAAGACGATAATGGAAGTTCGTAGTTTTCACGGGTTGGCTTCATTTTATCGGAGGTTTATTCCACACTTTAGTAGTGTGATGGCACCTGTTACGGATTGCATGAAGGGTAAACAGTTTGCATGGACGAAGGAAGCCGGAGTTGCTTTTGATCGGATCAAGGAACTCTTGACGTCTGCACCAATTCTAATATTACCATATTTTCAGCTAGTGTTTGAACTACATACTGATGCATCCAAGGTTGGGATTGGAGGAGTGTTGAGTCAGAGGGGGCGTCCTATTGCATACTTTAGCGAGAAGTTATCAGGAGCGAAGATGAGATACAGTACATATGATGTGGAGTTTTATGCTGTTGTGCAAGCTATTAAACACTGGAGACATTATCTATTTCAGAAAGAGTTTGTTCTGTATACTAATCATGAGGCTTTGAAGCATTTGAAAGGGCAAGACAAGATTTCAGCGAGACATGCATCGTGGATTGCATATCTGCAACAATTTACTTTTGTTGTTAAACACAAGTCAGGAGTGACGAATCGTGTAGCTGATGCTTTGAGTAGGAGGAATCATTTGTTGACAACAATGAAGGTTGAAGTGACGGGGTTTGACATGTTACTGGAATTATTTGTGGAAGATCCTTACTTTATGAAGTTTGTTGATAAAGTCAAGAATGGGGAGACGAATGAATTCGTGATGGTAGATGGTTTTCTGTTCAAAGGAAATCGACTGTGCATACCTGATTGCAGTTTGAGAATGAAAATTGTGAAGGAGCTACATGACGAAGGACATGTTAGGAGAGACCGTACATTACAGTTGATTTCACAGTCTTACTTTTGGCCATCAATGAGGAAAGAGGTGGAGAGGTTTGTGGAGCGATGTCATATCTATCAGATTTCGAAAGGAACTGCAACTAATGCTGGGTTATATATGCCGTTACCTGAACCAATTAAACCATGGGTTGATGTGAGTATGGACTTCGTGTTGGGATTACCGAGCACACAGCGTGGTAACGATTCCATTTATGTGGTGGTTGATCGATTTTCGAAAATGGCACATTTTATTGCTTGTAAGAAGACGGCAGATGCTGTTCATGTTGCTCAGTTATTTTTCAAGGAGATCTATCGACTTCATGGATTGCCAGAATCTATTGTGTCGGATAGAGATACTCGATTTCTGAGTCACTTTTGGTTAAGTCTGTGGAAAATGGTGGGAACGAAGCTGAAGTTTAGTAGTGCTTATCATCCGCAAACGGATGGACAGACCGAGGTTGTGAACCGATCGTTGGGAAATTTGTTGAGGTGTCTTGTACAAGATAATCTGAAGAGTTGGGATGTGAAGTTATGCCAGGCGGAGTTTGCCCATAATCATGCTGTAAATCGAAGTACTGGGTTTAGTCCATCCCAGATTGTATATTCTAGTATGCCAAAAGGACCGTTGGATTTAACGGTAATGCCACATTCAAGGGGGACAGTTAAGAAAGCTGTTGATTTTGTTGACGGGTTGACGGAATGTCATAAAATCGTTCAGGAACGATTGAAGAAAGCAAATGAGAAGTACAAACAATCTGCAGATTTGAAACGAAGAAATGTTGAGTTTAATGAAGGAGATATGGTTTATGCAGTGTTAACAAAAGATCGTTTTCCAGTAGGCGCTTATAACAAGTTGAAAGCCAGGAAAATTGGTCCGGTGGAAGTTGTGAAACGAATCAATGAAAATGCTTATAAATTGAAGCTACCAGATGATGTGTATACGTCTGACGTGTTCAATGTTAAACATCTCGTACCATATCATGGGGATGAACGAGCAGATGTGGAAGAATTTACAAATTCGAGGTCGAATTTCTCTCAACCTGGGGAGGATGATGTAGCTCAGGCCAGGAATGAAGGCATAAGTTGTACGCGACTTATGGAAGGAGTTATGGGTCGTGACCGACTCAAGGAAGCAGAAGACATAAGCGATCGACTTAACATGATGGGAGACTTAAGTCGTGACCGACTTAAGAGAGTGGAAGACCTAACTAGTGGAGAGGTGCAGATTATCAAAGATATTAAGTCGCCAGGAAGACCTACCGGGTTACGACCTAAGGGAAGTGCTGGGTTACGACCTAAGGGAAGTGCTGGGTTACGACCTAAAAGCTATAGGAGCAAGTGCTGGGAACGACTTAACGGAGCAAGTGATAAGTCGTCACCGAGTTACGACTTAGTTAAGTCGCACAGTTTTAAAGCGAACCATCTTATGTAGCTGAAACCTGAAGCCATGGATTTCCTGCCGAGTTAATCTGGACCGTTGTTTCTGAAGTCACTGCTATTGATGAGTCGTGATATGTTGTTAAGTCGGCAACGACCTAAGTGAATAACTGTTTGTTGTAATTTCTGTTATAAGTCGTAAGTCGGCATGGGTTTAAGTCGACAATTCGTAAGTCGTTCTGTACATGTCTTGAGTCGTTTGATTTTTAGGTCGTAGCTTTTGAGTCGTAGGTCGGCAAGGCTTGTATTGTGTTGTAAATTTTAAGTCGTATGTCGTCTGTAGTTCTTGAGTCGTACGTGATAAGTCGGTTCCGACTTAGGACTTGTGCATATTTTGTACCGCGTGAGTTGTAGCCTATAAATAGGCAAGTTGGGTCATTTGTAATGGTTGTTGATTTTTGAATAAAATTCTCTTTTGATTGCTGTGTGCTTTCATTCAAATTGGTAGTTGAGTGTAATCTCCTATCTCCTCTTTCGGTTAATCGGGTGCGCTCAATTCAACGATTGTAGAAGCCGATTCGCGGAATCAAGTGCGCTTGATCAACGCTTGAAGAATTGAAGATCTTTGAACCCGGTATCGTGCGCGATCAACGAGTTCGGGATAGCTAGAATTCGGTATCTTCGGATCAACGAATTTGGGCATTTCAGTATCTTCCAATCCATCGATTACTATTTTCACCGATTGAAGATTGTTTTGTGTAATCCGCTATGTCAATATTACACCACACAATAGGAAAAAAAAACAAAAAGCATACTTTTATTACGAATAATATTGTATAAAGAGTCAGTATACAAAACAAATTACATAATTGCTTTTATGACATACCACTAACTTTTTTAAATGCGGTCCCGAGGGCCTCTCTTTTATATTTATTTAGTTCGACATTCTTTTCAAACCAAAAAAGGGACTATTCGGCTAGGTTATCTTGGAGCGATAATTGATCTAGATCCTTTCACACTGTAGATATAGGGACATCCATATTTTTCACGCTTTATTCATTATACTTAATTGAATCTTTAGAATAATGGCTACGTAACACAAATCGCAATCTTCTTCACTTTGTCATGGATCGGATGAATATAAGCAAAGAGGTGTATTACTCTACTCTCGATCATCTTCAAATACAAAATTATTTGAATTTAGATGTTTTGAGAACTGCCTGAATAGCCAAGACATTTTATGCAGTGAATTTGATACCAGATCCAATGGTTTAAGTAGAAGATATACTGTAGATTGTGATATATATATATATATTAAAGAATGGAAATGAGTTATACACACACATCCTGGTCATGGAAAAATAACATCCTCTCGATATCCATCCTCTGATAATAAATTGGTACTTTCCACAACTTTTATTTTCGGACCTGATAGCGCCTTCCGTCCATTTAATAAGAGTGCAATTTCTAGGTGTCTACTTTATAGTCGTCCATGGTCAATTCGATATCCTATATTATATTGTTCCTTGAATACTAGGACGAAACAAAGTTGAATTTGATTTATCGTGAGCTTCTTAAATTTGAAGCAGCATACGAAGGCGGAATACTGGAGTTGGCTCCAGCCTCATAAAACATAAAAGATTAAATGTTCGTCGGCCCCATCAGTGTCTTAACATGTGATATATGCTCTGTTTATCAGCTCCACCGTACAACTTTTACCACTTGTACAAAAAGCACACCTTTTGAAATTAATTAATAATAGGCATCCCGTGGGTAATCTTGACTTTATAAATGAATTCACGTTGCCGACTATAAAGTACGTGCACATCCAATTTTGTGAAAAGCTATGTATGGGTCCCTATGAAACACTATACTCTATCTCTCAATCTTTTTCTTAGCAGGGTCACGCAAATTTGCGTATTACATCACCCCTTATTTTTCTATCCAGTGTGGAAACTTGACTGATCGCGCAAATACTACGGGATGATTTCACACTGTGGTCTCTACATGTTCTCAAGTACGGTCAAACAAACATTTTAATAGTATCTTAAAATAAGGTTTTAGCTTCTTACCAAACATTAACAAATAATAGTATATCACCCGCTTCATTTTAAGGGGAGTGAAACTTTGACTTGTTCCATGTCAATGATACAAATTATTTTAAATAACTTTAGTTTGAATATCGTATTCAACTTAAACCTTCGAAGTGGATTTGATGTTGGTTACCTGGATGACAAGGGTGTAACGTCCTATAGATAATATTTAAACAAGAAACGGCTCTCAAGTCCTTGTTTTCAATACTCGGATACAAAACATCCATACGCTTGTCCATTTTTAAATTTAGTCCCTTTTAGTGACTTTTACTTATTTTATTTTCATTTTGCCCTTACTGTTGATTCACAGTCGTTATTCATTTTTTTTGGTCATTTTCCTTTCTTCTTCCTTATGAATCTCGTTATCCACTTTCGGCTAAAAATTTAAAAAATTCCGTGGCTCGTTATTCACAGTATGTATTTACTCTGTTAAAAAATTAAAACTGCAATATAATTTGCATTTTACCGTGGAATTATTGTATATTATCATTTTTGGTAAACATATTACTCTTGTTTATTAAAATTTAATTTAGATTTGTTTTATTAGATGTTTTTTAGCATTTGCAAATTATTGTGTTCATGTTTATTCTACTTTATGCTTATAATATAGTTTTAATACTGTTTATTTTTTTATATTTTATTGTGTTATTTCAAATTCAAAACATAGTGTCTTCTTTTTATGTTGTTGCAGTTCCGATGATAACAATGGAAGTGTTTTGGTTGTATTTGTTAATTTGTTAATATGGGTATTAGTTGTAGCAAGAGAGTTACCATTGGTTATTCTCTTCACGATTTGAAATTTAGTCTATGCAATGTTTTCCAAGAATACGTACCATCTTCTTTCGAGTTCTCTTTTAATTTGGAAAACAAAATCCGAATTATTGAAACAGATTTCGACTTGCAATCTAGATTGTGCTTTTTTATGTTTAGACACGAAGATTATTTTCATATAAATATTAATCGAAGCATGTCTTCTGAAGATGTTGATATCAGTAGTAATTCAGCTGTTATACACTACAACAAAAGTAGCTATTAGCTACACTATATGGTAGCGTTTGTTACCAAAATGCAACTATAGACATTTCTCCTCTTTGCTTACGCCGAAAGAAACGCAACCAAAAAATGGATTTAAGCATTAGAAAACCATGGCCCTTAATTTTTTTAATTCCCGCACTTTTCATTTCCACACTGTCTATTTTCCATTTCTCTCTTCTCACTTATCTTCGTGACCCTAGTTCTCATCTACAGCCACGTCCACCTATACCTCCTTCTCCACCTCCCTCTTCTACCCCCTCTCTGCTTCCACCTTGTGGCTACTTTTGCTCATTTCAGTTTTCATCCTATCTACGTCCACCTATCATTTTCGTCATTCTCCTTCCCGAACAGATCCGATTATTCCCCCGCTTCGTCCATGTCCCACCCACCTTCTGTCAAGAACAAGTTCTCATTCATTTCCAACTCCTCGTCTTCATCTTCTCCGCTCAATATCCCTAATCTTGATCCGAGCTTGCCCCAAATCAGATCTATGGAGAAGAAATCGAAAATGAACACAGTGACCACACCACTGATGTGGAAGAAATTAGAAGAAATCTAATGAAATCTGATGATAAAGGAGAAGAAGCAGTGATTTTACAGGAGGAAAACAAAGTATTAGAAGAGGTTATTACACCAAAGGAAAATAAGACGGTGATTGAATCCCAACTGAATTGCGATTGCTGCGATCACGGTTCATCGCCTAAGAATACTGTTGCGGTAAATTTTGATTTTATTATCAATTGTGTTATTATTATTTCTTGTAGTTGTGGGATTAAATAATAAATTGAAATGGCAGGGGAACGAAGGGAATAGAGGAGATTCCAATAGGGTTGAATGCAAATGTGGAATTGTTCGGGAGATGATTTTTACTTGATTGTTCAATGCAATGCAGGATGAGGGTGCTTCTGCATGTAAATGTTTTTCTTCTTTCTTTCTTTTTAACTTTGCACAGAATCTTGTTCTTTGTTTATTGTTGAATGAAATTAACTAGAAGCAGTTTAATCAGTTTAGTGAATGACTATATTTTGTAATTTCTTGACCTATTAAACAACGACAAATGGAATGTAAACGATTTCTTACTAGTGATTTAAAAGAATTGTAAATAAAATCAAAAGATGTATTTCTTGTGTTACTAAAAGAACTATAAGAGAATCCTTGATTATTTCCTGTGCATGTACTTCAATTCATGATATACCCCTCTTATACAATGTGGTAACCCATCCTTCGTTCTATTTAAAATAAAATCATGGACTTGTCCGAAGGTATGGACTACTATAAAAGTGTCAGAAGAAAGGAAGGTATGCTTATGTATGTATGCTATAGTTATATACATTATACTTGCCTTTCCATATCTATATTTGCTTTTCAGAGTTTCAATAAGTACTAATCAATTGGAGCAAATGATTTTACGAGTATAGGTTGTATCATTCTTTACGCAATTTTCCTTGTATGTATAAATTCATGGAGCATTATATTTGTAGAGTATAACTATGGAAAAGGAAAATTGGTTCCAAACAGCAGGAGGCCATTATACTCAGGTTTAGATTTCAAGTGATAGCTATTTGAAATGTGGTCTTGTATATCGAATCAACGCATGGATAATTCATATGAGCAGTTTAGGTAGCAGCCAAAGGATTGTGAAATGCCCGAGTTTGATGGCCCCAGCTTTTTGGAAAGGTAATACAGATCAATCACATTAGTTTGATATGTTAACGACTACTTCAACTTCCTAGTAAGAGGAACACAACTTATATATTAGTCAAAAAGTAATTATGTTCGATTTAGCTCACATTAGTTTGTTAACTAATAATTAATATTTTCAATGATCTGAATAGGGAATGATGTGAACATGGATGTTTTTGGACTATCTATGGCTGATATGATGTGTAGCATACTAATTCTCAACAAATATTGAATGTTATCAAGTTCTGAATCATTTAAGTCTTTGTACATGTAAATATCATATGTTCTTTGTCTCTTGTTTGTTTATTTATCAGAACTACTTTAGCCCCTGTAAGTCTCTTCCTCTGTTATAATGTCCGATTTTAATGACTATATAAATTTTCCTCCTTTGTTATAATGCTTAGCCCCTGTAAGTTTGTAGACCCAATTTACCCTTAGTGAAAAATATTCACAGTGTCCTATTATTCTTTAGAGGTGGGACTAAAGGTGGTGGAATCAAGATGACTTTTGAGTGTTACTTCTATGGATTTGGATCATACAGAAATATTATATATACTCTTAACTTGAAAGAAGACTAATTGTACTATCTGTTCACTTTATTAGCATCTCAAACATGACATAAGCATATTGTTTATATGTATACATATACATATTTATTACCTTGGTAAGCTCACAAATGTTGTTCCTTTGATCATTAAGACTCGGTTCAAATCGCATCCCCTCTTACCGCGTGGGTCGGGTTCTACTGCAATTTCTACACGTGCTAGTTTGATTGCGATTCCAAGTTGGGAATCCACCTATTATGCTAAGATGAGATGGTGTGGCAACGATTTGTATGATCGGGAAAATAATCCAGAAGCATTTATGCAGCTTGGCGTTGCCAAGAGTTCATTGATTAAAGATATGATGGGGGAATGGTTACATTTAATTTAGGGAAGGTTAAAGGGTTGAATATGAGTGGCCTGTGCACATATCAGCCTTTTGATGGAGTCAAGGACTTGAAAATCGTAAGTATGTTTAGTTTTCATACAAATATTTAGACAATTTTTTTTATTTTAGTATCTGGATACTGAAATAGGAATCCATTAATTTTGGCCTATCAGTATTGTATTATGTTTGGGGTTTATGCTTAAGTGTGTTGTTGACCATTTACTTGCTTAACCTTTAGTCATTGAAGAGCCTTTACACTACATGTTCCCATGTTTTCATTTTGCTTTTAAACTGATGTTTTTTGAAAGAGACCAATTTTACTAAATTGGCCGTTGATAAGCTATTCTATGATATAATCTCTATATGATAACTTTATGTCGGTGACATGGTCATATTATTAAAGTACTGCTGCACAATTATTAGAATTTTTCGAGTCTCCCTTGCCTCAGACTTATGTATTAAATTAGTAAGCTGTTACATACGTATTTAATCTTGGATTCTAGATCTTTAATGTTTAGCATTTTAGATCTTTAACCTTAATCTTTTACATAGTCAAGCATGCAAGCATTGCTGTTATCGACCAAAAAATAAATTACCATGTCAAAATGGGGATATAAGTTAAATTCAATAGTCTGATTCGCAACAAACATCAGTTTTGATTCCAAATCAAGAGGTTTTTTATGATTCAATTCCCAAAATTCATCAACGTGCTATTTTTTTACACTCAATTTTAAGCCTAGTTCAACTAGTAAATGGTGGAAGAAGCTTGAGGGATGAATTTTACTTGGAATGTCATTTACAGGGCCTAATAAGCATGATATTGATGTTTCTACCTACGAAATAAAACTAGGAATAATGACACAATTACGTTTTTAATATATTCATATATTGTTCATCTATTTCTAAAACTTGATATAGAGTTTCATGTATAACAATAGTTATGATATATCACCACAGTTAACTATTCATATTTACATACCAACCAATAAATGGAACATAATTATTAATTGTTTCTGTTGAGTTCAATATCTGTTGCAGCCTACAGCAAAAAGATTTATAACGACTCAATTTGAGTTTAATATTTGTTACAACCTACAGCAAGATAATTTATAATGACTCAGTTTCAATATATGAATAACTCGTTGACTTGGGCATCTTATTTAAATTTCTTAATGGTAGGTTGCTTTAATATTCCAAAGTCTTCAACAAGTGATTTTATGAAAGCCTCAAAAACTGTTAGAATACCACTTGTTGTGAATTTGCTAGACAAAATAAGTGGCAATTATAAAATAACAATAGTTAATTTGATAAAGAGATCTGACTCCCAGTACCATTCAATTAGCATCCATCCTTCTTTGACATACACAACTAGCTAGCTTATTATATAAATAATAATGTAACCTTGTGAATACGAACTCAAAATTTGGAGTATTTTCTCTTCTGATACGATATACAGTGCTCACAACTGAAAATAGTAAATCGGAAAATAGTATAGGGTAAGGGTGGTGTAAGGAGTCAGACTAGGCATGGTAGCTCGAATGGAGCTAATGGCAGATTTATCAAGGGTGGCCGTGTTTCTAAATTGGTGGATCATTTTCGTAGCTTACAAGAAAATGATAACGAGGTATGATATTAGTAGTAAAGCTTTTTGTGAACATGTGTCTTAAGGGTAGATGTGAAGTTGATTTGATTGCAAAAATACACCTAAGCATTAATTATACTAGATATAACTAATAAATTGAATTGAAGGTAATTTTATAATTTGAAAGCATAGTTAACGCTTTCCATCTCTGCTAATATTTTCTTGTTAGCATTAGTTAGTAGTGGATCACTTTCGTAGTTCACTGGGAAATGATAATGATGTATGATGTTGGTAATAGTTAATTAACAGTATATTTGGTAACCAAAACATATAATGATTTTGCCTTTATCAAAAAGTGTCTTGATTATAGGAAGAGCCGAAAAATCAGTTTATCAATGCATTGGTTAGTTTAGTTAAAATATTTTCTTTCAAATAAAGTCGAAATAAAATGACACGTTAAAAGTGGTTTAACTTTTTTGCATTGAAATTGTACCTTTAAACTTATGCAGCATATCATGTTTAATGATATATTACCCAGGCCAGTTACCAATTTTGAAGTATTGATTTACATGTTTCTACTTTGTCCTTTAAGTAGATCATACAGTGCAAAATGTGTATAATTTCTGGTATACACCTAACCTTCCATTTATTTTTAACGTACGAAGTACATCATTAATAATTATGGCCATAACTATTCAAGGGGAAAACAGTTCCATGTATGAATCATGAAACAACAAAGTCTCTTCATTTTTTGACCAATTATGGCCGTCTTGTAACCTCTGTTGATAAATTTTAAGATTTTGCTACCGTGACAATAAGAATTTTCTGTCAAAATGTAAGAATAGTGTATCTGGAGGGATTTAGAGAAATTCAATTTGGTAATTTGCTTTATGGTCCCTCCTAAAATTTTGTTTCTACGGTGGAATTTATAGCATTTTAATAAATGTTATGGATGATTCTTTCAAAGAAATGATATATAGTTATATACCCCTTTTGTCTTTTCAGGGATGTAATATTTTTATCATTGATATGTATAAGCTATAGCTTCCTAATACAACATAATTTCTGCTTTAATGATCAACACCGCGAACTACTAAATTTTTTACTTCATCGCCTACTTATATTACTGAATATTTGGCAACAACCTGTAACAAAGGCCGTGTGAATCTTTGTCTTCAGTTTGATGTACATCTCACATTGCTTCCTAAGGACGAACAAAGTGCACGTACGTTAGAGAGGCCATACATTTGCTGTCGACCAACTATCACTATTGGAAAACTTTGTCAACTGATATTTTGCTCTTTGCATACCTATATTCTTAATACAAAAATCATAATATAGCTCCTCCACTTAAAATGCTTATTCACTTTTGCAGTATGTCGCTATTGAGACTTCAGCAAAAGCTGAAGAAGTCGAGGTGTTCACAAGGAAACCTCAAAATGCAGTTAAGACTGAACCAGTAGACTCTGCAACAGTGAAATCAAAAGATTCACTTGCTAGCTTGCGCGATTAATTTACTAATAGCAGTGGAGATTTGGTACACATTATAATCATTTTACAGAAATTTTGTGTGCGGTTTGCTGTATACATTTGATGTGAATGATTCTATTCGATCATGTTAGGTATTGGATTATAGGATAAAGAAGCAGAGTTTGTAGAGTGGGGAACAATACTTGAGAGTTGGAAATATGCTTGCATGTACAGTTTCAGGTTCTGTGGAGGACGTAATATGGACTTGAATGCTTATTGTTTATGTTTTGTATGAGGCAGCGCGTGCTCTTGATGCTATAGGTTAGCCTTGTAATACAGACCACTGCAATCTCATTTTCCATTTTTTTTCTTGAAATATAATCATAACTTCAATGTGAAAATATGATGTGGAGTAAGAGGGTTGTTTGTATTTATGACAGTAGTCACTATTTGCATTAGACTATTAGTAATAAACTGAGAATGTTTATGCACTGAGGTTGATTCAAATATTGAGTTAGCCTTTTGTTTATTGTGCTAGTTAAGTTCTTTTGCTTTCATTTGAACTATGGTATTACGAATAAATATACTTGCATGCATTCAGCTTTATATATCCTACACGGTTACCTTATTGTTTGACAGTAAGTTCAAGAGTAGTTATGCTAATTGTTTATGTTTATTCAGCTCTCAAATTCAAACACTAATGGAACCATCTAAAGTGTAAACTTAAAATTACTTTTTGGTAGCTCCTAAACTGTTTGCCAATGTTTTCCCGATCTGAATGTTAGATATTTAGAGCCATTGATGATAGATAGATAATGTATAGTTACTGGTGGTAGAAAATATCAAAACTAAAATACGCGGTTATTCAATAAAGGGTAAGATCATCTCATTGGATATATTATGCTTCAACCCTTGTCTAAACCAAAAATACTTAGAAGACTTGTCCTACACAACTTCAACTTTATTGGTTAAAAGTGTTTCTTGTATGCCAGGTCCATCTTTTATTTTTAATAACATCCTCATTGGCTTCTAAAATAATAGGTTCAAAGAATGATGAGAGGCATGAGAGGCGAATTTACTGACATTTTAAGAGGTAAAGGAAAAGGAACTGATGATTCACCAACTCAAATTACGTACAGTTTATAATATTTTGTTCAATTATAATTGTAGTATTACTATTATATTAAATTAAGTTTATGAATATTAATGAAGTTTATAATAATTATAATACTAAAAATAAATTATAAAATATCAACCAAGTTTAATTAGTTTTATAAAAATTAACTATGTTCATATATATATATAATAAGCAAAAAAAATTAACTATAAGATTTATAAAAATTAACTAATTAAATATGATAATAATAATAATCAAAATAAATTAACTAAGATTATAAAAACTAATTTCGTTAATTAAGTTTTATAAAAAATAAAAAAGTATAAAAATTAACTAAGTTGATAATAATAATAATAATTTAACTATTGTTTGTGAAAATTAACCAGGTTTATAATAATAATATTAATGCTAATAATGACAACAACAGCAATAATCATAATAACAATAAATAAACTAAGTTTTTAAAAATCAACTAAGTTTCATAACAATTAACCAAGTTTGGAATAATACTAATACTAATAACAATAATATTTATAAATTATAAAATAATAACCAAGTTAACTAAGTTATAATAAAGTTAATGATAATAATAATGCCAATGATGATGATGATGAATTATAAAGTATTAACCAAGTTAACTAAGTTTTATAAACATTAACTAAGTTTATAATAATAATAATAATAATAATAATAATAATAATAATAATAATATATTAACTACATGTATGTAATTCTAATTGTTGACATATATGTAATTCTATACATTATTTTGATATCCTCTGACATGTATGTAATTCTAACTATTGATCGTTATACTTGTCCACAGGTAATTAGCATTTCCGAAGTAAAGAACAGCTGCATCAAAGAATTATCGGTAATTAAGCCATGAACAAGACTTTAACTTTTATATATTATAATATTTTGTTCGTACTAGTTGTGTAGACTTGTTTGTAAATGGTTGTGGTATGTGAATTCGCTTATTTTTTTCGAAATACTATTATTGAAATGATTATGGATATTATACTTGATTATGCGATTATTGAATATGATGATAATCGATGTTGATTTGAAAATGATAATTATGTGATAGATTGTTGGTTTTATATGGCTATTATATATAAATGATTGTCGGAAATGATAAAAGCCATTAACAGTAAATAGCGGCGTTTAAAATGTGTTGTGCATCAATCAATAAGTTTTAGTAGCGTTTCAAAAGTGCATGGGAACAAATGCAATTTAAAAAATATTGTAGCAGAGAAAAAATGCAACAAAAAATATGTAGTAGGACAGAAGAAACGCTGCAAAAAAAACTTTTGTAGGATTTCAGAAACGCTACAGTATGTTTGTTTTTGGTAGCGTTTACTACAACGCAACTAAAACTTTCAGACTTTTAGTTGCATGTCGTGTCGCAGCGTTTACTGAAACGCTACTAAAAGTTTTGGTAGCATTTTTTCAACGCTACGAAATGACTTTTCTGGTGTAGTGTTACTATCATTAGTCCTACAAATAATGTTTCAAGTTGTGATTCTACTATGACTAATGGGAATGCTCATTGTGATTTAATGTTTCTTTTGAAGAAGGACCATTCTATTCCTATATTTACTATAAATGGTCAAATATTCCCTGGAGGCGTTAGTGAGTTTAAGCTCAAATTTCTTTTGTATTGTCTTCGTTGAGGTTATAGGATGAAGATGATCAAAAATGACACGGTTAGAGTAAGTGCAAGATGTTCTAGAGTTGGTTGCCAATTTTATGTATATGCATCAACTTGATTTAATCTTTCAAGCTATTTTGTACTTAAAACTAGTAATCTTTTTCATTCCCATGGCGCTAGTGTTGTTGATATCATCATCCACCTACATCAAGTAAACTTGTTAAAAAATTGGCGATCGAGTTTATTCGTAGTAATCCTCTTACTATAACCAAATATATAGTCGATCATTTTAGAAATGAATATGATATTATACCGAGTTACTACTTTGCATATAAAGGAAAGCAATTAGCAATAGAAGAGAGTTCTATTGCTTTGTCCTATCATTAACTTAATTGGTATGTTGTTGCTTTGTAGAAAACTAATCCTAGAAGTTATATTAATTTGGAACTTAATCCGTATAATTCCTAATTTGAAAGAATATTTATAGGGCATTGTTTGTACTAAAATTGGGCACAACACACTTCAGAAGTTTTTGAAGAGATAAAGTGAAGAAATTAAATGGAAAAAGAGGAATTATCTAACAAAATCTCCAAATCTCAGATATGAAAATAATTAACATGCAAGGAGACATAAGAATTTAGAGTAGTTCGGCGTATTGCCTACGTCCACTATGAAGTAGTTTGCTTTATTGATCTATCTTTGACGATTAGAAGTGAATTCAATGAATTATAGCAGGTAATTATGATTTGCAGTAGTGAAATTCGTTGGTAGCAGCAGCAATGGAGTTCAGATCTGGATCTGGCAGAGTCTGGGCGTTGGAAATCTCAAAAAAGAAGAAGAACCCCTTTTCTGTTGACTTTGGGGGTCTATTTATAGGTGTAGGAGGCTGATATTTCGCTCAGATCTCGGGAGACCCTCTCTGGCACTTGACCAGGCCCGCGCGCCCAAGCCCGTGAAGTTTCGGTCCGATCCGTGATCGATACGAACGGATTTCGTATCGATCAAGATTTCATCCAATGGAGTCGAAATTTGGCGTGGACATTCTTTAGCATGCACGTAGTCTTCTGTGAAAATTTCATAGCATTTGGACTTGTAGATTAGGAGATATGATCGATACGAAATGGGATTCTCGGTTGGCTGCTTCGTTCGACTCCCTCTATTCGACTCGGTTATGTTCGACTCGGTCACTTCGAATCGATGGCGGCATGTGTTGGCAGGTTGACGTGGCGTGCGTCTTTCGCATCGATCTGTAGCGTACCTAGTTCGAATTGATGAAGACAGTCTAATTCGAATCGGTCGATGTTGACTTGTTCGCATCAATGGCAGGCGTGCGTTTCTTATCGATTGGTGATCGATCGATACAAATAGAACCTTTAAGACTAAACGATGCGAAGCAGATGCAAGTGTTCGTTGCCGATGGATATGAAGCGGGCATTGGTCGATCGAGTCGAACTGTTGCTTCCTGATGGATATGAATTTGGTCGAGTCGAATAGTGGTTCTGTGATGGACGCGAAGTGGAGCGAGTCGAACATTGGTTCTCTGATGGACACAAAGTGGAGTGAGTCGAAGTGGAGCGAGTCGAAGTAGGCACTCCTGATGGATTCGAACTGAGTGAGTCGAACGCGAGGCTGTTTTTATTCAATTTTGCATCAGTCGTAACTTGAGCATACGAACTCGGATTGACTTGAGATTTGGAACGTTGGCTCTCATAGCTTCGCTTGTCGTGTCAAACTAGTTTTAGCTCGATCCGGACTCGGACAAAATTCTTCGAATTCCCTAGTGAGCCTGTGTATAACCGATCTCTAGGACGGACCGTCATTGGTTACTAGTCAGTTCCTTGGTGTTACGGATTTGCCAAAAGGCGGGATAACATTTGCCCCCTAAAGTACGTCTTATGGAAACATGATGTGCTTTGAAGTGCTGCAGTCTTCATTCTGAATAGTTATCGTCTTTTCGATGAATGCTGTAACCTTCGACTGTTTTTCTTGATAATGTAAACTGTTGACTGTCAACTGCTGTGCCCTGCATTGTTGCAACTGATTGCTGTATGCTAGTGATTAGCTGTTTGTTGTTGTAATCGTTATCAGATGGGTTTTCCACTCCTGTATATCTGGAATATCGAATATTAGTCCGACATACATGCATATATGTTAATCTGACTCTCGTTGACATTTGTACACTCACGAGTCGTTGTCAGTTTATTTTATATTGAATTCCGTGTCGATCCTCTCCTGAACCGACGTGAAATTCGTTGTAACAAAGCTCGATGGTCGTTTTTGAATGCTCCTTCGTATCGATCCTCTCTTGAATCAATGTAGAAGGTTAAAACATTGTTTTTGCATCAGTATTCGCTGCAATGATGGATACGAAATGGTTGTTTGTATCGATAGAGTTCAACGCCTTCTGAACAACCCCTGCTGCGCACTTCGAATCGATTGATTTGGAGTCATTGGATACGAACAGTCAATTCGTATCGATGGAGTTGGCTTCTGAGAGTCGTGATTTGATGGAGTCGAACTGAACAGGAGACGGAGTCGAAACGCACAGGAGACGGAGTTGAAATGTGCAGGAGACGGAGTCGAAGGTGATCGATACGAAGTGTGGTTTCATATCGATGGAGTCGAACTGATTGCTCGTATTGCTGCACCGGAGATGGAGTCGAAACGCACAGGAGATGGAGTCGAAATGCGCAGGAGACAGAGTCGAAGATAAGCGATACGAAGAGGAGCTTCGCATCGATGCACTGGAGACGGAGTCGAAAAGCTTGTTCGAAATCGATCCCGGGGTGATGTCTCGTAACCGGTCGAATCCATCGGGATGCGAATCGTTTATTCCTTTTGCTTTTGAGTCCATATAAATACTCTGTACTTAGCCATTTTTTCAGTTTTTACCTCTTGCTTTCCTGCCTTGCTTTCGTATCGTTCAGAGACTCGAGAAAAAAGAAGAAAACATTCTTGCCTTCGAACTGATTCAAATCCTTAATCACTCGAACTAACTACCAGTTTTAGGTAACCCACTAAGCGAATCCAACGCGTAAACGATGAGACTCGATCTTTAACACCAAATCAACCTAAGTCGTGATCGATCGAAGATTCCTTGGCCTTAGCTTCGTGTCGATCTGGAGTAGGGGCTTCGAGATGATGAGACGGAGGCCTTCGTATCGATCGATGGTTGAGCTTTGCATCGAATCGAGTGCTTTGAATACGTAGATTGATACGAAGGGGTTGTGTCTGATCGATTCGAAACGATGGCCTTCGATCGAGTCGAAGTGGATGGCTTTGGATCGAGTTGAAGCGACGACCTTGGATCGAGTCGAAGTGGAGGCCTTGGACCGATTCGAACTGCATAGCCCTTGGATCGAGTCAAAGTGGGTGGCTTTGGATTGAGTCGAACTGGAGGTTTTGAATCGAGTCGAACTGTGCAGCCCTGGGACCGATACGAACGTGTCCCTGAGAGATCGATTCGAACTTGAACCTTAGCGAGCGATTCGAACTTGAACTTGAGCGATCGACTCGAACTTGAACCTTTGATGATTGACAACGAACCTAACTCTGATGATATTGAAAGAACCTTTTGCATCTGAGCATCTAACTCCGACGAGCTTCATTTTTGGCATAATTAGACTTGACCTTTGGACTGCATATTTGATTTCCCTTCGAAGCTCGTCGATGGAACTGCAACTCTGACAAAATTTTAACAAACTTTAACTTGGGTTGATTGCTAATTTCTGGATGGCACGGTTGTGATGGTCAGCGATGACGGTCACTCCGACTGAATTTCGAAGTCTCGTCGTTTACATGATTTTTCCGATTCTGTAGAACTTCTTAACTGATATACAGTACCGCACTGCACAACACACTCACACAATTTATACTAGGGGATGCATGAGCGTTATTGTCTGTTTAACAATGATTTTTCATAAGCTAGCTAGTCATGGAACCTTCAAGTTCTTAGCAGCAGGAACTCCCGAGTTCAATTCCTTCAACCATCGAAATACCGGTTATTGAAGCCGAAGTTGTAGAGCCAGCTCCGGACGAGCGTTTAGGTGCCCGGTTCATTTGTCGTCCACAAGATTCTATGCCGTCTGGTATCTTCGAGGATATCCTAGGACGGATTTGTTTAAGGCACGGTTTGTCGCTTGACGACGTGTTACTGCCTTGGCCAAATGACAGGCCACATGATCACCCGGAAGGGTTCACTACTTTCAACCGTCACGCTTGCACAGCGAGGACACTTCCTCCCTTCAATCAATAGATAAAGGAGATGTTATCATTCCTTGGAATAGCTGCATCCCAGCTGCACCCCAACGGGTATGCTTTGTTGAATAGCACCTTTATCCTGTTTATGGAGATCCTCTTTTGACCGCCGAAGCCGATCGAAATCAGATATTTATTTAACGTCAAGAGCCGTGGAGACAACCCTTCTTTCACCTTCTTGGAAGCGGTCAGAAACGGTCACATTGTAATGGGCTCCTGGGGAAGGCTAAGTTACTTTAAAACCGAATGGTTCTACGTTCGGTGCCCCCCTGGATTTGCTAGGCGGTGGTTGGATAGACGTTAGCGTTGCCATTTTTCTCTTGAATCATTGAGATATTAGTAACCGTCTTCGAAACTGACATACTTTTCCTCTTTTATAGCTGCAATCTCTCGACCTGACGGTGCATACTTCCGAGAGCTGGTTCAGATCCTCCAAGCGTTTCTGGGCGGAGAGAGGCATATCGATTTGGTTCTGACCGACATAAATTTGAGGACCGTCGGGCTGATAGAACGGAGGCAGAGCATATGGCTGGAAGGGACACTTAGAGTGGCCCCGAAGAAACGGGCGAAGCGCGAGGCGCCCGGAGTCGTGATAACCGAAGAAGTTGATCCGGAGAGAACGCCTACCGATACCGAGCTCCCAGCTGGGCCTTCTTCTGATGTCCAGGATTCAGGAGAAAGGAGAAAAGGCAAGGTTGTTGCTCACAAGCGTTCTAAATCCGAGAGATTTAAATCCGTGGTTGTGTCCTTACCCGTCCCGAGGATTAGAATTTCGGAGGCTCCTCCCCCGCAAGTAGAGAATCCTTTTGATGGGCTTGCTGATATCCCGATTCCGGATTTTGTGTCATCTCAACACGACGCCGGGATGGAGGAGCTTGATAGTGCTCTTGAACTGAGCGGGTCGCTTACTATGAGTGCGGCCGACATTTTTGGTTGGTCGGGGGGTTGCACATGCATACACTTCACTACACTACATGATTCACAACTGTAGATCGTCCAACTTAGGTAATCACTAACTCTTTCTTCGTTTCTCATTTTCAAGTACTATGTCTGGAAAAGGATCGATGCTCGGGAATCTTCGCTCGGCCAGAAAGGCTTCTTCCTATTATGAGTCATGTAGGAGAGACTCGGATAGAGATCGCGATCGCGAGTACTCTAACCAAGATAGGTATGGGCGTGATAGGGACAGGGAATACATACATCGGTCTAGATCACGCTCTCCTCCTCCTAGACTTCCATCTCCACCTCCCGTTTTTGTTCCACACCCACCAGAGCCTCCTCGTCACAGGCCATCTTCTCATACTTCTAGATCTGAGACTCACCTTCAGAGAGTCGAGACCACAGCCTCCATGATTACAGAGCAGGTCCCAGTTGAGCCCACAGGAGAAGGGGCCCTTAAATTGGCTCAGATGAGGAAGGATTTTCCGAACATTTGCTTCGATGGCTATGTCTTCCCACCACACTTAAAAAGAACTCCGTCTGGAGTGGAAAACACGATGCATGAGTACGTTCATGACATCTACACCTAATACAGAGAGTGGGTAAAGGTTGCGGAGAAAGCTTCTAAGGTGGACTTTGAGCGAGCCAAAGCGCTTGAGAAAATGGAGACCGAACTCGCTTAAAGGGATCGGATTATTCAAGTGCTCACTGCTGAGGCCGAGTCTTCTCGGAAATTGGAGATTGAGGCCACCAAAAAAACTGACGAAGCGAAGGCGGCAATGGAGAGGTTGGGGCAGACACATGTTGCCCTGGTGGAGGAGATGGGCCACCGGAACACTACAGTCACCGTCGAGCGGGATGCGGCGGTCAAGGAACTCAATGAACTCAAGGCCAAATTCGCCGACATGGCCAAGGAAAAAGATGATGTGAACAACGCAGCCCAGGAGGCGTGCGAACAAGCTGTTCTGCCCAGGGGTGAATGGGATGCAGATGTGGCTAAAGTCCATAAGGTGGAGACTGAGGTCGAGGAGAGAGCGAAGTCGGCCGAGTCCAGGCTAGAGGCTGATATCGAAGACCTTCTCATTGTTTACAATGCTAACGTGCTGAGGCACAGGGGTCTAGCCTGGCTCGATGATTTTCCGACGCATCTTTACAACGCTTGGGGCCGACTGGTTGAGGAACAGAAGGAGGCGCATTCGGGTGAGTTTGTGGATTAATTTGAACTCGAGAATCGCATTCTGAGTGAAGATGAAAGGAAGATTCTTCACGAGTCAATGATTCTGCATGAGAAAGAAAGACTTGGCGCCCAGCACTTTGAAATAGGAGAGGGTTCAGGGGTTGACCACCATGAAGCGAGTCTTGAAGTTCCCGTGTCAACCCAGCCCGAATCCTCGTCTAGGGTCGATCCCCAGGTTGTTCCTGCTTATAATCCAGATCAGCCGCAGATGTCTCCTGCTGCAGTGCAAGTCACTGATGCCGCTCTGCCGCCTACGAATCAAACTGAGGAAGGTATTCTGAACATTCCACATATCTTTCTTAAGTTGAAATCTTCGATCGAGTTAAGTTCTAACAGTTCTCTTATTCTTTGTCCAGTGATCGATGCTGCACATGTTGGGCCTCCTATTACTCAAGAATCACATCAGACACAGGAGGCTATCGTTACCAAAGCGATCACCATGACTACAACTACCCCGCTTGACGATATGCAGGGGAGTACGATTGTGTTTGATGAGCAGCTGATGGATGAACTTTTTCGTTGTCACGGCTATCCTCTTGTTGACTTGTCATCTGTCATGAGTGGAAGTGATCCTGCTACAAGTTCTTCAATGCCGACCACTGATGCCCCCAGCGGAGCACGAGCAGTAACTGAAGAGGAGATGTTCGCTCAAATCGACGCTGAAATGGCAGCAGCAGCTCATGGTGGCAGTTTTGGAGGTGGGATGGCAGCACCGGGACCTGCTCCACTTAGAGTGATATCTCCTGGTGGTACTGTTTTCATCACCAGCGTGCCCATTCCACCTTCTGTACTTGATCCTGTTCCTCCTACTCTGCCCGCGGGGAGCATTCCTATCCACTCGAGTTCGGAAGAGGATGTTGATATAATGCCCTTGCCTGGAGACCAACCGCCGAAAAGCAAAGGCTCGAAGAGGAAAATTAGCGGTGGCACCAGTGGGTCTACACCGAGAAGGAAGCCAAGGAAGAAGAAAGATTAGACATGCTTCCCCGGTTTATTTTGACTTGCATTTTGTTAGCCGTGTATAGATGCAGGTTCGACCCCTGCTAGTAGGAATTTTTGGAACAAACTTGTATACGAATTTCTCTTATGAATAGTAGTAGAAATGAAACTTTTCCTTTTTGAGCTTC
Source organism: Allium fistulosum (assembly GCA_030737815.1). Lineage (NCBI taxonomy): Eukaryota > Viridiplantae > Streptophyta > Magnoliopsida > Asparagales > Amaryllidaceae > Allium > Allium fistulosum. The sequence goes on from CM060901.1 coordinate 457,299,633, forward strand.
TTGTGTATTTGTTTAAGTGTTTCAATGTTTGAAATGCACTTGTAAAGTTTCAGCTTTCGAGTTAAGTTTGTCCTTTTGCACCAAGTCTAAAAACTGTGGACATGGTTCGCGATTGGGAGGTGAGCTGAATTTTGACGTCGCACCGTTTCAGTCAATGGTCGATGCTTAAGTCATGCCCCCCAGTCTCGGGGATGAGTAGTTGAACATCAATCAGCGGTTGCTTCTCGCTTGCATCATGCTGAGTCTAGAGCCACAGAACGGATGTCTGAGTCAAGTGGAGACCGAGTGGTTTTTCCACGTTTGTCTGATTGTCGATGATCATATCCACACTCCGAGGATTATCATTTGTTTATCGGCGGTTGGTCACGCCGGCTTGAGTTTAAATCATATGTCCGCGATCTAGGGACTTGGAATTGATGTTTATACTTCGACTCGCACTCTGGGAGTTCGGAGTTGATATCCATACCTCGACTCGCGCTCTAGGAGTTCGGAGTTGATGTTTATACTCCGCTTCACACTCTAGGAACTCAGAGTTGATGTTTATACTCCGCTTCACGCTCTGGGAACTCGGAGTTGATGTTTATACTCCGACTCGCACTCTGGGAGTTCGGAGTTGATGTTTATACTCCGCTTCACACTTTGGGAACTCGAAGGTGATGAGTAGATAGTCAGTCACATCTGCTGTATGTTTTTTGGATTTTGTTCGCACTTTGGGAACGAAAGGTGTATCAGGATCGTGGACGGTCGGATCACATCCACCCTGAGTTAACAAGTGAGGTCGTTAGATGGACGGGTCCATCCTCCTCAAACTTGGTGCGGATGCGGAAAAAGTCGTTGGGCGGACGGATCCACCCTCTTCGTAGACGTATTTTTATACTCTAGTTCGCACTCTGGGAATCTGGAGTTGGTGTTTATACTCCGACTCACGCTCTGGGAGTTCGGAGTTGATGTTTATACTCCGTTTCACACTCTGGGAATTTGGAGTTGATGTTTATACTCCGCTTCACGCTCTGGGAACTCGGAGTTGGTGTTTATACTCCGCTTCATGCTCTGGGAACTCGGAGTTGATGTTTATACTCCGACTCGCACTCTGGGAGTTCGGAGTTAATGTTTATACTCCGACTCGCGCTCTGAGAGTTCGGAGTCGAATGAAGTATTGTCGTGTATCAATCCTTTTTTGATTCTGATGTGATGGCTTGTCCCCGAGCTTGGGTTTCACTTAACGAGTGACCGGTTGCATCACAGTCACTCTCTATTTGAAAAAATTCCACCATATGGTGAAACTTAGCTCTCCGTGCATAGTGATGATCATATGAAGCATTTCAAGTAAATCACAGCTTTGGCTCGAAGAGATTGCATTTTATTGCTGTTATGTGTAGTAGCGACGAAGACTTTCGCTGTTCCAGGCTCTTGGCAGAGTTAGACCGTCGACGATCGATAATTTGAATGTGCCATCTCCGAGCCTTCGTTCAATAACATACGGTCCTTCCCATGTCGGTTTCATATGCGAAGGAACCAGATAGATTCTTTTGAGGACGAGATCACCTAGTTCAAAGGTTCGCGGGCGGACCTTGGCGTTGTACAATCGGGCGACTCGACTTCGATGCGCAATTGCCCTCAAATCAGCTTCTTCACGCTTCTCATCTAGTAGATCAAGAGATTCAGCAAGTAATATAGCATTTGTCTTTGGATCATAGTATGTCACACGATGAGAAGGTACTTCTAGTTCAACTGGAATAACGGCTTCTGAACCATATGAGAGAGAGAATGGAGTGTGGCCGGTCGTGGTCTTGTGGGTTGTTCGGTAAGCCCATAAAGCCATAGGAAGTTCATCGACCCACTTGCCCCCGACCTTTTCCAGTCGTTTTTTCAGAATGGATTTTATAACTTTATTAACTGCTTCGACCTGTCCGTTTGCCTGAGGGTGTGCAACTGTAGAGAATTTCTTTTGGATGTGAAATCATTTGTAGAAATCTTTAAATTCAACACTGTCGAATTGGGTTCCGTTATCTGTAATAATGTTGTGTGGGAGACCGAATCGACAGATGATGTTGCGGACTACAAAGTTGATTACTTTCTTCGTTGTTATGGTAGTAAGAGCTTCGGCTTCAGCCCACTTTGTAAAGTAATCAACTGCGACGATTGCGTATTTCGCACCGCCTTTTGCCAGAGGTAGAGCACCGATGATGTCGATGCCCCACATTGCGAACGGCCATGGGCTGACCATTTGTGTTATCTCGGTAGGAGGATCTCTAGGAATTCGGGCATATTTCTGGCACCTATCACATTTCTTTGCATAATCCGACGCATCGCGATTCACGGTCGGCCAGTAATATCTGTATCGAAGTATTTTCTTGGCAAGTGCTTGCCCCCTTGTGTGATCGCCACATTCTCCCTCGTGCACATCGTGTAATACTCGTTTAATTTCATCATGAGCGATACACTGGAGTAGGGGGACTGAGTACCCTCTTCTGTACATGATTCCATTCTGGATGGTAAAGCGTGAGGCCTTCCAAAGGACTTGTCTCGTTTCACTCCTACGCTCCGGCAGGGTTCCGTGATCAATGTAATTTCTGAGTGGAGTCATCCATGAGTCCTTTTCGAGGACGGTCTCGCATACCCGGTCTATTTCTGCCCGGTCAATGCTTGGGGAGGATCGCGTTTCTATGGGAACGAGTCCCATTTGCTGAGCTTCACCTGTGCTGGCCAGATTCACCAATGAATCGGCTTTTGTTTGCGTTCTCGAGGTATACAATAAATGGCATAATAATCAAACTGATTTAGTACTTCCTGAACTCGAGCTAAGTAAGCAGCCAACCTTCGATCTCTTGCTTGATACTCTCCCCGTACTTGACACACAACTAGTTGTGAATCACAATAAACTTCCACTGCGATAATTCTCAAATCTCTAGCAAGTTTCAAGCCAGCTAAGAGGGCTTCATATTCAGCTTCATTATTAGTCGCATGAAAGTCAAACTTCAAAGCATAGCATATGAATCGGCCTTCGGGAGTTTCAAGTACAACACCAGCGCTCAAACACCGATCGTTAGATGCACTGTCGGTATAAAGCTTCCAGACGTACTCGGGGGATTTACTGGTTTCGGTTAGGTCCTCTGGAACGGTAAACTCAGCTATAAAATCGGCTAGGACTTGTCCTTGGATGGCTCGTCTTGGAGTGTAAGTAATGTCAAACTGGCTCAGTTCGATGTTCCACTTGAGTAACCTACCAGACGTCTCAGGCCGCGAAAGGACCTGTCGTAACGGCTGGTCGGTGTAAACAATAATGGGATGTGCCTGGAAATACGGTCGGAGCTTTCTTGACGCAATAACCCGGCAATAAGCCAACTTTTCTAGCTTCGGATAATTCCTTTCGGCCCCAGTCAATCGCTTGCTGACGTAGTATACCAGCTTCTGTACCTTGTCTTCATCTCGAATTAATGCAACGCTGATAGTGTTTTCTGATATTACCAAATATACGAATAACTTCTCATGATCGATAGGCTTCGACAGGATAGGTGGTGTTAATAGATGTTGAACTAGTGCTTGGAAAGTGCCCTCACACTCTGTGGTCCATTCAAAGTTTCGTCTCCCTTTTCGGATCAGATCGAAGAAGGGAATGCATTTGTCAGTGGACTTTGAAATGAACCTGCTCAATGCTGCTACCTTCCCATTGAGACTCTGGACTTGCTTTATGGTCTTTGGAGTTTCGAGATTTCTTATAGCCTAGATTTTTCCAGGATTAGCTTCGATCCCTCGAGCGTTGACTATGAACCCAAGGAATTTTCCGAATGCAACTCCAAAGTGACATTTCAGTGGATTTAGCTTCATTTTGTATTCCCGAAGTATGTTGAACATAGTTTCCAGGTCTTTAACATGGTCGGTGGAGAGTCATGACTTCACAAGCATGTCGTCTACATATACTTCCATGGTTTTCCCAATATGGTTGGCAAACATCTGATTTACCAATCGTTGATAAGTAGCCCCGGCATTCTTGAGTTCGAATGGCATAACTTTGTAGCAATAAAGTCCCAGATTGGTTACGAAGCTGGTATGCTCCTGATCAGGTAAATGCATTGGTATTTGATTGTAGCCAAAATACGCATCCATGAAGGATAAGAGTTCGTGCCCAGCTGTCGAATCTACTAGCTGATCGATTCTGGGAAGCGGGAAACTGTCTTTTGGACTTGCTTTATTCAGATCGGAATAATCGACACATGTTCTCCACTTTCTGTTCGATTTTCGGACGAGCACGGGATTCGACACCCATTTAGGATATAGAGCATCCCGAATGAACCAGTTCGCTTTAAGCTTTTCTACTTCTTCTTTAAGGGCGACAGATCTCTCTGGATCCATACCACGACTTTTCTGTTTGACCGGGACATGCCGTGGGTCAATGTTCAGGGTGTGGCTCGCGATGTCCGGCGAGATCCCAAACATGTCAGAATGCGTCCAGGCGAATACGTCAAGATTCGTCCGTAGAAATTCAACCAATTCCTCTTGAGTTTGCTGGCTTAGCTGAGACCCAATCTTTATTATTTTCGAATCATCATCACTGTCAATTGGGACGTCGATTGTCAGTTCGGCTGGGGATGCTTGACTTTCTTTAGATTCTCCTTCGTCTTCAGTTTCTCTCGGGTCAAGATCCTTGAGGAATTGGCTGGGGTGCCCGGGCCTGGGCCTGGGCGTTAATCGTCAATTATCGGCAAAACGGGCGTAGAGAGATTCCTCCACGCCCTTTCCTTTCTCCTTTCGCTACGCCTCCCGCAGCTCAGCAACATAACAGGCTCTCGCAGCAGCCTGATCTCCCTGAATGATTCCTACTCCATGATCAGTGGGAAACTTTAAACTTAAACACCAGGGGGCGATGGCTGCCCTGAATTCAGCGAGGGCCGGTCGGCCCAAGAAAGCATTGTAAAGGGAGTCTATGTCCAAAACAATGAACTGTAACATTTGCACTCTCCGACGTTCTCAAACTCCCAACTCTACTAGCAGTTCCACCATTCCAGTGTGTGTAGTAGCACTTCCGTTGAAGCCGTGGATTCGGGATTGACAAGGTTTCAAGTCCGTGGCTTCCATTCTCATTTGATCATAAGCTCGCTTAAACAAAATATGCACAGAGCTCCCACTGTCGACTAAGATTCTCTTCATCCAAGCGGGACCTACTTGAGCTGAGATGACCAGTGGATCGATAGTGAGGGCTTCGACTTTATCAGTGTCTCTGTTCCTGAACACGATGTCATCTGTCATCATCTTCGTTTGCTTGTTTGGAGCCCCTTCATCAAAACTACTACAACACTCGAAGTCCGCATGTCTGATAGGACTGGCATACGACTCCATTTCCTTCCAGCTTCGATCTGCTGGGTGTGGACCACCACTTATTGTATTGATAACCAACCTCCCGCCTATACGAGCGGGTTCCTCCTGTCTTTCCTGATTCAGCGCACAATTCTGATTGGATGGGCCCACACCACCAGACTGCGGCGCCCGCACATACTGATCCAACTTCCGTTCACGTATCAGTTTTTCAATGAGGTCTTGTAAGTGACGACACTCATTGGTGTTGTGGCCATAACTCTCATGAAACCTGCAAAATTTCCCTGTTTGGATTTGTCTTTCAGTTGGTGGTTTCGGGAAGGTTTCTTATATTGCATGGTATTGCAGGTCTGCAAATACACATTTTCCAACGACGTGTTCAATGGAGTGTAATCATCGTACAGGGAAGCTCTACGCCATGGACCACGGTTCTGATCGCGCCTTTTGTTTTGATTCCCATTGTCCCTCTGCTGATTCTGTTTATTTTGGATGTTCAACTGAACTTTTCTAGAACTATCTCCGGATTGTTTAACAGTGATGTTACTTTGGATTCCTTCGATGTTGGGCCCTGCGTCATCCTGCTTCCTAGACTGTTTCGCATCCTCCCTTCTCAAGATTTGGGCTGCCTTGGAATTGAAACGGTCCAATGACGCAGGTGGTTTTCCGGCTAACCAATTTCCGAACTCGGAATCAGCATCAATCCCCTTAGTCAATGCCATCAGGATAGAGTTATCATTAGGATTGCTTATTTCTGCACACGCAGCATGGAATCGCTCCAAGTAACGTCTAAGTGTTTCTCCGGGAGCTTGTGTAACACTAGACAGAGTGTTAACATCTTTAGGCCTTGCTACGTGCATACAGAATTGTTCAACAAACTTGGTAGCCATATGATCAAAATTGGAAATGGATCGTGGTGGCAAACGAGTAAACCACATGGTTGCAATGCCCCCAGGGAAATGGGGAAACTACGGCATTTTACTACGTCATCAGTTCTTGCAACATTCATCAGCCATTCGTACTTCAGGATGTGTTTGTTGGGATCAGAACTTCCTTCATAGACTGGCAAAGTCGGCATCCTGAAGCGCCGAGGTGGTTCAGCATATAGAACGTCATCGGTGAAAGGGGTATGACTCCGGGAGATTCCCCAGTCGTCATTAGAGAGACCTTGACTTTCACGAATCATTTGGTGGATCATCGTTGGTATATCCGACATACGGATACTAGGAGCATGTTGTGCCAAGGTGTGGTCGGGTTCCACAGCACGAGTCTGGGCCGGACGCGGTTGACGGTCCGTGCCTCGCCTCCTTGGTTCAACATCCTCAGGGACATAAGGCTCAGGAGTCTGCTCCCGTTGGTTACGTTGAGAATCAGCTTGGTTTCCAGCATCACCTCCTCGTTCAGTTGTGGTGGTAGTAGCAATGTTTCTTGTGACATGATAAGGAGCAGCACCTCCTCGGGATGAAGGTCATGTATGATGACTAGTGGATGGTCCGCTTCTGGGTTTTCCAATATTCGAAGCAGGCTGGTGCCCTGTGGCCTGGGTGTAGCTTACACCTAGCCGTGGGCGTATGGATCTGGTTTGGCCATCAGAGGAGGCTGAACTCTCTATGGAAGAATAAGAACCTTGGTCTCTTCTGGATCTTCTTCGCCTTTGGCGATTTAACTGGTTGGTCAACTCTGCGTTGGCGCGCAGTTGTTCAGTTAGCTGTTGTCGACTCTGGGTCAATTCTTGGAACATCGTCTGGAACTCTTGTATGGTAACCGGACCTGTTGGATCTGAAGGTCCGACGGCATCTTGGTTTGATGGAGGCAATTGCGCGGGCTTCTACATGTCCCGTCCTCCCTGATCAGCAGCTGTAGAAGTAGTCCGTGTACTTACCATGGTGAGGTGATGAAAGTCCTTTCCTAGATCTTATGCGAATCTGAATAGAATGGAAGGGCTTCAAAGTTCTAGATCTGTATTTTCTTCTTGGATTTATGCAATCCGATATAGATAGGAGATCCAAAGAGCAGGAGAAAAATTGGGTTTTTGTCAGTGAATGCTCCAAAGTGTTTGTACCAAAATTGGGCACAACACTCTTCGGAAGTTTTTGAAGAGATAAAGTGAAGAAATTAAAAGGAAAATGAGGAATTATCTAACAAAAACTCCAAATCTCAGATATGAAAATAATTAACATGCAAGGAGACACAAGAATTTAGAGTGGTTCGGCGTATTGCCTACGTCCACTATGAAGTAGTTTGCTTTATTGATCTATCTTTTACGATTACAAGTGAATTCAATGAATTACAGCAGGTAATTATGATTTGCAGCAGTGAAATTCGTTGGTAGCAGCAGCAATGGAGTTCAGATCTGGATCTGGCAGAGTCTGGGCGTTGGAGATCTCAAAAAAGAAGAAGAAACCCTTTTCTGTTGGCTTTAGGGGTCTATTTATAGGTGTAGGAGGCTGATATTTCGCTCAGATCTCGGGAGACCCTCTCTGGCACGTGACCAGGCCCGCGCGCCCAAGCCCGTGAAGTTTCGGTCCGATCTGTGATCGATACGAACGGATTTCGTATCGATCAAGATTTCATCCAATGGAGTCGAAATTTGGCGTAGACATTCTTTAGCATGCACGTAGTCTTCTGTGAAAATTTCATGGCATTTGGACTTGTAGATTAGAAGATATGGTCGATACAAAATGGGATTCTCGGTTGGCTGCTTCGTTCGACTCCCTCTGTTCGACTCAGTTCTGTTCGACTCGGTCACTTCGAATCGATGGCGGCATTTGTTGGTAGGTTGACGTGGCGTGCGTCTTTCGCATCGATTTGCTGCATACCTAGTTCGAATTGATGAAGACAGTCTAATTCGAATCGGTCGATGTTGACTTGTTCACATCAATGGGAGGCATGCGTTTCGTATCGATTGGCGATCGATCGATACGAATAGAACCTTTAAGACTAAGCGATGCGAAGCAGATGCAAGTGTTCGTTGCCGATGGATACGAAGCTGGCATTGGTCGATCGAGTCGAACTGATGCTTCCTAATGGATATGAATTTGGTCGAGTCGAACAGTGGTTCTGTGATGGACGCGAAGTGGAGCGAGTCGAACATTGGTTCTCTGACGGATGCGAAGTGGAGTGAGTCGAAGTAGGCACTCCTGATGGATTCGAACTGAGCGAGTCGAATGCGAGGCTATTTTTATTCAATTTTGCATCGGTCGTAACTTGAGCATACGAACTCGGATTGACTTGAGATTTGGAACGTTGGCTCTTATATCTTCGCTTGTCGTGTCAAACCAGTTTTAGCTCGATCCGGACTCGGACAAAATTCATCGAATTCCCTAGTGAGCCTGTGTATAACCGATCTCTAGGACGGACCGTCATTGGTTACTAGTCAGTTCCTTGGTGTTACGGCTTTGCCAAAAGGCGGGATAACTGATGCTTGTAACAAAGGTTTTGTGTATTGCAGACTTATGATAATTCTTGATGGAACATTTATGAAAGGAAGAAACTATGGATGCTTAATGTCTGCAACTGCAAAAAATGGAAATGATGGTATGTTTTTTTTTCTTTTTATTATTTATCTGTATGATAATGAAATGATGTTATGTATTTATCTATAGCATAATGAAATTATGGAAATGATGGTATGTATTATTTAATGTAATAAGCTCTATTAATGTCTTTGATATTTCTTATGCTAATTGGGTGCAAGGTTGCTAAAATATAGCATGAACTGGCATATGAGCCTACAATAAAAAAACAAGTTTATTTATAAAATTTTGTACATAAAATGGACTAACAAGAGACTTTGACATGACATATAATTTTGTTGTTTCAACAGCAAAAAAACTTCTCCAAACAAACTTATTAACATGCTACTAGGAAAATATTCAAGAATTTAAAATTCATAAAACATATTGCTTTCTTTATAGACTTCTCTTAGTATATGATGATCCTCATTAGCAAAAAAAACAAATTTCCTATATCAAAATTATAAATCTCCATTACATTTGTGAAACAAAATGCAGAATTTTGTTCCTAAACATGTATAATATTGTTTGAATCAATGTTTAGTAGTCGATGTTGAACTATTTTCTCTAATGCATTGCAAAAATCATTCTTCAGTTCAAAGTCTACATTGGCAAAGCTATATGAACAAAGTTCAATTCAATTAAAGATATCATGTTTGTAACCATGTAGTCAGCCTCATGCTGTCTCATAAACCATTATTTATTTTAAACCAGTCTAAAACATGTTAAACAGCATAACGAAATGATGGTATGCATTTTTGTTTTGTTAAAGTTTTGAATTTTTTTACCAAATTTGTTGTACTCTATTATAATATTAGTAATGATCAAATTGTTTTTATCGTCATGTCAGAATTTAATTAAATTTTCTTTAAATTTTCACTTTATTCATGTTTTTTCCAATAGCTCATGCTATTGTCTCAGGAGAAGATGAAAGCAATTCGTCTTTGTTTCTTTCTAATCTACAATCAATGTTGTTAGATGATCGAATTATAATATTTATATCGGATAGGCATCCGGAAATTATATCTTATGTTTCGAAGTTGTTTCCAAATTCTTGTCATAGCTATTGTATATACCATATAAAAACAACTTGCGTGCTATGTTGGGAAGTGATCCTAGAAAGGAATGGATAGTTAAGCTATTTGTTGATGTTACATATGCTTCTACTTATTCAAAGTTTGAAGTAGCATTGAAACTATTTAAAAATAGTTCTAATTTTTTTAATGGAGTTAAATTTGAACACTTTGCAAATGCTTTCTTTCTAGGTAAAAGATATGGTGAAATGACATCTAATATTGCTGAAAGTTTCAATTCATGGGTCATTGAAGAAATGCATCTTCCAATAACATCTTGTTTGGCCTCTGTTAGAATTAAAATATGGATCAAATTTCAAAACATCGACAATTGAGTCAAACATGTAAATCTAAAATATGTCCAATAATGGAAAATCGTTTGAATTCTTGTATTAGTTTGGGTCATGGTTGGACCATTAAGAAGTCCGATGAATATTGTTCGAAGTATTGTCTAAAGAGTCACAAAATGTTGATATTTTACATCATTGGTGCAGCTGCAATATGTGGACTATCGATGGATTTACTTGTCCACATGCTATTCGGGCTATTAGATCTCAAAGTTTGAATGTTTATGAGTATATTGATCAGTATTTTTCCACTTCATACTTTCGTGCATCATATTTTTTTCTATATCTCATGTTCCAAATACTGGTAAGCCTGAAATTCTTCCAAAAAATCTTGACATTTGTCCACCAATTCCTAAACGTGACCCTGGTTGTCCAGCTATCAATCGAAAACCTTCTATTGGTGAAGCTAAGAAGAAACGAAGATGTGGAAAATGTCAAAAGTTTGGTCACAACAAGACCACTTGTCATTTAGTTAACAATGCGGTTGTTTTATGTTGAAGGTGTCAAAAGAGTTTACCTGGTGTTGTACTGTTTTGAATATGAAATTTGATTTTATTTGACATTGTCATGTTATTTGCTGTTATAATTTGTTACTGTTTGCTTTATATTCAGACTTTAATGTGTTCTATGCTGTCAAAGTAATATGCCTTAAATGGGATATTGAAATTCAGTCTAGTACTCAAGTTCTTTGTTTATTTTAATAGTTTTTAAAGCATTGATTGGTTTGAAATGGGCTGGAAATTTGTATTATGAAAACAAAAGTTTGTACGTCATATAATTTGTACATGAATGTTCTATTCATGTTTGAAAGGCATGTTATTGATATAAATTAGTGTAGGGACTATGCTTCTGGTTGCATAATACCTAACTCAATGCATGTGGGGAGCTCGGCTTTGTTATGCAGAGGTGAGGTAATGGTGTTGTTACTACAGGTGGTAGTGTAATGGGTATTGTTTGAGTATAGTAGACGAGATTGTGATCAGGTAATCTTGTATATGCATGCATGTTTGTTTCATTGTGCATATTGATTTTAATTTCAGGGGTTAATTTTTTATGTGCAACAGAAATGAAGTTAAATAAAGGAGCATTGAGAATCATACCACCGTGCTTCTTTCTCTCTGTTAATGAAGAGGTCAGTGAATCATCATTTGGTGATATATCTACAAAATCTCCATAATATTTCAATTAATTAATAAATGATGCACTATTTGTAGGATATCACAACAAAATCTTTTTAGAATATTGCAAGGTATGAAATGAGAAGGGTGAGGTAGGATGTGATGATTTAATAAATCAAGGGTAGTAATAGTTATAATAGGTGTATATCGATTGTGAGCATGGTTGAAGTTGAGGTACTCCTATTATTTTCAGTAAATATGTATGAATGCGGGCTAATTGAATGCAGGGCTGGGTATGAATGATTCCACTTTATATCCAGAAACAGGATTAGAACATATATATCACATATATGAGGCTTTTTTTGTATTGAGAACTAGGCAGTGCAAATGTAGGCTCTTCAGCTGAGATAAGTTGAAAATGTTGCAAACTTTGGTAATTTGAAACGTCGGATTTGCCTCTGTAATGAATCCTTGCTAAAAGTTCTTATAAGATTGGCAAATCCAGGTATGAATAAATTGCAAAAGGATATCACTGCAGAAGGTAAAGTTAGCAGCAGAGTTTTGGAGGAACCTTAAAAGTTGATTTGATGCATGATTATGTTTACAGCAATGCAGGTATACAATCATCATGTTTACCACACTTATTGTACTACTCAATCACTGGTGTATCTACCATTTCCATCTGGAGAATATGACCTTTTAAAGGATGTTCCAATCACACATATGAGGGCCATGACCTTTTAAAGGAAGCGCTCAAGAATAGATAACGCACTTAATCATTACGGTATATTTTTGAACGAATCCTATACTGGACCTTCAAATTCATACAGAGAACTTGGTTTGAGTGCTTACAGTGCATAAAATTTACTACATTGATACAAAGTTTTAACTGAGTGCACTTGTGTTTGAGTTATAAAGTAATATCTACTGGGTTTTGTACTAAATGTTAATTTTTTTTACAATTCTGTATGTTTTATTGAATCACACTACATGTTCAATCATATTGGTTGTGGTGAATATTTAAATACAACATTGAACATCATATTCTTCATCAAATTAGTTCCATATGTATCAGATTAGGGTTGGCATCTGGTTAGCTTTTGCATCTATACATACCCAATTAGGCTTGGCATCCAATTAGTTTTTGCATCCATACGTACCCGATCAGGCTTGGCATCCGGTTAGCTTTTGCATCCATACATATCCGATCATGCTTGTCATCTGGTTAACTTTTGCATTCGATGGTACGCTTGATTAAACAATATATCTCGGGTATAGATTGGTTCTATATGTACCCTATCAGGCTTGGCATTCGGTTTGCTTTTGCATCCAGATGTATCCAACTAGGCTTGGCATCCGGTTAGCTTTTGCATCTATACATACCTAATTGGGTTTAGCATCCAGTTAGCATTTGTATCCATACGTACCGGCTTAGGCTTGACATCCGTTAAGCTTTTACATTCGATGGTATACTCGGTTAAACAACATATATTTAGTATAGATCGGTTCCATATATACCCATTTAGGCTTAGCCTCCGACTAGTTTTTGCATCCATACGTACCTAAGTAGGCTTAGCATCCGACTTGCTTTTGCATCATTATGCACCGTATTAGACTTGGCATTCGGTTAGCTTTTGCATCCATACGTACTCAATTAGGATTGGCTTCCGAATAGCTCTTGCATTAGATGGTACATTCAGTTAAACATTATATCTTGGGTATAGATTGGTTCCATATGTATTCGATTAGGCTTAGCATTCGGTTAGCTTTTACATCCATATATACTCGATTAGGCTTGGTATTCGGTTAGCTTTTGCAACCATACGTACCCGATTAGGCTTGACATCCAGTACATACCCGATTAGGCTTGGCATCCGGTTAACTTTTGCATTCGATGGTACGCTTAGTTAAATAATATATCTTGGGTATAGATTGGTTCCATATGTACCCTATTAGGCTTGACATTCAGTTTACTTTTGCATCCATATGTCCTTGATTAGGCTTGGCATCCGGTTAACTTTTACATCTATACATACCCAATTAGGTTTAGCATCCGGTTAGCGTTTGTGTCCATGTGTACCGGATTAGGCTTGGCATCCGGTAAGCTTTTACATTCGATGTTATACTCGATTAAACAACATATCCCAAGTATAGATTGCTTCTATATGTACCCAATTAGGGTTACCCTCCGACTAGCTTTTGCATCCATACGTACCTGAGTAGGCTTGGTATCCTGTTAGCTTTTGCATCAATATGCATCCGATTAGACTTGGCATCCGGCTAGCTTTTGCATCCATGCGTACCCAATTAGGCTTGGCTTTTGGATAGCTCTTGCATTAGATGGTACATTCGGTTAAAAAACATATCTTGGGTATAGATTGGTTCCACACGTATTTGATTAGGCTTGGCATTCGGTTAGCTTTAACATCCATATATACCCGATTAGTCTTAGTATTCGGTTAACTTTTGCAACTGTACGTATCCGATTAGGCTTGGCATCCGGTTAGATCTTACATTCGATGGTACACTTAGTTAAACAATATACCTTGGGCATAGATTTGTTCCATATGTACCCGATTAGGCTTCGCATCCGGTTAGCTTTTACATCCATATGTACCCGATTATGCTTGGTATTCGGTTAGCTTTTGCATGCATGCATACTCGATTAGGCTTGGCATTCGGTTAGCTTTTTCATCCATACGTACTTGATTAGGCTTGGCATCCGATTAGCTTTTGCGTCAATACATACCTGATTAGGCTTGGCATCCAGCTAGCCTTTGCATCCATATATACCCGATTATGCTTGGCATCCGGTTAGTTTTTACATTTAATGATACGCTCGGTCAATATATCTCGAGTTTAGATTGCTTCCATACGTATCTGATTAGGATTGGCATCCGTTTTGCTTTTGCACCCATACATACCCAATTAGGATTGGCATCCATTTTTCTTTTGCATCCATACATACCCGATTATGATTGGCATCTGGTTAGCTTTTGCATCCATACATACCTGATTATGATTGGCATCCGGTTAGCTTTTGCATCCATACATACCCAATTAGGCTTGACATTCGGTTAACTTTTGCATCCATACGTACCCGATTAGATTTAACATCGGATACGTACCAGATTAGGCTTGGCTTCAGGTTAGCTTTTGCATCCCTACATATCCGATTAGGCTTGGCATCTGGTTAGCTTTTACATTCAACGGTATGCTCGGTTAAACAATTTATCTCGGCTATAGGTTGGTTCCATATATACCCGATTAGGCATGACATCCAGTTTGCTTTTGTATCGATACGTACCCGATTAGGCTTGGCATCCGGTTAGCTTTTGCTTCCATGCGTACCCGATTAGGCTTGGCATCCGGTTAGCTTTTACTTCCATGCATACCCGATTAGGCTTGGCATCCGATTAGCTTTTTCTTCCATGCGTACCTGATTGGGCTTGGCATCCAGTTAGCTTTTGCATCAATACGTACCCGATTAGGCTTGACATTTGGTTAGCTTTTGCATTTATGTGTACCCGATTAGGCTTGGCATTCAGTTAACTTTTACATTCAATGGTACGCTTGGTTAAAAAATATATCTCAGGTATAGATTGGTTCCATATGTACCCGATTAAGCTTGGCATTCAGTTTTCTTTTGCTTCCTTACAGACCTGATTAGAATTGGCATCCGATTAGCTTTTATGTTCGATGCACTACACCATTATAAGCTATTAACAACGGGTAAAAACCGTTGTTAAGTCCAAAAGCAACGGGTAAAAACCATCTTCAACACAGGAGTGGTTGAATTTAGCGACGGGAGAAAACCGTTGCTTTATGTCCAAAAGGCAACGGGTATAAACCGTTGCAAATTGGGACAAAGGCAACGGGTATAAACCGTTGCAAACTGGGCCAAAGACAACAGGTATTAACCGTTGCAAATTAGGCCAAAGGCAACGGGTATAAACCGTTGCTTTATGGACAATAGGCAACGGGTATAAACTGTTGCTTAATGTACAAAACGCAATGGGTATAAAACCGTTGCTTTATGCCCAAAGTCACACATAAAGCAATGGTTAACACCCGTTGCACATAGTGTTTGCTTCTGCTCCTACAAAATCACATCTGTAACTCACTACTACGTTACACGCATATCTTAGTATATATACCAGAATATCAATATATATCAAAATATGCCAGAATATCAAAATATTGGTACACAAGCACTATAAACATATCACACATATACCATACATATAAAATTATCAAACTTATAATTACACTATTGTTTTGCAAACAGAATGCTACCGTGCCGGAATATCATACTTATTACACTGCATTGTTTATTACACTACACTACAAAGATTTCATTAATTACACTACATTTTTTGCAAGCAGTGAAGTCTACATATAATAAACACATTAAAAGGATGCTGAGCAGGTTAGCCGAAGCTGATATTTCTTTGGCTCATGCTGTGGTGCATATAGTATTCTATCCAATTCCTGCGCAAGACAGACCAGGACAAAATACACATGCATTTGCATATGCAAATTTCATATACAGCAAACAAAAGAAAATCAGCAATATATGCAAAGAACAAGTCAGAAATATCAATACCTCCGACTAAAGATATCGTATCAAACCCTTTTGATGGCTCACATAACCTCCGGCTCCAACATCCCCAAAGGTCTCGGTAAATTGTCGACATATTTTGGCGGTTAGCTCATCCGGCAATAAAATATTGTCCAATAACACTTTTTCATATGTGGGTGGTACTGGTTTTCCATGAATTACTAATGCTGTGGAATCTCGGCATATAGTAACTGTTATATAAGCATTTCTGGAGTGAATATATGGAATCACATTTACAGAACTAACAAGCTCCCAAACATTTAAGACCATTGTGCAGAGCTACACAAGTCCTAGACCCATTGTGTATGCGATATTCGATCTTTAAAATCATGCAAGATTGGAATGGAAGGTGTAAACTTTTATGATCTTTCTATATCCTTTTTTGTTTTGGAGTTTACTGATTTATTTTTGGACATAATGGCTATTGTGAGTGTCAATGAAAATTGAAACCAAAACAGATATAAGATAAAGACTACGATGAGTATAAGTATACAAACTAGATCGCTATTGACAATGAATTCCTTCTCATCTCTATCATTCATTCGCTGTCTCAAACTCCAGCTTTGCAATAGCATTTTGAACTTTTACGTGATTCTTCATCATTTCTTGCTATCCCTCACTGTTTCTCAAATCTAATCATGAACACAACCTTTTTTTAAATAACACTGTACTTTCAGCCAAGCAAGAATTTAGTGAAGGTTGTGCCCACCAGAACTTATCCATGTGATCATTGTTATTGATTTGCTAAAACTACTTAAAACTGCTTAATTTGCTCTATCCTATGGTTATAGCATTATAAATATTGCTAAATATTCTCTTATATCTTATGATTATGTTAATTTGGATTTGAAAATGTCATATATACCTCTTGTGAACCTAATTATGACGTACATGTCAAACGTGAACCTTTGTTGCCTAACCTCTTTTTCTATAACAAAAGATAATTTGGAATCTATAAATACACATGCACTAATACTCATTAATTTATTTATATGCACAATAACAGAGAGAAGTAAACTCGGTTGAAGCACAAAAAGACTGATTGGTCGATTAAAATAGTACCTGTTGCAATTACTTCGTCCTCGAAGTTCAGGATTTCACATCTTTGGTCGATTAACTGATTGTTCGGAGTGGCAAACTGAGAAGATGCGATTTCACTGCCTACTTGACGATTATCTTGGGCTATGCTGAGAAGACGCTCCAGTTTATCATCCATATTGTTCAGCTTCATCAATTTTTGCTCCACATTTTGCAGTCGCTGCTCATATACTCCTTGGGCATGTTTGAGCCGTTTGCATGGAATGGCAGCACTCTTAACTTGGCTAGGAGCTATATTGGTCCCAATACTTCGGCTCCTGCCCTTTACATCTTTACCAAACACTGATATAAAGACGGCTTCATCACCACCACTCGTCGTTTCCTTTTCTTTTTCAATTTTGTCCTAAAAAGTAAATACATATATATGAATAATGAAAATTTAATTTAGAGGCGTTATTATTTGTTTAACTTACAAAGTAGGAAGATGTCGCATCTGACGTGCTACCATCTTTTTTCTTATGCGTTTTCTCCCATACTTGAAGACGTGATACTTCTGTTCCCGGACTACTTGAATCGACCTGCATACAATGACCTAAAATTATATTTGGAACTAATGGTATATGCAATGTGATGCACCAATTCAATGACACATACCCTTTCTTGAGTAATCATAGCGTGACTCTTACGTCCCGAATGATGACCATATTCGAGCATTGATCTATTTTGTTTGCCTCGCTTCCTTTTTTCTTTCGCCTCGGGTTTTGATTCGTTTCTTATGAACTCATCCCAATCATCTTGAGCAATTTTCGGTGGACAATTTCTCATTCTTTCTTCGTCAGTGATGAAATGGTCATAATGATTCTTGCGCAAATCATTCTTGTGTCTCCTAAAAGCCTCAGACATTTTTTTCATAATAAGGTCCTTTGATAGAGGATCGAGCTCATAATATTTCTGCATAACAAAAAATGCATGTAAACCATTTTTTATTTATGTATTGAAAGCATTATAAATGAATTTAAACCATCTAAGTTCATGTACACAGTTTACATTTCAAAGTATATGGATTTTTACATTTCAACGTATATAGTTTCATCAGTCTCTATGAATAAAGTGATCAATCTAAATATCCTATAAATATCATAAAAGAATATATCTTGAAACAGAAACAGTACATAAATATGGTCTCATATGAAACCTCGCTCATTCAGGCCTATTTTACAATCAGAAACAGAAACAGTACATAAAAAGGGTGCATATTACAATCAGACGACTATATTTTACAAACAGAAACAGTACATAAAAATGGTTATGAGATTGGAGAACTTACCTCCAATTGATTCCACACGTCTTCCTTGTAATTTGGCGGAACTTTTTTCCAACTTGGATATGAGATTGGCACATGATTTCTTACTAGTTTACCAATCTTCGTAGCGACCTTTGAACCATTTTTTCCGACTGGAGAACCGTAGTTGTCTATATCAATTTTCTCCCATTTTAAAGTGGATGATTGTGAAGTTGTATCATTTGACGGTGGTGTGGCATCTTGTGACATTATGTCCTGCAAAGTCTAAAATCCTAAAATAATCCCAACAACATTATGACGTACATTTCTTCCCCTTCCAGCCCATCCCTGTGATGCCCGATTGCTGTCGGCCATGCACGGAGTCCCCTCCATAATATCCCCTTATTGCTGCTGTACATCTGATATATGAACCAACGTCCCCTTCTGATTTGTCTGATCCCACCAACTTCTCACCACATTACGATTTTTGTCAGTCCGACTGACAATAATCGTAATGTGATGAGAAACTGGTGGGATCAGACAAATCAGAAGGGGACGTTGTTTACTATATCAGATGTACAGCAGCTTACCAGTAATCGCTTGGAGCAATTTTATTAAGTCATATAATGCGTTTGGTCTTGTTATGGAGGGGAATCCGTGCAATAATTTGGCTAACAGCAATAGGGCATCACAGGGATGGGCGGGAAGGGGAACATTCACTTTTATGCGGCAGTGATAAAGTCTTCCTGCATCACCAGAATTTTAAACTTAAGCGGATTCAAAACAATATCTAAAATACTGACTGAAATAAAGGATGCAAATACAAAAATATATTACCTTAGCACTGCTGAACTAAAGGGTGCAAATACAATATCTTGAACTGCTTGTCTACCTACAAACACAAAGAAAGAAAGAATAGTCAAGCTGATCATATGTATGTATGTGTACATGTGTGTATGTATGTGATCATATGTAAGTACCTACAACTACAAACACAAAATGAACTCTTGCAATATATCCATCTTTATGGATCCATCAGGATATTATAATGGCACTAATAAAAAATATAATGCATCTATTACTATCATATAACACACCATTTTACATTTTACACCATTTTAAATAAATATTTTGTTAAGGTACAATAACTGCTCTGAAATACAAAGTTAACATATTAATTTGATAAGATCTTCTAATTTTTCATTGTCTTTAAAAGCTGATTGATAAACGGTGGGAAACTCAGTGTCATCCACATTTATGGTCAACCGTTTTGGTGTATGCAAAACCACAAACCATCCATTATTTTTTAAATCTTTTGAGTAGAACACTTGACTCGCTTCCGATGCAAGAATAAATGGCTCATCATTCACGCTATCTTTATTCTTCAATTTTCCCAAGTTAACTGTGATCAAGCTTGAAACAGAATCTATTTTACAACCATTGATTTTATCTTCGACCTTTACCCAATCACAATAAAAAACTGTTTGTTTGAAGTCAATGTAGTCCAACTCAATTATCTATTGAATGACTCCGTAATAAGTTGTTTCTGCTTCCTTAAAATTTTTATCCTTCCCACTCGCTCTAAATTGTGTAATTGCTCTCATGCATACACCACTATCCTGTGTTAGCTTTCGCTCTTCATAACTCTTCGGAGAAAATAAAAACCCATTCACTTGGTACTTCATATAACTATGGGCATCAAACTTCGGCCCGTTAACTAACCGCCAAAGAGTTGAGTCAACATCGACGGTCTTCAACAACTACAACAAACACAATAAGTAAAAAAACATTGTCAAGGAGGTGTATGGTCAACTTGAAAATACGTTAAATATTTAATACATATACCTCCTCACGTAACCAAAAAGTGAAATTTTTAATAGCTTCCCCAGATGTACCCCCGCCTCGAGTTTGAGATTTTGTGCTTTGAACATAGGAGTTATACCTCCTACGAAAAACACACAATAAATACTATATATATGAATTGATTTACAATAATAGGAATTCAGAACAAATTCATGAATTTACTTCTTCCATTCATCCAATCCGTCGTACTTATCAAGGACCCATTTACGCACTTGTTGAAATTACACTTGAGTTAACGTTATATCTTTACCATTATCTAGTGCTATTTCATCAGCAAACTCATCATCCTCGTCTAAAAACGCTTCAAGGGTATGTTTATGAGTGCCAGCACCTCCTTTTGGCATATACTCCATGCAGTAAAGACTAGCTTCTTGTACAATATATCCTTCTGCAATACACCCTTCAATATATCTTTTGTTGCGCATATATCCTTTATATGTTTTCATCAACCTATGAAGATGAATAATTGTAAAATGTAGACATCAATAGCTATTTAAATCGAATAATTATGTACATAACTAAAATTAGTAATTTACCGTTCAAATGGGTACATCCACCTATATCTAACAGGACCAGAAATCAATGCTTCATCAGCTAAATGAACCATAAGGTGAATACTGATATCAAAAAATGCAGGCGAAAAATGTTTTTCAATAACACACATTGCTTCTACCAAACTAGCCTTTGCTTTTAGAAGATGTTCCCTGTTGATCACCTTTGAGCACAAAATGTTATAAAAGAGACTAATGCGGTGAATAGCATTCCGTAGATCCTTATGTTGCGGAAAACAATGCTGAAGCAATACCGGAAGTAAATGTTGCATTATGACGTGGTAATCATGTGACTTCATATTTTTTAGTTCAGGAGGGTTGATGCTCACATTGTTATGGAAGTTCGAAGAGAATTTGCTTGACACTTTCAAAATTTTCAAAACGGTGCAAAACTGTATCTTTTCTTCTTTGCTCAAAGTGAAAGTCGCATTTGGTATGGTTACTTTACTTGTTTCAGGATCTTCTATCACCCACAACTTTTGTTTTATACCCATGATTTTCAAATCCTTCCGTGCATTGATCCCATCTTTTGACATGTCTTTATGGTTCATAATTGTGTTGATCAAATGTTTCGTGACATTCATCTCCGTATGCATAACATCGATATTATGTCGGGTCAAATTTGTTTTCCAATATGGCAAATCAAAGAACTTCGACCTCCTATACCATGCAGGAACTTCTTCATCGATTGTCTTTTTCCGTTTTCGACCAATTTCCGGTATGTTTTTACCAACTTTCATTTTTATATTCGCTACCTTTTTTCAACTTGATAACCAGTCAGTGGTTTTGGAGGACGCTTAAGTTCTTGCTCGTTGTTGGAATTTGTCTTATCGTATCGAAACTTGTGTCCGGACGGAAGAAATCTACGATGTCCCATGTAACAAATCTTCTTACTTTCAGGGAGATAAACAGATGTAGTTTCTTCTCCACAAATAGGACATGCAAAGTAGTCGTGAGTTGTACATCCCGATAAAGTCCCAAGAGCGGGATGATCATGGATTGCCCACAACACTCTAGCTCTCATTATGAACTCAGATTTCTTAAATGAATCAAATGTAACGACTCCTTCCCATAACTGCTTTAACTCGTCTATCAAAGGTTCTAAATAAACATCAATATCCTTCCCCGGTTGTTTTGGCCCAGAAATCAACAGTGTTAACATTGAGAACTCTCTTTTCATGCACAAAGACGGAGGAAGGTTATATGGTACTACAATTACTGGCCAACAGCTGTAAGGGTTAGTTAAAGAAGCATTCGAACAGAAACCATCTGTTGCTATTCCAAGCGTGATATTTCGTGGTTCAGCAGCAAACGAAGAATCAAAAGAATCTGTAGTTTTCCATTGAGAAGTATCACGCGGATGACACATTACGGTTGTACCGGACTTGGCACGACCATGCCAGGTCATCGCTTCTGCTATCCATGGTACAGTATACAGTCTTCTCAATCTAGAAATTAAAGGAAAATGTATTAAGGTCTTTTGAGGTACTGTGGTAGCTTCTCTCTTCGTCGAATGATGTCTTATATCTTGGTGCATTGCAATTTGTACATGAAACTTTGTTCGCATTATCTTTCCAGTACAAGATGCAGTCATTAATTCATGCATCATAAGTTATGTAATTCATCCCAACTTGCTTAATGATCTTCTTCACGTCGGGGTACTTTGATGGTAGCGTGTTACCTTCGGGGAGTAACTCCTTTATGAATTCGAGTAGTGCAGTCACACCATTGTTTGAAAAGCCGTATTGGGTCTTCAAGCTATTCAGTTTCACAATGGCATACAACTTTGTAATCTCTTTTGGATAAGAAGGATACAATGGTTCTGTTGCAGTTGCACTATCAAAAAATGATTTATCCGTAAACTGCTCACCAATATTAGCATTATCATGCAACTGACTTGTAGGTTGAAAATGATGGAATCTATCTGCATCATTGATCAAATCCTCCATCCTAATATGTTCGGACTCATCAGTATTTGTGGCATGACTAACTGTTTGTTGTTTTGGCTTCTCCGGTATTCTTTCCCCGTGAAAACACCACACGGTATATGATTGAACAATACCATATCTAAGCAAATGAAAATGAATGTCATTTAATTTGAATGTATCTTCATTTTTGCACCGCGTGCAAGGGCACGAATACTTTTCCTTATTGCCACCGTTTTCAGCAACAAATTTAACGAAATTTCTCACACCTTCCACGTATTCTGTATTTCTTCGATTAGATTGATTCATCCATTGTTTGTCTATACTAAAAGACATACTGAAAGAAAATAACAAGAGCTAATAAGAAATCATGGGTAACAATATCTTATGGCTTTCCACCAAGTTCAACTCTGATATTAACTAAACAGATGTATATTCTTCTGATTTCACTTGAAATTTAACATTAGCATCAAACTGTTTCCAAAAAATTTGCCATTACAACGGCGCCATTTTGTAGCACCAGAGTAATGTCTATGCATTACCCCTCTCCTGATACTTGGCTTGCGCTATTAACAACAATTTTATCCACTTACTAAATATGGTCTCATATTTAGTAAAACAAAATTCATTGCATCAACTTATACCCTAGCAGTCACTATAAGCAGCTATGTCTAACTAACATGCAGTACAGTACAACATTTAGGCTTTAGTAAATATGAGAATGCACACTACAACACTACTTCTCTTCCATGTTGCAATGTTTGGCTGATGATACACCACACGTACGGGGACGTGTTAGATTATCTCACATTGTACAATTTGTAAAACAAATCATATATAAATGTAAAAAGATCATCCTTTGCATAACCAATTGTTTCTTGGTTCTCTAACACTGTACACTTAAAACATCAAATATGTATTCTGATGGTTCAGATTAGAAGGTGCATCTCTACTTTGGCAAACTGTTAAAGAGTAGTAGATATTGACTATAATCAATCCCCAAAAACTTAATGAAACATCAATCCTAAAAGATGAAGATAATGATGGAACTCAAATGACAGCTTATATGGTAACACTAAACAAACCCATAAGCAAGCATTATAGGGAATAAACTGTTCCTTAACTTGTGTTGCATCCCTTTCTTTATTATTCTAAACTACAAATATAAGCATGTAATCTTTTCCTATTATTCAACCATAGAAACGAATGGATTCACCGTGTACAGACAGCCAGTCGTCGATAATACATATAAAGCACTGAGTAGAAACACACATGCTTGTTTTCCAAATAATTTACTGATTTCTATTAATCATGTGTGGATTACAGATTAATTTGTTATCATTGCATTTGACAATCTTTTAACTAAGTTGTGATAAGTCAATTTTAAAGGTGACTGTAACATTCGTCCTAAATCTCTTTTCAGCGACATGGAACAAGCAAAAGGTGGCAAATTTTTTGCCGAGAAGAATCAGAAAATCCTTGGTACATAGTTAAAAGTTTATCTTATCACCATGAAGATATTCATGTTAAATTTGAACCAGGTTCTTCAAGACTTAGCCGAGCAACGTATGAAGTTAAAGGTTCTTTTAATTCTACACATAAGTACTGTGATATAACAATGCACCGCAAATACATGTACACATAGTTTCCATTTCAATTGACAACAAGTATTATTACAAAACAAAGCTTACCAGGCAGTTATGCGCTCTCTTCGATTATGCTAATGAAACTCGAGGAACCAAATATCAAAGATACACAGATCTGAGATAATTAAGATTTCAAATTAGATTTTATAATACAAGTATGAAACAAAATCAAATTTAAAATAGAAATCAAATAATTAAAAATGAGTACCCAACCTAGAGTAGGTATTCGATAAATTCACGTTGTAATACTTCTCCGAACACAGATCTGAGAGGGCCACTGATTGGCGTTGAATGAAGGAAGAACTGGTGCGGCTGGAAGGAAGATGAGTTCGCAGTTGGACACGATTAGGTGGAAAGATGGGTTCGCGGTTGGATGGAAGATGATTTCACGATTAGATGGAAAGATGAGCGGGTTGAAGCAAATCGAATTGGTGGAATTGGGGTTTTTTATTTATTTAGGTTTTCTTTTCGTTGAAAGAGGACGAAACGAATATCAAAGGAAAGGAGGGAAGGAAAAGCGATGGGCCAATTCTTTTTGGCTCCCAGTGAATATTTGGCACAAAATTAGCGCCATTATATGCCACAACATTTACGACGGTTACAAACCGTTGCTAATTAGCCACGGTTGAAAACCGTTGCTAGTTGGAACGAAGCGCGCCAAAAATTATGGCGCGAAAGGATGAAATTCACCGCCATCATTTGTCTCCAAAGAAGCTACGGTTAATAACTGTTCCTAATTAGCAACGATAATAAACCATTGCTAATTGAACCAAGACGGTGATTAACCGTTTCTAAATGGCAACGGTTAATAACCGTTGCCAAATGCGCGGATGGTTAGTTGCAAATCTCAGTATTTGGTGTAGTGATGGTATGCTCGATTAAACAATATATATCGGGTATAGATTTATTTGATACGTACCCAATTAGGCTTGCATTCTGTAGCTTTTGCATCCATACGTACCCGATTAGGCTTGGCATCCAGTTAGAATTTTCATCCATACATATCCGATTAAGCTTGGCATCCGGTTAACTTTTTCATTCGATGGTACACTCAATTAAACAATATATCTTGGATATTGATTGGTTGCATATGTACCCTATTAGGCTTGGCATTTGGTTTGCTTTTGCATCCAGATGTACCAGATTAAGCTTGGCATCCAATTAGCTTTTGCATTTATACATACCCAATTAGGTTTAGCATCTGGTTAGCATTTGTATCCATATGTATCAGATTAGGCTTGGCATATGGTAAGCTTTTACATTCGATGGTACACTCGTTTAAATAATAAATCTCAAGTATAGATTGGTTCTATATGTACCCAATTAGGCTTAACCTCCAACTAGCTTTTGCATTCATACGTACCCGATTAGGCTTGGCATCCGGTTAGCTTTTGCATCATTATGCACTCGATTAGGCTTGGCATTTGGTTTGCTTTTGCATCCATACATACCCAATTAGGCTTGGCATTCGATTAGCTTTTGCATTCGATGGTATGCTCGGTTAAACAATATATCTTGGATATAAATTGACTCCATATGTAACCGATTAGGCTTGGCATCCGATTTGCTTTTACATTCAATGGTATGCTCGGTTAAACAATATATCTCAAGTATAGGTTTATTCAATACATACTCGATTAGGCTTGGCATTCAGTTAGCTTTTGCATCCATACGTACTCGATTAGGCTTGGCATCCGTTAGCTTTTGCATCCATACGAACCAGATTAGGTTTGGCATTAGTTTGCTTTTGCATCCATACATACTTGATTAGTCTTGGCATCTAGTTAGCTTTTACATTTATTGGTATGCTTGGTTAAACAATATATCTTGGGTATAGATTGGTTAACTTAGAAGTATACTGATGTCTTTCATTTCAACGTATGCTGTATATACAAAAAAACATGTTAAATGTGTAAATATATTTGAAATTGATTAATTATTTTTAAGATATTTTACAAATTCTTCTTAACATGATAAAACACAACAGGTGGTGACAACTATTAGAAATATATTTGAAGTGGTATTTATCGTTTATAGAGTATACATAACCAATATCCACATGTTCAACAATAGCTTACCGTTGTGTTTGGAAGAGAAAAAGTAATTTGATCTTTTCATAGACACTTTAGATTACCATTGTGTTCCTTCTCTATTTACCCGAAAACCTAACTAATAGGAAAAGGCAACCAGAGGTAGTGTATCTGTATAATTGTGGAGGTATATTTACTAAAATTTGAGAGGTTAAACAGATTGAGATGTAAAATAAAATAGATCCTTACTAAAATTGAGTCAAACCATCAAGTAGTTATTTATACTGGAAATTACTGATGATTTCTCTTCTTGGCATGAATCCAACAGCCACTAAAAGTGGTTTACAAAATAATTCAAGATCCCACCATTTTATCACATACTTTGCAAGCTTTGTTTACTTGAAAGTTTGATGGTTGAAGCTGATTGACTATCTGATTCATGATTTTATTTCCCCAATGAAGTATATGTAGATTGATGGCTGACAGCTATATATTTAATGATTTTTAAGAATCGTCTAGGGTTGGTCTAGGCTAGACTTTAGGTGAGTTTGCTATTCCAACACACCCAACCCATTTTTTGGCTCAATGTAAACTTAATTTGACAACTTACACGATGCTAATAAAAGTAAAAGAGATGTAAAAGTAAAAAAGATGCCCCACTACTTCTTCATTCAGGTGGCCTCATGACTTCCCACTGGGAAAGAGGTGCACCTAACCTACCTATCCACTCATCAATCCCTTGGCCATTCATGAATTTTTAACGATCGCTATGTCCTGCATGTTCTTGTGAAGTAGATTGGGACCCGGGCATACCATCTACACAAGTTGGATTGTTCGCTACCAGCAACAAAAAAGAGAGTCAAGGCCACAAAATATTAGCATAGTGCCCTAATGAAAAGGGTCGACAATGGAAGCTCAAACAGAAATTACTGATGATTTCCCTCCTTGGCATGAATCCAACAGCCGCTAAAAGGTGCTTTGCAAAATAATGCAAGATCCCACCAATTTATCACACACTTTACAAGGTTTGTTTACTTGAAAGTTTGATGGTTGGAGGCGGTTAACAATCTGATTCAAGATTTTATTTCCGTAATGAAGTATATGTAGATTTATGGTTAACGGCTGTATATTTAATGATTTTTAAGAATCGTTTCCGGCGGATTTAGGGTTGGCATCTGGGTGTTTGCTATTTCAATCACGCCCGACCCATTTTTTGGCTCAATATAAACTTAATTTTCAACCTACACAATGCCAGTAAAAGTAAAAAAAGATGTATTTATCATTTAGGTGCCAGTAAAAGTAAAAAAGATGTATTTAGCATTTACCCTTTCCTTTTATGGACATTTTCTCTCTTTACTTTTTGTGAGGGGTCAATCGTCATTGTGATGTGCATCCTAAACATTATTTTATCGTTTATATTTTTATTTTTTATTATTTGCATTGACAAGTTTAAAACGATGTGATGTGATGTGATGTGCGACAATTCAAAGCGACAAAAAAGCATCACAGCAAATTCAATAATTCAACACTATTTCATACAGTAATATAATTTGCAGAATATTAAATTGAAATTTAAATCAGTTGCACATATTGAATTGAAATTTAAAATTAACAAAAATGTGACAAATTGTTGAACAAAATTCTAAACTATGGCGTTAATTGAAGCATAAAACAAAAACAACAATTTGTTTGAGCTGAAGCATGAACTGTCCATGAAGCATTGCAAAATTTACTCTTCGTACATTTTTCAATAGTTTCCTCCACTTGCTTTCTTTTTTGCTCAAGATCATCTTGAAGCATAACATAGATAAGATGCTTAACTTCACTCCAACTATACTTGTTACTGGTAAATAGACCAAATGTTATTTCAGCTCTTATTTCTTGAATTTCTTTCCTAAAAAAGGAGCCAGGTAACCATTCATTAGTGCTAATGATTTCCATATATTTCATAATATACATTCCACAATCCAACCTACAAGTATTAAATTTTAAATAAAATTCCTTTTCCATATTTGTATTAAAGGTAAAAATAATATAAATTAAATCTAAAGTTGTTCAAGACTAGTTTACATTGTTAGGCAAATTCTAAAAACTAAACAATATAGTCGGTAGTTTTTTT
The DNA here is from genome assembly GCA_030737815.1 of Allium fistulosum. Lineage (NCBI taxonomy): Eukaryota > Viridiplantae > Streptophyta > Magnoliopsida > Asparagales > Amaryllidaceae > Allium > Allium fistulosum. The sequence continues at coordinate 457,328,071 of CM060901.1, forward strand.
TGTAACGATGCACAATATACATTAAATTACTCATAATAATGTAGTGTACATTATGATGATATGCTAGTTGAATAAAATGAGTAATGGAGATGTTTAGATTGATTTTTGTCTATTTTACAAAATGAGTAATGGAGATATTTAGAAGCAGAAGCATTATGTAATCAAAGGTGTTGTTTTTTGTTGTTTACAAATTAAACTATATAGTTAGAGTATGACACTTCCCTTCTCCCTTCTTTATGTTGTCTCCTGATTTGTATATTATATTTGTGAGTACAAAGTTTAACTATATATTTTATTTAGTAATATTCAATACACGTTCAACATTTATCATAGAATACTAACCATTGATTAATTATGAATTAATATATACTTTATAATTAACCACATTAACCATAGAGCATTTATCAAAGAATATTAACCATATTACCTGTGTTTTTTTACTTTCCCTAAACCATACTTTATAATTCACTAAAAAGCACAGTTAGAAACTTTTTTTTGTCACAGGAAAAGTCAGTCAAAGTTTTAATTTAGGGCATTGATCTTTATTATGATTTTTAAAGCACTTCCATTTTTGCCGAATTGAGTATACAGATAACTAGCATGGATAAGTGAAACAGCTTCTTTGTCTTACACCTTGTTTTATTAAAAATAGTCTTCCTTTTGAATATAATTATTTTATAAAATGTAAAATTGTCTCTGCTTTTTTCTCAGACGCCCTGCTTTATCGAATTTTTAGAATGCAGCCTGAAGTTTTAGTTTATTTCATTTTATTAAAATATCTTGTATTATGTTATTTAATAAAATGATGTATGATGAAAATAAAAATAATATCTAATACAATTGTTCAAATTTATAGTATTATTTTAGAAAATTTAAAGTTATCTGATAAGACCCGAGTTATGGTGCAACTTTTGACCAAGCATAAAAAGTGATGAGAGTGAAGAACATGAATATTTTATATAGATACATATTTTATATAGTAATATTCAATACACGTTCAACATTTATCATAGAATATTAACTATAGATTAATTATGAATTAATAGATAAATAAATTCTACTAATAAGCAATTAAGGTTCAGTAACAACATATTTTTTTACTATCTCAACACCATACTTTATAATTCACTAAAAAGCACTGTTAGAAACTTTTTTTATCATAGGAAAAGTCAGTCAAAAGTTTTAATTTAAGGCATTGATCTTTATTATGATTTTTAAAGTACTTCTATTTTTGTTGAATTGATAACTAGCATGGATAAGTGAAACAGATTCTTTGTCTTACACCTTGTTTTATAAAAAATAGTCTTTTTTTAATATAATTATTATAGAAAATGTAAAGTTGTCTCTGTTTTTTTCTTAGACACCTTGCTTTACCGAATTTTTAGAATGCATCATGAAGTTTTAGTTTATTTCATTTTATTAAAATATCTTGTATTATGTTATTCAATAAAATGATGTATAATGAAAATATAAATAACATCTAATACAACTGTTAAAATTTCTAGTATTATTTTAGAAAATGTAAAGCTATCTCATAAGACCTGAGTTAAGCTACAACTTTTGACCAAGCATAAAAAGTGATGAGAGTGAAGAATATAGATCTTGCAGTTAAGTAGAAATATTATTTTGAAACAATTAGTGCAAATCAAAGCTAGGAATACAATCAGACCATTAATTATCATGTTATTAATGAAAGTATAATTAAATGTAAAATTATAGAATTAACTTACGACCTTTCTTGTTGTTGAGGACAATCTTTGCATTCAATGTTACTTTCATTACCAGATTTCATTTATGGAATTGCATTTCTAAAAAATATGTCTTTCATCATGTCCTTAATGTTCTTTCACTGCACATTTAAACAAAAGTTAATTTATTATACTATATATACTATATTAATATTTGATAGTATATTTTACTTACCACTTTCAGTATTTCTTTTGCATATGGCCATTTTGAAAAAGAATTTGGTTTTACTGAATTATAGAGGCTCCATTGCATATCTTCATAATCAAGCACTAACAATGTCCAATGTGATTGTTGATGACATATTGGTAGGAATACCTTGTACAATTCAAGTTCTCTTTAATGATATCTTACTATTCTTTCTTCAAACTGTTTAGCCAATAGAGTATGAGTTGTTGATTTCAAATCCAATAATATGCAATTCTTTAAAACAAGAAATATAAATAGTATTATATAAAGAAATAACTTCGTAATTAAGACTTACATTTGTAAATAATATAAAACAAAAACACACACACTGTGTCTTCAGGTCTCACATACAAACTATTTGGATAGTGCGGCCTTAGCTTGGTAACTTAAAACCAGTGAATTACCTTTAAATTACATTTTAGACAAGATAAATATACTGTAAATACTGAAATTTTATACCATAACCAATAAACATTGTTAGATTATTTGAACAAAAAATAGGTAAGTAATTTTACTTATAGAACAGTCTATGCAGTCATCACTCCTTATATCATCAAGCGCATATCCCATAATCTTTATGCCATCATCAAAGTTTTCATAAACTGCCAAGCTGTAAACATTCATGTTTCAATGTTAGCACTTAGATTTTAAGACGTAGTTTTTGCAAAGTATATTTGTATGTAAGCTAGTAATAGAAATATGTACTGACTTTTGATCATCATACTTGTAAAACGTTTGAATAGGTTTGAGCTGCTTCTGATCTAGAAAACAAAATATTGGAGTGTCTTCTTGTTTCCCCATTTGTTTTGGTGGCATAATGGGACAAACCAAAGTTACTTTATTATTTTCTCTGTCTTCTTCAATCCGCTTTTCTGTGTTTACTTTATTTCTGTCCTTTTTATATCTTTTTGCTTCTCTTTTGTAAGTAATAATACTTTTTCCCTTTTAGGCTTTTGATTTTCTTTGATTGTTTCAAGTCTATTTTTTCTATTTTTCTTTCTTACTTTTTTGCTAGTAACAAGACTTTTCTTCTTCTTAGCTTCTTTTACCAACCTCCTTTCTTTTCATATGTGAACTCTTCATCTACTTTAGGTATTCTATCTTTCCTTTCTCTCACTCTTTTTGTAAATGAAGATATTTTTGGCTTTTTGTTCTTGTTTACTATTTCTGTTATAAATCAGTTTTTTGTTCCAACTCTTCTCTTTCTTGAGTGGAATAGTTTAAAACTTGGAATATCATCTTCTAACACTTTTTTTTAGTTTCTTTGCCTTCTTCTTCAATATCGCTTACATTTTGAACACCGTCAACATTCATTTATTTTACTTCTTCAACTTAAGTATTGTTTTCTTTATTCGCTTCCTCTTTGCTCTCTTCTATCACACTCCAAGCCATAAACACACTTTCAATAATATCAGCTCTGAAATTTTCTTCACTTTCATCAAAGCTTTTACATGTTGATGCTTTTTTTTAGATTTGTCATTTGATTTTTCTTCATCAGCTTCATTGACTTCTATATTATCCTCTTCATCCAAATCCATAGTAGCCATCGGTATTGCAAATGAATCGTCAAGTTTTTCACCTTCATTTGTGTTTTGTTTCAAACCATCATTCTCTTCAATGCTAAATTTGCCTTGTAACTTTCTCTTTTGGAGCATCCCTCTATCATTTCATTGTCTCCCATAGCATGATCTTTATTTTTCTTGTTTGCAATTTTATCGCTATCTCATATAGCTTCATCGGCACCAAGATTGTTTTGTTGCTGAAAATTTATGTTTCTACCTCAGTAGAATTTGACTGAAGAACTTTTATCTTTTGTTTTAACTCTTCATTCTCAATCTCAAGTTGTCCAACTTTTTTTCTCAAATATTCATTTTCTCTTTTTAAATGTTATACTATTTGAAAATTTCCTCTTTACTTTCAATTGAATTTTCTTTTTCATATGCTATAAAAAATTTCACCTGTTGTAATATAACATATATATAAATAAATAATACTTTACTGATATAGTTAGTCTTTCATCAATAGTATTATTAAAATTATATCAATTATAAAGACCCTAGTAAAAATAAAAAAATAATAAGTTATTCATGTACTTGACCAGTGAATACAAAAACAAATAAAATTACTTTGCATGTTAAAGTGCAATTAAAATTAATTTTTTTTGGAAAGCACAAGTAGTTGTGCACTTTGTAAATATTAAAGTGAGCATTTGAATCATTTATGCTACAGTTTTTTTTCAAACCTATTAAAAATTATAAAAGTAATATTTATATTTAAAAGTTTACTTTGTAATTTTAAAGTTAAATAGAAATTAATATATATGGAAAGTGCAAGAAGATGTGCATTTTTTCATTGTTGTGTTCTACTTTTGACAAATTGAGATTCCATTTTTTTCGAGCAAGTTTACATTTTTTTTATTTTACAAAATATATTTACATTAAAATTTCAATTCATCATACATAGAGTTAGTTACTATAAGAAATGTATAAAAAGTGCAAGCAGGTGTGCATTTTGTAAAACTTATATTGTGGGTTTTTGAAATTTAAGCTAGAGTTATCTTAATGTTGTTTAAATTTATGTAAACTTTTTAAAAAAAGTTTACAATAAAAATTATTTGCATGCTAAACTGCAATTGAAATTTAAAATGTTTGAAAAGCGCAAGTCGGTATGCTATTTGTAAATACTAAGGTGGGCTTTTGAAACATTTATGTTACAGTTGTTTTTTCAAACCTATTAAAACTTAGAAAAAAATATTTATATTTAAAGTTTACCATTTCATTTGAAGTTAAATAGATATTTAAAATATATGGAAAGCGAAATAAGGTTTGCATTTTTTTTTTAAATATTTTTCGCTTTTGAGAAACTTAGGTTTGATATTTTTCAATTTAGTTTACATTTTTTTATAAATTTAGAAAATATATTTACATTAAAACTTTTATTCAGCATACTATAAGTTAATTAAAATAAGAAATGTATGAAAAGTGCAAGCAGGTGTGCACTATGTAAAATATAAGTTTGCTTTTTTTGAAATTAAAACTACTATTTTCTTAATGTTGTCTAAATTTGTGAAAAGTTTTAAAAAAACTATTTACAGTAAAATTTACTATGCATGTTAATGTTCAATTAAAATATAAATTATATAAACAGTGCAAGTAGGTGTGCACTTTATAAATATTAAGGTGAGCTTTAGAAAGACTTATGCTACAATTTTCTTATTATTAAAATTTTACCTTATTTCCATCAGGACTTTGTAGAAACTTGCATGAAAGTTTACCCTTTAGATCGTTCAAGTTTCACTTAGAAACTATCGGCATTCCATCTTTGTATGATTTCCTTTCTTGTATTATGTTTATTCGATCACGTATCCAATTCTACATTAATTAAAATATTTGTATAGTTAGAAATTGTGTACTTTTCACAATGAATATTTATACAGATATTAGAATATAACATAAAATGAAAAATAAAAAAAACATAGAGATTAAATAAAACATGTTACTGAAACAAATGCAAAGGATGCACTCACTGAAATTGTACAAGAGGTGTACGCCCACTAAGGAAAATTAAAGAAAAATAAATAACATACAAGAAACCTGTAAAAACAACCCATTTTGTACACCATGACAACCATATCTAGAAGAACTGACAAACAAGATGTATGGAAGAACACAGCCTTATAGTAACATCACATGATTCCAAATAGTCTTAAAATAAAATATTGTTATTCTAATTTTTTTTAATCCATGAGAATTTGAAAAGGTAATCACTTTAGAGGATTATATACAAATCGAAAGAAATTATCAGTTTTGTGATGAATGAAGAATTATTCGACAATAGATGTTAAAACATCTCTTTAAATATTCAGTGTTGCCACTTGCAATGTATTGTAGTTAAAATATGCATCTTGATATCATACTTTTGATACAGGTACCATAACCAAAGAATTAATTTATGATCACAAACAACTTTAACAGAATGACTAACTTAAATTTGACAACTATGATATCCCGGTTAATATGCATTGTAAACAATATAAATGTGTATTCTACTAGTGTAGAAACCTAGAAACACTATTCTAGTTAAAACTTCAATACTTTCACTAAACTAAAATTATGACAAACTACAAAATTCAAAAAAAAACTTATGACTCATACTTCAAAAATATTGGTAAGTTTGATCTTGAACTAGATATTGGCATGTTTGTGAAAAAGTTCAATTTGCAAGCATAGAAAACCGAAAACATCATTTGGTTTATTTAAAAGAAAAAATAGAGTAGAATATAACTATTTTCCTTTATTCAGTTTAATACATCTAAGTGATTGCATATTAATCTTGTTAAGGTTACCAAAAAGTTTGAATATAATTTGTAGCTTGTGCTCGTTAAGTTTCAAATATAAACATTGAACCGTGATTCCTACTTGTCATAAAGGCATACATTACATGTGATGAACACTGCCATACCTAATTAATATTGCCTATTGTTGTTTTTAGTCGGAAACACAAACTTTGATCCTAAACATTTCAAGACAAAATATATACATTAATATCTCCATCCCTATATACATCATATTCTTTTATAGAATATGTTGCTATCGAAAGAAATTATGACATGCATGTAACAACATTCTTACATGTTCACTCTTATATAATCATAAATTTAAGTGATGTACTTTTCTACAATTCAATTTAATTTTTTCTTGGTATGAGATTACCAAAATTTATGAATGTAGCAAATAGGCATACAAAGATAAGTAAAATTTATCAAGCAACCATAGGTTGCATTACTCTTTTACACTATACAATTTCACAAGTCAAATTCGACTATATTTATCTCATAAACAACTGTAATGATATACTTACTGTGCAGTTCTAAAATTCAAATAATCGTACATGTGAAAAAATGTCTTAATAAAATCTATCGAGTGTTTTATCGTGCTGCATGCATATATCATACCACAAAATATGTACGACTTTCTAGCGATCTCCTTCCCGTGACGTTGAGATGTAATCTATATCTAAAAATGATTTTTACAGCCATTAACTTTTGTAATTTGTACATAATTCATAGTTTACATCTAGGGAAAAATAGTTATTCAGTATAATATAGTTGCACATATTTTACCTAAGTTTTATAGCATGGAACAAATTAAATTAAATTAAGTGGACTAATTTGTATGCATGTTCAGAAATAGAGAGATTAAACAAAACATGTTACTTACAAGTAATAACAGAGTAGTGAAACTTATCAGTAAAACAGTAACCCATGAATTGTTACTTCTTTGATTTGCAATATTTCTTTTCAATTTTTTCTTCAAGTTATCCAAAATAGATTTCGCCCAATTTGTTTTTCTCATTTGATCAAAATCTACCACATATGGTAGATATGACCACTTCAGGTCAGAATTGCTACTTGTAAAGTATGTTAATGTTAGTTAATATAATGTATAATCATTTAAATAATATTCAAAGTTTAATGTGGTTGTATTACCTAAGAAGAAAAATGTACAAACGAGATGCACTATAATAAATTTGACGACGTCTTCAACAACTTCTTGGTCATTCTGTTTTAACGCTATATATGTACATCGTTCTACCACCTTTTTGTTTTATCTTTTCATTCTCCAACATATTTTCTTAATAAAATTTTAGCAAATTGATGGTAAATACTTTTCCCCTTTGAGGTAAAGATGTTATTACTATTCCTATGAGAATGCCAAATATTTCTTTCATTTGCATCTCATCGAAATCCAATAATTATTCAACTATTTCAAATTTCTCTAAATCAGGCCTATACGTTTGAATGACTGCATCTAAACTTTTTGAATTTTTTAATATCCTTTTTTGTTAGCTCCTTTTCAATAAACAATTTTATAAAATTCCAAAATGGAGTATCACTCATTATCAAATGTTCTAGTTTCAAATACTTTGTTACTCCATTTATAAATTTCATAATACTTCCTAAATTATTTCTATAACTTTTAGTTTTCTTTTTTTTACATCTGAATCAGTTTCAAAATTATTTTGTTGCAAAATGGAATTTTGTTCCATAACTTGTAGTTCGTTTTTCTCATCAACTAAGTTAGACTCATCACAAGAATTATTTGATGAGTCTATTTCTACTGATTTTTCTTCATCCTGTGAGAAATTAATGTTGACTAGAAAGTTTTCTATTGAGTAAAAAAAATGAAGTACTATACAATAGAAAATGTTAGGTTGAAGTTGAAGTTGAAATTGAAATTTATCAATATTAGATCCTAATTGAAGAAATAAATACGATATGGAAGCACAAACTGAAGAATATTAATTTAAACAAATATCAATTCACAAATCTGTATCATTATTTTGTTCTACTTAGATCTTCATTATTATTTTTTAATTATCTACTACATACATGATTTTATTGGTGATGATGATATGTCATATGTACTTGGCCATATTTCTACACTAAAAATACAATTGATGAAGATTACTTCAAATCCATTCATAATAGTTGACATTTCTTATCCAATGCTAAAGCAATAGTGTTTTACTATTTTAGCAAATTACTTGTACACAAATCAAGTTATGTTGGACTTAACTTTTAGATTTACAAGATCTTCCTTTTTTTTCCCTGTATAGTACATGTTTTTGACAGTGTATGTTGGCAAATACATTGACACGTACAGTTTTTGTTTTTGATAGTATACAAAAAAGAATGTCTCATACTGGGTAATGCATATGCAGATCTTAATTATCATGTATGTTTTATATTTTTGGCACAAAATGTTTACTATCTTAAAATCGACACTAAAAATTGTTAACAATGCTCTTTATCAATTGGAATTTTCTTTGTAGTGAGTGTTAATAAATTTAACTTTCAAATTAGTTGAACATAATAATAATTTAAAACTTCGGTACTGACATATTGTCATAATCAAAATTATGTTTCTCGGTACTATACAACAAAGAAACTGATATACATAAATAATTTAATCATAATTCTGAAGCATAAAAACGATAAAATAAAAAGAAAATGACAAGATGTTATTAATTATTACATAGTCAAAAAAGAATTATTAACATAACTTCACATATGATTGCAAAAGATTTGGAAAATACATAAAATTGCAAGGATGTGAGCACTCTTTGAAAATAAGTACTAGTTCTGTAAAATGTATCTATGTCTTTCTTAGTATAATTTAATTTTCCTCAAACTTAGGAATATATATATATATATATATAGACACACACACATTAAAATTTTACTTTGAAATGATAAATGTACATTAAATTATACAATGTGTTGAAAGCTCAATCAAACACATACATAGTAAAAAATTAATTTGCCAATTTGTAAAATTTAAAGTAAAATTACTTTTATATATAATTTATTTTTCTTCAAACTTAAGAAAATATATATCCATTAAAAATTTACTTCCAGATGTTTAATGTACATTATAATATACAATATATTAAAAGTGCAAACAGACATGCACTTTCCAAAATTAATTTGCAAATCTATAAAATTATCTTAATATATAATTTAATTTTTTTTGAACTTAAGAAATATATAGATTAAAAATTTACTTCCAGATGTTTAACATACATTAAAATATACAACATATTAAAAGTGCAATCAAACATGCACTTTCCAAAAATAAATTTGCTAATTTGTAAAATTTAAAGTAAAATTACCTTAATATATAGTTTAATTTTTTTCAAATTAAAAAATATATACACATTAAAAATTTACTTCTACATGATAACGTGCATTAAAATATACAATGTTTTAAAACCGCAAACAGACATGCACTTTCAAAAAATTAATTTGCAAAGTTGTAAAATTATCTTAATTTATAGGTTAAATTTTTTCAAACTTAAGAAAACATATATACATTAAAGGGGATGGGTGGTGATGAATGTTAGAGCTAAAGGGTATTGTGGACAAAAGTGGTGCACTGTTGGTGTTGCTATTGACACAGAGTGCTAGAGGAAAAGTGGTTACAGCTGAACTTGCTTTAGAGTTCAAGTTGTTTGATGAGGTAGGCGGTTTCTTGGGTAGGTTGAAATGGTGTTTGAGAGCATTTTTGAATGGCAAGGTAGTTGATTAGGCAAGTTATAGGTGGTGGCGGGAGTTGCAAAGGGACGGAGTTTTGCTGGCAAAACTTTCTGATGTACAAGCAGAGGAGGTAAGTGCAGTAAGAAGGTGAGGTTGTGGGTTGGTGTTGTGGTTTAGTTTAGGTGAGGATGTGTTGTTGCTGGAGTTTTGTGGTGTTTGTGGTTTGTATGATGTTGTATTGGTGAGTGCAGTTTTGTAGGATGGTGATTGATGGACGTAGTGCTAGAGATGGTTGAAAGTTTTATAGTCGGGTTTCGGTTCATTCCGGTGAGGTGGTGATGATGATGTTTCAAGTGATGGTGTTTCAGGTTGTACAGAAGTTTGTGTTGTTGCGAAACTAAAGTGGGTGGTTGCGATTCAGGTGGTGGAAGTTTGGAATAGATGGTGGCAGTTTGGTCGAGCAATAGATGCAGTAGGGAGTTTGTGTTATTTCGAAAACAAAAGCGAACAGAAACAAAAATAACAATAAAAACACAGAGATGCACAAAAGTAGCACTGAAAATAGAACACCACAAATAACTCAGTGAAAGTGTAACAACACAAACTATTCACTGAAAATGTTTTTTTTAACAACACAAACCATTCAGTTTCTATGTAGAGCAACAAAGCTCGCTGTCCAACAAAACAAAATGAAAATCAAATATCAAACCCTCTCGCTATTGTCAATAGTTTTAGCATGTTACCAGAAGCCTAAAGATTTCTAGTACTTAATGAATTAATAACTTCAAAAGTGATATTCCCCTTAAAAAGTAATGAATCTTCACAATCAAACTGCTTTACTACAGCAAACCATTAGGGAGGTTTCTAGTACAAGCATTTTAAAGTGAATCCACTCAACCAGTTATGTTATAACTCTAGTCAAACCATTAGGATTAAACTTAGTCGATTAAATCAAATAAACCCAAACACCAAAACAGTTATAACTTATCCATTATATCAAAATAGCAATCAAATAAACCAAAATATTGAAAGAATTTAAACTTAGTCAATTAAATCATTGTTAGCACCAAAATTGGTCACTAACCTCGTTGAGAAAGATTGTGTAGAGATGTAAGTGATGAAGTTAAATTAAACAAGGAAGAATATGCTAATTTAAATGCAGAAAGTGAGAACACCGGATTTATAGTGGTTCAGCGTAATTGCCTACGTCCACTTTGAGGTTAAACTTTATTGCTTTACTTGATGATTGATTACAGATACAATCCGTAGATCAAATACTTGAATACAATTGATAAGTAAAGAAGATGAGTCTTGAAAGCGGCGGAGTCTCCTCAGTGTTCCCCCAAAAAAGGTCCATTTCACTGTGCCCCTGCCTCTCTATTTATATACAAAGGTGGGTTGGACTTCTCTGGTGGGCCTGGTAGCTGAATAACTCGGTCCAGATGGATTGGTCCCTATATGCCGAACCAAACAGGCCGAACGGTCGGATGCCAAACCATCTTCCTCATGCCAAACGATACTTGTTATGTGGGAAGAGTGGGCCGAGCAATAATTGTAGCCGGACAAGCTGGGAAGAATGCCGAACAATCTTCTTATGCCGAACAGAAGTGAGGTGCCGAGTGGGGAGTGTATGCCGAGCAATGATTGAAGTTGACTGAGGATGGATGAATGCCGAACAATCTTTGGATGCCGGACGAACCTGGAAGCCGATCACTCCTGGATGTCGAGCGCTACGTGGATGTCGAGCGCTACGTGGATGCCGAGTACTCCTGGATGCCGAGTACTCCTGGATGCCGAGTACTCCTGGATGTCGAGTACTCCTGAATGCCGAGCGTTTGCTAATGCCAAGTACTCAGTTGCCTGGTCAAATCTCCATGAAACACTTGCCCCCCAAAGTGTATTACGTGACTGAACGTGATACGCTTTGAAATACGTATCCTCCATGTTTCGTTTCAAACCCTTGACTAAATCCTAATGGAGATGCCTTCTTGAGAATATCAGTTGTTGTGGTATGCACCTAATGTGGTATAAATGTCGAACGATACGTTCGAAGCCGAACGTTCCTCATGTGCCGAGTGACTTTATGTTTCGAAGCCGAACGCTACGGCTTTGACCGGTTCTACCGGATATAGACTTTTCGACTTCTTCTTCCTCCCTATAAAACCAGGCATCCTCCCTCTTCTCTCCTTTTACACTTTTATTTCTGTCACTCTCTAAAGACTTGCAATCCTCGCCAGTTAATCAGACTTAAAGCCCAATCAATCCTTCCTAAGCTTCGATCTACGAACTAGGTATTATCCCTTCTATGATTAAATAGTTTCAATACGAGACTTAGGTTTGCGCGTAGCCAAGAGGGTCATGTGAAAAGCTTTGATTAGGATAACTTTATGGCTAAATGATGTGTGGCGAGAAGGAATGGCCAAGGGTGATCGCACATTGGAGTTGTTGGATGATGTATGGTAGTTAGGCCCAGCTCCTTCGTGCCGAACGAGACTGGAAGAAAAGAAAGAATAGAAAGAGTGTTGGAGGTGATTGGGGGTGTCGAACGGCATAATCTTCGCCGAGCGACCGGTTCTTGTTGTTCGGTGTAGATGGAGAAGGAGAGGAGTGGAACTGTAGTCAAGGGTGGAGTGCTGAACGTTAAAGCTCGGCATAACCCTGGTTCGGCGTATCTTACCATATGCCGAATAGTGAAATGGAAGGATAAGGTGAAGGCATGAATTAGTGGGGATGCCGAACAATCACAAATGCCGAACAATATTTCAGCCGAACAACACTCGGGCCGAACAAACATAAATGTTGAACCATATCAAGGCCGACCATAACCTAAATGCCGAACCATATCATGGCCGAACACAAACATAAATGCCAAACCATATCATGACCGATCACAACTTAGATGCCGAATCATATCATGGCCGATCACAACTTAGATACCAAACCACATCAAGGCCGAACAAACTTAAACGCCGAACCATATCAAGGCCGAACGATGATAAGTGCCGAATCATACTTAGGCTATCCCACGTAAATGTCGAACCATACATAGGCCGAACAAACATAAATGCTGAACAGACAATTGCCTTGCCTAATCACACAACAAAACCAATATGAGGACTCTAGCATACCAGCATATGAAACTGACCCGGATCCTTAACTCCCTAGCTTTAGTAGACATAAGTCTGAACTTAGATTAACATACGTTTTCTGAATCTGAAACTGTAATCACCTCAAGGCAGGCTTTTGGAGACGGTCAACGATGATGGTCTTTGAAGGCGATGATTTGAAGCTCAGTTTGATATCAGTAACTTTGTGACCTTCAAATTCTCAACGCTTATACACGATTGCTTGCACTAGTTCACACACCACGTGGGGGGAATATTCGTGTTGTTAATTCTAACATTGAACATTTTTCAAGTATAGTTTTCACAAGTGCTTAGCCAGATTCGCTATTTATTGGAGATGTCAAAAAAGTCTAGCTCCGCCACTATATCTGATAGGCCTGGGCCGTCTTCAAGGCAAGAAGTCGCGGACACTTCAAATCCGTCGACTTCCCCTGCTCATAACTTAGCTCCTGATGCCCTGGAGGCAACGATTCTCCTGGACAATCCGATCGACTCACGGGCTTCGAAGATTAACGAAGTTGCGCTTCGGCGAATATGTTCCATCCACGGAATCCCTTTTTCCGATGTGTTGGTCCCGTCGAGACATGATCGTCCTCATCTGCCCCCAGTCGGATATACTGCTTGTAATAAGTTAATGTGCTGGATGGGCAGCGTGCCTCCATTCAATCTATTTCTTTGGGACGTGTTACAATACATAGACATCGCCCCGTCGCAGCTGCATCCAAACGGTCACGCGTTCATATACGGGACCTACCTACTTTTCATGGCCGTCTTCTCTAGGCCTCCAACTTCCGGCGACATCAGATATATTTATATGATTAAGAAGCGGAAAGATAGCCCCTCCTTCATGTTCCTCAAGCCATACCACAAATGTCAGATTTTGACCGGAGCATGTAGCAAATTCGTCCTGTACAAAAAGGAATGGTTCTATGTGCGTTGCCCTCCTGGTTTCGCGAGGAGATGGGTCGAAGGCAGTAAGTCTCTTCCCTGAGTCAACATTCGCGCTCAATCGGAGCTATGCTTTTTCTAACTCCTTGTTTCATCTTTCTAGGTATTAACCCGCGTCCTGAGGGCCGAGGATATTCTGAGGCCGTCAAAGCCATTAGAGCTCTTCCTGCCGAGGATCGAGACATTCGAATCATCATTTCAAATGAATCATTGTCGAGGTTCGGTTTGTTAGCAGGAGGTCGCCGGGTTAGCCTTCCTGAGGGCGTTTCCATTCCCAAATCCGCACCCGTTAAAGGGAAAAAACAAGCTGGATCGTCATCACGCCATACCCCCGATGCATACGAAGGGGGAGAACACAAGGGGGATGAAGCTCCTGAGACACAAGGCGAGAATGTGGGTCCTGCTTGGAACCCGGCGGTCGAAGTGCACGATATTGAAACGTCATCTTCCCCTTCGAAGGAGAAAAAGAAATTGACGTACAAGATACGGAAGGAGAAAGTTGGCGGAACTTCAAAAGTTACGCTTATCCCGTCAGAGAAAGAGGCTTCTTCACAGCACATGGAAAGTTCTTTAAAAGGTCTGTCAAACCTTACCATCCCCGACAATATACTCAATTATGGTTTCGATGATCCGGAAGCCTTTAAGTTTCATTCGCCCGCTAGAGGCAACGCGGGAGTTCAACCCCCCAGTTTAGGGAGATAACACTCCAATTAGTAAAGATAAAGGAACCGGTCCGTCGGGGGGAACACTAGGACACACATGCACACACGCACTTCACCATACACTTCAAGTTTTTTCGTTACCCTGATTTTTCCTAACTCTTTAATTCTTTGCAGGTGACATGGGGCGCTCCCACGGAATCGATCGCCTCCACGGTTCTTCTATATTTCACCATCCCGGACGGGATTCAAGCTTAGGTAGACGTAGGGACAGAGATGATTACGAGGATCGAGACAACCGTCGCCGCGACTCATCATATCGAAAGAAAACATATTCCCAGTCCTCATATTCTCGTGATCCTCCTCCTCAAACTGAGCCAGATAGAGAAAAGCTTTCGTAGAAGGGGTCTCAACCTGATGTCTCCCGAGACCAACACTCTGGTTCATCGAGTACACAGCAATCTCAGGAACACCGGAAGAGAGCAGAACTTTCAAAGCCATATTGTTACTGCGGTCGACCCAACAATAGCAGAGAAGATGGTCGATCTTAAGGCAAAATTCCCAAAAATATGTTTTGACGGCCTGAAATTGCTCCCAGCTATTCATCACATCCCAGGGCACGTCAAGCAGAGTGCCATCGCCTGCAACAACGACGTCTATGTTCAACATGACGTGTTTGTACACTTGGTCGAAAAAGTCTCGGAGGTATCTGTTGAGCGACAACATGAAATTGACCGTTTGAAGTTGGAAGCTGGCTTTGACAAGGACATCATCAAGAATCAAGATGAAGAGCTTGCCTCGTATAAGTCTAAACTTGAAGCCGCAGAGTAGAGTGCAAAAGAAACTGCCGAGGCCGTCACTCGTCTAGAGGCGACCCATAAAAAGGAACTTGACGAAGCAGTCCAGCGCAGCAGAGCCCTTGCCTTAGAAAAAGATTCTATCCAAAAAGAAAGGGACGCGCTCGCCCTGCAAGTCAGAGAGTTGAAAGAATTACTCTCTAAGGAGAAAGAGGAGAAAACAGCCGCTCAAGAAGAGTCCCAACGATACTGCGACGAAATCGTTGCTACACGGCTCTTAAAAACAAAGCTTGATGATGAACTTGCTAGGGTTGAGATAATGAAAGACGAAGCCCGTGAGGAGGGCAAGAGGAAAGCTTCTGAGGAGATTGACTCTCGCCTCGAAGCAGCTACAGAGGCTGGTAGAGAAGAGGTCAAGTGCATGTTTGACCCGCTGATCGCCGAGTACAGCGCCCGCGTCCTTATGCACCGCGACTTGACATTCCTAGGCGAGGGCTATCTTGAATCCCTAGCTGAAGCCTGGGAAACTTTAATAAAGATCAGAAAGATCGAGTCGGGCTCTGAGGAAGTCGATGAGGATGCTCTGGTGAAAGAATTTCTCAGGGGGAACGAGCCAGTGGACTTATCTGCAGCTTTGGCTCTTTATAACAAAGGCTCTCTCCTACCAAAAGAGAAAAACGATGAAGCTGGTCCATCTGGGGCCAAGGCTGCAGCTCCTCCTTCTGCTCAATCGGCCGATCGGCCAACACTTGACCCATTCGAGCAGCATGCCGGCTATGATCCAGAAGATCCCGGGCTTGGCGTTCATGTGCTATCAACTATTCTAGAGGGTGAAACTCCACGCGCAACTGATAGCCAGCCAGAACCCGGTACAAAATTCTTCTTTTAGAAGTTAAAAGATCTGTCACTTTCTAGTAGCGGTTATTTGTCCTAATGTTCATTCTTTATGTTTTCATGCAGGCTGTTCTGATCCTTAACCAACTCTGAGGAGCGAGGATGCCAAGGAGGAGGCAGAGAAAGCAAGCGATGTTGCTCATGCGGGAGTAACTCCTGGCCCTGATGCTCAAGTGATCGGGGCGCTAGATGATGATAAGTTTGACACTTCATCTCCCGTCGAAGGGAGTGATGAAATCGAGATCACTGGCGCCTCCGAACATACTTTGAAGATGAGCATGAAGGAGCGTCTCGCAGAAGAGGGGAAAAAGAAGGTCGAGATAGGGGTCGAGCCTCAAATATTGGAACTTACCGACCCGCGGAATAGACCTTTGAAGATCATTCTCCCTGGCAAATCCAAACCGCTGGATGTTCCTTCTCCCACTCCTGACTCCGCTTCTCTGGCAAGCAAGAAATCCAAGAAGAAGCGTGAGGGAGAGGAATCATCTGAGAAAACGAAGGAAGACAAGAAGAAAAAACCGAAGAAATAGTCGCTATACTCGTTCAACGAGATTTTGCTTAAGTCTTGTAACTACTTTTTATTTTTTCGTTTCTGTAGTTTGCATAGATAGATTTTTGACTCCAAGTTTTGGAGGAATAATTGTGTAACCCCATTTTGGACTATTAAACGAAGTTTAGTTTCTTTGTTACTTGAATGATTCTTTTGCTTTTTTGGTTTTCTGAATAACTGTGGTCAAAACTTAAGTTCTTATGAGTTGCATAATTTCCCAATCCGTTCTTACATTGTTCGAACATTCTTTGGAGTGGCATATTTCTTGTTCCACATTCCTGAGTACTTAGAATTTTTTCTAAACCTGCGCTCTAGGGATTTAGGGTAATTTGATCCGCGTTCAAGGGATTCGGAGATTCGAATTGCCTATACTCCAGTCCGCATTCCGGGGACTTAGAGTACTCCTGTCCGCACTCAGGGGACTCGGAGATTGAAGTTGTTTATACTCTAGTTCGCGCTCTGTGGACTTAGAGTACTCCGGTCCGCACTCAAGGGACTCGGAGATTGAAGTCGTTTATACTCTAGTCCGCGCTTCGGGGACTTAGAGTACTTGGGTCCGCACTCAGGGGACTCGGAGATTGAAGTCGTTTATACTCTAGTCCGCGCTCTGTGGACTTAGAGTACTCCGGTCCGCACTCAGGGGACTCGGAGATTGAAGTTGTTTATCCTCTAATCCGCGCTCTGGGGACTTAGAGTACTCCGGTCCGCACTCAGGGGACTCGGAGATTGAAGTCGTTTATACTCTAGTCCGCGCTCTGGGGACTTAGAGTACTCTGGTCCGCACTCAGGGGACTCAGAGATTGAAGTCGTTTATACTCTAGTCCGCGCTCTGGGGACTTAGAGTACTCCGGTCCGCACTCAGGGGACTCGGAGATTGAAGTTGTTTATACTCTAGTCCGCGCTCTGGGGACTTAGAGTACTCCAGTCCGCACTCAGAGTTCGTACATCATATAGAATAATGTAACTCTAGAAATACATCACCCGACTGTGAGATATTGAAACATTAGTAATTTATGGGAAAGACGACTTCAAGCCTTTATTAATGAAAAACAACCAAACTGCCTGATTACATGGTCAAAAAGAAACTAAGTGATAACGGAATGAAAACATACAGGAAATAACTGTGCCTAAAACATGAAAGAAACATGCTAAATGTAATAATGTCGCAAATGTTCACTGTTCCACGCTCGGGGGAGTGTCACGCCATCAACGATCGCTAGCTTGAATGATCCCTCTCCAAGCTTCCGTTCAATGACGTATGGACCTTCCCAATTGGGATTCATACGTGATGGTACCGGGAAAACTCATTTCAAAACAAGATCACCCACATCAAAAATCCTTGGGCGGACTCTACCGTCGTAATAGCGCTTGACTCGGTGCCTATGTGTTGCCGCCCTTAATTCAGCCTCTTCACGTTTTCATCGATGCAGTCCAGTGATTCCAACAAGAGATCCTGATTCACCCTGGGATCATAATATGTCACTCGATGCGATGGAACTTCAAGTTCCACAAGTATAACAGCTTCCGAGCCGTATGCCAAGGCGAATGGAGTGTGGCCAGTCGCGGACTTGTGGGTAGTTCTATAAGCCCATAATGCTGTCGGGAGTTCATCTACCCACTTGCCTCCGGCTTTTTCCAAACGCTTCTTTAGTATGGACTTGATTATTTTGTTTACGGCCTTGACTTGTCCGTTAGCTTTAAAATGCGCAACGGCGGCGAACTTCTTCTCAACGCCATACTTTAAACAGAACTCTTTGAACTCTCTGCTTTCAAACTGCATTCCGTTGTCCGTAATGATGGTTCGAAGGAGGCCAAAGCGGCATACAATGTTTCGCAGAACGAAATTAATGACCTTCTTAGAGGTGATTGTGGCTAAAGGTTCTGCCTCGGCCCATTTTGTGAAATAATCGACTGCAACTATCGCGTATTTCGCACCACCTTTGGATATAGGCAGAGAGCCGATTATGTAGATTCCCCAGATTGCAAATGGCCAGGAACTAACCATTTGTGTGAGTTCTGTTGGTGGAGCTCTCGGGATTTTCGCATATCTTTGACACTTGTCACATTTCCTTGCGTAGTCTGCAGCGTCCTGATTTACGGTTGGCCAATAATATCCATAGCGGAGGATCTTTTTTGCTAGTGTCTACCTCCCAATATGGTCGCCACATTCCCCTTCGTGAACCTCCTTCAAGACCCGCTTTGTCTCGTCATGGGCAATGCATCGTAAAAAGGGGACCGAGAACCCCTTTCGATACATTAGTCCATCTTGTATCACATATCGTGCGGCCTTTCGAATGACCTGTCGTCTTTCGCACCTTTTTTCTGGTAAAGTCCCGGTTGTCAGGTATAGTTTGAATGGGGTTATCCATGATTCTCTCTCGATTCCTGTTTCAAACACAAAATCAACTTTCATCGCGTCGATGCTTGGATCATGCAAGGTTTCAACGGGAAACAGTCTCATTTGTTGTGCATCACCAGTGCTTGTGAATTTAGCCAATGAGTCGGCTTCTTTGTTCTGTTTACGCGGGACATGCGAAATGTCATAATGTTCGAGGTTTGATAATAGTTCCCGAACCAGAACAAGGTACGGAGCAAGCTTTTGTCCCCTTGCTTGGTAGTCTCCTCGCACTTGGTACACCACCAGCGGCGAGTCACAAAAGATCTCAACTGATTTAACCCCAAGTTCTCCAACGAGTTTTAAGCCAGCAACCAGTGCTTCATATTCTGCTTCATTATTCGTAGCCGGGAAATTGAGCTTCAAAGCGTAACAGGTCGATCGATTTTCTGGAGTTACAAGTACTACGCCAGCTCCGGAGCAACGGTCGTTTGATGCCCCATCGGTGTACAATTTCCATCGGACGGGAGGAATGACACTGTGATTATCTGGTTCGTCAGATACAGTAAACTCAGCGATGAAATCTGCTAATGCTTGCCCTTGTATGGCTCTTCGTGGCAAGTAGGTGATATCGAACTGGCTCAACTCAATATTCCATTTTAACAACCTCCCAGAAGTTTCTGGTCGTTGGAGTACCCGCCGTAGGGGCTGATCGGTATAGACACTGACTGAGTGTGCTTGAAAGTATGGGCGCAGCTTACGTGATGCAATCACCAAGCAATAGGCCAATTTCTCAATTTTAGGGTAATTTCTTTCTGCCCCCGTTAAACGTTTACTTACGTAATATACCGGCTTTTGGACTCGGTCCTCCTCGCGGACCAAAGCTGCACTTATAGCATGTGGGGATACGGCCAAGTATATGTACAGCATCTCGTAGTCTATTGGCTTTGACAGCACTGGAGGGCTCTCCAGATGCCTCACCGGATCTCGGAATGCTTCCTCACAGTTAGATGTCCATTTGAAATTTATCTTCCCTTTCTTTATTATATCAAAGAAAGGAATGCACTTGTCCGTGGCTCTGGATATGAATCGACTCAGTGCAGCCACTTTCCCATTCAAGCTTTGCACCTGTTTTATAGTTTTGGGCGCTTGCACATCTCGAATAGCTTGAATCTTTTCTGGGTTAGCTTCAATTCCCCTTGCGTTAACAATGAATCACAAAAACTTCCCCGACGCAACGCCGAAGGAACACTTCAGAGGGTTGATCTTCATCCCATAATATCTGAGTATATCGAACATCTCTGCTAAGTCTCGAATGTGGTCGTTTGACTGTCGTGACTTCACGAGCATGTCATCCACATAGACTTCCATCGTTCTACCAAGTTGGTCTTTGAACATTCGATTCACCAAACGCTGGTAAGTCACTCCTACGTTTTTCAATCCGAAAGGCATTACTACATAGCAATATAGCCCGACGTCTGTGACGAAACTGGTGTGTTCTTGGTCTGGAATATGCATCGGGATTTGATTGTAGCCTGAGTATGCATCCATGAATGATAACATCTCGTGTCCTGCATTGGAGTCAACCAACTGATCAATCCTAGGCAACGGGAAACTGTCCTTGGGGCATGCCTTGTTCAAATCGGAATAGTCTATGCAAGTTCTCCATTTCCCATTTGCCTTTTTCACCATCACGAGGTTCGATACCCATTCATGGTAGAGGGTGTCGCGGACGAACCCATTGGCTTTGAGTTTGTCCACCTCCTCTCTGAGAGCAGCGGACCTCTCTGGGTCCATTCCTCTCCTCTTTTGTTTAACCGGGATGTATTTCGGGTCTATGTTCAACATATGACTCGTAATGTCAGGAGAAATCCCGCACATATCAGAATGCGTCCAGGCGAAAACATCAAGATTCGCTCGGAGGAAATCACTGAGGTCTTCAGTCATTGCGGGGCCGAGTTGTGATCCGATCTTCAGTACTCGCGATGGGTCGTCTCGGCTAATTGAAATGTCAACTATTAATTCAGCCGGCGCTACCTTTTCTTCCCTGGGTTTCTCATCGTCATCTCTCGGAACTATGTCTCTGAAGATCCGAGAATTATGCCCGAGCCAGGGCTCGGGCACTACTTGTCAATTATCAGTATTAAGGATACGGACGGGATTGTCCGCAACCTTTCCTTTCTCCCTCCGATGGGCCTCTCGGAGCTCAGTCACATAACAGGCACGACCAGTCGCCTGATCGCCATGAACAACACCTACTCCTTTGTTAGTTGGGAACTTCAAAGTTAAGCACCACGGGGCTAATGCCGCCCTAAACTCAGCCAGGGCCGGTCGGCCTAAGAACACATTGTACGGAGAATCCACATCCAAAACTACGATGGGTAGGATTCGCACCCTCCGACGTTCACCTTGTCCCAGTTCATCTGGTAACTCAACATACGCCACTGCATCGGTCGCTGCGCCATTAAAGCCATGTATACGAGCTTTAGACGGTTTCAAATCCTTCGTTTCCATCTTCATCTGGTCATAAGCCTTCTTGGAGATGATGTTGACAGAACTTCCACAATCAATCAAAATTCTTTTCACATAAGCCGGTCCGATCGTCGTAGATATGACCATCGGGTCGATGGTTGGAGCCTCCACTTGGTCAGCATCTTTGTTTCTGAATACTATATCGTCTGTCATCACGCGCAGCTGCTTCGTAGGGGTCCCATCCTCTACGCTGGAACAACACTCGAAATCTGCATGCTTTAGGGAACTAGCATACCACTCCATCTCTTGCCAATTCTTATCCGCGGGGTGAGGCCCGCCGATGATCGTGTTTATGACTAGTCTACCTACAATCCGGGCAGGCTCCTCGAGATGACGCGGAGCTGGTGCACGACCTGGGTTGGATGTTCCCTGTCCTCCTTCCTATGGATCCTTCACAAACTCCTGTAACTTTTTCTGCCTGATCAACTTCTCTATAGCGTCGTGTAGGTGTCTGCACTCTTCCGTATTGTGCCCATAAGTCTCATGGAAGCGGTAGTATTTCCCAGTCCGCTTCTGTTCCTCGGTTGACTCTTTTGGACATGGCTTTCTGTACTGAAAGGTATTGCAGGTTGATAGGTAAATGTTCTCAAGAGACGCATTCAGCGGGGTATACTCGTTGTAGCTTGGAATTCTTGGCTTCCACTTCCCCGCTTCTCTCTTCTTCCCTTGACTTATTCCTCCGGATTCCTTAGGCTGCCCGGGCTTGTTCTGGACATTGACTTGGACTTTTCCCGAGTTGTCTCCGGACTGCTTCACAGCAATGTTGCTTTTCACGGACTTCTGGACAGGTCCTGGTGCCTTATCTCACCTTACCCACCTGGCTTCCTCTCTTCTTATGAACTGGTGTGCCTTTGAGTAAAAACGCTCTAGCGTAGTCGGAGGTTTTCCTGCCAGCCAGTCTCTGAACTCAGAATCTGGATCCACACCTCGCATCACAACCATTAGAATTGCATGATCATTGGGATTACTGACTTCAGTCGCCACAACATGGAATCTTTGTAAATACTCCTTCAATGACTCCCCAGGAGTCTGGATTACACTTGATAGAGACATCACGTCCTTTGGACGAGTAGTGTGTATCCTGAACTGTTCTATAAACTTCTTCGCCAACTCCTCGAAACTGGATACGGACCGCGGAGTAAGTCGGGTGAACCACATAGTAGCGATCCCAGATAGGGTAATTGGAAAACATCTACACTTGGTTGCATCATTTGCTCTAGCCGAATCCATCATCCACTCGTACCTCATGACATGCTGTCTGGGATCAGTCTTTCCTTCATAAGCCGGGATAGTCGGCATACTAAACTTTCTGGGGTACGCTACCTATAGAACAATGTCTGTGAACGGAGTATGACTTCTCGACACTCCCTAATCGTCATTCGATAAGCCTTGATTCTCTTTCATCAATTGCCTAATCATGGCTGTCAAGTCTAGTGTTTGTATGGAAGGTGGAAGGTTGGAGTTTGTTCTACGTGACTGGTCATGCTGATGCCTCCCCTGCTGGCGATCTGCCAAACGTGCATCTTGAGGTTCGACATCGTTAGCATTTTAATGGTCTGGGCCTCCAGCCTCCACCTACACTCCAATTCCTAAGTTCCCAGCTCCGGCTTGGTCATGGTTTCCAGTTGTTCGGACAGCAGCACCTGCCCGTGCAGTTTCAGTCTTACGGCGTCTACGCCTGGGAGGTTCATCGGAGGAAGTTGAGCTGTCGGATGAGGAATAAGGAGCGGGATTTCCCCCAGCATTCTGGTGCTGTTGTTGAGTGAGTTGTGCCATGAGGTTGGCGTTAGCTTGCATCTGCTCTCCTAGTTGTCTCCTGCTTTCCCTGAGTTCTTTTATCAAGTCGTTGAACTCTATTCTGGTGACAACCGGCATTTGGTCCTTGGCGGTAGTTCCTGCACCTGGAATTGCGTGTTGATTGCTAGGTCCTGCTTGTTGTACGCTAGCAGTCTCGTGGGCGTCCGCATTATGAGAAGATGATCTAGTACGTGGTCTCTCCATTGTAGAGTTATTGGTATGAACTCTGAGTAGAATCAACGGACGTCCTATGAATGAGTCGGATCTTCTTTGGGGGATTTATTCAATCCAGTAGCTTCAAAGGAGATCCTTTAGGTCTGAGAATTCAACTCTCAGTGAAAGCACCAAAGTGTTAGCACCAAAATTGGTCACTAACCTCATTGAGAAAGATTATGTAGAGATGTAAGTGATGAAGTTAAATTAAACAAGGAAGAATATGCTAATTTAAATGCAGAAAGTGAGAACACCGGATTTATAGTGGTTCAGCATAATTGCCTACGTCCACTTTGAGGTTAAACTTTATTGCTTTACTTGATGATTGATTACAGATACAATCCATAGATCAAATACTTGAATACAATTGATAAGTAAAGAAGACGAGTCTTGAAAGCGGCGGAGTCTCCCCAGTGTTCCCCAAAAAAGGTCCATTTCACTGTGCCCCTGCCTCTCTATTTATAGACAAAGGTGGGTTGGACTTCTCTGGTGGGCCTGGTAGCTGAATAACTCGGTCCAGATGGATTGGCCCCTATATGCCGAACCAAACAGGCCGAACGGTCGGATGCTGAACCATCTTCCTCATGTCGAACGATACTTGTTATGTGGGAAGAGTGGGCCGAGCAATAATTGTAGCCGGACAAGTTGGGAAGAATGCCGAATAATCTTCTTATGTCGAACAGAAGTGAGGTGCCGAGTGGGGAGTGTATGCCGAGCAATGATTGAAGTTGACTGAGGTTGGATGAATGCCGAACAATCTTTGGATGCTGGATGAACCTGGAAGCCGATCACTCCTGGATGTCGAGTGCTACGTGGATGCCGAGTACTCCTGGATGCCGAGTACTCCTGGATGCCGAGCGTTTGCTAATGCCGAGCACTCAGTTGCCTGGTCAAATCTCCAAGAAACAATCATAATAACAAAAACGTATATTAAGCAGGTACAAACATAGAAACAGTATAAATTTAGCCGATTAACCGCAAATTATTAAGAAAATGAACAAACCCTAAATAAATTTATAAAGTAGAGGATTAACGTTATACCTTGTTTTTCCTTGTCGATATTGATTTTGGTTTTCTTCTTTGCCGCCTTTTCATACCGAGGTTAATTTGGATTATATGTTGTTTCGTGCAAAATTTTAGGTGAATGGTAGGGTTTTTCATGTTGGCAAGGGGTATTTGAGGGAGTTATCTCAATTTTATAAAACATGGAGCAAATATTTAATCATATTAGGCCATGGATGTTTTGTGAATGGGCTTTGAAAATATGGACTATTGGTTGAAATCCCCATATTTAAAACAAACTGAAACTATCGGTGAGCATGAACCCTAACAAAAATTTGAACTCAACCATGTCAAATCGTTCTGAAATTTGTCTCCTATCATCTAAGCAAAACATATATTTAAAGTTGAACTATGTCATATCAATATAGTGTGATTGTGATTTAAATTATTGAGTCAATTGTATTAAACCGGATAGGGCAACTTACTGAAGTTCTAACGCATTTCATAAAAAAGTTAAAAACTAAACTAGCACAAATTCAATTGAATATTCTTCTATATTTATGAATAAAGTGTAACCACCTAAGGTTTAATGTGATCTAGCTATTGTTAAATGCTTCCTACATACAAGCAGCTTTGTGGCATACTCAAACATCGTGCTATTGAAATCAGATCAGTCGAAAGCGGGCTAATTGGATGAATTTCAAAAACAAAATTGAATCTTTATTGTGTCTATATAGTCTAAATTAATTTAGAACTTTTCTAAATTTTCATTTTAAGTAAAATGTTAATCTTATTATAATTATTTAAAATTAGTTTAATTTAATTTTAAATTACTTGTATTTTTTTACGAGCGCATCAAATGCACACATGTGTGAATGTCTGAGTGTTACATATAGAAAGTGTGCATAGCAAACGTGAACGTTTTAAGTGTTGGGATTTACACCACAACGGTCACATATCCCCTCCATATATGTCTTTGTCATCCAATGAACTTTTTTGATCTGTTAACATGTGCATATGTATGTATGTATGTATGTATGTATGTATATGTATATATGTGTGTGTGTGCATGTGTGTGTGTATGTACACACACATAAATACATATATGTATGTATGTGAGTTATAGTAAGTAACCTAAAATTAGCTTTAATTAGGTAGTTCAAACATCATTACATTACATTACTTTTAAAACTGATTTTATAAACTTTAAAATTTATATACATATACATACACAAACACAGATTCACGTACATACACATATTTTATGTTGGAAAATTAAATTAATATTTAGAAACAAAACAACACAAAATTATGTTTAACTACTTTGTAATTCAAAACTATATTTTCAAAACAAATTAGCTTGGCATAAATTCAAATATTAATTTAAGAAACAAATCAAGGGAAATTTAAAGGTTCCCTCTTTTTAATTTTTTTCTTCTATAAACAACATAAGAATTTTTAATTCAATTAATTTACATGTAAACATTACTCAAAATATTTCAAAAGATTTATAAAACATCTTTCAATCCGTAACTTTGTAATATGAAATATGATCCATTAATATAATGGTTCTAAATTTCATTCAAATAATATTTTCTGAATTAAAAAGATTGGACAAATTAGGCATATATGTATTCATGATAATCAGATGTAGATCTAAGTTACGTGTATACATAATGATCAAACAAAAGAGAGCAGAAGAGAATTTACGATTGATATTATTGATATACATGGATAACAGATAAAAGGGAAATTAAGTTCAACATGATGACAAAACAAATGATTCAAAATAGAAATTTGATAATCATGCAAAACCAAAATCATACAAGGAAAAAAGGTAGGAGATGTAAGGATTATAGACATGTGTACATGATAATTTACATATATATAAATAAAATAGAAAATTACGTCTCAGATGAAGCCTAGAGAATACACCTTGAATAAAGAAGAAATTCCTAGATTCAACAAATCAATCTCCAGATCTGCAATTATCCAAAGACAACCACCTTTTTTATCTTTATTTTGTTTAAATTTTATTTTGAAATTTTTAGAAATCTCATCCTGATGGAGTTTTTGGCCCTGAGAAGATGAATTAAGAGGAGCAAGTGACAGAGAGTAATTTTATTAAAGGAGGAAATAAATGTTGCATTCAATATACGTTGATTCCTCTCCTTTTAATTAAGATTTTCTTTACATTTAAAAACAAAAGACCTCTTTTATTCCACAAAGTATGCTCGTCCATTACGTAGGCTATTTGGGCTCCAAAACATTGTAAAAACCAACTAGTATTATTTCCATTTAAATCTAATTTAAATTTCCTGTCGATATCGTATACCGATACGGCGTGCTTATAAATGTTATGTACGCACTTTATTAAATACTAGCGGCAATCGGTTAAATCAAATAAGTAATTTATAACAATTAATATTTCACAAACATTTAATTTATTTAAAGCCCGTTTTAGCATTTATTCTGTTTAAATCAAATTTAAACATTCCACCAATATCGTATATCGATACGCGCGTTTGTAACTCTTATATACGAATTTTACTAAATACTAATGGCCTTCAAATAAATTTAATAAAATTTAATAACTATTAATAAATTAAATTAAATTTCAACTACTAAAAATCAATTAGATCATGTGGTTCATTTAGAATATTCATAATTTCGGTTGTGTGACTCATATATGTAAATTCAGTCAGTGATTAATATTGAACAATTCAAATATTAACATTCACACGTCACCATAGCTAGTAATATGAAATTTTGGTTGAATTTATCACTTACATATCTTTTGGTAAAATCTAATTCTACTTATTATAAGTGATCTCTGGTAGTAATGATTATTTACACCAATTCTCTTCATCAAAACTATATCACATAATAACTTATGAAATTTGGTTTTGGTCAAAATTCCAACATCGTCCATATTCAACTTTGTAAGTCCAAAAACAAAGTCCTTGGTTCAAAAATAATTTTTATTATTAACTATTACACTCGCATTTCTCGCATTACCTTAAGGAGAAATGAATATGGTGTAGAGCCAAGAAAGCTGCCCCTGCAATTAAAATTAATATAAAAGGAGCAAAAATTAAAAGTAGTCCAAATGATACTGCCTAGAGAACCGGTGGCAGTCATTAGATTAACCTTAACCGGAAAAACCGCAAACGGAATAAGCAAAAAAGGGTATGAAATTGTAATACCTCGTACCTTAATGGGCCTAAATTTCGACAAAAACCAAAACCCAAGTTCATCAAAGCACAGATCGTTGGATTTGGTACCTGCAAACAAGCATGAGTATTATCAGAGGTTGATATAAATCTAAACTCAAAGTGGAAACAATAATAGGATAAGAATACGGACTATGAATACTACCTTTGGAATTAACGGTATTTCTTAGATAGCAGATTGTCACATCAGTATCGAGCATGAGAAAAAGAAGACTTCTCCAACAACAAAGAATATCCAACTCCAGTGACATGTTCCTCTAAATTCTATCCTGTGGGTTATAATGAGAAGGGGGTCAGAACAACGTTCTGGTGACTGGAAATACAAAATGTCCATAACATAAATTTATACTGATTGGTTTTCATCTAATTATTATGTCTATTAAGGTTAGCAATTCTAATCTAACCTTGCATTGCACACACAATTACTTACCTACCCCTTTCTAAGATACGAAATACTAATGAAGCCTTATTAACCATCCAATACTTCCAAATACATTTGCTGCTTAATACTTCAAAATAGGAAGCGGGCTTCTATAATAGTTTTAAAAAGAGAAATAAGCAAACTCTTCCATTTAAGACCTTAATCAAGGTAGACCCCGTCATTTAAGACCTTAATCAAGGTAGAACCTGTCATTTAAGACCTATTCCCAAGATGGTTTCCTAACAATGTTATCAATGGTCGGTGGGTCCTAGTTACAAGACCTCTAAACACTATTTAAGGCTTCTGACATTTGTTGTCCAACAATCACCACATCTATCACCGATAGAATCGTAGCCATGAAATAAACATACCTAAGCCACTTAATACCTTTTATTAGAAAATAGGAAGACTCTGGTCATTTAAGACCTTAATTAAGGCAGACCCATCATTTAAGTCCTATTCCCAAGGCGTGCTCCTAAATTGTACTATTTCTATTACGGCTTTAGCAATGTGAGAGACTGTACCCAAGCCACTTAATACTTCCAAGTTGAAAATAGGAAGACTTTGGTCATTTAAGACCTTAATTAAGGTAGACCCCATCATTTAAGACCTATTTCCAGAAGCATACTCCTCAATGGTACTATCTAGCTGTCATTGCTTGGAAATCTCGCTGAGCTACTTAATCTTTCTTTTATAGGAAATGGGAGGACCCTATAGTCACTTAAGACCGCAAACTTGAAGCGAACCCTTCCCGAAATATCCACTATCACTCTTTAATTATAAATATGGCATCTTATTAGGTTACTTCTTTCGGTAGGGAGGCAGGCCCTTCGGCCACTTAAGACATCAACACTCCCTATTTATTTATTTGGAGTCTAACTAGGTTACTTAATACTTCCATTTAGGGGAGAGGCGGACCCTTCAACCACTTAAGACCTCAAACCAGAAGCGAAGCCCTATGGAGATATCTCTTACCTCTCCTAATACCAAATTTGGACCATTTAATACTTCCAATTAAGAAAGCAGGCCCAAACTCTCACGTCATCAGGGTTTCTAGGATTAATGATATCTCACATCAGTAGTAAGTACACCCGACCGCTGGTAGTCTCAAAGTGAAGGGCAGTCCTCCGTCGAGTGACTCGACTGACCTCGCATCATTAACCTACTAAGTGCAATTAATCATCCTAAGTCTTTATTTATATTATCCTAGGTAGATATTGGACTTAGCTTACTAATTCCCTTTTTTATTTATTAAGGCAATAAGATTTACCTTAAATATTTATCTACTCATAAATCCCCGTTTAATGCTCATAAATGTCAATTTTTCCATCAAATCCTAACAGACATTTTCAAAGATATTTATGTATGATTAAAAATTTCAAATTAGTAACCGTTTATATCTATTCTATTTTCATCAGTCCCGTTAATCCATTTAACCTATCAAATTATTGCAACTCCCATATTTATAACCAATTATTGGAGTTACAACCTTTTAAATTATTTTCCCATCAGTTAATTATCCTAAACGCGAATATTACGTGCAAGCGTCGTTATTAGATTTTTATTTAATTATTATAAGTGCAGTAAATTATGTACAAATATTTACTTTTATCATATATATTCTAGTTATATATCTTCACTAGAATATTCTTTTCCATGTTAAATTATTGGAATCATATCTAAAAAGATCATCCACTATAATTTCCATAAATTAGTCCAAAACAAAAGATCCAACTTTAAAATATTACATTGTTGGAAATTACAAGGAATAATCATTTCTTTGTATTACTTAAATAGACAGTGTAAACTACAATGAATTCATACTTTACACATCTCTTTCTCTTTCTATTTGTACTATTCCTTGTTAGATCAAACACTGTATTTTTCTAAAAGGAATTGAAACAAATTTACAAATATTAAATGGATCTAAATTTTCAAAAATTACAAACATAGGAAAATTTATATTTTAACAAGATTATGGTAATAATCCAAATTTATAACATTATTATACAACCTATTTAAGATCAGGAATAAATTTCTTTCAAATCAATATTCTAAATTCATACGTTTGGGACTGATTTCCAGATCAGGTTGTAAATAATTCTAAATCAATTCATAAACAAGAATATGTAGGCGGTATTTACTATATTCAGATCATATTCAATTTGTTGCCTACAACTCATATACATTATCCAATTAGGCATAAAAATCAAATAAACACCAACGGGATAATTTTCTTATTATAACAATCTATAAAATTTCTCACTCGTCTTTTAAAAGTGATCCAAATCTACAGATCTTAAGTAGAACCTTTGATTCATCTCCAAATTATTTTTAATTCAAGAGATATGTATAAAAGGGTATATATACATTAGAATTACAGATCTAAGAAGAGATTTGCGATTGGAAGAGAACATAAATACTAATATATATATATATATATATATAACCTCAAATATGCATGTGGTTGATTCTCTTCTCTTCTCCTTTTTATTTGATTTCTACTCTTCTCTGATTTGTATGAATATAGATACAAATATCTTATATTTATAATTTAGAACGAAAGTGGAGAAGAAGAAATGGTAGAGCTTCATGATTGCCTCCATAAAAATTTGAGAAGAGAAGGAAGGGCTAGGCCTGAATTTATAGGCACTAGACTCAATCAGAACCATTCGATTTAAAATATTAATTCGAGCCATTGCGGCATAGGTTTATTGTAGCCGCCAGGTCGCCACCGATCGACCGTCTTTGGGTCACCGGTCGATCGCTTGGGGTCGACTGTCCCCAATAACGGGACGGTCTATAGGCCCGGGCAATTTATATAAAAACGTTAATTTTTCTTATTTAATTATTTTCGTTTCGAATTCGTTTTTGCCCATAACTTCTTCATTTGGATTCCGATCGCAAAACTCCAAATATGAAAGTTGCTCAGAATTTCACCTCGGATGCAATAGTGCAAGTTTCGTGGTCAAATTT
The DNA here is from genome assembly GCA_030737815.1 of Allium fistulosum. Taxonomy (NCBI): domain Eukaryota; kingdom Viridiplantae; phylum Streptophyta; class Magnoliopsida; order Asparagales; family Amaryllidaceae; genus Allium; species Allium fistulosum. The sequence goes on from CM060901.1 coordinate 457,359,526, forward strand.
CATATTTTGCACAAATTCCACTTTTGCAGCCTAATCAATTAACTAACTAATTAATTAAATAATTAACGTCAAATTACGGGGTGTTACAGAAATATCGCGCTCAAAAGATGAGCAGAGAAAGAGGCAATTGTAATGCACAAAGCTAAAGCAAAACATAGATACTGCATAGCAATGCCATCAGCTGCTTTGGAAATACGATGCATCCCAAACAAACAAATAAGGTTGCGCACGAGCAATGATTCATTGCACGCACAAGCCAAAGAGAAGGGGTAACTATATTGCACTCTCAGCAAACTCATACTCTGTTAACTCGTTTGGGAGCAGATTTGCACTGCAGATGTTGAAGGATACCTAAGCGATACCGAAAGCATTCAAAGAGCATTCCAGAGGACTGCACATTGGGCCACTCAAACGATGCTTCAACGCAGATCCACACTCGTAGGAAAACAACATAGATACCAACCCCTCCACTCTATCAACAATCTATTCATATCAGCAATGAGGTCAACTTGAATCACAACAAATTAACACCCAAGATAAGGCAGGGCAATACAATTCACTCTGATATGATGTCAAACAAACAAGTGCAAATCAGATAAGTAGCAAAGATATAAGCACCGCAACATCATGTGAGAATATACATCGGTCAGTACAGATGCGATAACATTATCTCGAAACCAATGAGTAACACTTAACATCTCCCCCCAAGGACTCACATGCAAAGCTAATTCAAATTTGAATTTTCCTGCCACAAATTTGAATGTTCTCACTCTACTTTCAAGAGTTCCCACCTTCAACTCAAGCTTCCCGCCAAAGACACATCAGCAATCCGGATACGTCGAACAAGTAGCATAGATAGATGACATCTGGCAGAATCCAAGGGCTGAAGCATAACAACGAGAAAAGAATTCTAGCAATCCACTTACGTCCCAATACTATAAATGGAAAAGCACTTTAGCATGAAAGGGACTTTCACTTTTTCTCTTTTTCGAATATATTTAAGGTTACACTGTACTCTCTGCCATGAAAAAATTGTACCAAACTAATGAAAAAGGAAGAAAGAGAAATCTCGATGTATGATTCCTTAACATCTGAACCACATAAATACCCAATTCCTTTACTATGTCCTGCTTTTTTTATTAACCTACTTAGTTGTCAATACTAAAACTTAACTTATTTGTATTTGAATTAAATACTAGTTGGATTTGACATTTTAACAAACAGTTAAAATGCAACTTCTTGATTGTGTAAGGATCTAGCAGCATAATCACTACTTCACGACAAATTTAATACTACTTAATTTTGCTACTTCAAATCATTATGATAATTAGCATGCTAATTACTTCACACTCAATTGAGGATTTGGGAGATGAAAAATTTCACCAACATCTTTTGGCGCTAGAAGGAGGGCTTGAACCTCCGTTCATTTCCTACATCCAGCAAAACTTTACACCACGTACCATGAATCCCATCGGTTCGCATATCCCTTATGTCCAAGAACATTTACACTTGGCCACGAAAACCGCCAACAAATTACTTATACCTTCAAAAACCCAAGATGAAGTGGGGGCTTCATTGAGGTCCCTATAGACCCCATCTTGGCCGCGTTTCAATCTGTCACACACCAAATAAACCAACGCATGGAAGGATTAGAAAAAACAATGATCTAAAACATCATTCGTAGACCATCTTCACCTCCACACTCTATAGCTCACCGCCTTCATTCCCCTACTGCATTGGACATTCCATAGGGGAATGATAACGACACTTTCTTAAATGGGAATGGTGATGCTTGACTAAAATCTGGTGCCAAGTTGAAAGGCAAAATCCATGCTAACCCTCGAATCAAAACCGAACCAGCCAACATAAACTCCCTATCGCTGGAAAAACAAACCCGATATGCCAGGGATGATGAGGACACCACATCTGATGGTAATTCATATCAGTTTGACCCAAGAGAACGCAAAATCCATTTGTTAAAAACTTAGGTAGAGAAGCTAGCCAGGATCTACCAATAGAATACAGGAGAAAAAATAGGGGAAGGAATTTTCTTCCCCTTCAGTAAGATCGTTATTGAGGTAAAATTTTCAAATAATTTCAATGTCCCTTCAATTGACAAGTTTAACGGAACTACCAACCCCAAGGATCACTTCGGCACATTTGAATATTTCATGGACATCTTGATGGTCAGAAGGATGGCTCGATGCAAGTTGTTCCCTCTATACCTATTTGGTGCAACCTTATGGTGGTTTAGAAGATATGGATCAGGAGAAGTCCGGTCTTGGAGACAATTATCTACCAATTTTCTTAGATAATTCAATTTAGGAAGAGAAGCCTCCCAGATGGCAATACCATGTCATTTTAAAGCAGGGTGAGAATGAAAGCCTACGTAGTTTCATTAAGCATTTCAAGGCAGAAGCTGTTCGAATTGGGGCAACAACGTAGAATAATTACTAATGGCGGCTCACACCAGAATTAGGAGAGAAACCGCAATATGGGACAAAAACAATAGAAAGTCTTGCCATAGCATGAAGTCATTCTACGAAAGGGCAGCTGGTTACATCAGGACGGAGGAAGCTAGGTCTATAGCACAATCTCATGGAACATCTGCTCCCAGTTATTGTGACGACCTGCATTTTAGAAGGTTTAAGTCGACAATAAACCGCACATGTCCAACTCAAAACAATCCAAAACATAGATAATCAATAGGGTTAATTAAGAAAATTGAGAAAAGAAGAAAACAAATACAGAATCTCATCGCCGAATGGCAAAATATAATAATCAAATAAACAGTTCATAAAGCTGTTTATACTATACATTTGATTATAATTCTACAACAGCTATCAGAGTTATATATACAACAGAACAATAGAATAATGCTGCGGAACAAACAATGAGGTGGAATAATACTAGTAATGATAATATACCAATCTTCGTCTTCATCTTCCAGAATAATAATCTTCAATGCACTGAAATACTCAGGGCTGACCCAAGCATAAAGTAAAACAATACACTCGAGTTAGAACTAAAATATTCTTATGTGAGTCAAATCAATATCACATATAATAGGAGTGTAATAGCTTCAGAGATTTTTATGGGTTTTACAACTTCTATCCAGTGTATAACGTGCGTGTAATAACTTAAGAGATGTTACGGGATTTTCCATCTCATAAGGATCTGTCAAAAAATCTATATATAGTAGAATACGCTATATACATAATGTCTAATCAATAAAATAAATATTTTTCCTAGCGTTAAGGCATTACATTAATCCCTTTTAATGCATTTTTAAGCATTATCGTACTGTTTGCATATAACACAACCAGTAGAACGTCGGTAGATAGGGATGCATCATGATACAAAAACACTAAACCAAACTCGTAGTGGTCTCGTATAAGGATAAAAGTATGACAAGGCACGTGAGGCAATGCCCAAGGTAGTGCTACCAGTTTGAGTCGCCGGGCTGGTGGTAACGCATCACCGCAACGACCGCCCACCGCGTCCACCATCCCATATCGAGTCAAAGGGAGGTTATCCCAATCAAGGTTCACCAATCGAAAGAAACAACAAAGGTAATAGTAAGGACCGAGTCCAGGAGAAAAATCGAAGAACAGGTGTCCGCTAGGGGTAGCTAGCCCACTTGGCCTAGTTCAAGCCATCCTGTTTTAGTCATTTCAAACTGACACAAGTGTTGGGGCTATCCATCATCATTCTCTTTCTTCAAATCCAGCAACGTACACCAAACCAACCACTTCATTCTGGTGTCTCCTCTGCGTATACAGTTTTTAAGTGGTTCCAATGTTGACAGAGAGTGTGCCAATAATTGGCCTCGGTCTCTTTAACAACCAAACGTCATTTTACATACCAGTTGGTTCTTTTACATTTTCAAAACGATTCATACTTGATATCAAAGTGTCATATTCACTTCAAAATATCATTCATTTCAAAATTATCATATTCACTTCAAAATCAATTTCATTTCAAAATCATTATATTCACTTCGAAATCATTTTATGCACTTCAAAATTAATTTCATTTCAAAAACATTTTCACTCCGATATCTCAATTTCACTTCAAAAATTATTTTGAATTTCAACTTAGGTTATACTTCATTTTAACCCAATTTGAATTTAAATCCATGATTTAAATATAAAAAGTTCCCACTTTGAACCGTTTGAATTTTTAGAAAATAGTTTGAATAGTTTTAAATAGTTTAAAAAGTTTAAACAGTTTAAATAGTTAAAATAGTTTAAAATAGTTAAAATAGTTTGAATAGTTAAAATAGTTTTAAATAGTTAAAATAGTTCGAATACTTAAAATAGTTTTAAATAGTTAAAATAGTTTGACATAAAATAGTTTGAATAGTTAAAATAGTTTAGATATTAAATAGGTTATATATTAAATGATCTGAAAATTTAAATAATTTGAAAATTTAAAAAGATGAATTTTAAAACAGTTTATAGTGATAATAGTTTCGAATTTAAAACCGTTTCTTTCCATTTCCCATAAATTTGGACTCGGGTCCAAATTTCAATCAAACTAATTAAATTTCAAATCTTCCAATTCAAATCATCTTCAATCTCAAATCAATTCAAATCGACTAAATTTCGATTTCAATTAAAATCAACTTCAATTTTGATTTCAATTAAAATCAATTTTAATTTCAATTTCAATTCGAATTAACTTCAATTTCAAAGTGTTCATTTTAACTTCCAATCCGATTCAACGTTTGATTCAATGGCTTAAGTTTCAATTCAATTCTCATTTTCAACCATTTCAATTTAAATAAATTTCAAGTCCAATTTCAATTTACCGATTTAAATCAGTTAAATCAAATTTAACTTCAACGTTCAATTTAAGGTTCAAATCTTTAAAATAATTCAATTTCGAGTTCAAATTTGAAATATCATTTATATCACTTTTACTTAGATAAATTCGAAGTTCAAGTAAAAGTTCAAACCTTTAAAACAATTCAATTTCCATAATTCAAGCCATAAGTCGATTATAACTTCATATTTCAAATTAAATTCTTTAAACAATTTCTTTACAACTTTCACTTTCAGCATTTCAAGGCTCGAATTTGAAAATAATCAATCTTTATAAATTCGATTCTTATTTCTTTAAAACAAAATCATTTAATGGATTCAAATTCAAGACTTTAAAACCATTTAATTTAACCAATCCGGTGTCCGTATATAATTTTCTATCATATGGCCAAGTGATCAGTTATTTTGATTTTAATTTCAGGGATGGATATATCATTTCAATCCAAATCAAAGTGTTATAGGTGTATATCATTTCAACCTATTTCTTAATTAATTCGAAATAATTCAAATAACGGTTTTATATTAATGTCAAATAATATACAGGGTGATAACAGGATATATGTAAAATAAACAAACATCCAATCATCCAAAATATCAACCAATAACCATCCATCACAATCAACATCCAAACAGTCAATATATCACAATAGTTAACTAGTTATCAATATCGGGTGTTTAACTAGCAATTCAATTTCAATTCCGAATTAATTGTCAATTTAAAATTCCTATTAGTTCAAACCATATGTCAATTTAAATGCCAGTTAAATTACCAAACAACAATCAATAAAGATAAATCACTTCACGATTTCAATTTAACTAACATCGGAATATTTTAGTATTTCATGAACGGTTTAAAACACTCATATTTATTTGAAACTGAAAAAAATTTAGAGTCAAAAAAATACGAATCCAACTCCATGTCATAGACGACTTCGATATGAATCCAACACAACTTGTTTCACTCGAATCCGACCTCGTACGAGAATGTTACGAATTAATTAGCATTTGATATAATTAAAATATAATTAATAAAATAATTAAGCAATTAAACTAACCCTACCTTTCTTCCTCTCGTTCATCTCAAGGCCGCCTGGGATTACGTTTCTTTTTTTTATTGTAATCGACGATCGCTCCACACAACCACCTACCGCCGACCTCGCAACCGCCGCGACGCCCCACAGCGCCGCCTCGTCTGCGCTCCAGCCCCCACCTCAGCACGCGCTCGCGTAAGTCGCCAAGAACCCAAAACGCAGCAGTGAACGAAGGTCGATTGACGCCGCCTCGGTCGATGACAGCTCGATCCAACCGTTGGTTAGCTTTGTATGGTCTTGCTCTACATTTTTCTAGTTGAAGTCGAAGGCCAATTTCGCCTTTAGAGGCTCCGATCGACGTCGGTCGTTGGATTGCTCAGTTTTAATGGCGGTTGGAATTTTATTTTAGAGTTAGGTTTGTAAATGAAGGAACGGTTGAGGCTATTTATAGAAAAAATTCGATGTCACTATTCATCCGCAAAATTTTCGAACTCCAAACGAAGCGTGCCGCCTGGCATTCTATACGTTATACCACTATTCCGAACACAATGGAACATATATCGGGAGCCAATTCCATCATATTCAGAAGATAGCTTTTCAAAATCAAATTATTTTAATTAAAGTTCTGAAAATAAATTCTATACATTTCAAGCACGCACGACCAAACAATTAGTCTGATCGCTACGAAACTTGAAATCTTATAGTAACTCACTATTACGGATCCAATGAAACTGGTTTCGTCGGATTCCGAGACAGTGGCCAGAATGGCTATTTTCGACGCGTTAATTAAAACGAATCGTTTTCCAAAATCAATTTATTAACTTTAAATTCAATTTAAAAGTTAACAATCTTCATTCTCTTTTAAATAAAATTTAAATCAACTTTTGAAATCATTTTCATTCATATTAAATTTAGGATTCAATTATTTAAATAATTTCAAATATTAAATATAACAATTAAATTGTCAAACAAATCACTATATTTGAAATATAAGTTATTTAACTTATAAAATTTTCTTTTAAAACGAATTCAATAATAAAACGACTACTTCCATTTTACAATAATTCAACATCTTTGCAATTATTGTATCCCAAGTTATTCATTTCTTACCCAATAAATGTTTTCTTATTTCTGAAATTTATATTTATCAAAAATACAATTTCATATAAATAAACTTATGCTTTTACTTTTAATAAACATTCATTCGATTATTTATTAACTTAACATTGATTATTTCAATTTCTGATATCAATTACTTACAGTTCAATATCATTTAATTTACTTTCTAATATAAGTTATCATCTTTTACCTTATTGAATTTTGTTATTTAAATTTTTTATCTAAATTCATATCCAATAAATTTCATTAATAAATCATTAAATTTTTATTTCTAACCATTTTTATTCAATAATTATATTAAATTTAATAATTTAAAATAGTTAAAAATACGGGTCGTTACAATCTCCCCTGCTCAAAATTTTCATCCTCGTAAAGGAATTAAGTAAGGAATCTAACATTTGATATATTTTACTCAAGATAATCAACATATAAAACATTAAAATCTTATTTACAAAATGTTTACCATGCTTTCGCTACGCCACTTTGATATCGGCTTATTTGTAAAACAAGTTATAAAATTTTAAAGTCTTAAAAATTTTCTAACACTCGAATTTACGGAAAATTTCGGCAGCGTCTCCTTTGTGCGGCTCGATCGTAAAAATTTACAATACACATATATAAAACAAATACACATCTCATCTCAATGATGATGCATCCTGTAGGGAAAAATATAAAAGTACGGTATGTAATTCGAGATATGTACCTTATTATTATTATTAATATGAGCGAGTTCACTCATATTAAAGCAAGCAAAAGCGTGTTGAATCGCATATACGTCCAAACTGTCTTCATACGTACCTATCTCAACTCAAGTTTGAAATATTAGTTGCTTATAAAAGGATATAGAAACCTATATGAGTTTAATAGAACCGTATAACATGAATTCTATATCCAAACCATAAGCATAAGCACTAACACACAACATACCACTCATATGTAACCAAAAATAGATATAATAATGATTTGCAACAAAAGAAACCATTCAACAAATAATATTCATCTAATTAATTCAAACTATATCAATTTACATTATCCAATGTTAACAATTTATTTATACACTATCATCTCTTATTAGCATTTATTCTTTATTAACATCCAATTGGTTTACTTCCAATTTATTCACATCTATTTCATTTACATTCAATTTATTCAAGTTTCAATTATTTCACTTCACGTTTAACACATTTCATATCAAATCATTCATGGATCATTTTATTAATTCATTTTATTAATTCATTTCATTTCAATAAGTGAAAATTATTAATTTACAAAGAATGTAAGAACTAAACACCGGGTTTCTTTCCAAACCATTTTGAAATAATATATATACTCATATCTTTTTATATATATCAAATCATATATAGAAATTTTAAATCAAAAATATGTTTATCGAACCAAATGCGTAGCAAAGCCACTAAGTGGCCTCCCCCACTTTGAGACTCGAAAATGAATGTCGAGGATTCGGCCGTCATCATCGAAATTATTTTCCAGCGACAGAAGAGGGAGTACAGGACTTACTTCCTTTTTAAAATCCCTTTTTGAAAACAACTGTTATTCGTAAATATTTTTAAATAATACCAATATTATTTTCAAAATCTTAGAAAACAATTTCAAAAGCACCGGGATTTAAGTTCTCAAATTCTCAGTTTAAATTCATTCTTTAACTTAAAATAAAATTAGATTTTTCTTAAGTTAATTACTTAAGTTCATTAATATCTATAGACACAAATTTGTTAAGTTAATATTTTCAAACTTGTCTTTATAACCTATTCACTTCATATTCAATTTATTTTATAAATCTATTCATTTCATAATTTGAACTTAAAGTTTAAATTATTTATTACCATTTTTACTTAAGTGAATAAACTTTCCTTGATTCAAGTTCAAATTAATATAATATTCTCATGTCCAAAAGAGTATATACCAATTCAGATTTATTTTACTTATCCAAATTATTAACAAACTTCCAAACCTATTTATTCACTAGTTTAATAGTCTAAAAATTATATAATTTACGAACTACCAAAACGTTACGGTTTTGAAATTTTCATTTTGACATAACTTGAATTTTATTAAACGAAATCTTGATTTTCCACTTTCATATGAAAAGTATGATTATAATGGTCTGGAAAATTCTTGTTTCAATGAATTCCAACTTATATTGAATCCTACATGTTTATTTAAAGTTTCAGGTCGTGAAATCGCGAACTGCCAAAACGCGACGCGTTTATTTTAATTTATATTCCAAACTATTATAAACAAGTGCAAGCACCTTTAAAACTTTACCAAACAAGTTCAAATACCTTTAAAATTCACATAATCACATTTTGACCTTCTTAGCTAAAAATCTAAAACTTCGAACAACCGATTTTTACATTTCAGAACATTTTGAAATAATATCATACATATTTAATTGTGGAAATTAGCTACAAGGGCCTCTTTAGCAGGTGGAATTAGTTTCTAGGACACACAACTGAAATAATTACTTTCAAGGACAAAACGCAAAATAATTAATTTCTAGGGCCTAAAAACCTATGAAATTATGTCCTTGAAAGTAATTGGACTGCTGATTTTGTCCTTGAAGGTAATTATTCTGCTGACTTTGGCCTTGAAAATAATTTCTTTGAAGTGTGTCCTAGAAACTAATTGGACTACAAAGTTTGTCCTTCTGGTGAAATGCTCATATTTAATTTATATATAAAATTATATCTTTGAAACATAAACAACTTGTTTTAACCAAAATTAAATTCCTTTTGTTAGCAATTCTCACTCAGAAACTCGAAAATGAACTGACGATGTTGTAGTCACCCCTAGAATTTATTTTCCAACGATTAAAGTGAGTTCAATGCTTTTATTTCTTTCAAAATTCTTTTTAAAATATATTTCTAGTTAAAATCACTTCCAAAATATTATTATTATTACTACTGAAAGCTTTGAAGACAATTTTGAAAATCAATGGAATTTAAATTCTAAAATTCTCAGCTTTTAAATCCTTTCTATTTATAAGTTATGTTATAAATAAACTTATACAATTCCATTACCTTATTATGAAAACATTTCGTTAATTTACATCTTTGTTATTGTAAACAATTCTTATTGTAATTAGATTTCAATTCAATCTAATTATTGAATGCTTCGTGAAATAGAGTTCATAAAGTATTCATTTTTAGTTTAATTCAAACAATAATCGATGATAACTAAATAGTATCATCTCCTAACAAACAAACAACATAAATAAATTCGTATTTTCATAAACCTATATGGTTATTTATGGAAGATTTTTTCATTTTATATATAAAATATAATTTAGGTAAAATTATTTCATTTACCCTATTTTAAAACAATATTATGTTGACTTGCCTCGTTTAAGTGTTTAGAAACCCCTATCGATAATATGGTATCTCATGTACCGACCAGAATTCATAAACAACTCAACATATAAGTAAACACAATATAAAACATTTTATAACACTAACAAGTACGCGCTCTCATACACACACACACACACACATAAACAAACTCATTCTAGGATATTTCTACCCTATCTCTAATGAGTCAACCCCCATCAAGCTAAGGTTATCGTTAAACCAAAGCTTTAATACCAACTGTGGCGACCTGCATTTCGGGAGGTTTAATTCAACAATAAACCACACATGTCCAACTCAAAACAATATGAAACACAAATAATCAATGGGGTTAATTAAGAAAAGAAAAAACAAACACAAAATCTCGTAGCGGAATGACAAAATATAATAATTAAATAAACAGTTCATGAAGCTGTTTATACTACACATTTGATTAAAATTTTACAACATCTACCAGAGTTATATATACAACAGAACAATAGAATAATGCAGTGGAACAAACAAATGCGATGGAATAATACGAGTAATGATAATATACCAACCTTCATCTTCATCCTCTAGAATAATAATCTTCAATGCGCTGAAATACTTCAATACTAGTAAAACAATACGCTCGAGTCAGAACGAAAATATTCATATGTGAGTCAAATCAATATCACATATAACAAGAGTGTTATAGCATCGGAGATGTTTACGGGTTTTACATCTCCTATCCAGTGTATAATGTGTGTGCAATAACTTAAGAGGTGTTACGTGATTTTCCATCTCATAATGATCAGTCAAAATATCTATATATATTAGAATACGCTATATATGTAATATCTAATCAATAAAATAAATATTTTTTCTAGCGTTAAGGCTTTACATTAATCCCCCTTAACGCGTTTTTAAGCATTGTCGTACATTTGTATATAACACAACCAGTAGAACGTCAGTAGATAGGGATGCACCGTGATACGATGACACTAAACCAAACTTGTAGTGGTCTCGTATAAGGATAAAAGTATGACAAGACACGTGAGGTAATGCCCAAGGTAGTATGCTACCAGTTCGAGTCACCAGGATGGTGGTAACTCATCGCCGCAATGACCACCCACCGCGTCCACCCATCCCATATCGAGTCAAAGGGAGGTTATCCCAATCAAGGTGCACCAATCGAAACCAACAACAAAGGTAATAGTATGGACCAAGTCCACAAGAAAAATCGAAGAACAGGTGTCTGCTAGGGGTAGCTAGCCCACTTGGCCTGGTTCAAGCCGTCCTGTTTTAGTTATTTCAAATTGACACAAGTGTCGGGTCTATCCATCATCGTTCTCTTTCTTCAAATCCAGCAACGTACACCAAATCCAACCACTTCATTCTGGAGTCTCCTCCGCGTACACAGTTGTTAAAGTGGTTCCGAAGTTGACAGAGAGTATGCCAATAACTGGCTCCGGTCTCTTTAATAACCAAAGGTCATTTTACACACCGGTTGGTTCTTTTACGTTTTCAAAACGATTAATACTTGATATCAAAGTATCATATTCACTTCAAAATATCATTCATTTCAAAAATATCATATTCACTTCGAAATCAATTTTATTTCAAAATCATTTTTTTCACTTCGAAATCAATTTCATTTCAAATTCCTTATATTCACTTCGAAATAAATTTCATTTCAAAATCTTTTTATTCACTTCGAAATAAATTTTAGCTCAAAATCATTTTCACTCCAATATCTCAATTTCACTTCAAAAATTGTTTTGAATTTCAACTTAGGTTATAACTTCATTTTAACCCAATTCGCATTTAAATCCAGTATTTAAATATAAACAGTTCCCACTTTGAACAATTTGAAATTTTAGAAAATAGTTTGAATAGTTTTAAATAGTTTAAGTAGTTAAAATAGTTTTAAATAGTTAAAATAGTTTGAATAGTTTAAATAGTTTTAAATAGTTAAAATAATTTGATATAAAATAGTTTGAATAATTAAAATAGTTAAAATAATTAAAAATATTTTAGATATTAAATAGGTTATATATTGGAAATTTAAATAATTTGAAAATTTAAAACGATGAATTTTAAAACAGTTTATAGTAAAATAGTTTATAGTGAAAATAGTTTCAAATTTAAAACTGTTTCTTTCCATTCCCATAAATCTGAACTCAGGTCCAAATTTCAATCGAACTGATTAAATTTCAAATCTTCTAATTCAAATCATCTTCAATCTCATATCAATTCAAATCGACTCAATTACGATTTCAAATCAACTTCAATTTCAATTTCAATTCAAATAAACTTTAATTTCTATTCGAATTAACTTCAATTTCGAAACGTTCATTTTTAACTTCCAATCCGATTCAACGTTCAATTCAATTGCTTAAGTTTCAATTCAATTCTCATTTTAAACCATTTCAATTTAAATAAATTTCAAGTCCAATTTCAATTTACCGATTTAAATCACTTAAATCAAATTTAACTTCAACATTCAATTTAAGGTTCAAATCTTTAAAGTAACTCAATTCCAAGGTCAAATTTGAAATATCATTTATATCACTTTTACTTAGATAAATTCGAAGTTCAAGTAAAAGTTCAAACCTTTAAAACAATTCAATTTCCATAATTCAAGCCATAAGTCGATTATAACTTCATATTTCAAATTAAATTCTTTAAACAATTTCTTTTACAACTTTCACCTTCAGCATTTCAAGGCTCGAATTTGAAAATAATTCAATCTTCATAAATTCGATTTTTATTTCTTTAAAACAAAATCATTTAATGGATTCAAATTCAAGACTTTAAAACCAATTAATTTAACCAATCCAGTGTCCGTATATAATTTTCTATCCTATGGCCAAGTGATCAATTATTTCGATTTTAATTTCAGAGATGGATATATATCATTTCAATCCAAATCAAAGTGTCATAGGTGTATATCATTTCAACCTATTTCTTAATTTATTTGAAATAATTTAAATAACAGTTTTATATACTGTCAAATAATATACAGGGTGATAACATGATATATGTAAAATAAATAAACATCCAATCATCCAAAATATCAACCAATATTCATCCATCACAATCAACATCCAAAATAGTCAATATATCATAACAGTTAACTAGTTATCAATATTGGGTGTTTAATTAGCAATTCAATTTCAATTTCAATTTTATTATCAACTTAAAATTCCTATCAGTTCAAACCATATGTCAATTTAAATGCTAGTTAAATTACCAAACAACAGTCAATAAAGATAAATCACTTCACGATTTCATTTTAACTAATATTAGAATATTTTAGTATTTCGTGAGCGGTTTAAAACACTCACCTTTATTTGAAACTGAAAAATTTTCAGAGTCAAACAAATATGAATCCAACTCCATGTCATAGACGACTTTGATACGAATCCAATGCAACTTGTTTTGCTCGAATTCAACCTCGTACGAGAAAGTTATGAATTAATTAGCATTTAATATAATTAAAATATAATTAACAAAATAATTAAGCAATTAAACTAACCCTACCCTTCTTCCTCTCGTTCATCTCCAGGCCACACGCGATTATGTTTTTTTTATGTTGCCATCGACAATCGCTCCACACAGCCACATGCCGCCGACCTCGCAACCGCTGCTGCGCCCTACAGCACCGCCTCGCCTGCGCTCCCGCCTCCACCTCAACACCCGCTCGCGTAAGTGGCCAAGAACCCAAAACGCAGCAGTGAACAAAGGTCGATTGAAGCTCGCACGATTTCATCTGAATCCGAGACAGTGGCTAGAATGGCTATTTTCGACGTGTTAATTAAAACGAGTCATTTTCCAAAATCAATTTATTCACTTTAAATTCAATTTTAAAAGTTAACAATCTTCATTCTTGTTTAAATAAAATTTGAATCAACTTTTGAAATCATTTTCATTCATATTAAATTCAGGATTCAATTATTTAGATAATTTTAGAATTAAATATTACAATTAAATTATCAAATAAATCACTATACTTGAAATATAAGTTATTTAACTTATAAAATTTTCTTTTAAAACAAATTCAAATAATAAAATGACTACTTCCATTTTACAGTAATTCAACATCTTTGCAATTATTGTATACCGTAAAAGTTATTCATTTCTTGCCAAATAAATGTTTTCTTATTTCTAAAATTTATATTTATCAAAAATACAATTTCATATAAATAAACTTCTGATTTTACTTTTAATAAACATTCATTCGATTTTTTATTAACTTAACATTGATTATTTCAATTTCTGTTATCAATTACTTACAATTCAATATCATTTAATATACTTCCTAATATAAGTTATCATCTTTTATCTTATTTAATTTTGTTATTTAAGAAATTTATCTAAATTCATATCCAATAAATTTCATTAATAAATCATTAAATTTTATTTCTAACCATTTTATTTCAATAATTATATTAAATTTAATAATTTAAAATAGTTAAAAATACGGGTCGTTACAGTTGTGATAAGAAAAGGAGGGCAGATGGTATCGCCCACCGGTGAAGCGACAGAAGGAGTTAAACTTCACTACAAATACCCCCCTCACTCACACCCTTGGATAGATATATGAGATGACCAAGGCAAATCTAGCATATAACGTGTTGAATAAGGGAAAGAAGCCAGAACAAAACCGAGGTAAAGCATACTACCACTTTCAGCGAGCAAATGGTCATCATACCGACAACTACCGACATGTAAAGAATGAGATAGTGAGGTTGGTTGAGATGGGTTACTTGGGTAGCTTCTAGAAGGAAAATGGTGGTGACAGGATAGGAAATCTAACTCCATACCCCAATGAACACCAGGCGGGGAACCCTTCAAACCTGATAGCCTCAATCCATGGGGGACCACATCTCGCTGGCATAAGCAAAAAGACAAAGGAGAGATATGTGAAGGAGGCCAAGATCTAGAAAAAGACAATTTTCCATGTCAAACAGAAACCTGCACCAGAGATAACCTTCACGATAGCCGATGCGGCGAGAATTGTGTTCCTACACTAAGACCCACTAATCATCACCGTACATATATCAAATTGTACTATGAAGAAAGTCTTTGTCAATTCTGGAATCTTAGTAAAAATCATCTTTAAGTTTGCTTATGATTAAATAAAATTACCATCAGAGATCTTAAAACCCAATCTTAAACCGATCTTTGGTTTCAACAACACTGCTACCATTCTCGTGGGGCCAGCAAACATGTTCGTTACGGTTAGAAGTGCCCCATTATGTAAGTCATTTTATCCAAGTTTCTTGATCATCGATAAGCCATTGCTAGATAATGCTTTCTTGGGAAGACTTGCTCTAATTGATTTAGGGGCGATCATCTCTCGAAAAGACCTACTCATGAAATTCAACACTTCGGCGGGAATTGGATCAGCGAGAGGGGAACAATCTTTAGCTAGGGAACTATATAATGTAACTCTTAACTCTAGCAATAAAATTATTTCAAACTATTCTGCTGTCTCTTCTAATATTTGTAATGATAACAACAAAAAAGAAGCCAACTCGGTACATAAAACTGCCCCGATATCAGATACTAGAACTAACATTAAAGAAAGTAATCCTGCACCCGCAAAACCTGAGAAAAAATAGAAGAGAACATATACGCACATGATTGGCACTGACGAATATAATTCAATTTACGTGAAGTATTTCTCTGAGGAAGCTTAGAAAAAAAGCTCAGTAATAAGCATCTTCTGTGAACTCACCACCAGAAAAGGAATCAGAAAGTGAGATAGATCCAAGGTTAGCAGCGACAAGGAAAGAATTAAAGCCAGTAGATGATTTTGAAGACATACAAATAGATCCAAAGGACCCTGTAAAGGTGCTAAAGATAGGAAAGAACCTTAGTGCAAAGGCATGGAATGAACTGATAGACTTCCTTAAAAGACCAATAGATGTATTTGCATGGACTCATTCAAACATGATAGGAACAGACCCAGCCATCATCTATCATGCACTGAACATCGACCCAGATGCTCACCCGGTCAGATAAAAGCACATAACTCTAGACCAGGAAAGACGCAATGCTCTACATGAAGAAATAAAGAAGTTAAAGGAGAATGGATTCATTAATGAGGTATACTATCCCAAGTGGATTGCCAATCCTGTACTTGTAAGAAAGCCTAAGGGAAATTGGCGACTTGCATAGACTTCACCGGTCTCAATAAGGCTTGACCGAAAGACAGTTTCCCTTTGCTAAGGATTGATCAATTAGTAGACACGACCAGTGGGCACGAATTACTCTCATTTATGGATGCATATTTAGGGTACAATTAGATAGCCATGTATGAACCAGATCAGGAATATACTAGTTTTGTGACAGATAAAGGATTATACTGCTACAAAGCCATGCCATTTGGGCTCAAGAACGTAGGGGCAACCTACCTAAGGTTAGTCGATATGATGTTTTCCGAACGGACTGGAAAGAAAGTGGAGGTATATGTGAATGACATGTTGGTTAAGTCAAAAAAGGCATCAAACCATGTCCAAGACTTGGAGCAGACATTCACAATCCTAAGGCAATACAATATGAAGCTAAACCCTTTGAAATGCACCTTTACCATCCAATCATGCAAGTTCCTAGGGTATATAGTGAGTACATGTGGCATTGAAGCAAACCAAAAAAGATTGAGGCCAAAAGAGGAATGGGAATCCCAAAGAAGCCGAAGGATCTGATGAGTCTAAGTGGCAGGGTAGCGGCCCTAAGCAGAATTATATCCAAAGCAATAGACATGTGCATCCCATTTTTTGACCAAGTGAAGAAGATGCGAAACTTTGAATGGACCGAGGAGTACGAAGCTGCATTCCAAAACTTAAAGGATCATTTGGTCAATACTCCTATATTATCAAAACCGGTGGCTGGTGAGAACTTATACCTTTACTTAGCTGTAACTGATAAAGCTGTCAGTGTTGTAGTGGTATGAGAGGATGAAGAGACGCAAAGGCCCATCTACTTTTTCAGGGGCAAAGCTAAACTACTCAGTTATTGAAAAGCTTGCGTATAACCTACTCCTTATAACAAGAAAGCTGCAGCCCAATTTCCAGACGCATCCCATCAAAGTCCCCACAAACAAACCTCTTAGGCAAATACTGCAGAAGCCAGAGACATTGGGCTGCCTATTAAAATAGGTGATGGAGCTTAGCCAATATGACATTACCTATTGTCCTACGAAGGCAATCAAGGGCCAAGCACTTGAAGATTTCATCGTAGAATGCACCTTACCAGTTGAACCCCATTTAAAGGAAGAAGCAAACACCCCCACAGTTCTGGCAGTTGTTCGTAGATGGAGCATCAAATGAACAAAGGGCAGGAATTGGATATGTACCGATCGCCCCGAATGGGCAGAAGCTGCATGGAGCAGTACAACTCGGTTTCAAAATAACCAACAATGTGGTAGAATATGAGGCTCTCCTCATAGGCGTAAGAACGGCCCAGGTAATGAAGATAACCCACATTAAAATTCACATTGATTCCCAATTAGTTATGAACCAAGTGCAGGACAATTACCAAGCGAAGGAACCAACCTTAGCCAAATATGCGGAACTATCTAAGAAATTATTGGAGTAGTTCGAACAATCTGGGATAGAACAAATTCCATGCGAGAACAACTCATTCTTTGACTCCTTAGCTAAATTTTTCATTGATAAGAAAGGACGGTACATGGCATAAAAGCAAAATACATAAAGATAATATAAATCAAACCTGAATAATACACCAAAATAAAAGCTAGACATCATAAGGAAATAACTAGATAAACTTCAGAAAGATGTAGATGATGAATTTCCACCAAGCCTACTAATAATTTTCCCAAAGTATTTGTCCACTTTGTTGGAGAGGGAAGTGAACTTTTTATTAAAGGAACGTTTAAGATTCTTTTAGTTTTAAGAAGCTTCTCTTGGCTCTTTGTTGGAAGGGTGAGATGTTTTGTCGAAGCTTTCTAAAGACGTATCCATTTATTCCCCCTCTTCTTCTTCTTCTACATCCATTTTTTCGCTTTCTTCCTCTTCTTCTTATTGTATTTCTTGCTCCTCTTCCCATGCCAATCTTTCTTCTTTTTCAATAAGAATTTCATATGGTTTGAAATAAGATGGAATGTGCATAAGTGAAATATTGGCCTTGTCGAAAACCTTTCGAGGAAGAGTTGATTCTCCTCTTAAATCAACACTAAAATATATGAAAATTCTAGTAAGATACACACCATGGTAGAGTGTGTTCTCATGTCTAGAAATATTCTTTTTAGGAAAGTCATCAAAGATGACTTGTGCCCAATTGATGTCATAGTTTTCATAAATGGCGAAAAGACCTTTAAAAACTTTTTGAGTAGTGTTATTGTAATTAACCATCCTCGGAGTGATACTTTGTTGTAAAATAAGACTATTATGTCTTAATTTTGGTAAGATTTTTATGTTTAAAATCAAATTCTTTCATCACTTTCGAAAATGTCGTGAAAAACTACATGATTTTGTACATCAATTTTAAAAATGGAGCGGTCTATTCCACTAGATTTGCAACCAAGTATATGACCCAAAAGTTCACAATTTAAAAGATTTTGAGTGTCATTTACACTACTCCAATATTTTCCCTCTTCTCCTTGAAAAACATTTCCATTTAAATTTGCATAAAATATTTTAACTAAATCTAGATAACACAAAAAATCATTTTGAGAAGAGTTGACTAAACCAATAATTTCATTTTGAAAGCAAAGATCTTATAGACCATATGAGGAAAAATCATCAAACTTAGCAAATCTTCCAAAAAAACCTTTTTTGAAAGTAGCGTAATCCATATAAGTATCAATGGCTTCTTTGTCATTGAAAAGAAAGCCTTTGGTTCTCTTTGAGAGCCTTATGATTTTAGGAATTTGACTTGAGGAGGCCATTTTTGAGATTTTGAAGAGATAAGAGAGTGAAGAGATTTTTGAATTTTGAAATAAAGTGAGTGAATGAATGGATAGAGATAGATTGAATTAGTAGAGAGTGAAGAATCATGTTCTCTAGTAAAAAGATGCCTTTTAAGAACATGGGGACAAGTACAAAAGAAAGGGAAATATAATTTTGAATTTGAAATGAAGTTTCAAATTACTGGCAGGTATGTCGAGATATGGGCTGTGTATATGTCGACATATAGCCCGTAAAATCCAAAACTAAAACTTAGATAAACTATTCACACACACACACACACACTTATATTCATCCAATGTTATTATTAATCTATATATATAATTCCTAAATACACAAAAAAAAAATGAAATAAAAGTTAGACGCAAAAAGTATTGCTTTTTGCTCCTTTTCTTTGATCTGTTCTGATTAATCAACTATTGCCGTGAAATACATGTTTACATCCTCAGTATCCGGTTCACTATCGCTTGAGTAAGTATCTGAATCATCCAATATTGCTGTGTAAGCCCTCTTTCTTTTTCTGAATGAATCGGTAATTAGTGAGATCTTTGATTTATTTTGATGCGGACAGTCTCTTTGTAGACGACCGAGTTCATTGCAGTTAAAACATCTAGTTGCAGTTCCAGTTCCAAGAGTCTTGTTTTTATGTCTTCGAAAGTTGTTCATCTTTCTATATTTTAGGAACTTTCTGATCATGAAAGCAATTTCTTCGTCATTGTCATTATCTAAATCCTGATCGTCAATTATTGCATTGGAAGCGATGGATTTCTTTTCTGTTTCCCTACTTTCTCTTCTGCCCTGCAATTGTGCTTCATAGGACATTAAATTTCCTGTTGACTCTACAATTTTCAGAATACTAATATCATTAGCCTCTACTATTGCCGGTGCCTTTTGATCCCACTACGAAGAGAGTGAATTGAGAAATTTTCTAACTTGATCCTCTTCAGAAAAGTTTTTACCTAATGCTACTAAAGAATGCACTGTATCTTGAAATCTACAGTACATGTTAGAAATAGACTCATTTGGATTCATTTTAAACAACTGAAACTGATTAGTTAGCATGGAAATTTTGGTCTATATAACTTTACTAGTACCCTCATGTGTAACTTGTAGTGTTCTACAAATTTCATATGCAGACCTACAAATAGAGACTCTATTAAATTCATTTTTGTCTGGCGAGAAAAATAAAATATTCATGGCTTTAGAATTATTCTGTGCAAGTGCCTTTTAGTTAGAAGTCCATTGTGAAAAATTAGTCCGGGGTTCAATGTACTCATTTTGTGTAATATTCCAAATATCTAAACCATTAGACTGTAAATAAATCTTCATCCTACATGACCAATAAGTGTCATTACTGCCATTAAAAAGTAGGGGTCTAGTAGTAGATTGTCCTTCGATAAAAGTGATAACAAGTGTGCTAATAGTGTTGCTAGCCATTTATACTTTTCAAAAATCAAATTACAAGTTTTCAAAAACCTATTGTTCTGATACCAAATGTGGGTTGCAGAATTATGGATCTTAAGGCTAATTACTAGAGGGGGGGTGAATAGTGTTTTCTAACTTATGTAATTTTTTTTAAATTTCTTTCAAATTAAATATAAATCATAGATTAACGACACAGAATTATATTATCAAATAGTCACAGATGCAATTACAGATAAAAATAAAAGGAGTAAAATAAAGTAAAGAGTTAGAGAGATGACACCAGGGATTTTATACTAGTTTGTATTTCTCCTACATCCAGTCCTGTACAATTTCTTGTACAGATTTCTTTTCAAATGCCAATCTTTAAATGGGCAGGATGCAAACCCAAATACAATCTCGATTCTGAGGCTACGAGACACACCTTGCTGAATTTTCGGGCTCAAGGTACACCCAATTGATTTGAACGGGCTACAAACACATCCATGTGGTTTCCGAGCTACTAAGCACACCCACTTGATTTGAATGGGCTACAAGCACACCCAAACAAATACAAATAGAGTTGATAGTGTTTCCAAAGACAATTTCTTGAATTTTGGATACAATGGATCATATAGCCTCTTGGACATCACTTTGATCTTTGAATTGAGTGAGAGATTCTTCTAAAACAGTAAGAAAGTAGTATTAAATCAATACAAAGAAGTATGAATTTATTCTATTTGATTTTGAAGAGAATAGTGTATATTTTTAATGGAGTATTCAAGAGGGTAAGAGAAGGGAAGAAAATTAGTAAGTATAAACTTTAAAATTCATTTGAACTCCCCTTTATATAGTAAATCAACATATGTGTCCGTTCGCGAAGAGTTACGACGAATAGACACATTCAAAATTTGAAAAACCACTTGGCAGCATGTATGTTGACATATCATCTGCCTATATGTCGACATTTACATGTATATTTTGAAAACTTATTTCTTTTAAATTGTTTTGAAAATTCTATACTTCGTAAAATAATTTGATACTTTGTAAAATAGTTTAAACATAGTTTATAACATTTTGAACTTTAAAAAAACTTTTATAAAATATTTTGAACTATATTTTAAAATTTTATTTTGTTTAAAAATATGAAAGATATAAAATAGGAGATAGATATCAAAGATTGCTACTAGGGACTTTAACAATATAAGCTATGACTCTATACACTAAATTATAACCTTGAGATCTTTATATCTTGGCCTTTGTACTCTTTAGTCGTCATGTCTATCTTCTTGAGTCTTTGAGATATCAGAACCTCTTGGAAATAACCTGATAAGGGAAAAGTGCTTGGAGCTTGATGGACCAAAGATAGAAGACCAAATGGAGAGAGATGGCATCAACAACCATCACAAAACTAGTATTTCGTAGATCTTCTAACTAATAGAATCAGGTTATTTCCCTTATCATTAGGACGATTTCTCTATAAATACAAGGTTTAGAGCAATTAGAAAAGGACTTTTGACACTTCATCTTCTTCACCCTCTTTCTCTACTCGACCCTAGTCATAAAGGAAGCTACTCTTTGCTGTTCTAGGCTGTTAGATTAGTAAAAATATTGTACTTGTGACCAAAATTTATAAGCAATAAAATAAAATTGGACGTAGGCCTCAGATTTGCCGATTCATTATAAAATTTCTATGTGTTTTATACTTTGTTCTATTAGATCTCTATATTTTATTTTGTTTTGGGATGTCATGCCATTTTTGGGTTCAACACACATATATATACCTCACTCATAGAACATAGTTATTTACATTAATAATAATCATGAGTTTAATTTATAATTTATATATATATATATCAATATATTGACCATACAATGCACTGTAAAATTATTATTTTTAACATCAAGTACCTACGTTTTAAAATTTTTGAATACTCATCTTCCTCATTTTTCATTTGTAATCAAGACATACATAGAATGCTTAATTTATGAATTTAATGATCAGTTTAAGTCAAATCATGATTGACAAATTATGACAAAAGACTCTTTTATTTTGTACTTGCATACTTATCCTTGAGGAACTCTTACACAAGCAACATCATTCCTATTCTAAAGCTTTTATGTTAGGACAAATTCCAGGCTTAACATGTAATATTACCTACATAAACACAAAGATGAAGATTCATCTAAGCTTTTCTATCTCTTGTCTTTCTAAGTTGCTAGTTTTCTTTTCTTCTTCTCTCGATTTTGGCCAAAAATTATTGGGATTCCATAAATGTTCTTTTCATGCTTTTATTTTGTTTTAAGATAACGAGAATGAAGAGGAAGCAAACTTGGAAGTTCAGTGGGAGTAAATAGCTTCAGCCGCATGGAGGACTATTTAGAATTAAATCCATATGCTCAATTCTTTATTCATTCTATTCTCCTCTCTACAAATCCTAACTAACTATGTCGCTTATAATTTATCATTCTCGACTTAGCTCAAATTTGTCGCTCCACATTAATTCATTATTACATCATCTTATTAATCGTATTCTTCAAAGTGAATAAAAGCATGATAAAAATACGAGTCGTTACATCACCTATCTATGTAAGCATGACCTAATTTTTTTACGCTACTACTATGGATAAGTATCCTACCTTAAGTGTTTCTCCGGCCAATGTTTGATTCTCCCTATCTAATAATTTGCAAATAATCTGAGGTGTCTATGAACCTTTTTAGTTTTATTTAGTATATGACAAGGATGAGATTGCAACTCCCCTTTCTATCATTGAGGTCGGTACATGTTGTTGGCAAAAGTATTTGATTGAGTTTTTTTACCAAAATTTATTGTATATTGTTATTTCGGTCCACCTAAAACGACTATGGAAGCATAGTGTTACTATTAAGGTCAATATTGACTGGTATATGGTCCTCTTCGAATCTTCTTATCCGATAAATAATCTTCGGATAATTAATTGAGTCTGATTCTATTATCATCTATGGTAAAGTATTCAATAATAATCCCTAACTTCTCATGGTTCACAAGGCCACATATTTGAGTTCACTTAACATATATTCCTTCCCTTGTGTAAAATTTGATTAGAATTAATTAGCTTACGTGTAATGTTGGAAAGTATGTTTACTACAACAAGTCTATAGAGAAATTGGACCGTGTTAAGTACGCTAAGGTGCTTGTTGAGGTAACTTCGAACCAAGCTTTGCCCGTGACTTTCCCATTGAGTACGCTAAAGTTTGTAAACTATGTTCGTATTAATTAAATTTTCATTCTCATTTTATATCAATTACATATTGTATTCATTTAGGTAATATCTTTATATTTTATACACTCAAAGGCCAGTCCAATGGTTAGGTGTTTATAAAGAAAAGGCTTTCTGTGAAACACTTTCTATTATTTACTGAAATACGTAAAATCCCAGTGTAACTTTTAATATTATAAATTAAGCCTAAAGTTTACAAAAGTAGAATCACATACAAATTCATCACAATACTAAATTGGTAATCTAAAACATAAATTCAAACCTAAAACCTTCAAATTAAGTGCAGCAACTAAGATTTAAGTTGTTTGCACTATTTGAAATGCAAGGTAGAATACCACAAACAAAATTATACAACTGATAATATTTGAACATTTTGTTTACACCATTTAACTGCATGAAATATATCCATTTTTATAAATATAATCAAGTTATTTTAGGAAAACATACAAACTTAAAATCATTATGCATCTTGCACTTAATGCAATGAACTGAAGGAGTGACATATATTGCACTGCAAAGGATGGAATAGACAATAAAAAAGACTAAAATTGCGCAAATACAAATTATTTTGAACACCTGCTAGTTTATAACATTTGTCTTCAATTAACATATTATTTTAATTCCACAAAGGAAGACGTTTTTGTAAAAATAAATAAATTCAAAAATTCCCTATAGCTTGAATTGCAAATGAAAAAAAATTAAATCATTTATGATCGTACATTATTTCTTTTGATAACATATATAAGAAGAGTACTCTCCTTTTTGAGGGGATCGCTTATTTTACTCAAAAATGACGTAATACAAGAAATTCTAACAAAAAAAGTTGAAACTTTTAGGTACGCTGCAGTGTAAGAAGACATAATATGAAGCTATTTTAAAATTAAAAAAAAAGTCAGGAGGCTACCTTAAAATCGAGAGAGCTTATTTATAATTTGAAAAATTGAAGGAAAAATTGAGTTTAAAAGAAATATCGAGGGAACCGAATAGTTGATGATTCGAACCTCGATGACGTAATTGCTTTTGTATATCCAATATGTATGTGTAGTGGCGTCGGTGTATATTTTAGCTTAATGTTTACAGGTAAATTATTAAGCAAAAAAACACTTATTCATATTTTTTTTCTTCAAAATAGTTAATTTCTAAAAATATATGAAGTCAGCACGGACTAAACACTCGATATTACATGTAAACTCCACATGTTTTAAACAAATGTGCCTCCCTCGTGGGTTTGTCAAGCATTTATTTATCATAATACAAACTTACAACAAACTACACATAATAATAATTCTATTTATTTATCATAATACAAAATTACAACAAAGTGCAAATGATAATAATTCTATGACAATCTCATGTTATGTTTCACTTTCTTTCATCTCTTTACATCACATCCTTGTTCAGTTCACAAGCACTTTGATTTTTCATCTGCAAAGGCAGAAATTAGTAGGATACTGCACGTAATATATCTTCCGTCCATGTTAATACGACTGGATATTTGGATACCTTTTATATTCTCTTGACAGTTCAGCTTCAGTTATCGCCGTGGAACTGCCTCGTTCAATATATATCTTCCAGAGCCGTATTTAATAAAAAATTCATATAAAGTAAACAAATTGGCAGCTATATAAATAAAGGTTTCCTACATTCCCTAAATTTCCAATCAAATCTGCTATCTCATTTTGCGTATTCAATAATAAATTACAATTTATGGGTGGTTCTTCTTCAGTGCCAACCGAGACCTCCGTTCACCAATTCACCGTCAAGGTATTGAATCAATTGCATATCTTCTGTTTGATGCAATTTTGCATTTAGAATTTATTGGAATTCTTATTTACAATAAAATTCTAGGATTGTGGCGGCAGAGAAGTTAGTCTTGAAAGATACAAGGGAAAGGTTTTGCTTATTGTTAATGTCGCTTCTAAATGGTAAATTTTGCTTTTTTTTTCTGTTGTTTTTCGTTTTCTTCAGCTGGTTGAATTTGTAAAATTTTGATTAATTTTTGTAGCGGACTTACGGATACAAATTATACGCAGCTGTCAGAACTCTATACCAAGTACAGGAATAAAGGTTTGAATAATTTATTTATTTTTGTGTTCTCGCAGAATTTCCAATAATATTAGATCAATATTTGTTTAGGCCAATGTTAAATGGACCGCATTTGGTACTCTATTTTACCCAAAAAATTCATTTGGTAGTATATGTATAGTAGCTCGGCATCATACTACTGGAGTGTTAGAATTTTGACAGAGAGACATTAAACAGTAAAATATCAAAGAACTACATTGTTGTATTGCTTATATTTTGAACGATAGAAAATACAAAGCTTTTTATAAGGAAATAAATAATTAACCACTTCCTAAACTCAAGCCACCAACTTATTTCTTGACCAATAAACTAGGATAGACTTGTTCCTAAACATGTTAAACATGTGCTAACTTTAACACTCTCCCTTAAACTGAATGTGCTAACATTCAGTTTACAACACACAACTGCTAACTTATAAAGATCTACGATTCTTGATTGCTTCGTCTTTTCGCTTGGACGATCTCCATAACGGCTTTGATTTTTTATGAGATTGGACATGCTCAACTGCTTCATATTAAATAATTCATCACTTATGAACCATCACTAAACTTTTATGGTTTCATTTGAGGGATTCACTGGACCTCTCCACTCGGGTCATCCCTTTATGTTCTGTCATCTCCCCAACAAGTGAGAACCGCGGCTCTTCTTCACATACTTGTTGGATGACACGAAATCAAACCTACTTCACTATACCTACTTCCCATGTAGGCATGCCTATCTCTTCTTAGGCATCTCATTAAGCAGTTCTTGAGCGCTCTCCATATTGTCCAACCCCATAATCAATGTTCTACACATTGTCATCTTCATCTTCTACTCTAACACCGCATGCACCCATCACTTCACTGCAACTGCAAAGTCTCACAATTCAACAACTCATCAATGCTCACAAAAATTAACTTCACCGCAACAAACATCATCTGCAAAAACTGCCAACAACACAAACTTCATCATCAACCAACGTCTACAACCAATGACAAAATCACCCACAACAGAGCTTACAAGTTCAACCACTTCAACTACAACCCGCTACCAGTTCGACAAAACTGCAGGAACCATCACAACAACTCCATGCTTAACTCTTTCTCAAATCTGCAAATCACCAATCATCAGCACCTTCCTCCTTCATCACATTCTTCAGCAACTCTACCTGAACCTGACACAAGTTCTGTGACCTTCAAACTTCAATCAAATACCCACAAACCGCATACACGGAACCATCCGATCCTACCACCACAACTAATTGCTACCATCTGGCAATCCCAAACTCACTTCAAACACAATATCTACTTCATCATTCACCACTTACAGACACGCTTCATACAATCACCATCATCACACTTCCAACCAACAAGTTTTCCACTGTTTCATCACCAACAATTCAAACAAAATGGATGCTGCTACTGTCATATTCCTAATACCCACTACCTCATACCTTTCATTTTTTTTTAAAATTAAATTGCAACAGCACCAAACTTTAAAGTACCTTTGACTGCAAAGCCATTTACACTTTGCTCCTGCTCATAACTAAGCTGGACCAGCACAAGCTTTCCACCTTGCTTCCATGGCCAACCGCATACATAGTTCCACTTGTAAGCTTCATCCACTCGTAAAACGCATCAGCAAGGCTACACTCTCAAACATTCTCCTACCTCTTGTTTCGACCAACCAGCAGTCACAACAAACACCATACTATCACTTCTATTGTTCCATCACAGCACCACGTTTGCCAAACCACTGTCATCCACCACTTCAACATCCTCTGCCCAGAACTTCACACAAGCATTCACTTACTAACCACTTCACTGCTCCTCTGTTACAAAAACAAGAAACTGCCCACACTTGCATCTCCTCTGTCCTTAACCATAACCACCATCTTCCCCTACCAATATTTCACCACTGCCATAATACAAATTGCCATTTTCTCTCACATCCTCTTTTCCTCTCATTTCTTCTTCACAGTCAAGACTCCAACTTCTGCTACAAAACAATAACCCTTCAACCAATACAACATTCAAAACAACACTTCACACTTCAAACACGACCAAACTCTTCAAACTGCCTTCATACTCCTTAATCTGCTACCATCAAACTCCACCAACACCACATAACTGCCCTCCTCTGACCATCTTTCAACTTCACTGCCACCAAACTCCCATACTGCCTGCAAATCCACATTCACCACATCTATCATCTCCAAACCCATATCCTTTGTGCCATTCATTGCCACTGTATCCACATACCACGCTACAACACTTCAGCAACCTCAAATACTGCACAGCCACTTCACCATAACCAAATCTTCCCACAACATATCCACATCATAACTGCTGTATCAAAAACTTCTACCATCAGCCATACTGACAACTGCACATCCACAACTTTTTGCCATAGACCTTCTAACTATCACAACATCAACCTCTCATAACACTTCCTTGCTGCTCATAACACTGTCACTTCACCACAGCAGCGACTACAAACTACCATACAAACCCAACTACGCAAGCACATTACAACCTATCTACATTCAAACAAAGCCAAATTCAGCCTCGTCCTCACCATTCAACAAAACATCAACAACAAGACAAACTTCAGCGTTTATACAGAATTCAACCAGCAACACAGCAACTTTCTGACGCAATCTAGTTCAGGCTTCAACTTCAGATTTCTGACAACACAAGTTCTCACATCGCAGTTTTCTGGACTGTCTTAGCACGAACCCTAACAACCCTTCTAGACACGAGCTTCAACTATAGGCATCACAAACTCTAGAGAGACGAGCAACTCCGGCCATCAACACTGCTCGTGAATACATCCGATTGACGAACAAACTCCGCCTACTAAAGCACTTCAGTTCCAGGCAGTCCAGATAATATCGACGGGATAACACTTCGACATCAGAACTCGAGTATCATCAGATCTGAACGCGGTTTGGCTGTGAAGGACTTTTTTTTTTTTTTTTTTTTTTTTTTTTTTTTTTTTTTTTTTTTTTTTTTTTTTTTTTTTTTTTTTGGCTGTGGATTATTGAGGCGATTTCGTTCTTGGATCAGCGTCGAATTCAAAGAAGGAAGATTGGAATTTTAATTTAAGGAAGATGCGTGATTTCATTTTGGAGAGGAGAATATATTGAGAAGGTATTGATGGAAGAGGAGGATACCAATTTATCATGGGAACGGTAGTTTCTTGACTTTATACGATGCTCTCTACCCATCTCTCTGCCTAGCTCTGATACCATGTTAGAATTTTGACAGAGAGACATTAAACAGTAAAATATCAAAGAACTACATTGTTGTATTGCTTATATTTTGAACGATAGAAAATACAAAGCTTTTTATAAGGAAATAAATAATTAACCACTTCCTAAACTCAAGCCACCAACTTATTTCTTGACCAATAAACTAGGATAGACTTGTTCCTAAACATGTTAAACATGTGCTAACTTTAACATGGAGGAAGTAAAATTTTCATTTATTAACCAAATTTCATTTGGAAGTGCACTGTCGAATGAAGCTGGGTAAGTTAGACGCTTACGGTGCATTTAACACCACCCTTATTTTATTTTATTTTTTGAAAAAAAAGAAAAAGAAAAAAGAAACATGATATCGGTGATGTCTATATACTTGTGAGTACGGAACTTTGTGCGCATATATTTGCTTTTCAGTGTGAGTTGAAACCTAAACATTTGATTTGAAGAGAAATTTCTCAAAAACGGCAAGGAAGGAGAGAAAGGTGGATAAAAAAGAAGAGAGGCTTTGAAATTAGAGGATTTGGTCAAGTAACGGTAAAGATGTAACTATAATAGTAGAAATGAGTTTCATAATTGACACACTTGAAGGTTTTACAATGAGAGGTTTTGGTTATTGATGACTAGCACACTGCACACCAGCATGCACATATGTGGATGTACATTATTTATGTGTGTGTTTCAAATGGGAGCTAAAATCAAAGATTTGATTAACAATAGGCTGATGGACACAGTCGACGTTCGATGATTTAATTGTGAGGTTTTAGTTATTAATAGTACAGATGGTGATGTGGTAGTAAAATAATGGACCATGCTAGCTAATTCCTTCTGATGTAGTTCAAATTGGGATTTTTTTTGTTATCAATGGTAAAGATTAAGATGAGGATATATGTATATGAGTGCAACTGATTTGGTATGCAATTGTCAATTTCAGATTTTGAAATTTTAGCATTTCCATGCAATCAATTTATGCGCCAAGAGCCAGGGACTGGTATGGAGGCAAAGGACTTTGCATGTACAAGGTACCAAGCTGAATATCCCATGTTTCAAAAGGTAAAATCCATTTCTGTTTGGAATATTGCATCTGTGCACCGCAAGTATTTTCTTTGTTTGGTAAAAAAATATATGTTCATTTAAAATGTTTCTCCTCCCATAGGCTTTTGTTATGGAAGGCAATATAAATGTAATTTTCTTTAGATACGCTTGGAAAATCTTGGAGTTCGGTAATGCAGCTTTGGGTTTATGCATTTCTCATTGTAAAAGGTTTTTCCCACTAAAATGACATATGGGACCTTCTTGTGTTTCCCCCAGATGTTGCCGGCAAAGCCTGATTTACTGGGATTCCAAAAAAAAAAAAAAAATTAATAAGATTCCTTCGTCATAATAATTTTCTTTTTATTGTGAAAAAGAAGTGAAACTCTTACTACATGTCAACTAAATATTTTTCTTGCAGAAGAGGGTTGCACAATTGTAGTATATCAAAATGAAATTTGTGATACTTGGTGAACTGATAATACATTCAATTTTTCACAGCTATAGCGAGTTTAATGAGCCATTCAGTCTCCAGTTAGGTTTCTTGTTTGTCAAATGGAGCATTAACTTACTAAAACATGATTATCGGTAGAGCTGCACTAAGTATGGGTTGGGTTGTACCAAATATTTCGTCCAACCCGTATATGTATGGGTTAAAGATAGTTTAACTCGTAGCCGACCCCATATGAGGTTAGATATGAGTTGGATTAAAGTATGGATTGGATCAAGTTTATTAGGATTGAGTTGGGTTACATAAACCGAATACGAAAATAAGAATTTGAAGAACAAAAATCAAAATAAAATATTCACCTCAACTAATTCACATATTTTATTAGAATTTCATCATAAAGATATCACATAGATGATAGAATTGATTCACTACATATTAGAGTAAGAGTTTCATTCCAAAACACATTAAGTTGGTCCTAGAACACTCCTCAAAATCTCTTAGTCAATCATATGTATTTTGATCACTCTAATTTTACTTGGACTGATATTGAATATGATTTTTTTAGTATATTTAAATAAATATACTTAATTTAGATTTTAACTGTTCTAATTTTACATGTGCTGATATTGAATGAGTTTTTATACATGGTTGGGTTAGGTTAAAATAAGGTTGGATTGAATAAAATATCATACCCGACGCGTATATAGTATGAGTTAAACCGTAACCCATATCCGACCGAACTGGGTTGGGTCGGGTCGGGTTGGTGGTTCGGGTCGGATCGAGTATGGGTTGTGCACCCCTAATTATCGGTATACTTTGTATGTACTCCAACTATGTTTGGACATGTAACAATTGGATCAGTATAAATAATTTTATCCATACCAAATGATTCAAACTAGAGACAAAAGTAATTCAGACTAGAGTTGCCTAATCCAATCATCCCACAGAAAGTAAACTTCAATGATTTTCCAGTTATCACAATATTTAATTTTCTGAGTACACACAGTCAACATTATTGCTAATGTATTAATGTAGTATGTCTTTCCCTTTATATATGCTCGATTTGGAGTTTAATTAGTTGACATCTTTGCTTGCCGTGTTAGCATCATACTTTGATTGATGGAAAAATGAATATCGGGGTCCATTAGTATTTATTATCAGTGGAATTTAGGATCCACCCTTATTTTCAAACTTAATACCCAAAAAACCTTTCTCAAAAACAGATTTCACTAATCACTTCTTGAATTTTTTTTAACGAAACTGTGCATTCTATACTACAAATATTTGCAATTATAATTGTAAATTTTCGTAAAAAATATATTTAAAGTGTAGTGTAAATATTTGCAATGTAGACTGCACATTTTCATTGAAAATAATTATTCAGGTTTTTCATGAAACCTGTTTTTGGAAGGGACACATGAAATTGAATTTTGAAACTTATAAAGGATGTTTAACAAAATGTCCCTTATTATTACTCCTTCGCTGTTTGAAACAAAGGAGTCAACACCCAAAGCATGGGTGTCAACATAATCCTATTCCTTTTGTGCTATTTTACAAATTTGTCTTTAAGTATTACAGTACAAATAATGGTTTCTTTTGGTCAGAAGCATTAAAACATTGGTGCATGGTTTGGGACAAATGTAATTGACGACACATTATAGATATACACATAGTTTTGAAGAT
The DNA here is from genome assembly GCA_030737815.1 of Allium fistulosum. Lineage (NCBI taxonomy): Eukaryota > Viridiplantae > Streptophyta > Magnoliopsida > Asparagales > Amaryllidaceae > Allium > Allium fistulosum. Next base: position 457,391,921 of record CM060901.1, read on the forward strand.
CAAACCGTGTTGGTCCAAGGTCGGAAGTTCCGGTGGTCCGATCGGTCAAACCATCGGAAATGTGTTGATTTTAATTTTCCATTTTTCTTAACATAAGTGTAAAAGTGTTTGTATTGAATGCATAATTTAACTTTATTTATATATATATATTATTAATAAAGTAAATATGTTTTTAAAAATATGATAAATATATCTAATTTAAAATTTTATTTTACAAATTTCCTTGTTATAAACATGTTAATCATTACATGTCGTGCTCATCATGTCCTAGTTTGCCCATAACCTAATGCTTTGTACCTGCTGCTGTATAAGAAAGATGAAAATTTTCAGGCTTCTAAAGTTCCACATCCTTATTGTAGGAAAGCCAAAGAAAATTCTTATAAAATGACGAGCTGCTCATTTGTAGGATAAAGCCTTGGGCTTTCAGATTCCCTTGAGGCTAATGACTTATTTGACCCAATTAAAGCTGGTTGTGTGAACCACACGCATTAATTGGATTCCAGGCTGGATTGCCTGGTAGTTCATGGTTTTTCCGGTTGAACCACCGATCTGGTCCGGATTTCAAAACAGTGGTTATCGTTGTAATTGAAGTTCAGAACCACTCCATATATTGTGTTTATATGACATATTGGATTATCATTTCATACATGTCATCTCAGTAGTCAGTATTGAATAAACTGTACTAGTATGATTGATCAATCAGATCTCTGCTGCATTATCACAACCATCTGTTTGAAATCCATCAACATTATCTGTGCCCCCAAAGCTGAAATTTACAGGCATGTCTTTCTATTGGTTTTGCTAAAGCGTTTTGTAAGGATGCATATTAAAGAGCATGACAGTACGTTGGTAATCCGAATAATAATCTTACAAACTGCATTATTACAATCAACCCAAAGAACAAGTCATCTTAAGTCCAAACACATGAACACAGATGTGCGCGCGCGCACTCCCTCAAGTGCACTATAGATCAATGGGTAGCATCATTGTTTCTTAACCTGATTAGCCATTAATTCATCAGTCTTGGTTCATTTTTAATCGGAACATGCCATGCCAGTGTTCTCTTTTCTTTTCCTACTAAGAATATCAGAAAAATAAAATATCTTCATCCATGCCTGGACATCTATCACTAATCTTGCGAGTATGTAATACTGCTAGACACCATTTATCTTTAGTATCCACTTCAGTTCGTGTTGACTATAAATTATCTTATCATTGTAAGCATATAGATTTGTTAGCCACATTAGTCTGAAAGTTTTAACTGTTTGTTATCTATGCAGTTTCTACCATCACATCTTTCTAATTATGAAAAAACCAGTTATATATTAGATCTATAGTTCCCTGTAGGCGACCAAATGATTTTCTTATTCAAATCCTTTATGTGTGCGTGCATCCACACACACGTGTGTGTGCATTCGCGTGTGTATTCTCTGTGTGTATATGTGTGCGTGCGCACTCACGCGCTCATTGTTTGCTATTTTCACACTCAAGGTGTAGAGAACATAAGATATTTGCAATGTTATCTTTTCATGCGTTCAATTTTGGGACTGAAATACTTAGTATAGTAAGGGTTTTCTCGAAATTTGCATATTATTAATTTATATATTAGATATATGAAATGAGGTCAGGTTTCATCGAGCTTCAAAAATTTCACATATTTTAATGCATCTTTGTTCTTGCAAAGTGATCTGGACGTTCTAAATCACAACTACAGCAGAGTTGTTTCTTGGTAGCTATTAAATTGGTGAAAAGTTTAATGTATTAGAAGTATAACACACATGTGTATAACATAATTTAAATATACTGTGAGAATTGTTATGATTTTTTTCTTCTGGTTCATTACATGTATAATTTTCGAAAATCTAGGAAAGTGCTCATAAGCCATGAGGAATGGTATGTACAGTAAGTCTGTAACCATGGGTTGAACTATGCACAAACTTGCTGCTCAATCACGTGGTCATCCTTTATGAACTTAGTTTATTTTATACTATTAATGTACGAATATAAATTGTGTTCATATTTCATTTCCACTTTCTAGTCATCTAACAAATGGTAGACTTGTTTCATTGACTTCTAGATTGAGATTGCTTAGTAGTGATGGCCCTGAAATAACTGTTAAGGATATTTTTGTAGGTTAGAGTAAATGGTCCAGATACAGCACCACTATTTAAATTTCTCAAAGCAAGCCAGAGAGGAATACTTGGAAGCAGAATAAAGTGGAACTTCACTAAATTTCTAGTAGATAGGAACGGGAAACCAATTGCTCGATATTCACCAACAAGACAACCTTTGTCATTACAGGTATAGTTCTAACATCTATTTCTCCATCGTATTCAGAGCTTTACTATACACCTTACGTTTGTGAATCCACGCCACATATTATTATGCAGGCTGATATCCAAAAAGCACTTGGAGAAGTTTAAATTTGAAATGTCATATTGAAGTTGGTGTGCTCTATAATTGCTTCCTAGTTTGTGTATTGTGGTAGTGATGTTTGGTTGTTGTGATGTATCATTTTCTTTTGTTTTAAGTGCCATGCTATCTGATGTGTCTGTAAATTCACCTTGTTCAAGTTTGTGTGTATGTATGCGTTGGTGTGCAAAATGTTTGTTTTTTTTAGGAAAAGCTGAGTATATGAGTATTCTTTATACTTAAACCATGTATGCTCGTTGAATTTTGGTTGCTCGCCCTTCTGTTATGGCTTGGTTTCCATTGTTGTCATCCATATTCCATGTATTAGCCGATAAAATAATTTTCCATTGCCTTTGTCAACAGAACGGTCCCATGGTCTAGTGGTTAGGACATTGGACTCTGAATCCAGTAACCCGAGTTCAATTCTCGGTGGGACCTTATTTCTTCTTTTAGACCTTTTTCATTTTTTTTTTGCCCTGAGCGAAAAGGATGGGACTAAATCCCAACCTATAGATACATACCCTCAACGACAGCTACAGCCACAAAAGAATACAACCACCTTGCTGACCCCGATCATGCTGTCAGTTGCAGAACATAACCACAGACCAGATCACAAAATACTGCAACAACACAAACCACAAAAAGGTAGAGAAAAGAAAGGACTGCATATAGTATAAACCAGACCTGACTATATACATACATGCAAACCACAAAATTCGACAAATCAAAATACCAGACCACAAAGAACTACCAGACAACAACACTACGAAACAACTACGAGCACATACAGCCATTTCAGTTTGTATCTTCTTCTACTTCAGCTATCCTTCTTTTCTATGCAACTCTGGCTCCCACCGAATCATTAGGAATAGAAAGTTTCTTGATTAGATACTTGTATCTTGCCTTCCTTTTATATACACCCGACCAAAAGTAGACGAGGTTTATAATGTTTAGAACGATTATATCAGCACGTTTAAATTTTCCATGAAAACATCTCTAGTTACGCTCCAGCAATATGGACCAAGAAGCAACTAAATTTATAATATCACATAAATTTCTCTCCTCTTTATTGTTAATTCTGCCTCTGTCAGTTTTCCAATACCAGAACCGTGTGTTGAAACAAGACAAATTAGCTAAATTGAAGAACTTGAGACAACTATCTACCATGTAAAATGTAATATGGCAATTAAAATAGAGATGATCCAATGTTTCCTCATGAATGTCATAGAAGAAGCAAAGATGATTTAAGTTCAGTACTTTAGCCTTCAGAAGTTCTATTGTGTTGATTTTATTATGAATACATAACCACACGTGAAATTTTAACCTAGAAGGGACTACTGCTTTTCAATAAGGTTTGTGAAAATTGAAAGTTCTGCCTGCATAATTTCTGAGTTTGTAAACAGAGGATACAGAAAAGTGCCTTTCACCATGCATCTCCCAACTGATTAAATCTTCAGCATCTTCTATTATATTAACTTGCTCTAACATTTCCATTAATTTGAAGTAGTGAAGCAAAGTCATGCCCTCTAAAGGACTGCTGAAACTAAGAATCCAACAACCATCATCCTTATGAAACAGATCAGCTATACTAGTATCTTGATCCAGGGATATTGAATATAAATCAAAAAATTCAATTTTCAAAGGAATAGGCAATAGCCAAGTCTGGGATCAAAATTTAATTCTCTTCCCATTATTAACTTCCATTTTCAAACCCAACAAGAAAACAGATTGAAAAGAAATGATATTTTTCTAGGTGTGCTTCCTAATACCATTGCTAAAGAATATTGCAATTATTTAAAATATATGCTACTCAATACCATATAACAATTAAAAAACAAGCACCCAAGCCCTAATTTCATCTCCCTTCTACAATTGACTCATTGTTATGCTCAATTGCTTTCTCACTATTCGTGTAAAAAACCCAATAACCAATTCAATCCGTCAAACATTAATTATTAAGTGTTTGTGTGTATATGTACATATAAAATTAAACTAAAGAATGAAAAAAAAAGTACTTACATAAGACAGTTCAATCTCTACATTATCAACCTTCACATTATCGATTTTTTTATATTCAACAAATTCATTAAGAAAGGCGTATAAAATTAATTTTCTATTAAATTCTTCAAATGAATAGTATAAATTCAAGTACTTAACTATGAAAAGATACCACATTTAGATCATTGGAGTTTTCTTTTTCCTTTTCATTATTTGAATTTACGAAAAATAATGTCTCATATCAATCAATTGAGAAAATTAATATCAATGCACTACTACTCATTTAAATACCACAATGGAACAACCCCTAAACAAATACATGTAGAAAATAATATTGAAAGCCTACAAAATTAGTGTAAATCAAAATCACCTCATTTCCTTATAACGTTGACTATTCTCTAAATCACCTTCTTCCTTGGATTTCATTGGTTAGCAAGCCAAAGTAGAAAAATTAAATTGCTTTCGATAATGGAGTTTCAACTATAGAGACTTTAGGTTTAGGGTTTAGATTTTAACATGTGGAAGAATAAGAAAGTTGGATATTAGGGTTTTGGAATTTACGTGATGAAGAAGTAAGAGAAAGTGCGGGCATAGGATTTTGGAATTTACATGATGAAGCAGAAGAAGAAACACGGTTTAGAAAATGAAAATGCTTTCCTTTGATAAGCAGCAACTGAGTGGAGAAATACGTATGGTATTAGGAAGCACATGAATTATTTAAAATGAATTAAATTTTTTAATGGTATTAATAAGCACTTTCTTGGATGCTTTTAGCATCAAACTTTTCTAGAAGTTAGAACTCTGACTAGTGAATGACTTTGCAAATGAAAATTGACCATTATAACAACAATTTACTATCTTTTTTTTTAACAGCCTAATTTGTATCAACTATCTTCCATAGCCACTTACAGAGCAAAACACAATTCAAATCTTCTAAATCAACCACTCCTAAACCTTCTTGACTTTTTGACTTACATACAGTGCCCCAAACCACAAATTATTAATTGAAGAACTCTTTCTTCCACCTTTCCAAAGAAAATTTCTTCTAATCACTCAAATTGGCAATTTGTAAAATGACATCAAATATAAATGTATAGCAGTAAGAACCGAGTTTACTAAAATAAGTCTGCCATCTTTTGATAAACTATTACCTTTCAATCTTGCCAATCTAGAATCAACTTTGTCTATTAAAGGTTTTCAATCATCATGTTTCAATTTAGAAGGTCTACGTATTATACCAAGGTAATTTATAGGAAAATCTTCTAATTTACAATTTAGGCTCATTGCTACCTCCTTACCACAATGACTAGGGTCTCCTAGAAGCATGACTGAATTTTTATTAAAATTTAGCCAGATAAATTCTCAAAACCATATAGAATCAGTTTTAAGCTGCCACATGTTTAGGTTTTGCAGAACTGAAAATAATTGTATCGTTAGCATATTGCAACATAGAGACACCATTTCGAATAACCTCACAACCAATGCCAGATAAAATATTAGAGTTAATAGAAACTTGAATTATTCTAGCAAAAATATCAACATCAATATTAAAAAGGGTCACCTTGCCTCAATCCTCTTTTAGATTTAATTTTCTTACCATCATCTCCATTTATGTTTATAAATGAAATACCACTCTTTAATATGCATTTAATCCAATTCAACCATTTTTGCCCAAAACCTCTAGCCTTCATGGCTTCTAGAAGAAAATCCAAATCTATAGAATCAAAAGTTTTTGAAAAATCTAATTTCAGCAACACAGTGGAAATATTATTTTTAGTACAATAATTTATAACTTCTTGAGTAGCAGCCACACCATCTAAAAGGATCTATTTTTTTATAAAAGTTGTCAGCGTACCATATATTAGAGAGTTCATATTTTCCTTCAATCTATTTGCCAATACTTTGGTGATTATTTTGAAGATACAATTAAGTAAACAAATGGGTCTGAAATCTTTCATCTCCTTAGCATCTTCTTTCTTGGGAATAAGAATCACTCTAGCATAATTCAAACGTTCAAGCTGTAAGTTTTCTGCATAGAGTTCATCAAATAGAGCCATGACATCATTCTTTACTATTGTCCAGTATTTAAAAAAAGAAGGATAGAAAACCATCTGGCCCAAGTTTTTGTCTCCTGGCATGTCTTTGATGGCGTTCCAAACTTCTTCTTCATTAAAAGGCATATCAAGCTCATTTAAGGATATTGACAATTCATTTCTAAAATATAAGCTCCAATCAGTGATGTGCACGTAAATGTGCATATTTTTTACCACCATATTTAATATATTTAAATTAAATAAATAATCATATTGGGTATTTTAACTTGTTTAAACCAAAATTCAAATTATTTTCAAATTGACACATATTCATCTTCATATAGGGGCAAAATGGTCATTTTTATGCATTTATTAATTTGTGAAAATTTACTTGCAATTTACTATGTTGTTTTGTAGGAATTTTAGTGAATTATACAAGTGGTTTCATGAAGATATGCATGCATAAGAGTGAACACAAAGGAATAGAGATGGAAATAATTCAAAGTGATGATAATGGAAGACCTCACTTACCCACTCACTTTAATGTACACTTAGGAGCTAATGCACATGCTAAAAGACCATTAAATCTTCATGCACACTTAATGGATGATTATTTGAAATTCATGATAACTTGACCACCACACTTCCTAAGAGAGTATTTTGGGTAGTTTCAAAAAAGTAAATTAGAGTTTTAAACTTGTATAAATACCTCTTATGTTTCATGTAACACTCTTCTTTAGGCTCTCTCTTCCCTTAGCCTCTTAGTTTAGGAAAATAAATCAAAGCTTTCTTTCTTTTTTCATGACTACTTAGCCATTTCTTTTATGTAATTTTTTTATGTAATTTTAATTCAAGTCTTTTCTTATTTATTTACTTTCATGTTAGTAGTGTAGATCTTCTTTTATTTTGTGCAAGTAGGATAGCTCTTCGTTTAATTTGCTTTCATTTTCCTTTTTTTTGCATGTTTCATGTTGCATGCTACTTGTGTTAATATGATAACACAATGAGAGGCTAAACTCCTTCAATTTATGGGTAATGCAGCTCTATAATTATGTAGCTTCAATATTTTTGATAATTATTGCTCTCTTTTTATGCTCAATGACAATGCTTGAAGTGGTTTAACTTGTTTTTGCTTTGAATTTGATAGTCTATATTGTTGACACCAAATAGGCTATGCTTAAACAATCACAAACAATAATTACCTTTTCATCTACATATGATGATGGTAATGAAGTGAATGTTGAAATTAAATTTTGATGGTCTATATTTCTAATTAATACTTAATACGCCATACTTAAAATAGATTTCATTTTCAACTTTGTTGTCATTTTCATGAGAGTTAGTAAGTGGTTTAAGGGGTGTGTTATAGTTTGATGACTTATGTTGAGCTAATTAATAGCACAAATATGTCATACTTATGATAAACACATCATTTAAATTCACTTATGACAAAAAAAAAGATCATAATTTCATATTTGTTGAAATATATGATCTAGAGTGTGAAATTATCTCTAAATTGTCATTTTATTCTCATAGTTTTCATTCACTTTTGTAGTGTTAGTTTTTATATTTTTTCGTAGTTAAAACATTCGCTCGACTTTGGTATAATTTGATTGAATAGAGATTTAAAATCTAACAATTTCCTACGGATCGACCCGTACTCGGCACGTACTAACAAATTGTACGCCGTGCGCTTGTGGTAAGTTTTATTATAAATTTGTTCGGCTAATTTTCTAACTCGATAGAATTTGGCCGACACGAACAAGTTTTTGGCGCCGTTGCCGGAGAATAGTTTTGATTTTAATTTTTTATTCTTCGAATTATTTTCGTTTGATTTTTGTGTGTTTTAATTTGTGTGTGTGCATTTTTTTTAAAAAAATTGTGTGTTTGTTTGATTTTTATGTGCATTTTGTTTGTGTGATTGTTGTTGTTTTAGTTTGCTTTTGCATTTGCATTGCATATTTTGAAGAAAAAAAAGAACATCCACAATTTAAAAAAACATAATTTTTTTTTTTTGCATTTGCACTTTTGCATTACAATTACATTTTTCATTTTCTTCTTTTGGTTTACATTTAAATACAACTCTACCATACTCGACATCCACTGTTCCTTTCATCACTGATCTGTCCACTGCAATTCACCATTCATACCACTTACTTCAACTACAAACAACCACTTACCACTGTCATATACACCAGCCTTCTATAACTTCAATCAACATCACACACTTCCACTGTTGAACTGTTTCTCACCCAACCACCCATCGAGTCAGATAACACTTCTTACTGAAACATCAACAATTCCATCACTGTCAAATACAAGCAAAACATCACCAGCCACTTGACAACAACCATCAACTCGATCCTCCTGCCACTGACAACAGCCGAAGCAGTGAAGAACAACAATCAATCTGCAACAGCACCCTCCTTCGAACAACCAGCCATCATCTGACCTCTGCACATCTGTACTATCCTTTACTGCCTGTGACCACCGAGTCATCATCATCACTCTTTCCCTCTCCAATACGACATCTCTTCAACCATCATTTCTATTTCACTACTGTCTGCCACTGCTGTGCAGTTCATCACCATACAAATAACATCAAGTGCAGTTCATCAAAAACAAGTCTGCACTTCTCAGCATACACACTTCAACTTCCAAACCTCTCTGTCATCGCCAGCCTGCACACCTCCTTCCTTCATCTCTTCTAACCACTTGCCAATACAACCTTCTCTACAATGCAATCACAGTCTCATCAAGCAATCACAGTTTCATCACATAACAGACCACAAAACTCCACCATCTCTTCTTAATTCTGCAAACACTTCACTAAATATGCTGCCTCCTCTTCAACATTGCCTTCTTCGCATCAATACAACCACTCTTTCCATCAATACAACCACCCTCTCCACGGCTGACTACTGAACACACGGCTTCTTCTGCCTACATCTCCCCTTCCACTGCATACATCTCCCCTTCCACTGCCTGCAACCCTTCACTTCCTCTACCATTGATCACCATCTACACTCCGAACCAACATACCCTCTACCACATCCTATACTCAACACTTCAAACTACCCCAATCTATACTCAACACTTCTAACATACATCTGACTGCAGTCACCATCTTCCCACTGCACAGTCTTATCCATCACTGCTACATCAGACCATCTACCCCAACCTTACACTCTTCGACTTCAGGTCTTCCCAAATATACATCATTGACTTGTCCAACTCCTACATCATTGCGGCCAACTCCTACATCATTGTATAGCTGCAAACCAACTAAATACCACTGCTACTTTCCATCTCATTCACCACTGTTGTGCCCACTGTCCATCCACTCACAAACACACCATTGCAATAACACTGCCTTATTCAGTCCCCCACTTCTATCTCACAACTCCAGCCGCTTGCTTCGAACAACCTCCAGTAACCCACCAAACCATCACAGCAATCCACTCCACCAAGAACCGCACCTCATCACACACTGCCGAACCATCTCCCAATACCCCGACATCGGCAATCATCCTTCATCGCGACAACAATCGAACAATCACAGCAACCAATAGATCTCTTCGAACACTCAATTGATAAATCACGAACCACTTCAATCGCCTTCGACCACTCTCGAACAACCCAAATTGAATAACCCCAAACCAGATTCACGAAATTTGTATTTTCGATTTTCATTTTTTTTCCTTTTGCTTTCTCGATTTTGATTTTTCATATATACGAAAATTGGCATGTGAGTGGGAGGATAGGAAGAGACTGGCTATTTGCATTGTGGTTAAAATTTTATAATTGGGTCGGGTTTGGAGTGAGTTTTTCTTTTTTAATTTTCATTTTTTTTAACTTTAAGTTTCAAGTTTTTTTTCATTCTCTTTCATCTTTTCTATTAGAAAAAAAAAATTGCAAGCAAGCTCTGTTGTATTTTGTTTTATTTTCAAGTGTTTTGTTTTTAATTTTTTTAGCTTAATTTGTTTAAGTCTCTTCTTTGATTTAAAAAAAAAACTGTATATATATCTTGTTTTTATTTTCAAGTTGCCCAAGCAGAGGAAAAGTTGCTTGCTTCGCTCAGTAGAGGAAAAGCAAAAAAAAGATAATAATAATAACTGCTTACTTGCTTATAAATTTTTTTGCTGCTTTTAACCTCTATTTATTATTTTTATCTTGCCTTGCATTGTTGGTTGTTTGCATTTGCATAAAAAAAATTTCAAAAACCAAAAAAAAAAAAATTCGTAGTTGCATTGTTAATACACATTTATTTTCTGCTTTACATTTCATCTTAGAATTTGATTAATAATAACGGTTATACATCGATAACACTTAATTGTATATTGACAAATTGTCTTCTTTGAACAATTTACTTTCTTGGTGTATAGGCTACGGCAGAGAAATAACCATTTATAAATATTACGGTGATTTGTAATTATTATAGTGATTGTTCCTATGAAGGTACTTAAACCTTCGGCTGCATTGCTACGGTGATTCGTGGTGCACCGATAAATCATGTCCGTTACCTGGTTAAGAACTATCTTGTTGATTTAAGACAGAGTGTGATTATACAATTTTGGGTTAACTTAGGATAAATCATTTGTAATTAACCCTTGCATTCATTTAGTTGCATTAGTTCATGCATATTTTAAAAAAAGAACAAAACAAAAAAAAATTCATAATTCAAAACTAAAAAAAAATTGTAAATATTCCATTTGCTTTCCTTTGAAAATTTTCAAAATCAAAAATCCAGAAAGGCCAAAAAAATTTTTTACTTAGATTTTTAGAAAATCAAAAAAATATATATATGTGTGTATAAAATATATTCAAAAAACAAAAAAAATTTAAAAATAAAAAACAAAACAAAAATCAATTTTCCATTTTGAAAAATATATTCTATTTGTAAATATTTTTCCTTTATAAAAAAAACATTCTTGAAAATGTCTCAATTTCCTTACTCACAAGAATTCTACGATAGTTGTGAAAATCAATATATTCCATATAATTTCACACCAAATTTTTATGCATATTTCAACAACAACTATTGTTTAAATGATTCAAATTTTGAACAACAAAATTTTCAAAATAATGACCAACCCTCGACTCTTGAAAATAGCATTTCATCTTTACTTGAACTCTCTACACAACAAAATCAAATGATAAATGATTTGTGTAATTCATATCTATGCAACAATTCAAGTCAAAGTTTTCAAAATAATCAAAATTTGAATTCACTTCCAAATTCAAATGATTATAACCCATGCCAATTCAACTTTGAACTCTAAAATGAATTTCAAAATCACAATGGAAATGTGAATCATTTTTCAAATGATTTTGGCAATAGGAATAATCTCGACTACGATGCGAGTGAAATTTTTTGTCCTCAACAAGTTCAAATTAAAAATTTTCGAAGTAATAATCATGAATTTGGTTTAGTTGAACAAATGGAAAAAGATCACACGGATTTGTTGATGAAAACATTGGAAAAAATTCATGAGAAACAATACTAAAATCCCAATGTGTGACGAGTCAAACGATAATCCATCTTTTACCCAAATTGACGATTTTAAAATAACAACTTTTGAAATAGAAAACGACAATCTTAATGAAGTTGTTGAAAATACGGTAATTGAGTTGGATTTCAATTCTTTTGAGGGTGTGGAACCAAATTTAAAATTTGATCTTCCTTTTCTCGATTTCAAAAATTTGAATACAACAACTTTGGATTTTTAACTTAATATATGCGATGAAGTTGTTGATAATCCAAACAAGGAAGACGAATTCAATGAACACGATTTCTTTGGACTTTTTGAAAACGAGTTGTCGAATTCTGAAGGGGAAGATTTAAATCACCATTTTGATTTTGAAATCAATAATTCTGAAGAATTTTTCAATGAAGAGCTTTAATTTCAATTTGTTGAAAATAAACTTGAACTTCAACCAATTGTTTTATCGACCCCAAAAATCATCGAAAATAAAACAACTCGTCTGATTTTTAATAAAACGACATTCGTTTTTCCAAATCAACGTTCAACTTCAAAATCTTTTACGGTTTGGTTTTCTACGCTTAAGCTGTGGCTTGTATACTTGACGAGACAAATGAATCGGTCTTTGGAAGACCGTTTCATTTACTTTTTGACGATATACTTTCTAATCTCGTGTAAATACCGTTCATTTTCATGTAACGACCCCGAATTTTAATTACATTTAATTGATAATTAAATTAATTTTTGAAATAAAATTTGTTAAATTAAATGATGAAGAGATGCGAGTTTCCCCGAATTCTAATATATTCTATATAAATCATTTAAAATTAAAATATTATATATATGTGTATATATGTATTTGGGCATATACGAGTGAATTTGAAAATAATAAATATATAGATATATATTTGACTTGAATTAAATTGTAAATATATGGTTTAAAAATATATATAAGTTTTAAATTCAATTTAAATGATACTTTACTATATTATAAAATAAGTAGTTTATCGTAAGAAATGGTTTCTTTTATAAATCATTTCAAATTGTAAAATGTGTTATTTATTTTTAAATAATATTAATAAGTAGACATAGAAATAAATATATAAAATTAAAAGATGAAAGTAAAATATATGTCTTCACCTATATTTTAAAGCAACTTGACTAAAGTGAAATAACGAGATAACAATAAAACTAGTAACCAAACAAATATACATAAGTTAAGTTTTATGGTTTGTAAATTATAAAACAAATACACTTAACATTTAAATAATATGTTAGAATAACATTCACTTACATTCATTTGTATTTCAACCAGTAACATATGTTTGTATAATACATAAGAAGATTGCCAGCTTCAAGAATAAATCTGCATAGTCAAATAATATTCAAGTATGAAAGCTTGCTTGAGAAAAAAAAATAGTAACTTGTTAGAAGAGCTAGTATAGGATAAGCATGAAAACAAATGGCTCGAATTTGATAACCAGGCAGTCTCGAGTACAACAAAATCTAAAAGATATATAGGCTGGTAAGGTAAATAGCATGCATAAAGGACTTGGGCATTTAATGTAGTAAAGCAAATATCTTATCTAGTACAAATGTATACGATTTTAGCCTCCAAACTATGAAAGTATCTCTGAAAATTGTACAAAGTGTACACTGTTTTGCCTAAAGAAAATTATACCCTGTTTCATATATCAACCTGTAAACTGTTTTTTCCTACCAGTTTTCATTTTCCATTTGAGCTAAGTAAAACCAAAATAAACTCCATTTCAAAACTTAAGCAAACATTCTCAATCAAGACTCAACACAACAGAGAATCGAGTGGAAAGGTTTCAGCTTGAAAATTTGAAGCCTGTTGCTAAGCAAAAGCATACACAAGTTTAAAGTTCAAGCTGTTTCGAAAAGTGTGCTCTGTCCATCTCTTTAAAACTGTGAGTAACATTTTATTTAAAAATTTAATCTAAGTTATTATGGAGCATGCTTTCTTTGTGATGATATCTGGGTATATCTGTTCCCTTTATACTCTGTTATCTGTTGTTATTTCTTTGAGTAGATATGTAAGCAAACCTTCCTCTCTTGTTCTAATAATTGTTTGAATGTAAGATGTAAACAAAAATAGTTTGTTTGACTACAATCTAGATGTTAAAAATTTATTTAAGTTAAATCAACTTGAAATCGACTCTGGAAACCAAAAGAACAAAGTTCAACTGCAAATAAGTTTTAAAACAACTTTCTTGTTTTAGGAAATCAGGTGTACAAGGTGAAACTATATACAAAAACAAGATTTTTAAAACAAGAATTAAAATTTTTAAAGCTAGGGGCAGAGAGCAGTTTTGGTTCGACCGTTTTAGGCTTTTTGAGCTGCCGTAGTTGATCTCGACGACCGGAGATGTCGGCTGTTTGTCTGGAGATGGAGGGGTGACCAGGGGTTCACGGAAAATTGTCGTGATGGTCGGTAGATGAACGTGGAGGCGGCGGGAAGCATTTGAAATCTAGTAACCTAGTTTTGCGTGGCTTTTGTTTTTCGTCTCGTTCGAACTCATGGGAGGACCGAGTGTAGCGCGACTTTGGGTTTTGGTAGAGGAGAGGTGAACGAGGCTATGGCCGGAGTTGGGTGGCCTCTAGTGGTCGGAGCGTGGAGCGCGGGGTGTTGCCAGGTTTCGAGGCGATATCGTTTTCATGTTTCCAGGCTTTGATTTGAGCAACTCGACTTCGATCTCGAATCTGTGGAGATGATCGGAGGGTTGGGATAGGATGTGGAAGTGGTCGCCGATATGTGGAGATGGTCGTGGTCGACCGGAAGTGGCGATCGGAGACGTGCACGTGCACGGTGGAGTGTTTCTCTGGTGAACTGTTTTTGGTGGGTTCGAATTTAGGCTGGAAGAGACTCGAGATTTACTCGAGTAGGTTGTTGTTTGCTCGAGAGAAACCCCATTTTACTCGAAGTAATTTGGGGTGAATCTCGGGTAGTTTTGTTTCAAGTTTTGAACTATAACTGTATCACAGTTTTGAAAATATTGATTTCTTTTAACTTGAAATCAAAGTTAAACTTAGGATAAATAAATGTTTAAATCTCTAGATTTTTGAATGAAGAGAAAGTTTAAAATTTAAATACTTTAATTAAATCTAAATATTTGAACTTAAGGGGGATTTGATTTAAATCCCTTCATAAATAAGATATGTTTTAATCTGTAATTTAAGTTTTTTTTTAAAAGAATGGTTAGTTTTTATAAAGTGACTTAAAGTTAAATTAGTACTCGTTTTAAAACTCGGAATTTAAAATGAAAGTTCAAAAGGGAGAGTGAAATAAATGTTTTCAACATAATGAAGTGAAATTTAAATAATAATGGGAAATGAATTTACTCTAAGTAAATGAAGATTCAAGATTTAAATTCATTAACCATTAGGAAAATTAGAACGATAATTGATAAAATGGTATTGACTAAATTGTAAATTATAAGTTTAAATGTATTAGTTAAAGTTTAAATAAATGGAATAAGCTATTAATAGGTAATTAGGAATCATAGATTAGACTTTAAATAAATTAATGAATGGTTAATTGAACTTATAAGTAATAATAATTAATGTAAGTTAATTATTTTAGAATAGTAATTAAACAAAAGCTAATGAAGGCCGTTAACTAGATTATTTTATAATTAATCAATATAATTGATTTTAAATCGTTAATTGGATTAATTAATTTAATAATCAACATAGTAATTGTTAAAGTGTAATTACTTAATGGGAAGTAATTAAGAAATTAATTACTCATTTTGATTAATTGAGTAATTTGATTAATTTCGGTTAATTATTTATTTTAATTAATTTGGATTAATCACTTGTTGATTTGGAGGTATAATTACTTAGAGAAGAAATTGATGAATAATTAATGAATATAATTTATTAAATGATTAAAAGTTAACTGATTCATAAGTAATTAATCTGATTTAATTAATTAGATAATTAAATTTATCCTACTTATGGATGTTTGAATTTGACTGAATGATTGAATTGTTTGATATTCTAATCTGTGATGCTTTGTGATATATTCTGATTTGTGTGTAATCTTTACTGTAGTTTATTTATCTGAAATTTATATATATCTGTGATCTGTGAGTAAAAGATAAGCGATATAGTTTATATCGTTTATCAACTATGTTTCTGTATTCTGATATGTGATGATTCATTGTGTTGCACTATTATGTGAAACCCCTGGACTACACTTTTACACACACAAATATGGATTTCACGTGGAAATCAGTTAAGTCACAGATAATTTAAATCTGATGTTTTTGAAATTGAAATTTTAATTTCAATTGATTTTGAAATTTGAAATTTGGATTTAAAGTGAAAAGCTTTTAAAATGGAATTTCAAAGATAAAAGTTATTTTGAATAACTTAATCGATTTTTTTGAAATTAAATAATTTGATTTAAATTTGAATTCAAGTTTGAAATTGAATTCTATAATTTGAAACTATGGATTAAAGATGTTGAACAAGTTATATATGGGTTAAACCATTTTTTAAAGTATTGAAATTGGGAATTTGAATTTAAATTCAAAGGTTTTCACTCGTGTAAATAAAATTGGATTTTTCTGAAAAGAAAACTATTTGTTTTCAAATGATTAAAGCTTTCAAATAAGAAGTGAACTTCCAAATTGTGTTAAAAGGAATTTTTAAGATTTAAATGAAAATGATTTCCAAGTTATGGAAACGATTTGAAAGCTATAAGTTAAATCTTTAATTTAAAGATTTTAAATGAGTTTAACCATTCGAAATGGAAACGATTTGAAAGCTATAAGTTAAATCTTTAATTTAAAGATTTTAAATGAGTTTAACCATTCGAAATGGAATTATTTTGAAAACTATAAGTTAAATCTTGACTTAAAGATTTAACGAGTTAATCCAAGTGAAATAAAATTGTTTTGAAAGGCTATGAATAAATCTTTGGAAACGAGTTATGAAAGCTATGAGTTAAATCTTTGATTTAAAGATTTAACGAGTTAATCAAATTGAAATGGAAATTGATTTGGAAAATCTGTAAATGAATCTTTGTGAAACTGGGTGAACTTTATGAATTAAATCTTTTATTTAAAAGATTAAAATGTGGAAATTGTTTAAACCGTTGAAGGTTGTTAAAATGAATCTTTTTGTTTAAAAGATTAAAATGGTAATCGATTGAAACCATTTGAAAAGAAAGTTTTGGGTTTTAAGCTGTGACTTAATTGAAATCCCATATCCATATGATTTTTAATTGCGCTCACTATTCAGGTTAGCCGGGAAAGGACCTTTGGGTCGTATAACTCATTTCGAATATGTGATACGTCGTATAGGGATCGCATTTTCTATATTACAGCATGATAGGGGGTTCTCGCTTCGCGGTTTGGTGGCGAACGGGAGACTCTTACCCCTACATGTCCCTGAGAGGGATGGGTTGGTTAGGCGAAGGCCGTGACAGTCGAGAGGCTGGCCGTAAAAGTAAATGCGAGGTTCCAGTGTAAGCCACGGTGGGGCTGGGATGGTTGCAAAGCCTACCGGTGGCCGCCGACGGTAGTTCGTTACATTTGGTATCAGAGATAAGGTTGAACTTTAGCTCAGGAGTATAACACGTTAAGTAGCTCATTAGAGATAGAGTGAAGTAAACCCTAGAATGAGTGTATCCCTAAGATATCAGTCTGAATGTCTCAGTAAATTCTCTTACTATCCACTGATAGTGAGTATGAGTGCAAGAAGAGGACGAGATAGGGGATAAGGGAATACGACTATAAATGGTCAATACCCTGCAACAGTGGAAATATCTTTCTCTATCAATCTTCTTTGATTCGTTTCCAAAATTCTTTTGATTGCTTCGTGCTAGCTACAAGAAGAAATTTCGGTGTGATGATGGTTCTACGAATCGTTGTAGAAAATTCTTACTTCGTATTTTCATCAGTATCTTATCAGTTTTTGATTTAAACCTTAATGAATATGAATTGGAAATTTTAAATTGAGTTAAATTGATTAATAGAATATGAAGCTAAATTGAATTAAATCGATAAAACGATTTCGATTGAAACTAAATTTGAAATTTTATTGAAATTTCTTTTGAATACCAAAGTCTGAAGAGGGACAAATTGGTATGTATTCTGAGATATTCCGACTAGAGTTTGGAATTCATATCTTAAGTTTGAGGAATTATAGGAGATCGAATCTGTCTATCCTTGTGTATCTATCTGTGTTGTTTTCGTGCCTGCGAATTTCGAGGACGAAATTCTTTTAAGGGGGGAAGTCTGTAACGACCCCGAATTTTAATTACATTTAATTGATAATTAAATTAATTTTTGAAATAAAATTTGTTAAATTAAATGATGAAGAGATGTGAGTTTCCCCGAATTCTAATATATTCTATATAAATCATTTAAAATTAAAATATTATATATATGTGTATATATGTATTTGGGCATATACGAGTGAATTTGAAAATAATAAATATATAGATATATATTTGACTTGAATTAAATTGTAAATATATGGTTTAAAAATATATATAAGTTTTAAATTCAATTTAAATGATACTTTACTATATTATAAAATAAGTAGTTTATCGTAAGAAATGGTTTCTTTTATAAATCATTTCAAATTGTAAAATGTGTTATTTATTTTTAAATAATATTAATAAGTAGACATAGAAATAAATATATAAAATTAAAAGATGAAAGTAAAATATATGTCTTCACCTATATTTTAAAGCAACTTGACTAAAGTGAAATAACGAGATAACAATAAAACTAGTAACCAAACAAATATACATAAGTTAAGTTTTATGGTTTGTAAATTATAAAACAAATACACTTAACATTTAAATAATATGTTAGAATAACATTCACTTACATTCATTTGTATTTAAACCAGTAACATATGTTTGTATAATACATAAGAAGATTGCCAGCTTCAAGAATAAATCTGCATAGTCAAATAATATTCAAGTATGAAAGCTTGCTTGAGAAAAAAAATAGTAACTTGTTAGAAGAGCTAGTATAGGATAAGCATGAAAACAAATGGCTCGAATTTGATAACCAGGCAGTCTCGAGTACAACAAAATCTAAAAGATATATAGGCTGGTAAGGTAAATAGCATGCATAAAGGACTTGGGCATTTAATGTAGTAAAGCAAATATCTTATCTAGTACAAATGTATACGATTTTAGCCTCCAAACTATGAAAGTATCTCTGAAAATTGTACAAAGTGTACACTGTTTTGCCTAAAGAAAATGATACCCTGTTTCATATATCAACCTGTAAACTGTTTTTTCCTACCAGTTTTCATTTTCCATTCGAGCTAAGTAAAACCAAAATAAACTCCATTTCAAAACTTAAGCAAACATTCTCAATCAAGACTCAACACAACAGAGAATCGAGAGGAAAGGTTTCAGCTTGAAAATTTGAAGCCTGTTGCTAAACAAAAGCATACACAAGTTTAAAGTTCAAGCTGTTTCGAAAAGTATGCTCTGTCCATCTCTTTAAAACTGTGAGTAACATTTTATTTAAAAATTTAATCTAAGTTATTATGGAGCATGCTTTCTTTGTGATGATATCTGGGTATATCTGTTCCCTTTATACTCTGTTATCTGTTGTTATTTCTTTGAGTAGATATGTAAGCAAACCTTCCTCTCTTGTTCTAATAATTGTTTGAATGTAAGATGTAAACAAAAATAGTTTGTTTGACTACAATCTAGATGTTAAAAATTTATTTAAGTTAAATCAACTTGAAATCGACTCTGGAAACCAAAAGAACAAAGTTCAACTGCAAATAAGTTTTAAAACAACTTTCTTGTTTTAGGAAATCAGGTGTACAAGGTGAAACTATATACAAAAACAAGATTTTTAAAACAAGAATTAAAATTTTTAAAGCTAGGGGCAGAGAGCAGTTTTGGTTCGACCGTTTTAGGCTTTTTGAGCTGCCGTAGTTGATCTCGACGACCGGAGATGTCGGCTGTTTGTCTGGAGATGGAGGGGTGACCAGGGGTTCACGGAAAATTGTCGTGATGGTCGGTAGATGAACGTGGAGGCGGCGGGAAGCATTTGAAATCTGGTAAACTAGTTTTGCGTGGCTTTTGTTTTTCGTCTCGTTCGAACTCATGGGAGGACCGAGTGTAGCGCGACTTTGGGTTTTGGTAGAGGAGAGGTGAACGAGGCTATGGCCGGAGTTGGGTGGCCTCTAGTGGTCGGAGCGTGGAGCGCGGGGTGTTGCCAGGTTTCGAGGCGATATCGTTTTCATGTTTCCAGGCTTTGATTTGAGCAACTCGACTTCGATCTCGAATCTGTGGAGATGATCGGAGGGTTGGGATAGGATGTGGAAGTGGTCGCCGATATGTGGAGATGGTCGTGGTCGACCGGAAGTGGCGATCGGAGACGTGCACGTGCACGGTGGAGTGTTTCTCTGGTGAACTGTTTTTGGTGGGTTCGAATTTAGGCTGGAAGAGACTCGAGATTTACTCGAGTAGGTTGTTGTTTGCTCGAGAGAAACCCCATTTTACTCGAAGTAATTTGGGGTGAATCTCGGGTAGTTTTGTTTCAAGTTTTGAACTATAACTGTATCATAGTTTTGAAAATATTGATTTCTTTTAACTTGAAATCAAAGTTAAACTTAGGATAAATAAATGTTTAAATCTCTAGATTTTTGAATGAAGAGAAAGTTTAAAATTTAAATGTAGCGACCCGACTTCCTATGCCCAGGAAATCGTATCGTTTTGAAGAAAAGAAAGAGGTGAGAAAGTAGAAAAGAAAGAGAAGAAGAAGAAACAACATCAGAATCTCAACAGCGGAACGAATAAAATATAATATATCACATAAATTAATACATAGTATCATATATATCAGAGTTACACAGATAGTACATCACATACTAGACAGTTATAAACACCTGTCTAGTTAATACAACTCACACATCACAGAGATACAACACAGCGGAATACAAAATAAACTCTAATCACAGCGGAATCACTATGTATCTACACGCTGAAGCCTCCTGCTCCATTGCTCCTCCAGAGTTCGTCAAAGCTAACCTGAATCCCTTGACTACCCGTAAAAATTTGGGTACCCGAGAGTTTATGAAAAACAGAAATAAACTTCGGGTCAGACATGGGTCTGGTATGAGTAACAGGTTAAAGTTGTTTAACTTTAAAAATCATTTGAAAACAAAAGGTATCACGTAAGACATCCCACACATAAACATGGAAATGTTTTTACCTTACGCTAACCAAAAACATTTGATAGGAAATCCGATGATATTATAATAGTGTCTAGGGTTTCCAAGTAAATAGAAAATAGCTGAAATTGTTACATCTATTAAATTCCAGCATACTAGCCACAAAGTGGGTAATACAATCAAAACCGTAGGGTCACGTAGGGAAATTGGATTTCCATCAATGGCTGGGCTACTGGGGTACCGCCCGTCACAGTACGTGGTCTAGATCACCGTACCGAGGAGTACGCCCGCTCCCCTGCATCACAAGGCCGGACCCATCCCTTACTGGACAGTTCCAAATAAGATCACCCCACAGTTGGCGCGACCAACCGTACACTAAACCGAAATAAATAGGGACATCTAGACAGGGGTAAACCTTACTCTCAAGTGGGGGCTACCCACGAAGCCTTGCTGCACCTCCCCTGTTTTAGCCATTCCCGGTTGATGAGGCTTGAGGTCACGATTACCTTTACAGAACTCATCTCTTAGAATGCTCATCGTCCGCCTGACGATGTTCTGAAAGCATTCAATCCATACAAGTTCGTTCCGGGTTCGAACGAAACCGAAGGCATTACCTCGTTACACTCGTATTGGAATCACCCTCAGAGTTAACGACAATAACCCTTGCATTCTGAATCACCATCTCGAACCTATAAGTACTATCTTCGTCAAAACTCATTACGGAATCACCCACAGAGTTATACTGACGTATAGTTCTTATACCTCGAGTCTTCACTTGCTCCATTTGAATTTCACGACCTAACGTTATTTTGGATCGATGTGGTATTCGGACTTCCAAATATGGAAACCCGATCCCGGTCTCACCGAAATCCAAAACGTGTCTTTTAGGGTCAAGTTGTTTTAAAGGTTAAAACAATTCAATTCAATTATCTACACAGATAGATAAAACACAATATCACAAATGGATAATCACATCATTATCATAAATAGATAATCTATATTATCGCACTTCAATCAAGGCATCCATTTCACAACAGATATCACTCAACTCATATCAGAGATCAAATCAATCAATGGGAATCCATAACAATCATCAGACATATGCAAGGATAATAATCATATCATTGATAATCAATTTAAAATGAATTAAATTAACTACCTTATCCTTAATTAATTTAAAGTTAATTAAATTAATTACTACATCATTATTAAACTTGCTTATTAGTTATTACCATTAATTAATCACCATCCCATTATTCATTTCAATTAATCAACCCTGATTAATTATCTTAAATCACATTTGAGTAATTATCATCGATTTATTTCACAGATTAATTACTTTAATCAAATATAGGAATGAATCTTTACATTACTTTATTTCTTAATTAACTAAAGTTAATTACATTACTTGATTTATTATTAATAAATTCCTTCATTTATTAATTATTCCAAATGAATCCATTTTAAATTCCAACATTTAATCATATTAATTAATAATCTCAAATTATATTTACAATTTAATTACATCAAAGTAATTAATCTTTAATTAAACCACAATATTAATCGCCTTTGACTAATCCCAGTCTCGTAATTAACTCCTTTAATTACTTCATTAATTACTCAATAATTAATTATCTCAAATTAATCCTTTGATTAATTTTACAAAGTAATTATACTCAAATTACTTTATTTACAACATCATCCCATCAGTTACATCCTGTAATTATTCACCAATTACTTCTCCGAGTAATCATACTTACCACATCATCACTTTGATTAATCCAAATTAATTAAAATAAATTAATTAAGTCAAATTAATCGAATTACTCAATAAATTAAAATGAGTAATTAATTCCTTAATTACTTCCCATTTATTATTTGCACTTAAACAATTAAAATGTTGATTATTAAATTAATAAATCAAATTAACTATTAACTCAATTTTATTAATTAATTATAAAACAATCTAGTTGATAATCTTTATTAACATTTATTAAATTACTATTCTAAAATAATTAACTTACAAAATTTTTTATTAATTATAAATTCAATTAACCATTCATTAATTTATTAAAGTCTAATCTATGCTTATTAATAACATATTAATTACTTAATTCATTATTAAAACTTTAATTAATACATTTTAAATTTATAACTGCAAATTAATTTCTTAATTCATTTCTAAAACTTTAATTAATAATTTAAACTTAAATTTCCCATTTAATCAATACAAATTATCCATTATCTTTCCAATCCTCTTAATAGTTAATGAGTTTAAACTTAATCTTTATTTCTTAAAGTAAACTCATTTTCATTTCAATATGTTGAAACAATTTTTTCTCACTTCCCTGGAAAGTTCATTTAAAGTTCCAGGTTTAACTAACACTAATTACATTCTTACCACTTTATAAATTAACTTTAAATACCTTAAATTTATAAATTAAAACAGTACTTAGTTATAAGGGAATTTTAAATCAATTTCCTATAATTTCAAAATATCTACTTGTTTAAATATCTGGAAAAAAAAAATCTGGAATTGAACACTTAAAACTAAGCTCAGTTATAACATTGGTCACAACTTTAAACTTTAAAATTTTAAAACTGTTAACTGTGTACTGTTAAAACTTAAAAACGAACTGACCCGAGACCACCATATTTTACTTCGAGAAAAATGAAGATTTACCCGAGCCAAACAAAAATCTACCCGAGAAAATCCTGCTTCCATTTCCAAAGACAACAGAACACGCTGCCGAGCCCACTATTGTTTACTTCGAGAAAAATATAATTCCACCTGAGCCAAACGAAGAGTTACTCGAGAGATTCTCGAGTTTATTTCCCTATCACCCCAAAAAGAATCACAGCCACCAATCATACGTCTGTGCCCGTGTACGCTCCCATCAGCCACCTCCGGTCGACCACGACCATCCCTACATCACGGCGACCACCTCGACACCCTATCACCAGCCTCCGATCATCTTCTCCGTTTCTCGATCGAATTCGAGTACATCACCGCCTGGAACGAAAACCGAACCCATCACTCATTCCTGGAAACCTCGCCGTACTCCAAACTCCGACCACCAGAAAATCCCCTACTTCGGCTACGACTTCGACCACACATGAGCTTCAACTTCCTAAAGTATCTCAAAGCTCGATCAATCCATGGCTTCGAACGAGTCGAAACATCACAACACTCAAAAACTAGGTCACCAGATTTTACACGCTTCTCGCCGCCACCACGTCGACCTGCCGACCACCTCGACAATTTTCTCCAAACCCCTGGTCTCTCCTCTATCCCCAAACCGAACCACGACATCACCAGTCAACTACAACGACCACGGCAACTCAAAATGTTCAAAACAGTTGAACTTCGACTGCTCTCCATCCCTTACTCTAAAAATGGTGAAACTTGTTTTAAAAATCATAATATTGTATGTAGTTTTGATTTGTACTCCTGAATCCTTAAACAAAAAGTTTGTTTTAAAACATATTTAAAGTTGTACAGGTTTCCTTAGTATTACAGAGACAAATACCTGCTAATTTAACTTATTTAAATTTTTAACATCTAGATTTAAGTTAAACAAACTTCTTTTGTTTATACCATACATTCAAACAATAGCTAGATGAAGTGATAAAGGTTTATCTTCATATTCACTGAAAAACTACTACAGACAACAGAGCATAAAAGAAATAAGTGTATCCAGGTTTTTGCACAACATATATATACAAAGTATACATCTTCACAGAGAATAGCATGTACCATATCCACTTAAGATTAACCTTTTAAAATAAAGTGTTACTCACCTGCTTGATAAAAGAACAGGGCACTTAGATTTGCAGACAGTTTTGAATTTGAAAAATGTTTCTACTTTGATCCCCTGCAAATCATCCTTCTTGTTGTTGTATTTGTTGTACTTGATGATATAGAAGCTTCTTTAAGTTTAAATGAAATTGTAGCTCAGGTTTTTATTTAGTTAGCTCGAATGGAATGGAAAGTGATAGGAAGAAGTATATAGGCTGAAACAGTTTACAGGGTTTATATCATTTCATTTTTTTTTATTTTTTATTTTATTTACATGGTCAGAGATTTTTATAAAAATGTAGGCTGAAATCACATTTGTATACACTCGAATTGACTTGGTGGGCTGCTAAGAGTTGAAACATTAAATGACCTTGTACTTGTGTTTCATTTCTATACTTATCTATATTTTCTTACACCTGCCTGAGACTTGTTTCACAAGCTACAAACATATTATATTTTACTTTGTGCTTTGATTCTTTCTCTTTGCAGCCTACATTCTTTTGATTTTGTTGCCTTAAAGTTTGCATGCTTTTATATTCGAACCATTGTTTTTATATTATCTTAGTTATTACTCTTTTCTTTGTTCATCTTGTTATGCAAATTCTTTTTTTTTTATAGGCTGGGAAGTCTTCTTGCATGTGCTATGCAATGAACTACTGGTTTAAATGAAAATGATTGTTATTATTTTAACTATGCAGATATATAAAGGCTGGGAATAATTCTCATGCTTATGGTATTATAATCTTCTGGTTTGATGAGGTAGTATAAATGTTATTCTAGTATATTGTTTTTAATATGTTGTTTGATTATAAAATATATTTGTTTTAGAATTTACAAAGCTATAAATTTTACTTATGTATATTTTTACTTGTTGCTTTGCCATAGTTTACTTTGTTATTTAAATGTTTAGTGTGTCGTTTAATAATCTACAAACTAACAATTTACTTATATATGTTTGTTTCACTTGTTATTTCAATTTGTATTTATACTTATTAATATTATAAAACTCATTTGTCAAATTTAAAATATTTAAACAAGAGAAATTATTCTTTTATTTAAATTACTTATTTTATAATATATACTTAACTATTATTTGACAAAAATTACATTTAAAACTCATATACATTTTTAAATTATATTTTAACAAACTATACTTTAATAAGAAAAGAAAATAAAAATCCTTTGGTTAATAAATATAGATTTAAACCAAAGTTAGAAATAAGTTCAAAACAAATGTAAACACTTATCTCGATAATTAAAACCATATATTTATCTATTAAACAGCTTTGAAAGGTTTATTTTAAAATAAATAATAATTTCCAAATCACTAAAATATATATCAGAAATTTGAAAACAAAATTTATCAATTAAATTTAAAACAGAACTTCCCTATCTATTATATATACCAATATATTCAAATAAACAGAAAATAATTTATTAGTTTTAAAAGATATAATTCACAATACAGTATTTACTAAGAGAAAAGTATCAATTCAAATATTATAATTCAAAAATATATCAGATCAATTTAATATTTAATATAAATTATTAAATTGATATTGCTCGAAATTCCGGGTCGTCACATTCCTCCTCCCTTAAAAGAATTTCGTCCCCGAAATTTAAAACAAAGGTAATTTAATAATCTATTTAAAATTTAGTTTAAAACACAAGCATATATTAACAACCATAGCAACCAATCAAACAAATCTATTTATCCAGACAAAAATTCCGAATAGGATTCCCTCGAGTTTCCCCGAGTATAAGTATCGGGTTACTCGCTCTATAGAATCCAACCAGTCTATATCACTAAGCTATAGAGCTCCTACTCTTCAAGATCTACAAAACAAGGCGGATATCAGACTACAGACGAGTCTGACTCGCAACCAAAACTCCCTGAACTACTGGCTCTACGACCATAGATAGATCTTACACGTACTCCCTCAAAGACACGTGAAACACATCAAATCCCAGCTATCCAAACTGGCAATTTACTCCTGAAAACCATTCACTTAACTTTTCCAGAGTTCAGAGAAAATCCAGAACTCCTCGGAACTAATTTCCCGGAATTACCAAATTATACAGCTCCTTCAATCAGAGAAAACTCATTCAAAATCAACTTTTCGATTCTGAAATCCAAATTCCTTCGTCCCCTATCCACCAAACTTTTCGGACGATCCAAAACTACTTTCATCACTACCAATCAGCTAAGTCTCCGCTGATGCCTTTCAGAACAAATCTGAATCTAAAAACGATCTCCTCACGATCAACCAAAATCAAGAACACAATCCTTACCATCATCCGTAGAAATCAACTTCTCCTTTCCCAGAAAAGAAAGACAGATGTACCCCAAACTGCTTCCGCTGCACAACTCTGATATGGTAGATGAAATATAGATGATGCACACAAACACAAACTCCCACTAATACCATCTGTGACGGACCTAGGCTTTGCAACCATCAGTCATCAATCACAACTGGTAAGCTCCTCAAGTATTCCGAAAATATGGTTCAACAGATCCATAAAGAGAAAACTCAGAAGTTCCTCCAAAAACCATCGGTACCATTCCTGGAATACAGTCGATACCAAACTAAATCTCCAGATGTTAACAAAACACTGACTTCCATCCATTACCGCTCAATTATAAATTTGTTTGTTTATTCATAAATTTAGTTTTTCAATAAATAAATTTTGTTTTCCAACACTTATTACTTCCAGTCCACTTCTATTAATTCTACACTTCACTTTCATTTGACACGATTTAGTTACATTCCAATTTAATTCAAACTTTAAGTTTTCCAAACCCTATTTATTCCACAACATTTTAAATTTACTTCCAGAGTTTAAGCAATTTCCAAAGTACAAAATCACCTTTGAAATCAACTATATCCAAAATTCTTTGGCAATTCAAATATTCTTTTGAATTTCAAAACCAAACCCAGTTCACAAACAATTCCAATTTAAAATAATTTGGTAGCAAACTTTTCTCTCGGAAATTCGAAAATGAACATCGATGATGCTGCAGTCACCACCGACGTTATTTTCTAACAACCGAAAGAGTTCAAATGCTTTTATTTCTTTTAAACATCTCAAATATTTTTAAATTTTAAATCTTTCCAGATTTCAAATCCAACTCAAAAATATCCTTGAAATAATACCATATTTTTCAGAACCTTTGAAAACACTTCCAAATCCAAAAGAATTTAAATTTTCTCAAAATTCCAGATCCATCCAATTTCTATTCAAACATTACCCTGGAATTTTATTTCAATTTCAATTGCAAATCTCATTTATAATTCACATTTACAAGATTCCATTTGGTTATATGAATTTATTTCTTGACTATTGATTAAATTCCAATTCTTATTAAATTTTCCCAATGACAATGATAATCGTTCAATATTATCATTTCCTAACAATCAAGCAACCATACATAACTATAAAAAAAATTTGAAAATCGTTTCTTTTATATACAAAAATAATTTGGGTAAAATTATTTCATTTACCCTATTTTAAAACAATATTGTGTCGGTTTATCTTGTTAAGAGTTTAGAAATTCCTATCGATATTGTGGCGTCCCACACACCGATCAAAATCTATAAACACCTAACCGATAAGTCAACACAACATAAAACAATTTTATATTCACTAACAAATACGCTCTCTCAGGAAAGAAATCACTTAAGAGCCTAGGTATTCGCTCAACCTAGTGCTCTGATACCAATTGTAGCGACCCGACTTCCTATGCCCAGGAAATCGTATCGTTTTGAAGAAAAGAAAGAGGTGAGAAAGTAGAAAAGAAAGAGAAGAAGAAGAAACAACATCAGAATCTCAACAGCGGAACGAATAAAATATAATATATCACATAAATTAATACATAGTATCATATATATCAGAGTTACACAGATAGTACATCACATACTAGACAGTTATAAACACCTGTCTAGTTAATACAACTCACACATCACAGAGATACAACACAGCGGAATACAAAATAAACTCTAATCACAGCGGAATCACTATGTATCTACACGCTGAAGCCTCCTGCTCCATTGCTCCTCCAGAGTTCGTCAAAGCTAACCTGAATCCCTTGACTACCCGTAAAAATTTGGGTACCCGAGAGTTTATGAAAAACAGAAATAAACTTCGGGTCAGACATGGGTCTGGTATGAGTAACAGGTTAAAGTTGTTTAACTTTAAAAATCATTTGAAAACAAAAGGTATCACGTAAGACATCCCACACATAAACATGGAAATGTTTTTACCTTACGCTAACCAAAAACATTTGATAGGAAATCCGATGATATTATAATAGTGTCTAGGGTTTCCAAGTAAATAGAAAATAGCTGAAATTGTTACATCTATTAAATTCCAGCATACTAGCCACAAAGTGGGTAATACAATCAAAACCGTAGGGTCACGTAGGGAAATTGGATTTCCATCAATGGCTGGGCTACTGGGGTACCGCCCGTCACAGTACGTGGTCTAGATCACCGTACCGAGGAGTACGCCCGCTCCCCTGCATCACAAGGCCGGACCCATCCCTTACTGGACAGTTCCAAATAAGATCACCCCACAGTTGGCGCGACCAACCGTACACTAAACCGAAATAAATAGGGACATCTAGACAGGGGTAAACCTTACTCTCAAGTGGGGGCTACCCACGAAGCCTTGCTGCACCTCCCCTGTTTTAGCCATTCCCGGTTGATGAGGCTTGAGGTCACGATTACCTTTACAGAACTCATCTCTTAGAATGCTCATCGTCCGCCTGACGATGTTCTGAAAGCATTCAATCCATACAAGTTCGTTCCGGGTTCGAACGAAACCGAAGGCATTACCTCGTTACACTCGTATTGGAATCACCCTCAGAGTTAACGACAATAACCCTTGCATTCTGAATCACCATCTCGAACCTATAAGTACTATCTTCGTCAAAACTCATTACGGAATCACCCACAGAGTTATACTGACGTATAGTTCTTATACCTCGAGTCTTCACTTGCTCCATTTGAATTTCACGACCTAACGTTATTTTGGATCGATGTGGTATTCGGACTTCCAAATATGGAAACCCGATCCCGGTCTCACCGAAATCCAAAACGTGTCTTTTAGGGTCAAGTTGTTTTAAAGGTTAAAACAATTCAATTCAATTATCTACACAGATAGATAAAACACAATATCACAAATGGATAATCACATCATTATCATAAATAGATAATCTATATTATCGCACTTCAATCAAGGCATCCATTTCACAACAGATATCACTCAACTCATATCAGAGATCAAATCAATCAATGGGAATCCATAACAATCATCAGACATATGCAAGGATAATAATCATATCATTGATAATCAATTTAAAATGAATTAAATTAACTACCTTATCCTTAATTAATTTAAAGTTAATTAAATTAATTACTACATCATTATTAAACTTGCTTATTAGTTATTACCATTAATTAATCACCATCCCATTATTCATTTCAATTAATCAACCCTGATTAATTATCTTAAATCACATTTGAGTAATTATCATCGATTTATTTCACAGATTAATTACTTTAATCAAATATAGGAATGAATCTTTACATTACTTTATTTCTTAATTAACTAAAGTTAATTACATTACTTGATTTATTATTAATAAATTCCTTCATTTATTAATTATTCCAAATGAATCCATTTTAAATTCCAACATTTAATCATATTAATTAATAATCTCAAATTATATTTACAATTTAATTACATCAAAGTAATTAATCTTTAATTAAACCACAATATTAATCGCCTTTGACTAATCCCAGTCTCGTAATTAACTCCTTTAATTACTTCATTAATTACTCAATAATTAATTATCTCAAATTAATCCTTTGATTAATTTTACAAAGTAATTATACTCAAATTACTTTATTTACAACATCATCCCATCAGTTACATCCTGTAATTATTCACCAATTACTTCTCCGAGTAATCATACTTACCACATCATCACTTTGATTAATCCAAATTAATTAAAATAAATTAATTAAGTCAAATTAATCGAATTACTCAATAAATTAAAATGAGTAATTAATTCCTTAATTACTTCCCATTTATTATTTGCACTTAAACAATTAAAATGTTGATTATTAAATTAATAAATCAAATTAACTATTAACTCAATTTTATTAATTAATTATAAAACAATCTAGTTGATAATCTTTATTAACATTTATTAAATTACTATTCTAAAATAATTAACTTACAAATTTTTTTATTAATTATAAATTCAATTAACCATTCATTAATTTATTAAAGTCTAATCTATGCTTATTAATAACATATTAATTACTTAATTCATTATTAAAACTTTAATTAATACATTTTAAATTTATAACTGCAAATTAATTTCTTAATTCATTTCTAAAACTTTAATTAATAATTTAAACTTAAATTTCCCATTTAATCAATACAAATTATCCATTATCTTTCCAATCCTCTTAATAGTTAATGAGTTTAAACTTAATCTTTATTTCTTAAAGTAAACTCATTTTCATTTCAATATGTTGAAACAATTTTTTCTCACTTCCCTGGAAAGTTCATTTAAAGTTCCAGGTTTAACTAACACTAATTACATTCTTACCACTTTATAAATTAACTTTAAATACCTTAAATTTATAAATTAAAACAGTACTTAGTTATAAGGGAATTTTAAATCAATTTCCTATAATTTCAAAATATCTACTTGTTTAAATATCTGGAAAAAAAAAAAATCTGGAATTGAACACTTAAAACTAAGCTCAGTTATAACATTGGTCACAACTTTAAACTTTAAAATTTTAAAACTGTTAACTGTGTACTGTTAAAACTTAAAAACGAACTGACCCGAGACCACCATATTTTACTTCGAGAAAAATGAAGATTTACCCGAGCCAAACAAAAATCTACCCGAGAAAATCCTGCTTCCATTTCCAAAGACAACAGAACACGCTGCCGAGCCCACTATTGTTTACTTCGAGAAAAATATAATTCCACCTGAGCCAAACGAAGAGTTACTCGAGAGATTCTCGAGTTTATTTCCCTATCACCCCAAAAAGAATCACAGCCACCAATCATACGTCTGTGCCCGTGTACGCTCCCATCAGCCACCTCCGGTCGACCACGACCATCCCTACATCACGGCGACCACCTCGACACCCTATCACCAGCCTCCGATCATCTTCTCCGTTTCTCGATCGAATTCGAGTACATCACCGCCTGGAACGAAAACCGAACCCATCACTCATTCCTGGAAACCTCGCCGTACTCCAAACTCCGACCACCAGAAAATCCCCTACTTCGGCTACGACTTCGACCACACATGAGCTTCAACTTCCTAAAGTATCTCAAAGCTCGATCAATCCATGGCTTCGAACGAGTCGAAACATCACAACACTCAAAAACTAGGTCACCAGATTTTACACGCTTCTCGCCGCCACCACGTCGACCTGCCGACCACCTCGACAATTTTCTCCAAACCCCTGGTCTCTCCTCTATCCCCAAACCGAACCACGACATCACCAGTCAACTACAACGACCACGGCAACTCAAAATGTTCAAAACAGTTGAACTTCGACTGCTCTCCATCCCTTACTCTAAAAATGGAACCTCTATATATATTTTTATCCCGACTTCCTATGCCCAGGAAATCGTATCGTTTTGAAGAAAAGAAAGAGGTGAGAAAGTAGAAAAGAAAAAGAAGAAGAAGAAACAACATCAGAATCTCAACAGCGGAACGAATAAAATATAATATATCACATAAATATTACATAGAATCATATACATCAGAGTACACAGATAATACATCACATACTAGACAGTTATAAACACCTGTCTAGTTAATACAACTCGATACAACACAACAACACAGAGATACAACACAGCGGAAATACACATGAACACTAACACAGCGGAACCAATATGTATCTACACGCTGAAGCCTCCTGCTCCATTGCTCCTCCAGTATTCGTCAAAGCTAACCTGAATCCCTTGACTACCCGTAAAAATTTGGGTACCCGAGAGTTTATGAAAAACAGAAATAAACTTCGGGTCAGACATGGGTCTGGTATGAGTAACAGGTTAAAGTTGTTTAACTTTGAAAATCATTTGAAACAAAAGGTATCACGTAAGACTTCCCACACATAAACATGGAAAAGTTTTTACCTTACGCTAACCAAAACATTTCATAGGAAATCCAGTGATATTATAATAGTGTCTAGGGTTTTCAAGTAAATAGAAAATAGCTGAAATTGTTACATCTATTAAATTCCAGCATACTAGCCACAACGTGGGTAATACAATCAAAACCGTAAGATCTCGTAGGGAAAATGGGTTTCCATCAATGGCTGGGCTACTGGGGTACCGCCCGTCACAGTACGTGGCCTAGATCACCGTACCGAGGAGTACGCCCGCTCCCCTGCAACACAAGGCCGGACTCGTTCCTTACTGAACAGTTCCAAACGAGACAACCCCGGCAGTAGGACGTCAACAACTGCCCACACACCGAAATAAAAAGGGACATCTAGACAGGGGAAAATCTCGCTCTCAAGTGGGTGCTACCCACGAAGCCTTGCTGCACCTCCCCTGTTTTAGCCATTCCCGGTTGATGAGGCTTGAGGTCACGATTACCTTTATCAGAACTCATCACTTAGAATGCTCATCGTCCACCTGACGATGTGCTGAAAGCATTCAATCCATACAAGTTCGTTCCGGGTTCGAACGAAACCGAAGGCATTATCTCGTTACACTCATATTGGAATCACCCTCAGAGTTAACGACAATAACCCTTGCATTCTGAAACACCATCTCGAATCTATAAGTACTATCTCCGTCAAACTCATTACGGAATCACCCACAGAGTTATACTGACGAATAGTTCTTATACCTCGAGTCTTCACTTGCTCCATTTGAAATTGACGACCTAACGTTATTTTGGATCGATGTGGTATTCGGGTCTCCAGACCTGGAATCCCGGTATACGGAAACCCGATCCCGGTCTCATCGAAATCCAAAACGTGTCTTTTAAGGCCAAGTTGTTTTAAAGTTAAAAACAATTCAATTCAATTATCTATATCAACACAGATAGATAAATCACAATATAACAATGGATATCATAACATCATCATAACAGATAATCAATATCATCTCAAACAAACATTCAAATCACAACAGATATCACTCGTCTCATAACTGAGATCACAATCAATCAATGGGATATCAATATCATTCATAAGCAATGATTTATTATTCACAACTATAATTAATTTAAAATGAATTAAATTAATTACTTCTGTCCCTAATTAATTTAAAGTAAATTAAATTAATTACTTATCTATAAATCTTGCTTATACAACCATTTTCTAATTACAATAAGTAATTAGTCTTAATTTAATTCCACAGATTAATTAATGTAAATCATTTATAGTAATTAATATTTAATTACTTCATTTATTAATTAAATATAATTAACTTCATTTATTCTTAATTAATTACATAAATTAATCACCTCATTATTAATTATTACTTATTTTAACAATTCATAATTATATCATTAACTATATAAATTAATGATCTCTAATTAATTTGTAAATTAAACTACTTTATTACTTTAAGTAATGTAATCTTTAAAATAAACAATTATCAATCACCCTGGATTAATAACATCAGTAATTAACTCTCCTAAATAAATTAATTATCCCATAATTAATTATCTTCATTTATTAATCCCTTGATTAATTTCAAAAGTAATTTCCCATATTACTTTATCTACTCATTAACTTGTATTAATCACATCCGGTGATTATCCTCTAATTATTTCTCTAAGTAACTCTGCTCCATTAATTACACCGAGTAATTCCACTCATCGGATTTTTAAATGATTTATAAATTTGATTAAGTTAAATAAATTCATCCATTTGATCATATCATCCAATTTAGTTCCAATAGATAATAACCCTTCAATTACTTTTGTTAAATATTCATTTAACAGTTTCAATGAATTATCCAAATTAGTTCATCTAATTATTATCAATATTATCACATTTATAAATCAATTTAAAATCCTTAGTTAATTGATTTTATTTACTAAATCAATTACTTGATTTCTTTCTTTTTTTGTAATTATTATTTTTTTTTTTTTTACAACTTAATATAATTAAGTCGTCCTCTAATTAATTTATTAATTACTTCACTATTTAATTTATTTCAATAGTAGTTAATTCCTTAATAAATGATTTAATTAACATTTCCACATTTTAAATTCCAAATTCCTTTCTAAATTTAAGATTTAAAGTGATTAATGATTTAAACATTAATCTAGTGTAAATTCACTTTAAAATTTCTTTAAATAAATGTACATAACATTTATTACTTACCAATGAAGATTATATAAAGAAAAGGCTTTTAAAATTAGATTATGGAAAATCAATTCTTTTAAAAAAATATATTTTTAACTTGCAAATTCATTTCTTTCATTTCAAAATTTTATAAAAGAATTTCTTAAATCTAGTTAACATTTATTTAAACAAATTTCACACTTTTAAAAACTGTTTTATTTTAAACTATAATTACTTAAAACATTCAAAATCAAAAATTAATTTAAAATTTCAGATTTTGATTCAAAGTTAACTTGAATCCATCCACTCATCTTGAATTTAAACTACTATTAAAATCCTGTCTTGAATTTTTGAACTAAAACTTTAAACCTGGGAAAATCAAGTTATTAAAACTGGAAACATTCCTCTGTCTCGAGACTACCCAGTCTGCTCCGATATTCATCTCCTGCTTCGAGTCTATCTCGCGTATTACCCGAGAAACAACCCACGCGAACATTTAACATTTCCGATCTGAAGCATGCTAAACTACTTCGAGTTTCCTGACCCCTTGACTCGAGAAAATCATTCGCAAACTCGAGTGTACCCCGAGTATTCCAAACTGCTTCTTCCTAAAATCGACAGTCTCCACAATATATACGTGCACGTGCACAGTGCCTCCAGTCACTTCCGGCCACTCGCCAGCATCGCCACCCATCATCGATCGTCCCACGACTACCTTGCAACCCCAAAATCCCACGCAGCAGCTCGAAATAAAAATCGAGTAGTTTACTCGAACCTGGAAACTCAACACCAACCCATACGCAAATCCTGGCAACACCTCGTTTTCGAGATTCCGACCATCTTGGATGCTCAAACTCCGGTTATATCCTCGTCATGAACCCCACTAGCATTCCCCAACTCCCGGTCGAACTCGATGCCCTGTGGCATTCGAACGAGACCAATATAAAACCACGACAAAAATTAGGTTTACAGAAAAGATCACGTCGCCGTTGCCACCACGACGATCTACAGCGCCTTCCACCATTTTTCCCGGCCTCTCCATTCACTACTCCATCATCACAAGGAACGCCAAGCATTCCAGTCTACGTGATCACCCAAAAATCAACGAAAACCCATTTTCGTTCTACCTCAAACTGCACCTTACCTACTATCTTAAAAATGGTGATGTTTGTTTTAAAAATCATGTTATAGGGTAATGATTCAAGCTGCGATCCTGAAACAACGTTTTAAAATGTTCGAATTTACTCACTATTTTAGTTTGTCTGTTGTTTATAAAATCCCAGTGGCATTTAAACTTTAATTCAACTTAAATAAATTTTTAAAAACTAAACTATGATAAAACATACAAGTTTCGTTTGAATCTTAAACCATATCACAGACTAAATCGAGAGGTATGGGTTTTGAACTAAAACTAAAGTATGGAAACAAAACAGAGAGACTACAGATAACAATCATGTTCACATATATATATAGTCACTCATGGTAATCAAGTAAACATAACTATACCCAGATGTAAGCATACAACCCTCATATACTTAAGTAGTTTTTAAATAAAATGTTACTCACCTTAGCTTTGCAAAAGAACAGAGACTTGATTTAGAAATCTGTCTTGAATTTGAAACTGGAAACATGCTCCCACCTTAATCATCTTGCTCTCTGTCTATATTGACTTGTTGGTGATGTTTGAATTCTTGTTTTAGTATTAAATAGAGTTTTCATTTTGGTTTTGTTTTAGTTCGATCTGAAAATAAAAGGTGGCAAATGAAAGATTGTTTACAGGCTGAAGAATGAAGTGGTTAGATGGTTTATAATTTCTTCTTTTTGTAAGTGGTCAGTGATATTTTATAAGAAATGGAGGCTGAGATGATACATGAACCAGTTCGAATTTGACTTATACCATGCTTGTATTAAATGCCATTAGTACTTGTGTCTCCATTTTTGATTATTTTATATTTCATATGTCATAGATTTTTCTTTAGCCTGAGTCTTGTTTTACAAGCCATATGCCTATCACATTTTTACCTTGAGTATTTTCTTTTGCCTGCATATTTTATTTTACCTGTTGTTGATTTGCTTATTATATTTTGTTATCTTACTTTGCTTCTAAATTTGTTACCTTTAAGTTTGCCTGCATACAACATATTCGAATCATTGCTTTTCATATCTATGCAAGCTTTCTAACAAGTTATATTATATATATTTTTTTCCTCTTTGTTCATTAGACTATGCAGATTATTTGAAGGCTGGGAATCATTCTCATATGCTACACAACAAATGCTACTTGTTTGATAATGAAGCGTAAATGGAATGTTGTTCTAATATGTTGTTTGATTATTTAGTGTATTTGATTTATAGTTTACAAAACTACAATGTTTGTCTCATGTATTTGTTTTAAAATTTACAAACTATAAAATTTACTTATGTATATTTTTGCTTGTTTGATTATCTAATGAGTTTGTTTTATTTTCTACAAAACTATGAAATCATGCTTATATATATCATACATTGGATTTACATTTAAATTTAATATTTATAAAGTTTATTTTATTTTAAAACTTAACTATCCAATATTATATTTATTCTACCTCAACATTTACAAGGCTTATTTTAAATTTTAAACACTTTGAAAGAAGTTATTTTAAACTTTAAACCATAGCTCTTCCAATTTTATACATATATATAACAAATCTCTATTTATTAGATATTATATTATAAATAAAACTCGTTATCAAAATAAAAATGTTTTATAAAAGAAATTATAACTATATAAATAAATTACTTATTTTCTCGACTACATAAAAAAAACAAAACCCTTGTTAAATTTAAATTTAAGTTAAAATCAAATTTTAAACAATTTAACTTATCCTATATATATATCAAGATCAACTCACTATTTATTTAATAACTTTTAAAAAGATATATATATTAAATCAATCCAAAATTACCAAAAATATTAAAATAAGAAAATATATCTTCATTTATTAAAACTAAAACAGATCTTATCAATTTACTATATATACAGATTTATATATATATTATAAACAGAAAACAATTTATTAGCTTTTCAAATATAAATTATCAGTTAAACATTTGTTCAGAAGAAGATTATTAACCAAATCCAGATTTTATTAACAGTTATTATCATATCAATTTAATTCCTACCGCAGATTATTAAATTGATATTGTCAAAATTTCCGGGATGTCACATTCCTCCCCCCTTAAAAGAATTTCGTCCCCGAAATTTAAAACAAAGGTAATTTAATAATCTATTAAAGTTTTAATTTTAAAATACAAACATATATCAATCATATGTTAACAATCATAGCATCCAATCAAACAAATCTATCTATCTCTATAAAATTCTGGATAGAATTCTCACGAGTTTCCCCGAGTATAAATACCGGGTTACTCGCTCTATAGAATCCAAACCATCAGTGCTACTAAACTACGGAGCTCCTACTCATCTAGATCTACTCAACTAGACAAGATATCAGACTGTAGACAAGTCCGACTCAACAACCAAAACTTCCGAACTGCTGGTTCCATAACCAGAGATAGATCTCACACGTATTCTCTCGAAGATACGTGAAATACAACGGATCCCAATCATCCCAACTGACAATTCAAATCTGAAGACTCAACTCTTTATCCTCAGAAGAACAACAGAAAAGATCCAAAATATCTCAGAGTTGGCTTTCCACATCTTACCCAACTTATAGCTCCCCGAATCAGAGAAAACTTCAACAACAACGAAGTCTCCAACTTCGAATTCCAATTTGCTCTATCTTTAATTCACAGAATTCTTCGGACGATCCTAGGTCTTCTACATCTTTACTGATCAGCTCATCCTGGCTGATATCCTTGAGAACAAACTGGGCCCCAAATCGATCACACAAAACGATCTTTTCCAAGATCAACCAAACTCAGAACACAAACTCTACTCCAAAATCAAAAGACAGATCTCACTTCTCACATCCGGAAGAGATAAACAGATGCACTCCAATCTGGCCTCAGATCCTGAAAAATTTCCTGTAAAAATCCTCTAATCCAAACACTACAACTTCCATTTGCTTCCAACTAAAACTGCTGCCACCATGCTTCCACTGCGCTACTCTGATATAGGTAGATGAAAACACAGATGATGTACACAAGCACAAACTTCCACTGATACCAATTGGGACGGACCTAGGCTTTGCAACCATCAGTCAGCAATCACAACCGGTAGCTTCTCAATTATTCGGAAAATATGGCTCAATAGATCCAAAATAAAATCCAGAAGTTTTCTCCAAACTGATCTGCTTCACCAAACTCAAAAATCATCCTACTACTAAGCTAAACTATCGGTATCACTTCTGAAATACAGTCGATACCAACTCAAACTCCAGATGCCAACAAAATTCTGACTTCCAGAAGACACCCAGCAAAAGAAGAATCTCTAAACACAAGAGAATACTCAAACCATCGCAAGTCACTTTTGCGATCCATCCCGCTTAATTCCAGAGAAAACTGCTCTCTCTTCACAAAGCAGAACAGCACACACTTCTATAGCCAATCCATCGAAGAAATGGATTCACTCTGCTGCTCCTGAAATTTACCTCAAGAAAACTGTTAAGCCAGAAAGCTTCCCTGACGGCATAAAGAACACTCCAAGCTACACTGCTGACGTTGATGCCCACAGACTCAAATTTTGAATCTCCTCAAGAAACTCGGACCACAAACCAACAGAAACATCCTGCTGAACACAGCCGCAATATCTAAGCAGACACACTTCTTTAGCTTGTTCCAAAGAAATATCTTCGGAAACATCCCTAGTCACTGCGTCTCATCACACAGCTACTATATCCTGAAATATCAAGGTACCATCACCAACTTCTGTCCATCCGATAGATCTCAACTCTAGTTCATCCAACTTACACTCCAAAGATAAACTCCAAACTTTAACAGATATCCTTCCAAAATCGATGAAAACCTTCATCACAACAAAACTAATTCGAGAAGGAAATTGGGCCTACAGTCCTGACATACACATTTCCAATCTCAACAAATTCAACTATCAGTGATCGTGTTACACGGATCACTACCCTATCTACCTTTATACTTATATTGGAAAACCTGAACAGGTAACCCAACCGATAGGTAGAAATAAATATAAATATGTATATATATATATCAAAAATACAAATACGCTCTCTCAAGAAAGAAATCACTCAGGAGCCTAGGTATTCGCTCAACCTAATGCTCTGATACCAACTGTGACGACCCGCCTTCCTATGCCCAGGAAATCGTATCGTTTTGAAGAAAAGAAAGAGGTGAGAAAGTAGAAAAGAAAAAGAAGAAGAAGAAACAACATCAGAATCTCAACAGCGGAACGAATAAAATATAATATATCACATAAATATTACATAGAATCATATACATCAGAGTACACAGATAATACATCACATACTAGACAGTTATAAACACCTGTCTAGTTAATACAACTCGATACAACACAACAACACAGAGATACAACACAGCGGAAATACACATGAACACTAACACAGCGGAACCAATATGTATCTACACGTTGAAGCCTCCTGCTCCATTGCTCCTCCAGTATTCGTCAAAGCTAACCTGAATCCCTTGACTACCCGTAAAAATTTGGGTACCCGAGAGTTTATGAAAAACAGAAATAAACTTCGGGTCAGACATGGGTCTGGTATGAGTAACAGGTTAAAGTTGTTTAACTTTGAAAATCATTTGAAACAAAAGGTATCACGTAAGACTTCCCACACATAAACATGGAAAAGTTTTTACCTTACGCTAACCAAAACATTTCATAGGAAATCCAGTGATATTATAATAGTGTCTAGGGTTTTCAAGTAAATAGAAAATAGCTGAAATTGTTACATCTATTAAATTCCAGCATACTAGCCACAACGTGGGTAATACAATCAAAACCGTAAGATCTCGTAGGGAAAATGGGTTTCCATCAATGGCTGGGCTACTGGGGTACCGCCCGTCACAGTACGTGGCCTAGATCACCGTACCGAGGAGTACGCCCACTCCCCTGCAACACAAGGCCGGACTCGTTCCTTACTGAACAGTTCCAAACGAGACAACCCCGGCAGTAGGACGTCAACAACTGCCCACACACCGAAATAAAAAGGGACATCTAGACAGGGGAAAATCTCGCTCTCAAGTGGGTGCTACCCACGAAGCCTTGCTGCACCTCCCCTGTTTTAGCCATTCCCGGTTGATGAGGCTTGAGGTCACGATTACCTTTATCAGAACTCATCACTTAGAATGCTCATCGTCCACCTGACGATGTGCTGAAAGCATTCAATCCATACAAGTTCGTTCCGGGTTCGAACGAAACCGAAGGCATTATCTCGTTACACTCATATTGGAATCACCCTCAGAGTTAACGACAATAACCCTTGCATTCTGAAACACCATCTCGAATCTATAAGTACTATCTCCGTCAAACTCATTACGGAATCACCCACAGAGTTATACTGACGAATAGTTCTTATACCTCGAGTCTTCACTTGCTCCATTTGAAATTGACGACCTAACGTTATTTTGGATCGATGTGGTATTCGGGTCTCCAGACCTGGAATCCCGGTATACGGAAACCCGATCCCGGTCTCATCGAAATCCAAAACGTGTCTTTTAAGGCCAAGTTGTTTTAAAGTTAAAAACAATTCAATTCAATTATCTATATCAACACAGATAGATAAATCACAATATAACAATGGATATCATAACATCATCATAACAGATAATCAATATCATCTCAAACAAACATTCAAATCACAACAGATATCACTCGTCTCATAACTGAGATCACAATCAATCAATGGGATATCAATATCATTCATAAGCAATGATTTATTATTCACAACTATAATTAATTTAAAATGAATTAAATTAATTACTTCTGTCCCTAATTAATTTAAAGTAAATTAAATTAATTACTTATCTATAAATCTTGCTTATACAACCATTTTCTAATTACAATAAGTAATTAGTCTTAATTTAATTCCACAGATTAATTAATGTAAATCATTTATAGTAATTAATATTTAATTACTTCATTTATTAATTAAATATAATTAACTTCATTTATTCTTAATTAATTACATAAATTAATCACCTCATTATTAATTATTACTTATTTTAACAATTCATAATTATATCATTAACTATATAAATTAATGATCTCTAATTAATTTGTAAATTAAACTACTTTATTACTTTAAGTAATGTAATCTTTAAAATAAACAATTATCAATCACCCTGGATTAATAACATCAGTAATTAACTCTCCTAAATAAATTAATTATCCCATAATTAATTATCTTCATTTATTAATCCCTTGATTAATTTCAAAAGTAATTTCCCATATTACTTTATCTACTCATTAACTTGTATTAATCACATCCGGTGATTATCCTCTAATTATTTCTCTAAGTAACTCTGCTCCATTAATTACACCGAGTAATTCCACTCATCGGATTTTTAAATGATTTATAAATTTGATTAAGTTAAATAAATTCATCCATTTGATCATATCATCCAATTTAGTTCCAATAGATAATAACCCTTCAATTACTTTTGTTAAATATTCATTTAACAGTTTCAATGAATTATCCAAATTAGTTCATCTAATTATTATCAATATTATCACATTTATAAATCAATTTAAAATCCTTAGTTAATTGATTTTATTTACTAAATCAATTACTTGATTTCTTTCTTTTTTTGTAATTTTTTTTTTTTTTACAACTTAATATAATTAAGTCGTCCTCTAATTAATTTATTAATTACTTCACTATTTAATTTATTTCAATAGTAGTTAATTCCTTAATAAATGATTTAATTAACATTTCCACATTTTAAATTCCAAATTCCTTTCTAAATTTAAGATTTAAAGTGATTAATGATTTAAACATTAATCTAGTGTAAATTCACTTTAAAATTTCTTTAAATAAATGTACATAACATTTATTACTTACCAATGAAGATTATATAAAGAAAAGGCTTTTAAAATTAGATTATGGAAAATCAATTCTTTTAAAAACATATTTTTAACTCGCAATTTCATTTCTTCCATTCAAAAACCTTTATAAAAGAATTTCTCAATTTCGTTAATATATGTTTTAAACAAAAATTTACTTTTTAAAAACTGTTTTAATTAAACTATATTTACTTAAACATTCAAAATAAAAATAAATTTAAATTTCAGATTTGGATTTTAAACTACTGTAACGACCGGGAACCATTTTAAAGAATATAAAGCAAATTTGAAATAAAATTGTAGAATTGATCTAAATATTGAAACTGGGAAATTTTAAAGAGGAATGAGATTTTGAGATCTATAAACTGAGTTTATAAAGTGAAGCGGA
This sequence comes from Allium fistulosum, assembly GCA_030737815.1. Classification (NCBI taxonomy): domain Eukaryota; kingdom Viridiplantae; phylum Streptophyta; class Magnoliopsida; order Asparagales; family Amaryllidaceae; genus Allium; species Allium fistulosum. The sequence goes on from CM060901.1 coordinate 457,435,574, forward strand.
TTTTAATATAAACTCAAGGTGTGAATTTATAAAGGATTGTGAATCTGTTTTAAAAATAAACAGAGATTTATTTTAAAGGTTGTGAAAGAGAAGTATTTTCTGGATAGCCAAGTACATTTGGTTTTAAAAGAAATTTTAAATATTTGCTAAAGATTTATTGTTATTTTTTTAAAGTCAAGTTTTAAAAATCTATTATTTCCAAATGTTAAATTTCTAAAGTAAGTAATTTTCAATCTTTTATTGTAGTTAATACAAATGAGATTTGATAATATGTTTAAAAAGGAAATTTGTTTATATTCTTTAAAATGGTTTTATTTTAAATATCTTTAAATATATATTTTAACTTAAATATTAAAGAAGTTTAAAAAGGCGTTCTTATAAAGTATTTTTATAATAAAGTGTTTTAAAATTATTTTAAAAATCTAAAATGGTTTTGTACTTGGCATTCCAATGAAAATAAATATTTGGGAAATTATTCCGTGAGAGGAATATAGTTTGAAATTGTTTCCAATGGGGATTGAAATGGAAATAATATCTTGTGAAGATATTTTGAGGGATATAAATAATTTGGAGAAATTATTGATTGTTGATGGTTGTTATGGATGTTAATTGATAGTTAAACAACCGACTATCAATATTGGCCAAATGCGCTGATCGTTTCGAAGAGACCGGGATCGAGTTTCCGTATACCGGGATTCTAGGTCTGGAGACTCGAAAACCACTTCGATCCGGTTTGTACGTTTCGTGGGGAAACGAGGGTAATATTGATAAGGGGATAGTGTTATCAGTTCTGTTCGGACCTGGAACGGACTTGTATGGATAAATGTTTTCGGACATCGTCAGGGGACGATGGGCATTCTAAGTGAAACGTTCTGAAGGTAACGTTTAGCCTCAAGCCTCATCAACCGGGAATGACTGAAAATCAGGGGTTGTGCAGCAAGGCTTCGTGGGTAGCCCCCACTTGAGAGTAAGGTCATCCCTGTCTAGATGTCCCTTTTTATTTCGGCTTAGTGGTGCGGTTGCTGATCCCAACCGTGGGGTGATTTTATTTGGAATTATCCAGTAAGGGATGATTCCGGCCTTGTGTTGCAGGGGAGCAGGCGTACTCCTCGGTACTGTGATCTAGGCCACGTACTGTGACAGGTGGTACCCCAGTACCTAGTCATTCGTTGGAAATCCATTCTCCCTACGTGCCTTGTACGAGTTTTGTTTGTATTACCCACGTTGTGGCTAGTATGCTGGAATTTAATAATGTAACAATTTCAGCTATTTTAATAAGTATTTGTGAATAGACACTATTATAATATCAGAGAATTTTATAAAAAGTGTTTTAGCTATCGTAAGGTAAAAACCCGACATGTTTATTTGTGGCGTGGTCTTACGAGATGCTTTTGTTTTCAAAAAGGGATTTTTGAAACTTTAATAATCAATTGAGTGTGATTTTCTCACGCTGGTATTCCAGACTGACTCGGGTATTGTTTTATATGATGCTCGGGTCAGACCGAGATAAACAGGTTCAGATTGTAGCTGTGGAGCTCAGGAGACGAGCTGGATGGTGATACGTACTTCCGTATTTGTTTATTGTTCCGCTGTGTATTTGGATGTATGTCATTGATGTGATGAACTCTGATGATGTATTCTGTAAATATATTGTATAAACAGATATATTTTTCTGTTTGAGTAAAGATCTGTTTTGTATATATTATATTTTATTCCGCTGCGATGTGAGATTCTGTTGTTGATTTTCTGTTTCTTCTTCTTCTACCTCTTCTTCTTTAACACAAATGGTTCGATTTTCCGGGACAGGAAGTCGGGTCGTTACAGAGAGAGTGCTCGAATTAGTCTGGGGCTTCGTGGCGCAGTTTCGTGGGGCGGAGTCGTCCTGGTGGTGTCTCGGGTTTTTTTTCCAGAGCATTTTCATGATTTACCCGAGTTAAGCCAAGTCTGGACTCGAAGCAAAACAATGGGTTGCTCGAGAAATGTTGATTTACAGGGTTTGATAAAACCTGTCTTTGTTTTGTGTTCTTTTAACAAGCTTTGAATTTTAAAGTAAGTCTGATTTCAAAACAAATAAATAAACTTGATTTTGATAAATTCTTTATAAAGGAGTTGAAGCGAAAGTTAAATGATTTCATAACTAAATTTGCAAGTTGATTAGTGATGTATTTTTAAAGGCTAAAATTTTGAATAAATTAATTAAGTTTGTTAAAGTTTTCCTTATATATGTTCTCTATGTAAATATTCTTTACACTCATAATAAAAATATTTAAATTAGTTAATGTTTTAAAGGCGATTAAAGAATGTTATTGGAATAATTAATTAATTAAAGATTATTAAGTATTAGTTAAGAGATGATTAATAATGTAATTACCAAAGAGCTAATATCTAAATGAATCTGATTAAGTATAAGCTTTTAAGGTCAATTACTTAATGAAAGAAGTATGATTGATAAGTATAATTAATTTAAATGGGATTTATAAAAGGGTAGTGAATGGGTTAACCAATGATGGGTTAAAAGTTAATTAATGAATATGATTGGATTTAATTAGATTAATTAATTAAATATTCAACATTGTATTTGTTTAAGTGAAATTGATTAGTGGGAATTAATTCAGGAATAAATTACTCATTTTGATTTTTGAGTAATTTGATTTATTCAGGTTAATTAACTTATTTTAATAAATCTGAGTAATCAATTGGTAATGTGAGAAGTATAATTACTCAGAGAAGTAATTTGGTAAGTAATTACAAGATGTAATTAAGGGAATGATGTTTTGTAAATAAGGTAATTAGAGTATAATTACTTTTTATAATTAATCAAGGGATTAATTGGAGATAATTATTTATAGAGTAATTAAAGGAGTTAATTACTGATTTGATTAATCAAGGGTGATTTATATTGTGGGTTAAATTTAGGATTAATTACTTTGATTTAATCAAATTGTAAATTTAATTCGAGATCATTAATTATTATAATTAATGTTGGAATTTGGAATAAATGTATTTGGATTTATTTATAAATGGAAAATTTATTAATATAATTAATTAAGTAATGTAATTAACTTTAGTTAATTAATAAATGAAGTTATGTAAAGGTTAATTTCTATAATTGGTTAAGTAATTAATCTGAGAAGTAACTCAAAGAATTTACTTAAATGTAATTAAAGAAAATTAATCAGGGATGATTAATAAAAAGGAATAATGGGATGATGATTTATTAATTGATTGATAATTAATTAATATAGGCAAGTTTAATAATGATGAAGTAATTAATTTAATTAATTTTAAATTAATTAAAGGTAAGGTAATTGATTTAATTCATTTTAAATTAATTATCAACGATGTAATTATTATCCTTGTTTATGAATGGATGATATGGATCCCATTGATTGATTGAAAACTCAGTTATGTGATGAGTAATCTCTGTTTGATTTGGATGCTCTGATTTAAGTGTGATATCATAGATTATCCATTTATGCTGATATGTGATTATTTATCTGTGATATTGTGATTTTCTATCTGTATTGATATGGATAATTGAAAATTGAATTGTTTAACCTCTTAAAACAACTTGGCCTTAAAAGACACGGTTTGGATTTTGATGAGACCGGGATCGGGTTTCCGTATACCGGAATTCCAGGTCTGGAGACCCGAATACCACATCGATCCAAAATAACGATAGGTCGTGAAATCCAAGTGGAGCAAGTGAAGACTCGAGGTATAAGAACTATTCGTCAGTATAACTCTGTGGGTGATTCCGTAATGAGTTTGACGGAAATAGTACTTATAGATTCGAGATGAAGATTCAGAGTGCAAGGGTTATCGTCGTTAACTCTGAGGGTGATTCCAATACGAGTGTAACGGGATAATGCCTTCGGTTTCGTTCGAACCCGGAACGAACTTATATGGATTGAATGCTTTCAGCACATCGTCAGGTGGACGATGAGCATTCTAAGTGATGAGTCCTATTCAGGTAATCGTGACCTCAAGCCTCATCAACCGGGAATGGCTAAAACAGGGGAGGTGCAGCAAAGCTTCGTGGGTAGCACCCACTTGAGAGCGAGATTTTCTCCTGTCTAGATGTCCCTTTTTATTTCGATTGTGTGGGCAGTGGAGACGTCCAACTGCCGGGGTTGTCTCGTTTGGAACTGTTCAGTAAGGAACGGGTCCGGCTTTGTGTTGCAGGGGAGCGGGCGTACTCCTCGGTACGGTGATCTAGGCCACGTACTGTGACGGGCGGTACCCCAGTAGCCCAGCCATTGTATGGAATCCAATCTCCAATAAGTGCCGTACGTTTTGATTGTGCCCAACTACGTTGAAATGTGAGATGTAAGCATTTTAGCTATTTCATATTTACTTGAAAACCCTAGACACTATTATAATATCACTGGATTTTCTATCAAATGTTTTGGTTAGCGTAAGGTAAAAACTTACCCATGTTTATTTGTGGGAAGTCTTACGTGATACCTTTTGTTTCAAATGATTTTTAAAAGTTAAACAACTTTAACCTGTTACTCATACCAGACCCATGTCTGACCCGAAGTTTATTTCTGTTTTTCATAAACTCTCGGGTACCCAAATTTTTACGGGTAGTCAAGGGATTCAGGTTTAGCTTTGACGAATTCTGGAGGAGCATTGGAGCAGGAGGGTTCAGCGTGTAGATATATATATAGAGGTTCCGCTGTGTAGTGTTTATTGTATATTCCGCTGTGTTGTATCTCTGTGATGTTGAGTTGTATTAACTAGACAGGTGTTTATAACTGTCTAGTATGTGATGTATTATCTGTGTACTCTGATGTATATGATATTTATGTGATATATTATATTTTATTCGTTCCGCTGTTGAGATTCTGATGTTGTTTCTTCTTCTTTCTATCTTTTCTATTTTCTCACCTCTTTCTTTTCTTCAAAACGATGCGATTTCCTGGGCGTAGGAAGTCGGGTCGTGACAGTTGGTATCAGAGCTACGTTCACCGAATCACATTTGAGTAAGGGAAATCGTATCGTTTTCCTATGCCCAGGAAATCGTATCGTTTTGAAGAAAAGAAAGAGGTGAGAAAGTAGAAAAGAAAGAGAAGAAGAAGAAACAACATCAGAATCTCAACAGCGGAACGAATAAAATATAATATATCACATAAATTAATACATAGTATCATATATATCAGAGTTACACAGATAGTACATCACATACTAGACAGTTATAAACACCTGTCTAGTTAATACAACTCACACATCACAGAGATACAACACAGCGGAATACAAAATAAACTCTAATCACAGCGGAATCACTATGTATCTACACGCTGAAGCCTCCTGCTCCATTGCTCCTCCAGAGTTCGTCAAAGCTAACCTGAATCCCTTGACTACCCATAAAAATTTGGGTACCCGAGAGTTTATGAAAAACAGAAATAAACTTCGGGTCAGACATGGGTCTGGTATGAGTAACAGGTTAAAGTTGTTTAACTTTAAAAATCATTTGAAAACAAAAGGTATCACGTAAGACATCCCACACATAAACATGGAAATGTTTTTACCTTACGCTAACCAAAAACATTTGATAGGAAATCCGATGATATTATAATAGTGTCTAGGGTTTCCAAGTAAATAGAAAATAGCTGAAATTGTTACATCTATTAAATTCCAGCATACTAGCCACAAAGTGGGTAATACAATCAAAACCGTAGGGTCACGTAGGGAAATTGGATTTCCATCAATGGCTGGGCTACTGGGGTACCGCCCGTCACAGTACGTGGTCTAGATCACCGTACCGAGGAGTACGCCCGCTCCCCTGCATCACAAGGCCAGACCCATCCCTTACTGGACAGTTCCAAATAAGATCACCCCACAGTTGGCGCGACCAACCGTACACTAAACCGAAATAAATAGGGACATCTAGACAGGGGTAAACCTTACTCTCAAGTGGGGGCTACCCACGAAGCCTTGCTGCACCTCCCCTGTTTTAGCCATTCCCGGTTGATGAGGCTTGAGGTCACGATTACCTTTACAGAACTCATCTCTTAGAATGCTCATCGTCCGCCTGACGATGTTCTGAAAGCATTCAATCCATACAAGTTCGTTCCGGGTTCGAACGAAACCGAAGGCATTACCTCGTTACACTCGTATTGGAATCACCCTCAGAGTTAACGACAATAACCCTTGCATTCTGAATCACCATCTCGAACCTATAAGTACTATCTTCGTCAAAACTCATTACGGAATCACCCACAGAGTTATACTGACGTATAGTTCTTATACCTCGAGTCTTCACTTGCTCCATTTGAATTTCACGACCTAACGTTATTTTGGATCGATGTGGTATTCGGACTTCCAAATATGGAAACCCGATCCCGGTCTCACCGAAATCCAAAACGTGTCTTTTAGGGTCAAGTTGTTTTAAAGGTTAAAACAATTCAATTCAATTATCTACACAGATAGATAAAACACAATATCACAAATGGATAATCACATCATTATCATAAATAGATAATCTATATTATCGCACTTCAATCAAGGCATCCATTTCACAACAGATATCACTCAACTCATATCAGAGATCAAATCAATCAATGGGAATCCATAACAATCATCAGACATATGCAAGGATAATAATCATATCATTGATAATCAATTTAAAATGAATTAAATTAACTACCTTATCCTTAATTAATTTAAAGTTAATTAAATTAATTACTACATCATTATTAAACTTGCTTATTAGTTATTACCATTAATTAATCACCATCCCATTATTCATTTCAATTAATCAACCCTGATTAATTATCTTAAATCACATTTGAGTAATTATCATCGATTTATTTCACAGATTAATTACTTTAATCAAATATAGGAATGAATCTTTACATTACTTTATTTCTTAATTAACTAAAGTTAATTACATTACTTGATTTATTATTAATAAATTCCTTCATTTATTAATTATTCCAAATGAATCCATTTTAAATTCCAACATTTAATCATATTAATTAATAATCTCAAATTATATTTACAATTTAATTACATCAAAGTAATTAATCTTTAATTAAACCACAATATTAATCGCCTTTGACTAATCCCAGTCTCGTAATTAACTCCTTTAATTACTTCATTAATTACTCAATAATTAATTATCTCAAATTAATCCTTTGATTAATTTTACAAAGTAATTATACTCAAATTACTTTATTTACAACATCATCCCATCAGTTACATCCTGTAATTATTCACCAATTACTTCTCCGAGTAATCATACTTACCACATCATCACTTTGATTAATCCAAATTAATTAAAATAAATTAATTAAGTCAAATTAATCGAATTACTCAATAAATTAAAATGAGTAATTAATTCCTTAATTACTTCCCATTTATTATTTGCACTTAAACAATTAAAATGTTGATTATTAAATTAATAAATCAAATTAACTATTAACTCAATTTTATTAATTAATTATAAAACAATCTAGTTGATAATCTTTATTAACATTTATTAAATTACTATTCTAAAATAATTAACTTACAAATTTTTTTATTAATTATAAATTCAATTAACCATTCATTAATTTATTAAAGTCTAATCTATGCTTATTAATAACATATTAATTACTTAATTCATTATTAAAACTTTAATTAATACATTTTAAATTTATAACTGCAAATTAATTTCTTAATTCATTTCTAAAACTTTAATTAATAATTTAAACTTAAATTTCCCATTTAATCAATACAAATTATCCATTATCTTTCCAATCCTCTTAATAGTTAATGAGTTTAAACTTAATCTTTATTTCTTAAAGTAAACTCATTTTCATTTCAATATGTTGAAACAATTTTTTCTCACTTCCCTGGAAAGTTCATTTAAAGTTCCAGGTTTAACTAACACTAATTACATTCTTACCACTTTATAAATTAACTTTAAATACCTTAAATTTATAAATTAAAACAGTACTTAGTTATAAGGGAATTTTAAATCAATTTCCTATAATTTCAAAATATCTACTTGTTTAAATATCTGGAAAAAAAAAAAATCTGGAATTGAACACTTAAAACTAAGCTCAGTTATAACATTGGTCACAACTTTAAACTTTAAAATTTTAAAACTGTTAACTGTGTACTGTTAAAACTTAAAAACGAACTGACCCGAGACCACCATATTTTACTTCGAGAAAAATGAAGATTTACCCGAGCCAAACAAAAATCTACCCGAGAAAATCCTGCTTCCATTTCCAAAGACAACAGAACACGCTGCCGAGCCCACTATTGTTTACTTCGAGAAAAATATAATTCCACCTGAGCCAAACGAAGAGTTACTCGAGAGATTCTCGAGTTTATTTCCCTATCACCCCAAAAAGAATCACAGCCACCAATCATACGTCTGTGCCCGTGTACGCTCCCATCAGCCACCTCCGGTCGACCACGACCATCCCTACATCACGGCGACCACCTCGACACCCTATCACCAGCCTCCGATCATCTTCTCCGTTTCTCGATCGAATTCGAGTACATCACCGCCTGGAACGAAAACCGAACCCATCACTCATTCCTGGAAACCTCGCCGTACTCCAAACTCCGACCACCAGAAAATCCCCTACTTCGGCTACGACTTCGACCACACATGAGCTTCAACTTCCTAAAGTATCTCAAAGCTCGATCAATCCATGGCTTCGAACGAGTCGAAACATCACAACACTCAAAAACTAGGTCACCAGATTTTACACGCTTCTCGCCGCCACCACGTCGACCTGCCGACCACCTCGACAATTTTCTCCAAACCCCTGGTCTCTCCTCTATCCCCAAACCGAACCACGACATCACCAGTCAACTACAACGACCACGGCAACTCAAAATGTTCAAAACAGTTGAACTTCGACTGCTCTCCATCCCTTACTCTAAAAATGGTGAAACTTGTTTTAAAAATCATAATATTGTATGTAGTTTTGATTTGTACTCCTGAATCCTTAAACAAAAAGTTTGTTTTAAAACATATTTAAAGTTGTACAGGTTTCCTTAGTATTACAGAGACAAATACCTGCTAATTTAACTTATTTAAATTTTTAACATCTAGATTTAAGTTAAACAAACTTCTTTTGTTTATACCATACATTCAAACAATAGCTAGATGAAGTGATAAAGGTTTATCTTCATATTCACTGAAAAACTACTACAGACAACAGAGCATAAAAGAAATAAGTGTATCCAGGTTTTTGCACAACATATATATACAAAGTATACATCTTCACAGAGAATAGCATGTACCATATCCACTTAAGATTAACCTTTTAAAATAAAGTGTTACTCACCTGCTTGATAAAAGAACAGGGCACTTAGATTTGCAGACAGTTTTGAATTTGAAAAATGTTTCTACTTTGATCCCCTGCAAATCATCCTTCTTGTTGTTGTATTTGTTGTACTTGATGATATAGAAGCTTCTTTAAGTTTAAATGAAATTGTAGCTCAGGTTTTTATTTAGTTAGCTCGAATGGAATGGAAAGTGATAGGAAGAAGTATATAGGCTGAAACAGTTTACAGGGTTTATATCATTTCATTTTTTTTTATTTTTTATTTTATTTACATGGTCAGAGATTTTTATAAAAATGTAGGCTGAAATCACATTTGTATACACTCGAATTGACTTGGTGGGCTGCTAAGAGTTGAAACATTAAATGACCTTGTACTTGTGTTTCATTTCTATACTTATCTATATTTTCTTACACCTGCCTGAGACTTGTTTCACAAGCTACAAACATATTATATTTTACTTTGTGCTTTGATTCTTTCTCTTTGCAGCCTACATTCTTTTGATTTTGTTGCCTTAAAGTTTGCATGCTTTTATATTCGAACCATTGTTTTTATATTATCTTAGTTATTACTCTTTTCTTTGTTCATCTTGTTATGCAAATTCTTTTTTTTTATAGGCTGGGAAGTCTTCTTGCATGTGCTATGCAATGAACTACTGGTTTAAATGAAAATGATTGTTATTATTTTAACTATGCAGATATATAAAGGCTGGGAATAATTCTCATGCTTATGGTATTATAATCTTCTGGTTTGATGAGGTAGTATAAATGTTATTCTAGTATATTGTTTTTAATATGTTGTTTGATTATAAAATATATTTGTTTTAGAATTTACAAAGCTATAAATTTTACTTATGTATATTTTTACTTGTTGCTTTGCCATAGTTTACTTTGTTATTTAAATGTTTAGTGTGTCGTTTAATAATCTACAAACTAACAATTTACTTATATATGTTTGTTTCACTTGTTATTTCAATTTGTATTTATACTTATTAATATTATAAAACTCATTTGTCAAATTTAAAATATTTAAACAAGAGAAATTATTCTTTTATTTAAATTACTTATTTTATAATATATACTTAACTATTATTTGACAAAAATTACATTTAAAACTCATATACATTTTTAAATTATATTTTAACAAACTATACTTTAATAAGAAAAGAAAATAAAAATCCTTTGGTTAATAAATATAGATTTAAACCAAAGTTAGAAATAAGTTCAAAACAAATGTAAACACTTATCTCGATAATTAAAACCATATATTTATCTATTAAACAGCTTTGAAAGGTTTATTTTAAAATAAATAATAATTTCCAAATCACTAAAATATATATCAGAAATTTGAAAACAAAATTTATCAATTAAATTTAAAACAGAACTTCCCTATCTATTATATATACCAATATATTCAAATAAACAGAAAATAATTTATTAGTTTTAAAAGATATAATTCACAATACAGTATTTACTAAGAGAAAAGTATCAATTCAAATATTATAATTCAAAAATATATCAGATCAATTTAATATTTAATATAAATTATTAAATTGATATTGCTCGAAATTCCGGGTCGTCACATTAAATACTTTAATTAAATCTAAATATTTGAACTTAAGGGGGATTTGATTTAAATCCCTTCATAACTAAGATATGTTTTAATTTGTAATTTAAGTTTTTTTAAAAGAAGGGTTAGTTTTTATAAAGTGACTTAAAGTTAAATTAGTACCCGTTTTAAAACTCGGAATTTAAAATGAAAGTTCAAAAGGGAGAGTGAAATAAATGTTTTCAACATAATGAAGTGAAATTTAAATAATAATAGGAAATGAATTTACTCTAAGTAAATGAAGATTCAAGATTTAAATTCATTAACCATTAGGAAAATTAGAACGATAATTGATAAAATGGTATTGACTAAATTGTAAATTATAAGTTTAAATGTATTAGTTAAAGTTTAAATAAATGGAATAAGTGATTAATAGGTAATTAGGAATCATAGATTAGACTTTAAATAAATTAATGAATGGTTAATTGAACTTATAAGTAATAATAATTAATGTAAGTTAATTATTTTAGAATAGTAATTAAACAAAAGCTAATGAAGGCCGTTAACTAGATTATTTTATAATTAATCAATATAATTGATTTTAAATCGTTAATTGGATTAATTAATTTAATAATCAACATAGTAATTGTTAAAGTGTAATTACTTAATGGGAAGTAATTAAGAAATTAATTACTCATTTTGATTAATTGAGTAATTTGATTAATTTCGGTTAATTATTTATTTTAATTAATTTGGATTAATCACTTGTTGATTTGGAGGTATAATTACTTAGAGAAGAAATTGATGAATAATTACTGAATATAATTTATTAAATGATTAAAAGTTAACTGATTCATAAGTAATTAATCTAATTTAATTAATTAGATAATTAAATTTATCCTACTTATGGATGTTTGAATTTGACTGAATGATTGAATTGTTTGATATTCTAATCTGTGATGCTTTGTGATATATTCTGATTTGTGTGTAATCTTTACTGTAGTTTATTTATCTGAAATTTATATATATCTGTGATCTGTGAGTAAAAGATAAGCGATATAGTTTATATCGTTTATCAACTATGTTTCTGTATTCTGATATGTGATGATTCATTGTGTTGCACTATTATGTGAAACCCCTGGACTACACTTTTACACACACAAATATGGATTTCACGTGGAAATCAGTTAAGTCACAGATAATTTAAATCTGATGTTTTTGAAATTGAAATTTTAATTTCAATTGATTTTGAAATTTGAAATTTGGATTTAAAGTGAAAAGCTTTTAAAATGGAATTTCAAAGATAAAAGTTATTTTGAATAACTTAATCGATTTTTTTGAAATTAAATAATTTGATTTAAATTTGAATTCAAGTTTGAAATTGAATTCTATAATTTGAAACTATGGATTAAAGATGTTGAACAAGTTATATATGGGTTAAACCATTTTTTAAAGTATTGAAATTGGGAATTTGAATTTAAATTCAAAGGTTTTCACTCGTGTAAATAAAATTGGATTTTTCTGAAAAGAAAACTATTTGTTTTCAAATGATTAAAGCTTTCAAATAAGAAGTGAACTTCCAATTTGTGTTAAAAGGAATTTTTAAGATTTAAATGAAAATGATTTCCAAGTTATGGAAACGATTTGAAAGCTATAAGTTAAATCTTTAATTTAAAGATTTTAAATGAGTTTAACCATTCGAAATGGAAACGATTTGAAAGCTATAAGTTAAATCTTTAATTTAAAGATTTTAAATGAGTTTAACCATTCGAAATGGAATTATTTTGAAAACAATAAGTTAAATCTTGACTTAAAGATTTAACGAGTTAATCTAAGTGAAATAAAATTGTTTTGAAAGGCTATGAATAAATCTTTGGAAACGAGTTATGAAAGCTATGAGTTAAATCTTTGATTTAAAGATTTAACGAGTTAATCAAATTGAAATGGAAATTGATTTGGAAAATCTGTAAATGAATCTTTGTGAAACTGGGTGAACTTTATGAATTAAATCTTTTATTTAAAAGATTAAAATGTGGAAATTGTTTAAACCGTTGAAGGTTGTTAAAATGAATCTTTTTGTTTAAAAGATTAAAATGGTAATCGATTGAAACCATTTGAAAAGAAAGTTTTGGGTTTTAAGCTGTGACTTAATTGAAATCCCATATCCATATGATTTTTAATTGCGCTCACTATTCGGGTTAGCCGGGAAAGGACCTTTGGGTCGTATAACTCATTTCGAATATGTGATACGTCGTATAGGGATCGCATTTTCTATATTACAGCATGATAGGGGGTTCTCGCTTCGCGGTTTGGTGGCGAACGGGAGACTCTTACCCCTACATGTCCTTGAGAGGGATGGGTTGGTTAGGCGAAGGCCGTGACAGTCGAGAGGCTGGCCGTAAAAGTAAATGCGAGGTTCCAGTGTAAGCCACGGTGGGGCTGGGATGGTTGCAAAGCCTACCGGTGGCCGCCGACGGTAGTTCGTTACATTTGGTATCAGAGCTAAGGTTGAACTTTAGCTCAGGAGTATAACACGTTAAGTAGCTCATTAGAGATAGAGTGTAACGACCCGTAAAATTTCAACCGTTTTAACAACGTAATTAATTGAAATTTTGTGAAATTTTAAACGATAAAATTTTGAAATATAAATTTGATATTTGGAATGCGTCTAGTTAAACATAGCGACTGGTAAATTTTCGTCCGAAAATATGAAAGTTTATTTCGCGCGTAAATTCACTTCAATTTAATCAGTTAAAAAGCGATGAAAATAAAATGTTTTTAAAACCAAAATATTTTTACATAGAAAAATTCTAAATCATCTTCTGAGCAAAATGTCAGTTTATCGTTTTTCCAAATTCGGACATCTTTGGCTCCGTCGATCTTATTTTTCAGTGTTTTTCTCGCATTTTCCGCCAGTAGAAAAATTCGAATTTTTATAATTCAATCGTACCACTAATATCTATATACCGTTTTGACCGTCTCGTCGTGCTGATCTCCGTAGTCTATTTGTTCAAATGTTTCGGAGTCCGGTACATAGCGGAATCCGCGAAACCGAAAACCGTATCGGTACTGGTTCCTTGTTTTTGTTCTTGTGACCATTGGTTAACCATTGGGAAACTGTATAGCCGCCAGTCATTAATAGTCCCAATATCCAACTTCTGACTCTTGATTCCGAGACCATCACTATTCCACATTTTATTTTGATTGTACGTATTTGCTTGTGAACTCTTTTTGCTCTGTTACTTTTCTTTTCCAAACAAAACATACTTTCTCAAAATGAATTATCAGAGGACTTGTGAAACCATTCCTCTCAAAACTTCTTCTCGCCAAACTCCTCCACCCAAACCAAACCGACGCGAGCAACCAACCATCAACCGTCTCCATCCCAAGACCGCGACCTCCTTTCACTTCTGCCGGATCCTTCGGCTACCTCCCGCTCGCGGCCTCGCAACCAAAGAGATCTGAACCCACTATGTTGCTCAACCAAACTCACACCATCGCCTAGCACAAAACCCATCGTCAAGCTCGCCTATACCTTCGAACCCGTATTTCGTCCCCTCCTCCACCTTGAAGCAGTGGCCGATCACTATTTATCTCCTCCCCTCAGTAGCCTCTTTCGATTCTTTTCATACAAGGTAATATATATTTATTAAATACTGTTTTGTTATAAGCTACTGTATGTGTGTATTGATTTTAAGGTTACAGTATACATGGGTTTATATAGTTTATGTATACTATGTTAGTTAAGCAAGTGTAAGAAGAAAATTAGTAGGTTAGTCTATGTACGTAAGTATAGGTAGGTTGGATTCAAGTTTATACTGTCTTCAAATTTATAAAGTATATATAGTGTGTTTTTATGTACAATCGGTTTTTTTTACGGTCAAACCTGAAATTGATAATTATTGAAATTAGCAGTAAAACAAACATAATGAGAGCTGACTGATCCCGGAGGATGTACTTACCTTTACATCCATTGCGAGATTCAGTAGTACCGTAGATACATAGATATTGAATTCTATTTGTTTATTTAGTTTGTTAATAAGAAAGTAGATGTAAAGTTTCAAGTGTCGTCATTATTCAGTTTGGGCTGATTTGTGGATCAGAAAAGCATAAATGGTGATATGTGATGTACGTTTGTATATATATGATATATCTTCTTTTTACAAAAAAAAAAAAAAAAAAATTTATATATAAGATATATGACCTTGCGAAAGTTTTATACGTGTTGTGTTTAGATTTTTGGAATCTCACAGTAAAGTGTTTATACACTTTAGTAACAGCTTAATTTATATATGGGGTAGGCCACGTTTGTTTATATATGGTGATATGTGAATATACATGTTGACTGTATAAGCTAAGGCATTCATTCATGCTTGGGTTTGGTTAAAATTTATCGGAGTCTGTTTACTGTTTATATAAGATATAGGTATGTAAATTTATACCTACGTTTACATATTTGTCTATATATATGTATTTACGCGTCAATTTCAAATATCTATGGAAATTTTATTTTATGTATTTGAAATAATTTTTGATTTAAAATTTCTGTAAAAAAAAAAAAAAAAACTTGAAACAAATATATATTTTCTATATATTTCAAGTCGAATTCTGACGGTTCTCATCAATTTCCATTTATCAGCTTGCTCGTCGATTCGTGCCGATCTGGTTTATTTCGGGAGTCGTGCTTGCAATTCGTAACACAACTTCGTTGTCTATTCTCATTCCCTAGCCTCGAAAGGTGAGCACTCACTCACGATTAACGTTCTTTTATTTATTCGATTTGATTTCAATTGAAACGACAATTGAAATATGCTGCTGTTAGATATTTACACTGCTATTACCTGTATCAGTTCACCTGTGACATCTGACACAATTATCTGTTATATATGCAATGATAATCCAGTTTGGTTGTTAAATAATTGATTGTTTGATGTTTACAATTGGACGTTAAAATTGTAATGTATAAAGTGATAAATATTATGCAAGTAAATTTGACGTAGGATAATTTAAAATTTGAATTGACATATATGTTGAATTTGATTAGTTGAATATGACCCCTTTTATTTGTTAAATTAATTGACATGTAAAATAGTGATAATTACACTTTGAACCATTGAACGTATATTTAATTAATTGTTGTAGTGTTAAAATTGAAATCGAATGACAATTGAAGAACCGTATAAATATTAGTGTAATAATCTTTAATCTACATGAAATGATAGTGTAGATTCTAGAGATAATTATATAAATTCGTACAAATAACAATGCGAATTAATACGGTTATTTCGGGATTATTTGAATTGATTACTGGATTGATATTGGTTGTTGTTATGGCTTGTTTATTTACTTTGACACCATCCCAGTTATCACACTGCAAGTTCCCTTTGATATGTTTGATTTTGAATTGAATTGGAATCGGGTTGAAATGATAAATACCCAAATTGAATCTTGACCTAGGATAGAAAATTAAATAAAACCCGATTGGTCAATAATTTGATTTGAAAATTTAAACGAAGATTTTATTTGAATAAATAATATCGTTTAGAAATGAAGTTGAAATTGGAATTTTTATGAAAAGAAAATGTTAATATATAATAATCTGAAACAAATATTAGCAAATGTAATTGATGAAAGAATGTTGTTAAATTTGAGAAATGATTGAATTAACTTTGAAATGATTTAATAATGAAGTTTAAAATTGTAATTAAGTTGAAATTAATAAACTTTGAAATGATTTAATAATTAAGTTTGAAATTATTAAACTTTGAAATTATTTAATAATTAAGTTTTGAAATATTTAATAATTAAATAAGATTGAATTATTTAATGATTAAATTGAATTGAATTCTTTAATAAGTAAAATTGAACTTTTGAATAAGTGAATTTTTGTTTCGTAAATAATTGAAATTGAATTTCTTTATTAAGTAAGTTTTTGGAAAATTATTTAAGTAAGTAAATCAGCGAAATTGAATTTCTTTAATAAGAAATAAATTGTGATTTATTGAAATTAATATAAGACTTGAAATTTAAACAATTTGGTTTGACGAATTTAGTTTAATTCAAAATTGTAAGTTTTGATTTAATGAAGTTGAACTTAAGAATTGATTTAATGAATTGGAAATTTAATAGGAATTGTTTTGAATGATAAATTTACTTAACGAATATTGAATAAATTCGATAAATGAGTTTAAATTGATTTGAATGTTAAGTGAAATTGATTTAAATGATTTTGGGATGAAACTTATATACGAATTTAAATTGATATTTGAATTGTTTAAAATAAAGATTGAAATTGAATTATAAGGTTTTGAAATGATAATTTGGAAGTTTGAAACGTAAATTATTGGAAATTGGTTTTGAAAGACAAATGAAATGTTGATTTACGAATTGAAATTGAATTGAAATTGATTTGATTTTTGAAATAAACAAACGACCAATCGGTGTAATAATTACGGAAGTTATTAAAGAGACCGGAATTCGGTTATGGATATACTCTCTATCTAAACCGAAAACCACTTTAATAACTATACGCGGAGTGATGATCCAGAATGAAGTGGTTGGATTGGCGAACGTTGATGATTGAAGAAAGTGAACGATAATGGATAGCCTTGACACTTGTGTCAAATTGGAAATGACTAAAACAGGAGCTGTGCCGGGCCAATGGAGGATTGATACCTCAAGTGGACACACTTCTTCGAACTACTTATACTTATTGTCGATTGGTGCACCCTTGATTTTGGGAGTGTTGTCTCACGGTGTTGCGGGCGCTGCGGCGTTGCGTTCTCACCAGCCCGGATCAGGCGAACGGTAGTATCACTACCTTGGGTATAGCCTCATGTGCCTTGTCATACTTGTATTCCATTTATGCGCGACCACTACGAATTTGTTTTGTACCTTGAGTATATGGATTGCCCTCTGGTGACTTCCGGTTTTGGGGAAACTACGGTCTTGTATATGCTTGTGGGAATAAAAATGTGTTAAGGGTGGAATGGGCCATGACTTAACGCTATTTTGATATCTTTATATTACCGATAGACATTATCTACTTATCGTACACTACTACATAGTAGATAGTTTAACGGATCCTTAAAGGATGGTTATTCCAAACATCCTTTGAGTTACTTGTATTTCAATTGCTATTTCACTTGAGTTGGATTTATTAATATAAGAATGTTAATCCTGACTCGAGTGTTTTGTGTTTTTGCTTTACGCTCGGGTCAGACTGAGTGGTTCAGCTTTCGAGACTCACCTTTGGAGTTGGAGCTTTGCTTGAAGATCGAGCCATCTATTCTGCTTTCAGTGTTCGATGATTCCAGTGATGTATTCTGATTTGTATCTGATATATCAGGTTACTCTTCCGTTGTATCTGGTTTAACTCTGATGTATCGTATTACTCTTCTGTTGTAAACTCTGATGTATTTTATATATTCATATAGTAGCTTCATGAACTACTATCTCTTTTATTTCCGCTGCAATTATTACTCTGTGTCTGTGTTCTGTGATTATTTTATTCACTGTATATGTTCAGTTTGCCAAATTTAAATTAACAACGCGGTATTTTGAGCAATTCAACTCCGGCATGAGTGTCTACCTATACACTTATAATGGACGCGAATGGTCCAAAATGGCGGGTCGTTACAGTTGGTATCAGAGCTTTGGTAGCTCTAGGCAAAACTTAACATATAGGGTAAATGTATTTACAGAATCACTCTCATTCGAGTTTCAATCTCTTCCTTTTGACTCGATTCCTTTGAATTTTGGAACGTTCCCTGTGGTTCCAAAGATTCATTCGTGTCCCTCACTATTCGTCTTCTTTCAATCCTGGAGCACCCTATAACTCCATTCTGAATGTTATCTATAATAGATCGGCGGTCTCGCCAATCTTCGAATGATTCGTAAAGGATTAAACTCCTTTACAATTGGCATTGATTTACCGTAGATTTCTGTATCCTCGGTTTACGATGCTATCTATCTCCTGCTATACCTGGATTCTATTTCTTGAGATCGAATGTTGATTTACCTCGGAATTTCCACATCGATCTTATTCTTGAAGTCACGGTCGACCCGGTTATGGTTGCCCGCGATTTATATAAGATTATCTATTTCCTTATTCGGTTAAATAATCATCTTATCTTTTGTTCCAACTTATTTTCGAATCAAAAATTTCTCTTTGATTTGAGTCCATCAAATTTGAATCTCTTTCCTTGCTTTAAAATCCATTCTTGTATCATCGAGCGAGGAAGTGTATTTGTAAATTTATATAAAAATGTTTTTATATTGTGTTGTTTGAGTTGTTGATGTTGATTTGGGTTTCCGATCGATTCGTCTGATCAACGCTATCGATAGGATTTCCAAAACACTTGAACAGAGCAAACTGACACAATATTATTTTCAAATTTGGTAAATGAAATAAATCTGTTTGATTATATTGTGAAAATATAAGTAAAATTTTCTGGAATTTAATAGGTTAATTAAATTGTTTGTTTGAAATGATAATATTTGATTATCATTTATTGTTCTAAATAAATTTATAAATACGGTTTGTAAATTGATTGGGAATTTGAAATCAATTTAATTCAGAAATTTGAGAATTTATTAGTGTCCGGTGATTTCGAACTTTGGTTTTTAAAATTTTAAAAGAATATATTATTGAATATATTTTCGAATAGAAATCATTTCCAAAGAATTTTAAAATGTTGAAATCAGTGCTCTTCTCTTTGTCGCTGGAAAATAATTTCGGTGATGGCGGCCGCATCATCGACATTCATTTTCGAGTTTCGAAGTGGAGATACTATTCTGTAGCTTTGCTACGGTTTTGTTTTGAAAATATTTTAATTTAAATTTCTTCAGTATAATTTGATTTTTATATATATGGGTATCTTATTTTAAAAAAAAAATTTTTTTTTTTATTCGATATAAATATATTATATACATCTCTAAATTGTTTAAAGTTAATCAGAAATCTAATTCTTAAATTTTGTTAAAGGATGATTTTAATTATAAATAAAACCAAAATTTGGAATAAATATTTAAACTTGAATAATTGAATTGGGAAAATTTTGTTTGTATATTATTCAACTGCATTCTAATACAACTTACCTAAATCATTCAGAAGTGGAATATGTAATTGGATAATATATAAGATAAATTGAATTTATAAATAAATTTGAGTGTTTATAATAAATGTTATACACTAAATTTTGATTATAAAAATGTTAATAGAGTTAGATAGGATAATCAGTAAACTCAGTTAATAATGAAATAAATTTGTTTTGAAAAATTAATAAAATTTGTTCGAAAAATTAAAAAAATTGAAATTTGATCAACTTATGAAAATACCTTGAATTTAAAAGCAATTAGTAAATATAAATTAATTTAAATCGAAACTTTTATGGTTAAAATTAATTTATATGGGTTGAATATATGTGATTAGATATATTAAGTAGAATAAATTTAACAGTAATTTGAAATAAAGAAGAATTTAAAATTGTTGAAGAAAATATGATTATAATAAAAGACTATTCAAATTTATGGTTTTAGAAATTGTAAATTGAAGAAAATGGATAATAAGATAATGAATTTAGAAATAGTTGAGATTGATTTTAGTGAAATTAAATGGATTAAATCAATTATTGAATATCAATTAATTTGAATTTGAATTTATATGGTTTAAATTAATTGTTATTTTGTATTTCAAATCTGCTTTTCTTTCTGGTTGTTTTTATTCTCCTACCTCGTTCCTTTTCGGGGACGAAAAGTTTTGAGTGGGGGAGAGTGTAACGACCCGTAAAATTTCAACCGTTTTAACAACGTAATTAATTGAAATTTTGTGAAATTTTAAACGATAAAATTTTGAAATATAAATTTGATATTTGGAATGCGTCTAGTTAAACATAGCGACTGGTAAATTTTCGTCCGAAAATATGAAAGTTTATTTCGCGCGTAAATTCACTTCAATTTAATCAGTTAAAAAGCGATGAAAATAAAATGTTTTTAAAACCAAAATATTTTTACATAGAAAAATTCTAAATCATCTTCTGAGCAAAATGTCAGTTTATCGTTTTTCCAAATTCGGACATCTTTGGCTCCGTCGATCTTATTTTTCAGTGTTTTTCTCGCATTTTCCGCCAGTAGAAAAATTCGAATTTTTATAATTCAATCGTACCACTAATATCTATATACCGTTTTGACCGTCTCGTCGTGCTGATCTCCGTAGTCTATTTGTTCAAATGTTTCGGAGTCCGGTACATAGCGGAATCCGCGAAACCGAAAACCGTATCGGTACTGGTTCCTTGTTTTTGTTCTTGTGACCATTGGTTAACCATTGGGAAACTGTATAGCCGCCAGTCATTAATAGTCCCAATATCCAACTTCTGACTCTTGATTCCGAGACCATCACTATTCCACATTTTATTTTGATTGTACGTATTTGCTTGTGAACTCTTTTTGCTCTGTTACTTTTCTTTTCCAAACAAAACATACTTTCTCAAAATGAATTATCAGAGGACTTGTGAAACCATTCCTCTCAAAACTTCTTCTCGCCAAACTCCTCCACCCAAACCAAACCGACGCGAGCAACCAACCATCAACCGTCTCCATCCCAAGACCGCGACCTCCTTTCACTTCTGCCGGATCCTTCGGCTACCTCCCGCTCGCGGCCTCGCAACCAAAGAGATCTGAACCCACTATGTTGCTCAACCAAACTCACACCATCGCCTAGCACAAAACCCATCGTCAAGCTCGCCTATACCTTCGAACCCGTATTTCGTCCCCTCCTCCACCTTGAAGCAGTGGCCGATCACTATTTATCTCCTCCCCTCAGTAGCCTCTTTCGATTCTTTTCATACAAGGTAATATATATTTATTAAATACTGTTTTGTTATAAGCTACTGTATGTGTGTATTGATTTTAAGGTTACAGTATACATGGGTTTATATAGTTTATGTATACTATGTTAGTTAAGCAAGTGTAAGAAGAAAATTAGTAGGTTAGTCTATGTACGTAAGTATAGGTAGGTTGGATTCAAGTTTATACTGTCTTCAAATTTATAAAGTATATATAGTGTGTTTTTATGTACAATCGGTTTTTTTTACGGTCAAACCTGAAATTGATAATTATTGAAATTAGCAGTAAAACAAACATAATGAGAGCTGACTGATCCCGGAGGATGTACTTACCTTTACATCCATTGCGAGATTCAGTAGTACCGTAGATACATAGATATTGAATTCTATTTGTTTATTTAGTTTGTTAATAAGAAAGTAGATGTAAAGTTTCAAGTGTCGTCATTATTCAGTTTGGGCTGATTTGTGGATCAGAAAAGCATAAATGGTGATATGTGATGTACGTTTGTATATATATGATATATCTTCTTTTTACAAAAAAAAAAAAAAAAAAATTTATATATAAGATATATGACCTTGCGAAAGTTTTATACGTGTTGTGTTTAGATTTTTGGAATCTCACAGTAAAGTGTTTATACACTTTAGTAACAGCTTAATTTATATATGGGGTAGGCCACGTTTGTTTATATATGGTGATATGTGAATATACATGTTGACTGTATAAGCTAAGGCATTCATTCATGCTTGGGTTTGGTTAAAATTTATCGGAGTCTGTTTACTGTTTATATAAGATATAGGTATGTAAATTTATACCTACGTTTACATATTTGTCTATATATATGTATTTACGCGTCAATTTCAAATATCTATGGAAATTTTATTTTATGTATTTGAAATAATTTTTGATTTAAAATTTCTGTAAAAAAAAAAAAAACTTGAAACAAATATATATTTTCTATATATTTCAAGTCGAATTCTGACGGTTCTCATCAATTTCCATTTATCAGCTTGCTCGTCGATTCGTGCCGATCTGGTTTATTTCGGGAGTCGTGCTTGCAATTCGTAACACAACTTCGTTGTCTATTCTCATTCCCTAGCCTCGAAAGGTGAGCACTCACTCACGATTAACGTTCTTTTATTTATTCGATTTGATTTCAATTGAAACGACAATTGAAATATGCTGCTGTTAGATATTTACACTGCTATTACCTGTATCAGTTCACCTGTGACATCTGACACAATTATCTGTTATATATGCAATGATAATCCAGTTTGGTTGTTAAATAATTGATTGTTTGATGTTTACAATTGGACGTTAAAATTGTAATGTATAAAGTGATAAATATTATGCAAGTAAATTTGACGTAGGATAATTTAAAATTTGAATTGACATATATGTTGAATTTGATTAGTTGAATATGACCCCTTTTATTTGTTAAATTAATTGACATGTAAAATAGTGATAATTACACTTTGAACCATTGAACGTATATTTAATTAATTGTTGTAGTGTTAAAATTGAAATCGAATGACAATTGAAGAACCGTATAAATATTAGTGTAATAATCTTTAATCTACATGAAATGATAGTGTAGATTCTAGAGATAATTATATAAATTCGTACAAATAACAATGCGAATTAATACGGTTATTTCGGGATTATTTGAATTGATTACTGGATTGATATTGGTTGTTGTTATGGCTTGTTTATTTACTTTGACACCATCCCAGTTATCACACTGCAAGTTCCCTTTGATATGTTTGATTTTGAATTGAATTGGAATCGGGTTGAAATGATAAATACCCAAATTGAATCTTGACCTAGGATAGAAAATTAAATAAAACCCGATTGGTCAATAATTTGATTTGAAAATTTAAACGAAGATTTTATTTGAATAAATAATATCGTTTAGAAATGAAGTTGAAATTGGAATTTTTATGAAAAGAAAATGTTAATATATAATAATCTGAAACAAATATTAGCAAATGTAATTGATGAAAGAATGTTGTTAAATTTGAGAAATGATTGAATTAACTTTGAAATGATTTAATAATGAAGTTTAAAATTGTAATTAAGTTGAAATTAATAAACTTTGAAATGATTTAATAATTAAGTTTGAAATTATTAAACTTTGAAATTATTTAATAATTAAGTTTTGAAATATTTAATAATTAAATAAGATTGAATTATTTAATGATTAAATTGAATTGAATTCTTTAATAAGTAAAATTGAACTTTTGAATAAGTGAATTTTTGTTTCGTAAATAATTGAAATTGAATTTCTTTATTAAGTAAGTTTTTGGAAAATTATTTAAGTAAGTAAATCAGCGAAATTGAATTTCTTTAATAAGAAATAAATTGTGATTTATTGAAATTAATATAAGACTTGAAATTTAAACAATTTGGTTTGACGAATTTAGTTTAATTCAAAATTGTAAGTTTTGATTTAATGAAGTTGAACTTAAGAATTGATTTAATGAATTGGAAATTTAATAGGAATTGTTTTGAATGATAAATTTACTTAACGAATATTGAATAAATTCGATAAATGAGTTTAAATTGATTTGAATGTTAAGTGAAATTGATTTAAATGATTTTGGGATGAAACTTATATACGAATTTAAATTGATATTTGAATTGTTTAAAATAAAGATTGAAATTGAATTATAAGGTTTTGAAATGATAATTTGGAAGTTTGAAACGTAAATTATTGGAAATTGGTTTTGAAAGACAAATGAAATGTTGATTTACGAATTGAAATTGAATTGAAATTGATTTGATTTTTGAAATAAACAAACGACCAATCGGTGTAATAATTACGGAAGTTATTAAAGAGACCGGAATTCGGTTATGGATATACTCTCTATCTAAACCGAAAACCACTTTAATAACTATACGCGGAGTGATGATCCAGAATGAAGTGGTTGGATTGGCGAACGTTGATGATTGAAGAAAGTGAACGATAATGGATAGCCTTGACACTTGTGTCAAATTGGAAATGACTAAAACAGGAGCTGTGCCGGGCCAATGGAGGATTGATACCTCAAGTGGACACACTTCTTCGAACTACTTATACTTATTGTCGATTGGTGCACCCTTGATTTTGGGAGTGTTGTCTCACGGTGTTGCGGGCGCTGCGGCGTTGCGTTCTCACCAGCCCGGATCAGGCGAACGGTAGTATCACTACCTTGGGTATAGCCTCATGTGCCTTGTCATACTTGTATTCCATTTATGCGCGACCACTACGAATTTGTTTTGTACCTTGAGTATATGGATTGCCCTCTGGTGACTTCCGGTTTTGGGGAAACTACGGTCTTGTATATGCTTGTGGGAATAAAAATGTGTTAAGGGTGGAATGGGCCATGACTTAACGCTATTTTGATATCTTTATATTACCGATAGACATTATCTACTTATCGTACACTACTACATAGTAGATAGTTTAACGGATCCTTAAAGGATGGTTATTCCAAACATCCTTTGAGTTACTTGTATTTCAATTGCTATTTCACTTGAGTTGGATTTATTAATATAAGAATGTTAATCCTGACTCGAGTGTTTTGTGTTTTTGCTTTACGCTCGGGTCAGACTGAGTGGTTCAGCTTTCGAGACTCACCTTTGGAGTTGGAGCTTTGCTTGAAGATCGAGCCATCTATTCTGCTTTCAGTGTTCGATGATTCCAGTGATGTATTCTGATTTGTATCTGATATATCAGGTTACTCTTCCGTTGTATCTGGTTTAACTCTGATGTATCGTATTACTCTTCTGTTGTAAACTCTGATGTATTTTATATATTCATATAGTAGCTTCATGAACTACTATCTCTTTTATTTCCGCTGCAATTATTACTCTGTGTCTGTGTTCTGTGATTATTTTATTCACTGTATATGTTCAGTTTGCCAAATTTAAATTAACAACGCGGTATTTTGAGCAATTCAACTCCGGCATGAGTGTCTACCTATACACTTATAATGGACGCGAATGGTCCAAAATGGCGGGTCGTTACATAGAGTGAAGTAAACTCTAGAATGAGTGTATATCTAAGATATCAGTCTGAATGTCTCAGTAAATTCTCTTACTATCCACTGATAGTGAGTATGAGTGCAAGAAGAGGACGAGATAGAGGATAAGGGAATACGACTATAGATGGTCAATACCCTGCAACAGTGGAAATATCTTTCTCTATCAATCTTCTTTGATTCGTTTCCAAAATTCTTTTGATTGCTTCGTGCCAGCTACAAGAAGAAATTTCGGTGTGATGATGGTTCTACGAATCGTTGTAGAAAATTCTTACTTCGTATTTTCATCAGTATCTTATCAGTTTTTGATTTAAACCTTAATGAATATGAATTGGAAATTTTAAATTGAGTTAAATTGATTAATAGAATATGAAGCTAAATTGAATTAAATCGATAAAACGATTTCGATTGAAACTAAATTTGAAATTTTATTGAAATTTCTTTTGAATACCAAAGTCTGAAGAGGGACAAATTGGTATGTATTCTGAGATATTCCGACTAGAGTTTGGAATTCATATCTTAAGTTTGAGGAATTATAGGAGATCGAATCTGTCTATCCTTGTGTATCTATCTGTGTTGTTTTCGTGCCTGCGAATTTCGAGGACGAAATTCTTTTAAGGGGGGAAGTCTGTAACGACCCCGAATTTTAATTACATTTAATTGATAATTAAATTAATTTTTGAATTAAAATTTGTTAAATTAAATGATGAAGAGATGCGAGTTTCCCCGAATTCTAATATATTCTATATAAATCATTTAAAATTAAAATATTATATATATGTGTATATATGTATTTGGGCATATACGAGTGAATTTGAAAATAATAAATATATAGATATATATTTGACTTGAATTAAATTGTAAATAAATGGTTTAAAAATATTTATAAGTTTTAAATTCAATTTAAATGATACTTTACTATATTATAAAATAAGTAGTTTATAGTAAGAAATGGTTTCTTTTATAAATCATTTCAAATTATAAAATGTGTTATTTATTTTTAAATAATATTAATAAGTAGACATAGAAATAAATATATAAAATTAAAAGATGAAAGTAAAATATATGTCTTCACCTATATTTTAAAGCAACTTGACTAAAGTGAAATAACGAGATAACAATAAAACTAGTAACCAAACAAATATACATAAGTTAAGTTTTATGGTTTGTAAATTATAAAACAAATACACTTAACATTTAAATAATATGTTAGAATAACATTCACTTACATTCATTTGTATTTAAACCAGTAACATATGTTTGTATAATACATAAGAAGATTGCCAGCTTCAAGAATAAATCTGCATAGTCAAATAATATTCAAGTATGAAAGCTTGCTTGAGAAAAAAAAATAGTAACTTGTTAGAAGAGCTAGTATAGGATAAGCATGAAAACAAATGGCTCGAATTTGATAACCAGGCAGTCTCGAGTACAACAAAATCTAAAAGATATATAGGCTGGTAAGGTAAATAGCATGCATAAAGGACTTGGGCATTTAATGTAGTAAAGCAAATATCTTATCTAGTACAAATGTATACGATTTTAGCCTCCAAACTATGAAAGTATCTCTGAAAATTGTACAAAGTGTACACTGTTTTGCCTAAAGAAAATGATACCCTGTTTCATATATCAACCTGTAAACTGTTTTTTCCTACCAGTTTTCATTTTCCATTCGAGCTAAGTAAAACCAAAATAAACTCCATTTCAAAACTTAAGCAAACATTCTCAATCAAGACTCAACACAACAGAGAATCGAGAGGAAAGGTTTCAGCTTGAAAATTTGAAGCCTGTTGCTAAACAAAAGAATACACAAGTTTAAAGTTCAAGCTGTTTCGAAAAGTGTGCTCTGTCCATCTCTTTAAAACTATGAGTAACATTTTATTTAAAAATTTAATCTAAGTTATTATGGAGCATGCTTTCTTTGTGATGATATCTGGGTATATCTGTTCCCTTTATACTCTGTTATCTGTTGTTATTTCTTTGAGTAGATATGTAAGCAAACCTTCCTCTCTTGTTCTAATAATTGTTTGAATGTAAGATGTAAACAAAAATAGTTTGTTTGACTATAATCTAGATGTTAAAAATTTATTTAAGTTAAATCAACTTGAAATCGACTTTGGAAACCAAAAGAACAAAGTTCAACTGCAAATAAGTTTTAAAACAACTTTCTTGTTTTAGGAAATCAGGTGTACAAGGTGAAACTATATACAAAAACAAGATTTTTAAAACAAGAATTAATATTTTTAAAGCTAGGGGCAGAGATCAGTTTTGGTTCGACCGTTTTAGGCTTTTTGAGCTGCCGTAGTTGATCTCGACGACTGGAGATGTCGGCTGTTTTTCTGGAGATGGAGGGGTGACCAGGGGTTCACGGAAAATTGTCGTGATGGTCGGCAGATGAACGTGGAGGCGGCGGGAAGCATTTGAAATCTGGTAACCTAGTTTTGCGTGGCTTTTGTTTTTCGTCTCGTTCGAACTCATGGGAGGACCGAGTGTAGCGCGACTTTGCGTTTTGGTAGAGGAGAGGTGAACGAGGCTATGGCCGGAGTTGGGTGGCCTCTGGTGGTCGGAGCGTGGAGCGCGGGGTGTTGCCAGGTTTCGAGGCGATATCGTTTTCATGTTTCCAGGCTTTGATTTGAGCAACTCGATTTCGATCTCGAGTTTGTGGAGATGATCAGAGGGTTGGGATATGATGTGGAAGTGGTCGCCGATATGTGGAGATGGTCGTGGTCGACCGGAAGTGGCGATCGGAGACGTGCACGTGCACGGTGGAGTGTTTCTCTGGTGAACTGTTTTTGGTGGGTTCGAATTTAGGCTGGAAGAGACTCGAGATTTACTCGAGTAGGTTGTTGTTTGCTCGAGAGAAACCCCATTTTACTCGAAGTAATTTGGGGTGAATCTCGGGTAGTTTTGTTTCAAGTTTTGAACTATAACTGTATCACAGTTTTGAAAATATTGATTTCTTTTAACTTGAAATCAAAGTTAAACTTAGGATAAATAAATGTTTAAATCTCTATATTTTTGAATGAAGAGAAAGTTTAAAATTTAAATACTTTAATTAAATCTAAATATTTGAACTTAAGGGGGATTTGATTTAAATCCCTTCATAACTAAGATATGTTTTAATTTGTAATTTAAGTTTTTTTAAAAGAAGGGTTAGTTTTTATAAAGTGACTTAAAGTTAAATTAGTACCCGTTTTAAAACTCGGAATTTAAAATGAAAGTTCAAAAGGGAGAGTGAAATAAATGTTTTCAACATAATGAAGTGAAATTTAAATAATAATGGGAAATGAATTTACTCTAAGTAAATGAAGATTCAAGATTTAAATTCATTAACCATTAGGAAAATTAGAACGATAATTGATAAAATGGTATTGACTAAATTGTAAATTATAAGTTTAAATGTATTAGTTAAAGTTTAAATAAATGGAATAAGTGATTAATAGGTAATTAGGAATCATAGATTAGACTTTAAATAAATTAATGAATGGTTAATTGAACTTATAAGTAATAATAATTAATGTAAGTTAATTATTTTAGAATAGTAATTAAACAAAAGCTAATGAAGGCCGTTAACTAGATTATTTTATAATTAATCAATATAATTGATTTTAAATCGTTAATTGGATTAATTAATTTAATAATCAACATAGTAATTGTTAAAGTGTAATTACTTAATGGGAAGTAATTAAGAAATTAATTACTCATTTTGATTAATTGAGTAATTTGATTAATTTCGGTTAATTATTTATTTTAATTAATTTGGATTAATCACTTGTTGATTTGGAGGTATAATTACTTAGAGAAGAAATTGATGAATAATTAATGAATATAATTTATTAAATGATTAAAAGTTAACTGATTCATAAGTAATTAATCTAATTTAATTAATTAGATAATTAAATTTATCCTACTTATGGATGTTTGAATTTGACTGATGATTGAATTGTTTGATATTCTAATCTGTGATGCTTTGTGATATATTCTGATTTGTGTGTAATCTTTACTGTAGTTTATTTATCTGAAATTTATATATATCTGTGAGTAAAAGATAAGCGATATAGTTTATATCGCTTATCAACTATGTTTCTGTATTCTGATATGTGATGATTCATTGTGTTGCACTATTATGTGAAACCCCTGGACTACACTTTTACACACACAAATATGGATTTCACATGGAAATCAGTTAAGTCACAGATAATTTAAATCTGATGTTTTTGAAATTGAAATTTTAATTTCAATTGATTTTGAAATTTGAAATTTGGATTTAAAGTGAAAAGCTTTTAAAATGGAATTTCAAAGATAAAAGTTATTTTGAATAACTTAATCGATTTTTTTGAAATTAAATAATTTGATTTAAATTTGAATTCAAGTTTGAAATTGAATTCTATAATTTGAAACTATGGATTAAAGATGTTGAACAAGTTATATATGGGTTAAACCATTTTTTAAAGTATTGAAATTGGGAATTTGAATTTAAATTCAAAGGTTTTCACTCGTGTAAATAAAATTGGATTTTTCTAAAAAGAAAACTATTTGTTTTCAAATGATTAAAGCTTTCAAATAAGAAGTGAACTTCCAAATTGTGTTAAAAGGAATTTTTAAGATTTAAATGAAAATGATTTCCAAGTTATGGAAACGATTTGAAAGCTATAAGTTAAATCTTTAATTTAAAGATTTTAAATGAGTTTAACCATTCGAAATGGAAACGATTTGAAAGCTATAAGTTAAATCTTTAATTTAAAGATTTTAAATGAGTTTAACCATTCGAAATGGAATTATTTTGAAAACTATAAGTTAAATCTTGACTTAAAGATTTAACGAGTTAATCCAAGTGAAATAAAATTGTTTTGAAAGGCTATGAATAAATCTTTGGAAACGAGTTATGAAAGCTATGAGTTAAATCTTTGATTTAAAGATTTAACGAGTTAATCAAATTGAAATGGAAATTGATTTGGAAAATCTGTAAATGAATCTTTGTGAAACTGGGTGAACTTTATGAATTAAATCTTTTATTTAAAAGATTAAAATGTGGAAATTGTTTAAACCATTGAAGGTTGTTAAAATGAATCTTTTTGTTTAAAAGATTAAAATGGTAATCGATTGAAACCATTTGAAAAGAAAGTTTTGGGTTTTAAGCTGTGACTTAATTGAAATCCCATATCCATATGATTTTTAATTGCGCTCACTATTCGGGTTAGCCGGGAAAGGACCTTTGGGTCGTATAACTCATTTCGAATATGTGATACGTCGTATAGGGATCGCATTTTCTATATTACAGCATGATAGGGGGTTCTCGCTTCGCGGTTTGGTGGCGAACGGGAGACTCTTACCCCTACATGTCCCTGAGAGGGATGGGTTGGTTAGGCGAAGGCCGTGACAGTCGAGAGGCTGGCCGTAAAAGTAAATGCGAGGTTCCAGTGTAAGCCACGGTGGGGCTGGGATGGTTGCAAAGCCTACCGGTGGCCGCCGACGGTAGTTCGTTACATTTGGTATCAGAGCTAAGGTTGAACTTTAGCTCAGGAGTATAACACGTTAAGTAGCTCATTAGAGATAGAGTGAAGTAAACTCTAGAATGAGTGTATCCCTAAGATATCAGTCTGAATGTCTCAGTAAATTCTCTTACTATCCACTGATAGTGAGTATGAGTGCAAGAAGAGGACGAGATAGGGGATAAGGGAATACGACTATAGATGGTCAATACCCTGCAACAGTGGAAATATCTTTCTCTATCAATCTTCTTTGATTCGTTTCCAAAATTCTTTTGATTGCTTCGTGCCAGCTACAAGAAGAAATTTCGGTGTGATGATGGTTCTACGAATCGTTGTAGAAAATTCTTACTTCGTATTTTCATCAGTATCTTATCAGTTTTTGATTTAAACCTTAATGAATATGAATTGGAAATTTTAAATTGAGTTAAATTGATTAATAGAATATGAAGCTAAATTGA
Source organism: Allium fistulosum (assembly GCA_030737815.1). Taxonomy (NCBI): domain Eukaryota; kingdom Viridiplantae; phylum Streptophyta; class Magnoliopsida; order Asparagales; family Amaryllidaceae; genus Allium; species Allium fistulosum. The sequence continues at coordinate 457,467,230 of CM060901.1, forward strand.
ATTAAATCGATAAAACGATTTCGATTGAAACTAAATTTGAAATTTTATTGAAATTTCTTTTGAATACCAAAGTCTGAAGAGGGACAAATTGGTATGTATTCTGAGATATTCCGACTAGAGTTTGGAATTCATATCTTAAGTTTGAGGAATTATAGGAGATCGAATCTGTCTATCCTTGTGTATCTATCTGTGTTGTTTTCGTGCCTGCGAATTTCGAGGACGAAATTCTTTTAAGGGGGGAAGTCTGTAACGACCCCGAATTTTAATTACATTTAATTGATAATTAAATTAATTTTTGAATTAAAATTTGTTAAATTAAATGATGAAGAGATGCGAGTTTCCCCGAATTCTAATATATTCTATATAAATCATTTAAAATTAAAATATTATATATATGTGTATATATGTATTTGGGCATATACGAGTGAATTTGAAAATAATAAATATATAGATATATATTTGACTTGAATTAAATTGTAAATAAATGGTTTAAAAATATATATAAGTTTTAAATTCAATTTAAATGATACTTTACTATATTATAAAATAAGTAGTTTATAGTAAGAAATGGTTTCTTTTATAAATCATTTCAAATTGTAAAATGTGTTATTTATTTTTAAATAATATTAATAACATTTTTTTGTCTTCTAAGTTAAATGGTGCTAAGATGGTTTTGCAAAACTCTCTCTTCAAAAAATAAACAAAAAAACAAAAACAACAAAAAATAATTCTTGTATATACGTATGTATTTTTCTTAATAAACACCTAGAGTCATGTGTTCAAACTCGTGTGTTCACTCGCCATACTCTGTACCCTTCTCACGTAAGCCCGAAAGGCAGTGCACGATCGGTATATCTGGCCTCAGTTTATCTGAGTTAGGTGTATATATATAAAAATTCTTTTTAATGACGCCTACAGTCGATAGGTGTCACATTCGTGTGTTCACTCGCCATGCTCTGTATTCCGCTCACATAAGCCCACAAGGCATGGGTAATATATCTGGCTTCAGTTTATCAGAGTTAGGCATATGTAAATATTGTAAATATCAATAAAATTTTCAAAAAAATAGAGAGAGTAAGCAAATGAAATCCAAGCACTATTTTAACTTGTTTGATTTGACTTGTTATTGAAAAGAAATGAAAATACCACTTTGATAAACTTTGATAATCAACTAAGGATCCATTTCATAATTACACTGTGTTATCAACCGAAATAACGAGTTAAACTATAGTCTATTTGTTATGATAACTTGATTTTTGTTGGAAATTTTGACAAGTAAAAGGTCTTAAATTTATTGATAATAACCAAAACTTATATTTAACTTATTTGTGTCTATTTAAAAGTAAATCCTTCATTGTAAATATTTTAAAAAACTCACATTCATCTCTTTGTAAATAAATCTTGCATTTTGTAAATATTTTCATATCGCATTTGGATTTTGTAGGTAGTATCCGCTGAAAACCATCACGAGACAACACTCGTCCTACTGAGGACACCTAGAGGTTTAACGGTTTGTTGCATACGCTCAATGCAATCGTGCTCCCTATGAAAACAGATTATCTTAGTTTTTCTTTATTCGAGGACGAATAAAAAGATAAGTGTGGGAGTATTTGATGTGCACGTAAATGTGCATATTTTTTTACCACCATATTTAATATATTTAAATTAAATAAATGATCATATTGGGTATTTTAACCTGTTTAAACCAAAATTCAAATATTTTCAAATTGTCACATATTCATCTTCATATATGGGCAAAATGGTCATTTTTGTGCATTTATTAATATGTGAAAATTTACTTGGAATTTTCTATGTTGTTTTGTAGGAATTTTAGTGAATTTTACAAGTGGCTTCATGAAGATATGCATGCACAAGAGTGAATACAAAGGAATGGAGATGGAAATAATTCAAATTGATGATCATGGAGGACCCCACTTACCCACCCACCTTAATGTACACTTAGGAGCTAATGCACATGCTAAAAGGCCATTAAATCTTCATGCACACTTAATGGTTGATTATTTGAAGTTAGTGATAACTTGGCCACCACACTTCCTTAGAGGGTATTTTGGACGTTCCCAAAAATGTGAATTAGGGTTTTAAACTTGTATAAATACCCCTTATGTTTCATGTAACCCTCTTCTTTATGCTCTCTCTTCCCTTAGCCTCTTAGTTTAGGAAAATAAATCAAAGCTTTCTTTATTTTTTCATGGCTACTTAGCCATTTCTTTTATGTAATTTTTTTCATGCAATTTTAATTCAAGTCTTTTCTTATTTATTTACTTTCATGTTAGTAGTGTAGATCTTCTTTTATTTTGTGCAAGTAGAATAGCTCTTCGTTTAATTTGCTTTCATTTTCCTTTTTTTGTGTGTTTCATGTTGCAGGCTACTTGTGTTGATATGATAACACAAATTAGAGGCTAAAACCCTTCAATTTAGGGGTAATGAAGCTCTCTAATTATGTAGCTTCAACATTTTTGATAATTTTTGCTCTCTTTTGTGCTTAATGACAATGCTTGAAGTGGTTTAACTTGTTGTTTTTGCTTTGAATTTGATAGCCTATATTGTTGACACCAAATACGCTATGCCTAAACAATCACAAACAATAATTACCTCTTCATCCACATATGATGATGGTAATGAAGTGAATATTGAAATTAAAATTTGATGGTCTATATTTGTAATTAATAGATAATAGACCATACTTAAAATAGATTTCATTTTCAAATTTATTGTCATTTTCATGAGAGTTAGTAAGTGGTTTAAGGGGTGTATTATAGTTTGATGGATTATGTTGAGCTAATTAATAACACAAATATGCTATACTTATGATAAACACATCATTTAAATTCACTTATGACCAAAAAAGGAGATCGTAATTTCATATTTTGTTGAACAATATGATCTAGAGAGTGCAATTATCTCTAAATTGTCATTTTATTCTTATAGTTTTTATTCACTTTTGTAGTGTTAGTTTTTACATTTTTTTGTAGTTAAAACATTCGCTGGACTTTGGTATAATTTGATTAAATAGAGATTTAAAATCTAACAATTCCCTACGGTTCGACCCGTACTCGCCACGTACTAACAAATTGTACGCCGTGCGCTTGCGGTAATTTTTATTATAAATTCGTTCGGTTAATTTTCTAACTCGATAGAATTTGGCCGACGCGAACAATCAGCAGAAACATTTCTAACCAGTTTTGTTCTAAAAAGTTTTTGTTAAAAGGAAGCGAATTCCTTAGAAATATCTATTCTATGCTTTATTTCCACACCATCCACCATAATTTGCGAAATGTGATTAATACTTTTCCTTCCATTGGCTATTTGATGTAAATAAGTTGTATTATATTCTCCCTCTTTTAACCAATGTACTTTAGATCGTTGTCCATATAATTTCCTCTTGTGAAATAAGTTTCTTCAATTCGATCTCTTTAAAGTTCAATTCTTCTCTTTCCTGCTTAGATAAATTACTCACTTCTTCTACATAAGTCAATTTCTAGATTTCCACATTTAAAATTAGTTTCCTCTCCTTTATATTTTCAAAAGACTCTTTCTCCCACCTTTTAAGAAACTTCCTAAGATTGCTTAATTTGAAAACCATTTTTTGGCTGCATTTTCTTCACAAACAAAAGAATTCCATCTATCGAAAATCAAATCATCAAAATTCTCTTCATCAAGCCACATTTTCTCAAATCTAAACAACCTAGGGATTTTGAAGTCATCATTTGTGTTTAAAGTGATTAGGCAATGGTCTGAGAATATGGCATTAGAAGCAGTGTGAACTATTAGTGGATACTTATCATCCCATACATCATTAATGAGGAATCTATCTAACTTAGCCACTGTAGGGGCATCCCTACTGTTGCCCCAAGTGAATTTTCTGTTATTTAGTGGAATGATAGTTAATCTACAACACCCAAAAAATCAACGAATTCATTCATGTCTCCTACATCCCCTTCTTTCACCTTAAAATCTAGTAACATTATAATCTCCCCCTATAGTCCATGGACCATTAATTTCAACAGCTAGGTCAATACAGTAATCCCAAACTCCTTGTCTTTCTGACCTAGTCCGTGGCCTATAAATGTTAGTGAGAAAAATATTATTTCCATCAGCAATACTTTTTAGCACTACATGTAACACACTTTTATGTTTTTTTTTCTTGTAACGTAGAAAATTTATCACCTCTTCATCCCACGAACAAACCCACAGAACTACCAATAGAAGCCACAAAACTCCATCTAAAAAAATATTTCCCCCCAAAGAAGTAAAGTGAAAATTATTTGGATTAGTAATTTTTGTTTCTTGACGCATGACTATATCTACATAATGTCATAATAGAATGTTTTTAACATTAGCATTTTTTTAGGGGTGCTAAGCCTTTAACATTCCAGGTGACAATCTTCATGTGGTAGAGTTATACCTTAATGTTTCAATAGATTTTAATAAATCTAAATCATTTTCCCCATTATTGAAAACTAAACCTACTCTTTTAGTCGTATGTAAAGCTGAGCAGAAGAAATAGAATTCAAGACATCATGCATATGAATACTATTTATATGGAAAAAACCAACGCAGCGGAAAACAACTAGATCATGATTATAGTGAGACGAAACAAATAGAGATAAACACTAGAACAGACAGTCATAGATCAATCAATGTAGAAAAATAAATAACACCAATATTTATAGTGGTTCCACTACCGCGAGGCAGTGTACGTCCACTTGGGGAGAGGAGATTTTATTAATCACTTAAAGATTAGAGTTACAAGATTGATTCACTTTTGAAGGCTATACATAAGAAGAATTAACAATACAGACAAAATTCTGTAGAGTTTCAGCTCTTTAGGATGGCTGCCATTGTTGTCTAGAAGCTCCACTATTTATAGAGTGAAGAAATGAGGAGGGGTAGCTGCTATATAGCAGCCCTGAGGTTTGGTTCGGCAAATTTGGTCCGGCATGATTTGGTCCGGCAATCAGTGGTCCAGATCTGGACCGACTTAGCTTACAACACATCTCGTTCGGCATTAGTTCCCTGAACCAAATTATGGACCGTCATGCTTATATACCGAACGAGATTTTTGTTCGGCATCACCAAATCACCGAACGAGAATTTTGGTTCGATCTTCATCTTTACTTTTCACAATACCGAACGAAGCTTCCCTCCGGCTTCTTTCAAAAGCTTCTCCTCACTCCAAATGAAGCTGCTCCTCCACTGCCGAACCAAACATCAGCCTACCGAATGAAGTAGTTCGTTCGGTCTCCACCCTACACCGATCTAGTTCCACCGAACCAAAATAGTGGTTCGGAAATTCTTCCTGGAGCTTGCTTCTAGGGTTAGGGCTTCCTCCTTCCTCGTCGATGCTTCTCCAATGGCTTTTTCCTGAATTTAGGTATCAATTTCTAACAATCTCCACCTTGATACCGAATTCCATACAAGCCTTCCAACTCCATCTACACCTTCATGCTTCAAGCAATGGATACTTACCCAATAAGCTTCGGCAATACCATCACCCATTACACTCTGTCAACGAAATCCGGCAAGGCCACCGCCCATCAACAAAGTGTTCGAAGTATGTGGAACCTATCAATCTCCACCATGAAGACAAACGTCTACATGAACTATCTCAACTCTCCCCCCGTGCCACCCCGTGGCACCTAGCATTTCATTAAGCGAATCAATTCCGAGAAATGCTCGAACTTAGCAACAGGCAATGGCTTGGTAAACATATCTGCTGCATTCTCCTTTGTGTAAACCTTCTGAAGACGAATTAGCTTCTCTTCACTCATCAAGACAAGGAACGACTCTCTCACCTCAATATGCTTCGTCCTCGAGCTGTATGCCAGATTTTCAGCTAACTGAATTGCACTTTGACTGTCATAATGCACATTCACTCCTTTGTATGCGAAGCCCAAATCACACAATAATTGCCTTAAATAAAGCGCCTACTTAGCTGCTTCAACCGTAGCTATGAGCTCTACCTCTGTAGTAGACAAAGCCACAATCGTTTGCAACCTCGCTCTCCAACTGATCGCTGTCCCACCAATGGTGAACACATATCCAGAGGTTGACTTCCTTCGATCTCTATCACCGGCATAGTCGGAATCAAAAAATCCAACCAAGCTGAAATCTCTTCCTCTGCCGTCAAATACAAGTCCATGGTTTGGAGTTCCTCTAAGGTATCTGAAGATACACTTCACTGCTTCCCAATGCGTATTTCCTGGATTCGCCATGTATCTACTCACCAATCCAATAGCCTGTGCAATGTCAGGCCTAGTGCAGACCATGGCATACATCAAGCTGCCAACTGCACTTGCATATGGGACCTTCATCATATAAGCCTTGTCCTTTTCCGAGATCGGAAAGCCTATACTAGAAAGCTGTATGTGCAAAGGCATGGGTGTGCTGATTGCCTTTGCCCCTTCCAGGCTAAACCGAGCAAGCACCTTTCGAATGTACTCCTTTGAGTGAGGCTCAAAAGTCCTAGCTTTCTATCCCTTTTGATTTCCATACCCAAAATTTTCTTTGCTTCTCCAAGGTCCTTCATTTCGAGTTCCGCTTTTAGATTTAGCTTCAAACTATCGGTTTCAGCTTTATCCTTGGAAGCAATCAACATATCATCCACGTACAAGAGTAGGTACACCCATATATCATTCTTTAAATGCTTGAAGTACACACAAGCGTCTTTGATGCTACGATCAAAACCAAGTGAAAGCATAAAAGAGTCAAACCTCTTGTACCATTGTTTAGGCGACTGCTTTAGTCCATACAATGACTTCTTCAATTTGCAAACCCAATTTTCTTTTCCATCTACAAAAAATCCTTCTAGCTACTTAATGTAGACGGTCTCATCCAAGTCTTCGTGCAAGAAAGCGGTTTTCACGTCCAGTTGCTCTAGCTCCAAGTCATGAGTAGCGATGATAGCGAGCAAAATGCGGATGTACGTATGCCTCACTACTGGAGAGAATATCTCATCATACTCCAATCCCTTTCTTTGTGAAAACCCTTTAGCAACTAGTCTAGCCTTGTATCTCCCATCATCCTTCACCTTGAATACCCACTTGCAACCTATGACTCGACTTCCTTGAGGAGGTGGTACCAAATCCCAAGTCTTGTTCTTTTTCAACGACTCTAACTCCTCTTCCATAGTGCACATCCACTTCGAACTGTCACATGACTTCAAAGCTTCATTAAGGTCAAGCGGCTCCTCATGAACAGCATGTAGGGCATAGTCAAACTGTTCACTAAGGCTAAGGTTCGCAAACTGCCAATCACCATACCTTTCGGGTGGCCTAATAGTCCTACGACTGACCCGAGTAGGTACTGCTTCGCCTAAACTCCTTTAAGCTCCACCTTGAACTAAACTTCCTCTAGATTCATGCATATCACCAACACTAATAGAAGGTACCTGTGGACTATCCTGTGATTTTTTATCAAGTGCGTTTTCCTCGACAGCATCAACAACAACTCTACTATTTGGCTAGAACACGGGAACTTCTTCCATCTCATTGGGCCTATTAGAATCTTCTAATGTAGTAGGTAGCTTCTCCTTCGGATTGAACATAGTAGACTCATCAAATGTAACATGTCTGGAATGAATAATCTTCCGATCAACAGGGTTCCAAATTCGATACCCTTTGATACCATTGGTGTATCCCATTAGTATGCCCTTGTATGCTCTAGCCTCCAACTTGTCATCGCCTGTATGGTGAACGTACACAGGACAACCAAAAATTCGGAAGTAACCAAGATACACTACTTTACCTCTCCACTTTTCCTCTAGAATCGTCCCATCTATGGCTGAGCACGGAATTCGATTTATGATATGCGCCGTAGTTGATATTGCCTCGGCCCAAAAGACTATAGACAAGCCCGCCGTCAATCTCAAGCAACGAGCCTTCTCCAGTAGAGTCTTGTTCATCCTTTCTGCAACCCCATTGGATTGCGGATCTCTGGGTGTAGTGAAATGTCTCTAAATGCCATACTGCCTACAGAAATCGAGGAACTCCCTAGAGACAAATTCACCGCCATTGTCAGATCTCAGCACCTTCAACCTAGAACCAGATTGGTTCTCAACCAGCGCTTTTCAGTCTTTGAACTTCTCAAAACTCTTTGATTTGGCCTTCATCACATACACCCATACTTTCCGAGAAAAGTCATCAATGAAAGAGACAAAATACTTTGCTCCTCCAAAAGGAGTAGCAACTGGTCTCCAAACATCTGTATGCACGTACTCAAGTACCTGCCTCGACTTATGGAGTCCAACTCCAAAAGATACTTTAGTTTGCTTGCCTAACACACACTCTTGGCAAAAGTCCATCTTGTCGAAGCTTTCTCCTTTGATCATCTTCTGTCTCCAAAGCAACTCTAAGCCCTTCTCTGAAATATGACCCAACCTGAGATGCCAAAGCTTTGTGGCATCCAATGCACGAGAACTATATACTCCAACACACGACTCTCCAAGAATTATGGTTCCTTTCAGCAAATACAGATTTCGGAACACATCTCCTTTCATAAGAACTAGTGCACCTCTTGAAACCTTCAGACTATCCTTATCGATAGCTACCTTGCATCCCAAAGAAGCCAATTGTCCTAAAGAAATTAAGGACTTTTGAAGACTTGGAACATACCGGACACCTGTCAAAGTGCGTATCACTCCATCAAACATCCTGATCCTCACTGTACCTTCACCCATTGCTTTAGAGCTAGCATCATTACCCATAAGAATAGAGCTTCCCTCTCGTACAACGAAAGAACTGAAGTAATCCTTATTAGGTGTCATATGGAAAGACGCCCCCGAGTCCAGCACCCGATGGTCTAAGACATCCGACACTGCTGCAGACAACACATCGTAAGATACAGACTTCTCCACCGCAAATGATGAAGATCCGTCTTCTTCCTTCTTCTTCAAATCTGGACAATCCTTTTTCCAATGACCAGGTTTCTTGCAGATAAAGCACTTCCCATCCTTAGACTTTCCTCTCCTACCATTACCGGGCTTCCTGGACTTGGAACGCCCTCTAGAGTGCCAATTCTTCTTATCTTCTCTACCTCTTTCATTAAACAGGCCATGACTACTACTTCCGCATCTACTTCCTTCACTTATCTCCTTCGTCTGATCTCTCAAGCCCTCAGATAGAATGCCTGACTTCACATCTTCCACTGTCAATGTGTCTCTAGCGAAGATAAGGCTGTTAGCAAAACCTGTGTAACGCTCTGGAAGAGAACACAAAAGAATCATTGCCATTTGCTCCTCATCTATCTTCAAGTCAACAGTCTTCATCTTCATTATGAGATAATCAAAGAAATTAATATGTTCCTTCACTGAAGTACCCTCTCTCATCCGCATGGTGAAAAATGTCTTCGGTAATATCAGACGATTAGTCAGAGATTTATTCAAGTAGAGATTTTCTAGCTTGGTCCAAATGCCCCTAGCAGTTGTCTCACTGCTAATCTTTGAGATGACATTCTCTCCCATAGCTAGTTGTAATGTAGTAAACGCCCACTTATCCATCTCCTTCCTTTTCGTGACTGAGATGTCAGCCCTCAACTCCTCAGGTGAAAACACTACTGGATGGACTTCATTCCTCATTAGAATAGCCTTCATCCTCCATTGCCACTTCTCGAAGTCTTTATCCCCATTCCATTTCTCAATTGCCAACTGTGATCCTGACATGATATACATCCCTCTAGTATAGGGTCTTGTAACAACTGGAGTCGCTTCATCTCCTGCCATAGCGTCTAACACTCCTCAATCAACCTTGATGCTCCGATACCAGACTATTGGGGAAAATCACTTCAGATAATCTGTCTAAGGGAATAAAAAACCCAACGCAGTGGAAACAACTGGATCGTGATTGTAGTGAGACGAAAAAAATAGAGATAAACAACAGAACAGACAGTCACAAATCAATGCAATGCAGAAAATAAATAACACTAGTATTTATAGTGGTTCCCGCGAGGTAGTGTACGTCCACTTGGGGAGAGGTGATTTTATTAATCACTGAAAGATTAGAGTTACAAGATTGATTCACTTTTGAAGGCTATACATAAGAAGAATTAACAATACAAACAAAATTCTACAGAGTTTCAGCTCTCTAGGAAGGCTGCCATTGTTGTCTAGAAGCTCCATTATTTATAGAGTGAAGAAATGAGGAGGGGTAGCTGCTATATAGCAGCTCTGAGGTTTGGTTCGGCAAATCTGGTCCGACATGATTTGGTCCGGCAATCAATGCTCCAGATCTGGACCGGCTTAGCTCACAATACATCTCGTTCGACATTAGTTCCCCAAACCAAAATTATGGACCGGCATGCCCAAATACCGAACGAGATTTTTCGTTCGGCATTACCAAATCACCGAACAAGGATTTTGGTTCGGTCTTCATCTTCACTTTTCACAATACCGAACGAAGCTTCCTTCCAGCTTCTTTCAAAAGCTTCTCCTCACTCCAAATGAAACTTCTCCTCTACTATCAAACCAAACATCAGCTAACTACCGAACGAAGTAGTGCATTCGGTCTCCACTTTACACCGCTCTAGGTTCACCGAACCAAAATAGTGGTTCGACAATTCTTCCTGGAGCTTGCTTCTAGGGTTAGGGCTTCCTCCTTCCTCGTCGATGCTTCTCCAATGACTTTTTCTCTAATTCAGGTATCAATTTCTAACAAAAACGTCTTACCAGATGTTGAAGGAACATGCTCCATTGATTTCAGCCTAGCTCTCCTATCGGCTTTAGCAAGCACATCTTCATTTTGGCCTAAAAATCTAGCACTCCTCCTTAAGATTGTGACATCTTCAGCAAATTCTTATTCTTTCCCAGTCACTTGCTTGTTGCCTCTTCAAAAGAAATGGAATCGTCACTAATAGCTATAACTGATGGTGATTTTTCCACAATTTGAATGCTATCTTCTTCTAAGTCCTTAGCTTCATCATAACGAATTATTGCTTTACCAACTTCCATCCTAGGGTTTACATTTGTTTCCTTTGGTCCTGTATATCCAATTTTGATCATATTTTCATCACTAAGTCAGCTATAACATCTTGGACAATTACTTGATCATAATCAAAATCTGCAATCTACACATTGTCCCTTAATTTTTTACTTCCATCATCATTCATTACAGCAACATCATTGATCACGGCAGACTTTTTAGAGGCAGTCTTCTTCTTTGTAGCATTAATCTGACTGGTAACATCAACATTGTCAATGACATTCACTCCAACATTCACATGAGAAACATTACCCCCTTTTTCAATAGCAGCAGTTGTATCCTTCTTTCTCCAAATCACTCTATTCTTTGAGTCAAATTTCATGTTAAACCATGCATCGACATCAATGTCTCCACAACATAAGTAAGTTGCAGCTCCACTCTATAGAAATTCCCACCTAAAGTAATATCAAGAAAAGCTGGTAAAGGAACCGAAGCATCTCTGTCAATTTCAACATTTAGATACAAGTAATCAAACTTTGCTTCATCAGCTTTATCAAGACTCACAACGTCACCAATACTCCACAACACCATAGCCAGAACGTCTCTATCCCAACAAAAATCAGGAAGATGTGAGAGCCTAATCCAAGTTCTATCACACATAATTATCTTTTCTGCACCTGCCCTTAAACACCATAGCCTCAATCTAATACTCCTATTATTAAAGGCGATAGCTTTTCTCATAATAGCATCAAGGGCTAGATCAAAACTAGGGAATGAAACCTTGAACTCATGATGATATTTCTTAATTTTCCAATCAAGGGATTTTATTATTCTTGCCCTGGGTATAACCTGAATTAACTTTTGGATAATGAACGGATTGTAGGTAGTCTCTTGGTTTTTATGGACCGATCTTCCAAGTTTAGTCCATATAATCCAACCAAATAACTAATATAATAATTCTACCATTATATTGACAAATGAAGTTCCTCATCATTTTGTCATTGGGGTTTTTAGTTACCAGCCTTTTGAACCTGAGATACTTATGTTTTTTTTAATGATTTTTGATTGCTGATAGCATCCCAAACAGGGAGGGCATGAGTCGGCCAATCGAGGATCACTTTATTTGATTTTGATCAACAAAAATGATCCTCGAAGTCATTTAGACGACTTTGTGGATCACTAACTTAGCCAGCATTATTAATGTTAACTTGGATAGCCAAGATTAATAATGTCAGATAAGTCTGGGTGCAACATTAAAAACTATTACCATTGCATACTTATTTGGCTTTAACAATGTTGGATAAGGCAACTGTAATATTTTTAACCGTAGCATATCTCCTATATATATTTCATGTTTTAGCCATTGTACAAACAAAATATATTTCTATACTCTTATTTTTGTCATGCATTTATTCTAAAAAAAAGATCATATTTATTTAGTCGATAAATATCAAATAGCCAAAGTGGAAAGAAGCCAATGAATTCGACATACATAAAGTTTCAAATAAGTAACTAAAATTCAGTTTTTTATGATAATTCTTTGCCAAAACAATAGAGTAATCAAAATTCTCAGCAAAGGTCTAAGTTTGTTCTTATTGACAATTGAAACAACCGAGTCATAGATATAATGATCAACAACCAACCAACCAACCGTTAAATGTCAATCTCTAATATAAATCGCAAAATTTTAGGGTAACTCACAGGTTACTATAATCAAAATCCCAACTGATTTTTTTGATGGAGAACTTAGTCAAATACAAAATGATTTTGTAGATTATGTAGATGATGAAAATTTATGGGATGGAAACAATGATTTTAGTCAAGAATCCCAACGGAATCAAATAAAAATGAATCTAGGAGGGATTAACATCAATGAGCCATCAAATCCTTAAAATAGTGAACTACTGCCTGAAAATTCACATCAAAGAAGATTTTTGAATGATGAAAAAGAAGAATTTGCTTTTTATTAGGTGGATTGTTATATAGATCCAAAGAAAGGTACATCCCAAACTGAATTCTCCTTTTGGGAATCTATTTCAAACTTGTTCCATTTTCGTTTTACTAATAGTATTCATAGAAGCGTCAACTTGCTAAAAAATCAATGGAGACGAATTAACAACAAATGCCAAAATGACATGAGGTAATGGCAATGTTGATCACTAGACAGCAAAGCGGGGCCACAAATATCAATTTGGTATGTTTTTATTAGCAACCATTATCACAGCTGACTATAATATAAGAAAACATCTAATGATATAAAAATTTCAACTTGCAAGGGCTCATGTAATGCATGTACAAGAAAATAAGGGAGTTGCCATCAATTGTCTACACGTATGTAATTACGCAAAGGAGGAAGACAAATGGTGCACGGTTAAAAAGTAGCACATCGCCTTTCAATTTGCTCCAAGAAGAAAATGTTGACTCAAGTACATGTAATTTTTACATCCTAAAAGTACTTGAAGATCAAGATTCCACTCCAATTCACAATAATGATGCTAGGTGAGCATCGGGAAAGCGAAGAGTAATGGATAAAACTAATTACACTGCTCAATATGAAGGAATAGTGCAACGTATGTTGGATGTACAAAATGAAACAAAAGCAATGGAGGATGAAAAAGAGAAGAAGAGAACATAGAAATGGATATAGTGAAAAGTTGAGAAAGACGAAAGAAGGAGAGAAGAAGACGTCGTCATGAGAGTTCATGGAATTCCAAAGAGAGAAAATTCAAGAAAGATGCAAATTTCAAAGGAAATTATTTATAAACCATACAAGTAGAAGATGTGGACTTAAAAATCAGGATTGGTGAATAAAATAAGGGACAAATGAAATTAAATCTGAATAAAAAGAAATAGATCAGATCCTCAGTTTTTAATTGTCTGTAAATAAGCAAAAGGATGGCGACTATTTTTAACATAGCGCCAACATAAATAAAAGGAACATATTAGCCTAATTTTGTTACTAGGCTAACTTATGTATGATTTCAACCTATATATATATATATATTTATATACATACATACACATATATATATATGTGTGTGTGTGTGTGTGTTTTTGTGAATGAATCCTCCTATGAAGTTAATAGGCTGAAAAGAAAGTTTATGAACTTAGATTTTATACCTGTATGCATTTGGCGGGCCAGGTTGTGTTTTCTCTACCGGTAGGCATTTGGCGGTCCAGGTTATGTTTTCTTATACCTGTAGGCATTAGGCGGTCCAGGCTACGTTTTAATACTTGTAGACATCAGGCGGTCCAGGTATCGTTGCGAAACCTGTAGGCATCAGGCGGTCCAGGTTCGAGGCTTTATGGGATATTGTTTGGTACTTCATAGTGTAGGCATAAGGGGACCACTGGCAACTCTGCAACATAGGCATCAGGCGGTCCGTTGCGGGATACATGATGTAGGCGAAATGTGGTCCATCATGTTTGTGGGATTTTTTTCGGTTGGCTGTGATGTAAGCATTTGGCAGTCCAAGTTATAGCTGTAGGCATTTTATGGTCCATCCGCAGAAACCGAGGATACTGTTATCCCGCCTTTTGTCAAGGCCGTGACACCAAGAAATTAACTAGAAATCGAAGACAGTTTGGCTCAGAGATCGGTTATGCACAGGTTCACTATGGACACTAGTAAATTTTGCCCAAGATCGGATCGAGCTACAATTGATATGACATGACAAGCAAAGCTTTGAAAGGCAAAGTGTAACGACCCGAAAATTTCGAACCCGAAAATTCCAGATAGTTAGAAGAAAAAGAAAAAGAAAAGAGATAGAAGAAAGAAACAGAACAAGACACAGATTCTCACATTCGCAACGGATCAAAATACAATATCAAATAATAATATCAGTTATACAAAGAAAACTGTATTTGTTAATTACATTTTTATACATCAGAGTTACAACATTCACAAATATACTAGACAGTTAGAATTAACATGTCTCTAACAACTATAATATATCACAGCGGAATATACTCCATACGTTCCTGCCATCCAGCTCGCCTCTTGAGCTCCAGAACGTCCTTACCTGAAATCTGTAATACTCGGTCTGACCCGAGCATTACATCAAAGTAACACCCGGGTCAGGCTGGAAACTAGCGTGAGTAAACCCATCTAACATGGAATACTAAGATATAAACTTATTTAAAATCCGGGTAACTCGTACCTTCTACGAGTTCTCAAGTTATTTAAGTCAACACTTATTTCCACAATGTCTAGGGATCACTACTCAGTTTTAAATATCCATGATTTTTAACCCTTTAATTCCAGCCTGTTTGATTCCACACATCACATTTAAAATGAACTTAGAATTACAAATCGAAGTGGTTTCGGATATCGCTGATATCCGATCCCGGTCTCTTCGAATTCAAATGTCATCTTAACCCAAGTTATTTAAATGTAATACAATTCAAACTTTAAATGCAAGATGTCACTTTTACCTAGTATTTCATCATCAATAGATAACCACATTTTTACTGTTCAACCCAAACATATCATATCACAAAACTTTCATATCAGAGATATCAATCAATTCAAGGCATTCAATATAATCCACCAATAGGAATTATTAATCCATATTAAATTTATTTAATTAATTCAAATTAAATTAGTTACTTAAGAATTAATCACCAATTCCCTGCTTAATCAATCATTAATTAATTACAATCCTTTAATTAATTAATCACTCCTTAATTACCTTATAAACTTATTAATTAATCTTTAATTACAGATTAATTATTCTTTAACTATTAATTAATAAACCTTAATTATTAATTAATAAAACTTAATTTCAAATTAATTTATTCTTAATTACAAGTTAATCAATCCTTAATTATCAATTGATTAATCTCTAATTATTTAATTAACTAAGACTTAATTACAAATTAATTAACCTCTAATTAATTAACTTTTAACCCTTAATTATTAATTTATTAATCCTTAATCATTAATTAAATTAATTAATTAATTACTCCTTAATTATTTCATTAACTACCAAACCTAAATTATGAAGTTAATTAACCTTAATCAATCTTTAATCTCTTAAGATTTAATCAATTAAAAGATAAACCATTTATCTTTATTATTTAATCCTTATTTAATAACCTTTGGAAATAAATAATCATCAATACATTAATTAACTTAATATCTTTAAGTTAGATTAAGGATTATAAAATACTTCATTTTCTCAATTATTCACTTAATTAAAAAAATTAAGTTTATAAACTTTAAAACAAAAGTTATATAGATTAAAACATTTTTAACTTAATAAATTTGGAATAATTTATTTTGAAAACCATTAAATTAAATAACCACCTAATATTTAATTATTCAAATCAAGATAATTTAATTTCAAAACAATTTGCATTTATAGTCTCTATAATTTGGAAATTTGTTTTAAAGTTGATCAATATCTTTGTTTTAAAACTTATTTTAAATCTTTGCCATCTCTTTTTGTTTATAAACTAGTCAACCATTTACTTTAAATTTTGAAAACTGTAAAAATTTAAAAATCTGGAAGCTTAACTCCACTAGCCCGAGACAACGAACAAAACCCGGCCATTACTAGATTTTCTCGAGTCCTACTTCGAGTTAACCCACATACTTCTTTTGCTTCGAGCAAAACCAACATTTCCCCGAGTTCGACCCGATGAAAAACTCATCTTCCCCAATTCCACAAACAGCCCAGACAACAATATGTGCACGCGTGCACGTGCACCAACGATCATCGTCGCTCCGTCCAACTACAATAGCTTTATCACATTGCCGTTGACTCCCACAGTCCCTCCGACCACCCAGAGTTTTCGATTTCACCTGAATTCGAAATCGAGACATCGAGCATACCCGATCCCAAACTTCGATCGCCAAAAACCATCAAGTACTTCCACCACCGTTCGTCAGCGACCCCGTAACCATTACCAGGGCTCCACCGATAACCCACGCCATTTTTCCCTCCGGTCCAGTGCAACTCGATTCATCAGAGACGATGAAATTCGACTCTCTGACATCCTCAACCAAAACAACTGCTAAACCCTAAATCATCGACGCCACGCCTCACCGTTGATCAGAAATTTCGACCACCAATTTTCCTGAGTTCACTAACCATCAAGCTACCCTCGACATCAACCCCAACCCATGAATTGCCGTCGATCATCAGATTTAGATAAAAACGTGTTTTCCGTTCAACCTTAAATTTCTTGGTCAATTTAAACCTAAAAATTCTGAAATGATTATTAAAATTCATGATTTGAACTACGCATTTATTCCTATAATCAATACTTGAAAATTCGATCCTCGAATTTTTCCAGTTTGAACCATTCCTCTGTAATCTTAACTTTTTGATAACTTACTTAATATAAATTCTTAAAACTATTTTTACAATTCTTATTATAGTCTTATCATCAACTTTTGTTTAGATATCAAAGCCTATAATTAATTCTTTTGGGTGATATAGATTTTTGAACAGGTTTTAAACCCTGTAAACCTAAAATCAGAGGAACATACAGACATGCACACATCTTTCAATGTATATATATGCACATATACACAGGTATGCCCTATCAACATCATATGAAATCTAGATTCAATCAGATTTCAAGCTTTTATAAGGTAGTTTGCTCACAGGATATTGAAACAGAGAAGATTGTTAACATGCAAACCTATATATAACAGATTCAGTTTTAAAGATAGAAGTTTGCTCACATAAATATCAGTTGTATACCTAGGCATCACATCCTTTCACTTATGCAAGTAATATTTGAGACATTTCTATAATCAAATCTTGCATGCATTCAATTTTAAAGTAGAATTTTTTTTTTCAAGAGGTAGAGTTACTCATTGATATTATTAAACAGAGGATAAGCTGAGTTGTAGTTGCATCACAAGCCTTTGAAAACAGGACTGCCTTTTGATTTTTTTATTTACTGCTAGTCTGTTGATCCTTGGCCTAAAATGTTTAGGTTGATTCTTCCCTTGATTTAGTTTTGAAGTTGCTTGAAGATTGCTTTTGTTTAAAACTCAGGTTTGCTTGCAGGCTAATTATCACTGATTGAAGAAATGCAGGCTAGTTCGCTTTTAAAAAAATGATTTGCAGTTTTTGATAGATTATTGGATTTTATTCAGGTTTGAGGAAGATGTTAATTTCCGATCTTGATTCTGGTTTTGAAAAGGGTTTGAGGAGTGTTATTTACATTTTTGTTTCTTATTTTGAAAAGAAGGTAGGAAAAGAGAAATGGAGAGAAGAAATGGATGAATATATAGGCTAAATTTATGATTATTTAAAATAAAATTAAAATAGTGACACTTGTTTATTCATCTAACATTTGTCATTTATACTTATTAATCAACTTACATTTGTTAAATTCTATCTATTTAACTTACATGTGTACTTATGCATGTTTTATTTATTTTTGAATGTTTTTATAAAGCTTTTATTTAATTTACTATTTAATAAATACATTACTTAATTTATATAAATACAATCCTTTAAAGAAAATAATATAAAACAAATTACATTCTAATAAAATCATACATACATATTTTTAAATCCAAATATTTTAAGGTATCTATCTTTTGAATTTGAATTTAATAAAAGAAGATTATTAAATTAATATTGTCAAACTTAAATAATTATATTAGGAGATTATCAATAAAATATTTATCCAGATATTTATAATCCAACTTTTATAATATTTTCAAATTCATTTACATATTCAGATATCCTTTATTTTCAGAATTTTTTTTATCTGTTCAATTGTATAAACCAGTTAGTCATTCAATTATCAGATGTTCAAAATACGGGTTATCACATTCCTACCCCCTTTTAAATCTTTTCGTCCTCGAAAAGGAACGAAGCCAAAATTTCTTCTATACTTAAAATCAGATAAATTATTCTTTGATCATTTTTAAAACACTCTTAAAATCTATATAATATTATAAAATAATTTTATAAAAATACTTTTATAACTCGATGTTTCAACAAGTCCATCCTTGTTCTCACAGAAATTTTGTTATACGTTGATCAGACGTAGGACTGAAAATCTATAAGGACTTAGCAAACCCATTTTCAACACCCAGTGAAAATACTTGGAAATTTTTTTATTGAAAATATAGAAAACAGTTTTGAAAATAGAGGAAATATCTTGGGTGAGAATGCTCTGGAAATCATCATCCCCATCCATGGTCACAGTTACATCACGGGTTACGTTGCCAGCGTAGCAAAAGTCCATGTAACTGATGACAACATGGAACCCACAACAGATCGCAGTTACATCCAGGGTTACGTTGCCATCACAGCAAAAGTCCCTGTAACTGTTGGCTCTCAGCGGCACAAACGATTTTCGCTGTCAAAATGAAACTTCTCCACATAGGTCGTAGTCTACCGATATAAAATTAAACATAGAATGTTGGCTCTCAGCGGCACACATGACTTTCGCTATGTTACCATAGTGTCGCAGTCTACCGATATAAAATCAAACATAGACTGTTGGCTCTCAGCGGCACACACGACTTATGCTATGGTCTGCAGTAGATCGCAGTGACGTCGAGTGAAACTATCGTCACAACATAACCCAAATGCCTCTGTGGGCACCAGCCCCTCGACTTTCGCTACACAAATAATCCTCAGGAACTAGTTTTGTCCGGACTCCTCACAGGATCAACTTTAGAATCCCCCCTTGGGGTTCAAGGCAGTACCACCCAGTGGCACTCCTGAGAAGTTCACTTCAAGGGAGCGCCTTTTCCCCCAGAGCTATTCTCAAAACACTTTATACTATATACTTATAGTATCTTCAAATCATACCCTTTATGATTTATATCAAAATCTCTTTTTCACAAAATCGATATCCAAAATCGATAGTTCCAAACTTGGCTTTCCAAATTCCCAAAACTGATTTTCCTAAAAATCAAAAGCCTTTCCAAAATCCATAGGTTCCCAAAACCTTTTCCAAAATCATTCTCATAAGATCCTTTAT
Source organism: Allium fistulosum (assembly GCA_030737815.1). Taxonomy (NCBI): domain Eukaryota; kingdom Viridiplantae; phylum Streptophyta; class Magnoliopsida; order Asparagales; family Amaryllidaceae; genus Allium; species Allium fistulosum. The sequence goes on from CM060901.1 coordinate 457,487,128, forward strand.
ATATATATATAGATATATATGACTTTAAAAATCTTTGGATCACTTCAACTTGTATAAAACCTCTTTTATACTTCAAATACTTCCAAAAACCCTTTTTTATTCTGGCTAGATTCAATAAGGGAAGTTTATCATATTACAAAATATAACTCTATTTATTGCCAAATCAAATATTCAAGTTTGATTTCTTTATAAAGTTATTTACTATATTACTTACCTCCATAAAGTAAATTTCAACCAAAGAAATATCCAATTCCATTATATTTCACAAATTATACTTTTCATTTCAAAGACCATTTTACAATCCTTATCCACAAATTTCAATATCAATTTCATTCAAACTCGTACGATGTACACATATCATCCGTACGCAATATCAATCTGATCGCACACTCGATCACACAATTTCTCTTCCGAACTAGTATCGTCCACCCGACTTTCTAGTGCGGACTCAGATCTGGTTTCTTGATAAGAAACCGTCATTCTCCTTACCATGATAGAGAATATCCAGAACCAATCAAAAACCCATATCTAGGTTCGCCGTTGAAAATCGAGCGAAAAATCCCAACTCGGATCGATAATACTATCTCGAAATTCTGTGTTCGAATCTGGATCAAATCACTATGCGAATAGAATAATATACGTATATCCTACGTATTTATCTTTATTGGTTATTAGCCAAATCAATTCTCTTTTCTATTCACATTTCCTTTAATTCCATTTACTTATTCTCAATTGCTTCCATTTCCAATTGAGTTATTACTTCAATTACAAACAGTTTGAACTCTGACCAATTTAAATTTAAAAATAGCTTGAAAAAGTTTAAAATAGATAAGTAGTTGAAAAATAGTTATTAGTTTGTAAAATAGCTGTAAAATAGTTAAGTAATTGTAAAACAAGCTTAAGATAGTTTGGGTTTTAAGAAGAAAGATTGTATAGTAAATAGTTTGGAAAAAATATATTTGTATTAAAACAATTTATTTTGAAAATAATCTAGAGCCAAACTGTTTAATTTCCCAATCTCCATTTCCAATTAATTTCCCATCAATTCAATTTAAATTCCACTTTCATTTAAATTGACTCAATTCTTCAATTTCCATTGAAATTGATTTAATCTCAATTCAAGTTGAATTATCCTTAATTCCTTTCCAAATTCAAACCAAATTCCATTTGATTTTTAAACTTATTCAACTTTAATCACAATTCCAAATTATTTCAAATCAAATCCAATTTAAACAAATTTTATTCAAATCTCAACTTAAAACCATCTCGAATTATATAATTTCGAGTTAAATTTTAAATGTTGATTTAATCCTTTAAATCAAATTAACCCTTACTTTAAAATCAAATCAACCTTTATTTTTTTATTTATTTAACAACTTAAATCTTTAAATCATTTATTTCTGAATCCGAATTCCAAAATTTCATTTTAAAATTATCTTTACTTAACTTATTATAAAGTTTAAATAAGAATTCAAAAACAATTTAATCTTCAGATTTTAATTTGTTATCCATTTCTAACTTCAAAATCAATTCTCAGTTTCATAGATTATTTATAACAATAGAATGATATCAGGATAAATAAACATCCAAATTTATCTTAACACCAATTTACAGCATCCATTTTCAATTTCCAGATCTCAAACCCATTTTGAGATCACTCATAACTCCCATTTAAATCAACCATTTAACTACCCAAGTTAAATTTCAATTTCACCTTAAAATTTCCAATTCAAGTTGTTCATTCTAAACTCATTTAACTTTTCTTAAGTTAAATTCAATTTAATCCATTCAACTTTACCCAATTTGAATTCGAATTTCAAATATCTGGATTTAGATTTAAATTTTCACAGTTTTAAATTACCTTCAATTCCAATTAATAAGTCATACTCACCTAAAAGTTTTATTTCCCTGAAACATTTCATTTTACTTAATCATTTACAACATTTCATTATCAACCATCTATGATAATAACCAAGATTATCATATTTGGAAACCAATTCATTATTATCTTTATTTCTACAAATTCAAGATTTTAATTTCAGTTTGGATTCATTTCAAACTTATCTTCATTCAATTTTAATTTGGTTGTATTTCTGTTACCACTTAATTTAATTCCAATATTTTAACAACCAATTACCTTAATATTTATTAGAAAGAAATATCATTTTATATATCAAAATATATTTTTATATAAAATCATTTAAAATCCTTATATAAGAAAATAACAATTACGCTCTCATATATATATACACTCAACTCGTTCTAGGGTACCATTGACCCTATCCTTAACGAGTAATCCTAACAGAGCCAAGGTTCTCGCTTAACCTTCGCTTTGATACCAAATGACATGACAAGCAAAGCTTTGAAAGGCAAAGTGTAACGACCCGAAAATTTCGAACCCGAAAATTCCAGATAGTTAGAAGAAAAGGAAAAGAGATAGAAGAAAGAAACAGAACAAGACACAGATTCTCACATTCGCAACGGATCAAAATACAATATCAAATAATAATATCAGTTATACAAAGAAAACTGTATTTTTTAATTACATTTTTATACATCAGAGTTACAACATTCACAAATATACTAGACAGTTAGAATTAACATGTCTCTAACAACTATAATATATCACAGCGGAATATACTCCATACGTTCCTGCCATCCAGCTCGCCTCTTGAGCTCCAGAACGTCCTTACCTAAAATCTGTAATACTCGGTCTGACCCGAGCATTACATCAAAGTAACACCCGGGTCAGGCTGGAAACCAGCGTGAGTAAACCCATCTAACATGGAATACTAAGATATAAACTTATTTAAAATCCGGGTAACTCGTACCTTCTACGAGTTCTCAAGTTATTTAAGTCAACACTTATTTCCACAATGTCTAGGGATCACTACTCAGTTTTAAATATCCATGATTTTTAACCCTTTAATTCCAGCCTGTTTGATTCCACACATCACATTTAAAATGAACTTAGAATTACAAATCGAAGTGGTTTCGGATATCGCTGATATCCGATCCCGGTCTCTTCGAATTCAAATGTCATCTTAACCCAAGTTATTTAAATGTAATACAATTCAAACTTTAAATGCAAGATGTCACTTTTACCTAGTATTTCATCATCAATAGATAACCACATTTTTACTGTTCAACCCAAACATATCATATCACAAAACTTTCATATCAGAGATATCAATCAATTCAAGGCATTCAATATAATCCACCAATAGGAATTATTAATCCATATTAAATTTATTTAATTAGTTCAAATTAAATTAGTTACTTAAGAATTAATCACCAATTCCCTGCTTAATCAATCATTAATTAATTACAATCCTTTAATTAATTAATCACTCCTTAATTACCTTATAAACTTATTAATTAATCTTTAATTACAGATTAATTATTCTTTAACTATTAATTAATAAACCTTAATTATTAATTAATAAAACTTAATTTCAAATTAATTTATTCTTAATTACAAGTTAATCAATCCTTAATTATCAATTGATTAATCTCTAATTATTTAATTAACTAAGACTTAATTACAAATTAATTAACCTCTAATTAATTAACTTTTAACCCTTAATTATTAATTTATTAATCCTTAATCATTAATTAAATTAATTAATTAATTACTCCTTAATTATTTCATTAATTACCAAACCTAAATTATGAAGTTAATTAACCTTAATCAATCTTTAATCTCTTAAGATTTAATCAATTAAAAGATAAACCATTTATCTTTATTATTTAATCTTTATTTAATAACCTTTGGAAATAAATAATCATCAATACATTAATTAACTTAATATCTTTAAGTTAGATTAAGGATTATAAAATACTTCATTTTCTCAATTATTCACTTAATTAAAAAAATTAAGTTTATAAACTTTAAAACAAAAGTTATATAGATTAAAACATTTTTAACTTAATAAATTTGGAATAATTTATTTTGAAAACCATTAAATTAAATAACCACCTAATATTTAATTATTCAAATCAAGACAATTTAATTTTAAAACAATTTTCATTTATAGTCTCTATAATTTGGAAATTTGTTTTAAAGTTGATCAATATCTTTGTTTTAAAACTTATTTTAAATCTTTGCCATCTCTTTTTGTTTATAAACTAGTCAACCATTTACTTTAAATTTTGAAAACTGTAAAAATTTAAAAATCTGGAAGCTTAACTCCACTAGCCCGAGACAACGAACAAAACCCGGCCATTACTAGATTTTCTCGAGTCCTACTTCGAGTTAACCCACATACTTCTTTTGCTTCAAGCAAAACCAACATTTCCCCGAGTTCGACCCGATGAAAAACTCATCTTCCCCAATTCCACAAACAGCCCAGACAACAATATGTGCACGCGTGCACCAACGATCATCGTCGCTCCGTCCAACTACAATAGCTTTATCACATCGCCGTTGACTCCCACAGTCCCTCCGACCACCCAGAGTTTTCGATTTCACCTGAATTTGAAATCGAGACATCGAGCATACCCGATCCCAAACTTCGATCGCCAAAAACCATCAAGTACTGCCACCACCGTTCGTCAGCGACCCCGTAACCATTACCAGGGCTCCACCGATAACCCATGCCATTTTTCCCTCCGGTCCAGTGCAACTCGATTCATCAGAGACGATGAAATTCGACTCTCTGACATCCTCAACCAAAACAACTGCTAAACCCTAAATCATCGACGCCACGCCTCACCGTTGATCAGAAATTTCGACCACCAATTTTCCTGAGTTCACTAACCATCAAGCTACCCTCGACATCAACCCCAACCCATGAATTGCCGTCGATCATTAGATTTAGATAAAAACGTGTTTTTCGTTCAACCTTAAATTTCTTGGTCAATTTAAACCTAAAAATTCTGAAATGATTATTAAAATTCATGATTTGAACTACGAATTTATTCCTATAATCAATACTTGAAAATTCGATCCTCGAATTTTTCCAGTTTGAACCATTCCTCTGTAATCTTAACTTTTTGATAACTTACTTAATATAAATTCTTAAAACTATTTTTACAATTCTTATTATAGTCTTATCATCAACTTTTGTTTAGATATCAAAGCCTATAATTAATTCTTTTGGGTGATATAGATTTTTGAACAGGTTTTAAACCCTGTAAACCTAAAATCAAAGGAACATACAGACATGCACACATCTTTCAATGTATATATATGCACATATACACAGGTATGCCCTATCAACATCATATGAAATCTAGATTCAATTAGATTTCAAGCTTTTATAAGGTAGTTTGCTCACAGGATATTGAAACAGAGAAGATTGTTAACATGCAAACCTATATATAACAGATTCAGTTTTAAAGATAGAAGTTTGCTCACATAAATATCAGTTGTATACCTAGGCATCACATCCTTTCACTTATGCAAGTAATATTTGAGACATTTCTATAATCAAATCTTGCATGCATTCAATTTTAAAGTAGAATTTGTTTTTTCAAGAGGTAGAGTTACTCACTGATATTATTAAACAGAGGATAAGCTGAGTTGTAGTTGCATCACAAGCCTTTGAAAACAGGACTGCCTTTTGATTTTTTTATTTACTGCTAGTCTGTTGATCCTTGGCCTAAAATGCTTGGGTTGATTCTTCCCTTGATTTAGTTTTGAAGTTGCTTGAAGATTGCTTTTGTTTAAAACTCAAGTTTGCTTGCAGGCTAATTATCACCGATTGAAGAAATGCAGGCTAGTTCCCTTTTAAAAAAATGATTTGCAGTTTTTGATAGATTATTGGATTTTATTCAGGTTTGAGGAAGATGTTAATTTCCGATCTTGATTCTGGTTTTGAAAAGGGTTTGAGGAGTGTTATTTACATTTTTGTTTCTTGTTTTGAAAAGAAGGTAGGAAAAGAGAAATGGAGAGAAGAAATGGATGAATATATAGGCTAAATTTATGATTATTTAAAATAAAATTAAAATGGTGACACTTGTTTATTCATCTAACATTTGTCATTTATACTTATTAATCAACTTACATTTATTAAATTCTATCTATTTAACTTACATGTGTACTTATGCATGTTTTATTTATTTTTGAATGTTTTTATAAAGCTTTTATTTAATTTACTATTTAATAAATACATTACTTAATTTATATAAATACAATCCTTTAAAGAAAATAATATAAAACAAATTACATTCTAATAAAATCATACATACATATTTTTAAATCCAAATATTTTAAGGTATCTATCTTTTGAACTTGAATTTAATAAAAGAAGATTATTAAATTAATATTGTCAAACTTAAATAATTATATTAGGAGATTATCAATAAAATATTTATCCAGATATTTATAATCCAACTTTTATAATATTTTCAAATTCATTTACATATTCAGATATCCTTTATTTTCAGAATTTTTTTTTATCTATTCAATTGTATAAACCAATTAGTCATTCAATTATCAGATGTTCAAAATACGGGTTATCACATTCCTACCCCCTTTTAAATCTTTTCGTCCTTGAAAAGGAACGAAGCCAAAATTTCTTCTATACTTAAAATCAGATAAATTATTCTTTGATCATTTTTAAAACACTCTTAAAATCTATATAATATTATAAAATAATTTTATAAAAATACCAACAAGTCCATCCTTGTTCTCACAGAAATTCGGTCATACGTTGATCAGACGTAGGACTGAAAATCTATAACGACTTAGCAAACCCATTTTCAACACCCAGTGAAAATACTTGGAAAATAATTTATTGAAAATATAGAAAACAGTTTTGAAAATAGAGGAAATATCTTGGGTGAGAATGCTCTGGAAATCATCACCCCCATCCATGGTCACAGTTACATCACGGGTTACGTTGCCATCGCAGCAAAAGTCCATGTAACTGATGACAACATGGAACCCACAACAGATCGCAGTTACATCCAGGGTTACGTTGCCATCACAGCAAAAGTCCATGTAACTGTTGGCTCTCAGCGGCACAAACGATTTTCGCTGTCAAAATGAAACTTCTCCACATAGGTCGCAGTCTACCGATATAAAATTAAACATAGACTGTTGGCTCTCAGCGGCACACATGACTTTCGCTATGTTACCATAGTGTCGCAGTCTACCGATATAAAATCAAACATAGACTGTTGGCTCTCAGCGGCACACACGACTTCTGCTATGGTCTGCAGTAGATCACAGTGACATCGAGTTAAACTGTCGTCACAGCATAACCCAAATGCCTCTGTGGGCACCAGCCCCTCGACTTTCGCTACACAAATAATCCTCAGGAACTAGTTTTGTCCGGACTCCTCACAGGATCAACTTTAGAATCCCCCCTTGGGGTTCAAGGCAGTACCACCCAGTGGCACTCCTGAGAAGTTCATTTCAAGGGAGCGCCTTTTTCCCCAGAGCTATTCTCAAAACACTTTATACTATATACTTATAGTATCTTCAAATCATACCCTTTATGATTTATATCAAAATCTCTTTTTCACAAAATCGATATCCAAAATCGATAGTTCCAAACTTGGCTTTCCAAATTCCCAAAACTGATTTTCCCAAAAATCAAAAGCCTTTCCAAAATCCATAGGTTCCCAAAACCTTTTCCAAAATCATTCTCATAAGATCTTTATATATATATATAGATATATATGACTTTAAAAATCTTTGGATCACTTCAACTTGTATAAAACCTCTTTTATACTTCAAATACTTCCAAAAACCCTTTTTTATTCTGGCTAGATTCAATAAGGGAAGTTTATCATATTACAAAATATAACTCTATTTATTGCCAAATCAAATATTCAAGTTTGATTTCTTTATAAAGTTATTTACCATATTACTTACCTCCATAAAGTAAATTTCAACCAAAGAAATATCCAATTCCATTATATTTCACAAATTATACTTTTCATTTCAAAGACCATTTTACAATCCTTATCCACAAATTTCAATATCAATTTCATTCAAACTCGTACGATGTACACATATCATCCGTACGCAATATCAATCTGATCGCTCACTCGATCACACAATTTCTCTTCCGAACTAGTATCGTCCACCCGACTTTCTAGTGCGGACTCAGATCTGGTTTCTTGATCAGAAACCGTCATTCTCCTTGCATAGTCACAACTATGATAGAGAATATCCAGAACCAATCAAAAACCCATATCTAGGTTCGCCGTCGAAAATCGAGCGAAAAATCCCAACTCGGATCGATAATACTATCTCGAAATTCTGTGTTCGAATCTGGATCAAATCACTATGCGAATAGAATAATATACATATATCCTACGTATTTATCTTTATTGGTTATTAGCCAAATCAATTCTCTTTTCTATTCGCATTTCCTTTAATTCCATTTACTTATTCTCAATTGCTTCCATTTCCAATTGAGTTATTACTTCAATTACAAACAGTTTGAACTCTGACCAATTTAAATTTAAAAATAGCTTGAAAAAGTTTAAAATAGATAAGTAGTTGAAAAATAGTTATTAGTTTGTAAAATAGCTATAAAATAGTTAAGTAATTGTAAAACAAGCTTAAGATAGTTTGGGTTTTAAGAAGAAAGATTGTATAGTAAATAGTTTGGAAAAAATATATTTGTATTAAAACAATTTATTTTGAAAATAATCTAGAGCCAAACTGTTTAATTTCCCAATCTCCATTTCTATTTAATTTCCCATCAATTCAATTTAAATTCCACTTTCATTTAAATTGACTCAATTCTTCAATTTCCATTGAAATTGATTTAATCTCAATTCAAGTTGAATTATCCTTAATTCCTTTCCAAATTCAAATCAAATTCCATTTGATTTTTAAACTTATTCAACTTTAATCACAATTCCAAATTATTTCAAATCAAATCCAATTTAAACAAATTTTATTCAAATCTCAACTTAAAACCATCTCGAATTATATAATTTCGAGTTAAATTTTAAATGTTGATTTAATCCTTTAAATCAAATTAACCCTTACTTTAAAATCAAATCAACCTTTATTTTTTTTTATTTAACAACTTAAATCTTTAAATCATTTAATTCTGAATCCAAATTCCAAAATTCCATTTTAAAATTATCTTTACTTAACTTATTATAAAGTTTAAATAAGAATTCAAAAACAATTTAATCTTCAGATTCTAATTTGTTATCCATTTCTAACTTCAAAATCAATTCTCAGTTTCATAGATTATTTATAACAATAGAATGATATCAGGATAAATAAACATCCAAATTTATCTTAACACCAATTTACAGCATCCATTTTCAATTTCCAGATCTCAAACCCATTTTGAGATCACTCATAACTCCCATTTAAATCAACCATTTAACTACCCAAGTTAAATTTCAATTTCACCTTAAAATTTCCAATTCAAGTTGTTCATTCTAAACTCATTTAACTTTTCTTAAGTTAAATTCAATTTAATCCATTCAACTTTACCCAATTTGAATTCGAATTTCAAATATCTGGATTTAGATTTAAATTTTCACAGTTTTAAATTACCTTCAATTCCAATTAATAAGTCATACTCACCTAAAAGTTTTATTTCCCTAAAACATTTCATTTTACTTAATCATTTACAACATTTCATTATCAACCATCTATGATAATAACCAAGATTATCATATTTGGAAACCAATTCATTATTATCTTTATTTCTACAAATTCAAGATTTTAATTTCAGTTTGGATTCATTTCAAACTTATCTTCATTCAATTTTAATTTGGTTGTATTTCTGTTACCACTTAATTTAATTCCAATATTTTAACAACCAATTACCTTAATATTTATTAGAAAGAAATATCATTTTATATATCAAAATATATTTTTATATAAAATCATTTAAAATCCTTATATAAGAAAATAACAATTACGCTCTCATATATATATATATACACTCAACTCGTTCTAGGGTACCATTAACCCTATCCTTAACGAGTAATCCTAACAGAGCCAAGGTTCTCGCTTAACCTTCGCTCTGATACCAAATGTAACAACCCGGAAATTTCGAACCCGAAAATTCCAGATAGTTAGAAGAAAAGGAAAAGAGATAGAAGAAAGAAACAGAACAAGACACAGATTCTCACATTCGCAACGGATCAAAATACAATATCAAAAAATAATATCAGTTATACAAAGAAAACTGTATTTGTTAATTACATTTTTATACATCAGAGTCACAACATTCACAAATATACTAGACAGTTAGAATTAACATGTCTCTAACAACTATAATATATCACAGCGGAATATACTCCATACGTTCCTGCCATCCAGCTCGCCTCTTGAGCTCCAGAACGTCCTTACCTGAAATCTGTAATACTCGGTCTGACCCGAGCATTACATCAAAGTAACACCCGGGTCAGGCTGGAAACCAGCGTGAGTAAACCCATCTAACATGGAATACTAAGATATAAACTTATTTAAAATCCGAGTAACTCGTACCTTCTACGAGTTCTCAAGTTATTTAAGTCAACACTTATTTCCACAATGTCTAGGGATCACTACTCAGTTTTAAATATCCATGATTTTTAACCCTTTAATTCCAGCCTGTTTGATTCCACACATCACATTTAAAATGAACTTAGAATTACAAATCGAAGTGGTTTCGGATATCGCTGATATCCGATCCCGGTCTCTTCGAATTCAAATGTCATCTTAACCCAAGTTATTTAAATGTAATACAATTCAAACTTTAAATGCAAGATGTCACTTTTACCTAGTATTTCATCATCAATAGATAACCACATTTTTACTGTTCAACCCAAACATATCATATCACAAAACTTTCATATCAGAGATATCAATCAATTCAAGGCATTCAATATAATCCACCAATAGGAATTATTAATCCATATTAAATTTATTTAATTAGTTCAAATTAAATTAGTTACTTAAGAATTAATCACCAATTCCCTGCTTAATCAATCATTAATTAATTACAATCCTTTAATTAATTAATCACTCCTTAATTACCTTATAAACTTATTAATTAATCTTTAATTACAGATTAATTATTCTTTAACTATTAATTAATAAACCTTAATTATTAATTAATAAAACTTAATTTCAAATTAATTTATTCTTACTTACAAGTTAATCAATCCTTAATTATCAATTGATTAATCTCTAATTATTTAATTAACTAAGACTTAATTACAAATTAATTAACCTCTAATTAATTAACTTTTAACCCTTAATTATTAATTTATTAATCCTTAATCATTAATTAAATTAATTAATTACTCCTTAATTATTTCATTAATTACCAAACCAAAATTATGAAGTTAATTAACCTTAATCAATCTTTAATCTCTTAAGATTTAATCACTTAAAAGATAAACCATTTATCTTTATTATTTAATCCTTATTTAATAACCTTTGGAAATAAATAATCATCAATACATTAATTAACTTAATATCTTTAAGTTAGATTAAGGATTATAAAATACTTCATTTTCTCAATTATTCACTTAATTAAAAAAATTAAGTTTATAAACTTTAAAACAAAAGTTATATAGATTAAAACATTTTTAACTTAATAAATTTGGAATAATTTATTTTGAAAACCATTAAATTAAATAACCACCTAATATTTAATTATTCAAATCAAGATAATTTAATTTCAAAACAATTTGCATTTATAGTCTCTATAATTTGGAAATTTGTTTTAAAGTTGATCAATATCTTTGTTTTAAAACTTATTTTAAATCTTTGCCATCTCTTTTTGTTTATAAACTAGTCAACCATTTACTTTAAATTTTGAAAACTATAAAAAATTAAAAATCTGGAAGCTTAACTCCACTAGCCCGAGACAACGAACAAAACCCGGCCATTTCTAGATTTTCTCGAGTCCTACTTCGAGTTAACCCACATACTTCTTTTGCTTCGAGCAAAACCAACATTTCCCCGAGTTCGACCCGATGAAAAACTCGTCTTCCCCAATTCCACAAACAGCCCAGACAACAATATGTGCACGCGTGCACGTGCACCAACGATCATCGTCGCTCCGTCCAACTACAATAGCTTCATCACATCGCCGTTGACTCCCACAGTCCCTCCGACCACCCAGAGTTTTCGATTTCACCTGAATTCGAAATCGAGACATCGAGCATACCCGATCCCAAACTTCGATCGCCAAAAACCATCAAGTACTGCCACCACCGTTCGTCAGCGACCCCGTAACCATTACCAGGGCTCCACCAATAACCCACGCCATTTTTCCCTCCGGTCCAGTGCAACTCGATTCATCAGAGACGATGAAATTCGACTCTCTGACATCCTCAACCAAAACAACTGCTAAACCCTAAATCATCGACGCCACGCCTCACCGTTGATCAGAAATTTCGACCACCAATTTTCCTGAGTTCATTAGCCATCAAGCTACCCTCGACATTAACCCCAACCCATGAATTGCCGTCGATCATCAGATTTAGATAAAAACGTGTTTTCCGTTCAACCTTAAATTTCTTGGTCAATTTAAACCTAAAAATTCTGAAATGATTATTAAAATTCATGATTTGAACTACGAATTTATTCCTATAATCAATACTTGAAAATTCGATCCTCGAATTTTTCCAGTTTGAACCATTCCTCTGTAATCTTAACTTTTTGATAACTTACTTAATATAAATTCTTAAAACTATTTTTACAATTCTTATTATAGTCTTATCATCAACTTTTGTTTAGATATCAAAGCCTATAATTAATTCTTTTGGGTGATATAGATTTTTGAACAGGTTTTAAACCCTGTAAACTTGAAATCAGAGGAACATACAGACATGCACACATCTTTCAATGTATATATATGCACATATACACAGGTATGCCCTATCAACATCATATGAAATCTAGATTCAACCAGATTTCAAGCTTTTATAAGGTAGTTTGCTCACAGGATATTGAAACAGAGAAGATTGTTAACATGCAAACCTATATATAACAGATTCAGTTTTAAAGATAGAAGTTTGCTTACATAAATATCAGTTGTATACCCAGGCATCACATCCTTTCACTTATGCAAGTAATATTTGAGACATTTCTATAATCAAATCTTGCATGCATTCAATTTTAAAGTAGATTTTTTTTTCAAGAGGTAGAGTTACTCACTGATATTATTAAACAAAGGATAAGCTGAGTTGTAGTTGCATCACAAGCCTTTGAAAACAGGACTGCCTTTTGATTTTTTTATTTACTGCTAGTCTGTTGATCCTTGGCCTAAAATGCTTGGGTTGATTCTTCCCTTGATTTAGTTTTGAAGTTGCTTGAAGATTGCTTTTGTTTAAAACTCAGGTTTGCTTGCAGGCTAATTATCACTGATTGAAGAAATGCAGGCTAGTTCCCTTTTAAAAAAAATGATTTGCAGTTTTTGATAGATTATTGGATTTTATTCAAGTTTGAGGAAGATGTTAATTTCCGATCTTGATTCTGGTTTTGAAAAGGGTTTGAGGAGTGTTATTTACATTTTTGTTTCTTGTTTTGAAAAGAAGGTAGGAAAAGAGAAATGGACAGAAGAAATGGATGAATATATAGGCTAAATTTATGATTATTTAAAATAAAATTAAAATAGTGACACTTGTTTATTCATCTAACATTTGTCATTTATACTTATTAATCAACTTACATTTGTTAAATTCTATCTATTTAACTTACATGTGTACTTATGCATGTTTTATTTATTTTTGAATGTTTTTATAAAGCTTTTATTTAATTTACTATTTAATAAATACATTACTTAATTTATATAAATACAATCCTTTAAAGAAAATAATATAAAACAAATTACATTCTAATAAAATCATACATACATATTTTTAAATCCAAATATTTTAAGGTATCTATCTTTTGAATTTGAATTTAATAAAAGAAGATTATTAAATTAATATTGTCAAACTTAAATAATTATATTAGGAGATTATCAATAAAATATTTATCCAAATATTTATAATCCAACTTTTATAATATTTTCAAATTCATTTACATATTCAGATATCCTTTATTTTCAGAATTCTTTTTTATCTGTTCAATTGTATAAACCAGTTAGTCATTCAATTATCAGATGTTCAAAATACGGGTTATCACACAAAGTTCCAAATTTCAAGTCAATTGGAGTTCGTATGCTCAAGTTATGGATCGATCAAGTTCCATGAGAAGCACGTTTAATTCATATCCATCTATTTCGTATCGATCCATTTCATACCCATCACCTTGCAACCATCCTATTCATATCCGTCGCCCCACAAGCATCAGTTCGTAACCATCCATCAAGGCCCTTCAGTTCGTATCCATCATGCACCAACGACATATTTCGTATCGATCACTCACTTGATCGATACGAAGGAAAGAGCCAAAGATCGATACGAAGAGCGTGCACAAACATGGATATGAAGAGAAATCCCGAGGATCGATATGAGGAAACCAACAACAAGCATCGATACGAAGCGGCCTCTAGCCATCGATACGAAGTGGCTTGCGATCATCGATACGAACAAAGCATCACATAATTGATACGAAAAAGACATAGTCAATTGAAGGAAGCGGTCGCTCGGCATGGAATGTGGATCTTCCTTGAACCATCGCTCCACATCATCGCTTCGATATGCAGTGGACCGATATGCATATCAATCGATACGAAGGTATCGATATGCACAGTTCAGCCAACTACAAACCCAACCTTGGATCGATCATAGCTCACAATCTACAAGTCCAAATAACACCAAATTTTCATAGGAGCTTGCGTGGCACCTCAAGAATGTCCTTGATCTATCTCATGCCAAATGGAGGTGTTTTTGATCGATATGAAATGTACATGTATCAATCAGGGATCGATCCCAATTTGCCTCGGATCGATCACGTGGGCCCACTCACGTATGAGAAAGAGTATTCCGAGATCTAAGCCAGATTTTTCCAGCCTACGCCTATAAGTTGCAGCCATATGCTTCTAGAAAAGGGACCTTTTGGATTCTCTACGCTGATACTCTATCGGGATCATTATTATACTTCAGTTGTACTGTTGTAATCTCCTATAATTAGCAAGTTAAATTCAATAAACATCAATCATTTCATAGTGGACGTAGGCAATACGCCGAACCAATCTAAATTTGTGTATTTCTACATTTTTTCTTATATGTTGATTGGTGTGTTTGTTAGATCTGCCTCATTTTACATTTACTTTCTTCATTTTATCTCTTCAAACACATCCGAAGAGTGTTGTGCCCAATTTTGGTACAAACACTTTGGTGCTTTCATTGAGAAAACCCAGATTTTCTCTTGCTTGTTGGATCTACTACCGATATTGGATTGCAAGGATCTAAGGAGAAGATCCAGATCTCAAGCCGAGAAGTTCTTCCATCCTATTCAGATTTTCACCAAGTCTAGGAGAGAACTTCGCTATTCACCATGGTCGCTACTAGGACTACCTCAATTGCTGCAGATCCAGAAGGACCGGATAGGCTGAACCCCAGACAACATCCCTCTGCAGACTAGAACACTGCTGGACTTTCGGATTCATAAGGCCCTGTCACCAGGGAGGAGTTCCAACTACTGATGCAGGAGTTGACTCAAAGCCGCTAGCAGCTTACCCAGCAGCTCCGTGCCAACATGGAGTTGACCAAACGACCGAACCGAGAAAGCCAAAGGAGATCCAGATGAGAACAGGCTTCCTACTCATCTATTGAAAGTTGAGCTTCCTTTGATTACAATCCTAGATCCATGCACCCACGGTTGGACGGAAGCTATACACAGGCTACCAGACATCAGCGCACTTTGACTATTAGACAAGCAAGAGTTGGTCCGTCAACCAGCCGTTAGACCAGACCCTCCTCCCAAGGAGGGACGGTTCCTTATCACACTACTGATAACCGCGCTGCTGCTACTGCCACCGAGTTGGAAGCTGACACTCGAAGCCGAACAGGTCCGAACCTTCGCCAACGTAATTATACTCCTAAGCCTTATGTTCCCGAAGACCTAGAGCCAAGAAGGCGAGGTATGGATCGTCGACCGTGCCCGGCCCATCCTCGCATTGTGGAACCCGACCACACCTTGGCCTAGCATGCCCTGAATGTCCAGATGCCAGACATCCCGACAATGATTCGCCAGATGATCCGTGAGAGCCAAGGCCTCACCAATGACGACTGGGGAATCTCCCAAAGTCACACCCCGTTCACCGATGACATTCTCTATGCTGAACTGCCTCGGTGATTCAGAATGCCAACCCTACATGTTTATGAAGGGAGCTCTGACCCTAACCAGCATATTTTGAAGTATGAGTGGTTGATGAACGCCGCACGGGCTGATGACGCGGTAAAATGCCGAAGTTTCCCAATTTCCCTAGGCGGCATCGCGCGACTTTGTGGTTTACTCGCCTGCCATCCCGATCTATTTCATGTTTCGACAAGTTGGCTACGAAATTTGTCGAGCAGTTTCGCATGCATGTCACAAGGCCTAAAGATGTTAATACCTTGTCCAGTGTTACTCAAGCTCCCGGAGAGACACTCAGACTTTACCTGGAGAGGTTCCATGCCGCTTGCGCAGAGATTAGTAACCCTAGTGACAATTCCATCCTTATAGCACTAACTAAGGGGATCGATCCCGATTCTGAATTTGGCAACTGGTTGGCTGGAAAAACCCCTATGTCATTAGATCGTTTCTATTCCAAGGTAGCTCAGTTCTTGAGAAGAGAGGATGCGAAGCAGTCTAGGAAAAAGGATGATGCGAGGCCCAGTGTGGAAGGAATCCAGAGCAATGTCGTTGTGAAACAAACCGGAGAGAGTTCCGGAATGGTGCAATTAAATATAAAGAATAAGCAGAATCAGTCGAAAGGCGATGGAAATCAGGGCAAGAAGCGGGATCAGAATCGCGGACTGCGACGTAGAGCTCCCATGTTTGACACTTATACTCCTTTAAATACATACCTGGAGAATGTGTACTTGCAAACTTGTAATACTATCAAGTATAAGAAACCTGCTCCGAAGCAATCGTTAGAGAGACTGATTCAAACTGGGAATTTTTGTAGATTTCACGATAGTTATGGCCACAACACGAATGAATGTCGTCATCTACAGGATATTATCGAGTAGTTGATCCGAGAGAGAAAGTTGGAGCAGTTCGTCCGGGCGCTGCAGGCTAGAGGTGCTGGCCCGTCGAATCAAAATCAAGTACCAAATCAGGTTAGACCGGAGGAACCCGCGCATACCGGCGGGAGGTTAGTGATTAACACTATTAGTGGTGGTCCTCATCCAGCGGATCGGAGCTGGAGGGAAATGGAGTCGTGTGCCAGCTCCATTTGGCATGCGAGCTTCGAATGTTGCAGTAACTTGGAAGACGGGGCTCCAGCCAAACAACAGAAGACGATGACAGACGGCATCGTTTTCCGAGATAGGGATGCCGACAGAATAGAAGCCCCTACCATTGATCCACTAGTCATTTCAGCTCAAATAGGTCTTGCTTGGATGAAGAGGATCTTAGTGGACAGTGGAAGTTCAGTGAATATACTCTTTAAACGAGCTTACGATCAAATGAAAATGGAAGCGTAAGATTTGAAGCCTTGTCAGTCTCGTATTCATGGCTTCAATGGAAGTGCAACTATACCCACTGGATGGTGGAGCTACCAGTGGAGTTGGGAGTTGGAGAACGCCGGAGAGTCTGGGAGTAGGAGAACGCCGGAGAGTCCAAATGTTGTAGTTCATTGTATTGGATATTGATTCACCGTACAACGCTTTCTTGGGCTGACCGGCCCTAGCTGAGTTCATGGTTGCTATCGCCCCTTGGTGTTTGACTTTGAAATTTTCTACCGACAATGGAGTCGGAGTTGTTCAGAGGACCAGGCTGCTGGACGGGCCTGTTATGTTGCTGAGCTACGGGAGGCGCAGCGAAAAGAGAAGGGAAAGGGCGTAGAGGAATCTCTCTACGTCTGCCTTGCAAATAATTGACAGTTAATGCCTGGGCCTAGGCCCGGGCACCACAACCAATTCTCAAGAGATCTTGACCCAAGAGATACTAAAAGCGAGGACGAAGTCAAAGACAGTCAGGCTTCTCCAGCAGAGTTGACGATCGATGTTTCGATTGATAATAATGACGATTCTAGAATGATAAAGATTGGATCTCAGCTAAGCCAACAGATGAAAGAGGAATTGGTTGAATTTCTCTAGGCAAACCTTGACGTGTTTGCCTAGACGCACTCTGACATGTGTGGGATCTTGCCGGACATCGCGAGCCACACCCTGAATATTAACCCGCAGCATGTCCCGGTCAAGCAAAAAAGGCGTGGTATGGATCCAGAGAGATCTGCTGCCCTAAAGGAAGAGGTAGATAAACTCAAGTCAAATAGGTCTATCTGAGATGCGCTATATCCAGAATGGGTGTCCAACCCTGTACTTGTCAGGAAACCTAACGGCAAATAGAAAACTTGTGTTGACTACTCAGACTTGAATAAATCTTGCCCTAAAGACAGTTTTCCCCTTCCCCGGATTGATCAACTTGTAGACTTAACGGCCGAACATGAGCTCTTGTCTTTCATGGATGCATATTCCGGCTACAATTAGGTTCCCATGCACCTGCCCGATCAGGAGCACACCGGCTTCATCACCAATCTGGGACTTTATTGCTACAAAATCATGCCGTTTGGACTCAAAAATGCTGGAGCAACTTACCAACGGCTAGTTAATCGAATGTTTGCTAACAAAACTAGAAAGACTATGGAGGTATATGTGGACGACATGCTTGTAAAGTCATGATTCTCCACCAGTCATATCAAAGACCTGGAAACGATGTTTGACATCCTTCGAGAGTATAGAATGAAGCTTAACCTGTTGAAGTGTCACTTTAGGGTCGCGTCCGGAAAGTTCCTTGGATTCATCGTCAATGCTCGAGGAATCGAAGCCAATCCCAAGAAAATCTGGGCAATTAGAAATCTTGATACTCCAAGAACTATAAAGCAAGTTCAGAGCCTCAATGGGAAAGTAGCAGCACTGAGCAGGTTCATTTCAAAATCCACCAAAAAATGCATTCCCTTCTTCGATCTAATCAGAAAAGGGAAATGGAACTTTGAATGGACTATAGAGTGTGAGAGCGCATTCCGAGCACTGGTTCAACACCTATCCACACCACCCATCCTGTTAAAGCCTATTGATCATGAGAGATTGTACATCTACTTGGCGGTGTCAGAAAACGCAATCAGTGCTACTTAAGAGGAGGACCAGATACAACGGCCAGTCCGTTACGTCAGCAAACGACCGACCGGAGCGGAGAGAAATTATCCAAAGTTGGAGAATTTAACTTACTGTCTTGTCATTGCCTCGAGGAAGCTCCACCTGTATTTCCAAGCTTATCCTATCACTATCTACACCGACCAGCCATTACGACAGGTCCTTACGTGGCCTGAGACAACTGGTAGGTTACTCAAGTGGAATATCGAGCTGAGTCAGTTCTACATCACTTACTCACCGAGGCGAACTATTCAAGGACAAGTCCTAGCAGACTTCATTGCCGAATTCACTACCCCGGAGGACTTGCCCGAAACCATTGAATCTCCCATATACGTTTGGAAGCTACATATTGATGGTGCATCAAATAACCGCTGCTTAGGCGCTGGGGTTGTACTCGAAACTCCTGAAGACCGATCCATATGCTATGCTTTGAAGTTCGATTTCGGTGCGACCAACAACGAGGCTAAATCAAAGCCCTGCTCACCGGACTGAGGCTTGCCAAAGATTTAATAGTTATTGCTTTGGAGATTTACTGCGATTCACAATGGTCGTGTGCCAAATTCGAGGGGAATACCAGGCCAAAGACTGGAGACTGGCTACTTATCTTGCTCGGGTCCAGGAAATATTGAATCAGTTCGATTATTATACCATCTATTACATACCCCGAGAACACAATCAGAAGGCCGATTCCTTGGCAAAGTTAGCCAGCACCGGTGAGGCACAGCAAATGGGACTCGTTCCCGTTAAGACACTATCTTCTCCAAGTATTGATCAAATGGAGACCGATTGGGTACTTGAAGCCGTACCCGATAAGGAATCATGGATAACTCCGTTTTGGAACTATCTCGAGCATAGGACCTTGGCAGAGCGCAGGAGTGAGAAAAGACAAGTTCTTCGTAAGGCTTCGCGGTTCACTATTCAGAATTGAGTCATGTATAGAAGAGGGTATTCTGTTCCTTTACTCCATTGTATCGCCCACGTTGAAATCAAACGAGTATTACATGATGTGCACAAAAGAGAGTGTGGCGATCACACCGGGGGGCAAGCTCTTGCAAAGAATATACTCAAATACGGTTATTATTGGCCGACTGTAAATCGCGACACATCAGATTATGCCAGGAAATGCGACAGATGTCAGAAACATGCTCGGATCCCGAGAGCCCTGCTTACCGAAATAACTCAGATGGTCAGTCCATGACCGTTCGCAATATGGGGCATCGACATTATTGGGTCTCTACCTCTAGCTAAAGGTGGCGCGAAGTACGTCATCGTTGCAGTTGATTACTTTACCAAATGGGCGAAAGCCGAGCCCCTTGCTACTATCACAACAAAGAAAGTTATCAACTTTGTGGTACGCAACATTATCTATCGATTTGGTCTCCCACATACTATCATCACTGACAACGGAGCCCAATTCGATAGTGTCAAGTTCAAGAATTTCTGTCTACGATTCCATATCCAAAAGAAGTTCTCTGCAGTTGCACATCCTCAAGCAAATGGACAGGTTGAAGTTGATAATAAAGTAATAAAGTCCATTCTGAAGAAATGATTGGAAAAATCCGGGGGCAAATGGGTCGATGAACATTCTATGGCCCTATAGGCTTATCGAACAACCCACAAGTCTGCGACCGGCCACACCCCATTTTCACTTTCCTACAGTTTAGAAGCCATTATTACAGTCGAGTTGGAAGTGCCTTCTCATCGTGTGACATATTATGATCCAAAGACAAATGCTATATTGCTTGTTGAATCTCTGGACTTACTAGATGAGAAGCGCGAAGAGGCTGATTTGAGGGTAGCCACACACCGAAGTCGAGTCGCCCGATTGTACAATGCTAAGGTCCGACCCCGAGCCTTTGAATTTGGCGATCTCGTGCTCAAGAGGATTTACCCGGTCCCTTCGCATATGAAACCTATGTGGGAAGGACCGTATGTTATTGAACCAAGACTTGGAGACGACACGTTTAAATTATCGACCGTTGATGGTCTCACTTTGCCGAGAGCCTGGAACAACAAGAGTCTTCATCGCTACTACACATAACAGGCTTTATTTATTCATTTAGTCTACTTTTCATCTGCAATTTGTTTAAGCATTTTGAAATTTGAACTTGTAATAAGGCAACTGACTTTTCCATATTTTCTTATTTCAGCAATAAAATGCAATCTCTTCGAACCAGAGCAGTGATTCTTAAAATGCGTCATACGACCATCATGATGCACAGAGAGCTAAGTTCCATTCTACGGTGGGACTTATTCAAATAGGGAGTGACTGTGATACGAACGGTCACTCGCTAAGTGAAACCCGAGCTCAGGGGCAAGCCATCACATTGAAGCCAAAAAGGATTGATACACGACAATCCTCCAACTAACTCCGGCTCCCAAAGTGCGAGCTGGAGTATAAACTTACAAATATGGGCTCGAAGAGGGTGGATCCGTCCACCTAATGACTTCGCTCGTGTTTAATCCAAGTCCGAGGAAGATGGATCCGTCCATCTAATAACCTTACTTGTTAACTCAGGGTGGATGTGACTCGACCATCCACGATCCTGATGAACCTATCGTTCCCAGGGTGCGAATGAAATACTAAAACTCAAAATAGATGTGATAGACCGTCTGTTGACCAACTCCAGATTCCTAGAATGTGAACTGAAGTATAAACATCAAAATGGGTGTAACCGACCACCCATCGACTAACTCTAAGTCCCCAGAGCGCGGACTGGAGTGTGAACACAAGCCGGGTGTGAACCGACTGCACGTGAGACAACTTCGAGTCCCCGGAGTGCGGACCGGAGTGTAAACACAAATTGGGTGTGATTGACTACCCACAAATCAATCTAAGTCCCGAGAGGGCGGATGAAATTCTAAATATCAAACGGGTGTGACTGACCGACCATGAAATAACTTAAGTCCCCGGAGCGTGGATGTATCTTTAAACACTAAACGGGCATGACCAATCACCGACATACAAGTGCAATCCCCAGAGTGTGGATGCGATTACCAATAGATGAGCGAGTGTGATCCGACCACTCGAACTCATCTCGTTTCAACTTCGTTTCAACTAAGTTGAGCTCAATTTATCGAAGGCGGAAAGCGACTGCCGACCGACCATTTCAATTTATCCCCGAGACTGGGGGCAAAACTCAAGTACCAGCTACTGATCGAGACAGTGCAACATTGGAACTTGACTTGACGTTCGGTTATGACCCAAAGCCATAGCTTCGGGAGTTAATAACCGAACTCAAGTCCGACTCAAAGACTAAAGCCTCACAAGTACATTGAATGGAAATTCGAGCGCTAAAACACAACACAAAATTATGCTAAAAACAAAATGGAATTTCATTTCAACTATTCTTTGAAAGGGAAGGATAAGTACAAAAGTTATTCCAAAAATTCCTAGAAGCAGGGGCCGAACCCACATCTATACACGGCCTATAGGAAGCAAAAAGAAATTCCTATCCATCAACCAAAAAAGGAAGCAAGAAGACATGTCTACTCCCTCGGTTTCTTCTTCTTCTTCCTCGGCGTTGACCCATTGGAGCTACCGTTCAGATGCCTCTTCGAGCCTTTTCCTTTTGGTGGTTGGTCTCCAGCCGGAGGAATTATGGTAATCTCTTCCTCCAAACTCATGGAAATTGGAATACTTTCTGAATACGGAGCCGCAGGAATAGGAACACTCTCGACGTAGGAAAACGAGAGAGGCACGCCGGTAACGACAACTGTACCTTCAGGAGAAATCATTTGTAGAGGAGCTGGGCCAGGACCCGCCATACCACCTCCAATACCACTGGTCTGTGCGGCTGCTTCCATCTCGGCGTTAATCTCTGCCATTATCTCTTCCTTATGAATTGTGTCAGCTTCCACAGGGATGCTGCTAGTTGGACCCGAAGAGTTGGTTGTGAATGCGCCTTCGCCCATGACGAATGGCAGGTCGGTAAGTGGGTCACTTTGATGACCAAGGAGCTCCTCCATCATCTGTTCGTCAAAAATAAAAGTGCTCCCCTGCACTCCTTCAATTGGTGCAGCGACCGTTGTTATGGTTGCCTCCGTCAAAAGGGCCTCCTGCTCATGATGCTGCATTTGGGTTGCAGAGGGCACAGCCGGTGCCGCTCCTATCACTGGATGAAGGTAAGAAAAAATATTAGTGACTTCTTCTGATAATACTCTAAACATGAAATGAATTCAAGAAGTGTTCAGAATACCTTCCTCAGATTGCCTCGCGAGTGGAGCCGGAGCAGCTTCAGGAACGTGCTCGCGAGCTGGAGACAATTGCGGTTGATCAGGATTGTAAGCAGGCACAGATAGAGGATTAACTGTAGGAGTTAATTCGGGCTGGGTTGGGATAGGAATCTCAGAGCTCGTATCATGATGCTCAATGCCAGAACCCTCTCCAGCCTCTAGATGTTGAGTGACAAGTCTCTCTTTTTCAAATATGATAGTGGCATCTGTAGAATATGCGAGTATATGAATTTTGTTTGATGATAATAAACATATATATTCATTTAAATATATTTGTTATTGCACTATTTTATTTTCCACATAATTAATAAATATTTGTTGAATAAAATAAATAACACAGAATTCATATTCAAACAAATATTTTATTACAAATTTAAATAGCACAAACTTCAGCTCTCACTACATTTACACAATCTCAATTATAATTCAATTTCAATTACATTACAATTTCGATTACATCACAAACTTCAATTTACAATGTTCACCTCACTACATATCACTCATTCACTCGTATTTGATCTTCAACTTTGTTTACAACTTGTATCCAGCATCTGAATTATCTGCAAAAATAAACACTGACATAGTAAAATTGAAAAAAAAATATTTTTGCAGTGTAAAATAAAATGTGTGTTTTTTAAAATATTATTTTCCTCAGTTATTTGGGTTGTTCGTCATCATTTCTTTTGAATTCAACATACACGAACAACTTGTGACATGCACAGTGTATCAGTGTACATGACACAAGGCCGTGCACACCGATATACACTTGATAAAACTACAGGGACATGTGAGCACAAGGTCAAACCAAACCAAATGGTGGATTCAACTCAGGTGCAATACAAAACTAAAATAGGAAGGTCAAGTACGAGAGTCAATGATCATCCAACATGAATTGAAGTCCAGACCACACATGAACAGTTCTATACTTATGCAACAGAGCTCGAGTCTCACCAAAACAAAGACCATTCTAGAATGAATGCAAAAACAAAGTGAACCAGAGGTGAATTCAACATGAAATGATCAAGTACAAGCATAGTGATGCAACATATAGAATTGATGCCAGAGAATACAAGTATGAAGATATGTACAAAATGCAAGACCAAACACAGTCAGCTTTCAACATTCAACACACCAATAAACCCAGACCATCATATGTACAAAGTATCAAGTGTAGACCAGGCAATGAACAAAATGAAAGACAAAGCTACTTACATTTTGACCCTGACAATATTAGACTCAATGCAACAAGCTACAGATCAAACATCAATGCACAAGACTGCAACTCAAAAGGAGACAACAAATACAAGGTAGTAACACAACAGTTTAGAGGCAAGCAACTGGAATTTGACTCAAAGCAATGCAAGTGAACAGACCCAAACATATGAAACACAAATGACAATAACCTCAATCAAAATAGTGGAAACCAACACCACCATACAATGTTCAATCAACCAAACAGTATCACTTGACCATACCAACTAGACTCCAAGGTGCCACACATTTATTGTTGGCCAAGTTTTCAAACACTGAATCAACCCACTCCCTGTCTACCACCGAACCAAATACAACCGGACCAAATCCCCTCCACCGATCCAAACCAACCACCGGACCAACCTTCATCCGGCCTCACCCAACCAACCACCGGACCAACCTTCATCCGGCCTCACCCAACCAACCACCGGACCAACCTTCATCCGGCCTCACCAAACCAACCACCGGACCAACCTACATCCGGCCTCACCAAACAAACCCCCGGACCAAGCATTACCGGTCCAAACCATCGCACTCCTACCACCGAACCATGGGATGCCGAACCAAGGTGTGCCAGGCCAGATTGCATCAGCCCAGGCCCACCAGTAGCTATATACATCCAAGACCCCTGCTCCCAACCTGACTCTATAAATAGAGGGGCAGGGGTACAACAATGGGGACAAGTTTGAGAGCTCAAGCACGGAGAGAACTTTCAAACAACTTTCTTTTACTTGTATCAAAGCTTTGTACTTGTAATCAAAACAAGAGAAGAGAAATAACATATAAAGTGGACGTAGGCACATTCTGGCTGAACCACTATAAATCTGCGTGTCTTTTTACAGTTTAGCCCCTGCTTTTCATATATTTGCATAAATCACCTAAATCACTAAGAACAACATAAGATCTACTAAATCATACAACTTTGAGGTGTTTGTCCATTTTTTGTGCAAACATTTTTGGTGCTTTCACTGAGAGACTAGAAACTCGAAGCTTCAGCTTCATCTACTTAACGAGTTTTCCTAACAGCATCGTCCGCCACTTGGAAAACATGCCTCCCAAACAGAGAAAAGATGTTAACAAAGGAAAAAACATCGCATCCAGTAGTCTTCCTGATCCAGCTGTCGCGAATCAAGTAAATCGTCCTCCTCCAGCAACGGTAACAAATGAAGGACAGGCTAACCCAACCACTCCTGCCACAGAACAGCCTGCAACAATTACTAGGGCAGATTTGGACAGAGTTGTTGTTGAAGTAACTAACCACTTCACGTCCCAGCAGGAAGCCTTGGTGGACCATCTCATGTCACGCTTAAGGGACGCTGAAGAATCCAACCGCAACACTGAATCATGGGGCGAGTCCCAGTCTGGAGGATCTCAGAGACAGCAAAGGTCTTCCTTCTTCGAAGGAGCTAACGGCAGAAGTAGCCGTGGTAGGAGCCGAGACCGAGCCCAGCCCGAAGTTAGGCCTGAGGAAACGTTTGGTACCGAACCCAACAGGGAAGGTACCGGGCGAAGGTCAACTGCAGCTGAGCCTGTCATGCTGCCTAACCACAGAAACACCAGTGAACGGGGCCGAGCTAGAGTTCAGCCCGAAGTTGGACCCGAGGAGGTGCTTAGATCAGAACCCAACAGGGGAAGATCAAGGCAAGGGCCAACTGTAGCTGACCCAAGCATGCTCCCAGAAGATCAAAGGCAGCCACTGGAAAATATGAGGAATGATAGACGATACCATCCCTACAGGTTGTCTGGACGGAATCAACCCCACAGAACAGAACCAAACTCATTTCTGTCTGCTCCAAATTCTGATGAAAGGATGGCGCGCTTATTCAGAGAGTGTGTCCAACGGGAGTAAAGAGATCGAGGGATAGGCGCTAGGGTAACCAGCCCTTTCGCCCGCAATATCGAAATTGCTATCACCCCCCGAGAATGGAAGATGCCAACAATGGAACCCTATAAAGGAACCTCCGATCCCGTTGTGCACTTACAGAGGTACACGCAGCATATGCTCATGAGTGGAGCAACAGAGTGAGTACTGTGCAAATGCTTTCCGCTCTTCTTAGCAGATCTTGCTACCTCCTGGTTCTGTCATCTACCCCAAGGATCCATCAGCTCATGGGAAATGTTGAAAGAAAAATTTATCAGTCAGTTCCGCATTCATGTGGAGCAACCTAAGGACGCTTATTCCTTATCCAGCGTCAAACAGAAACCTGGAGAAAAGCTGCAGCAATACCTAACCAGATTCAACGCCGCAGCAGCCGCAGTTCAAGACGTCGATGAGAAGCTTATCCTGATGGCCCTCTGCAGTGGGGTACATCCGGACACTAAATTTGCTAGAAGATTGACAAAAGAAAAACCAGCCACTTTACCCGATTTCTTCCATGAAGCCGGGAAATACATGAGGCTTGAGAATGCTGCCATTGAGGGGCAGTCAGGACAGCAAAGTAAGACGACCCATGGCAACGCCCCTGCTGTGGCGAGGGACGTTCGAAGAAATGATTCCAGAGACAATGCTGGGGGCAAGAAAGTAGAAAAACGCCTATATCGGCCAGGACCAAGATTCGACTCTTACACCCCTTTGAACGAGACCGTCGAAAATATCTTCCTTGCCACCCAAGGCGAAGTTAGATACAAACGCCCACCATACAAGAAGGAATCAGATAACGCACAGAAGTCTGGAAAATTCTGCCGCTTCCACGAATCTCACGGACATGATACCAACGAATGCCATCATCTCCGAGATCTGATTGAGGAACACATCAGAAGGAAGAAACTGGAACGCTATGTAAAAAGTCAAGACAGGACTCCAGCTCCTGCCAACGAAAACCCAAGGCTACCCTCACCAGGGACCGGCAGAGGCGACCGCAACGCTAGCAGCTCTAGTCAAGAAAAGATAGTGGTCCATACCATCTCAGGAGGTCCGCACATCGCAGACAGAAATTGGAGAGAGATGGAAAGATATGGGAAGTCGCTTAGAGACAATAGAAACTGTGTCAATACGGTTATAGAAGAGCGCCACCCAAAGCGGAAAGAAAGTGATGACATCACATTCAGTAAACGCGACCTAGAAGGAAGACAGTACCCTCACATGGATCCCATGGTTATCTCTGCCCGACTCGGTCCCGCCGAAGTTTACCGAATCCTGGTAGACACTGGAAGCTCTGTAAATATCCTGTTCAAACACGCATTCGACAAAATGAAGCTATCAATGAAGGATGTATCTCCCTGCGATAAACCGCTACACGGTTTCACTGGGGATGCGAAGATGCCCCTCGGGCAGCTGGACCTCTTTGTTGAGATTGGAAGCCATCCCCGCTCCGTTGTAAGGAAACAAACGTTTGTGCTAGTAGAAAATCATTCGGCCTACAACGCCTTCTTAGGAAGACCAGCCTTGTCTGACTTCCAGATTGTCCTAGCCCCATGGTGCCTGAAAATGAAATTTCCAACAGACAATGGGGTAGGGGAAGTGGAAGGAGACCAGGATATTGCACGAGACTGCTATGTAACCGAACTTCGTAACAACCACAAGAAAGATAAGGGGAAAGGTGTAGAGATTGCCCTCTGCACAAAGAACCTTGAAGCATAGCAACTAAAGAAAGCCCCTCCTCTTTGATACACCAGCGACCCTTTCAACGAATTAGACCCTAGGGACAAAGAGGAGGAGGCCACCGCCGAGCCTGCAGAGGCTATGGAGTTTATATCTGTAGACAAGCACGACTCAAGTAGGCTACTGAAAATTGGGTCCCAGCTGAAAGCTGAATTGAAGGAACAACTCATTGATTTTCTCCGCCACAACTCGGATGTATTCGCTTGGTCACACGCTGACATGACCGGAATCTCCCCCGACATAGCATGCCACGTATTAAACATTGATCCTACCAAGGCGCCTGTAAAACAAAAAAAGAGAAGTATGGGGGCAGAGCGATCAGCAGCCCTCGATGAAGAAGTAAAGAATCTACTTGCCAATGACTTCATACGAGAAGCTATTTACCCAGAATGGATCGCCAACCCGGTACTAGTAAAGAAGGCTAATGGGAAGTGGCGGACCTGCATTGACTTCTCCAACCTAAACGACGCCTGCCCAAAGGATTGCTTCCCGCTTCCCAGAATCGACCAACTTGTAGACAGCACAGCCGGGCACGAACTCCTGTCTTTTATGGATGCATACTCAGGATATAACCAAATTCCTATGCATGCTCCCGACCAAGACCACACTAGTTTCATCACCGACCGGGGTTTATACTGCTACAAAGTGATGCCCTTCGGACTTAAAAATGCAGGAGCCACCTACCAGCGCCTCGTCAACAAGATGTTCGCAGGGCTAATAGGACGAACAATGGAAGTATATGTGGACGACATGCTGGTAAAATCACGGAAAGCCGAAGATCACGTAAGTCACCTAGGCGAAATGTTCCAGGTACTTCGACAGTATGGAATGAAGTTGAATCCACTAAAGTGCTCCTTCGGAGTGTCATCGGGAAAATTCTTAGGATTCATCGTCCATGCCCGAGGGATAGAAGCAAACCCTAAACAAGTCCGAGCATTAAGGGACATCAAAATACCTTCCACCCGAAAGGAAATGCAAAGCCTAAATGGAAAAGTGGCTGCCCTAAGCCGATTCATCTCCAAAGCAACGGACAAGTGCGTCCCCTTTTTCGAAGCTCTAAAGAAGGATAAAGGAAAGTTCGAATGGACGGACGAATGCTTAACCGCTTTCCTTAACCTAATCGAACACCTCCAGAAACCACCGGTACTCTCGACCCCAAGCGAAGGCGAAGAATTATACCTATACCTTGCTGTGTCATCTCACGCTCTAAGTGCTGCCTTGGTAAGGGAAGACAACCGCACGCAACGACCAGTTTACTTCGTCAGTAAAAGGTTTACTGGGGCAGAAGTCAGATATCCTAAGCTTGAAAAGTTAGCATACTGTTTACTAATTACTTCACGAAAACTACGTCACTACTTCCAATCCCATTCCATCAAAGTTCTGACCGATCAACCACTGAGGCAGGTACTCCATCGTCCCGACACTTCCGGGCGACTACTTAAATGGTGTATTGAGCTGAGTCAATATGATATCACCTATCACCCTCGCACCGCCATCAAGGGACAAGCCATGGCTGATTTCATTGCAGAATTCACTACCAACGAGGATAAGGAGCAACTGGAAATAACAGAAGATATCAAGTGGAATCTCTTTGTGGACGGTGCATCTAACGAACAAGGCTCGGGGGCAGGTGTGGTAATAATCACTCCCAGGGGAAATAAACTGCACTATGCTATAAGGTTGGAGTTCGCTGCCACCAACAACGATGCAGAATATGAAGCAGTAATAGCCGGATTAGAAATTGCTATCGAGATCGGAGCCAATTCTTTGTGTCTTCACGACGATTCTCAGCTTATTGTTAATCAAATACTAGGGGAATTCCAAGCTCGAGAAGAACGACTCATAGCATATCTAAAGAAGACCAAGTTACTTCTCAGCCGATTGGACCACTACTTAGTCAAACACATCCCTCGGGAAGAGAACCAAGAGGCCGACGAATTGGCAAAGCAAGCAAGTATGAGAGATGTCGCCATCTTCGGGGCAGTAACTGTCTCAAAGCAAACGATCCCAAGTTTTGAGCAAGTGAATCTGATAGCTGCAACCGAAGAAGCAACTTGGATGACTCCCATCCGAGACTACCTACAAAATGGCACACTACCCGACGGGCGTAACGAAGTCAAGAAAATCTTGAGGAAAGCGTCCCGCTACACAATACAAGGAGACATCCTCTATCGGCGCGGGTTCTCTAACCCAATGTTAAGGTGTGTCGCCGGAAGGGAAGCCCAGGAAATCTTATCCAACATTCATCAAGGAAGCTGCGGAGATCACACCGGAGGGCAAACGTTAGCAAAAAAGATACTCCGATACGGATATTTCTGGCCCACCTTAAGCAAGGACGCCTTAGATTTCGTCAAGAAGTGTGACAGATGCCAAAAATTTGCTAAGATCCCTCGGCTACCAACAACCGAGATTACTCAGATGACCAGCCCTTGGCCCTTTGCAGTATGGGGAATTGACTTAATCGGTGAACTGCCAATGGGTCGAGGCGGCGCCAAATATGCTATAGTAGCAGTCGACTATTTCACCAAATGGGTGGAAGCAGAACCTCTAAATAAAGTATCTTCAGCGAAAGTTATCAACTTCTTAATCAAAAATGTTCTGTGCAGGTACGGAGTCCCACTAAAAATCATATCAGACAATGGACTTCAGTTTGACAGCGAGGAATTCGCCAACTGGTGCCAAGAACACGGAATTCACAAAAGCTTCTCATCCGTAGCATAT
Source organism: Allium fistulosum (assembly GCA_030737815.1). Taxonomy (NCBI): domain Eukaryota; kingdom Viridiplantae; phylum Streptophyta; class Magnoliopsida; order Asparagales; family Amaryllidaceae; genus Allium; species Allium fistulosum. Next base: position 457,518,119 of record CM060901.1, read on the forward strand.
CCCCAAGCAAACGGACAAGTCGAAGCAGTCAACAAAATTCTGAAAACTCTGATCAAAAAGAAGCTCGAAAAGTCAAAGGGCGCTTGGGTGGATGAACTCCCTACGGCACTATGGGCCTACCGCACATCTTTCAGAACATCAACAGGGCACACTCCTTTCTCTTTGGCATACGGATCGGAGGCTATGCTCCCAGTTGAAACCATTGTGCCTTCCCACCGTAGGATCCACTATAACCCAGAAGAGAACGAAGAGCTCCTCAACATGTCTTTGGATCTAGTCGAGGAGAGAAGGAATGATGCAGTCCTAAAAACAGCAGCCCACAAGCAAAAGGTGGCAGCACAATACAACTCCAAAGTCAAGCATCGTACCTTACGAGAAGGGGATCTTGTCCTCAAGCGAATCTTCCCTCGCCCCGGAGCACTAGACCCAATCTGGGATGGACCATATGTAATTCATAAAGATCTCCACAACGGAGCCTATATTTTGTCAACAGTGGACGGAGAGGTGTTCCAGAGGGCATGGAACATCCAACACCTCCGTCGATACTTTTCTTAACTTGTATTGCCCATATGAAGTGAATTAACAAAGAGAATCAGTGGACGTAGGCATTTTTTCGTGCCGAACCACTTTAAAAAAGCCTTGTCTCTTTTTTAACTTGTTCCTTTGTATCTTGGCTGCTTGTTAACTTTATCCTTTTCTGTTGAACAAGATCCTGAGTATACAGCACTTCTATTCAAAGCGCTCCACAACACAACTTCACCTGGACAAGACCTAACAGGTACTATGCGAATCTATGCCCTCGCCAATGAGACACTTTCGCTCCAGCATCCCTCTGCTGCGGGTTAACTCATTGCTCGCGACGGCCCGTAAAGCCAACTGTAATGAGCCGATTATAAGCCACCGAGAAGGCCGACTATAGCCGAGGCAGCTCATTACGGCGTTAGGCTCGCCGGCAACTGTGGACCGACTATAAGCCCCAACATAAGGTGTGGCCAGCCAGGGGCAGTTCACAGTTGACGATCGGCACCCACGCTAGCCGGCCACAGTAAATCGAATAATACCCACGATTACGGGCCATAATGACCCGGGTAGTTACTGTGCGCGATCTCGGCTCCGATGTGTCTTAAGTGCGGCTGTGGTAAAAAAGAATTAACTCCCCGCGGAGGCGTAAGATGGGTGACAAATGTCTCCAAGACCCACAGCTAGGGAAAGTGACTACAAAACCCGTTTGCCACGAACTTAAGCACATCGAAGGCCTTCCGTGATTGGAAGTTTTACCTTTTTTACGTATTTCAATTTTACTTAAAAAGTTTTTTCTCCTATCCCCTATAACAATCCCAAAAGTACATGATACAGAGTAGGAGACACTCGCCAATGGGTATAGGGACTCACAGTGGCAGGACATTCGACTACATTCTATGCTCGGTCCTACGAGATGTTCAAGACTGCCATCTACGGTTAAAACATGAAAGGCGGTATTTTCTTCTTTTATGTACAAATACATGACTATAATTTGTTCACACCACACACTAATATTGCAAGTCATAAAATCATGGTGTAGAACCAGAGTCTAACATCAAACACAATTTAATTACAAGAATATACATAGCCACATTTCTCATACGATATGTCGAAATAGCAACAAATATTCAAGAAATGACGAAATCAGTTTAAGTTAAAAAATTACACGTCAAGAATAATGTTGATTATTACAAGTAGCAAGAATTACAACTTAGAAGTTACTCTACTGTCTTAAGACTAACAGATACAACAATGCCAAGCCTACAAAAAGAATTTTCCAGGTCTAATCAGGGAGCCGGTTGCGTCGAAGTCTTGTCCTTGCTCTTGTGCCCGCCTGTCCGGTCATGAAAAGGATTCATTAGTGATAAGTAACCAAGTTAACGGAAAGACTAGAAAGGAAGACTTACCAGCACCTGCTTCTAGACCGTCCTGGTCGTCGTCCTCTACCTGCACACCTGCCTCTTCAGCAGCAAGCAGCCGCATACCCTCCTTTACCGCCACTTTCTCCTCCTTGGTGAACTGGGCAGAGACCACATCCATACTAAAGACCGTTCCACCCCCTTTATCTGCATCAGCCTTAGCCTCCTCCAAAGCCCGAAGATAGATCTTGGCCATGACCCTGGGATAATCATCCATCCAAGAGAGATTGCCCTGTTTCCAAGTTCGGAAATACATGTCCTGGAGCATGTCATCCATCATTCCCTCATTCTCCTCAAACTCCCTCATCCGGGCATCGGAAGCCGACAACCTTTCGACGGCAGCATCTCTCTCCAATCTGTATCTCGAGCAATCAGCCTGAAGGGACCTCCGCATCACCTCCATCTCTTCCCTCAACTTAGCTTGAGCAAGCTCTGCAGCCTCAAGTTTCTCGGACAATTCCTCCACCTGCTCGAGATCCGCTCTCCGAACCTCATCCACCGTGGCAATAGCCATGTCAATCCGCTCTTTGCAAGCAGCTTCCATTTTCCGCAATTCGGCCCGACTGGCCTCTTCCATGGTTTTCCTTAATCGCCCAGTAGCAGCCTCATGCTGAGAAATCTGGATAGCCTGGTCCGCAAGCTGTTTGGCCTGATCCGAAACCACCAATCGAAGTCGGATATTGGCGCTCCCAATCTCCTCTCCGGCCTTAACCAGCCGAGCATGATGCCCCATCAGCTTCTTGGTCTCCTCTGCCACCCGATCAATATTAGCTTTGGCCTCGTCTCCCATAGTGACTATACGAGTAGTGAGTAGATCGAGATCTAAGGACTTGGCTTCATCAAGTACTCGTACCATGGGGTTACGGGGGAGAAGATGTTCGCCAGTGACTTCGTCAAAAGTAATATCATGAGAACTCGGATCCAGATCAGGATGACCCGCAAATGGATTACGGGCCAAGTCGGGACGGTCGATATGAATAACAGAAGGGTTTCCGGACGGGTGCGGAGAAGGTACAAACTCGCTACCCTCCTCAGTAATATCATGAATAGGCTGAGCCGGAGGCTGAGGACCGGGCGAAGTTTCGGATAAAGGATGACTCCTCTTCCTCTGCTGAATACCCTCTTCGATGACCCCAAGAAGAGGACGGTATCCGACTACATCCCCGGAGCGTTGGGTTGAGGGCTTCGGCTTAGCAGAAATTTTGGAAAGTTTATATTGCTCAAGCCTGTGTCGGAGGTCTGAAGCTTTGGACCTCTTGCCTGCTCCTGATATAAAGTACAAGTGTTACAATCTTACATTACTATACGATTCGAGAAACGCGGTAAATTACAAGTTAAAAAAAAAAGGGAAAAGAAACACAGCTGTGATTGTACAAACCCTGGGGAGGAGTGGGATACTGCAATAAGTCCTGGATTTCATTCCAGGACGGGAGCGGGTCATAAAATATTCCTAAGTCCCTATCATTAGTGAAGCATGCAGGGGTCAAGAGTTCACCTTGAGTTGTCAGAGCCACCTTGGCCGGAATGGTCGGAGAAGACTCACTTGCACCAGTCCCGGTTTTGTCCGCCTTCCCGGTCTTCTCTACTAAAGCCGGATCATCATCCAACCCCTCAAAAGCTTGGCGGAAAGCATCATCCGTCCACTCTTGCATTTCGCCTACTTGCCCAGAAGACAGAGCCCTGGAACCATCACCACCCTGTCCATCGCCGCCATCATCACCAAGACGCTCAACGTGACTTCCGCCCTCAGCCTCACCTCTTTCTTCCTCCGCATCTATCTCCCCCTGAGTAAGTGGACAATTGCTGGGAGAAGGACCGTCCGACCTCTTAAGTTTCTTACCTCCGACGGTTGGAGGTTTCGTGAATGGTTTTCTCTTTCCACCCTCTGCCGCAACGCCTCCCTTAGCCTGAGCAGCCGCCCTCTCTTCCGCCGTTTCCCTCAACTTAACTACAGACTGCTGCGGAAGGATTAAGTTATATTCCAGAAGAATCGCATTTCTAATCAAGAAGGCAGATGATCTATATTTCCCAAGAATGGCTTCTATCTCAGCCGCCGTCTGAACCAGGCGGTCAGTCTCCACAACCGGAAAGCCACCTGTCGCTAGCAAAAATGAGAAAGTATGAGAAGAAGCATCGCAATCGGAATAGAAATTATGAGTAAAAGCATCAACTTACATCCAGAGGTAAAGCGCCGGATTGAAACGGATTCGTCCCTAACAAAGAACCACTCTTTCTTGAACATGCTGAATTTAGAGTACAGATCCAAGACCGGTTTGAAGGTCACGGCTGACTCCAAGCTAATGTATGGGGATCCTTTCTTGTAGCCTCTCAAATTATATAAGTACCGGATCTCCCGATTGGAAGGAGGGCGCCCGTACTTCCTCTGAAAGATAACAAAGAGGCTCGCTAGTATGGCATAGGAGTTGGGCTGAAGCTGGAATGGGGCCACCTTCAGATACGTGAGGAAGCTCACTACCCAAGCATTGAGAGGCGGGATAGCACCACACATACAATGGTACCTACTATAAGCAAAGTACCCTTCGGGAGGATTGTATGGCATGACTCCTGGGCCCGGCAACAGCATGAGGGCTCTATCGATCCCAAAGGAACGAGATATAACATCGAGCTGCTCCTCTTTGAGAGAGCTAGGAAAGCAGTCAGGCGGGGAATCCAGCAGCTCCTGGGGACCATGTCCATCCACTAATGACCTTGGGGCGGGCCCATGACGCTCCGATCCTGATTGAGCTGGGGGCACGGCCGAGGACTCTCCTTCGCCATGGGACTTCTTCTTATCCGAACGAGTTTCCACTTTGCGAGACATTTATCTGCAAACACGGGAAAGTATATCGTTAGAATATACGAACAATGTAATTTGGAATTTCACTTAAAAGTCCGAAGTATGAAACACATGTTCACTCAGTACAACAATTCGTTCGGCAAACAGATGCAGCACTTCAATAATCTCATTCGGTATTAAACGTTCATGTGTCATTCGGTATCAGAGTATTACGTTCATTCGGCATGCAAACGTACACACGCAAGTTCATTCGGAAAAAAGGATTAGACTTGATCCGGCTAGTGATCTCACCTGATTCGGTTAAGGGTTTGGTTCGGCTAACGCTGACTGATTCGGTTATGGGTTTGGTTCGGCTAACGCTAAGGTTCGTGGGAATGGTTCGGCAGGTGGGAGGATAGAAGCCCTAGTCCCCTATTTTATAGGCGAAGGCAGTGTACCGGACCACTTGGATCGGCAACATGAAACACACGCAGACGTCAAGAATGGATGGACAAAAAACAAAGCACGATATATGGTAAACATATACCCTACTTTGGGGGGCAAATGTTGGCCAAGTTTTCAAACACTGAATCAACCCACTCCCTGTCTACCACCGAACCAAATACAACCGGACCAAATCCCCTCCACCGATCCAAACCAACCACCGGACCAACCTTCATCCGACCTCACCCAACCAACCACCGGACCAACCTTCATCCGGCCTCACCCAACCAACCACCGGACCAACCTTCATCCGGCCTCACCAAACCAACCACCGGACCAACCTACATCCGGCCTCACCAAACAAACCCCCGGACCAAGCATTACCGGTCCAAACCATCGCACTCCTACCACCGAACCATGGGATGCCGAACCAAGGTGTGCCAGGCCAGATTGCATCAGCCCAGGCCCACCAGCAGCTATATACATCCAAGACCCCTGCTCCCAACCTGACTCTATAAATAGAGGGGCAGGGGTACAACAATGGGGACAAGTTTGAGAGCTCAAGCACGGAGAGAACTTTCAAACAACTTTCTTTTACTTGTATCAAAGCTTTGTACTTGTAATCAAAACAAGAGAAGAGAAATAACATATAAAGTGGACGTAAGCACATTCTGGCTGAACCACTATAAATCTGCGTGTCTTTTTACAGTTTAGCCCCTGCTTTTCATATATTTGCATAAATCACCTAAATCACTAAGAACAACATAAGATCTACTAAATCATACAACTTTGAGGTGTTTGTCCATTTTTTGTGCAAACATTTATACATATCAGAAGCAACTCAACATGACATGGTCAGAAGCAATATGAAGACCAGACTACAAAAATGTTCAAGTGCAACATGTAACCATGACAGCAACTCATAAACCAAATCAGAAAATGTGCTCATATATACATGTATATACATATGCAATCTCAAATCAAAACATGTACAAGTGCGAAGCAAAATTGAACCACACATGTATGCATATATGCAAATATATACATATACATGTATCAGTTCAGAGATATGAACATGGAGCTTCAACAAAGGAAGATACTAGCCAGTGGAACCAAACTACAAGCAATTCAACAGACTTAAGTGAACATGCAACAAAAATGAAGTACACAACATACATGGATGCATGTGTGAACATATATATATATATATATATATATATATATAAAGCAATAATATTAATGGCGACTACAATAGAGACTGCAGGAAACCCTAAAGGCGAACCCATCTCCGCATTAACTGAGGATGATGACGACATGGGATGGCAAGAGGTAAGATACAAAGGCAAAGGAAAGAATCAAATCAGGGTTAATCTATAGAAAAAACGGAGAGATTCTACGAATCGACCTACACCAGTGGGTCCTATTCCTAAGAAACCAGAATTCAAGGTAGGAATTAGATCGTGGGCTGACGCAATTGCTGGTAACACGTGTATTGATGGTGGGGTTAATAAATTTGACTACCTAGAAGATGCTGATGGAGTCTATGCTGACCTAGACGATGAGGTTTTCAATTCAGCTAAAAGCATGTGGGGGTACTTCTATCTATATCTATGTAGCTGGGAAAAGACCTTATTACATACATCTTAATGCCTATATTAATAGAGAATGGAAACCGTCTAGTAAATGGGATATTTTTCCTAGGGAAAATGGTTTTTTCCTTATCAAATTCAGTAATGAACTGGATTGTAAGAAAGTGTTGGATGGAGGCCCTTGGTTCATTGATAGTAAACTTATCTTTACCAAAAAATGGGAACCAAACTTAAGGCTTGAGAGGGATATGCTTGAATCACATCATGTCTGGGTTAAACTGATGAATCTGGATTTATCCATATGGAATGCTCATAGTATTAGTAAACTTGCTAGCCTTATTAGAACCCCCCTTGCAATGGATGAATATACCAGGCATGTCAAAAGACTAAAATATGCTAGAGTTCTCGTAGAAATCAAAGCAAGTGATACAATCAAAAAACAGGTGCGCACTAAAGATAGAAATGGCAATATTTACATACAGAAGGTAGAATATGAACATATTCCATCTGTTTGCAACAAATGTAAGTGCTTTGGTCACTCCATAGACCAATGTGAGATCGTGTCCCCCCATCAATCAAGCGTGGAGGCAAAAACCTACTACTGAGTCTAGTCAGACTGTTCCACTACAAAATTTACAACAAAATGAGGCACAGTCTGAGCCTAGCACTGATGAGAGAAATATAAATACAGAACAATCAAACATAAAGACTAATAACCAGAAGGAAAGTCATGCTGTCCTGGAGGATGAAGATATGGAAGCTGCCCCATCACTAGAAATAAAGACCGGGGATACTGAACTTGACCATAATTCAGATGAGAATTCATCAAAAAGAGTACCTGTTACACCAGAAGAAGAATACGAAATTAATAAAGTTGTCTTGGATAGATTGGATTCAGATACAGATATAGAGGATAGTAGTCCAAACAAGTTCACAAAGTCCAACCAGGATTATACAAATCAATTTAAGAATTCAGAAGCTAAAGGAAAGACGAGCGTAAGTCGTGAGGTATCTCTTATGAAATTGAGGAGTAGACCTCCACATTCGTAATGTCAATAATTAGCTGGAATGTAAGAGGCCTAAACAATGATACTAGATGTTTAAACCTCTTAAATCTTAGGTGAGCTCACTCTCCTTCCATTCTGAGTATATTAGAAAATAAATTTACTAATGACAACTTAACATTCTTTACTAACTCACTAGGTGACGAGTGGAACTACATTCATAATAACGATATAGGAGGTAAAAGACATATTTTACTTTTATGGAATAAAAAAATATTGGAATTTCAATCTCTTGGAGAAGGATCACCAACATATTACTGTTAGTGCAATTAATGTGGGTGGGCTCAATATGACTTTGAGTTATATTTATGCTAGTAACTTGGTTTCTCATCGAATTCATCTTTGGCAAGCTATCAAAGGTATTGGTAAAACTATCAAAAACCCCTGGATTATTTTAGGGGATTTCAACTTTGTGCTTAGGGCAGAAGAGAAAAAAGGAGGTCTAACCATGAGAGTATCCCAGTTAGAAGAATTCAACAACTGCATCATTGAAGTGGGACTGCTCGAACCCATCCATTGCGGCATGAAATTTACATGGAGAAGCGAAGAAAGTAAGAAAATAACTTGTAAACTAGATAGAGCCCTAGTTAATGTGAACTGCATTAATCTATTTTCTAACATTAGGGTCAATATTCTTCCTCCATCTACTAGTGATCACTGCCCAATCCTTGTAAATTTAGTAGAAAAAGGCTTGAATGACAAAGGAAAGCCATTTAGATACGCTAATCACTGGCATGAAATAGAGGGATACAATGAGGCTATACAAATTAATAATATACCTCTGGTGGAGTGTTCTCAATGTTACAAGCTACTTCATATTCTCAAAACAGCAAAAAATAAAATTAAAAATTGGAATAGATGCAGACCCAAAGATGGAGAACAAGTTTCTAACATGCAGAAACAGTGTGAGGAACTTCTGTTAATGATAGACAATGGAACTGCTAATGATGACACATGGAGAAAATATTATCAAGCCCAGGGGAATCTAAAAGAGGCTCTCAGAATTAAAGCTGCTGAGCTTAAGCAAAAAGCCAAAGAAAAATGGATTACTGAAGGGGATGAGTGCACCAAATTTTTTTACACTAAAATGGCAAGTCGTAGTAATATGAATAATAACTTTCATCTTATTAATCAGGATGGAAATGTACTATCCAATACATGAGATATTGAGGATCAAGCAATCAAATATTACTATGACATGTTCAATGGGGAAGTTAGTACCAACTTACCAGACATTAAATGTAGAAGACAGGTGAACTCCAGGGGCAGAAGAATGCTGACCAGACAAATCACTGAAGTTGAGGTGCTGGAAGCTCGACAATCCATTCATATTGACTCTAGCCCAGGACCCGATGGCCTCGGATCCAAGTTCTACCTCCTCCATTGGAATGACCTGAAAGAATCTATCATATCAGTTATGCAAGATATTTTTCAAAGTGGTAAATTTGTTAATGAAATCAATCACACCTTCATCTGCCTTATTCCTAAAAAAGACAATCCATCAAAAATTGAGGATTATCGACCTATTGCTTCCTGCAATGTGATATACAAAATTCTAAACAAGATCTTATGCAATAGAATGAAGCTTATCTTATCCGATCTCATTTTTGAATTTCAAAGTGCATTCATCAAGGGTAGAAGTATTTCTGAAAACTCTCTCATGGCACATGAACTGGTTAGGAACTTTAATAAACCAGTTGCTGATAAATTTTGTCTAAAGGTTGACCTCCACAAAGCATATGACAAAATTAAAAGACACTTTATAATTCATATGCTTAATTCTATGGGGTTTCCAATAAACTTTGTGAATATAATAAAAGAATGCATATCTACACCTACCTTTTCTATCCTGATCAATGGCATACCAAAAGGTTTTATAGGATCCAATAGAGGTATCAGGTAGGGCGACCCTTTATCTCCTTACTTGTTTGCAATTGCCATGGAATACTTTTCGCTACAAATGGAGTTGGCTATTCATCATAAGCTTATTCGGCCTATTTTTAACATCCAGCCTATCGTGAGTCACTTACTCTATGCAGATGACTTGCTCATCTGTATAAAATCCAGTTATGAACCAGCTAAAGCAGTAAAAGACATTTTTCTTAGCTTAGAAAAATATGCTGGTCTAAAAGTGAATGAGCAAAAACCAAATGATATTTTAACAAAACATGTAACAGAAAGTAGAGGTGTTGGATCTCTTAAATGTGAAAGAAGGCATTCTTCCTGTAAAATATTTAGGTGTTCCTCTCTCTTCCAATAAGATCACTGACAGAGAATGTGCAGTTCTGATATCCTCCATTAGAGACAGACTACAGGGCTGGAGCTCCAAACTTCTGTCTCTTGCCGGTCGAATTGAATTGGTGCATGCTGTTATACACTCTAAAGTCAATTTCTGGTTGCAAACTTTTCAACTGCCTGATGCTTCAATACAAAAAATTGAAAAAATTTGTGCAGACTTCATATGGAAGGGAGGTATTCACAAGATCAAATTTGAAAAATTATGCAGACCCAAAGATGAAGGAGGTGTGGGACTTAGAAGACGTAAAGACATGAGAACAGTTTACACCTTAAAATAAGCATGGAGAATAATCAATGGCATGGGTCTATGGGGTAAATGGATGAGACAAAGGTACATTAAAGGCAATTTTTGGCAAATGTCTATAGATAATAATGCTTCAGCTAATTGGAAAGAAATTCTGAAAGTAAGAAGTACCCTAGCCTCGTGCTGCACTCGTGAAATAGCTACAGGGAGGGATACTGACTTGTGGAGAGACCCTTGGATTCATGGTGAATTCCTGATTGATATTTTAGGCCTTAATACATTTTCTGATTTCGGATGCCCAGATAAATGTGTACAAGATGTGATCAATAATAATGCTTGAAACTGCTCTTCCTTACCAGTGAATCAAATTAAAAAGCAAAAAATTCAATTTATGCCAATTTTCAGTGGGAGAGAGAATGACATATGGGTGTGGAAACCTACTGGTAATGAATTTACTACAAAGTCTACATGGAACGAGGTTAGACAAAAAGATAGTAAAGCTTTATGGAGCAAAATCATATAGGATCATGTAAATAACCCGAAGATGGCCTTCACAGCTTACAAAGCTATATTGAGAAGACTACCTACCAGAGACATGCTATCAAAATGGGGAGTGATAAATGACACTGATTGTGTCTTATGCAATCAGGATACCGAAACACATGAGAATCTGTTTTTTGATTGTAATCTCTCAAAACTGGTGTGGAATTCATGTAAAAATATGATTAATTATCCATCCCAGTCAAATAACTTAGAAGAAGAGATCACCTACCTGATTCAGCGAGGTCACAGCAAAGATTTGGAAGCCAAATTGAACAAAATCGCCATAACTATAGCTACTTGGAGCATTTGGAAAGAGAGGAACCATCGCGTGTTTCAAAACAAACAAAGAAGCCATTTTGAGGTCAGTAAGCTTGCAAAAGAAGACATGTAGATAATTCGAAGGAGAATTAAAAATTATTCCCTTACCGAGCTGGAACGAGAAGTAGCTCGAACTACAAGAGTGGATCTGAGCTCTCCATTGGCAGGAAACCCAAGTACGAGCTATTTGTATCAGCCGCCATGATTTCGCGAGCTCGAATGAGGAAGGAAAAGAAGTCGTGTTATTTCTGGAAAGTGTTTATTTTGTTATCAGTGGATTGTTGATTTTGTCTGTATATTGTAATGGGCCAGTTTGGGCTAACGCTATGGGCTGAAATGCCTTAATAAAACTCTTACCCATTTTCAAATATATATATATATATATATATATATATGTGTGTGTGTGTGTGTAGTGACAAACATGTGAAGATTGAATCGGTGATCAAGTGAAACTATGAACACACACACATCAAACCAGTCAATACAAGCAATTGGAAATGGAAGGGATGCAACCTAGACCAGACTACAAAAATGCAAGACTAACAAGAACTACTCCAGATAGAATGTACACAAAGGCACATACCACATGGCAATGCATGAACAAAAATAGTGAAGACTCAACACAATGCACCAGATCAGAACAAGTGACAAATGCAACAACAATGGATATGCAATCACATGTACACAAGATAAAATTCAAATAATGAATATCATGGTGAAAATTATCAGTTCGAACAAGTTAGTGAATTGAATGTCAAAGTCCAGATTATCACAATTTCAAATGGCCGAAGTCATAGGTGAAAAGAACGAAATCGACTCAGAGAAAACCCAAAGCATCGGAGTGAAATTCAAATTCATCAATTATGGAACAAGTCAGTAAATAACACCATCGTTCGAGTAAAAAATCATGGCCAAGTAAAATCATGGAAGAATTCAAACATATTTATATGAACGAAAATATCGGGTGTTCATTCCCTATATAAACCTAGTTCATCATCGGCAATTATCTTATTCGAGTTCAAGCAAAAAATCATAGAGCCAAGTTTCAAATTAAATCCCAAATCAATAACTCGAATCGAGTTCGAACCAAAGCAAATCAACAGTGCAGTTAAACGGAAAAATTTACATACTAGATTCACAGTTTCGAACTCAATCCTGAAATCAACCGCAAGCCAAATTGAAGGAGCATTGAAGCCGCTGCGAATTATCAAGGGAAAGGAATCGATTGGGAAGGCATCTCAAATCATCACTGAAATTGACCAATTTCGAATCAGTGCTTCAATTTTCAACAACCCTAATTTAAGATCGCAAGTGGAAAAAGGAACAACATGAACTAAAAGAGAACAAGGCCGAAAATTCTACTGAAAAGGATAAGGAGATAGATTTTTCTTTGTTGGGTTGTTAAGTGGGCCGGTCTTATTTGTTTTGGGCCATAATTTTAATTAGGGTGCTGTTTTATTTTGTTTAGTTTATTTTCCTTTTAAATTCAAATCAAACTCTAGTTGTGTAACTATGTTACGAACTACGATGGTATAGTTCGAGAATTCGCAACTCAGTGGCTGAGTTGTGACAAGGTTTTGAGCGTAGAGTTAACTTAGTCGTTAGGGTGTCACAAATTTACATGTGTAAGCGTCTGACTACTTAATTTCTAGTAGAAACCTTGGGGGCAGCACATAGGTAGGGTTTTGCCGAAGCTGGGTAAATTTGTGTTGTTCTATTTCTGCTTTTTTTATTCTGCTATTATCCATGCTGCAATTATTTCCGCATTAATTTTTATTATTATAACTATCACCCTATTCACCCCCTCTAGGGTGAAGTCGATCCGACAAGTGGTATCAGAGCTAGGAACAAAAACCATCTTTTGTTTTAAAATTTGATTTTTTAAATGGCTTCTTTTAATAATGCTTTTGCTGAGGGTCAGTCCATAGTTGGACCACCCATATTCAATGGTGAATATGCTTACTGGAAAATAGAATGAAAATTTTTCTGAAAACCATAGATGCATGGAATATTGTTGAGACAGGATGTAGGACACTAACTATAGTGGTAGATAATCAAGAAATTGAAAAGCCAATGGATCAATGGACAGATCTTGAATATAAACTACAGAATGCTAATGCTAAAGCTATGAATTCTATTATTTGTTTATTGGATCAAATTGAATTTAATCATGTCTCACATTGTCTAACTACGGAGGAAATTTGGCACACACTTGAAGTGACTCACGAAGGAACCTCCCAAGTCAAAGAATCTCTCCATGCAATGCTCAGTAGCGAATACAAAAACTTCACAATGGCAAAGGATGAAAGTGTCAAAGAAATGTATGGACGACTCTCTAATCTAGTATACAAATCAAAATCACTTGGAAAACCATACACAGAGCTGGAAATAGTCCGAAAAAAACTCAGAATTCTTCCACAAAATTTTGAAGCAGAAGTGACTGCAATTCAAGAATAAAAAAGATTTGAAACAAGTTAAAGTTGAAGAACTCATTGGAAATCTCACCACTTATGAGCTAGAAATGAAATTCAAGGAAGAACGTGAAGGAGGTGATACTTGAAAGAAATCAATAGCTCTCAAAGGAATAACTAAGAGCGAATATGATGATGATGATGATGGTGCAGCAGAACTGGCGCTGATAATAAAGAAATTCAAAAAGTGGAATCACAAGTATGGAAATCCAGCTCAATCAACAACGGAAAAGCAGAATAGTCAAAGTTCTAGACAACTCAGAAGAGTAGGAGATCATCTGTCACAACTGCAATAAACCCGATCATATCAAGCCAAATTGTCCTCAGAATCGACTCAGCCGAGGAAAGAAACCATAAAGGAGAAGTTTTACAGCCACTTGGAATAAAAGTGATGATGATAATAAAAGCACTAGTAGTGAGAGTGAAAAAGCAGATCTGTGTCTTCGAGGTGATACAACCGATAGCGATGATGACGAGCCAAGCGAGGTATCAAAACTCACTCACTCAGAATTACTCATATATTTTCATGAGGTAAATGGTTGTTTTGAAAGACTTAGGGAGAAGTACGCTAAAATTGAATCACAAAGAGATAGTTTGATAGATCTAAATAAATAGCTTGATCAATTGGTTAAAAACTATCAAAATAAGAGCCCTAAGTGTGATGAGTGTCCATCATTTGAATAAGAAATTAAAAAATCAGAAATTAAAATTAAATCACTTGAAAATGAAATTCTGATTTTAAAAGAATGTGAAAATACTTGGAGAGAAAACTCTATTAAAAAGTGCACTTTGTTATTGAATGAAAATGAATCTCTCAAAACACAAGTCCAACAACTGTCTACAACTTTAGGAAAATTCTCCAAAGGAGAAAAATCACTAAATATGCTAATAAGGAAACGAACAGTTAATACTATTAGACAAGGACTTAGGTACACTCAATCTGAAAGAGTTAGAAGTAAAATTAATCGTGTCAAATCCGAGTGCACAATTTGTAGAAAAATTGGACACAATCAAACAATTGTTGGTATAGGGCCAAACATGTGAAAACCATACCAATTTGAGTTCCAAAAGGCACGAATATATAATCCCTTAAAGTCAAACAAATTTGGGTGCCAAAAGGAACAAATATAAATTGTTTTGGGTCTACTCAAACTTGTTTTTCAAAATCATCTATCACTAACAATCATGGACCTATAAAAACAAATAGGTCACAAAAATCTTTCCTCGTGTAGGTGTGGTGGCAGGCTAAGGAACAACGAGAGTGGTACCTGGATTCTGGCTGTTCCAGGTACACGACGAGCGACAAATCAAAGTTCCTTAGCCTAGTACAATGGCGGCAGAGTCACAATGGGCAACAACGAAAAATTATCGGTAAAGGTAAAATAGGTAACGGTATATTTATCTTGAACGATATATTATATGTTGAAAATCTATACCATAATCTGATTTAATTCAGCCAGTTATGTGATAAGGAAATAAATGTTGAATTTGATTCCGATTTATGCAAAAATGTTGACCAATCATTTTTTCATCCTTGAACTAGTTCATATAGATTTGTTTTGACTAACGATATTTCAAGTTTAGGTAATAAGAGATGTTGTTTTGTATTGGTTGATGATTACTCTAGATACACATGGATATTTTTGTTTATCTTACTGCTTCTAGATCTGACATTATGTTCACTAGTTTTTTATGTGCACATTTCAATCAAATCCTTAAGGAATCACATTTTAAAATCTATAAAAGGATTAGAAGGTATTTGTTGCACACATCACGGTTTGGTCTATGATATCTATCTAACGATAACTTTGAGTTAAAGGGGAATTCAGATGTAGATTACACTGGTAGCCAAGTTGATAGAAAAATTACTAGTGGAAAGTGTTTTTATATTGAGACATCCATTAGTTGCATCACATCTCCAAATAAAATATCTGCATAATTTTCATTTTAATTGATTTTCAATTGGCAGACATTTTTTTTATAAAACCCCTTTAAGAAAATAGTTTTTGACTTCATTTCAGATTAGACATTTTAGAAATTTGATTTTATATTTATTTTTGGATTTGATCTTAAATGAATACATTAACTAATCTGACTCCCTACTGATTATCGAAAAGATAAATAGTAATTGAAATAGTGATGAGTGTCGATATTAATCATATATGATGACTTGAGATAATATATTTAGTAAATTTCTTTAAAAATTTAAACAAGATTTATAATAACTTTTGTTGGTAAAAATTCCATGACCATCTCTATTTCTATCATATTTCTAACGACCATCACTCATCAAAATCCAATATAGTATGTTAAAATGTGGTATTTTAAATGGGAAATTATTCGTTTTTATTTTATTTTTTAGCAATAAAATCATCCAAAGTATTCACTCTCATTTAAAAGTCCTCATAGTTATGCATGGGTGAATTACTTGGAATATTTGTTTATGTGCTTTCATGCTCATTTAAAAGTCCTCACGGTTATGCATGTATGGAACACATATCAAAATTGATTATTAAATAGACGAGTTGATTCTAATCCCATTTAAAATTCCTCACGGTTATGCGTGGTTAGAAGATACTTGAAATTCTTTTTTGGTTGTTTTTTCTAAAAATTGAGAATACTACTAATCTCATTTAAAAGTCCAAACGGTTATGCATGGTTAGTGAGTATTCAAATTCCTGATATAAAAATACCACAAATAGACACAACTATATGGTTTTATATGCCGAAATTACCCCTATCACTCTAAAGTGGAATATGCGCTTAACAGAGTATTTATGATTTTTCTTTGATTTTTTATTGAAATTTAATATTTATACTCGACTAGGTATTAATGTTGTATTAATGTCTATCACTTTATCTCTATTTTTCTAACACTGTTACTCTTTTGCTGATAACAAAAGGGGGAGAGAAAAGTTAAGATTTTGGAAAATAAATTCAAATCTCTTATTTTGCATATTTTCATCTATTTTCATAACATATTCTCATATAGGTTCTCATATAGGCTCATCGCAATTGTTTTTTTATTTGCATATTTTTTCATGCATATGTGAAGGGGGAGCTTTGTTTTAGGGGGAGCAAATAGATTTCATCAATGACCAAACGCATTTATTAAATTCAAAATCTTAATATATGTTTGTTATCATCAAAAGGGGGAGATTGTAGAATATGCGAGTATATGATTTTTGTTTGATGATAATAAACATATATATATATATATATATTCATTTAAATGTATTTGTTATTGCACTATTTTATTTTCCACATAATTAATAAATATTTGTTGAATAAAATAAATAACATAGAATTCATATTCAAATAAATATTTTATTACAAATTTAAATAGTACAAATTTCAGCTCTCACTACATTTACACAATTTCAATTAGAATTCAATTTCAATTACATTACAATTTCGATTACATCACAAACTTCAATTTACAATGTTCACCTTACTACATATTACTCATTCACTCGTATTTGATCTTTAACTTTGTTTCCAGCTTGTATCCAGCATCTGAATTATCTGCAAAAATAAACACTGACGTAGTAAAATTGAAAAAGAAATATTTTTGCAGTGTAAAATAAAATATGTGTTTTTGAAAATATTATTTGCCTCAGTTATTTGGGTTGTTCGTCATCATTTCTTTTGAATTCATCATACACGAACAACTTGTGACATGCACCATGTATCACTGTAAATGCCACAAGGTCGTCACACCGATATACACTTGATAAAACTATAGGGACAAGTGAGCACAAGGTTAAACCCAACCAAATGGTGGATTCAACTTAGGTGCAATACAAAACTAAAATAGGACGGTCAAGTACAAGAGACAATGGTCAGCCAACATGAATTGAAGTCCAAACCATACATGAATAGTTCTATACTTATGCAATAGAGCTAGAGTCTCACCAAAACAAAGACCAGTCCAGAATGAATGACAAAACAAAGTGAACCAGAGGTGAATTCAACATGAAATGATCAAGTACAAGCACAGTGATGCAACATATAGAATTGATGCCAGGGAATACAAGTATGAAGATATGTACAAATACGCAAGACCAAACACAATCAGACTTCAACATTCAACACATCAATGAACCCAGGCCATCATATGTACAAAGTATCAAGTGCAAACCAGGCAGTGAACAAAACGAAAGACAAAGCAGCTTACATTACGACCCTGACAATATTAGACTAAATGCAACAAGCTACAGATCAAACATCAATGCACAAGACTGCAACTCAAAAGGAGATAGCGAATACAAGGCAGTAACACAATAGTTTAGGGGCAAGCAACTGGATTTTGACTCAAAGCAATGCAAGTGAACAGACCCAAACATATGAAACACAAATGACAACAACCTCAATCAAAATAGTGGAAACCAACACCACCATACAATGTTCAATCAACCAAATAGTATCACTCGACCATACCAACCAGACTCCAAGGTGCCACACATGTATACATATCAGAAGCAACTCAACATGACATGGTCAGAAGCAATATGAAGACCAGACTACAAAAATATTCCGTGCAACATGTAACCATGACAGCAACTCATAAACCAAATTAGGAAATGTGCTCATATATACATGTATATACATCTGCAGACTCAAATCAAAACATGTACAAGTGCGAAGCAAAATTGAACCACACATGTATGCATATATGCAAATATATACATACACATGTATCAGTTCAGAGATATGAACATGGAGCTTCAATAAAGAAAGATACCAGCCAGTGGAACCAAACTACAAGTAGTTCAACAGACATAAGTGAACATGCAACAAAAGTGAAGTACACAACATACAAGGATGCATGTGTGAATATATATATATATATGTGTGTGTGTGTGTGTGTGTGTAGTGACAACCAGGTGAAGATTGAATCGATGATCAAGTGAAACTATGAACACACACACATCGAACCAGTCAATACAAGCAGCTGGAAATGGAAGGGATGCAACCTAGACCAGACTACAAAAATGCAAGCTAACAAGAACTACTCCAGACAGAATGTACACAAAGGCACATACCATATGACAATGCATGAACAAAAACAGTGAAGACTCAACACAATGCACCATTTCAGTAACAAGTGACAAATGCAACAACAATGGATATGCAATCACATGTACACAGGATAAAATTCAAATAATGAATATCATGGTGAAAATTATTAGTTCGAACAAGTCAGTGAATTGAAAGTCAAAGTCCAGATTATCACAATTTCAAATGGCCGAAGTCATAAGTGAAAAGAACGAAACCGACTCAGAGAAATCCAAAAGCATCGGAGTGAAATTCAAATTCATCAATTATGGAACAGGTCAGCGAATAACACCATCGTTCGATTAAAAAATCACAGCCAAGTAAAATCATGGAAGAATTCAAACATATTTATATGAACGAAAATATAGGGTGTTTGTTCCCTATATAAACCCAGTTCATCATCGGCAATTATCTTATTCGAGTTCAAGCAAGAAATCATAAAGCTAAGTTTCAAATTAAATCCAAAATCAATAACTTGAATCGAGTTCGAACCAAAGAAAATCAACAGTGCAGTTAAACGACAAAATTTACATACCAGATTCATAGTTTCGAACTCAATCCTGAAATCAACCGCATGCCAAATTGAAGGAGCATTGAAGCCGCTGTGAATTATCAAGGGAAAGGAATCAATTGGGAAGGCATCTCAAATCATCACTGAAATCGATCAATTTCGAATCAGTGCTTCAATTTTCAACAACCCTAATTTAAGATCGCAAGTGGAAAAAGGAACAGCATGAACTAAAAGAGAACACGGCCGAAAATTCTACCGAAAGGGATAAGGAGATAGATTTTTCTTTGTTGGGTTGTTAAGTGGGCCGGTCTTATTTGTTTTAGGCCACAATTTTAATTAGGGTGCTATTTTATTTTGTTTTGTTTTGTTTATTTTCCTTTTAAATTCAAATCAAACTCTAGTTGTGTAACTAGGTTACGAACTACGGTGGTGCAGTTCGAGAATTCGCAACTCATTGGCTGAGTTGTGGCAGGGTTTTGAGTGTAGTTTTAGGTTAGTCGTTAGCGGGTGTAGCAAGTTTATGTGTGTAAGCGTCTGACTACTTAATTTCTAGTAGAAACCTTGGGGGCAGCGCGTAGGCAGGGTTTTGCCGAAGCTGGGTAAATCTGTGTGGTTCTATTTCTGCTTTTATTATTCTACTATCATCTGTGCTGCAATTAATTCCGCTTTAATTTTTATTATTATTAGTATCACCCTATTCACCCCCCCTCTAGGGTGAAATCGATCCAATAGCATCGTGGAGAACCTTCTCTCATCCTTAGTCAACACCCGATTCTCCAATTCGAACTCATCAATGGATTCGGTTTGATGTTCTTCTTTTTCATCTTCAACCAAGCGGCACCAAGCATTATATAGATGCGATGGGTAATCTTCGAGCCAACTCAGATTTCAATGCTTAAGAACATTGAAATTATATGTAATGAGGATATCTTTAATGTCACCCTCCAACCTGGCCTCCACCGCTCTCACTTCACCATCAACCCTGGCTTCGGCTTCCTGAACCTTTAGCGTTGCCGCATCCCTCTCATCCCTGAGTGCCACAGCCTGCTCGCATGCTTCCTGAGCGGCTTTATTTGCATCGTCTTTTTCTTTGACGACTTCAGCAAATTTAGCTTTAAGCTCCTCAAGCTCTTTTAGCGCCGCATCTCTTTCAGCCATGACTGTGGTGGTCCGGTGCCCCATTTCCTCGACCAAGGCTAAATGTGTTCGCCTCATCTCCTCCATCTTCTGGGTTGCCTCATCGGCTCTTTTATTAGCCTTCGTTTTTGAATTTCTCAAAGACTCGTTTTCGTCGTTAAGCACCTGAATTATGCGGTCCTTCCGAGCAAGATTGGTTCCTAGTTTCTCGATTGTCTTCGCCTGCTCAAAGGCCACCGTTGATACTTTCTCTGCGGTCTTCATCCATTCCCAATATTGGCCATAAACATCGTATATGTAGTCATGCATCGTCTGTTCTGCCTCATTGGGAATTTGCTTTAAGTGTAGGGGAAATATGAAGCCGTCAAAGAAAATATTCGGAAAATCCTTTTTCAACTTAGCGATTCTAATCGCTCCTTCCCCGGTAGGTTTTGTGACGGCTTGTTAAGTGGCGATGGGAGTTTCAGTTTCAGTCCTCCGACGCTGTTGGTCAAGCCTTGATGCTTGGGAAGGTGGTACTTGACGCAAAGATTCAAGGGGTTGTTTGCCAGAACCAGAAGATTGTGTTGGACCTCTAGGTGGTGGGGAGCGCGACCGGGAACATCGACTATACTATCTCTCCTTCTCCCTCTCCCTCTCCCTATCCCTTTCCCTCTCATAGTGCTCCCTCTCTTAACTGGAGTAGCCACGATCGCGGTCTCTATCAGCGTCACGTCTGCGAGACTCAGAATACGAGATAGATGAATGGCATGCAGAACGGAGACTGCCAAGCATAGATCCCCGCCTTGACATCGTATTTGTAAAATGAAAAGAGAAACAGAGTTGGTGATCTTCAGATATGAATAGCTTATGATTAGAAATTGTGTAGTGCCGTGGAGTGTGTGTATGCATGTGCTAACACTCCGGTTGTAATAGCCGTACTCGAAGGAGTTGGCTC
Source organism: Allium fistulosum (assembly GCA_030737815.1). Taxonomy (NCBI): domain Eukaryota; kingdom Viridiplantae; phylum Streptophyta; class Magnoliopsida; order Asparagales; family Amaryllidaceae; genus Allium; species Allium fistulosum. The sequence continues at coordinate 457,539,449 of CM060901.1, forward strand.
TCCTATGTCTAAGGCGCTTTGGAGCACCTCTAATCCACTATCTTGCTGCAAAGGCAAGTCATCCGGAATGGGGATGTCCGCCAGTCCCGCAAAGAAGCTCTCCATCTGCGAAGGAGGAATCTCTTGACTAATAGCAGGCAAAGAGACTACGACGGTTTTGCGCCTTACAGATTTTTGAGCAGTAGACTTCCCTCTTCTCTTCCGCTTTAAAGATTGAGAACTTTTCGATGGCCCAGCTGCGGGCTCATACCCAGCAGACATATTCTCATCACCGCCTTGTTCAGTAATTACGATCCCGGGAGCTCTCATTCGAGCTTGCCTCACTGGGGCCATCCTAAGAACTCCTATGAGTCCAATACTTTGGTCTCTGTCAATTATCCCAACGGCAACCGGATTCTCGTCCATAAGGACTTCATCAATCTCTCTATACTCGGCAGGCACCTCTTGAAGAACTCTTACTATCTCCTTAAACTGAGGACCTTCAGGTCGCGAAATAGAAGCTATGAAAGAAAGAAAATGTTAGATTCGACATCAACTACTATTATCCAATTAATCAGCAAGGAGGCTAGGGCACTTACGTCTTACTAGCCACCGTCTGGCGAACCTCGGTGGACACCGAACATAGAACCATTCGGTCTTGAAATAGCTCAGCTTGCTCCAAGCCCCGACCATGATCTGACAATTCCTAACTGCCTCTAAGAAAGTGAAGGAAGGATTATCTCCACGACTCTTTATATTTAATAAGTATCTGATCTCTTCTACCGTCGGAGGACGGAAGAGGTGCTCCATGAAGATGACAAACAAACTATTGAGCAAGGCATATCCATTTGGGTGCAGCTGAGATGGAGCGATCCTCAAGAAAAGTAAAACTTCCCGGATGAATTGGTTGAAAGGTGGAAGTGTCCCGGCTACACACATAAATCTATTGCAAACCGTGTATCCCTCCGGGGTGAGCTCTATATTCCGGCCTCGGTAATAAGACGTCATTTAACGGCAACCCGTGCCTTAGGCAAATCCGGCCTAACATATCTTCGGGGATATTTGAGCGGACAGAATCCTGCGGGTTCATAATAAAGACTGCTCCCGGCAATTCACCCGGAGAAGGGCCAATTTCTTCAGCTGCAATAGCCGACCTTTCAATTACGGGAAGAGGCGGACTCTGAACATCCTATGACTGAGAACTTCCAGGTTCCATAGCTATTAAAATCAGTAAAAATCATCGTTAGACGACAATAAACCCGTATTCCCCCAGTGTGAAGTGAATGATCGTGTTGTGTAGTGCAGTGCTACATAATGTTTTAAATTTCTGCAAGTTTAAGAGATGTTCAAACGATAAGACTTCGAGATTCAAATGGAGTGATAGTCGTCGCTGACCATCACAACCGGGCCATCCGAACTTCGAGGAATGATCCAAGTCAGAGTTCATCAAATTTATCAAGTTACAGTTCCATCGACGAGCTTCAGAAGGTAGTCAGATATGCATTTACATAGTTATGTCCAATTATGCAAAGTTGAAGCTCGCCGGAGTCAAATGTTCGATTATGCAAGATTTCATATCCATTAAAGTTTGAACTTGGAGAAGTGCAATTCGTATCGATGGTAGAAGACAACATCTCATATCGATCGCAAGAAGGTCAATTCGTATCGACCCAGAACCCTCAACTTCGTATCGATCAAAAACAGCGTCTTCGTATCGATCGCCAGATCCAAGTCTTCGTATCGATCACTCTGGATCGATACGAACTCCCATCATCAGTCGATACGAAGCTACTTGCTTCATCGGTACGAAGATCCATTATGCCTGGATTGATACGAACTCATTCACCATCCACAATTGATGCGAGTACGTCCTTCATCCATCATCGATACGAGTAATTCCTTCGTATCCCTCTACACTTCTTCTTCTCCAAACAACATAAATGCCATTTCGACCTTCCTCGACCTTGCTCCGGTCTAACTTCGACCTTAACACCACCAAAATCGGCCACAAATGTGAATGGAATGGTAGTCAAACTTGAATCTCATCGTTTTAATGTGGATTTAAGGGTTGATTACCTAGTTAAAGCAGTTAGTTCGAAGGATTAAAGAATTAAATGGCTCGAAGATGAAGGCAATTTATTTTTCTCTTTTTCTCTGATCGATACAAAGATAGCGTGTAGGGGTGAAAACAAGTGGAGATTTTTCTAAGTCCAAAATGCATTTATATGGACTTGAACTCAGAAGCAAACGATTCGTCTCCCAGTGCTAAGAACCAGTTGAAACGGTCAGAGTTCTATCAATACGAAAGGCGCTGTGCAAGCCTACCTAGAACATTCATATCCATCGATACGAAGACGCTGCTCTGTATCCATCAACCCAGAACAATCCAGAGAGTAACACTTCATATCCATCAACGGGCCACCATCTGTTTCGTATCCATTAATTCGAATCTCATCGATACGATGCACCTCCGAGAACTATCTATTTCGTATTGATAGCCATCGATACGCAGCATGCATTCCAACATCTCGGATCGATCCAGGAGAGGATCGATACGAAAGGATACCTTAAAATAACCATCAAACATTGTTGAAACTCGAATTTCACATCGATCCAGGAGAGGATCGATGCGAAACTCAATCTAAACAAAAACTAAAGAACTTGACAACGACTCGTGAACGTGCAAACGTGAACAAGAGTCAAGTTAACATACATGCATGTATGACAAACTAACATTCGATTTCCAAAGTTGACAGGAATTGAATGCTCACCTAGTGACGATTACAACAGTGAACAACAAATTGCTAATACTCGATGCTTGGTTACAACGAAACACTTCCTGATCATTAGCAGTCAATAATGCGACATTTATGTTTATCGGGAAATCAATCAAAGGTTACATCTTTTGACGAAAAGACAATGACTAGTCAACGAACTAGACAGAACTTTTCAGACTAAAGATTGCAGCTTTTCAAAGCACATCATGTTCACACAAGACATACTTTGGGGGGAAAATGTTATCCCGCCGTTTGGTAAGGCCGCGAAACCAAGAAATTAACTAGAAACCGAAGACAGTTTGTCCCGGAGATCGGTTATGCACAGGTTCACTATGGACACTGGTAAATTTTTCCCAAGTTCGGATCAAGCTACAATTGATATGACATGACAAGCAAAGCTATGAAAGGCAACGTTCCAAATTTCAAGTCAATTGGAGTTCGTATGCTCAAGTTATGGATCGATCAAGTTTCGTGAGAAGCACGTTTAATTCGTATCCATCTATTTCTTATCGATCCATTTCGTACCCATCACCTGTCAACCATCCTATTCGTATCCATCGGCCCACTAGCATCAGTTCGTATCCATCCATCAAGGCACTTCAGTTCGTATCCATCATGCACCAATGACATGTTTCGTATCGATCACTCACTTGATCGATACGAAGGAATGAGCCAAAGATCGATACGAAGAGCGTACACAAGCATGGATACGAAAAGCAATCTCCAGAATCGATACGAGGAAACCAACAACAAGCATTGATACGAAGCGGCCTCCAGCCATCGATACGAAGTGGCCTGCGATCATCGATACGAACAAAGCCTCACATAATCGATACGAAGAAGACATAGTCAAGTGAAGGAAGCGGTCGCTCGACATGGAATGTGGATCTCCCTTGAACCATCGCTCCACGTCATCGCTTCGATACGCAGAGGACCGATACGCATATCAATCAATACGAAGGTATCGATATGCACAGTTTAGCCAACTACAAACCCAACCTTGGATCGATCATAGCTCACAATCTACAAGTCTAAATAACACCAAATTTTCACAGGAGCTTGCGTGCCACCTCAAGAATGTACTTGATCGATCTCAGGCCAAATGGAGGTGTTTTTGATCGATATGAAATGTACACGTATCGATTAGGGATCGATCCCAATCTACCTTGGATCGATCACATGGGCCCACCCACGTGTGAGGAGGAGTATTCTGAGATCTAAGTCAGATTTTTCCAGCCTACGCCTATAAATAGCAGCCATATGCTTCCAGAAAAGGGACCTTTTGGCTTCTCTATGCTGATACTTTGCCGGAATCATTATTATATTTCAGTTGTACTATTGTAATCTCCTGTAATCAGCAAGTCAAATTCAATAAACATCAATCATTTCATAGCGGACGTAGGCAATACGCCGAACCACTCTAAATTTGTGTGTTTCTGCATTTTTTCTTATCTATTGATTGGTGTGTTTGTTAGATCTGCCTCATTTTACATTTACTTTCTTCATTGTATCTCTTCAAACACATCCGAAGAGTGTTGTGTCCAATTTTGGTACAAATAGGTACGTTGATAGGAGTCCGGTCTAGCGGTGTTCACACGATATTATTATGGAACCGGGGTAGACATAGGAGACATTTGGTCACGGTACAACAAGAGAAGGGTATGGGTTGTGTCGATGATCCCTTGGGTAGGCTTCCTCACATGCTCTTCTTGTAGTAGTAACGTGGATAGGTAAGGATAGTAGTTCCGATAGGCCGATCTACGTTTTCACGACTTTGGTTTGACCTTTTCAGTAAGACCTATATTACAGGCTCATTCTTATTAGGAATTATATCTAAGATGGACACTCATATTATTCCTACTTTATGGAGTATGGAGCAGCTCTGGCTCTAGATGGTTCACTTTTCTTTTCAGTTTAGCTTCCATTCACAAGACTTTATGTCCGACCCATTCACATTTTCCCACCAAAGGATGACAGGTTAGCAATTATTAGGATATAGTAAAAAGACAAGTTTCACTCCTAGGTTGAACACTGTTAGTGGCAGTTGCCCAATCCTGGTTAGTAACCATATGTCATATACATTATTATTCCACTGTGAGATTTTATCAACATTACCCAGACTTACCTTTGTTATTTGCAGGATACCAAACCAGCAATTCGTGGTTCAGTGGACTTGGATTTTTGGTTCATCGAACTTTGAGCCTACTGGGGTGTGGGTTGTTACAGATGGTGTCGAAACCAACCCCTTCGAAAGCATTGGAGAAGCGGCTTAGGGTTTAAAGTGAAAGAATCCTTTCGAAGGCATTGCTTCGAAAGGTAACATGCGACAGCAGGGATTTCGACCCCATCGAAAGCTCATTATAAAACAAAGGCGGCAACCTCTTTCGAAAGCTCTGTTCTTTAAACATTTGACCAAGTCGACAGCTATCTCAATCGAAAGCAAAGCAAGCGGCATTTCCTTTTTGAAAGCAAAACAATGTCTCGACCCCTTCGAAAGAACGTTTCGACTTTATACCTTTCACCTATATCCAATCCACTACGTACCAAATCTTTGATACCATGTGTATTGGTTTCGAACTGGTTGGAGGCGGAAGTATGTAGTCAAAAGGTAGCTGTCGAAAGTGGTGAAATAACAAAACCTTATAAACCTGATTTTTAACTTTATAAAGTAATTTCTTTCTAACTAACTTGCTTTATTTGTCAACATATGATTGGTTGCCAATACTTTTCCAAAATATTTTCTAAAAATACTGTCGAATTTCAGAGATTAACATTTTAAAACATTTACAAACTGCCCCTTCTCCTTTTATAAACATATAAAACATTTAAGTCACATACCTTAAATAATTTTATATACTTATTAAAACACTTAGGAAAATTCTCTAAAAATTTCCATAAATCATTTTTAGTATGTTTTCCAACATATATGAATTTCTAACCCAAAGCTAATATATAATAGCCATAATTAATTTTAAACCCAATTTAACAATTTTCTTCATTAGAAAATTCATAATAAATCCATGTTAATTCAGAAAATTATGAAACATAAAACTCATCATTAACATATTATTTTTGATCTTATATCAAAATCGCAAGGCATTTGGATGTCATTTAATAGGATTTTCAATCATAACTTGTCATAAAATCTATATAAATAAGCATAATTCATCAACAAGCATATATATATATATATATATATATATCTATTTAACATTCAAAACATGACAATATACTTTGCAAAAATATTCGGATCTGATCTAGAAACTGAAAGAATCAAAAATGAGATGTAATCTATTATTCACCTTTAGCTTGTGATTAAGGAGTTTGAGCTTTGCTTCTTGAATTAGATTGATTAAGCTTCCTTCCTCTTGATTTTAGCTTATCTTTCTCTTGCTTTCTCCTAATGGTGGCCGGCCTCTTCTTAGATTTAGTTTTGTTTATGAACGTGTAAATGAAAGTGGCATGAAGGGTTTATGGTATATGAATATAACTTATTCCTAATTTACCCTTATATATTAGCCTCTCCTATTTCATTTTAATTCCCTCTTAGTTCATTAGTTAATTTTGCACGGCTACCCATTATTATTCTAATCTCAATTCCCTTAATCATTTACATTATTTCATTTAATTTAACTAATTAAATGTCCAAAGTAATTTTAATCAAAATTAGGGTCATTACACATAGCATCTCCTACCTTGAAACTCAAAAATAAATGCTGAGGATGCTGCAGTCATCACCAGAATCATTTTCTGACGATAGAAGTGAGTTCAGTACATCCAAACCATGCCTGTTGGACTTAACCAAAAATCATTTTCAAAACGGTATCAAATACTTTGTAAATATTACTAAGTACCATGATATCAATTCCAAATACCAATTCCTAAATATTTATTTCCAAATAATAAAATGTATTATTTTCCAAAATCTTAGAAAATCAATTTCTAAAACACCGGGATTTAAGTTCTCAAATTCTCAGTTTAAATCCTTTTTCTATTTATAAGCTATATTTATAAACCATACTTATATATGTCACTTTCTTATATAAAACTATTACACAAGTGTTTACGTTGTTCAGATTAAAATAACCAACCCTTGTTAAAATTAAACTTTAACCCAACATTATCACCAAACACCTTATCGTCAAACTATGAAACTCAATTTACAAGGTATTCATTTCAATGTTCCGACAAGTTATTATCTACCCAACCCATGCAATGAAAAGGTAAAACTACTCATAAGCTGATCGACGCAAATCAAACAACAAATGATAATAATAGAATATTATCGTTTCCTAACAAACAAACACATCTTAAATAACTATCTCGATTTATGAAAATTATTCCTTTATATATAAAATATAATCTAAGGTAAAATTATTTCATTTACAAATTTCGAAAACAATATCGTGTCAGTTTTCCCCATCCAAGTGTTTAGAGATCCTTGTCAATAACGATAGCAACTCGTATTGATCAGAACCCATAACCCATTCTACAAACCAATCAACATAAAACATTTTTATAACAATATAAGTATGCACTCTCGTATATATACACTCAACTCTAATAAGGCATTCCATTACCCTATCTCTTAATAAGTCATACCCACCAAATCCAAGGTTCTCGCTTAACCTTCAGCTCTGATACCAGCTGTAACGACATGCCCTTTCAACCACCTAATGTCAACACTAATACATCTACGGTATTCACATGCCGAGCACCCACGTGCCAGAAAGACGAATGGTTAGGGTGAAATAAAAAGAAATAGAACAAGAAAGAAGAGAACATAATATCAGAATCTCACACGTGGAATGATATTATATAATATCTCAAATGGTCTTTACCAAAAAGAAAACCTTTATATACATACATCAATTGGAGAAAACTAACCTATTATCAGCTTGGGCAGTTATAACAACCCATCCTCACAAACTCTGATAGAAACAAGTCAAGTAATGCAGTCGGAAATAAAGTATGGTAGGAAATTATCCAGCTCCTCTCCAAGGGCTCCAATGAACCACAACTCAATCTAAAAACATACTCAAAATGACCAGAGCATTAAGAAAATAACACCAGGATCAGTCTAGTAAACTAGCATGAGAAACTCAAATCGTACAGGTCTACTATATCTTAAAAAATTTCAAAATAAGAGTATCTCGTAAGACCTTGCCGCCAATAAACACGGATGGGTTTTTACCTTACGATAACCAAACAATTTCTATTATAAAATCCAGTGATAATATAAAAATGTCTAAGGTGTGGAATATAAATAATCACTTAACTACGATGTATGTGGTGTACATTACAACAATAATAGGTATACAATGGAAACCGCTAAGGTAGGTTTGCTAATTGTGTAGGTTTTCCACATAGATCTCTTCGGGGAAGCCGAATCTGAACTACCGCACAAGAGTTAGAGATATCCTTTCGTAGTGTCGTACATCTCTAGTGAATGTACCGTAGGAAAACCATAGCTGCTCTTGATAAGACCTAATGCATCGTTCCCACATGCATATCCCAATAAGTATCTCTAGAAATGGAGTCGCATGCACCCTAAGGGTTTGCAAACCCTACTGGCTATGTCTCCTATCTCTGGTTTTAGTCATACCCGCTGATGAGGATACGTCCGACATTTCAGTCCATGAGTCACCACTCGAATAGATCTTCCACACGAGCTCTAGCTCAAACAGATCACGGAACCACACATGGATTCCATATCTCAACTGATCTCAAAACCACACATTCCTCAACAGATCCCGGAATCACACATGGATTCCCATGCCTCAACAGGTCTCGGAATCTCACATAGATTCCCATATCCTAAATAGATGATGAACAACTACATTTGTTCGAGCATCTCTAACAGATCTCGAATTTCCACATAGATTCCAGCATAACAAAGCAATCACGAAGCAATCAAGAACCACTTCCAAAGCATATATGGCTTTGAAGTGGTTACGGTTTCAAGTCATCTCATATAAGTACACTCCCCCGCTTACTAGGTGCTCCAAAACCAATCGATCAATTTCCCAGAAATATCAACCTCGGTTCTGTGGGAAATACACAGATAATACATATGATCGGAGATCACCTCCTAACCATTTAAGTGGATGGATTTCCTTATCATTCGTCATAGAAGAGCAAAATGAGTTTATACATACAGTATGGCATCACCGAAGATAAATGTACCATATAATTCCTACGTTTCTTCTAGATATTTCCTAGTATATTTAGCTAGGATTTGATAGTCGATTATTTAACTATCAAATAAACAAATAATCCAATACAATGAAAATAACCGCATATGGGAAACCAAGGCCCCGTATGCTTTCCATAAGCAAGCAACACACAAAGCACGATCGAAACAAACTAGGACAATCAAGTCATATAAACGACTTCTAATCCCTTTTTAATTAATATTCATTTATTAATTAAAAACCTCTTTTATTATTAAAACTCATTTTTACTCAATAAACTCCTTCATAAATGAAACTCCATTTATTAATTAAACTTCGCTATTTAATTAAAACATCACTATTCTTTTTCAACACATTTCAACACTTTCCAAAAGTATTCATATACTTATCTCAATCATATAAGTATATTCACAAATCAATTTCAAAGGACTTAAAACAAATGTTACTCAAACACTGTCACTACAAACCCAGAACCATTTCACTTATGCTTACCTTTAAAACATTATTTTTAAAGATCCATTTACATACGTAAGTATAATAAAATATAGGTAAAGGGCGAATGTTATTAACATATTGTCACAATAAACCCAAACTATTTTCCTACTTGTTACTACCTTTACAAACCTTTGTTTTAAAGATCTACGTTCATGTTATGTTAAAATCGATAATCGACTAATGGATCATCTAGTAAAAAATCATTGCTTATACAAATCTCTGTTCGAATACTTAACTTGTTTTCGACATTCCCGATTTGAATATTCCTCGTTCAAGAGGGAAGCCCGGAAGGTTAGAGCTCTATTGCTCCTTCCCTATTCGACTTCAATCTTTAACTCTCGAAAATAGATAAACCTACTTTGTCGGCTTTTAGTGTTAAGTAAAAATAATTACCTTTTTAAATCAAGTGAGTAAATAACAAGATTAACACATTTCCAACATTTCAACTTATACTGTTCTTCGATCAAAAGTGAAGCCATGTATGTTTGGGCACTGGTTACTCCAAGCCTTGTCTAGACACCTCATTCTTGATTCTAGACTGGCGAATGTTACTCCAAGTCTCATATACAAATAACAGGTTTGTCATTTACAATAAAATAACAAGTACATATATCTCAACACATCGATGCCACGCCTCCAAAATGCTATAACTGCGCACTCGGCTAGCATATCCCAAAAGCACTGACTCCCGAACTACTCAATCGAGTGCCCGAGAGTTTTCATAACATAAGCAGATACATAAAGTTCGGTATGTGGGGAACTATCTCAAAATACTATATATTAAAACTACATAAAAATAAACAGGAACTACAAATCACAGCCGGCCCTCTCCAAAAACGCTTCTCAGGTGTAATCCAAACTACCTATAAACAAGTATAGTAAATCCATCTCAAAAGTAAGGGATCATACCATAACCTGCGCTTCTCCTGTAATAACAAGTTAGAACAGTATCTTCCACTGCACCATGCTAGCCCAAAACTACTAATAATATTGTACAAATATACCATAATCAAACCATGATCCCAAAAAATGATCACTGCCGCTAAGACCAATAAGGCATGCCCCAACGCGTATGGTCACCACTGCTAAGACCGAATAAGTACACCACAACGCATATGGTCACTACTGCTAACTGTAACATCCCCCATTTGGAAGCCAAAACTAACTGCTATGGATGCTGCAATCATCCATAATTATTAATTCTCCGTGACCAAATACGTTAATATTAGATACATTGATATAACAGAAACACATGAATATGAGAAATTTTAAACTCAATTTAAAACAAATTTCTCATTTCATTACAAATAGCATTTCAGATTCATTACATAACCCCATACGTAAGCCACTATCAGAGAAATTACAATTTATTACAAAATACGCCAAGAGAAACATATGAAAACGCCCTCTTGGTTGATCAGAGTCTAAATATAGGCACTAAACAACATTGCCATTGCATCCAATTACACAGGGGAATCAAACAAAAAGAACTCCTAATAGCTAGCTTGCCTTTTGCACATCTCCGGAAGCTTATTTGTCTAAGGAGAACCTGAAAACCTTAACTCTCAAACTACTCAAAATAAACCGAGCACTCTCAAACCTCCTGGATACAATTCTACTCACACAGGAGTTAATTCAATGTATATTCACTACAGGGTCAACCTAGCCTGTTATTCTGCCTTTAACACCCCAAAATGCAGTTATGGGTTATAAATGAAGTGAATATGATTACTCAAGCATAGATGATAACTGATCAAATAACACAACAATATAAACATCCATGATTTAATTCCTTGTAATCATTTTCTAATGAAATATGGTTAATACCCTTAACCCAGTATCTTTAGCACGAAAAGCTTCCTCTAAAATTTCAAAGTTAAATGCCATTTAAAAACTCTTTTACATTGCTATGTATTTACTTTAAAAATGAGACTAGGTTATCTACTTTGAAAACTAAGGCTTTCGACTATATCCTTTGGGTCATTGTGACATCATGAGTTACCCTCCTTCACTCTCCTTTTCGACATCATGGAGCAAACAAGCCCTCCGTCACTCTCCCTTTTTGAAATCATTACTTAAAACCATAGACATTCTCTTTCAAAACACTCAAAAACATGCCTTTCGAAACACTTGGAAAAGCATACTGTTTGAACACTTGGAAACATTCCTTTCAAAACACTCAAAAGCATACCTTTCGAAAGTGTTGGGATTCAAGTAAGAATTTATGGAAGCATAGCTTAGAAACGAACCAAAAGTATCGCTTTCAAAACCACTAATTGGAAACAAAAAAACTTCAAAGTATAAAAGGGAATACATTCGAAAGCTACCCTTTTGGAAACCACTGGCTCCGAAACTATTTGCAAAGTGGCTAAATCAATCCTTTCGAAAACATTAGGGGGAGGCGGCTTCAATGGTAGTGGAGGGGTATTGGTTCGAAACATGCCTTCCACACTCATTGTCCTACGAGTTATAAAAGTAGCTTCTAACTAAGGTAGAAGTATTGGCACGACATCATGGGTATCGAAGGGGTTCAAAGGTGGCAACCCTTTCAAACTTACTTTTAGAACAAGGGCGGGTTAATAGGTTGGAAAGCAAATAAAAGCAGCTTCAACCCTTTCGTAAGCATGCCTTCGACACCATTCTTTCCTTCCATATTTCTCCAATACACTACGTACCAAATGCTTGATACCATGTGCTTTGGTTTCGAATGGATGACGAAAGGTTATAAATGGGGGTATGGTGGCGAAAGCAAGCATGGTAAGTGGAGAAGTTGTAATTCGTTATAAAACCGATTTTATGCTTTTTAAAGAAATTTCTTTTTACCTAACCCCTTATTTTTTCAATTTTCTATTGGATAACAAAACCTTTATAAAATTCTTTTCAAAATTTACTACTGCATGTAATTCCCAATGCTCCAATATTTAGTTAAAATTTATTAACTAATCGCTTGTATATAATTAATCATCAAATACTAATCTTTTTAATCAAATACAAAACTCAGTCAAATATCTTGAGAAAAATCTCAAAAATTTACATAAATTCCAAAATGATAATATCTTTATCATATAAAATTTTCAACTTGAAAATAAATAATTAATTCCTTAAATTAATTAAAACCGGAAATATCCTTTTATTTCCCTAGAAATATCATAATAAATTATCCATAGCTTGGAATATTATAAAAATTTAAACCTATCTCCAAAATAATGTTTTACATAACATATTCAAAATCATGGCATTTAGAAATCATTTTGCACAATCTATCCTTAAAACCGAACTACATTATTCCACAAAATCCTTATTTAAATTATAACATGGCATTTAAATTAAAACATATCATCATTCATCCAATCATACGGTTTTAAACCTCATACCCGAATTAAAACATTCAAGATGACTTATGTAAGATGGTTTAGATCATTATTCACCATGTTCAGATAAGGAACTTAAGATTTGTTTTTTCTTTAATCTTCCCAGCTTGATTCTTAGCCTCTAAATGGATTTTGTACTCCTCTTCTTCTTAGGGTTATGGCTGACCTGCAACTCTCTTTGCTTATGTTTTTGGTTTATGAAAATATGAATGAGAATGAGGTAAAAGGTTTAGGGGTTATGGAATACGTCTATTCCCATTTTGCCCTTTCCTTATTCTCTTAAATTTCTAATTTATAAATCACTTATAATTTCAGTAGTTAAGGCACAACCTTAATTAGTTTCCCAATCTCAATTCCCTTATCATTCTAACCTCTACATTATTCTATTTAATTTATTTAAATCTCCTGAATAATGTTATTTAAAATTAGGGGTGTTACAGGCTTCTCTTCTTAAAGAATTTCGTCCTTGAAATTCAGCAAGGACTATATACTAAGCATAACATCTATGAAATCATCTGAAACATTTCCTAACTACCATACTAGCCTACCTGATTAGCAAACAATCTATATAAAGCAAATATAAAACATACCCTTAAAGCAGATCAAGATATGTATCCCTAAATCTGTCTTTGGTTTCCCAAGTACAGTCCTTCTCGTTGTCGCTCCACTGAACTTTCACCAACTTGACTATCTTGTTTTTTAACCTCTTCTCATCTCTCGTTACAACTCGAACAGGTTGCCTAACAAAAGTTAGCTCCGGTTCTACTATTAAGTCTTGCAATGCGGTCGGAGGGATAGTAGTCTCTAGATCATGCACATACTTACGAAGATGAGACACATGAAACACATTATGGACACCTGCCAAACTTCTTGGCAACTCCACTCTGTATGCTAGCTTTCTGATCCTCTCTATAATTGAGAATGGTCCAACATATCTTGGTGCCAGTTTCCTTGATTTTCGTTGGTGATACCTTAATGAACACGTTATCTTTAACTGAGAACTCTAGATCCTTACGGCTTTTATTTACTTAACTCTTTTGTCTAGAATGAGCTTCCTTTATCCTACCTCGGATCAACTCAATCTTCTTTATTGCCTCTCTTACCAGATCTGTACTAAGACTAATATGTCTCCAGTTTCCAACCAACACGCTGGTGACTTGCATGGCCTTCCATACAAAGCTTCGAAAAGCGCCATTCCTATACTAGTCTGATAACTGTTATTATAGGAAAACTCAACTAAATGTAGGTTATCTTCCCATGATCCACCGAAATCTAGTACACACGCTCTTAACAAATCCTCGAGTACCTTGTTGACTCTCTCTGTCTGCCCATCTGTCTGAGGGTGATGAGAAGTACTCATCTTGAGCGTGGTACCTGACACATCCTGTAGACTCTTCCTGAACTCACTAGTTATCAAAGTATCTCGGTCACTGACTATATTACTAGGAATCCCATGTAGTCTAACTATGTTCTTCATAAACAATTTATCTAAAACAGGCGCCGTCCTGGTTGTCTTAACTGGAATGAATGGGTACTCTTAGTCAACCTGTCCACTATGACCTATATACTTTCATTTCCTCGATTCGACCTTGGCAACCCATTTATAAAATCCATGGATACCAAATTCCATTTCCAAACTAGTATCTCCATAGGTTGAAGCAACCCACTTGGCTTATGATGTTCAGCCTTCACTTGTTGATCGTTCACACACTACTTTACTCACAAGCCAACATCCTCCTTCACACCTTCCCAGTAGGAACTCCTCTTCATATCCTGATACATCTTGGTTCTCCCAGGATGAATTGTAAACTTCAATCGATGAAATTCCCTAAAAACTTCTCTCTTTAGGTTTTCTACATTCAGGACACACAATCGTCCTTTCTTTCTCAACCACCCTCTTTGGTCAAGACAAAAATTCTTCAGGTCATCAATCTCGGTTCAGACCTCTACCCATCTAATCTTCTTAGCTAACACTGGGTCATCCTTCTGCTTAGATGAATCCTTTCGATCAATCTCGGTCGAACTTCTAAGCAGGATTACATGGCAGTGCTCTGATTAGAACTAACAGTCGATCTTCACTTCATACTACAAGTAGTCAAAGCCTTTAGGTCCTTCCATTATGTTAACATAGCTAACACCACATTCTGATGTTTTTTGCTAAGAGCATCTGCCACTTTATTTCCTTTTCCAAGTGTATACTCTATACCAAAATCATAAGCTGAAAAAAACTCCAACCACCGCTGTTATCTCATATTCAACTCCTTCTGAGAGAATAAGTACCTTAAGGACTTATGATCTGTGTATAACTCAAATCTCTCCCCTAAGAGATAATGTCTCCATAATTTCAATGCGAAGATCACCGCTGCCAACTCTAGATGATGAGTAGGATATCTTATTTCATGCGGTCTAAGCTGTCATGAAGCATAGGCAATAACTTTACCTTTCTGCATCAACACATTCCCTAATCCTGTTCCACATGAATCGGTCTACACTACTAATCCTTGATTCCCATCTAGAACTACTAACGCAGGTGCATTGTTCAATAAATGCTTTAACTTGAGAAATGCTTCCTCACATTTTCTAGACCAAGTAAACTTTAAATCCTTCCTGGTCAGCTTAGTCAAAGGCGATGCTATCCACGAGAAATCCTTAATAAACCTTCGGTAGTAACTAACAAGCCCAAGAAAACTTCTGATCTCAATCACCATCTCTGGTCTCTTCTAGTTGTTAAGAGCTTCGATCTTATCCGGATCAACTGACAAACCCTTCTCTGAAACCACATGACTAAGAAACTTAACTTCTTTCTTTCAGAAATGACACTTTAAAAACTTCGCTTTCAGTTGATGCCGCCTCAGCGTCTCAAGCACCACTCTAAGATGAACTGCATGCTCTCTTTCATCCTTAGAGTATATTAAAATGTCATATATGAATACCAATACGAACCTATCAAAGTGCTCTTGGAAAACCTTGTTCATCAAATCCATGAAGAAAACTGGCGCATTCGTTAACCCGAATGGCATTACTAATCACTCGCACAAACCATATCAAGTCCGAAACGTCGTCAATGGAATACTGTCCTCTGCCACTCTTAGTCGATGGAAACCTGTCGCCAAATCTAACTAGGAAAATACTCTGGCTCCACTCAACTGATCAAATAAATCATTGATTCTCGGCAAAGGATACTTATTCTTGATCGTCTTCTCATTTAACTTACGATGGTCGATACATATCCTTAACGACCCATCCGGTTTCTTCATGAACACCATGGCCGCTTCCCAAGGTGAACTGCTTGGCCTGATATAATTCTTTCCCTCTAAGTCCACTAGCTGCACCTTTAACTCCTTCATCTTGATAGGTGTAATACTTCTAGGTGATCTACTTACAAGTTCTTCTCCTGGCACAAGATCTATCCGAAACTCAATAGCTCGCTCCGGTGGTAGTCTTATGACCAACTCAAAAACATTAGCAAACTCATTTGCCAGCATAACTTGATTCAACTTTTCTTCTACTTCCGTAGCACTCAACAATGCACAAGCACTCAGATATGAATTTTCCACTGAGTATATAATTCAGTTATGACTATTATGGTGTCTTAGCGATATTTCCCTATCTTGGAAAAATATCCTAGCATCATATCTATCTAACCAATCCATACCCAAAATGATCCCAAAACCTACGAAATCAAAAACATACAAACTGTATGCAAACTTATGACCTAACAAATCAAGTTTTAGCTGGTCTCATCTCATCCCCAAAGTTGCATATCCTCCTATCAGATTCGCAACCCTTAAGGAAGTAACAAGGTATGAGGGTTCTAAACATGACTTATCTACCAAACACTAAGATATAAATGAATGCGATGCACCAGTATCGAATAGTACCTTAATTGGTATACTATGAATCAAAAGCGTACCTTCCATCACAGTTCTCAGCAGCAGTTGGTCTAGAAGATGTTGGTTCCAAGGCAAAACATTTCCCTTTTCTGCTCTAACCGGTTTTGGACACTAATTCTTATTGTGTCCAATCTAGTCATAGTTGAAGCATTCCACTCCTTTCTTGTCAATAGCCTTCTTTGCTTTATCGGTCTGTCACTCATGGGAAAAATGTCCCTTCTTATCACACTTAAAGCAAACAAGATCAGCTTTTGCCTTCTGGGCAGCTCCTCCCTTCTGGGCTCCTTTCTTCTTAAAGAATTTCCTCTTCTTGCCTTGAGAATCCTGAGTTTCAACCTGCTTCTCTTTCCCCAAAGTAGAAAGCATCTCTTCATTCCTGATTGCCATCTCCACTACAAATGTACTTGGACCGTGGAGATGTGGCATAGTCACCCTAGCAATCAATCTCAGGTCGTAACACTCTAATAAACTTCACATTTCTTTTGATGACAGTGTCAATGGTAGCATATCCGTATTTGGACAACTCATCAAACTTCGTAGCATACTCAATTACCGACATCTCACTTTGCACTAAGTCCATGAACTTCCTCAGTAATACCGACTTGGCAACTTCAGACAAGAACCTCTCTTCGAATCTCCTTCGGAACTCTACCCAAGTCAACCCTTCCTTGGGAACTCCCATGGTAATACCATTCCACCAATAAAGTGTTGCTCCCTGTAACTGCCTAGAAGAAAGTCTCCTCTCCTGCTCATCATTTAATCCCAAGTCAATGAAATTCTTTCATGGTGCAATAACCAGTTTTATACTTCAGTAGCATCCTCTGTTCCCAAAATGGCTCCCAAATAAGACTAGCATAATCTGCTCAGCTTGGCATAGTTATTCCCAACTGGGGCCATAGGATTTGCTCCCCTAGCATTCATAGCATTTCCCCCAGCTACTTCTGCAGCTGCTCCAGCTTGAATCAGATTGACGAAGAACTGATACATCATCCCCATATCTACTGGTGGGGTTCCAACACCTACACTGGCATTTGCGTTTGGATTAGCATTTGCCTGTCAACTTGGATTCCTCCTGGTATTGGGTCGAGCATTTCAATTAGTTTTGGTGCTTCCTCCGCCTAGATTTCCTCTTCTGTTTCCTACCTCCATAGCTTCCTTTCTCATATATTGCATACGAGCCTTAGTAAGATACAGAAGAACGGTCTAAGAGAAAAAGGGAATACATACATACATACATACATACATACATACATACATACATACATACATACATACATACATACATATATATATATATATATATATATATATGTATAACAAATGCAAGTACGTCGCTATAGCGTTAACCTAAACCCCAGTCTCATTTTATGATGCATTTGGTTATGTTTTAAAAATCTTTTAGGTTCAAGTTTATTTTAAATTTACATAAACCTATGCTCTGATACCAACTTGTAACATCCCCCATTTAGAGTCCCAAAACTAACTGCAATGGATGCTGTAGTCATCCATAGTTATTAATTCTCGATGACCAAATTTGATTATGTTACATACATTGATATACCAGAAACACATGAATATGAGAAATTTTAAACTCAATTTAAAACAAGTTTCTCATTTCATTACAAATAACATTTCATATTCATTACATAATCCCATATGTAAGCCACGTTCAGAGATATTACAATTTATTACATAATATGCCAAAAGCAACATATGAAGATGCCATATGGGTTAATCAGAGTCTAAATATAGGCACTAAACAACTTTTCCATTACATCTAATTACACATCGAAATCAAACAGAAAGAACACTTATAGCTAGCTTGCCTCCTACACGTCTCCGGAAGCTTATTTGTCTAAAAAGAACCTGAAAACCTTAACTCTCAAACTACTCAAAATCAATTGAGTACCCAAGATTTTAAGGGGAAAACATAAACTTCGAGTTTAATGAAAAGTCTGATGTGAATAATAAACTACCATCTCAAACTATATAGATATCTAGTGAGACCATGCTGCTTAGCAGGACGGGTTTCCTACTCACTAGTATCTTAACCCAACTTATAATAACCATATACCATGCACCTGCATCCATAATGGTTAAGACATAACATAATAAAATGTATCATGATGATATGAAAACAGGGATTATGCTATGGATTTTCCATCCCCATTCACCTAACTATCTATCTCAAGTTATAGTTTCTAGGGTCACTATTAACCTATTAGTTTTCATGGGCTGACTAATAACCTGTTCAATTCTTTATGGATTTCATATCCACTTTCATAGTTTTCATGGGATCACTATGAACCTATTGGCCCCTGCCAATAACAATTTCCATAACATAGTTTTCATGGGATCACTATGAACCTATTGGTTTCTACCAATAACATCTCTCATGTCTTAATTTTCATGGGCTGTCTATGAACCTATTGATCTCTTTCAATAACTAATTCTGGACATAGTTTTCATGGGATCACTAAGAACCTATTGGCCCCTGACAATAACAATTTCCATAACATAGTTTTTATGGGCTTGCTACGAACCTGTCTAAACCAACAATCCTTTGATAAGTCTTGCGCATCCTATATTCTGGTATGTCTAACCTCCTGGATGCAATTCTACTCCCATAGGAGTTAAATTCAATGTATATTCACTACCGGGTCAACTTAGTCTGTTATTCTGCACTTAACACCCCAAGATGCAGTTATGAGTCATAAATGAAGTGAATATGGTTCCACAAGCATTCATGATAACTGATCAAATAACACAACAATATAAACATCCATGGTTAAATTCCTTGTAATCATTTTTCTAATGAAATATGGTTAATACCCTTAACCCACTATCTTTATCAAGGAAAGCTTCCTCTAAAATTTCAAAGTTAAATGCCATTTCAAAACTCTTTTACATCGCCATGTATTTACTTTAAAAATGAGAATAGGTTCTCTACTTTGAAAACTAAGGCTTTCGACTATATCCTTTAGGTCATTGTGACATCATGAGTTACCCTCCGTCGCTCTCCTTTTCAACATCATGGAGCATACAAGTCCTCCTTCGCTCTCCCTTTACGAAATCATTAATTAAAATCTAAGACATTCTCTTTCGAAACAATCAAAACATGTCATTTAAAACACTTAAAAACATACCTTTCGAACAGTTGGAAACATTCCTTTTGAAACACTAAAAAGCATACCTTTCAAAAGCATTGGGGTTCAAGTAAGAATTTATGGAAGCATAGCTTAAAACCAACCAAAAGTAACGCTTTCGAAACCATTGATTGGAAACAAAACAAACTTCAAACTATAAAAGGGAACATTCGAAAGCTACCCTTTCGAAAACCACTTCCTTCGAAATTATTTCCAAAGTGGCTAAATCAATACTTTCGAAAACATTGAGGGGAGGTGGCTTCAATGGTAGCGAAGGGATATTGGTTCGAAACATACCTTCCGCACTCATTGACCTAAGAGTTATAAAAGCGACTTCTAACTAAGGTTGAAGTATTAGTGCGACAGCATGGGTATCGAAGGGGTTCAAAGATGGCAACCCTTTCGAAAACTCACTTTTAGAACAAAGGGCGGGTCAATGGGTTCGAAAGCAAATAAAAGCGGCTCCAACCATTTCGCAAGCATGCCTTCGACGCCATTCTTTCCTTTCGCCTTTCTCCAATACACTACATACCATGTGCTTTGGTTTCGAATGGATGCGAAAGGTTATAAATGGGAGTATGGTGGCAAAAGCAAGCATAGTAAGTGGCGAAGTTGTAATTCGCTATAAAACTGATTTTATGCTTTTTAAAGTAATTTCTTTTTACCTAACCCCTTATTTTGTCAATTTTCTATTAGATAACAAAACCTTTATAAAATTCTTTTCAGAATTTACTACCGCATGTAATTCCCAATGCTCCAATATTTAGTTAAAATTTATTAACTAACCCCTTATATTTAATTAATCATTAAACACTAATCTTTCTAATTAAATCCAAAACGCACCCAAAACTCTTGTGAAAAATCTCAGAAATTCAAAATAAATTCCAAAATGATAATATCTTTATCATATAAATTTTTCAGCCCAAAAATAATTAATTAATTGCTTAAATTAATTAAAACCTGAAATATCCATTTCTTTCCCTAGAAAATTCATAATATATTATCCATAGCTTGAAATATTTTGAAAATTTAAACCCATCTCCAAAATAATGTTTTACATAACATATTCAGAAATCATGGCATTTGAAAATCATTTTGCCCGATTTTATCCTTAAAACCGAACTACATTATTCTATAAAATCCTTGTTTAAAATATAACATGGCATTTAAATCAAAACATGTCATCATTCACCCAATCATACTATTTTAAACCTCAAACCCAAATCAAAACATTCAAGACGACTTATATAAGATGGTATAGATCATCATTCACCATGTTTGGATAAGGAACTTGAGATTTGTTCTTGCTTTAATCTTCATAGCTTAAATCTTAGCCACTAAATGGATTTTGTGCTCCTCTTCTTCTTAGGGTTATGGTCGGCCTTCAACTCTCTTTGCTTATGTTTTGTTTTATAAAAATGTGAATGAGAATGAAGTAAGGGGTTTAAGGGTTATGGTATACGGCTATTCCAATTTTTCCCTTGCCTTATTCTTAAATTTCTAATTTATAAATCACACTTATAATTTCATTAATTAAGGCACGACCCTAATTAGTGTAACAACCCGTAAATTTTAACTGTTTTAATAACGTAATTAGTTGAAATTTTGTGAAATTTTAAACGATAAAATTTTGAAATAAAAATTTGATATTTGGAATGCGTCTAATTAATCATAGCAACTGGTAAATTTTCATCAAATAATTTGGAAGTTTATTTCTAGTGTAATTTTATTCCAATTTATATCAGTTAAAATTGATGATAATAAAATGTTTTCCAAACCTGAATATTTTTACATAGAAAAATTCTAATTCATCTTCTGACTAAGATGTCATTTTTCGTTTTTGCAAATTCGGACTTCTTTAGCTCCGTCGGTCATATTTTTCTGCGTTTTGTTGCAATTTTTCCCTAGCAGAATTTCAAATTTTATAATTCAATCAAATCACTGATATTTGTATACCGTTTTGATCGTCTCATCATACTAATCTCTGCGGTATATTCAATTCTGTGTCTTGACGTCAGGATCGCTGCAGAATCAATGAAACTGTTTGCATTATTGGTTCGGTTTCGAACTTTTCAAATTACTTATGACCATTCAATTTCCACCATTTATCAAACCTGATCAGCCACTAGCATTTTACTTATGAAATTAAAATTTCAATTATTAATTTTTTTTAAATTGTTTGTTTCCGGTTCAAATCCCACTTGTTCATTTTGTATTCAAGACCATCTATTCGTATTCCGTCCGCATATTTAATATAGGCGTAACTTATATAACTATTCTGTATCTATATCTACATAATAAAATTTCATATTGATTGCATGCCTGTCATTTTGCTTTGGGAATATGAGAAATTTTCTTCGGTTCCCCTTGAAAATTTTATTTTGTAAGTTACATTATATATTTTTCTTTCTCTTCTTCCCATCCATCTTCCTCTCTGCCTTTCTAAACCCAAACACTTCATTTTGAGCCTCATCTCCATAAACCCCCTTACTCATCCCACCACCAGTGTTGAGAACCCCATAACTCTTCCTCCCCTTTCACCCAATACATCTCCGCACCCGCCACCTCTCCAGATCTGGACGAGCCATGCAAGCACACAACCACCATTTACCCGTCTCCCCTCTGCCCACTATGATAGCCAGCCTCAGCCGAGCTTCTTTGTACATATACATCAAGGTATATTTTATATTTATATAAATGTTTATAAGATATTTTCTATTGTCTTTGCCGAGCTACATTGTTTTCTGCAGTAGTGTATATATGAATATATTGTAGTTGAACAAAGATGTATATTCACAAAATTTATGTAACAGCCCAAAATTTTTAAACGAAATTTTATTTAAAATTATACAATTTTGAAATATTGATTTAAATATAAAGTGTAGTAATTTGTGTGAAACGAAAAATTTAAACTTTACATTTCGTTACGTATATTTAAGTCTGTTCTTAACTTTATATTAGAATCAAATTATATTAGTAATAGCTATTTAATTTTGGTTTAAAATGATGCGTTATTTTATTTAAAGAAACCGTTAGCAATTTTCAATTTTATTTAATAAAAGATACAAACAAATAAATTGTATGTTACTTTGGGTTAACATTGCAAATTCAGCCGTTCAAAAATCTTGCTCAAATCTAGCCTAAAATTATGCGCGTGAGAATCATTCCATTCCCTTTTTACCTTCCTTACGTTTCGTTCAACTTAATAAAATTTATTTTTCTACCGTTCAACTTTTATTTACTGCTTTAAAAATCTTACCGTTCCCAAACTTTTCGTATTGCCTTCTCTATTCAAATCAGTGGATAGCTGTTCATTTTATCTCCATTCCACAAAAAGGTTTATTTTGCTTCCATCATTTGCGTGACCTTCTTCCATCAGGTATGGCCGCATTTACTTCCTCCTCTAATTCCTTCTTTCTTTTGCTTTATATTTTTATCTCCTGCTCGTGCTCATTTTCCTCTGTGCCTTCTCCATGCTGTCCCCATCACCTACCCCATTCACCATAGCCTCACGTGAGAACCCCCTACCTATTCGAGAACCACCACCCAACCCCTTCGCCAGATCCACCACAGCCATTCGCCACAGCCTACCCCCAGCCCACCACCACGTCACCAACCTAACCCACGTCACTTCCTTCTCCCCATCCGAGAACCCACCGCTCCTCCATGCTCCGCCCTGCCCATAACCCACTGCCGAAACCACGCCACCTCCGAACGTCGCCCTACCCAGCGCCTCCGCCCAGGCAAACACCCAGGCAACTCCATGCTACCACCACCTAACCCATTCGGCACCACTACTACCCAGTCCCCACCAAGAACCCCCTGAACCCATACTCCGCCGTGACGAGAAACGCCACATCACCCCGCGCCTGCCACCACGACCTATCCTATTCGCCACCAGCCACCACCACGAGACCAGGCCGAACCCCAGACGTCACCACAACCCCTGCTGAGACCTCAACCGCCACCACGACCGAGACCACCCCAGACCGAACCCATCACGTCTCCAACCCCACGCCGAGCCTACGCCAACTCCACGTGTCAAGCCCTGTGCGTGAACATGAAAATGATGCAAACTGGTTTTGTCATTTTTGGTATTTTGATATTGAGTATATTTTAGCTTGGGATTCTGTTGAAAAAAAATATATACTTTGGTCTCACTGTTTTGTAGTCATAATTTATATGCCAACCTGTCCTTGTCTGGGAAGAAAATGATGAACAAAAATTCCACTTCATATTTTATTTTGGTTGCTGTATTGCCTCTAGCATCTGTCTGGAAAGAATGGACAAGTTTTGTTGTGTCACCTTTTGTCTGAAGTTTTAGTTATATTTTTACCGAGCCCTGGCATTAGAAAGAAAAAAAAATGTGTTTTGTCACTTTGCAAATTTAAAGTTATAATCTATATTTTAAAGGTGGTCGGGCTAGTGCTTTCAATTTTCAACTTGTTTCTTTTTCGTTTGTCGCTTCATTTGAAAATTCGTTATTCGTGCAATCTTAGATTTGATCATTTATTGTGTTTTTGGTTTGAATCTAGTTGGCGCATCCGCTAACAACTGATCGTGCTATCTGCGTGCTTTCGATAGACATCGTCTTTCCTTTCTGAATCGAATCTCCAGCTCCGTAGAGGTGAGTAAATCTCACATGAATATTCATACTTATATGATTGTGAAACGATCGCAACTGAATGTGTAGAAATAAATAAATAAATAAATGATGTTATAATTACCTATGATTTATTTATAGTTGATGTTAGAATTGTTAAAACTGCATATCATATCATCTGTTATATTCTGTTCTTATTTTACTGTTATTCTATTATGTTAAATCACACTGCAAGTTCCCTGTAGAATAGGATCACTATGGGTTGAAATGATACATACCCGAACGGACTTTAGAATAAGGGAAGATCGTTATGGGCTAAAATGATAGGCCTGAACGATTTTCAATTAAATTTTATTTACTTGGGATTGCGGGTTTGAAATGATAAAACCCGGATTTTCTTTGTAAATTACGGATTGAAATGATATAGTATCCGTATCACTTGACCTAGGCTAGAAAAATATTATACAGACCCGTGGTCATTTTTCTGTATTTTTCTAGATACCTTTAAATAATTTAAATATTGTAATAATATTAAATTGATTTAAATCGAATTTTTAAGTGATTTATTTAGAATAGAAATGATTTTTCTATGTGATAAATATAAATAAATGGAGGAATATTGATTTTTAAAACGAAACTTAAATTTGAAATTTGGACTAAAAGAAAAGATGGAAACTTAAGTTAATTAAATTGAAATGAAAATTTAGTTTTAAATTGGTGAAAAAATGGAGTTAAATTTTAAATGTTGAAATGAATGTAATAAGCAAATTTGTATGTTTTGGTTTTAACTTGTAAAATTTCTCTTTAAAATAAATTAGTTAAAGGATCGAAATGAACATTTTTAATGTATGATTTTATAAGTTCTGAACTAGGTAGAATCGGTAGCACTTGTTAAGTGTTGTGGATTATATAAGTAACCAAAAGACTAAAATGAACTAAGGCTATGATAGTACTTGGTAAGTGCTGTTGTAGCAGAAACTAAAATTGAACCTGAACTAATAAAAGGGCTACTGTAGCACTTGTTAAGGACTGCAGTAGGCTGAAATATGATTTTGTTTAAAACTGAACTGTTATAGCAGTTTATAAATGTTGTTTTGTTGAATAAAATTGTTTTCAAATATAACTTACCGCCGCACTTTTTAAATGCCGTGAAAGCTGAGAATTTTAATGCTATTGTTTTAAGTGAATAAATGAACTCCGCAAAGGCTAAACTTTGGGAATTTAAGATTTGATTTAAAAGAATAATGACTTTGTTTTAAATGGTTTAATTCGAAGTATATTTGATAAATTGTTTTAAATCCATAACCACGGGTTATAATAACGATTGGTTGGCAAAGAGACCGGGATCGGATATGGACATACTCTCTGTCGATACCGAAAACCACTTTGACAACCGTGTACGCGGTGGAGATTCCAGAATGAAGTAGGATGGTGGCGACGTTCTTAAGGTATGTTACGTGGACCCAACTCCCATGAGTTGGCATAAGGTGGCTAAAACAGGAGCGATCTCGGACCAGTGAGGTAGCACCTCTTCTCAGATGCATTTCTTCGATATTATACTCTTATTTGTGATTTGACTAGATGGCCATCCTCCGATTTGGGAATGTTGTTCGAGGTGGACGATAGTGGCTGCTATGCGCTCCATCAGTCCGTGTGCGTAATTGGTATATCTACCCTGGCATTGCCTAGTTGTGCCGTGTCACCTACCATATCGAGCTTTACTACGATTATGATTTTAAGATTCGACCGCGTTAAGGTTCTCCATCCCCTTAACGCTATTTTCCAATATGATTATACTTTACTTATTTAGACACTATTATAATAGCGAATATTACTACATAGTAGATAGTTTAACGGATCCTTAGAGGATGGGCGGTCCCAAGCATCTTCTAAGTTACTTGTATCTTTACTACAGTTCATTTGAGTTGGTTTACATTGTATAAGTATAAATATCCTGACTCGAGTGTTTATGTTTTATTTTACGCTCGGGTCAGCCTGAGTATCAGTTGGACTTCCTCTTCACGGAGCTTGGACTACTGGAGATCATCTTTATCAAGCTGCTATCTATTTTGCTATTCAGTCTTCTATTTTAGCTTATGTAATTGAGACAATGAATTTGGGATTTTTCTATGGTTATTCAAACTGTATTGGTTTAAGACTATGTAATTGGTACTTGTTTTGAGACTATGTATTTTAGTGGCTTCATGAACCACTATGGTTATTTTTAAATTCCGCTGCGAGTTATTCTGATATTTCTGTGTCTGTGATTCTGTGAATGATGTTATTTGCTCCAAATTTTATTACAATCTGTTATTTTGCATTATTCAAGTCTGACATGTGTGGATTATTATCGATTTGAATGGTCCAAAATAGTAGGTCGTTACATTTGGTATCAAAGCCAGGTTTTAGGCAAACCTTAGCCTATGGAGCAAAAACTCATTAGAGATAGGGTAGAAATACCCTAGAATGAGTGAAATCAAACTCAGAATCATTTCCTTGTGAGTGATCGTATTTTCAAAGTATAAAATGATTTTTAAATGATTTTTCAAATGATTTTTCAAAGATTATTTGATATAAAGTTTTCTTGTTTTAAGAAGAAATTTTCAAACTTCCTTCTTTCCGTATCTACCTTGTTAGGAATTTTGTTATTAGGTTATTCATCCAAGTGATCTTATCGTGTTTTATCTTAACTTATCTTTGTCTTCTCTGTACCTTGTCCTAAATTTATTCTTGATATTTCCAGGATGAATCGTGGAAATGCTAGAGGTAGGGGTCGTGGTATTGCCCCAGTTCCTCCACCTGTTGCACCCGTTAGGTTTACTATTCTTTGCAAGGAATTCTCTCAGCTCGGTGGCACTAGGTTCACCGGTTCAGAGAGTATTATCGAAGCCCAGCAATGGCTACGAAGTTTGGAGAGAATTTTTACTGGTCTAGAGATCACTGATGCCTAGAAGCGTCAGTTAGCAGCATGGCAGCTGCAAGAGTCAGCTTTAGATTGGTGGGAGTCTGTTACGACTCACACTAACGAAGGTGATCTTTCATGGGAGCAGTTCAGGTATCCTTTGTGTTAACTTGAATTTTTCCCCATTTCCTTTTCTTTTGAATCTATCTTAAGTTTAGTTTTTCTGTATCTTCTTTCTAGGGAGGCTTTTGTGGCAAAATGGATGCCCGAAGCCAGGAAATCTCAGCTGTATCGTGAATTCATGGACCTCAAGCAGGGTACCATGTCTTTTTCTGAGTATGAGCGGAAGTTCAATGAACTTTCCAAATTTGGTCCTGGTCTTATCGACACTCAGCTAAAGAAGAATGAGAAGTTCATTTCTGGAGCTCCCCCAGAGTTCTACGATCGTCTTATTTCACATGTTCATGGCACTTTTACTGAGCTCATGGATATGGCTATTCGCTATGAGAACCCTACTTCCAAGGGTCCTGCTACTTCTGGTGTTCATGTCTCGCAATCTTCCTCTGCAAATTCCAAGAAAAGAAAGCCCAACTTCCACCAGCAGAAGAAGAATTGGATCAAGCATGCGGGCTTGGGATCTTCAGCATCTGCTCCTTCCCAGAGACACCCTATTGATCTTTCCTCCATTACTTGCTTCAAATGTGACCAGAAGGGACACTATGCCAATAGTTGCCCTACATCGGTTAGTGCTGCTGTTCCTCCACCCCAGGTTACCAGGAACGATCTTTGTCATGTTTGTCTTCAGCCGGGTCATTTTAGGAAGGACTGTCCTTTATATCAGAAGGGAAAGCCATCTGGTGTATTTGCTGTCACATCTGCTTCATCACCTGCTGCACCTACTCCTGCTCCTAGCGATGATCAAGGTACTCTCCAAGGTACCTTTACTTTATTTCATCATCCTGTTCGTGTTTTATTTGATACTGGAGCTTCGCATAGTTTTATTTCTGATGATCTGTGTAACAAGTTTGAACATCTCCTTTCTCCTGAGTATGCTTCTGTTCCTCTATGTGTTTCGAATCCTATTGGTGGTCCCGCAAATCTTAATAAGATTTGTAAACATGTGAAACTCCACCATTCCGATCATCGTTTTAGTGGTGATTTCTATATTCTTGGTTTTGATACT
Organism: Allium fistulosum; assembly: GCA_030737815.1. Classification (NCBI taxonomy): domain Eukaryota; kingdom Viridiplantae; phylum Streptophyta; class Magnoliopsida; order Asparagales; family Amaryllidaceae; genus Allium; species Allium fistulosum. The sequence goes on from CM060901.1 coordinate 457,567,992, forward strand.
TTTGATTTGCTGCTTGGAGATGATTGGTTAAAGAATCATGATGCCCATATCTCTTGTAAATCCCGAATTGTTTCTCTTAAGGATGATCGGGGTAATTCTTTGGTTATTCAGTGTAGTCTGCCTCATGATTGTGCTGGTAGCTTTATCTACTCATTGGATTCTTCTCCTGTTGATCTTCAGTCGACTCGGGTAGTCAATCACTACCCGGATGTATTTGGGGAAGTTACTACTTTACCTCCCAAGCGGGAAATTGATTTCCGTATTGATCTCATTCCTGGAGCTCGATCTGTAGTTCTTCCTCCTAGAAGAATGGCACCCCGCGAGAAGGTTGAGTTAAGGGAACAAATTGAGGACCTATCTTCCAAGGGTCTGATCAGACCTAGTTTTTCTGAATGGGGAGCTGCGGTGGTTTTCGTCACCAAGTCCGATGGTTCTCTCCGGATGTGTGTTGATTATAGGGAGTTGAACAAGCTCACTATGAAAAATAGATATCCAATGCCTTGCATAAATGACATGTTTGATCAGCTTTATGGTGCTACTGTTTTCTCTCAGCTTGATCTTGCCACAGGTTTTCACCAACTCAGAGTTGCCGAGGAAAGTATTCCCAAGACTGCTTTCCGTACTGAGAATGGATTCTTTGAATGGTTAGTCATGCCTTTTGGTTTGACTAATGCTCCTGCTTTCTTTGTTGACTTGATGAATCGTGTTTTCCGGGATGTGCTTAATAAATTTGTTCTAGTCTTTGTGGATGATATCCTCATTTTCTCTAAATCTGAAGAAGAACATGAGTCACATTTGAAATCTGTTCTTGTGACTCTTCGAAATCATCAGTTAAAAGCTAAATTTTCCAAATGCCATTTCTGGAAGGATGAAGTCCGATTTCTCGGGCATATTGTTTCTAGTAATGGAGTTTCAGTTGATCCAGTCAAGATCGCTGCGATCAATGTAAGTCTTTCTTTCCTTCTCTTTCATTGTTTTATTTCAATTTACTCTATCTTTTCTATTATCCTTCTTTTTCCCTATTCTATGTAGGATTGGGAAACTCCTAAGACTCCTACTGATATCCGTAGTTTTCTGGGCCTCGCCGGTTATTACTGGAGATTCATTGAGAATTTCGCTCGGATTGCTGCACCTCTCACGGCTTTAACTCGGAAGAATGCTAAGTTTATTTGGAACAATAAGTGTGAGGCCGCATTCAATGAGTTAAAAGACAAGCTTACTTCCGCACCTGTTCTTACCGTTCCAAATGGAAATGAGGGATTAACGGTATACACTGATGCTTGTCGAGAAGGTTTGGGAGCTGTTCTGATGCAGGATGGTAGAGTGATTGCTTATGCTAGTAGACAGTTGAAGACCCATGAAGTAAATTATGTTGCCCATGATCTAGAGTTGCTTGCAGTTGTTTTCGCTTTGAAGCTTTGGAGACATCATCTGTTGGGTACCAAATTTGAGCTTTTCACAGATCATCAGTCTTTGAGGAATATTTTCTCTCAGAAGGATTTGAATCAGAGACAAGTTAGGTGGTTAGAGTTCCTTGCTTCTTATGACCTCGACATCAACTATACACCGGGAAAAGCTAATGTTGTGGTGGATGCTTTGAGTAGGAAGAAAGCTTTGTTGTGTCAGATTGTTGTTTCTTCACCTCTTGTGGATCGTATTATGGCTAGACAGGATGAGGATCAGATGCTTGGATTGATTAAGGAGAGTGTTCGAAGTAGAGTGAGAGGTAGTAGCCTTGATGGCAGTGGAGCTCAGATTGACGATAAGGGTGTATTGAGGATTAATAATAGGATTTGTGTCCCGAATGTTGATGGATTGAGACAGGAGTTACTTCGAGAGAATCATCAGTCCAGACTTTCTATTCATCCAGGCGTGACCAAGATGTATCAGGACATGAAGAAGTTATATTGGTGGAAAGGTATGAAGCAAGATATTTCCATTTTCGTTAATAGGTGTGCGACTTGTCAGCAAGTCAAGACAGATCATCAGAAGACCCCTGGTTTATTGCAGCCTCTTGAGATTCCCAATTGGAAGTGGGAACAAGTTTCTATGGATTTCATTGATGGTTTACCGAGGACTAGGAAGGGTAACGAGAGTATCTGGGTTATTGTGGATAGATTGACCAAGTCAGCTCATTTCATTCCGGTAAAATCTACCCGTTCCGCTTCTAGTTTGTCTGAGATTTACATGAGGGAGATTGTTCGTCTCCATGGTGTTCCTCTCAGTATCGTTTGTGATCGTGATCCTATCTTTACTAGTAGGTTTTGGAAAGCCTTTCAGGATTCTTTGGGTACTCATCTAAATCTGAGCACTGCTTACCATCCACAGACCGACGGTCAAATGGAAAGGGTGAATCAGATTTTAGAAGATCTTCTTCGTGCTTGTGTGCTTGATTATGGAGGATCTTGGGAAGATCATCTCCATCTTGTCGAATTCACTTATAACAATAGTTATCAGGCCAGTATTGAGACATCTCCATTTTCTGCTCTTTACGGATGACCTTGTAGATCTCCTTCTTGTTGGATTGAATCCGAAAATCGTTTGGTTCTTGGTCCTGAGATGGTTTTGGAAGCTTCAGAGAGAGTTGAAGAGATTAAGAGGAAGATGAGGATTGCTCAAGATAGACAGAAGAAGTACGCTGATCGTCGAAGACGGAGTTTAGAGTTTGCTGTTGGTGATTTGGTTTTCCTTAAGGTCTCTCCCTTAAGGAATGTTATTCGTTTTGGTCATAGAGGAAAGCTTTCTCCTAGATTTGTAGGTCCTTTCCGCATTTTGGAAAGAATTGGCTCATCGCTTATCGTCTGGATTTACCCGAGAAATTTTCTGGAATACACAATGTCTTTCATGTATCTCATCTTCGTCGCTATCTGCATGATCCATCTCTTATTATTCAGCCTTCTGCTCTTGATAGTCTGGATATTGAGCCAAATCTGACTGTTGAGAGGAAGCCACTTCGTATCGTCGATCAAGGTACGAAGCAGCTAAGAAGAAAATATGTCAACCTGGTCAAAGTGCAGTGGAGCACTGATGAACGGGATTGCACCTGGGAGACGGAGGAGAGCATTCGTGCTTCGAATCCGGAATTGTTTATTTCAGGTACTTTGGCTCTTCTGTCTTATCTTTCCTTGTTTTCCTTTTTCGTTTCTTTTCGGGGACGAAAAGCTTTGAGTGGGGGAGAGTGTAACAGCCCAAAATTTTTAAACGAAATTTTATTTAAAATTATACAATTTTGAAATATTTATTTAAATATAAAGTGTAGTAATTTGTGTGAAACGAAAATTTTAAACTTTACATTTCGTTACGTATATTTATGTCTGTTCTTAACTTTATATTAGAATCAAATTATATTAGTAATAGCTATTTAATTTTGGTTTAAAATGATGCGTTATTTTATTTAAAGAAACCGTTAGCAATTTTCAATTTTATTTAATAAAAGATACAAACAAATAAATTGTATGTTACTTTGGGTTAACATTGCAAATTCAGCCGTTCAAAAATCTTGCTCAAATCTAGCCTAAAATTGTGCGCGTGAGAATCATTCCATTCCCTTTTTACCTTCCTTACGTTTCGTTCAACTTAATAAAATTTATTTTTCTACCGTTCAACTTTTATTTACTGCTTTAAAAATCTTACCGTTCCCAAACTTTTCGTATTGCCTTCTCTATTCAAATCAGTGGACAGCTGTTCATTTTATCTCCATTCCACGAAAAGGTTTATTTTGCTTCCATCATTTGCGTGACCTTCTTCCATCAGGTATGGCCGCATTTACTTCCTCCTCTAATTCCTTCTTTCTTTTGCTTTATATTTTTATCTCCTGCTCGTGCTCATTTTCCTCTGTGCCTTCTCCATGCTGTCCCCATCACCTACCCCATTCACTATAGCCTCACGTGAGAACCCACTACCTATTCGAGAACCACCACCCAACCCCTTCGCCAGATCCACCACAGCCATTCGCCACAGCCTACCCCCAGCCCACCACCACGTCACCAACCTAACCCACGTCACTTCCTTCTCCCCATCCGAGAACCCACCGCTCCTCCATGCTCCGCCCTACGCCCTGCCCATAACCCACTGCCGAAACCACGCCACCTCCGAACGTCGCCCTACCCAGTGCCTCCGCCCAGGCAAACACCCAGGCAACTCCATGCCACCACCACCTAACCCATTCGGCACCACTACTACCCAGTCCCCACCAAGAACCCCCTGAACCCATACTCCGCCGTGACGAGAACCGCCACATCACCCCGCGCCTGCCACCACGACCTATCATATTCGCCACCAGCCACCACCGCGAGACCAGGCCGAACCCCAGACGTCACCACAACCCCTGCTGAGACCTCAGCCGCCACCACGACCGAGACCACCCCAGACCGAACCCATCACGTCTCCAACCCCACGCCGAGCCTACGCCAACTCCACGTACCAAGCCCTGTGCGTGAACATGAAAATGATGCAAACTGGTTTTGTTATTTTTGGTATTTTGATATTGAGTATATTTAAGCCTGGGATTCTGTTGAAAAAAAAAATATATACTTTGGTCTCACTGTTTTGTAGTCATAATTTATATGCCAACCTGTCCTTGTCTGGGAAGAAAATGATGAACAAAAATTCCACTTCATATTTTATTTTGGTTGCTGTATTGCCTCTAGCATCTGTCTGGAAAGAATGGACAAGTTTTGTTGTGTCACCTTTTGTCTGAAGTTTTAGTTATATTTTTATCGAGCCATGGCATTAGAAAGAAAAAAATAGTGTTTTGTCACTTTGCAAATTTAAAGTTATAATCTATATTTTAAAGGTGGTCGGGCTAGTGCTTTCAATTTTCAACTTGTTTCTTTTTCATTTGTCGCTTCATTTGAAAATTCGTTATTCGTGCAATCTTAGATTTGATCATTTATTGTGTTTTTGGTTTGAATCTAGTTGGCGCATCCGCTAACAACTGTTCATGCTATCCGCGTGCTTTCGATAGACATCGTCTTTCCTTTCTAAATTGAATCTCCAGCTCCGTAGAGGTGAGTAAATCTCACACGAATATTCATACTTATATGATCGTGAAACGATCGCAACTGAATGTGTAGAAATAAATAAATAAATAAATGATGTTATAATTACCTGTGATTTATTTATAGTTGATGTTAGAATTGTTAAAACTGCATATCGTATCATCTGTTATATTCTGTTCTTATTTTACTGTTATTCTATTCTGTTAAATTACACTGCAAGTTCCCTGTAGAATAGGATCACTATGGGTTGAAATGATACATACCCGAACGGACTTTAGAATAAGGGAAGATCGTTATGGGCTGAAATGATAGGCCTGAACGATTTTCAATTAAATTTTATTTACTTGGGATTGCGGGTTTGAAATGATAAAACCCGGATTTTCTTTGTAAATTACGGATTGAAATGATATAGTATCCGTATCACTTGACCTAGGCTAGAAAAATATTATACAGACCCGTGGTTATTTTTCTGTATTTTTCTAGATACCTTTAAATAATTTAAATATTGTAATAATATTAAATTGATTTAAATCGAATTTTTAAGTGATTTATTTAGAATAGAAATGATTTTTCTATGTGATAAATATAAATAAATGGAGGAATATTGATTTTTAAAACGAAACTTAAATTTGAAATTTGGACTAAAAGAAAAGATGGAAACTTAAGTTAATTAAATTGAAATGAAAATTTAGTTTTAAATTGGTGAAAAAATGGAGTTAAATTTTAAATGTCGAAATGAATGTAATAAGCAAATTTGTAGGTTTTGGTTTTAACTTGTAAAATTTCTCTTTAAAATAAATTAGTTAAAGGATCGAAATGAACATTTTTAATGTATGATTTTATAAGTTCTGAACTAGGTAGAATCGGTAGCACTTGTTAAGTGTTATGGATTATATAAGTGAACCAAAAGACTAAAATGAACTAAGGCTATGATAGTACTTGGTAAGTGCTGTTGTAGCAGAAACTAAAATTGAACCTGAACTAATAAAAGGGCTACTGTAGCACTTGTTAAGGACTGCAGTAGGCTGAAATATGATTTTGTTTAAAACTGAACTGTTATAGCAGTTTATAAATGTTGTTTTGTTGAATAAAATTGTTTTCAAATATAACTTACCACCGCACTTTTTAAATGCCGTGAAAGTTGAGAATTTTAATGCTATTGTTTTAAGTGAATAAATGAACTCCGAAAAGGCTAAACTTTGGGAATTTAAGATTTGATTTAAAAGAATAATGACTTTGTTTTAAATGGTTTAATTCGAAGTATATTTGATAAATTGTTTTAAATCCATAACCACGGGTTATAATAACGATTGGTTGGCAAAGAGACCGGGATCAGATATGGACATACTCTCTGTCGATACCGAAAACCACTTTGACAACCGTGTACGCGGTGGAGATTCCAGAATGAAGTAGGATGGTGGCGACGTTCTTAAGGTATGTTACGTGGACCCAACTCCCGTGAGTTGGCATAAGGTGGCTAAAACAGGAGCGATCTCGGACCAGTGAGGTAGCACCTCTTCTCGGACGCATTTATTCGATATTATACTCTTATTTGTGATTTGACTAGATGGCCATCCTCCGATTTAGGAATGTTGTTCGAGGTGGACGATAGTGGTTGCTATGCGCTCCATCAGTCCGTGTGCGTAATTGGTATATCTACCCTGGCATTGCCTAGTTGTGCCGTGTCACCTACCATATCGAGCTTTACTACGATTATGATTTTAAGATCCGACCGCGTTAAGGTTCTCCATCCCCTTAACGCTATTTTCCGATATGATTATACTTTACTTATTCAGACACTATTATAATAGCGAATATTACTACATAGTAGATAGTTTAACGGATCCTTAGAGGATGGGCGGTCCCAAGCATCTTCTAAGTTACTTGTATATTTACTATAGTTCATTTGAGTTGGTTTACATTGTATAAGTATAAATATCCTGACTCGAGTGTTTATGTTTTATTTTACGCTCGGGTCAGCCTGAGTATCAGTTGGACTTCCTCTTCACGGAGATTGGACTACTGGAGATCATCTTTATCAAGTTGCTATCTATTTTGCTATTCAGTCTTCTATTTTAGCTTATGTAATTGAGACAATGAATTTGGGATTTTTCTATGGTTATTCAAACTGTATTGGTTTAAGACTATGTAATTGGTACTTGTTTTGAGACTATGTATTTTAGTGGCTTCATGAACCACTATGGTTATTTTTAAATTCCGCTGCGAGTTATTCTGATATTTCTGTGTCTGTGATTCTGTGAATGATGTTATTTGCTCCAAATTTTATTACAATCTGTTATTTTGCATTATTCAAGTCTGACATGTGTGTCGATTTGAATGGTCCAAAATAGTGGGTCGTTACATTTTATGGGTATATATATGAGTTTACAAGATTTTCGATTGCAGTTAGTATATATATATAAAGTGGGATTTGCAAGGACCTGTTTATATATATAAATTTATATGTATTAGTTTTGGTATTGTGTTGTTGACCGTATATGTAACGACCCCGAATTTTAATTTAGTTTAAATTTATAATTTAAAGTATTTTTGGAATAAAATCTGTAAAATCAATTGATTTTAGTGAAGCGAGTTTCCCTGAATACAATTAAGGCAAAGCAAATACAAAATATGTTCAAACTGGCATAGTCAAAGCAAGACAAAGAAAATAAAATAAAATACATAGCATAAGAGTATAGACAAGTAAACCTAAAGTACAAAAGCAAAACAGGCTTGTATAAATAATTAGTAAAGCCCGTAAGTAGTTCAAAGGCAAGCAAATTTGTAGTTGTAAAATAAGTATGCAGGCTAGAGAATCATAAACAAAGCAAAGTATAATACATCTATGTACAAAATGAGATATGCAGGGAAACATATAGGACATTGCATTTAATGCTAGCATACCATTTAGTCAATTCGAATTGTATAATAAAATCATCTCAGCCTCCACAATGAAAAAATATCACTGCTACAAATTTGTACAAACAATATAATACCCTGTACATTTCCTTCTTATATATAAAGCTCTTCATCCTATTCCATTCGTTCATCAAAACTTAAACAAAAAAAATTCAATTTAAAACATCAACTGGAACCAAAGTTACAAAACAAAGAAATGACCACAAAACAAAATATATTTAGATATGAACAAGACATAGCAATTAATGCCATATACCTCTAGCATACGAAAGTATACCATAGCCTACAAAACTTAGAAGAAAAAAAATATCTCAGTACAAACAAAACATCAATAAGTGCAAATATAATTAATGCGGCCAGGTTAAGCTTGTAAAAGCAAACAAAAGTACATTCTGAGATGTGCTGTGAAAAACATAGACAGAGCATTGTTAAGCAAAAGATATTCAAGTGTGAAAATAAAATAAATATATATTGGTAGCAAGTATGTTGCTGTAAATTCATATGCAAAGCAAAATAGTAAAACAAAGTATAGGCGGCCAAAAGAAAAATATTCAAATGTCTATAAACAAGACATAGAGGACTTGAACAATTAATGCAAGATATCTCATCAGCCACCAAAGTAATGTTTCAGCCTCCATATTCAAGAAAAATCTCTGATCAAAGATTAATAAACAATTTCCAGTACAAAGATATTGCCCTGTATAAAATATCACATGTACACTTCTTTTTCTCATATATCAACTTATCTCCATTTCGTTCCATTTCAAACCCAGAAAACACCCTTGTAACCCATTTCTATATATCAGAGCATTATCTAAATTCGTTCAACAACTAAGCAAATCAAAACTAGAAAAGAAAAATCAAAACAATGTTCTCAAAGCAATCTAAATAAATGCCTGGAACAAAAACAAGTTTCAAGCATACAGAATCAAATCTACAACCTGATATCTGAAGCATTTCAAATGCAAAGTCATTTCCAGGCCTCTATTTCAAAACCACTCAGGTGAGCAAACCACATCCCAAAACTTTAAATCTGGTTTACATCTTTATTGCATGTAATGATATGTTAATGTGTGATAAAAACTATGCTTGCATGTTGAATATATATGTATGTAGGTAGATGGGCAGGCCTGTATATGAATGAACACACCTCTGTTGTTTCTAGGCCAAAGATAAATTTAAAAATTCAATTTCTTCTTCCTCAAACTCTTATAGGTCATGATCTCTGAAAAGAAAACGAGTATAGCAATGTAATTTTATTTTTAAAAATAAATTTAAGTTTTTATATCTAATAAATAGTTTGGAAATAGAAGTTTATAGTAGAAATAATAAAAATAGTTGAAAATCAATGATTAAAATTTCATATTTAGATTTCATAATCTGATTTGTATAAGAAAATCATGAATTTTAATATCGGTTTTGAGATTTTTAAGATTGTGGTCGATGAGGTTTTGTGAGTTGATCAGTTTTGGAGATTTCAACGTTTTCTGGCGAACTGGAGAAGGAGGCGTTTCGCGACTGGTTCTGGAGGTAGCTGGAGGATTGTAGAGGCTAGGAAAAATAGTGGGAAAGTTTCTTGATGATCGGAGCGATCAGGCGACTCTGTTTTAGGGTTTAAATTGGGTTTTGGTCGAACTGGTTCTTGAGGTGTTTCCGACATCGATGGGTGGTCGGAATCAATCGTGAAGTGATGGAAGATGCATCGCTACGTGGCAAAGTTTTAGGCTCAGTGGAGCGTGTCCAGGTGGCCGGAATCATCGATGATGATGGGTTTTGTTGCCCGAGGTTTGGGTTTGGATGGGAACTGACCTACTCGATTTTGATTCTCATTTGAATTCGACAATAGGGTTGTTCGTGATGACGGAGGGGACGATCGGCGATATGCTGAGGCCAGCAAAGATGATCGGAGTTGATCCAATGATGGTGCACGTGCACGTGCTTATGTGTGTATCTGAGTTGATCAAGTGTGGGGAAGGAGAAGATGGACTCGAAGCTTTACTCGAGATTTGAGGGGGTAGGGCTCGAAGCAGGAGCGATGTAGATCAGGTATCGTTTTGTTCCAGGTTTCTCTAACCTTTTATGTTTTTGAATTTTTTTAAATTTAATTTCAATTATAAAACAAAGTTTAAGCTAAGTTTTAAAAACAAAGTGTAATAATGAATTCAAGTTAGTTTTGAAACTTTGAAAATAAATCAAGTTTTAAATTTGAAATTGGTTAACTAATTGAAAGTATATTTCAAGGAGTTTAAAAGTAAGTTTAAAGGTGAATATTGTTTTTAAATGTGTTTTAAACTTTGTTAAAGTTAAAAATGTAAATTCGTTTTTAAATCTAAAATTTAAAGTGAAATTGGAAAGTAAATGGATAAGTATAATTACTTAATAAAATTTATGAAGCATGATTATTTAGTGATGTAATTAAGGGTAATTACTACAAAAAAATAATTACTTAATTAAAAGTAATTCATAAATGGTTAAAGTTGATTAAGTGATTAAGAATAATCACTTGTTTCAATCAATTAGGGATAATTTATTAAATAGTGAATTAAATAATTAAAGGTTAATTATTTATTAATTAAAGGTTGATGAATTATAAGTAAAGGTTAATTAATTTATTATTAATGGTTTATTAATAAATGATTAAAGAATAATTAATCAAAATGTTTTGTAATTTATTAATGTTAATTAACGATAATTAGTAATTCATAAGAAATTAATTTGATTTGAATTAATCAGATATTAACTGACCTTACTTATGAATGTTTGGATTCTATTGATTTGATTGTTTGATATCCCTGATTGTGATACTTTGTGATATACCCTGATGTATGCTGTGATCTGTAATTTACTTAGTTGTGATTTCTATTTCTGTGATATATTACTATGTGAATATGAAACCCCATGGCCCGTAAAACGGCATTTGAATTTCGATGCGACAGGGAGTCGGATTCCAGTTGGTTATCCGAAACCCACATCGAATTGTAATAGTGAATCTTTGTGACTGATAAATTTATTTTATCTATGAATCTGTGAATGAAGATAAGCGTTATCGATTATATTGCTTATCGATATATCTGTGATGATTGATGTTGCACTATTGTGTATGAAACCCCTGGACCACACTTTTACACACACAAATATGGATTTCACGTGGAAATCGGTTAAGTCACAGATAATTTAAATTTGATGTTTTTGAAATTGAAATTTTAATTTCAATTGATTTTGAAAATTGGAAATTTCGGTTTAAATGCGAAAAGCTTTTGAAATGGAATTTCAAAGATGAAATTTAATTTTGAATAACTTGATGAAGTTTTGGAAGTTTAAATAATTTGATTTAAAACTTAAATTCAAGATTTGAAATCGAATTCTATAATTTGAAACTAGGGATTAAAGAAGTTATATCGTTATATAAGGGTTAAACCATTTTAAAAAAATATTGATTTTTGAATGCGAATATAATTCAAGGACTTTAACCCGTGCAAATAAAATTGGATTTCTCTTAAATGAAAACTGTTTGTTTTCAAATGATAAAAGCTTTCGTATATATAACAAATGAAATTCCAATTTAAAGGAATTTCAAGTATGAATTGAAAGATGGTTTTCCAAGTTATAAATGAATTCTTTTTGAAAACTATGAATTGAATTTGTTTATTTTTAACAGATTTAGAATGATGTTTTGTTTAAACCATTCGAAATGAAATTATTTTGAAAGCTATAAGTTGAATCTTTATTTTAAAGATTTAACGAGTTAATCCAATTGAAACAGAAATTGTTTTGGAAAAACTATGAATGAATCTTTGTGAAATTAAGTGAACTCTGTAAATAAATCTTTTTATTTAAAAGATTTGAAATGGTAATTTGTTAAACCATTTGCAGAAAAGAAGTTGAATTATTAAGTTCTGACTTAATTGAAATCCCAATATCCATGTGTTTTTGAATATTGCGCTCATTATTCGGGTTAGCCGGGAAAAGACATTTGTGTCATATAACCCATTCCGAATAATGATACGTCGTATATGGATAGCATTTGAAGACCGGTGTTGAAGACCAGATATTTACGAAAACGAAAGGACAACTCGTCGAATGTCTCTGCACCGACTGGTCCCCGGTATAGAGATTTTATCACCCTTTGTGATGGGAAGTCCGGACGGGATTGTGAATACCCGGAATTGCAAGGGCTTCGTAAGAAGTGCCTTCGGTTCTGTTCGAACCCGGAACAGACTTGTATGGATACATGTCTGACATTACACTTTGAGATATAAAGCAGATTTCTTTCAAATACATTTCTGTTTGGTGGCGGAGAATTCTTTCTCTTAGCTTAACACCCTTCTCTGAGACGTACGAGCTCAGAGGTTATGTAGTTGAAATTTATCAATGATATATCCCAATTTGGTAATGTGGCATGCTGAGTGTTGCTATGTGATGATCAGTGTTTGATCATTTGCGATATGATCATTTATTTGATCTTATATCTTTGTGATCATAGGTTGATCATTTGTTTGACCCGAAGCATGGCTTTGTGAACAAAGCGTAGCTTTGTGGACGAGACTTCGTCGAGCCTCACACCCCGGAAATGGTCAAAACAGGAAGGATGCAGCAAGGTTCTAGGGAGTAGCGCCCCTTAGTGTATGTCATTCCTTCTGGATAAAGGTGGTATCATGGTATGGAGCCCAGATACTTAACCTCTGTGGTTGCTACAAGTTTATTACTTTGTGGTTGTTGGAAATCGGGGATCCTCGGGAAGATCGGTGACGATCGGGGGATGGCATACGCGTGTCAGTAGTTACCTATTTTTGCAGAGGTAACCCGGCCTTGTGTTGGCAGAGATCCGGTTAGGTTCTCGGGTCGTCTATTCCAGGGACGTACCCATCGTGGATAGGAAGTTCCTTGGCCTGACCATTTGTTGGAAATCCAAACTCCAATACGAGACTTGTACGGTTTTAGTTGTAGAACCTGCCATTTACGTACGGTGGTCACCACTGTTTAGATGGTAGCTATAGTAGGCATACGATACTGGTCGTATGTTGGCTAAGATTAATATTATACTTTCGAAATGATTTCTACACTATGCACTAATAATAATATCAAAAATAATTTGGTTTTTGCATAGTAAGCATCTTTGACTATCATAAGAAGAAATCTCCTCCAATTCTGCGTTTGCATTGTGTGTGTGGTGGGATGTAACAGCCCTAGATTTTTGTATATATTTTAAATTCTTGAATTTTATCTTTTATTATGAAAATAAATTTAATTTCAAGAATACTGCTTTTCGTTTCGTTGAAATCCGATTTATATTTTGAAAATTATGCTTTTTACCATATTGTATGTAAATTGATTTATTTAATAAAATCATCTATTTTAATTTATATAAACAATATTTTTATTTGTCAAATCATGTTCTATTATGTGTTATATGACATGTTAGATATATATTTTATTTTAAAACATTTTAAAGTGATGTTATAATTTTTCCAAAATTTACTGTATTTATTTCCTATTTTTAAAGGCTGTTTTCTAATTTTCTCCTATTTTCTTCATTAAAATTTTATTTTATTTAAATTTTATATATTTATTTTTTTGAATGCATTTTTATTTTATGTTGTTATCTTTGTTTAAAAATATTTAACAAGTCCATATGAATTTTCCAAAATTTATTCCATTTAACTTCAAATTTTCTAGACTAGTTTACATTTTCTGTGCTATTTTCTTAATTTAATTATATATAATTAATATTTATTTGTTTATATTTTGTTTATTTGTTATATTTTCGTATTTTAACTGAATTTATATATATATTTCAGTTATTTAAAATTCCAAAGGAATATGGTGGATATTTGAAGAGTTGTGACCATTGGTTTGCTTTTGCCTTTTTGTATTCACACCTTTTCACACTTCAACCAACACCTTTCCATATTTACTGCCTTAACTCTTTTCTCTTCAGCCACTTCCTCATTTTCACGTGAACTTTTCTTCTCAAACTCAAGAAAAAAATTTCGGCCATTATCTTAAACAAACTTTGGTAAAATTCTATTCTCTTTTCATTGTTTTATACTTGTTTTCATGTAATTTTGCTCTTGCTTCCTTCACTTCTAGGTTCGGCCCCACCACTCCATCAGCCTTGCCGCCTCCACCACCACCTGAACATGTCACCACCACCTCCTCCTCACTGGCCATCCCAAGCCGTGCCACCCTTGGTGGAAGATCCATCACCAAATACTCCAAACTCCAACTATAAGACCTAGCCGAGCCATCAATGCATCACCACCTCAAATTCTTCCCCTTGGCCGCCACCTACACCACCACCACCACCTCTAACCTGACCTGACACCTCTGCCATGTCATCCCCTGACCCCACCAGAGATGGCCGTGCCCACCTGTGCTTTGGCCTAGCCCAATAGTTGCATGAAACCATGTGTGTTGCCTTGTGTTGCCATTAGCTTGTTGTTTCATATCACTTATGTTTGCACCATCTTCAAACCCATGTAGGCCGACCCTTAGGAACCCAAACCTGAGCCAAAAACCTTGCTTTAGCCCTATACTACACTTATGGCTGAGCCCAATGTATGCTGGAAGCAAGTGCAAAGCAATTCCGCTTTGATTTGTGCAGTTGATTCTATCTTATTTTTATCGTATTTGAATTTAAAGCTTATAATGATTGTATTGTTTTTTTTTACTTGTATTCAAGGGAATTGATACTTTGGCTCCCACTCATCTTTATGTCGTGTTATCGTGCTTGTGTGGATCTCTTTCGTGCATTCATCGTTGTGTCTCCAGCTCAAACCAGTGAGTTATTCTCACCAGACAATATGTACATATATAACTAGTGAATTGACCCCTTTTGAATCTGTAAAATGCATTATCATGTTACACCTGCTATGTTATGATTTTATGATGTTCACCCATGCTTAAACACCTATTATATTATATGTTACTGTTATATTATGCTGTTCTATTATTTTTATCAGTTTATCACACTGCAAGTTCCCTTTAGATTAGAATCACTATGGGTTGAAATGATACATACCCGAACGGACTTTAGAATAGGAGAAAATCGTTATGGGCTGAAATGATAGGCCTGAATGATTTTCAATTATTTTCATTTACTTGGGATTGCGGGTTTGAAATGATCAAACCCGGGTTTTCTTTGTAAATTACGGGTTGAAATGATATATTACCCGTATCACTTTACCTAGGCTAAAAATGAAATACAGACCTGTAGTTAAAATATGTTTTTCTAAAAATTTTAAAATATTTTAGAAATGTAAATGTTATAATATTTTGATTTAAATTTTATTTAAATGATTTTTGTAAAGCATTATTGATTTTTTTGAAAATTTATAAGTGAAATAAATTAATGGTAAAGTTAGAAAATCTGAAATGTAAGTTATTTTGGGAAATTTTAATTTGGTGATAATTGGAATTTAAATTAAATATGAAATATGATAAATTCATGATAATTTGGATTAAAGTTAATTTAAATGATTTTATAATATATTAATGATTTTTGAATAAAGTAAAAATGTGAAATAAATGAATATTTAAGTTGAAATTTTGAAATATAACTAAAATTGGAAATTTGTGAATTTGGCTTAAAAGTGAAATTTAAGTTAAGTAAATAAAAATGGAATTAAGTTATATTTTAAAATTTAAACTTAAGTGTTAAGTTAATTTAATTTAATGAATTTATAATTTAATATTGGAATTTAATAAGTGAATTATTATTAAATTTTGATTTTTGAATGGAGGTTTAACTTTATAAAATCATGAATATAAGGGTATTTGAATGATTGTTTTAAAAGTGAAATTATATGATTTTATAAGTTAAAAATGATTTATATAAAGATATAATTGTTTGTGAAATTATACTGAATATTTGAAATTAATTAACTGCATTTCTGAAATGTTATTAATTCTAATGTAAATGGTAATACAACATTTGTAAATGCTGTAGTTGATAATAATGAACCAAATGGCTAAATTTAATTAAAGGCTATTATAGCATTTTTGTAAATGTTATAATGGTTGAATTTAACTAAGTTTATTTGAAACTAATGTAACCATATTACAGCATTTTAAATGCTGTCTTTTGTTAAATTGAACTGTTTTAAATGTGACTTTTCGTAGCATTTTCTAAATGCTGCGAAAGTTGAATTTTCATTGTTTTAATTAATTTAAGTGAACGAATGAACTTTGAAAAGTTAAATTTTTGGAAATTTAATAATTTAATTATTAAATATAATAACTTCATTTTATGATTTAAAATGAAGTAATTTGTTTTGAAATATAAACTATTTTGAAATATGATATTTTGATATTTTGAAATGGATTTTGAATGATATTGAATTTTGAAATGATATTTTATTTCAAAGTATAAAATACCATTTTGAAATTTTAACCACGGGATGTATTTAATTTATAGTTTACCTGATCCTTAAAGGATGGGCGGTCCCAAGCATCCTTTGAGTTATTGTGCATTTCTACTACAGTTCACTTGAGTTGGTTTTCATTATATAAGTATATATTGTCCTGACTCGAGTGTTTTGTGTTTTACTTTATGCTCGGGTCAGCCTGAGTATTTACAGCTTAGCTTTGGATTTTGTTCTGGAGCTAGAAATCGCTGGAGATTCTGCTTGTCTAGTTATCTATTTCCTTCCAGTTCAGTTGTTCTATTTCAGATCTGGTATTTATAAACTTCTATGTATTTGGGATTTCTATTGTATATGTTTTTAGAATGATATTATGTAATATGTTTTTGAGAGTTTGTATATAGTAGCTTCATGAACTACTATTGTATTTTATTTCCGCTGCGAGTTATTCTGATATGTTCTGTGTTTGTGATTCTGTGTATTTGATTTCATTTGCTCCAAATTTATTTACAATCTGTTATTTTGAATTATTCAAGTCAGACATGTGTGTCTGCCTATGCACTTGGCGGGTGCAGCATGATAGGGGGTTCTCGCATTTGGTTTGGTAGCGAGCGGATGACTCTTACTCCTACATGTCCCTGCGGGGTTGGTGCAGTCGAGAGGCTGGCTGTAAAGGCAGAACACAGGTACTACTGTATGCTACGGTGGGCGTTACCCCACTGACGCGGTCCGTTACAGTTGGTATCAGAGCTTTGGTTTTAGGCAAACCTTAGCCTACGGAGCAAAAAACTCATTAGAGATAGGGTAGAAATACCCTAGAATGAGTGAAATCAATCTCCGAATCATTTCTTTGTGAGAGGACGTATTTTTGAAGTATAAAATGATTTTCAAATGATTTTAAAGAATTTTCAAAGATTATTTTGATATAAAATTTTCTTGCTTTGAAAGTAAAATTTTCTAAACTTCATTCCTTTCGTATCCTACTTGTTAGTAATTTCTTTGATTAGGATCCTCTAAAATTTTGAACTTCTCTCTTGATTGATCTAGATCCATTGTTGATAGGAATCTATTTTGAGTATGGCAAAATCAGTAGTTTGTTAAGTTGTTTTGAGTAAACTCTGTTGTATCTTTTGCTTAGCTAAAGTTGTCCAACTAAAGATATTTATGCTTCTGTTTTCGTATGTTATGAATTCGAGTCTTTCCAAATTTTTATGGGAATTTTTCTGTATCGATATAGGTTATATATCTCTAATCTTCGTTTGGATTCTTATCGAATAAGATTCCTTTGAATTTTGGAACGCTCCCACTTGTTCTGAAATCCATTCCTGTCTCTCTCTATTGGCATTCTTTTGATTCTGGAGTATCCCATAACTCCACTTCGAAGGATCTCTATAAGAATAGGATCCCACCAATCTTTGAATGATTTGTGAAGGGGTGAAACTTCTTCACAATTGGCATTGATTCACCGGAGAT
This sequence comes from Allium fistulosum, assembly GCA_030737815.1. Taxonomy (NCBI): domain Eukaryota; kingdom Viridiplantae; phylum Streptophyta; class Magnoliopsida; order Asparagales; family Amaryllidaceae; genus Allium; species Allium fistulosum. The sequence goes on from CM060901.1 coordinate 457,585,747, forward strand.
TTCTATATCTTTGGTTTAGATGCCGCTATCTCTTGCGATCGAATGTTGATTTTTCTTGGAATTCTGCATCGATCTGTTCTTGAAGTCACGGTTGATCCGGTTAAGGTCGCCCGCGATTTATATAAGTATATTCACCTTCTATTTTGAAATTTAATTATCTCATTTTCGTTCGAACTTAATTTTGAATCAGAATCATATTTGATTAGAGTCCCTCTAAGTTGAATTTCTATCTTTGTTTTGAAATCCATTCTTGAACCATCCTTTGAAAAATCAGGCTTGTTTATATTTTAGAAATTGTTTTATATATCGAAATTATTATATTCTATATATAAAAGTTAAATGTTTTCGATAAAGATTATAAACCCTTTTAAAATAAGAATTTGAGGTTTTGAAAGGATTTGTAATTTTGAAAATTATATAAGAAATTGATTTATATAAAAATGATTTATAACTAAAGGATTTTAAATTTGAAATTCGAGAATTGAACTCCGGTATGTTGAAATTGGTTTTAAGATTTTGAAATATAAATAATAATATGATTTAAAGGTATTCTTTCGAATAAGAAATGTTTCAAATGATTTTAATGAGTTTCGAATGATTTCGAAGAAATTTCAAAAGAAGTTTGAGAAAATAGAAGTCCAGAACTCACTTATGTCGCTGGAAAATAATTTCGGTGATGAGTGCACGCATCATCGACGTTGATTTTCGAGTTTCATAGTGGGGGAGAGGCCACTTTAGTAGCATTATTATGCGAGTGATTTTGTGAAACCAGTTTTGATTTTCAAATTCCGAAGTAATATTTGATATTCGAAAGATATATGTATATATATTTGAAATGATTTGAAGTAAGCCGGTGTTCAGTCCTTTAGTTTCGGATTTGAAACCTATCTTTTGAAATTGATTTACTGATTGGTTGATTTCCAACCCTTGAATTTGAAAATGATTTCTTCGACTATTTTGAAGGTTCGAGCACTTCCAAATCAAGGTTAACTTTTCAAAGCTAATTTTTTTTTGAAAAGTATGAATTATTTGATAAAGTATATAAATTTGTTTTGAATGTTTAAGTATGAAGTAATATGATTTAAATAAGTTGAAACTGTTTTGTTAAGTAAATGAATAAGGAAATTTTAAAATTTTCTAATATGAAATTTAGATTCGAAATGCTTTGAAAAGAATTTGGTCTTCAAAATATTTTGAATAAAATTTAGTTTAAATGTTTTAACTTAGTAACATCTTTATGAAACTATATATTTAACAAGTTGGAATAAATATATAAGTTGTACGTATGGTGTTTTATTCGCATAATTAATTTGGTCCAAATTTGAGTACACAAGTTCGAGGTGGATTACACCATTTCGTGTTAGGATTTTCATTCGATTCTTGATGGCGAATATTTGATATGGATTTTGGGCTTGATTCTAGAATTCTCTATCGTAGTATATGGCTATGCAAGGAGACTGATGGCTTCTAGTCGAGAAACCATATCGAAATCCGCATTAGGGAAGTCGAATGGACAATACTAGTTCGAAAGCGAACTTGTGTGATCGAGCGAGCGATCAAATGTAGTTTTGCGAAATGATGACGTATGTACATCTTATATCCTAATATCATTTATATATTTTGACGCTGAAATTGAAAGCTGTCGAGTTAGAATATCTTTGCTTACTAAAAGAAAATTCCAATTTAAATTACAAAGATATATAACCCATAAAAGCAAAGATATTCAAATCCCATATGGCTCTTCATACAGCGAAATTTATTTTGAAAAATTTGATCCTTATATAAGATGGACCTTACATAAGTATAAGATGATTTTGAAAACATTTGATTTTGGAAATGAATTGGTTGACTTAAATTATTGATTTGGAAATTTGGATTTATTTTCTAAATCTATTATTCTGGAAACGTTGAAACTAAAGATAATTAATTTGAGAAGAAATAATTCGGTGAAATTGTATATGATTTTGAAATTGAACTGATATTGAAACAAATTGAAATTTGAGAACCTTATGTTACTAAACACTTGATTTGGAAGTTGTCGAACTTATATAAAATTGATTTGTATGAGTATGAAATTGATTCGAAAACTATAGATTTGAAAAGGTACTCAATTTGAAAGTGAAATCTTATATATAATGGATATTATATAAGTACGATATTTGAAAGTGATTTGAAAAGGTACTATATGATACATATTTTCGAAGTAAAGATATGGAAAGTGCCTTCTGCTTGATATCCGATTTGTGGCCACATCTTGGATTCATTCTATCGATATTATTCTCTCTGATTTTTGGTTTTCCGGATATGATACTCGAGTGTCCTTCGAATTCCATGGCGTTACCCATGGTCTTATTTTTCTCTCGTGACTGCATAGCGCAACTGCCTGGCTGAGTCTTGCCTAGGGGTACGGATTGTTTCCTGGGGGATCCAGGCGTAACCATTGTGTATCCTGCAATCTGTGTAGGTCGCGAATAGTAGCGCAAATGCTTGGCTGAGTCTTGCCTGGGGGTACGGATTGTTTCCTGGGGGATCCAGGCGTAACCATTGTGTATCCTGCATTCTACTAGTCATCATGGCGTAACTCGCAGGGCTGAGAAAGCTTACGGATATGGATTGTTTCCTGGGGGATCCAGGCGTAACCATTGTGTATCTGCGAACCATGGTTAGACAAAGGTTTTGTTTGTTTTGTTTGGATTGTACTTTCCATATCTGTTTTAAAGGTTTTTCAAGTATTTTCACTGGGTGTTGAAACAAGTCTACTAAGTACCTGGAGAATTCTAGCTTTGCGCCTGATCAACGCACTGCCAGAGTCTGCAGGAACGAGGATAAACTTGTTAAGACATCGAGTTATAAAAGTATTTTGATAAAATATTATATAAATGATACTTTGATCAGTTATTCCTTTTTTTAAAGGATTTTAAAGTGTTTTAAATATTTTACCTCTTTAGCCAACAATTTAAAATAATGGTTCATCCTTCTCTTTCAACCTGCTTTCCCTCCTAGCTACTTTTCTTCCCTACCTTCTTTCGGGGTGTCTTCCAACCTATTGTTCTTTCTAGTTGTTCTCCGCTCCCTTCCTTTTCGAGGACGAAAAGATTTGAGTGGGGGAGAGTGTAACAGCCCTAGATTTTTGTATATATTTTAAATTCTTGAATTTTATCTTTTATTATGAAAATAAATTTAATTTCAAGAATACTGCTTTTCGTTTCGTTGAAATCCGATTTATATTTTGAAAATTATGCTTTTTACCATATTGTATGTAAATTGATTTATTTAATAAAATCATCTATTTTAATTTATATAAACAATATTTTTATTTGTCAAATCATGTTCTATTATGTGTTATATGACATGTTAGATATATATTTTATTTTAAAACATTTTAAAGTGATGTTATAATTTTTCCAAAATTTACTGTATTTATTTCCTATTTTTAAAGGCTGTTTTCTAATTTTCTCCTATTTTCTTCATTAAAATTTTATTTTATTTAAATTTTATATATTTATTTTTTTGAATGCATTTTTATTTTATGTTGTTATCTTTGTTTAAAAATATTTAACAAGTCCATATGAATTTTCCAAAATTTATTCCATTTAACTTCAAATTTTCTAGACTAGTTTACATTTTCTGTGCTATTTTCTTAATTTAATTATATATAATTAATATTTATTTGTTTATATTTTGTTTATTTGTTATATTTTCGTATTTTAACTGAATTTATATATATATTTCAGTTATTTAAAATTCCAAAGGAATATGGTGGATATTTGAAGAGTTGTGACCATTGGTTTGCTTTTGCCTTTTTGTATTCACACCTTTTCACACTTCAACCAACACCTTTCCATATTTACTGCCTTAACTCTTTTCTCTTCAGCCACTTCCTCATTTTCACGTGAACTTTTCTTCTCAAACTCAAGAAAAAAATTTCGGCCATTATCTTAAACAAACTTTGGTAAAATTCTATTCTCTTTTCATTGTTTTATACTTGTTTTCATGTAATTTTGCTCTTGCTTCCTTCACTTCTAGGTTCGGCCCCACCACTCCATCAGCCTTGCCGCCTCCACCACCACCTGAACATGTCACCACCACCTCCTCCTCACTGGCCATCCCAAGCCGTGCCACCCTTGGTGGAAGATCCATCACCAAATACTCCAAACTCCAACTATAAGACCTAGCCGAGCCATCAATGCATCACCACCTCAAATTCTTCCCCTTGGCCGCCACCTACACCACCACCACCACCTCTAACCTGACCTGACACCTCTGCCATGTCATCCCCTGACCCCACCAGAGATGGCCGTGCCCACCTGTGCTTTGGCCTAGCCCAATAGTTGCATGAAACCATGTGTGTTGCCTTGTGTTGCCATTAGCTTGTTGTTTCATATCACTTATGTTTGCACCATCTTCAAACCCATGTAGGCCGACCCTTAGGAACCCAAACCTGACCCAAAAACCTTGCTTTAGCCCTATACTACACTTATGGCTGAGCCCAATGTATGCTGGAAGCAAGTGCAAAGCAATTCCGCTTTGATTTGTGCAGTTGATTCTATCTTATTTTTATCGTATTTGAATTTAAAGCTTATAATGATTGTATTGTTTTTTTTTACTTGTATTCAAGGGAATTGATACTTTGGCTCCCACTCATCTTTATGTCGTGTTATCGTGCTTGTGTGGATCTCTTTCGTGCATTCATCGTTGTGTCTCCAGCTCAAACCAGTGAGTTATTCTCACCAGACAATATGTACATATATAACTAGTGAATTGACCCCTTTTGAATCTGTAAAATGCATTATCATGTTACACCTGCTATGTTATGATTTTATGATGTTCACCCATGCTTAAACACCTATTATATTATATGTTACTGTTATATTATGCTGTTCTATTATTTTTATCAGTTTATCACACTGCAAGTTCCCTTTAGATTAGAATCACTATGGGTTGAAATGATACATACCCGAACGGACTTTAGAATAGGAGAAAATCGTTATGGGCTGAAATGATAGGCCTGAATGATTTTCAATTATTTTCATTTACTTGGGATTGCGGGTTTGAAATGATCAAACCCGGGTTTTCTTTGTAAATTACGGGTTGAAATGATATATTACCCGTATCACTTTACCTAGGCTAAAAATGAAATACAGACCTGTAGTTAAAATATGTTTTTATAAAAATTTTAAAATATTTTAGAAATGTAAATGTTATAATATTTTGATTTAAATTTTATTTAAATGATTTTTGTAAAGCATTATTGATTTTTTTGAAAATTTATAAGTGAAATAAATTAATGGTAAAGTTAGAAAATCTGAAATGTAAGTTATTTTGGGAAATTTTAATTTGGTGATAATTGGAATTTAAATTAAATATGAAATATGATAAATTCATGATAATTTGGATTAAAGTTAATTTAAATGATTTTATAATATATTAATGATTTTTGAATAAAGTAAAAATGTGAAATAAATGAATATTTAAGTTGAAATTTTGAAATATAACTAAAATTGGAAATTTGTGAATTTGGCTTAAAAGTGAAATTTAAGTTAAGTAAATAAAAATGGAATTAAGTTATATTTTAAAATTTAAACTTAAGTGTTAAGTTAATTTAATTTAATGAATTTATAATTTAATATTGGAATTTAATAAGTGAATTATTATTAAATTTTGATTTTTGAATGGAGGTTTAACTTTATAAAATCATGAATATAAGGGTATTTGAATGATTGTTTTAAAAGTGAAATTATATGATTTTATAAGTTAAAAATGATTTATATAAAGATATAATTGTTTGTGAAATTATACTGAATATTTGAAATTAATTAACTGCATTTCTGAAATGTTATTAATTCTAATGTAAATGGTAATACAACATTTGTAAATGCTGTAGTTGATAATAATGAACCAAATGGCTAAATTTAATTAAAGGCTATTATAGCATTTTTGTAAATGTTATAATGGTTGAATTTAACTAAGTTTATTTGAAACTAATGTAACCCTATTACAGCATTTTAAATGCTGTCTTTTGTTAAATTGAACTGTTTTAAATGTGACTTTTCGTAGCATTTTCTAAATGCTGCGAAAGTTGAATTTTCATTGTTTTAATTAATTTAAGTGAACGAATGAACTTTGAAAAGTTAAATTTTTGGAAATTTAATAATTTAATTATTAAATATAATAACTTCATTTTATGATTTAAAATGAAGTAATTTGTTTTGAAATATAAACTATTTTGAAATATGATATTTTGATATTTTGAAATGGATTTTGAATGATATTGAATTTTGAAATGATATTTTATTTCAAAGTATAAAATACCATTTTGAAATTTTAACCACGGGATGTATTTAATTTATAGTTTACCTGATCCTTAAAGGATGGGCGGTCCCAAGCATCCTTTGAGTTATTGTGCATTTCTACTACAGTTCACTTGAGTTGGTTTTCATTATATAAGTATATATTGTCCTGACTCGAGTGTTTTGTGTTTTACTTTATGCTCGGGTCAGCCTGAGTATTTACAGCTTAGCTTTGGATTTTGTTCTGGAGCTAGAAATCGCTGGAGATTCTGCTTGTCTAGTTATCTATTTCCTTCCAGTTCAGTTGTTCTATTTCAGATCTGGTATTTATAAACTTCTATGTATTTGGGATTTCTATTGTATATGTTTTTAGAATGATATTATGTAATATGTTTTTGAGAGTTTGTATATAGTAGCTTCATGAACTACTATTGTATTTTATTTCCGCTGCGAGTTATTCTGATATGTTCTGTGTTTGTGATTCTGTGTATTTGATTTCATTTGCTCCAAATTTATTTACAATTTGTTATTTTGAATTATTCAAGTCAGACATGTGTGGATTATTGTCGATTTGAATGGTCTAAAATAGTGGGTCGTTACATGGGAGGTCTTATGGTAGTTTCATTTTCCAAAAGCATTGCGAATTGACTTTAAAATTCTTTTGCTATTTGTTTTTAAAGATAAACTGTTTTTGTTGCTCACACCAGTCCCACGACTGACTCGGAGTTTATTGTTCATTTCCTAAACTCTGGGTGCTCATAATTTTCTACACGAGCAGTCTAGAGTTTGGTTTTTCAGATAGTCAGGTTCAATAGATTTTCTAGAGCTAGTTCAGTCTTTGGATCGGACTGCACTTGCTTATCTTTGTGCCTCGTTATTGGGAGTTCGAGCTATTTCTAGTTTGGTGCTTTGAAGATGAAGATTATCCGCTGCTGATGTTATCATTTTCTTTTCCGCTGCTATTTCTTGTATCATATCTCTGATGTATATTGATATTCATTGTATCACTCTGTTGTATCAGATATTGTATCCGATATTGTATATCAATGTATTATTTTTTTCTTCCGCTGTGTTATTTACTTAACTGTGTTATAAGCTCCGGAGAACCAGATTTGGCATTTGAATCTACGGCATTTTGAGTACAAGTGAAGTACGGGTGCCGATTTTCGAAGGTCAACTTTTGGGTCTTTACAGTATATATATACTTTTACATATGCTACTTCATATTTTATATACTTCACATATAAATTATATACGTTTTTGTACTGTCAGGTTGGTCTATATATTGTTATACCTATTGATACTTGATTTCTATATGGCGGTTTCGTTTTATAATTTAGTGTATTTAGTTATAATATATACATAGTTATATTGCTACAGTATATAATCCGTAGTGGTTGTTTATATTTCCTTTTACCAGTATTTGTAGATTTGATTATTGTATAAGATTTGCATAGAATAGTTTATATTTGTTAGTTTATATAAAATTTAAAATTTGTAGGTATATATATATATATACAAGTTTACATAAGTTTTGTAACAGATGGTTCATATAATAGTAAGATAATATTGGTAAGCTTTTGTATTTATTTTGTGAAGCCTGCATATGTAATAACATGAAATTTGTACATATAGTTGTGATTCCATATTTGTAGTGTCTTATTTATCCTTGCTCCTGCCTAAATAGTGACAGCCTATGCTTTTGTGGTTGTTGCCTATTTAATATACATTGAACTGGAGACATATATATATATATATATCTATGTCCTGCATATAACAATGATTTGGTGCCCATTGGAATTTATATTATCACCACTATTATTTATTTTCCCTTACATATATATATATATATATACGGATTTTTTATATGTTTGTACTTTTATGATCTGAACTTTTTATCAATGTTTGGTTTTGTTTAGTATATATATATATATATATACTGTTTTAATACATATGTCGACTGAAATGTAAGCTACTTCCCAATCTAGCCTATTCCAAATTTTAGATATCCGTACACATTTTTGTGGGAGAGCATTGTTTTATATCTAGTCTAGGTGATGCATACCGTGTATCACATATCTATATTGATAATAGAGGCTGTATGCATATGCCTCTTTTGATGTGTTGTCAACTGTTATATAGGTTGTATGTGTATATATGTTAAGTTTTAAATGTATTAATTTAAAAATGTATTACTTATATTATTATTTTTTTACTTTAATATTTGAGTTTTAGTTTAAAACAATGGATTTTGAAATGCATACATATTTGATTCAATATATGCTTGAATTTGGAATCTGATTATATATATATATATATATTTATATAGTCATATATATAAGTTCACTTATACCATTGATGTTCATCAATCCAGTTTGATTTGATTTCGTCAAATTCTGAGTTATCAGCTTTGCTCGTCAAATTCGCGTTCAATCTAGCTTTGCTTTGGACTCGTAACTCATCTCATTTTCGTTCATCTCTAGCCTCGAAAGGTGAGCAATCACTCACGATTAATGTTCTTTTATTTATTAAATTTGATTTCAATTGAAACGACAATTGAAATATGCTGATGTTAGTTATTTACACTGTTATATATATGCTATTACCTGTATCAGTTCACCTGTGACATCTGACACCATTATCTGCCAATTGAAATATACTGATGTTAGTTATTTACACTGTTATATATATGCTATTACCTGTATCAGTTCACCTGTGACATCTGACACCATTATCTGTTATTTATATTGATGATATATGTCTGTTATATTATTATCATATCTGTTATCACTCTGTAAGTTCCCTGTTAGTATAGAATCACTATGGGTTGAAATGATACATACCCGAACGGACTTTAGAATGGGAGAAAATCGTTATGGGTTAAAATGATAAACCCAAGCGATTTTCAATTGAATTGAATTTGGGATTAAGGGTTGAAATGATATATATATACCCTTATATATTTAAATTACGGATTGAAATGATAAATATCCGTATCACTTGACCATAGGATAGAAAATTATATACAAACACCGTTGATCTAAATATAAATAATTTGAAATGATTTCTATGGTTTTGGAAAGATATATATATATATATATATATATATATATATATATATATGGTTTTAATTGATATTGAAACTATTCTTATCAATAAGTTTAAATTAAAGTGGATTTAAAATTTATTCGGAATTGATTAATTAAGCATTGTCTTTAAATATATCGATTTGAAATTTATTGAATTTGAAGATTTAAGAATAAGTTTTATAACGTGGTTTTGATTTAAGATGATTTAAAGGAATATTCCATGTTTAAATAAATTGAAGGAATATTAAATGATTTGAAATTTGGATTGTATTCAAATGATATTGAAATAATTAAGTAAATATTTCAAAACTAAATAATAGAAAAGTGAATTGATATATATATATATATATAAAATTATCGAATTTAGTTTTGAAATGTGGAATATTTGAAGCTTTGAAATATATTGAAATTTAAATGGTTTATTTGTGGTTCAAATCGGTATTTGAAATCGATATAACTTGGAAATGTTTAATTGAATTAGAATTGAAATTGATGATTTAGATTTGATTAAATTTGAATTCGGAACTCGAATAGATTTGAATCGATTTGTGAAAGTCGAGGAAACTATTTTATTTTATAAAGTAATTTTAAATTATATTTAAAACTATTGATATTTTACTTTATAAATTATGTTAATATAAGCTATTTTAATATAAAACATTTTTAATATAAATTATTTTATTATAAACTATTTTAAACTTATAGCTATTTATATAAACTATTTTATTATATATACTAATTTTAATATCTAAACTGGTTAAAAGGAAAGTGTTATGATTCCAAAGCACTATGATTTCTAAACTTTGATTTCCAAAGAATTATGATTTCCAAAGTGTTTGATTTAGAAAGTGTTATAACTTTGAAGTACTAAGATTTTGTAAATGGATATATTTGAGATGGATATATTTGAAATGGAAATGATATCGTATTTGGTTTTGAAATGGAAGTGATATCGTATTGATATGGCTTTGAAATGGCAATGATATTTTGATTTTGAAATATATACTATTTGGAAAGTTTATTAAATGACCAATCGGTGTAATAATTACGTAGTTATTGAAGAGTCCGGGATCGGTTAGGGACATACTCTCTGTCCAAACCGAAAACCACTTTAATAACTATTATACGTGGAGTGTGATCCAGAATGAAGTGGTTGGAATGATGACGTTGCTGGATTTGAAGAAAGAGAACGATAATGGATAGCCTTGACACTTGTGTCAAATTTGAAATGACTTAAACAGGAGCCGTGCCGGGCCAGTGAGGTTAGCTACCTCTAGCGGACACACTTCTTCGTAAACTACTCATTACTTGTTTTGATTGGTGCACACCCTTGATTTGGGAGTGTTGTTTTGCGGTGTTGCGATCATTGCGGCGATGCGTTCTCACCAGTCCGGATCAGGCAAACGGTAGTTTCACTACCTTGGGTATTGCCTCATGTGCCTTGTCATACTTGTATCCCTATGCACGACCACTACGATTTATTTTTTGTTATACCTATGGAGTACTCCCTGATAGCCCACTAGTTTACGGTGGAGTTTACAGTGCTGTATAGACTATGATGCTTATATAAAATGTGTTATGGGAGATAATGGTAACGCCTTAACGCTATTTTGATACTTTATATTACTGATAGGCATTATTTACTTAGCGTACACTACTACATAGTAGATAGTTTAATGGATCCTTAGAGGATGGTTATCCCAAACATCCTTTGAGTTACTTGTATTTTAGTCGTTATTTCACTTGAGTTGGATTTATCGATATAAGAATGTTAATCCTGAATCGAGTGTTTTGTGTTTTCTTTACGCTCGGGTCAGACTGAGTGTACTAGTGTTCGAGACTCACCTTTGGAGTAGGAGCTTCGCTTGGAGATCCAGCTATCTATCGATTCTACTATCAGTTTCCAGTTGATTCCAGTGATGTATTCAGATCTTGTATTTGACTATTGTATTGAGATATCTATTGTATTCGAGACTTCTGTTGTATCTTGTTTAACTCTGTTATATATATAGTAGCTTCATGAACTACTATTCTTTTGTTTCCGCTGCATTATTGTTATATTACTCTGTGTCTATGATCTGTGATTATTTTATTTACTGTATATGCTGAGTTTTGCCAAATTTAAATTAACAATACGATATTTTGAGCAATTCAAATCCGGCATGTATGGATGCGAATGGTTGAAAATTTCAGGTCGTTAGAGTTGGTATCAGAGCTCTGGTTTTAGGCAAAACTTAGCATATGTAGTAAAAGTGATTACATAATCACTTTCGTTCGTGCTTGAATTCCTTCTTCTTTGACTCGGTTTTCTTTGAATTTTGGAATGTTCCCTTCGGTTCCAAAGTCCATTCTTGTCTTCCCTATTCATGTCTTCTCGATTCTGGAGTATCCCATAACTCCACTTCGAATGATCTCTGTAATAGATCGGCGGTCTCGCCAATCTCTGAATGATTTGTAAAGGGGTGAAACTCCTTTACAATCGGTATTGATTCACCGAAGATTTCTGTATCCTCGGTTTTCGATGCTGCTATTTTGCTATACCCGAATCCTGTCTCTGGCAATCGAATGTCGATTTGATCCAGAATTCTACCTCGATCTTATTTTGAAGTCACGGTTGACCCGGTTAAGGCTGCCCACGATTTATATAAGTCGATACATTCGTTTCTCTTTGAAATCTATTTATCTCCCATTCAAGCCTATATTCCTGTTAGAAATTCTTTTGATTTGGATCCTTTAACATTCGAATCACTGATCTTGTTTTGAAATCCATTCTTGTATCGTCGAGTGAGGAGTGTATTTGTAATTAATATAAAATAGTTTATGTTTATAGTGTGTTGTTTGAGTTGTTGATGTTGGTTTGGATTTTCAATCGATTCGTCTGATCAATGCTATCGATAGGATTTCCAAAACACTTAAACAAAGCAAACTGACACAATATTGATTTCAAATTTGGTAAATGAAATAATTTTGTATGATTATATTATAAATAATATAAGTAAAATTTTCTCGAATAAAAAAAAAGAGGTAAATTAATTGGTTGTTTGAAAAGATAATATTTGATTATCATTTATTGTTCTAAATGAATTTATAAACATGGTATAAATTGATTTGGAATTTAAATAAATTTAAATCAGGAATTTGAGAATTTAATTTCCGATGATTCAAACTCTGGTTTTAAAATTTTAAATGTATATTATATAAAGTATTTTCGAATATAAATGATTTTCAAAGAATTTTAACGTTTAAATCAGTACTCTTCTCTTTTGTCACTGGAAAATAATTTCGAGGATGGCGACCGCATCATCGACATTCATTTTCGAGTTTCGAAGTGAAGAGACCATTCAGTAGCTTTGCTACACTTTGTTTGGAAATTTAATTTGATTTGAATTTCTGTGGTATGACCTGATTTATTATATATATAAATATTTAAATTTTGATCTGATATATACTATATATATTTATCTCAAAATTGTTTGAAGTAAATCGAAGATTTAAATTCTTAAGTTTATGATTTAAAGATGATTTCAATTATAAACTGAAGTCAAAATTTTTGGATAAATATTTAAACTTGAAATAATTGAATTTGAAAATTTTATTTGTATAATACTAAATTGCATTTCAATATAATTTACCGAAATTATTTAGAAGTTAAAATGTAATTGGATAATATACAATATAAAATGATTTTATAAATAAAATTTGAGTGTTTAAAATAAATATTATACACTTAGATTTTAATTAAAAAAATATGCTAATAAAGATGATAGAATAATAAGTTAATTGAATGAGATGAATATGATAAATTTTGTTCTGAAAGAATTAACAAATTGAAATTAGATCAACTTATGGAAATACCTTAAATTTAAACGAATTATTGAATATAAATTAATTTAAATTGAAATTTATATGGTTTAAATTAATTTATATGGTTTAAATATATGTAATAAGATATATTAAGTGGAATAAACTTAATAATAATTTGGAATAAAAGAATTAAATTTGTTGAATAAAATATGAGTACAATAAATGATTATACAAATTGATGATTTAGAAATTGTTAATTGAGGATGACTAGATAATGAATTTAGAAATAGATAGATTGATTAAACTTAAGTGAACTCAAAGGGATTTAACCAAATTGTTGAATATTAATTAATTTAAATTGAAATTTATATGGTTTAAATTAATTATTTTACTTGTATTCCAATCTATTTTCTTTCTGCTTGTTTCTATTCTCCTACCTCCTTCCTTTTCGGGGACGAAAAGTTTTGAGTGGGGGAGAGTGTAATAACCCGTAAATTTTAACTGTTTTAATAATGTAATTAATTGAAATTTTATGAAATTTTAAACGATAAAATTTAGAAATAAAAATTTGATATTTAGAATGCGTCTAATTAATCATAGCAACTGGTAAATTTTTATCAGATAATTTGGAAGTTTATTTCTAGTGTAATTTTATTCCAATTTATATCAGTTAAAATTGATGATAATAAAATGTTTTCCAAACCTGAATATTTTTACATAGAAAAATTCTAATTCATCTTCTGACTAAGACGTTATTTTTCGTTTTTTCCAAATTCGGACTTCTTTAGCTCCGTCGATCTTATTTTTCTGCGTTTTGCTGCATTTTTCCCCTAGCAGAATTTCAAATTTTATAATTCAATCAAATCACTGATATTTGTATACCGTTTTGATCGTCTCATCGTACTGATCTCTGCGGTATATTCAATTCTGTGTCTTGACGTCAGGATCGCTGCAGAATCAATGAAACTATTTGCATTATTGGTTCAGTTTCGAACTTTTCAAATTACTTGTGACCATTCAATTTCCACCATTTATCAAACCCGATCAGCCACTAGCATTTTACTTCTGAAATTAAAATTTCAATTATTAATTTTTTTTAAATTGTTTGTTTCCAGTTCAAATCCCACTTGTTCATTTTGTATTCAAGACCATCTATTCGTATTCCGTCCGCATATTTAATATAGGCGTAACTTATATAACTATTCTGTATCTATATCTACATAATAAAATTTCATATTGATTGCATGCCTGTCATTTTGCTTTGGGAATATGAGAAATTTTCTTCGGTTCCCCTTGAAAATTTTATTTTGTAAGTTACATTATATATTTTTCTTTCTTTCTCTTCTTCCCATCCATCTTCCTCTCTGCCTTTCTAAACCCGAACACTTCATTCCGAGCCTCATCTACATAAACCCCCTTACTCATCCCACCACCAGTGTCGAGAACCCTATAACTCTTCCTCCCCTTTCACCTAATACATCTTCGCACCCGCCACCTCTCTAGATTTGGCCGAGCCACACAAGCACACAACCACCATTTACCCGTCTCCCCTCTGCCCACTGTGATAGCCAGCCTTAGTCGAACTTCTTTGTATATATACATCAAGGTATATTTTATATTTATATAAATGTTTATAAGATATTTTCTATTGTCTTTGCCGAGCTACATTATTTTCTGCAGTAGTGTATATATGAATATATTGTAGTTGAACAAAGATGTATATTCACAAAATTTATGGGTATATATATGAGTTTATAAGATTTTCGGTTGCAGTTAGTATATATATATATATAAAGTGGGATTTGCAAGGAGCTGTTTATATATATAAATTTATAAGTTTATCTGTATTAGTTTTGGTATTGTGTTGTTGACCATATATATATATATACTTTTACATATGCTACTTCATATTTTATATACTTCACATATAAATTATATACGTTTTTGTACTGTCAGGTTGGTCTATATATTGTTATACCTATTCATACTTGATTTCTATATGGCGGTTTCATTTTATAATTTAGTGTATTTAGTTATAATATATACATAGTTATATTGCTAAAGTATATAATCCATAGTGGTTTTTTATATTTCCTTTTACCCATATTTGTAGATTTGATTATTGTATAAGATTTGCATAGAATAGTTTATATTTGTTAGTTTATATAAATTTTTAAATTTGTAGGTATATATATATATATATAAGTTTACATAAGTTTTGTAACAGATGGTTCATATAATAGTTAGATAATATTGGTAAGCTTTTGTATTTATTTTGTGAAGCCTGCATATGTAATAACATGAAATTTGTACATATAGTTGTGATTCCATATTTGTAGTGTCTTATTTATCCTTGCTCATGCCTAAATAGTGACAGCCTATGCTTTTGTAGCTGTTGCCTATTTAATATACATTGAGCTGGAGATATATATATATATATATATATATATATATGTCCTGCATATAACAATGATTTGGTGCCCATTGTAATTTATGTTATCACTATTATTATTTATTTTCCCATACATATATATATACAGATTTTTTTATATGTTTGTACTTTTATGATATGAACATTTTATCAATGTTTGGTTTTGTTTAGTATATATATACTATTTTAATACATATGTCGGCTGAAATGTAAGCTACTTCCCAATCTAGCCTATTCCAAATTTTAGATATCCGTACACATTTTTGTGGGAGAGCATTGTTTTATATCTAGTCTAGGTGATGCATACCGTGTATCACATATCTGTATTGA
Source organism: Allium fistulosum (assembly GCA_030737815.1). NCBI lineage: Eukaryota > Viridiplantae > Streptophyta > Magnoliopsida > Asparagales > Amaryllidaceae > Allium > Allium fistulosum. The sequence continues at coordinate 457,601,691 of CM060901.1, forward strand.
TAATAGAGGCTGTATGCATATGCCTCTTTTGATGTGTTGTCAACTGTTATATAGGTTGTATGCGTATATATGTTAAGTTTTAAATGTATTGATTAAAAATGTATTACTTATATTATTTTTTAGACTTTAATATTTGAGTTTTAGTTTAAAACAATGGATTTTGAAATGCATACATATTTGATTCAATATATGCTTGAATTTGGAATCTGATTATATATATATTTATATTTATATTTATATTTATATATAGTCATATATATAAGTTCACTTATACCATTGGTGTTCATCAATCCAGTTTGATTTGATTTCATCAAATTTTGAGTTATCAGCTTTGCTCGTCAAATTCGCGTTCAATCTAGCTTTGCTTTGGACTCGTAACTCATCTCATTTTCATTCATCTCTAGCCTCGAAAGGTTTGCAATCACTCATGATTAATGTTCTTTTATTTATTAAATTTGATTTCAATTGAAACGACAATTGAAATACGCTGATGTTAGTTATTTACACTGTTATATATATGCTATTACCTATATCGGTTCACCTGTGACATCTGACACCATTATCTGCCAATTGAAATATGCTGATGTTAGTTATTTACACTGTTATATATATGCTATTACTTGTATCAGTTCACCTGTGACATCTGACACCATTATCTGTTATTTATATTGATGATATATGTTTGTTATATTATTATCATATCTGTTATCACTCTACAAGTTCCCTGTTAGTATAGAATCACTATGGGTTGAAATGATACATACCCGAAAGGACTTTAGAATAGGAGAAAATCGTTATGGGTAAAAATGATAAACTCAAGCGATTTTCAGTTGAATTGAATTTGGGATTATGGGTTGAAATGATATATATATATATATATACCCGTATATATTTAAATTGCGGATTGAAATGATAAATATCCGTATCACTTGACCATAGGATAGAAAATTATATACAAACACCGTTGATCTAAATATAAATAATTTGAAATGATTTCTATGGTTTTGGAAAGATATATATATATATATATATATATATATATGGTTTTAATTGATATTGAAATTATTCTTATCAGTAAGTTTAAATTAAAGTGGATTTAAAATTTATTCGGAATTGATTAATTAAGTATTGTCTTTAAATATATCGATTTGAAATTTATTGAATTTGAAGATTTAAGAATAAGTTTTATAACGTGGTTTTGATTTAAGATGATTTAAAGGAATATTTCAAGTTTAAATAAATTAAAGGAATATTAAATGATTTGAAATTTGGATTGTATTCAAATGATATTGAAATAATTAAGTAAATATTTCAAAGCTAAATAATAGAAAAGTGAATTGATATATATATATATATATATATATATATATAAAATTATCGAATTTAGTTTTGAAATGTGGAATATTTGAAGCTTTGAAATATATTGAAATTTAAATGGTTTATTTGTGGTTCAAATCGGTTTTTGAAATCGATATAACTTGGAAATGTTTAATTGAATTAGAATTGAAATTGATGATTTAGATTTGATTAAATTTGAATTCGGAACTCGAATAGATTTGAATCGATTTGTGAAAGTCGAGGAAACTATTTTATTTTATAAAGTAATTTTAAATTATATTTAAAACTATTGATATTTTACTTTATAAATTATGTTAATATAAGCTATTTTAATATAAATCATTTTTAATATAAATTATTTTATTATAAACTATTTTAAACTTATAGCTATTTATATAAACTATTTTATTTATAAACTATTTTATTATATATACTAATTTTAATATCTAAACTGGTTAAGAGGAAAGTGTTATGATTCCAAAGCACTATGATTTCTAAACTTTGATTTCCAAAGAATTATGATTTCCAAAGTGTTTGATTTAGAAAGTGTTATAACTTTGAAGTACTAAGATTTTGTAAATGGATATATTTGAGATGGATATATTTGAAATGGAAATGATATCGTATTTAGTTTTGAAATGGAAGTGATATCGTATTGATATGGCTTTGAAATGGCAATGATATTTTGATTTTGAAATACTATTTGGAAAGTTTATTAAATGACCAATCGGTGTAATAATTACGTAGTTATTGAAGAGTCCGGGATCGGTTAGGGATATACTCTCTGTCCAAACCGAAAACCACTTTAATAACTATTATACGTGGAGTGTGATCCAGAATGAAGTGGTTGGAATGATGACGTTGCTGGATTTGAAGAAAGAGAACGATAATGGATAGCCTTGACACTTGTGTCAAATTTGAAATGACTTAAATAGGAGTCGTGCCGGGCCAGTGAGGTTAGCTACCTCTAGCGGACACACTTCTTCGTAAACTACTCATTACTTGTTTTGATTGGTGCGCACCCTTGATTTGGGAGTGTTCTTTCGCGGTGTTGCGATCGTTGTGGCAATGCGTTCTCACCAGTCCGGATCAGGCAAACGGTAGTTTCACTACCTTGGGTATTGCCTCATGTGCCTTGTCATACTTGTATCCCTATGCACGACCACTACGATTTGTTTTGTGTTATACCTATGGAGTACTCCCTGATAGCCCACTAGTTTACGGTGGATTTTACAGTGCTGTATAGACTATGATGCTTATATAAACTGTGTTAAGGGGGATAATGGTAACGCCTTAACGCTATTTTGATACTTTATATTACTGATAGGCATTATCTACTTAGCATACACTACTACATAGTAGATACTTTAATGGATCCTTAGAGGATGGTTATCCCAAATATCCTTTGAGTTACTTGTATTTCAGACGTTATTTCACTTGAGTTGGATTTATTGATATAAGAATGTTAATCATGACTCGAGTGTTTTGTGTTTTCTTTACGCTCGTGTCAGATGGAGTGTACCGGTGTCGAGACTCACCTTTAGAGTTGGAGCTTCGCTTGGAGATCCAACTATCTATCGATTCTACTATCAGTTATCCAGTTGATTCCATTGATGTATTCAGATCTTGTATTTGACTATTGTATTGAGATATCTATTGTATTCGAGACTTCTGTTGTATCTTGTTTAACTCTGTTATATATATAGTAGCTTCATGAACTACTATTCTTTTGTTTCCGCTTCATTATTGTTATATTACTCTATGTCTGTGATCTATGATTATTTTATTTACTGTATATGCTGAGTTTTGCCAAATTTAAATTAACATTCTGATATTTTGAGCAATTCAAATCCGGCATGTATGGATGCGAATGGTTGAAAATTTCAGGTCGTTAGAATTAGTTTCCAAATCTCGATTCCTTTATCTCTCAAACCACTACATTATTCCATTTAATTTATCTAGTTAAATCTCCTGAATAATATTATTTGAAATTAGTGGTGTTACACTAACTCCAAATAGGTACGCCATAATGCATATGGTTAATACTGCTAAGACCAAATTGGTACGTCACAACGGTTATGGTTACTAATGTTAAGACCGAATAGGTACGCCACAATGCGTATGGTCACTACTACTAAGACCGACTAGGTACGCCACAACGCGTATGGTCACTACTTCTAAGACCAATCGTTCATAAAGTTATGAATGTAGAACCCAAAAACGTCCAAGTGATCATGATAAGATAAAGCTATTCACGGTCCCTCTAAGACTGTGTCGAGTAGGTTGTGGCCATCAACAACACTCTAGGTACACCACAACCAGGTCGATACTTGGTAGGTCACATAAGTCCATACACTGGGTAGGTCACATAAGTCCATACCCTTGGTGTGTCACAACAAGTCAACTCCTCGTATATAACTCTAAGGTTGAAATCTTAGAGTACGGACTCACTCCGTATATAACGTATGGAATCGCCACGCACGGCTCCAATCACCTTGGCTAAAATCTCACCGGACAACTCTAACAAAACCCCATACTAACCCAAATCATATTCCAAATGTAATGCATGAACTCAATGTCATAATACACTTCTAGTATACCCTCCCGGTCTACCTCTCTATGGTTTTGGAATACGTGCCGGGGTGGGTCCCACATGAGCCCCAAAACCAAAGTGCTCCAAAATCTACCAAATATTCTCAAATGGTTGCCCTTAAAAAATGGTGAATACTGGTCTAAACCGTGCCACAATCTGACTCCGTATGTTAAAGATGTTGCATTTTGAAATTTTGATTGATCGATCGACGAAATTCGAATAACGGGTATTCAGACGTCTAAAATGTTATTCAGACATCTGAATTTTTAAAGCCAGTCATCTGAATAGTGTTTTAGATGTCTGAAAGCCCCAAAAATGCACACAATTCTTCTCTTTTTGCCCCCAAGACTTATCAAGACGTCTGGATGCCTGCCATAGGTAGGAATAACCTTCAAACATCCATAACTTTCAATCGATAGCTCCAATTGACTCGCTGCTTCTTCTGTTGCAAGCATGGCAGACTCCTCTTCAATTTAGAGACTTAAAATCACAAATTTATATAATTTGAATTTTCTTCTTACCTTGTGCGTAGCACATATGTGTGTCGATGCACTCACTTGTGCATGCCTACACATGTATACTTAACCACACACATCACAACACAAATATGTTTCGAACTTTACTAGGATGATTGTTCAGCCTAGTACACTCTCATGCAACTTAGCGTATGCAGTAGTCACTATTGCTACGCAAAATTCCTGCAATGGACTTGAAATCAATTATATTTCTATATAATCAAACAATAGAAAACGTATATAACCAACCAAACACACAACAATTTTAGTTACAATACTATATTTTTTAAATTGTTGCTTAGCTCCAAATGCACATATACATATAACCGCTCATGCACATATACGTACATGTATATTCGGATAAGTAATTCCATTATTATTTAAATCAAAACTTACTTTTATCTACAAAACTTCTTCAAAAAAGTGAAACATCTCCTTTTATCATTTGATAAAACCTCTTACCATTTTACAAAATATCATACTTGCTTATAAATCACTTTGTAGCCTTTTAAAATACTTAGTCACTTTATTAACATCAATTATTGCTCATTATACTATTTTATAAAATCTCATCTCTATTTTATAAAATATATACTTCTTTTATAAAACCATCAAACCATTTTACAAATACTAATTAAGACTCATTGGGTCTTTAATCGTTGTAATGATGGGCAAAGAACTCCTAAACCCCTTAATTATTTTGTTACCCTTTTTGTAAATCAATTCAAATGGATTAATTAGTTATTTCTAATGACATGCACATCATTACTTTACATAATTAACCCCAAATTAAACAACAACATCACAACCAATCACTCAATTAGCCCAAACCAACTCTAGGGCTTGCTAAGTATTTCAAAACATAGTAATTAGGGTCTTACACAATTAATTAGCTAAAGGAAACATATTTATAACAGGAATACAAGCCTAAACCCTAGCATAGAAATCTCCAAATCATTTCATAATACTTCATAATTATAACGAATGAATTAATGAAGTAAAATACACAAATTTAATAGGAGAATCATCCCACTTACCTTAATTAATCCAAGCTAAGCTCTAATCACCAAAACCCCAAATTTAGCTTTCTTTAATTTCAAAATCAACGCCAAAGCTTCGATGCATGCTAACCCTTGATGGGTTTTGCAGAGAATTAGAAGAGAGAAATTATGGTGATTTTTATTTGATTTTGGGAAATTTATTTAATGGATTTAGAGTTTGGGGAATAAGGAGTAATTACGGGGTGATTAGGAGGCCACTAGATAAAGAGGAGAAGGAATGAATGTGGATTGATAAATGAATGAAGAGCTTAGCTTAATATAAGCTAAGTTGGAGGCAAGCCAGTGGGCTTACCCAATTCTCTTCATCCGTCACTATTCATCCCTGAAATTCATCGATTACAAACATAGTCAAGCTTATGCTCTCATTTTACTTGCATCGAATAAGCAAACTCAACTACGAGTGTATTGAGTCCTAATTCGCTCGTTTGTTAAAATCGAGTATATGCGGCGTTCTGTCACTTAACGATTAAATATTTAAATTAATCTTTTAAATATTCGATCGTTAAAATTACGGGGTATTACATTGTCCCTCCTTAAAAGAACTTCATCCCTGAAATTCACATGAGTATGAGAAAGTAACATGACTGACCAAACTTCTCGAATTTTAGTTTCAGAAAATTCTAATAGTATCTTCCCTTATGCTATCAGCAATACAGAACTCCCAAATTAGAATGCATCACACACTGTGAAATATGCGATGACCTACGTCAACCATCATTTCCCAAAAAATTCATACCTCTATTAACAAAGCTTCTTAATATTTAAATGCCAATCTAAGCAAATAAGCATTTAAATAGCTCTATATCATCTCTTAAGTTCCTAATTGTACTATACCAACTGGATTGCACAAACACGAATTCAAACATGTATAACCTCGGGGTAGTAACCAGTAATACTAAAGTTATACACGACAATCAATTAGAAAGTAAGCTCAAGTGAGTCAGTATCAAAATATACCACTTACTCCAAGTCACATCAAAAGGCATTGGACTCGTATATATCCTATCTCGCCCTATAGCAGGCATGGATGATACGCAATTTATTCTATATATCTAAGGAATACAAATCGATACCCGTCATTATTGACGGGTGGAATTAACAATGGACACTTATTACAATCCAACGATTTCAGATAAACAGGGCTAGTACACTAACATACTCAGACATTTGTCGTGATTCAATTCTAAATAGAGTTAGTACACTAACGTACTCAAAGGTCTATCATGATCCAACAATAGGCATGGCCACTAATATAAGGCCGATACAATGTATGATTACTAATATAAGATAAATACTGTGTATAGTCACTAATATAAGACCGATGTGATATATCTAACTATACGTACCCCGGAGTAAACCCTCAAAGGTAGGAATTCATTATTGCCAATCAATGATATGCACTTAATTATATCATATAATTAACATCTAATCAATCAATAACACTCGAAAACAAACAATAATCAAGCAATGAGCAACGATCAAATCATAGCAAGTAAGAATAAGCAACAATAACTGGCATATAAATTATTAAACATGCAAACAAGCAATCACAAGAATCAACCAACAATAGAAATCAGCCAATAGCAAAATCAAACAACAACAAACAACATCAAACAATAGCAAGCAAATATAAGCAGTAGCAACAATAGTGAGCAACAAGCAATAACAAAGAATAAGCAATAACAAGCAACAAAACAATGAAATATTTAAAAGAGTCTATACCAACATGCTAAGTAACCATTAAGAGTCAAACACGCATGTTGAACCATAAACTCTAATGAGTCCATCCGTCATTCAAAAGGAACAAACTTCTAAGTGGTGTAACCCTTTTCGCGAATACAATACACGAAAGACTATTGCGCCTCATGCTATGAAAAGGAATACCTGTACGATATGCAAGATCATCGAGTCTCAAAACTCTTGAATAAACCCACCAATCAATGCCTCAACTTTTCTTTTTTCCAAACAAAACTAATTCTCTAGAAGAGAAAATTATACTAATTAAATCATTATTAAATGAAGATTTACAACTACCTGGGCTTGCTGAGGTTCAAACTCACCTTGATCGCACAATGTTAATAAGAATAATGCACTAAGTGTACTACGATGCTTGCCTAGGCGAGTGCCATCTCATCCCTTAGGATATTATCTGAATCGCCACAAAACTAGTTGAGAAATCCTTCCTCGAACTTTCCCACGTAATATTATTCTACAATAAAATTTTATAATTTCTAAAGATCATTCCAAATGACACGATACTCGTTCCAAAACTTCATTTGCTTACAAGATTTCTTTGTTAAATTAGGGTCAACCACCTGACTCCATCCGTGCGAATTCCGATCCGGTTCCTTGATACGACTACTGAAACTTCTAGTACGACTAAGGTCGTGTTTCAGAAATCTCTTAGTCATCCCAAGAATCCGACTCAAGTGATCGTCTATTAGAAACAAGTGAAAATCCCTAACTTAACCGGTGCAAATCACCTAGAAAATATGCGCTCGAATTATAGGTTAAGAACTGGTATGTGAATGGGAAAATCTTTAGAATATGTCCCTTTCGACACATGGGGTTATTCCTATAATGCCCCATCTTTATACCCATATTACCCAAGAATATTACAAGTAATGTTGTCGAGTAATACGGAGAATAAGGCTGGATTAGAGCGACCATCCGTGTCCATTTCCTTGGGATAACACTATCACATCATATTTTACCGCGTATCTTCATATATAGAAGTGGACAGTCTCGGCACAAAGCAATAAACACGTTGTCTCAATTAGAACAGAATAATATATCACATAATATACAATACATAATCACAAATTACAACGAAAATATAATACACCAAATATCTCTCTATAGGTTGAGTCTACAAAAAGGAAAATACTAGACTCACATATATAGACAATGGCAGGTCTTAAATTTATATGACTACAAAAGTCTACAACATCAACAAACATACAACAAGTATATAAGCTAGACTCCAATGATACATCAAAATATAAGCAACATCATATAAAACTTCTTAAGCTAGCTCACTTCCAAGGTCACTGAGTCCCTGTACCTATCAAGTTTTGGTCTGACCCGAGTATTATAAAAATAATAAATGGGTCAGGATATCTCTAAATATCATAAGAGGTGAGAACATAATGATAAGCTTGCATAAACATTAAGGATATAAAATATCCATATAGTGTACTTTGCTAAACATGATAAGACTTCCTTATTAAAAACTTCATGTTATAAAGTTAGACTACGCCCATCAATGTCAAAATCGAAACCATAATAACAACCGCATCAACTTCACATATCTAAAAGAGTACAATAGGTGATCACTTCGCAAGTCATCTAATAAAGATGAGCACATCGCAAGTCAAACTAAAGCAAGCACATTGCAAGCTAACATAAGAGACGAGCACATCGCAAGTCGAAACTAAAGCTAGCACATCACAAGCTAACACAAGATAAGCACATCGCAAGTCAAAGTTAAAGCAAGCACATTGCAAGCGAACATAATAGAAGAACACATTGCAAGTCTAATCTAAAGGAAAGCGGTCTGCAAGCCAACACAGGAGACGAGCACATCGCATGCTAAAGTGATCATTTCTGATCAATAAACATAATGTACTCTCAATTGGCAATTAAAAGAGAGTCACCAAATGTACCATAACCACTTAGTGATAATTAAATATTTACTGAAGACTGTAAATTCCACTTGTGTGTAAATAAATGTTCAATCAAACAAGTCCTAGAATTAACCGATGAAGTAAATGCAAATGTCCTATACCACTTATTTTACTAAATCATTAAGTTCAATTCCTCATTTATTCGAGAAAGTGCAATTCTATATAAAATAGTTTGCTTTGATATCCATTTTTGGAAATATTGATTTATAGAAATCATTTCCTAAACTCTTTGTTTGAAAATAGAACGTTAATAAATAAATAATAAGATTTTCTATAATAATACTATATAAATAAAACTCTATTTGAAATCAGTTTAAAATAACAGATTATAATAAACCTCTATATTTGTAAATTAATTTTGTTTAAATCATTTATATAATAGATATACATATGTTTATGAAATTCCAAATCTTTGAATCAAAGTGAATCCCCACATTAAAGGACCAAACTCACAAAATCAAGAACTAAAATAGGAGCAGGAGTCAGCAAAACAAAACAAGGCATCAACCGGGCAAAGCATAAGAGCAGGATGGGGAAGGTAAGCACCTGGAGCTCACGCTCTAGGTGATGAACGGTTGACCGATCATCAACGATCGGTCAACCAGTGGGATGAATGGGGAGCAAGTTCCAGGAATTTTCCTTTCCTACCATCGACGCTCACAAACTCCGGCATGCTTTCAAGCATTCCGGCATTTGAAATTGGCAATTCTAATCCATATAAACACTTGCATTCAACTAACAACATACAATATATTCAAATCATGTAAATTAGAGGACAAGTTTAACTACAGTGAGCAATTTGGCTGATAATAAACAACAAAGTTCATGGCAATGCAAGAAGACATGCAAATATCATTCACAAATTCAAATTCAAAAAAATCATCCAACATGCAATGCTGATTCGAGCTAGTTGAGAGTTTCAACTCACCTTTTCTCCTTAGTATAGCTTGCTAAAACACCAAATTGACATAGCTTAGATTTTAACTTAACCCTAGAAATGGCTTAAATAAAATGAGAAATAGAAAGGAATTCAACCACTGTAAAACTGAAATACAATCCCTTTATGAATTGAATACGAGTTTGAGATCATTACCTAAGATTATTAGCTTTTAATGTTTGATTTGCAAAAGAATTGAAGAAGTTGGATTTTGGTTTCTAGGTTTCAAAGAAGAAAAGATTTGCAGACTTCTTCTATTTTACTGTAAGATAATAAACGTACAGACTAAAGGGAAAAGAAGAAATTCTCTTTGTAAACATTGCAAATGGGCATAAAACCAATAATAGAATAATCACATTTCATCCATTAAATAATTTAAGCCTTATACCCTTTTAATTATTTTCAACAGCCTTCCATTACATTTCTAAAGATTAAACCCTTTTTGCCATGGACTTGAGAATAAAACTAGCACAACAAATTCCAAAATGCACTCTTTTAATTTATAATCTCATTTAAACACTAATTAAATTAATATGTCTCATATTTGAAATAAGATACTAATAATAATTTAAAAGATATTTCCACTTCTAAAATTTTATTATTCTTTACAAAAGATTTTACAATCTAAAAGTTTATATTTTTCCACTAAAGTAAACTTACTCAAGGAGATACAATGATATTTCCCAATTTTCATTAATTATAATAAATTTTTCTAAAACAAATTATCTTTTATCAAAGAATACCAAATTCAAACTAAATAATATTCTTGTCCACTATAATTTTAATTATCTTCAAATAAAATAATTAAAAAAATTTAATCTCTCTAATTTCAATAATTGAGAAATCAAAATTTTCCATTTAAATCTTTAATTTAAATAATTATTTATTTTATTTAAGTAACTCAAAAATAGGGTGGTTACAATTCCCATCACCTGAGGTTTACTGACATAAAGGAAAACATTTATAACATTAACGACTCTATACAAACACCTATAAGTCATCTGCTCGGTCATAACTGTGCATCCTCTGAACCTTTACCCAGATATAAACCAAGTCACACTTCATCGACCAAACCCACTTAACTTGAAACCTTATGCATCAAGTTCGAATGGCAACACTTCAGTCGCTTTACCTCAGCTTAGCAACTAAGGTGACCGATGCAAGGTTCATCTCTATCGAAGAATTTATGTACTTTGAAAGGTGTCAAGTTTAGCCTATTTACCAAGTAACTAGCAACAGATAAAACATACCGTTCAAGTGTCGGAAGGAACGGAAGTGAGTTTTCAAAAATAAAGCATACCACGCTACATAAGCTCCTTCTAATTTTCCTGAGCTGTAAGCCCGCTAGGACTCAGTAATGCCTGAAAGGCACAAGTCATCATCACTTACACACCCTTTAAAAATGTAAGACAGTCCTTCTTCAAGTGATCAACCGATCGCAAATGAAGTGCTTATGCTTCACTCTAGTTGGACGACGTCTAGTGAAATGCCTCCTATATGCCATAGGAGTAACATACTAGGCCAGCTTTTCTTTTTTGAACAAGCTTGATCTTCCTTGTATCATGGTCATCACGCCTCGGTTGGAGTTTGGTTGCTTTTCCACTTTCGCTACTTTAAACAGTATTTTATGGGCATTCTTACGAAGAAGAACCATCCCAATGAGATATTCAAAAGTGGACCCTAATAAGGATAAGGCTAAGCAATGAACCCATAACCAATGCTTAAGACCCAAGGAAAATCTCTTTGGCTACAACAACGGAGTACCGACCACTTTAAACCCTAAAAAATGTTGAACCGGTCAACAACTCCTTCACCAATAAGCTATCCTGCTCAAGATAAATGGAATACTCAAGCCACATGCTCTTCTCAATCTTAGAAATGAACTGCGAACTTAAAGTGACACCTGAATAAATTCCAAATTGCATGCCTGCTTATCAGCCACACAAACACTACATCCTACCCAGCCAAAGTCTCCATTCCCCCAAAATTCGAGAAACAATCTCACTTACAAGAACATTCTTTAGACTTATATCGACGGAATCCTTCTCATGCATGTGTCAAAGACTGTGTCTCGGTAACAGTCTTAGGACCCAAAAATGGCTCCACTCCAAGGCTAAGAAAATTCTGACACTACTTCGAAGGGTCTAAAGCCAGTGGAGCTAAAAATATTGATGCCCGATGGGCCATACCACTTCTAAAGCTAATGGCAATCGGCTGGAAATGTTCATGGGCGATGGAAAATCTTTTGTGGTAGCTAAATAGTCTGTGAACTAATCAGGCATCTCGGACTTCCTATCCGCAGTCGCTCATGTATTTCGTCTTCTTATACGGATGGCCTGACGAAAATACCTTAGAAACTAGCGGTAGAAACAAATCAAGTCTGGAAGACAAGCAGTGCAAATAGTGTTATATAGTAGAAAAATATAAGTACAAACTCTCATTTTTCTCTTTTGACCAGATTGATTAACTCAAACTAGTCTATTTGGTCCGAGTGTTGAGCTTAGACTCTGATACTAACTGTAACAACCCGCCCTTCATAGTACCTAAAAGTCTGCACCTTACATCATCGCATGACTTTCGAATATCACAAAAGGAAGATCATCGGGGTAAAATTAGAACCAAACACTAAACTAAGACATCAATAAGATCTCACAATGAAATGACAACAGATAATATACTGAATATACATGAATAGAAAATAATAACAATATATAAGAGATTGCACTAGCGGAAGTGATGTGCACCTAAATGAGCATATTTTTACCACCATATTTAATCTATTTAAATTAAATAAATGATCATATTGTGTATTTTAACACGTTTAAACCAAAATTCAAATTATTTTCAAATCGTCACATATTCATCTTCATGTAGGGGCAAAATGGTCATTTTTGTGCATATATTAATTTGAGAAAATTTAATTAGAAATTTCTATATTGTTTTGTAGGAATTTGGCTTCACATACAAGTGGTTTCATGAAGATATATGCATGCACAAAGAAGATACAAAAGAACGAAGATGGAAATAATTCAAAGTCATGATCATGGAGGACCCCACCTACCCACATACCTTAATGTACACTTAGGAGTTAATGCACATGGTAAAAGGCCATTAAAGCTTCATGCACACTTAATGGATGATTATTGATGCTAATGATTACTTGGGCACCACACTTCCTAAGAGGGTAGTTTGGGCATTCCCAAAAAATATGGATTAGGGTTTCTAATATGTATAAATACACCATATGTTCATGTAACACTGCTCTCTTCTCTTAGGCTCTTCTCTTAGTTAGTTTAGATCAAAAATAAAATGAGAGCTCTCTTTCTTTTCATGGCTACTTAGCCATTTCTTTATGTATTTTTTTATGCAATTTTAATTGAAGTCTTTTCTTGTTTATTTACTTTCATGTTAGTAGTGTAGATCTTCTTTTATTTTATGCAAGTAGAATAGCTCTTCTTTTACTTTGCTTTCATTCTTTTTTGTGTGTTTCATGTTGCATGCTACTTGTGTTGATATGATAACACAAATGAGATGCTGAACCCTTTTAATTTAGGGGTAATGAAGCTCTCTAATCATGTAGCTTCAACATTTTGATCATTTATGCTCTCTTTTTGTGCTTAATGAGAATGCATGAAGTGGTTTACTTGTTGTTTTTGCTTTGAATTTGATAGTCTATATTGTTGACACCAAATAGGCTATGCTTAAATAATCACAAATAATAATTACCTCTTCATCTAAATATGATGATGGTAATGAAGTGAATGTTGAAATTAAAAATTTGATGGTCTACATTTATAATTCATAGTTAATAGGCCATGCTTAAAATAGATTTCATTTTCAACTTGTTGTCATTTTTCATGAGAATTGAATAGTGGTTTAGAAGTTGTGTTAAAGTTTGATGGCTTATGTTGGGCTAATTAATAGCACAAATAGGCCATACTTATGATAAGCACATCATTTAAATTCACTAATGGCCAAAAAAAGAGATCATAATTTCATAATTTGTTGAACTATATGATCTAGAGAGTGGAATTATCTTTAAATTGTCATTTAACTGTCATATTTTTATCACTCTCTTTTTGTTAGTTTCTTACATTTCTAGCTTAACACTCTCTCAAATATTTGGTTAATTTGATTGAATAGGAAATTTAAAATCATCAATTTCCTATGGATCGACCCGTACTCACTACGTACTATGATAGTATGCCGTGCACTTGCGGTAAATTTTATTATAAATTCGCTCGATGGATTTCTAACCGATAGAATCCCGATTGACGAACAGGAAGCAACTGAATAATAAATATCGGTATAGAATAGTCAGAATACATCAACTCCAAAAGCATGGAGTTCTGAATAAATATTTGATACATCAGTCTCGTATATAAATAACAGGTCTATCATGTGCAATAAAATAACAATATGTGTGTGTGTGTGTGTGTATCAAAACATCGATGCCATGCCTCCAAAATTCTCCAATTGCGCATTCAGCTAGCGTATCCCCAAAAGCGCCTGACTCCCGAACTACTTAATCGAGAACTCGAGAGTTGTCATGACATAAGAAGACAAAGACAAAATGTGGGTCAGACATAAAGTCTAGTGTGAGGGGAACTATCTCAAAATACTGTATATTATAATTATATACAAATAAACAGGAACTACTAAATCATAGTCGACCCTCTCCATAAACGTGGCTCAGGGGTAATCCAGACTTCCTATAAACAAGTATAGTAAATCCATCTCAAAAGTAGGGGATCATACCATAACCAACTCTTCTTCTGTAATAAGATTGCACAATATCTTCTATTGCACTACACTAGGCCAAAATTACTAATAATATAGTACAAATATACTATGATCAAACCGTGATCCCGAAACAACAATCACTACTGCTAAGATCGATAAGGTATGCCCTAATGCATATGGTCACTACTGCTAAGACCGAATAGGTATGCCAAAATGCATATGGTCACTACTGCTAACAGTGAATAAGTACGCCACAACACGTATGACCACTACTACTAAGACCGAATTGATTTGCCACAACGCGTATGGTCACTACTACGTAGACCGACTAGGTATGTCACAATGTGTATGGTTACTACTACTAAGACCAACCATTCATAAGATTAAGAATGTAGAACCCTAAAACGTCCAAGTGATCATAACAAGATAAAGCTATTCATGGTCCCTCTAAGACCATGTCGAGTGTGTCATGACCATCGACAACACTGTAGGTACACCACAACAAGGTCGGTACCCTGGGTAGGTCACATAGTTTCATACTCTTGGTGTGTCATAATAAATCAACACCAAACAAATCATATATTACTCTAAGGTTGAAATCTCAGAGTACAGACTCACTCCGTATATAATGTATGGAATCGCCATGACACAACTCCAGTCACCACGGCCTAAAAACCCACCGGAAAACCCTAATAAAACCCCATATTAAGCCAAATTTTATTCAAAATGGAATGCATGACCTCAATGTCATAATACTCTTCTGTTATACCCTCTTGGTCTACCACAAAATATACGATTTTGGAACACGTGCCGGGGTGGTTCCCACGTGGGCCCCGAAATCAAAATATTCCAAAACCTACAAATTTTTTCTAGATGGTAGCCCTTGAATAATGGTGAAAATTGGTCCAAACCGTACCTCAATCCGAGTCCATATGTGAAAGATATCACATTTTGAAATTTCGATTGATCGATCAACGAAATTCGAACAACATGCATTCAGACATCTGAAACATTTTTCAAGCATCTGAATTTTTTAAGCCAGACATCTAAATGGTGTTTCAAGCATCTGAATCCCCGCAAAATGAACCAGTTTTTCTCTATTTTACCTAGGACTTATCCAGATGTCTGGCTACCAAAGTCAGCCATCTGGATGCCTGTTATGGACAAGAATAACCTTCAAACATCCATACATTTCAATCTATATCTCTAAATGACTCGTCGTTTCATCCATTGCAACCATGGTGAACTCCTATTTAATCTAGAGACTTCAAATCTTGAATTTATATAATTTGAATTTTCTTTTTGCCTTGTGCGTAACCCATATGTGTGTCGATGCACTCACTTGTGCATGCCCAAGTACACACATATACTTAACCACACACATCACAACACAAATACATTTCGGACTTCATCGGGATGATTACTTCGCCCAGTATACTCTTACATAACTTAGCGCATGCGGTAGTCACTATGGCCACGTGAAATGCCCGCAACGGAGTTGAAATCAATTATATTTCTATATAATCAAACAATTGCAAACGTATATAAACAACCAAACACACAACAATTCTAGTTACAATATTATATTTGTTTTAATTTTTGCTTAGCTGCAAATGCACATATACATATACCTGCTCATGCTCATATATGTACGACATATTCGGACAAGTAATTCCATTACTACTTAAATCAAAACTTATATTTATTTATAAAACCTCTTCAATAAAAGTGAAACATCTCCTTATATCATTTTATAAAATCTCTTACCATTTTAAAAAATATCTTACTTGCTTACTAATCAATTTATAGCCTTTTAAAATACGTAATCAGTTCATTAAAGTCAAGTATTTCTCATACTATTTTATAAAATCTCATCTCTATTTTGTAAACTATATACTTCTTTTACAAAACCTTCAAACCATTTTATAAATACTAATTAAGGCTCATTGGGTCTCTAATCATTGTAATAATGAGTGTAGAACTCCTAAACCCCTTAACTATTTTACTAAACCTTTTGTAAATCAATTCAAATGGATTAATTAGTTATTGCTAATGACACGCACATTATTACTTTACATAATTAACCCCAAATCAAACAACAACATCGCAACCAATCACCCAATTATCCCAAATCAACTCAAGGACTTGCTAACTATTTTCAAAACATTTTAATTAAGGTCTTCAATAATTAATTAGCTAAGGAAAATATGTTTATAACATGAATAAAAGTCTAAACCCTAACATATAATTCTCCAAATCATTCCATAATACTTCATAATTATAAACGAATGGATTAATAAAGTAAAATACAAAAATTTAATAGGAGAATAATCTCGCTCACCTTAGTTAAACCTAAGCTAAGCACTAATTTCCAAAACCCCAAATTTAGCTTTCTTTAATTTTGAAATCAACACGAAAGATCCGATTCATGCCAATCCCTTGATGGGTTTTGTAAAGAATCGGAAGAGAGGAATTACGGTGATTTTTATTTGATTTTAGAAAATTTATTTAATAGATTAGGGTTTGAGGATTAATGAGTGATTAAGGGGTGATTAAGAGGCCATTAGAGAAAGAGTAGAAGGAATGAACGTGGATTGATAAAAGAATGAAGAGCTTAGCTTAATATAAGCTAAGTTACATGCAAGCTAGTTGGCCTAGCCCGATTCTCTTTATCTGGCACTATTCATCTCCGAAATTCATCGACTCCAAACATAGTCAAGTTTATACTCATTTTACTCACATCAAAAAAGCGAACTCAACTACGAGTGTATCAAGTCCTAATTCGCTCATTTGTAAAAATCGAGTATAAGAGGCGTTCCGCCACTTAACGACTAAATATTTTAATTAATCATTTAAATATTTGATTGTTAAAACTATGGGGTGTTATAGATACCTACCTTATATTAATCCAAAAGTACATTCAACATCTTTCGTTAAACTCTCTAGTTATTTAGTAAATTTTCATTTTTTCTCATCACTTGGTTTTTTAAAACCTTTTACAAGATTTTTCCATATCTGATAGATTCCATCTGTAAGGTAGTATCACATGTTGTGTTATTTACCCCCAATCATGAAATTCCAAGCTGGTACAATATAGTTAGATAAATCGTTGAATAAGTGAGATTGACATAGAGAATTATGTGATTTAAAGAACCCAAAATACCAGGAAATGCATGCCAAATATATAAATTGAAAGAGAAATCAACTTCCAAAACCATGGTTGTTTTGTGGTAATGACTAGTGTATTGTTCATAAGTAGCAACAAAACAAGTTCCTTAACCCCAATGCCTATTGTCCAACCTTACCAATAAGCTTAGAATACCAAGTTATTCACCCATTGCCAATATCCATTGGATATCATTTTGATTCTACGGTCTAAGATAGTCCTTGCCAAACTGAATAACTATTATTTTACAAAGTTCTTTTAAGCACTCATTTTTCGTAGAATCTCCAATTTGAATACACTTGTCTTGCCTATAAGCGCTTTTTGTATAAGAAAGAATTCATATTGCACTCATTATTTTTTGATGCGTCCATATGTCCACATTTATTATATCAATGAGTAAAATATGTGTTCTTTCACAAATTCTTCATTATATGTTCAAAAACATTTTGGGACATGTGATACCTCCTTCTAAACTCATCCATATCGAAATAAGATCATCATTAAAATAGTCTTTAATTATTTGTTCATGACTTAGTGGATAGTTTACTCTTCCTAAAATTTCTTCGACCTATTACACTTGCACCTTGTCTTGATGTCTCATCCTCCTATTGTTGAAGTGCAATAAGCTCTAATGCTTGAGTTGCAAAAGGTTTTTATTGATAATTACGTCATATACGATTATCGTCATCACTTTGAGGAAGATGATGATGAATAAGAGAAGAAAAACAACTTTTCAGTGAATTTATATTTAATGTTTGGTGTGTGTATTGAATAACAAACCTCATCTCTTTATAGCCTTAAAAGCAAAACACTACTTAAGGTATTTATAAAAAATACCTTGAGTAGTCCATATATATTTGTACTCTAACATCTCTAGTAGTCCTTATTGTATTTTTTCATCATCTATTAATCCCACGGTGTAAAGTAGGCAAGTCATTGGTCCACATCATTTCTCTTGTAACAGTTTGATGTGTACACTTGTCTTTAACTAAAGTTATGAAAAAACACAACTTGTGTTAGGTTCCTCAACTTTCAACCATTGAAATATCCAATTGAAAGAGAAAAATATAGCTCGATTGAACACTTGTTGACCATCCAACTGTGCTAAACAAACACAGTTATCTTTGTTCATCATTATTTTGTTTCATTATCACATGTGTAATAGCAAAGTTCAACTCTTATATGATGTAACTTAAATTGCTTTATTTGAACTAAAAATGGCACAAGCACCCAAGAGATTGTGTAGAGAATAAAAAGTGAAAAAAAATGAAATTAAAAAGAGTAATAAACGAACACATGACGTTTATAATGGTTCGGCTAATCTTGACCTACATCCACTTAGTGAATTTTTTGCTTATATCACTAGTTTATAAGTGCTAGTTCTTACTGATTGGTATAAATCTATGGGTGATTACAAGAAAGTAGAGTAAGATAGAGCTAGAGTCAAAAGATCCTTAAAAGTGAGCCTTTCCCCTCAATTATTGCTGTAGGAAGCTTAAAATCTCACCCCATGGTCTCCACCTCGTTTTCAATGAAATAGACCACTTCTCTAAGAAATAGGTAGACACCTCATAAATATTTACGGATCGGTATCGATCCATGGGCTCGGATCGGTACCTATCCATAAGATGGTCAAATTGAACGTCTTGAACTCTTTATCTAGACTCGATTTGTGGTTAGCTTCGTGATTCCAAACTAGTTTGCCCTATTATTAGGTTGTTTCTAAGTTCAAATGATGGATTAGTAAGAAGTAGAGTTGCTTATTTCAAGTGCTCGTGGAGATCGATAGAGAATTGCATGGAATCAATAAAGTAGTGCACGAAATAGGCTTCTAGGATCATCACTAGTATGCAGTAGGAGTGGGGGCAAGTTTGGGTGAGATTTCATGGATCGATACCGATCCATGATGTTGGATCGATACCGATCCAACACATGGTTGGATTGGCGTCTTCATACTCTCGAGATGGCTTTGTCTTTTCTTTGTGACTCTATTTGCAATTGGTTTTTGGACTCTTAGGCTATCTCTCTGGGCTTTTTGCCTCGATAGTTTCCAATTTTTATTCCTCCATTCTATCTGAATATTGTTTAGTCAAAAGGATGGATAACTCATGCTCCTAAAGTACATTTTGTTTTAGATATCATGTGCTTTGAATCAAGACAAGTTGGGATTGCTATTAAGGAGTCCACTTTATGCTTTGAATGGCCATTGTCCTTTCTGCGAATCATTTTTGCAAAGAGTTATATCTATAGCCATTCGACGTGATGCTTTACATGCATCTAGTACTATAAATCTAGAAGATGTTCTCATGATCTATCATTCCAAGCTCAACAGTCTTGAACTGATTCCTTTCATGGACTTTCCAGGTCCGAGTCTGATTTTCTTCGACTCTTGTCATTCCGGGTTGGATATGTACATGCACACATATACACTTGCTCGTTCTTGAATAATTTTGATATGCACGCACATGCATATGCATGGATCATCATTCTGTTTCACTTTTTTTTAAAACATCAAGACTTGGCACCGATCTAAATTCTTGGATCGGTACCAATCCAAGATTGGAGAAAGCCTCCAACTTTGCAGCCTGGAAAGTCGAATTTATTGGGTTATATAACCCAATTCCTACTCCTCTCTTCCCACTCTACTTGCCTGCTACCGAGCCAAGCTTGGAGAACCGCCATTAAAAAACCTCCTTCCCAATCGAACTCTGCCTTTACTCGAACCTAGGACCATCCCCGCCTGATATTTGCCTAAACCTTACGATGCTCGCCTCGCCTTGATTGGCTTAATTCACCGATTCAAGCCCCGAGCCATTTCTAAACAATCGACTCCACCTAAATCCAAAACCTATACTCGATTTCTTCCTTTAATCTTGTCGAATTAGGTAGGAGGAGATGGAGAGAGTTGGGGCATCATTGTATTCAAGATTCATATTAGTTCCCTTGTTTGAAATCGAGGCCAAGAGCGTTGCTTCTAAATGGAACAAAATCCACCCAAGGGCTCAGATCGGTACCAATACGAACTTTGGTGGAATTTGGGCTTCAAATTCTCTTGAGTTCAAACCTTGTCAATTTTTGCCAAGTGTTGCCTCTTGAGTTTTGATGCATTTTCAAAGTTTGGCCGATGACATGAAGTTCGTGGGAATGGTCAGCGATGACGGTCACTACGAGCGGTATCCAGAGTTTAAAGTGAACTAATGTACAATATTGAAAATCTGCACTACACGACACTACGCAACACTGCACTAGGTTTCATTTTAGCATAGGTGAACATCTTATGATTAGTTTGATATTGATTATCTATTGAGTTTTTATAGAAATGGATTATAGAAATTCTGAGTATTTCGCCACTCAAACCACAGGTCCATCTACCTCTAAATATATCAAATCCAATATCGATTCGACCTTGACTACGGTTCCACTTTCACAACAAACTATAGTGCAGTTCATACCTTCAGTTGACAATCCACAAGCATATCAACCTCATCCATAATTCCCTCAAAATACATGTGGATAGTCCTAAAGTTGATACAGAAACTGCTTCTGATACTCTCAAGGATGTTGTCATTTTAAACGATCCTGTCGATTTCATTGCTTCAAAGATAGAAGAGGGGCTACTCTGTAGAATCTACGATAGATATAGGATTCCATTTGAGGACATACTAGTCCCTTCTCAACACCAGAGTGCTTATAATCTACTAAAGGGTTATATTGCTTGCAATAGATTTATGTGCCAGGCGGGACACGTCCTACCATTTAATCAATTCATTCATCGAGTTCTAAACTTCATGGGATTAGCTCCGATGTAACTATGTCCAAACAACTATGCCTTTCTTGATGGCACATATATTATCTTTCCTCAACATTTGCACCGAGTATCTAGTAATGAGGAGATTCGATATATATAATTTCATGAGCCAGAAAGGAAGTCATTCTCTGATCTATTTGGAACCTACAAAGAGCTGTAGAATTGTTACTAGTACGTGGAATAATTTGAACTATTTCAAGAGTGAATGGTTCTATGTCTATTGTCCACCTAGATTCGCACGAAGATGGTTATCTAGATGTAAGTTCTACTTCATGTGTTTTATACAAACTTGCTTTATGATCCTACAAGTTTAGCTCATATTCTTTTTGCCACTCAAATGTTTCGATGAGTCCCAATAGAGCGAAACTTGTAGAAGCCATTAGAATTCTTATGGCACTTTCGGAAGAGGATAGAGATATTGGAGTTCTCCTTTCTAATGAGAGTCTCTTGGCTCATAACTTGCTGGAAGCGGGCCATAGCACAGGTCAAGTCCAAGTGGTCATCGATGACGACGATGATACGATAACTCACTTGGAGGTGGCGATGTGAATCCTAACATGCCCCTAGTCCCAAGCCCAGAGGCAGAATGAGGAGAATATTGAAGAAGTGAAAGTACATGTCGAAGAAGGCAAAATCATTGGTGAAGGTGGTGAAGCTGGCCACGATGATGTTAATGTGGGCCATGAGCCTTCGGTTGAACAATTCAAGGATGACCAACGGTTCGTTCTGAAAATGAAGCTCGTCATGAAACTTCCAAAAGGACAATCTTCTATACAGCGACAACCGCGGAGAAAACTCCTTCTCTCCCTTTTGAAGATGCATTCACTGGTTTGGGGCCGATTCCTGCCGAATTTGACTCTTTCGACATTGGTAATATGAGCCTTGAGGGTCTTGACTCTCCTATTCGCTTTCATAATGAAATCACTCATAACAGTGTGGGAGAAATCAGTCCTATTAGCAAAGCTCCAGCATGCGGTCCATCTGGGGGACACTCACATACACATGCACTGCACCGCATTGCACATGACCCATGTCTTTACTTATTGGAGCTAACAAACCCTGTTTCATTTACGGGATCCATGTAGAGGAAAAAGTATATGTTTTAGTCTTTAAAAGAAAATGTGTCCCGATAGAGGTGTCATTCAAACACGTATCATCATGGTGGAGGCCAAGATTCGAAGTCCAGCCATCGGTCCAGCTGTGATAGAGTAGCCGTGATAGAGACTATCCATCTCATGACTCTGCTTCCCGATACCACTCTAGGTTCAGGTTGCCTTCGCCACGAGGTTCGGACAAGCATTCTGATCGTCTGGATGACTTTAAACTGGGTGATGCTTCTCATGCACCACCTCCGGCTTCCATTCCCATCCAACGCTCAATATCAAGTCACATGCATCGACCTTCAACGGAAGGCACTATAACAGCAGTTGTGAGGTAGCACATCATAGGCTAGCAAGAAATCAATTGGAGCTCCGGTCGTCACTACGGAGCAACAACTTGCTGTTGATCCCCAAATGACTGAACCGAAGCAACAATTTCCATATGTATGTTTTGATGGACTCATGTTTGTGCCTAACCTGAAGAGCATTCCGCCATAGGTCAAAGACATGATCGTCGCTTATATAGCCGATGCTTACAATCAATATAATGAATGGAAACAGATAGCTGAGAAGATATCTAGAGTTTCGAAGGAAAGGAAACTCGAGATCGACAATTTGAAACTTATGGAAGCACAAGACAAAAGGATCATTGCAAATCTCGATGTCGAGATCACTAACCTAGAAACATCACAAGATGAGGCCGAGAAAAGGGCCGAGGATGCAATTAAAGCACTCGACAGTGAAAGGACCAAGCATCATGATGAGATAGAGACCACACAACACCGAAATCATGAATTAATGCTAGTTAAAGATGCCTTGACCACAAAGGTGAATGAGTTGTTGTAAAACTCGAGAGTGAGACAAAAACATAGAACAAATCTCTCCAAGAGACTCAAGAGTATTGTGAAGAGCTGCTTACCGCTCGCCAGAAAAGGGACAAGTAGTTGCACCTGCTTAAGACTTGGAAGCTCTCGTTAAAAAGGAAGTCAAAGCCACTAAGAAGCGGTTGATGGAAGGTTTGAGCCACTGATCATTAAGTACAATGCTAATGTTCTCAAGTTCCGCAACATAGAGTGTCTCGGTGATGATTATCCTAGGTCTCTGGCTCTGGCCTGGGAGTAAGTGGTTAAGGAGGAGAAGGGATTTTTGGAAGATGGTAAGTTGGACTTGACTCAATTGGAAAAGGAGTTATTGATTGGAGATGAGCCCAGGGAGCTAAGAGAGGGCGAGCTTATTATCCATCTGGAGCTGGTCGCTATAATGCAAAAAGACATAGGCAAAGTTCCAAATCGTCACCTCAAGATATCAGCATTGACCACACAGCTGGACCCAAAGCTGCTTTCGATTCAACTTCCATCCCCAAATACGATCTTGAGAAGCTTCAAATGCATAAGTCTATCGTCCTTTGTCGCACCTTGGAAGGGAATTCCAATGGAACAGTGGCTCATACAGAACATCAGACTAAAGGAGGTACCTCATTGAATTTGCCTGTATTTTTAAGAGTCCACATGTCATCAATTGACATAGCCAACCTCTCTTTTTATGTCTCTCAAGTTTTAGTCAGTCCCAGGTTGTCTCATTTCCTGACAAAGGTCTTCATTTAGGAAAACAAGCATCTACAATAGAATTGCTGACCATGATTACATCAACAACAGTTCCGAGTATTCTGATTAGCGAGACTCCTGGGCCTAATGAGCAGATGATAGTTGCTTTACATGATGAAGGGACTAGTGGGATTCAAGAAGCTCAGACTGAAGATGATATATCATTAGATTCTTAGAGCCTCTATCAGATCCCACCATCAGCAAACTTGGGCAACAACTTCTTCAAACCAAGGAAGTCAAGCTAGAGAAGATAGAAGCCATCCCACCTCCTTTCCCTGGTCAGTCTATCTTTATTCCAGTCACTCTTCCTTCACCTGGGAGCACTCAAAGAATGCCCGCTGGATCATCGCAAAGCACTCCATCCAAAGGCTAGGGAAGAAGTAGGAAGAAGCCCGATCAAGTCATACCTCTCTCCAAAGAAGAGAAGAAAAAGTCCAAGAGGAAAAAGCATAAGAAGTGATCATTGGTTTGTTCTGTGTAAGTAGACCCACTTTTGGTTTGCAATCGTAGGAGTCTGTTTTTGATTTTAGGCCAGCCTTGTGCGAGTTCGGCCCCTACTTTTGTTTTCAGCTTAGGTATAAATAAAACTTGTACTTTTCTTTCCAAGTTCTATTTCGAATGTAAATAAGATAGACTTTTGTATTGTTCAATCCTCGCTTATAATCATTTAAGTATTCGAGAAATACACTTTCCATTCGATGTACTCACATCCATTTCTTTCCATGATTGTTGTCAGACTAAGTTATTATCCCATTCCATGATTTACCAGCCTTTCATCATTTTTGCAAACGTAAAGAGATTGTTGAAACGCTAGTCCCTCGACATTTATATGTAAGCATATCGGATTTTGAAATCCGTTCAAATTTCGATCACCTACAAAGGTGATTTAAATATTCCTTTTCTAGGAACTTAATGCAATCGCGCCTGTCTCCGAGCGTCGATTGAGTTTTAGAAGCGATGTCGTCTAATTTCGGACAATGATCTCCAGCCTTGCCATCCTTTGGGCAAGACATCAGCACTTTTCCAAACTCCAGGCAAAGGATAATAAATGGAAGATCGAGTAACATCCATTTTAGGCTTATACTCTTGCCCCCACATTAAGGACAGGAGTTAACAGACGGACGATCAAACCACATCAACTTTAGGTTTTGTACTCCTGCCCATACATCAAGGACAAGAGCCAGCGGATGGACGGTCAAATCACGTCCACTTTAGCTTTATACTCCCGCCTCCACGTCAAGGACAAGAGTTAGCAGATGGACGGTCAAATCACGTCCATTTTAGGTTATACTCTTGCCTACACTTCAAGGACAAGAGTTAGCGGGCATTCATCTCTGGATGCCAAGAGTAGTTGAACTTTAAGAGTTCGATCATGGACCATAGAAGTTTGGTTAGCACCTAAATCTGGGTACCTGCATACATGCATTCTACACATGCAGATTCATTCAAGTCGGTCATATTTCACAACTCTTAAGCTATGTAAAATAGAGACACGGATAAGGAAAGCCATTTCATTTATTGAAGATGGGAAACAACAGGTTGTCTTGTTACATAGTTTTATCCAATTATGTACAAATTTATTTCTAAGTGAAATAGTGTTGTAAGTGCTTGCTATTCCATGCCCTTGGGAGTGAGATCCCGTCAACCGTTGCTAGCCTGAAAGTGCCATCTCCAAGCTTTTGCTATATTGTGTACGGACCTTCCCATGTTGGGCCCAAGTCTCCAGGGCTTGTGAAGATTCATTTGAGAACTAGGTCACCAATCTTAAAGGTCTGATTCCTAACCTTGTAGTTATAATATCGAGCAACTAGGTTTCGGTGTGCAACTGCTCTCAAGTCAGCTTCATCGTGCATCTCATCGATCATATCAAGAGACTCCAATAGGAGTTGCCCATCCATCTGTGGATTGTAGTGAGTTACCTATGAGAATGTACTTCCAGCTCAACCAGAATCATAACCTTTGATCCATAGGCTAATTCAAATAGAGAGTGGCCAATCGCTGACTTCTAGGTTGTTCGATAAGCCCAGAGTGCTAATGGAAGTTCATCGACTCAGTTGCTCTTAGCCTTTTCCAATCGCTTCTTGGGAACGAACTTGATAATCTTGTTTACAGCTTCAACTTGTCCATTCACTTGGGGGTTTTCCACCGCGGCAAATCTCTTCTCTATCGATGTTGGTGGCTGAAATCCTTAAACTCAGTGTTGTCGAATTGGGTTCTATTATCAATCACTATTGCTTATGGAACTCAAAAATGATAGATGATATTCCATACAACGAAGTTGATTACTTTCTTTGTGGTAATTGTGGCTAAAAGCTCCGCTTCAGCCCATTTGGTGAAGTAATCAACTGCGATGATGCGTACTTTGCATCACCGATAATATTGACAATACATCGATAATATCAATTCCCCAAACTACAAACGTTCAGCGACCGACCATTTGAGTAATCTTTGTAAGTAAGTCTCTACGAATCTTAGCAAACCTCTGGCACTTATCGCACTTTCTAGTGTAATCAGCCGCATCTCGATTGATAGTTGGCTAGAAGTACCCATAGTTGAGAATCTTCTTTGCCAGGGTTTGTTCCCTCGTGTAGTCGCAACAGGCCCCTTCATGAACTTCTCTCAGGATTTTTTTGGCCTCATCGTTGATGACAAATCATAGCAGTGGCATTGAGAATCCTTTCATATAATGTGCTCCCTAAAGATATATGAAACATAAATTTCGATTCAGACATAAAGCCTGGTATGAATAATAATCTACCATCTCACACCATTTAGATATCTAGTGAGACCATGCCGCTTAGCGGAACAGTTTTCCCTTCACTAGTATCCTAAAACCTTTATAAAACCATATACTGTGCTCCTGCATCCACAATGGTTAAAACATCTCAAAATAATATGATGATATGCAAACAAGTAAATCAATTTTGGATTTCTCATCCCCATTCATTCTAACTAACTATCTCATTTATAGTTCCTAGGGTCACTATTAACCTATCAATTTTCATGGGCTTACTAATAACCCGTTTAATGTTTATGGACTCCTTGTCCAGTTTCATAGTTTTCATGGGCTTACTAAGAACCTATTTGCCCCTGCCAATATCTTTCTTGTTTCATGGGTTCTCCCTGTACCTATTGGTAACTCCAATATCTTTTCTCTTATCCAAGTTTTCATGGGTTGACTAGCAACCTATTGCCTTCTGTCAATATCTTATCCGGATATAGTTTTCGTGGGCTAACTACAAACCTATTGGCCCCTGCCAATATCAAATCATAGTTTTTATAGGCTTTTTTATGAACCTGTCTTCTTGACATCTTCGTTTATACATAGTTTTCATGGGCTTACTATGAACCCATTGGCCCCTGCTAATATCTTTTCCTATATACAGTTTTCATGGGCTTACTATGAACCTATTGGCCTCTACCAATATCTTTAATTAATATTTCAGTATTCATAATTTATATTCACTACTGGGTAAACCTAGCTAGTTATTCTGCACTTCCCCAAGGTACTGTTATGGGTTCATTACAATGTGAATATATTCAAATACATATACGAAGGAGCAACCATAATAATACCAACCCCTATGGTTTAATATCTTTGAAATCATTTTATATAAAATCCGACTAATCACTTTAACCCATTAATCAAGGAAAACGTCTTCAAAAACTCCATTTCAAAACACTTTATTTATGCCATGGTTTTCTTTTAAAATGAGATTGGGTTATTTGTTTTGAAAACTAAGGCTTTTGAAACCTTAAAACATTACTTTCGAAACCCATGGATAACCTCCTTCGAAAGCATAGAAAACTTATTTTCAAAACATTGCATATAAACCTTTCGAAGCTCTTTTTATCATCTCTTTCGAAACCAAAATATACCTTTCGAAAGTATCAAAACATTACTTAATAATCCTTAGAATATAGCTTCGGAACCAATGAAAGTACCCCTCTCGAAACCATTGGGTTTTGCTTTAAAACATCTTTTGGGTCAAAGTGAATATGTATATGAAAGTATACCTTTCGAAACCTTTAATCTTCATATAAAATTTTTAGGGAAAATTTGATGGCATCAGCATCATCCTTTCGAAAGCTTCAAAACTTTTAAGTAAAACATTGAAGGTTAGCATTGAAACCCCCTTTCGAACCCATTGCCTTCGAAACCCTTGAACCCTTTCGAAAGAATTTAGGAAGTGGCTTAGTACATCTTTAAAACAAAAGCCACCCTTCGAAAGCATTGATGACTCCAGTACTCTCGAAAGGCAAATGAACGGCAGCAGGGCTTCGACTAGGTCGGAACCATCATTTTCAAAAGCATTCTTTTATAAACAAAGTAACTCATTCGAAAGCTTATACTTAAAAAATGAAAGATGGCAACCTTCTTCGAAAGCTATTTAGAAAACCCCTTTTGATAGCATCTGTTTCAACTCCTTCGAAAGCTTTAGTAAAACAAAGGCAGGCGCTTAACATTTTAAAATAAAGCAAAGGTATTGACCCCATCGGAAGCAATGCTTTCGACACCATGCCTTCCGCTTTCCTCCAATCCATTCCATACCAATATCATTGATACCATGTGTATTGGTTTCGGCTTAGGTTGGTTTCGACTGAGTTAAAGTGGAAGTATATGGTTGAAAACTGCTTCTAATAGAGGCGGAACCCACTTTTTTGGGTAAATATGATTTAATGCCAATTAAAGTAAACATTTTCTAACTAATCTACCTACTTATAACCATATGATTGTTTGCCTCAACTTTTCAAATCCTTTACACAAAATACATGCCGCATAATTTCAGATCTAAACCAAGATTAACTTAGCAAATAAGCCCTTCCATTAAGCAAAATAATTAAATCATTTAGGTCCTCCAAATAGTTTAATTCTCATAGTAATTCACTTAGAAAAAGTCCCCAAAAATCACAAAAATTCACTTTTAATATGTTATCTGACATATCTAAATTTCAGACCCAAATTCTCTATATAATTTCTGAAATAAATTTTTAAACTCAATTAACCATATTTTCCTTTAAAAATTCATATTAATCTTTCCATAGCTTGGAAAATTATCAGAATTAAAACCCAACTCCAAAATCACGTTTTTCATTACATATAAATTCCTCATGGCATTCAAAATCAATTATATTCGGTTTTACCCTTAAAACCATGAAAAATCATATTTCAACAATCTTGTTTAAATCTAACATGTTATGATCCAAGCATATCATCATCCAAATCATCATAAAAATGAATTTAATCATAAATCCGAAAACATATGATCATAAAACAAAATAGAGATGGTATAAATTATTATTCACCTTGAATATGATAAGGAATTTGGAATGAGATTGAGATTTATTCCCCTTGCTTTAATTCCTTAGCTTTAGTTTTAATTTTCTCCTCTTTTATTTCTAGCAATGGCCGACTCCTCTTTGATTTACGTTTGTATTTTTCTTGCAAAATGACGTGAATGGTATAAGGAATGAGAATATATAAGGGTAAGGGGTTATGTGCGGCTATTTCACAATGTACCCTTGTGTAGATTAATTTTCTTATAAACCATTCTTAAACCCATTTATTTAA
This sequence comes from Allium fistulosum, assembly GCA_030737815.1. Lineage (NCBI taxonomy): Eukaryota > Viridiplantae > Streptophyta > Magnoliopsida > Asparagales > Amaryllidaceae > Allium > Allium fistulosum. The sequence continues at coordinate 457,631,814 of CM060901.1, forward strand.
TTAAGCTCGTCCCTTAGTTTTATTTTGAAATCTTAATCCCCTTATCACACTAATTATTTACATTATTCTATTTAATTTATCTAATTAAATCTCCTGAATAATGTTATTAAAATTAAGGGTGTTACAGGCTCCCCTCCTTAAAGAATTTCGTCCTTGAAATTCAGTAAGGACTAAATACTAAACATATCAATCATCTATAACCAATCTTAGCAACCATACTAGCCTACCTGACTAGCAATTATCTATATAAAGCTAATATAGACATACCCTCAAAGTAGATGAGGATAAGTATCTCCAATCCCGTCTTCTGTCTCCCAGATACAGTCCTTCTCATTTTTGCTCCACTAAACTTTCACCAACTTGACTGTCTTGTTCCTCAATATTTTCCTATCTCTCGCTACAACCTAAATTGGTTGTCTAACAAAAGTCAAATTAGGCACTACTACCAAATCTTCCAACCCTGTCGGAGGAATAGTAGTCTCTGGATCATGCACATACTTGCGAAGATGAGACACATGAAATACATTATGGACGCGTGCCATACTGCTCGACAACTCTACTCTGTATGTGAGCTTTCCAATCCTCTCTACAATCTTGAATGGACCAACATATCTCGGTGCCAGTTTTCCCGACTTCCCGAACCGTACCACACCCTTCATCGATGATACTTTAATCAAATCTTTATCTCCAACTGAGAGCTCTAGGTCTTTATGCCTCTTATCTGCGTAACTCTTCTATCTGGATTGAGCTTCCTTCATCCTTTCTCAGATCAACTCAATCTTCTTTGACGCCTCTCTAACCAAATCTGAACCTAAGACCAATCTGTCTCCAACCAACATGCTAGTGATTTGCATGGCCTTCCATAAAAGCTTCAAAAGGCACCATTCCTATACTAGTATGATAACTATTATTATAGAAAAACTCAACCAAATGTAGGTGATCCTCCCAAGATCCACCAAAGTCCAATACCCAATCTCTTAGTAAATCCTCGAGTACCTTATTGACTCTCTTTGTCTGCCCATCCGTCTGAGGGTGATATGCTGTACTCATCTTGAGCTTAGTGCCTAACACATCTTGTATACTCTTCCAGAATTCACTAGTGAAAAAAGCATCTCTGTCGCTGACTATACTACTAAAACTCCATGAAGTCTAACTATGTTCTTCATGAACAACTTAGCTAAAACAGGTGCCGTCCGGGTTGACTTAACTAGAATGAAATAGGCACTCTTGGTCAACCTGTCCACAATGACCCATATACTTTCATTTCCTTTATTTGACCTTGGGAACCCATCTATAAATCCACGGATATCAAATCCTATTTCCAAACTGGAATCTCTAGAGATTGAAGCAATCCACTAGGCTTTTGATGTTTGGCTTTCACTTGTTGACAGTTTGCACACTGCCTAACCCACAAGCCAACATCACTATTCATACCTTCCCAATAGAAGCTCCTCTTCATGTCTTGATACATCTTGCTCCCTTCAAAATGAATCGTGAATTTGGATCGATGACATTCTCCAAGAACTTCTTTCCTTAAGTCCTCAACATTCAGAACACGCAACCGTCCCTTATTTCTCAACCATCCTCTCTGGTCAAGGCTAAAATCTTTTAGATTATCGATCTCGATTCCAACCTCAAGCCTTCTTATCTTCTCGGCTAATAATGGATCCTCTTTCTACTTAGCAGAAATCCTCTCGATCAACACTGGTCGAACTTCAAAACAGGACAACATGGCCGTACTTTGACTAGAACTAGCAGTCGACCTTAAAAGGATACTACAATTAGTCAAAGCTTCTAAATCCTTCCGTTCTGCCAATATAGCTAACGCAACATTTTGATATCTTCTGCTAAGGTCATCCGCTACTTTATTTCCTTCCCCAGAAGTATACTGTATACTGAAATCATAAGCAGCCAAAAACTCCAACCACCTCTGTTGTCTCATATTCAGCTCCTTCTGAGAAAATAAGTATCTTAAATACTTATGATCCGTGTATAGTTCAAATCTCTCCCCTAAGAGATAATGCCTTCAAATTTTCAATGCGAAGATCACCGCAGCCAACTCTAAATCATGAGTAGGATATCCCACTTCATGTGGTCTAAGCTGTCGTGAAGCGTAGGCAATCACTTTACCCTTTTGCATCAACACAGCTCCTAATCCAGTCCCACATGCATCGATATACACTACCAACCCTTGGTTTTCATCTGGAACTACTAACAAAGGTGCATTGGTCAACAAATTCTTTAACTTAAGGAATGCTTCCTCATATTTGTTAGACCAAACAAACTTCACCTCCTTCTTGGTTAGCTTAGTCAAAGGCGCTGCTATCTGTGAGAAATCCTTAATGAATCTCTGGTAATAGCCAGCAAGTCCAAGAAAACTTCTAATCTCAGTCACCATCTCTGGTCTCTTCCAATTATTAACAACTTCGATCTTATCAGGATTGACTGACAACCCCTTCTCTGAAACCACATGACCAAGAAACTTAACCTCTTTCTTCTAGAAATGACACTTTGAAAACTTCGCCTTTAGCTGATGCTGCCTCAGCGTCTCAAGCACAACTCTAAGATGATCTGGATGCTCCCTTTCATCCTTAGAGTATACCTAAATGTCATCTATAAACACTAGCACAAACCTATCCAAGTACTCTTGGAAAAATCGGTTCACTAAATCCATGAAGAAAGCAGGTGCATTCATTAACCCGAATGGCATTACTAACTACTCATACGAACCATACGTAGTTCGAAATGTTGTCAAAGGAATACTGTCCTCTACCACACTTAACTGATGGAAACCTATCGCCAAATTCAACTAGGAAAACACTCTGGCTCCACACAGCTGATCAAATATATCATCAATTCTCGGAAAAGGATACTTATTCTTGATCGTCTTCTCGTTCAACTTACGATAGTCGATACACATCCTCAACGGCCCATCTGGTTTCTTCACGAACACAGCGGTCGCTCTCCAAGGTGAACTGCTTGGTCTAATAAAATTCCTTCCTTCTAGATCCACTAGCTGCACCTTCAATTCTTTCATTTCAGTTGGTATCATCCTACTACGTGGTCAACTAATAGGTTCAACTCCTAGTACAAGATCTATCCGAAACTCAATAATTCATTTCGGGGGTAGTCCTATGACCGGCTCAAAGACATTTGCAAACTCTTTTGCTACTCGAACTTGACTTAGCTCTCTCCTGCTTTCATGGCACTTAACAAAGCACAACTATTCCGGTCAAAATTCTCCACTGAGAATATGATTCGGTTATGACTATCAGGGTGTCTTAGTGATATCTTCCCATCTTGGCAAAATATCCTAGCCTCAAACTCACTCAACCAATCCATACCCAAAATGATTTTGAAATCTACGAAATCAAAAAAATACAGACTACATGCAAACTTATAACCTAACAAGTCAAGTTCTAACTGGTCACATCTCATCCCCAGAGTTGCATACCCTCCTATTGGATTCGCAATCCTTAAGGAAGTAACATGGTATGTGGGTTCTAAGCATAACCTATCAACCAAACACTGGGATATAAATGAATGTGATGCACCAGTATCAAATAGTATCCTAACTAGTATACTCTGAATCAAAAATGTACCTTCCATCACAGTCTTCCCTTTTTCAGCTGCAGTTGGCTTAGTAGATGATGGTCCAGCAGCAAAAACTTTTCCTTTATCCACCCTAACTGGTTCTGGACACTGATTCTTATAATGCCCAACTTGGTCACAGTTGAAGCACTTCACATTCTTCTTATCTACAGTCGTCTTCCCCTTTCCTAACAGGCACTCATTTGCATAATGACCCTTCTTGTCGCACTTAAAGAAAACTAAGTCAGCCTTTGCCTTCTTGGCAGCATCTCCCTTCTGGGTACCCTTCTTATGAAAGAATTTTCTTTCCTTTCCCTGAGAACCCTAGCTTTTAACTGGCTTCTCTCTAGCACAAACAACAAGTATCTCCTTATGGTGGATTGACATCTCCACCACTACATTAATAGGATCACGAAGATGTGGCACGGTCGCCTTAGCAATCTCGGGCCTCAGTCCCCTAATGAACCTCTCATTTCTCATAATGACGGTGTCAATAGTATTATGTCCATAATGGGACAACTCATCAAACTTAGCGGCATACTCAACAACCAACATCTCTCCCTGCTCTAGATCCAAAAACTTCCTCAGCGGTGCTGATTTAGCAACCTCAGACATAAACCTCTGTTCAAATCTAATTCAAAAATCAGCCCAAGTCAATTCCTCCTCCGAAACTCCGACAAGAACACTATTCCACCAATGAAGTGATGACAATTGCAATTGCCTAGAGGCAAACCTTCTCTTCTGCTCATCATCTATAACCAGATTAGCAAAGATACGCTCACAATTCAACAGCCAATTCTCTACTTCTATGGCATTCTCCGTTCCCATAAATGGCTTCCCACCAAGACTAGTGTAATCTCTGCTCAGCTTAGCATAATTATTCCCAACTGGAGCCACATGATTATCTCCTCCAACATTCCCAGCAACTCCAGCAACAACTCCTGCTTGCATCATATTGATGAAGAACTGATACATCACCCCCATATCTACTGGTGGATTTCTAGCACCCACATTGGAATCAGCATTTTGGTTAGCATTAGCCTATTGACCTTGGTTCCTCCTGGTATTAGATCGAACATTTTCGTTAGTTGTGGTGCTTCCTCCACCGAGATTTCCTTTTCCGTTTCTTCCCTCCATATCTTCTTTCTCGTAAATCTGCATACGAGTCTTAGTAAGATACAGAAGAACGATCTAAGAGTGAGGGGAATACGTACTTATATAAATATCTATATATCAAATACAAGTACATTACTATAGCGTTAATCTAAACCCCAATCTTGTTTTCTGATTCATTGGATTATGTTTGAAAATCTTTTAGGTTTAAATTTCTTTTAAGTTTCATAAACCTATGCTCTGATACCAACTTGTCACATCCCTTACTTGGAGGCCCAAAACTAACGGCTATGGATGTTGTCGTCATCCATAATTATTAATCCTCGGCGACCAAATACGGTAATGTTAGATACATTGATATAACAGAAACACATGGATATGGAAAAAATTTAAATTCAACAAACATCTCATTCCAATTCAAAATATTTCAAATTTATTACATAATCCCAGTATGAGAACCACATTCAGAGAAAAATATATTTATTAGAACATACTCCAAGAGCGACATATGAAGATGCCCCCTTGGATGATCAGAGTATATATAGGCAATTAAACAACTTTGCCTGCACAACAGCACATCAGAATCAAAATAAAAGAGAACTCTAGATAGCTATCATTCCTCCTGCACGTCCCCAGAAGCTTATTCGTCTAAAGAGGTACCTGAAAACCTATACTCTCAAACTACTCAAAATCAATTGAGTAACCAAGAGTTTAAGGGGAAAACATAAACTTCGAGTCTAATATAAAGCCTGGTATGAATAATAATCTACCATCTCAAACCATTTAGATATCTAGTGAGACCATGCCGCTTAGCGGAATGAGCTTTCCCTCACTAGTATCCTAAAACCTTTATAAAACCATATATTGTGCTCCTGCATCCACAACGGTTAAAACATCTCAAAATAATATGATGATATACAAACAAGTAAATCAATTCTGGATTTCTCATCCCCATTCATTCCGACTAACTGTCTCATTTATAGTTTATAGGGTCACTATTAACCTATTAGTTTTCATGGGCTTATGAATAACCTGTTTAATGTTTATGGACTCACTGTCCAATTTCATAGTTTTCATGGGCTTACTAAGAACCTATTAGCCCTGCCAATATCTTTATTATTTCATGGGTTCTCCCTGAACCTATTGGTAACTCCAATATCTTTTCTCTTATCCTAGTTTTCATGGGTTGACTAGGAACCTATTGACTTTTTTTAATATTTTATCCGGATATAGTTTTCATGGGCTAACTACAAACCTATTGGCCCCTGCTAATATCAAATCATAGTTTTCATGGGCTAACTATGAACCTGTCTTCCTGACATCTTCGTTTATACATAGTTTTCATGGGCTTACTATAAACCTATTGGCTTCTGCCAATATCTTTTCCTATACACAGTTTTCATCGGCTTACTGTGAACCTATTGGCCCCTGCCAATATCTTTAATTAATATTTTAGTATCCTTATTTTATATTCACTACTAGGTAAACCTACCTGGTTATTCTGCATTTCCCCAAGGTACCGTTATGGGTTCATTACAATGTGAATATATTCAAATACATATAAAAATAAGCAAACATAATAATACCAACCCCTGTGGTTTAATATCCTTGAAATCATTTTATATAAAATCTGGTTAATCCCTTTAACACATTAATCAAGGAAAACTTCTTCAAAACCTCCATTTCAAAACACTTTATTTATGCCATGGTTTTCTTTTAAAATGAGATTGGGTTATTTATTTTTAAAACTAAGGCTTTCGAAACCTTAAAACATTACTTTCGAAATCCGTGGATAACCTCCTTCGAAAGAATAGAAAACTACTTTTCAAAACATTGCATATAAACCTTTCGAAGCTCTTTTTATCATCTCTATTGAAACCAAAATGTACCTTTTGAAATTATCAAAACATTACTTAATAATCTTTAGAACATAACTTCGAAACCGGTAAAAGTACCCCTTTCGAAACTATTGGGTTTTGCTTTAAAAACATCTTTTGGGTCAAAGTGAATATGAATACGAAAGTATCCCTTTCGAAACCTTTAATCTTCATATAAAATTATTTGGGAAAATTTTGCTAGCGTCGGCACCATCCTTTCGAAAGCTTCAAAACCTTTAAGTAAAACATTGAAGGTTAGCATCGAAACCTTCTTTCAAAACCATTGCCTTCGAAACCCTTGAACCCTTTCGAAAGCATTTAGGAAGTGGCTTAGTACATCTTTAAAACACAAACCACCCTTTGAAAGCATTGATGACATTAATACTCTCGAAAGGCAAAAGAACGACAGCAGGGCTTCGACTAGGTCGGAACCATCATTTTCAAAAGCATTCTTTTATAAACAAAGGATCTCATTTGAGTGCTTATACTTAAAAAATGAAAGATGGCACCCTTCTTCGAAAGCTAGAAAACCCCTTTCGATAGCATCTGTTTTGACTCCTTCGAAAGCTTTAGTAAAACAAAGGCAGACGCTTAACATTTTAAAACAAAGCAAAGGTATCGACCCCGTCGGAAGCAATGCTTTCGACACCATGCCTTCCACTTTTTTCCAATCTACGTCGTACCAATATCATTGATACCATGTGTATTGGTTTCGGCCTAGGTTTGTTTTGAGTGAGTTAAAGCGGAAGTATATGGTCGAAAGGTGCTTCTAATATAGGCGGAATCCACTTTTCTGGGTAAATATGATTTAATTCCAATAAAAGTAAACATTTTCTAACTAACCTGCCTACTTGTAAGCATATGATTGGTTGCCTAAACTTTTCAAATCATTTACACAAAATAACTGCCGCATAATTTCAGATCTAAACCAAGATTTACTTAGCAAATAAGCCCTTCCATTAAGTAAAACAACTAAATCAGTTAGGTCCTCCTTTACAAATAATTTAATTCTCATAGTAATTCACCTAGGAAAAATCCCTAAAAATCATAGAAATTCACTTTTAATACGTTATCTGACATATCTAATTTCTGACTCAAATTCTCAGTATAATTTCTGAAATAAATTTCGAAACCCAATTGACCATATTTTCATTTGAAAATTCATAATATTCTTTCCATAGCTTGGAAAACTATCAAAATTAAACCCCAACTCCAAAATGATGTTATACATAACATATAATTTCCTCACGGCATTCGAGATCAATTATAATCGACTTTACCCTTAAAACCTTGAAAAAATCATATTTAAACAATCATGTTTAAATCTAACATGTTATGATCCATGCATATCATCATCCAAATCATAATAAAAACGAATTTAATGTTAAATATGAAAACATATGATTATAAAACAAAATAGAGATGGTATAATTATTATCCACCTTGAATATGATAAGGAATTTGGATTAAGATTGAGATTTATTCCCCTTGCTTTAATTCCCTAGCTTTAGATTTATTTTTCTCCTCTTTTCTTTCTAGCAATGGCCGACTCCTCTTTTATTTACGTTTGTATTTTTTTTGCAAAATGACGTGAATGGAAAATGAAACGTGAATGGTATAAGGAACGAGAATATATAAGGGTAAGGGGTTATGTGCGGCTATTTCCTAATATATCCTTGTGTAAATTAATTTTCTTATAAACCATTCTTAAGCCCATTTATTTAACTAAGCTCGACCCTTAATTTTATTTTCAAATCTCAATCCCCTTATCACACTAATTATTTACATTATTCTATTTAATTTATCTAATTAAATCTCCCGAATAATGTTATTAAAATTAGGGGTATTACAATATATCTTGAAGCTTGGCGAATGAGCTTCTGTCTTCGCTCTTCCTGTCCGGAAGGATTCCCATATGCAAATAATTCTTTATTTGAGTCATCCATTACTCCTTCTCATGCTTGGCCCCAAGATCCAATCAACATCCATATGGTCGGTGCTCAGAGCCGACAATACCTCCACTGAAACCAGGCCCATGAGCTATGCATCTCCAGAACTGGCCAACTTAGCCAGTTCGTCGGCTTTCGCATTTTCCTTTTTGGGAATATGTGTTATCATATAATATTTTAAGAAACTCAAAGGTCCGGCTAAGATAAGGAGCCAGCCTCGCTCCTTTCGCTTGAAATTCTTTCTTGACTTGACACACCACCAGTTGGGAATCACAAAAGATGTGTAAAGTTAAAACTCTCATTTCCTTGTCAATTTTGAGTTCCGCAATCAATGCTTCATACTCTGTTTCATTGTTTGTTGTAGGAAAATTGAGTTTAAAGTATAACAAATCGAACGTTCCTTAGGGGTTACAATTACAACTCCAGCATCAGAATATCATTCTTTTGATGCACCATCCGTGTACATCTTCCAGCCAACATTCTGCTTACCAGTGCTCTCCGGAGTATCGTCTCACATAGTGTATTCAGCTATGATGTCTACCAAAGCTTGACCTTGGATAGCTCTTCAAGGGTGATTGGTTATATCATACTGGATCAATTCAATGTTCCATTTCAATAGCCTTCTAGAAGTCTCATGTCATTGTAATACTTATCGTAAAGACTGGTTGGTAAGAACCTTGATCGGGTGAGCTTGAAAGTAGAGGCGCAGCTTCCTTGAAGCAATCAACAAGCAGTATGAATGCTTTTTCAGCTTTGGGTAATTTCTTTCTGCTCCTGTCAACCTCCTACTAATGTATTAGATCGGTCGATGGAAACGGGATCCTCACGTACAAGTGCATCGCTCAGAGCATGCACCACACTACCAAATATGTAAACAAGTCCTTATCATCCACCGGCTTCGAGAGAATGTGGGGTCTCTCCAACTGATCCACCAGAGCCTGGATGCATCTCTACACTCCTGTGTCTAAGCGAATTTTCTTTTTCCTTTTTTAATCAAGTCAAAGAAAGGGATGCATTTGTTGGTGGCTTTAGAGATGAATTGAATCAGAGCGGCGGCTTTCCCTTTCAAGCTCTGGACCTCCTTGATCGTCTTCAAGGCCTCAATGTTTCCCAACACCTCGATCTTCTCCAGGTTGGCTTTAATCCCACGAGAGTTCATAATGTAGCCTAAAAATTTCCCTGATGTAACACCGAACGAGAATTTCAAATGGTTTATCTTCTTCTCTTATTTCCGGAGAACACTGAACATCTCAACCAAATCCTCAATGTGGTTTCCCTATTGCCATGACTTCACGAGCATGTTGTCCACATAGACTTCCATCGTACACCCAACTTGGTCTTTGAACCTCCTGTTAACCAATTTTTGGTAACTCGCTTCAGTGTTCTTTACTCCCAATGGCATGACCAGATAGCACTATATTCCCAGATCGGTTATGAAGCTAGTATGTTCCTAATCCGGGACGTACATTGGAATCTGATAGTATCCAGAATATGCATCCATGAACATAGCAGTTTGTGTCTAGCTGTCGAATCCACTAGTTGATTAATCCTCGAGAGTGGGAAGCTGTCTTTTAGGCTTGCTTTAGCGAGATTAGAATAGTCGACGCATGTACCCCACTTCCCGTTTGACTTTTTCACCGGGACCGGATTTGATACCCATTCCGGGTACAAGGCATCTGAGACGAATCCATTGTCCTTCAGCTTTCCACTATGTTTTTGAGTGCATGGGATCTCTCTGGACTCAGGCTACAGCGCTTCCGTTACACAGGAATGCATTTGGGATTTATGTTCGTTGCATGGCTCGCTATCTCCGGTGAGATCTCACACATATCAGAGTGCATCCAGGCGAGCACATCTAGGTTTACTCGGAGTAAACCAATCAACTCCTTCATCATTTTCATGCCAAGCTGTGATCTGACCTTCAGGACCCACGTTGGGTTATCCTGACTAACTTAAACGTTGATCATTAACTCGGAAGGAGCTACTCTTCCACCTTTCGGCTCTTTCCATAGATCCACATCCTTATGGAACCGACTATGCTACCCCAGACAAGGCTCATGCATTGATTGCTATGCGTCTAAAGCCTTGACGTAGAGAGTCCCCTCTACACCTTTTAGTTTCTCCTTTCTCCTTGCCCCTTTTAGCTCAGCGAAATAACACTCGTGGCCAAGCCCTTGATCTCCATGCACTACTCCCACACCGTTCTTTGTAGTAACTTAAGCATTAAACACCAAGGAGATATAACCGCTCTGAATTCATCCAGGGTCGATCGGCCTGAAAATTCATTGTAAGTAGAGTAAATATCCAACACCACAAAAGGCACGACCCACACTAGCTTGCGGTCGCCCTCACCAAGCACCACTGTTTGTTCCATATATCTAACTGGTTCCGTAGTCGTCCTATTAAATCCCTGTATCTAAGATTTACATGGTTTCACGTCCTTTCCCTCCAAAAGAATCTGGTCGTAATCATTTTTAAATAGAATATTGACCGAACTCCCACAGTCAATGACACCTTTCGCATAATAGTAGGGCCAATCATGGCTGTTATAACCAAGAGTCAATCATTGGGGCTTCCACCCCATCAGCATCACTGTTTCAGAAAACAATGTCCTTTGTCATGATTCTGAATTGCTTTGTCGGAGCTTCATCCTCCACATTTAAACAACAATCCTTCTCGATATGCTTCAAAGCACCAAAATACCTATCCATCTCACTTAGACTCTTATCGGCTGGATGTGGTCCACCGATGATTGTGTTGATCACCAAACGTTTTTCAAGTCACCTAGGCTCTTCACCACTAGACCCAAATTGCCCCTGTTGGGATGTTGTCTCAAGGGGGTCGAAATTTCCTTACCCGCCATCCTGCGAGGCTTTCAGAAACTATTGCAGCTTCTTTTTTCGAACCAAATCTTCGATCATATCATGCAAGTGTCTACACTCGTTGGTGTTATGATCATGCATCTCATTAAAACTGCATAACTTGCCAGATATCTTCTCCTTCTCAGTCAACTCCCTTGGAGCTGGCTTACTATACTGCTCAATACCTTGAGTTGCCAGATGGATATTCTCGATTGAGTTATTCTACTAAGTATAATTATCATACTTAGGAATCCTGGGATGATTCTTATTATCAAACTTTCACTTTCTATCCCCATTGTCATTCTTTTTCTGACCATCGCTCTTGTTGCCAATGTTTACATCCACATTCCCGGATCTCCCTTCGGACTGTTTTACAACAATGTTTCTCTGTACCACTTCAGCTGAACTCCCAATTTCACCTCTTCGGGGATGATTTCTTGCCTCGTCCAAACGCACGAGCTGATTAGCCTTCAATAGAAAATGTCCATCAATAGTTTTGCCGGAAGCTTGTTTTGCTGTTGAGTTATGTATATATTATAAAGCATATTTATGTTGATTCTATAGTATACCTGAGTTTGGTTTTGAACATATATATATATATTAGTTTATATATATGTTTTTTGTAACGACCCACAATTTTGGACCATTCAAATCGACAATAAATCCACACATGCCGGACTTGAATGATTCAAAACAATGGATTGTTAATAAAATTTGGCAAAACTCAGCATATACAGTAAATAAATGAATCACAGATCACAGACACAGAGTAATATAACAATATGCAGCGGAAACAAAAGAATAGTAGTTCATGAAGTTACTATATATATAACAGAGTTAAACAAGATACAACAAAAGTCTCAAATATAATAGTCAAATACAATATCAGAATACATCACTGGAATAAACTGAATATCTGAAAGCTGGATAGATAGCTGGATCTCCAAGCGAAGCTCCAACTCCAAAGGTGAGTCTCGAATACTGGTACACTCAGTCTGACCCGAGCGTAAAGAAAACACAAAACACTCGAGTCAGGATTAACATTCTTATATCAATAAATCCAACTCAAGTGAAATAACGACTGAAATACAAATAACTCAAAGGATGTTTGGTATAACCATCCTCTAAGGATCCGTTAAACTATCTATATATACAGTAGAATACGCTAAGTAGATAATGTCTAATCAGTAAAGTACGATATCAAAATAGCGTTAAGGCGTTATAATAATCCCCCTTAACACATTTTATAATGTCATAGTCTATACAACACCGTAAGCCCCACCGTAAACTAGTGGTTATCAGAGGGTACCCCATAGGTATAACACAAAACAAATAGTAGTGGTCGCGAATAGGATAATCAGTATGACAAGGTACATGAGGCGATACCAACTAGGACACTAGTAGTTGCCTGATCCGGACTGATGTTGGGCATAGCAGCTACTACCCCAACACCACGAAACAACACTCCCAAATCAAGGGTTGCACCCAAATCGAATCACATAAGTAATAGATAAGGTATCGAAGAAGTGTGTCCGCTAGAGATGGCGATCCTTAATGGCCTGGCGCGGCTCCTGTTTTAGTCATGTCAGGGGTCATCCAAAATCGTTCTCTTTCTTCAGTCAACGCGTTCACCAAAACCATCCACTTCGTTCTGGATCAACACTCCGCGTATATTAGTTATTAAAGTGGTTTTCGGTATCGACAGAGAGTATGTCCATATCCGATCCCGATCTCTTTAATAACTACGTATTATTACACCGATGGTCATTTAATAAAATTTTCAAATAGTTATATTTCAAACCGACATATCATTGCCAATTCAAAACCATATCAATACGATATCACTTTTACTTCAAATAAATCCATTTCCAAAATCATATCACTTTCCAAAATTATATCACTTTCGAAATCATAAGTCTTTTAAAATCAAAGCACTTTGGAAATCAAAACCTTGAAATTCATAACACTTTGAAACTATAGTTTGAAATCATAACATTTTGGAATTCATAACACTTTGAAATTATAGCATTTTGGAAATCATAACACTTTTCTTTTAAACAGTTTAGATATTAAAATTAGTATATATAATAAAATAGTTTATAAATAAAATAATTTATATAAAATAGTTATAAGTTAAAATAGTTTATAATAAAATAATATATATTGAAAATGATTTATAAAAATAGTTTATATTAAAATAATTTTTAAAGTAAAATATAAATAGTTGTAGATATAGTTTAAAAATACTTAATACAATAAAATAGCTTCCACAAATTCACAAATCGATTCAACTCAACTCGGATTCCAAAATTCAAATTAAATCAAATCTCAAATCATCAATTTCAATTCGATTCAGTTTCTAAATAGACCATTTCAAATTATCAATTTCAAATACATATTTGAGCCACAAAATAAACCATTAAATTTCAATATATTTCAAAGCTTTAAATATTCCACATTTCAAAAACTAAATTTGATAATTCCATTTATATCTAAATTTGATTTCATTATATCTAGTTTCTGAGATATTTCTTTAATCATTTCAATACATCTAAATACAACTTCAATTTACAAATTTATATAAACAAAATATCCCTTTTAAATTTATATAAGTTTGAAATATTCATTTAAGCCACTTTTTAATCAAATTCAAGTTGTAAAACATATCTTAGGATTTCAAATTTAATAGATTTCGAATCAAACTTATTTAAGTATAATTATTAAATAATTAAGAATTCCAAATCAATTTCAAATTTATCTTTCAACCTGAAACATTATAAACTCTATATTTGAAAATATAAATTTTACATAAACACTCAAAACATATTTAAATATTGATTCAAATCAACTTTAATAAATCTTTAAAATCAATATTTATTAAAACCATATATTTCTTTTCAAAACAATAGAAATCATTTTTCAAAATATTTATATATATAGACCAATGGTGTCTGTATATAATTTTCTATCCTATGGTCAAGTGATACAGATATTTATCATTTCAATCCATAGTTTAAATTATATTCGGGTATATATCTTTTCAACCCGAAATCCCAAATTCAATTCAATTGAAAATCTCTTGGGTTTATCATTTCAACCCATAACGATTTTCTCCTATTCTACAGATCGTTCGGGTATGTATCATTTCAACCCATAGTGAATTCTATATTAACAGGGAACTTGCAGAGTGATAACAGATATGATAAAATATACCAACAGTAACAGGCATATATCATCAGTGATAAATAACAGATAATGGTGTCAGATGTTACAGGTGAACAGATACAGATAATGGCATATATATATAAATATAAATTACAGATAATGGTGTCAGATGTCACAGGTGAACAGATACAGATAATGGCATATATATATATATAAATTACAGATAATGGTGTCAGATGTCACAGGTGAACAGATACAGGTGATGGCATATACATATATAGCAATGTAAATAACTAGCAGCAGCATATTTCAATTGTCGTTTCAATTGAAATCAAATTTATCAAATATAAGAACGTTAATCGTGAGTGATTGCTCACCTTTCGAGGCTAGAGAGATGAATGAAAATGGAAGTGAATTGTGGATCCAAACACGAATTCCAAAACGGAACAAGATGGGCACGAATTCAACGATCAATACAAGGCTGAAATCGATGAGAACAAGTTGAATCAGTCTTGATATAAACTGAATATATATATATATATAAATATAAAATCATATGCTAATTCGATCATATATTTTATATTAAAACCTACATACAAACTTGTACATAAAACTGCCCACTTGAAAACTGCAAAACACGGAAAAACCCAGAATATAACTTTGAAATCAAAACACAGTGACATCATGGTTTGAACTCACAACCGACACTTGCTATTTCTAAAGTACAACTACAAGGGCAAACACACTTTCTCTATACTATAAAGGATAATACAATATAATTTTACGTACAAACTAACATCATAAAAGTATATATATAACTAACTGTACATTACTATGCTTATAACCAAAAGGAAAAAAATATATACTTTAATTCAAAGTCTAATAGACATGCTCTGCATACTTATATAACATATATATTTATTTATTTTCCACCAATAAAAATCTTATACAGTTAACAACTTACAATATAAAATATTTATATACTATACAACGTATAACCATCTATATATACTCATAAACACACGCGTATAAATATATACTTTATAATATAATATGTATAATACTTTAAAACATAAACATGATACACTATATAATATGAAAGTAGCATGAAATTTACTTAAAACAGAATTGTATTCGCAACCCATATATACAGCAATAGATGTACCTTTATATTATAACCAGATAATGTATACTGGAAAAATATATATACCTTATAACAGACTAGGCTTCTATAATATATTATACATATATAATGTATTTTTATTTCTGATTTCTAAAATATCTACATATTACCAAACAACAACATAAAAGTATATATACATATACACATCTATATTACTGTATTATGCATGTATATAAAATATAAACTTATATACTTATAAACATTACATTTATTTTATGAACAGACTCAAATTTATTATATAAACAAACCCATATGTTAGACTATATAAACTGATATAACTATATATATATACTAGAACATAAATGTATATATATATCTCTTACCAAAAGAAGAGATGCTCGGCTAGCTGATGCAAGCAAAGTGGAGGGGACATGTGGTCGGTGATGGGTGGGTTCGACCATGGGCTGTCTCGCGTGGTGGTAGGAGAAGTTGAGATCTTGGCTGTGGGTTCGACTGTGATGTGGTGCTGCAGTGGTGGAGGCCGAGGCTAGGGGTGGCGTGGCTTGGTGGTGGATGATGTGGACGGGGCTGCTTTGGTTGTCTCGGCAGATCTGGGTTTGGGTGATGGTCACAAGGAGATGGTGGCCGGTTGCGAGGCTGTTGGATGGGCAAAAGAAGGGTGGTCGGTTATGGAGTGGAGGCAGTAGATGGTGGGGACGAGGCGAAGGGTTGTCGGCTTTTGGCGTTGGGTCGGAGGGGAGATAGGAGGTGAGTGGCGGAGATTGGCGTGGGCTGCCGGGGGTACAGTTGACGCGAGATGCAGCTGTTTGGTCTCGGGGAAGAAGGGGGAAAACTGCAAGAATGAACGAGTGGGTTGATGAGGAAGGAAGATGAGTAGGCTTAGAGAAAAATAAACTATATAATATAACTTTATAATTTATTTCATTTGCAAGAATAGGAATCAACAGAAAGTAGAATTGCAAGCGAAACAGAAATAAATTAACTTGGAAAAAGCAACAGCCATAGATTGAAATTATTAATAGCTGATGGAAATATGTATCACACAGTGGAAAATGAATGGACACAACAACTCAAAGGGCACGAAACGGTTATCGATAAGGTTACCGTTTTGCAGATTCCATCGTGTCCTGATCTCTGAAACGCACAAATGAATATACTGCGTCGATCAGCACGACGAGATGATCAAAACGGTATAAAGATATCAGTAGTTTGATTGAATTATAAAAATTCGAATTTTCTACTAGCGAAAAATGCAGCAAAAACGCAGAAAAATAAGATCGACGGAGCTAAAGAAGTCCGAATTTGGAAAAACGAAAAATGACTCCTTGCTCAGAAGATGATTTAGAATTTTTCTATATAAAAATATTCAGGTTTCGAAAATATTTTATTTTCATCAATTACTAACTGATATAAATTGGAATAAAATTACACTAAAAAATAAACTTCCAAATTATTTGATGAAAATTTACCAGTTGCTATGATTAATTAGACGCATTCCAAATATCAAATTTTTATTCCAAAATTTTATCGTTTAAAATTTCACAAAATTTCAACTAATTACGTTATTAAACAGTTAAAATTTACGGGTCGTTACACTCTCCCACACTCAAAACTTTTCATCCCCGAAAAGGAAGGAGGTAGGAGAATAGAACAACTAGAAAGAAAATAGATTGGAATACAAGTAAAACAATTAATTTAAACCATATAAATTTCAATTTAAATTAATTAATATTTAACAATTTGGTTAAATCCCTTTGAGTTCACTTAAGTTAAATCAATCTTCTATTTCTAAATTCATTATCTTATTATCTAGTTATCCTCAATTAACAATTTCTAAATCATCAATTTGTATAATCAATTATTGTACTCATATTTTATTCAACAGATTTAATTCTTTTATTCCAAATTATTATTAATTTTATTCCACTTAATATATCTTATTACATATATTTAAACCATCTAAATTAATTTAAACCATATAAATTTCAATTTAAATTAATTATATTCAATAATTGGTTTAAATTTAAGGTATTTCCATAAGTTGATCTAATTTCAATTTGTTAATTCTTTCAGAACAAAATTTATTATATTCATCTCATTCAATTAACTTATTATTCTATCATCTTTATTAGCATTTTTTATATATAATTAAAATCTAAGTGTATAAAATTTATTATAAACACTCAAATTTTATTTATAAAATCATTTTATATTGTATATTATCCAATTACATTTTAACTTCTGAATAATTTAGGTAAGTTATATTGAAATGCAATTTAGTACATACAAATAAAATTTTCAAATTCAATTATTTCAAGCTTAAATATTTATCCAAAATTTTTGACTTCAGTTTATAATTGAAATCATCTTTAAATCATAAACTTAAGAATTTAAATCTCCGATTTACTTCAAACAATTTTGAGATAAATATATATAGTATATATCAGATCAAAATTAAATCTTTATATATATAATAAATCAGGTCATACCACAGAAATTCAAATCAAATTAAATTTCCAAACAAAGTGTAGCAAAGCTACTGAATGGTCTCTTCACTTCGAAACTCGAAAATGAATGTCGATGATGCGGCCGCCATCACCGAAATTATTTTCCAGCGACAAAAGGGAAGAGTACTGATTTAAACATTAAAATTCTTTGAAAATCATTTATATTCAAAAATACTTTATATAATATACATTTAAATTATAAAACCAGAGTTTGGAATCGTCGGAAATTAAACTCCAATTCCTGATTTAAATTTATTTAAATTCCAAATCAATTTATACCATGTTTATAAATTCATTTATAGAACAATAAATGATAATCAAATATTATCATTTCAAACAACCAATTTAATTAACTTATTAAATTCCAAACAATCTTACTTATATATTATAATCTAATCATACAAATTCATTTCATTTACAAAATTTGAAAATAATATTATGTCAGTTTGCTCTGTTCAAGTGTTTTGGAATTCCTATCGATAGCGTTGATCAGACGAATCGATCAAAAATCCAAATCAACATCGACAACTCAAACAACACAATATATAAAACATTTATATATTAATTACAATTACACTCCCTCACTCGATTACACAAAATAGATTATAAGACAATGATAGAGATTCAGATTAGAGGAACCCTTAACCAAAAGAATTCAAATAGGAAGATAAGCTCGAAACGAAGATAAGATGGCTAAGTAACAAATGAGAAGGATGGATATACCAATACTAATCGCGGGCGACCTTAACCGAGTCAACCGTGACTTCGAAAATAAGGTCGAGGTAGAATCCTGGGCAAATCGACATCCGATTGCCAGAGATAGAATTCAGGTATAACAAAAGATAGCAGTATTGTAAACCGAGGATACGGAAATCTTCGGTGAATCAATGCTATTGAAAAAGGGTTTCACCCATTTACAAATCATACAGAGATTGGCGAGACCGCCGATTTATTATAGCATCATTCGAAGTGGAGTTATGGGATACTCCAGAATTAACAAGACACGAATAGGGGAGACACGAATGGACTTTAGAATCGAAGGGAACGTTCCAAAATTCAAAGAAAACCGAATCGAAGAAGAAGAGATTAGAGGTAGAACGAACGTGATTCCGTAATTAAATTTACTACATATGCCGAGTTTTGCCTAAAACCAGAGCTCTGATACCAACTGTAACAACCCACAATTTTGTACCATTCAAATCGACAATAAATCCACACATGCCGGACTTGAATGATTCAAAACAATGGATTGTTAATAAAATTTGGAAAAACTCTGCATATACAGTAAATAAATGAATCACAGATCACAGACACAGAGTAATATAACAATATGCAGCGGAAACAAAAGAATAGTAGTTCATGAAGCTACTATATATATAACTAATTTAAACAAGATACAACAAAAGTCTCGAATACAATAGTCAAATACAATATCAGAATACATCACTGGAATGAACTGAATATCTGAAAGCTGGATAGATAGCTGGATCTCCAAGCGAAGCTCCAACTCCAAAGGTGAGTCTCGAATACTGGTACACTCAGTCTGACCCGAGCGTAAAGAAAACACAAAACACTCGAGTCAAGATTAACATTCTTATACCAATAAATCCAACTCAAGTGAAATAACGACTGAAATACAAGTAACTCAAAGGATGTTTGGTATAACCATCCTCTAAGGATCCGTTAAACTATATATATATACAGTAGAATATGCTAAGTAGATAATGTCTAATTAGTAAAGTACGATATCAAAATAGCGTTAAGGCGTTACCATAATCCCCCTTAACACATTTTATAATGTCATAGTCTATACAGCACCGTAAGCCCCACCGTAAACTAGTGGTTATCAGAGGGTACCCCATAGGTATAACACAAAACAAATTGAAGTGGTCGTGAATAGGATAATTAGTATGACAAGGTACATGAGGCGATACCAACTAGGACACTAGTAGTTGCCTGATCCGGACTGATGTTGGGCATAGCAGCTACTACCCCAACACCGCGAAACAACACTCCCAAATCAAGGGGTGCACCCAAATCGAATCACATAAGTAATAGATAAGGTATTGAAGAAGGGTGTCCGCTAGAGATGGTGATCCTCAATAACTAGCAGCAGCATATTTCAATTGTCGTTTCAATTGAAATCAAATTTAATAAATATAAGAACGTTAATCGTGAGTGATTGCTTACCTTTCGAGGCTAGAGAGATGAACGGAAATGGAAGCGAATTGTGGATCCAAACACGAATTCCAAAACGGAACAAGATGGGCACGAATTCGACGATCAATACAAGGCTGAAATCGATGAGAACAAGTTGAATCAGTCTTGATATAAACTGAATATATATATATATATATATAATCATATGCTAATTCGATCATATATTTATATTAAAACCTATATACAAACTTGTACATAAAACTGCCCACTTGAAAACTGCAAAACACGGAAAAACCCAAAATATAACTTTGAAATCAA
Source organism: Allium fistulosum (assembly GCA_030737815.1). Taxonomy (NCBI): domain Eukaryota; kingdom Viridiplantae; phylum Streptophyta; class Magnoliopsida; order Asparagales; family Amaryllidaceae; genus Allium; species Allium fistulosum. The sequence goes on from CM060901.1 coordinate 457,652,499, forward strand.
AACACAGTGACATCATGGTTTGAACTCACAACCGACACTTGCTATTTGTAAAGTACAACTACAAGGACAAACACACTTTCTCTATACTATAGAGGATAATACAATATAAGTTTACGTACAAACTAACATCATAAAAGTATATATATAACTAACTGTACATTACTATGCTTATAACCAAAAGGAAAAAAATATACTTTAATTCAAAGTCTAATAGACATGCTCTGCATACTTATATAACATATATATTTATTTATTTTCCACCAATAAAAATCATATACAGTTAACAACTTACAATATAAAATATTTATATACTATACAACGTATAACCATCTATATATACTCATAAACACACGCGTATAAATATATACTTTATAATATAATATGTATAATACTTTAAAACATAAACATGATACACTGTATAATATGAAAGTAGCATGAAATTTACTTAAAACAAAATTATATTCGCAACCCATATATACAGCAATAGATGTACCTTTATATTATAACCATATAATGTATATTGGAAAAATATATATACCTTATAACAGACTAGGCTTCTATAATATATTATACATATATAATGTATTTTTCTTTCTGATTTCTAAAATATCTACATATTACCAAACAACAACATAAAAGTATATATACATATACACGTCTATATTACTGTATTATGCATGTACATAAAATATAAACTTATATACTTATAAACATTACATTTATTTTATGAACATACTCAAATTTATTATATAAACAAACCTATATGTTAGACTGTATAAACTGATATAACTATATATATATATATACTAGAACATAAAAACATATATATATCTCTTACCAAAAGAAGAGATGCTCGACTAGCTGATGCAAGCAAAGTGGAGGGGACATGTGGTCGGTGATGGGTGGGTTCGGCCATGGGCTGTCTCGCGTGGTGTTAGGAGAAGTCGAGATCAAGGCTGTGGGTTCAACTGTGATGTGGTGCTGCAGTGGTGGAGTCCGAGGCTTGGGGTGGCGTGGCTTGGTGGTGGATGATGTTGACGGGGCTGCTTTGGTTGTATCGGCAGATCTGGGTTTGGGTGATGGTCATGAGGAGGTGGTGGCCGGTTGTGAGGCTGTTGGATGGGCAAAAGAAGGGTGGTCGGTTATGGAGTGGAGGCAGTAGATGGTGGGGACGAGGCGAAGGGTTGTCGGCTTTTGGCGTTGGGTCGGAGGGGAGATAGGAGGTGAGTGGTGGAGATTGGCGTGGGCTACCGGGGATACGGTTGACGCGAGATGCAGCTGTTTGGTCTTGGGGAAGAAGGGGGAAAGCTGCAAGAACGAACGAGTGGGTTGATGAGGAAGGAAGATGAGTAGGCTCAGAGAAAAATAAACTATATAATATAACTTTATAATTTATTTCATTTGCAAGAATAGGAATCAACAGAAAGTAGAATTGCAAGCGAAACAGAAATAAATTAACTTGGAAAAAGCAACAGCCAAAGATTGAAATTATTAATAGCTGATGGCAATATGTATCACACAGTGGAAAATGAATGGACACAACAACTCAAAGGGCACGAAACGTTTATCGATAAGGTTACCGTTTTGCAGATTCCATCGCGTACCGATCTTTGAAATGCACAAATGAATATACTACGTCGATCAGCACGACGAAACGATCAAAATGGTATAAAGATATCAGTAGTTTGATTGAATTATAAAAATTCGAATTTTCTACTGGCGGAAAATGCAGCAAAAACGCAGAAAAATAAGATCGACGGAGCTAAAGAAGTCCGAATTTGGAAAAACGAAAAATGACGTCTTGCTCAAAAGATGATTTAGAATTTTTCTATATAAAAATATTCAGGTTTCGAAAACATTTTATTTTCATCAATTACTAACTAATATAAATTGGAATAAAGTTACACTAGAAAATAAACTTCCAAATTATGTAATGAAAATTTACCAGTTACTATGATTAATTAGACGCATTCCAAATATCAAATTTTTATTCCAAAATTTTATCGTTTAAAATTTCACAAAATTTCAACTAATTACGTTATTAAATAGTTAAAATTTACGAGTCGTTACATTTTTAGTCTGCATATGCTGCTAGTTATATTTAAAGTTATATAAAGTCTGTTGGGTTTCTAATGGTATAAGTTGATAATAGTTTATATATATAAGTTACTGTTTATATTTGTAGTTGTGTATAACTTATTGTTTACATTTTAAGTATAAAAGTTGTCTGTAAAAGGTTTATACGCGACCTGTATATTTTACAAAGTTTGTGGGTTGTGTTTTACTTGTTTGTTAAATATGAATCTCATATACATAAGTATGCTTGAGTTTAATTTTTCAATGTCTAAATTTATGATGGTTTAAAAATATATAAGTTTATAAAATAAGTTTATAATAGTACCAGTATATGCGCAAATGTCTTTATATATAAAGTTTTATATACAGGTGTATATATATGTTACAGTATTTTATTATATAAGTTTACAGTGCATATCTATATAGTTTTATTTGTTCTTCTTTACGGTTTATATAAATGTGTGTAAATATAATGATATATATAGGTTTATAAAAAAAACTTGTAACCTGATAGTATATATAAGTCATGTTATTATTTTGAAAATATGTATAGGACATTTTGAAAGGAACAAAATATTATATAAGTATTTTTCATTTTTATAAGTATATATATATAAGTCGTTATTTCAAAATATGCAATGTATACATGTTGATTTTATATATGTGTTTTAATTTAAAAACGATGGATTTTGAAATACATATATATTCGATATATGTTCGAATTTAGAATATGAAATATATATATATAGTTATATATATAAGTTCACTTATATCAATTTCTCCATCGATCCCGTCCTGATTTGATTTCATCGATTTCTTATCTATCAGCTTTGTTCGTCGAATCGTGTCCATCTAGCGTTGCTTTGGAACTCGTAGCTCATCTTTTTGTCGATTCTATCTAGCCTCGAAAGGTGAGCAATCACTCACGATTAATGTTCTTAAGTTTATTAAATTTGATTTCAATTGAAACGATAATTGAAATATACTGCTGTTAGTTATTTTCATTGCTATATATATGATATTATCTGTATCAGTTCGCCTGTGAGATCTGACACCATTATCTGTTATTTCTATTGATGATATATGTCTGTTATATTATTATCATATCTGTTATCACGCTGCAAGTTCCCTGTTAGTATAGAATTCACTATTGGTTGAAATGATACATACATGAACGATCTGTTGAATAGGGGAAAATCGTTATGGGTTGAAATGATAAACCCAAGCGATTTTCATTGAATTGAATTTGGGATTGCAGTTTGAAAAGATATATACCCGTATATATTTAAATTGCGGATTGAAATGATAAATATCCGTATCACTTGACCATAAGATAGGTAATTATATACAGACACCGTTGGTCTATATATAAATATTTTGAAAATGATTTTTATGGTTTTGGAAAGAAATATATGGTTTTAATAAATATTGATTTTTAAAGATTTATTAAAGTTGATTTAATAAAGTTGATATATATTATGTTTAAGTATTTATTTAAATTATATATATTTTCAAATATAGAGTTTATAATGATTCAAGTTGGAAAGATAAATTTGAAATTTATTAAATTTGAAATTTTAAAGGATATGTTTTATACTTGAATTTGATTAAAAGTGACTTAAATGAATATTTCAAACTTATATACATTTAAATGGGATATTTTTGTTTATTTAAATTTGTAAATTGAAGTTGTATTTAAATGATTAAGTAAATATTTCAAAACTAAATAATAGTGAAGTGAATTTGATATATATATATATATATATATGAAATATAAACTATTTATATATATTACTTTATTAATTTTAATATAAACTATTTTAATATACTAATTATTTTATAAATTATTTTAATATAAATTACTTTAGTAATTTACATTTAAACTATTTATATATATTACTTTATAAATTTTAATATAAACCATTTTAATATACTAATTATTTTATAAATTATTTTAATATAAATTATTTTAATATAAACTATTTTAACTTATCAACTATTTTATTATATATACTAATATTAATATCTAAACTTTTAAGGGAAAGTGTTATGATTTCAAAGTATTATGATTTCAAAGTGTTATGATTTTCGAAGTGTTATGATTCCCAAATGTTATGATTTCAAGTGTTATGATTTCCAAGTGTTATAACTTTGAAGTGCTATGAATTTTGAAATGAATATTAATTTAAGTGAGAAATGATATCGTATTGATATGGTTTTCAAATAGATATGATATTCTGGATTTGAAGTACGATAATTTTTTTATGACCACGGTGTTATAATAACGTTTGGTTGTAATAGCGTATATTTCTACATAGTAGATAGTTTCACGGATCCTTAGAGGATGGGTATCCCAAACATCCTTTAAGTTACTTGTATTTCAATTGATATTTCACTTGAGTTGGATTTATTGATATAAGAATGTTAATCCTGACTCGAGTGTTTTGTGTTTTGCTTTACGCTCGGGTCAGACTGAGTATCACAGCATTTGAGACTCACCTTTGGAGTTGGAGCTTCGATTGGAGATCCATCTATCTATCCAGCTTTCAATTATTCAGTTGACTCCACAGATATATTCTGATTTTGTATTTGACTATTGTATCGAGACTTCTGTTGTATCTTGTTTAACTCTATTTATATATATAGTAGCTTCATGAACTACTATTCTTTTATTGTCGCTGCTTATTGTTATATTACTGTGTCTGTGATTCTGTGATTATTTATTTACTGTATATGTTGAGTTTTGCCAAATATAAATTAACAATCTGATATTTTGAGCATATCAAGTCCGACATATGTGTTTGCCTATGCACTTGACGGGTGCAACTTTATAGGGGGTTCTCGCATTTGGTTTAGTAGCGAGCGGATGACTCTTACTCCTACATGTCCCTGCGGGGTTGGTGCAGTCGAGAAGCTGGCCGTAAAGGCAGAACACAGGTACGACTGTATGCTTCGGTGGGCGTTACCCCATTGGCGCGGCCCGTTATAGTTGGTATCAGAGCTCTGGTTTTAGGCAAAATTCAGCATATAGAGTAAATTTAATTACGAAATCGTTTTCGTTCGAGCTTGAATTCTTTTCTCTTTGATTCGGGTTTCCTTTGAATTTTGGAACTCTCCCATTCATTTTGAAATCCATTTTGTCTCTCCCTATTCGTGTTTTCTTGATTCTGGAGAATCCCATAACTCCACCATATGATCTGTAAAGGGGTGAAACTCCTTTACAATGGGCATTGATCCACCAGTGATTTCTGTATCCTTGGTTTAGATGCTGCTATCTTTTAATATGCCCGAATTCTATCACTTGCGATCGAATGCCGATTTGCCTTAGAATTCTGCATCGATCTTATTTTTGAAGTCACGGTTGACCCAGTTAAGGTCACCCGCGATTAATATAAGGCTATCCATCTTTATCGTTTGTAATTTAATTATCATATCTTCCTACCGTGACTATTTTCGTGATTTGAGTTCTCTTCGATTATGACTCTTCTAATTTTGAATCTCATATGGCATTTCATACAACGAAATTGATTTTTGGATATTTTTTATTCTTGTATAAGACGGACTTTATATAAGTATAAGGTGATTTTCAAAACTGTTGATTTTGGAAGGTATTCAATTTGAAGAGATAAATCTTATATATAACGGAATTTATTTAAGAATGATTTGATATATTCGAAATTATTGATTTTGGAAAGTACTTTGTCAAAAATGAAATCTTATATATAATGGAATTTATATAAGTTTGATATTTGAAGCTATGATTTGAAAGGGTACTATATATGGTATATTATATTTTGAAGTAAGAGGTATGGGGAAGTACCCTCCGCGAAGAAGTATAGTATGATATGCTTCGACCCAGATGGACTTGGGGAATCCAGGAATGGATTCGACCGATAAACCCTATTATACTTGGGTGAATTCAGAAATGGATTCGAACCGATATGGTTGTCCGGACTTAAACTCATGAGTTCCTCGATTTTTTTCCAGGGTAGATGGTTCTTTAGTTTACCCAATGGAGGCGCTTTCGATCCCGGGATCTGTTGTTTATGGATCTTTCGGGAAGGAAGTGCATCCATTGTGTAAATCATTGAATCAGCAGCGTACCACTACAGCAGGGGTCGATGGTCCCTTGTTTACGAAATGGCTATGATATTTTTCTGGAATCCGGAAGGTGGAAGGATCATCTGGAAAGTTTTGGGTCCATTGCGTAAACACTGGATCAGCAGCGGGCCACTGCCATCGTAACATCATTTGACATCAGATTTTGAGCGGCTTCTCATACCTGTTTTTAAGTACTTTTCACTGGGTGTTAAAACAGGTCTATTAAGTACTTGGAGATTTCTAGTCTTATGCCTGATCAACATACGACCATAGTCTGCAAGAACGAGGATAAACCTGTTAAAACATCGAGTTATAAAAGTATTTTGATAAAGTATTATATAAAGTATTATATAAAGGATATTTTGATTATTTTCTTTCTAAATAATTTAAATGTTTAAAATATTGTTTATTTATATACTACATGGTTTAATAGTAAATTATTAGTGTTGTAAATATTTTAGAAGTTATTAATTAAAAAAAACTTATTTAAAGTAAATGATTATTGATTTATTAATAATGTTTGAAAAGTATCTTGAGATAAAATTAATAAATTTATTAAGTATGGATTTAATGTTTTCAATAGCTTCTTTGTAAATATAAGTAATGATGTAAATAATTATTTTCAAATAGTTTACATATATTTATAAAGGTGTTATTTAAATATTTAAATGGTATTTATGAATGAAGCAAGAAATTTTACAAATGATTTTTGAAAAGTATTAAAGCATTAAAGATAATTGATTTGCAAATGAAGCTTTCAAATGAATATTTCAGTAAAATCTATATAAGTTTCTTTGAATGTATAATTTAAAGATATTATATAAATGGAAATATTCTGATTTGCGAAGTTTATTTATAGTAATATACTTGACAAATAAATTTGAATCTCTATTTTGGAAGTATAGTTTGGAATATTTGCTTGATTTCGAAGTACTAATAGTAAATTTATTGGTTTATTTACTGTTTGAAATTTTGAATTAAACCATAATAAATGTTTTCCATGATTTGAATATTCATTTTAAACAAGTTTGTAAAATTAGTTATGAAGATATGGAATTTTATACTTTGATTTAGAAGTTTAATGTAAGATTTGAAGTATACTATTAGTTTCAGTTTAATAATCTTGAGTTTATACTTATCTTAAAAATAACGAGTCTAATAAATTACCGGATTTAAGGAACTTTAATTTAAAGCTTATTATAATGTTTTGATATAAATTTCTAACATTTTTTTAGACTTTTGAAAAATCTTTGCATAATGCTATAAGGATGTTTTAAATATATCTTATATTTTACTAAGTGAATGAGCTAAAATGTTTTAATTGAATTTTTTAGATATATTGGAATATTTCTTTTCTCTTCAAGGGCGAATACCAAAAATTTAAATTTTTATTCAATAACCGAATTAGGGTATAAACTTAAATAAGACAATAGAAGCTTAAGTAATTTTTTATGAAATGATTCATTAATGACTTAAATCTTTAATGGAAAATAAATTATGTAAGTGATTGATCTTCATATAAATAAGTGAATGGAAATCAATTTAAAACTAAATGAAATTTTATGATCTAAATTTACAGTTGAACTAACAAATTTGAATCGAATGATTATTTATGGTTATAATAAATGGGTTTAACCAAATTGTTGAATATTAATTAATTTAAATTTATATGGTTTAAATTATTTATTTATTTTGTTTTCAATCTATTTGTCTTTCTGGTTGTTTCTATTCTCCTACCTCCTTCCTTTTTGGGGACGAAAAGTTTTGAGTGGGGGAGAGTGTAACGACACGTAAATTTTAATGGTTTTAATAACGTAATTAACTGGATTTTTGTGAAATCTTAAATAATAAAATTTTGAAATAAAAATTTAATATTTGGAATACATATTTATAAACATATCAAATGGTAAATTTTCAATTAATAATATGGAAGTTTATTTTATTTGTGTAATTCTATTTCAATTTAAATCAGTTAATATTTGTCCGCGGGCTTGTGGCGGGATGGTGGGGTGATAAGCCTCCCAAGTGTGAGGTTCGAGGTTCGAGTCCCACCTTTGTGTGGGAGGAGATACGCCTTTAACATGGGAGGTTTGAGGTTCATTTTCGCGCCTACCGCACCAAGTCAACCGAAAGGTCTAGCTAGCCTGGAATAGTGGTTGTGGCGGGCCAGCCATCTATTCCCTAGGTTTACTGTTCAGGAATCGCATGTCGGTAGTGATTGACCAGGTTTCCCTAGTTCCAAAAAAAAAGTTAATATTTGATGATAATAAAATGTTTTCCAAACCTGAATATTTTTATACAATAAATTTGTAAATCATCTTCTGAGTGAGACGTCATATTTCGTTTTTCCAAATTTGGACTGCTATTGCTCCGTTTATCTTAATTCCGGCATTTTTGCAGCATTTTCGGTACCGAATATCGACTATTGATAGGATGATCGCACCATGATATCTGTATACCGTTTTGATCGTCTCGTTGTGCCGATCTCCGCAGTATGTTCGTTTGTGTTTCGGTGCCCGGTACGTGGCCGAAACTACGAAAACGGTAACCGTAACGGTACTCCTTTTGAGCCCTTTTGTGTACTGTGACTATTCAAATATCTAACGTTATACCAATGGCCAGTAGCCTTTAAAAATTTCCATAAATTAAATATTATTGTCGGTCAATCTTTCCATCTATTCAAATAATTTGTTTCGTCCACTTTTTTTTTATCTTCTGTTAATTTTTTTTTCTAATAGCTTTGTGAAGGAATAGTATGAAAATATAAAGCAAATTATATTAGCAGCCTCGACATGACATTTTTCCCTTCGTTCTTCCTTCTCCTCCACCCTCCCCCTCCGCCTGCCAGCTCGAGCATCCCCTCTCCAGAATTCGCGCGTCCAAACAACCGCCATCACCTTCCTTCCTCACGCGGCCATGTACCCGAGCACCACACGTGAGCATCCATACTCCACTTCCTTCCCTCCGCCCCATCACCGACCCAAAACCCACCGCCATGCCTTCGATCCACCCAGATCTGCCTCATCTCCTCCTCCGTGTTTTGACGTAGGTGAGTATATATACACTGGTTTTTATATATATAATCGTTGTGAAAGTTGACATATATATGAGTGTTAAAATATTTATATATTTATATATATATATATAACTTGCCGTGTGTGTGTGTGTATATATATGTATGTATGTATGTATATATATATGTATGTATGTATGTATGTTTTATATCAACCATCCCACTTTAGCGGAGATTTTTGAACTATATATATATATATATATATATATATGTATATACAACTCGGTTATTCATTTTCTTTTGTGATTTTGAAATAGATCTTGTAATGGTATTTAGAACATATTTTGATTTGGAACTATATATATATATATATAATCATACACTCGTATATATGAAAAAATAAACATTGATTTTAAAATTGTTATCTACATTAATACGTGAGTTTATATGTATATAGTGTGGTTCGCAGTTTTGCCTGAAGTTTGTTTTGCTGTTGAGTTATGTATATATTATAAAGCATATTTATGTTGATTCTATAGTATACCTGAGTTTGGTTTTGAACATATATATATTAGTTTATATATATGTTTTTAGTCTGCATATGCTGCTAGTTATATTTAAAGTTATATAAAGTCTGTTAGGTTTCTAATGATATAAGTTGATAATAGTTTATATATATAATTTGCTGTTTATATTTGTAGTTGTGTATAACTTATTGTTTACATTTTAAGTATAAAAGTTGTCTGTAAAAGGTTTATACGCGACCTGTATATTTTACAAAGTTGGTGGGTTGTGTTTTACTTGTGTGTTAAATATGAATCTTATATACATAAGTATGCTTGAGTTTAATTTTTCAATGTCTAAATTTATGATGGTTTAAAAATATATAAGTTTATAAAATAAGTTTATAATAGTACTAGTATATATGCAAATGTCTTTATATATAAAGTTTTATATACAGGTGTATATATATGTTACAGTATTTTATTATATAAGTTTACAGTGCATATCTATATAGTTTTATTTGTTCTTCTTTACGGTTTATATAAATGTGTGTAAATATAAAGATATATATAGGTTTATAAAAAAAACTTGTAACCTGACAGTATATATAAGTCATGTTATTATTTTGAAAATATGTATAGGACATTTTGAAAGGAACAAAATATAATATAAGTATTTTTCATTTTTAAAAGTATATATATATATATAAGTCGTTATTTCAAAATATGCAATGTATACCTGTTGACTTTATATATGTGTTTTAATTTAAAAACGATGGATTTTGAAATACATATATATTCGATATATGTTCGAATTTAGAATATGATATGATATATATATAGTTATATATAGTTATATATATAAGTTCACTTATACCAATTATCTCCATCGATCCCGTCCTGATTTGATTTCATTGATTTCTTATCTATCAGCTTTGTTCGTCGAATCGTGTACATCTAGCGTTTCTTTGGAACTCGTAGCTCATCTTTTTGTCGAATCTATCTAGCCTCGAAAGGTGAGCAATCACTCACGATTAATGTTCTTATATTTATTAAATTTGATTTCAATTGAAACGACAATTGAAATATACCGCTGTTAGTTATTTCCATTGTTATATATATGATATTATCTGTATCAGTTCACCTGTGACATCTGACACCATTATCTGTTATTTATATTGATGATATATGTCTGTTATATTATTATCATATCTTTTATCACGCTATAAGTTCCCTGTTAGTATAGAATTCACTATGGGTTGAAATAATACATACCCGAACGATCTGTTGAATAGGAGAAAATCGTTATGGGTTGAAATGATAAACCCAAGCGATTTTCATTGAATTGAATTTGGGATTGCAGGTTGAAAAGATATATACCCGTATATATTTAAATTACAGATTGAAATGATAAATATCCGTATCACTTGACCATAGGATAGAAAATTATATACAGACACCGTTGGTCTATATATAAATATTTTGAAAATGATTTCTATGGTTTTGGAAAGAAATATATGGTTTTAATAAATATTGATTTTTAAAGATTTATTAAAGTTGATTTAATAAAGTTCATATATAATATGTTTAAGTATTTATTTAAATTATATATATTTTCAAATATAGAGTTTATAATGATTCAAGTTGGAAAGATAAATTTGAAATTTATTAAATTTGAAATTTTAAAGGATATGTTTTATACTTGAATTTGATTAAAAGTGACTTAAATGAATATTTTAAACTTATATAAATTTAAATGGGATATTTTTGTTTATTTAAATTTGTAAATTGAAGTTGTACTTAAATGATTAAGTAAATATTTCAAAACTAAATAATAGTGAAGTGAATTTGATATATATATGAAATTATCGAATTTAGTTTTGAAAATGTTGAATGTTTAAAGCTTTGAAATATATTGAAATTAAAATGGTACTTAAGATTCAAATTTTCATTTGAAATCAATATAATTTTTAAGGGTTTATTGAGAAACTAAATTGAATTGAAATTAATGAATTGAGATTGAATTAAATGTGGATTTTGGAATTCGAGTTGATTTGAATTGATTTATGAAATTGAGGAAGTTATTTTATTATATAAAGTATTTTAATTTACATTTAAACTATTTATATATTTTACTTTATAAATTTTAATATAAACTATTTTAATATACTAATTATTTTATAAATTATTTTAATATAAATTATTTTAATATAAACTATTTTAACTTATAAACTATTTTATTATATATACTATTATTAATATCTAAACTTTTAAGGGAAAGTGTTATGATTTCAAAGTATTATGATTTCAAAGTGCTATGATTTCCGAAGTGTTATGATTCCAAAATGTTATGACTTCAAGTGTTATGATTTCCAAGTGTTATAACTTTGAAGTGCTATGATTTTTGAAATGAATATTAATTTAAGTGAGAAATGATATCGTATTAATATGGTTTTCAAATAGATATGATATTCTGGTTTTGAAGTACGATATTTTTTTTATGACCACGGTGTTATAATACCTTTGGTTGTAATAGCATATATTTCTACATAGTAGATAGTTTCACGGATCCTTAAAGGATGGGTATCCCAAACATCCTTTAAGTTACTTGTATTTCAATTGATATTTCACTTGAGTTGGATTTATTGATATAAGAATGTTAATCCTGACTCGAGTGTTTTGTGTTTTGCTTTACGCTCGGGTCAGACTGAGTATCACAGCATTAGATACTCACCTTTGGAGTTGGAGCTTCGATTGAAGATCCATCTATCTATCCAGCTTTCAGTTATTCAGTTGACTCCACGGATATATTCTGATTTTGTATTTGACTATTGTATCGAGACTTCTGTTGTACCTTGTTTAACTCTGTTTATATATATAGTAGCTTCATGAACTACTATTCTTTGATTGCTGCTGCTTATTGTTATATTACTCTGTGTCTGTGATTTTATGATTATTTATTTACTGTATATGTTGAGTTTTTCCAAATATAAATTAACAATTTGATATTTTGAGCAATTCAAGTCCGACATGTGTGGATGCAAATGGTTGAAAATATCAAGATGTTACACATGGTATACCAACATATCGATCCTGGGAACAAGTGGTAGGTATAGCTATAGTACATTCATATCGTCCATATGGAACCATTGGTGGTAGAGTATCATATATCTATGTAGGATGAGGTAAGTCCGTAAAACTTATGGTGCAACATCGGAACAGATGATGGATGACCCAAACTAAATCAACAACACCTCCATGAGTAAATTCTACAAATGGTGGTGGGATATATAATCGACTCCAATACTCAAGATAATCCAGGTTGGCAATAATTAAGTAACCAATCTCCTACCATCTATGCACTCTACATTCTGTAAGGATGCATAAGTGTAAACCCTTAAGAATGATGGGTCATTGTGGGCAAATTTTGTGAAGTTGGAATAAATAACGCTGGTCATGATACTACATACAACTAACATTCGATGGTGACAAAACCATATGAAAACGTCTACCTAAAAGGAATCCGACATGGGAAGTACTAACGTATGTCAAAAAGAGAGATCCTTTATAAGACTGATAAATGATATGGTCATGTCTGTGTCGTAACTCTATTTGGTTAAATGGAACAATAGAAACAAGACCCTATCCTCTATTCATTCTTTGCATGTTCTACGATGTCCATGAACATATCTTAGGATAGAATATTGCAAATGATTCTCTACATTGGGATATGCTAGGTTGTGGCTATACTTATGCCACTAATACTACAAAACTTCCCAAAAGCCGCACAATGATGTCCTCCTAGCAGTAATGACACATTGAATGTCCAAAGACCTATATAATTAAGCCATGATCGTCATTCCTCAATCATATAAAATCGTTGAAGATAGAGAAAAGTCTACAACTGTTGCAACATGTCATAGGGGAAATGTAGTGGATGGATTTGAAAAGAAAAGGATTCCCATCATGTACAAAAAAAATAACCGAGCTTTCTCAAGGTCATGACCGGGGATGTACCGTTTGATTAATTTCCAAATAGTATTCTTAATGAAATAGACTCTAAACTTTGTACACCCTAATAAGCATATGGGTATAGGAATACAAGGTAAACATGCCTTAAATTATCATGTCATTAGAACTACTTGTCATAAAGGAGAAGGAGATTATAAGCTTGAAATTTGGTTTCAAACGCTAGAGAAGAAGTGAGATGATACTTATGCAAGAGGAAACCTCAAAGGTAAGTATGCAAATAAAAAATCTAGAAAGTCCTTTATCACAATTCACAGATCTTGATTTACCCTAAATAACCATGCAATTACTAAATCAAGCTTTTACAAAAGACTTAAATTACAACTGAAGTTGAGAGAAAAGAGAATTCATATAAGGCCCTTTCTTGTATGGGTACATGCATATTTCTAACAAAATCACACCCTTGTATTATTGACACACGACGAATGGTAGTTTTTGACGGTTGAGATTTCTTACTGGCGGATGATGTGGTACTTTGCCGGTGTGACATGTCGCATCCATGGAATGACCCCTCTTATCACATTGGCTCTCTCACATTTTACTGACATGGCATGAATATGTTGAGTCACAGATTCTATGAAGTTTTGATTTCTGACAAAGAAATAAAGGCGATCGACAAAACGAAGACATCATGGCTATAAAGATTCCCAAAAGAACTCATATGGTACTATAGATTATAGATTGATTATTTGATGTTGTAATAGTATTATACTTGTTAAAATCTATCCTCAAATAATCATGCATCTCAATATAATCAATGTATATACGTTATAATATGCATTGCACATTCATTGTGCAAGTTATCAGTGACCGGTCGACCGGTAAGTTTTTGGGCGGTCGACTGTTCCTGTCTAAGTTGCACAATAAACGTGCACACATGCACATAACGTCTATATATTTGAAATCCTGTCTACCGGCCATTTTTGACCTGTCGACCGTTTTTAAACAGAGAGCAACCTTTCCTAAAAGACACTTCTTTCTCCAATGGTTGCATCTCTTACCTTTCATCAATGATCATATCTATTAATGGCTACTCTTCACAAAGAGTTACAACCATTTTATTCTCTATATAAACACGTCTAAATCATTGATTCAAAACCAAGAATGCTTGCTCTAATTTCTGATTTTACTTTCTAAATACTCTTGCATTCAAAAAGCTCTCAAATATTTAAATTGCTTATTGAATCATTGAAATTATCTAATATCTTTTGATTCAATAAGTAATATACTTCCTTCAATCTTCACAAACATAATTCACATATTTTGAGGATAAGATTATAGGAAGGGTGTACTACAAGTGACAAATCCGTGTTATCAAGAACACAAGTTGTCAACGGCAATTGTATTTGTTTTTTTGTTGAAGTCCTCGGTGTTGTAAGAGGCACGAAATCCCGTTCGGGTGTTCGGGTGTTGTAAACCTATTCCTCCGGGTGAAGCGAGGTAGTTGGTAGTGAAAATCCAGATAGAAGTCTGGGACTGGACGTAGGACGGGAGGTCCGAACCAGTATAAAAATCTCTGGTGTCATTTTACTATACTGCTTTTATATTCCGCACTATTTACAGTATTACTATCATCACTATACTCTTTATTATCATATATCCATATTACACGATCCATAGTGCATTTTTCATTTGGTATCAGAGCACGGTCATCATATAACCGTAACACAGTTATTTGATATATTCTTGTAATATGGCAAATAACGCAAGTACTAGCACTCAAAACACCACTTACATGGAAGGTCAATCGACACAAAGACCTCCATTTTTCAATGGTCTCAACTATAGCTATTGGGCAACACGTATGTCATTTTTTATGCAATCAAATAGCTATGATGCTTGGAATGCTACCCAAAAAGAAATAGTGCATCCAACAACTGAATATTCAGAATGGACAACGGCTGAGAAAACGGCAGCAGCCGTAAATGCAAAGGCAATAAATATGTTGTTTTGTGCATTAGACCAAAATGAATATAACCGTGTTAGTATCTGCACTACTGCATATCAAATTTGGCAAACGCTGAAAACCACTCATGAAGGTACTAACAAGGTTAAACAAGCCAAAATAGCCATGCTGAAAAGTCAGTTTCAAAATTTCAAAATGAAACCGAATGAGACAATCAATGATATGTATTCAAGGTTTCAAACTATTCATCATGCACTTATCGGATTAGGGCAAAAATACTCAGATTTTGATGTTGTTTCAACAGTCCTACATCTGACTAGTGAATGGGAAGGAAAAGTATTAGCAATTGAAGAAGCTAATGATCTTTCCGTCATAAAGCCAGATGAATTGATAGGAAATCTAATGTCCTATGAAGTAAATTTGCAGGCTAGAAAAGAACAGAAAGAAGAAAAGAAAAATGTAGCATTTCATGCTGAGAAAGATGAAAATGAATCAGATTCTGAAGATGAAGATATGGCATTCATTGCAAAAGGATTCAAAAAATTCCTAAAATATCGAAAAGCCAGTCGTTACAACAAAAGGAAACCTGGATCAAATAAACCATCTTCATCCGCTATAGAATGTTTCAACTGCCACAAAAAGGGGCACATGCAGAAGGATTGTCCAGAACAAAAGAAGAAGTCAGAAAATGATAAATTCAAATATAAGAAGGACAAGTCAAAGAAACGAGCCTTCTCAGTAACATGGGATGATTCAGACTCATCTTCATTAGAAAGTGAAAATGATTCGGAGAATGAACAAGCTAATGTTTGTTTTATGGCAACAGAAGATGAGGTACAAATTCCTACATTTGATGAATTACTTGATATTAATGCTGAATTGATAGTCAAATATAAAGACATAAAACGTCAATTAAAAGTAGTCAAAGCAGATTTAAGTAGAGCAGAGTTTGAACGAGATATGTTAAAAGATTAGAAGAAAATATTAGAAGAAGAACTTGAAAAATCTCAAGAATCATCATCTAATATTGACTCTCAACTATCTCTTTTGAGTCAAGAAATAGAAGCTCAAAAAGAGAAAAATAATGCTCTCACTACTGAAAATCATGAGCTTAAGGCAAAAGTCAAAATTCTAGACCTAGAAAAAGATAGTTTACAAACAAAGTTCGATGACATTACTCAAAATATTTCTAACTTTAACAAAGGTCGAGAAAATTTGACAAAAATCATTGAAAGTTCACAATCTATTTCAAATAAACAAGGTTTGGGATATAAGAAACAAGAAACCAAGAAATATCTTGGTAATGAAAGGAAGAAGAAAATACAAAAGACTGAAGCTAAGAAGAATCTTAGTTTATTGTATTCCAAACCAAAGCCAGTTGTGAAATTTCAAAAGAAAAATACAAAGACTATCAAAATATGGGTTCCTAAAACAAATAACAATTTTATTAGGAACAAATACATTCACCAATTCATGAATACTGTGCATTATAATTCTAATTATGTATATAAAGGGGATACCGGACCCGTATGGGTTTGGGTTCCTAAGATCTAACTCTTAGGACCCCATAAAAAGTGGGTACCATGGTCTTAATTATATTTTTTGCAGGTCCCACTTAAGAAAAAAAGGAAAGTGGATATTCTGGTTGATACATTCCTATATTATTCCATTATCTATTACTCCTTTTTGTCGATGACAAAGGGGGAGAAAGTGCTAACAATTATTTGCAGGAGTATATAATATAGACAAAATCTCAGGGGGAGATCACATATTCAGGGGGAGATTCAGAACTTCAGATATACGTTGTCATCAATCAAAAAGGGGGAGAATGTTGAGTCACAGATTCTATGAAGTTTTGATTTCTGACAAAGAAATAAAGGCGATCGACAAAACGAAGACATCATGGCTATAAAGATTCCCAAAAGAGCTCATATGGTACTATAGATTATAGATTGATTATTTGATGTTGTAATAGTATTATACTTGTTAAAATCTATCCTCAAATAATCATGCATCTCAATATAATCAATGTATATACGTTATAATATGCATTGCACATTCATTGTGCAAGTTATCAGTGACCGGTCGACCGGTAAGTTTTTGGGCGGTCGACCGTTCCTGTCTAAGTTGCACAATAAACGTGCACACATGCACATAACGTCTATATATTTGAAATCCTGTCTACCGGCCATTTTTGACCTGTCGACCGTTTTTAAACAGAGAGCAACCTTTCCTAAAAGACACTTCTTTCTCCAATGGTTGCATCTCTTACCTTTCATCAATGATCATATCTATTAATGGCTACTCTTTACAAAGATTTACAACCATTTTATTCTCTATATAAACACGTCTAAATCATTGATTCAAAACCAAGAATGCTTGCTCTAATTTCTGATCTTACTTTCTAAATACTCTTGCATTCAAAAAGCTCTCAAATATTTAAATTGCTTATTGAATCATTGAAATTATCTAATATCTTTTGATTCAATAAGTACTATACTTCCTTCAATCTTCACAAACATAATTCACATATTTTGAGGATAAGATTATAGGAAGGGTGTACTACAAGTGACAAATCCGTGTTATCAAGAACACAAGTTGTCAACGGCAATTGTATTTGTTTTTTTGTTGAAGTCCTCGGTGTTGTAAGAGGCACGAAATCCCGTTCGGCTGTTCGGGTGTTGTAAACCTGTTCCTCCGGGTGAAGCGAGGTAGTTGGTAGTGAAAATCCAGATAGAAGTCTGGGACTGGACGTAGGACGGGAGGTCCAAACCAGTATAAAAATCTCTGGTGTCATTTTACTATACTGCTTTTATATTCCGCACTATTTATAGTATTACTATCATCACTATACTCTATATTATCATATATCCATATTACACGATCCATAGTGCATTTTTCAGAATAGTCCAATAAATAACTGATATTTGGTCATTTAGGTAATTCTATACATTCGATATCACTTTTATATGCTCAATAGCTTATAAAAATGATGTCACTTCTTGTATAAGTTATATAAAATCTTCTTTGTACAAGTTTGATAACATCTTCTTTGTATAAGTTTGATATCCCTTCTTTTATAAGTTTGACAGCAATTATTGTATATATTTGATTCCATCTTCTCTGTATAAACTCAATAGTATCTCCATACGATAACACTATAAGCTCGATATCACTTTTCTTTATATAATCGACAATATCTTCTTTGGATGAACTTGATAGTTTTGTATGAACTTGATAACACCTCTATGCAATAGCTCTATAAACTCGATAACATTTCCACTTTATAAACTCGATAGCATTCCATTTTAATAAACTAGATATCATTCCTTCTTTATAGACTTGATAACATCCCTTCTTTATAGACTCAATAACATTCCATCTTTATAGATTTGGTAACACTCTTCTTATAGACTTCGATAGCACTTCCCTTTATAAACTTGATGGACTTTCCTTTATAAAGTCAATGGTAATCTCTCCTTATAGACTCAATAGCATTCCTTTATAGATTTGGTAACACTTCCCTTTATAAACTCGATAGCCTTTCCATATATTTTTGATAGCCCTTTCTTATAGTCTTAATGACATTCTTCTTATAGAGCCGATATCACTTCTTCTTGAAAACGTGATAGCACTCTTTATTTGTAGATTTCTAACATTCTTCTTATAAAATCGATATCGCTTTTCTTTATAAACTAATTAGTTTTTTCCTTCATAGAGTCGTTACATTCTCTCTTTGTAGACTCAATAATATTCCTTCTTTATAGGTTCAATAGCACTTCCCTTTATACACCCGGCATCCTTTCCTTATAGACTCAATAGCCCTTCTTGTAAACTTGATAACATCCCTTTTTTATTGACTTAATAGCACTTCTCTTTATAAACTCGATAGCCTTTCCTTATAGGTTCAATAATATTCTCTTTGTATAGACTCAATAGCCTTGTTGATCACCTTTCTTATATCATAATTGTACTTAGTAGCTTTTGCATTTCATCCACCTTTTCCTTTTTTATGAAATTGAGTATAAAAATCTGCATGTCCCCAGAGTTTGCTTATCCTTTAGCTTAAGGAAACTCTTTATTTCTTTCTTTTATTTTATTTCTTTTTTGTTTCTATATCTTGATTGTAGTTGAAACTTCCTCTCTAAGTCAATACCTAATGGTTTGACTTCTTGCTAATCCTGCAAATTTATGAAGTATATTAACATGGATTTTATATTATATAAAAATTTCATTCCACATAATGAGTCTTGTCTCATTCTGATCATGGTTGAATCAGACAAATTATTGGTTCTTTCCTGAAGTGTCCACTTATTTATTAATAAACTCATGGAGTGGCACTTTGATTGTCCTCTAGGTTGTTGAGCTTTCCATGTTCACTAACTTCTTTGATTATTTTCCATGTATACTCTTTCTTCTTAAGGATTGCTTCGACTAGGCGCAAGCGGTGAGACCAAATGCTTGCTCGGACCATTCTCAGTATCCTCTTTTGGAAATTTGAACGGTTTCCCAGAACCGATGCTTAAGGGCTTTCCAACTCCACTCTTGCATGCCTTGGAACAATTCATAACCAATCCAAAGGCTTTAACATAGTCTGGTGCAAGGTTTACCTTTCCTTAAAGAGTTACACTGATCTCATTAGACTGGAAGCTTCAGTAATCATAGGGCATCTTAAACCAAGACTTGACACACTATATAGACTCGCTAAGGACATGAGTTAGTTTCAAGGGATCATTTCTTAGTAAGGTTTTAATTGTTGGACCAAGAAAGGTTTTTGAAAATTAATTTTTCAAAAGTTTGTTTCCAAAAGCCAACTTTGCAAAAGTCTTCTTTTGACTTGGTTTTCAACTGATAAACCAAGGAGAGTTTTTGGAATTGATTTTCAAAAATCCTTCTTGAATATTCGTTTAAAGATATTTTTCCAAAAGTTGGTTTGTAAGAAATTCTATTAACTTGGTTTTCATTTAATAAACTAAGGAGAGTTTTTGGAAATTGTTTTGTTAAGAATCCTTCTTGAAAATTAGTTTTTTAAAGATCTTTTTTCCAAAATCTGACTTTGCAAAAAATTTCTTTCGACTTGGTTTTCAACTGATAAACCATGGAGATTTTTTGGAAATTAATTTTTCAAGAATTCTTTTTGATAATTAGTTTGCAAGTTTATTCTTCATATTTGGATGACCGTCATGTTTTAAAATGTTGCTTACTATCAAATTCTAAGAGAGAACATAATAACAACTTTCATTTCTGCCCCCGTAACTAACTATACTTCTAACTATAGGACAATCTTTTGACATTGCTTTCATTACTGCAATAATTCTTCTTTATTATTCATCCAACAACATGAAGTATGATCTTAAATGTTCGCCATTCCATGTTTGTTGACGCCAAAAATGGATCGAGCCCATGATTGAGTTGTAGGGAACCTATGAGATGTTGATATACTAGATAGTATTGAAAATAAAAGAAACAGAATAGAGATATACACAAGATTTTTATAGTGGTTCACTAATCTTTGGCCTACATCCACTTTATAGCTTTTATTGATTGTTGTTTACATAGAGTTTAAGGTTACAAGTCATTAATACAAGGGCTTGACAGGTTCTATAGCCTAGAACTGCCAAGAGTAGCTTCCTAGTTGACTATTGTGAGGGAGGTAGTAGATAAAGAAAAGGAAGAGTCTATGCCAGTAGAGAATCAGATCCATTTGTATTTGTAGTAAGGTTTTTATTTATGAGGAAATAGTGGTACTGGTTCAGAAGCCTGCTTGCACTGAAGTTCAGAAGATAGCCCGATGTCGTACATGTGAGAATGAAGGCCCATGACCAAAGGAAATAACTCGGCAACGACCTAAATGACTTGGTACTGATCGATTTCTCTTAGTGCAATTTGAACCTCTTCACTTGCTTAACTCTTCCATCTTCTTCTTGATGTCTTTCAAGCTCTTTTCCATGACTTTTGGTTGATTCCAGTGATCTTCCCATTAACTCTTGAATTCTCATGCTTTCTCTACTTTCTTTTCATCAATCTTTGGAATTGCTCGTCCAAACTCTAGGAAAATCACTTGATCACCAGTAGTTGGAGTTGTATAGGAGAGGTATGAAGTTTAGGAGGCAATATGGAGGGAAAAGCAACTCATCATCACCTATATGGCTCAGTACCAAGTTGAGACCTTTGCTAGATTTGCATTGAAACCTTTTCAAGTTGATTCTCTAGCTTCTCTAAGTGTACTTCCAAGTTCTTGAGTTGTTTTGTCTTCATCTTGGCCTTATACTTCTAGTTGAATTCTGCTTGGTTAAAACCCTGGTTAACACTTGCCCCTAGAGTAAGCTTTCATTAAAAACAAAATGTGCTCTGGATCAAGACAAATCCTGGAATGGTATCCTCCAAATTCAAGTTAATCATTCAAGTGTCATATTGAAACATTATTTTTGCTCGATTGATTTTCCTTTACCTGTTTGGTTAATTGGTTTTGGAATTCCAATCCTTTGCACTGAGGATGTGAACTGCACTTCAGAGATCACTTCACACCTTAAACGAGTGAAACTTCTCTCTACCATGCTTTCTTGAATTTATAGGTGAGGATTAACAATTTTCCATTGAGTTATTTAACTCGATACCAAATTAAATTGATCCCCTCCGAGCCTATATATCTTAACACTTAGAAAATTCTTAGGTCACTTTTCATTCCTTTATTGCCGAGTTTTTTTTGCACCCGCGTCCACCAAATGTCGATCCAACTTCACCTGCCACCGACTCTTCCAGCGCCATCGCCTGCTGTCGTTACCACCGCCTTCTGATGCCACCTTGGACAATTCACCACCGCTCAAATCATTACTTGAAGAACTTAGCCCTGAGATCTAAAACTTTGATGATTTAAGGTTGGCAATTGTGAACATTGCCACAATGGCGGTGGTGATGGGATATGGCCATTACAACTGAGACGAGATGGCTGAAGTTTGGTTTGCACTCAATCTAGAGTTTCACTTCGGTCATGTGCACACCAATTCGGTGATAAGTCTTACACCACGACTTCAGCTATCTCTTATCAAGACTTGGCTAAACTCTCATCGTCGCTCAAGTTCTAGTATGATAACTTATTCTAAGATTGGTTATACTTGGTGATTCCATCGCATCGCTTTTCCCATTTCTACGCCTCTGCCGTTCCTTAAAAGAAAGGCTTTCTACATCGCTTCGGATAGCAGTTCCATTATTGATTACTCACTGATAATGGGTAAGTCCTAAAATATAATTTCAAAGTACGACGTGGCTCATTTTTCTAGCACAAGCGAGCTATCTGCACAGGATGTCCGTTCGTGGTGTGCAGGACACTGGACTCACACTGTATTGATTAACACACTTCACTTGCCTCAGTCGATGCTTAGGATTCGATTGGTCAACACATGTCGACATCTTTTCGATTCCGGGCAATGGTCCCATGGGTTTATTATTTAAAATAAAACATAGCTGACAGTGTTGAAAGCCAAGTCTTATTATATAGAATGACCCATCGATCACATTGATTCAAGTCCAGTGAGGAACCTCTAACTCCTCCTGAAGCTGGGTCTTCTACATCTCAAGCTTCACCTACGATTCCCGTTGGACCGGACCAACCCACTACTTTTGAATCAGTAGGTTCGCTAGTGCTAGATGTCCCAGTGGTGGACCAGTCGCTTCCCTTGAATGTGCTCGTAAATATGAGAATATGGAATGATCCATCGAAGCAAGTGCAGTGAATTCTAATGGTTAGGATGCTTCACAATATTTGTCTTCAGCACAGGACCCCCGAAGAGGACATTCTTCTCCTCTAGAGGAGTGAGTTTGCACATAACCCCCCGAAAGGATATACTACATGCAATCAGTACATGTTTCTATGCGGTGCCATCCTGACATTCCATCCTTTCCTCATGATGATGCTATAGGAACTCAGACTAGCTTCGTTCCAAGTCCTTCCAAATGGGTATTCTCTTCTGAGTTCGCTTTACATCCCTTTTATGAGTTAGTTCTACAGACCCCTAAGGTTTAACGAACTTGCACATCTACTTTAATTTAAGAGAACATGGGATTCTCTGTCCTACATGATAATCGAAGCCTGGAAGGGATGCAAAGTTATTGAGAAGCTCCACAACAAGTGTTCTTACTTTAAGAACGAATATTTCTTCGTACGATGCCCGCACGGTTTCAACCATCCCTGGCTATCTGCATGTGCGCCTCTTTTCCCTTGCTTGTATCTTGATGGAATTTCTAAGTTTCTAACTTGGTATATGTTTCCTCATAGGCATCATAGCTTGAGATGAGAGCGATGAGTACAAAACAATGCTTAATGCCCTGAAAGTAGTTGGATCACGTCAGCTCACCATAGCATTCCAACTAACCAATGAAAATCTATGGCAGTGCGGTCTACTTTACCCTGATAGGTTTACTATCACCGAGTCTCCAACGTAGAGCGGATTTAGAGCTGACGCTCGTTCTTCTACCTTGACACGTATCTCCAACAAGAATCTTCAAGGGGATGTTGCAAGCCCATCTGGCAAGGTTCACATAGAGGAGACCCTGGAGAGAGAAAACGAAGAGCCCATAGGAAGTGATGTCCCGGGATATGGGGATGAAGCAGTCAGAGTTCCCTTAATTCTAGAGGAAGGTGAAGAAGTTAAATGGAGAGTGGGAAAATAGGCAGTGGTCAAAGAGGAAGAAGAGGGTGCTAATGAGTGCGATAGTTACTATCACACTACTGAAGAAGGGGATGAATCATTTGGTGAATCGGCCAGGATGAATTCTAATCTCCCTAGCTCCCCACGTCTCGAACGCAATGCCCTAGAAACTTTTGAAATGACCAGATATCAATCTATATTGCCTGCAATAAATATTTTGCCTTAATCCCACCCCTTTTCCAACATCTTCGTTGGTTTAAGTGACATTGGCGAGATCGACTTCACTGTTCATGACATTCTAGATGAAACCGACTTAGGATTTACATTATCACCAGAAGGTTTTATTAGAGATGTTAGAGAAGGAAAGATCGCAAGGTCGGAGAAGCCCGTAAGGCCGATAAGGAGAAGGATAAGGGAATATAGAAGGAGAGAAGGAAAAGGGAGGCTGAGGTTGAGCTGCCTCGAGACACACCTAAACATCATATAGATTCCTCTGAACATCGGGGGCCTCCTTCTACTGATGTTCTGCCACATACCGCACGCTCAAACTTCCTCGGTCCAACAAGTTACAGTTTTCCAAGCCATGATCACAACTATCTCCCTACTTCCAAGGGAGTCTTCGCTTCTCCGTTTACTCTTCCACTCAGTTCTCCTTACTTGTAGGCTACATTCCTACATCTCTTTCTACACGGTGTCAAGCTTGATCAAGACATCTCAAATATGCCAAAAGAGGTGGTGATGCAAAACTTAAAGAATGTCAAGCAATGTGTTGACGAAGGGTTCAATTTGAAGAAACTATGAGCTGCTCTTTCTGAAGTAAACACAATTAACTATACCAACATTCAATCCTGTGAATCCAATAGAGCTACCTTTGAGTGGATGGTTAAGGAATGGGAGGATGATTTGATCAAAGTCACCAGAGAGAGAGAGAGAGAGCTTGCTCTCAAGCAAAAGCTAGCACTGAGAGTCTCATGGTAGAATTGAAGCGTACATAAGCAAATTGAAATGGTGATGCCTAACAACTTGAAAATTGCGCATAAAGAGGGGGCTAAGCTACAGTAGCAAATTGCCGGTAAGTATCAGATTATCTAGGTCTAGGATTTGAAATTACTAAGCAAGCCGCCGAACTTGCTAGGCTCTGGGAGGAAAATCAGAAAATCAACGAGGACAAAACAAAAATCGCCGATGAGTTAGACAAGCTGTCTACTAAAAAAGTTGCCAACGATCTTAAGCTTGCAATTTCTACGTAAGAGCTCAAAGAGCTTTAGGAAGGGAAGGCGAAGACATGCGAGGAGCCTAATGCCAACATGTTGTTCTTCAATACCAATGTGGTGATGCACAAGAACCTAAGATGACTAGGAAATGACTATCCCAAAATGCTCGCTGGCGCTTGGGAGGAAATGTTGTGCATGTTTTTGCAAGTTGGAGACTATCGCTCTAAGGAAGAGCTAATGGTTGTATACCTCGATGTTGAGGACATCAAATCTCTTTTTATTGGAAAGGCTCTCTTAACTAAAGAGGTTGTCGATAATACGGGTGTTGATGCTACTAAACCTCTCATTGGCCCGAGCTCATCAGGTCAACACAAAGCATCCACTTTATATTCCAAAGAGTCTACGGCAACCATTCCTACATCCTCAAGAGTTAGCACCAAATCTGCTCATGAGATTCTAACTTCAACTACAACTACACTTCATAAGCTTTACATTCCTCCCGTTATGGTCCAGCTTGGGATGCTTGGAACCAAAGAAGGCAAATTCATCATATCTCACTAGGATTTTGCTAATAGTAGCTCTCTTATTTCTCTAGTTTTTGAGAAGCTTCAGTTCTCACAAGGATCTATTATTAAACTTTACCACACTATATGTCTACTTGTAGGTCAACTGTATCTTCCACCTCCACCTCCAGTAATGCAAGGTTCGAGACTTGCAGCTATCTTTACTTCATCCACCTCCATCTCCGCAGGACCAATTGTCATAGCTTCTGTCTCCAGCTCTGGCCCAGGTCACAACTCCAAGAAAATTGCTACTCTAGAGAGCTTGGAGGACATTTCTATATCCCAGGTGGAGGATGTGTTCAAGCGCTTCTGACTCGAATGAGCGTGAAACTATGGCTGAGAGGTTGAGGAAGGATATGGAAAGATCAGTGTAAAGAGGGAATCTAGACCTTACCGATCTGCCTTTACAAAAATGACAAGCATCCAACAAAAGGTTCCTGCAATAATGATCCGACCACCTAACCAAAGCTTACTAAATCTTTAGTAGGCCAGTCTATGGAGCTACATATTGTGTTCGGTGGGGAATCTACTCACTCAGAAGGTGATACTCCTCCAACAAGGAGAGAAAAAGGAGAAAGAAGCTCAAGACTCGTTCGGCTAACACTGGCAAAGGCAGCTAGAGTGGCAGGAAGTGGAAGACTCGGTATTGTGTGCACTAGCTGACCGTTCGGTTTTGTGTTGTTATGGTGGTTGAGTCTGCATTTTTTGTTTCTTGCTTTAAATATGGTGAGATTATATGGGCATGACCCCCGCTATTTGATTATACATAAAAGATTATTATAATGATATATTAGCTTTTTCTTTTTAATCTCTCTTCTATGTATTTTTTTGCATTTTATGTATTGTTCTTGTTTAGGTATGGCTGTCTATATATATAATATGGTTGTTTGTACTACAATTTTCCTATATTATATACTTCTGTTTCTGTGCGAAATGTTTATTTACCGCAAGTCAGTGCATGTAAATAATATTCCTACAATTTCATTAGTATATTCGAATACTTGCCTTTGCCTATATTTGCCAAAATACTTCGTTCGACAAATCAGAACTGTTGCTTAGCCAACTCTATGGCTATTCTTGTTCGGGCTTAGTCGAGTTCTTTTCTACCAAGTGTTGGCATATAGGCCTCTGTCCACAGAGCTGAATGTTCAGATTTGGGCATCTGTAAAAAATTGGATATCCTGAGCAACTTATTTGATTGCCTGGGTCTGATTTACATGATATTTCCTAATTTCGGGAACTACCGACTCTGTTGGTTGATTCCAAGCACATTATTTTCAATGCCGCTAATTCCTTGGCTGCAATCGAATTCTTCTAAGTTGATATCATTAGAAAAGGTCATTCTGGATGTAATATTGTAAAGATGCGTTGTCTTCATCTTTCGTTATAACAAAATTTTCCAAGTTCAGTGTTGAGATCTCAATCGTGTACTAGTTTGTATCGCCAGAAACTAATAAATGAGTTGCTTAATTATGCGAATTCCTCGTCTTTTCCTTTCTATAGGCATTGGCTTACATTTGCAAGTTAGAGTCCACCAATCCAATCAGCTTAAAGTCAATTTCTCCTTTCTATCGTCGCCTATCTCCAAGCAACGGCAGGTTACTTTTGTTATCGCCTATCTCTAGGTGAAATCAAATTCCGAGAGGTTTTATTTGATTCTCCAGTTGACTCAGTGGTCTGGATCTTCTTGACGTTGCCTGGGCAATGTTGGTACTTAAAGGTATGGGTCAATTCGACCGTTGAATCGAAGGTATTGCATCTTCCTATCTTTGCCGGAGCAACACCGATTCACAGAAAGTTAGGATCAATTTTCCACGTTGATCCAGCCATTTTGGACCATCTTGATGTTGCTGGAGCAACGTCGATTCTCAGAAGGCAGTGGTCTATTTTCACCATCGACCCAATGGTTTTGGACCTTCTTGACGTTGCCGGAGCAACGCTGGTTCTCTGGGATCAATTTTCCCATCGATCCGATGATTTTTGACCTTCCAGACGTTACCGAAGCAATATCGGTTCTTAGAAGGTAGGGGTTGATTTTCACCATTGACCGGATGGTTTTGGATCTTCCCAACGTTGTCGGAGCAACACTAGTTTTCATAAGGTAGAGGTCGATTTTCACCGTCGACCCAGCAGTTTTTGACCTTTCCGACATTCTCAGAGCAACGCCGATTCCCATAAGATTAGGGTTCAATTTTCACCGTTGAGCCATTAGTTTAACTTACAAGAACACGTTCCATTGGTTTAGGAAACTTATTTTAATTGATGAATCGAGGAAATGGTAAGTCCTGCCTATTGGCAGTGCCCCTAGTGTCCCTGGGTGGCTTATTTTCGAAAGTAAAAAACAAAGAGATCAAGTGTAGTAGTGCCGCAACAGGTTGCTGTAGCAAGCATGTGGAATCGGGATTCCATCGATGGTTTCCAGCTTGAATGTTCGATCTTCAAGCTTCTGATCGATCACATAAGGTCCATTCCAATTTAGGCAAGCGCTCCTGTGCCTAGGATAACTCGTTTCAGAATGAGGTCTCCTAGTTCGAAGGTGCGGTTGTGGACTTCTGCCTTGATGTGTCACGCCAGTCTCTTTTGGTGAGCTTCTTGTTTTCTCTCTGATTGAAGTGTCTTCTACGATGAGAAGGGACTTCCAGTTCCACTAGGATCATAGCTTCTGAACCATATGCTAAGGCAAACGGTTAGTGCATAATCGTAGATTTGTGTGTTGTCCTGTAAGCCCATAGTGCGAGTGGAAGCTCATCAACCTAATTAATTTAACTCTAGTCAGTCGTTTCTTTATGGTAGATTTAATGATTTTGTTCACTGCCTCCACTTACCCATTTTCCTATAGATGTGCAACCACAGAGAAGCTCTTTTCGATTCAGTACCACCTATAAAATTCTTTGAACTCAGCACTCTTGAATTGAGTCTCGTTGTCCGTGATAATCTTTTTAGGCACTCCAAACCTGCAAATAATACTTTTCGTTATAAAATTAATTACCTTTTTAGTAGTGATTGCGGTAAGCGGTTCCACTTCTGCCCATTTCATAAAGTAATCAACTGCAACGATAGCATCTTTGGCTCCTCCTTTTGCCATTGGTTGCACGCCAATAATGTCTCTTCCCCAGACTGTGAATGGTCAGGGACTGACCATCTGTGTAAGTTCTATCGACGAGGCTCTTGGATTCTTGGAGAATCCCTAACACCTATCACATCACTTCGTTAATTAGTTGCATCCCTATTAAGTGTCAGCTAGAAGTATTTGTAATAGAGCACTTTCTTCGCTAACGTCCACCCCCCGTTGTGATCTCCACAGCTGCCTTCATGAATTTCCATGAGAATATTCCCTTGCTTCATCTTTAGTTACACACCTAAGCAAGGAGGAAGAGAATCTTCTCCTGTATAGCACTTCGTCCTGCATTATGAATTATGGTGCCTTTTGAAGGAGCTTCATTCACTCATCCCCATCTCTGAGAGTATTCCCCTGAGTAAGTAGTCCTTGATTGGCGTCATCCACGAGTCTGTCTCTTCTGAAGTCTCCATAAACCAATCAACATCTACTTAATATATTCTAGGAGTAATCGACACTTCTATTGGAACCAATCCCATTAGCTACGCTTATCTTCAACTGGCTAGCTTAGCTAAAGAATCAGCCTTCATATTCTCCTCTTTGGGAATATGAGATATTGTGTAGTATTCAATTTTAGCAACTCTCAAGTATTCGACAAGTAAGAGGCAAGTTTGGTGCCCTTAGCTTGATATTCCCTTCTAACCTAGCAGACGACTAGTTGAGAGTCGCTGTAGATTTGCAGAGTTTTTATCCCTAGTTCCTTTGCAATCTTCAATCCTGCTATCAACGCCTTGTATTCCACCTCGTTGTCAGAGGCAAGAAATTCCAGCATCAAAGCATAGCAAATTGACCGTCCTTTGGAAACACAACTCCTAACGTTTGTTGCACCATCAATGAACAATTTCTACTAGTTTACCGTGACCATTGTATCCTCCTCCTCATCATCTCGAATAGTGAAATTGACGGTGAAGTCAGCCAGCGCCCGTCCATTAACCGCTCTTCGAGGATGGTAAGTTAAATTGTACTGGCTCAACTTGATATTCTACTTTAGAAGTCATCCCGGGGTCTCGGGTCGAAACAATATCTGTTTCAAGGATTGGTTTGTCAGCACTTCGATCGAATGAGCCTGGGAATATGGTCGCATTTTATTAGATGTTACTAGCAAGTAGTACGTTAGCTTCTCCAACTTCGAGTAGTTCCGTTCAGCTCTGGTGAATCACTTTCTAATGTAAGAAATGAGCTGTTGAACCATAGCTTCCCCTCGCACAAGCGCTGCGCTTAGTGCATAGGCATACACTTCCAAGTAAATGAATATGTCCTCCCGGTCCACCGGTTCAGGCAGAGCTGGTGTTGTCTCTATATGACGCAGTAATTCTTCGAAAGCATTCTTTTGAAATGCAATGGGCTAAGGGAGCCCTGCCCAATATATTCATATACTCAAAAATGTATTACATACAAATACAGCCATGCATCAAGAACCATATGTACATTATGAAATAAATTTCATCAAAATCTATTCAGCCTCTTCACTCTTTTACAAATTTTCTTATGCGTTAAACTGTATAAAGCATTTACATTTTCCATTTTCTGATAAAAAATCCTTCTATTCCTTTCATTCCAAATCTCATAAACAAAAGCCATCAAAATAATCATAAGAATTTCAGTCTTAGAAGATTTCCACCTTGTAGCTTTGAAAATATTAAACCATTTTATTCTAGAGCTTTTATCTGGTCGGTGAAAGTTTCCATTTGCGAGTAATCTGCACCATATTCCAAAAGTAAAGTTGCATTCAAAAAATAGATGAGTATTTGATTCAGGGTGCTTATGACAGAAAACACAATCCTCATTGCTTAGTAATCCAAGTTTAGTCAATTTCTTCTTAGTGTTAAGAGCATTTGCCATGATTTTCCAAAGAAGAAGATTTTCCTTAGCTGGAGATTTCTCCATCCAAATTCTAGATGCCCAAGGAAAACTTTCTGTGTTTGCATTATATAACAGAGATTTGTATACATTAGAAATTGTATGCTTCTTTCCCTTCTTAGTCCAAAGAACTTTTAAGTTTGAAGATGTCAATGATAAAGATGATATATATTGCCATAAATCCCTGACTTGTTTAGAACTGCAATAAGGTAAATCAATTAAGCCATCATTGATGTAGGAATTGACTTTAGCATTTAAAGGAATTCCAGACTGAAGTTGTAAAGGATAAGGAAGAATTTCCTGAATAATCAAACCAGCCTTGGCCCAAGGAGAAGTCCAGAGGTTCAATTCATTGTTCTCAAGTGGGTTGCATTGTATAATAGGCAGAAAAGTAGTTCTTAACTTCAGAATATTACGCCAACTCCAGCTGCATAAATTTGGAATATTCATAGTCCAAAAATCCTTGCCTTTTAACAAATTTTTTAAAATCCATTGTGTCCAGAGGTCTTGACTTCTTGATAAAATTTTGTCATAGTATAAAGATATAGCTGCAATGTTCCACATTTTAATATTAGTAATTCCCAGACCACCCTTATTCTTTGGCAATTGAATCATCTTGAATGATATTGGAATTAACTTTTTAGAGAATGGATCTCCATGCCACAAAAATCTATTCAGAGCACTATTTATCATTGATACAAGTTTACATGGAAGAATGTAGTGCCTCATCCAATAATTGACAATAGCAGTAGCAATACTTTGCACTATGACTAATCTCCCTACTTGTGATAGTTTAGTGTTAGGCCATATGGATAATTTTTCAGTAATTTTTTCTTAAAGGGGCAAACAGTCAAAAGTTGTGATTCTTGTAGTAATAAGAGGTAAACCAAGATATCTGGCATTATGCTGCATTTCTCCAAGACCAGAGTACGAAATAATCTCAGCCTTTAAATCATCACTAAGACCAGCCATTAGTATTTGAGATTTGTTAAGATTAATCTTCAAACCAGAGATTGCATAGAATTTATCCAAAACCTCAAATATAGTGGAGATATTTGATATAGTTGGTTTTGTAAAAATGACAAGATCATCAGCAAATAATAGATGAGTTATGAGTGGTTCCTTACATTTAGGATGCAACTCAATCTTCCTAGATTTCACTTGTTCAGATATCAAAGAATTAAGTACCTCCATTACTATAATGAACAAATAAGCAGAGATTGGATCACCTTGCCTTACACCTTGAGTTCCTTTAAAAAATCCTCTAGTACAGCCATTTCTAAGTATGGAGAAATGAGTTGAAGAAATACATGTATAAATCCATGCTAGCATTGGCTTTGGAAAATTCATCCGAGAAAGAATTGCTATAATAGAAATCCAAGAAATTGAATCAAAAGCTTTTTGTATGTCAAGTTTCATCATACATCTAGGTGATATATTCCCAATACCATATCCTCTTATAAGCTCTTGCGTTAGCAAAATATTATCACTGATATTTCTACAAGGCATGTAAGCAACTTGATTATTAGAAATAATTGAAGGCAGAACATTTTGGATCCTATTTTCTATAATCTTGGAAATGATTTTATACAGAACATTGCAACATGAAATAGGTCTAAAATCAGTAACACTTCTTGCATTTGGACATTTTGGTACAAGGGCTATATTGGTTCCATTTATACCAGAAGGTAATTTGTTATGAGAAAAGAATTAAAGTATTGCTTTGTTTATATCATTCTTTATTATCTTCCAAGTATGATGAAAGAAAAAAGCATTAAAACCATCAGGGCCACCACTACTATCAGGTTTTAATGAGAAGACTGCCCTTTTAACCTCCTCAGGTAAAACTTCTCTTATCATTTCATTTGCTTGTATATTGCTCAGAAAAGGAAGAGTCATAGAAAACAGAGGTGAAAGGTTTGGGATCATTGGAGTTGGATTGGCAAGAATACCAGAGAAATAATCAATAAAAGCTTTTGAGATGGAATCATCATTATCTTGTATTACTCCATTCATATCAGTTATACTCAAAATTCTTCCTTTGCTTTGTTTGATCTTGATCGAGTTATGATAATATTTTGTATTCCTATCACCTTTCTTATCAATAGTCTCATGCAGTACTTCTTTTCTCATCAATGCTTCAAACTCTAATGCTTCAAGTAAATCTTTTGATAAATTTGCTTCTTGACTAGCCAAAGATGAATTCATAATATCATTCTGCAGTTGCTGCTGAATAATAAACAATTTCCCCCTTATTCCATCAGAAATTTTAGAACCTTCACCAAAATTTTCCTTTGCCCGAATTTTAAGCTTTTCTTTTAACCTTTGAAGCTTTGTCTTAAGAATATATAGAGGATTCCCAAAAATATTTTCCTGCCAAACCTGCATAACAATGCTAAGGAAATTTTTATGATTAGTCCAAGTTTTATAAAATTTAAAAGATGGATTCCTTCTTATTGTATTCTCTTCCCATGATAAAATAATAGGAGAGTGATCAGAAATTGAGGGATTTAAAAATTTGCAAAAGAGATTTGGCCATAGGTTTATTGAATGGATATTGTGAAATGCATGATCAAGTTTACAGAAAGTTCTAGGGCTAAATTTATTTTTATTATTCCAAGTAAACACTGCTCCAGAAGATGGTATATGACTAAGAGAAGATTTGATAAGAGTTTGTTTCAAAGGAGAAATATCTTTCAAAGAGAGTGGATTTCCTCCAATTTTTTGATCAGAGGAATACATACAGTTGAAGTCTCCAAGAACTATCCATGGTAAATTTGAGTGAGAAAGAGAAGAGAGATTAGATAGGAAAGATAGTCTTTTATCAAGATTATTATGAGCATAGACAAAGGTTATCAAAAATGGAGTGTTTGAAAATAAAGAAATAACACTGAAATGGATTAATTGATCATCCTCCTACAACTTTGTCATTTTGAAAACATCTGAATTCCATAAAACCAATAATCTTCCATATGGAGCACTTTGCAAATTATCTTCATGTGCCCAATCAGGAGCAATATTCTTACAAGCTAAACCAGTCTTTAATTTATTTAACTTTGTTTCACTGATAACAATGAGTTGAATTTTTTGATCTTTAATTAATTGTTTCACTTCAGCCTGTTTTGATGATAGGTGTCCTTCTCTGATATTCCAATATGCTATATTATTGTTTAACGTTATAACTGTTTGGGTGAAATGAGAAAAGATGGATGCTTCCTTGTATGCCTAATACCACTCGACTGAGATGTAGAATCCTTTAATGATAATGCAGACTCATTATTATTCCTTGGCATTATTTCTTCAATCTTGTAGTTTTTCCCATTGTTTAGATCTTCTGATATTTCATGGAATGAGACTTTCTTTTTACCTCTTTTTCCTTTTTTGATAGATACAACCAGTTCCTTAATATTATCCCTTGAATTACATGGAGGTGGTAAAATCAGATGATTTGGAGGAGAAATATTGATATATGGGGAGGTTTGCTCAGAGGTATCATCATTGCTCAATGGTTCCTTGTGAAAATCCTTATTAGTATCTGAACTAGTATCCAATATCTCTGAATGTACCAGTGTTTCAGAAGTTAAAGAAGAATTCTTTACTACAGAATTATTATCAAACATGTTAGCTCCAATAGTGCCATAGTTCTCATACTATCGAAAGCATTCTAGTAGTCCTAATTCCACTCAAATTTCTTCTTACCCCTCTTTAATGCATCATAGAAATGTATGTACTTATCCATGGCTCCGGAGATAAATAGGCTCAACGCTGCAATCTTTCTATTTAGGCTTTGTAACTCCTTTTTCATCATCGGGGGCTCTAACATTCTGTAAGGCATCATTCTGCTCTGGATTGTCCTCAATGCCCCTTGCGTTCATAATAAAAATAAGAAATTTCCCAAAATCAACCCCAAATGAAAATTTGAGTGGGTTCAATTTCATTCCGTACTTCCGAAGGATCTCAAACATCTCCGAGAGATCATCCAGACAGTTCCCAAACACTCGTGACTTTACGAGCACGTCGTCTATGTACACTTCCACCATTCATCCGATCTAGTTCTTGAACATTGTATTTACTAGTCTCTGGTAATTAGCATCGGTGTTCTTTTGACCGAACGACATTACACGATAGCAATATATTCCCAAGTTCGTGATAAAACCGGTGTTCTCCTGATCTAGTTCATGCATCATAATCTAATTGTATCCTAAGTAGGCATCTATAAGTGAGTGCAATTCAAGTCCCGCTGTTTCATCAACAAGCCGATCGATCCTAAACAACAGAAAGCTATTCTTTGAGTAGTCTTTGTTCAAATCTGAGTAGTCAATGCATGTTCGCGATTTCCCATTCAATTTTCAAACCAACACAGAGTTTGACACCCACTAAGTATATGTTGCATCGCGGATAAGGCTGTTGGCCAACAACTTATCCACTTCTTCCTTGAATGCAACTGTTCACTTTAGACCCAGGTTGCGTCTCTTCTATCTCACTGGCACGAACTTGGGATCAATATTAAGTGTGTGACACGCTATCTCTGGCGATATCCTGCACATATAAAGTTGATTGCTAGTTGAGAGCCAACCTTCAAAACTTGTGTCGGGTTGTCCATGTCTACAGGGACAGCCACCGTAATCTTCGTCGATGCTGTCCGTATCTCCCTTGAATTTTTCCTGGGGTCCATAGCCTTGTTGAAGCGATTATGATCCCCGAGTCAGGGGCTGTTCTATAAGTGCTATGCTTGTATTTCCTGAATGTGGAGAGTCTTCACCACATACTTTCCCTTTCATGGTGTTTAGCTTCACGTAATTTAGCAACATAGCATTCTCTTGCGGAGCTTTGGTCTCCTTTACTACTCCTATCCCATTCTCCGTTGGGAATTTCACCGTCAGACACCATGGAACCAAAGCAATTCTAAAGTCGGCCAGAGATGGTCGGCCCAAGAAAGCATTAAAAGCAGAATACCCATTGACAATCACAAAGGTATGGATGTGAACCACCCTTCATTTCCTTCACCGAGTTCTACAGGGAGATCGATCATTCCAATTGGCTATTTAGCTTCATCTATAAATCCACGAATCTTTGTTTTACTGGTAGTTACATCTTCATGCTAATCTTCATTTGGTCAAATGTCTTCCAAAATAGGATGTTGACCGAACTTCCCTTGTCAACCAATACTCGATGCATAACTATTGGTCCGACCCCAACCGTTAGGTCAAGAGTCGGCGTTTCTACGCCTTTAGTGTCCCTATTCCAAAACACAATGTCATATGTAATCATCCTTTGTTGCTTAGTTGGAGCTCCATCTTTGACAGAATAGCAACTCTCTTGCGGTATATGCTTCAAAGAACTAGAATAAAAATTCATCTGTAACATCCCCCTACTTGGAGGCCCAAAACTAACGGCTATGGATGATGCAGTCATCCATAGTTATTAATCTTCGGCTACTAAATACGGCGGTGCTAGATACATTGATACATAGATCACACAAATATGGAAGAATTTTACCATTCAAAAATAATCCACATTCAAATCAAAACATTTCAAGTTCATTACATAATCCCAAAATTACGTTAACCACCTTCAGCAAAATATAATTATTATAAGTACGCCAAGAGCGACATATGAAGATGCCCCCTTGGTCGATCAGAGTATATAGTAAGGCTAATAAATCTGCCTTTACAAACAAAACACACCGCGGAAAGAAAACTCTAAATATCTATATTCCTCCTACACGCCCCCGAAAGCTTTATTCATCTAAGAGAGAACCTGAAAACCCTAAACCTCTACCGGAGAGTTTAAGGGGAAAACAAAAACTTCGAGTCAGACATAAAGCCTGGTATGAATAATAATCTAACATCTCAATCCTTGTTAGATATCTAGTGAGACCACACCACCTAGCAGAACAGGTTTTACCCTCACTAGTATCCTAAAACTTTATAAAGCCATATATTGTGCTCCTGCATTCACAAGGGTTAAAACATACATTTTCAAAATATTTGATGATATGAATACTTGCAAACATTTAGGGTTTTCCCATCCCCTATTAGATTTTAATTTGCCTCAAAGAGGGACTATCCATTCTATATTCATTTTACTTAAGTGGATGTGGACTATCCATCTCACATCTCATAGTTTTCCTAGGATGACCATAAAACCTTCATTAAACATATGGAGACTATCCATCCCCAACATGATGTTGACTATCCATCAACCACCCATAGTTTTCCTAGGATTACTATGAACCCTTCTTCGATCACTTGGAGACTATCCATCTCCAACTTTATGTTGACTATCCATCATGAAACCCATAGGTTTCCTAGCATAACTAAAAACCCATCACTCGACCATTTAACTCATGCTATCCACATGAATCTAATTATCTCATGTTATCCACATGATTAAGCTATTGCCAATAGTATCCCTAATTTAGGTTATATCCATTTATAATTTACATTAGTATCCCCAATGATTGTCAAAACTTATAAGTGTTGATATCCCCAACTATTTTGTTGAACTCATTAAACCCACCCCGGTATCCCCAAGGTTAAACAACTTTTATTTTATAAGGTTAAAAGAAAATAATTTACCAACCCCCTACGAAAGTGTCCCCTTCGAAAGCTTTGCTTTCGACCCTTTTGAAAGCAACCTTTCAACCCCTTCAAAAGCAAAAACCATAAATTTTAAAACAATAGGTTCCGGCCTTTATAATACTTTAAAACCCCTCCTTCGAAACCTTTCGACCAAGTTGAAGTATCATTAAGCAGGAGTGGAAGCACAGCTTCCAAACCGTTTGTAAGCAAACCTTTTGAAAGCATCAGAAATCAAACCTTTCGAAACTATTGGAACTCAAACCTTTCGAAACCATTCAACCTTTTATAAATAAACCTTTCGAAAGCTTACTGGGTTCAATTTAAAACATGTGGAAGATTTTCTTTCAAAACCTTTCGACTTCAATTGAAGCTACCTTTTAACTTTGTCGAAAGCTCTACTTCGAAAGTTTTGGGCATACTTAAATTAGAAAACAAGGGTAAATCACCTAAGTCGAAGGCTCTCTTCCGAAAGCATGGTGAATCGGCTAATTTTAGAACAAGTAAACCTTTCGACTTTATCTGAAGGTTCAAATCAAAGCAAAACAAAAGCGGCAGTAACATTTGGACTGTGTCGAAAGGTTTCAAAACAAAATTGTGATAAAATAGCAGTAACCTTTCGACTGTGTTGAAAGGTCTAAAACCTATATTTTAAACATTTGACCTGGTCCAAAGCAACCAAGTCAAAAACTCTTATTCGAAAGCAAAGCAGGGTATCTTTGGTTTATAAAACAAACACAGTTCAACCTCTTTGGCAACCAACCTTTCAACATAGAACCCTTCGACTTTGTCCAATTCATTACGTACCAAGTAACTTGATACCATATGCATTGGTTTGACCTTGTCGAAAGCTATGAACCTCTCAACCTTGTCGAAAGGTCTGGGTCAGAAGGTCTGATACTAAATTAGCTGAAACATGCTAAAAGCATGATTTTCTTATTTTTAACTTAAAAAGGATAACTTTTCAACTAACCTGCCTTTGTTTGTCAAAATCTTATTGGTTAACAAATGTTTTTCTAAAAAGTGCTACCACTATTTTCAGAATTAAATAATCATTTTATTTTATAAACTGTCCATTCTCCTTAATTAAATCTATAAAACAATTAAGTCCCATACCTTAAACAATTTTATATATTCATCAAATCACTTAGGAAAATCCCAGAAAATCTATTTTAATATGTTTCCCAACATATAAAAATTACAAACCCAAATAATTATTATTTTAGCCATAATTAATTTATAACCCAATAAATCATTTTCTTCACTAGAAAATTAATATAAAATCCACATAAATTCAGAAAATTATGAAAATTGAAACCCATCTCCAAAATCATGTTTTCTATAACATAAAATTTTCCCATGGCATTTAAAAATCATTTCTTCTCGGTTTTACCCTAAAACCGTATATATCCTTTTTAGAAAACTTGTTTAATCCATATAAATCATGATTCAAGATATCATCATTCAATATATCATAAAAATAGATTTACCCTAAAATCTGAAACCATATGATTATAAAACTAAAACAGAGATGTAGAAATTTTTATTTACCTTAGATTGGATAAGTAAATTGAAGTTTGGTTGAGATTGATTCCTTCTAACTTGAATCCTAAGCTTTAAGTTGATTTTCTCTTCTCTTCTTCCTAATGGTCGGCCTTGCTTCTCACGGTTATAAAATTTTGTTTTAAATAAAATGAATGTGTATGACCTAATGAGAATAGTATAAGGGTGGGAAGTGTATTTATTTACCCTAATGCACTTATGTTTAATTTCCTAACCATTTATACAAGTTCATTAGATTTTAAGTAAGCATGGCCACCTAATTTATTAATCAACCTCAATATCCTTATCTACATTACTCTATTTAATTTATTCTAATTAAATCTCCTGAATAATGTCAATAAAATTAGAGGTGTTACAGGCTCCCCTCCTTAAAGGATTTCGTCCTCGAATCAATGAGGACTAACTAGCAAATGTAGCAATCATTTGTAACATCTCCTAGCAACCAATCTATGTAAATCTACTATAGACATACAATCAAGACAGATCAGGATAAGCCTCTTGAATCATGTCCTCCGTCTCCCAAGTACAATCTTTCCTGTTGTCGCTTCACTGAACCGTCACCAACTTGATCGTCTTGGTCCTCAATTTTTTCTCCTCACTCGCTACAACCCGAATTGGTTGTCTAACAAAAGTTAAATCTGGCTCTCTACCAAATTCTCCAACTCTGTCCAAGGAATAGTAACCACTGGATCATGCACATGCTTACGAAGATGAAACACATGGAATACATTATGGACACTTGGCAAACTGCTCAACAACTCTACTCTGTAAGCGAGCTTTCCAACCCTTTCTATAATCTGGAATGGACCAACATACCTCGGGGCCAACTTTCCCGATTTTCCAAATCGTACTACACCCTTCATTGGTGATACTTTAATGAAAACCCTGTCTCCCACTGAGAACTCTAATTCTTTACGCCTCTTATCTGCGTAACTCTTCTTCCGAGATTGAGCTTCCTTCATCCGTCATTGGATTAACTCAATCTTTTCTGCCGCCTCTCTAACCAAATCTGGACCTAAGACCAATCTGTCTCTAGTCTCCAACCAACATACTGGAGATTTGCATGGTCTTCCATACAAAGCTTCAAAAGACGTCATTCCTATAATAGTCTGATAACTATTATTATAGGATAACTCAATCAAATGTAGGTGATCTTCCCAAGATCCACCAAAGTCCAATACGCAAGCTCTTAACAAATCTTCCAAGACTTTGTTAACTCTTTCCGTTTTCCCATCAGTCTGTGGATGATAAGCGGTACTCATGTTGAGCTTGGTTCCTAAAGCTTAATGTAGAATCTTCCAGAACTCAATAGTAAACGAAGAATCTCTATCACTGATAATACTACTAGGAATCCCGTGTAGTCTAACCACATTCTTCATAAATAACTTCTCCAAAATAGGTGTCGTCCTAGTTGACTTTACTGGAATGAAATGGGCACTCTTAGTCAATCTATCCACTATAACCCATATGCTTTCATTTCCTCTCCTTGACCTTGGCAACCCATCTATAAACTCCATCGATATCGAACCCCATTTCTAGACTGGAATATCTAAAGGCTGAAGTAACCCAATTTGCTTCTGATGTTCGGCTTTCACTTTTTGACAGTTAACACATTGCCTAACCCACAAGCCAACATCCCTCTTCATGCCTTCCTAATAAAATCTCCTCTTCATGTCTTGGTACATCTTGGTTCCTCCAGGATGAATTGTAAACTTCGATCGATGACATTCCTCTACAACTTTCCTCCTTAAGTTCTCTATATTCGGAACGCAGAGTCGTTCCTTCTTTTTCAACCATCCTCTATGGTCAAGAACAAAATCCTTTTGGTCATCAATCTCTGATCCTTCCTTAAGCCTTCTAATCCTCTCGGCTAAAACTGGATCTTCTGTTTTCTTAGAAGCTATCCTCTCGAGGCGAACTTCTAAACAAAATAACATGGCAGTACTTCCACTAGAACTAGCAGTCGATCTTAACTACACACCACAACTGGCTAAGGGTTCTAGATCCTTCCATTCTGCCAACATCACTAACACCACGTTTTGATGTTTTCTACTCAGAGAATCCGCTACCTTATTTCCTTTCCAAGGAGTATACTCTATACCGAAATCATAAGCAACCAAAAACTCTAGCCATCTCTACTACCTCATATTCAACTCCTTGTGAGAGAATAAATACTTTAATGACTTATGATCGGTATACAACTCAAATCTCTCAAGCAAAAGATAATGCCTCCAAATCTTCAAGGAAAAAATCACCACCGCCAACTCCAAGTCATGAGTAGGATATCAACTTTGTGTGATCTAAGCTACCTAGATGTGTAAGCAATAACTTTGCCCTTCAGCATCAATATTGTTCCCAATCTAGTGCCACATGCATCACTGTATACTACTAACCCTTGGTTACCATTTGGGACTACTAAAACTGGCACATTGGTTAACAAATGCTTTAACTTAAGGAATGCTACCTCACATTTATCAGACCAAACAAACTTCACGTCCTTCTTGGTTAACTTAGTCAAAGGTGTCGCTATCCGCGAGAAGTCCTTGATGAATCTTCGCTAATAGCCAGCAAGTCCAAGAAAACTCCTTATCTCGGTTACCATCTTTGGTCTCTTCCAATCATTAATAGCTTCAATCTTAACTGGATCGATTGACAATCCTTCTTCTGAAACTACATGACCAAGAAACTTAACTTCTCTCTTCCAGAAATGACACTTGGAAAACTTCGCCTTCAGTTGATTCTACCTCAGTGTCTCCAAGACCACTCTAAGATGAATCTCGTGCTCTCTTTCATCTTTAGAGTACACCAAAATGTCATCTATAAATACCAATACAAACCTATCCAAGTGCCTTCGAAAAACCCAGTTCATCAAATCAACAAAGAAAGCAGGCACATTAGTCAATCCAAATGGCATCACCAACCACTCATACGATCCATATCTAGTTCGAAATGCCGTCAAAGGAGTGCTATCCTCCGCCACTATCAACTGATGGAACCCCATCGCCAAATCTAATTGGGAAAATACTCTAGTTCCACTCAATTGATCAAACATATCATTTATCCTTGGCAAAGGGTACCTATTCTTGATTGTCCTTTCGTTTAACTTACGATAGTTGATGCACATTCTTGACGACCCATCTAGTTTCTTCACAAACACCGTGGCTGCTCCTCAAGGTGAACTTCTTAGTCTAATAAAATTTCTTTCCTTAAGATCCACTAACTACACCTTCAATTCCTTCATCTCTATTGGTGTCATCCTGCTAGGTGGTCCACTGACAGGTTCAGCTCCCGGTACAAGGTCTATCCGAAGCTCAACAGCTCGTTTCGGGGGTAATCCAGTAACTGGCTCAAATACATCTGCAAATTTTCTCGCTACACGAACCTGATTAAGCTCATCTCCAACCTCCATGGCACTTGACAAAGCATCAACACTTCTACTGGAATTCTCCACTGAGAAGATGATTCGGTTATGACTATCTGGGTACTTCAATGAGATTTCCCGATCTTGGCAAAATATCCTAGCGTCATACTTACCCAACCAATCCATACCCAAAATAATGACGAAATCTACGAAATAAAAAACATACATGCTGCATGCAAACTTATGACCTAACAAACCAAGTTCTAATTGATCACATCTCATCCCAAGTGTTGCATACCCACCTATTGGATTTGCAACCCTTAAGGAAGTAACAAGGTATGTGTGTTCTATGTATAACCTATCAACCAAATGCTAAGATATAAATGAATGTGATGCTCCGGTATAAAACAATACCCTAATTAGTATGCTATAAATCAAAAGCATACCTTCCATCAAAGACTTTCCTTTCTCAGTAGCAGTTGGTTTAGACGATGATGGTTCCAAAGCAAAGACCTTTCCTTTTCCTGCCTTGGCAACTTCAGGACACTTGTTCTTGTAATGCCCCATCTGGTTGCAATCATAGCATTGCACATTCTGCTTCCCCACAACCAACTTTCCATCTCCCGAATGACACTCATTTGCATAGTGACCTTTCTTATCACACTTGTAGCAAACTATATCTGCTTCCTCTTTCTTGGCTGCTCCTTCTTTCTGAGCGCCCTTCTTCTCGAAAATCTTCCTCTTCATCCCCTGAGGACCGTGGGATTCAATTAGCTTCTCTCTAGCTGAAATAGCAAGCATTTCCTCATAGCGAATGGCCATCTCCACCACAACATTAAAAGGATCTCGGATATGGGCCATAGTCATTCTGGCTAGCTCTGGCCTTAATCCTTTAATGAATCTTTCATTCCTTCTCACATCTGTGTCTACCAAATCATAACCATATCGAGATAGCTCATCAAACGTAGCAGCATACTTGATCACAGACATATCTCCTTGGACAAGATCTATAAACTTCCTTATCAATGCTGACTTGGCAACCTCAGACAAGAACCTCTGCTCAAACCTCCTCCTGAAGTCAACCCAAGTCAACTCTTCCTCCGGCACTCCGGCCGTCACACTATTTCACCAATGAAGCGCTAACCCCTGCAACTGTCTAGAGGCTA
This sequence comes from Allium fistulosum, assembly GCA_030737815.1. Lineage (NCBI taxonomy): Eukaryota > Viridiplantae > Streptophyta > Magnoliopsida > Asparagales > Amaryllidaceae > Allium > Allium fistulosum. The sequence goes on from CM060901.1 coordinate 457,696,201, forward strand.
GTCTTCTCTTCTCTCCATCATTCAAGCCTAAATCTGCAAAGATCCTCTCACAGTTCAACAGCCAGTTCTGTACTTCAACAACATCTTCCGTTCCAACAAACGACTTTCCTCTCAAAGTGATATAGTCTCTACTCAGCTTAACATAATTATAACCAGCTGGAACTACAGGATTAGCTCTACCAACATTACCTGCAGCTCCCGCTTGCCAAAGATTAGCCAACAACTGATACACCATCCCCACATCTACTGGCGTATTTCCAGCACCTACATTGGCCTCAGCATTTTGGTTAGCATTAGCCGGTCGACCTTGGTTTCTCCAAGTATTAGGTTGAGCATTTCCATTAGTAGTGGTGCTTCCTCCACCTAGATTTCCTCTTCCGTTTCCTGCCTCCATATCCTCTTTCTCATATATCTGCATACGAGCCATGGTAAGATATAGAAGAACGGTCTACGAGAGAGGGGAATACGCACTTAGATATATACCTATATATCAAATACAAGTACGTTACTATAGCGTTAACCGAAACCCCCATCTTATTTTTTTATAAATTCATTGGATTATGTTTCAAAAAGCTTTTAGATTTATCTTTTCTATTAAAGTTTCATAAAGCTATGCTTTGATACCAACTTGTAACATCCCCTTACTTGGAGGTCCAAAACTAACGGCTACGGATGCTGCAGTCATCCATAGTTATTAATCTTCGGCGACCAAATACGGCGGTGCTAGATACATTGATACACAAATCACAGAAATATGGAAAAAATTTACAATTCAACAAAAAATATTTCCACATTCAAATCAAAACATTTCAAGTTCATTACATAATCCCAAAATTACGTTAACCACGTTCAGCAAAATATAATTATTACAAGTACGCCAAGAGCGACATATGAAGATGCCCCCTTAGTTGGTCAAAGTATATAGTAAGGTTAATAAATCCACCTTTACAAATAAAACACACAACGGAGAGAAAAATCTAGATATCTGTCTGCCTCTTGCACGTCCCCGGAAGCTTTATTCGTCTAAGAAGAGAACCTGGAAACCCTAATCCTCAAACTACTCAAAATCAATTGAGTACCCCAAGAGTTTAAGGGGAAAACAAAAACTTCGAGTCAGATATAAAGCCTGATATGAATAATAATCTAACATCTCAATCCTTTTTAGATATCTAGTGGGACCACACCGCCTAGCGGAATGGGTTTTCCCCTCACTAGTATCCTAAAACCTTTATAAAGCCATATACTGTGCTCCTGCATTCATAAGGGTTAAAACATACATTTTCAAAATATGTTGATGATATGCATACTTTTAAACATTTAGGATTTTCCAATCCCCTATTAGATTTTATTTTGCCTCAAAGATAGACTATCCATCCTATATTCATTTTACTTAAGCGGATGTGGACTATCCATCTCACATCTCATAATTTTCCTAGGAAGACCATAAACCCTTCATTAAACATATGGAGACTATCCATCCCCAACATGATGTTGACTATCCATCAACCATCCCATAGTTTTCCTAGGATTACTATGAACCCTTCTTCGATCACATGGAGACTATCCATCTCTAGCTTGATGGTGACTATCCATCATACATCCCATAATTTTCCTAGGATAACTATGAACCCATCACTCGACCATTTAACTCATGTTATCCACATGAATCTAATTATCTCATGTTATCCGCATGATTAACCTATTGCCATTAGTATCCCTAATTTAGGTTATATCCATTTATAATTTACATTATTATCCCCAATGATTGTCAAAACATATAAGTGTTGATGTGCCCAACTATTGTGTTGAACTCATTAAACCCACCCCGGTATCCCCAAGATTAAATAGCATTTATTTTATAAGGTTAAAAGAAAACAATTTTTTAACCCCCTTTGAAAGTGTCCCCTTCGAAAGCAACCTTTCGCCCCTTCGAAAGCATAAACCATAAATTTTAAAACAATAGGTTCTAGCCTTTATAATACTTTAAAACCCCTCCTTTGAAACCTTTCGACTTAGTTGAAGTATCATTAAGTAAGAGTGGAAGCACAGCTCCTAAAACATTTGTAAGTATACCTTTCGAAAGCATTGGAAATCAAACCTTTCGAAACTATTGGAACTCAAACCTTGCGAAACCATTCAACCTTTTAAAACATAAACCTTTCGAAAGCTTACTGGGTTCAATTTAAAACATGCAGAAAATTTTCTTTCAAAACCTTTTGACTTCATTGGAAGCTACCTTTCGACTTTGTCGAAAGCTCTACTCCAAAAGCTTTGGGCATACTTCAATTAGAAAACAAGGGTAAATCACCTAAGTCAAAGGCTCTCTTCTAAAAGCATGGAGAAGCGGCTAATTTTAAAACAAGTAAACCTTTCGACTTTGTCGGAAGGTTCAAATCAAAAATAAACAAAAGCCGCAGTAACCTTTCGACTGAGTCGAAAGGTTTCAAACCAAAATAGTGATAAAACAGCAGTAACCTTTCGAGTGTGTTGAAAGGTTTAAGACCTTTATTTTAAACATTTGACCTGGTCGAAAGCAACCAAGTCGAAAGCTCTTATTCGAAAAAAAAACATGCTATCTTTGGTTTATAAAACAAACACACTTCAACCTTTTTGGCAACCAACCTTTCACTTAGAACCCTTCGACCTTGTCTAATTCATTACATACCAAGTAACTTGATAACATATGCAATGGTTCGACCTTGTTGAAAGTTCTAGGTCGGAAGGTCTGATACCAAAATGGCTGAAACATGCTAAAAGCGTGATTTTCTTGTTTTTTACTTAAAAAGGATAACTTTTCAACTAACCTGCCTTTATTTGTCAAAATCTTATTGGTTAACAAATGTTTTTCAGAAAAGTGGTGCCGCTATTTTCAAAATTAAATAATCATTTTATTTTATAAAACGCCCCTTCTCCTTAGTTAAAATATAAAACATTTAAGTCCCATTTCTTAAATAATTTTATATATTCATCAAATCATTTGAGAAAAATATGGAGAAATCCTAGAAAATCTATTTTAATATGTTTCCCAACATATAAAAATTTCGAACCCAAATAATTATTATTTTAGCTGTAATTAATTTATAATCCAATAAATCATTTTCTTCACTAGAAAATTAATATAAAATCCACATAAATTCAGAAAATTATGGAAATTGAAACCCATCTCCAAAATCATGTTTTCTATAACATAAAATTTTCCCATGGCATTTAAAAATCATTTCATCTCGGTTTTACCCTAAAACCATATATATCTTCTTTTTAGAAAACTTGTTTAATCCATATAAATCATGATTCAAGCATATCATCATTCAATACATCATTAAAATAGATTTACCCTAAAATCCAAAACCATATGATCATAAAACTAATATAGAGATGTAGAAATTATTATTCACCTTAGATTGGATAAGCAAATTGAAGTTTGGTTGAGATTGATTCCTTCTAACTTGAATCCTAAGCTTTAAGTTGATTTTCTCTTCTCTTCTTCCTAATGGTCGGCCTTGCTTCTCACGGTTATAAATTTTTATTTTAAGTAAAATGAACGTGTATGACTTAATGAGAGTAGTATAAGGATGGGAAGTATGGTTATTTACCCTAATGCCCTTATGTTTAATTTCCTAACCATTTATACAAGTTCATTAGATTTTAAATAAGCACGACCACCTAATTTATTAATCAATCTCAGTCTCCTTATCTACATTATTCTATTTAATTTATTCTAATTAAATCTCCTGAATAATGTAAACAAAATTAGGGGTGTTACATCATCTCACCCCAACTTTTCTATGCTAGGTGAGGTCCTCCTTTAATGGTGTTTATGACCAGTCTTCTATCCATTCGCCTGGGTCCTTCTCCGATGGGCCAGGCGGTTTTCATTGAGCATATGGCCCTTGGGGTCCGGTAGGTTGATCGGCGTTATATGGTTTCATCATATACTATTGGAGTCTGTTGTTACTTATCAATTAGTCAATTAAGTCCATCAAATAAAGACATTCATTTGTGTTATGCCCATGAGTTTCATGAAAATGGCAATACTTCCCTGACCTTTTCTGTTGCTCGGCTGCTTCCCTCTTGGGTAGTTTGTTATATCGCTCAATTCCCTGAGCAACAAGATAGATGTTTTCCAAACTGCCATTCAACGGCGTATAATCCTCGGGTCTTAGATTCCTTAGATGTTTCTTGTCCCCATCACGCCTTCCATCACTCTGATTCCTCTTTTCATGATTTACATTTTTTCCCGCACTTCCTGCGGTGGTTTCAAAATTATTTCCATCGCATTTGACCATAAAATTACTTGAATCAACTCTTTCGATTGCTCATCGATGGGCTTTCCTTCAACCATACTTGCTTCTTCTAGCCTCGGAAACTTATTTGCCTTTCGATGGAATTCCTCCATAGTAGTGGGTTGCTTCATTTTTATCCACCCATCGAAATACATGTCCGGGTGGATGCCTCGGATTAGTGCTATGAATACAATATCTTCCTTCAGATTGCTTACTTCAATCAATGCAATGTTGAATTGGTTCAAGAACCCCTTCAAAGATTCCTTGGGTTATTGTGACAAGCTAGACAATGACATTACATCCTTTGGCCATGCAGCAGCCTGAACTACTCCAGAAACTTCTTAGCTAATTCATTAAACATCGATATAGAATTTGGCACGAGCCTACTAAACCACATAGAAGAAACTCCTTCCAAGAAGATAGGTAAACACCTAAAACGAACAGCGTCTGTAGCTCTAGCTCCTTCCATATACCATTCATATTTGACTAAGTGTTGTTTGGGATTAGTAGTAGAGTAATAGGACGACATTGTTGGCATGATGAACTTTCTTTGGTATTCTTCTCTCAAAATATTTTTAGTGAATGGGGTTCAGCTCGATGCAAAACCTCAATCTTTATCTTTCCTGCCCTTGCTTTCCTCCACCAATCATTTGACCATGTCAGCGATGCCTTCCTCGCTGGCAGTAATTTGAATGTCGACTATCAAGGGCTACACTGAGTGTTTTACTCCGCAAATATGACTAGCACCCTATACCACTGGCACCAGTAGTATATAAATAGTGTGCAGCTGTCGTGCTCGGCTGATATAGGCCGATCATTAAGATCGAAAGAAATTAATATAGCATACAACATGTTGTATATCTCAAACCACATGGATTCAAAATATAATATCACATATACAACAGAAAAGATAGTAATAACAATATGAGAAGACCACCATCATCAAAGTATAATATCCACAGAGTTATACATCAATAGTAGAGTTTATACAACGAAAAACAAACTCAATGACTCTCTCAAATACAAATGCTAAGCAGTTACAGCTAAGGCTGCTCAGTGTTGCACAACGGAATAAGCGCAGACTCCATATATGTATATAATACGAGATAGCTTCATCTAGCTCATCCTCCGAACAACTATTGCATCACCTAGACCTGTATCCAGTCTACTCATTTAAGAGTACCCAAGATAATAAGAAACAAAGCATAGAACCTTGGGTCAGACTATAGTCCGGAGTGAGCGGTAAATGAGTCACAAAATACTATATAAGTAAATATGGTAAGGAACAAGAGTACACGAACCATACATGACCTGTCACTGCAACCAATGAGTTAGCATATAAGACTATAATATGCTACTCTACAATATCATAAAGGTACACCACATACCAAATAAAGGATATCAGTCTTCTAGGTATTCCTATCTCCAATACCTACTTCCCCTGACACCTATGAGTGATAGCCTACTAAAAAAAACCAAAGCATCTATAACATCCATAACAATCCTAAACATCACTCCTTGTGCTCTGAATACATAATAACTCATATGACACCCAAGCTAGGGGCTAGTGGAAATCCCGGCTCTCTGTTGTACTCTCATATCTTGCAGCCCAAAGCTAGATACATGTCTTGCAGCCAAAAGCTGGACACTAGACCTAAAGCGACAGGTTCAAGGTATGAAGGTATCTCAATTGACCTATGGGCATCCCCAGTTAAAATATCCCTGGATCGAGTACAACTGAAAACTCTCCGAGCATCAATGATTCCTTAGCACATACACTCGAGCCCACCTTTGCTCTATTTGGATACCGAGCCCTTCTTGCTCAAACCAGTTTCCATTATTCACGGGGAACCCTTCCACATTCCCCGATTATACGGCTCCTTACGAGCCATCATTTTCGGAGCCTACTCCCAACATGAGCCAACTTCGAAGACCATAACTTTTCATCATGTTGTTATATCGTCATCTAACCTAATATGAACGAGCCAACACCTCCAGCACGATCTATAGAGCATTCCCTTCCTGTCCTGAAAGTTCCACATGCATATCATTTACCATGATAACTCAGACTGAGTTATAGGTATAACTCAGTACCGAGTTATAGGTATAACTTGGTGTCGAGTTATACACTTATCCAACTAATGGGTAATTCCTCTTCCATGTCTAGAGTACTCCCCTTCCAGTGCCTTGGACCCCGACTCATCCACCTTTGATAATTCGTCCCCAAATCCAAACTTCACTTCTAAGCTCTAGAGATAAATTGGTATAACACCCAATCCTTAGTCAAATATCCTGCGTCTTGCTATGCAATACCTCATCTAGCCAAGCTCTATCCATCCATGTTAACCATTGAATCATAATCTCCTTCCCCATAACTCGGTACCGAGTTATAAGCATAACTCGGTGCCGAGTTATGTACTTAGATCCAATTAAGTTGTGACTCGTCATGCGTCTCCCGACCATACTCCAGAGCATATTACCAAGTTCCATCCAATTCTGACCAACTTACCTTCCGATTTTCTCTATTCTCCGACCAATTTTTCTATGCATCACAACAGTAGAAACAACATCAAATCATATCATCCAAACATAGGATAAAAGCAATTTTCATCCAATCAAACTTGCAATCCATCAAAATAAGATAAACAAGGCAATTTCTAACATAGATCTTCATATGCATGAAAATATGAACATAAATCAAGGTGATTTCTAATCAATCTATATCATATGCATGGATTAACCTGTCAATAAAGTTAGAAAAGGTGTTTATGACCAAAAACAATTTAAAACATGTTGACTCTTATAATTCTACCATATAAGCATGTATAGCATAGTGAGAAGGCATAAACCACTCATTAATTACCAAATTCAACCAACTTGTAAGTAGATCTAATCTAGACAGTGAAGAAAAGTACTCTAAATCAAGCAATTTGATGGTCCATAGCTTCTAATTGAGGATCCAATCTCTAATCCGCAATCTATTTTAATTTAGATCAACTTGGGTAATTTTGGATGGAATTAGGATGGACCTAGGTCTAATTGTGGTTTCGACCTGATTTAGAATGAGAGGAAAAAGTTTTAGTTTGACTTTTCAACCTTCTACTTATAGTGTTCTCTAACTGGACTATTGGGCTTACTAACGAGCTTAGTTAATTGCACACTAATCTTGACCAAGAGCTTTAAAAACTTAAAGCATGCATAACTTTCTAATTGTATGTCCATTTTTCTGTTATGACCACACTGTGGAATGGGAAACCATCATCCTGAAGCAATGGTACTGGTTTGAGACCCTAATTTGACTCATATCTAAAGTTATAGCCCAAAGAGAATTTTTAGCATCAAAATGTTCACATATTCGAAAAAAATCATAGGTGTGTAAAATGTCTCAAATAGTTATATCCCAAAATTATAGAATCATATGACTTCATACAATTTTTTTTTACGATACTCCGATACGTAAAATATGGGTCACTACATCTCCCTCTCCTTTATGAGTTTCATCCTTGAAAGCCCCAAACGAGCCAAAGTATAATCAACCATGGTCATCCCACATGCCTACAAATCATAAGCAACAATCATACATATCAAACAAGCAGCCATGCAACCAGTAGTATAGGTAGCCTATCCTAGCATGTAGAATATTAACCTATCAAATAGAACATATAATGGTGAAAGTAGATACAATAAACTGTTTATCTTACTATTCAAAGAACTTTGGACATGTATTCCTAATGATCTCTACCGTCTCCCATGTACAGTCGTTGTCACTTCTGCTCCATTGTACCTTCAATAACGTCACTGTCATTCTCCTAAGTTGTTTCATATCTACCCAACAATACGAAGTGGCCTACGAGGTATAGAAACTTCTGATTCTACCTCAACATCTTCTAGCTGATCCAGTATGTTCATCACGCCAGAGTCATGCACAAACTTTCATAGATAAGAGACATGAAAAATGTGGTACACGCTAGCCATTTTCTGATGTAAGTCGACCATGTATGCTAGCTTTCCAATTCTCTTGACTATCGAAAAAGGACCTATGAATCTTGGTGCCAATTTCCATTTTCTACCGAATCAAACTACATTCTTTAGAGGAGAAACCTTTACAAACACCATATCTCCAACTGAAAACTCTAACTCTCTTCCTCTCTTATGCTCATAGCTTTTCTATCAATCCTGAGTAGCTTTTACTCGTTGTCGAATGACGTCAATCTTCTTCAAAGTCTCTCTAATCATATCTAGCTCAAGTATTAGTTTCTCCCCCGCCTTCCACTAATATGAAGGAGCGTTACATGGTCAGCTATACAATGCTTCATACGAAACCATACCAATAATCGACTGATAGCTGTTGTTGTATGCAAATTTCACCAAACGCAAATGATCATTCCATGACCCCCCAAATTCTATAATGCATGCTCGGAAGGGATCTTCCAATATATGATTTACTCTTTAGGTTTTCCCATCCATTTGCAGGTGATAAGCTGTACTAAGGTGCAGGTCCATCCCTGATGCCTCTTGTAAGCCCTTCCAAAACCCACTAGTGAACAATGGGTCTCAATCGCTCACAATAATCTTTGGCACACCATGAAATCATATTATCCACTTTACATATAACTCTTCCAGCTTGGATGCGCTCCTACTTACTTCATTGCTTTAAACCTTGCACTCTTGGTCAATCGATCAACTATGACCCAAATGTCATCGTACCCTGAAATGACCCACTTAATTTTTTTTATATACATATAGTGGCCATTTAAACAAGAAAATATTTCATTCCAATTTTCTTCTATCCAGGATCTTTATGCCAATAAGAATATTGGTTTGCTTAAATCATCTTAAACTTATATATATAAGGATATATAAGCTACTTCCTACTTGAACCGGAGTACAAAAGTTTGGAAGAACAAATCTGTTTGGGGATCATTTTAAAGAAATAATCCAAACATAGCAACTATGTTTCAAAAACCAGGTCTTCTAAATATACATAGATTATTGCATGACCATTGGTTTCAGGTCTAAAGACTTGGCATTTTACATGTATTTCCATAATTTTTTTACTGTATGAACAATGCTTTTGCTTGTGCATGTGTGTGTGCATGTTCCTGTGCATGTGTGTGTCAGAGGAAGTTTTAAGTGTTTAATTTTCTATTTCTTCTTGTTATCCAAAGTGACTGAGTCTCTCCTATATCTGGGTTGTAAAATAACATAACTAAAAATTTAGTTTAAAAGTTCTTGAGTGCTGGCTTAACCCAGACTCAATAAAATGGCTATGTTAGCCGTATTCAGTTTGTACTGTTTCATAACAAAACACATGTTATTTTGTTTTCTTTTCAAAGCAACTCAAACCTTTTCCTCTACCAGATCTTAAATCACCTAAACATGAGTTTTCCTATACCAACCACTTGATTGTATGTTCAATCCTTAAACCCTTTTAATCTCAGATTTTTCTACCACTTAAACTAACTGTTCTTAAAAGTTTTAGAGTTTCATTTCTTAGCAAAGTATTTGCAAAACAAAGCACATAGTTTCAGCTGATACATATGGGTTCAATACTTACAAAACAGTGGTTCTAACAATACAGTAATTTTCCAAGCAAATTTAAAACAAAATAGCTTAACATAGTTCAACATAAATATCTAATTTAACTTCAGCAAAGTCTTTAAATATAGCATCCAATTCCTTAAGAAGTTAACTCATCCAAAGCTTGATCAATGAAATTCCTATTTTCCTACATAATCACCATGAACTGCCTCATACAAATATGAGACACCCAATGGTTCATAAACACAAAAGGGTCAGACTAATGTCTAGTATGAGTAATCTACCCGAAAACATGATTTTTATATGACTTTTATTTATATTCAATTACTTTGAATGAATTAAGAAACTCAGTATCATCCCTGTGCATGTTTTTGTGAGGCATGTGCATTCATATCAGTACAAATCAAATTATGTATGATCCAAGTAATTTAGTTCAGAGAAAACAATCATAAGATTCACTAATAAAACATCATAAACCAACCAATGCAATCATCAATTCAGTCATCAAGCCCTCTTACAAATTTACTGGCCATCAGGGACTTCACCCAAGCCTCACCTGAACCTATTCCTATTGTTCACTATCAAGTGTCATATGGTCTTTAGCTACTTTCTCTTGTTAAACCACACACTGCCTGGTACATTTCTTTGTTAACCCAGCACACTCAGGCCCCTGGATATAATATACCATGTGTGAGCTTGCAATGTTCACCTTGCCAAGCTATATTTTGTAGCCCTAAGATCCAAAGTCCTTAGTTAAATTACTAAGTGTTATTTCCTTTTTCATAATTGTGCTAAACCCCTCTGCATCTCACTTTTCAATCAGAGAAAAATAAACAAATCAACCAACATGTATTCATCCAGAGATTGGTAAGTCATGATCTCAGAAGCAAACATTTAATCATGAAAACAGATGTGATTTCTTAGCATATTATTTTGCCTATGGGTTTCAATGGATCAAGTTATAAACATATGGTCATAAATAGTTTACTAGTTATCTCTTCTTACCTATGGTTCAATCAGATCCTTATAAATCTTGAAGATCTGGCTAAACCATAAGTATATACTTTGATTTGGGTAGTTCATAAAACATAGAAGCTCAGCACATGTATAACATTGCACTTCTACATTTTTCTTTGTTTCAGTTAACATGAGACATAAGCAACAACACAATGTTGCAACCCCATATTTCCTTCCATTTTCAGACCATATATCTACAACATGAACCTTGGGATTTAATAAATAACTTTATGAAGAAAACCCATAAAAAGAAATCACTCCATCTCAAATTAATTCACAGCATAAATAACCATTTTAAACATGAAATCCAGGACTCTTATTTTTTATAGGTAAATTACTATGAAGGGTTTTACACTTGAACAGATCATTAACAACCAAAGTCATCAAATCATAAAATGAACATAACTTGCAACAGTGAATTATTAATTCAAATAGGCTGCCTCAATATTCAGGACTTAATGCCAAAGTTTTCAGTGAGGCTACTCACTCTTAATTCCTTTTTCCTAAGCCTTGCTTTTCTTTTGATCCTCTGCTTTCCTCTAACTCTAATGGTCGGTGCTCCTTATTTTCTCTGGCTTATGTTTTTACTTTTTCCTTTAGGTTATTAAGAGCAAATGTGTCTGTTCTCACTACACTAAGCCTCCTTATATAAACCCTGACTGTTACTAGGGTTTTATGGAATTACTCAATGTCAGTTTTACCCCATAATATGATCTGCCTTACACTTGATTTATAAAAAGAAAAGGGTATGTGGTCCTTGTTATATTTTTCCAGAAATAAACCTTATTCTTTTAATCTTACCCCGGGTCATGTTATATGCATGACTTTAATTTTTTTTCTCCTAAGCAAAAAGAATTGCTGGAAATGGATAAAGTGTTTATTTAATGGTTCATACCATTTCCATGCAATCTTTGTTTTTCTCTCTTCTTTTTACCTGCAGTGCCTGCCTGTATACTTGTATAACATATGTATGCCTATTTTTTCCTAAGCCTCTTTTTATTTTTCTTTCTTTCTTTAAATAATTTTAAGTTTATTTCTGCCTAGCTTTTATTTTCCTTGTGCCAGATTTATTTAAAGACAAAATCCTATCTTCATGCATATGTATTTCTAAATTAGTTATTTAACTTATATATATTGATTTCTGCCTATTTTATTATGCAGAAACTGTGTGCATGTATGTGCACTATCTTGTGCACATATACATGTTTTAAACCATATATCTGCAAATCAGTTTCCTATTCCTATCTTTTCAATGCAATTTTTAAACAAATATAAACTAAATAAAATCATGAATCTGCTCACAAAATCAGGGTTATCACATATACCCCTCCTTTTAGGAATTGTGTCCCATAATTCTTTCATACTTAACTTAAGTATCATTACTCCAGAAAAATCAATTTTCTGATCTCAAACCATTCTTAAGCCAATCATTTGATTAAACTCTAGGCATATCAAAACAAAAATCACAATGCAATTCAATCAAAACATTCATCAGTATATATATATATATATATATATATATATAAATTTACCTCTCATTCAATCAAACAGTTGTGGATAATCATTTCTGATTTTATCCTCCACTTCCCATGTGCAATCATTTGGGTCAAAACTCCATTGCACTTTCACTAATTTAATTTCTTTGTTTCTCAATTTCTTGGTTTCTCTAGAAACTATGCCCACTGGCTCTTTTTCATAGATCATCCTGGGATCAATCTGCACATCCTTAGAGGATTCTAGGATTGCCTCCTTATCATGAACCCATCTTCTTAGTTGAGACACAAGAAAAACATCATGCATTTCTCTCATTTCTTCTGGCAACTCTAGCTTATAGGCTACAGTTTCTATTCTTTCTAAAATTTTATATGGCCCTATATATCTAGGAATCAACTTTCCTTGTTTCCCAAACCTTAGAACCTTTTTCATGGGTGATATATTGATAAATACATAATCTCCAACATCATATTGTACTGCCTTTCTTCTTTGATCTGCATATTTCTTTTGCCTATCTTGGGCAGAAGCAATTCTTTTTCTGATTAAAGCTATCTTCTCAGAAGTTTCCTTCACATTTTTTGGTCCTAAGATCACTTTTTCCCCAGATTCAAGCCAACTTGAGGGTGATAAACATGGTCTCCCATAGAGAGCTTCAAAGGGTTCCATGCCTATGCTACTATGATGGCTATTGTTGTATGCAAATTCAGCTAAAAAGATATGATCCTCCCAACTTCCTCCCCAATCCAATACACAAGCTCTTAACATGTCTTCAAGCAATTTGTTCACAATTTCTGTTTGACCATCAGATTGAGGATGGTATGCTGTGCTTAAGCATAAATCAGTCCCCATTGCCTTGTGAAAACTCTGCCAAAATTTTGAAGTGAAGATGGTGTCTCTATCACTTACTATGGTCTTTGGTATGCCATGTAGTCTAACCACTTCCTTGACAAACAACTGAGCTAGTGTACATGCATTTCTTTCTGATTTTACTGGTATAAAGTGGGCTGACTTGGTTAACCTATCAACCACTACCCAAATACTATCATTTCCCCTCCTAGTTCTATACAAACCATCAATGAAATCCATTGATATGTCTTCCCATTTCCACTGTGGTATTTGCAAAGGTTGAAGCATCCCTGAGGGTTTTTGATACTCGGCCTTCACCTGTTGGCAAACCATACATTTAGATACATAGGTTGCCACTGCATTCTTCATACCACTCCACCAATAATCCCTCTTGAGGTTGTGATACATTCTTGTGCTTCCTGGGTGTATAGTGTATTTGCTTTTGTGATAAGCATCCAAGATTTCTTGCTTCAACTCATCAATTGCTGGAACACATATTCTTTTTCCTTTCTTCAAATGGCCTTGATCATTCAACTGAAAACCTTCCACCGCTTCACCATTTAACATCTGAGTTTTCTTTTCAAACAAAAATGGATCTTGGTCTTGTGACTTTACAACTTTATTCTTCAATTCTGACCCCAGAGTAATAAAACTTAATTTTCCCATTTCTACATTCTCACTGCATAGGCTCATGTTTTCTATATTATCACTTTCTATCTCTGAATCAATTAACAATGATAAAGTGTTAAACTCTTTTACCATCAATCTAGCCATGTTAGCATGTTGTCTACTTAGGGCATCTGCTACTTTATTAGCCTTACCAGGGGTGTATAATATTTCAAAGTCATATGAGGCTAGGAGTTCAATCCACCTTTGCTACCTCATATTCAATTCTTTTTGTGAAAATAAATATTTAAGTGACTTGTGGTCTGTGTAAACTTCAAACCTTGCCCCTAACAAGTAGTGTCTCCATAGCTTAAGAGCATACACTATAGTAGCTAATTCAAGGTCATGAGTAGCATATCTTACCTCAGTTGGTTTCAATTGCCTAGAAGCATATGCTATCACCTGATGTTGTTGCATCAATACTGCCCCAAGCCCTTATCCACTTGCATCAGTATACACCACCAAGTTTTCATTTCCTTCAGGCACTTTAAGGATTGGAGCTTGTACTAGTGCTTCGTTTATTTCCCAAAGGCTTTTTCACGCTCCTCAGTCCAAGTATACACTTGATTTTTCCTAGTCAATCTGGTTAATGGGATTGAAATTTTTGTAAAATCTTTTATAAACCTTCTATAGTAACCAGCCATTCCTATGAATGATCTGACCTTAGTGACATTGGTAGGTCTTTTCCAAGCTTGCACTGCAATGACCTTATTGGGATCTACAGATATTCCTTTTTCTGATATAATGTGGCCTAGAAAATTCACTTCATTTTGCCAAAAAGTGCATTTTGAAAACTTTTCTTTCAAGTCTTCCTGTCTCAATTTCTCAAATACCATATGCAAATGATTTTCATGCTCTCTGATTGACTTAGAATAAATTAGTATATCATCAATAAATATCAATACAAACTTATCCAAGTATTCTCTAAAAATTCTATTCATCAAATCAACAAAATAGGAAGGAGCATTTGTTAAGCCAAATGGCATTACTAAAAATTCATAAAGTCCATATCTTGTGTTAAAGGCTGTATACTTTATGCTTTCCTCTTCTACTTTCATCTGATGAAAGCCTGAAGCTAAATCAAGCCTAGAAAATATTTTTGCACCACTCAATTGATCAAAGAGATCATCAATTCTTGGTAGGGGATATTTATTTTTAACTATGACTTTATTTAATTCCCTATAGTCAATACATAACCTAAGGGATCCATCTTGTTTCTTAACAAAGACTACTGGTGCTCCCCATGATGAGCTACTGGGTCTAATAAAACTTTTTTCTTCTAGTTCAACCAATTGCTTTTTCAGTTCCATCAACTCCCTAGGCCCCATTCTGGTTGGTCTTTTAACTACTGGGCTAGCTCCTGGAATTATTTTGATTGAAAACTCAACTGGTCTGTGGTTTGGAACTCCTCTCACTTCACCAAACACATCAACATATTGATTCACTATGGGGATTTCTTCTAATGCAGGCATGGGTTTTTCATTAGACAATGTAAAAAGGTTGGCTATACTTCTATTCTTGTTTGCCTCACAAAGAACAACTATTCTTTGTCCATTAGAAATTTTCAATGATATGGTGGATGTCTCCACATTTATGATAGCCTTATATCTACTCAACCAATCAACTCCTAAAATAATCCCTATGCCCGGATATTGCAACACATATAGGTCTGACTCAAACACATCTCCTCCTATATTTAATCCTAGTTGCATACATATCATACCCAGAACACATGAACTACCTATAGGGCTTCTAATTAACAGTGGCTTATCAACAATCATACAATTCAATTTTAAATTTTGTGCAATATCATGGGAGATCAATGAGTGTGTAGCCCCGGTATCATACACTACTGCAAAAGGTATTGAGTGAATAAGCATAGTACCTTCAACTTGACCATGCTTTTCAACACTTGATCCCTCAGATGCCTTGCCTTTTCCTTCCAATGCCCCTAATTTTCCTTGCTTAAAATCTAGACAAATCCTCTTTATGTGACCTTCATTCCCACAATGGTGACATTTGAAGGATACAGGCCTAACATTTGTGCATCTATTCTTCATATGCCCCTCTTGGCCACAATTATAACAAGTAATCTTCTTCTTAATTTCAGCAGCCCTGACTTCTTCTGGTTTCTTGGTGGAAGCTATGTCTGTTTTCTTCTTATCATAAGGGTGAAATTTACCCTTTCCCTTTTTGTTTTGGTTATTCTTAAATGCCCTGAAATTCTCTCTAGCTTTATCATGTTGTTCAATGCTCAGAGTCAAATCTAAAACTTGATCAAAAGTCCTGTCCTTGTTTGGTAGCATGGCTCTACTAAGGCTAGGGTTCAGCCCTTGGATATATCTGCCATTCTTAGCCTCCTCAGTGGTGATGAGTACTGCACCATACTTTGCCAATGATTCAAACTTCTGAGTATAATTAGTGACACTCATAGTCCCTTGCCTTAATTTGATGAATTCCTCCAGCAAAGACTCTTTAGCTGATGCAGGGACAAATCTACCTTCCAGCATTGCTTTAAATTGATCCCATGTCACTTCTCCTTTAGGTCTTCCAGCTATGATAACCTCCCACCAATCCAAAGTTGCTCCTCTCAATTGCCTGGATGCAATTTGCCTCTTCCTTTGGTCTTCAACTTGCATGTCTGCAAAGATTCTTTCCAAAATTCCGAGCCAATTTTGAACTCCCATAACTCCTTCTGTGCCATCAAATTTTGCCTCCAAGATTGGTAAAAGTCTTGAGTAGTTTGGAAAGCTCCTCATGTGGATTTTCCTGCCTATTGCCTACTCCATCCCTTATGGCTCTCATGTATTCTTGCACATTCACCAGGGGTGGTTCACTTGTTCCTACATTCTGATGTCTGGGTCCTACCATAGCTCTATGGATATGACACTTAGGTTAGTCCATTTTGCCTAATACTCTTTAGATTAATTCATTTCAATCTATCCCTATATAGTTATTCCAAATATTATAGTATGAGCACTACCAAAACAAAACATCCAAGGCAATCAACACTTCCATGCATCCAATGCAAACAAGTTCATACAAATTTTGCTATGTTATTTAACAACCTGGCTCTGATACCAAATGAAATGACCAACTTAATTTTTTTTTTATATACATACAGTGGCCATTTAAACAAGAAAATATTTCATTCCAATTTTCTTCTATCCAGGATCTTTATGCCAATAAGAATATTGGTTTGCTTAAATCATCTTAAACTTATATATATGAGGATATATAAGCTACTTCCTACTTGAATCAGAGTACAAAAGTTTGGAAGAACAAATCTGTTTGGGGATCATTTTAAAGAAATAATCCCTACATAGCAACTATGTTTCAAAAACTAGGTCTTCTAAATATACATAGATTATTGCATGACCATTGGTTTCAGGTCTAAAGACTTGGCATTTTACATGTATTTCCATAATTTTGTTACTGTATGAACAGTGCTTTTGCCTGTGCATGTGTGTGTGCATGTTCCTGTGCATGTGTGTGTCAGAGGAAGTTTTAAGTGTTTAATTTTCTATTTCTTCTTGTTATCCAAAGTGACTGAGTCTCTCCTATATCTGGGTTGTAAAATAACATAACTGAAAATTTAGTTTAAAAGTTCTTGAGTGCTGGCTTAACCCAGACTCAATAAAATGGCTATGTTAGCCGTATTCAGTTTGTACTGTTTCATAACAAAACACATGTTATTTTGTTTTCTTTTCAAAGCAAATCAAACCGTTTCCTCTGCCAAATCTTATATCACCTAAACATGAGTTTTCCTATACCAACCACTTGATTGTATGTTCAATCCTTAAACCCTTTTAATCTCAGATTTTTCTACCACTTAAACTAACTGTTCTTAAAAGTTTTAGAGTTTCATTTCTTAGCAAAGTATTTGCAAAACAAAGCACATAGTTTCAGCTGATACATATGGGTTCAATACTTACAAAACAGTGGTTCTAACAATACAGTAATTTTCCAAGCAAATTTAAAACAAAATAGCTTAACATAGTTCAACATAAATATCTAATTTAACTTCAGCAAAGTCTTTAAATATAGCATCCAATTCCTTAAGAAGTTAACTCATCCAAAGCTTGATCAATGAAATTCCTATTTTCCTACATAATCACCATGAACTGCCTCATACAAATATGAGACACCCAATGGTTCATAAACACAAAAGGGTCAGACTAATGTCTAGTATGAGTAATCTACCCGAAAACATGATTTTTATATGACTTTTATTTATATTCAATTACTTTGAATGAATTAAGAAACTCAGTATCATCCCTGTGCATGTTTTTGTGAGGCATGTGCATTCATATCAGTACAAATCAAATTATGTATGATCCAAGTAATTTAGTTCAGAGAAAACAATCATAAGATTCACTAATAAAACATCATAAACCAACCAATGCAATCATCAATTCAGTCATCAAGCCCTCTTACAAATTTACTGGCCATCAGGGACTTCACCCAAGCCTCACCTGAACCTATTCCTATTGTTCACTATCAAGTGTCATATGGTCTTTAGCTACTTTCTCTTGTTAAACCACACACTGCCAGGGACATTTCTCTGTTAACCCAGCACACTCAGGCCCCTAGGTATAACATACCATGTGTGAGCTTGCAATGTTCACCTTGCCAAGCTATATTTGTAGCCCTAAGATCCAAAGTCCTTAGTTAAATTACTAAGTGTTATTTCCTTTTTCATAATTGTGCTAATCCCCTCTGCATCTCACTTTTCATTCAGAGAAAATAAACAAATCAACCAACATGTATTCATTCAGAGAGTGGTAAGTCATGATCTCAGAAGCAAACATTTAATCATGAAAACAGATGTGATTTCTTAGCATATTATTTTGCCTATGGGTTTCAATGGATCAAGTTATAAACATATGGTCATAAATAGTTTACTAGTTATCTCTTCTTACCTCTGGTTCAATCGGATCCTTATTAATCTTGAAGATCTGGCTAAACCATAAGTATATACTTTGATTTGAGTAGTTCATAAAACATAGAAGCTCAACACATGTATAACATTGCACTTCTACATTTTTCTTTGTTTCAGTTAACATGAGACATAAGCAACAACACAATGTTGCAGCCCCATATTTCCTTCCATTTTCAGACCATATATCTACAACATGAACCTTGGGATTTAATAAATAACTTTATGAAGAAAACCCATAAAAAGAAATCACTCCATCTCAAAGTTAATTCACAGCATAAATAACCATTTTAAACATGAAATCCACGACTCTTATTTTTCTGGGTAAATTACTATGATGGGTTTTACACTTGAACAGATCATTAACAGCCAAAGTCATCAAATCATAAAATGAACATAACTTGCAACAGTGAATTATTAATTCAAATAGGCTGCCTCAATATTCAGGACTTAATGCCAAAGTTTTCAGTGAGGTTACTCACTCTTAATTCCTTTTTCCTAAACCTTGCTTTTTTTTGATCCTCTACCTTCCTCTAACTCTAATGGCCGGTGCTCCTTATTTTCTCTGGCTTATGTTTTTACTTTTTCCTTTAGGTTATTAAGAGCAAATGTGTCTGTTCTCACTACACTAAGCCTCCTTATATAAACCCTGACTGTTACTAAGGTTTTATGGAATTACTCAATGTCAGTTTTACCCCATAATATGATCTGCCTTACACTTGATTTATAAAAAGAAAAGGATATGTGGTCCTTGTTATATTTTTCCAGAAAATAAACCTTATTCTTTTAATCTTACCCCGGGTCATGTTATATGCATGACTTTAATTTTTTTTCTCCTAAGCAAAAAGAATTGCTGGAAATGGATAAAGTGTTTATTTAAGGGTTCATACCATTTCCATGCAAGCTTTGTTTTTCTCTCTTCTTTTTACCTGCAGTGCCTGCATGTATACATGTATAACATATGTATGCCTATTTTTGCCTAAGCCTCTTTTTATTTTTCTTTCTTTCTTTAAATAATTTTAAGTTTATTTCTGCCTAGCTTTTATTTTCCTTGTGCCAGATTTATTTATAGACAAAATCCTATCTTGATGCATATGTATTTCTAAATTAGTTATTTTAATTTAT
The DNA here is from genome assembly GCA_030737815.1 of Allium fistulosum. Lineage (NCBI taxonomy): Eukaryota > Viridiplantae > Streptophyta > Magnoliopsida > Asparagales > Amaryllidaceae > Allium > Allium fistulosum. Next base: position 457,716,112 of record CM060901.1, read on the forward strand.
ATATATTGATTTCTGCCTATTTTATTATGCAGAAACTGTGTGCATGTATGTGCACTATCTTGTGCATGTATACATGTTTTAAACCATATATCTGCAAATCAGTTTCCTATTCCTATCTTTTCAATGCAATTTTTAAACAAATATAAACTAAATTAAATCATGAATCTGCTCACAAAATCAGGGTTATCACATACCCTGCTCGAGTCTTCGATAATCCATCAGTAAAATCCATCGATTCTTGCTCCCATTTCCATTCAGGAATCCCTAATGGTTGTAACAATCCACTGGGTTTCTTCCACTCTTATTTTACCAACTGGCAGTTCATACACTGGGAGTTGAATGCCCAACATCCCTCTTCATACTTCCCAGTAGTTAGTTTGCTTCATATCTCGGTACATCTTGTTACCACTGAGATGAATGGTCAACTTGGAATGGTGACACTCTCTTAGCACTTCATCTCGTAATCCATCAACATTAGGAATAAACAATCTCTCGTCTTTACAAAGCCAACCCTCTCGGTCGAGTTCATATTGCTTTATATAATCAGATTTCTCCTTCCTCTATCTTTGCTATGATCACCACTAGCCTAGCATCTCGCTTCTGACTAGTACCGATCCTTTCAATCAGAGTAGGTCTAATCGATAAGCTTGCCGACATTTTAGGTTCTAGCTCGCACTGAGGCCCGAAATCAAATCCAGCACTATACTCTATCTGCCTTCATTCCAAGAACATTGCTCCCAACCCAGCATGTCTTCTACTCAATGCATTGGCGACTGCATTCCCTTTTCCTGGAGTGTAGTAAATACTGAAATTACAAGAGACCAAGAACTCTAACCATGGTTGCTGATAAAGACTGAGATCTTTCATAGAGAAAAAACGTATTTCAAGCATTTATGGTCTGTAAACAGATCAAATCTTTCTCCCAACAAATGGTGCCTCCATATCTTCAAAGCAAAAACAATTGCTGCCAATTGTAAATCATGAGTTCGGTAATCCCTTTCGTGCGGCTTTAGCTATCAACTCACATAAGCGACAGCCCTTCCTTTCTGCGTTAACACCGCACCCAATCCAGTACCATAAGCATAAGTGTATACTGTTAGCTCTTCATTTCCACTTGGAATGATCAACACTGGTGCACTCATCAACCTCTCTTTCAGACTCACAAACGCATGCTCACACTTCGCATCCCATATAAAGGTCTGATTCTTCTTCATCAAATTGTCAATGGTGTCGCTACCTTCGAGAAGTCCTTTATGAAGCGTCTATAGTATCCCACCAATCCTAGGAAACTCCTCACATCCATGGCATTCTTGGGATGATTCCAACGTTGGACCACTGCCACCTTCGCACGATCCACGGCTATACCCTGTCCCGAAATGATGTGATCCAAGAATCTCACATCTTCTCTCCAAAAGTGACACTTAGAGAACTTCGCTCTTAACTTTTGACTCCTCAATATCTCTAGCACAATCCTCAAGTGCGTCTTGTGCTCCTCTTCAGTTCTGGAGTAGATTAGAATATTATCCATGAACATAGGCACGAACTTACTTAGCTAGTCTCTAAAAACCAGATTCATGAGATTTACAAAGTATGTCGGAGTGTTGGTCAATCTAAATAGCATCACCACCCACTCATAGAAACCAAACGGCGTACGAAACACAGTAATAGGCACGATCTCCTTCGCTACTCTCAACTGGTGAAATCTATATCACCATATCCATTTGGAGAACACCCTCACACCGTGCAGCTGATCAAACAAGTCATCAGTACATAGTAGTGGATAGTTGTTTTTCTTCGTCACATTAATTAGCTCACGATAATCCACGCATAACCTCAAAGTGCCATCTGCCTTCACTGCGAATACCACAAGTGCACCTCATTCAGACATGCTTCTTCGAATGAACCCTTTACATAATAGGTCATTCAGTTGCCTCTCCAATTCCTTCTGCTCTCTGGGTGCCATACGCCTCATAGGCATAACTATCAGTCTGGCTTCGTTCACCAAGTCTATCTGAAACTCAATCTCTTTATGCGGTGGCAATCCAGTCACTTCCTCAAAGACATCCAGATACTCTCTAGTTGTAGGCACTGATGACAATTCCTCTTATGGAACCTCAAGAAAATATAGAAAGCTGACAATCACCCCATCCGTTGGTAGATAGCTAATCACTACCGTTTGCTCATCCATATCTCTAATTGTCATAAAAAGCTTCACGCATTCCACTATAACCGCATACTTCCTTAACCAGTCCATACGCAAGATAATTCCGAACCCAACAGAGTTCAAAACAATCACAAATCAAAGAACATCCATGACTCGATAAACTAGGCCACGACAAACCATGCAAAGAGTAGTAGAGCCTCCAACATGGCTCATCACGATTAGGGGTCGGTCTAATATCTTAGGTTCCAATCTCAATCTATTTGCTAGGTCACTACAGATGAATGAATAGAAGCATCGGTATCAAATAAAAATTGAAAATAAGCATCACTAATAGAAAGCATACCTTGAATGATGACCACTACCCCCCTCTCCTTCGCCGAGGGAGCATTTGATGAAGTCGGGACTGCATCTAGAGCATATGCTTTCACTACTTACTTATCCTTCACCGGTTTTGGAAAATTCTTCTTCAAATTCCTAGGCTTGTCATAGTTGTAACTTTCCCTCTTCTCACTCGCCTTGCAATCTTTAATAAAATGATCATTTTCGTTCCATCCAAAGAAAATAGGTTCTCGTTTACCCTTCTTCTTACCACCCTTTCCCTGGGACTGCTATCTCTTTCTGTTCCACTTCTTCTTGCCTTCACCGCCTTCCTACGGCTTTGGCTCTTCTTTCTTAGCAAAAAAAAACAACAGAAATCGTAGCTTTAGGGTACGAGCTTTCATGGCGAAGCTCCATCTCTACAAGCTTCTCAAATGACTCATCTATATTGTGCACTAGCTTTTCTCCCAAGTGTCATCCAAACTGATGATGAATTTCTCATTATTCCTCAATGGAGTATCAATGAATGACATCCTTTACTTAGACAAAGCATCAAATTCTGCCACATATTCAGAAACTGTCGTCTCTCTCTGCTTGAGATTAGCAAATTTTCTGAACAGAATTGACTTTTGAGCAGTCGGAATAAACTTCTCCTCAAACCTGCCTTAAACTAATCCCAAGAAAACTGGTTTTCTGGAGTAACATAGTGATAGCACTCCACCACTTCATGGCATGACCCTAGAGCTTTCTCGAAGCCGATTTTTTCTTCCTAGCATCTTCCACCTCCATATCACCAAAAATGCGCTCATATGTATCCAACAAATCTTGCAATTCTATGGCTAACTCCATCCTATGGAATGACTTCCCTCCATGAGTAGAATAACCTTTGTTAAGCTTGGCAAAATCAGTCCAAGGGGCTCTCACGGGAGCACCTCCACCTATCACCACTCCAGGAGCATTCCTCATCATATTAGCCATCATAGCATTGAATATGGATTGGACATCAAGCATAGCAGCTCCTAATCCCGCTTCTTCCTCTACTCCTAAAGCAGAATTCCTCACAGCGTTCCTTGTACGCCGGATCATTCTTATATGTAAAAAGAGTTATTAGTCTCTCATAAAGAAAACTGTGTCCATAGTGCTCATGTCCATGGGACTTATATTACATAATATATTACTATATAGCTTTGAAAACCAAACTTAAAACATGTACACTCTCTCCTAAATATATATACTCTCAATCTAGTCTAAGGTGATAACACCTTCCCTATCTCTACTGGATCATGGTACCAACTCTAGTTAATCATGTAACCTGGCACTGATACCAAATGCGACGCCCGCCTTATACCACCTGCACCAATAGTATAAAAATAGCGCACTACTGTCGAGCCCGGCAGATATAGGACGATAATCAAGGTTGAAATAAATCAATATACCATATAACCTATCGTATATATCATAGCACATAGACAAAATATCAAATATACAACAGAAGAGGCAGTAATAACAATGTGAACAGATCACCGTTAGTATAGTATCCACATAGATATACATCAATAGTAGAGTTTATACAATGGAAAAAACTCAACAATTGTCTCAAATACAAATGGTAAGCAACACTACTAAGGTTCCCCGGTGTTGCATAACGAAATAAGCGGAGACTGCATATAAACATATATATAAAAATACAAGATGGCTTCATAGAGCTCATCCTCCGAAAAGCTACTGCGTCACCTAGGCCTGTTTTCCAGTCTACTTATTTAAGAGTACCCAAGATAATAAGAAACAAAGCATAAAACTTGGTTCAGACAACAGTCCGGAGTGAGCGGTAAATGAGTCTCAAAATACTATATAGGTAAATATGGTAAGGAACAAGACTACACGAACCATACCTGACCAGTCCCTGCAACAAAAGAGTAAGCATATAAGTGATAGCCAAAAACCCAATAAACGATATCAGTCTTCCAGACATTCCTATCTCCAATACCTACTTCCCTTGATGCATATGAGTGATAGCCTACTAAAGAAAACAACCAAAGCATCCGTAGCATCTATCAAAAATCCAAACTTTCACTCCTTGTGCTTTGAATATATCATAACTTGTATGACCCAAAGCCAGAGACTAATGAAAATCTCGGCTCTTTGTTGTACTCTTGTATCTCGTAGCCCAAAGTTGGATACGTGTCTTGCAGCCTAAAGCTGGAATCTAGACCCAAAGCTACAAATCAAAGGTTACTGGTCCCTCAATTGACCCATGGGCGTCCCCAGTTACAATACCCCTGCTTCGAGTACAACTGAACACTCTTCGAGTATCAGCGATTCCCTAGCACATATACCCAAGCCTACCTTTGCTACATTTGGACACCGAACCCTTCTTGCTCAATCCAGTTTCCTTCTCTTACTCCATTTGGACTCCCATCCCCTTCTCATTCGCCAAGGGAGCACTCGACGAAGTCGGGACTACGTCAAAAGCATACGCTTACACTACCTACTTATCCTTCATCGATTTTAGACAATTCTTCTTCAAATGCCCAGGCTTGTCATAGTTGTAACTTTCCTCTTCTCACTTGCCTTGCAATCTTTAATCAAATGACCCTTTTCATTGCATCCAAAGCAAGTAGGTTTACGTTTACCCTTCTTTTTACCACCCTTTCTCTAGGACTACTTTCTCTTTCCGTTCCACTTCTTATTGCCTTCACCGCCTTCCTACGGCTTTGGCTCTTCTTTCTTAGCTTTAAGGTATGAGCTCTCATGGTGAAGTGCCATCTTTACAAGCTTCTCAAATGGCTCATCTATATTGTGCACTAGCTTTTCTCCCAAGTAGTCATCTAAATCGATGATGAATTTCCCATTATTCCTCAATGATTGTCGATGAACGACATCCCTTACTTAGACAAAGCATCAAATTCTGCCACATATTCAGCAACTGTCGTCTCTCCCTACTTGAGATCAGCAAATTTTCCGAACAGAACCGACTTCTGAGCAGTCGTAATAAACTTCTGCTCAAACCTGTCTTAAACTAATCCCAAGAAAACTAGCCTTTTGGAGTAACAATAGCGATAGCATTCCACCACTTCATTGCACAGCACTCGAGCTTTCTCAAAACAATTTTCTCTTCATAGCATCTTCCACCTCTATATCACCAAAAAAGCCCTCACAAGTATCCAATAAATCTTGCAGTTCTATGGCTGACTCCATCCCACGGCTCCATGTGTAGAATAACCTTTTTTCAGCTTGGCAAAATCAGCCCAAGATGCTTGCACGGGAGTATCTCCACCTATCACCACTTCTGGAGCATTCCTCATCATTTAGCCATCATAGCATTGAACATGGATTGGACATCAGGCATAACAGCTCTTGATCCTGCTTCTTCCCCTACTCCTGAAGCAGAATTCCACACAGCGTTCCTTGTATGCCGGTTCATTCTTATCTATAACAAGAATGATTGGTCTCTCATAAAGAAAACGATATCTATAGTGCTCATGTTCATCCGATTTATACTACATAATATATTATTATATAGCTTTGAAAACCAAACTTATAACATGTACACCTCTCTCATAAATATATATACTCTCGATCCAGTCTAAGGCGGTAACACCTTCCCTATCTCTAGTGGATCATGGTACCAACTCTAGTTAATCATGTAACCTGGAAATGATACCAAATATGATGACCGCCCTATACCACCAGCACCAATAGTATATAAATAGCACGCTGTTGTCATGCCCAGCTGATATAGGACAGTTATCAAGGTTGAAATAAATCAATATAGCATATAGCCTGTCACATATCTCACAGCACATGGAAAAAATATAATATCAAATATACAACAGAAGAGACAGTAATAACAATGTGAATAGATCACCATCAGTATAATATCCACATAGTTATACATTAATAGTAGAGTTTATACAACGTAAAACAAACTCAACAATTGTCTTAAATACAAATTGTAAGAAGTCACTGCAAAGGCTCCCCGTTGTTACACAACGGAATAAGCATAGACTCCATATATATACACATATATAATACAAAATAGCTTCATACAGCTCATCCTCCGTGCAGCTAGTGCATCACCTAGATCTGTTATCCAGTCTACTCATCTAAGAGTATCCAAGATAATAAGAAACAAAGCATAAACCTTGAGTCAGACAACAGTCCGGAGTAAGCAATAAATGAGTCTCAAAATACTATACAAGTAAATATGGTAAGGACCAAGAGTACACAAACCATACCTGACATGTCCCAGCAACAAAAGAGTTAGCCTATAACACTATAATATGCTACTCTATAATATCATAAAAGTATGCCACAAAACAAATAAAGGATATTAGTCTTCCAGGCACTCCTATCTCTAATACCCACTTCCCCTGATGCCTATGAGTGATAGCCTACTAAAGAAAACAACCAAAGCTTCCATAGCATCTATCAACAATCCTAACCATCACTCCTTGTGCTCTTGTTATATGATAACTCGTATGACCCCAAAGCCATAGACTAATGGGAATCTCGGTTCTCTATTGTACTTTCATATCTCGTAGGCCAAAGCTAGATACATGTCTCGCAGTCCAAAGTTGGACACTAGACCTAAAGCTACAAATCCAAGGGATACAGGTCCCTCAATTGACTCATGGGTGTCCACAGTTACAATATCCCTACATCGAGTACAAATGAACACTCTTCGAGTTTAAACGATTCCCTATCACATATACCGAAGCCCACCTTTGCTCCATTTGGACATCGAGCCCTTCTTTCTCAATCCAGTTTCCATTACGAGGAACCCTTCCACATTCCCCGATCATATGGCTCCCTCTTTTATGAGCCGCCATCTTCGGAACCTACTCCCAACACGAGCCAACATTCGAAGAGCGTTGCTTTTCATCATGCTGTTATATCGTCATCCAACCTGATACGAATGAGCCAACACCTCCGGCATGATCAATAAAGCATCCCCTTCCCAACCTGAAAGTTCCACATTCATATCACTCACCATGATAACTCAGTACTAAGTTATATACTTAGCCAACTAATGGCTAATTCCTCTTCCATGTCTCTAGTACTCCCCTTCCAGTGCCTTGGACCTCGACTCATTCACCTTTGATAACTCAGCCCCAATCCAAAGCTCCACTTCTAAGTTCTAGAGATAACTCGGTATAGCATCCAGTCCTTAGTCAAATATTCTGCATTTTGCTATGGAATACCTCATCTAGCCAAGCTCTGTCCATCCATGTCAACCATCGAGTCATAATCTCCTTCCCCATAACTCAGTACCGAGTCATAGGGATAACTCGGTGCCGAGTTATGTACTTAGCCCTAATTGAATTGTGACTCATCATGCATCTCCCCACCATACTATAGAGCAAATCTTCCAAGTTTTGTCCAATTCCGACCAACTTAGCTTCCGATTTTCTCAGTTGTCCGGCCAATTTTTTATGCATCGCAACACTAGCAAACATCATCAAATCATATCATCTAAACATAGGAAAAAAGCAATTTTCATCCAATCAAACTTGCAATCCATCAAAATAAAATAAACGAGGCAATTTCTAACATAGATCTACATATGCATGAATATATGAACACAAATCAAGGTGATTTCTAATCAATCGATATCATATGCATGTATTAACATGTCAATAAAGTTAGAAAAGGATTTTATGACCAAAAATCAATTTAAAACATGCCGACTCATATAATTCTACCACATAAACATGAATAGAATAGTGAGAAGGCATAAACCACTCGTTAATTACCAAGTTCAACCAACTTGTATATAGATCTAATCCGGACAGTGAAGAAAATCACTCTAAATCAAGCAATTTGATGATATCTAGCTTCTAATTAGTGTTTAAACCTGATTTAGAATAAAAGGGAAAAGTTTAATTTGACTTCTCAGTCCTCTATTTATAGTGTTTATTAATTAGACTAATGAGCTTACTAATGGGCTTAATTAATTACACACTAATTCTGGCCAATAGCTTTAAAAACTTAAACCATGCATAACTTTCTAACGTTAAGTCCACTTTACGGAGTGGGAAACCATCATTCTGAAGCAATGGAACTAGTTTAAGACCCTAATTCGAGTCATATCAAAAGTTATAGCTCAAAATATTTTCAGGGTCAAAATTGTCATAGAGAAATTCGGGAAAAATCAAAAGTGTGTAAAATGTCCCTAGTAGTCATATTCCAAAATTATAGAATCATACGACCTCATATGAAAAAAATACAAATATTTTACGATCCTCTGGTACGTAAAATACGGGTCGTTACAACAAACGGTCTTGGTTTGTCGGTTGGCGCCTAGGTGCTTCTATCTTTAGGAGTACTGCTCCTTTGGTACTTGGTTGACGTACGGTTGGTTGAGCTATATATGACTGAGCTCCACCTTCATCAGCATCAACATCCAACTGCAAATCAACATTATCAAGCTGCAAGTCCATATCCTCATCAGTGACAACCATGGCATCACCTTCGTGAGCATCATTTGCATGAGCATGCCTCTTCGTACCGAGAGAAGTTCTCTAGGTACCGCTTGGTCTTCTTAAGGTGGAGCGCTACTGCTTTCTCCTACAAGTCCTCCTGCAACTTGACCAACTACTTCTTTCTGCTTTTGCTTCCCATATCTCCTATTTAGGCTAGAAACAGAGCAGTTCTCTTGTTCTATAATAGGTAAAGTTTCCCTTCTAGTTCTCCTTGTAGTTAGGGGTTGCAGATTGAGCAAAGCGTCTATCTTTTACATGAGAGCTTTTTGGCTATTCGCTATCTTCTGATTAAGTTCATGGATCATCTTATCAAACTCTCATCGGGTCACTACTTCATGTTGAGCGGAAGATTCTGGTATTTCATTTCCACTGTTAACTTCCGTTTGGTGAGTGTTTGCTTCATCACTACCAGCTACCACTCTTGTTGATCTTCCAGATATAGACTTTCCTTTCCTATGTGCTATAAGTTTCCAATAGGAAACCCTTATGTTCCACAAGTAAGTTTTCTGGATCTAAATTCTGGATCTTTCCAACCCAAAGTAGAGAGCTAGATCTAAGCATGGATTCAATTTCTCAGTGAAAGCACCAAAATGTTGACCACAAAAATGGATCAACTCCCAAGATTGGGTTGTTGGGAACATATGTGACTTAGATCTAGCAGATAGTATTAAAAATAAAAGGAATAGAACAGGGAGAGACACAAGAGTTTTATAGTGGTTCTACTCTCTGGCATACATCCACTTTATAGTTTTTATTGATTGTTGTTTACAGAGAGTTTGAGATTACAAGTCAATAGTGCAAGGGCTTGGCAAGTTCTGTAGCATAGAAATGCCAAGAGTAGCTGCCTAGGTTACTATTGTGAGGGAGGTAGGAGATGAAGAAATGGAAGAGTCTATGCCAACAGAGAATAAGATCCATTTCTCATTGTAGTAGGATTTGTATCTATAAGGAAATAGAGGTACTGGGTCAGAAGCTTGCTTACACTGTAGTCCAGAAGACAACCCGATGTTGTACAGGTGAGCAGAAGGCCTATGACCCAAGGAAATAACTCGGTACTGACCTAATGACTCAGTACCGAACTATTTCTCTTATTGCAAGTCAAACCACTTCACTTGCTTAGCTCTTCCATCTTCTTCTTGATGCCTTCCAAGCTTTTTACTTGATTTTTGGTTGATTCTAGTGATCTTCCGGTTAATAGTTGAATTCTCCTGCTTTCTTTGCCTTCTTTTCATCAATCTTAGAAACACTCATCCAAACTCTGGGAAAACCACTTGATCACAAGTAGTTGGAGTAGTATAAGAGAGATATGAAGTTTGGGAGGCAATATGAAGGGGGAAAATAACTCATCACATCCCTTTTCTCCATTTGCACTAAAACCTTTTCAAGTTGCTTCTCTAGCTCTTCTAAGTGTACTTCCAAGTTTTCAAGTCGTTTCGTCTTCGTCTTGACCCTATACTTCTGGTTGAACAATGCTTGGTTAAAAACTCGGTTAATAATGTTTTATCTATAACATTATCGTCTGGTCTACTTAGTCCGTAAGTCCCAAGCTGAATAACCCTATGAATGACAAGGGCTCTTCTTGATTTAGTTTCAAAGGTCCACCTACAAGATTTTTAATGTTTGGCATTACTCTTATAAGCACTAAATCCCTTTTTTAGAATGCTCTTTCCATCATTCTTGAGTTATAATACCTTGAAATTTTGTGTTTGTATTCCATCCATGGGTGGTTCATCTCTCAATTCATTGATTAGATCTAAGGATTTCATTTTCAATTTTTTATTAGGTTTATATACACCGGCTATCCTTCGATGTGAAGGGACGTCAACTTCTACTGGCAAAATGGGTTCAAATCCGTATGTCAAAGAATATGGCATCTATCTGGTAGCCATTTCGACCGAGGTAGGATATGACCAAAAAACTAGGGAAAGCTCTTATACCGATTTCCTTTGGCCTGGTCAAGTTGTTTTTGAGGGTTTTCTTAATGGTTTTATTTGTAGCTTTTACTGCTCCATTAGCCTTAGGATAGGCTACTAGAAAAAAGCTTTCTATTATTATGTTCCTTTTACAACATTTGAAATCTTTGCTTTCGAATTAAGTCCCATTATTTAAATAATTTTTTTGGTAAACCAAAATAAGTCACGATATTTTTGATGACAAACTTCAAACTTTACTTATGGCTATGTTAGGCAGCAGCTCTTCTACCACCCAATTAGTGAAGTAGTCGATGGCCATGACAACAAATTTAGTTCTAACCTTTGAGATAGGGAAAGGCTAGATTAAATCAATTTGCCTTACATCGAAATGGCAATGGAATTGTTGCAGGCACTCAAGGATAGTTGAGGAATTCTTGAAAATCAATTGCATTCATTGCTTCTTGTTGGGCGTGTTTCCATCTCCTACCAATCCAACACTCTTCCCACACAGAGCCGAACCAGTCCTTGTTCCACTGTCTGCCGAATCAAAGCAAGATGCCCCTACCGAACCATCTCCCTCCTCGTGACTACCGAACCACCACCCAAGACCAAAGGTGCCGGACCAACCCCTACCGAACCATCACCCCAGGCCAAGGATGCCGAACCACCTCCTACCGAACCAACACCACTCCACCCATTACCGGTCCAAACAACATACCACCTCCTACCGAACCAAAGCTCCACCGGTCCACTCATCTCCTTCCACCGAACCAGCCTATACCGAACCAACTCCCCACCGGTCCAAACCTCTCCACCGAATGAAGCCTCCACCGAATGAAGCCTCCACCGAACGAAGTCTCCACCGAACGAAGCAACCGGACCACTTATCTCACCACCGAACCAAAGGAAACCGGACCAGATCCACCAGGCCAGATTACATCAGCCCAGGCCCGCCAGCTGCTATATACCTCCAAGACCCCTACCCCCAGCCTCACTCTATAAATAGAGGGGCAGGGGTACAACAATGGGGGACAAGTTTGAGAGCTCAAGCACGGAGAGAACTTTCAAACAACTTTCTTTTACTTGTATCAAAGCTTTGTACTTGTAATCAAAAGAAGAGAAGAGAAATAACATATAAAGTGGACGTAGGCACATTCTGGCTGAACCACTATAAATCTGCGTGTCTTTTTTACAGTTTAGCCCCTGTTTTTCATATATTCGCATAAATCACCCAAATCACTAAGAACAACATAAGATCTACTAAATCATACAACTTTGAGGTGTTTGTCCATTTTTTGTGCAAACATTTTTGGTGCTTTCACTGAGAACTTGAAGCTCGAAGCTTCAGCTTCTTCCACTTAACCTTTTTCCTAACAACATCATCCATCATCTGGAAACATGCCTCCCAAGCAGAAAAAAGATGTTAACAAAGGAAAAAACATCGCTTCCAGCAGTCTTCCAGATCCAGCGGTCATGGATCAAGTAAATCGTCCTCCCCTAGCGGCAGTACCGAATGAAGGACGGGCTAATCTGACCACTCCTACCGTAGAACAGCCCGCAGCAATTACTAGGGCAGATCTAGACAGGGTTGTGGCTGAAGTAACTAACCGCTTCACGTCCCAGCAGGAAGCCTTGGTGGACCATCTCATGTCACACTTAAGGGATGCTGAAGAGTCCAACCGCAACACTGAGTCATGGGGTGAATCCCAGTCTGGAGGATCTCAGAGACAACAAAGATCTTCCTTCTTCGAAGGAGCTAACGACAGAAGCAGCCATGGTAGGAGCCGAGATCGAGCACAGCCCGAAGTTAGGCCTGAGGAAACGCTTGGAACCGAACCCAATGGGGGAGGTGCCGGGCGGAGGTCAACTGTAGCTGAGCCGGTCGTACTGCCTAACCACGGAAACGCCAATGAACGGGGCCGAGCTAGAATCCAGCCCGAAGTTGGACCCGAGGAAGTGCTTAGATCAGTACCCAGTAGGGGAAGATCAAGGCAAGGGCCAACTGTAGCTGACCCTAGCATGCTCCCAGAAGACCAAAGGCAGCCACTGGAAAATATGACGAATGATAGACGGTACCATCCCTACAGGTCATCTAGACAGAATCAATCCCACAGAACAGAACCGAACTCGTTTCTATCTGCTCCAAATTCTGATGAAAGGATGGCATGCTTGTTCAGAGAGTGCGTCCAACGGGATCAAAGAGATCGACGGATAGGCGCTAGGGTAACCAGCCCTTTCGCCCGCAATATCGAAATTTCCATCACCCCCCGAGAATGGAAGATGCCAATAATGGAACCTTACAAAGGAACCTCCGACCTCATCGTACACTAACAAAGATACACACAACATATGCTCATGAGTGGAGCAACAGAGGGAGTACTGTGCAAATGCTTTCCACTATTCTTAGCAGATCTCGCTACCTCCTGGTTCTGTCATTTACCCCAGGGATCCATCAGCTCGTGGGAAATGTTGAAAGAAAAGTTTATCAGTCAGTTCCACATTCATGTGGAACAGCCTAAGGACGCTTATTCCTTATCCAGCATCAAACAGAAACCCGAAAAAAAAACTGCAACAATACCTAACCCGATTCAATGCCGCAGCGGCCGCAGTCCAAGATGCCAACGAGAAGCTTATCCTAATGGCCCTCTGTAGTGGTGTGCATCTGGACACTAAATTCGCTAGACGGTTGACAAAAGAAAAACCATCTACTTTACCCGATTTCTTCCATGAGGCCGGGAAATATATGAGGCTTGAAGACACTGCCACTAAAGGGCAGTCAGGGCGACAAAATAAGGCAGCTCACGGCAACACGTCCGCTGTAGCAAAGGACGTTCGAAGGGATGCTTCTAGAGACAATGCCGGGGGCAAGAAGGGACAAAAGTGCCTATATCGGCCAGGACCGAGATTTGACGCTTATACTCCTTTAAATGAAACGATCGAAAACATCTCCCTGGCCACTCAAGACGAAGTTAAATACAAACGCCCCCCGCACAAGAAGAAACCAGATATCCTAAACTTGAGAAGCTAGCCTATTGCCTGCTAATCACATCACGGAAACTGCGTCACTATTTCCGATCTCATTCCATCAGAGTTCTGATCGATCAACCACTAAGGCATGTACTCCATCGTCCCGACGCTTCTGGGCGACTACTTAAATGGTGCATTCAACTAAGTCAATATGATATCACCTACCATCCTCGCACCGCCATCAACGAACAAGGCTCGGGGGCAGGTGTGGTAATAATCACTCCCAAGGGAAATGAACTACACTATGCTATAAGGTTAGGATTCACTGCCACCAACAACGATGCAGAGTATGAAGCAGTGATAGCTGGATTAGAACTTGCCTTAGGAATCAGAGCCAATTCTTTGTGTCTTCATAGCGATTCTCAACTTATTGTAAATCAAATACTAGTAGAATTCCAGGCTCGAGAAGAACGACTCATAGCATATTTAAAGAAGACCAAGTTGCTTCTCAATCGATGGGATCACTATTTAATCAAACACATCCCTCGGGAAGCAGAACCCCTAAATAAAGTATCTTTAGCAAAAGTTATTAACTTCTTGATCAAAAATGTTCTATGCAGGTACGGAGTTCCATTCAAAATCATATCGGACAATGGACTTCAGTTTGACAGCGAGGAGTTCGCCAACTGGTGCCAGAAGCACGGAATTCACAAAAGCTTCTCATCCGTAGCTTATTCCCAGGCAAACGGAAAAGTCGAAGTCGTCAACAAAACTCTCAAAACTCTAATAAAAAAAGAAACTCGAAAAGTCAAAAGGCGAATGGGTGGATGAACCTCCTACGGCACTATGGGCCAATCGCACGTCTTTCAGAACATCAACGGGGCATACTCCTTTTCTCTTTGGCATACGGATCGGAGGCTATGCTCCCAGTTGAAACTATAGTGCCTTCCCACCGTAGGATCCACTACAACCCAGAAGAAAACGAAGAGTTCCTCCTCATGTCTTTGGATCTAATTGAGGAAAGAAGAAATGATGCAGCCCCCCAGGGCAGCAGCTCACAAGCAAAAAGTGGCAACGCAATACAACTCCAAAGTCAAGCATCGTAGCTTATAGAAAGGAGATCTTATCCTCGAGCGAATCTTCCCGCGCCCCGGAGCGCTAGATCCAATCTGGAACGGACCATATGTAATTCATAAAGATCTTCGCAATGGAGCTTATATTTTGTCAACAGTGGACGGGGAGGTGTTCCAGAGGGCATGGAACATCCAACACCTTTTTCGATACTTTTCTTAACTCATACTGCCCATATGAAGTGAATTAACAAAGAGAATCAGTGGACGTAGGCATTTTCGTGCCGAACCACTTTAAAAAACTTGTCTCTTTTTAACTTGTTCCTTCATATCTTGGCTGCTTGTTAACTGTATCCTTTTCTGTTGAACAAAATCCTGTGCAAATAGCATTTTCATTCAAGGCGCTCCACAGCGCAACTTCTCCTGGACAAGACCTAACAGGTACTATGCGAATCTATGCCCTCGCCAATGAGACACTTTTGCTCCGGCATCCCTCTGCTGCGGGTTAACTCATTGCTCGCGACGGCCCTTAAAGCCAACAGTAATGAGCCGATTCTAAACCACCGAGAAGGCCGACTATAGCCGAGGCAGCTCATTACGGCGTTAGGCTCGCCGGCAACTGTGAACCGACTATAAGCCCCAACATAAGGTGTGGCCAGCCAGGGGCAGTTCACAGTTGACGATCGGCACCCACGCTAGCCGGCCACAGTAAATCGAATAATACCCATGATTATGGGCCATAATGGCCCGGGTAGTTACTGTGCGCGATCTCGGCTCCGATGTGTCTTAAGTGCGGCTGTGGTAAAAAAGAATTAACTCCCCGCGGAGGCGTAAGATGGGTGAAAAATGTCTCCAAGACCCACAACTAGGGAAAGTGACTACAAAGCCCGTTTGCCACGAACTTAAGCACATCGAAGGCCTTCCGTGATTGGAAGTTTTACTATTTCAATTTTACTTAAGAAACTTTTCTACTATCCTCTGTAACAATCCCTGAAGTGCAGGACACAAAACAGGAGACACTCACTAATAGAAGCGGATACTCACAGCAAGATACTGGACCGCATCCCTTACTCGGTCACGCAGGATATTCAAAGCTGCCATCTACAAGCAAAATATAAAGGACGGTATTTCCTTCTTTCATATATACCTATAATTTGTTCACACCTCACGCTAACCCTGCAAGTCATGAAATTATGTTCTAAACAAGAACCCGACATCAAACACAATTTAATTACAAGAATATGCATAGCTATATTTCTTATACAACATGTCAAAATAGCAAAAACATTCAAAAGACGACAAAATCAGCTTAAGTTAAAGAATTACACATCAAGAATAGAGCTATTTATTACAAGTAGCAAGAATTACAACCTAAAAGTTACTCTACTGTTTTAAGACTAACATATACATCCATGTCAAGTCCACAAAAAGAATTTTCCAGGTCTAATCAGGGAGCCGGCTGCGTCGGAGTCTTGTCCTTGCCCTGTTGCCCACCTGTCCGGTCAGAAAAAGAATTCATTAGTGATAAGCAACCAAGTTAACGGAAAGACTAGAAAGGAAGACTTACCAGCACCTGCTTCTTGACCATCCTGGTCGTCATCCTCTACCTGCACACCTGCCTCCTCAGCAGCAAGCAACCGCATACCCTCCTTTACCGCCACTTTCTCCTCCTTGGTAAACTGGGCAGTGACCACATCCATGCTGAAGACCGTTCCACCCTCTTTATCCGCATCAGCCTTAGCCTCCTCCAGAGCCCGGAGATAAATCCTAGCCATGACCCTGGGATAATCATCCATCCAGGATAGGTTGCCCTGCTTCCAGGTACAGAAGTACATGTCCTGGAGCATCTCGTCCATCATCCCCTCATTCTCCTCAAATTCCCTCATCCGGGCCTCGGAAGCTGACAGCCTTTCGACGACAGCTTCTCTCTCCAATCGGTATCTCAAACAGTCAGCCTGAAGGGATTCCCGCACCGCCTCCATCTCCTCCTTCAGCTTAGCCTGAGCAAGCTCTGCGACCTCAAGCTTCCCAGATAACTCCTCTATATGCTCAAGATCCGCCTTCCGAACCTCATCCACCGTAGCAATAGCCATATCGATCCGTTCCTTGCAGGTAGCCTCCATTTTCCGCAATTCGGCTCGGCTGACCTCTTCCATAGTTTTCTTTAGACGTCCGGAGGCGGCCTCATGCTGAGAGATCTGGATAGCCTGATCAGCAAGTTGCTTGGCCTGGTCGGAAACCACTAACCGCAGTCTTATGTTGGCGCTCCCAATTTCCTCCCCAGCCTTGACCAATCGGGCGTGATGCCCCATCAACTTCCTAGTCTCCTCAGCAACCCGGTCTATATTTGCCTTAGCTTTGTTCCCCATAGCAACAACCCGAGTAGTAAGCAAATCAAGGTCCAGGGACTTGGCCTCATCAAGCACCTTTACCATAGGATTGCGAGGAAGAAGGTGCTCACAGGTAACCTCATCAAAAGAGATATCATGAGACGCCGGGTCCAGATCCGGATGACCCGCAAACGGATTGCGCGCTAAGCCCGGATGATCTATTGGGATGACGATTGGGTTCTCAGACGAATGAGGAGAGGGCATAAGCTCGGTATCCTCCTCTGTAATGTCGTGAATAGGCTGGAGTGGGGCCGGGGGTTCAAGAAGAGGTTCAGACGAAGATCGACTCCTCTTCCTCTTCTGTATATCTTCTTCAATAACTCCGAGACGAGGACGATAGCCGAATACGCCTCCCGGGCGGTTAGTAAAGGGTTTCGGCTTGGCTGAAGCTTTCGAGAGCTTGTATTGTTCAAGCCTGTGCCGAAGATCCGAGGTCTTGGCCTTTTTACCCGCTCCTGATATTAAAACCAAAGTGTCACCGGTATGTTTTAAGCCATCATTCAAAGATTAAAAGAGTAAAGAGAAATTCACCTTGAACCATCGAAGTTGCTTCAGTAGAGGCGCTCCCGGAAGATAAATCAACGCCGGTCCCCACTTTATCGGCTCCCTTGGACTTCTCCGTCCCCTCCGAGCCTTCGAAGGCTTGACGGAAAGTGTCATCCGTCCACTCTTGCATTTCGCCTACTTGCCCGGAAGATAAAGCCCTGGGGCCATCACCACCCTGTCCATCGCCACCATCATCACCATGACGATCACCGTCACTTCCGCCCTCAGCCTCACCTCCTTCGTCCTCACCTTTCTCCTCCTCCTGAACATCCGGGTGTGTGCTGGGAGAGGGACCGTCAGACCTTTTGAGCTTCTTCCCCCCAGCAACCGGATGTTTCAAAAAGGGCCTCCTTTTACTGCTCTTCGACGCGGCCCCTTCTTTAGCTTGGGCAGCCTTCTCTCCAGCCGTGTCCCTCTGCTTGACCACGGATTGCTGTGGAAGGATCAAGTTGTACTCCAAGAGTGTGGTGTCCCTGATCAGATATGCAGCCGACCTATCTCTCCCAGTAATAGCTTCTATCTCTGCTGCCGTCTGAACCAGGCGATCATTCTCCACAACCGCAAAACCACCTGTCGCTAGTAAGAAATAAAAGCACGTAAGATAAAGCACTGCAGTTATAATGGAAATTATAAATAAAGCTTCACACTTACAGCCGGAGGTGAAGCGACGAATGGAAATAGAGTCATCCCTACTGAAGAACCATTCTTTCTTAAACATACTGAACTTCGAGTATAAGTCCATGACGGGCTTAAAGGATACGGCAGATTCCAAGCTGATGTAGGGAGACCCCTTCTTGTAGCCTCTCAAGTTGTTCAAATACCGGATCTCCCGGTTGGAAGGAGGATGCCCATATCTCCTCTGAAAGATGACGAAGAGACTCACCAGAATGGCATAAGAGTTGGGCTGAAGCTGGAATAGAGCCACCTTTAGATATGTAAGAAAGCTGACTACCCAAGCGTTGAGAGGCGGGATGGCACCACACATACAATGGTATCTGCTATAGGCAAAATATCCTTCAGGAGGATCATACGGCATCACTCCCGCAGCCGGCAATAGCATGCACACTCGATCGATCTCGAAAGAGCGAGATATAACATCAAGTTGCTCGCCCTTGAGTGAGCTAGGGAAGCAATCAGGAGGCAAGTTGAGGAGCTCCTGAGGACCGTACCCGTCCACTAATGATCTCGGAGTGGGCCCACGTCGTTCTGGATTCGGCTGAGCTGGGGGCACGGCGGAGGACCCTCCTTCGCCCTCGGATTTCTTTTTGTCTGATCGAGTTTCTGCTTTGCGAGACATTATCTGCAACATCGGAAAAACATATTGTTAGAACAGAGGATGTAAACAAGTAAGTGTATAATATGAAATTTCACTCATAAAATCAAAATGCTCAAACTCCCGTTGTCATTCGGTAAAGTGAATACAAAATTCTCAAGGCCATTCGGTAGTTCTCATGTCCATTCGGCATTTAAAGTCACCGGATCCATCCGGTACTTAAAGCCCCTTGCCCATTCGGCAAACCAAAATCAAAAGAAAAAAGAGAGGAAGCCATTCGACGAGGGAAGGCAAAATCACCTGATTCGGTATTCTAACACGGTTCGGTAGTGGGTTTGATTCGGCAAGGAAATCAGATTCGACTATCCCTTTGGGTAAGGAATGAACCATAACTTACAACCCCTACTTATAGGCCAATGCCAACAACCGGACCAATGGATTCAGCACACAGAACCGGATAAGAATTCCTCCAAGCTAAGTGGCATCAAACAAAGCGCGACATATGCTGACATATGCCCCACTTTGGGGGGCAAATGTTGGGCGTGTTTCCATCTCCTACCAATCCAACACTCTTCCCACACAGAGCCGAACCAGTCCTTGTTCCACTGTCTGCCGAATCAAAGCAAGATGCCCCTACCGAACCATATCCCTCCTCGTGACTACCGAACCACCACCCAAGACCAAAGGTGCCGGACCAACCCCTACCGAACCATCACCCCAGGCCAAGGATGTCGAACCACCTCCTACCGAACCAACACCACTCCACCCATTACCGGTCCAAACAACATACCACCTCCTACCGAACCAAAGCTCCACCGGTCCACTCATCTCCTTCCACCGAACCAGCCTATACCGAACCAACTCCCCACCGGTCCAAACCTCTCCACCGAATGAAGCCTCCACCGAATGAAGCCTCCACCGAACGAAGTCTCCACCGAACGAAGCAACCGGACCACTTATCTCACCACCGAACCAAAGGAAACCAGACCAGATCCACCAAGCCAGATTACATCAGCCCAGGCCCGCCAGCTGCTATATACCTCCAAGACCCCTACCCCCAGCCTCACTCTATAAATAGAGGGGCAGGGGTACAACAATGGGGGACAAGTTTGAGAGCTCAAGCATGGAGAGAACTTTCAAACAACTTTCTTTTACTTGTATCAAAGCTTTGTACTTGTAATCAAAAGAAGAGAAGAGAAATAACATATAAAGTGGACGTAGGCACATTCTGGCTGAACCACTATAAATCTGCGTGTCTTTTTTACAGTTTAGCCCCTGTTTTTCATATATTTGCATAAATCACCCAAATCACTAAGAACAACATAAGATCTACTAAATCATACAACTTTGAGGTGTTTGTCCATTTTTTGTGCAAACACTTCTCTTCACATAAGCTAAGGCATCTTCACTCATTATCCCAATGGAATAACCTTTACAAAATTCGTAAAGTGCTTCATTTAAAAATTCTATTCCCTTTTCGTGCATTATGCATTGAAGATAAGGAACTAAATATCCTTTGTTATATAATTTTTTTATCTATTGTAGTGAAAGAAGGGGCTTGGTATGTTACTTCCTTTGACTCATTCTGTCAATATTCCTTTTTCTAAATATTCCACTATTGGATTTATGTGATTGTTCCTGTATTGATCTTTCTAAGTATTTTCATTCATGCTTTAATTTGGTTTATCATGATTCATTTCTTGAATACCACCATGCTCACGTTGATCCCACTGGTTTGTTATTGATAAGCATGAGGACGCATTACTATCAAAACTTCTTCATCTAGTTCCTTCCCCTTTGGCATAATACTAGGATATTTTTGGAATACTATTGGGATAATTTTTGCTTTGGGAGCGCCTCGAAACTAGCCAATTTTCCTAAATAATCCTCCTAAGCATTCTTGTCCCTTATTCTTTATTGAATGGAGAAACCTTCGATGATACAGCTCCTAAACTTTCTTAACATATTGAGATAATCATGAGTCCTTTGCTTGATAAACCTTGTTTTTTGGGTTCACCATTAATTGAGAATCACCAAATGCTTCAATTTCGAATTGTTTAATTGTTGTGATAAAGAGAAACTAGCTATCATATACTCATATTCAACACCTTCATTGGTTGTAGAAAAGCCTAACTTCATGGCATAGTGCAGACGATATCCATCCTAGGTCATTACTACATATTTGCACCTTCTTTCTACTTATTGGAGGTTCCGTATCCATATAATTGCCACTTCAACATGTTATCATTTTCCTTGCTACTTGCTTTTCAATAAATCCTATGTATCCAGTTATGAAACCAACTAATGCTTGGCTCTTTATTACAACTATAGGATATGTCATATTGGCTTAGCTATCCACTATTTTATCAAATGTCTAGAGGATTTCAGTTTAATAAACACTTTTTCTAGTGGATAATTGTTCTAGAGTTTAGTGGGATGTGCCTGGAAATAAGATCCTAACTTTTGGGCCGTTAACAATATGTAATAAGCATCCTTTCCATGACTGGATACCCAATCTATGCATCTTTCAGTCTCTTGCTCGTATAATATATTGGTAGCTGCACACCATTCTCTTTTCTTACAAATACAAAGATTATAGCATGATCAGATACTTCCATGTATAAGAACAAGTCTTTGCCTTCTACATCACTAGATAAAAATCAGGGCCTTCTCCAAAGTGTTTTTCAACTCAGGAAAAGATTTTACACTCATCTTTCCACTCAAATGTCATATGATTCCTGATAATGTCAAAGAAAAGGATCCATTATCCATTGCCCATGAAATAAACAAATTGGGTATTGTCGTTCTCTCGTTTAAACTCATTGAATCTTTGCTAGTTCTTAGTTCCATGTCCCTAATTGCTTTTATTTGATAGGAGTTGGCCCTTATTCCATGCACACTAAATATGTATCCAAGGAACTTCCCTAATTGTATCCAAAAATGCATTTTTGTTGATATAGTATCATATTATAGTTGCACAAAATTCCAAATATTTCCTCTATGTCATTTATATGATCGATTTCATCTTTTGACTTGATCAACATGTCATCTACATAAAATTCCATATTCCTTCCAATATGATTTCTAAACATCCAAAAGGCATAACCTAATAGCAATATGTGCCTCGATCAGTGATAAAATAGTATGCTCTTCATCATGCTTGAACATGGGAATTTTACTATAGCCTAAGTACGTGTCCATATGAGATAGTAGTTTATGCCCACTAGTTTCATCAACTAATTTATCAATCCTTAGACAGGGATAACAGTCTTTTGGACGTGCTTTGTTTAATTATGTAACGTCAATACTCACTCCACATTTTCCATTATACATTTTAACCCGCATCAGATTTGCCAACCATTTTGGATAATAGATTTCTTAGATAAATCAATTCTCCAATAATCTTTTGACTTCTTCTTGCAAAGTAATTGATCTAACCTTATCCAATTGCCATTTCCTTTGTTTAACTAGAGTAAACTTGGATGTATATTTAGAGCATGACTCATTATTGTAGGATAAATTCCAACCATATTGGAGTGGGTCCAAGCGAATTTTTTTTCTCTTAATTGAAGAAATGCAATTAGATTTTCCTTGATATCCATATTTAATTCTTTCCCTATCTTAGTTATCTTGGTTAAATCCTAAGGATCTATAGAAGCATCTGCTACACCCTCTTCATACCTAACATTTCCTGAATTATTTTAAGAATCGATTTTAGGAATATTCTTTTCTGGCTCTTCCTCTCCTTGGTTCATTTCATAATTTGCTTCTATTGTCTCATTAAATTTCCTCTTCTTTCCATTTTCATTCTCCTTTTTATATGATACTTTCCTCTTATCTTTAGATAATTCTAACTTATTTGCCTTAACCATCATTTTTGGAAGCTTGATGTCTAAGGGCTTATCATTTTTAATTTGTATAGTTTGCTTGACATAGAATAACAGATTTGTTTCTTTATTCAGCCGTTCTGAAATAGCAAAATACATTTCGGTAGCACTGAATTGTGTACCCTTAATAGTTCCCTATTCATCATTAGAAAGAAACTTCAAGACCAAGTGCTTTGTTGAGACAAAAGTGTCCATCTCGTCTAGTGTTGACTTCCCAAAGAATATATTGTAATATGAAGGTTTGTCCATTATCATGAAAAGCGTGTCAAAAGGTTTTTTTAATCGAAGGAGTTTCAACCTACATATATAGTTTGATTTGCTCCACCAAGGTTGATCCCATATTATTGAACCCAAAAATTGGTTTGAGACTTAGCTTTTGCTTTGCTTTTGAAATAACCATCTGGTCCGAAGAATTTTTGAAGATCTTATTCGTTATACTACCCTAATCCACTAATACTTTTGGTATTAGTGGTAACCTAATTTGATTTACTAATCATCAACAAATTATTTTGTGGGTGTATCACTTCTCTTAGCTCCTTAGTTATCACTAGTAAGCATGAAATTCCAGTTTTAGCAGCTTTTAACGGGGGCTCCACTCCAATAGAATAAATTACTTTTTTTGCTTCTCTTATATATCTATGTCCTGCTGTAATAACCGGTCTTCGGGAATATCCAAAAAGTCGAATCGTTGGGGGTAAAATTAAAGCAAAACACTAAACCAAGACATCTATAAGATCTCACAATGGAATGACAACATATAATATATTGAATATACATGAATAGAATAAGATGACAACATATACGAGACCACTCTAGTAGAAGAAATTGATAAATAAATATAATTATGGAAAATCAGAATACATCAACTCCCAATAAAATGGAGTTCTGCATAACGGTCTTATATATAAATAATAGGTCTAACATGTACAAATAATATAGTATATGTATCTCAAAATATATCGATGCCACACCTCCAAAATGCTCTAGCTGCATACTCTAGTAGCGTATCCCTAAAAGCACCTGACTCCCGTACTACTCAATCGAGTACTCAAGAGTTGTCATGACATAAGCAGACAAAGACAAAATGCGGGTTAGACAAAAAGTCTGGTGTGAGGGAAACTACCTCAAAATACTGTATATTAAAACTAAATACAAATAAATAAGAACCGTTAAATCACAGCTGACCCTCTCCATAAACGTGACTCGAAGGGAATACGGACTACCAGTAAACAAGTACAGTACAACTATCCAGAAGATAGGAAATCATACTATAATCTGCTCTTCTCCTATAATCAACAAGTTAATGCAACTAATATAATGTGACCAAAATGTAAATATCATTATATGATAAAGGTAACCCAACATTCAAAGGTAGGGAGATCAAAATATAAGTATATCGTGAAGTATAGAATAATAGTAAATGCAGCAGTAACAACAACAACCAACTAATAACACACACAACATAACATTAGAAGATAACTAAGGAATACAAATCAATACACATCATTACTAACGAGTGGGGTCAACAATGGATGCTTATCGCGATCCAACGATTCATATAAGTATCAATACAATAAAGTAACCGGACTTCTAATGTGATTAAATGAATCCCTTCGAGAGTTTAAGACATGTGAGTCGGTATTTGAATATACCGTAGACCCCGAGCCTCAAGTCCTGTGTAGATCTCACCGTAACCCTATAATAAGCAAAAATTATAATCTACTCTATATACTCAAAACCTGTTCCAAATAGTAAATAAAATCACCGTACCCCTATAATGAGCATAGGTGTTATATGAGATATTATAAATGCCTAGGAACTTTGCGAATCCCATCGTACTCCTATAATGGGCATAAGTGTTCTAGGATCCTATAGTAGATGACTTTCATCATCCCCCTCTAGGACATCAAGGATCTAATAATAAATAGGGTCAGCACACTAATGTACCCAGACACCTATCGCTGTTAAATGATAAATAGAGTCGTTATACTAATGTACCTAGACATCTATCTCAATCCAATGGTGAAGAGAGTTAGCACACTAATGTACCCAGGCATCTTTCGGAATCCAAGGATTCCTTAACATACATGTATATGCCTCTATCAAAATGAGAAGAATACACGCCAACACGTCACCGGAAGGTCATGCTAAGGCACTTTAATGTCATCGTGCAACGTCTTGAAACCATATGACCAATAGGGGTTGGTCTCAAGGGAGCTGCCTAGAATCAGGGCTAAGTAATTCAGATTTACAGTATTCAGTCGATTGAAATTGGACATCCAATCAACTAAAATGGATAGCATTTGAAACCCGAGTCCAGGCTTTTGGCCAATCGATTGAATGAAATCAATTTGTCGATTGGTGTTGAACCTAGGCACCAAATCTGAAATTGTTGAGCCCCTCCTCCGTTCACACGGCATGTGTTTGCACAAAAAATGGACAAACACCTCAAATTCGTATGATTTAATAGATTTTATGTTGTTCTTAGTGATTTGGGTGATTTATGCAAATATATGAAAAGCAGGGGCTAAACTGTAAAAGACACGCAGATTTATAGTGGTTCAGCCAGAATGTGCCTACGTCCACTTTATATGTTATTTCTCTTTTCTTGTTTAGATTACAAGTACAAAGTTTTGATACCAGTTAAAGAAAGTTGTTTGAAAGTTCTCTCCGTGCTTGAGCTCTCAAACTTATCCCCCATTGTTGTACCCCTGCCCCTCTATTTATAGAGTGAGGCTAGGGGTAGGGGTCTTGGATGTATATAGCTGCTGGTGGGCCTGGGCTGACGCAATCTGGCCTGGTATTGTTGGTCCGGAAGGAGCTTGGTTCGGAACGTCTCGGTCCGGTGGTAGGTGGTCCGGTAGAAGCTCGGTTCGGAATGTCTCGGTCCGGTGGTAGGTGGTCCGGTAGGAGTTTGGTTCGGAATGTCTCGGTCCGGTGGTAGGTGGTCCGGTAGGAGCATGGTTCGGTAGTTGGTGTTGTTGGTCTGGTTCGAGATGATTCGGTGGGAGCTTGGAGCTTGTTTGCTCGGTACCGAATGGTCCGGTAGGAGCATGGTTCGGTGGGAGCTTGGAGCTTGTTGGCTCGGTACCGAATGGTCCGTTAGGAGCATGGTTCGGTGGTGGTATAAACGTACCCAACATTTGCCCCCCAAAGTAGGGCATACGCTTAGCGTATGTCGTGCTTTGTTCCTGTTTAGATGACCACATTCGGCCCAAGAACCGAACCGGCTGGTCCGGCTATCAACCCTCCTCTATAAGTAGGAGCCATATGCCTTCGTCATACCTTACCGAACGAAAATAGCCGAGTCAAATTCTGAACTGCCGAATCAATCTTAGCTGTCGGACCAGGTAGTTTTTTTTTTTGCCGAACCAGTTTTTAAGATCGAGTCTCTTTGTTCTACCAAATGAACCTAAGGACTTTTAATGCCGAACGAACTCGATACCGAACGAACTTGAAATTTTTTTGTATCGAATGGACCTTATACTGAGGAAGCCAAATGAATCTTATACTGAGAATGCCGAACGAATCTTATGCCGAATGAATCTATTCTGAGAATGCCGAATGAATCTTTAGTTGGGCTTTATTGAATGAATTCGGGGATTCCGAGTGTTGAATGAACCCTTTACCGGATGGACCTTTGTACCTGAATCACCAGTGAAACTCTAGATTACATAGTTTATGTGTCTTAACGATTTACTTTCTTGTGTCTGCAGATAAATGTCTCAAAGAGTGGAAACCCGATCAGAGAAGAAAAGATCTCAGGATAAAGAAGAGCCTTCCTCATTGCCCCCGGCTCAGCCAGGATCTGCTCGTCATGGGCCCACCCCGAGATCATTGGTGGATGGATACGGTCCTCAGGAACTTCTTAACTTGCCTCCTGATTGCTTCCCTAGCTCAATCAAGGGCGAGCAACTTGATGTTATATCTCGCTCTTTCGGGATCGACCGAGCGCGCATGTTATTGCCGGATGCGGGAGTAATGCCGTATGATCCTCCCGAAGGATATTTTGCCTACAGAAGATACCATTGCATGTGTGGTGCCATCCCGCCTCTCAACGCTTGGGTAGTCAGCTTTCTCACATATCTAAAGGTAGCTCCATTCCAGCTTCAGCCCAACTCCTATGCCATTCTGGTGAGTCTCTTCGTCATCTTCCAGAGGAGATATGGGCATCCTCCTTCCAACCGGGAGATCCGGTATTTGTACAACTTGAGAGGCTATAAGAAGGGGTCTCCCTACATCAGCTTGGAATCGGCCGTATCCTTTAAGCCGATCCTGGATTTATACTCCAAGTACAGCATGTTCAAGAAGGAATGGTTTTTTCTCAGGGATGATTCCGTTTCTATTCGGCGCTTCACCTCCATTTGTAAGTCAAAGCTTTATTTTTAATTCCCGTTCTGGTTGCAATGCTCCTTCTTATGTGTTTTTATTTTTTGCTAGCGACAGGTGGTTTTGCGGTCGTGGAGAATGATCGCCTGGTTCAGACGGCAGCAGAAATAGAAGCTATTACTGGAAGAGATAGGTCGGCTGCTTACCTGATCAGGAATGCTACACTTTTGGAGTACAACTTGATCCTTCCACAGCAGTCCATGGTCAAGCAGAGGGACACGGTTGAAGAGAAGGCTGCCCAAGCTAAAGAAGGGGCCGAGTCGAAGAGCAGTAAAAGGAGGCCCTTTTTGAAACACCCGGTTGCCGGGGGGAAGAAGCTCTAAAAGTCTGACGGTCCCTCTCCCAGCACATGTCCAGATATCCCGGAGGAGGGAGATGTGGAGGAGGAGCAAGGCGAAGATGGAGGAGAAGGCGCTGGAGGTGGCGACGGTGTCGGGGCTTTGTCTTCTAGGCAAGTAGGCGAGATGCAAGAGTGGACGGATGACGCTTTCCGCCAAGCCTTCGAAGGTTTGGAGGGGACGGAGAAGTCCAAGAAAGCCGATAAAGTTGGGACCGGCGTCGATTTATCTTCCGGGAGCGCCTCTACTGAAGTAACTTCGGCGGTTCAAGGTGAATTTCTCTTTACTCTTTTAATTCTTGAATGATGGCTCAATACATGTTGGTGACACTTGGTTTTCATATCAGGAGCGGGTAAAACGGCCAAGACCTCAGATCTTCGGCACAGGCTTGAACAATACAAGCTCTCCAAAGCTTCCGCCAAGCCGAAGCCTTCTACTAACCGCCCGGGAGACATAGTTGGCTATCGTCCTGGACTTATACTCGAAGTTCAGTATGTTTAAGAAAGAATGGTTCTTCATCAGGGATGACTCTGTTTCCATTCGTCGCTTCACCTCCGGCTGTAAGTGTGAAGCTTTATTTATAATTTCCATTATAACTGCAGTGCTTTATCTTACGTGCTTTTATTTCTTGCTAGCGATAGGTGGTTTTGCGGTTGTGGAGAATGATCGCCTGGTTCAGACGGCAGCAGAGATAGAAGCTATTACTGGGAGAGATAGGTCGGCTGCCTATCTGATCAGGGACACCACACTCTTGGAGTACAACTTGATCCTTCCACAGCAATCCGTGGTCAAGTAGAGGGACACGGCTGGAGAGAAGGCTGCCCAAGCTAAAGAAGGGGCCGCGTCGAAGAGCAGTAAAAGGAGGCCCTTTTTGAAACATCCGGTTGCTGGGGGGAAGAAGCTCAAAAGGTCTGACGGTCCCTCTCCCAGCACACACCCGGATGTTCAAGAGGAGGAGAAAGGTGAGGACGAAGGAGGTGAGGCTGAGGGCGGAAGTGACGGTGATCGTCATGGTGATGATGGTGGCGATGGACAGGGTGGTGATGGCCCCAGGGCTTTATCTTCCGGGCAAGTAGGCGAAATGCAAGAGTGGACGGATGACACTTTCCGTCAAGCCTTCGAAGGCTCGGAGGGGACGGAGAAGTCCAAGGGAGCCGATAAAGTGGGGACCGGCGTTGATTTATCTTCCGGGAGCGCCTCTACTGAAGCAACTTCGATGGTTCAAGGTGAATTTCTCTTTACTCTTTTAATCTTTGAATGATGGCTTAAAACATACCGGTGACACTTTGGTTTTAATATCAGGAGCGGGTAAAACGTCCAAGACCTCGGATCTTCGGCACAGGCTTGAACAATACAAGCTCTCGAAAGCTTCAGCCAAGCCGAAACCCTCTACTAACCGCCCGGGAGGCGTAGTCGGCTATCGTCCTCGTCTCGGAGTTATTGAAGAAGATATACAGAAGAGGAAGAGGAGTCGATCTTCGTCTGAACCTCTTCTTGAACCCCCGGCCCCACTCCAGCCTATTCACGACATTACAGAGGAGGATACCGAGCTTATGCCCTCCCCCCATCCGTTTGAGAATCCAACCGTCATCCCAATAGATCATCCTGGCTTAGTACGCAATCCGTTTGCGGGTCATCCGGACCTAGACCCGGCATCTCATGACATCTCTTTTGATGAGGTTACTGGTGAGCATCTTCTTCCTCGCAATCCTATGGTAAGGGTGCTTGATGAGGCCAAGTCCCTTGACCTTGATTTGCTTACTACTCGGATTGTCGCTATGGGGGACGAAGCTAAGGCAAATATCGACCGGGTTGCTGAGGAGACCAGGAAGTTGATGGGGCATCATGCCCGACTGGTCAAGGCCGGGGAGGAAATTGGGAGTGCCAACATAAGACTGCGGTTAGTGGTTTTCGACCAGGCCAAGCAACTCGCCGATCAGGCCATCCAGATCTCTCAGCACGAGACCGCCTCCGAACGACAAAAGAAAACTATGGAAGAGGCCAGCCCGGCCGAACTGCGGAAAATGGAGGCTATTTGCAAGGAACGGATCGATATGGCCATTGCCATGGTGGATGAGGTTCGGAAAGCGGATCTTGAGCAAATAGAGGAGTCATCTGGGAGGCTTGAGGCCGCAGAGCTTGCTCAAGCCAAGTTGAAGGAGGAGATGGAGGCGATGCGGAAATCCCTTCAGGCTGACTGCTCGAGATACCAATTGGAAAGAGATGCTGCCATTGTAAGGTTGTCGGCTTCCGAGGCCCGGACGAGAGAGCTTGAGGAGAACGAGGGGATGATGGACGAAATGCTCCAGGATATGTACTTCCATACTTGGAAGCAGGGCAACCTCTCATGGATGGATGATTATCCCCGGGTCATGGCTAGGGTTTATCTCCGAGCTCTGGAGGAGGCTACGGCTGATGTGGATAAGGAGGGTGGTGTGGCCTTCAGGATGGATGTGGTTACCGCCCAGTTTACCAAGGAGGAGAAGGTGGCGGTGAAGGAGGGCATGAGGTTGCTTGCAGCTGAGGAGGCAGGTGTGCAAGTAGAGGATGATGATCAAGATGATCAAGGAGCAGATGTTGGTAAGTCTTCCTTTCTAGTCTTTCCGTTAACTTGGTCGCTTATCACTAATGAATTCTTTCTCTGACCGGACAGGTGGGCAACAGGACAAGGATAAGACTCTGACGCAGCCGGCTCCTTGATTAGACCTGGATATCTTTTTGTAGACTTGACATTGTTGTATATGTTAGTTTCAAAACAGTAACGTAACTCTTAGGTTGTAATTATGCTACTTGTAATAAACAACGCTATTCTTGACGTGTAATTCTTTAACTTAAGCTGATTCTGTCGTTTTTTTTTGAATGTTTTCGTTATTTTGACATGTTGTATGAGAAATATAGCTATGCATATTCTTGTAATTAAATTGTGTTTGATGTCCGGTTCTTGTTTAAAACATAATTTCATGACTTGTAATGTTAGCGTGAGGTGTGAATAAATTATAGTCACGTGTTTACACATGAAAGAAGGAAATACCGCCCTTTATATTTTGCTTGTAGATGGCAGCTTTGAATGTCTTGTGTGACCGAGTATGGAATGCGGTCTAGTATCTTGCTGTGAGCATCCGCTTCCATTAGCGAATGTCTCTTGTTCTATGTCCAGTACTTGAGGGATTGTTACAGAGGATAGGGGAAAAGTTTCTTAAATAAAGTTGAAATAGTAAAACTTCCAATCACGGAAGGCCTTTGATGTGCTTAAGTTCGTGGCAAACGGGCTTTGTAGTCACTTTCCCTAGCTGTGGGTCTTGGAGACATTTGTCACCCATCTTACGCCTCCGCGGGGAGTTAATTCTTTTTTACCACAGCCGCACTTAAGACACATCGGAGCCGAGATTGCGCACAGTAACTACCCGGGCCATTATGGCCCGCAATCGTGGGTATTATTCGATTTACTATGGCCGGCTAGCGTGGGTGCCGATCGTCAACCGTGAACTGCCCCTGGCTGGCCACACCTTATGTTGGGGCTTATAGTCGGTTCACAGTTGCCGGTGAGCCGAACGCCGTAATGAGCTG
Source organism: Allium fistulosum (assembly GCA_030737815.1). Lineage (NCBI taxonomy): Eukaryota > Viridiplantae > Streptophyta > Magnoliopsida > Asparagales > Amaryllidaceae > Allium > Allium fistulosum. The sequence goes on from CM060901.1 coordinate 457,747,419, forward strand.
CCTCGGCTATAGTCGGACTTCTCGGTGGCTTATAATCGGCTCATTACAGTTGGCTTCAAGGGCCGTCGCGAGCAATGAGTTAACCCGCGGCAGAGGGATGCCGGAGCAAAAGTGTCTCATTGGCGAGGGCATAGATTCGCATAGTACCTGTTAGGTCTTGTTCAGGTGAAGTTGCGCTGTTGAGTGCTTTGAATGGAAATGCTATACGCATAAGATTTTGTTCAACGGAAAAGGATAAAGTTAACAAGCAGCCAAGATATAAAGGAACAAGTTAAAAAAGAGACAAGGTTTTTTAAAGTGGTTCGGCACGAAAATGCCTACGTCCACTGATTCTCTTTGTTAATTCACTTTATATGGGCAGTACAAGTTAAGAAAAATATCGACGGAGGTGTTGGATGTTCGATGCCCTCTGGAACACCTCTCCGTCCACTGTTGACAAAATATAAGCTCCATTGTGGAGATCTTTATGAATTACATATGGTCCATCCCAGATTGGATCTAGTGCTCCAGGGCGAGGGAAGATTCGCTTGAGGACAAGATCCCCTTCTTGTAAGGTACGATGCTTGACTTTGGAGTTGTATTGTGCTGCCACTTTTTGCTTGTGGGCTGCTGCTTTAAGGATTGCATCATTTCTTCTCTCCTCAACTAGATCCAAAGACATGTGAAGGAGTTCTTCATTCTCTTCTGGGTTATAGTGGATCCTACGGTGGGAAGGCACGATGGTTTCAACTGGGAGCATAGCCTCCGATCCGTATGCCAAAGAGAAAGGAGTATGCCCTGTCGAGGTTCTGAAAGATGTGCGATAGGCCTACAGTGCCGTAGGGAGTTCATCCACCAAAGCGCCCTTTGACTTTTCGAGTTTCTTTTTGATTAGAGTTTTCATAATTTTGTTGATGGCTTCGACTTGTCCATTTGCCTGGGGATACACTACGGATGAGAAGCTTTTGTGAATTCCGTGCTCTCGGCACCAGTTGGCGAATTCTTCGCTGTCAAACTAAAGTCCATTGTTTGATATGATTTTGAATGGGGTTCCGTACCTGCACAGAACATTTTTGGTCAAGAAGTTAATAACTTTTGCTGAAGATACGTTATTCAGAGGTTCTGCTTCCACCCATTTGGTGAAATAGTCGACTGCCACTATAACATATTTGGCCCCGCCTCGGCCCATTGGTAGTTCGCCGCTTAAGTCAATTCCCCATACTGCAAAGGGCCAAGGGCTGGTCATTTGAGTAATCTCAGTTGTTGGTAGCCGCGGAATCTTAGCAAACTTCTTGCATCTATCACATTTTCTGACGAAATCTAAGGCGTCCTTGCTCAAGGTGGGCTATCCATATCGGAGTATCTTTTTTGCTAAAGTTTGCCCTCCGGTGTGATCTCCGCAGCTTCCTTGATAAATGTTGGATAAGATTTCCTTGGCTTCCCTTCCAGCGACACACCTTAATAAGGGGTTAGAGAATCCGCGCCGATAGAGGATGTCCTCTTGTATGGTGTAGCGGGAAGCTTTCCTCAAGATTTTCTTGACTTCGTTATGCCCGTTGGGTAGTGTGCCGCTTTGTAAGTATTCTCGGATGGGAGTCATCCAAGTCGCTTCTTCGGCTGCAGCTATCAGATTCACTTGCTCAAAACTTGGGGTCAGTTGCTTTGAGATGGCTACTGCTCCAGAAATGGCGCTGTCTCTCATGCTTGCTTGCTTCGCCAATTCGTCGGCCTCTCGGTTCTCTTCCCGAGGGATGTGTTTGACTAAGTAGTGGTCCAATCGATTGAGAAGTAACTTGGTCTTCTTTAAATATGCTATGATTCGTTCTTCTCGAGCTTGGAATTCTCCTAGTATTTGATTAACAATAAGTTGAGAATCGCTATGAAGACACAAAGAATTGGCTCCAATTTCTAAGGCAAGTTCTAATCCAGCTATCACTGCTTCATACTCTACATCATTGTTGGTGGCAGCGAACTCCAACCTTATAGCATAGTGCAGCTTATTTCCCTTAGGGGTGACTATTACCACACCTGCCCCCGAGCCTTGGTCGTTTGACGCCCCATCCACGAAGAGATTCCACTTAATGTCTTCTGCTATTTTCGATTGCTCCTTACCTTCGTTGGTGGTGAATTCTGCAATGAAATCGGCCATGGCTTGTCCCTTGATGGCGGTGCGAGGGTGATAGGTGATATCATACTGACTCAGTTCAATGCACCATTTAAGTAGTCGCCCGGAAGTGTCGGGACGATGGAGTACCTGCCTCAGTGGTTGATCGGTCGGAACTTTGATGGAATGGGATTGGAAGTAGTGACGCAGTTTCCGTGACGTGATCAGTAAACAGTATGCTAGCTTCTCAAGTTTAGGATATCTGACTTCTGCCCCCGTAAACCTCTTACTTACAAAGTAAACTGGCCGCTGCGTGCGGTTATCTTCCCTTACCAACGCAGCGCTTAGGGCGTGAGATGACACAGCAAGGTATAGGTATAACTCTTCTCCTTCGCTTGGAGTCGAGAGTACCGTCGGTTTCTGGAGGTGTTCGATTAAGTTAAGGAAAGCGGTTAAGCATTTGTCAGTCCATTCGAACTTTCCTTTGTCTTTCTTCAGAGCTTCGAAGAAGGGGACACACTTGTCTGTTGCTTTGGAGATGAATCGGTTTAGGGCGGCCACTTTCCCATTCAGGCTTTGCATTTCCTTTCGAGTGGAGGGTATCTTGATATCCTTTAGCGCTCGGACTTGTTCAGGGTTTGCTTCAATCCCTCTGGCATGGATGATGAATCCCAAGAACTTTCTTGATGATACTCCGAAGGAGCATTTTAGAGGATTGAGTTTCATTCCATATTGGCGAAGTACTTGAAACATCTCGCCCAGATGGCTTACGTGACCATCGGCTTTCCTTGACTTTACCAGCATGTCATCCACATACACTTTCATAGTTTGTCCTATTAGCCCTGCAAACATCTTGTTGACGAGGCGCTGGTAGGTGGCTCCTGCGTTTTTAAGTCCGAAAGGCATTACCTTATAGCAGTATAAACCCTGGTCAGTGATGAAACTAGTGTGGTCTTGATCGGGAGCATGCATAGGAATTTGGTTATATCCTGAGTATGCGTCCATAAAAGATAAGAGTTCGTGCCTGGCTATGCTGTCTACAAGTTGGTCGATTCGGGGAAGTGGGAAGCAATCCTTTAGGCAGGCGTCGTTTAAGTTGGAGAAGTCAATGCATGTTCTCCACTTCACATTAGCCTTCTTTACTAGTACCGGGTTGGCGATCCATTCTAGGTAGATGGCTTCTCATATGAAGTCATTGGCAAGTAGATTCTTTACTTCTTCATCGAGGGCTGCTGATCGTTCTGCCCCCATACTTCTCTTTCTATGTTTTACGGGTGCCTTGGTAGGATCAATGTTTAGTACATGGCATGCTACGTCGGGGGAGATTCCGGTCATGTCAGCATGTGACCATGCGAATACATCCAAGTTGTGGCGGAGAAAGTCGATGAGTTGCTCCTTCAACTCTGCTTTTAGTTGGGACCCGATTTTCAATAGTCTACCCGAGTCATGCTTGTCTACAGATACAAATTCCATAGCCTCCGCAGGCTCGGCGGTGGCCACCTCCTCTTTGTCCCTGGGGTCTAATTCATTGAAAGGGTCGCTAGTATATCGAAGAGGAGGGGCTTTCTTTAGTTGCTATGCTTCCAAACTTTTTGTGCAGAGGGCAACCTCTACACTTTTCCCTTTACCCTTCCTGTGGTTGTTGCGAAGTTCAGTCACATAGCAGTCTCGAGCAACGTCCTGGTCTCCTTCTACTTCCCCTACTCCATTGTCCGTTGGAAATTTCATCTTTAGGCACCATGGGGCTAGGACAATTTGGAAGTCAGACAAGGCTGGCCTTCCTAAGAAGGCGTTGTAGGCCGAGTGGTTTTCTATTAGCACAAACGTCTGTTTCCGTACAACGGAGCAGGGATGGCTTCCAATTTCAACAAAGAGGTCCAGTTGCCCGAAGGGCATCTTCGCATCTCCAGTGAAACCGTGTAGTGGTTTATTGCAGGGAGATACATCCTTCATTGATAGTTTCATTTTGTCGAATGCATGTTTGAATAGGATATTTACTGAGCTTCCAGTGTCTACTAGAATTCTGAAAACTTCGGCTGGACCGAGCCGGGCAGAGATAACCATGGGATCCATGTGAGGGTATTGCCTTCCTTCTAGGTCACGCCTACTGAATGTGATGTCATGATTCTCTTTCCGCTTCGGGTGGCGCTCTTCTATAACAGAATTAACACAGTCTTCATTGTTTCTAAGCGACTTTCCATATCTTTCCATCTCTGCCCAACTTCTGTCGGCGATGTGCGGTCCTCCCGAGATGGTATGGACCACTATCTTCTCTTGACTAGAGCCGCTAGTGTTGCGGTTTCCTCTGCCGATCTCCGGTGAGGGTAGCCTTGGGTTCTCATTGGCAGGAGCTGGAGTCCTGTCCTGACCTTTTACATAGCGTTCCAGTTTCTTCCTTCTGATGTGTTCTTCAATCAAGTCCCGGAGATGATGGCACTCATTGGTATCATGCCCATGAGATTCGTGGAAGCGGCAGAACTTTCCAGACTTCTGCACGTTATCTGATTCCTTCTTGTATGGTGGGCGTTTGTATATAACTTCGCCTTGGGTGGCAAGGAAGATGTTTTCGATGGTTTCGTTCAAAGGAGTATAAGTGTCGAATCTCGGTCCTGGCCGATATAGGCGCTTTTCTCCCTACTTGCCCCCAGCATTGTCTCTGGAATCATTTCTTCGAACGTCCCTTGCCACAGCAGGCGCGTTGCTGTGAGTTGCCTTATTTTGTTGTCCTGACTGCCCCTCAACGGCAACATCCTCAAGCCTCATATATTTCCCGGCTTCATGGAAGAAATCGGGTAAAGTAGCTGGTTTTTCTTTTTTCAACCTTCTAGCAAATTTAGTGTCCGGATGCACACCACTACAGAGGGCCATTAGGATAAGCTTCTCATCGGCATCTTGGACTGCGGCCGCTGCGGCATTGAATCGGGTTAGGTATTGCTGCAGTTTCTCTCCAGGTTTCTGTTTGATGCTGGATAAGGAATAAGCGTCCTTAGGTTGTTCCACATGAATGCGGAACTGACTAATAAACTTTTCTTTCAACATTTCCCATGAGCTGATGGATCCCTGGGGTAAATGACAGAACCAGGAGGTAGCGAGATCTGCTAAGAATAGTGGAAAGCATTTGCACAGTACTCCCTCTGTTGCTCCACTCATGAACATATGTTGTGTGTATCTCTGTAAGTGTACAACGGGGTCGGAGGTTCCTTTGTATGGTTCCATTGTTGGCATCTTCCATTCTCGGGGGGTGATAGCAATTTCGATATTGCGGGCGAAAGGGCTGGTTACCCTAGCGCCTATCCCTCGATCCCTTTGCTCCCATTGGACGCATTCTCTGAACAAGCGTGCCATCCTTTCATCAGAATTTGGAGCAGATAGAAACGAGTTCGGTTCTGTTCTGTGGGATTGATTCCGTCCAGATGACCTGTAGGGATGGTATCGTCTATCATTCCTCATATTCTCCAGTGGCTGCCTTTGGTCTTCTGGGAGCATGCTACGTCATCTACAGTCGGCCCTTGCCTTGATCTTCCCCTGCTGGGTTCTGATCTAAGCACTTCCTCGGGTCCAACTTCGGGCTGGACTCTAGCTCGGACCCTTTCGCTGGCGTTTCCGTGGTTAGGCAGTATAACCGGCTCAGCTACAGTTGACCTCCGCTCGGTACCTCCCCCGTTGGGTTCGGTTCCAAGCGTTTCTTCAGGCCTAACTTCGGGCTGTGCTCGATTTCGGCTCCTACCATGGCTGCTTATGCCGTTAGCTTCTTCGAAGAAGGAAGATCTTTGTTGTCTCTGAGATCCTCCAGACTGGGACTCACCCCATGATTCAGTGTTGCGGTTGGACTCTTCAGCATCCCTTAAGCGTGACATGAGATGGTCCACCAAGGCTTCCTGCTGGGACGTGAAGCGGTTAGTCACTTTAGCCACAACCCTGTCTAGATCTGCCCTAGTAATTGCTACCGGCTGTTCTGCGGCAGGAGTGGTCGGATTAGCCTGTCCTTCATTTGGTACTGCTACTGGAGGGGGACGATTTACTTGATCTGTGACCACTGGATCAGGAAGACTGCTGGTTGCGATGTTTTTTCCTTTGTTAACATCTTTCTTCTGTTTGGGAGGCATGTTTTCCAAGCAATGAACGATACTGTTAGGAAGAAGGTTAAGTGGAAGAAGCTAGAGGTCCTGAGTTCAATTCTCAGTGAAAGCACCAAAAATGTTTGCACAAAAAATGGACAAACACCTCAAAGTCGTATGATTTAATAGATTTTATGTTGTTCTTAGTGATTTGGGTGATTTATGCAAATATATGAAAAGCAGGGGCTAAACTGTAAAAGACACGCAGATTTATAGTGGTTCAGCCAGAATGTGCCTACGTCCACTTTATATGTTATTTCTCTTTTCTTGTTTAGATTACAAGTACAAAGTTTTGATACCAGTAAAAGAAAGTTGTTTGAAAGTTCTCTCCGTGCTTGAGCTCTCAAACTTGTCCCCCATTGTTGTACCCCTGCCCCTCTATTTATAGAGTGAGGCTGGGGGTAGGGGTCTTGGATGTATATAGCTGCTGGTGGGCCTGGGCTGACGCGATCTGGCCTGGTATTGTTGGTTCGGAAGGAGCTTGGTTCGGAACGTCTCGGTCCGGTGGTAGGTGGTCCGGTAGAAGCTCGGTTCGGAATGTCTCGGTCCGGTGGTAGGTGGTCCGGTAGGAGTTTGGTTCGGAATGTCTCGGTCCGGTGGTAGGTGGTCCGGTAGGAGCATGGTTCGGTAGTTGGTGTTGTTGGTCCGGTTCGAGATGATTCGGTGGGAGCTTGGAGCTTGTTGGCTCGGTACCGAATGGTCCGGTAGGAGCATGGTTCGGTGGTGGTATAAACGTACCCAACAGCATGTGTTATCCCGCCTTTTGGCAAGGCCGTGACACCAAGGAATTGACTAGTAACCAATGACGGCCCATCCTAGAAATTAGTTATACGCAGGCTCGCTATGGATATCGACGAATTTTGTCCGAGTCCGGATCGAGCCAAAATTGGTAGGACATGACAAGCTAAGCCATGAGAGCCAACGTTCCAAATCTCAAGTCAATCCAAGTTCGTATGCTCAAGTTACGAACGATACAAAATTGGACGAAAATCAATCACCGGTCGACTCGCTCCCTTCGACTCGCTCCACATCACTCAGAAGTGTCAACTTCGACTCGCTTCGCTCAGAGGCCTACTTCGAGTCGTCCAGGTTCGACTCGCTTCGCATCCCTCAGAACTGCCCTCTTCGACTAGCTCCAGTTTGAAACCATCGAAAGTGCACGCTTCGACTCGCTTCGCTCAAACAACCGTTCGACTCCATGGAACTCAACTCTATTGGCGAAGCCACTGCTTTGACCTCTCAAGACGCTCCATTTCGACTCGCTCGACCAGTGCAAACTTCGACTCGCTCGACCAGTGCAAACTTCGACTCGCTCGACCAGTGCGTACTTCGACTTGCTCGAAACAACATCAAGGGCAGAGTGAAATTCAAGCGCCACGTCACCGAGTCAAAAGGAAGCGAGTCGAAACGGAAGCGAGTCGAAGGAAACAGCCTACCGAAAACCTCATTTCGTATCGATCATATCTCCCAATCTACAAGTCCAAATGCTACGAAATTTTCACAGAAGACTACGTGCATGCCAAAGAATGTCCACGCCAAATTTCGACTCCATTGGATGAAATTTTGATCGAGTCGAAATCTGTTCGTGTCAATCACGGATCGGACCGAAACTTCACGGGCTTGGGCGTGCGGGCCTGCTCACGTGCTAGAGAGGGTCTCCCGAAATCTGAGCGAAATATCAGCCTCCTACACCTATAAATAGAACCCCAAAGCCAACAGAAAAGGGGTTCTTCTTCCTCTTTGAGATCTCCAACGCCCGGACTCCGCCAGATCCATATCTGAACTCAATTGCTGCTGCTACCAACAAAATTTATTGCTGCAAATCATAATTACCTATTGTAAATCATTGAATTCACTTGTAAACACAAAAGAAAGATCAATAAAGCAAACTATTTCATAGTGGACGCAGGCTATACACCGAATCACTCTAAATTCTTATGTCTCCTTGCACTTTAATTGTTCTCATTTCTGAAATTTGGAGTTTTTGTTAGATAATTCCTCTTTTTCCATTTAATCTCTTCACTTTATCTCTTCAAAGACTTCCGAAGAGTGTTGTGCCCAATTTTGGTACAAACACTTTGGTGCTTTCACTGAGAAAAACCAATTTTTCTCCTGCTCTTTGGTTCTCCTATCTATATTGGATTGCATAAATCTAAGAAGAAGATCCAAATCTAGAACTTTGAAGCCCTTCTGTTCTATTCAGATTCGCATCAGATCTAGGAAAGGACTTTCATCTCCTCACCATGGTGAGCACACGTACCACTTCTACAGTTGCTGATCAAGGAGCATGGGACCGACAAAATCCCGTGCAATCGCCTCCATCCAACCAAAATGCTGCAGGACCTCCAGATCCATCAGGTCCAATCACTAGACAAGAATTCCAGACATTGCTTCAAGAGTTGACCCAAAGTCGACAGCAGCTAGCGGAACAACTACGCGCCAACACGGAGTTGACTAACCAGCTAAATCGCCAAAGGCGAAGAAGATCCAGAAGAGACCAAGTTTCTCACTCTTCCACAGAAAGTTCAGCCTCCTCTGATGGCCAAACTAGATCCACACGTCTACGGCTAGGTGTAAGCTACACCCAAGCCACGGGACTCCAACCTGCTTCGAACCTTGGGCAACCTAGAGCTGGACCATCCGCTAGTCTCTGCACAGAACCTTCAACTCGAGGAGGAGCTGCTCCTTATCATGTTACCGGCAACATTGCTACTACCACCACTGTCGGACGGTGAGGTGACACTAGAAACCAAGCTGATCCTCAACGTAGCCAACGATAGCAAACTCCTGAGCCTTATGTCCCTAAGGATGTTAAACCAAGGAGGCGAGGCACGAACCGTCGACCGTGTCCGGTCCAGACTCGCGCTGTGGAACCCGACCACACCTTGGCACAACATGCTCCAAGTGTCCGAACACCAGATATACCAGCGATGATCCGCTAAATGATCCGTGAAAGTCAGGGTCTCTCTAATGACGACTAGGGAATCTCCTGAAGTCATACCCCTTTCACCGATGATGTTTTATATGCTGAACCACCTCGGCACTTCAGGATGCCAGCTTTGCCAGTTTATGAAGGAAGTTCTGATCCCAATCAACACATCCTGAAATACGAATGGCTGATGAATGTTGCTAGAGCTGATGATGCAGTAAAGTGTTGTAGTTTCCCCATTTCCCTAGGGGGCATCGCTACCATGTGGTTCACTCGTTTGCCACCGCGATCCATCTCTAACTTTGACCAGATGGCCACCAAGTTTGTCGAACAATTCTGTATGCTTGTGGCGAGGCCTAAGGACGTTAACACTCTGTCTAGTGTTACGCAAGCTCACGGAGAAACACTTAGACATTACTTGGAGCGATTCCATGCTGCGTGTGCAGAAATAAGCAATCCCAACGATAACTCTATCCTAATGGCTCTGACTAAGGGGATTGATGCTGATTCCGAGTTCGGAAATTGGTTAGCTGGGAAACCACCTGCGTCATTGGACCGTTTCTATTCCAAGGCAGCCCAATTCCTGAGAAGGGAGGATGCGAAACAGTCTAGGAAGCAGGATGATGCAGGGCCCAACATCGAAGGTATCCAGAGTAACGTCGCAGTTAAACAGTCCGTAGATAGTTCTGGAAAAATTTAGTTGAACGTCCAAAATAAACAGAATCAGCAGAGGGACAATAGAAATCAGAACAAAAAACGCGATCAGGATCGTGGACCACGGCGTAGAGCTTCCATGTACGATAATTACACTCCATTGAACACGACATTGGAAAATGTGTATTTGCAGATCTGCAATACCATGCAGTATAAAAAACCTGCCCCAAAACCACCAACTGAAAGACAAATCCAAACAGGAAAGTTCTGTAGATTCCATGAGAGTTATGGCCACAACACCAATGAGTGTCGTCACTTACAAGACCTCATTGAAAAACTGATACGTTAGTGGAAGTTGGATCAGTATGTACGGGCGCCGCAATCCGGTGGTGCGGGCCCATCAAATCAGAATCGTGCGCCGAATCAGGAAAGACAAGAGGAACCCGCTCGTGCAGACGGGAGGTTGGTCATCAATACAATAAGTGGTGGTCCTTACCCAGCAGATCGAAGCTGGAAGGAAATGGAGTCGTATGCCAGTTTGATGCAGCACATACCTGGTACCACAATGGCGAAGACGAAGTCAATCGACTTAACTCCTACGACCTAAATCCAATGTCCGACCTAACTCCAGAAGAGCTCCGACCTAACGATAGGTCGCAAACCATGTCACGACCTAACTCCACCCGACCCCGCGACCTATCTTCACCTCTACGACTTACCAATATTCGCGACCTAACTTCACCTTCACGAGTTACCGATCTTCACGACCTAACATCGCAAGCCACAACTTACGACTTATCACAGGCCACGACTTACGACTCATCAATGGCCACGACTTACGACTCATCACTGTGCGACCTAATTCCTCTGCGGTGTATACAATCGCCGCGACCTAACTCCGCATCGCGACCTAATGATCTCCAACTTAAGCCCTATGCCACTGATCTCCGACCTAACCCTAAATCGTTTCCAGATAAGTCGCGAGCGACCTTGTCTAAGTCGCGGCATTTACAGTAGGTCATGGACGACATAAGTATGTCGCAGAATTCCTTTACTAGGTCGTTGCCGCAAGTTCCTTAGCTCGCGTGAAGACGTTAAGTCGTGTGAACGATTCTGTTTAAGTCGTGATTTCTTAGATCGTTAAACACTTTTGTTAAGTCGGTACTATGCTTCCTTATGTCGTTTGTATAAAGTGTTGTTGAGTCGTTTGTAGTTTCGTTTGTTAAGTTGTGTACTATTGTATAAGTTGTTAAGATGTCGTTATGTGTTGTAAATATTCTAAGTGTTAGGTCATTCAAGACCTATGAGTTGTGTTGTAATTGTTGTGTTGTATGCCTATAAATATGCGAGTTATATCATTTGTAAAAGGTTGTTGATTTTGAATAAAATTTCCTTTGTTAGCTTTGTGCTTTCATCCAATTGGTAGTCGAGTGTGATCTCCTATCTCCACCTTCGGTCAATCGAGTGCGCTCGATTCAACGATCATGAAGCCAATTCGCGGTATCAAGTGCGCTTGATCAACGCTCGAAGAATTGAAGATCTACTTTCGCGGTATCGTGATCGATCAACGTGACGTAGATAGCTAAGATTCGGCATCTTCGGATCAACGAATTTGGGCATTTCAGTATTCATCAATCCACCGATTGCTACGTTCATCGTATCATCAATTTTTGTATTCCGCCTCTACGTCATTTGGTATCAAAGCAAGACTTAGCCAATCATAGCTAAGACGAGCCCGTTGGACCAAGAAGAAGTGTTTGTTCAATTTCAGCCGAGCCAAGGAGAAAAGTCAAGGCCGTGCATCACTTTGTTGTTCAAAGCCGAGAGTCAAAGCCGAGAAAAGTGAAGTGTTCAAGTTCATGTTTGTTCAAGGCCGAGAGTTTAAGTGTTGGAGCTAGAAGCGAGCTTGTTCAAGTTTGTGCGAGATTTTGTTCAAGTCGTGAGCTAGAAGACGAACTTATCCAAGTTCGTTGGGCGTCAATTTTGAGATTTGAAGTTTTGGAGTTCAAATTAAGATGTTTGTTTATTTGGGTGGTCGTGAGATTTCAAACAAGTGGGGAAGTTTGATTCGAGAATTTTTGGACCAAAGTGAAGTTGGTGTTTGGATCTGTTGAAGATTTGATCATGCCTCCGAGAAGTGTTAACCAGTATCATAATGTTGCAAATTTGTATGGGAGAGAAGATGCTGAACATATGGAACAACGCATCGATGAAAGGTTCAGTAAGGGTTTCGAGAGAGTGGAGAAAATGAAGTCTGACATGAATCAAAATCAAAGGAGAGTGTCGCCACGTTATGATAGAGAAAGAAGAGAATCATCTTTGTCGATAAATCGAGATCGTGAAGTTTGAGACAATCGTGATTATCAGAATGGAGAAAGAAGAGCTTATCGTGGTTACGAGCATGCGCCATATTGTGATTATGAAAGATGTCGAGTAGAGGAAAGAAGAAGTAGAGAGGACGTGCATGGTCATAGAAGAGTCAATGTTCAGAATCGACATCGAAGCTCATCTAAGTTTGAAGAAGATTGTTATGGTGATAGTGTTCACTTTCGATATCCAGGCAAAGGGCAAAATCGATATAGGAATGTTGAAGAGAATGGTCATACACGAGAATCAAAGAAGGATATGGAGATTCCAGAATTCCGAGGTGGTCTACAAGCAGAGGAATTCTTGGATTGGTTATCAACGGTTGAAAAGATTTTTAAACTCAACAACGTGTCTGAGGATCGTCAAGTTAAGTTAGTTGCTACCAGATTGAAAGGAAGAGCTATGGATTGGTGGCAACAAACTAAATCAACCAGAGAGAGAATGAGGAAATCCAAAGTTGTCACGTGGGATAAGATGAAAAGGATGATGAAGGCAAATTTCTTACCCTACAATTATCAAACTCGTGTGAACCAACAGTTGCAGAAGTTGAGTCAAGGGAGTCGAGGAAAGGGTGTGGTTGCAAACCCCAGCAATCAGAATAAAGGCGTTAATTGCAGTATCAATGTTTCTAAGAAAGTCAACAAACCCCTTGTACATGGAATCACGAAGACAAATGTTGATGACCAATTTAAGCGCTATCATTATCAGGAGTCTGGCCATAGAAGTATTGAATGTACGGAGCCCATGATGAAAGCCTTAGTTGTAGAAGAATGTGAAAACGAGGATGAGGATGATTCAATTGAAAGCGAGCCGGAAAGGGAAGAGGCACCGACTAGTCCATTATCTTTCAGCAAGAGTGTTGAAGAAGCGGAAGGTAGTGCTGAAACATTAGTTAGGTATGAGACAAGTAAAGAGCTTAAAACTCCTGAGGGGGTTAAACCAATGTTGGAAGAGTTTGAAGGAGTCGGTCCTACAGAATCATTCGAAATCTTACCACCAAAGTTTGACAACGAAGATGAAGAGGTCGGTCCTACAGAATCATTCGAAATCTTACCACCAAAGTTTGACAACGAAGATGAAGAGGTCGGTCCTACAGAATCATTCGAAGTCTTACCATTAAAGTTTGACATCGAAGTTGAAGGGGTCGAGTTAGAGAACGAAGGATGTAATTTGTTGAAGAAGAGGACTGATGAAATTGACTTTTATCAACCACCACAATTTGATAACGATGAAGGATTTTTGTTAGAAGATGAAAGATTTTTATCAGGAGATGAAGGATGTAACCTGATGAGGAGGACTGTTGAAATTGACCTTGACCGACGGCTGAAATTTGATGTTGATGAAGAAATTGAGTCAAAGTATGTGGATGTAGAAGTTGATTACTCGCCACCACCAAAGATTGATGTTGATAGTGTGGAAGAAGAAATTGTGTTCGGAGTTGAAGGAAATAATTTGACGATGAAGGATTCTTGCTTGACACATGAGTTTATGGAGGAAGACCAGCCAAGTGAAAGTTTTTTAGTTTTCGAGGAGTTCGAACAAAGTAAACATGAAACAGAAGAGAAGGCAGAATCAGATGATTTATTATCTTTGAAAGAGTTCGACAGTGAAATAAAAGATGGTGATGAACTATCAATGTTGATTGAACCTGGAGAAAGTTTTGATTTTGAGAATTCTGAAGAGATTGAAGTATTTGAAGATTGTGAAGATGAGATTTCTGGGAAACTGCCTGAAGAAATTAATTTTTTATTGTTGGAAGAGTATGTGGAAATGAGGAATGAATTGTTTGTGTTGACCGAGCAAGGAGCGAGGGAAGATCTTGAGGTTTTCGAGGAAGTTGGGTCAGAATTCAATGAGTCTGAAGTCGAATATCCTGAGGGACTACCCGAAGAGTTACCACCACTATAGGACATTCAACCTCACACTGAACTAGTACCAGATGCTATTTTACTGCAAGAATCGTATGATCTTGAGAATCAGACAGAACAGGAAGAGTTGAAAAGACAGGATGAAGAGAATGATTGTCAGTTGGAATTGCCTGATCATGTACGAACGACTGACATTATTAACGTCAATTGCTTGGAACCATTTCATGACAATAAACATGTTGAAGGAGAAGCGAGTGGGAGTTTATTTCAGTCAAGTGAAATTGATGTAACATATCAAGGGAAGATTCTAGATGATGACACATCTGAACGAGATAAGGAAAGACTAGAATCTAAGCATGAGTCATCACACTTCTTCGGTCGAGACTTCGTAAGTCGTTCCGTGATTTTAAACTTCCTTATATCGTCTCACATTTTAGACACGTTTTGGTTCTGTATCACATCTTCCTATTGGTGCAAGCAATATGGTATACGACATTATTCTTTTGAAGTTCTGTGCTACATGAATTGGATCTGGCACCTAGTGCTTAGTTTATTCCGCACTTTTTCATATGTCATCTCCCTCAGATCTCTTCCTTATGCCGCCTGCCTAATGCCACGTCTGTTCTATTCCAGGCGTTCTTTATTTCGAACTGCATCGTCAAAAGGTCAAGACGGGATCAATCTCAAGAGTGGTTATCAACAGTGCCGCATCAAACCAGATAATGAATGGAAGACAGCGTCTCAAAGAAGGAAAGTGTGTGAATTCGGGATGAATTCTTTTCAACCAGAGGACGTGTTTACTAATAAACATCTTACACTTTATTATGGAAAAGAACAATCTAATGGGGAAGAACTTTTAAATTCGAGGATGAATTTTTCTCAACCTGGGGAGGATGATGCAGCATATACCTGGTACCGCAATGGAGAAGACGAAGTCAATCGACTTAACTCCTACGACCTAAATCCAATGTCCGACCTAACTCCAGAAGAGCTCCGACCTAATGATAGGTTGCAAACCATGTCACGACCTAACTCCACCCGACCCCGTGACCTATCTTCACCTCTGCGACTTACCAATATTCGCGACCTAACTTCACCTTCACGAGTTACCGATCTTCACGACCTAACATCGCAAGCCACGACTTACGACTTATCACAGGCCACGACTTACGACTCATCAAAGGCCATGACTTACGACTCATCACTGCGCGACCTAATTCCTCTGCGGCGTAAACAATCGCCGCGACCTAACTCCGCATCGCGACCTAATGATCTCCGACTTAAGCCCTATGCCGCTGATCTCCGACCTAACCCTAAATCGTTTCCAGATAAGTCGCGAGCGACCTTGTCTAAGTCACGGCATTTACAGTAGGTCGTGGACGACATAAGTATGTCGCGGAATTCCTTTACTAGGTCGTTGCCGCAAGTTCCTTAGCTCGCGTGAAGACGTTAAGTCGTGTGAATGATTCTGTTTAAGTCGTGATTTCTTAGATCGTTAAACACTTTTGTTAAGTCGGTACTATGCTTCCTTATGTCGTTTGTATAAAGTGTTGTTGAGTCGTTTGTAGTTTCGTTTGTTAAGTCATGTACTATTGTATAAGTTGTTAAGATGTCGTTATGTGTTGTAAATATTCTAAGTGTTAGGTCATTCAAGACCTATGAGTTGTGTTGTAAGTGTTGTGTTGTATGCCTATAAATAGGCGAGTTATATCATTTGTAAAAGGTTGTTGATTTTGAATTAAATTTCCTTTGTTAGCTTTGTGCTTTCATCCAATTGGTAGTCGAGTGTGATCTCCTATCTCCACCTTCGGTCAACCGAGTGCGCTCGATTCAACGATCGTGAAGCCAATTCGCGGTATCAAGTGCGCTTGATCAACGCTCAAAAAATTGAAGATCTACTTTCACGGTATCGTGATCGATCAACGTGACGTAGATAGCTAAGATTCGGCATCTTCGGATCAACGAATTTGGGCATTTCAGTATTCATCAATCCACCGATTGCTACGTTCATCGTATCATCATTTTTTGTATTCCGCCGCTGCGTCACAGTTCTATCAGGCATGCAGACTTCGAGTGTTGTAGTAGTTTCGATGAGGGGGCTCCGACCAAGCAACAGAAAACGATGGCGGATGGCATCGTGTTCAGGAGCAGAGACGCAGATAAAGTCAAAACTCCCACTATTGATCCACTAGTAATCTCAGCACAAGTAGGACCCGCTTGGATAAAAAGGATCTTAGTTGACAGTGGAAGCTCTGTGTATATTTTGTTCAAGCGAGCTTATGATCAAATGAAGATGGAAGCCGCAGACTTGAAGCCTTGTCAATCTCGAGTCCATGGTTTCAACGGAAGTTCCACTATACTCACTGGAATGGTGGAACTGCTAGTAGAGTTAGGAGTTGGAGAACGTCGGAGAGTACGGATGTTGCAGTTCATTGTTTTGGACATAGACTCCCCTTACAATGCTTTCTTGGGCCGACCGGCCCTCGCTGAATTCAGGGTAGCCATTGCCCCATGGTGTTTGACCTTAAAATTTCCCACTGACCATGGAATAGGAATCGTTCAGGGAGATCAGGCTACTGCCAGAGCATGTTATGTTGCTGAGCTGCGGGAGGCGCATCGAAAGGAGAAGGGAAAGGGCGTAGAGGAATCTCTCTGCGTCTGTTTCACCGATAATTGACAATTAACGCCCGGGCCCAGGCCCGGGCACCCAAGCCAATTCCTCAAGGATCTTGACCCGAGAGAAACTGAAGACGAAGGAGATTCTAAAGAAAGTCAAGCAACCCCGGCCGAACTGACGATTGATGTCCCAGTTGACAATAACGATGATTCAAAAATAATAAAGATTGGATCTCAGCTAACCCAGCAAACTCAAGAGGAATTGGTTGAATTTCTATGAGCAAATCTTGACGTATTTGCCTGGACACATTCTGATATGTGTGGGATCTCGTCGGACATCGCGAGCCACACTCTGAACATTGACCCGCGGCATGTCCCGGTCAAACAAAAAAGGCGCGGTATGGATCTAGAGAGATCTGCCACCCTTAAAGAGGAAGTAGAAAAGCTTGAATCGAACGGATTCATTCGAGATGCGCTATATCCTGAATGGGTGTCAAATCCCGTGCTCGTCCGAAAGCCAAACAAGAAGTGGAGAACATGTGTCGATTATTCCGATCTGAATAAAGCGTGCCCCAAAGATAGTTTCCCGCTTCCTAGAATTGATCAGCTAGTGGATTCGACGGCTGGACATGAACTCTTATCCTTCATGGATGCGTATTCAGGCTATAATCAGATACCGATGCATTTACCCGATCAAGAACATACCAGCTTCGTAACCAATCTGGGACTTTACTATTACAAGGTTATGCCGTTTGGACTCAAGAACGTCGGGGCTACTTACCAACGGTTGGTCAACCGAATGTTTTCTAATTAAATCGGGAAGACAATGAAAGTATATGTAGACGACATGCTTGTGAAGTCACGACTCTCCACCGACCATGTAAAAGACCTGGAAACTATGTTCAACATACTTCGGGATACAAGATGAAGCTCAACCCACTGAAATGTCACTTTGGAGTTGCATCCGGAAAGTTCCTCGGGTTCATCATTAACGCCCAGGGAATCGAAGCCAATCCCGAAAAGATTTGGGCAATCAGAAATCTTGAAACTCCTAAGACTATAAAGCAAGTCCAGTGTCTCAACGGAAAGGTAGCAGCATTGAGCAGGTTCATTTCAAAGTCCATGGACAAATGCATTCCCTTCTTCAATCTGATTCGAAAAGGAAAACGAAACTTTGAATGGACCACAAAGTGCGAGGGCACTTTCCAAGCACTAGTTCAACATCTGTCCACACCGCCGATGCTGTCAAATCCTATTGATCATGAGAAGTTGTATGTATACTTGGCGATATCAGAAAACGCTATCAGCACTGCCTTGGTCCGAGAAGAAGACGGGATACAGAAGCCAGTGTACTACGTCAGCAAACGATTAATTGGGGCTGAAAGGAACTATCCAAAGTTGGAGAAGTTGGCTTACGGCCTTGTAATCGCATCAAGAAAACTCCGACCGTATTTTCAAGCACATCCCATAGTTGTCTACACCGACCAGCCGTTACGACAGGTCCTTTCGCGGTCTGAGACGTCTGGTAGGCTACTTAAGTGGAACATCAAACTGAGTCAGTTTGATATTAATTACACTCCAAGTCGAGCAATACAAGGACAAGTCCTTACTGATTTCATAGCTGAATTCACCGTTCCATAGGACTTGCCCGAAACCAGTAAATCCCCAGAATGTGTTTGGAAGCTGTATACCGATGGGGCATCAAACGACCGGTGTTCAGGCACTGGTGTTGTACTCGAAACCCCCGAAGGTTGATCTATATGCTACGCTTTGAAGTTTGACTTTCATGCAACCAATAATGAAGCTGAATACGAAGCCCTCTTAGCTGGCTTGAAACTCGCCAGAGATCTGAAAATCGTTGCTGTGGAAGTTTATTGTGATTCACAATTGGTTGTATGTCAAGTACGGGGAGAGTATCAGGCAAGAGATCCAAGGTTGGCTGCTTACTTAGCTCGAGTTCAGGAAGTACCGAGTCAGTTCGACTACTACGCCATTTATTGTATACCTCGGGAGCGCAACCAAAAGGCCGATTCATTGGCAAAGCTAGCCAGCATAGGTGAAGCTCAACAAATGGGACTCGTTCCCGTAGAAACGCTATCTTCCCTAAGTATCGATCGGACAAAAATAAACTGGGTATGTGAAATCATTCCCGAAAAGGATTCATGGATGACCCCACTCAGAAATTACATTGAGCACGGGACCCTGCCGGAGCGCAGGAGTGAGAAAAGACAAGTTCTTCGAAAGGCCTCAAGATTTACCATCCAAAATGGACTCATGTACAGAAGGGGGTACTCAGTTCCCCTACTCCGATGTATCGCTCACGATGAAATTAAACAAGTGTTGCGCGATGTGCACGAGGGAGAATGTGGTGATCACACCAGGGGGCAAGCTGCACTTGCCAAGAAAATACTTCGCTACGGATATTACTGGCCTACCGTGAATCATGACGCGATGGACTATGCAAAGAAATGTGATAGGTGCCAGAAGTATGCCCGAATCCCTAGAGCTCCTCCTACTGAGATAACGCAAATGGTCAGCCTATGGTCGTTCGCAATGTGGGGCATCGACATCATCGGTGCTCTACCTCTGGCAAAAGGTGGTGCGAAGTACGCCATCGTCGCAGTTGATTACTTTACAAAGTGGGCTGAAGCCGAGGCTCTCGCTACCATTACAACGAAGAAAGTAATCAACTTTGTGGTTCGTAACATCATATGTCGATTCGGTCTCCCACACACCATAATTACGGACAACGGAACCCAATTCGACAGTGCTGAATTTAAAGATTTC
This sequence comes from Allium fistulosum, assembly GCA_030737815.1. Lineage (NCBI taxonomy): Eukaryota > Viridiplantae > Streptophyta > Magnoliopsida > Asparagales > Amaryllidaceae > Allium > Allium fistulosum. The sequence goes on from CM060901.1 coordinate 457,766,841, forward strand.
TGTAAACGATTTCACATCCAAAAGAAATTCTCCGCAGTTGCACATCCTCAGGCAAACGGACAGGTCGAAGCAGTTAATAAAGTTATAAAGTCCATCCTGAAGAAACGACTGGAAAAGGTCGGGGGCAAGTGGGTCGTTGAACTTCCTATGGCTCTATGGGCTTACCGAACAACCCACAAGACCGCGACCGGCCACACTCCGTTCTCCCTTTCTTACGGTTCAGAGGCCGTTATTCCAGTCGAGCTAGAAGTACCTTCTCATCGTGTGACATACTATGATCCAAAGACAAATGCTATATTACTTGCTGAATCTCTCGATCTACTAGATGAGAAGCGTGAAGAAGCTGATTTGAGGGCAGCTGCGTATCGAAGTCGAGTCGCTCGATTGTACAACGCCAAGGTCCATCCACGAACCTTCGAACTAGGCGATCTCGTCTTAAAAAGAATCTATCTGGTTCCTTCGCATATGAAGCCGACATGGGAAGGACCGTATGTTATTGAACGAAGGCTCGGAGATGGCACATTCAAATTATCGACCGTCGACGGTCTTACCCTGCCAAGAGCTTAGAATAGCGAGAGCCTTCGCCGCTATTACACCTGACAAGCTATTTTTATCCTTTTAGTTTACTTTCCTTTTCTGCAACTTGTTTATGCATTTCGAAATTAGAACTTGTAATAAGGCAACTGACTTTGCCATACTTTCTTATTTCAGCAATAAAATGCAACCTCTTCGAGCCAGAGCTGTGATTTACTTGAAATACTTCATATGACCATCACTATGCACGGAGAGCTAAGTTTCACCATACGGTGGGATTTATTCAAATAGAGAGTGACTGCGATGCAACCAATCACTCGCTAAGTGAAACCCGAGCTCCGGGGCAAGCCATCACATCAAAGCCAAAAAAGGATTGATGCACGACAATCCTTCATCCACTCCGTATTCCCAAAGTGCGAAGCGGAGTATAAACATCCAACTCCGTATTCCCAGAGTGCGAAGCGGAGTATAAACATCCAACTCCGAACTCCCAGAGCGCGAGTCGGAGTATAAACATCCAACTCCGAACTCCCAGAGCGCGAGTTGGAGTATAAACATCAACTCTGTATTCCCAGAGTGCGAAGCGGAGTATAAACATTCAACTCTGTATTCCCAGAGTGCGAAGCGGAGTATAAACATCCAACTCCGAACTCCTAGAGCACGAGTCGGAGTATAAACATCAACTCCGTATTCCCAAAGTGCGAAGCGGAGTATAAACATCAACTCCGTATTCCCAGAGTGCGAAGCGGAGTATAAACATCAACTCTGTATTCCCAGAGTGCGATGCGGAGTATAAACATCAACTCCGTATTCCCAGATTGCGAATCGGAGTATAAACATCAACTCCGTATTCCCAAAGTGCGAAGCGGAGTATAAACATCAACTCCGTTTTCCTAGAGTGCGAAGCGGAGTATAAACATCAACTTCGTATTCCCAGAGTGCAAAGTGGAGTATAAACATCAACTCCGAATTCCCGGAGTGCTAACCGGAGTATAAACATCAACTCCGAACTCCCCAGAGCGCGAAGCGGAGTATAAACATCCACTCCGTATTCCCAGAGTGCGAAGCGGAGTATAAACATCAACTCCGAACTTCCAGAATGCAAGTCGGAGCATAGATATCGACTCCGGATTCCCAGAATGTGAAACGGAGCATACCAACTTCAAGTTCCCGAAACATGGATCGAAGTATAATTATCAACTCCAAACTCCCAGAGCACGAGTCGGAGTACAAATGCCAATTCCAAGTCCCCAGACAGCGGACATATGATTGAAACTCAAGCCGGTGTGGCCAACCGCCAGTAAATAAATGAGTATCCCCGGAGCGTGGATATGATCATCGACGAGCGGACAAGCGTGACAAAACCACTCAATCCCTGTTTGTCTCAAACACCCATCCAGCGACACTAGACTCGGCATGCTATAAGAAAAGGGCAATCGCTGACTGATGTTTTACAACAAACCACCAAGACTAGGGGAAAAGACCTAAGCGTCAACCATCGACTGAAGCAATGCGACGACAAAATTCGACTCGTTTCCCGGTCGCAAACCATGTCCACAATACCCGAACTTGGCGAACGGAAACCAACTTCGTTCGGAAACTGAAACTTCACAAGTGCATTTTAGACACTGAAACACTTAGACAAATAAACAATGACAAAGAAGAAGTCAAAAAAAAGTTTCATTTCAATTGATTATAGAAGAAGTTCGTGTACAAGTTTCCAAAAAATTCCTACTAGAAGGGGCCGAACCCGCATCTATACACGGCTAACAAAATGCAAATCAAAATCCACCGGGAGAGCATACCTAATCTTTCTTTTTCCTTAGCTTCCTCCTCGATGTGGACCCGCTAGAGCCATCGCCAATCTTCCTCTTCGAGCCTTTGCTTTTCGGCGGTTGGTCTTCAGGCGAGGCCATTATGTCGACGTCCTCCTCCGAACTCGTGTGAATAAGAATGCTCCCTACGGGCGGAGTCGGAGGAACGGGATCAATTACAGAAGGTGGAATGGGCAGGCTGGTGAGAAAGACAGTACCACCAGGAGACATCATTCCGAGCGGGGCAGGTCCCGATGCTGCCATCCCACCTCCAAAGCTGCCGCCATAAGCCGCTGCTGCCAGTTCAGCGTTAATCTGAGCAAACATCTCCTCTTCGGTTACTGCTCGAGCTCTGCTGGGGGCATCAACAGTCGGTATTGAAGAGCTTGTAGCAGGATCAGTTCCACTCATGACAGATGACAAGTCAGCACGAGGATCGCCGTGGCGGCGAAAGAGTTCATCCATCAGCTGCTCGTCAAACATAATCGTACCTCCCTGCAAATCATCAAGCGGGGCAGCTGTACTCATGGTGGTTGCTTCAGTTATGATTGCCTCCTGCATTTGATATGGTTCTTGAGTGGCAGGAGGCATGGTCGTTGCAGCATCGATCACTGGACATAGAATAAAAGAACTGTTAGGACTTAACTCGATCGAAGATTCCGGTTTGAGAAAAATATGTGGAATGTTCAGAATACCTTCCTCAGTTTGGCTCGTAGGCGGCAGAGCGGCATCGGTAACTTGCGCTGTAGCCGGTGACATCTGTGGTTGATCTGGATTATAAGCAGGAACAACCTGGGGATCGACCGTAGATGAGGATTCAGGCTGGGTTGACGTTGGAACTTCAAGACTTGCTTCGTGATGGTCAACTCCAGAACCCTCTCCCACTTCAAAGTGCTGGGCGCCAAGGTTTTCCTTCTCACGCAGAATCATCGACTCGTGGAGAATCTTCTTTTCATCATCAGTCAGAATGCGATTCTCGAGTTCGAATTCATCCATGGACTCGCCCTGATGCGCCCCCTTCTCCTCCTCGACCAGTCGGCCTCAGGCATTATAGAGATGCGTCGAAAAATCATCGAGCCAGGCTAGACCCCTATGCCTCAGCACGTTAGCGTTGTAGGCAACAAGAAGGTCTTCGATGTCAGCCTCTAGCCTGGACTCGGCCAACTTCACTTTTTCTTCCACCTCAGCCTCCGCCCTGTGGACTTTAGCCATGGCCGCATCCCGTTCGTCCCTGAGCATGACAGCTTGTTCGCACGCCTCCTGGGCTGCGTTGTTCGCATCATCTTTCTCCTTGGCCATATAAGAAAATTTGGCCTTGAGTTCATTAAGCTCTTTGACCGCCGCGTCCCGCTCAGCAATGACTTTGGTGTTCCGATGGCCCATCTCCTCCACTAGGTCAACGTGAGTCTATCCCAACCTCTCCATCTCCGCCTTCACTTCGTTAGCCCTTTTAACGGCCTCAATCTCAGATTTCCGAGAAGACTCGGACTCAGCGGAGAGTACCTGAATAATATGATCCCTCTTTGCGAGCTCGGTCTCCATCTTCTCGAGCGCTTTGGCACGCTCAAAGGCCACTTTGGAAGCTTTCTCGACAACCTCTGCCCACTCCCGGTACTGGGTGTATATGTCATGAACGAAGTCGTGCACCGTGTTTTCCACCCCTGATGGGATTCTCTTTAAGTGTGGTGGGAAGACATAACCGTCAAAACAGATGTTCGAAAAATCCTTCCTCATCTGAGCCAATTTGAGGGCCCCTTCTCCTGTGGGGTCAACTGGGACCTGCTCTGTAATCATGGAGGGCATGGTCTCGACCCTCTAAAGATGAGTTTCGGACCTAGAAGCATGAGAAGACGGCATGTGACGAGGAGGCTCTGGTGGGTTTGAAGTTTGAACAGGGGGAGGTGACGGAAGTCTAGGAGGAGGAGAGCGTGATCTGGATCGATGTCTATACTCTCTGTCACGCCCATACCTGTCCTGGTTGGAGTATTCGCGATCGCGATCTCTATCTGAATCCCTCCTGCGGGAATCATAGTAACCAAATGATTTTCGGGCTGAGCGAAGATTCCCGAGCATAGATCCCCTTCCCTACATAGTACCTGAAAATGGTAAACGAAGAAAGAGTTAGTAACTTCCTAAGTTGGACGAAGTACAGTTATGAATCATGTAGTGTAGTGAAGTGTATGCATGTGCAATCCCCCGACCAACCGGAAATGTCGGCCGCACTCGTAGCAAACGACCCGCTCAGTTCAAAAGCGCTATCAAGCCCCTCCGTCCCGCCGTCGTGTGGAGACGACACGAAATCCGGGATCGGAATGTCAGCAAGCCCTGCAAAAGGACTCTCCACTTACGGGGGAGGAGCCTCTGAAATTCTGATCCCTTGGAAAGGTAAAGACACGACCATGGATTTAAATCTCTTAGATTTAGGGCGTTTGTGAGCAACGGCCTTGCCTTTTCTTCTCCCTCCCGAATCTAGAGCATCGGCAGAAGGCCCAGCTGGGAGCTCGGTATCAGTAGGCGTTCTTTCCGGATCAACTTCTTCGGCGATCACGACTGCGGGCGCATTGCGGTTCACCCGTTTCTTCGAGACCACTCTATATATCCCTTCCAAATGTATGCTCTGTCTCCGTTCTATCAGCCCGACAGCCCTCAAATTCTTGTCGGTCAGGACTAAGTCTATGTGCCTCTCTTCGCCCGGAAATGGTTGAAGAATCCGAACAAGCTCTTTGAAGTATGCGCCATCGGGACGAGAGATTGCAGCTATAAGAAAGGAAAAGTATGTCAGTTTTGATGTCAGTTACTAGTATCTAAATGATTCGAGAGAGAAATGGCAACACTTACGTCTATCCAACCACCACCCAACAAATCTAGGGGGGCACCGAACGTTGAACCATTCAGTTTTATAGTTACTTAGCCTTCCCCAGGAGCCTAGTACAATGTGGCAGCTTCTGACCGCCTCCAGGAAGGTGAAAGAAGGGCTGTCTCCATGGCTCTTGACGTTGAATAAATATCTGATTTCGATCGGCTTCGGCGGTCGAAAGAGGATCTCCATAAACAGGACAAACATGCTGTTCAACAAGGCATACCCGTTGGGATGTAGCTGAGATGGAGCTATGCCGAGAAATGATAACATCTCCTTTATATATTCATTGAAGGGAGGAAGTGTCCCCGTTGTGCAAGCGTGACGGTTGAAAGTAGTAAACCCCTCCGGGGGAGTGTGTGGCCTGTTAGTTGGTCCAGGAAGTAGCACGTTGTCAAGCGACAAACCATGCCTTAAGCAGATCTATCCTAGCATGTCTTCAGAGATACCCGACGGCACGGAATCTGTTGGATTGAGAATAAACCGAGCACCCGGACGCTCGTCCGCAGCTGGCTCTATGACTTTGGCTTCGATAACCGGTATCTCTATGGTTGGAGGAATAGAACTTGGGAGTTCCGGCTGCTGAGAACTTGAAGGGTCTGTGACTAGCTAGCTTATAAAAAATCATTGTTAAACTGACAGATAACACCCGTGCATCCCCCAGTGTAAAGTGTGTGAGTGTATTGTGTAGTGCAGTACTGTATATTATTTGAGAAGATCAACCGGGTTAAGGAAAGCATGTAAACGACGAGGCTTCGGAATTCAGTCGGAAGGACCGTCATCGCTGATAGTCACAACCGTGCCATCCAGTTATTAACAATCATTCCAAGTTAAAGTTTGGTGTCATTTTGATAAGTTCCAGTTCCGTCGACGAGCTTCGATAGGCAATCAGATATGCGGTGAAACGGTTAAGTACAGTAGTACAAGTTTAAATCTTGTCGGAGTCAATTGTTCAAATGTGCAAGAAAATTCAAATTTTCTAATGTTCAATTCGTGTCGCTTATGAAGACCCTGTTCACATCAATAAGCTATGGTCGTGTGCAGATGAGTCAGACTCGGTCAGAAGGTTGGCATGCAAGTTCGACTCGAACTAGAAGGCTCGATTCAAAATCCCCAGTTCGACTCGCTCCCCAAGACCATCGAGTTCGACTCGGTCCCAAGACCGCACATTTCGACTCACTCCCTAGGACCATCGAGTTCGACTCGCTCCCAAGACTGCACACTTCGACTCGATCGAAAACCACCCCTTTTTGACTCGATCTAAGGACATCGTTTCGAGTCCATCAGGCGCGACCTCTTCGTATCGATCCATGGATTCAAAGCACTCGATTCGATGCGAAGCTCCACCATCGATCGATACGAAGACCTTCGCCTCATCATCTCAAAACCCATACTCCATCGAGACGAAGATGAGGCCAGAGAGCTTTCGATCGATCATGACTCCGATCGATTTGGTGTTAAGAATCAAGTCTCCTCATTTACGTGATGGTTTCGTTCAATGGATTACCTAAAATTTGTCAGTTCGTTCAAATGGTTGAAGATAGGAATCGATTCGAAGGCAAAGGTTTTTCTCTTGAGAGGCCCTGGAGCGATACGAAAGCAAGGCAGATAAAGATGAAAGGTAAAAAGTAAAAAAAAAACGGCTAAGTACGAAGTATTTATATGGACTCGAAAACAAGGGGAATAAAAGATTCAAATCCCAGTGGAGTCGAACATGTGCTTCGACTCCCTCTTCGGTGCGTTGATGCGGAGCTCCCCTTCGTATCGCTTATCTTCGACTCCGTCTCCGATGCAGCATTACAAGCCATCACTTCGACTCGCTCCCCTTCGACTCCGTCTCCTGTGCGTTTCGACTCCAGCTCCTATGCAGTTCAAATCCAAGACTAAGTCGAACAAAGCAGTTCAAACCAAAACTGAGTCGAACAACCAGTTCGAATCCATAGAACCATGACTTCCAGAGGCCAACTCCATCGACTTGACGTACTTACTTCGCATCCATAAATCCAATAAAAATCATCTTCGATGTTTCAACCCTTCACAATGATTCAGGAGAGGATAGTTACGAAGGAACATTCAAAAGCAACCATCGGGCATTGTTGCAGCGAATTTCACATTGGTTCAGGAGAGGATCGATACGTAATTCAAAAGTAAAATAAACTGACAATGACTCGTGGACGTACGAACGTCAACGAGAGTCAGGTTAACATATATGCATGAATGACGGACTAGTATTCCGGATTTTCAGGAATCAGAAACTCATCGATTAACGATTACAACAGCAAACGGGTAACCACTAGCATACAGCAATCAGTTGCAATAATACATGGTACAGTAGTCGACAGTCAACAATTTACATTATCAAGAAGAACGGTCAAAGGTTACAGCTTTCATCGAAAAGACAATAACTATTCAGAGTAAAGATGGCAGTTTTTCAAAGCACATCAAGTTTCCACAAGACGTACGTTGGGGGGCAAATGTTATCCCGCCTTTTGGCAAGGCCGTGACACCAAGGAATTGACTAGTAACCAATGACGGCCCATCCTAGAAATCAGTTATATGTAGGCTCGCTATGGATATCGACAAATTTTGTCCGAGTACGGATCGAGCCAAAATTGGTAGGACATGACAAGCTAAGCCATGAGAGCCGACGTTCCAAATCTCAAGTCATTCCGAGTTCGTATGCTCAAGTTACGAACGATACGAAATTGGACAAAAATCAATCACCGGTCGACTCGCTCCCTTCGACTCGCTCCACATCACTCAGAAGTGACAACTTTGACTCGCTTCGCTCAGAGGCCAACTTCGAGTCGTCCAGGTTCGACTCGCTTCGCATCCCTCAGAACTGCCCACTTCGACTCGCTCCAGTTTGAAACCATCGAAAGTGCACGCTTCGACTTGCTTCGCTCAAACAACTGTTCGACTCCATCGAACTCAACTCCATTGGCGAAGCCACTGCTCGAATCTCTTAGGATGCTCCATTTCGACTCGCTCGACCAGTGCAAACTTCGACTCGCTCGACCAGTGCGAACTTCAACTCGCTCGACCAGTGCGTACTTCGACTCGCTCGAAACAACATCAAGGGCAGAGTGAAATTCAAGCGCCACATCATCGAGTCGAAAGGAAGCAAGTCGAAAAGGAAGCGAGTCGAAGGAAACAGCCTACCGAAAACCTCATTTCATATCAATCATATCTCCCAATCTACAAGTCCAAATGCTATGAAATTTTCACAGAAGACTACGTGCATGCCAAAGAATGTCCACGCCAAATTTCGACTCCATTGGATGAAATCTTGATCGAGTCGAAATCTGTTATGTCAATCACGGATAGGACCGAAACTTCACAGGCTTGGGCGTGCGGGCCTGGTCATGTGCCAGAGAGGGTCTCCCGAGATCTGAGCGAAATATCAGCCTCCTACCCTTATAAATAGACCCCCAAAGCCAATAGAAAAGGGGTTCTTCTTCCTCTTTGAGATCTCCAATGCCCGGACTCCGCCAGATCCAGATCTGAACTCAATTGCTGCTGCTACCAACAAAATTTTATGTTGTAAATCATAATTGGCTGCTGTAAATCATTGAATTCACTTGTAAACACAAAAGAAAGATCAATAAAGCAAACTATTTCATAGTGGACGTAGGCTATACGCCGAACCACTCTAAATTCTTGTGTCTCCTTCCTTTAATTATTCTCATTTCTGAAATTTGGAGTTTTTGTTAGATAATTTCTCTTTTTCCATTTAATTTCTTCACTTTATCTCTTCAAAGACTTCCGAAGAGTGTTGCGCCCAATTTTGGTACAAACAGCATGTTCGCACCACCGCTTCTTCCAAGCCCTTCATTCGCACTATCAGGTCTCTCCCTCATCGCATGGCTGGAGTTGGATGTAGTTTGATCCGTTATAGAGCTCTATTTCATGAAGTGGTACATATTTAGTATACATCACTGCCGACTTGCTTTTCCCTCATTTAGCCATCAGATTTTTATTGTGCGCTTCTAACAACTCGACTACACTCCTATACACTACCCGACCAATGTTCAATGTGAACAAATGCATCTAGTCATACTATACACACATGCACATTCATACACAATAAGTTCACTAAACAAAAATATCAAACAATCACAACAATTCCTACTGTACAATAAATTAAATATTACTTTATTTAAACAATCAATCCACCATTTCTAAATAATTTATTTAACATCCAATTAATTTAAACTAGGTAACCAATAACCAACAATCAATTATCATCCAAAGCAAACAACAAACAATCATTCGTCAACCAATAAATATAACTACAAAACCATTTATTTAAATTCGGAGTCCATAGTCGCATATTCCTCTAAGTTAAATCAATTAGCTTCTTTGAATGTATGCGACTACTTTAAACTCAATTTTGAGCTTCTTACTTTCATTTAAAAATTACTAACTTCGAAATCAATTACTTACATTTTCTCCTTCTTAGAAAATTTGTCTATCTTACTAAGAATCATTTTCTTTCTTATAAACTAGCACTTGATATTCTCTAACTACATATAATGTAAAATGCACTTCTTATTCACTTCTATTAGTTTGTATCGCCATTTGCACTATAAGTGTGCTAACAAGTGTTAACTATTATATACAAGCGACACATATAAACTACTTCTGTTAAAACCACTTCTTTTGTCTCAAAACACCTCCTTTTGAAAATCATTGTCTTCTTTAACTTATATCTTTAAACCGTGCCTATGTCTAATATCATGTTTAAACCATAAAATAGCTTGTAACTTTCTACTATTGCATTCAATATACCATACATTGTTCCATGTAATTCAAAATGAGCTCTTTCTAAATTTCACAAATTAAGTTTCCAATCTCAATTCAATGTCACGTTATCTTTTAGTATGCGAGCACATAAATGTCCCTCGTATCATTTCACAACTCCAACAAGTTATGAATAAAGTTACTAACATTCTAGCTTCATATAAATTAACATGCACAATTTAATAAAGTCTACAACTACACATCATAGTATGTAATAGTGAGTTCCTACACACCAAAGCAAGCTAATGCAACCAATCCCAATCAAAATCCAAACCTAGCTCTCTTGAATTTGGGCATTTTCATAATCCATTGTTGTTGACCTCCAAACTCTCGGTGAAGGTGCTCGTTTGCCTAACTAGAAATTAGTTGATTTACTTTGATTTAATGAATTTTATGCAAAGATGAAGCTTTTAATATTTGGAACTATGAAGATTTTGGTTTGAGAGGAGGAAAATGAAAGGAACTAATTGGAATGGAAGATAATGAAGTAGCATAGTCTATGGTAGGCTAAGTACTCGACCCATGTTCATTTAGCCAAATTCATACTTCAAACCCCAAATGACCATTTTGCCCCTAAACAAACTTTCTCAAAACATATTGATGCCTTATGTCAAAGTATAGGTTTAAACACACTTTGGAAGCTGTGGAATAAATCCCGAAGTCTAATTCAACTGTCTTTAAAATATCCATTTTAAATTGATGTTTTAAATAAATTATCGTTTAAATCACGAAAGTGATGTTTCAAATATTTACTTTCTCACCCCCTTAAAAGGGTTTCGCCTACGAAATCACAAAATTGATGCAACTCGCCCTGTCATTAAAACATCCATAGGCTACCAAGCAACCATGGCAACCAAAACCACAAATAGTCATTGTATACAAGAACGACATACCAAGAAATCATAAATAGTAACCATAAGCACAAGCATTTATAACAATATAAGAAACATGCATTTAAGAGCAACACGACAACTATACTTGCAACACTACATTTCCACAACTTGTAGTTTTAAAACTAATGCAAACATTAGCAATACTAACATGAATGCAAGTAATAGCATAATATAAATCTATATGCAAACAATAGCGTGAACTTGGATGCACGCGCTAGCATGTACATACCTCCATGCATCTCCACACATATAAAATTCTAACTGGTATAAAATTCCAAATTTACATGCAATTTCAACCATATGCCAAATTTCTATGCTATAATGAAATCAACAAATCAAAATAGCAGCAATAAATTAATAAATCCAAATAGCGACAATTATGCATTATGGAAATAAAATTAATATTCATAGTCTAATCAGTTTTAAACTCTCTTTAATTGCAAAATAGTAACAAGAATAATTTAATGAGTGCAACTCAATACTCGTCGGCATTGGTTATCACCTAAAAAATTATTCGAGTCACTACAAACAATCGAGTAGCCATTTTCCCCCAAAATGGCCTAAGCCAACAAGCTTGTACAATGTGCATTGATCATCTATTACGTAGTATTTGATTTGGTCCCTCCTTTTGGCCATACAGATTTCCCTTCCAAGCTAAGGTCAACCATCGACTTCTCTAATGCGGGCTTCGATCTGGTTCCTTGATTAGATCACTCTGTCTCCCTCGCATGGCTGCAGTCACACATGTAAAACCCCAAGGACCATCTCAAAAATCCATCTCGAACACTCATCATTGAGAATTGAGTGCTAAAGCCTAAGCCGGACCGGTGCAAATCACCTAGAAACTCTGTGCCCAAAATCCAAACTCAAAACTGACGTACTAATTGGTGAATCTTTAATACACACATGTACTACTCTTTGGGTTTTACCCTAAATTCTTTTGATTTGGTAGTTAAATATCGGACCCCTACTAACAAAACTAGCTACATTCGAACACACGTGCTCATGCCCCAAGTTCGAACAGTAATACTTCTTTAAAAGTCTACATGTTACCAACATCATACTTTTAAATCCATAATTACCTTTTCTAATTACATAATATGAAAAACATCCATTTTCATATTTTAAACCCAAGTAAACCTATTTTTTTTAATAAAAGTGAAATACCTCTTTATGTTATTTTATAAAATCTCAAACCATTTTATAAAGTACATTTCCAAATTACAAATCGCTTTTAGCCATTTAAAATACGTATTCATCGAAAATCAAGTATTTACCATTTACTATTTTATTAGATCTCGTATCTATTTTATAAAATATATACTTTCCCATGAAAGCTACAAATAACAACAATCAGTTGTAGAAGTTCTCATTTATTAGCCTATATAATCGTTCACTCTATAAGTACATTAACTATTCTTTGTAAATGACTTACATAGACTTCTTTCATTGAATAACATCCTTTTAGTTTAAAACATGCATTTTAGAAAAACGTTATTTTCATAACTTACATTCTCATGAAAGTTTACACATTTTTAAATAAACTAATCTCTTTTATACTGTTTTCAAAATATAGTAATAAGGGTCTCAACAATAAATAGATTGATGTAATTATGTTTACAATATAAACACAAGCCCAGACTAACCCAAACAATCTCCAATTTTACACACATACAATATATACCTATATATGTATAATTCAGTCAAACATATATATATATATATATATATAATAATGCATAAACGTAGGGCAGTCGATGAATACCCAAAAATTCAAAATCTGTCCACATCTATATCCGAAAAGTGGGTAAATATTCGATATCCGAAAAACGGATGGGGATGTGGATGCGAAGACATCCACATTCGAAAATTATCCGTTCATTTTTTTAAGATTATAGTTTTAATTATGTGTATTTTAGCACAATGGAAGATATTTATTTATTGTTTAATTAAGTTAAAAGCTTATATTATACACAATAAATGCATATTAACTACTAAAACTATTTATTATCGTCATATTTGTTTATTTTTAACACTTTAATAATCAATGGGATTGAAAAAAGTTATTGTTTAAGTAAAATTTATCATTTATGTTTCTCAATTTATTAATCGTTAATGGATATGATAATTATCTAATATCCGTCCGTATGCGTAGATGCGGATATCCAATATCCGAAAATTATTTTGGATACAGACATAGCACTATCCATACTAAAAGTATCCATCGATAGGCCTATATAAAACATGAAGTAGTAGCGAGTTCAACTCACTTGGAACCAGTAGAACTCGGAATCAAATCCCAAACTATGTCCTTTCATCGAGTAGCCCGAATAGCCTACTACACTGGCCTAGAAATCAACAATAGTTCTAGATGTCAAATTTGACAAACTATCATTAGCAATGAATCAACAAGAATCAAAATCATTAACCAACAGCAAGCAACAAGCAAACAATAGCAGTAGTAAAAAACATAGGAAACAATCAATTTAATGACGATTAATACTAAACATTCAGCACATAATCAGTAAAAATAAATCAACAAACTATATGGCCACTAATATAAGGCCAATACGATGTTTGGCGACTAGTATAAGACCGATACCATTCATTAAACCATATTTACCCATGGCTTAAGCCAAGGAATGTGCATCGCTCTGTTGTATTCAATAACAAACAACAAGCACACAAAATAATGAAACATTTAAAAGGGGTCTATAATGACATGCACAGTAACCAATAATGGTTGAAGCATGCATGTCAAACTATAAACTCCTAGGAGCCTGTCCGGCTTCCAGAATGGACAATATACTTAAGTGGTGTAACTTCTTCCATGAATGCAAAACACAAAAGACTATTACACCCCTGCTAGAAAAGGAAAACACCTTTGATATGCTAGATCATCGAGTCTCAAAATTTTCAAATAAATCCAGCAACCTTAGTTTCAATTTTTCTTCCTCACTACGCCATAGATTGCATACTGCAACACCAAAGAAGTGATGCAGGATGTGCCAAAAAATGTTGCTGTAGGCTAAAAAAGGGCAAAGGTAACACTTTCTCGGTGATGCATTTTGCCGCGTTGCCGCAGACCTCAAAGGCAACATTTTGACTATCTAAGGCAACATAAGAAATATTGTTGCAATAGAACCCTATTTGGGTCTATAGCAACATCCATAGGTGTCTGTACCAACATTCCAAAATGTTGCTATAGATATTAACTTTCTGAATTTGTGGGGCCCACAATGTAGAGCATATTTGATTTTTAATAGAAATAAATATTTATTTAATAAAATGCTATTGCATAGAATTTGATTCAAACAGTAATTTATTTAAATAAATATTTTATTTCAACATTTAAAATAGTACAAATTCCTGACTCCACTATTTTACAATTCAATGATAAATAACACTGATATTCACATATACAGATATTCCTCACTACATTACTCAGTTCACTCATTACATATGCAGTTTCAATTTATACAGACACCGACACTGACAAATATATGACGAGCCGAGCCGAAGGCGAGCCGAGTGCCGAGCCGAAGGCGAGCTGAGAAGCGGGTCCGGGCGCAGCGCCGGCGGGGGTCCGGGGCACCGCAGTCCCGGCGGGGATCGACCTATTCATCCGATTTCGGAAGATCGAGCCTTCTTTGAAATGACGTAAAATGATGCACAAATGAAGACTGAGCTTAATTCCTATCCTCCATCTCCTCGCCTAAATCTGCTTGAATCCCCTACGGCCAAACACCAAAACTCTACTGCAAACTCTTTTCAATTTCCAATCACCACATTAGCTTCTCTCCATAACCAATACACAACAGCACTCTACCATTGTCAAACTCCAAACTCCGTCTACATCTCTCTGCCAACATTCAAGCATCACACTGCCAACTGAAACTCCTCTGCATCACCAACTTCCACCATCACTTCCATAACTTACCAAACCAACCAACCAACCTTCAACCAATACAACTACATCCAGATTCAATGGTGAACCAACCAACCTTAATGCTTGGATAAGATCTCCTCGCCTATATCTGAAACATTAACAAGTTCCAAAGGAGCATTTGTACAAACATATGGGGGGCGTACTATCTTATTGAAATTACCAGTACCAAGTGAAGCAACCGCAATCATAGGAGAAAGTACGAAGAGATCAGCCTGGGATCTGCTCTGAACTTGCGATGGAAAGTACGAAGTGAACAAAAATCTCGAGGGCAGCAGTTCGGGTTTTGGGAGAAATTAAGGCGTTAGAAGGGTTTTCAGGTGAAGTAGTCTAAAGGAGAAAGGTAGAGGGGTTGGTGGCGAGCAAGTCTTCTGTAGGAGGTGAGAGCTGATGGCGACGACAGCGGTGGCAAAAGGGGTTTGAACGGAAAACTTTGTTTGGCTTCGGGTTTTGGTGTCATGACGGGGCTCTGGTTGGAGCTAGATGGTCGCGATGGGTCAGGGGGTAGCTGGGGGTGAGGGTGACAATTTGGTGGCGGAGGCGAATGAGGAAGCAGAAGAAGAGGAGGATGATAATTTGGTGGTGGAGGCAAATGGGAGGAGACGAATGGGAGGAGGCGAATTGGAATGAAAACCAAAAGGGGATCTACTCTGAACTAGGCGGGAAAACGAAATTTTGGGGCAAATTGCAGTGGTGATCCATTTTAACAACCAGATTAAATGTAGACCGTTGGATCGTATTCACGCGGATTGCTAATTTTATTAATTTTTTAATTTGAATACATCTATAGCTACTGCAACATCTTGTTGATACCTATGCTAACACCTTGAAGCGAGTGTTGTAATAGACAAAAATCAGCATACCTATCGTTACATTATAGCTAGCAACACCATGTAATTTCGTTGCAGTAGGCCATCTATGGCGTAGTGCCTGTCCGAACAAAACTCTTTCTCAAAACGGAGAAAACTTTACTAATTATATCATAATCAAACAACAATTTACTTATGCTTGGATTCACTCGGTTTCAGACTCGCCTCAACCACACAACGTTAATATGGATAATGTACTAAGTGTACCATGATGCTTACCTAAGCGTGTATCATATCGCAATTTAGAAGACTATCCGAATCTTTATAAAACTAGCTGAGAAGTCCTTTCCCAAACTATCCCAAGCTGTCCTAAATGATCATGCTATAATTAAATCCTACAATAGCTAAGGATCACCCTCAAAATGACACGTTGTCTGCTCTAACCTATCTTTTGCTTGCAAGATTTCTTTCTTACACTAGGGTCGGCTACCTAACTCTTCTCGTGCGAACTCCGATTTGGTTCCTTGGTTCGACCATAGAAATTTCCTCACATGATTAGAGTCATGCTTTGGAAACCTACCAGTCACCTTAAGAATCTGACTTGAGTTTTCAAATCTTAAGAATCAAGTAAAAAACCCTTGCCCAACTGGTGCAAACCACCTAGAAACCTTGCGTTCAAACTAGGGATTGGAAACCGGTACATGAATGGATTGATCCTTTGGAAATACCTTTTTAGCACATGGGATTACTCCCATCACCATAAGTTTACAGATACAAGGAAAACAATTCAAATGCGAATGACTTCACACAAAGTGTTAATAAGTCACCTACTCAGTCAATGCTCATTACCGGGCAACAACCGAATTCTACTTTAACACAAGTCCAAGTTATACTACATTGACCGACTACACTCAACTCGAAAGCTCATGCATTGAGTTAGAATGATAATACTCTTGGTCATTACACCACCCTCAACTCCTACATCCATTGCATGTGTATCTCGTTCGTTCATCCCGGTACCCAAAATAGAGATACCATAGGAACTAACGATAGAAACAAATTAGAGTTCAAAGTACAAGTGGTGTCAACTATATTATATAGTAGGAAAATATAAGTAAGCCCACTTGGCGTATCTCCTTCTACCAATTTGTCTAACATAAACTAGTCTACTCAGTCCTAAGTGTTGAACCAAGGCTCTGATACAGAATGTAACCACTCGCCCTTTACGAATACCCAGAAAAACGGGTCATTGGGGTAAAATTAAAGCAAACCACTAAACCAGGACATCGATAAGATCTCACAGTGGAATGACTACTTATAATATACGGAATATACATGAATATAATAAGACAACAATATATAAGAGACCACTCTTGTAGAAGCAACTGATAAATAAATATAAATATGGAAAATTTAAATACATCAACTCCCAACAGAATGGAGTTCTGAATAGATATCTATTACAACAGTCTCATATATAAGTAACAGGTCTATCATGTATAAATGAAATAACAAGTATATGTGTCTAAAAATATCGATGACACACCTCTAAAATGCTCCAATTGTGCACTCTCATAGTGTATCTCCAAAACCACCTGACTCTCGAAATATTCAATTGAGTACTCGAGAGTTGTCATGACATAAGCAGACAAAGATAAAATGTAGATCAGACATAAAGTATGGTGTAAGGGGAACTATTTCAAAATATTTTATATTAAAATTATATACAAATAAACAGGAACTGTTAAATCACAACCGACTCTCTCTATAAACATGGCTCAGGGGGGATTCAGACCGCCTATAAACAAGTACAGTAAACATATCCAAAAGATATAAAATAATAACATAACCTGCTCTTCTCTTATAATTAACGAGTCAGCAGAACTAATATAATGTGAATGAAACGTAAAGATCATACTTTGATAAAGGTAACCCAACATCAAATGTACGGTGATCATAATATAAGTATATCACGAAGTGCTGAATAATAGTAAATGCAACAATAACAACAATAGCCAACTAATACCATACACAGCATAACAATAGAAGATAACCGAGGAATGTAAATCAATACTCGTCATTACTTACGGGTGGACGCTTATCGTGATCTAGCAATTCATAAAAGTAGATTCAGTTGGTGTGCACGTAAAAGTGCATATTTTTACTTCCATATTTAATCTACTTTTATTTAAATAAATGAGCATATTAGGGTATTTTACATGTTTAAACCAAAATCCAAATGTCATCAAATCATCATTCATTCATTTTCATTTAGGGGCAAAATGGTAATTTTGTGCATGTATTAATTTTGAGAATATTTATTTGCACATTTTAGTTTTATTTGTAGGAATTCGGATGGAAAATGGAAGAGGCTTCATGTATGTATGCATGCACAAAGGATGGAAGACAAAAGAATGAAGAAATAAAAGAATTCATGTAATCATGGAGGACACCACCTACCTACTAACCATGAACTACAATTAAGAGCTAATGCACATGATAGTGGGGATTAAAGTCACATGCACATTTAATAGAGAATTAATTTCATGCTAATGATTACTTAGTGGTTACACTTCCTAAGGGGCATTTTAGGGGGTTCCCTAAAATGGGATTATGGTTTTAGCCGTGTATAAATAACCCTCTTATGTTTATGTTATGGAGTTTTTATCTTCTTACCATATTATATGAGTTATAGCCACAAAAATTAAATGAGAAATAAAATGGCTTTCTAAGCCTCTTCTTCTTCTTTTTCTACTTGCTTTTATTTCATGCTTACATTTGTTTACATGCTTTCTTCTATTTCATGTTAGTAGATTAGCTTTCTTTTCATTGCAACTAGTTTTATTTTTATGCAAGTAGTTTAGCTCTCTTTTTATTTTAATTAGCTCTTCCTTTGCTTGTTTTTTTATGTTGAAATTTACATGTGTTGAAATGATAACACAAATGAGAAGCTAAAACCCATCAATTTAAGGGTAACTAGTGTGAACCCGTGCTTCGCACACGGGTATGTCAAAAATATATTTGTTGCAGTTATAAAATTTAAATTATTTTAAAAAATAATCAAAATATACTATTTATAGGAAAGAATTAGAAACATTGGTATAATAGTATATGTAAGTATTAAAATTAGTACACAATCATTATTGAGTTAGTTTGAATGATTAGACGGAAAACCTTATATGTTAGGACTGTAATTTTCATGTGTGCATGTCTATGGTGACATGTGACTAAGTAAAAATGTACAATTTGGAAAATTATTGTATTTAATTTTGAATTATATGTCAACAACATGTCACTGGCAGGAATGATAAGCAAAAGAAATGTACAAAATTAATATCATAAATCTTAAAAACCGTATACACAGACCAAGTACTTTCAGTTTACATGATCACATAGAAACCATATATTATAAACCAAGCAGTTTGAGTTTGTAAAAACATACAACTAATAAGTTTGCATCATGTACCAAGCATTTCAATACTGTCATAAATCCAATTTTGTAAGGTACATATACATTCAATGTTATAAAATTATTAACAATTGTAAGTTTTGAAAAATATATGATATAATAGTATCTTTAAGTATCATCTTCCATAAATTGGTGTACATTTTTTGCTATTATAGTTACACCGACATGTCGGTTCGAATTATTCTTCATCCACGTTTGCGAAAGCTCATGCAGATTCAACATGTTCTTTGACTCTAGCTGACATCAAATCCAACTTCCCTAAGTTAAATGGAGTAAATACAAAGGTAAATTTAGGAAGAACGCCAAGTTAGGTACACATGTGATAATCCCGGGGTAAAAACTATACGAAAATGGCTATGTTACTGTATAAATCTAAAAGATCATAAAAGCAAGTATATTTTCTTATTTAGACAGCGATTTTAGCTAGAGGCTGAAATATGTCCAAGTGATCATTCAATTTTTAAAAAGAAGGATTAGTTAATAACATATTTTGTACCATTTTGGGCATGCTTGGATTAGTTCCACAATCACAGGATGATTCAATTTTTATAAAGAAGGATTAGTTCTACAGTAATAAGACAAACTAAAAAACTTGAGAGTCTGCACATTTCTAAGACAATCGTGCATAACGGATGACATATTTTCACGATGAGTCATTCAAAGAAAGTATAGATTTGATGTCGATAGAGAATTAAAAAAAATATTGTAAAATTTGGTTAAAAACTAACAGTTTAATTAAAATCTAGGATATGAGCATTAGGTTGCTCTAGCATTAATCAAATATAATGTTAAACAAAGCCAACGTTCAAGAATTTGTTATCCATAACAAATCCTGTACTTGCATTCTAAAATGCATTTATATCGTAAAGAAAAAGCTGCCAAAGTGTAAAAGAAGAAAAACATGGATTACAAATAAATGATTATGTAGATGAGCGGATAATTTAGAACTGGAATCATCATGAGGTGATGTTCAAAGTAAGTAAAAATTATTGAAATTTTAAAAATTATGTTTCATTTGTGTGCATCTTAACTCATTTTAGGATATTCATTGGTCTCATTTAGTGGAAGATTAACTATAACACGATACCACAATCCACATGCATTAGAAAAAATCATCATGTTTACTTCTAAAGGCTACTCAAGCTTGTCATCAAACTTGAAAAATAAAAGGTTGCAATTGTTTACCTAGACTTTACATACATTAAAATTTACTATAATAAACCAACTATGATCAGGTTTTGTACCATTTTGTGCATGGTTGGATTACAATTGGACTAATGTTAAATCATTGATTCTGGGCTGAAGTTAATAGAAATTTAACGACAACGCCATATTAGAAAATCAAATTAACATGTAAATTTTACACCTATATGTCATATTTTTATGCCTGACAGTGTATGAGATTGTTAAATTTAAAAATAAGCAGTGAGTATTGACGAATGGTAATCAATGATAATTACAGTATATAAAATGTGCACTATAATTATCAGTTTTTTGAACAATGTTGATATGTTTATTGTCACATTGAAATAATTTGAAGTAAACTTGTTACCATTGCAATTGATTACATGGATATTTTGTTGGTGGTAAATCAATTTATTTGGATAATCATACCTCGTTATCCAATAGTTGCAAGTTAAACCCAAAAACATTGTTGCTTCTGAAATTGATGGAGTCCCGAATCTTGGCTACCCGTAACCTTACTATTGCTCCCACGCTGTCAACCGTTAATGAGTTGAGTGGTGTACGTTCAGTCTCCATTGGTGATTATCTACTGTTAGCGCAAGAAATGACATCAAGTTTGAGTTATGATCGGTATGTATAACTTGTGTTAGCTACGAAAAACTATTATGGAGAAGAATACCTGATATTGTGGTAATATGGGAAGGTTTTTTTTCTACTGATATTGTACAGATGTGAAGTCTTTAGCAGGTTGTGTGTTTATTATACAATTGCAGCATAGGTAATGTTTGACCTTTAGTGGTCCATTGGGTATTATTAATTGCTAATTAAATAATCTGAAAAACTATGACATTCCAAATTAAATGCAGCAGAAGATTAGTGCAAACTATTTGCATTCTAATGTGGCAATTTATTATGAATTGAAGTGTGCATTTATGTTTGAAAAGCAATAAAGTATAAAACGTACAATTATGTAAAAACAACAGCAACAAAAAGATGAGAAATAACTAAAACTCATAGAGAAAAACAATAGGAAATCCAAAATAATTTACCTGATCTAGGAGAAGGAGAAAAATCATATAAGATAGGAGCATATAGGTCATGGACAGTGGGAGATTGCACAATGATGGCCACTGATTGCGCCATCCATTACGCAAAACAAAAGCAGTTTTGAGCATCCTATGTGCATAAAGAAAATTGTCGAAACTGTAAAGATTTTATTTTTGATAATAGAAAGACATTTGCTGATGCATAAATGGGTAAATATACATATGTAGACATACATATATTTCTAATTCTTGTCATGACTACTATATTGCTCACTAAAGCACTCATTTTAGTTATTTAGACCAAACACCAAAAGTAATAGTACCTTCAATTGCAGCATAGGTAATGTTTGACCTTTAGTGGTCCATTGGGTATTATTAATTGCTAATTAAATAATCTGAAAAACTATGACATTCCAAATTAAATGCAGCAGAAGATTAGTGCAAACTATTTGCATTCTAATGTGGCAATTTATTATGAATTGAAGTGTGCATTTATGTTTGAAAAGCAATAAAGTATAAAACGTACAATTATGTAAAAACAACAGCAACAAAAAGATGAGAAATAACTAAAACTCATAGAGAAAAACAATAGGAAATCCAAAATAATTTACGTGATCTAGGAGAAGGAGAAAAATCATATAAGATAGGAGCATATAGGTCATGGACAGTGGGAGATTGCACAATGATGGCCACTGATTGCGCCATCCATTACGCAAAACTAAAGCAGTTTTGAGCATCCTATGTGCATAAAGAAAATTGTCGAAACTGTAAAGATTTTATTTTTGATAATAGAAAGACATTTGCTGATGCATAAATGGGTAAATATACATATGTAGACATACATATATTTCTAATTCTTGTCATGACTACTATATTGCTCACTAAAGCACTCATTTTAGTTATTTAGACCAAACACCAAAAATAATAGTACCTTCAATTGCCTAAATTTACCATCTAGATCACTGAAGCAATGAGTTCAAACATGAACAGCAAGCTACCATTGAACATCTCCTCAATAAACATAAGTGTTATTATTATAAACAGCCCCTCAAAAATATTATAAGTTAATTATAGGCCTGAACTATAAGGAAAAAAATCAATTCCATCTTAATATGAACCTATTTGTACAACCGAAGTAAACAGAACATAGCCAATAAATTATTTGATCCCTGTAGTGATTGACGAAGCAATGAATGGAAAGCAATCAGGAAATTCTTACGTTTTCATTTAAGTTAGCTGTAATAAAATTACGTTGTGGAGAACCCACCATGGATGACATTGGTTGAAGACTGGAACTGTAGACGAAGTTTATAATTAATATTTACATGAGATAATGGAATAAAACTATGCAAGTGTTGAAAATAGGGTACAAATTTAATGCAATGACGTACCATGTCTGCAAACTTCAAGGGAGTAAAGGTCACTTTTTCGTATAACCTTGCTTTTGCTCATCCTTTTCAACCGTTTATCTACATGAATATATATATATATATATATATGAAAAATCACTCAACCTTATGACATTATATTAATAAACCAAAAAACATCAAGCATACCGTTCATTCCTGGAAAGCATGTTTGATCAGTTTTCCCGATGGACCATGTTTCAACAATGGAAGTAGATGAATTGACGGTAGTAGAAGGTAAACGTTGAGAAGACGGTCTCAAATCGAAGGAGGAAAACATACTTTGCACATTGGTCGAAGTTTCTCGAATTTTCGTTGGTTAACATGATGAAAAAGGGTTGGTAACATTAGTAAGTTCCTTAAGATTGGCGGTGAACCACATTGCATTTGAATTTGTGTACTTTCTTTTCACAGCTCGAGAAGGATGGGATAGAACTGAAGTACCTAAATTCTATAAACATATCGAATAAATAAGGGAATAGTGGCAATGTGCCACAAATCCATATAAAAAAATTAAACCTCAGTAGCCTTACATAACTTGTACAGAGCCCCTCTGTTGTTCAGAAACATCCACGGATTGAAAACTAATCATGTTGTCGATGTGTAAAGAAGGCGGTGGATCAGTACCCTCAGCGGTACAATTTGAACATTCGTCGTTCATGAAGATTGGATTAATGAATGGTCCTCTTTTTCGTTGCCCAGCAAGGCTCTCCATGCAAACTAAGGAATACAATAGAAAAGGAGGAGTGGAAACTCAATCGGAGGACAGATCGTTGTTCATGAAGATTGGATTAATGAATGGTTCCCTTTTCTGTTGCCCATCACGACTCTCCATGCAAACTAAGGAATACAATAGGAAAGAAGGTGTGAAAACTCAATCGGAGGACAGATGCACAGAGTGCAGAAAAGACTAACATGAAGTAGACGAATGGTGCACTCACCACAAACTATTTGATATCCAAAGAGTTCCACAAAATTGTAGTGCATATTGATATCCTAAACTATTTGACATCCAATGTGTACTATATTCCAACTATTTGATACCAAATAAAGCATTTAAAATGATAATACACACAGGTAAGATTTGCTTAAGCTACATTATATAAAACCCAATCATGTATATGTAATGTATTTAAATATCATATTTCAATTGAAACAAACAAAATTTATAACCAAAGTATGACATATTTACCAAAAGAAAAACCATTCGAAAAAAGCATGAAAAGAAAGCAAAGATAAAAAGAGGAAATTGCAAACAAAAATAAAAACAAAAGCTAAAGTTTAAAATGAACCATAAACGTAGATGTTGGAAACACAAACATATGTGATAATTATGCGGTAAAGTAGTAACCACCAAAGGGATAATAAGCCTTACTTTCATAGAAAGCTAATGATGATGATATTATAAATGGATCTCAAGGTAGACATATTTATCATCATTGTATCCTAAAAGCCTTACTTGAAGTAAAGCACAATTGTTCGTTGGTTGCAAATTTTTAGGATCAATGCAAATAATATGAGGCCGGTCATTGAAATGAGACATAAGAAGTAAAATGTACAATTCTTTCCCAGTATTTAGTATATTTGTTGAATTTGAAGCATTATTATCAAAGGTAAGAATCCCGACATACCTTATTTCATGACACTAAAACATCATATAACAAAATATACATAAAGCAAAGACATGTGACGAACAGAATATTTGAAATGAGAACCATGATTACTAATTTTGCTTTCCACTCATTTATCTTTAAGCTTTACTACAAACATATGCATTTAAAGACCATACTCCTATTGAAACAACTCGTACACAGGTCTACGTATATTAAATATATATATATATATATAATTATGTGTGTACATATATATATATATAAACCTTAAAACAATCGTGTTATGTACACATATTTCATTACAGAAGTGAAATATGTCTATGATTAACAAATTGACATCATAGATGAACCGACCATTATGCGTCCTATGTCATACACAGGTATTCATGGAATTTGAAGTATTAGTTTAAGAAACTGATATCATAGATTTATTGTATCCTATGTCCTATGCGTCCTATGTTGTACACAAATATTAATAGAATTTGAAATATTAGTTTAACAAATTGATATCATTGATCAACTAACCACTACCTAACCACAACATATCGACCAAGCAAACCAACCTAAAGCGCAGGAACAAAAATTGAAGCTATACAGGAACAACTGCAAAATGTAATATCCCAAAAATAGAATTCAGATATAATGCATCATGAAATTCATTTAATTATGGCAGATTCAAATAGTTACTCAGTTCCCTCTTGTTAAATGGTGAACAAATATTGTGCATTTAATCAGACAAATTGATATCATAGATAAACCAATCACTACCTAACTACAACATATTCGACCAAGCAAACCAACCTAAAGTGCATGAAATAAAAGCGAAGCTATACAGCAACAATTGCAAATCAAAATATCCCTAAAATGGAATTTGGATATAACGCATTATGAAAATCATTTAATTAGGGCAAACGAAAACATTTATCCAGATTCCTTTTGTTAATTGCTGAACAAATACAGAGTGCATTTAATCAGTGGAAAGCACAATAGTGAATACACATACCTGGTTTTTGCTCCAGACGCGGAAGGGACGATGGGCGTAGGTCAGGTGAACGGGAGAAGCAATCAGACCAACGAATGGAATGGGACACCAAATCGACGCAAAAGACTACATGTGCAAAGGAACGTTGCGTTCAAATGGGAGCAAATCCAAAGGAAAAAACCAATGGGAATTTGACGGCAATCGGAGAAACAACAGCGATAATCAACCGCTGGGGCAGACGAAATCAGCGATTCGTTGAAATTAGAAAGCATATTTAGGGCTGGAAGGAGGACACTTCCTAATTCATCATTGAATTAAGCTAGCGACGGATTTGGTTGCTTCTTAGAGGAAATTTAGGGTATGTAGGGTTTTGGGAAGGAGAGACTGTTGGACCTCTGAACGAAAAAGATTTGGATTTCTTGCATGAAAATAAACTGTGAAAACGAAAGAGGAAGAAAATCGCTAATAATAATATAGATATAAATTAGAGCACTGTTCAGTTGCCAAATTTCAAGGAGGCATAGGTGAGCTTGAAAGTGAACTCACTAATAATAATATAGTATAGATGAAGCTCTCTTAAATTATCTAAATTCAACATATTCTATTATTTATGATCTCTTTTTATGCTTCATGGATAGTTATTTGTTAATGTAAGTTTATTAGTAAATTTGATAGCCTATGTTGTTTATCACAAACAGAATACTCTTATTCAAATATAAACACAATTTACATTAACATCTAACTAAGTGATTTTGATCATGGAATTAAAATAAAATCAAAATTTGATGAACTATGTTACTAATCAAAAATAGTAAATAGATCATGCTTAAAGTAGATTTTTTTTAGTTTCATATTCATTTTCATGACATTTAACAAAGTGGTTTTAGTTGTTGTATTAAAGTTTGATGGTTTAAGTTATGTTAATTAATAACATAAATAGACCATACTTATGATAAATACATCATTAATTCTACTTAGATTAAAATGAGATATCATAGATTGATTTTGTGTTGATTTATGTGAAAGTATGAGAGTGGATTTTCCTCTAAATTGTCTTTTAATCTCATATTTTTATTCACTTTATTTTAGTTAGTTTTTACATTTTTAGCTTAAAACAACTTCAACTTTGGGTTAATTTGATTGAGTAGAATTTGAAATCAATTCATTTCCCGGCGGATCGACCCGTACTCGCATACATACTACAATCACACTTTGTGCGCTTGCGGTTATTTTTATTACAATTTTTCTGCGATTTTCTAACCAACTGGAAATTCATCATCAAACTAGTTTTTGGCGCCATTGCCGGGGAATATATTTGATTTAAATTTTACTCTTCGAATTATTTTTATTTGATATTGTGTGTTAATTTCGTGTATTAAATTGCATTTAAAAAACATATTTTGCTTTGTGTGCTTGTTGTGTGATTTTTGCTTTCATTTGATTTGTGTGCTTCTTTTTTTTCTATTTTGCATTTGCATTTCTAAAAAAATACACACACAATTTCATTTCAAAAAGAAAAAAATATATATTCCATTTCATTTTTTTACATTCTCTGTTAATTACATTTTTTCTCTCTTATGCTTCTTCTTTCTCTTATTACATTTTCTTTCTGTGCATTTTCTGCTTCACCAACCAAAAACTACACGACTGTCACACTACTTCTGTGCACAGCCTCCTTTTGTCACACTACTTCTGTGCACACTACTTCAGTGCACATCAAATACCCTGCCACCACCCAATTGCCTACTGTTAAACCATAATCATTGCCATACATTTCAGTGCCGTCAACCTCTACCTTCCTTCCTCTGATCAAATTCCATATCATATCATAGCCCGCACCTCACTGCTGCTGCAGCCACCATTCATTATTCCACCACCATTTACATTCCTTACAGTATCATACTTCTACACTTTCATACTACTGCTGCTACACATTGTTCAATTTCCAAGAACACAACAACTTCATTTCCGACAACCTGTCATCACTACTACCAAACCACCATCATAGTGCACATACAAACTTCTGCATACATTACTGCTTTGTTATACAACAAATTAAATATTACTCTATTTAAACAATCAATCCACCATTTCCAAATAATTTATTTAACATCCAGTTAATTTAAACTAGGTAACCAACAACCAACAATGAATTATCATCCAAAGCAAACAACAAACAATCATTCGTCAACCAATAATATAACTACAGAACCATTCATATATTTTAAATTCGAAGTCCACAGTCGCATATTCCTCTAAGTTAAATCAATTAGATTCATTGAATTTATGTGACTACTTTAAACTCAATTTTAAGGTTCTTACTTTCATTTCAAAATTACTTACTTTGAAATCAATTACTTACATTTTCTCCTTCTTAGAAAATTTGTCTATCTTACTAAGAATCATCTTCTTTCTTATAAACTAGCACTTAATATTCTCTAACTACATATAATGTAAAATGTACTTCTTATTCACTTCTATTAGTTTGTATCGCCATTTGCACTATAAGTGTGCTAACAAGTGTTAACTATTATATACAAGCGACGCATATAAACTACTTTGGTTAAAACCACTTCTTTTGTTTCAAAACACCTCCTTTTGAAAATCATTATCTTCTTTAACTTTTATCTTTAAACCATGCCTATATCTAATATCATGTTTAAACCATATATTAGCTTGCCACTTTCTACTATTGCATTCAATATACTATACGTTGTTTTATGTAATTCAAAGTGAGCTCTTTTCTAAATTTTACAAATTAAGTTTCCAATCTCAATTCAATGTCATGTTCTCTTTTAGTATGCAAGCACATAAATGTCCCTCATATCATTTCCTAACTCCAACAAGTTATGAATAAGGTCATTAACATTCTAGCTTTATATAAATTAACATGTACAATTTAATAAAATTTACAACTACACATCATAGCATGTAAGAGTGAGTTCCTACCCACTAAAGCAAGCTAATGCAACCAATCCCAATCAAAATCCAAATCCCTAGCTCTCTAGAATTTGGGCGCTTCCACAATCCATTGTTGTTGGCCTCTAAACTCTTGGTGAAGGTGCTCCTTTGCCTAACTAGAATTTAAGTGATTTTTTCTAGATTTATTGAATTTTATTTAGGTGGAAAGGTGAAGTTTTAATATTTGGAGCTAAATTTGGGGTTGAGATGAGGAAAATGAAATGAACGTGAATTGAAATGGGAAAATAATGAAGTAGCAAAGTCCATGGTAGGCTAAGTATTCAACCCAATTTCCTTTAGCCTAATTCAAAAATCAAACCCCAAATGATCATTTTGCCCTTAAACAAACTTTCTCAAAAAAATCGACGCCTGTTTGCACGAAAAATGGGCAAACACCTCAAAGACATTGTATTAGAGCTATGAATACTGTTTGCAGTATACAACTACCGTTTGATCAATTTTAGTTGCGAGGGTATGTGGTGGAAAATCAATAGTTTGCAGTAAAGAATAAATAAAGGACCGAAATGTAAAAGACATAGAATTTATAGTGGTTCGGCCTGAATGTGCCTACATCCACTGTTGGGCGTGTTTTCACTAGACCGGTATTACCGAACCAAGATGAGGGAAGCCACCACCGAACCAACTCTGCTTCCACCATTGCCGAACCAATCATCGCTCCACCTACAGCCGAACCAACTCCACTTCCCTGCATTGCCGAACCAATCATCGCTCCACCTACAGCCGAACCAACTCCACATCCCTGCATAGCCGAACCAACTCTGCCTCCACCTATAGCCGAACCAACTCCACCCATCCACTACCGGACCATCCACTACCGGACCAACCCACCACCGAACCATTCATTGCCGAACCAAAACCAATCTCACTCGCCACCGGACCAAGTTCCACCGGACCAAGGCATTCCGGACCAACTTTGCCAGGCCAGATTGCACCAGCCTAAGCCCACCAGCAGCTATATACATCCAAGACCCCTACCCCTAGCCCCACTCTATAAATAGAGGGGTAGGGGTACAACAATGGCGGACAAGTTTGAGTGCTCAAGCACGGATAGAACTTTCAAACAACTTTCAGATACTTGTATCAAAGCTTTGTACTTGTAATCTGAACAAGAAAGGAGAAATAATATATAAAGTGGATGTAGGCACATTCTGGCTGAACCACTATAAATCTGTGTGTCTTTTACAGTTTAGTCCCTGCTTTTTACATATTTGCATAAATCACCCAGATCACTAAAAACAACATAAAATCAACTAAATCATACGACTTGGAGGTGTTTGCCCATTTTTTGTGCAAACATTTTTGGTGCTTTTACTGAGAAAGGGAAGCTCGAAGCTTCAGCTTCTCCCACTTAACCTTCTTCCTAACAACGTCATTCATTGCTTGGAAAACATGCCTCCCAGGCAGAAAAAAGACGTTAACAAAGGAAAGAACATCGCAACTAGCAGTGTTCCAGATCCAGTGGTCATAGATCAAGTAAATCATCTCATTCCAAAAGCAGTACCAACTGAAAATCAGGCAAATCCGACGGCCCCTGCCACGGAGCAGACGGCAGTAATTACCAGGGCAGATCTAGACCGAGTTGTGGCTGAAGTGACTAACCGCTTCACATCCCAACAGGAAGCCTTGGTGGACCGACTCATGTCACGCTTAAGGGATGCTGAAGAGTCCAACCGCAACACTGAAACATGGGATGAGTCCCAGTCTGGAGGATCTCAGAGGCAACAAAGATCTTCCTTCTTCGAAGAAGCTAACGACAGAAGCGGCCGTGGTAGGAGCCGAGACCGAACTCAGTCCGAACGTCGACCCGAGGAAACGCTTGGAACCGAACCCAACGGGGGAGGTACCAGGCAGAGGTCAACTGTAGCCGAGCCTGTCATGCTGCCTAACCGCGGAAACGCCAATGAACGGGGCCGAGCTAGAGTCCAGCACGAAGTTGGACCCGAGGAAGTGCTTAGATCAGAACCCAGCAGGGGAAGATCAAGGCAAGGGCCAACTGTAGCTGACCCTAGCATGCTCCCAGAAGACCAAAGACAGCCACTGGAAAATATTACGAATAATAGACGATACCATCCCTACAGGTCATCTGGGCGGAATCAATCCCACAGAGAAGAACCGAACTCATTTTTATCTGCTCATTAGGCACGCTTGTTCAGAGAGTTCGTCCAACGGGATCAAAGAGACCGAGGAATAGGCGCTAGGGTAACCAGTCCTTTCGCCCGTAATATCGAAATTTCCATCACCCCCCGAGAATGGAAAATGCCAACAATGGAACCTTACAAAGGAACCTATGACCCCGTTGTACACTTACAGAGATACACACAGCATATGCTCATGAGTGGAGCAACAGAAGGAGTGCTGTGCAAATGCATTCTGCTATTTTTAGCAGATCTAGCTACCTCCTGGTTCTGCCATCTACCCCAAGGATCCATCAGCTCATGGGAGATGTTGAAAGAAAAATTCATCAGCCAATTCCACATTCATGTGGAGCAACCCAAGGACGCTTATTCCTTATCTAGTATCAAACATAAATCTGGAGAGAAAGTGCAGCAATATCTAACCCAATTCAATGCCGCAGCAGCCGCAGTCCAAGATGCCGATAAGAAGCTTATCTTAATGGCCCTCTGTAGTGGTGTGCATCCGGATACTAAATTTGCTAGAAGATTGACCAAAGAAAAACCAGCTACTTTACCCGATTTCTTCCATGAAGCTGGGAAATATATGAGACTTGAAGACGCTGCCACTGAGAGGCAGACAGGGCAACAAAATAAGGCAGCTCACGGCAACACGCCTGCTGTGGCAAAGGACGTTCGAAGAAATGATTCTAGAGACAACGCTGGGGGCAAGAAAGGAGAAAAGCGTCTATATCGGCCAGGACCGAGATTTGACGCTTACACCCCATTGAATGAAACGATCAAAAACATCTTCCTGGCCACTCAAGACAAAGTTAAATAGAAACGCCCCCCGCACAAGAAGGAATCAGATAACGCGATTAAGTCTGGAAAATTCTGCCGCTTCCACGAATCCCATGGGCATGATACCAACGAATGCCATCATCTCCGGGACTTGATTGAAGAACACATCAGAAGAAGAAGACTAGAATGCTATGTAAAAGGCCAGAACAGGACTCCAGTTCCTGCCAATGAGAACCCAAGGCTACCCTCCCCAGAAATAGGCAGAGGAAATCGCAACACCAGCGGCTCCAGTCAAGAGAAGATAGTGGTCCATGCCATCTCGGGAGGGCCACACATCGCCGACGGAAGCTGAGTAGAGATGGAAAGGTACGGAAAGTCACTTAGAAACAATGAAGAATGCGTTAATTCTATTATAGAAGAACGCCACCCGAAGCGGATAGAGAATGGAGACATCACATTCAGTAGGCGTGACCTGGAGGGAAGGTAGTACCCTCACATGGATCCCATGGTTATCTCTGCCCGGCTCGGTCCAACCGAGGTTTTCCGAATTCTAGTAGACACTGGAAGCTCAGTGAATATCCTATTCAAGCATGCCTTTGACAAAATGAAGCTGTCATTAAAGGATGTTCTTCCCTACAATAAACCACTACACGGTATCACAGGAAATGCGAAGATGCCCCTCGGGCGACTGGACCTCTTTGTTGAAATTGGAAGTCTTCCCCGCTCCGTTGTGCGGAAATAGACATTTGTGCTAATAGAAAACCACACGGCCTACAACGCCTTCTTAGGAAGGCCAGCCTTGTCTGACTTCCAAATTGTCCTGGCCCCATGGTGCCTGAAGATGAAATTTCCAATGGACAATGGAGTAGGGGAAGTAGAGGGAGACCAGGACATTGCTCGAGATTGCTATGTAACTGAACTTCGCAATAACCACAGGAAGGATAAAGGGAAGAGTGTAGAGATTGCCCTCTGCACAAAAAGTTTGGAAGCATAGCAACTAAAGAAAGCCCCTCCTCTTCGATATACCAGCGACCCTTTCAATGAATTAGACCCCAGGGACAAAGAGGAGGAGGCCACCGCCGAGCCTGCAGAGGCTATGGAATTTGTATCTGTAGACAGACATGACTCGGGTAGACTATTGAAAGTTGGGTCCCAACTAAAAGCAGAGTTGAAGGAACAACTCATTGATTTTCTCTGCCACAACTTGGATGTATTTGCATGGTCACATGCTGACATAACCGGAATCTCTTCTGACATAGCATGCCACGTACTAAACATTGATCCTACCAAGGCGCCAGTAAAACATAAAAAGAGAAGTATGGGGGCAGAACGATCAGTAGCCCTCGATGAAGAAGTAAAGAACCTACTTGCCAATGACTTCATACGAGAAGCCATCTACCCAGAGTGGATCGCCAACCCGGTGCTGGTAAAGAAGGCTAATGGGAAGTGGCGAACATGCATTGACTTCTCCAACTTAAATGACGCCTGCCCGAAGGATTGCTTCCCACTTCCCCGAATCGATCAGCTTGTAGACAGCACAGCCGGGCACGAACTCTTATCTTTTATGGACGTATACTCATGATATAACCAAATTCCTATGCATGCTCCCGATCAAGACCACACTAGTTTCATCACTGACCGGGGATTGTACTACTATAAGGTAATGCCTTTCGGACTTAAAAACGCAGGAGCCACCTATCAGCGCCTCGTCAACAAGATGTTTGCGGGGCTAATAGGACAAACTATGGAAGTTTATGTGGATGACATGCTGGTAAAGTCAAGGGAAGCCGACGATCACGTAAGCCACCTGGATGAAATGTTTCAAGTACTTCGCCAATATGGAATGAAGCTGAATCCTCTAAAGTGCTCCTTCGGAGTATCATCAGGAAAGTTTCTAGGATTCATCGTCCATGCCAGAGGAATTGAAGCAAACCCTGAACAAGTCCGAGCTCTGAAAGATATCAGGATACCTTCTACCCGAAAGGAAATGCAAAGCCTAAATGGGAAGGTGGCCGCCCTGAGTAGATTCATCTCTTAAGCGACTGACAAATGCATCCCCTTCTTCGAAGCTCTAAAGAAAGAGAGAGGAAAATTCGAATGGACTGACGAATGCTTAACAGCTTTTCTTAACTTAATCGAACACCTCCAAAGACCACCAGTACTCTCAACTCCGAACAAAGGCGAAGAGCTATACCTATACCTTGCTGTGTCATCTCATGCTCTAAGCGCCGCATTGGTGAGAGAAGACAAACGCACGCAGCGGCCAGTATACTTTGTAAGCAAGAGGTTTACAGGGGCGGAAGCCAGATATCCGAAACTTGAGAAACTAGCGTACTGTTTACTAATCACATCACGGAAACTGCGTCACTATTTCCAGTCCCATTCCATCAGAGTTCTGACCGATCAACCACTAAGGCAGGTACTCCATCATCCAGACACTTATGGGCGACTACTTAAATGGTGCATTGAACTAAGTCAATATGATATCACCTACCATCCTCGCACCGCCATCAAGGGAAAAGCCATGGCCGATTTCATTGCCGAATTCACTACCAACGAAGGTAAGGAGCAATTGGAAATAGCAGAAGACATCAAGTGGAATCTCTTTGTGGATGGTGCGTCAAACGAACAAGGCTCGGGGGTAGGTGTGGTAATAATCACTCCCAGGGGAAATAAGCTACACTATGCTATAAGGTTGGAATTCGCTGCCACCAACAACGATGCAGAGTATAAAGCAGTAATAGCTAGATTAGAACTTGCCTTAGAAATCACAGCCAATTCTTTGTGTCTTCATAGCGATTCTCAACTTATTGTAAATCAAATACTAGGAGAATTCCAGGCTCGAGAAGAACGACTCATAGCATATTTGAAGAAGACCAAGTTGCTTCTCAATCGATTGGATCACTATTTAATCAAACACATCCCTCGGGAAGAGAACCAAGAGGCCGACGAATTGGCAAAGCAAGCTAGCATGAGAGACGGCACTATTTCCGGAGCAGTAGCCATCTCAAAGCAACTGACCCCAAGTTTTGAGCAAGTGAATCTGATAGCTGCAACCGAAGAAGCAACTTGGATGAATCCCATCCGAGACTACTTACAAAGTGGCACACTGCCCAACGGGCGTAACGAAGTCAAGAAAATCTTGAGGAAAGCTTCCCGCCACACAATACAAGAGGGCACCCTCTATCGCCACGGCTTCTCTAACCCCTTATTAAGGTGTGTCGCTGGAAGGGAAGCCAAGGAAATCTTATCCAACATCCATCAAGGAAGCTGCGGAGATCACACTGGAGGGCAGACTTTGGCAAAAAAGATACTCCGATATGGATATTTCTGGCCCACCTTAAGCAAGGACGCCTTAGATTTCGTCATAAAATATGACAGATGTCAGAAGTTTGCTAAGATTCCATGGCTACCAACAACTGAGATTACTCAAATGACCAGCCCTTGGCCCTTTGCAGTATGGGGAATTGACTTGATTGGCGAACTGCCAATGGGCCGAGGCGGGGCCAAATATGCTATAGTGGCAGTCGACTATTTCACCAAATGGGTGGAAGCAGAACCCCTAAATAAAGTATCTTCAGCAAAAGTTATTAACTTCTTGATCAAAAATGTTCTATGTAGGTACGGAGTCCCATTCAAAATCATATCGGACAATGGACTTCAGTTTGACAGCGAGGAGTTCGCCAACTGGTGCCAAGAGCACGGAATTCACAAAAGCTTCTCATCCGTAGCTTATCCCCAGGCAAACGGACAAGTCGAAGCCGTCAACAAAATTATCAAAACTATAATAAAAAAGAAACTCGAAAAGTCAAAAGGCGCTTGGGTGGATAAACTTCCTACGGCACTGTGGGCCTATCGCACATCTTTCAGAACATCAACGGGGCATACTCCTTTCTCTTTGGCATATGGATTGGAGGCTATGCTCCCAGTTGAAACTATAGTGCCTTCCCACCGTAGGATCCACTATAACCCAGAAGAGAACGAAGAGCTCCTCCACATGTCTTTGGATCTAATTGAGGAAAGAAGAAATGATGTAGCCCTCAAAGCAGCAGCTCACAAGCAAAAAGTGGCAACGCAATACAACTCCAAAGTCAAGCATCGTAGCTTACAAAAAGTAGATCTTGTCCTCAAGCAAATCTTCCCGCGCCCCGGAGCGCTAGATAAAATCTGGGACGGACCATATGTAATTCATAAAGATCTCCACAATGGAGCTTATATTTTGTCAACAGTGGACGGGGAGGTGTTCCAGAGGGCATGGAACATCCAACACCTTCGTCGATACTTTTCTTAACTTGTACTGCCCATATGAAGTGAATTAACAAAGAGAATCAGTGGACGTAGGCATTTTCGTGCCAAACCACTTTAAAAAACTTGTCTCTTTTTAAATTGTTCCTTTATATCTTGGTTGCTTGTTAACTTTATCCTTTTCTGTTGAACAAAATCCTGTGTAATGACATTCCCATTCAAGACACATCACGGCGCAACCTCACCTGGACAAGACCTAACAGGTACTATGCGAATCTATGCCCTCGCCAATGAGACACTTTTGCTCCAGCATCCCTCTGCTGCGGGTTAACTCATTGCTCGCGACGGCCCTTAAAGCCAACTGTAATGAGCCGATTATAAGCCACCGAGAAGGCCGCACTACAAAAATACGGGCTTTTAATAGCACTAATACATAGCGTTGCCGCATTTCCTCCGTCCAACGCTATGCAAATTATGGTTTCCAACGCTGAGAAAAATTGGTACGTATGCTCAACGCTTTCAAAAATGCGAGAAATGAATTATTTTGTGCGGGAAAAAAAACCCTATTCGCTTCGTATCTACATCCTTCAGAAAACACTCTAAATTTGCATAGCCTTTGTCGATGTCTCCAAATGAATCATTTCCTCCTTCAGAAATCTATCCCCAAATTTTGTGCGAATCGCTAGCCTCTGTCGTCAACTGTGAACTTCTGAAATGCGAATCGCTAGCCTCTGTCGTCAACACTCGATCCCTAAATGCAGCATCTGTCTGGAATCGCTAGCCTCTGTCTGGAACCCTAAATCTACGCCTCTCCTATTTGAACTACCGTGAGAGGTACCACAACATTTTTTTTTCATTGCTTGTTCGATCGTATATGTAGTAATTTGGGTCGACGATAGGAATTGGCCAAACAATGTTCTACAGATTGTTGATATTCTGAAGTTAGGGTATTGATTATGGTATTGATTTCCATAATTTAAATTACTAACAGTAATGATTTTGATTTTGAAATTGAGGAATTTAGATGGTCATCTACTGTTCTGTCCATGGTGATACAGTGTATACAGATTTTCTAGATTGACAGGTATGGTGTACAGTGCTTATGTTTAGCTTATTTTCTAGATTGACAATAATATGGAGGTTTTTCTCTCGAAAAGTTTATTATTGCCAAATGTTTGGCTACATTATTTGCCCATCTCATATTCCAGACTCCTATATTTTCAATCATGGATAAGTGTTGGAGTGGTTAATAATGGAGATTGATTTTACTTGCATGATAGATTAGCATTTGATGTGTTTTTTTTTGCTTCCTTCGAATGGTGGATTTGTAATAGGAGTAGTAGCTTCTTTATCAAAGAATTTCCCACCATCCCTATCCTTAGATCTACTCCTTGACACCATAGGGGAAACTTTAGAATTCTTGGCTTTTATGGGGATCTGGCTTTCCCTGTACACATTTGGATATGATCAGTAAGAGTTTCAGATGGTTTGAGTGGAGAAGGTGGAGTTATGGAAGAGATTGATGTTTCGGTTATTTCTAGGAGGAAAACAGGATAATAGCATTAGGTGAATTATTTTTGACAGTAACAATGATAGGTTGTATTAGCGAATTCGTCAAATTAGAAGGGGACTCATTGAATGTGGGGACTTTCAGGTTTTTATGTGTCGAGACGTTGGACCATGGTTTAGATATTATGCAGGGGAATGGACTGAAGTATTATAGGCCTGGTATAAAGAATTAGATTTTGTAGAATGGTTTAACATATTAAATTGTTGATCAAGAGAATCATTGGTTGCAGCGTGAGTGGAACCTGGATTTTTCTCTTGTATTTTCCTTGATTTTCTCTCCTTCGGATATGGTTGGCCTTGGGAAGGCAAGGACAAATGGATTTTATTGAACGAGTGTGCACTTGTCCATTCTATGAAAAAGAAAAGAAACAATAAGAACTTTGTTGAGCAGTACAATTTTATGAAATGAGATTTATATGTGCATCTCATGGAGATAATAAATGTTAATAAAAATATAGCCTTGAAAACCATTATAGATTAGTCTTTTCTTGAATTTTTTTATGAAAAAGGAAAAATAATAAATTCCACCTTTTTTTAATGTTGATTATGCAATTTTTAAAGAAGTAGCATAAAAGCATCAAGGGAAGAATTTGTTGCTTCTTGGCAACACTTCACACTAATTAATTATCCCAAGAAAAACTGAAATGAAAATACTTGCACTTGACTACCTCCTAATGTAGGTCTCTAATTAATTATTGGCACCTATTTGCAATGTTGCAAAGGCTGCAAAGCTCAGATGATTAATTCAAGATGATTATTGTCTAAACATAATAGTAAATTAATACTTTGAAGATCATTGATGAACCATGGCTGAAAGTAAAGTCAAGTTATCATATTAAAATAGTTTACAATAATAATTCAAATTCTTGTAAAGTACGTTTAACTTCCTTGAAATTGATATATGACAAATGCTAGAATGATATATCAAGAATATTGAAAATACATAATGATTGATAAAAAATTTAAGTCAAATAATCGGCTACCGATACCTAATACAAGTTTGATATGGGTTTTGGTAATAAAAATAGTTTAAAATAACTAACATCTAAATAAGAAAATTAAAGGTGTAATCAAGTATATAACTATATGAAATTACCAAGTATATTTTTAATCGTATCCATGTCATAAACTAACTGAATAAAGAAATTATGAGACATGGGTGATTGCTTTTATGAGCAGAATGATTGGAAATTGGAGAACAGGTAAGTGAGTACAAAAATCTACTAAAGGTAATAAATAAGAATAAAAAACAGACCATAGTATCAAGCG
The DNA here is from genome assembly GCA_030737815.1 of Allium fistulosum. Classification (NCBI taxonomy): domain Eukaryota; kingdom Viridiplantae; phylum Streptophyta; class Magnoliopsida; order Asparagales; family Amaryllidaceae; genus Allium; species Allium fistulosum. The sequence goes on from CM060901.1 coordinate 457,805,175, forward strand.
ATTGCTTCGAAGTCACCTCCCTCTTTCTTTGCAAAGGAGCACGAAACTAACATTGCATAAAAGTTTATGTATAAAGAGATTATGCAGCTGGATAACATATATTTAACACTGGTTAAGAAAATTGTTTGCAATAGTCAAGTTTAGATCGTAACATTCAATCATACTGTGTCATTGGATGCGAGATGCACATAACTCAGCTAAAAAATAAAGACGGGAGAATACATTGTATGTAATGCACCAATTTATGTAAAAGTGAACTATAATGGGTGGGCATTATCTTTGTCTTTATAGAATCTAGTCCATTTACTTTGGTCTTGGCATAACGAGCTTTGCTGCGTCTGCGTATGTGGATCCACTACTACGGTGCTTGAATTCTGTCATGGTGTTGCAGCACCTGTAGTAGGAAAAAAAAGTAGTTTAGTAGTTATGTACTACTATTACTAAGGAATGAAATATGCCTATAAGTTAAATGATTTGCTGCTAGTTAGTAAATAATGTAAGGTTTAGTGGAAGGAGAATCCATCTCCCAGGCGTGGCAGTGAGTAAAATGTACAATTTTTATATTTATTTTCTGCAGGCATACTAGGAAAGAGAAGTCATAATGGGTGAAGGGTGATCAGCTATTTTTTGTCCCCTATCTTGTAATGGAACCGTGGCTGTAAATAGCCAGCTGGTATGAATGATAGAGCGAGGGAAAAGTGGTTGCATGTTGTTATACACAGCATAGTTAAGCAATGAATCTAGTCCGAAACAGTAGTTAATCAACAATATGCCTAATAAAATTGCTGCTATGTAAAAAAACTAAACATTTTATCATATTGACATATGATGAAATACGTATGTTATTACATATCCGAATGACACTTGTTTAAAAAAAACTTGAAATCATTTCAAAGCAACTCAATAGTTGTAAAAAACAACGAAAAGCGCATATGGCAAGTTTAAAAGTCCGGTAAATGCTTTTAGGCAGCAATTATTAAAAATTGATATATGCATATGATATAGGAATGCTTAAACTAATAAATGAATGTCAACTTATAATTTTATTGTTTTTTCTTATATTTTTGCTTTTTGTATAGGTTATGCTTTTAATAAACGACGAATAATTGAACAAAGGAAAGTTGTAATAGAAAACGGATAAAGATATTTATTATTGTAGGGAAACTTTGTAGATGGATTTTCGTTGTTGAAGACCCAATAAACAGATTCTTTTCTTTGGTTAACAAAAACAATTCAGAAAAGTTAATTAAAATAACCGAAATATTGGATAAGATGAAAAAAACTTGGAGTCACATATGTTTTTTATTCTAGCTGCATTCATGGAACTGAGCAAGGTGATGTCCAAGATAACAGTTCACACGGTTACGACGATAATGCGTAGAGGGAACGTGCATGGTTCAGTTTAAAATATAGGTGATAATTGGCTAGCGATGAGAAAATTATAGCTTAGATGGAGCTTGAGATTCATTTTGTACATAAGTAAAGAAAATCACTGATGGCGGGATAATCATGATTATCCTAATATATGTTGCAAGGAAAGGACTAAGTGGGCATTGAAGTTGAAATTCAATGTATGATAGATAAAGTGTAGAAATTGAGAAGATGAGATAGTTCAATTGATTTCTTTCCAATTACTTGATAGTGCCGTTAATATGTTGAGTAATTTTGCAGCAGAAGTGGTAGTTTTACATAAAATTTTAGAAGCTTTTATGCCCACAATGATGAACGGCCCTTTTGCATCTAGGCCGATGGCTACCTACGAATGAAGCAAGTTGGTGGTTAGGATCGGCAAAGTTTACACCGCAGGAGTAGCAATAGGTAAAATGGTTAATATTTTTGGCCTGACCCTTTTTTTCATGCTCTGGCTGTTGCTTTTGTAGTATGGGATGTATTTTTCGATAATACCAATTTGTAGTCCTATTTTTCAGTGGAAAGCCCCAGCTTCCCAAGGCTATTAAGTCATAAGTAATTGTACATAAAATAGAGTGTTGCACGTAAATACATTGGTTATTTTCTTTCGAACCAGCAGTTGCTGCAATTTTTCCCTTGTCCGATGTAAGTCATCCAGCTCACGGACGTAATATTTAGGTGGCTGTAGTTGCGTAGATAAATTGGAGAAAAAAAGCATGAATCCGTGAATACGACTGACGCATAATATGAGGTAAGGAAGGTACCTTACATAAGGTTATCTCGGATGCAACACCCTGTTCTAAAAGTATCGTCGCTGCATTTTCAACATAATTGTCTACCTCCAGGCAAAAGTTTTTATTTATGTGTTTGCGTACTGTTCTCAGTTTGAAGATGGCCTATCAATGTTGTTATGTCTCCTCATAGCGTGACTGTAATAGTTTTTCTACTGTGGTAAATGGAATGTGTGATTTGTATTAACTGGAGTAAATATATTTTTGAACATTTGCTTTGTCGGGGTTACCATGTTAACTCTATCTGTAGAGCTGGAGAATAGAAATCTCTTGGTTGTCCGTAGTAACAAATTTTGTGCACCCCCATAATTTTAATTTAAACATGTTCTGATACCGCCCTAAAACTTTTCCCCCTCGATTACTTCATATCCACTTAAGGAGTAAATTTGCCCCCATTAATCTGACTGCGGAAGAAGGAATGAAAATTTTCCCTATGACAACTTCCCTTTTTTTCCCCAGTTGTAAGGGAAGTGGAAGTAGCTGCAGGTAAACAAAGTCAGCATCAAATATAATTACGCCCATGCATCTAAAATGGTGGGGAAAATTTTATAATAAAAGGGTTGATGTTACGATGACTCTGGTGCTCATGCTCTTCAACATGTCGTACCATAAATTGCCTCAAAAATTTCTATTGATAACACTGCTTGTCCCCTGCATCACCAACCTGATGCACTTATATTTTCCAAAATGTGAATCTTTGAGAATTGTGCAGGTTAAGAAGCATAAACTTTAGTGACTAGCTTTTTACATAAAATGCTTTATTTTGAAATACAGAAAGAAAATTAAAGAGAAAATTTATTTTCAGGTTACACTGGAGAGACGGTAGGGGAGGTTAAAGTAGTTTCAGGAATGCACCAAAGGAAGGCTGAGATGGCTTGACAGACTGATGCTTTCATTGCTCTACCCGGTATCTATTTTCCACTTTGAATAAATAATGGACATGATTTTAGAAATATTCTAAATTCTAAAATGTTCATAGCATGAAATTTAATTCTACACTGGTTCATTCAAAATTGTGTGTGTGTACATATACACGCACACACGGTATATACAAGCAATACAATTTCTGTGTTGTATATTTAATATCCTGTTATAGGAATCATAATATGTAAAAACATGAAGCAATGCAAGTATAGCACATGCATGCTCAATGTAGCACACTTTGCTGTTGTTGTTTTAGGTACTAAGCACAGGTTCTGACCAATTACTGTAGACAGTTTTTGCATAGTGTGTATATATGGATATGCATCGAATCATTTTCTACAAAATCACATTTATTTCTCTGTACCAATTATGGGTCTTCTCAAGATTTTAAATGCTGCCAGCAGTGCTCTTTCTTCTGTTCTTTTAGTTATGGAATAGGTCCTTTGTACTTTGACTGATATCCTACATTGGAAATTTAATCTGCATCTTATCAGGCAACAGTTGATAATAGTTTCAACACGTAAAAGCTTGAATTCAATATTAATGGTCGAGATTAACTAATCATGGACACAAAAAGATATTCTGTAGTCGGTAGTTAGCAAAATTAGGCATAATGATATCTCAGTTTTATATCCGTGTAGAGTAGAATGTTGAAAAATCGTATGAACATGACTAAATTCTAAATCATATCTATTGAGAAATATCTTGTTTTGATGTGCACATGTATCAATATATAGCATGAATCAGGAAAAAGGTTTTAAAGAAAAACATGCGAGTACAATATAAAATCTCAATTAAGGTACATGGTATCTCATATTAATTTGCTACCTACCAGTATCAATGTTATTGAATTTGAACACAATAAAAATGTGAGCTTGCAGTTGTGGATCAGTGATGAAATGGCGGGGCTGTCGGGTAGATTTGGTTGAAGTAGTTGAATTGAAATGTAGGCAGTTTTGAGTGTTTTAGTGATGGTCTTGCAGTCGAGTGGTCAGTCTTTGGAGATGATGTTGTTGGTGGTTTTGAGAGGGAGATGGTGGTTAAGCTGTAGGCAAGAAGTAGTGAAGTTTGTGAGTAGTAGGATAGTAGTTGTCGGCATGGATGGTTGAGATGACAGTATTGTGGTGGTTGTGTATGAAGTTGCAGGTGTACAGCTTGATGATACGGGGAAGAGGTTGGTGCAATGTAATGGGGGAGGAAGTTGATTGTCAATAGCAGTTGATCTTGTTGATGGAAGAAGGTGAAGTGTAAGTGGAGACAGTGGTAGTAGTGGTGGTGAGTGTCAGTTCAGAAGGTGGCAGTGTGTTTGAATGTAGAAGAGGCAGTGGCTAATGCAATATTCAGTTGACAGCAGTTTTGAAAAGTATGGCAGTGGTTAGCGAAAATGCTAACAATCCTAACATGCATATTGTGTGTGTATTTAAAAAGAAAAGAGGTGATCTTGGTATTAATTCCAGGAATAGGTTCTAGCTGTCTAGTGATTTTACCTCCAAGCTCTTTGGTAACTAAATAAACAGCTTCAGCACTTTTATACTTTGTCTACTTTGTCATTTAATGAAGGAACTTGGTTAACACTGAAGCAACCTGGAGCAATGTTTAGATCCTTGCAAGAATCTTCTGTAGCAGCCATTTCCGTATCATCGTCTCCATAACTGAGTATTTGTGTACATTTGTTAGACTATTTTGAGCTATTATCATGTGACCATGTCTTGTAGTATTTGTGTTCATTTGTTAGACTATTTTGAACTATTATCATGCGACCATGTCTTGTAGTATTTGAAATATTAGCAGAATTATTTGAAACTTTTCCACTGGTTTGATTGTGTGTTTCCAAATTAGAATTCACTGCAACGTTATCATTGTTACATATAGTTGTTGTCATCTTCTCGATTTGTTATTTTTGGGATCCACATTTTAATATATATATATATATATCTGTGTGTAATGTGTATACATATATCTATTTGTGTGCGTATATATATATATAATATAATATAATAAAAAGAAAATTGAAACAAATGCTGAAAATTAATATTATATAGAATATCGTTTGAAAAACGCTATTGATTCATCAAACGCTATCGCAACTCTATATGAGATGTAAGATTTATGCATCAAAACGCTATAATAGAATCAAAAACGCTATAATAGAAAATAAAAACGCTATACAAGCATGACAAGAAATGCTATCGAAAAACATTGTAATGCTATAACATGGTTTGATGAAACGCTATAAAATATGCTCGAAAATGCTATAGAAGTTAAATGAAGGATTATATTCCCTATAGCGTTTAAGTTTAATAATATAGAAAAAACGCTATGGTAGGTTGCAAACGCTATGCCCTTTTGTAAACGCTATTAGCTATTATAGCGTTTTCCTTCCTGCTATGTAATGATGCTGGCCTACCATAGCTTGGGGTTCCACGGCGTTCTCTGAAACGCTATGGTAGCCTGTTATAGCGTTTTTCAAACGCTATGAAACCCATAAACTGTTGTAGTGCCGACTATAGCCGAGGCAGCTCATTACGGCGTTCGGCTCGCCGACAGCCGTGAACCTACTTTAAGCCCCAACATAAGGTGTGGCCAGCCAGGGGTAGTTCACGGTTGACGATCGGCACCCACGCTAGCCGGCCACGGTAAATCGAATAATACCCATGATTATGGGCCATAATGGCCCGGGTAGTTACTGTGTGCGATCTAGGCTCTGATATGTCTTAAGTATGGCTGTGGTAAAAAAGATAAACCCCCCGCGGAGGCGTAAGATGGGTGACAAATGTCTCCAAGACCCACAGCTAGGGAAAGTGACTACAAAACCCGTTTTCCACGAACTTAAGCACATCGAAGGCCTTCCGTGATTGGAAGTTTTACTGTTTCTCATATTTCAATTTTATTTAAAGAACTTTCCTCCTATCCTCTATAACGATCCCTAAAGTATAGGACACAGAATAGGAGACACTCGCTAATGGGAATAGGAACTCACAACTAGACAATCAACTGCATTCCATACTCAGTCATACAAGACATTCAAAGCAACCGTCTACAACTAAAACATGAAGGGTGAAAGATATCTAGGTCAAGTTAAGGAGTCGGCTGCACCGGAGCTTCACCCTTGTCCTGCTGGCCCTTAGAAATCTCCTTAACCGTGGAGTGGGAACTTTCAGCATGTTGACCAGAGATATTTAGTGCTCCAGAGGTCTCGCCTGTCCGATCAAGAAAAGAATTCATTAATAATAAGCAACCAAGTTACGGAAAGCTAAAAGGGAAGACTTACCAGCATCTGCTCCTTGATCATCGTCCTCTAATTGCACACCTACCTCCTCAACAGTAAGCAGCCGCATACCCTCCTTCACCGCCGCTTTCTCCTCCTTGGAGAATTGAGCCATTACCACATCCATTCTGAAGGCCACGCCGCCCTCCTTATCTGCTTCGGCCTTAGCCTCCTCTAGGGCCCTAAGATAAATCCTAGCCATGACTCGGGGATAATCATCCATCCAAGATAAGTTGCCCTGTCTCCAAGTGCGAAAGTACATATCCTGAAGCATCTCATCCGTTATCCCCTCATTCTCTTCAAACTCCCTTATTCGGCCCTCAGAAGCCAACACATGTGCAGTGGCAGCATCCCTCTCCGATTGGTACTGCGAGCGGTCGGCTTGGAGGGATTTCCTCATCGCCTCCATCTCATCCTTTAGCTTGTTTTGAGCCTGCTCTACAGCTTCAAGCCTCCCGGATAACTCCTCTACCCACTCGAGATCCGCTTTCTGAACCAACTGGGTCGGCACACAGGACCGGATGAGAATGTCCTAGCTAAAACAAAGCGCGGCATATGCCCCGCTTTGGGGGGCAAGTGTTGGGCGTGTTTTCACTAGACCGGTATTACCGAACCAAGATGAGGGAAGCCACCACCGAACCAACTCTGCTTCCACCATTGCCAAACCAATCATCGCTCCACCTACAGCCGAACCAACTCCACTTCCCTGCATTGCCGAACCAATCATCGCTCCACCTACAGCCGAACCAACTCCACTTCCCTACATGGCCGAACCAACTCTGCCTCCACCTACAGCCGAACCAACTCCACCCATCCACTATCGGACCATCCACTACCAGACCAACCCACCATTGAACCATTCATTGCCGAACCAAAACCAATCTCACTCACCACCGGACCAAGTTCCACCGGACCAAGGCATTCCGGACCAACTTTGCTAGGCCAGATTGCACCAGCCCAAGCCCACCAGCAGCTATATACATCCAAGACCCCTACCCCTAGCCTCACTCTATAAATAGAGGGGTAGGGGTACAACAATGGCGGACAAGTTTGAGAGCTCAAGCACAGATAGAACTTTCAAACAACTTTCAGATACTTCTATCAAAGCTTTGTACTTGTAATCTGAACAAGAAAGGAGAAATAATATATAAAGTGGACGTAGACACATTCTGGCTGAACTACTATAAATATGTGTGTCTTTTACAGTTTAGTCCCTGCTTTTTACATATTTGCATAAATAACCCAGATCACTAAAAACAACATAAAATCAACTAAATCATACGACTTGGAGGTGTTTGCCCATTTTTTGTGCAAACATCCACTGTTCCTCTTTTATTATCTCTTTCATATCTGAGTACAAGTACAATTTTTTTATATGAATATACTTGTTGTTAGGACTAAGGATTTTCTCTCTCTTATTTGTCTGCCATTGTTGACCGAAGCTTCACTATTTTACGTCCATCCCTTTTTATGATGCCATATGCCTAGTATTTATAGAGTGAGGTTGTGGGGAGAGGCGGATGGGTACATGGCTTCTAGGCTTTTGCTCAACCTCTCTTCCTCTAGGATTTGGTTCAACCTTTCTTCCTCTAGGCTTTGGTTCAACCTTTTTGTTGTTCCACTGCTCTTGGAAGCCAGTTGAATACTGTTCTGGTAGCTCCTTTCAGTCGCCCATCCAAACCTTAGAGTTTTGAATGCCGGAACAGGTAAGTTCATCTTGAAAGTACAAAAAAGAGTGGATCCAGCCCCAGAAGGGCTGGACCGGATATGTCTGGTGGGTCCAGACCTAGAAGGGTTGGACCAAGTGGGTGTAGCCCCGGACTAGGTGGGTCCGGGTCAGGTGGGACGGCCTTGGGCTGAACAGGGTGGGCGTGGCCCTAGGCCGAATAAGGCGGGTTAGGCCCCAAGCCGGACTGGGTGGGTACGACCTGGTGTGCCGGACCTGGTGGGTCCGGCTCCAGGCCGGACCAAGTGAGTCCTGCCTGGGGTGCAGGACCAGAATTCTGTTCCGGCCCTAGGCTGGACCAGGTGGGTCCGACCTGGTATGCCGGACTAGTGGGGTCTGGCACAGCCGGACCAGGTGGGTCTGGCATCAATTATTTATTTAAATTCTTTGTTTCATAGAAAATCACAAAATTTCAATAAAACTCCAAATTCATCAGAAATAAAATAAAAGAAATTTTATCATCATCATCATCATCATTATTTTAGTAGCATTTTATAATAAAAGATTTCATGAAAAGGAACATTTCAAAGCATGTATAAGTAAGTTACGTAAATGATAACACATATGCAGTTCAAGTCAAATTATTTATATATATGACACTATGTGATTTAAAGGTGGCAGGCAACATAATAAAGTATGTACAAAATGAAATGTATTAGAAGTTCTAAACATGTAAATATATTTTGTGTGAAATCTAAGCTACATAATAAAAGCACGAGTAGAAAAAAAACATGTACAGCAAAAATTGACATTGTATATATGCTTTGATGGTTTGTCTACATGTTTTCAAGGCTATTGGGATTGGTGAGTACAGGCACCTTTAGTAACAAAATTATAAATGCTCTATGCAAGCTGACATATATTTTAGTGCATGCCTGACATGTTGAAAAGGTGGGCATGCATGGTTCAAATTAACAAAGAAGCAAATGCTGGACCAGGTGGATGGTCCGGCAAATGCCGGACCAAGCGGCCCCGGCCTGGGCTGGACCAGGGGTGTCCGCCCTACGTGGCCCGAGCTGTGCAGGTTCGGCCCTCGCTGTCCAGACCACAATGTCCGGCCCAACTGGGCCGGACCTGTGTTGGCCCGGCCCCTACCGGGCCCGACTTAATTGGCCCGGCCCTACTGGGTTGGACTATGTTGGGTTCGGCCCTGCTCGGCCAGACTCTGCTGGGTCTGGTTTCCGCTTGGCTGGACTCGGATGGGTCGGACCAGTGCGGGGCCGACCTAGGCTATCTGGTCATGCGGGACTGGATACGTGAAGGTCCGGTCCTACTTGGCTGGATATGGTGGGACCAGACCTTTTGGGCTAGGGTTAATTGGGCCTGTGCTGACCTAATTTTGTAGGGCAGTTTCTTCGCTGGTGTAGGCAGTGCCGGGCCTTGGTAGAAGGTGGTCTTCGAGGCTTTATCATCGGACCGTGTTAGGCAAATCTTAGAATGACCATATCTTTCAAACCGTTATTCGGATTGAGACGCGTTTCAGACCGGTGCTCATATCTTGACCTCGCAAACATTTCTAAGCAGCTCTGAGTCTATTCCAAAACTTTGACAATTTTTCCTTTGGCTTTTCATATTCAATATGCGGTGGGCGAAAATGCCCACAACATTTGCCCTCCAAAGTATACTTTCGCGAATGCAAAGTATGCTTTGTTTGATCTAGGGTTTCCTTACCAGTATTGTAGGTGTCATCCTGATGTTTGACTATCCGCATCTCATTATTGTACCCAAGATGAGTTTCCTTTTGTTAACTGTATGCGATGCTTCGTTCGTCTTGAGGAGGACTTGCTGGTCACTTGACGCCATTTTTTAATTATCCTGCATTTGGAAGGGTGGTATTTCCCCTTATCCTTCCTATTTCTGGCTTCAAGGTCTTGAGTAGTACGTGGATCTAGTGATATTCCCTTCGTGGTATTTGACTTGGGACTTGTGATGTGGAAATTCTGCTTCCGACCATCATTTGGCAAGGTTGAGTGAGCACGGCCTTACCATCTGATTGCTGAGTTTGTATATTTCCTTATTAATTTTTCATGCTCGGTCAAGGTCAATTATTGATGGAGTAATGATTTTCCATTGGAGGGTGTTTTGTACATAAAATATTATGCATAGCTTCATTGAGTGGATGTTGGCTACATCTGACCAAGCTGGGCTAATAGGCTTATGTTCCATCTAGTATGGTAAAGTCACGACATCTGGAGTAATTTCTTTCTCCTCTGTTAGCTCTTCTAAGACTTGCCCCCAGGCATATTTGAATAACATTATATAAGCCAATTTCCTTGGTAGTTTGCCTACTGATGTCCCGTGCATTTGTTTGGAGTCGACTATTGGCAAGCCTTAATAGGGTAGGTGCTGGGTCAGAGCGAGTGGTCTTGGCTCTTTTGAGTGGAGCTCAAGGATATTTGTCAGCATTGTGAATTAGGGGCCCTATTGCCGGTCCGGTTTATGCCGATCATCGTAGTCAGATGTCTCCAACATGGGGTGTCTACTGGTGACATCGGCTTGCTTTCTCTACATTGATCAGGTGGAAACTCAAATGTCCCATTGGCTTTGGTGGTAGAGGATCGTCCTATTCTGTTGACTTTACCTACAAGTTTAGGGTCATTTCGAGCCTAGTGAGGTGAAGGACTTTCATCCTTGCCTTAGAATTAGTTACAAATATTAATACATTTTATTTGGAATTTTACCATAGGTATGTGTTAGAGTCCTTCCGCATGTCCTTGGGATTAGGTAAAGGTATCAAGCTATTTGTGTTAAAATAAACTTTGATATGAATTAATTACATTCAGAAGGTTAGAGATCGAATCACTTCTGTTTAGAGAGGTCCTTATCATTCGACGTGATTCCCTATTATTAAGGTTTAGTGAGTAATTTGGGGGACGTGGAAGTCCACAAATACTCATCAGGTCCTCCAGAGCATCCTCTAGTGATGTTGTCAAAACTCGGCCGGGAGCGCTCATTATTTGTTTGGGTCTGCCCCCAGCATAGTGTACTTGGTAGCTTCTCACAACATGTTGCCTTGTATCATGAATGGGTTTTAAACTTGCGAACTTAAGGTCATGATTCCAATGTGCTATTACCAAGCTGAGTGGTAGCGTATGTGTATGATCAAGGGGCGAGGTGGTGCTATGCCCCTAAACATTTTTTATCGAATTTAGCTTATCTTACAAAAGTTAATCATACCTTTGCACTGAGATTTTCTTAGGTTCCATAGGTGTGCTCAGATTTAGGAAAATCCTTACATTTTCTTAAGTGAAATTAGCTGGAAGGGATATCCTAATTCTTGTGGCAATGTTGGGTTGATGTTCCGCCATCTCTGACGGAGTTGAGTTGATGCTCCGTTTTCTCTGGTGGAGTGGAAGCGAATGAATATCCTGCTATGGTTGGCAGAGTGGAATTCATATTTCTACTATCCGTATGTAATGCCACAAGACTAAAAGAAATTGTTAGAAGCATCTAGTTTAAGTACTACAAACTATATTCTCCGTCAAGAGAGTCCTTCGAAACTCAAGATTCATGGCACGTAAGTTACTTGCCCTGATTGTGGATTTTGGTGACATATGGTTTGCCAGCTCAACCCTGTGTTCCAAGGGAGTGTAACTTTTTCGACTGTTGTACTTAAGAGTTAGAGCTGAGATTCGCACATAGTAACTACCTGGGAAATTATGGCCTGTATCGTGAGTATTACTTGATTTACTATGGCCCGGCTAGCGTGAATGCCGATCGTTAACCACGAACTATCCATGGCTGCAGCCACGCCTTAATCGTGGGATTTATTATCGGTTCGCAGTTGCTGGCGAGCCAAATTCCAATGATAAACCGCCTAAGCTATAATCGTGCCTAATCTGTGGCTTATTAGTATGTTTATCATTGCTAGCCGGGGGCCAATCGTCAGTAGTGAACTACCTAGGCTACTTTCGTGCCCTTAGTCATGGTATCTTGCTTTCACTGCAGCCAACGAGAAATTACAATTGATCGCAATAGGAATAATATCAGATGAGCAAAACATCAAATTTGCTTTAGTGGTTTCAGGTGATACATGCTTTTTACAAGCTGAGAAAGGTAATGGCGGAGATGTTGGAGATTCCTTCCTTTCCCAAACACCTTTCCCGTCGACTTTCGACGGAATGTAAGCTTTGTTGTGGAGATCCTTATGAACCACAAATGGTCCTTCCCAAATTGGATCTAGTGCGCCTGGATGGGGAAAGACTTGCTTGATGTCTCCCTCTTGCAACTCTTGGGCTTCACCTTAGATTTGTATTGTTTCGCCACTTTCTATCCATGAGCGCCAGTTTTAAGGGCGGCGCTACTGCTTCTCTCCTCACCATGTTTGGCCCAATATGCTTAAACCAAATAGAATATGTCCTGTTGCTTTTTTGTAGGAGCCTGGTAAGCCCCTAGTGCCGTGGGTAGTTCGTCAATCCATGCTCCTTTGGATTTATCTAGTTTTTCCTTAATTAGTGTTTGCAAGATTTTGTTGATAGCTTCAACCTGCCCATTGGCCTGGGCCAACTCCTGTTATGAGCCAATCCATGCTAGGCTTTGAATGCATCTATTCTTTGAGTTACTCAATCTAGGTTTGTGTCTGCATGTCCGACTGGTATGTCATTACCAGGGAAAGGAGCGGTCGTCAGCAGTGAACTGCCCAGGCTATTGCCCTTAGTCATAGCTATCTTATTTTCACTACTGCCAACACATGCTTGTGATCTAGGTTGCTAATCACAAAAGAAGCAGTGGTTATAATAGCATAAGTGTTAAGTGAATATAACCATGTGCGTTAAGTGCATATAACTGCATATGTGTTAAGTGAATGCATTACTCTCTTGCCTCTGTCAAAGGGAAAGAGTAGTTTTGACCAAACCTACCGTTTCGAAAGAAGCGCAAAGTACCAGGTTGTGTAGTATGCCTGGTTTAAGACTTTCTCTTGGATAGGAATTCTCGCTTGGTATTTTTGTAAGACTCTATGGAACCTAGGAGCCGATGGCATTGTCCTGAAATGACAACAACCGAGTTAGATAAAAACGAAAGAAGAGGTTTGTCATGGTACCTCCTTTGTAGGGCCATCTGTTGTCATGCGTATGACATGTTTATGCAAGCATATTATGTGATTGAAGAGATCTTCATAAAGATTTTCTCCTGGAAGTCATTGGACTAGTCATCTAGTCAGGTTGATTTTGACTAGTTTGGGTGGACTTATAGTGGATGCCCCCAGTGTGCATCTTACTATCTTTAGTCCTTGATCAATTTGAATTGCGTTCTCTAATTATTGGATCATGACGGAGTTGTGAAGCTAGTATCTTAATTGGTGACTGCAATGTCCTAGCGGTTTATTATATATATTATTGATTCGTGTTGAATTGTGGTAGAGGAGTGGTGGTGGTGGTTCAGGATATCTCTCGCATTTCTACTGTGGGCCAAATATGTTGGAATTGCTGGAGCTTGGTCTTTCAGAGCATTTCTGTATAAACTATTATGTTATCCAAGTTCTCAGCAGATGCCATTTCCATCGCATCCTCTTCCTTACCCTTTGAGGTAATACCATACTCAAATGGATGGCTTCTCTCTAATCATTGATCATTCGAGCCCCGGAGGCAAAGAGTAGTATCTCTTCCATTTTGTCATAGCATTTGTACTACAAGCTGTGCAAGCTTCCCTGGGAAATCATCTATCTGAACTCCTTACAGTGATTTTTTCTCATCTTTATGTGCCTTGCTGACCCAATAGAGCGATCATGCATAGTTGTAGGGGTTAGTTGGATTTTTTGCCTTTACTTCGTGTAGCGTGTATACACCCTCGGGTTGATCAGCACATGCAACGGATTTACGAATCCTTCCTTCACCTTTTCCCAAGGATGAAGGTCTAAGGGTAGATGGTAGAGCCCTGCAATAGCTTAAGATTGATTAGAATGAAAGGAAAGTAATTATATAATACCTCCTTTGTGCCTCCCTTTCGTCAGCAAGTGTGGAGATCTTGGCAAGTGTCTAAGGGGCTGGTTAGCCCTTTATAAAGGTTTGTAGTCGGCACTCAAAAGTTTTTGTTTTTCTGGAGGGTGGACTAGTAACTCTTGGTCTTATTTCCCTCTCTTTTCCATATTTGTTGAACATATCCCTAGGTAAGGAGAGCCATTGGCATTATGTGAATCATGTTCGGTACGTGTTGGATTGGTGATGCCTTCGTGCAAGATAGGAGCGACGATGTGTCATGCTTGCCGTATCTAGACTTTGAGCATTCAATCATCATGACTTCAGTCTTCAATTTGTGATATTTCGATCCATCAGCGGGATCCCAGTTGTAGTACTTTGATTTGATGCTGGATGGAAAAAAGGGCTGCTTGGGGTTTATTTAGTTATGTGGAATACCTCATGTGTTCTGTAGACTGGGACTTTCCTTGTATTATGACGTTAAGATCGAATACTTCTGTCTGCCCTAAGCGTGTTAAGAGTTTGTCCACCAAAGCTTTATATTGAGCAGTGAAGTGTTTACTAATTTCAATCACAACCATGTTGAATTTACATCCAATAATTTTTAGCACGGGATTTACTAGAATAGTCTTCCTGCTTTTTCATTTCTGGATAGTTGTTGCATTCTTTGCAGCGGAGTTCTCTTAGTTTAGGTGACACATCAGGAAGTTGTTCTCCTTCCCTTCCTAGAGAGCTTGTACTTTTCGAGAGAGATAATTCAATTTTCGGAAAGGATTGGGAGATTTTTTAGCTTCGAAGGGTTAATGGTCCAACTCTTAAAATAAAAAGAGAATCTTAAGATAGGAGGTATAGCCTCTCAATCCAAGAAATGGTGATTACAAACTTGAAAAAAGAAGAAAAAGAGAAAAGCTCTAATTTCAAAGAGACAATGAATTTAGATCAGGAGAAAGGATTTCAAGATTTTGGAGGGAGAAAAGGATTTCCTTAGAACCGTAATTCTATATTTTACTAGGGGAATAGGTTCCCCTTATATGAAAGAGGAAGATAGTTTTCTCATGTTAAAGAAGCAATGCTTCTGGATGGAAAGATAATAAGATTTGATTTTAGATTTGAAAAATGACTAAGTGTTTCTTTTGGTCAAAAGAGAATTTTTTTATCTGAAATGGGAAAAGGAAGATAGAACGATTTCAGATCTAAGAAATAAATACATGTTTCTTTTTGGTTGAGAAACAGTGTTTGCAGATCTGAAAGAGAAAAGAAAGATAGGATTTTTTTTCTTCAAGGAATAGTGATTGCAGATCTGAAAAAAAAGATTTTGCTAAAGTAACCGTTTTAGATTTGGGAGATATAGAGTATTTTATTTCAAGAAACAATGATCTCAAATTGGGGAAGTAAGAAAAAGAGAATTTCTCATGCCAAGGGGACAGTGACTTTATATTTGAAAAGAAAATGGTATAAATTTTATTAAAAAATGCAATTTTAGATCTCAAGACTAGAAACAGGTTTTTATTTGTGAAAGAAAATAATGATCCAGATCTAAACATAGGGAAAAAGGGGTTTCTTATGCCAAGAAACCATGTTTTTGGATTCCAACCGAGAAAAGAGAGGTGGCTTAATTTTAGATCCAAAGAATGGGTACATGTGTTTGTTGATCCGGAATAGTAAAAGTAACATTTAAAAAGCGGACAGGAGAGTTTCTCTATGTAGTAAAATGGATGTTCAGATCCGAAGAGAAAAGGAGGATTTTTTGTTTTATGTAAAATAGTCAATATAGATCTGAAAAGAAACATAGATTTTAGATCTTAGAAAAGGGGAGAGAGTTTCTTAAGAACAGAAATGATAATCTCTAGTCAGAAGATTAGAAATAGTAGGTTTCAAAATAAATAAAAAAGTAAGAAAGAGAGAATTTTCTTTTAAAAAAAAAGGAAAGTTCAGTTTCTCAGTGAAAGCACCAAAAATGTTTGTACGAAAAATGGGAAAACACCTCCAAGACATTGTAGTAGAGCTATGAATACTGTTTGCAGTATACATCTACCGTTTGATGAATTTTAGTTGCGAGTGTATGTGGTAGAAAATCAATAGTTTGCAACAAAGAATAAATAAAGGACTGAAATGTAAAAGACACAGAATTTATAGTGGTTCGGCCTGAATGTGCCTACATCCATTGTTTCTCATTATTATCTCTTTCATATCTGATTACAAGTACATGCTTTTTATATGAATAAACTTGTTGTTAGGACTGAGGATTTTCTCTCTCTTAGTTGTCTTTCGTTGTTGATCGAAGCTTCACTATTTTCCATCCATCCCTCTTTATGATGCCATATGCCTAGTATTTATAGAGTGAAGTTGTGTGGAGAGGTTGATGAGTACATGGCTTCTAGGCTTTGGCTCAACCTCTCTTCCTCTAGGCTTTTGTTCAACCTTTCTTCCTCTAGGCTTTGGTTCAACCTTCCTTCCTCTAGGCTTTGGTTCAACATTTATGTTGTTCCATTGCTCTTGGATGCCAGTTGAATACTATTCTGGTAGCTCCTTTCAGTCACCCATACAGACCTTAGAGTCTTGAATGCCGGAACAAGTAAGTTCATCCTGAAAGTACAAAAAAGAGTGGATCCAGCCCAGAAGGGCTGAATCGGATATGTCTGGTGGGTCCAGACCCAGAAGGGTTGGACCGAGTGGGTGCAGCCCCGGACCAGGTGGGTCCGGGTCAGTTGGGTCCGGCCTTGGGCCGGACAGGGTAGGCGCGACCATATGCTGGACAAGGCAAGTTCGGCCCTAAGCCGGACCGGGTGGGTTCGGCTTGGTGTGCCAGACTAGGGAGCTGGTCAGGCCCCAGGCCGAACCAGGTGGGTCGGGCCTGGTGTGCCGGCCCAGGTGGGTCCGATAGTGCTGAACTAGTGGGGTCCAGCTCTAGGCCGGACCAGGTGGGTCTGGCTTGGTGTGCCGAACCAGAATTCTGGTCCGGCATTTGCCGAACCAGGGATTTTGTTCGGCAAAGGCAGGACCAGGTAGGTCCGGCCCCAGGCTGGACCAGGTGGGTTTGGCTTGGTATGCCGGACCAGGTGGGTCCCTCATTCGCCGGACTAGGAATCTGGTCCGGTAATTGCCGGACATGGTGGGTCCTGGCCTGGTGTGCCGGACCATGGGCTGGTCCGACCCCAAGCTAGACCAGGTGGGTCCGGCCTGGGTGCCGGACCAGGGAGACCCGGCCAGGGCTGGACCAGGGGTGTCCGACCCTGCTATAACGGACCTGTGCTGGTCCGGCCCTACCGGGCCGAACTTAATTGGCTCGGCCCTATGGGGCCAGACTATGCTGGGTCCGGCCCTGCTGGGCCGAACTTTGCTGGGTCCGATTTCTGCTGGTCCGGACCTGTGCGGGGCTGGCCTAGGCTGTCTGGTCCTGCGGGACCAGATACGTGCGGGTCCGGTCCTACTGGGCTAGATTTGGCGGGACTAGACCTTTAGGGATATGCTTAATTGGGCCTGTGCTGACCTGATTTTGTAGGGCAGTTTCTTTGCTGGTGTAGGCAATGCTGGGCCTTGGTAGAAGGCGGTTTTCGAGGCTTTATCGTCGGGTCGTGTTAGGCAAATCTTAGAATGACCATATCTTTCAAACCGTTATTCGGATTGAGACATGGTTCGGAGCGGTGCTCACATCTTGACCTCGTGAATATTTCTATGCAGCTTCGAATCTATCCCAAAACTCTGACAATTTTTCCTCTGACTTTTCATATCAATATGCGGTGGTCGAAAATGCCCACAACAACGCCCTATATCAAAGTATAGGTTTAGACACACTCTAGACACAATGGAATATGTCCTAGAGTCTAATTCAACTCTTTAAAATCTCCATTTTATATTGGTGTTTTAAATATTTAAATTACCATTTGTATATTCATGTTGAAAACTCGGGGTGTTATACATGCTCCTGTGCTTTCCCTAGTTATGTATAGGCCTCTATGAAACACATCTATACGATTTATCAATGGAGGGAAATCCCCCTGAGGCTCACCGTCCAAATGTTTTAGTTATTAGATGGTGGAATTATATTAGTGGTGAATTATGGAAATATCTTATCTTCCTTGACATGTTCATTCAATGCTCCTCTCCTGATAATTCTTGGGATTATAAAGCCAAAGTATGATAACTATTAGCAATATGCCCATTAGCTTTATGATACCCATAGTAATCCCCCTTAATTATATGTAGGGTTTGTTCGGGCCTTCATAGCAGTGGGATACTCCACTTCATTCTTAATAATGGCATAGATATATGAAATGGATTGATTTGAATATTAAAAATTAGCCTTCTGAGCTTTATCCCATCTTCATGTTTTGGTTGGTACCGGAAAATCAATCTATCACCTTCCCTTTTGTTGCAATCCTTTTCAAGAAAATTTCATCAAGACGAACGAATTTATCTGCCTAAAAAAGAAAATTTTGTAAATCCTTGCACCATGTAAGTATAAATCCTTTCAGAATGCAGTATTATCGATTAGCCTTGATTTAGCTAACATAAGCTATTGCCAATCGCTCACTTTCCTAGATTTATTAGCTTTAGCATTAAACCTTCTTAAGTAGTCTCTTAACAATTTTCCTGGGCGTTGCTTTATATTCGCCAACACACATGAGACTATGGTAGGATCTTTCGAGGTGCAAAAGTGTAACAACCCTAATTTTAATTAACATTATTTAGGATACTTAATCGTATAAATAAAATAAAATAATAAATGAATAAGGAGATTGGGATTTGATAATTAGTATGGGTCAAGCATAATGGAATTAATTAGAATACTAATAAAAAGAAGGCTTTATAGGGAGGGAAAAATGGGAAGGAGCATGTTTCCTTAACAAATATACCCATTCTCATTTCCTCTTTCATTTTATTTATACAAACAAAAGATAAGAGTCAAGGCCGGCCATTAACGAGGGTTTCAAGGGAAGTAAAGCTAGGAAAAATAAGAGCATTGCATAGGGGAATCAAATCCAAAAACAAATCTCAACTTTCTTAAACCATTCAAGATGAATAATAGTTATGCATCTCATGTTTTAAGTATTATTTTAGGTTTAAGCATAAATCCAATTCTTTGCTTATATTTGCCATGCTATGATGGTTTGAATGATTATATGCTTATTGGTGAGTTTATTGAATTTATTTATGAAATTAAGTAATATGTATGAGTTAGAAAACCTATTATATGACACCTAAAAGACTTGAGATTTTGATATGATGTTAGAAACATTATTTTGGAAGTGGGTTTTTAATTCCATAATTTTTCGATTTAACGAGAATATTTGGTGAATTTCCAAAGGTTGGTAAATGGTTTATTTTAGTTTTTTATAATTAAAAATAATTAAGTTTTTGGCTCCGAGATTTTTCTATGTTAAAGAAGATAATAAATTGGATTTATCATGATTTTTGATGATTTTTCCCAAGTGTTTATGATTTAATATGAATTATTTGAGCTAGAAAGGCTTAATTAGTATATTTAAATATTAATATAAAATGCATGGTTTGCTAAGTACTCTACAATGATAAATCCACTCCTTAGCAAGTTTCTGGGAAAGCTTTTGGTAAAGGAAGTGTTATCCAATAAGATTTTGACAAATTGGTGAAAAGAAACTACTTTTAATGGTAATAAAATAGTTTTCCCATTCATTACGATCTTACCTTGTCGAAGTTCATGATGTCGCCCCTATCTCACCGACTCTATGGTCTTTGACATTGATTAAGAGCAATGCATAGGGTATCAACTTAGGTCGATAAGGAATGCATTGGCTTGGTCAAAGTAGGAAGCCATCAACAACGTCGACATTATGACCTTCGAAGTGGATGAGGCCATTTCCTTTAGCTTATTAGTGCCGCATATTACTATGCCGCCTATTTTCTATGATGTCGCCGACCCCAATGGTTTCGAAGTGGTTTATAGCGATGATAATGATGCCTCATGTTTGAAACACATTGACTTCGACTTTATAGGCCTATGCCACTATTATTAACTTCGATAATATATGATACCATATTTTATCACTTTGACCTCAGTCCTTGCAACCATTTTTGAAGATGGCTATGGTGCCTCTCCTAATGAATTTGGCTCTAATGAAGTTGCTAATTTTCCTTAAGGTGATACCTTAGGATGTAGACGTTTTATGAAGTGCGACGTCCATGCAATCGGCCTTATGGCCTTATGTTTTAAAAGTTAAAGACTTTAACATATTTTATATTTTAGAAGGGCGATGACCCCAATGGCGATAATGACATCATGATTTATCAATATATAAAGTTTTATTGTTTTGGCTTATGTTTGAAGGGGCGAAGACCCTCGTCGACTATGTCATTGCCGTACTTTATCAATATAAAAACTTTAAATTGTTTTGGCTTTATAGCCTATGATTTTGTAAGGCAATGACCTTAAATGACTTCAATCTTCATTAGTATTACTCATTAAAGCATATATTATGTTATAATTATTTTGGATATAGTAATATTTTGAAAGTATGATTACACAGGTTAAATCATTTGTAAAGAAAATGTGTTCAAGGAAATAGAAAAGGGTATTTAGCCTAGAATTTTACTAATTTTTTTTTATTCTTATCACTTTTGGATAGATAATGATAGGATGAATTGACTCAGAGGTTAGAAAATCAGATGGAACTGGTGTAAGGTAGCTTCCTAGTTGTTAGGCCCTAGTTGATATTAGTCCAAAATTCCAGTGCGTAGGGCTTTTTCAAGAGTAAGACAAAATGTAGGTTTACGCACAGAAAAGAATACATATAGATAAGATAAGTTATAAGTTGGCCTGCAAAACCTTTAAGTTCATAGTAAGCCTAGTAAAATTATGAGATTGACAAGTAATCTTGTAAACACTAGGATAAGTGTATTTGGATAGACCTTCCACTTTTGCTTCTTACAGTCAGTTAGAACATTTGGTATATTTGGTAGGCCTGAGTCTATCATATAAGTTGTGGTTACCCTATGAAAACTAAACATTGGGACGGATTGTCCACTGAATTGATGGATAGACATGATTACCTATGTAGAATGCATGTACATTATTGTTTATATTGTTTATTTTAACTAGTTTGGTTGCAGGAATTGATTTACAAAAGACATATTTAGAAAGGGATATTAGTGAGGGTAAAACCCATTTTTCTCAACGACGTGGCCTCACCTAATATCTATAAACTGGGATGGCATATTATTTTTCACACCAGGCTTTTTGTCTACCTTGAAGTTCATGTTTTCTCCTTAAACTCTCGGGTGCTCAAAATTTGATTTGAGTAGGTCAGGAGTAAGGACTTTACAGGTTAAGTAGGTTTTGATGAATAAACCTTGCAGAGACGTGTAGGAGGCAAAGTTAGCTATGTAGGAGTCTATCTATTTCTATTATATGTTATGTTATGTCAGTTGTTATATGAATGTATTGATAGCAAATGTATCTATCCATTTAGTAACTTTGATCAACCAAAGGGGCATCTTCATATGTCGCTCTTGGAGTATTTTGAAATAACTATATTTTATCTGAACCTGGGCAACATTTGGGATCATGTAATGAATATGAAATATACCTTTGAAATGAAATGTGAAGGTTTGCTTTGGAAATTGTGTTTAAAATTATTTCACATTCTTGTGCTTCTGATATTATGGATACAATTAACGTGACCGCATTTTGTCATTGGAAATTGATACTATAGATGACTACAACATCCGTAGCGCTTAGTTTCGGGCCTTAAAATGGGGGATGTTACAGCTTGATTGTAGATAATAGGTTTATGTAAAACAAAAAGAATTTTTGAACTTAAAAAGGGTTTTGAAAAAATAATCCTAATGAATCAGAGAATAAGATTGGGATATGGGATAACACTATAGTAACATACTTGTATTTGCCATATATAAGTATATGCTTTATCTCTATTCTCCCTCTCTCTTAGATCGTTCTTTCGTATCTTATTAAGGTTCGAATGCAGATTTAAGGAAGTAAGATATGGAGGCAAGAAATGGAAGAGTGAACTTCGTTGGAGGAAGCACCACTAAATCTGGGTCAACAGATAGCTGCTAATGTCGGTGTAAGAACACCATCGGCTAATATGGCAGCAATGTATCAATTCTTTGTTAACATGATGCAAGCATGAGCTGCTGCTGAGTTAGTTGGTGGAAATGCTGAAGAAGCTAATCAGAAAGTTCCAGTTGTCAACAATTATGTCATGTTGAGTAGAGACTATGCAAGACTTAGAGGGGAACTATTTACTGGAACGGAGGATTCAATTGAAGTGTAGAATTTGTTGCTTCATTGTGAAAGGATTTTCGTTGATTTTGGTTTGGATGACGAACATAAGAGGTAATTGGTGTCCAAGCAATTGCAAGGAGCTGCATTGTACTGGTGGAATAGTGTGACAATTGGGGTAGCAGAGGAGACTTTGACTTGGGTTGTATTTAGAAGGAAGTTTGAGATTGCTAAATCAACTTTTTTGAGGAAGTTTCCGGAATTGGTGCAAGGAGATATGACCGTGCTTGAGTATACAACCAGATTTAAGGAGTTGTCATAGATGGATATGATATCGTTGACACAGTTATCAAAAGGAATGAAAAGTTCATCCATGGACTAAAACCTGAGCTTGCTAGGGAAGGTTTACCACATCTCAAGGATCCATGTGACATAGTCATAAAGATGGATTTGAGAAATGAAGAGATGCTTGCTTTGTTCAGTAATAATAAATAGCAGAAAGTCTGGGTGGACAAAATCAGAAGAGAAAGTTTTACCTAAAGAATGGAGCTCAGAAGGGTGGAGCTACCAAGAAAGGGAAGTCTGAGATTGTGTGTTACAAGTGTGATGAGAAAGGCCATTATCCTAAGCATGCCCAATAGGCAAGGGAAAGGAAGTTTTCAGGAAAAAAAAGAATAAGTGCTTTAACTACGACCAGGTGGGACATTACAAAAGCAAATGTCCGAAAGTGGCCAAGGCAAAAAAGGAAAAGTATTTGCTTTGGAGCCGACCTACATAGGGACTAACAATCGAGGAGAAAGGGAAAAATGCAATGGGAGGTACGCTTTTGATTCATGGTATACCTGTTAGAGTAATGTTTGATACTGTTGCATCACATTCTTTTATATCTCCTTGTTTAGTAGATAGGCTTAACCTAGAACCCTCATACCTAGTTACTTCCTTAAGTGTTGCGAATCCAATAGGAGGGTATGCAACTCTAGGGATGAGATGTGATCATTTAAAGTTTGCATTATTAGGTTTTATATTTTCCTACAGTTTGCATGTGTTTGATTTCGTGGGTTTTATGGTTATTTTGGGTATGGACTGTTTAAGTAAATATGATGCAAATATTTTTTTTGCCATGATAGGAAAATATCACTAAGACACCCTAATAGTAGCGATAGAATTATATACTTAGTAGAGAATCCAAGTCTTGATGTTTGTGCTTTATTGGGTATAATAGAGGAGGAAGATGAGTTTAGTCGGGTTTTCAAGGTTTGAAAATTTGCATATGATTTTGAGCCTAATATGGGACTACCACCGAAATGAGCTATTGAGTTTCAAATAGATCTTGTACCTAGAACTGAGCCCGTAAGTAGACCGCCTAGGCATAATGACACCTACCGGGATGAAGGAGTTAAAGGTGCAGCTGATGGACTTAGAGGGAAAGAGTTTTATTAGACCAAGCAGTTCGCCTTAGGGAGCGGCCGTAGTGTTTGCGAAAAAACTGGACGGGTCATTGAGATTGTGGATTCAATATCTTAAGTTGAATGAAAAGACGATAAAGAACCGATATCCCCTGCCGAGAATCGATGATTTATTTGATCAGTTGAGTAGAGCCAAAGTGTTTTCCTAGTTGGATTTGGCGATAGGGTTCCATCAAATATGGGTGGCGGAAGAATGTATTCCATCGACAACGTTTAGAACAAGATATGGTTCCTACGAGTGGTTAATAATGCCATTCAGATAACCTAATGTGCCTGCTTCCTTCATAGACTTAATGGACCGAATTTTCTGAGAGCACTCGGATAGGTTTGTATTAATATTCATAGATGACATTTTGATTTATTCTAAGGATGAAAGAGATAGTGAGATTCATCTTAGAAGAGTGCTTGTGATGCTGAGGCAGCGTTATTTAAAAGCAAAGTTTTCGAAGTGTCATTTTTGGAAGAAGGATGTGAAGTTTCTTGGTCATGTAGTCTCATAAAAAGGTTGTCAACAGATCTAGCTAAGGTAGAAGCAGTTAATAATTGAAAGAGACCCAAGATGGTGAGTGAGATAAATAGTTTTCTTGGTCTAGCTGGCTACTACCAGAGATTCATTATGGATTTCTCTCGTATAGCAACACTGATGACTAATCTAACGAAGAAGGATGTGAATTATGTTTGGACTGATAAATGTGAGGAGGCATTCTAGAAGCTGAAACATTTATGTACCAACGCGCCCGTTTTAGTGGTTCCGGATGGGAATCAAGATTTGGTGGTGTATACTGATACGTGTGGAACTGGACTAGGAGTTGTGTTAATGTAAAGGGATAAAGTGATCACCTACGATTCTCGATGGTTCAAACCACATGAAGTTAGATATCCAACTCATGATTTAGAGTTGGCTGCTGTAATATTTGCTTTAAAGGTGTGGAGACACTACCTTTTGGGAGAACAACTCGAGTTGTATACGAATCACAAGTCTGAAGGTACTTATTCTCTTAGGAGTTGAATATGAGATAGCAAGTGTGGTTAGAGTTTTTAGTTGCTTATGATTTTGGAATTGAGTATACACCAGGGAAAGCAAACAAAGTTGCAGATGCACTTAGCAGGAAGCATCAGAATTTGGTGTTAGCTATGTTGGCTAGATGGAAAGATATGGAAGCATTGACTACTTGTAGTGTGCAGTTAAGGTCGACTGCCAGTTTTGGTCTGAGTACCGGACCTTTATCTTATTTGGAAGTACAACCAGTATTGATCAACAAAATTGCTTCTAAGCAAAGAGATGATCCATTGCTAGCTGAAGGGATTAGAAGATTGGAAGGTGGAATTGAGATTGATGATTTTAAGAATTTTTATCTTGACTAGAATGGATGGTTGAGGAAGATGAGAGGATTGTGTGTTCCAAATGTTGGTCACCTAAGGAAAGAAGTTCTTAGGAAATGCCATCGATTGAAGTTTACTATTCATCCTAGAGGAACTAAGATGTATCAGGATATGAAGAGAAGTTTCTTCTGGAAGTGTATGAAAAGGGATGTGGGCTTATGAGTGAAACAGTGTTTGAATTCCCAGAAAGTGAAAGCCGAACATCAGAAGCCTAGTGGATTGCTTCAACCTTTAGATATACCAGTTTGGAAATGGGATTCGATATCCATGGATTTTATTAATGGGTTGCCAAGGTCAAATAGGGGAAATAATAGTATATGGGTCATAAAGGATAGACTTACCAAGAGTGCACATTTCATTCCTGTTAAGTTAACCAGGACAATACTTGTATTGGTTAAGTTGTTTATGAAGAATATAGTTAGATTGCATGGGATTCCTAGTAGTATAGTCAGTGATTGAGACTCTTTATTTACTAGTGAATTCTGGAAGAGTCTATAGGAGATATTAGGTACCAAGCTTAAGATGAGTACCACTTATCATCCACAGATGGATGAACAGAAAGAAAGAGTCAATAGGGTAGTTGAAGATTTATTGAGGGCTTGTGAACTAGATTTTGGCAGGTCATGGGAAGACAATTTGCACCTAGTTGAATTTACCGATGATAATGTTATCAGACTAGTATAGGAATGGTGCCTTTCGAAGCTTCTTATGGAAGGCCTTGTAAATCAACTGTATGTTGGTTAGAGACAAAAGACAGATTAGTTCTTGGTCCGGATATGCAGAAAAGATTGAGCTGATTCGATCTTAAATGAAGGAAGCTCAATCTAGGCAGAAAAGTAATGTAGATAAGAGATGGAAATACATAGAATTCTCAGTTGGAGATCATGTTTTCATCGAAGTGTCACCGATGAAATGTGTGATACGGTTTGGGATGTCAGGGAAACTGGCACCTAGGTTTGTTGGACCACTTCCTATCACTAAAAGGAACGGGAAACTCACTTATGGAATAAAGTTACCGAGCAGTCTGGTAGGAGTCCATAATGATTTTTGTATTTCTCATATGAGGAAGTGTGTTCGAGATCCAAAAGCTACGATAACTCCGACTGCATTGGAATATTTAGTAGTGGAGCCGGACATGACTATAGTTAACATACAGTTCGTATTGTGACTAAGGATGAGAAAAAGTTAAGGAACAAGACAATCAGATTAGTAAAAGTCCAATGGAGCGACAATGAGAGAGACTATACTTGGAAAATGGAGAGTAGGATTAGGGACACTTATCATGACTTGTTTGATGGTATGTTTTACATCTATGCTTTTATGTGTGATGTGTGTATCTTATCATAATTTCGAGGACGAAATTCTTTAATTAGGGGCAACCCTAATTTTAATTAACATTATTTAGAATATTTAATTGGATAAATAAAATAAAATATTGTAAATGGATAAGGAGATTGAGATTTGATAATTAGTATGGGTCGAGCATAATGGAGTTAATTAGAATATTAATAAGAAGAAGGTTATATAAGGAGGGCAAAATGGGAAAGGAGCAAGTTTCTTTAATAAATATACCCATTCTCCTTTCCTCCTTTATTTCATTTACCCAAACAAAAGATAAGAGTCAAGGCCGACCATTAACAAGGGTTTCAAGGGAAGCAAAGCTAGGGAAAACAAGAGCAAAGCTTAAGGGAATCAAATCAAAAATAAATCTCAACCATCTTAAACTAATCAAGGTGAATAATAGTTACGCATCTCATGTTTTAAATCTAATTTTCAATTTAAAGCATAAATCTGATTCTTTTTCATATATTACATAATGCTATGATAGTTTGAATGATTATATACTTAGTGGTGAATTTAGGGAATTTATTTATGAAATTAAATATATGCATGAGTTAGAAAACCTATCATATGACACCCAACTGACTTGAGATTTTGATACGATGTTAAAAACATTATTTTGGAATTGCATTTTTAATTTAATAATTTACTAATTTAATGAGAATATTTGGTAAATTTCCTAAAGTTGGGAAATGATTTATTTTGAGTTTTAATTATTAAAAATAATTAAACTAGTTTTTCGACCTTAAAATTTTGATATGTTAAAGTAAATAATAAACTGGATTTATCATGATTTTGACGGATTTCTTCCAAGTGTTTATGATTTAATATGAATTATTTGAGCTAGAAAGGTTTAATTAGTATATTTAATATTAATATAAAATGCAAGGTTTGCTAAGTACTTTTGAAATGATAAATCTACTCCTTAGCAGTTTTCTAGAAAAGATTTTGGTAAAGGAAGTGTTATCTAATAAGATTTTGACAAATAATTGGGTTTGGTGAAAAGAAACTACTTTTAATTGTAATAAAACAGTTTTCCCATTAATTGTGACCTTGCCATGTCGAAGTTCATGATGTCGCCCCTATCTCACCGCCTCTATGGTTTTTGACGTTGATCAAGAACAATGCATAGGGTAACAACTTAGGTTGCTAAGGAATGCATCGGCTTGGTCGAAGTAGTAAACCAGCAACAACGTCGACATCATGATCTTCGAAGTGGATGAGGCTGTTTCCTTTAACTTATTAATGCCGCATTTTACTATGTTGCCTGTTGTCTATGACGTCGTCAACCCTAATGGTTTCAAAGTGATTTATAGCAGTGATAATGATGCCACATGTTTGAAACACATTGACTTCAACTTTATAGGCTTATGACATTGTTATTAACTTCGGTAATATATGATACTGTGTTTTATGAGTTTGCCTTAATCCTTGCAACCATTTTCAAAGACGGCTATGGTGCCACTCCTAATGACTTCGGCTGTAATGAAGCCGCTAATTTTACTCAAGGCGATGACATCGAGATTCAACTATGTCGACTCTATTTAAGGCTTATGCAAACCAAGTTTTATACCTTAGACGCCAATGTTTTGTAAAGTGCGATATCGATGTTATCAGCCTTATGGCCTTATGTTTTAAAAGTAAAAGGCTTTAACATATTTTATATTGAAGAAGGTCAATGAACCCAATGGCGATAATGACGTTGCGCTTTATCAATATATAAAGTTTTATTATTTTGGCTTATGTTTGAGGGACGAAGACCCTCGTCGACTATGTCATTGCCGTGCTTTATCAATATAAAAACTTATATTGTTTTGGCTCTATAGCCTTTGGTTTTGTATGGGGATGACCTTAAATTACTTTTTGGATATAGTAAAGGGCTGTATTTTCGCAGTTTTGAAAGTATGATTTCAAGGGTTAAATCATTTATAAAGAAAGTGTTTTCAAGGAAATAGAAAGAGTATTTAGCCTAGAATTTTACTAAAGAAATTATTGTTCTTATCACTTTTTGATAGATTGTTATAGGATGAATCGACTCAGAGATTAGAAAACCAGATGGGACTGGTGTATGGTAGCGCCCTATACTTCAGCTGTTAGCCCCTAGCTGATATTAGTCCAAAATTCCAATGTGTATGGCTTTGTCAAGAGTATGACAAAAAGTAGGTTTACGCACATAAATGAATACATACATACAAGATAGGTTATAGGTTGGCCTGCAAAGCCTTTAGGTTCATAATAAGCCTAGCAACACTATGAGATTGACATGTAGTCGGGTAAACACTACGATAGCCATGATTACCAATGTAGCATGCATGCACATTATTGTTTATACTGTTTATTTTAACTAGTTTGGTTGCAAGAATTGATTTGCAAAAAACATATTTTAAAAAGGGATGTTAGTGAGGCAAAAATCCATTCCGCTCAGTGGCGTGGCCTCACTTAATATCTATAAACAAGATGGTATATTATTATTTACACTAGGCTTTTTTTCTAACTCGAAGTTTATTTTTCCCCTTAAACTCTCGGGTGCTCGAAATTTGATAGGAGTAAGTTGGGAGTACGGGCTTTACAGGTTAAGTAAGTTTTGACGAATAAAGCTTCTAGAGATGTGCAGGAGGCAATGCTGGCTATGTAGGATTCTATCTATTTCTATTATCCGCTATGTTATGTCAATTATTATATGAATGTATTAACAGTAAATATATACATCTATTTAGTAACTCTTATCAACCAAGGGGGCATCTTTATTTGTCGCTCTTGCAGTATTTTGTAATAATTATATTTTATCTGAAACCGGACAACATTTGGGATTATTTAATGAATATGAAATATACCTTTGAAACGAAATGTGAAGGTTTGCTTTGGAAATTGTGTTTAAAATTATTTCATATTTTTGTGCTTCTGATATTATGGATACCAGTAACATGACCGCATCTTGTCATTAGAAATTAATACTATAGATGACAACGACATCTTTAGTGCTTAGTTTCGGGCCTCAAAGTTCGGGATGTTACAAAAAGTGAGCAGATAACTCATATGATTTACTTCATGAGTAGATCTTTCTTTTATGACATCATTTATACCAATTACTGGCAGCTCGAAGAAAAGTTATTGGGAATAATCGGCACCTTATAGCTCCAAGTACATCAAAAATATTTGTTTGGCTTCAAAAGCTAAAAGATGGTCATCTTGTTCTGCAAATCAGTCATACTGTATAGATGGAGTTTTGATATGTGAAGGAGGTGTAACTTTCATTATCTCTTCAATAAATAGAGCACTCCTTATATTGTTGTAAACTTTTGAATCAAGAGTTCTTTTTCCTTGTAGGTCCATCATATCCTTTGCTATTTTATTACAAAACCTCTCAGATATGTTTCATCATTTTGTAGTTTCTCCTACTTGTCTTATACTTCGTCCTAGATGTAGAGCTCGTAGAATGCACCATTGGAGACTAACTAAAGACTTTAGGATCCCTAGATGCCTTCTGAGTAGATTGATCATTTATCGTGAGACCCTTTCTTGCATGGTATTAAGCTTTGGTGGAGTTCTTGTTGCCTTCCCAACATTTGATACTCCATCTTTTTAGACTATGGGATTCCCTTACAAAGATCATGTTTTCCAAGAAGAACCATATCATGTCCTTTAGAGGGGATTTCACCTCCTATCCATTATCTTTCGTAACTCACGTTCTGAAGATCTTTGTGGTACTAGCATTTCAATCTACCATTTCATTATATCATGTTGCTTTTTCATTTTCTTTAATGTCAAACTCTCATTTTCAGCCACAACTAGTAGTGAAGCATGCCTAAATTCGATGTTGTCCATACTGAAATTTGGAGTTGCATTCTCTTCCAAGTTATTGTTTGTAACTACTTCTTGCTCTTACACATTAACCTTCCTTGGCCTACCATGTTTGCATGAGATTTTCCTTTGAGTAGATAAGAGTAGGGTGATAGATGTCTTTAGATACTTAGATAGCTTTCTCAGTGAAAGCATCAAAACATCAAACTTGATATGTGGTCTAACTTTTAAACACTATAAAAGAAGTTAGATGATACTCGTGCAAAAGGAAACCTTGGGTGTAACAACCCAAAATTTAAGTTATAATAATTAATTAACGAATTAATTAAATAATAAAATAACTTTGTGAAATTATCAAAATTGAGCCACGGAAGTTGCACCATTATGTCCGTGGTAATTTTCTAGTCAATACCCATATATAGATTGTTAAAATCGGAGCTAAAACGAAGAAGTTACAGAAGGAAGAAGAATTAAGAAAATAAGAGAAAATAAAAAGAAAAAAAAATAAAAAATAAAGAGGCTAGGTCGACCCTAGGGTCGACCCTCCCATCAGCTAGGTCGACCTAACTCAAATAGGGGTCGACACCTAGGTCGACCCGCCTGCATTCTTGGACGAAGTTCCGTCCAGATGAACGAATGACGTGTTTTTTGATTTTTACTCCATCTCGTGCGTCTGTGCTTCCATCCGACAGTTCCCATCGAGCCAATGACGTAGTTGCGCTAGATTTAACTTTCAAATCCAACGGTCTAAGGTCCACCAGTGACACTAAAAATAAGACCCTAGGCCTAGCTATTTTTCTCAATACGATTTTCTCCATCTGGGTTCATTGCCTAAGGCTGGACTTTAAAAGGAATATTTTTTCGAGGAGAAGATCTTTTTAATTAAAATATTTTATATGTTATAAGTGAATCCGGGAAGGCTAAGGAAAGAGCTAAGGACCACATGTGAGTGTTTA
The DNA here is from genome assembly GCA_030737815.1 of Allium fistulosum. Classification (NCBI taxonomy): domain Eukaryota; kingdom Viridiplantae; phylum Streptophyta; class Magnoliopsida; order Asparagales; family Amaryllidaceae; genus Allium; species Allium fistulosum. The sequence goes on from CM060901.1 coordinate 457,836,377, forward strand.
AGCAATTATTTTAGTTTTTTAAGTAATTTAAAATAATAGGGTTTTCAAAAGTTGTAGTTTTTCTACAATTTTGAGACCGCTTTTATACAAGTTGTTTACAGTTAATTTTTAATGTTCTTTTCAGTCTATTTTATTTAGCTATTTTTTGAAGACCCAAATTATTGAGATAAAAATAATTTTATAAAAATCAGTTAATGGAAAATATTCAAAGAATAAAATAAATTGAAAATAAATATCAAGAATGAGTGAAATAAAAAAGGAAGAGGATAGTTGTTTTCAGTAAATAATAATGAGGAGAAAATAACTTCAATAAATAATAATGAGAAAGAAAATAACTAAGTATGAATAAGTTTTATATTCACATATCTCATATATATATATATATATATATATATATATATATATATTGCATATAAGTAGTCAGAGGAGTATAGAGTGATAAAATAAACTCTTTTGATGATTAAAATATATGCAACCAGATTAGTATTGTATAGGTATAAATACATTTTATAATCAAGAGAAAACAAATGGCTTGAAACATTAGCAAGGAATTAATTAATAAAAAGATATATATATATATATATATATATATATATGTGTGTGTGTGAACATTTCAGATTTGTCTTAAGAAAATAAATAATAAGTCACATGAAAATAGTGTGTAGGTGAAACATGCAAATGACATGTACACAGAAAAAGAAGAAAAGCAACTGAAATACCCGAAATGGATTCAAAAAGAAAATGGCATATTTAGCCATAAAAGCATTTACAAAATTCTCTTATTTGTGTGGGCATAAAATGGGTTTTTCACTCCACTAAAACCCTAGTTAAATGTTTTAGAAATCAAAGGAAAGGTAGCAGTTATTTTTGAAAACAAAAAGTTATTTTTAGAAAATAAAAAGAAGAGCAAACTCACATTGTTTTCAAGTTAGAGCATTCTCGGGGAAAGAAGAAGGAAGGTGAGTGATTAATCATCCTATGAGATTTAAGGCATTAAGACCCAAGTTAAGGGCAGCCATATTACTTATATAAAACCATATCATGTTTTTTTGTTTAATTTTATTCTCTGAATAAATAAATGTTGATCATGGTTAGTGTTTTGGCTGAGTCTTTGGTTGATGTTTTGATCTATTTTGACTGTTTTGGTTAATGCTTTGAAAAGACAAACACCTTGATCACAGAAATGGCTTCTGTAACTTATAATCCAGTTTTTATATGGGAATGAGATAAACATTTTTACTGAGAAATAGGGTACTAATGAAGAATGAAGTAGGCAGTGTGAATAAGAAGATTCATGCTTATGTCTAGTTCATTTTAAAAATGATATGAACAATGCAATATTATATATATATATATATATGTGCTGATTTGTTCAAATCACAAGTCAATATGTTTTTATGGGTTTTTCTCAAAAACCTTACCCTATGTTCATAGTAAAATAAATGCAATGTTTTATACGACTTCACCAGATTTATGTAAGAAATGGGAATATTTCTGGAAATAAATTTATGCAAGTCTTAGAAAATATGATTGACTAAAAATAACCTTAAAATGGGATGGGGTGTTTTACATGAATACTTTGTATGTCTGGCTGAAATCCCTGAGTGAGTTTAGTACTCTCTGATTTATGAAAGGAAGAAAAAGAATAGGAAGCATTTCAAGAATTAATAAAATTCTTCTGAAAGAAAAATGAGAATGGTCTCTAGATTATAAAGCTAATCTAGGAGTAGTACCTTGATCTATTCACCATTAGGTGGATGATGGGTATGTGCATGACTTGTTTAAGTCCTATAGGCCTCTGTGTAAAGGGTTAACAGAATTGAGCCCCTTTGCAATGCACACATGGTGTTCAATGGCAAGAGTTAAGACTAAATAAATGATAAATGGGGATTGAGAAATTGAGCTATGGAATTAAGGGAGTCAATCCATATGAGTATATGTACATATAACTGAATTGTGTTGATGAATGAATACTTGTGTACATGTATGTTAGTATGAGCTTATATGTATATATATATACATATATGTATGTATGTATTCAGATTTTTGTATGAATCTGAATAAGTATCAAAACATATGAGTCTCTAGCTACACAGAGTTTAGTAATTACAAGTTATGTATAAACTATGATTTCACTCATACCAGAATATATTTTCTGACCCTATTTGTTGCCTTTGCAATCTTTGGGGTGTCTCATTTTCATTGAGGCAGTTCAAAGTGTTGTTGCAGGGAAAGATGCTTGAGTAGATTGATTGTATGGATGTTTGAAGAACTTGCTGGTTTTAAAATGCTTTAGAGAAGTAGAAGTTTGATTATAATAAATAATCTAAGCAAACTCTCTTATGTTTTGTGTATTCCCAGGATTGATACTTGCTTTGTTTTCTTGGAAAGAACATGTAAAAGGAAAAAAAAAACTTAAAGTATTATATGTGCTTGTGAGTTGTTGATTCAAGTAGCAGACTCTGGAAATAATCCAGAGGATCATTAAAGGGAGAACATGCCATTTAATTTGATATGTGGATGTGTTCCCCTTGGCATGTTTGCTATATTTCAGTTATAAAGTTTAAGTTGTTTTTGAATAAATATGTGCCAAAGTATTGAGAGGATGAGTTGAACATGGTCTTGGCTAACCAGTAAGTCTTGTACATGTCTTGTAATTGATACAAGTACACGTAATAGCTTGAAGCCATAGTCTTCAGATTCCTGAAGCAAACAAGACCATAGAGAAAGCTAATTCGAAATGCAACTAAATCCTATGGTATGTCTGGAACAAGAGTAGGATTATATTACCATAAAACCTGAAAATCATAAGTATATAAGGATTTAGGAATTGGAATTGATAAAATCTGGAACTGACGTAAATAGGAAACTGAAGTAGCAAGTCAGAAAATAGGGATAAACAATGTAGACTTAAACAAGAATGTAGAGTAATTTTGTTAAGTGTATAAAAATCCATAACAGCACACTCTATATGCTTTTAGCCAGAAAAATGCAAAGACCTTTCTAAAATCATATTCAACACTATTTCCAATCTAAATATCAAAAATCTATATGACCTTTAGACTAGTTTACAACTGTTTTACTTACATGATCATTACATGCTTCATGAACCTGGATATTTGCATTTTGCTGACCTGAATTGCTTATGCATGTTTGTGCATGTTTTGTGCATGTTTATGTTTGAACAAACCAGTGATCCATAGATCAAACCAAGTTTCAAAATGTTTTATCACTCTAAAACAATATGTATGAATTTTTGAATTCCAAAGATCTATTGCATGGGTTATAAATCCACAAATTAATCAATCTGGTTTAATAGAATAAACTGGAAAATGAAGAAGAGAATAATAGGTGCTAATACTTGAAAAATGTATTAGTCAATCTTGAGTCATTCCAAGATGAAAACATCTGAAAATGTATTAATTAATCCTGAGTCAATTAAGGTAGTAACACTCGAATCCTGTATTAGTCAGTCTTGAGTCAATTAAAAGATTAAATTGTAGAAATAGCTATGTGACACAAAGCCTTTCAATTATGGAAAATGTTGTGTGATTAAATTTCTTTGCTACTTTAACACTCTGATAGGCAAAGAAACATTTATATATCTTCACATATATAAATGATATGACTTGATTAAAAATAATGATATTTTTATATTAGTAAATTTTGGATCTTGGGAAATTAATTAAAAGAAATGAAAGAGGCAAGAAAAGAAGTGATCCCTTGCTTAAAAAACTCAACTAAAAATCAGTGAAATATAGTAAAAGAAAAGTGGGTCACTTCAGTTGGTATCAGAGCTATGTTACCAAAAACATAGCAAAAAAAAAATTCAGTAGGAACAAATTACTGAAACAATTAAATCAAAAACAAGACTAACTTGCTATGTAAATTATATAGCAAATCATGGTAGGAAGACCACCAAACTCTGGAGCAGGACCCTCTAGTGCAACACTATTGGTCAATTTGCAAGATTTGGTGAGGGCATTTAGGGAAGGAGCAGTGCAGAAGGAAGAAAATCCTCATGAGGAGTTATCTAAGCTACTGAAAACATTCTCAAATTTAGGAGGCAAGGATTTTGAAGGCACTAAAGGAGTCATGGGTGTGCAAACATGGCTAAGAACTTTGGAAAGGATATTTACAGACATGCAAATCAATGACCAAAGGAAGAGGCAAATAGCTTCCAGAAGGCTCAAAGGAGCAGCACTGGATTGGTGGGAGGTAATCATCACAGGAAGACCAGAAAATGAGATAACACGGGATCAGTTCAAGGATATGCTTGAGGCTAGATTTGTCCCAGCAACAGCTAAGGCAACATTACTTGAGGAGTTTATAAGATTGAGGCAAGGATCAATGAGTGTGACTGAATACACTCAAAAGTTTGAGAGCTTGTCTAAGTATGGAACCATGCTCATAGGGAATGAGGAATCAAAGAATTCAAGATTTATTCAAGGACTTAATGCTGGATTAAGTAGAGCAATGCTACCATACAAAGACAAAACATTTGATCAAGTCATAGATCTCACTCTTTCTTTTGAACAACATGATAATGCAAGGGAGAAATTCCGGAACATGAGAGCTAATAACAACAACAAGAAGGGGAAAAATGGAGCACATCCTTATGACAAGAAGAATTCAGACAAGAAGGTTGAAGGAGCAACCAGTGGGGAAGTCAAGAAGAAAATTACTTGCTACAACTGTAGAAAGGAAGGACACATGAGTAATAGGTGTCAAGTAGCTAAAAAACCCCATTCAGTTGCTATAATTGTGGGAAAGAAGGTCATATCAAAAGGAATTTCCCAGAGTTCAAGAAAGGAGCAAAGGTAGGAGCATTGGAAGGCAAAGCAAAAGCAAATGCAGTGAGAAATTCTAGACAATTGGAAGGTATACTCCTAATTAAAGATTTCCAATATCGGTTATATATGACACTGGGCTACACATTCCTTAATATCACAAGACATAGTAAATAAATTGGCCCTCACATGCAATTTAGTTGATAAGCCTTTGTTTATTCAGAGCCCCCTAGGTAGTTCTTGCATGCTAGGAATTAAATGTTTAGGAGTAAAATTAAACATAGGAGGAAATATGTTTAAATCTTATTTGTTTCTGTTGAAATATCCTGGAATAGGAATTATTCTAGGAGTAGATTGGTTGAGTAAATTCAAAGCAATTTTGAACTTGGAAAATTTTACTATTTCTTTGAAAACAGAAAATGGTAAAAATATTATAGTCATGAGTGAAATAGCCAAAACAAATTGCCTTAATCAAATGTGGAGCATGACTGAAAAAGAATTAATTCTGGAAGACATAAAAGTAATAAATGAATACCTAGATGTCTTTGGAGAGGTTATAGGAGTTCCAGAAAATAGGCAAGTTGAATTTCAGATAAGATTAATCCCAGGAGCAAGTCCTATCATCAAGAAGCCTACCATAATGGGTCCTAAAGAATTAGTGGAATTGGAACAACAATTGGAAGAATTGGAGCAGAAGGGCTTCATAAAGCCTAGTAGTTCAAACTGGGGTTCTCCAGTGGTATTTGTAAAGAAAGATGATGGTACAATGAGGATGTGTATTGATTACAGGGAATTAAACAAAGTTACCATCAAGAATAAATATCCACTACCCAGAATTGATGATTTATTTGATCAATTAAATGGAGCAAGAATCTTTTCAAGGCTAGACTTAGCCTCTGGATTCCATCAAATGAAGGTTGAGGAGGAGAGCATTAAATACACTACATTCAACACAAGATATGGGCTATATGAATTTTTAGTGATGCCTTTTGGATTGACAAATGCACATTCCTATTTTGTAGATTTAATGAATAGGACATGTATAAGACCGAATCCATTCGATTTCTAAAAAGGATTACTAATCCTTAACTTTTCGAGGAATCCTTCATCAGTGGTTGTTAATGACTGACTTTTTAAATTTTACTTTCCTCTGCGTAAGCTATTTAGAGATTTTCTAGATAAATTTGTAGTTGTTTTCATTAATGATATATTGGTGTATTCAAAATTAGAAGAGGAGCATGCAAGGCATTTACATCTGGTTTTGTCAAGATTAAGAGCACATGATTTAAAGGCAAAATTTACTAAGTGTACATTTTGGCAGAATGAAGTTAAATTTTTGGGACATATTATATCTCAACAAGGGATTTGTGTAGACCCAAACAAAGTCATGGCAGTGCAATCATGGAGTAGACCCAAATCAGTGACTGAGGTGAGGTCATTTTTAGGAATGGTAGGCTACTATAGAAGGTTTATAAAAGACTTTGCAAGGATAGCCATTCCATTAACCAAGCTAACCAGAAAAGAGCAACCATATGTGTGGACAGAAAAATGTGAACAAGCTTTTGAATCATTAAAGAAGGCATTGATGGAAGCTCCAGTCTTGCAAGTTCCAGAGGGAAATGAGGGATTAGTGGTTTATACTGATGCTAGTGGGTCTGGGTTAGGGGCAGTACTTATGCAACATGGAAGAGCCATAACATATGCATCAAGGTAACTCAAGCCAAATGAAACCAGATATGCCACACATGATCTAGAGCTTGCTGCCGTTGTTTATGCATTGAAGCTATGGAGACACTACTTGTTAGGCACTAAATTTGAATTGTTTATAGACCATAAATCACTTAAGTATTTGTTTTCTCAAAAAGACTTGAATATGAGACAACATAGTTGTGTAGAGTTTTTAGCTGCCTATGATCTTGATATATTATATACCCCTGGAAAAGCTAACAAGGTAGCAGATGCTTTGAGTAGACATCAAGCAAGATTGGCAAGCTTAATGATCACTGAATTCAAGGATTTAACAATCGTTAGTGAAGTAGAAATGAAGGAGGAAATTGGTGCATCAGACAATGTACATAATGACATGATTGAATATGGAAAATTAAGTCTCATCTCCTTAAGATCAACCCTGGTTGATAAAATAGGAAATATACAGAATCAAGACACTAATTTAAAAGAAAAGAAGGACATGATATCACAAGGCATGTCAGTGGAAAATTATGAAGTTGATGATAGAGGCTACTTGAGAAAGAAAGGGAAACTCTGCATACCCAATATAGAAGAACTGAAGCAAGAGGTTATGGATGAGCATCACAAGACAAAGTACACTATACATCCAGGTGGTACAAAAATGTACCATGATCTTAAAAGAAACTATTGGTGGCCAGGAATGAAAGGGGCAGTGGCAAGATATGTGGCAAAGTGTTTAACATGTCAACAAGTCAAGGCAGATTATCAAAGACCTTCAGGCTTACTACAACCTCTGGAAGTGCCTACCTGGAAATGGGAAAGAATTTCAATGGATTTTGTGGATGGTTTGCCAAGAACAAGAAAAGGAAATGATAGTATTTGGGTTGTGGTTGATAGACTCACAAAAACTGCTCACTTCATTCCAGTGAATTCAAATAGAAATGCTCACAAATTAGCTCAATTATTTGTGAAGGAGATAGTGAGATTACATGGAATCCCCAAGACTATCATTAGTGATAGAGATACCTTGTTTACCTCGAGGTTCTGGGGTAGCTTTCAAGAGGCTATGGGGACATAATTAAGCTTGAGCATAGCTTACCACCCACAAACAGATGGGAAAACTGAGATTGTTAACAAGATTTTATAGGATTTGCTTAGAGCATGTATACTTGATTTTAGAGGCAACTGGGAAGATCATCTCTATTTAGCTGAATTTGCTTATAACAATAGCTATCAGTCCACTATAGGTATGGCTCCATTTGAGGCCTTGTATGGGAATCCTTGTGTATCTCCTACATGCTGGATGGAGGCAGGTGAAAGAGTGTTGCTTGGACCAGAACATGTGAAAGAGACCTCTGCAAGGATTGAACTTGTAAGGCAGAGAATGAGAGCAGCACAAGAGAGACAATAAGCCTATGAAGATAAAGGGAGAAGGCCAGTGGAATTTGAAGTGGGAAATTATGTATTTCTCAAAGTTTCACCAATGAGAAAAATATTGAGGTTTGGCAAGGCTGGAAAATTGTCACCAAGATATATAAGGCCATATGAAATTATTCAAAGAGTAGGATCTTTGGCTTATAAGTTGAAATTGCCAGAGGAATTTAGTAATATACATGATGTATTTCATGTATCTCAATTAAGAAGATGGGTGCTTGATAAGGAGACCATTCTGAAATCTCCTACACAAGTTGAAGTTCAAGAAAATCTGGTTTATAAGAAGGAACCAGTGGGTATTGTGGCTAGAGAAGAAAAGAAATTGAGAAATAAAATAATTAAATTGGTTAAAATCTAGTGGAGTTTAGATGAGAGTGATTGTACATGGGAGACTGAATATAGGATGAAAGATAAATATCCTAATCTATTTTCTGCTTAAAGGTATACCTAAAACTATAATAAACTTAAACATTACTTATGTATGTTTGATTGGTTTTGAATGCATGAGTTTCTGAAATTTCTAAAATGAAATTATGCTTTGTATACATTTGGATGGAAATGTATGAGAAGAATAATTGTGGGACACAATTCCTTTTAAGAGGAGAGTATGTGAAGACCCAAATTATTAAGATAAAAATAATTTTATAAAAATCAGTTAATGGAAAATCTTCAAAGAATAAAATAAATTGAAAATAAATATCAAGAATGAGTGAAATAAATAAGGAAGAGGATAGTTGTTTTCAGTAAATAATAATGAGGAGAAAATAACTTCAATAAATAATAATGAGAAAGAAAATAACTAAGTATGAATAAGTTTTATATTCACATATCTCAAATATATATATATTGCATATAAGTAGCCAGAGGAGTATAGAGTGATAAAATAAACTCTTATGATGGTTAAAATATATGCAACCGGATTAGTATTATATAGGTATAAATACATTTTATAATCAAGAGAAAACAAATGGCTTGAAACATTAGGAAGGAATTAATTGATAAAAAGATATATATATATATATGTGTGTGTGTGTGAACATTTCAGATTTTTCTTAAGAAAATAAATAATAAGTCACATGAAAATAGTGTGTAGGTGAAACATGCAAATGACATGTACACAGAAAAAGAAGAAAAGCAACTGAAATACCCGAAATGGATTCAAAAAGAAAATGGCATATTTAGCCATAAAAGCATTTACAAAATTCTCTTATTTGTGTAGGCATAAAATGGGTTTTTCACTCCACTAAAACCCTAGTTAAATGTTTTAGAAATCAAAGGAAAGGTAGCAGTTATTTTTGAAAACAAAAAGTTATTTTTAGAAAATAAAAAGAAGAGCAAACTCACATTGTTTTCAAGTTAGAGCATTCTCGGGGAAAGAAGAAGGAAGGTGAGTGATTAATCATCCTATGAGATTTAAGGCGTTAAGACCCAAGTTAAGGGCAGCCATATTACTTATATAAAACCATATCATGTTTTTCTGTTTAATTTTATTCTCTGAATAAATAAATGTTGATCATGGTTAGTGTTTTGGCTGAGTCTTTGGTTGATGTTTTGATCTGTTTTGATTGTTTTGGTTAATGCTTTGAAAAGACAAACACCCTGATCACAGAAATGGCATCTGTAACTTATAATCCAGTTTTTATATGGGAATGAAATAAACATTTTTACTGAGAAATAGGGTACTAATGAAGAATGAAGTAGGCAGTGTGAATAAGGAGATTCATGCTTATGTCTAGTTCATTTTAAAAATGATATGAACAATGCAATATTATATATATATGTGTTGATTTGTTCAAATCACAAGTCAATATGTTTTTATAGGTTTTTCTCAAAAACCTTACCCTATGTTCACAGTAAAATAAATGCAATATTTTATATGACTTCACCAGATTTATGTAAGAAATGGGAATATTTCTGGAAATAAATTTATGCAAGTCTTAGAAAATATGATTGAATAAAAATAACCTTAAAATGGGATGGGGTGTTTTACATGAATACTTTGTATGTCTGGCTGAAATCCCTGAGTGAGTTTAGTACTCTCTGATTTATGAAAGGAAGAAAAAGAATAGGAAGCATTTCAACAATTAATAAAATTCTTCTGATAGAAAAATGAGAATGGTCTCTAGATTATAAAGCTAATCTAGGAGTAGTGCCTTGATCTATTCATCATTAGGTGGATGATGGGTATGTGCATGACTTGTTTAAGTCATGTAGGCCTCTATGTAAAGGGTTAACAGAATTGAGCACCTTTGCAATGCACACATGGTGTTCAATGGCAAGAGTTAAGACCAAATAAATGATAAATGGGGATTGAGAAATTAAGCTATGGAATTAAGGGAGTCAATCCATAGGAGTATATGTACATATAACTGAATTGTGTTGATGAATGAATACTTGTGTGCATGTATGTTAGTATGAGGTTATATGTATATATATATATGTATTCAGATTTTTGTATGAATCTGAATAAGTATCAAACATATGAGTCTTTGCACAGAGTTTAGTAATTACAAGTTATTTATAAACTATGATTTCACTCATACCAGAATATATTTTCTGACCCTATTTGTTGCCTTTGCGATCTTTGGGGTGTCTCATTTTCATTGAGGCGGTTCAAAGTGTTGTTGCAGGGAAAGATGCTTGAGTAGATTGCTTGTTTGGATGTTTGAAGAACTTGCTGGTTTTAAAATGCTTTAGAGAAGTAGAAGTTTGATTGTATTAAATAATCTAAGCAAACTCTCTTATATTTTGTGTATTCCCAGGATTGATACTTGCTTTGTTTTCTTGGAAAGAACATGTAAAAGGAAAAAAAACTTAAGTATTATATGTGCTTGTGAGTTGTTGATTCATGTAGCAGACTCTGGAAATAATCCAGAGGATCATTAAAGGGAGAACATGCCATTTAATTTGATATGTGGATGTGTTCCCCTTGGCATGTTTGCTATATTTCAGTCATAAAGTTTAAGTTGTTTTTGAATAAATATGTGCCAAAGTATCGAGAGGATGAGTTGAACATGGTCTTGGCTAACCAGTAAGGCTTGTACATGTCTTGTAATTGATATAAGTACACGTAAAAGCTTGAAGCCATAGTCTTCAGATTCCTGAAGCAAACAAGACCATAGAGCAAGCTAATTCGAAATGCAACTAAATCCTATGGTATGTCTGGAACAAGAGTAGGATTATATTACCATAAAACCTGAAAATCATAAGTATATAAGGATTTAGGAATTGGAATTGATAAAATCTGGAACTAACTTAAATAGGAAAATGAAGTAGCAAGTCAGAAAATAGGGATAAACAATATAGACTTAAACAAGAATGTAGAGTAATTTTGTTAAGTGTACAAAAATCCAGAACATCACACTCTATATGCTTTTAGCCAGAAAAATGCAAAGACCTTTCTAAAATCATATTCAACACTATTTTAAATCTAAATATCAAAAATATGTATGACCTTTAGATTAGTTTACAACTGTATTACTCACATGATCATTACATGCTTCATGAACCTGGATATGTGCATTTTGCTGACCTGAATTGCTTGTGCATGTTTGTGCATGTTTTGTGCATGTTTATGTTTGAACAAACCAGTGATCCATAGATCAAACCAAGTTTCAAAATGTTTTATCACTCTAAAACAATATGTATGAATTTCTGAATTCCAAAGATCTATTGCATGGGTTATAAATCCACAAATTAATCAATCTGGTTTAATAGAATAAACTGGAAAATGAAGAAGAGAATAATAGGTGCTAATACTTGAAAAATGTATTAGTCAATCTTGAGTCATTCCAAGATGAAAACATCTGAAAATGTATTAATTAATCCTGAGTCAATTAAGGTAGTAACACTTGAATCCTGTATTAGTCTGTCTTAAGTCAAATAAAAGATTAAATTGTAGAAATAGCTATGTGACATAAAACCTTTCAATTATGGAAAATATTGTGTGATTAAATTTCTTTGCTACTTTAACACTCTGATAGGCAAAGAAACATTTATATATCTTCACATATATAAATGATATGACATGATTAAAAATACTGATATTTTTATATTAGTAAATTCTGGATCTTGGGAAATTAATTAAAAGAAATGAAAGAGGCAAGAAAAGAAGTGATCCCTTGCTTAAAAAAAACTCAACTAAAAATCAGTGAAATATAGTAAAAGGAAAGTGGGTCACTTCAATAAGTAGAACTGTAATAAACGAATATAGATTGAAATAGGAAAATTTGACATTTGCAAGCAAGTTATAACTAGTAGATTATAACTAGAAAGACAAGATAAAAGAGAAATTATAACATAGGGTATAATTAAATAGAAAGAACAGAAAGAGGCTTATTTTAAAGAATTACACTAAGTTAATAAGCAAATATAGCAGAGATAATAGAAGAGGCTTATTTAAAAGACTTAGAATAAGTTAATAAGCAAATAGAGCAAAATGAACAGAAAAGGCTTATTTAAAAGGCTTATATTAAGTTAATAAGCAAAGACAGAAGTAGGGTCCATAACCACTAGCATTCCCTTTCATAATAGGATTGATGGTTTCACTATAGGTAAGGTTGGCCATGACCCTTTCAGAGTAGGACTTATGGTCTCACAGTAGGTAAGGCTGGGCATAACCCTTTCAGACTTGGACTGATGGTCTCACAGTAGGTTAGGTGAGGCTGGGACATGCTTATGCTAACTAAAGTAACTAAGGGGCCAATAGATAAAAGTTCGAATCAGGGGATTTGGGCAAGGGGCGCAAATAGATTTTGTTTGGTAGGACCCGAATTGGCAGCATTCCCTTTCAGACTAGGACTGATGGTCTCACAACACACTTAGGTGAGGGTGGGAAGGACCCTTTCAGACTAGGACTGATGGTCTCACAACGGAGGACGTGAGGATGGGCACGCTTATGTTGTTTAGGGTAAGAGGGAGCAACAGATAGTGCAAGCCTAACGGTGGTCTTGCGTGCGACCTCGGTGCAGGGAGATAAGTCGCTATTGAGTTCCAGAGCACTAGCAGGTGTCGTTTTGCTGTAGGACCCACAAGATGGGACTAGCTTAAGGTGGCACAACAGAGATATAAGGCCGGTCAAAGGGTAGAATTAGGACTTCAGCCTAATTAAAGTAGGATTAGGAATTCAGCCTAATCAAATCAGTTATCTAAGACAAGTGCAAACAATTGAAATAATCAAAGCAAGCAGTATTTTATTACAGCTTTATCTTTTCTTTTATTTCCTTTTATACTAAAACTATTTCTAGTTCTGGTATCTTTATCTTGCTTAAAAATACTAGTAATTACTTCTACTCACCAGACTTTTAGTCTGACCCACTTCTCTATTTTCCCATCCCCTCCCCCAAATAGGCCAGCAGAGGCAGGGATAGTAGATTTCGGAATTTCTTGGAGATTCAGCTGCGGAGTTTTTCTTCATGTATTCTTCTTCTTCTTTTTAGTTTTTATTTTCATGTACCGGTACTTGTTGAGAGGGATGATTTTATGTATGTACTCTGATATTGTGACCGAGATGGTGTTTTTCATAAGACATATGTATTTGGTATTTTGAGACTTATTTTGGGTAAGACCCATTTTATGAAGTTTGATTTTAAATAAGTTATTGTTTTAAATGTTTCCACTGTTTTATTTATTTATTCTTGTGAATCTTAGTCTCTGTAAAGTTTTAGCTATACCTACAATGCACCGCATCTTTTAGTGTGCCTTTTTGGGTATACTAAGGGGTGTGGGGTGTTTCATTTGTTATCAAAGCCTAAGGTTACATGATTCCTAAAAATTTATTTTAAAAGTAAAGTATTTTTGAAAAGTGACATATTTTCAAACTATTTTTCAGAAAGAAACTCTTATTATACAAGTGGTTTTAAAGTATAAAAGAGTTTTAATAAAAATCCTCTCAAAGTCCAGTTCAATCTTCCTTCGATTCTTTCGGGCCTAAGTTCTCTTTTTCTTTGCAAATAATGGCGGATGCCCCTAATCTTCCAAAGGGTGTCCAAGTCCCAGGCTGGTTTTGTAGATACCTCCAAGCTACGACACCAAAGGTGCAAGGGCATGCGCCCAATCCAGCACCAGCAGATGGAGATCCCATTAATCCACCCGTAGCATCCAACTTTTCTAAGCTATGCAAGGACTTCGCTAATCTAGGAGGCAAGACATTTTCTGCTACGGAGGATTTCGTGGAGGCGCATGCTTGGTTGAGGAGTACGGAGCAGATATTTGGGCTGTTAGGATTGGAGGATCAGCAGAGAGTTCAGCTTGCATCTTGGCAGCTGAAAGGAGAAGCTTCTTATTGGTGGGAGGTTGTTGAGTTGGAAGGAAGGGACGTTGGATGGTTTGGATTCCAAGAGAGGTTTGAAAGGAAGTTTTTGTCACAAGCAGAACAAAGTATGCAGTTGGAAAGGTTTATTAGTTTGAAGCAAGGAAGTCTTTCAGTAAAGGAGTATATTAACCAATTTAATGAATGTCGCGGTTTGGGATGGATCTAGTGAATACATCGCATAAGAAGGCCATGAAATTCACGAAGGGATTGAATCTACCCCTCCAAGGGTTGTTATTGACTCACGTACCGATGGGAGCTACATATGAGTCACTGGTGGAGATGGCGCTTATGTTTGATGCAGTTAAGGAAGGAGAAGTTAAATAGGTTCCTAAGTTGGTGAATTCTAAGAAGCCGTGGTGGAAGAACAAGAAGGATAAGAAGAAAGGAGGAGGACCTCAAAAACAGATCAAGAAAAGCGAGAAATGCAATAACTATGGTCGGGTTAATCATTATGCAAGAGACTACAAGAAGGGGACAATAAGGGAAAGTGTTATAATTGTGGGCAGCCCGGTCACCATAGTAGATTTTGTCCTCAGAGGATGGGGTAGGTAGCGGGTGCACTTACAGCACAGATTCAGGCATTGGATGCAACACCTTTCAGCAACAGACTAGATAGAGGTAGGAAAGTAACTGTAGAAGGTTTGATTTCTATTCCTGATTTTCCCATTCAGACTCTTTTTGATTCTGGAGCATCACACTCTTTCATTTCGAGTTCTTTGGTTGATTGTTTGCACTTAGATATCTCCTTAGTAGTGGACCCCACAGTTGTTTAAAACCCCATAGGAGGATCGACACATTTATCTATGGTTTGTAGGGGTTTGAAAATTTTTATCCTAGGCGTAGAGTTTGATTGTGACGCTTATGTATTGGGATTTTCCGGGTATGGGATGATTTTGGGGATGGATTGGCTATCCACTTATGGAGCGATATTGGACTACGAGAGGAGAGTCGTTAGACTAGAGACATGTAGCTGTAGGACTGTCGAGGTTTCTTACGACCTATAGGGGTCAGTCATGTTGAGCTTCCTTTATTCCCTCGATTCATCATCAGTAGGGTTAGATTCAGTTCCAGTCGTCAGAGATTTTCCAGACGTCTTTGAGGAGGTTAGGGGACTACCCCCTAAGAGATAGATCGACTTAAAGTTCTATTTGAATGTCAATGCTAAGCCAATGTTATTGCCCATGAGACACATGGCACCTAGGGAGAGGATGGAGTTAAGCAAGCAGATTCATGAGCTATTGGAAAAAGGCTTCATCAGAAGGAGCATATCTGAGTGGGGAGCGCCAGTCATCTTCACTACTAAGGCGGATGGTTCCTTTCGACTTTGTGTAGATTATAGAGAGTTAAATAAGCTCATGAAGAAGAACCGTTATCTACTTCCTAGGATAGATGATCTTTTCGACCAGTTAGTTGGCTCTTCAGTATTTTCTCAACTTGATTTAGCCATTAAATTTCATCAGCTTAGGGTCGTTGACGATAGCATCGATAAGACGGCATTTAGGACACCTGGGGGATTCTTTGAGTGGTTGGTTATGCCATTTGGGCTAACCAATGCTCCAGCCTATTTTGTAGATTTGACGAGCTGCTTTTTTCGAGATGTCCTAAATAAGTTCGTAGTAGTATTTATGGACGACATTTTGGTGTTTTCCAAGAGTATGGAGGAGCATGTTGTTCATTTAGAGGAGGTTCTTCGCACACTTCATGTTCATCGGTTGAGGGCAAAGTTATCAAAGTGTCACTTTTGGCCAGAGGAGGTACGTTTCTTGGGGCATGTAGTTTCAAGAGAGAGTTTGACTGTTAACCCTGCTAAGGTAATTGTAGTGCAAGATTGGAAGGCTCCCAAGAAAGTTATCAAAGTTAGAAGCTTCCTAGGTTTGGCTGGCTATTATAGGAAGTTTATCAGAGATTTTGCTATGATTTCAGCACCACTTACTCGCCTCACTAAGAAAAATAAAGCATTCGTGTGGGACGTGGATTGTGAGGATTCCTTCATGATGCTAAACAGAGCCCTTACTAGTGCACCGGCATTAGTTTTACCTGATGGAGCTAAGCCTTTTACAGTATACACTGATGCATATGGGACGGGTCTAGGAGTAGTGTTGATGTAAGAAGGAAAGGTAGTATGTTATGGAAGTAGACAGTTGAGGATGCATGAGAAGAACTACCCTACCCATGATTTAGAGTTAGCTTCAATTGTTTTCGCACTCAAGTCGTGGAGGCATTTTTTGCTAGGAGAGAGGTTCGAGCTTTTCACTGACCATAAGTCATTGAAGTACCTATTCTCACAGAAGGATTTGAACTTGAGGCAGCAACGACGGATGGATTTGTAACAATCCGCAAATTTTGAAAATATTTTAAATGAAAATTTATTTGAAACTTTGAATTTAACTATTTTAAATTTGAGAAACTTGGAAAATTTAAAGGATAATTTTGAGTTTTGATGTGAAATGTTTTTCCAAATTTAATAAATAAAGATTTTTCTTAAAATGCAAATTTTGGTCAACTTTGGTCAAAGTTTGACTTTCTGTTAAAAATTTTAGAATTTGAATTTTTAACTTTTTTTATGAAGTTGAATCTAATTTTAACATTTTCCTAGTTTTTCGTTTTGTTAAATTTTGATGTTTACTTCTCAAATTTTGCAACTTTTGGCATATTACACGCAGTTATTTTCCCTACAACTTCTATTTTATTTTATTGTGATTTTTAGGCTTAGACCATTTGGCTAGCCTCCACATCCATTCATTTGTGCCTCCACAAAAAAGTGTAAGTCTTCTTCTTCTTCATCTTCCTTCTCCAAACCCTAGACTTCTTCCCCTCTTCCTCTCCAATTTTCTTCCTCCTCCTCTCCACAAATTTCGGCCACACCTATCTCCACCTTCCCCAATCACCAAACTCCAACCAAAACCCCTTTCTCCTTTTCCCTTTCCCTTCTTCTTCTTCACAATTTTCGGCCTCTACCTCTTCTCCTCCAACCAAAAACACCATGGCTGAACCTCCACAACCCCTTCCCCTTGCCTTGGCCGTGACCACCTCCTCCATCACCAAATCCCTAGGCCGAGCCCTCCTCTACCAAAACCCTAACCCTAGCCGAGCCCCTTCACCAAAAAAAAACCACTAGCCTAACCCTAAACCTAGCTATGGCCGAACCCACCCAATCCAAACCTAGCCTAGACCAAACCAAAACCACCTCTAGACCAAGCCTATGCAAATCCTAGACAAGCCCTCTTATGTATTTTGCATATATATAATTTTCTATTTTCATTTTTCTATGAGAATTTTTTGTTTATGTATGGAATTTATTTTATTTTTATTTTTTATAAAAAGCATCGGATTTGGATTCTCCTCTCACTCAAACTGGTCCGTAGTTTGTTGATTTTTGTCTTGCGCTTTGAATCACTTTTCCAACCAAAGAAAGGTGAGTAATCACTCTTGACATACGTACTTATTTATTTGATGAATTGATGACAATTGAATTGTTAGGATATGTATATGCAAGTTTGACATTTCACATATGAATTTATTTTGTTATTTTATATGTTTATATCATGTTATTTCATATGCTTATATTATGTCATTCATGTGATTTTATTTTGTTATTTCATATCATATTATACCTGTTTGATCATATGTCATGATATGTTGAATATTTTTATGTTTATTTCATATTCTGAAATCACACTGCAAGTTCCTTCACTATGGGTTGAAATGATGCATACCCGAACGATCTTTAGAGTAAGGAAAAATTGTTATGGGCTGAAACGGTAGGCCTGAGCAATTTTATTTGACTTGGGATTGCGTGTTTGAAATGATATAAAACTCGGAAAATTAATAAATTGCGCATTGAAATGATATATGTTCGTATTTACTTGACCCTAGGGTAGATAATTTTATACAGACTCCGTGGTTGATTTAAAATGATTTTTCTAAAAATTATTAAGTATTTTGGATTTTTATATGTGAATCTCAACTAAAATTTATTGTAATAATTTCTGTGAATTTGTTTACATGTGTTAAAATTTTATAAGAAATAAATAGTTGGAAATGTGAATTTTGGAATCTAATTTACAGTATGAAGGTTAATTGAAATTTTATAAGCCGATTTGACTTAATAATAGTATTCTATTCTAACCTATAAATTGTAAGTTTTTAATTCATGTAATAGTGATTAAAATAAATGTTTTGTGAAAAGAAATGTAAGTTAAAACGTACATTTGACATGTAAGTTTTAACAAATGAAAATGGTATGATTTGGGAAATAAAAATGATAAATGTCATTTACTGAAAGAAATAAAAAGGGTAAGTAAAAATACTTTTAACTTGGTATAAAGATTTATGCTTTAAAATTTGATGTTTAATAACAAAGTTATTAAATTTAAGGTGTGATTTCTTTAATGACTAAATAGCTAAATTTGAGTAATATAATAGGAAGAATAGAATGACTTTGATAAAAACTGTAAATATATATATACTATTTGACTTTATAGATTATTGTAGTAGGAAGTATTACAGTAACAATTCAAAAACTGCTGCGATTTCTTACGGTAGCAATTCAAAACTGCTGCAGTTTCTTACTATAACAATTCTGCACTGCTACAGATTCTTAAAGTAACACTTCTGCACTGCTGCGAATTCTTACGGTAACAGTTCTGCACTGCTGCGAATTTTACAGTAGCACTTCTGTATTGCTGCATTTTCTTAAAGGTGACATTTTCCGAATGCTACAATTTTCTTAAAGGTTAGATGTATGGTTCTAGAGGTTACATTCTTAAAGTGCTATGATCTTTAAAATTTTATGTTTAAAAAGGGTTATAATTAAATGAATTTGGAAGTATTACTACTTTGGGAAAATGAATATTATTTTAAAAGAATAATGATATGGAATTTATATGGTTTAAAAGGAATATGTTTGATATGAAATATAAACCATTTGAAATTTTTATAACCACGGGTTATAATAACGATTGTTTGTTAAAGAGACCGGGATCGGATATGGGCATACTCTCTGTCGATACCGAAAACCATTTTAACAACTGTGTATGCAGTGGAGATTTCAGAATGAAGTAGGATGGTGGCGACGATCCTAAAGGTATATTTACATGGACCTATCTCCCATGAGTTAGCATAAGATGGCTAAAACAAGAGCGATTCTTGGGCCAAGGAGGTAGCTCCTCTAATCGGACACACTTCATCGTTAACCATTCTATTACTTTGTGATTGATTTGGTGCGCACCTTTGATTCGGGAGTGCGGATCGAGTTGGGCGGTAGTTGCGGCTATGCGTTACCAACAGCCCGGATGCGTAATTAGTATATCTACCCTGGCATTGCCTAGTTGTGCCGTGTCACCTACCCTAGCGCGCCTTCTACGAGTTTGTTTTATGTCGTACCTATGTGGTATCCTCTGGCGGCTCCAGTTTACGGGGAGTTACGATACTGTATAGACTATTGGCATACCTAAAAATGTGTTAAGAGGGATATGGGTAACGCCTTAACGCTATTTATAGTTTACTTTACTTTAGACATTATTATAATAGCGTATATTACTACATAGTAGATAGTTTAACGGATCCTTAGAGGATGGGCAATCCCAAGCATCCTTTAAGTTACTAATGCATTCCTTTACAGTTCACTTGAGTTGTTTTACATTTTATAAGTATGTATGTCCTGACTCGAGTGTTTTGTGTTTTTGCTTCATGCTTGGGTCAGCCTGAGTTCCACAGCTTTGGTTTCATCCTCTTTCGAAGCTAGAGATCCGCTGAAGATTCAGTCGTTTACTTGATATTTTATTCCAGTTATTTCCATGCCACTTTTGCTTTTGAAGTAGCAACTTATGTATCTAACTTTACAAGTATATTTGTTTCCAGACTTGGTATTATGTATTAGTTTTGAAACTTTGTATCTAGGAGCTTCATGAACTCCTATGTTTATTTATTCTGCTGCGAAGTTATTATGATATTATGTGTTTGTGATTCTATGATTGATTTTATTTGCCCCAAATTTTATTAAAAATCTGTTGTTTTGAATTATTCAAGTCTGACATGTGTGATTTTATTGTCGATTTGAATGGTCCAAAATGGCGGGATGTTATAGGATTTTTTGGCATCGTACGACTTTGAGATAGCTTATACCCCTGGCAAGGGAAACGTGGTTGCGGATGCATTGAGTAGGAAGAAAGCAACCCTTAGTCCTTTGTTCGTGGAGTGGAAGAGCCTAGAGTTTATTTCCACCTTTGATTTTAAGCCCTCTACGGACATTACCCCGGAATTGTTGGCTGCACTTGAGGTTAAGCCTACCCTTATAAATCAAATTGGCTCGAGATAACGAGAGGATTCAGAGCTTATGGATATTTTAGATAGGATTAGCAGAGAAGAGGTCTCTAGACATCTCCAACGCTATTCCATTGATAGCAAAGGGTGGCTAAGGAGAGATGGAAGACTTTGTGTCCCCTGCATTAGTGATTTGATGAGAGCAGTTCTAGAAGAAGAACACCAATCGCGCATGACTATTCATCCGGGTGGTGATAAGATGTATAGGAACATGGAGAGAGTGTTTTATTGGAGTGGCATGAAGAAGGATGTGGAAGAATTTGTAGCTAGGTGTCTTGTGTGCCAAAGGGTTAAGGCGGAGAGCAGAAGCCCGGAGGATTACTTCAGCCATTGGACGTACCCGAATGGAAGTGGGATAGTGTTTCAATGGACTTCATATATGGTTTACCCCGGTCTAGGAAGGGGAATACTAGTATTTGGGTGATTGTAGATCGATTGACTAAGAGCGCCCACTTCATTCCGGTCAAGAGTAAGAGGACAACATCTTATTTGGCATCCTTATATGTTCGTGAGATAGTCCGACTTCATGGAGTTCCCTCTAGCATAATGAGCGATAGAGACCCTATTTTTACTAGCGAGTTTTGGAGAAGCTTGCAAGAGGCTTTAAGGACACAGCTTAGATTGAGTATAGCCTATCACCTTCAGACGGATGGTCAATTGGAGAGAGTTAATAGAGTGCTTGAGGACTTGTTGAGGATGTGCATTCTTGATTTTGGAGGAACTTGGGAGGAGCATCTTCCTATGGTGGAGTTCGCATATAATAACAGTTTTCAAGCTAGCATTTGGATGGCACCTTTCGAAGCTCTTTATGGGAGACCTTGCATGTCACCTTCATGTTGGGTGGAGTCTACGGAGAGATTGCTACTTAGTCCTGACATGGTTAGGGAGACTTCAGAGAAGGTTGATTTGATCAGAAGGAGGACAAAGATAGCCCAAGGTAGACAGAAATCTTATGCAGAAAAATGGAGGAGGGATATTGAGTTTAAGGTAGGAGACTTAGTTTTCATTAAAGTATCCTCGCTAAAGAAGGTGGTGAGATTTGGATCGAGTGGGAAACTAGCTCCCAGATTCATAGGACCATTCCCCATTGTAGAGAGAGTAGGGAAGATGGTGTATCGAGTGAAGCTACCGGAGAGGCGCGCGGGGGTACAAGATATTTTTCATGTTTCGCACTTAAGAAAGTGCTTACATGACTCGGCAGAGATTGTGGAGCCTAGTCAACTGGTGGAAGTTGAACTGGAGAAAGAAGCATCAGTTCGTCGTATTCCTACCAAGATCATTGGACGTAACATCAAGAGGCTTAGGAACAAAGAAGTCTCGTTAGTGAAGGTGCTGTGAGGAGATGATGTTGAAGATGCTATGTGGGAAGCTGAAGATAAGATTTGTACCTCTTATCTGCATCTCTTTGATAGTAAGTTTTAGAATTTCCTATTTCCATCTTTAGTTTTGAATAGGTTCTTTCCTTTTATATCCTTTGGGAGGGTGGAACTTAAGACTTAACCTATGGATGGTAGGGTTTGATGTAAACATGTTATTAGAACATGTTAGGTATGATGGATACTAGTGGTTGTAAGTGGTTGCTAGTGGATGCTAATGAACGCATATACTTACACTTGGCACTATTATCTCTTAGGGATCGGCCTAACTAGGACACTAGAGCATATGCATATGGATGTGTGCGCATTTGCATTTTTATTTTATTTTCCATGGTTGCTATAAATGGATGATTATCACATGATTGTTGCATTTGGATGATGATTGTAGCATGCATATAGAACTATCAGTTATCATTAGGAAATTTGCATTCATTTGGATACATGGCACGTACATGATTGCGTAAAAGGAGGTCGACTGAATCAGTAGACTGCCTAATCTTTTGCATTAGTTTGGGACATTGACACTACACTAATTGCATATGTATCATAAATCGCAATAGAAAAACTTAAGGACAATGGGTGTAATGGATGACGATTGAGTAATTGGTTGTAAAACTTGGATGAAAACATTTATTTCATTCTTCTATCATTAGAGATTTCGGGAATGAAATCCCTTATGGAGGGGAGAATGTAACAACCCGAAATTTAAGCTATAAGAATTAATTAATGAATTAATTAAATAATAAAATAACTTTGTGAAATTATCGAAATTGAGCCATGGGAGTTGCACCATTATGTCCGTAGTAATTTTCTGGTCAATTTCCATATATAGATTGTCAAAATCGGAGCTAAAACGAAGAAGTTACACAAGAAAGAAGAATTCAGAAAATAAGAGAAAACAAAATGAAAGAAAATAAAATAAAGGGGCTAGGTTGACCTTAGGGTCGACCCTCCGATCATGTTGGTCGACCTATAGGTCGACCTAACTCAAATAGGGGTCGACACCCAGGTCGACCCACCTGCATTCTTGGACGAAGTTTCGTCCAGGTGAACGAATGACGTGTTTTTCGATTTTTACTCCATCTCGTGCGTCCGTGCTTCCATCCGACGGTTCCCATCGAGCCAATGACGTGGTTGTGCTAGATTTAATCTTCAAATTCAATGGTCTGAAATCCAAAAGTGACACTGTAAATAAGACCCTAGACTTAGCTATTTTTCTCATTCAGATTTTCTCCATCTGGGTTCATTGCCTGAGGCTGGACCCTAAAAGAAATGTTTTTCCGAGGAGAATATCTTTTTAATTAAAATATTTTATACGCTATAAGTGGATCTGTTATGCCAAGGAAAGAGCTAAGGACCACAGTGAGTGTTTACGTAATTATTTTGGATTTTTAAGTAATTTAAAATAATAGGGTTTTCAACAGTTGTAGTTTTTCTTCAATTTAGAGACTGTTTTATACAAGTTGTTTATAGTTAATTTTTAATGTTCTTTTCAGTCTATTTTATTTAGCTATTTTTATTTAGCTATTTTTCATTTATTTACAGTTATTTACTATCATTCACAGTTACTTGTATTTTATTTACATCTGTTTTGCGTTAGATTTCAGCCTGTAAATTTTAGTTCTTTTTATTCCTTTTACGCGAATAAATTAATAAAAAGTGGATAATTCACTAATATGGACTAAATTTTAAGGACACTAAAATTACAGAAAATTGGACGTAAATAAGTAGAACTGTAATAAAAGAATATAGACTGAAATAGGCAAATTTGACATTTGCAAGCAAGTTATAACTAGTATATTAGAACTAGAAAGACAAGATAAAAGAGAAATTATAACATAGGTTATAATTAAATAGAAAGAACAGAAGGAGGCTTATTTTACAGACTAACACTAAGTTAATAAGCAAATATAGCAGAGATAATAGAAGAGGCATATTTAGAAGACTTAGAATAAGTTAATAAGCAAATAGAGCAGAATGAACAGAAGAGGCTTATTTAAAAGACTTATATTAAGTTAATAAGCAAAGACAGAAGTTGGGCCCGTAACCAATAGCATTCCCTTTCAGACTAGGACCGATGGTTTCACAATAGGTGAACCTGGGCATGACCCTTTCAGAGTAGGACTGATGGTATCATAGTAGGTGAGGTTGGGCATAACCCTTTCCGACTAGGACCGATGGTCTCACAGTAGGTTAGGTGAGGCTGGAACATGCTTATGCTAACTAAAGTAACTAAGGGGCCAATAGATAGAAGTTCAAATCAGGGGATTTGTGCAAGGGCGCAACTAGATTTTGTTTGGTAGGACCTGAATTGGCAGCATTCCCTTTCAAACTAAGACTGATGGTCTTACAACACACTTAGGTTAGGCCGGGCAAGACCCTTTCACACTAGGACTGATGGTCTCATAACAGAGGAGGTGAGGCTGGGCACACTTATGCTGGTTAGGGTAAGAGGGAGCAACAGATAATGCAAGCCTAACGGTGGTCGTGCGTGCGGCCTCGGTGCGGGGAGATAAGTCGTTGTTGAGTTCTAGAGTGCTAGCAGGTGTCTTTTTGCTGTGGGACCCACAAGACGAGACTAGATCATAGTGGCACAGCAGAGATAGAAGGCCGGTCAAAAGGTAGAATTAGGATTTTAGCCTAATTAAGGTAGGATTAGGAATTCAGCCTAATCAAAGCAGTTATCTAAGACAAGTGCAAACAATCGAAATAATCAAAGGAAGCAGTATTTTATTCTAGCTTTATCTTTTCTTTTATTTCCTTTTATATTAGAACTGTTGCTAAGTCTATTATCTTTATCTTGCTTAAAAATACTAGTAATTACTTCCACTCATCAGACTTTTAGTCTGACCCACTTCTTTATTTTCCCCTTCCCCCCATAGGCCAGCAGAGGCAGGGATAGTAGATTTTGGATTTTCTTGGAGATTCAGCTGTAGCGTTTTTCTTCATGTATTCTTCTCCTTCTTTTAAGTTTTTATTTTCATGTACCGGTACTTGTTAAGAGGGAAGATTTTATGTATGTACTCTGATATTGTGACTGAGATGGTGTTTTTCATAAGACATATGTATTTGGTATTTTGAGACTTATTTTGGGTAAGACCCATTTTATGAAGTTTGATTTTTATATAAGTTATTGTTTTAAATGCTTCCGTTGTTTTATTTATTTTGTCTTATGAATCTTAGTCTCTGTAAAGTTTTAGCTATACCTACAACGCACCACATCTTTTAGTGTGCCTTTTTGGGTATACTAAGGGGTGTGGGGTGTTTCATTGGGTATGCAAATAAAAATTTAGCAAATACTCTATCATAATTCACAAATCTTGATTTTCCCTAAATAACCATGGAATTATTAAATCAAGCTTTTTATAAACGACTTGAATTAAAAATGAAGTTGAGAGAGAAGAGGATTCAGAAAGGCCCCTTCTTATATAGGGGTGCATGCCTATTTATAACAAAAATACACCTTTGGATTCTTGATATGTGGTGAGTGGTATTTTTAGATAGTTTTTTTATTTCTTACTACTTGATGCAATGTACTTTACAGTTGTGACATGGGCATCCTTGGAACGACCCCTCTTATCGCTTTAGCATTTCTCACCTTTTTGCTGGCATGACATGAAAAGTTGAATAAAGTAATGACATGTAGTCAATTTAGGTTGCTTTTATAGAGTCCGTAGCACTTTTATATACTTGATAGCTTACAGAGTCGATAACACTTCTATATACTTGATATATTACAAAGTCAGTAGCAATTTATATGCTCGATAGCACTTTGTTGTATAAGTTCGATGGTATCTTCTTCGTACAAGTTCGATAACAACTTCTCTATACAAGTTAAATAGCACATTTTATATAAGTTCGATAGCACTTCCTATATAAGTTCGATAGCATCATCTTTGTTAAATTTGATAACATCTCCATGGAATAGCATTATACTTGACATCATCTTCTTTCTATAAACTCGATATCTTCTTCTTTGTAAGAACATTATAACATCTTCATGTGATAGCTCTATAAACTCAATAGCATTTCCGCTTTGTAGATTCGATAACATTCCTTCTTTATTAATTTGATAACATCCCTTCTTAAAGACTCGATAACATCCCTTCTTTATAGCCTCGAAAACATTCCTTCTTTATAGACTAGACATCATTCCTTCCTTGTAGACTTGACAACATTCCTTATTTATAGACTTGATAACATTCCGTGTTTATAGACTTGATAGCAATCTTCTTATAGGCTCGATATCACTTCTCTTTATAAATTCGATAGCTTTCCTTTATAGATTATAAGAATTATCTCTTTATATAACTTCTCTTTATAAATTCTATAGCTTTACTTTATAGAGTAGAAGAATTCTCTCTTTATATAACCGATAACAATCCTTCTTTATAGATTTGATAGCACTTCCCTATATGAACTTGATAGCCTCTCTTTATAGACGTTGTATCCCTTCCTTATAAACTCGATAGCATTATACTTATAGACTTGATATCACCTCTTCTTTTACATTCAATAAAAATCATTCTTTATAGAGTCGATAGATTTCTTCTTATAAACTGGAAAACATTTATCATTATAATTTTAATAGTTATTCCTTCTAAAGCTAATAGTATTCTCTCTTTATGGACTCGATAAAATTCCTCTTTACAGATTTGATAGCACTTCCTTTTATAAACTTAGTAGCCTTTCCTTATAGACTTGATAGCCTTTCTTTTTGTAAACTCTATAGCATCCCTTTTTTATAGACTCGTTGACATTTCTCTTTATAACTTGATAGACATTCCTTATAGACTTGACAGTATTCAATTTGTATAGACTTAATAGCCCTGTTAGTCACTTTTCTTATGTCATAACCATGCTTAATAGCATTTCCCTTACGACCCCCGTTTACTTCTTTATAAAATTGGGTACAAAATAGATGAAGATCGATACTAATACCCGTAAGCATAAAAAAATCAAAAGGTGTAATACCCATCTACTCAAAAATAAGTGAAATGTGTGGGTGGTCTTCCACTAAATAATAGCTAATGCACGACATAATTGTGTATCAGAAATTAAGGTGAGATGTAGTCTTATAAATATAAACTAAGATTAGTATGCAAAATATATAATTTCTTTAAGATTGATTCTTAAGAAGAAATAACATAACTAAAAAGTCCTGAAAACCAATAGCACTTAGAAATCCAGCTACGTCCATCGGTAACTGCTACATGACATCTAAATAAATATGAAATACTAATGCTATAGATCCATGTGTTTTCCCTTCCTTAACCAATTTAAAATATAATTTTAAATTTGTGTAACTTAGGCTATAGGAAATTTCATAAATTCCATAAACTATAATAAATTTAATAACATCATGGGAAAGTAGTGTTTATTTTCTTTTACTATTCAACTACTTAATTCCTAGGCAATTCCAGTAAATAATTTTACTTGCAACAACTTTAATAATTATAATGTTACTAATTGTAATTATAAATAATTGTCAAATTTAATCAATAATAACATGTTCAAGTAATAAATTAAACTTACACTGATGTCGGTACGGGTAGAAATGTGTACTTGTAGATTGGGAAGAATAAAAAAAATTACCTACTCTTTGTTGGGTCTAAGGTTTTTGTCGATAAGTGGATCCAAGGCAGTGTCTTCTAAAATATCTCCCAAGTACTTCCTTTAAGATACCGTTATTCCATATAACAACCCACTATATTTATCATCTAAAAATAATTATAAATGCTAATACATATGCTTACAAAAATTTCAAAGGTTAAAGATAGTGGACAGTGGGTGTATATATATAAAATTAAATTTTTCTAAAATAATGAAAATGGGAAACCTCACAGTGGAAATCGAATCAATACGAATATATAAACACGCATACCATTTTTAAAATTAAATATTTCTTACGTTTTTGAGATTAGAACATTGAAATTTATTTATCATAGATGAAAATCTTTTAGACTTTTTTAAAGTCGGTATCTTCTAAACTATAACTCTGAATCCATCAAAATTATATACCAAACCGATCAGTTTGGAAAGTCCTTCATAAATGTCATAAAAAACTATCCAATTCACCCTTTTATCAAAAAAAATCATTTTAATTTTAATCTTAGATGTGTCAAAGTTGCAGGTCGTTACATTCTTCCCTCTTAAAAGAATTGCGCTCTTGCAATTTCCCAAATTTAACCTTTAGCCAAATTATTAAAATTTCACCATGGACTTAATTACAAAATATGGAGAAATACGTCAACCATAGCTTAACTACTTATAAAAACAATGTATAGTGACCACATAATACCATCAATCATGACATAATACAATTCATTCACATAATTATTACAATTTTCTATATATACATATTATAATCACACATGCGCCTCCTCAATCATACAATCCAAACTTTAGTATTTAAAATTAACATTCCATCAACAAAGGGTGAAACAATCTTAATCACAGATTTACCCATATCATGCTTCTCGATAATTCAACCATAATTGACCATAACAAAAGTCCACAACAAAGCATTGGCTGATTAAAACATGCTTGTGGAAATAAATAAATAAATAAATATACATATACAAATGACCAACATAGCCTAACAAAATAAACGAACATACTCAAAATACTATGACATCATCACCATACTAACCTATCAACTAATAACATAGGTGTGTTAATTCCCATGATGACTACATATCAATCATAAGATGTGTATCGTAAAAACTACCGATGAACTTCCTTATAATTTTGTAACGATCGCCCTACCTCTCTGACACCTAATATATCTAAAGATTGCGCTGTTATAGTGCCCGATCGATGTTGTACAATTGTCAAGGGTGAAAAGTAAATAAATTATCACATAATGTATTGTATATCTCACAATTCATCGAATAAAATATAATAATAATCATGTATATAAAATAGGTGAGACAAAAAGTAACTCAATGAACCACAAATATCAAAGTGCACAGGTTCATAGAGTTATACAGAATAGTAGCAGATTTTACACAACTAGAAATAAACTCAGGATAACTATCTCTAAATAAAATAGCTACCAAGCTCTACAGTATCGCATATTGGAATAAACAATAAGTCCATTTACAATATGAGAAAGCACCATCTCCTATCTGTCCTCTATACAGCACTACATATCACCAAAGCCTGCTATATAGTCTGCTCATTTAAGAGTACATGAGAAATAAGAAGCAAAGCACAAAACCTCAAGTCAGACAACAGTCTAGTATGAGCGATAAGCAATCTCAAAATACTATACAAGTCGATATAGTAAGAAACAAAGGTATAAAAAATCATACCTGACATGTCCCTATATCCGAAGAGTTAGCATATAACAACTATAATATGTTACTCTACCATCGTCATAAAGTATATGAACATCGTGGTATACTATCGGCTGTCTAAATATCGATCTCCTAGATCCATACATCATGTAACCTCCCCAGAGTGAAAACAATAACTATAGTGACCAAGGCAAACATATCATCCATCAAACAGACCTCATCGTCACTCAATGTACTTTAGATATATGGTAACTCATATAATTATTCCTCTGCCAAGAGTTAATGGGAAAATCCTGGTTTTTTGTGTACTCGAACATCGGCCCATAGCTGACACTAGATCCCTTCCTCGATACAAGGTATATGGATTCCCTCAATGATTAGGGGTAACTGTTCCAAGTACCCAGTGAGCATCCTCATAATACTCTTGCTGACGAGTACATCAAAAAACACTTCGACTATCAACGAACGCTTAGCACGTGTATCCGAGCCCTTCCTCACTCCATCTAGTTTCCATTCATCATCATGGAACCCTTCAATGTTCCTTCATTCCATTATAGAACCCTTCAATATTCCATCCATGAGTTACCTTCCTCAAACCCGCCTTACTGGATAATCATCATCATGACTCCATCAAACGAGCCACCACCTCCGAAGCACTTATAGATCTCCACATCAGTCATAAAATCACTCCCTCAAAATCCCAAAGCCATCCATTGAAGAATCTTGACTTTTCTTCATCCTATCATTAATCATCCTTTACGGTGCTGCCGTGTCACAATCGAATATCCAATGGATGAACACCTATAGCACGACCTCTAGGAATTGTTCGAGACCCCCTTGGGAGTTTGACCACTCCAATCCATGACGGTACCGACGTGAATGGATTCACGATGGTATCAATATGAATTATTTAACCAAAATTAATTAAGTATTTCTTTCCGCGATTGCCTCCTCTTCTGCTTGCTTGGAGCTCCTTCTCATGCCTCAACTCCCTAAGTACTTTGGCCCATTCCACTTGTAAGAAAAGGTGTCAGTACCGACCTGAAGATATCGGTAATAAGTTGAATTTGCTCCTAAAAAATGAAGCTAAGTCTTTCAAACTTCTTTCTTTGCCTTCCCCCAAGCCTGTCCTGAAGTTTTCCTATCTTTGACCCAAAGTAGCTTCTTCACCGAACTAATTTGCAACTATCACCAACTTGATTTGAACCTACTAATGAGAAAGTCTTACTTTAGGATTTTGACTCGCAGTTGGTAATTGGAAGCTTCACTGGACTCAATATGAATTTAGGCATCCAAATCTACTCTGATTAACCTGTGACTTGAACTATAGGCTCCTCCAACTTCCCACATCGAATTTTCCAAGTTGCATCCAATTTTGAGCAATTTTGCTCCCCGAAACACTCAAATTATGAACACTTTCTAGCTACATAAAACATCTTAAAACGTACAACTATGCAACTAATACACAACATCCATACAACATTCATAATTATTCAAACAAAATATCCAATTCATTCAAACATGATTAATATTCATGATATTTTCTAGATCTAGTTTCATGCAAAAATGACAATATGATTCATAAAAGAGTGTAATACCATTTAAAATTCATTCTTATCTTTTTAAATTCGACCATAAACATGTCAATAAAGTTGGATTAAAAAATTAAAAAGTTTTAACAAAGAAATAATATTAAAACACCACTTTTAACTATATAAACATGCATAGGATAGTGAGAGATATCAAACCACTCACCTAGCACCAAAATTACCCTATTCTACCGTCAAATCTAAAATGGACAACAAGAATCTGATCCCCGAAGCAGCCAAAGATGGATCTAAAATACCTCTTTGCTTATTAGCCTTTAATGATATTTTTAGGCTAGATTTAGTAAGAAAAATACGAGCTTTTTGATGGAAATCAAGTTAACGGAGGTTTGAACATGTTTTTTGGAAGTGGAAAATGAGTTAGTTCTATCCCATTGGTCCTAACTAGGTACAATTCTAAAATGGTTTGAATATTAAGTATGTACTTAATATTTACACATTAATCTGGCTAGCAGCAGTTCATATTTAAAACGGCCATACCTCCTAAACGGTAAGTTCGTTTTCCTATTATGACCACTCTAGGAAAGAGACACCATTGTACCGATCTAATGAGAGTGGTTTAAGACTCTAATTCAACTTTTATTAGAATTTATAGGCTTTACAAGAAGTTTTGGGTCCTAGCTGTCTGATAAAATTCTAAATATGAAAAATTTCCTTTGTAACGACTTGTATTTTACGTATTGGAGAACTGTAAAATATTTTTATTTCAATCGTATGAAGTCGTATGATTCTATAATTTTGAAATATGAATCTTAGGGACATTTTACACACCTATGAATTTTCTCGAATTTCTATCTGACCTTTTTGACACTGAAAACTTTGTTTGGACTATAACTTTTTGATCAAAGATGAATTAGGGTCTCAAATCACTTTCATCGCTTCTGGATGATGATTTCCCATTTCATAAAGTGGTCATAATAGAAAATAGATTTATGGTTAAAAGTTATGCTTATTTTAAGTGTAGATAACTGGTGGCCAGAATTAGTATGTAATTAATTAAGCCCACTAGTTGGCCCATTAGTCTAATTAGAGAATCACTATAAATAGGGGTTGTAGGAGTCAAATTAAAACTTTCCCTCTCTTTCCAAATCATGTCTAAATCCTAATTAGCCTTAGGTGCATCCTTATTCATCCAAATTGCTCTCTATATTAAACTAGATTGTTGATTAGTGATAAATCATCAATTAGAAGATAGAGATCATCGATTTTCTTGATTTGGAGTGCTTTTCTTCACCGTTCGAATTAGATTTATAGACAAATTGATTGAATTTGGTAATTTGTGAGTGGTTTATACCTTCTCACTATACTATGCATGTTTATATGGCAGAATTATAGGATTTAACTTGTTTTAAATTGATATTTAGCCATAAAAATGTTTTCTAATTTTAATTACATATTAATCCATATATATGATATGGATTGATTAGAAATTACCTTGGTTCATGTTCCTATATTCATGCTACATATAGATCCATGTTAGAAATTGACTTATTTATCTTCTTTCTATTAATGCATGTTTTAAATGGATGAAATTGCTGTTATGCTATGATTGCATGTTATGTTTTGGTATTTTTTGTTAGTGTCGTGAATTCATAGAAAGATAGGTTGGAGAATTGAGCAAATAAGAGGCAAAGTTGGTCGGAATTGGGGGAAACTTGGTAGATAGGCTCTGGAGTACCAAGAAGCTGCATGATAATTCACACCTTGATTAGATGAAAAATGATGAGTTGGCCCCAAGTCATAGGGATGAGTCGGCGATGAATTATCATGGTTGGTCAGAACTGGAAGAAACTTTGTGGATGTGCCTTGGAGCATGGTGAAAAGCTACGGGATAACTCACATCCACGTTAGAGTTGAAGGCATGAATCATGACCTAGTTATGGCGTGAGTCAGGCCTGACTTAGATGGATGACTCGTGGTGCTTCTACAACTTGATAGATAGGAGGAGCAAGGCGAATTGATGTTCTCTATGGCAAAGTGAAGGGAAATTGACTAAGAGTCGGTTGATATGATGGGTTACTTTTGGAACATGGAGTTAGATGCTTGGAAGTGAAAATCGGGTTGCTATAATGGATAGGTCGGGGTCTAAGGCATCTGGAGAATGAGTATTAGAAGCAGAAAGGAAAACTGGATAAAAATGGCTAAGTGATGACTCGATGATGAGTTATCATGATAACTTGGTCTCGAGTTATGGTGGGAGGTCCCGTGACAGTGGAACTTCTGGGGACAGTTGTTGAGGTTCTATAGGTCATGCTGGAGTTGGTAGCTCGTTCACATCAGGGATAGATGGTAATATAACAGCATGATGAAAATCTAGAGTCTTTGGTTGTTGTCTCATGTTGGGAGTAGGTTCCAAAGATGGCGGCTCAATAATGGAGGGAGCCGTAGGATCGGGGAATGTGGAAGGGATCCTCATGAATAATGTAAATTGGACTGAGCATGGAGTGCTCGGAGTCCAAAAGGAGCAAAGTAAGGCTTGGATAAGTATGTGATATAGAATTGTTGATGCTCAGAGTGTTTTCTCATGTACTCAAAGAAGGGGTATTATAAGTGGGGATGCCCATGGATTGGTAGCGAGGATTCGAATACCTTGGACCAGTGGCTTTGGATCTGGTGTCTAGGTTTGGGCTACGAGATATGCATCGAGCTTTGAGCTGCATAATATGAGAGTACATAGAAAACCAGAATTTCCATTAGTCCCTGGCAGTAAGGAGGCCATACGAGTTATCATATACTCAAGGCACAAGGGGAGTGATAGTGGGTATTGCTTGATGGATGCCATGGTTGCTTTGATTTCTTTCTTTAGTGGGCTATCACTTATGGATATCATTGGGAGTAGGTACTGGAGATGGGAATATTGGGACATCCACTATTGTATCCTTTATAGTACCTTTATGATACTGTAAAGTAGCATATTATAGTGATATGTGGTAACTCTTTGGTTGCAGGGATAGGTCAGGTATGGTTTGTGTACTCTTGTTCCTTACCATATCAACATGTATAGTATTTTGAGATCCATTTACCGCTCACACCAAACTGTTGTCTGACCCAAGGTTTTATGCTTTGCTTCTTATTATTTTGGGTACTCTTAAATGAGTAGACTAGATAATAGGTCCAGGTGATGCAGTAGCTGTTTGGAGGACGAGCTGGATGGAGCTATCTTGTATTATACACTTATATGGTTTTTATGCTTTTTCCACCATGTAGCATTGGGGAGCCTTAGTAGTGACTTCTTATACTTGTATTTGAAAAGGTTATTGAATTTGTTCCCATTGTATAAACTCTATGACATTTTATGTATAACTTTATGGATTTGTACTCTAATGATTTTTTTACATATTTATTATTGTCACTTCTGTTATATATGTCATATTATATTTTATCCATGCGATGTGAGATATGATAGGTTATATGATGTGTTTGTTAGTATTCATCAAGATGATCGTCGTATATCGGCCAGGCATGATTACAACCCACTATTTAGTTATTATCTATGCCGGTGGTATATAGCAGTCTTCACATTTGGTATCAGAGCTTTGGTTACATGATTAACCTAAGTTGATACCGTGATTCAGTAGAGATTAGGAACGAGTTATCGCCTTAAACTGTATTTAGAGTATGTATATAAAAGAGTGGTACTTGTTATAAGTTTGGTTTTCAAAACTATATAGCAATATAACATATAGTATAAGTCGCATGCATATGAGCACCATAGGCACAGTTTTCTTTATGTGCGACTGATCATTCCTGTTATAGATAAGATTGGGCCGGCATATAAGGAATACTATGAGATCCGCTTTAGGAGTAGAAGAGGGAGTAGGGTTAGGAGTAGCTTTGCTTGATTTTTAAGCTATGTTCAATGTTATGATGGCAACGATGATGAGGAATTCTCTTGGTATGGTTGTTGGTGGAGGTGCTCCGATGCAAGCGCCTAGGGCTAATTCGCTAAGTTGAGCATGGATTACTCCACTCTTGGAAGGAAACCATTCCATGGAATGGAATCAGCTATAGAAGTGCAAGATTGGATTGATAATTTTGAGTGCATCTTTAGTGATATGAAAGTGGATGACGCTATGAAGAGGAAGTTAGCTTCTAGGTAACTTCAAGGGCGAGCTATGAACTGATGGAATGCTGTAACTATCGCTATTCTTGAGGATCGGTTCAATTGGGACCAGTTTAAGGAATGGTTCGAAGAAAAGTCCATCCCGGCTGTCCAGAAATCGTATTGTTTAGAAAGTTCGCGGAGCTAAAGCAAGGAGAAATGTCAATCTCAGAATATGTTGCGGAGTTTGACGCTTCGTTAAAGTATGGGATGTTATTCATTGATACTCCCTTGAGAAAGAATGAGAAATTTATCATTGGCTTTGATGACTATTTAGGAGAGAAGCTAGTGGATCATATTGATGAGTCGTTTGAGAAGCTTCTGGAGAAGGCGCTTCGTTATAAGAACTTGTACCTTAAAGCTAGGACTGCTATTGTTGTTTCCGCTGAGAAGCAGGAGCCAAAGCCACGGCAAGGCGGTGAAGGCAATTATAAATGTAATGGAAAGAGTAAGTAGTCCCAGGGAAAGTGTGGTAAGGAGAAAGGGTAAATGGGAACCTATTTGCTATGGGTGCAAAGAGAAAGGAAGTTTGTTCAAAGATTGTAAAGTGAGTGATAAGAAGTGCTACTACTACGATTAGCCTGGGCATTTGAAGAAGGACTGTCTAGAACCGGCGAAGGATAATCAAGTTGTAAAGGCGTACACTTTGGTAGTACTCCCGACTTCGCTGAGTGATCCCTCGGTGAAGGAGAAGGGGAAAGGAGTCGTCATTCAAGGTATGCTTTCTTTTAATGATGTTTCTATTCGAGTTTTGTTTGATTTTGGGGATTCACATTCATTCATATGTCGTGACCTAGTAGACTGATTGGGATTGAGACCCGAGATAGAAGACCAACCTTTGATTGTAACAAACCATATTGGAGGCTCCACTAGCCAGTGCATGCTTTATAGTGGTTTAGTCTTACCAAGTCATGGATGCTCTTTAATTTATGATTGCTTTTTTTTGAATTTCGTTAGGTTCAGGATTATCTTGGGAATGGACTGGCTAAAGAGGTATGCAGATAAAGTGGATTGTGAGAAACTATTGGTGAAAATCGAGGATATGGATGGGCGAACTGTAGTGATTTGCTGCCTACCAGTGGATGGGGTGATGGTTAGCTTCTATATTCGCTTAAGGTTCCATAGGAGGGTTTGTCATCTTACCGATCGCTAGAGAGTATTAGGATGTCTTTGAGGAAGTAAATGTATTGCCGCCACATAGGGAGATCGAGTTTCGGATTGACTTAGTGAAGGAAGCTGGACCTATAGTAATGCCTTTTAGGCATATGACATCCAAAGATCAGAAGGAATTAGAGGTGCAAGTGAATGACCTATTAAGGAGAAGGTTCATTCGAAGAAGCATATACGATTGGGGTGCACCGGTAGTATTTGCGACTAAGGTGGATAGCTCTTTGAGGTTGTGTGTGGATTATCATGAGCTGAACAAAGTGAGAAAGAAGAAAAAATATCCACTCCCACCCAGTAATGACTTGGCGATCAGCTGCATGGTGCGAAGGTATTCTCTCAAATGGATTTGGCAATGGGATTTCACCAGCTTAGAGTAGTGAAGGAGAGTGTTCCTATTACTGCATTTTGCATGCCGTCGGGCTTTTATGAGTGGTTCGTGATGCTATTCGGGTTGACCAACGCACCGGCATACTTTGTGGATCTCATGGATCTGGTTTTCAGAGACCAGTTAAATAAGTTCGTGCTTGTGTTCGAGGATGATATTCCAGTCTACTCCAAAACTGAAGAGGAGCACAAGACGCACTTAAGGATTGTGTTGTAGATATTGAGAAAGCACAAGTTGAGAGCGAAGTTCTCTAAGTGTCACTTCTAGAGAGAAGAAGTGAGGTTCATGGGTTATGTCATTTCGGAACAAGGTATAGTATTGGATCCTACGAAGGTGGCAGCGGTGAAAAATTGGAACCAGCCCAAGAATGCTACAAATACGAGGATTTTCCTAGGATTGGCGAGATACTATAGACGCTTTATCAAGGACTTCTCAAAGATAGAAGCACTGTTAATCAATTTGACAAAGAAGAATTAGACTTTTTTTAGGACGCGAAGTGTGAGCATACATTTGTGAGTCTGAAAGAGATGTTGATGATTGCACCAATGTTAACCATTGACCAACATTGACCATTCCAAGTGGAAATGAAGAGTTAAAAGTATACACCGATGCCTGCGGTACTGGATTGGGTGCGGTGTTAATGCAGAAGGGAAGGGTTGTCGCTTATGCTAATCGACATCTAAAGCCACACAAAAGGAATTACCCAACTCATGATTTGGAATTAGTAGCAATTTTTTTGCTTTGAAGATGTAGTGGCAATATTTGTTGGAAGAAAGGTTTGATTGTTTATGGATGACAAATCCTTGAAGTATCTTTTCTCTCGGAGGGATCTTAACCTTCATCAGCAACGGTGGTTAGAGTTCTTGGCCTCTTATGATTTTTGTATTTCCTATACGCCAGGAAAAGGGAATGCAGCCGCAGATGCAATGAGTAGAAGACATGCTAGGTTCACAACAATGTTCTTGGAATGAAAGCTGATAAAGTATATTACTGAATTTGATTTTAGGCCTCACTATGAGCTAGAACCTGAAATGTTAGCAAGATTATCGATTAGACCTACTCTGATTGAAAGGATTGGTACTAGTTAGAAGCGAGATGCTAGGCTAGTGGAGATCATAACAAATATAGAGAAAGGAGTGGAATATGAAGATATGAAGAAATACGAAGTCGATCGAGAATGTTGGCTTTATAAAGATGGAAGGTTGTTTGTTCCCAATGTTGATGGATTGCGAGGTGATGTGCCAAGAGAGTATAACCATTCCAGGTTGACCATTCACCCTGATGGTAACAGGTTATACCAGGATATGAAGCGAACTTATTAGTGGGAAGGTATGAAGGGGTATATAGAGGCATTCATCTCGATATATATAAACTGTCAATAGGATGAAGATAGAGCAGAAGAAACCTAGTGCATTGTTGCAACCACTGGATATTCTTGAGTGGAAATGGATGAAAGTATCGATGGATTTTACTGATGGACTACTGAGGACTCGAGCAGGGTACAATGGAATTTGGGTCATAGTGGATCGGTTGACCAAGAGTGTGAGATTTATACCCTTCAAGTCAAGCAGAATGGCATCCAAACTGGCAGAGTTGTATGTGAAAGGGATAGTAAGATTTCATGGTGTGCCAATGGGCATTATGAGCGAACGAGACCCATTGTTCGCTAGTGGGTATTGGAAGAGCTTACAAGAGGCATTAGGAACCGAGCAGCATCTTAGTACAGCTTATCACCCGCAAATAGATGGGCAGACAAAAAGAGTAAATCGTACGTTGGAGATCTCTTTCGAGCATGCATTATAGACTTTGGAGGATCATGGGATGATCATTTGCATTTGATGGAGTTTGCATACAACAGTTATCAGTCGAGTATTGGAATAGCTCCATATGAAGCATTATATGGAAGTCCATGTAACACTCCTTCATGTTGGTGAAAAGCGGGCGACAAACTAACACTTGGGCCAGAAATGATTAAAGAGACATTAGAGAATATTGAGATCATTCGGCAATGAATGAAAGCTTCTTAGGATCGAAAAAAGCTACGTGGATAAAGGATGAAGAGATTTGGAATTCTCTATTGGGGATTTGGTATTTGTGAAGGTTTCTCCTCTAAGAATATAGTTTGATTCGGTAGAAAATGGAAGTTGGCATCGAGATTCGTAGGTCCTTTTCCAATAGTTGAGAGGATTGGGAAGCTAGCATATAGGGTCAACTTACGTTAGAAGATGTTGGGCCTTCACAACATTTTTCATGTCTCTTATCTATGGAAATTTGTGCACGACTCAGACGTGATGGTTACACCGGATTAGCTAGAAGATGTTGAGGTAGAACCAGAAGTTTCTATATCTCGTAGGTCGATTCGTGTTGTTGGGTATGATACAAAAGAACTTAGGAGAAAGACGGTGAAGCTAGAAAAAGTACAATGGACCGGAAGTGATGACAATTGTACGTAGGAGACGAAGGAGAGCATAAGGGCTCTTTGTTTGGAGCTCTTTAAGTGGTAAGACCCATCGTTAATTTTATTTACTTTCACCATTGTATATTATAACTGATAGGTAGGTATCCCGCATGTTAGGGTACGTTCACCTACACTATTGGTTGCATGATTTCTTGTTTTATATGTGTGATGTTTGCTTATGATTGGTAGGCATATGGGATAATTATTGTTGCTTTTACCTTGGCTTGTTTGGGGACTTCGAGGGCAAAATTCTTAGAGGGGAGAATATAACGACATGTATTTTAAGTATCGAAGGGTCGTAAAATATTTTTATTTAGTCGTATGAGGTCATATAACTATATAATTTTGGGATATGACTCTCAAGGACATTTTACACACCAGTGATTTTTCCCTAATTTATGTTTCACCGTTTTGACCCTGAAACCTTGTTTGGAATATAACTTTTGATGGAAGTTGAATTAGGATTTCAAACTGGTTCCATTATTTCTGGATGATGGTTTCCCATTTCTTAGAGTGGTTATAATAGAAAAAAGAACTTACGGTTAAGAAGTTATGCCTATTTTAAGTTTAGATAAGTGTTGGTAAGAATTAGTGTGTAATTAATTATGCCCATTAGTTGGCCCATTAAACTAATTAGAGAATCACTATAAATAGGGACTGTAGGAGTCAAATCAAAACTTTCCCTATTATTCCAAATCAGGTCTAAACCTTAATTAGCCTTAGATTCATCCTAATTCATCCACATTGCTCTCTAAATCAAACTAGATTGTTGATTATTGATTTTGATCATCAATTAGAAGATAGAGGTCATCGATTTGCTTGATTTAGAGTGCTTTTCTTCATTGTTCGGATTAGGTCTACACACAAATTGATTGAATTTGGTAATTAGTGAGTGGTTTATACCTTCTTACTATACTATGCATGTTTATATGGTAGAATTATAGCATTTAACATGCTTTAAATTGATTTTTGGCCATAATAGCCTTTTCTAATTTTAATTACATGTTAATCCATGCATATGATATAGATTGATTAGAAATTACCTTGGTTCATGTTCATATGTTCATGCTATATGTAGATCCATGTTAGAAATTGGCTTGTTTATCATATTTATATGGATTGCATGTTTTGAATGGATGAAATTGCTTGTTATGCTATGATTGGATGTTATGTTTTGGTATAGTTTGTTAGTGTTGTGAATTCATAGAAAGATAGGTTGGAGAATTGAGCAAATCAAAGGCAAAGTTAGTCGGAACCAGATGAAACTTGGCAGATAGGCTTTGGAGTGGCAAGAGTCAACATGATAATTTAGACCTTGATTAGATGAAAAATGATGAGTCGGCCCAAGTTATAGGGATGGGTCGGTGATGAGTTATCATGGTTGATCGAAATTGGAAGAAACTTAGTGGATGTACTCTGGAGCATGGTGGGAAGCTATGGGATAACTCGCATTCACTATAGAGTTGAAGGCATGAGTCATGACCGAGTTATGGAATTTGCCAGGTCCGACTCAGATGGATGACTCATGGTGCTTCTGCAACTTGATGGCTGAGAAGAGCAAGGTTAATAGAAGTTGTCTACGAAAAAATGCAGAGAATCTAACTAAGAGTTTGTTGATATGATGAGTTGCTTCTGGATCTTTGAGTTGGATGCTTGGAAGTGAAAACCGAGTTGCTATGATGGTTAGGTCAGGGTTTAAGGCATACAGAGAAAGAGTACTAGAAGCAGAAAGGAAGACTCGATCAAGAAATGGCTAAGTATTGACTCGACGATGAGTTAATTTGATAACTCGACCCCGAGTTATGGTGGGAAGGTCCGGTGGCAGTGGAACTTCTAGGGCATGTTGGTTAGGTTCCGTAGGTCATGCTAGAGGTGGTACCTCATTTGCATCAGGGATGAATGGTGATATAACCGCATGATGAAAAGCTAGAGTCTTCGGATGTTAGCTCAAGTTAGGAGCTGCTTACGATGATAGCGGCTCGATAATGGATGGAGCCATGGGATTGGGGAATGTGGAAGGGTGCCTTGTGAATAATGGAAATTGGATTGACCAAGAAGGGTTCAGTGTCCAAAAGGAGCAATGGAGGGCTCAGATAAGTACGTGATATGAAATCATTAATGCTCGGAGTGTTTTTTGTGTACTTGAAGCAGATATATTATAAGTGAGGACGCCCATGGATTGATAGAGTGGATCCGAATACCTTGGACTAGTGGCTTTGGGTCTAGTGTCTAGCTTTCGGCTAGGAGACACGTTTCGAGCTTTGGCTGCATGATATGAAAGTACACAAAGGATTTCCATTAGTCCCTGGCAGTAAAGAGGCCATACGAGTTATCATATATTCAAGGCACAGGGGGGAGTGATAGTAGGTATTGCTTGATGTACGCTATGTTTGCTTTGATTGCTTTCTTTAGTGGGCTGTCACTCGAGGATATCATTAGAGATGGGAATATTCGGACATCCACTATTGTATCCTGTACAGTACCTTTATGATATTGTAGATTAGCATACTATAGTGATATGTGCTAACTCTTTGGTTGCAGGGACAGGTCATGTATGGTTCGTGTACTCTTGTTCCTTACCATATTGACCTATATAGTATTTTGAGTTCCATTTATCGCTCACACCAGACTATTGTCTGACCCAAGGTTTTATGCTTCGCTTCTTTTTATCTTGGGTACTCTTAAATGAGTAGACTAGATAACAGGTCTAGGTGACGTAGTAGCTGTTCGAATGACGAGCTGGATGGAGCTATCTCGTATTATATGCTTATATGGATTCTATGCTTATTCCGCTGTGCAACACTAGAGAGCCTTAGTAGTGACTGCTTATGCTTGCATTTGTGATAGTTATTGAGTTTGTTTCCATTGTATAAACTCTATGACATTTGATGTATACCTTTGTGGATCTATACTCTGATGATTTTTTTCACATAGTTATTAATGTCTATTCTATTATATCTATGACATTATACTTTATCCATGCGCTGTGAGATATGATAGGTTATATGATGTGTTTGTAAGTATTCATCAAGATGATCATCCTATATCGGTTGAGCATGACTGTAGTGCACTATTTAGTTATTATCTGTGCCGAAGGTATAGGGCGGTCGTCACATCCCTTGTTTTCATTTCCTAAATTTAGTCATACGTCCTTATATACATTAAATAATCATATTTTACGATCCTTCAGTATGTAACATACAGGTCGTTACACACTCTCTCTCTCTCTTTAGGAATTTTGCCTCTGAAATCCCCATATAAATCAAGGAATAGTCAATCATAGTTGTTTCACATGCCTAAAAATCATAAGAAATCATTAAACATCTTACATAGGTAGCCATGCAATCAATAATATAGGTGAAACAATCCTTATATGCGAGAT
Source organism: Allium fistulosum (assembly GCA_030737815.1). Classification (NCBI taxonomy): domain Eukaryota; kingdom Viridiplantae; phylum Streptophyta; class Magnoliopsida; order Asparagales; family Amaryllidaceae; genus Allium; species Allium fistulosum. The sequence continues at coordinate 457,878,705 of CM060901.1, forward strand.
ACTAAACTATCCAATATGATATCAAAAGTGAAAGTAAATACGATAAACAGTAGGCCTTACCATGCAAAGAGCTCTAGATATGTAACCCTCGTGCTCTTCTTAGTTTCCCTTGTGCAACCATCTCCACATTCACCCCATTTAACCTTGACTATCTCGATTATCTTCCTCCTAAGCTATTTTGTATCATGTCGGACAATACGAATCAGCCTGCGTTGTCTTGAAGCTTCTGGTTTAATCTCGATATTATTAAGTTGATCTGGTGCATTCGTCACGCTAGAGTTATGCACAAACTTCTATATATGAGAGATGTGGAATATGTTGTGCACGCCCACCATCTTCTGAGATAAGTCAACCTTATATGCTAGGTTCCCAATCCTTTCTATTATCGGAAAATGACATATGAATATTGGCGCCAACTTTCCCTTACTATCGAATCAAATAACAACATACAATGGATAAATCTTCACAAACATCATATCGCCGACAGAGAATTCCAAATCTCTACTTCTCTTACCAATGTAGCTCTTCTGCTTATCCTGAGTAGCCTTCATTCGTTGTTGAATGATTTCAATATTCTTCAAAGGTCACTCTGATCATATCTGGACCGAGTATAAGTTTTTCACCCGCTTCCCACCAGCATGAAGGGGCATTACATGGTCGACAATACAATGCTTCAACATATCGATACTAGACTGTTTGCACAAAAAATGGACAAACACCTCAAAGTCGTATGATTTAATTGATTTTATGTTGTTCTCAGTGATTTGGGTGATTTATGTAGATATGTGAAAAGCAGGGACTAAACTGTAAAAGACACGCAGATTTATAGTGGTTCAGCCAGAATGTGCCTACGTCCACTTTATATATTATTTCTCCTTTCTTGTTCAGTTTACAAGTACAAAGCTTTGTTACAAGTAAATGAAAGTTGTTTGAAAGTTCTATCCGTGCTTGAGCTCTCAAACTTGTCCCCCATTGTTGTACCCCTGCCCCTCTATTTATAGAGTGAGGCTGGGGGCAGGGGTCTTGGATGTATATAGCTGATGGTGGGCCTGGGCTGATGCAATTTGGCCTGGCAACTTTGGTTCGGCAATGCCTTGGTTCGGTGGTAGATGGTTGGAGTTGAGGCCTCGGTCCGGTAGTACTTTGGCTCGGTGAGACTTTGGTCCGGTGGTCTGGCGTGGTGGTGTTGGTTGGAGTTGGTTCGGTGGTGAGATGTGGTATGTTGGTCCGGTGTGTCTGGTCCGGCAGGCTCCTGGTTCGGCAGTGGCTTGGAGTGTGTTGGTTCGGCATCACTTGGTTCGGCGGCAGCTGGTAGAAGAGTTGGTTTGGCATCCCTTGGTCCGGTGGATTCGTTGGTCCGCTTTGGTTTGGAGGGTGGCTAGTTCGGTTATTCTGGTGGTGAGAATTAGCCCAACATTTGCCCCCCAAAGTGGGGCGTATGCTGGCATATGGCTTACTTTGTTTCTTGGTCATCTTCATTCGGTCTCTGAGTGCCGGTCCAGTTGGTCCGGTGCCCTATATTTGCCTATAAGTAGAGGTACGGGCCTTTGTACATCCTCCATTATTTGAGACAACCGATCTACATAAGCGCCGAATCAGTTAAGTGCCGATCCACTCAGTGCCGAATCATCTAGTGTTGAGTCATCTTAACGCCGAACCAAGCATGCTCTCTTTTGCTGAATGAGATTTCCTTTGTTTTACAGAATGAGCATAAATGTCTCTTAGTACCGAATGAAAAAACTTTTCATGCCGCGTTGACTTAATACCGGATGTACTTGATACCGGATGAACTTGAAAACTTTCTGTTGTATATCTCTACATCTCTTGTTTTAACGACGTGCTTTCTTGCATTTGCAGATAAATGTCTCACAAAGTGGAAACCCGATCGGAGAAGAAGAGATCTCAGGATAGAGAAGAGCCTTCTGCCGTGCCCCCAGTCCAGTCAGGACCGGGACGTTATGGGCCCACCCCGAGATCATTGGTAGATGGATACGTTCCTCAGGAACTTCTGAACTTGCCTCCTGATTGCTTCCCTAGCTCACTCAAGGGCGAGCAACTTGATGTTATATCTCGCTCTTTCGGGATCGACCGAGAGCGCATGCTATTGCCGGATGCGGGAGTGATGCCGTAAGATCCTCCCGAAGCATATTTTGCCTACAGCAGATACCATCGCATGTGTGGTGCCATCCTGCCTCTCAATGCCTGGGTAGTCAGCTTTCTCACATATCTAAAGGTAGCTCCATTCCAGCTTCAGCCCAACTCCTATGCCATTCTGGTGAGCCTCTTCATCATCTTCCAGAGGAGATATGGGCGTCCTCCTTCCAACCGGGAGATCCGGTATTTGTACAACTTGAGAGGCTATAAGAAGGGGTCTCCATACATCAGCTTGGAATCGGCCGTATCCTTTAAGCAGGTCCTAGATCTGTACTCCAAGTACAACATGTTCAAGAAGGAATGGTTTTTTGTCAGGGATGATTCCGTTTCTATTCGGCGCTTCACCTCCGGATGTAAGTCAAAGCTTTATTTTTAATTCCCGTTCTGGTTGCAATGCTCCTTCTTATGTGTTTTTATTTTTTGCTAGCGACAGGTGGTTTTGCGGTCGTGGAGAATGATCGCCTGGTTCAAACGGCAGCAGAAATAGAAGCTATTACTGGAAAAGATAGGTCGGCTGCTTACCTGATCAGGAACGCTACACTTTTGGAGCACAACTTGATCCTTCCACAGCAGTCCGTGGTCAAGTAGAGGGACACGGCAGAAGAGAAGGCTGCCCAAGCTAAAGAAGGGGCCGAGTCGAAGAGCAGCAAAAGGAGGCCCTTTCCAAAACATCCGGTTGCCGGGGGGAAGAAGCTCAAAAAGCCTGACGGTCCCTCTCCCAGCACATGTCCAGATATCCCGGAGGAGGGAGATGTGGAGGAGGAGCAAGGCGGAGATGGAGGAGACGGCGATGGAGGTGGCGACGGTGTCGGGGCTTTGTCTTTTGGGCAAGTAGGCGAGATGCAAGAGTGGACGGATGACGCTTTCCGCCAAGCCTTCGAAGGTTTGGAGGGAACAGAGAAGTCCAGGAAAGCTGAGAAAGTTGGGACCGGCGTCGATTTATCTTCCGGGAGCGCTTCTACTGAGGCAACCTCTGCGGTTCAAGGTGAATTTCCCTCTGTTCTTTTTAATTCTCGAATGATGGCTCAATGCATACTGGTGACACTTGATTTTTACTCCAGGAGTGGGCAAAACGGCCAAGACCTCAGATCTTCGGCACAGGCTTGAACAATACAAACTCCTCAAAGCTTCTGCCAAGCCGAAGCCTTCTACTAACCGCCCGGGAGACATAGACGGCTATCGTCCTCTTCTCGGAGTTATTGAAGAAGATATACAGAAGAGGAAATGGAGTCGATCTTCGTCTGAACCTCTTCTTGAACCCCCGGCCCCACTCCAGCCTATTCACGACATTACGGAGGAGGATACCGAGCTTATGCCCTCCCCCCATCCGTCTGAGAATCCAACCGTCATCCCGATAGATCATCCTGGCTTAGTACGCAATCCGTTTGCGGGTCATCCATACCTGGACCCAGCATCTCATGACATCTCTTTTGATGAGGTTACTGGTGAGCATCTCCTCCCTCGTAATCCTATGGTACGGATGCTTGACGAAGCTAAGTCCCTGGACCTTGATCTGCTTACTACCCGGGTCATAACTCTGGGAGATGAGGCTAAGGCAAATATTGACCGGGTTGCTGAGGAGACCACGAAATTGATGGGGCACCATGCCCGACTAGTCAAGGCTGGGGAAGAGATAGGAAGCGCCAACATTCGGCTGCGGTTGATGGTTTCCGACCTGGCTAAACAACTTGACGACCAAGCCATCCAAATATCCCAACATGAGGCCGCATCCCGACAATTGAGGAAGACTATTGAAGAGGCCAGTAAGGCGGAGTTGCGGAGGATGGAGGCCGTTTGTAAGGAGCAGATTGACATGGCCATTGCCACGGTGGATGAGGTTCGGTAAGCGGACCTCGAGCGGGTAGAGGAACTATCGGGGAGACTTGGGGCTGCGGAGCTTGCTCAGGCTAAGTCGAAGGAGGAGATGGAGGCGATGAGGAGGTCCCTTCAGGCCGACCATTTACAGTATCGATCGGAGAGGGATGCTGTTATTGCAATGCTGCGGGCTTCTGAGGTCCGAATGAGGGAGTTTGAAGAGAACGAGGGGATGATGGATGGGATGCTCCAGGATATGTACTTCCGTACTTGGAGGCAGGGTAACTTGTCCTGGATGGATGACTACCCCCGGGTTATGGCTAGGATCTATCTCAGGGCTCTAAAGGAGGCCAAGGCTGAGGCGGATAAGGAGGGTGGTGTGGTCTTCAGGATGGATGTGGTTACCGCCCAGTTTACCAAGGAGGAGAAGGTGGCGGTGAAGGAGGGCGTGCGGTTGCTTATAGCTGAGGAGGCAGGTGTGGAAGCGGAGGATGATGATCAAGATGATCAAGGAGCAGATGCTGGTAAATCTTCCTTTCTAGTCTTTCTGTTAACTTGGTTGCTTATCACTAATGAATTCTTTCTCTGACCGGGCAGGTGGGCAATAGGACAAGGATAAGACTCCGACGCAGCCGACTCCTTGATTGGACCTGGAAATCTTTTTGGGGACTTGACATTGTTGTATATGTTAGTCTTAAAATAGTAACGTAACTCTTAGGTTGTAATTATGCTACTTGTAATAAATAGCACTATTCTTGACGTGTAATTTTTTAACTTAAGCTGATTCTGTCGTCCTTTGAATGTTTTTGCTATTTTGACATGTTGTGTGAGAAATATAGCTATGCATATTCTTGTAATTAAATTGTGTTTAACGTCAAGTTCTTGTTTAAAATATGACTTGCAATGTTAGCGTGAGGTGTGAATAAATTATAGCCACGTGTTTACTCATGAAAGAAGGAAATACCGCCCTTTATATTTTGCTTGTAGATGGCAGCTTTGAATGTCCTGTGTGACCGAGTATGGGATGCGGTCCAATATCTTGCTGTGAGCATCCGCTTCCATTAGCGAATGTCTCTTGTTCTGTGTCCTGTACTTCAGGGATTGTTACAGAGGATAGGAGAAAAGTTTCTTAAATAAAATTGAAATATGTGAAATAGTAAAACTTCCAATCACGGAAGGCCTTCGATGTGCTTAAGTTCGTGGCAAACGGGCTTTGTAGTCACTTTCCCTAGCTATGGGTCTTGCAGACATTTGTCACCCATCTTACGCCTCCGCGGGGAGTTAATTCTTTTTTACCACAGCTGCACTTAAGACACATCGGAGCCGAGATCGCGCACAGTAACTACCCGGGCCATTATGGCCCGTAATCGTGGTTATTATTCGATTTACTATGGCCGGCTAGCGTGGGTGCCGATCGTCAACCGTGAACTGCCCCTGGCTGGCCACACCTTATGTTGGGGCTTATAGTCGGTTCACATTTGCCGGCGAGCCGAACGCCGTAATGAGTTGCCTCGGCTATAGTCGGCCTTCTCGGTGGCTTATAATCGGCTCATTATAGTTGGCTTTAAGGGTCGTCACGAGCAACGAGTTAACCCACAGCGGAGGGATGCTGGAGCAAAAGTGTCTCATTGGCGAGGGCATAGATTCGCATAGTACCTGTTAGGTCTTGTCCAGGTGAAGTTGCGCTGTGGAGTGCTTTGAATGGAAATTCTACATGCATAGGATTTTGTTCAACAGAAAAGGATAAAGTTAACAAGCAGCCAAGATATAAAGGGACAAGTTAAAAAAAAGAGACAAGGTTTTTTAAAGTGGTTCGGCACGAAAATGCCTACGTCCACTGATTCTCTTTGTTAATTCACTTCATATGGGCAGTACAAGTTAAGAAAAGTATCAACGGAGGTGTTGAATGTTCCATGCCCTCTGGAACACCTCTCCGTCCACTGTTGACAAAATATAAGCTCCATTGTGGAGATCTTTATGAATTACATATGGTCCATCCCAGATTGGATCTAGTGCTCCGGGGCGAGGGAAGATTCGCTTGAGGACAAGATCCCCTTCTTGTAAGGTACGATGCTTGACTTTGGAGTTGTATTGTGCTGCCACTTTTTGCTAGTGGGCTGCTGCTTTGAGGACTGCATCATTTCTTCTCTCCTCAATTAGATCCAAAGACATGTGAAGGAGTTCTTCGTTCTCTTCTGGGTTATAGTAGATCCTACGGTGGGAAGGCACGATGGTTTCAACTGGGAGCATAGCCTCCGATCCGTATGCCAAAGAGAAAGGAGTCTGCCCGGTTGATGTTCTGAAAGATGTGCGATAGGCCCACAGTGCCGTAGGGAGTTCATCCACCCAAGCGCCATTTGACTTTTCGAGTTTCTTTTTGATTAGAGTTTTCAGAATTTTGTTGACGGCTTCGACTTGTCCGTTTGCCTGGGGATACGCTACGGATGAGAAGCTTTTGTGAATTCCGTGCTCTCGGCACCAGTTGGCGAATTCCTCGCTGTCAAACTGAAGTCCATTGTCTGATATGATCTTGAATGGGACTTCGTACCTGCACAGAACATTTTTGATCAAGAAGTTAATAACTTTTGCTGAAGATACTTTAATCAGGGGTTCTGCTTCCACCCATTTGGTGAAATAGTCGACTGCCACTATAGCATATTTGGCCCCGCCTCGGCCCATTGGTAGTTCGCCGATTAAATCAATCCCCCATACTGCGAAGGGCCAAGGGCTGGTCATTTGAGTAATCTCAGTTGTTGGTAGCCGCGGAATCTTAGCAAACTACTGGCATCTGTCACACTTTTTGATGAAATCTAAGGCATCCTTGCTTAAGGTGGGCCAAAAATATCCATATCGGAGTATCTTTTTTGCTAAAGTTTGCCCTCCGATGTGATCTCCGCAGCTTCCTCGATGAATGTTGGATAAGATTTCCTTGGCTTCCCTTCCAGCGACACACCTTAATAAGGGGTTAGAGGATGTCCTCTTGTATTGTGTAGCGGGAAGCTTTCCTCAAGATTTTCTTGACTTCGTTACGCCCGTTGGGTAGTGTGCCGCTTTGTAAGTAGTCTCGGATGGGAGTCATCCAAGTTGCTTCTTCGGTTGCAGCTATCAGATTCACTTGCTCAAAACTTGGGGTCAGTTGCCTTGAGATGGCTACCGCTCCGGAAATAGCGCCGTCTCTCACGCTTGCTTGCTTCGCCAATTCGTCGGCCTCTCGGTTCTCTTCCCGAGGGATGTGTTTGACTAAGTAGTGGTCCAATCGATTGAGAAGTAACATGGTCTTCTTTAAATATGCTATGAGTCGTTCTTCTCGAGCCTGGAATTCTCCTAGTATTTGATTAACAATAAGTTGAGAATCGCTATGAAGACACAAAGAACTGGCTCCGATTTCTGAGGCGAGTTCTAATCCAGCTATCACTGCTTCATACTCGGCATCGTTGTTGGTGGTAGCGAACTCCAACCTTATATCATAGTGCAGCTTGTTTCCCCTAGGAGTGACTATTACCACACCTGCCCCCGAGCCTTGATCGTTTGACGCCTCATCCACGAAGAGATTCCACTTGATGTCTTCTATTATTTCCGATTGCTCCTTACCTTCGTTGGTAGTGAATTCTGCAATGAAATCGGCCATGGCTTGTCCCTTGATGGCGGTGCGAGGGTGATAGGTGATATCATACTGACTCAGTTCAATGCACCATTTAAGTAGTCGCCCAGAAGTGTCGGGACGATGGAGTACCTGCCTCAGTGGTTGATCGGTCAGAACTTTGATGGAATGGGACTGGAAGTAGTGACGCAGTTTCCATGACGTGATCAGTAAACAGTATGCTAGCTTCTCAAGTTTAGGATATCTGACTTCTGCCCCCGTAAACCTCTTACTTACAAAGTAAACTGGCTGCTGTGTGCGGTTGTCTTCCCTTACCAAAGCAGCGCTTCGGGCGTGAGATGACACAGCAAGGTATAGGTATAACTCTTCGCCTTCGCTTGGAGTCGAGAGTACCGGCGGTTTCTGGAGGTGTTCGATTAAGTTAAGGAAAGCGGTTAAGTATTCGTCGGACCATTCGAACTTTCCTTTGTCTTTCTTTAGAGCTTCGAAGAAGGGGACGCACTTGTCCGTTGCTTTGGAGATGAATCGGCTTAGGGCGGCCACTTTCCCATTCAGGCTTTGCATTTCCTTTCGAGTGGAAGGTATCTTGATATCTTTTAGAGCTCGTACTTGTTCAGGGTTTGCTTCAATCCCTCTGGCATGGACGATGAATCCGAAGAACTTTCTTGATGATACTCCGAAGGAGCATTTTAGAGGATTAAGCTTCATTCCATACCGGCGAAGTACTTGAAACATCTCGCCCATGTGGCTTACATGATCGTCGGCTTTCCTTGACTTTACCAGCATGTCATCCACATAAACTTCCATGGTTTGTCCTATTAGCCCTGCAAACATCTTGTTGACGAGGCGCTGGTAGGTGGCTCCTGCGTTTTTAAGTCCGAAAGGCATTACTTTATAGCAGTACAAACCCCGGTCAGTGATGAAACTAGTGTGGTCTTGATCGGGAGTATGCATAGGAATTTGGTTATATCCTGAGTATGTGTCCATAAAGGATAAGAGTTCGTGTCCGGTTGTGCTATCTACAAGTTGATCGATTCGAGGAAGTGGGAAGCAATCCTTCGGGCAGGCGTCATTTAAGTTGGAGAAGTCAATGCATGTTTGCCACTTCCCATTAGCCTTCTTTACTAGCACCAGGTTGGCGATCCACTCTGGGTAGATGGCTTCCCGTATAAAGTCATTGGCAAGTAGATTCTTTACTTCTTCATAGAGGGCTGCTGATCGTTCTGCCCCCATACTTCTCTTTCTTTGTTTTACGGGCGCCTTGGTAGGATCAATGTTTAGTACGTGGCATGCTATGTCAGGGGAGATTCCGGTCATGTCAGCATGTGACCATGCGAATACATCCAAGTTGTGGCGGAGAAAGTCAATGAGTTGCTCCTTCAACTCAGCTTTTAGTTAGGACCCGATTTTCAATAGTCTACTCGAGTCATGCTTGTCTACAGATACAAATTCCATAGCCTCTGCAGGCTCAGCGGTGGCCTCCTCCTCTTTGTCCCTAGGGTCTAATTCATTGAAAGGGTCGCTGGTATATCAAAGAGGAGGGGCTTTCTTTAGTTTCTATGCTTCCAAACTTTTTGTGCAGAGGGCAACCTCTACACTTTTCCCTTTATCCTTCCTGTGGTTGTTGCGAAGTTCAGTCACATAGCAGTCTCGAGCAACGTCTTGGTCTCCTTCTACTTCCCCTACTCCATTGTCCGTCGGAAATTTTATCTTTAGGCACCATGGGGCCAGGACAATTTGGAAGTCAGACAAGGCTGGCCTTCCTAAGAAAGCGTTGTAAGCCGAGTGGTTTTCTATCAACACAAATGTCTGTTTCCGTACCACGAAGCGAGGATGACTTTTAATTTCGACAAAGAGGTCCAGTTGCCCGAGGGGCATCTTCGCATCCCCAGTGAAACCGTGTAGTGGTTTATTGCAGGGAGAAATATCCTTCATTGATAGTTTCATTTTGTCGAACGCATGCTTGAACAGGATATTTACCGAGCTTCCAGTGTCTACTAGAATTCGGAAAACTTCGGCTGGACCGAGCTGGGCAGAGATAACCATGGGATCCATGTGAGGGTATTGCCTTCCTTCTAGGTCACGCCTACCGAATGTGATGTCATGATTCTCTTTCCGCTTCGGGTGGCGCTCTTCTATAATAGAATTAACACAGTCTTCATTGTTTCTGAGCGACTTTCCATATCTTTCCATCTCTGCCCAGCTTCTGTCGGCGATGTGCGGTCCTCCCGAGATGGTATGGACCACTATCTTCTCTTGACTAGAGCCGCTAGTGTTGCGATTTCCCTTGCCTATCTCTGGTGAGGGTAGCCTTGGGTTCTCATTGGCAGGAGCTGGAGCCCTGTTCTGACCTCTTACATAGCGTTCTAGTCTTTTCCTTCTGATGTGTTCTTCAATCAAGTCCCGGAGATGATGGCATTCATTGGTATCATGCCTATGAGATTCGTGGAAGCGGCAGAACTTTCTAGATTTCTGCGTGTTATCTGATTCCTTCTTGTATGGTGGACGTTTGTATCTAACTTCGTCCTGGGTGGCAAGGAAGATGTTTTCAATGGTTTCGTTCAAAGGAGTGTAAGTGTCGAACCTTGGTCCTGGCCGATATAGGCGCTTTTCTCCCTTCTTGCCCCCAGCGTTGTCTCTAGAATCATTTCTTCGAACGTCCTTCGCTGTACCGGGCGTGTTGCCGTGAGCCGCCTTGTTTTGTTGCCCTGACTGCCCCTCAGTGGCAGCATCTTCAAGCCTCATATATTTCCCGGCTTCATGGAAGAAATCGGGTAAAGTAGCTGGTTTTTCTTTTGTCAACCTTCTAGCAAATTTAGTATCCGGATGCACACCACTACAGAGGGCCATTAGGATAAGCTTCTCATCGGCATCTTGGACTGCGGCCGCTGCGACATTGAATCGGGTTAGGTATTGCTGCAGTCTCTCTCCAGGTTTCTGCTTGATACTGGATAAGGAATAAGCGTCCTTGGGTTGTTCCACATGAATGTGGAACTGACTGATAAACCTTTCTTTCAACATTTCCCACGAGCTGATGGATCCCTGGGGTAGATGATAGAACCAGGAGGTAGCTAGATCTGCTAAGAATAGTGGAAAGCATTTGCACAGTACTCCCTCTGTTGCTCCACTCATGAGCATATGCTGTGTGTATCTCTGTAAGTGTACAACGGGGTCGGAGGTTCCTTTGTAAGGTTCCATTGTTGGCATTTTCCATTCTCGGGGGGTGATAGCAATTTCGATATTGCGGGCGAAAGGGCTGGTTACCCTAGCGCCTATCCCTCGATCTCTTTGATCCCGTTGGATGCACTCTCTGAACAAGCGTGCCATCCTTTCATCAGAATTTGGAGCAGATAGGAACGAGTTCGGTTCTGTTCTGTGGGATTGATTCCGTCCAGACGACCTGTAGGGATGGTATCGTCTATCATTCCTCATATTTTCCAATGGCTGCCTTTGGTCTTCTGGGAGCATGCTAGGGTCAGCTACAGTTGGCCCTTGCCTTGATCTTCCCCTGCTGGGTTCTGATCTAAGCACTTCCTCGGGTCCAACTTCGGGCTGGACTCTAGCTCGGCCCCGTTCACTGGCGTTTCCGTGGTTAGGCAGTATGACAGGCTCAGCTACAGTTGACCTCCGCCCGGTACCTCCCCCGTTGGGTTCAGTTCCAAGCGTTTCCTCAGGCCTAACTCCGGGCTGTGCTCGGTCTCGGCTCCTACCATGGCCGCTTCTGTTGTTAGGTCCTTCGAAGAAGGAAGATCTTTGTTGTCTCTGAGATCCTCCAGACTGGGACTCACCCCATGATTCAGTGTTGCGGTTGGACTCTTCAGCATCCCTTAAGCGTGACATGAGATGGTCCACCAAGGCTTCCTGCTGGGACGTGAAGCGGTTAGTCACTTCAGCCACAACCCTGTCTAGATCTGCCCTAGTAATTGCCGCCGGCTGTTCTGCGGCAGGGGTGGTCGGATTTGTCTGACCTTCGTTTGGTACTGTTACTGGAGGGGGACGATTTACTTGATCTGTGACCACTGGATCTGGAAGACTGCTGGTTGCGATGTTTTTTCCTTTGTTAACATCTTTCTTCTGCTTGGGAGGCAAGTTTTCCAAGCAATGAACGATGTTGTTAGGAAGAAGGTTAAGTGGAAGAAGCTGAAGCTTTGAGCTTCTAATTCTCAGTGAAAGCACCAAAAATGTTTGCACAAAAAATGGTCAAACACCTCAAAGTCGTATGATTTAATTGATTTTATGTTGTTCTCAATGATTTGGATGATTTATGCAGATATGTGAAAAAGAGGGACTAAACTATAAAAGACACGCAGATTTATAGTGGTTCAGCCAGAATGTGCCTACGTCCACTTTATATATTATTTCTCCTTTCTTGTTCAGTTTACAAGTACAAAGCTTTGTTACAAGTAAATGAAAGTTGTTTGAAAGTTCTATCCGTGCTTGAGCTCTCAAACATGTCCCCCATTATTGTACCCCTGCCCCTCTATTTATAGAGTGAGGCTGGGGGCAGGGGTCTTGGATGTATATAGCTGATGGTGGGCCTGGGCTGATGCAATCTGGCCTGGCAACTTTGGTTCGGCAATGCCTTGGTTCGGTGGTAGATGGTTGGAGTTGAGGCCTCGGTCTGGTAGTACTTTGGCTCGGTGAGACTTTGGTCCGGTGGTCTGGTGTGGTGGTGTTGGATGGAGTTGGTTCGGTGGTGAGATGTGGTATGTTGGTCCGGTGTGTCTGGTCCGGCAGGCTCCTGGTTCGGCAGTGGCTTGGTGTGTGTTGGTTCGGCATCACTTGGTTCGGCGGCAGCTGGTAGAAGAGTTGGTTTGGCATCCCTTGGTCCGGTGGATTCGTTGGTCCGCTTTGGTTTGGAGGGTGGCTGGTCCGGTTATTCTGGTGGTGAGAATTCGCCCAACATAGACAGGTAGCTATCATTGTATAGAACTCCATGAAATGCAAGTGATCATCTTAAGAGCCTCCAAAATCGAGAATGCAAGCTCGTAATAGACCCTCTAATATTCGGTTTACCCTCTCGACCGGCCTATCATTTACAGGTGATAAGCTGTACTAAGGTGCAGCTCACTCGCCCAATGCCTCTTGTAAGATTTTCCAAAATACACTTATGAATAAAAGATCTCGGTCACTCACATTGCTTTTCGGCACACCATGAAATCACACTACCCATTTCACATATGACTCAACCAATTTGGATATCGTTCTACTAAACGTAATGATATAATGTTAGTTTGCGGAAGTAAGGATTTTAAGGCTAATTTAACACCAGAGGGGGTGAATAGTGTTTACTAACTTATATGAATCTTTTTGATTTCTTTTAAGGTTATAGTTTAATCAATGCAAATTGACAATTATAGATGCAAGCACATATAGATATAAATGCAGTAAAAGTAAAAAGTAAAGAGTTGGAGAGAACACACCAGGATTTTCATACCGGTTCAGAGTTACCCTACATCCAATCCTGTTTCTTGTATATATTTCTTTTCAAATATCAAAGTTTATAAAATCTCAATTTCAAGGCTAAGAGACATACCCTCTAGATTTTCCGAGCTCTGAGTACACTCATTGGATTTAGATGGGACACCAGCACACCCACTTGGATTCAAATGGGACACCAAGCATGCCTACTTGATTTAGACGAGACACAAGCAAACCCACTTAGATTTCAGGGACATCAAGCATACCCAAAATTACTTGAATATGATTTGATAGAGTTTACAAAATCAATTTCTTGATCTTGAGTACAAATAATCCTATAACCTCTTGAATAGCACTTTGATCTTTATTTGAGTGAGAGAGATAAGAGAGATTAGATAGTAAATATTAGAGTGTCAAATCAATAGAGTTTGAATTTGATTCTGACTAATTTAAAAATATTTAGAGTAGAATTTCTTTTAAAAATCAAGAGAGTAAAAGAGGAGAAATATGAGAAAGTAGTTAAACAAAATTCATTGAGAAAACTTCTATTTATAGAGAAACAACGGTCACGTCCATTCGCGAAGGGATGCGACGAAAGACACTTCTATTCAAAATTTGAATTTTGAAAACATCGGACCCTATGTTGAAATATTGGTACTATATATGTCAACGTATCCTTTGCAAATTTGAAAATCACTTAACAAAAATTGTTTCGAAAATATTAAGTTTTGTAAAATATTTTGATGCTTTGTAAAATCATTTAAGCATAGTTTATACACATTTTAATCATAATAAAACTTTATAAAATTATTTTGAAATATTTTAACATAAAGGATTTATATATAAATAATATATACAAAAATAATGTATATAAAGTATAAGTGAATATATACTAAAATCAAAGTATTAATGAATGTCAAAAATATACTTTTGAATACCATACCAATTAGAGAATATAAAACCTATAAAAGTTATATCCAAATGTAATAAATTGAAAGCATATTAAAATATAAAATGCTTAGAAACCTTAATTACTCTAAATATAATAAACTTACTATCAAAGAGAAGTTTAGAAATCATTTGAAAACTATTTTGAAAAGATGTTTGAAAAATCATTTTAGAAAAAGGGATTCTTTAAAAATCATTTTTGAAACCCAGGATATTTGAAAATAATTTAAGATCAAAGAATAGATTTTAAAACCTTTTTTAATAATGAAGAGAGATCAAAGTAATGTTACCAGGGCTCTAACAAAATAATATATGACTCTATAACTTATCTTGTTATTTTGAATCTTCAATACTCATGAGTCTTTAATCTTTAATTTTTGAATCTTTATATCAGCCTCTTGATTCTACTCTTTATACTATACAGTCTTCTTAATCAACATGTAACATCCCGATATTTCAACTATTCGCATCCACACATATCGGACTTGAATTGCTCAAAATATCAGATTGTTAATTTATATTTGGCAAAACTCAGCATATACAGTAAATAAATAAATCACAAAATCACAAACACAGAGTGATAAAACAATAAACAGCGGAAACAAAAGAATAGTAGTTCATGAAGCTACTAAATATATATAACAAAGTGAAAACCAAATACAACAGAAGTCTCGAATACATAGAAGTCTCAATATAATAGTCAAATAACAAAATCTGAATATATCACTGGAGTCAACTGAACAACTGGAAGCTGAATAGATATAGATGGATCTCCAAGCGAAGCTCCAACTCCAAAGGTGAGTCTCAAATGTTGTGGCACTCAGTATGACCCGAGCGTAAAGCAAACACAAAACACTCGAGTCAGGATTAACATTCTTATATCAATAAATCCAACTCAAGTGAAATATCAATTGAAATACAAGTAACTCAAAGGATGTTTGGGATAACCATCCTCTAAGGATCCGTGGAACTATCTACTATGTACTACAATATGATATTATAATATGTCTACAGTAAAGTAAACTATTAAAATAGCGTTAAGGCGTTACCCATATCCCTCTTAACACATTTTTATATATTCCCATAGTCTATACAGTACCGTAACTTCCCGTAAACTGGGCTTATCAAAGGGCACTCCATAGGTATGGTACAAAACAAACTCGTAGTGGTCTCGATAAGGTACGTTACACGTCACAACTAGGCAATGCCAGGGTAGATATACGAATTACACTTCCGAGATGGTGGTAACGCATAGCCGCAGCTACCGCCCACCTTGATCCACACTCCCAAATCAAAAGTGCGCACGAAATCAATCACAAAGTAATAGAATGGCAATCGAAGAAGTGTGTTCGATCGGAGGAGCTACCTCACTTGGCCCATCGATTGCTCCTGTTTTAGCCACCTTAAGCTAACTCACGAGAGTCAGGTCCACGTATATACCTCAAATAGAACGTCGCCACCATCCTACTTCTCCACCACGTACACAGTTGTTAAAGTGGTTTTCGGTATTGGAAGAGAGTATGACAATAACTGATCTCGGTCTCTTTAACAACCAACCGTTATTATAACACCGTGGTCATTTCAAAATAGTTTATACTTCAAAACCGAAATATCATTTCCATTTCAAAACCATATCAATATGATATCGTTTCACTTTAAATATATTCAGTTCCAAAATCATAGCACTTCAAAGTTATAACACTTTCGAAATTATAAAGCTTAGAATTTGTAACACTTTGGAAATCATAACACTTGATAACATAATACTTTGAAATTCATAACTTTGAAATCATAACTTCCCACTTGAACAGTTTAGATATTAATAATAGTATATAAAATAAAATAGTTTATAAAATAAAATAGTTTATATAAAAAAAGTTATAAGTTAAAATAGTTTATATGAAAATAATTAGTATATTAAAATAGTTTATATTAAAAATTTATAAAGTAAAATTTATAAATAGTTTTAAATATAATTTAAAAATACTTTATATAATAAAGCTTCCTCAAATTTCACAAATCGATTCAAATCAACTCGAATTCAAAAATTCAAATTTAATTCAATCTCAATTCATCAATTTCAATTCAATTCAGTTCTCAATAAACCCTTTCAAATTATATCGACTTCGAATACAGATTTAAACCACAAAATAAACCATTCAGTTTCAATATATTTCAAAGCTTTAAATATTCCACATTTCCAAAACTAAGTTTGATAATTTCATATATATATCTAAATTTAACTTCATTATTATTCAGTTTTGAAATATTCACTTAATCAATCCAATATCATTTAAATAAACTTTAAATTATATTTGAAATAAACTAGATATTCCTTCAATTTATTTAAACTTGAAATATTCAATTTATCACTTTAAATCAAATCAAGTTATAGAATCATATCTTTAATCTCAACTTCAATAGGTTTCAAATCGATTTTAAAATTAATATAACTCTCAAAAGAATACGATTTCAAATTAAATTAATTTTATCTTCCCAACTTTAATTTATTCAAATTATTATAAAATCTATTTTAAAAATATAATTTGAAATAAATAATTAAACATATTATATATTAATCAAGTCAAACTTATTATTAAACTTAAATCTTATTATTAAACTTATTTTATGTTAAAACTTATTTATACATATTTTAAAATAGTAAAATTATAAGTAAATTCTTAAAATTTATAATTTCAAAACTAACTTATAATTTTAAAATTTTCAAAACATATAATTTTAAAAGTCAAGAATTTAACTATATATAAAATAACATTTATATATATAATATTTAAAAATCAATATTTATATAAAACCATATATTTCCCTTCAAAACCATGGAAATCATTTCAAAATATTTATATATAGACCAACGGTGTTTGTATATAATTTTCTTCACTATGATCAAGTGATACAGATATTTATCATTTCAATCGGCAATTTAAATATTTACGGGTATATAACTTTTCAACCCGCAATCCCAAATTCAATTCAATGAAAGTCGCTTGGGTTTATCATTTCAACCCCTAACGATTTTCTCCTATTCTACAAGATCGTTCGGGTATGTATCATTTCAATCCATAGGGAATTCTATACTAACATGGAACTTGCAGAGTGAGAAGAGTAATGATAATAATATAACATATCATCAACAGGCATATATCATCAATAACAAATAAAATATAAATAACATATCATGGTGTCAGATGTCACAGGTGAACAGTTACAGATAGTGGCATATCATATATATAGCAATTTAAATAACTAACAACAGCATATATGAATTGTCGTTTCAATTGAAATCACATTTAGTAAATATAAGAACGTTAATCGTGAGTGATTGCTCGCCTTTCGAGGCTAGAGAGATGAACGGGAATGGAAGCGAATTATGAATCCAAACATGAATTCCAGAGCGAAACAAGATGGGCACGAATTCGACGATCAAAGCAAGGCTGGAATCGATGAGAACAATCAATCAAAACAAGATGGGCACGAATTCCAGAGCGAAACAAGATGGGCACAAATTCGACGATTAAACTTATATAAACTAACATATTATACTTTAAAATCCATATTTATAAAAATCAATATTAAACTTAAAACACATACAAAATAAAATCAAAATCTATATATATAATTTTCTTCTAAGAGTCAATATTTCAATGAACATATGCAGAACTTATCCAAATATATACATGTTACTCAAACTATATGTAGGCTGGTATTCAAGGAAATATATATTTACATATACATATAAAACTAGCATATAAACTTATACACTTATTATATTATTATTATTATAATTTTTTTTCAATAAGCTTAGTTTATAATAAAATACATATGTAAACTCATAAAGATCCTATATATACTCTTATGCAAACCAATGTCTGTGAACATCAGCTTGTATATATAACTTATAAAAGTTTTTTTTATATGTATACATATATAATCAACAGACTGTATTTCCTATATATAAACATATATATATATATATATACATATATATATACGTACCAGATGTATATCTAACATAACATATATCATGTGACCAACTATATTTAATTATACGTTCAAAACACTAGCAATATATGCAACAAATAGAATGCTAACATAAGTATATACAAATTTAGATACACCAGTACACCAATCCAAAGATATAATATATAAGCTACTAAAAATTGTATACATACTATATATATATATACACACAAATATAGGTGAGCTTCTTCAAACAGACATATGCAGACAAAGGAAGAGATAGCCTCATATTAAAATATACAAAGTACCCATAGATAGTAAAGATATACCTTACTGTTTATATATATATATATAAAACTTATATAAACTTTACACACTTACATTTAAGATCTGTATACATATACTTTCAGATAATAAAATGATATAATATATATATCACAGCAAAACATGCTTGGTTACGTATGCAAGACATAAGGCAAACATGACATAAGCAAGATGTAGATGGAAATATGGCTATTTCATTGAATATATATATATACAATATATATATATATATATATATGCAATATATAGATATATACCGTATACACAGGAGTGAATGAGGTAGCCAAGTAAGGTTTTTCATTAGAAAAGCATGCTGGGATGGCGAGATTGGATCACGTGCTTAGGCTTGCGGTGGTGAGTTAGCGCAAAGCGGCGGTGAGCTTCGGTGGAGGCTGGGCGAGTTGATGGTCGATAATAGTGGAGAGGAGGGTGGATGTTGGCCAGAGGAGGATGGAGATTAGCACGTCAGAGGTGAACGGGAAAAGAAGTGGCACGCGAGAGAGAGAGAGTATGTGCGTGAAGCTCGGGTGGAAGGGAAGTGTAACAACCCTAGATTCTTGTATATTATTTAAATTGGACTTTCTTTTATTTTTAAATTATTTTAAATTTTTTTTAAACATTTCATTTTAATATATAAATGATGATTATTAAGTGAATTATAGTTTCAAACTAGTATAAATTGGATATTTCACTGAAAAGTGAAATTCTGGTCAAACTGTTCAATCTTTGACTTTTAAAATTCAAATTTAAATTATATAAAATCTTAAATTTTATCTTTTATTATGAAAATAGATGTAATAACTTGAACACTGCTTTTTGTTTCGTTGAAAACGGAGTTAAACTGTAAAAGTTATGTATATTTCAATATTGAGTGCAATTTGTTTTATTCTGCAATTTTGTTGTTTTAAATTTGTATAAATTATATTTTCTTTATCATATTCTATTTTAATATGTGTTAATATGTTATTTTATGTATATTTTTATCTTTTAATAATTTTAAAGTGATAATATAATTTGTCCAAAGTTTACTTGAATTTATTTCAATTTATAATGCCTAGTTTACATTTTTCTGCTATTTTCTTCAATAAAATTATATTTAATTAAAATTTATTTATTTATTTTGTGAATTCATTTTTATTTTGTGTTCTTATCTTTATTTATAAATACTTTTCAAGTACATAAAAATTTTCCAAAGTTCATTGCATTTATTTTTAAAATTTCTAGACTAGTTTGCAATTTTGTGCTATTTTCTTATTTAACCTTATATAATTAATAAATATTTATATATATTTTATATTTTGTTATATTTTCGAATTTGTGACTGAATGTATTATTATTTTCAGTAATATAAACTTATATAAAGAAATTAAAAGAAATTTGAAAGGTTATGACTTTTGATTTGCCTAAGGCCTTTTATCTTCCAACCTTTCACATTTGTAACTTATCTTTTCATCAATTAGCCTTTACTATCCACATCTTTCAGCTGCATACTCTATTTTCTATTCACGTACATTCATTTTTATTTCTGAAACAAAAGAATTTTGGCCATGGCTATTGAGGAAAGTTTGGGTAATGATTTTCAACTTTTTCTTATTCTTTTTCTACGTGTTTACATTAATTTTTGCACTTGCTCTCTTCTTCTAGGCTTGGCTCCTCCTCCTCCACCTCTGACCTGACCTCCACCCTCTGCCACATCAACCACCACCACCTGAACACCAGGCCAAGCTCACATAGCCTCTGGCGGAACCCTATTGTGGCCTAGAGGTGTTGTAATTTGCCTTGTATATGTTGCCTTGTAGTTGAATTGATGCACCTATATTCATCACCTTAATGTCCATGTTTGGCCAACCCTTACCAACCCAAAACCAGATCCAAACCCACTCCTTAGCCATGCATTTCAGATCTGGAGCTGAAGCATAGATGGTAGGAAGCATGTGCAATCACTTTGGCTTTGGTTCATGCATTCATTTCTAACATTGTTTTATTGAATTTTGGGTTGAAAACTCATGTTGTCTATATTTGTTTTGTTTGAATGTGACAAGAAAATTGATCTTTGGCTCTCCCATCTCAAATCATATTCGTGTTGTCGTGCTTTCGTGCATCTGGAAATCTTTGTTGTGTGTTTGTGGTCGTCATCTCCAGCTTAAACAGGTGAGTAAATCTCACCAGACTAATATGTACTTATATAGTTGATAAACTGACATCACTTGAATCTGTAAATGTATATCATTCTGTTATAACTGTTATATTATAGTCATATAATGTTCACACCTGTATTTACACATGTTATACCATATGTTACTGTTATATCATGCTATTCTGTTATTTATATCAGTTTATCAAACTACAAGTTCCCTATAGATTAGGTTCACTATGGGTTGAAATGATACATACCCGAACGGACTTTAGAATAGGGAAAGATCGTTATGGGCTGAAATGATAAGCCTGAGCGACCTTTTATTTATTTTATTTAACTTGGGATTGCGGGTTTGAAATGATAGAACCCGGTTTTCTTTGTAAATTACGGATTGAAATGATACATATCCGTATCACTTGACCTAGGCTAGAAAATTATATACAGACCCGTGGTTTACATATTTTTCTAAAAATTTTAAAATATTTTAGAAATGTAAATATTATGATATTTTGATTTAAACTTTATAAAAATGATTTCAATAAATATTGTGATTTTCTACAAATTAAATAAGTGAATTAAGTAGATGGTGAAGTAGAATTTGAAATATAAGTAAATTTTGGAATTTATGGTTTTGTTTATAAATGGAATTTATGTAAAGTAAGAATATATGACAAAGTTGATTTAAAAGATGAATTTAATAATCTTTATTAAGTAATAATAATTTTAAAAAAAGACTTAATGATTTTGTATAAATTAAAATATGAAATATGAAATAAATGAATGTTTAAGTTGAATTTTTTGAAATATAACTTAAATTGGGAAATGGTGAATTTTGTTAAAAGTGAAATTTTAATTAAGTAAAATAAATGGAAATAAGTTATATTTTGGAAATTTAAACTTAGTTGTTAAGCTAAGAATTTAATTAAAGAAATGAAAATTTAATTGTTATTTAATTTGATTTTTGTATGGAAATTTGACTTTATAAAATCATAGAAATAAAGGTATTTAAATGATTGTTTTTAAAATGTGAAAATATATGATTTTATAAGTTAAAATGATTTATATTAAAAGTTAATTGTTTGTGAAATCGTAATTAAACTCTGAATTTGATTTGACGGCATTTTTGAAATATAATGTAAAGATATTACAACATTAGTAAATGCTGTAGTTGTTTTAAATGAACCAAATAGCAAATTTGAACTAAAGTTATTATAGCACTTTGTTAGTGCTATAGTTTTTAAATTTAACTAAAATTTCAATTGAAACTAAATTAAGATGTTACATCATTTTTTAATGCTGTCTTTTGTTAATGAACTGTTTTAAAACATAACATTACGTAGCATTTCCTAAGTGCTGCAAAAATTGAATTTTCTTTGTTTAATAAATTCAAATGAATAAATGATCTTTGAAAAAGATTAAATTTTTGAAATTTAATATTTAATTATTAAATATAATGGATTGACTTTAAATGATTTAAATGGAATAGTTGATTTGGGAAATACAACTATTTTGAAATGTGATTAAATGATATTTTGAGATGAATTTGAAATGATATTAAATCTTGGAATAAATAATTGAAGTTTATATTAGTATGAAAAATATTTTGTTTACTTTTAATTTGAATCTATTAAAAAAATATTGGACTTATGTAATATAGGATATTAAAGCTTTGGAATTTATTTTATAATTTGAATAGTTATTTTGTGGATTAAATCTATATTTGAAATTTATAAGATTTGAAATGGTCTATGGAAATTTAATTGAAAAAAATGATTGAATTGAATTGAAACTTTGGAAATTTTAATACTTGATTTGAAGGTATAATAATTACACTTTTAAATAGTTTAAATGAATTATTTTGATTGAAATATAAACTATTTAAAAGGGTGACTTGAAATGATAATAAATGAATGATATCTTGAATTTAAAAAAGGTATTTAAAGTTGAATATTTGGATTTGAACTCAAATAATGATTTGAAATGAAGTTTTGAAAGGATATGATATTTTGATATACTAAAATGATTTGAAATGAAGTTTTGAAAGGATATGATATTTTGATATATTAAAATGATTTGAAATGAAGTTTTGGAAAGATATGATATTTTGATATATTAAAATGATTTGAAATGAAGTTTTTAAATGATATGATATTTTAAATATATTGAAATGGTTTGGAATTGATTTAATCTTTATTTTGATAAAGATTTGGATTTCAAATGATATTCTATTTTGAAGTATAAACTGTTTTAAATTATAACCACGAGTTATAATAACGATTGGTTGTTAAAGAGACCAGGATCGGATATGGACATACTCTCTGTCGATACCGAAAACCACTTTAACAACTGTGTACGCGGTGGAGTTTCCAGAATGAAGTAGGATGGTGACGACGATCCTAAGGTATATACGTGGACCCAACTCCCGTGAGTTGGCATAAGGTGGCTAAAACAGGAGCGATCTCGGACTAGTGAGGTAGCACCTCTTATCGGACACACTTCTTCGATACCATTCTATTACTTGTGATTGATTTGGTGCGCACCCTTGATTTGGGAGTGTTGTTCGAGGTGGAGCGGTAGTGGATGCTATGCATTTCCATCAGTCCATGTGCATAATTGGTATATCTACCCTGGCATTGCCTTGTGTGCCGTGTCACCTACCATATCGAGCTTTACTACGAGTTTCTATTTGTGTCGTACCTATGGAGTATCTTCTCGTAGCCTCTCAGGGTATGTAGGTACTGTGTAGACTATTGGCATATTACGTGTTAAGGTGGAAAATGTAAAGCCTTAACGCTATTTAAAAGTAGGTTTATTTTATGATTAGACATTATTATAATAGCGAATATTACTACATAGTAGATAGTTTAACGGATCCTTAAAGAATGGGCGATCCCAAGCATTCTCTAAGTTACTTGTACCTTATTACAGTTCAATTGACTTGGTTTACATTATATAAGTATATATTGTCCTGACTCGAGTGTTTTGTGTTTTGCTTTACGCTCGGGTCAGCCTGAGTTATTCACAGATTTGGATTTCCACTCTCTTGGAGATTTGAATCGCTGGAGATTATTTGCTTGTCTTGTCCTATCTATTTCAGTTCCGTTGTTCTACTCAGCTTGTACTTGGTTATTTTATTGAGACTTCTGTTGTACTCTATTTCTTCTGCTATATCTTATGTAACTCTGATATATTTATGTAGTAGCTTCATGAACTACTATTTCTTTTACTTCCGCTGCATTATTTTTCTCTGTGTCTATGATCTGTGATTTTATTTATTTACTGTATATTCTGAGATTTGCCAAATTTTATTTACAATGCGGTATTTTGAGCAATTCAAGTCCGACATGTGAGGGTGCGAATGGTTGAAAATATCGGGTCGTTACAGTTGGTATCAGAGCTTTGGTAGCTCTAGGCAAAACTTAGAATGAATTGTAAATTTATTTACAGAATCACTTTCATTCGAGCTTGAATCTCTTCCTTTTGATTTGAATTTCCTTTGAATTTTGGAACGTTCCCTGCGGTTCCATAATCCATTCTTGCCCCTCACTATTCATCTTCTTTTGATTCTGGAGTATTCCATAATTCCACTTCGAATGATCTTTATAGTGAATTGGCAACCTCGCCAATATTCTAATGACTTGTAAAAAGGGGAAAACTCCTTTACAATTTGCATCGATTCACCAGAGATTTATATCTATCCTTGGTTTAGATGCTAATATCTTTTGTTATTCCAAACTCTATCTCTTGAGATCGTAGATTTACCCCAGAAAATCCACATTGAACTTATTCTTTAAAGTCAAGGTTGACCCGGTTAAGGTTGTCCGCGATTTATTTAAGCTTATCCATCTTCATATTTTGTTAATTAATCATATTGTCTTTTGTTTCCAAAATATCTCCAAACATTTTGAATTTTTACTTGTAAACCTATGTTTCTTTTATATATTGTGTTGTTTGAGTTGTTGATGTTGATTTGGGTTTCCGATCGATTCGTCTGATCAACGCTATCGATAGGATTTATAAACACTTTGACAGAACAAACTGACACAATATTATTTTAAAATTTGGTTAATGAAATAAATTTTGATATAAGTAAATATTATGGAACTTAATAAATTGATTTAAATTGATTATTTGAAATGATAATACTTGATTTATCATTCTATAAATGAATTTATAAATAGTTGTTTATAAATTTGATTTAGGAACTGAAATGAATTTAAATCAAAAATTTGAGAATTTAATTTTTGATGGTTTCAAACCTTGTGTTTAAAGTTTTAAAAGGGATATATTATTTAAAGTATTTTAGAATAGAAATTTGTTTCCAAAGAATTTTAAAGTTTAAAATTTTGTGCTCTTCTCTTTGTCGCTGGAAAATAATTTCGGTGATGACTGCAGCATCATCGACATTCATTTTCGAGTTTTGAAGTGAAGAGACCATTCTGTAGTCTTGCTACAGCTTTGTTTTGGAAAAAAGTTTAATTGATTTAAATTTCTAAAATATGATTTGATTTATAAAATATATAGATATATGATTTAAATTGATTTGACATATTATGTACATATATTTATTTACCTCTAAATGATTTGAAGGGAATCAGAAATTTAATTCTTACATTTTATCTTAAAGAATAATTGAAAGGATTGAATTAAAATGTTTATATTGTATATTAATTTTAGAAAGATTTATTTGTATAATTCTCAATTGCGTTCCAATATAACTTACCTTAATTTTTAGAAGTTAACAATGTAATTGGATAATATACAATATAAAAGATTTTTATAAATAAAATTTGAGTGGTTATAATAAATATTATACACTTAAATTTAGTTATAAAAGGATTAACAGAGGTAAATATACTAAAAGGTTAATTGAATAATTTACAATACAAATGATGTTAAGGGAATTAGGATTAAATTAAAACAGTTATAATAAGTGTAAGTATATTTAACATAGGTGATAAAATAGATTGAGAGGGATAAATTTAATTTTAATTAGGAATAAAGAAGAATTAAATTTATTAAGTACATTATGAGTATAATAAATGATTTTGCAAATCCATGATTTTTGAAATTGTTAGTTTAAGAAAATTTGATGATAAGATAATGAAATTAGAGATAGTAAGATTTATTTAACTTGTGTAAAATTAATTATCAATTTAAGCCGAAACCATGGAAATTTCAAACCTATTATCTTATTCTGTTTTTCAAACTTATTATCTTATTTTGTTTTCAAACTGTCTGTAGTTGTTCTTATTTTCCTCATCTTGCTACAGACTGGTATAGGCATCTTTCTATAGTCTTTCTGTTTAGAAATCTTCCAATAATCCTTGATAACCTTTGATACTTATTTTAATCTGAGCATTGCTTACCATCTCCACCTTCTTAAACTTACATATAACAATAGTTGTCTGGTATAATCTCAATCTCCTTGTCATCCTGTCTTAATCTTATTTCACTAATTTTTTTTTCTGTGTTGTACCGTACTTCATTCCTTTTCGGGGACGAAAAGTATTGAGTGGGGGAGAGTGTAACAACCCTAGATTCTTGTATATTATTTAAATTGGACTTTCTTTTATTTTTAAATTTTTTTTTTCAAACATTTCATTTTAATATATAAATGATGATTATTAAGTGAATTATAGTTTCAAACTAGTATAAATTGGATATTTCACTGAAAAGTGAAATTCTGGTCAAACTGTTCAATCTTTGACTTTTAAACTTCAAATTTAAATTATATAAAATCTTAAATTTTATCTTTTACTATGAAAATAGATGTAATAACTTGAACACTGCTTTTTGTTTCGTTGAAAACGGAGTTAAACTGTAAAAGTTATGTATATTTCAATATTAAGTGCAATTTGTTTTATTCTGCAATTTTGTTATTTTAAATTTTTATAAATTATATTTCCTTTATCATATTCTATTTTAATATGTGTTAATATGTTATTTTATGTATATTTTTATCTTTTAATAATTTTAAAGTGATAATATAATTTGTCCAAAGTTTACTTGAATTTATTTCAATTTATAATGCCTAGTTTCCATTTTTCTGCTATTTTCTTCATTAAAATTATATTTAATTAAAATTTATTTATTTATTTTGTGAATTCATTTTTATTTTGTGTTCTTATCTTTATTTATAAGTACTTTTCAAGTACATAAAAAGTTTCCAAAGTTCATTGCATTTATTTTCAAATTTTCTAGACTAGTTTGCAATTTTGTGCTATTTTCTTATTTTAACCTTATATAATTAATAAATATTTATATATATTTTATATTTTGTTATATTTTCGAATTTGTGACTGAATGTATTATTATTTTCAGTAATATAAACTTATATAAAGAAATTAAAAGAAATTTGAAAGGTTATGACTTTTGATTTGCCTAAGGCCTTTTATCTTCCAACCTTTCACATTTGTAACTTATCTTTTCATCAATTAGCCTTTACTATCCACATCTTTCAGCTGCATACTCTATTTTCTATTCACATACATTCATTTTCATTTCTGAAACAAAAGAATTTCGACCATGGCTGTTGAGGAAAGTTTGGGTAATGATTTTCGACTTTTTATTATTCTTTTTCTACGTGTTTACATTGATTTTTGCACTTGCTCTCTTCTTCTTGGCTTGGCTCCTCCTCCTCCACCTCTGACCTGACCTCCACCCTCTGCCACATCAACCACCACCACCTGAACACCAGGCCAAGCCCACATAGCCTCTGGCTGAACCCTATTGTGGCCTAGAGGTGTTGTAATTTGCCTTGTATATGTTGCCTTGTAGTTGAATTGATGCACCTATATTCATCACCTTCAAGTCCATGTTTGGCCAACCCTTACCAACCCAAAACCAGATCCAAACCCACTCCTTAGCCATGCATTTCAGATCTGGAGCTGAAGCATAGATGGTAGAAAGCATGTGCAATCACTTTGGCTTTGGTTCATGCATTCATTTCTAACATTGTTTTATTGAATTTTGGGTTGAAAACTCATGTTGTCTATATTTGTTTTGTTTGAATGTGACAAGGAAATTAATCTTTGGCTCTCCCATCTCAAATCATATTCGTGTTGTCATGCTTTCATGCCTCTAGAAATCTTTGTTGTGTGTTTGTGGTCGTCATCTCCAACTTAAACAGGTGAGTAAATCTCACCAGACTAATATGTACTTATATAGTTGATAAACTGACATCACTTGAATCTGTAAATGTATATCATCCTGTTATAACTGTTATATTATGATCATATAATGTTCACACCTGTATTTACACATGTTATACCATATGTTACTATTATATCATGCTATTCTGTTATTTATATCAGTTTATCACACTGCAAGTTCCCTATAGATTAGGTTCACTATGGGTTGAAATGATACATACCCAAACAGACTTTAGAATAGGAAAAGATCGTTATGGGCTGAAATGATAAGCCTAAGAGACCTTTTATTTATTTTATTTAACTTGGGATTGCGGGTTTGAAATGATAGAACCCGGTTTTCTTTGTAAATTACGGATTGAAATGATACATATCCGTATCATTTGACCTAGGCTAGAAAATTATATATAGACCCGTGGTTTATATATTTTTCTAAATTTTTCAAAATATTTTAGAAATGTAAATATTATGATATTTTGATTTAAACTTTATTAAAATGATTTCTATAAATATTGTGATTTTCTACAAATTAAATAAGTGAATTAAGTAGATGGGGAAGTAGAATTTGAAATATAAGTAAATTTTGAAATTTGTAACAGCCCAAAATTTTTACAAGTATTTTATTCATTTATTTAAAGACTTTGGCTTTTGATTTCTTAAAAATCTAATTTTGTAAATTTTCTTGTATTGATTGTTAATCAATCGCCCAAATTTTTATTAAAAATAAACATGTGCATCTTCGCATCTCCAGTGAAATTGTGTAGTGGTTTATTGCAGGGAGAAACATCCTTTATTGATAGTTTCATTTTGTCGAATGCATGCTTGAATAGGATATTTACTAAGCTTCCAGTATCTACTAGAATTCGGAAAACTTCGGCTGGACCGAGCCGGGCAGAGATAACTATGGGATCCATGTGAGGGTACTACCTTCCCTCTAGGTCACGCCTACTGAATGTGATGTCATCATTCTCTTTCCGCTTCAGGTGGCGTTCTTCTATAATAGAATTAACGCAGTCTTCATTGGTTCTAAGTGACTTTCCATATCTTTCCATTTCTGCCCAGCTTCTGTCGGCGATGTGTGGTCCTCCCGAGATGGTATGGACTACTATCTTCTCTTGACTGGAGCCGCTAGTGTTGCGATTTCCTTTGCTTATCTCTGGGGAGGGTAGTCTTGGTTTCTCATTGGCAAGAGCTGGAGTCCTGTTCTGACCTTTTACATAGTGTTCCAGTCTCTTCCTTCTGATGTGTTCTTCAATCAAGTCCCGGAGATGATGGCATTCATTGGTATCATGCCCATGAGATTCGTGGAAGCGGCAGAACTTTCCAGATTTTAATGCGTTATCTGATTCCTTCTTGTATGGTGGGCGTTTGTATCTAACTTCGTCTTGGGTGGCAAGGAAGATGTTTTCGATGGTTTCGTTCAAAGGAGTGTAAGCGTCGAATCTCGGTCCTGGCCGATATAGGCGCTTTTCTCCCTTCTTGCCCCCAGTATTGTCTCTAGAATCATTTCTTTGAACATCCTTCGCTACAGCAGGCGTGTTGTCGTGAGCTGCCTTACTTTGTTGCCCTGACTGCCCCTCAGTGACAGCGTCTTCAAGCCTCATATATTTCCCGGCTTCATGGAAGAAATCAGGTAAAGTAGCTGGTTTTTCTTTTGTCAATCTTCTAGAAAATTTAGTATCTGGATGCACACCACTACAGAGGGCCATTAAGACAAGCTTCTCATCGGCATCTTGGACTGCGGCCGATGCAGCATTGAATCAGGTTAAATATTGCTGCAGCTTCTCTCCAGGTTTCCGTTTGATACTGGATAAGGAATAGGCGTCCTTGGGTTGTTCCACATGAATGCGGAACTGACTGATAAACTTTTCTTTCAACATCTCCCATGAGCTGATGGATCCTTGGGGTAGATGGCAGAACCAGGAGGTAGCTAGATCTGCTAAGAATAGAGGAAAGCATTTGCACAGTACTCCCTCTGTTGCCCCGCTCATGAGCATATGCTATGTGTATCTCTGCAAGTGTACAACGGGGTCGGAGGTTCCTTTGTAAGGTTCCATTGTTGGCATTTTCCATTCTCGGGGGGTGATAGCAATTTCGATATTGCGGGTGAAGGGGCTGGTTACCCTAGCGCCTATCCCTCGATCTCTTTGATCCCGTTGGACGCACTCTCTGAACAAGCGTGCCATCCTTTCATCAGAATTTGGAGCAGATAGAAATGAGTTCGGTTCTGTTCTGTGGGATTGATTCCGTCCAGATGACCTGTATGGATGGTATCGCCTATCGTTCCTAATATTTTCCAATGTTTGCCTTTGGTCTTCTGGGAGCATGTTAGGGTCAGCTACAGTTGGCCCTTGCCTTGATCTTCCCCTGCTTGGTTCTGATCTAAGCACTTCCTCGGGTCCAACTTTGGGCTGGACTCTAGCTCGGCCCCGTTCATTGGTGTTTCCGTGGTTAGGCAGTATGACAGGCTCAGCTACAGTTGACCTCCGTCCGGTACCTCCCCCGTTGGGTTCGGTTCCAAGCGTTTCCTCAGGCCTAACTTCGGGCTGAGCTCGGTCTCGGCTCCTACCATGGCCGCTTCTGTTGTTAGCTCCTTCGAAGAAGGAAGATCTTTGTTGTCTCTGAGATCCTCCAGACTGGGACTCACCCCATGATTCAGTGTTGCGGTTGGACTCTTCAGCATCCCTTAAGCGTGACATGAGATGGTCTACCAAGGCTTCCTGCTGGGATGTGAAGCGGTTAGTCACTTCAGCCACAACCCTGTCTAGATCTGCCCTAGTAATTGATGCCGGCTGTTCTGCGGCAGGGGTGGTGGGATTTGCCTGACCTTCATTTGGTACTGCTGCTGGAAGGGGACGATTTACTTGATCTGTGACCACTGGATCTGGAAGACTGCTGGTTGCGATGTTTTTTCCTTTGTTAACATCTTTCTTCTGCTTGGGAGGCATGTTTTCCAAGCAATGAACGACGCTGTTAGGAAGAAGGTTAAGTGGGAGAAGCTGAAGCTTCGAGCTTCTTATTCTCAGTGAAAGCACCAAAAATGTTTGCACAAAAAATGGACAAACACCTCCAAGTCGTATGATTTAATTGATTTTATGTTGTTCTTAGTGATTTGGGTGATTTATGCAAATATATGAAAAGCAGGGACTAAACTGTAAAAGACACGCAGATTTATAGTGGTTCGGCCAGAATGTGCCTACGTCCACTTGATGTTATTCTCCTTTTCTATTCAAATTACAAGCACAAAGCTTTGATACAAGTATATGAAAGTTGTTTGAAAGTTCTATCCGTGCTTGAGCTCTCAAACTTGTCCTCCATTGTTGTACCCATGCCCCTGTATTTATAGAGTGAGGCTGGGGGCAGGGGTCTTGGATGTATATAGCTGCTGGTGGGCTTGGGCTGATGTGATCTGGCCTAGCAGTGTTGATCCGGTACGCCTTGGTCCGGTCATGAGTGGATGGAGTTTGGTGAGGACTTGGTTCGGTAGGCAGGGGAAGGAGTTGGTTCGGTAGGCAGGGGAAGGAGTTGGTTCGGTAGGCGAACTTGGTTCGGTGGGCTCTTCCGGTCGAAACTTACTCAACAAAAATCTTGCCCAAAATCTTGCCTTAAATCTTGCACGTGAAAAATTATTCCATCCCTTTGCCTTCCGTGCGTTTCCTCAAATTTAATAAAAATTAAACGCCTTAAATTTTTCTACCGTTCAAACCTTTTATATCTTGCCTTCTCAGTCACGTTATATTTTATAGCCTTGCTCACAAACAAATTTTCCTTACCACAATTTTCTCTTTTGCTTCCATCACAATTTGCGTGGGCATCTCACTGAAGGTAAAGACAGCATGCTTTCTTTTTCATTTTGTTATTTCGTTGTCTCCTTCCATGCTTTGTTTTATTCTTTTTCTTGCCTCCATGCTCGGCCCAGTCACCACCTCCGAACCCCACGCCCCCTACTCCAGCCTAGGCCACCACAAGTCACCGCCTCCAACCCATGACAGACCACTAGTCACCGCCTCTTTCCCCCTACAGACTGGCCTTGCCGTTCCACGTCACCTCTAACCCCATGCCAAGACCAGCCACCAGGTCACGCCTCCAACCCCATGCCAGACCACCACCGAACTCATGCCACCAGAACCCATGCCACCATGAACCCCAGGTCAGACCAAGCCTTCTTGTGCTTGAACCAAAACAGTGAACCCGAAATTCATTTTTTCACTTTTGTAAATTTTGAAGTTATATTTCTACCTAGCCTTGTTTTGAAAGAAAGAAAAAAAAGTGTTTTGTCACCTTTGTATTTTGAAATTTTAGTCTTTATGCCACTGGCCTTTGTTTTGAAAAAAAATGAACAAATTTTGTTTTGTCACCTTGTATTTTGAAGTTATAGTTTTTCCACAGAGCCTTTGTTTTGAAGTCACGGCCAAAATTTCCTCCGAGCCATAGTTTGTTTCGATTTGTTTCCAATTTGCTCTATAAATAAATATTGATGTAATTGACGTGCGCTAGCTTATTCAAATATTTGCTTTATTCTTTTGTTTCAAGATCTAAATCTTGTTGGTGCATCCTCTAAAAACTGATAGTGCTTTACGGGTGCTTTTCGATAGATAGCATATTTCCATTTGAATAGAATCTCCAGCTCCGTAGAGGTGAGTAAATCTCACATGAATATTCATACTTATATGATTGTGAAACGACCACAACTGAATGTGTAGAAAATAAATAAATAAATAAGTAGAAATTGATGTTATAATTACCTGTGATTATTTATATATGATGTTAAACTTGTTAAAATTGCATAACATATCATATGTTATATTTTGTTTTATTTTACTGTTATTCTATTCTGTTAAATCACAGTGCAAGTTCCCTATAGAATAGAATCACTATGGGTTGAAATGATGCATACCCGAACGGACTTTAGAATAAGGTTAGATCGTTATGGACTGAAATGATAAGCCTGAAAGATTTTCAATTTAATTTTATTTACTTGGGATTGCGGGTTTGAAATGATAAAACCCGGATGTTTCTTTGTAAACTACGGATTGAAATGATATATTATCCGTATCACTTGACTTAGGCTAGAAAATATTATACAGACCCGTGGTTATTTTCTGTATTTTTCTGGATACTTTTAAATATTCGTAATAACATTAAATTGATTTAAATTGAGTTTTTAAAATGATTTATTTAGAGTAGAAATGATTTTTCTATGTGATAAATGTAAATAAATGGAAAAATATTGACTTTAAAGTGTAACTTAAATTTGAAAATTTGACTAAAAAGAAAAGATGGAAACTTAAGACTTATTAAATTAAAATGAAAACTAAGTTTTAAATTGGTGGAAAAATGGAGAATTAAATTTAAGTGTTGAAATAAATTGTTTAAAAGAAAAATGGGAATTGACACACTTGAATTTAATAAGTGAACTTTGTAAATTTTTGATTTTATTTGTAAAACTTCTCTTTAGAAATCATAAGTTAAAGGTTTTAAATGAACATTTTTAATGTGAAAATTTATGATTTTTATAAGTTTAAATGATTTAAATGGAAGTTTATTTATGGCTGGAATTGCACTTAAAACCTGGAAATTTAATTTATAGCACTTCAGAAATGCTACCATTTCTGGAAATGAACCAATTCTGAACTAAGTAGAATCTGCAGCACTTGTTAAGTGATGTGGTTATATAAATGAACCAAAAGACTAAATTGAACTAAGGCTATGATAGCACTTGGTAAGTGCTGTTGTAGCAGGGACTAAAATTTAACCTGAAATTAATAAAGGGGCTACTTTAGCACTTGTTAAGAGTTGCAGTAGGCTGAAATATGATTTTTTTTAAAACTGAACTGTTATAGCAGTTTATAAATGCTGTCTTTGCTGAATTAAATTGTTTTCAAATATAACTTACCGCAACACTTTTTAAATGCTGTGAAAGCTGAAAATTTAATGTTTTATTGTTTTTAAGCGAATAAATGAATTCAGAAAGGATAAATTTTTGGGAATTTAATATTTGATTTAAAAGAATAATGACTTTGTTTTTAAATGGTTTAATTTGAAGTATTTTTGATATAAATTGTTTTAAATTTATAACCACGGGTTATAATAACATTTGGTTGTTAAAGAGATCAGGATCGGATATGGACATACTCTCTGTCGATACCGAAAACCATTTTGACAACTGTGTACGCGGTGGAGTTTCCAGAATGAAGTAGGATGGTGGCGACGACCCTAAGGTATATACGTGGACCCAACTCCCGTGAGTTGGCATAAGGTGGCTAAAACAGGAGTGATTGACGGACCAAGGAGGTAGCACCTCTGATCGGAAACACTTCTTCGATACCATTCTATTACTTGTGATTGATTTGGTGGCCACCCTTGATTTGGGAGTGTTGTTCGAGGTGGGCGGTAGTGGCTGCTATGCGTCACCACTAGTCCGGATGCGTAATTGGTATATCTACCCTGGCATTGCCAAGTTGTGCCGTGTCACCTACCATATCGAGCTTTACTACGATTTGTGATTTCTCCCGTAGCCTGTGGAGTATCGAGGGTAGCCCCATTTTGGGAGTATGCTAATACTGGATAGACTACTGGGACTATTACGTGTTAAGGGGAATATTGGGTCACTCCTTAACGCTATTTAAAAGTATGTTTACTTTATTATTAGACATTATTATAATAGCGAATTTTACTACATAGTAGATATTTTAACGGATCCTTAGAGAATGGGCGATCCCAAGCATTCTTTAAGTTACTTGTACCCTTATTACAGTTCACTTGAGTTGGTTTACATTGTATAAGTATGCATGTCCTGACTCGAGTGTTTATGTTTTATTTTACGCTCGGGTCAGCCTGAGTATCAGTTGGACTTCATCTTCCCGGAGCTAGGACTACTGGAGATCATCTTTATCAAGCTGCTATCTGTTTTTGCTATTCAGTTTTTATTTTAGCTTATGTAATTGAGACAAATTAATTTTGAATTTTCTGTCGTTGTTCAAACTGTATTGGTTTTAGACTATGTAATTTGTACTTGTTTTGAGACTATGTATTTTATTGGCTTCATGAACCACTATGGTTATTTTTAAATTCCGCTGCGAGTTATTCTGATATTTCCGTGTCTGTGATTCTGTGAATGATTTTATTTGCTCCAAATTTTATTACAATCTGTTATTTTGCATTATTCAAGTCTGACATGTGTGGATTATTGTCGATTTGAATGGTCCAAAATAGTGGGTCGTTACATTTGGTATCATAGCCAGGTTTTAGGCAAACCTTAGCCTATGGAGCAAAAAACTCATTAGAGATAGGGTAGAAATACCCTAGAATGAGTGAAATCAAACTCAGAATCATTTCTTTGTGAGTGAACGTATTTTCAAAGTATAAAATGATTTTTAAAATGATTTTAAATGATTTTCAAATGATTTTTCAAAGATTATTTTGATATAAAATTTCTTGTTTTAAAAATTTTCTAAACTTCCTTCTTTCCGTATCTACCTTGTTAGAAATTTTGCTATTAGGATATTCATCCAAGTGATCTTATCGTGTCTTGTCTTAGCTTGTCTTTGTCTTCTCTGTACCTTTGTCCTAAATTCATTTTTGATATTTCCAGGATGAACCGTGGAAATGCTAGAGGTAGGGGTCGCGGTACTGCCCCAGCTCCTCCACCTGTTGCACCTGTTAGGTTTACTGTTCTTTGCAAGGAATTCTCTCAGCTCGGTGGTACTAAGTTCACCGGTTTAGAGAGTATTATCGAAGCCCAGCAATGGCTACGGAGTTTGGAGAGGATATTTACTGGTCTTGAGATCACTGATGCCCAGAAGCGTCAGTTAGCAGCATGGCAGCTGCAAGAGTCGGCCTTAGATTGGTGGGAGTCTGTTACGGCTCACACTAACGAAGGTGATCTTTCGTGGGAGCAGTTCAGGTATCCTTTGTGTTATCTTGAATTTTCTCCATTTCCTTTTTCTTTTGAATCTATCTTAAGTTCGGTTTCTGTATCTTCTTTCCAGGGAGGCTTTTGTGGCAAAATGGATGCCCGAAGCCGGGAAATCTCAACTTTATCGTGAATTCATGGATCTCAAGCAGGGTACCATGTCTTTTTCAGAGTATGAGCGGAAGTTCAATGAACTTTCCAAATTTGATCCTGGTCTTATCGACACTCAGCTAAAGAAAAATGAGAAGTTCATTGCCGGAGCTCGCCCAGAGTTCTACGATCTTCTTATTTCACATGTTCATGGCACTTTTACTGAGCTCATGGATATGGCTATTCGCTATGAGAACCCTACTTCCAAGGGTCCTGCCGCTTCTGGTGCTCATGTATCACAGTCCTCCTCTGCAAATTCCAAGAAGAGAAAGCCCAACTTCTACCAGCAGAAGAAGAATTGGATCAAGCATACGGGCTTGGGATCTTCAGCATCTTCTCCTTCCCAGAGACACCCTATTGATCTATCCACCATTACCTGCTTCAAATGTGACCAGAAGGGACACTATGCTAATAGTTGCCCTACTTCGGTTAGTGCTGCTGTTCCTCCACCTCAGGTGAACAGGAACAATTTTTGTCATGTTTGTCTTCAGCCAGGTCATTTTAAGAATGACTACCCATTGTATCAGAAAGGGAAGCCATCTGGTGTATTTGCTGTCACATCTGCTTCTTCACCTACTGCACCTACTCCGAGCGATGATCAAGGTACTCTTCAGGGCACCTTTACTTTATTTCATCATCATGTTCGTGTTTTATTTGATACTGGAGCTTCGCATAGTTTTATTTCTGATGATTTGTGTAATAAGTTGGAACATCTCCTTTCTCCTGAGTATGCTTCTGTTCCTCTATGTGTTTCAAATCCTATTGGTGGTCCTGCAAATCTTGATAAGATTTGTAAGCAAGTGAGACTCTTCTATTCTAGTCATAAATTTTCTGGAGATTTCTATGTTCTTGGTTTCGATGCTTTTGATTTGTTGCTTGGAAGTGATTGGCTTGACGGGCATGATGCCCGTATCTCTTATAAATCCCGAATTGTTTCTCTTAAGGATGATCGGGGTAATTCTTTGGTTATTCAGGGTCGTATGCCTCATGATTATGCTGGTAGCTTTATCTTTTCTCTAGATGCTTCTACTGATGATCTTCAGTCGACTCGTGTAGTCAATCTCTACCTCGATGTATTTGGTGAAGTTACTGCTTTACCTCCTAAGCGGGAAATTGATGTCCGCATTGATCTTATTCCTGGATCTCGACCTGTAGTTCTTCCTCCTAGAAGAATGGCACCCCGCGAGAAGGTTGAGTTAAGGAAGCAAATTGAGGACCTGTCTTCCAAGGGTCTGATCAGACCGAGCTATTCTGAATGGGGAGCTGCGGTGGTTTTCATCACCAAGTCCGATGGTTCTCTTCGGATGTGTGTTGATTATAGGGAGTTGAATAAGCTCACTATGAAAAATAGATATCCAATGCCTCGCATCAATGACATGTTTGATCAGCTCTATGGTGCTACTGTTTTCTCTCAGCTTGATCTTGCCACGGGTTTTCACCAGCTCAGAGTTGCTGAGGAAAGTATTCCCAAGACTGCTTTCCATACTGAGAATGGATTCTTTGAATGGTTAGTCATGCCTTTTGGTTTGACTAATGCTCCTGCTTTCTTTGTGGACTTGATGAATCGTGTTTTCCGTGATGTGCTTAATAAATTTGTTCTAGTCTTTGTTGATGACATCCTCATTTTCTCTAAGTCTGAAGAAGAACATGAGTCATATTTGAAATCTGTTCTTGAGACTCTTCGAAATCATCAGTTAAAGGCTAAATTTTCCAAATGCCATTTCTGGAAAGATGAAGTCCGATTCCTCGGGCATATTGTTTCTGGTAATGGAGTTTCGGTTGATCCAGTCAAGATCGCTGCGATCAATGTAAGTTTTTCTTTCCTTCTCTTTCCTTGCCTCATTCAATTTATTCTATCTTTCCTATTATCCTTCTTTTTCCCTATTCTGTGCAGGATTGGGAAACTCCTAAGACTCTTACTGATATCCGTAGTTTTCTGGGCCTTGCTGGTTATTACCGGAGATTCATTGAGAATTTCGCTCGGATTGCTGCACCTCTCACTGCTTTAACTCGGAAGAATGCTAAGTTTATTTGGAGTAATGAGTGTAAGGCCGCATTTAATGAGTTAAAACACAAGCTTACTTCCGCACCAGCTCTTACCGTTCCAAATGGAAATGAGGGATTAACGGTATACACTGATGCTTGTCGAGAAGGTTTGGGAGCTGTTCTGATGCAGGATGGTAAAGTGATTGCTTGTGCTAGTCGACAGTTGAAGACCCATGAAGTAAATTATGCTGCTCATGATCTAGAGTTGCTTGCTGTTGTTTTTGCTTTGAAGCTTTGGAGACATCATCTTTTGGGTACCAAGTTTGAGCTTTTCACAAATCATCAGTCTTTGAAGTATAATTTCTCTCAGAAGGATTTAAATCAGAGACAAGTTAGGTGGTTAGAGTTCCTTGCTTCTTATGACCTCGACATCAACTATACCCCTGGAAAAGCTAATGTTGTGGCGGATGCTTTGAGTAGGAAGAAGGCTTTGTTGTGTCAGCTTATTGTTTCCTCACCTCTTGTGGATCGTATTATGGCTAAGCACGATGAGGATGGGAGGCTTAGATCGATGAAGGAGAATGTTCATAGTAGAGTTGGAGGTAGTAATCTTGATGGCAGTGGTGCTCAGATTGATGATAAGGGTGTGTTAAGGATTAATAATAGGATTTGTGTCCCAAATGTTGATGGATTGAGACAGGAGTTACTTCAGGAGAATCATCAGTCCAGACTTTCTATTCATCCAGGCGTGACCAAGATATATCAGGATATGAAGAAGTTGTTTTGGTGGAGAGGTATGAGGCGTGATATTTCCATTTTTGTTAGTAGATGTGCGACTTGTCAACAAGTCAAGGCAGATCATCAGAAGACCCCTAGTTTATTGCAGCCTCTTGAGATTCCCAACTGGAAGTGGGAATAAGTTTCTATGGATTTCATTGATGGTTTACCGAGGACTAGGAAGGGTAACGAGAGTATCTGGGTTATTGTGGACAGATTGACCAAATCAGATCATTTCATTCCGGTCAAGTCTACCCGTTCAGCTTCTAGTTTGTCTGAGATTTACATGAGAGAAATTGTTCGTCTCCATGGTGTTCCTCTCAGTATTGTTTGTGATCATGATCCTATCTTTACTAGTAGATTTTGGAAAGCCTTTTAGGATTCTTTGGGTACTCATCTGAATCTGAGCACTGCTTACCTTCCACAGACCGATGGTCAAACGGAAAGGGTGAATCAGATTTTAGAAGATCTTCTTCGTGCTTGTGTACTTGATTTTGGAGGATCGTGGGTGGATCATCTCCATCTTGTCGAATCCACCTATAACAATAGTTATCAGGCCAGTATTAAGACGTCTCTGTTTTCTGCACTTTACGGACGACCTTGTAGATCTCCTTCTTGCTGGATTGAATCCGGTAATCGTTTGGTTCTTGGTCCTGAGTGTTTTAGAAGCTTCTGAGAGAGTTGAAGAGATTAAGAGGAAGATGAGGATTGCTCAAGATAGGCAGAAGAAGTACGCTGATCGTCGAAGATGGAGTTTAGAGTTTGCTGTTGGTGATTTGGTTTTCCTTAAGGTCTCTCCCTTAAGGAATGTTATTCGTTTTGGTCATAGAGGAAAGCTTTCTCCTAGGTTCATCGGTCCTTTCCGCATTATGGAAAGAATTGGTTCTCTTGCTTATCGTCTGGATTTGCCCGAGAAATTTTCTGGAGTGCACAATGTATTTCATGTATCTCATCTTCATCGCTATCTGCATGATCCATCTCTTATTATTCAGCCTTCTGCTCTTGATAGTTTGGATATTGAGCCAAATCTGACTGTTGAGAGGAAGCCACTTCGTATCGTCGATCGAGGTACGAAGCAGCTAAGAAGGAAATTTGTCAACCTGGTCAAAGTGCAGTGGAGCACTGATGAACGGGATTACACCTGGGAGATGGAGGAAAGCATTCGTGCTTCGAATCCGGAATTGTTTATTTCATGTACTTTTGCTCTACTGTCTTATCTTTCTTTGTTTTCCTTTTTCGTTCCTTTTCGAGGACGAAAAGTTTTGAGTGGGGGAGAGTGTAACAGCCCAAAATTTTTGCAAGTATTTTATTCATTTATTTAAAGACTTTGGCTTTTGATTTCTTAAAAATCTAATTTTGTAAATTTTCTTGTATTGATTGTTAATCAATCGCCCAAATTTTTATTAAAAATAAACGTTCTGTAATGTTAATTTGAATTAAAAGTGTAACTTTAATAGAAATTTTAAATTTTAAATTTTAAATTTATAAATGCCAAATTTTCATCTTGACCTGTATGCAATTGTGTAACATTTGTTTCACTTTTGTTTTGGTCAGATTTGTTGTATACTTTTAAAAGTTAGTAATAATTAGTGTGAAATGGGAAATTTAACTTTACATTTCTTTTATGTATATTTACATCCGTTTCTTAACTTTATATTAAACAATCAAATTTTATTAATTATGGTATAATAGCTATTAAATTTTTGTTTAAAGTGATGGGTTATTTTCCTAATAGAAACGTTAGTATTTTAAATTCATTTAATAAGAGAAACAAATAACATTTGTACGTTACTTTGGGCATTGCATTTTATGTTCCTTTTGCCTTGATTCTTTGTCCATTTTTGTTTCTAGGCGTTAACATTTCAAGTTTTCAGCCGTATATTCTCTTTTGAGAATTCAAAATCTTGCCCAAAATCTTGCCTTAAATCTTGCACGTGAAAAATTATTCCATCCCTTTGCCTTCCGTGCGTTTCCTCAAATTTAATAAAAATTAAACGCCTTAAATTTTTCTACGGTTCAAACCTTTTATATCTTGCCTTCTCAGTCACGTTATATTTTATAGCCTTGCTCAGAAACAAATTTTCCTTACCACAATTTTCTCTTTTTCTTCCATCACAATTTGCGTGGGCATCTCACTGAAGGTAAAGACAGCATGCTTTCTTTTTCATTTTGTTATTTCGTTGTCTCCTTCCCTGCTTTGTTTTATTCTTTTGCCTGCCTCCATGCTCGGCCCAGTCACCACCTCCGAATCCCACGCCCCCTACTCCAGCCTAGGCCACCACCAGTCACCGCCTCCAACCCATGACAGACCACTAGTCACCGCCTCTTTCCCCCTACAGACTGGCCTTGCCATTCCACGTCACCTCCAACCCCATGCCGAGACCAGCCACCACGTCATGCCTCCAACCCCATGCCAGACCACCACCGAACTCATGCCACCCGAACCCATGCCACCATGAACCCCAGGTCAGACCAAGCCTTCTTGTGCTTGAACCAAAACAGTGAACCCGAAATTCATTTTGTCACTTTTGTAAATTTTGAAGTTATATTTCTACCGAGCCTTGTTTTGAAAGAAAGAAAAAAAGAAGTGTTTTGTCACCTTTGTATTTTGAAATTTTAGTCTTTATGCCACTGGCCTTTGTTTTGAAAAAAAATTGAACAAATTTTGTTTTGTCACCTTGTATTTTGAAGTTATAGTTTTTCCACAGAGCTTTTGTTTTGAAGTCACAACCAAAATTTCCTCCGAGCCATAGTTTGTTTCGATTTGTTTCCAATTTTCTCTATAAAAAAAATATTGATGTAATTGACGTGCGTTAGCTTATTCAAATATTTGCTTTAGTCTTTTGTTTCAAGATCTGAATCTTGTTGGCGCATCCTCTAAAAATTGATCATGCTTTCCGGGTGCTTTTCGATAGATAGCGTATTTCCATTTGAATCGAATCTCCAGCTCCGTAGAGGTGAGTAAATCTCACACGAATATTCATACTTATATGATTGTGAAACGACCGCAACTGAATGTGTAGAAAATAAATAAATAAATAAATAAATAAATAGAAATTGATGTTATAATTACCTATGATTATTTATATATGATGTTAAACTTGTTAAAATTGCATAACATATCATCTGTTATATTTTGTTTTATTTTACTGTTATTCTATTCTGTTAAATCACAGTGCAAGTTCCCTATAGAATAGAATCACTATGGGTTGAAATGATACATACCCGAACGGACTTTAGAATAAGGAAAGATCGTTATGGGCTGAAATGATAAGCCTGAACGATTTTCAATTTAATTTTATTTACTTGGGATTGCGGGTTTGAAATGATAAAACCCGGATGTTTCTTTGTAAACTACGGATTGAAATGATATATTATCCGTATCACTTGACTTAGGCTAGAAAATATTATACAGACCCGTGGTTATTTTCTGTATTTTTCTGGATACTTTTAAATATTTTAAATATTCGTAATAATATTAAATTGATTTAAATTAAGTTTTTAAAATGATTTATTTAGAGTAGAAATGATTTTTCTATGTGATAAATGTAAATAAATGGAAAAATATTGACTTTAAAGTGTAACTTAAATTTGAAAATTTGACTAAAAAGAAAAGATGGAAACTTAAGACTTATTAAATTAAAATGAAAACTAAGTTTTAAATTGGTGGAAAAATGTAGAATTAAATTTAAGTGTTGAAATAAATTGTTTAAAAGAAAAATGGGAATTGACACACTTGAATTTAATAAGTGAACTTTGTAAATATTTGATTTTATTTGTAAAACTTCTCTTTAGAAATCATAAGTTAAAGGTTTTAAATGAACATTTTTAATGTGAAAATTTATGATTTTTATAAGTTTAAATGATTTAAATGGAAGTTTATTTATGGCTGGAATTGCACTTAAAACCTGGAAATTTAATTTATAGCACTTCAGAAATGCTACCATTTCTGGAAATGAACCAATTCTGAACTAAGTAGAATCTGCAGCACTTGTTAAGTGCCGTGGTTATATAAATGAACCAAAAGACTAAATTGAACTAAGGCTATGATAGCACTTGGTAAGTGCTGTTGTAGCAGGGACTAAAATTTAACCTGAAATTAATAAAGGGGCTACTGTAGCACTTGTTAAGAGCTGAAGTAGGCTGAAATATGATTTTGTTTAAAACTGAACTGTTATAGCAGTTTATAAATGCCGTCTTTGCTGAATTAAATTGTTTTCAAATATAACTTACCGCAACACTTTTTAAATGCTGTGAAAGCTGAAAATTTAATGTTTTATTGTTTTTAAGCGAATAAATGAATTCAGAAAGGCTAAATTTTTGGGAATTTAATATTTGATTTAAAAGAATAATGACTTTGTTTTTAAA
Source organism: Allium fistulosum (assembly GCA_030737815.1). Taxonomy (NCBI): domain Eukaryota; kingdom Viridiplantae; phylum Streptophyta; class Magnoliopsida; order Asparagales; family Amaryllidaceae; genus Allium; species Allium fistulosum. The sequence goes on from CM060901.1 coordinate 457,921,430, forward strand.
TGGTTTAATTTGAAGTATTTTTGATATAAATTGTTTTAAATTTATAACCACGGGTTATAATAACGTTTGGTTGTTAAAGAGACCAGGATCGGATATGGACATACTCTCTGTCGATACCAAAAACCATTTTGACAACTGTGTACGCGGTGGAGTTTCCAGAATGAAGTAGGATGGTGGCGACGATCCTAAGGTATATACGTGGACCCAACTCCCGTGAGTTGGCATAAGGTGGCTAAAACAGGAGCGATTGACGGCCCAAGGAGGTAGCACCTCTGATCGGACACACTTCTTCGATACCATTCTATTACTTGTGATTGATTTGGTGGCCACCCTTGATTTGGGAGTGTTGTTCGAGGTGGGCGGTAGTGGCTGCTATGCATCACCACTAGTCTGGATGCGTAATTGGTATATCTACCCTGGCATTGCCTAGTTGTGCCGTGTCACCTACCATATCGAGCTTTACTACGATTTGTGATTTCTCCCGTAGCCTGTGGAGTATCGAGGGTAGCCCCATTTTGGGAGTATGCTAATACTGGATAGACTACTGGGACTATTACGTGTTAAGGGGAATATTGGGTCACTCCTTAACGCTATTTAAAAGTATGTTTACTTTATTATTAGACATTATTATAATAGTGAATATTACTACATAGTAGATATTTTAACGGATCCTTAGAGAATGGGCGATCCCAAGCATTCTTTAAGTTACTTGTACCCTTATTACAGTTCAGTTGAGTTGGTTTACATTGTATAAGTATGTATGTCCTGACTCGAGTGTTTATGTTTTATTTTTACGCTCGGGTCAGCCTGAGTATCAGTTGGACTTCATCTTCCCATAGCTAGGACTACTGGAGATCATCTTTATCAAGCTGCTATCTGTTTTTGCTATTCAGTTTTTATTTTAGCTTATGTAATTGAGACAAATGAATTTGGAATTTTCTGTGGTTGTTCAAACTGTATTGGTTTTAGACTATGTAATTTGTACTTGTTTTGAGACTGTATATTTTAGTGGCTTCATGAATCACTATGGTTATTTTTAAATTCCGCTGCGAGTTATTCTGATATTTCTGTGTCTGTGATTCTATGAATGATTTTATTTGCTCCAATTTTATTACAATCTGTTATTTTGCATTATTCAAGTCTGACATGTGTGGATTATTGTCGATTTGAATGGTCCAAAATAGTGGGTCGTTACAGAATTTATGGTTTTGTTTATAAATGGAATTTATGTAAAGTAAGAATATATGAAAAAGTTGATTTAAAAGATGAATTTAATGATCTTTATTAAGTAATAATAATTTTAAAAAAAGACTTAATGATTTTGTATAAATTAAAATATGAAATAAATGAATGTTTAAGTTGAATTTTTTGAAATATAACTTTAATTGGGAAATTGTGAATTTTGTTACAAGTGAAATTTTAATTAAGTAAAATAAATGGAAATAAGTTATATTTTGGAAATTTAAACTTAGTTGTTAAGCTAAGAATTTAATTAAAGAAATGAAAATTTAATTGTTATTTAATTTGATTTTTGTATGGAAATTTGACTTTATAAAATCATAGAAATAAAGGTATTTAAATGATTGTTTTTAAAATGTGAAAATATATGATTTTATAAGTTAAAATGATTTATATTAAAAGTTAATTGTTTGTGAAATCGTAATTAAACTCTGAATTTGATTTGACAGCATTTTTGAAATATAATGTAAAGATATTACAACATTAGTAAATGCTGTAGTTGTTTTAAATGAACGAAATAGCAAACTTGAACTAAAGTTATTATAGCACTTTGTTAGTGCTATAGTTGTTAAATTTAACTAAAATTTCAATTGAAACTAAATTAAGATGTTACATCATTTTTTAATGCTGTCTTTTGTTAATGAACTGTTTTAAAACATAACATTACGTAGCATTTCCTAAGTGCTGCAAAAATTGAATTTTCTTTGTTTAATAAATTCAAATGAATAAATGATCTTTGAAAAAGATTAAATTTTGGAAATTTAATATTTAATTATTAAATATAATGGATTGACTTTAAATGATTTAAATGGAATAGTTGATTTGGGAAATACAACTATTTTGAAATGCGATTAAATGATATTTTGATATTTTGAGATGAATTTGAAATGATATTAAATCTTGGAATAAATAATTGAAGTTTATATTAGTATGAAAAATATTTTGTTTACTTGTAATTTGAATCTATTAAAAAAATATTGGACTTATGTAATATAGGATATTAAAGCTTTGGAATTTATTTTATAATTTGAATAGTTATTTTGTGGATTAAATCTATATTTGAAATTTATAAGATTTGAAATGGTCTATGGAAATTTAATTGAAAAAAAAATGATTGAATTGAATTGAAACTTTGGAAATTTTAATACTTGATTTGAAGGTATAATAATTACACTTTTAAATAGTTTAAATGAATTATTTTGATTGAAATATAAATATTTAAAAGGGTGACTTGAAATGATAATAAATGAATGATATCTTGAATTTAAAAAAGGTATTTAAAGTTGAATATTTGGATTTGAACTCAAATAATGATTTGAAATGAAGTTTTGAAAGGATATGATATTTTGATATATATTTGAAATGAAGTTTTGAAAGGATATGATATTTTGATATATTAAAATGATTTGAAATGAAGTTTTGGAAAGATATGATATTTTGATATATTAAAATGATTTGAAATGAAGTTTTGAAATGATATGATATTTTAAATATATTGAAATGATTTGGAATTGATTTAATTTATTTTGATAAAGATTTGGATTTGAAATGATATTTTATTTTGAAGTATAAACTGTTTTAAATTATAACCATGGGTTATAATAATGATTGGTTGTTAAAGAGACCGGGATCGGATATGGACATACTCTCTGTCGATACCGAAAACCACTTTAACAACTATGTACGCGGTGGAGTTTCCAGAATGAAGTAGGATGGTGACGACGATCCTAAGGTATATACGTGGACCCAACTCCCGTGAGTTGGCATAAGGTGGATAAAACAGGAGCGATCTCGGACCAGTGAGTTAGCACCTCTTATCGGACACACTTCTTCGATACCATTCTATTACTTGTGATTGATTTGGTGCGCACCCTTGATTTGGGAGTGTTGTTCAAGGTGGAGCGGTAGTGGCTGCTATGCGTTTCCATCAGTCCGTGTGCGTAATTGGTATATCTACCTTGGCATTGCCTTGTGTGCCGTGTCACCTACCATATCAAGCTTTACTACGAGTTTCTATTTGTGTCGTACCTATGGAGTATCTTCTCGTAGCCTCTCGGGGTATGCAGGTACTATGTAGACTATTGGCATATTATGTGTTAAGGTGGAAAATGTAAAGCCTTAATGCTATTTAAAAGTAGGTTTATTTTATGATTAGACATTATTATAATAGCGAATATTAGTACATAGTAGATAGTTTAACGGATCCTTAAAGAATGGGCAATCCCAAGCATTCTTTAAGTTAATTGTACCTTATTACAGTTCACTTGACTTGGTTTACATTATATAAGTATATATTGTCCTGACTCGAGTGTTTTGTGTTTTGCTTTACGCTCGGGTCAGCCTGAGTTATTCACAGATTTGGATTTCCACTCTCTTGGAGATTTGAATCGCTGGAGATTATCTTCTTGTCTTGTCCTATCTATTTCAGTTCCGTTGTTCTACTCAGCTTGTACTTGGTTATTTTATTGAGACTTCTATTGTACTCTATTTCTTTTGCTATATCTTATGTAACTCTGATATATTTATGTAGTAGCTTCATGAACTACTATTTCTTTTACTTCCGTTGCATTATTTTACTCTGTGTCTGTGATCTGTGATTATATTTATTTACTGTATATTCTGAGATTTGCCCAATTTTATTTACAACGCGGTATTTTGAGCAATCACTACAAGAAAAATTGCTTTTAACAGCAATTGAGAACAGCGTTTAAATGTTGATTGCTGTTGTCCAACCTTTTATAAGTAGGAAAATCTAAAGACGACACTGGAAAACGCTGAGATTTTTATTCAGTAAATTGTGAAATGTTGTTCCCTTTGAAAATTTCATTGCCGTGTAAAATTAATTTCCCTCCACTACCCAGCAACCCTAAATCACCTACGCCTCTAAATCTTAATTGCTTCCTCTCTGCAAATCTTTTAAAATGACTCCTCTCTAAATCTTAATTGCCTCCGCTCAGCAAATTCTTTAAAACTAATTCTCTCTATCATGACCGTTGCTCACAAAGCCATGGCTGCTTGGCTATGCTTTCGTCAGAGAGATACCATTTATTGAGTTGGCCAATCGCATCACTTGGAGCTTAGTCGTGTCGCACTCGCCGCCCTATACTCTTCATCGCTGCCATCGATAAGAAGAGAACTGCAAATTCGAGCTCGAAATTAAATTCGTTCAAATTCGATTAAATTTTGAATTTGAACTTTGATTTTCTTTATTGAACAGTTAAATTTAATAGTTTATTGCACTTGCTATTGAACAGAATAGCTGATATTTGGGAAAAACTGAAATTGCTATGTTGGTGTGTTTTTCATTTAACTTCCTACTGCTAAAGTGTATGATTCATGTTGTCTTGTACTGACTATCATTACATAGACATTTTAAGAATTAAAATGCTTCATTTGATTACTAAATAAATCTTTTAAATCGGATGTTTGTGTTGCATTAACACCTGATCAAAGTCTAGATTTTAATTTTGGTCGATTAGCAAAGGCAATGCAAGTAGTTCTTTATATTTTATTCTTCTGGATAAGTTACTTTAAAAACACATGAGATGGGGATATCGTCTAATTTTGTTAATTTCAATACAGGAACAACAAATGGTGATGCCAGGGCATCGTGAATCGAACCTACAGAAGGAACTAAACCGGTACATTCCAACTACAGCTGCATTTGGTGGAATGTGCATTGGGGCATTGACCGTACTTGCAGATTTTATGGGAGCTATAGGCTCTGGTACTGGAATTCTACTTGCTGTCACCATTTGGTGGAATGTGTATAATTTAAATCGGATGTTTGTGTAGTTTGTGAGATACTTCTTAAAATATATAGTTTGTTTTCTTGTTCACGCTTTTTTAGCATGGAATGCAAGGCTACATTTAGGATAGAAATCTTTCAGGGATGGAGGCCTGACTAAGATTACAACTTGAAAAATATAGCCAAATATTTTCCTGATATGCAGTTGTACACTTTCTTGTAGTTTTATTCTTCTGCTATGCAACCAAATGTATGCGGCCTTCTACAATATAGTTATAGCTAAATGTTTAAATGAATTGTGGATGATTCTTATATATCTTTTTAATTTACAGAGATGTCAAACAAGACAACATCTTACTTGATCTATATGGCCACCTAAAGCTTACTGACTTTGGGCTATGCAAGCATCTAGATAGCAAAAGTTGTTCTGCTGATAATGGTGTTTCATTACCTAAAAGCACTAGTGATCTTGTTCCAACTGAAACTTTACAATATTGGAAAAATAATAGACGCCCATTGGTAAGTTGATTGCATTCACAGTTAATGGTAAATGTTTCTTTTTTACATGAAGTTGAAATTTGCTCCAAGTTTTAAAGTTACTCCAACTTTGTTCATTCTACCGAACTTAAATAAACAGTGATCGTTTTTTATACTTCATATATTAAGTATTTCAAAGGGATCAACCAAAGAAATATTGATGAAAATTTCAGTCTATTATGCTTTTAAACGTGCGTGAAATGTTTTCAATTGGCTTTACAATAATGGAATTGACTGACGTGGCCTCTTGCACTTATTATTATATCAACGGATGTCTAGTCTCTACAGTGATTTTTTTCCCAACTTCCACTTAATAATAAAGACTCTGGTGCACATTTGGGTTTCAACGTTTTATATAGCACATCAAAATTCATAGAACATTGGTCTATATGTGCGCGCGTGCACACTATATATATATATATATATATATATGGAAAAGAATGGTGATGATGTTAGACAACTGAAATCAAATGCACTGGTCACTACTAGTAGAGATGAATAGAGAGCAAAAACTAATGTAGTGGTTATCAATAGCAGAGATGAGGAGAGCAGAATGATGAATCATATCACAGCAAATGCATCCGTATATGGTCGAAATATAGAGCCTTTGATCATCTATAATAATGACACTGATATGAATGTTATTTACTACACCGTATCTTGTAACCATATAATTTTCTCGTATATTGTCTGAGTAGTTTTATACTACAGACTAATAAAACTATTGGAACTCCTGATTATATTGCTCTCGAAGTATTATCGAAGAAGGGCTATGGTGTGGAATGTGTTGGTGAGTCCAGTTATGAAGTAATCATTTTGCATGACGCATGGTAAAAGATCAAGTAATTGTTAAAAATATAAATTTGCTTAATATGCATCAATTTTGATAATATTTTGTTCTATAGTCTGATATTAATATTAATGATTAAAAAATTGAATTTTGATTTCTGTAGGTGGTCACTTGGGGCTATCATGAATGCAGACCCTTTAATAAATTACACTGCAGGAAAAACCTGAGATGGCGTTGATCATAGTGATGTGAAACCTCTTTAAATCATTCAGCCTCAAGGTCACTTTGTTGAATGGCAAAAGGTACTCTTTTGATCTAATAATATCTGTATGTTATCTTATATTAATTTGGTCATTTTCACAAACATGATGTGATACGATAGTAATAGCATGATAGGTGGTGTGCAATTTGCATGCTCAACTCTACTAATATTTTTCTTTGACTTTACATTGTCAAGTAAATTTATCAATTGTGTAATTTTACTCTAATACACTTTTTAGTACACTCGATCATTACAAATATTTTAACACCTTGTTAACAAGGAATCAAGTTTTTAAAGTAAAACAAACATGATTTTGTTATGTTTAATGTTTGAAGACTACTGCAGGGTATTGAAACTAATGGAGTAAAGCATGTTATGCAATTAATATCGTGAGTTAAAATCAGTCTATAAATGTTTTATGTACTACAAATTTAAATATCAGTTTCAATTATAACTACTCAATCCTATTTCTATTGTATTTTTCTATTTATATATGATATTATCAAATGATGATGATGATGATGATATGATGATGATGATGATAATTTAACTAGGTTAACTAAATTTTATAATAATAATAATAATAATTTAACTAAGTTAACTAAATTTTATATAACAATAATAATTTAACTAAGTTTATAAAAATTAATAAAGTATTATAAAAATATAAATATAACTAAATATATAATCTATAATTTCTATTGTATTTGTCTATTTATATATGATACTATCAAATGATGATGATGAAGAGGACGATAATGATAATTTAATTATGTTAACAAAATTTTATTACAATGCTATTCTCATTATTCTCCAGCTCTGCTTTGCAGGTATTATCGTCATTTGCTTAGATGAGCTATTGCAAAAAAGATATGGTCTCGGCTCTGGCATCTCTCTTTTTATAGCCACTAACATCTGGTTAGTCCATAAATTTTATCACAATATTTTTTCCCATGAATATAAATAGTTTTGATTGCTAAATATTCTTGGAGATTTCGCATATAATCTTATGTAACAGTAATACTTAATTTATTTACATGAAATATCATTTGAGAGGCTTTCGAACATAAGATATGGCCAGACATGATGTTTCCATAGGGAATGTTTGTATACTGAAATCAGAATTTTAGTTCTCAAATTAGTTTTTACTCCTGTTTATGCACAGTGAAAGCATCATTTGGAAGGCATTCAGCCCTACTACCATTAACAGTGGCCGAGGTGCTGAATTCGAGGGCGCTATCATTGCACTATTCCACTTATTAATAACCCGAACAGATAAAGTTAGAGCACTTCGTGAAGCATTTTACAGGCAGAACCTCCCGAATGTGACAAATTTGCTAGCTACAGTATTGGTCTTCTTAATAGTAGTATATTTCCAAGGCTTCCGGGTTGTACTTCCAGTTAGATCTAAGAATGCTCGCGGTCAGCAGGGTTCATATCCAATCAAGTTATTCTACACATCTAACATACCCATTATCTTGCAGTCTGCGCTAGTTTCAAACCTGTATTTCATTTCTCAGGTAAGAGAGTGCTTTTGTGCAATGAACCAAGTAACATTAACATCATAATATTCTGAATAAGTGTCACATAAATTATTCATCTTGATGCAGCTATTATACCGGAAATTTAGTGGGAATTTCTTTGTGAACTTACTTGGCAAATGGAAGGAATCTGAATATTCTGGTGGTCAATTTATCCCAGTTGGTGGTATTGCTTACTATATCACTCCCCCAGCCAGGTAAATTTATTACAGCATCTTTAGTAGTTTCCCAATGGACCAGTTTGAGAACTTCATATTCTTGTAACAAGTTAGTAAAATACTTGTCAAACCTGAAACTTCGCTCCTGAGTTTTGCACCAAATTTCACCTTAGTTGTCTTGAATGGTCAAATTCTTTCTTGTTTACTCGGATATTCATAGTTTAATCTTTGTGTAGTTTGGCAGATATGGCTGCAAATCCATTCCATGCATTGTTCTATATCACATTTATGTTGTCAGCCTGTGCACTCTTTTCAAAGACATGGATAGAGGTGTCTGGCTCATCTGCTAGAGACGTTGCTAAGCAACTCAAGGTAAAATGAAGAAATAATTTTGAACTAGTTCTTTATATTTTATTCTTCTGGATAAGTTACTTTAAAAACACATGAGATGGGGATATCGTCTAATTTTGTTAATTTCAATACAGGAACAACAAATGGTGATACCAGGGCATCGTGAATCGAACCTACAGAAGGAACTAAACCGGTACATTCCAACTGCAGCTGCATTTGGTAGAATGTGCATTGGGGCATTGACCAAAAGTAGCAAGTAGCAAGCATATGAAACTTTTTAGATGCATGTTTTGTTGTTGGCATTTGGTGCGGACTTACTTTATTGATATTATATTATTGTTTAACATATACCTTATCTTTGTTTAATAATATTATGATAACTTGGTCTACTGTGTTATTTTTGTTTATGGATATTATTGAAACTTGATTTATAGATGTTTTTTGTATATTAATATTGTTTATGGATATTATTATTGATATTATGGACATAACACAGCACGCATTAAACGCTGTAATAAAAATATTAACAACCTAAATAAAACGCTGTCAAAATAATAATTTCTACAGCGTTTAAAATTAAGCTGTTGTAAGTTATCTTTATATGATAGCTTGTCTTTATACAGCGTTTGTTCTAACGTTGTTGTGTCATATAACAGCGTTTAATAAACGCTGTGGTATCAAATTTTTTACAGCGTTTTCTATTTTGCTGTTAAAACTTTTGCATCTACGACAGCATGTCGTTATACAGCGTTTATAATAACGCTGTCGTATCATATAACAGCGTTTTTGAAACGCTGTCAAAAGCTGTTTCTGGTGTAGTGAATTCAAGTCCGACATGTGCGGATGCGAATGGTTGAAAATATCGGGTCGTTACAGGAAGCAATGCTGGGTGAAGTGTAAATGCATAAAGATGGAGGCAGCCATGGATTTGGAAGAAGAAAGACAGAGGTTTTGGAAAAATAGGAATGAAAGAAGTTTGAAAAGTAAAGCAAACGTTTTAATATAAAACTTATATTATTTTGTTACGAACAAGATAGACTAACAAATATTAACTGAAAGCGTAGAATTACAAAAGTCAAAATGTTAAATTCAGGAGAATTAATATGAAGTGGCTGTTTGATTTCAATAGGTAGACAAATGAAAGGTCATGGGAAGTCAAAAAGTTCAAAAATAGTTATCGATAAGGTAATCGTTTTACTGATTTCATGGCGTGACCGACCCTGAAATATACAATTGAATATACTGCAAGGATCATGTAACGACCCGCAAAATTTAATGGTTTTAAAAGTATATTTAACTGGAAATTTGTGAAATTTTAAACAATAGAATTTGAAATTTAAAAATTTATTATTTGGAATACGTCTATTTTAATATAGCAACTGGTAAATTTTCATCTGATAATATTGAAGTTTATTTTCCTGTGAAATTTCATTTCAAATCAAACCGGTTAATAATAGTGAATTTAAAAGTTTTCCGAAACCAAAATATGTCAACAGGAGAAAATTTATTCAGATCATTCTGAATCAGACTGCGAAATTCGTTTTTCCAAATTTGGACTTCTACTGCTCCGTTTATCTTAATTCTGGCAAAATAGCAGCATTTCTGGTACCGATTATCGACTTTTGATCGGATAATCGTACCACTGATATCTGTATACCGTTTTGATCGTCTCGTCGTGCTGATCTCTACGGTATATTCATTTCTGTATTTTGAGGTCCAGTATAAAACGAAAGCAATAAAGTGTTCGTTGTAACGGTACCATAATTTCTGACTTTACTCCTTCCTTCAGTTCAAATTTCTAACGTGCTCTCCCAACCATAATTAATTGCTTTAAATTAATTTCGCTGAATCAATGGACAACCGTTCTTATTCAAATTTTCTTTTGAGCTGATTTGTTGGCTTACGTTCATTTTGAAAATGCATGTTCATTTCTATTTATTTACCTGATTCCAGTTTTGTGACTGTTGCCATTCTTTCCCTTTTTATTTATTCTCGGTTCCACTGTCACTCTCTCGTTTCTTTTGCTTCTCAATTTTGTAACCTTTCCTCTCCTATTCCTTGTCGAACTCTTCATCTCTTCCCCACTTGCTTCTTTTCTTCGTTTTAAAAGAAAAAAATTTGTCAGTATATAAAAAAAAAGAGGTATATTTGTTTTAACCTGCTCGTGTGAAGCCACCTTATCATTCCCAAACGCGATCCACCTTTCATCTCCACCACGATCTCAAGGCTGGAACCAATTCACTCCCCATCAAGCCTCCAACCGAACCCATTCAACAGCCCACCTAGCCTCCATCCATCTTCACTACAACTTCTCCCCTCTTCCTACCAATCTCCGAGCTATGCCACTACTCAAGGCCAGCCATCACTCTTCGTTGTGGTAAGTGTGCTATATATTTTTACTGATTGTATATATATATATGTATAAGTTGTATGATTTTATATATATTTTGTAGTTATTTTAAGATGTCGTGAGTTTATGTTGTGTATATATATAGTTGCAGTATATATTTTACATTAGTATATTAGTTTATATATATGATTATAAAAGTTTGTATACATACTAGTTTATAATATAGTATAATATATATGGGGTATATGTTGATTTTTGCTGCAGATTTATATAATATATTAGTAGTGTTTCGGCTTTACAGGATATATCTTATAGTTATATATGAATACGTATATGGGTAATTGTTATTTGAGGTGCGTGTGTACAATATGAGTTGTATTTCATATATCTTTATCTAGTAGTTTGAGTGGTATATATATAACATTGCTTGTTTTATAAGCTATTATTATAAAATGTCGAGTGTATGGGTCAGTTTTAAAAGGTATAAAGTTGCGCAGTCTATGTATATATGTGTCAGTTATTTGCTTTAACTATATAATCTTGTATAGGTTATTTACATATATATATATAAAAGCCTCTTGATCTATACTCCTTGTGTTTACAGTATGACTATTAGGTAAATTATTTATTGGGTTATTCACAGCAGTAAGAGAAATTTTTGTAGAAATATTGGTTTCGAAATAATATATTTTAGTTATGTATTTATTTATTTATAAAAGTTTCAAAGCTATATATAACTGTTGTTTGCATAGGTCGGTTACACCTACAAATGTCAGTCCTCACGCATGTTACTGTATGCTTAGATCTAAGAATATAAATTCAACTTATATACGTTACCTTGTATTAGTATAGTATAATATTGTTTTATATTAAATATATACCTTACTTTATATTTATGTTATATATTGTACTCGCAACTTGGATATAATATTGTTTTATATTTAATATATATACGTTACTTTACATTTTTATAAGTCGATTTGTAACTTACTTTAGTCAGTTCTATCTTGCTTTGGTTTTTTGAGAATAAAGTTTATATAATATGTGTGTAAGTAAGGGTTGAACAATTTTGATATATTAGTATACAATGTTGTTCATATCAGTATATATATATATATCAAGCTGATTCTGATTCAGTTCATCAATTCTAATTTATCAGCTTTGTCCATCGTGTCTGTTTTCTTCATCGATTCGTGCCAATTTAGCTTTGTTTTGGAGTTCGTGCCTGGATTCGTAACTCATCGCATTTTTGTCCATCTCTAGCTCCGAAAGGTGAGCAATCACTCACGATTAACATTCTTGTATTCATTAAATTTGATTTCAATTGAAACGACAATTGAAATATGATGTTGTAGTTATTTAAATTGTTATATATGCTATTATCTGTATATGTTCACCTGTGACATCTGACACCAGTATCTAGTATTTATATGCATGTTATTACTATTATCTGTATATGTTCACCTGTGACATCTGACACCAGTATCTAGTATTCATATGCCGGTTATTACTATTATCTGTATATGTTCACCTATGACATCTGACACCAGTATCTGTTATTTATATTGATGATATATGCCTGTTGTTATATTTTATATTATCTGTTATCACTCTGCAAGTTCCCTGTTAGTATAGAATTCACTATGGGTTGAAATGATACATACCCGAACGGACTTTAGAATAGGAGAAAATCGTTATGGGTTGAAATGATAAATCCAAGCGATTTTCATTTGAATTGAAATTGGGATTACGGGTCGAAATGATATCTACCCGTATATATTTAAATTTCGAATTGAAATGATAAATATCCGTATCACTTAACCATATGATAAATATATATACAAACACCATTGGTCCATATATATATAAATATTTTGAAATTGAATTCTATGGTTTTGGAAAGAAATATTTGGTTTTAACAAATGTTGATTTTTAAAAATTTATATATAAATGGTAATGATATATATAGATTTAATAATGATATTTAATTTAATTAAGATGGATTTAATACATATAATATGTTAAGTATAAAATTTATATTTCAAAATAGAATTTGGTAAAAAATTGAATAAGTTAAGGTTGGGAAGATAATTTGAATTTAGTAAAGAATTTTATTTAATTAAACCAATTTAAAACTTATTGGAATTGGGATTTAAGATATGATTTATAACTTGAGTTTGATTTAAATAATTTAATGAATATTTCTTGTTTAAATAAATTTAAGGAAATATTTAGTAGAAAATGAAATTTAAGGCTAGTTAAATGATATTGAATTTATTAAGTGAATATTCCCTGATTAAATAATAATAATAAAGTTAAATCAAGATCTATATGAAACTGTTAATTTGAACTTTAAAAATGTTGAATATTAAAGCTTTGAAATATATTGAAAATTTAAATGGTATCTTTAGAACTGAATTGAATTGATGAATTGAGCTTTGAATAAATTTGAATTTGGAATTTGAGTTAATTTAAATCGATTTGTGAGACTTGAGGAAATTATAAATACTTTACTTTATAAATTATTTAACCTATATATATACTATTTGTAAAATAGATATATTTGAAATGAAATGATATTTGGGTTTTGAAGTATAAATTTAATTGAAATGACTACGGTGTTATAGTGTATATTTCTACCTTGTAGATAGTTCCACGGATCCTTAGAGGATGGTTATCCCAAACATCCTTTAAGTTACTTGTATTTCAGTTGATATTCACTTGAGTTGGATTAATTGATATAAGAATGTTAATCCTGACTCGAGTGTTTTGTGTTTTACTTTACGCTCGGGTCAGACCGAGTGATACAGCATTTGAGACTCACCTTTGGAGTTTGGAGCTTCCTTTGGAGATCCAACTATCGCCTCAGCTTTCAGCTCTTCTAGTTGATTTGTTCAGAGAAGTCATCTGTTGTACTGGAGACTTCACTGCATTTGAGATATTCTGTTGTATTTTATTCCTAACTCTGATGTTTATATAGTAGCTTCATGAACTACTATTTTATCTATTCCGCTGCGTATTATTGTATTACTCTGTGTCTGTGATTCTGGGATTGATTTAATTACTACATATGCTGAGTTTTGCTAAATTTAAATTAACAACGCGGTATTTTGAGCAATTCAATTCCGGCATGAGTGTCTACCTATGCACTTAAAATGGATGCGAATGGTCCAAAAATAGCGGGTCGTTACAGTTGGTATCAGAGCTTTGGCTCTAGGCAAAACTTAGCATATATTGTAAATTTATTTACAGAATCACTTTCGTTCGAGTTTAATCTATTCCTTTTGACTCGATTTCCTTTGAACTTTGGAACGTTCCTTACGGTTCCAAAAATTCATTCTTGTCTCTCCCTATTGGAATTCTTTTGATTATGGAATATCCCATAATCTCCACTTCGAATGATCTCTATAAGAATAGGATCCCACCAATCTTTGAATGGTTTGTGAAGGGGTGAAACTCCTTTACAATAGGCATTGATTCACCGGAGATTTATATATCCCTCGGTTTTGATGTTGCCATCTCTTGTTATGCCGAATTCTACCTCTGGCGATCGAATGTCGATTTGTCTTAGATTTCCGCATCGATTATATTCTTGAAGTCACGGTTGACCCGGTTAAGCTCGCCCGTGATTTATATAAGTGTATCCGACTACTGTTTTGTAGTTAATTATCTCATTTTCGTCCGAACTTATCTTCGAATCAGAATCCTATTTGATTAGGGTCCCTTCAAGTTGAATTTCTATCTTTGTTTGAAATCCATTCTTGAACCATCCTTTGAAAAATCAGGCTTGTTTATATTTTAGAAATTGTTTTATATATCGAAATTATTATATTCTATATATAAAAGTGAAATGTTTCGATAAAGATTATATACCCTTTTTAAAATGAGAATTTGAATTTTTGAAAAGATTTGAAATTTGAAGTTATATAAGAAATTGTTTTATATAAAAATAATTTATGACTAAAGGATTTTAAATTTTGAAATTCGAGAATGGAACTCCGATATTTTGAAATTGGTTTTAAGATATTGAAATATATAATAACGATATGATTTAAAGGTATTTTCCGAATAAGAAATGTTTCAAATGATTTTAATAAGTTTCGAATGATTTCGAAGAAATTTCAAAAGAATTTTTAGAAAATAGAAGTCCAGAACTCACTTATGTCGCTGGAAAATAATTTCGGTGATGAGTGCACGCATCATCGACATTGATTTTCGAGTTTCAAAGTGAGGGATAGGCCACTTCAGTAGCTTTGCTATGCGAGTGATTTTGTGAAATCATTTTGATTTCAAATTCCAAAGTTTAATTTGATATTCGAAAGATATATGTACATATATGTATATATTTTTGAAATGATTTAAAGTAAGCCGGTGTTCAGTCCTCGAGTTTTGGATTTGATATAACCCTATCTATTAAAATTGATTGACTGATTTGTTGCTGATTTCCAACTCTTGAATTTTAAAATGATTTCTTCAACTATTTTGAAGGTTCGAGCACTTCCAAATCAAGGTTAACTTTTCAAAGCTTAGAAATTTTGAAAAGTATTTTGATAAAGTATATAAGTTTGTTTTGAATGTTTAAGTATGAAGTAATATGATTTAAATAAGTTGAAACTGTTTTGTTAAGTAAATGAATAAGGCAATTTTAAATTTTTCTAATATGAAATTTAGATTTGAAATGTTTTGAAAGAATTTGGTCTTCAAAATATTTTGAATAAAGTTTAGTTTAAATGTTTTAACTTAGCAACGTCTTTATGAAACTATATATTTAACAAGTTGGAATAAATATATAATTTGTACGTATGTTGTTTTATACGCATAATTAATTTGATCCAAGTTTGAGTGCACGAGTTCGAGGTGGATTACACCATTTCGTGTTAGGATTTTTCATTCGATTCTTGATGGCGAATAATTGATATGGATTTTGGGCTCGATTCTAGAATTCTCTATCATAGTATATGGCTATGCAAGGAGACTGATGGCTTCTAGTCGAGAAACCATATCGAAGTCCGCATTAGGGAAGTCGAATGGACAATACTAGTTCGAAAGCCTTGTGTGATCGAGCGAGTGATCAAATGTGATTCTGTGAAATGATGACGTATGTACATCTTATGTTCTAATATCATTGATATATTTTGACACTGAAATTGAAAGCTGTCAGGTTAGAATATCTTGCTTACTAAAAAAAATTTCCAATTTAAATTACAAAGATATATAACCCATAAAAGTAAAGATATTCAAATCCCATATGGCTCTTAATACAGCGAAATTTATTTTTGAAAATTTGATCCTTATATAAGATGGACCTTGTGTAAATATAAGATGATTTTGAAAACATTTGATTTTGGGAAATGAACTGGTTGACTTAAATCATTGATTTGAAAATCTGGATTTATTTTTCCAAATCTATTATTTTGGAAACTTTGAAACTAAAGATATTTAATTTGAGAAGAAATAATTTGGTGAAATTGTATATGATTTTGAAGTTGAACTGATATTGAAACAAATTGAAATTTGAGAACCTTATGTTACTAAACACTTGATTTGGGAGTTGTCGAACTTATATATATAAAATTGATTTGTATGAGTATGAAATTGATTCGAAAACTATAGATTTGAATGGGTACTCAATTTGAAAGTGAAATCTTATATAATTGAAGTCTATATATGTATGATTTGATACACTATTGATTTTGGAAAGTATTTGGTTTGAAAATTAAATCTTATATATAATGGATTTTATATAAGTACGATATTTGATAGTGATTTGAAAAGGTACTATATGATACATATTTTCGAAGTAAAGATATGGAAAGTGCCTTCTGCTTGATATCCGATTTGTGGCCACATCTTGGATTCATTCTATCGATATTATTCTCTCTGATTTTTGGTTTTCCGGATATGATACTCGAGTGTCCTTCGAATTCCATGGCGTTACTCATGGTCTTACGAACTCGACTGCATAGCGTAATTCGTAAGGCAGTGATTGCTTAAAAGGTACGGATGTTTCCTGGGGGATCCAGGCGTAACCATTGTGTATCTGCGATCTATGGTCGAGTTAGTGGCGTAATCCGCAAGGCAGAGATTGCTTAAGGGGTATGGATGTTTCCTGGGGGATCCAGGCGTAACCATTTTATGTATCCTGCGGTCCACCATTTTGTTGCATGGCGAAATTCGCAAGGCAGTGAATGCTTAAAAGGTACGGATGTTTCCTGGGGGACCCAGGCGTAACCATTGTGTATCTGCGATCCATGATTTGATTCGTTTTGTTTGGATTGTACTTTCCATATCTGTTTTTAAAAGTTTTTCCAGTATTTTCACTGGGTGTTGAAACAAGTCTACTAAGCACCTGGAGAATTCTAGTTTTGCGCCTGATCAACGCACTACCAGAGTCTACAGGAACAAGGATAAACTTCTTGAAACATCGAGTTATAAAAGTATTTTATTATAAAGGTATTTTCAACAAAGAAATTCAATATTAATATTTGAAATTGAAATTCTTATGGTTCTAAATTAATTATTCATGCCCGATACTATTCTTTTGAATCTACCTTATCTGCTCAGCTTTATCTATTCACCTATATTCTGTTTTTCCAAGGCCTCCTTCTTTTCCTTGTTGACTATATCCTTTTAAATATTGTTTATTTATATACCATATGGTTTAATAGAAATTTTTAGTGTTATAAATAGTTTAGGAGTCATTAATAAATTAAAACATATTTATAAATTATGGATTTAATGTTTTCAAATAGCTTCTTTTTAAATATAAGTAATAACGTAAATAATTGTTTTCAAATAGTTTTCACATAATTATAAAGTTGTTATTTAAACATATAAAGGGTATTTATAAAGGAAGAAAGAAATTTTTACAAATGGAAAGTATTAAATTATATAAGATAATTGAATTGCAAATGAAGTTTTCAAATTTTAAGTAAAATTTATATAGTTTAAATTAATTGTTAAATCTTGACTTTCAATCTATCTTTTCTGTCTGGTTGTTTCTATTCTTCTACCTCCTTCCTTTTCGGGGACGAAAAGTTTTGAGTGGGGGAGAGTGTAACGACCCGCAAAATTTAATGGTTTTAAAAGTATGTTTAACTGGAAATTTGTGAAATTTTAAACAATAGAATTTGAAAATTAAAAATTTATTATTTGGAATACGTCTATTTTAATATAGCAACTGGTAAATTTTCATCTGATAATATTGAAGTTTATTTTCCTGTGAAATTTCATTTCAAATCAAACCGGTTAATAACAGTGAATTTAAAAGTTTTCCGAAACCAAAATATGTCAACAGGAGAAAATTTATTCAGATCATTCTGAATCAGACTACGAAATTCGTTTTTCCGAATTTGGACTTCTACTGCTCCGTTTATCTTAATTCTGGCAAAATAGCAGCATTTCTGGTACCGATTATCGACTTTTGATCGGATAATCGTACCACTGATATCTGTATACCGTTTTGATCGTCTCGTCGTGCTGATCTCTACGGTATATTCATTTCTGTATTTTGAGGTCCAGTATAAAACGAAAGCAATAAAGTGTTCGTTGTAACGGTACCATAATTTCTGACTTTACTCCTTCCTTCAGTTCAAATTTCTAACGTGCTCTCCCAACCATAATTAATTGCTTTAAATTAATTTCGCTGAATCAATGGACAACCGTTCTTATTCAAATTTTCTTTTGAGCTGATTTGTTGGCTTACTTTCATTTTGAAAATGCATGTTCATTTCTATTTATTTACCTGATTCCAGTTTTGTGACTGTTGCCATTCTTTCCCTTTTTATTTATTCTCGGTTCCACTGTCACTCTCTCGTTTCTTTTGCTTCTCAATTTTGTAACCTTTCCTCTCCTATTCCTTGTCGAACTTTTCATCTCTTTCCCACTTGCTTCTTTTCTTCGTTTTAAAAGAAAAAAATTTGTCAGTATATAAAAAAAAAGAGGTATATTTGTTTTAACCTGCTCGTGTGAAGCCACCTTATCATTCCCAAACGCGATCCACCTTTCATCTCCACCACGATCTCAAGGCTGGAACCACTTCACTCCCCATCAAGCCTCCAACCGAACCCATTTAACAGCCCACCTAGCCTCCATCCATCTTCACTACAACTTCTCCCCTCTTCCTACCAATCTCCGAGCTACGCCACTACTCAAGGCCAGCCATCACTCTTCGTTGTGGTAAGTGTGCTATATATTTTTACTGATTGTATATATATATATGTATAAGTTGTATGATTTTATATATATTTTGTAGTTATTTTAAGATGTCGTGAGTTTATGTTGTGTATATATATAGTTGCAGTATATATTTTACATTAGTATATTAGTTTATATATATGATTATAAAAGTTTGTATACATACTAGTTTATAATATAGTATAATATATATGGGGTATATTTTGATTTTTGCTGCAGATTTATATAATATATTAGTAGTGTTTCGGCTTTACAGGATATATCTTATAGTTATATATGAATACGTATATGGGTAATTGTTATTTGAGGTGCGTGTGTACAATATGAGTTGTATTTCATATATCTTTATCTAGTAGTTTGAGTGGTATATATATAACATTGCTTGTTTTATAAGCTATAAATATAAAATGTCGAGTGTATGGGTCAGTTTTAAAAGGTATAAAGTTGCGCAGTCTATGTATATATGTGTTAGTTATTTGCTTTAACTATATAATCTTGTATAGGTTAGTTACATATATATATATATAAAAGCCTCTTGATCTATACTCCTTGTGTTTACAGTATGACTATTAGGTAAATTATTTATTGGGTTATTCACAGCAGTAAGAGAAATTTTTGTAGAAATATTGGTTTCGAAATAATATGTTTTAGTTATGTATTTATTTATTTATAAAAGTTTCAAAGCTATATATAACTGTTGTTTGCATAGGTCGGTTACACCTACAAATGTCAGTCCTCACGCATGTTACTGTATGCTTAGATCTAAGAATATAAATTCAACTTATATACGTTACCTTGTATTAGTATAGTATAATATTGTTTTATATTAAATATATACCTTACTTTATATTTATGTTATATATTGTACTCGCAACTTGGATATAATATTGTTTTATATTTAATATATATACGTTACTTTACATTTTTATAAGTTGATTTGTAACTTACTTTAGTCAGTTCTATCTTGCTTTGGTTTTTGAGAATAAAGTTTATATAATATGTGTGTAAGTAAGGGTTGAACAGTTTTGATATATTAGTATACAATGTTGTTCATATCAGTATATATATATATCAAGCTGATTCTGATTCAGTTCATCAATTCTAATTTATCAGCTTTGTCCATCGTGTCTGTTTTCTTCATCGATTCGTGCCAATTTAGCTTTGTTTTGGAGTTCGTGCCTGGATTCGTAACTCATCGCATTTTTGTCCATCTCTAGCCTCGAAAGGTGAGCAATCACTCACGATTAACATTCTTATATTCATTAAATTTGATTTCAATTGAAACGACAATTGAAATATGATGTTGTAGTTATTTAAATTGTTATATATGCTATTATCTGTATATGTTCACCTGTGACATCTGACACCAGTATCTAGTATTTATATGCATGTTATTACTATTATCTGTATATGTTCACCTGTGACATCTGACACCAGTATCTAGTATTCATATGCCGGTTATTACTATTATCTGTATATGTTCACCTATGACATCTGACACCAGTATCTGTTATTTATATTGATGATATATGCCTGTTGTTATATTTTATATTATCTGTTATCACTCTGCAAGTTCCCAGTTAGTATAGAATTCACTATGGGTTGAAATGATACATACCCGAACGGACTTTAGAATAGGAGAAAATCGTTATGGGTTGAAATGATAAATCCAAGCGATTTTCATTTGAATTGAAATTAGGATTACGGGTCGAAATGATATCTACCCGTATATATTTAAATTTCGGATTGAAATGATAAATATCCGTATCACTTAACCATATGATAAATATATATACAAACACCGTTGGTCCATATATATATAAATATTTTGAAATTGAATTCTATGGTTTTGGAAAGAAATATTTGGTTTTAACAAATGTTGATTTTTAAAAATTTATATATAAATGGTAATGATATATATAGATTTAATAATGATATTTAATTTAATTAAGATGGATTTAATACATATAATATGTTAAGTATAAAATTTATATTTCAAAATAGAATTTGGTAAAAATTTGAATAAGTTAAGGTTGGGAAGATAATTTGAATTTAGTAAAGAATTTTATTTAATTAAACCAATTTAAAACTTATTGGAATTGGGATTTAAGATATGATTTATAACTTGAGTTTGATTTAAATAATTTAATGAATATTTCTTGTTTAAATAAATTTAAGGAAATATTTAGTAGAAAATGAAATTTAAGGCTAGTTAAATGATATTGAATTTATTAAGTGAATATTCCCTGATTAAATAATAATAATAAAGTTAAATCAAGATCTATATGAAACTGTTAATTTGAACTTTAAAAATGTTGAATATTAAAGCTTTGAAATATATTGAAAATTTAAATGGTATCTTTAGAACTAAATTGAATTGATGAATTGAGCTTTGAATAAATTTGAATTTGGAATTTGAGTTAATTTAAATCGATTTGTGAGACTTGAGGAAATTATAAATACTTTACTTAATAAATTATTTAACCTATATATATACTATTTGTAAAATAGATATATTTGAAATGAAATGATATTTGGGTTTTGAAGTATAAATTTAATTGAAATGACTACGGTGTTATAGTGTATATTTCTACCTTGTAGATAGTTCCACGGATCCTTAGAGGATGGTTATCCCAAACATCCTTTAAGTTACTTGTATTTCAGTTGATATTCACTTGAGTTGGATTAATTGATATAAGAATGTTAATCCTGACTCGAGTGTTTTGTGTTTTACTTTACGCTCGGGTCAGACCGAGTGATACAGCATTTGAGACTCACCCTTGGAGTTTGGAGCTTCCTTTGGAGATCCAACTATCGCCTCAGCTTTCAGCTCTTCTAGTTGATTTGTTCAGAGAAGTCATCTGTTGTACTGGAGACTTCACTGCATTTGAGATATTATGTTGTATTTTATTCCTAACTCTGATGTTTATATAGTAGCTTCATGAACTACTATTTTATCTATTCCGCTGCGTATTATTGTATTACTCTGTGTCTGTGATTCTGCGATTGATTTAATTACTACATATGCTGAGTTTTGCTAAATTTAAATTAACAATGCGGTATTTTGAGCAATTCAATTCCGGCATGAGTGTCTACCTATGCACTTAAAATGGATGCGAATGGTCCAAAAATAGCGGGTCGTTATAGATCAGCACGACGAGACGATCAAAACGGTACACAGATATCAACGATATGACCATTCTATCAAAAGTCGATAATCGGTACCGAAAATGCTGCTAAAACGCCTGAATTAAGATAAACGGAGCAATAACAGTCCAAATTTGGAGAAACGAAATATGACGTCTCACTCATAAGTTGATTTACAAGTTTATTATGTAAAAAATATTCAAGTTTGGAAATTTTTTTATTATCATCTAATATTAACTGATTTATATTTAAATAAAATTACATAATAACATAAACTTCCATATTATCAGATGAAAATTTACCATTTGCGATGTTTATATAGACGTATTCCAAATATTAAATTTTTATTTCAAAATATTATTATTTACAATTTCACAAAAATTCAGTTAATTACATTATTTAAAATCATTAAAATATACGGGTCGTTACACTCTCCCCCACTCAAAACTTTTCTTCCCCGAAAAGGAAGGAGGTAGGAAAATAGAATCGACCAGAAGAAAAATAAATTGAAATACAAAATACAACAATTAATTCAAACCATATAAATTTCAATTTAAATTAATGAATATTCAATAATTGATTTTAAATTCAAGGTATTTCATTAAGTTGATTTGTTTTAAGTTTATATTAATATTTGTTACAAAAAATTTCTTTCAAAACAAAATCTATTTTTTTATCTCATTTATTAGATCCATTTGATTTTACTTAAGTAAATTTCACTTATAATTCAATCTTAACTATTTATTAATTCACTATCTTATTATTCAATTATCTCAATGAACATTTTCTATAATCAAAGATTTAATGTATAAACACTTATTACAACCATTCAAATTTTATTTAAAATTCCTTTAACATCATATTATATTGTATACTACTCAATTACATAGTTAACTTCTGAGTAATTTAGGTAAGCTATATATATTGGAATGCAATTGAGTATTATGCAAGTAAAATTTTCCTAATACAATTTATTTCAAGTTTAAATATTTACTCAAAGATTTTTGACTTCATTTTCTAATTGAAATTATCCTTTAACCAAAAATTAAGAGTTAAATTTCCGATTTCACTTCAAACCATTTAGAGATAAATATATAAACATGTATATATCATATATATATATATATATTAAATAAATCTATAAACATATACCTATATATATTATAAATCAAATCATACTTAAGAAATTCAAATCAAATTCATTTTCCAAAATAAAAGTGTAGCAAAGCTACTAAGTGGTCTCTCCACCCTGAAACTCGAAAATGAATGTCGATGATGCTGTAGTCATTACCGAAATTATTTTCCAACGACAATGGAGGAGAATACTGATTTAAAACTTTAAAATTATTTGGAAACGATTTCTATTGGAAAATAATTTAAATAATATACCTTTAAAATTTAAAAACCAAATTCTAAAATATCGGAAACTGAATTCTCAAATTCTTAATTTATATTTATTTAAATTCCAAATCAAATTGTAACCATGTTTATAATTTCACTTATTTATAATGTGGCAATAGTCAATGGTTTACAAAATAATAAATGATAATCAAATATTACCATTTAACAACCAATTCAGTTAACTATTAATTACAGAAAATTTACTTATATAAAATATAATTATACAAAATTTATTGTGTCAGTTTGCTCTGTTCAAGTGTTTTGAAATTCCTATCGATATCGTTGATTAGACGAATCGATCGAAACCCCAAATCAACATTAACAACTCAAACAACACAATATAAAACATTTTTATATTAAATATAAATACACTCCCTCACTCGATGATACAAGAATGGATTTCAAATCAAGGATAGAGATCCAAATTCAGAGGAGCTCAAATAAAGAGAATTCTGATTCGAAGATAGGCTCAAAAAGGAGATAAGATAATTAAACAACAAAATAGAAAGATGGATATACTAATATTAATCGTGGGCGACCTTAACCGGGTCAACCGTGACTTCAAGAATAAGATCGATGCAGAATTCTGAGGCAAATCGACATTCGATCACAAGAGAATAGAACTCGGGCATGGCAAGAGATAGCAGCATCTAAACCGAAGATACAGAAATATCCGGTGAATCAATGCTTGTTGTAAAGGAGTTTCACCCCTTTGCAAATCATTTTAAGATGGCGGGATAGCCGATTCATTATAGTGATCAACCGAAGTGGAGTTATGGGATACTCCAGAATCAAAAAAACATGAATAGGAAGACAAGGATGGATTTCAGAACAAAAAGGGAGAATTCCAAAATTCAAAGGAATCTGAGTCAAAGAGGAAGAGATTCAAGCACGAACGAAGGTGATTCCGTAATTAAATTTATTACATATGCTAAGTTTGCCTAAAACCAGAGCTCTAATACCACATGTAAAATCCCGATATTTTCAACCATTCACATCCACACATGTCGGACTTGAATTGCTCAAAATATTAGATTATTAATTTATATTTGGCAAAACTCAGCATATACGGTAAATAAATAAATCACAGAATCACAGACACAGAGTAATATAACAATAAGCAGCGGAAACAAAAGAATAGTAGTTCATGAAGCTACTAAATATATATATAACAGGGTTAAAACAAGATACAACAGAACTCTCGAATACATAGAAGTCTCAATACAATAGTCAAATAAAAAAATCTGAATATATCACTGGAGTCAACTGAACAACTGGAAGCTGAATAGATATAGATGGATCTCCAAGCGAAGGGCCAACTACAAAGGTGAGTCTCAAATGCTGTGGTACTCAGTCTGACCCGAGCGTAAAGCAAACACAAAACACTCGAGTCGGGATTAACATTCTTATATCAATAAATCCAACTCAAGTGAAATACAAGCAACGAAAAGGATGTTTGGGATAACCATCCTCTAAGGATCCTTGGAACTATCTACTATGTAGTACAATATGCTATTGTAATATGTCTATAGTAAAGTAAACTATTAAAATAGCGTTAAGGCATTACCCATATCCCCCTTAACACATTTTTATATATTCCCATAGTCTATACAGTACTGTAACTTCCCGTAAACTGGGCTTATCAGTGGGCACTCCATAGATATGGTACAAAACAAACTCGTAGTGGTCTCGATAAGGTAGTTGACATGGCACAACAAGGCAATGCCAAGGTAGATATACCAATTACACTTCCGGGCTGGTGGTAACGCATAGCCGCAGCTACCGCCCACCTCGATCCACACTCCCAAATCAAAGGTGCGCACCAAATCAATCACAAAGTAATTGAATGGCAATCGAAGAAGTGTGCCCGATCGGAGGAGCTACCGCACTTGGCCCATCGATTGCTCCTGTTTTAGCCACCTTAAGCTAACTCACGGGAGTCAAGTCCACGTATATACCTTAAATAGAACGTCGCCACCATCCTACATTATTCTGGAATCTCCACCGCGTACACAGTTGTTAAAGTGGTTTTCGGTATTGGCAGAGAGTATGACAATAACCGATCCCGGTCTCTTTAACAACCAACCGTTATTATAACACCATGGTCATTTCAAAATAGTTTATACTTCAAAACCAAAATATCATTTCCATTTCAAAACCATATCAATACGATATCATTTCACTTCAAATATATTCATTTCCAAAATCATAGCACTTCAAAGTTATAACACTTTCGAAATTATAAAGCTTAGAATTTGTAACACTTTGGAAATCATAACACTTGATAACATAATAGTTTGAAATTTGTAACTTTAAAATCATAACTTCCCACTTGAACAATTTAGATATTAATAATAGTATATAAAATAAAATAGTTTATAAAATAAAATAGTTTATATAAAAATAGTAATAAGTTAAAATAGTTTATATGAAAATAATTAGTATATTAAAATAGTTTATATTAAAAATTTATAAAGTAAAATATATAAATAGTTTTAAATATAATTTAAAAATACTTTATATTAAAATAGCTTCCTCAAATTTCACAAATCGATTCAAATCAACTCGAATTCAAAAATTCAAGTTTAATTCAATCTCCATTCATCAATTTCAATTCAACTCAGTTCTCAATAAACCCTTCAAATTATATCGATTTCGAATACAGATTTGAACCACAAAATAAACCATTCAGTTTCTATATATTTCAAAGGATTAAATATTCCACATTTCCAAAACTAAGTTTGATAATTTCATATATATCTAAATTTAACTTCATTATTGTTCAGTTTTGAAATATTCACTTAATCAATCCAATATCATTTAAATAAACTTTAAATTATATTTGAAATAAACTAGATATCCCGTCAATTTATTTAAACTTGAAATATTCAATTTATCACTTTAAATCAAATCAAGTTATAGAATCATATCTTTAATCTCAACTTCAATAGGTTACAAATCGATTTTAAATTTAATATAACTCTCAAAAGAATACAGTTTCAAATTTAATTAATTTTATCTTCCCAACTTTAATTTATTCAAATTATTATAAAATATATTTTAAAAATATAATTTGAAATAAATACTTAAACATATTATATATTAATTAAGTCAAACTTATTATTAAACTTAAATCTTATTATTAAACTTATTTTATATTAAAACTAATTTATACATATTTTAAAATAGTAAAATTATAAGTAAATTCTTCAAATTTATAATTTCAAAACTAACTTATAATTTTAAAATTTTCAAAACATATAATTTTAAAAATCAAGAATTTAACTATATATAAAATAACATTTATATATATAATGTTTAAAAATCAATATTTATATAAAACCATATAGTTCCCTTCAAAACCATGGAAATCATTTCAAAATATTTATATATAGACCAACGGTGTCTGTATATATAATTTTCTATCCTATGGTCAAGTGATACAGATATTTATCATTTCAATCCGCAATTTAAATATTTACGGGTATATATCTTTTCAACCCGCAATCCCAAATTCAATTCAATGAAAATCGCTTGGGTTTACCATTTCAACCCATAACAATTTTCTCCTATTCTACAAGATCGATCGGGTATGTATCATTTCAACCCATAGCGAATTCTATACTAATAGGGAACTTGCAGAGTGAGAACAGTAATGATAATAATATAACATATCATTAATAGGCATATATCATCAATAACAAATAAAATGTAAATAACATATCATGGTGTCAAATGTCACAATTGATCAGTTACAAATAGTGGCATATCATATATATAGCAATTTAAATAACTAACAACAGCATATTTCAATTTTTATTTCAATTGTAATCACATTTTGTAAATATAAGAATGTTAATCGTGAGTGATTGCTCACCTTTCGAGGCTGGAGAGATGAACGGGAATGGAAGCGAATTACAAATCCAAACACGAATTCCAGAGCGAAACAAGATGGGCACGAATTCGACGATCAAAGCAAGGCTGGAATCGATGAGAACAATCAATTCGTTTGATAGAAATAGAAAATATACATAATAATAATTATTATTTTCTTAAAGTCAATAATTTAAACTTATATAAACTAACATATTATATTTTAAAATCAATATTAAACTTAAAATACATACATAATAAAATCAAAATCTATATATATAATTTTCTTCTAAGAATCAATATTTCAATGAACATATGCATAACTTATCCAAATATATACATGTTACTCAAACTATATGTAGGCTGGTATTCACAACAATATATATATATATATATATATTTAAATATACATATAAAACTAGAATATAAACTTACACACTTATTATAATATTATTATTATAAATTTTTTTTCAATAAGATTAGTTTATAATAAAATACATATGTAAACTCATAATGATCCTATATATACTCTTATGCAAACCAATGTCTGTGAAAAACAGCTTGTATATATAACTCATATAAGTTTTTTTCATATGTATACATATATAATAAACAAATTGTATTTCCTATATATAAACATATATATACATACCAGATGTATATCTAACATAACATATATCATGTGACCAACTATATATAATTATACGTTAAAAACACTAGCAGTATATGCAACAAATAAAATGCTAACATAAGTATATACAAATTTAGATACACCAGTAGACCAATCCAAAGATATAATATATATAAGCTACTAAAAATTATATACAGACTATATATATATATACACAAATATAGGTGAGCTTCTTCAAACAGACATATGCAGACTACTCTATAAATATGCAGACAAAGGAAGATTTAGCCTCATATTAAAATATACAAAGTACCCATAGATAGTAAAGATATACCTTACTGTGTATATAAAAATCTATATATATAACTTATATAAACTTTACATACTTACATTTAAGATCTGTATACATATACTTTCGGATACTAAAATGATATAATATATATATATCACAACAAAACATTCTTGGTCACGTATGCAAGACATAAGGAAAACAAGACATAGGCAAGATGTAGACGGAAATATGGCTATTTCATTGAATATATATATACAACATATATATATATATATGCAATATATAAATATATACCGTATACACAAGAGTGAATGAAGCAGCCAAGTAAGGTTTTTCGTGAGAAAAGCATGCTGGGAGGGCGAGATTGGGTCACGTGCTTAGGCTTGCGGTGCGCCGGTGGTGAGTTAGCACAAAGCGGTGGTGAGCTTCGGTGGAGGCTAGGCAAGTTGATGGTCGGTAATAGTGGAGAGGAGGGCGGGTCTTGGCCAGAGGAGGATGGAGGTTAGCGCGTCAGAGGTGGACGGAAAAGAAGTGGCGCGCGAGAGAGAGGATGTGCGTGAAGCTCGGGTGGAAGGGAAGCAATGCTGGGTGAAGTGTAAATGCATAAAGATGGAGGCAGCCATGGATTTGGAAGAAGAAAGACAGAGGTTTTGGAAAAATAGGAATGAAAGAAGTTTGCACAGTAAAGCAAACGTTTTAATATAAAACTTATATTATTTTGTTACGAACCAGATAGACCGACAAATATTAACTGAAAGGGTAGAATTACAAAAGTCAAAATGTTAAATTCAGGAGAATTAATATGATGTGGCTATTTAATTTCAATAGTTAGACAAATGAAAGGTCACGGGAAGTCAAAAAGTTCAAAAACGGTTACCGATATGGTAATCGTTTTACTGATTTCGTGGCGTGACCGACCCTGAAATATACAACTAAATATACTGCAAAGATTAGCACGACAAGACGATCAAAACGGTGCACAGATATCAGCGATACGACCATTCTATCAAAAGTCGATAATCCGTACCAAAAATGCTGCTAAAATGCCTGAATTAAGATAAACGGAGCAATAGCAGTCCAAATTTGGAGAAACGAAATATGACGTCTCACTCAGAAGATGATTTACAAATTTATTATGTAAAAAATATTTCAGTTTGGAAAACATTTTATTATCATCTAATATTAACTGATTTAAATTTAAATAAAATTACATAATAAAATGAACTTCTATATTATCAGATGAAAATTTACCATTTGCTATGTTTATATAGACGTATTCCAAATATTAAATTTTTATTTCAAAATATTATTATTTAAAATTTCACAAAAATTCAGTTAAGTATGTTATATAAAATCGTTAAAATATACGGGTCGTTACACAACACCTATCTAATATCCTGCACAATATACTATATATAACTTGAAAAAACATTAGTATATACATTTTATATAATGTCATATGGTTGTTGTCATCAAAAACAATACCTAAGGTATTACGAATCTTCCCTTTTTTTATGATGACAACCATGTATATAAAATGTGATATAACTTCCCATGAGTTACAAAATTCCCACTTAATCCATGCATGTATATTTTATATATTCCTCCCCCTTTTTCATCAACAAAATATATAACCAAAACTCCCACTAACTAAAATAATGCATTATATGTAAAACTGATATATAAGAGTAATATGTTGATAAATAATAAGTGATAATACAAACCAATTTTTTTAAGCAACCCAATCCAATACGTACATATTGTTAAACCAAACCAAATTTAAATCTAAGCAATCCTAATATTAGTCTATATACAATAATCCATGATGATATCAATCCAAACCAATACAATTAATCATACATTTCAAACAATCCAATTTAAAGAAATCAAAAAACCCTACACACACACACAACTAGTCTATTTAAACTAAAGTGATTTCCTAATAATTGGGGGTTTATGAATAAGACAGAAGGGGTAATGGAGACAGAAATTCCCTTTTTGTCCAATTAAATTTCCATATTTGTCGAAACATACTTCTCCAACACATTTGACCGCATCGTCATCGACTTCCCCTTCTTCCTCTGTTTCCTCTTCTTCTTCTTCTTCCTCTTCTTCCTCTTCCACTTCATTGTAATTCAAAGGAACATGAATGACCACCTTTGGAGCATTATCCTCAATTACTATTGGATTTATGGGGATATCCAATAGGTATTTTTGCAGATTCTTGAGAATACGCCCTTGTTTTTCCCGTTCCATCACTATTCTTATTTGAATTGCTCCATTTCAGAAAGCATATTAAGAGTGTGCTTCAGATCACTCTCAATCTTAGTTACTTTGGCCATTGTAGAGGTTTGGAGAGAGGGCTTGGTGTGGGAGAATAGAAGGAAAATGAAGCGGATTCATGTCTTGGACGTTTGGAATTAGTAGGATCTATTAATTTATTTTAATGGATGATTTCCAAGAAGAAGAAGACAGTGAAATAGGTTTATTTTTGAAATATAGTGGTTATATATAGCCATTTTTAATTTTAAACTAAGGAGGGAAATCCGAATTATGAAAATAACTGCATAGGTCGACATACAGGGTGTTGATATGTCAACATATCTAGTGCATTTTTTATGTTTTGTTTTTCTTTTTAATTTAACTTTTTATGTTATTTTTTTATATTTCTGAGAAAGAACATACTTCTAACTCACTTCTTAGTTTAATAAATGATGTTGAGTTACTGGTTTCGTCAATATATCTGCTATTTGATTTTTAGTGTTTATAAATTCGAGTGAGATTATTCCTTTATTTGTATTGTCTCTTAGAAAGTGATGTCATATATCTATATGTTTTGTTCTTGCATGATGAGTTGGATTTTTAGATAAATTAATTATACTAGTATTGTTGCAGTAATTGGTGATTTATTAAAATTTATACCAATATCTTTTAATGTTTGTTCCATATAAACAACTTATGAACAAGGTAATGCAATTGAAATATATTCTTCTTCTGTTGTGAACAAAGATACATAATTTTGGTTTTTTCTAAACCAGAAAACAAGAGAGTGTCCTAAAATGTGACAAGTTCTCCTTGTATTATTTCGGTCTGATTTGCATCCATTATAATCAACATCACTCTATGAAATTAAATCAATGGAATATTCTTTTGGGTAGAAAAGTCTATAGTCTAGTGTGTTATTTACATATCTTAATATTCATTTTATGGATTTAAGATGAATATCCTTAGGTTGAGATTGATATCCTGCACAAACACTATACATTATATCAGGTCTACTTACAGTGATATAGAGTAAAGATCCTATCAACCTCTATAAAGTTTTTGATCAACTTCTTTTGAGTTATCTTCTTTATTTAATTTTTCATTAGTTGCCGTAGGAGTTGGTTTACCTTTGGTATTAGACATACCAAATTTATTAACTAATTCTTTGGCATATTTTTCTTAAATTACAAAGATTCCATTATTTAATTATCTTATTTACAATCCTAAAAAGAATGTTAGTTCTCCCACATGACTCATTTAAAATTCTTTTGTATCGATATTAGAAAATTCTTTGTTTGGTTGTTCATTTGTTGATCCAAAATTAATATCATATATATATATATATATTTGTATTAGTTGAATATCATTGTAATTACTTTTAATAAATAGTGTACTATCTACTTTACCAATTTAAAAATTAGATTGTAATAAATATGATATAAGTCTATACCATGCTCTAGGAGCTTGTTTTAAACCATATTGAGCTTTCTTTAATTTATAAACATGATTTGGAAATTTTTCATCTTCAAATAGAGGCGATTGTTCAACATATAAATCCATTTGAAAAGGCACTTTTAACATCTATTTGAAATAATTTAAAATTGTTATGATTTACAAAGTCAAGTAAGATTCTTATTGCTTCTAATCTTCTATGGGTGCAATAGTTCATCAAAATCTATGCCTTCTTCTTGACTATATCCTCGAGCTACTAAGCGGACTTTATTTCTAATGACCTATCCTTGTTCATTTAATTTATTTCTATATACCCTTTTAATTCCAATTATAGATTTATTTTCTAGTCTTGGAACAAGTTACCAACCATCATTTCTAGTGAATTGATTTAGTTCTTCTTGCACAACAAGAATCCATGAATCATCTAATGATGCTTCTTTTGGATTCTTTTAATATTTTGGCTTTCTTACATGGATATATATTTTTAGTGCTATTATTATTATCATTATTTGTTTCGTTAATTGTGACTTCACTATTGCCATTTTCTTCTTTATCACAATTATTATTATCTATTTTAACATTTTCATCGAATGAAACATGTAACAACCCATAATTTTTATAAATATTTTTAAATTTATTTTTATTTTGAAACTTTGATTTTTAAATAATTTTAATTCGAAGTTTCGAATTTTTCCAATGTATTTTGATTTTTGTTTCTATTCTTATTTTTTCCAAATACAATTAAATATTGATTTTTCTAGAAATGTTATATTTTTTCAAATTGTGACTTGTAAATTGAAATTTTTAAAATTTTAAATTTTAACCTTTTTCTTTGAAACAGTAATTGGTTCTGATATCCGTTCTGCTTTTCGTTTCGTCGAATTCCATTTTAAACTTTTTAGAATTTGATGAATTCAGAGAATTTTATCTGCATTTTATTATTCATTTTCTATTCTATTTGCTATATTTTATTTTGTTTTGGGATTTGAATTTAATTGTGTGAATTTTGTTGGGTTCGGAATTGTCCTATATTAGTTGTATTTTGTTTACAATTTTTATTTCTAGTTTCAATTAAATAAACTATTCTCTTTATTTATTTTCTATTTTTCTTAAGACTATTTATTTATTTTCAATTCTACTTTATTTTGTTTTATCTTTTATTTTATTTATTGAATGTTTCTTTGTATATACCTTTCAATTAATGGCAAAGAAACAATTCAAATTAATGTATGTTACTTTGCTTTAAATTGGCATACGTTACTTTGCTTTATTTCCTACCTCTTTATTTACCTATTTATTTATTTCCTACCTTAACTTATTCCTCAAAACCCATAGCCGTTCCTAACTTGTAGCCTATCAATTCACGTGAAGATAGGAAGGGTTCTCATTTTCCATTTGCTCTTTTTATTAAATACAAATTAAATCCCTTTATTTTCTCTTGCCGTTTTAAAACATTGATTGCTTGACCGTTTCTTCCACTTGATTTGCCATAAGAAACTCCTCTAATATTTATCACTTCACGTACAAAAACTTCTTGTCACTTCATTCTTTCGGCCATTCTATTTTCTGAAGAAAAAAAATGTAGGTTAATGGCTTCTCCTTTTTCCTATTTTTCTTCTTCATTTTTCTTCTTTGTATTTTTTCTTGATCTCTCTAGCTTTGCTCGGCCATAACCATCCACACCTCCACTGACCACCACCATCACCTCCTCCCCCTCATCTTCCACAGCCAACAACCCTCCTCCTCTGACCAGATCTGGCCGTGACCACCATATGAACCCATCACCACAAAAACTTTGCATAAACTCCAAAAAACAATGCATAGCCGAACCATTTTTGTAACGACCCGCCATTTTGGACCATTCGCATCCATTATAAGTGTATAGGTAGACACTCATGCCGGAATTGAATTGCTCAAAATACCGCGTTGTTAATTTAAATTGGCAAAAACTGAACATATACAATAAATAAAAAATCACAGATCACAGACACAGAGTAATAAGTGCAGCGGAAATAAAAGAGATAGTAGTTCATGAAGCTACTATATGAATATATAAAATACATCAGAGTTTACAACAGAAGAATAATACAATACATCAGAGTTAAACCAGAATACATCACTGGAATCATCGAATACTGAAAGCCGGATAGATAGCTGGATCTCCAAGCGAAGCTCCAACTCCAAAGGTGAGTCTCGAAAGCTGAACCACTCAGTCTGACCCGAGCGTAAAGCAAAAACACAAGACACTCGAGTCAGGATTAACATTCTTATATTAATAAATCCAACTCAAGTGAAATAGCAATTGAAATACAAGTAACTCAAAGGATGTTTGGAATAACCATCCTTTAAGGATCCGTTAAACTATCTACTATGTAGTAGTGTACGATAAGTAGGTAATGTCTATCAGTAATATAAAGATATCAAAATAGCGTTAAGTCATGGCCCATTCCACCCTTAACACATTTTTATTCCCACAAGCATATACAAGACCGTAGTTTCCCCAAAACCGGAAGTCACCAGAGGGCAATCCATATACTCAAGGTACAAATCAAATTCGTAGTGGTCGCGCATAAATGGAATACAAGTATGACAAGGCACATGAGGCTATACCCAAGGTAGTGATACTACCGTTCGCCTGATCCGGGCTGGTGAGAACGCAACGCCGCAGCGCCCGCAACACCGTGAGACAACACTCCCAAAATCAAGGGTGCACCAATCGACAACAAGTAATAAGTAGTTCGAAGAAGTGTGTCCACTTGAGGTATCAATCCTCCATTGGCCCGGCACAGCTCCTGTTTTAGTCATTTCCAATTTGACACAAGTGTCAAGGCTATCCATTATCGTTCACTTTCTTCAATCATCAACGTTCGGCAATCCAACCACTTCATTCTGGATCATCACTTCGCGTATAGTTATTAAAGTGGTTTCCGGTTTAGACAGTGAGTATGCCCCAAACCGACTCCGGTTCCTTTAATAACCTTTCGTGATTATAACACCGATTGGTCGTTAATATATTTCAAAACCATTTCAATTTCAATTTGAATTCGTAAACCAACAATTTATTTGTCTTTCAAAAACCAATTTCCAATAATTTACGTTTCAAAACTTTCCAATTTTAATTTCAACATTTCTATATTCAATTTCAAAGTTTCAATTAAAACAATCCAAATATTTGTTACATTTCGTATATAAGTTTCATTCCGAAATCATTTAAATAAATTTAATTTAACTTTCAAATCAATTTGAACTCATTTATCGATTTCATTCAATATTCGTTAAGTTACTTTATCATTCAAAACAATTTCTATTAAATTTCCAATTCATTAAATCAATTCTTAAGTTCATCTTCATTAAATCAAAATTTACAATTTTGAAATAACTAAATTCGTCAAATCAAAATTTTCAATTACAAGTCTTACATTAATTCCAAAAATCACATTTCCATTTCTTGTTAAAGAAATTCAATTTCACTTATTTACTTCTTAAATAATTTTCCAAAACATAATTAATAAAGAAAACTCAATTTCAATTATTTACTAAGTAAATTCACTTATTCAAAAATTCAATTCAAATTAATCATTAAATAATTCAATCTTGTTTAATTTTTAAATAATTCAAAACTTGATTATTAAATAATTCCAAAGTTTAATAATTTCAAACTCAATTTTAATTTCAAACTTGATTTTTAAATCATTTCAACTTAATTCAATCCTTCTCAAATTTTAACAACCTTCTTCCATCAATTTCGTTTTAATATTTTGTTTCAGATTAAATATTAACATTTTCCTTTCATTTGAAAATTCAAATTTTCAACTTCATTTCAAAACCATATTGTTTATTCAAATAAAATCTTCGTTTTATTTTAAATCAAATTTTTTTGACCAATCGGGTTTTATTTAATTTTCTATCCTAGGTCAAAATTCAATTTTGGGTATTTATCATTTCAACCCGATTCCAATTCAATTCAAAAATCAAATCAATAAAGGGAACTTGCAGTGTGATAACTGGGATGGTGTCAAAGTAAATAAACAAGCAATAACATCAATCAATATCAATCCAATAATCAATTTAAATAATCCCGAAATAACCGTATTAATTCGCATTGTTATTTGTACAAATTAATATAATTATTTCTAGAATCTACACTATCATTTCATGTAGATTAAAGATTATTACATTACGGTTTTTACTTGTCATCTATTTACATTTTCATACATCATCAATTTAACAACATACATTCAGTGGTTTAAAATGTAATTAAACAAATCATACGTGTCAATAAATTCAACAGTTAAAGGAGTCATATTATACAAGTGTCAGTTAATCAAATTCAACATTTAATTATCCTATACCAAGTTCAATCGCATACTATTTATCATTTTACATTAACAATTTATCGTCCAATATAAACATCAACAATCAATCAATTATCAGCCAAACTGTATTATCATCGCATAAATAATTAACAGAAAATGGTGTCAGATGTCACAGGTGAACTGATACAGGTAATGGCATATATAACAGTTTAATTAACTAACAGCAGCATATTTCAATTGTCGTTTCAATTGAAATCAAATTTAATAAATAAAAGAACGTTAATCGTGAGTGAGTGCTCACCTTTCGAGGCTAGATAGATTTGACAAAGAACAATCTACGGATTCCAAAGCAACGCTAATGGAGACAAATTCGATGAACAAAGCTGATGGATAGAATTTGACCAGATCAATCAGAACTGGATTGACGAAGATAGTTAATATCAGTGAATTTGATATAGATATAGTATATATAATCTATATATATATAACATGGTTCATAACTCACGAATAACTATATAGATCTGAAACTATATATACATATATCTCTTCCAAACCAAAAATCAAAATAGAATCCTTCACACAAACATATATTCCTATATAATAACTATTTCCAAATATCAAAATGGCCGCAAATCATATTATCAAGTGCTCTTTATAACATATATATTAAAATAGTCATGCCGGCAGATATATATAAAACAGTATAAAATTTACTATTTCAAAAATCCAGAGTAGGTTATAATATATAGGAAAATATATATATGCAGCTGATCATCGAAACTCACGTATGTTTGTTTAAATTCTAATGTATAATTTTAAACTGACATATCAACAACATAAAATCTAACAAATTATAAATATATATATCTATATACCTATACTTATGTGACCTTGTCGAAAGTAGTTACAAAATACACATAATAACACATATTACTGACATTACCTCACACTCCTTTATACTGTTGCAATATTTTATATAAAATTCGATTTTTATAACCACCTACATAACTATATAACACCAAGCTCTCATACAATCTGCGTAGTAACCATATATAACTTGTATACTTTCATATAGAATTTTTTATTTTATATATAATATACGTACTAACAAAAGAAACTAAACTGCATAACTTTATAACTATACAACTCTATAACCTTACAACTTATATGAACTGAACTGACATAAAATTTACTAATATACTATAACTAATATAAATTTCGCTCAAAATAAATGTTAGTACAGAAAAGAAAAATGAAGACTAAGCTAAATATACAAAACATTGTATTTTATTTTTATATACAAACATAAACATGTATTTTTTTTTTAATACAAAAATAGACAATCAATACTTGCAGCTGAAAATATTACACTGACCATAAACTAAACTAATTAAATTCAGTGGATTACCCGATGTCATAAGTTACAACAACTAGATTCCTATATAAACTTAGTACTCATCTCATTTCCAAATGCAATCTACCATTAAACCCAAAACATTATCAACCAATATTTCCCCACACCATCGGTATTGTCTTCTTTTTCCCATTTCTTAAGTTAGAAACCTGACTGCAGTAGTGATAAATACACTCTCTTGCTAAATTCATTTCATCTGCAGCTCGAAATACATATATGAAACTCGAAATACATATAATATAAAACGTATATATATGTAATGTAAACTTTTATAACCATAAATATAGATAGATATATAATATAAGATAAATACTTACATAACTTACATAAAATATATATATATATACATAACAATTTAAATATTAAAATAAAGTAATATATTACCTTAACCTAAGAAAGTGTGTTCGACCGCATGAGATGGAGTAGGTACACAAGCAGGTAAGCTTCACAGGCGAATACAAGCAAGCGTACATCTCCATAGTGAGCGAGCTTTGGTAGGTGAGAGGAGGCAGTGGAGGAGAATGCATGGGTGTTCGGCCATGGTGGGTTGTGGAGGGGTTCGGTTGGGAGGAGGCTAGCGGGCTTAGGCGCGAAGGATGGAAAGCCTAGGTTTGGGTGGCTGATGGCGTGCATGCGGAGGTGGGCTAGGGATCGGAGATGGAATTCGGGCTTCCGTGGTGGCCATGCTTTGCACTACGTTCGGCTAAGGGAATTTAGTGATGAGGTTTTGTCGGTTTTCAGGGAGGAGCGGAGGGAGGTAGTCGGGTGTGGTTGTGGTGGCGAGGGGATGGTGGCCGAGGCGGGTCAGGTGGGTGTGGATCTGATGGTGGGTAGGGGTCTCACGTGGTGGGGCTTGCATGGGAAGAAGGTTGAAAGGGGAGGAGGTGGGCGGAAGACTGGGAGGTGGAGTTTGCATTAAAAAGGAAGGCAGTGAAAAGAAGAAAGAAAAAAAACGTAGGAATTGAAAAAATGGATGAGGGAGAGGTGTCTCGTGAATGAAAGCATGAGAACGTGAGTCAGTGGAAAAATGAAACGTGCACTTTAATGAATGTGCACTTCTCAACCGGTGGCTCTTCGTTTCTTAACATCAATTCACGTGACCATTACCATTCTAGCCTATTTAAAATAAATAAGCTAAATACAAAATAAGTTCAAATTCAAAAAGTTGAAAGTGGGTACCGATACGGAAGTCGCTTTACAGGTTTCGTCGTTTACCGGACGTCGAAACACTCATACGAATATACCATAGAGATCGGCATGACAAGACGATCAAAATGGTATATGGAAATCAGTGGTACGATCATCCGATAACAATCGATATCGGTACCGGAATACTGCTATTTTCCAGAAAATAAGAACGACGGAGCAATAGATGTCCGAATTTGGACAAATGACGAACTGATATTTTGCTCAGAAGATGGTTTAGAATTTTTCTATGTAAAAATATTTAGGTTTCGGAAACATTTTATTTTCACTGCTTTTTAACTGATTAAATTGAAGTGAATTTACGCGCGAAATAAACTTTCATATTTTCGGACGAAAATTTACCGATTGCTATGTTTAACTAGACGTATTCCAAATATTAAGTTTTTATTTCAAAATTTTATCGTTTAAAATTTCACAAAATTTCAACTAATTACGTTATTAAAACGGTTGAAATTTACGGGTCGTTACATTCTCCCCCACTCAAAACTTTTCGTCCCCGAAAAGGAACGAGGTAGGAGAATAGAACAACCAGAAAGAAAACAGATTTGAAATATAAAATAACAATTAATTTAAACCGTATAAATTCAAATTTAAATAAATTGATATTCAATAATTGATTTAATCCATTTGATTTCACTAAAATCAATCTCAACTATTTCTAAATTCATTATCTTATTATCCCATTTTCTTAAATTTACAATTTCTAAAACCATAAATTAGAATAGTCTTTTATTATAATCATATTTTCAGCAATTTTAAATTCTTCTTTATTCCAAATTACTGTTAAATGTATTATACTTACTATATCTAATCACATATATTTAACCCATATAAATTAATTTAAACCATATAATTTGAATGTAAATTAATTTATATTCATTAATTGATTTTAAGTTCAAGGTATTTTCATATGTTGATCAAATTTCAATTTATTAATCCTTTCAAAACAAATTTATTTCATTATTAACTGAGTTTACTTATTATCCTATCTAACTCTATTAACATCTTTATAATCAAAATTTAGTGTATAACATTTATTATAAACACTCAAATTTTATTTATAAATTCAATTTATCTTATATATTATCCAATTACATATTCAACTTTTGAATGATTTAGGTAAATTGTATTAGAATGCAGTTGAACAATATACAAATAAAATTTTTCCCAATTCAAATATTCAAGTTCAAATATTTATTCCAAATTTTGGTTTTATTTATAATTAAAATCATCCTTTAACAAAATTTAAGAATTTGATTTCCGATTAACCTTAAACAATTTAGAGATATATACAATATATTTATCAAATCAAATTTAATTTTAAAATAAGATACCCATATATATATATAAATCAAATTATACTGAAGAAATTCAAATCAAAATATTTTTCAAAACAAAACGTAGTAAAGCTACAGAATGGTTTCTCCACTTCGAAACTCGAAAATGAATGTCGATGATGCGGCCGCCATCACCGAAATTATTTTCCAGCGACAAAGAGAAGAGCACTGATTTCAACATTTTAAAATTCTTTGGAAACGATTTCTATTCGTAAATACTTCCAATAATATATACTTTAAAATTTTAAAACCAAAGTTCGAAATCACCGGAAACTAAATTCTAAATTTCTAAATTAAATTCATTTCAAATTCCAAATCAATTTATAGATTTATTTAGAACAGTAAATGATAATCAAATATTATCATTTCAAACAAACAATTTAATTAACCTATAAAATTCCATAAAAAATTTACTTATATTTTTACAGTATAATCAAACAAATTTGAAAACAATATTGTGTCAGTTTGCTCTGCTCAAGTGTATTGGAAATCCTATCGATGGCGTTGATCAGACGAATCGATCGAAAACCCAAATCAACATCAGCAACCCAAACAACACAATATATAAACATTTTAATTTAAATTTACAAATACACTTCCTCGCTCGACGATACAAGAATAGATTTAAAGCAAGGATAGAGGTTTAAATTTGATGGACTCAAATCAAAGAGAATTCCGATTCGAAGACAAATTCGAAAGAAAAGATAAGATGATTCAATAACAAAATCGGGAGATGGGTAAGTTTATTTAATTCACGGGCAACCTTAATCGGTCGTCCGTAACTTCAGGAATAGATCGATGCAGAATTTTGAGGCAAATCTACATTTGATCTCAAGAAATAGAATTCAAGTATAACAGGAGATAGATAGCACCGTAAACCGAGGATACAAAAGTCTCCGGTAAATCAATGCCAATTGTAAAGGAGTTTAATCCTTTACGAATCATTCGTAGATTGGCGAGACCGCCGATCTATTATAGATAACATTCAAAATGGAGTTATGGGTGCTCAAGAATTGAAAGAAGACGAATAGTGAGGGACACGAATGAAATTTGGAACCGTAGGGAACGTTCCAAAATTCAAAGAAATCGAGTCGAAAGGAAGAGATTGAAACTCGAATGAGAGTGATTCTGTAAATACATTTACCCTATATGTTAAGTTTGCCTAGAGCTACCAGAGCTCTGATACCAACTGTAACGACCCGCCATTTTGGACCATTCGCATCCATTATAAGTGTATAGGTAGACACTCATGCCGGAATTGAATTGCTCAAAATACCGCGTTGTTAATTTAAATTGGCAAAAACTGAACATATACAATAAATAAAAAATCACAGATCACAGACACAGAGTAATAAGTGCAGCGGAAATAAAAGAGATAGTAGTTCATGAAGCTACTATATGAATATATAAAATACATCAGAGTTTACAACAGAAGAATAATACAATACATCAGAGTTAAACCAGAATACATCACTGGAATCATCGAATACTGAAAGCCGGATAGATAGCTGGATCTCCAAGCGAAGCTCCAACTCCAAAGGTGAGTCTCGAAAGCTGAACCACTCAGTCTGACCCGAGCGTAAAGCAAAAACACAAGACACTCGAGTCAGGATTAACATTCTTATATTAATAAATCCAACTCAAGTGAAATAGCAATTGAAATACAAGTAACTCAAAGGATGTTTGGAATAACCATCCTTTAAGGATCCGTTAAACTATCTACTATGTAGTAGTGTACGATAAGTAGGTAATGTCTATCAGTAATATAAAGATATCAAAATAGCGTTAAGTCATGGCCCATTCCACCCTTAACACATTTTTATTCCCACAAGCATATACAAGACCGTAGTTTCCCCAAAACCGGAAGTCACCAGAGGGCAATCCATATACTCAAGGTACAAATCAAATTCGTAGTGGTCGCGCATAAATGGAATACAAGTATGACAAGGCACATGAGGCTATACCCAAGGTAGTGATACTACCGTTCGCCTGATCCGGGCTGGTGAGAACGCAACGCCGCAGCGCCCGCAACACCGTGAGACAACACTCCCAAAATCAAGGGTGCACCAATCGACAACAAGTAATAAGTAGTTCGAAGAAGTGTGTCCACTTGAGGTATCAATCCTCCATTGGCCCGGCACAGCTCCTGTTTTAGTCATTTCCAATTTGACACAAGTGTCAAGGCTATCCATTATCGTTCACTTTCTTCAATCATCAACGTTCGCCAATCCAACCACTTCATTCTGGATCATCACTTCGCGTATAGTTATTAAAGTGGTTTCCGGTTTAGACAGTGAGTATGCCCCAAACCGACTCCGGTTCCTATAATAACCTTTCGTGATTATAACACCGATTGGTCGTTAATATATTTCAAAACCATTTCAATTTCAATTTGAATTCGTAAACCAACAATTTATTTGTCTTTCAAAAACCAATTTCCAATAATTTACGTTTCAAAACTTTCCAATTTTAATTTCAACATTTCTATATTCAATTTCAAAGTTTCAATTAAAACAATCCAAATATTTGTTGCATTTCGTATATAAGTTTCATTCCGAAATCATTTAAATAAATTTAATTTAACTTTCAAATCAATTTGAACTCATTTATCGATTTCATTCAATATTCGTTAAGTTACTTTATCATTCAAAACAATTTCTATTAAATTTCCAATTCATTAAATCAATTCTTAAGTTCATCTTCATTAAATCAAAATTTAAAATTTTGAAATAACTAAATTCGTCAAATCAAATTTTTCAATTACAAGTCTTACATTAATTCCAAAAATCACATTTCCATTTCTTGTTAAAGAAATTCAATTTCACTTATTTACTTCTTAAATAATTTTCCAAAACTTAATTAATAAAGAAAACTCAATTTCAATTATTTACTAAGTAAATTCACTTATTCAAAAATTCAATTCAAATTAATCATTAAATAATTCAATCTTGTTTAATTTTTAAATAATTCAAAACTTGATTATTAAATAATTCCAAAGTTTAATAATTTCAAACTCAATTTTAATTTCAAACTTGATTTTTAAATCATTTCAACTTAATTCAATCCTTCTCAAATTTTAACAACCTTCTTCCATCAATTTCGTTTTAATATTTTGTTTCAGATTAAATATTAACATTTTCCTTTCATTTGAAAATTCAAATTTTCAACTTCATTTCAAAACCATATTGTTTATTCAAATAAAATCTTCGTTTTATTTTAAATCAAATTTTTTTGACCAATCGGGTTTTATTTAATTTTCTATCCTAGGTCAAAATTCAATTTTGGGTATTTATCATTTCAACCCGATTCCAATTCAATTCAAAAATCAAATCAATAAAGGGAACTTGCAGTGTGATAACTGGGATGGTGTCAAAGTAAATAAACAAGCAATAACATCAATCAATATCAATCCAATAATCAATTTAAATAATCCCGAAATAACCGTATTAATTCGCATTGTTATTTGTACAAATTAATATAATTATTTCTAGAATCTACACTATCATTTCATGTAGATTAAAGATTATTACATTACGGTTTTTACTTGTCATCTATTTACATTTTCATACATCATCAATTTAACAACATACATTCAGTGGTTTAAAATGTAATTAAACAAATCAT
Organism: Allium fistulosum; assembly: GCA_030737815.1. NCBI lineage: Eukaryota > Viridiplantae > Streptophyta > Magnoliopsida > Asparagales > Amaryllidaceae > Allium > Allium fistulosum. The sequence goes on from CM060901.1 coordinate 457,965,560, forward strand.
ACGTGTCAATAAATTCAACAGTTAAAGGAGTCATATTATACAAGTGTCAGTTAATCAAATTCAACATTTAATTATCCTATACCAAGTTCAATCGCATACTATTTATCATTTTACATTAACAATTTATCGTCCAATATAAACATCAACAATCAATCAATTATCAGCCAAACTATATTATCATCGCATAAATAATTAACAGAAAATGGTGTCAGATGTCACAGGTGAACTGATACAGGTAATGGCATATATAACAGTTTAATTAACTAACAGCAGCATATTTCAATTGTCGTTTCAATTGAAATCAAATTTAATAAATAAAAGAACGTTAATCGTGAGTGAGTGCTCACCTTTCGAGGCTAGATAGATTTGACAAAGAACAATCTACGGATTCCAAAGCAACGCTAATGGAGACAAATTCGATGAACAAAGCTGATGGATAGAATTTGACCAGATCAATCAGAACTGGATTGACGAAGATAGTTAATATCAGTGAATTTGATATAGATATAGTATATATAATCTATATATATATAACATGGTTCATAACTCACGAATAACTATATAGATCTGAAACTATATATACATATATCTCTTCCAAACCAAAAATCAAAATAGAATCCTTCACACAAACATATATTCCTATATAATAACTATTTCCAAATATCAAAATGGCCGCAAATCATATTATCAAGTGCTCTTTATAACATATATATTAAAATAGTCATGCCGGCAGATATATATAAAACAGTATAAAATTTACTATTTCAAAAATCCAGAGTAGGTTATAATATATAGGAAAATATATATATGCAGCTGATCATCGAAACTCACGTATGTTTGTTTAAATTCTAATGTATAATTTTAAACTGACATATCAACAACATAAAATCTAACAAATTATAAATATATATATCTATATACCTATACTTATGTGACCTTGTCGAAAGTAGTTACAAAATACACATAATAACACATATTACTGACATTACCTCACACTCCTTTATACTGTTGCAATATTTTATATAAAATTCGATTTTTATAACCACCTACATAACTATATAACACCAAGCTCTCATACAATCTGCGTAGTAACCATATATAACTTGTATACTTTCATATAGAATTTTTTATTTTATATATAATATACGTACTAACAAAAGAAACTAAACTGCATAACTTTATAACTATACAACTCTATAACCTTACAACTTATATGAACTGAACTGACATAAAATTTACTAATATACTATAACTAATATAAATTTCGCTCAAAATAAATGTTAGTACAGAAAAGAAAAATGCAGACTAAGCTAAATATACAAAACATTGTATTTTATTTTTATATACAAACATAAACATGTATTTTTTTTTTTAATACAAAAATAGACAATCAATACTTGCAGCTGAAAATATTACACTGACCATAAACTAAACTAATTAAATTCAGTGGATTACCCGATGTCATAAGTTACAACAACTAGATTCCTATATAAACTTAGTACTCATCTCATTTCCAAATGCAATCTACCATTAAACCCAAAACATTATCAACCAATATTTCCCCACACCATCGGTATTGTCTTCTTTTTCCCATTTCTTAAGTTAGAAACCTGACTGCAGTAGTGATAAATACACTCTCTTGCTAAATTCATTTCATCTGCAGCTCGAAATACATATATGAAACTCGAAATACATATAATATAAAACGTATATATATGTAATGTAAACTTTTATAACCATAAATATAGATAGATATATAATATAAGATAAATACTTACATAACTTACATAAAATATATATATATACATAACAATTTAAATATTAAAATAAAGTAATATATTACCTTAACCTAAGAAAGTGTGTTCGGCCGCATGAGATGGAGTAGGTACACAAGCAGGTAAGCTTCACAGGCGAATACAAGCAAGCGTACATCTCCATAGTGAGCGAGCTTTGGTAGGTGAGAGGAGGCAGTGGAGGAGAATGCATGGGTGTTCGGCCATGGTGGGTTGTGGAGGGGTTCGGTTGGGAGGAGGCTAGCGGGCTTAGGCGCGAAGGATGGAAAGCCTAGGTTTGGGTGGCTGATGGCGTGCATGCAGAGGTGGGCTAGGGATCGGAGATGGAATTCGGGCTTCCGTGGTGGCCATGCTTTGCACTACGTTCGGCTAAGGGAATTTAGTGATGAGGTTTTGTCGGTTTTCAGGGAGGAGCGGAGGGAGGTAGTCGGGTGTGGTTGTGGTGGCGAGGGGATGGTGGCCGAGGCGGGTCAGGTGGGTGTGGATCTGATGGTGGGTAGGGGTCTCACGTGGTGGGGCTTGCATGGGAAGAAGGTTGAAAGGGGAGGAGGTGGGCGGAAGACTGGGAGGTGGAGTTTGCATTAAAAAGGAAGGCAGTGAAAAGAAGAAAGAAAAAAAACGTAGGAATTGAAAAAATGGATGAGGGAGAGGTGTCTCGTGAATGAAAGCATGAGAACGTGAGTCAGTGGAAAAATGAAACGTGCACTTTAATGAATGTGCACTTCTCAACCGGTGGCTCTTCGTTTCTTAACATCAATTCACGTGACCATTACCATTCTAGCCTATTTAAAATAAATAAGCTAAATACAAAATAAGTTCAAATTCAAAAAGGTTGAAAGTGGGTACCGATACGGAAGTCGCTTTACAGGTTTCGTCGTTTACCGGACGTCGAAACACTCATACGAATATACCATAGAGATCGGCATGACAAGACGATCAAAACGGTATATGGAAATCAGTGGTACGATCATCCGATAACAATCGATATCGGTACCGGAATACTGCTATTTTCCAGAAAATAAGAACGACGGAGCAATAGATGTCCGAATTTGGACAAATGACGAACTGATATTTTGCTCAGAAGATGGTTTAGAATTTTTCTATGTAAAAATATTTAGGTTTCGGAAACATTTTATTTTCACTGCTTTTTAACTGATTAAATTGAAGTGAATTTACGCGCGAAATAAACTTTCATATTTTCGGACGAAAATTTACCGATTGCTATGTTTAACTAGACGTATTCCAAATATTAAGTTTTTATTTCAAAATTTTATCGTTTAAAATTTCACAAAATTTCAACTAATTACGTTATTAAAACGGTTGAAATTTACGGGTCGTTACAATTTTTCACCACCCCCTTCATTTGTAGCCACGGACATCACTATGAACCACCACCACCTGTTGACATGACCCCTGACCATCATCACCAGACCTGTACCTGACCAAGGCCGAGCCAATATTGCCTTTGGCCGAGCCTAAATGGTGAACAAAACCCCTCTTTTGCCTTGTCCTTTGACCTTCCTCCATTTGTAACTTACCAAACCTCTTCATCTCCTATGCTAGCCGTGAGTTTTGAGTCCAAACCCGATCCATTTCCACATGAAAACATGTTGTGGACGAGCAAATGTCATGTATGGCTGAGCCATGTTGAGTCATGGTCAAGCAAGAATTGATTGAAAGGCTTGGTGATGTCTTTTGTTTATTTTGATTCCACTTTGTTTCAATATAATCTTTGTGTTAATAATATATTTATAATTGCTTTGTTTTATTGTTGTATACAAGATTAATATCTTGGCTCTCTCTCCACTTGAATCAAAAGTCGTGCTATCATGCTTTCTGGAATTTATTTGTGTGTTTTGTTTTGCTAACTCCAGCTTGAAAAGGTGAGTTATTCACGCTTGACATTCATACTTATAGAATTGTGAAACGATGACAAGTGAATGTGTAGAATTGTTATACCATGTTATATGTAACGTCTCGGGTTTTGCCCGCTCGAAAATCAACATCCGTACTTCACATTGTACTAGAATGCCGCAGATTCGATCGTTCAAATCCGATTCGCCGGAGCTATAACACAATTAAGTAAATAACACAGCGAAAGAACAGAATAATACATTGATATACAATATCTGATACAACAGAGTGATACAATGAATATCAATATACATCAGAGATATGATACAAGAAATAGCAGCGGAAAAGAAAAGATAACAACAGCAGCGGAACAATATCAATAGAAGTGATAACTCCAAAATGATCTTCAGGCAAGAATGAATCCACAACTCCAAGATAAGCAACTCCGATGAATGAACTAGCTCCAGATAATCTACTAAACCTGAATATCTGAAAAGAAACCCAACTCTAGACTGCTCGTGTGGAAAATTATGAGCACCCAGAGTTTAGGAAGGGAACAATAAACTCCGGATCAGTCATGGGACTGGTGTGAGCAACAAAAACAATTTAACTTTAAACAACAGCAAAAGAATTTTAAACATTGAAATCCGCAATGCTTTTGGAAAATGAAACTACCATAAGACCTCCCACCACACACACAATGCAAACGCAGAATTGGAGGAGATTTCTTCTTATGATAGTCAAACATGCTTACTACGCAAGTCATTGGATTATTATTATTAGTGCATAGTGGAAAACAATTTGAAAGTATAATATTAATCTTAGCCAGCATAGGTACCATTATACTATGCCTACTATAGCTACCATATTAGATGGCAGGTTCTACAACTAAAACCGTACAAGTTCCGTATTGGGAAATGGATTTCCAACAAATGGTCAGGCTAAGGAACTTCCTTCCGCCGCATGGGATCGCCTCTGGCGGGACGTCCCGAGAGACAAACTGCTCTCTGCCAAACAAGGCCGGGTTACCCCTGTAACAGGTAACTCACGAATATGCCATCCCCCGGTCCTTTGGGACCTTTATCCGAGGCGCCTATAAACCAACATCACACATAATAAAGTGTATCCACATGAGTAAGTATCTGGGCTCCATACCATGATACCACCCCTTTCCAGAAGGAAATGACATACCCTAAAGGGCGCGACCCTCATAACCTTGCCGCAACATTCCTGTTTCGACCATTTCCGGGTAGTGAGGTCCTGACGAAGTCTCGTCCACAAAGCTACGCTTTTTCAAAAAGCCACGCTTTGGGTCAACAGATGATCAACCTATGATCACAAAGATAAATGATCAAACAAATGATCATATCACAAATGATCAAACACTGATCATCGCACAGCAACACTCAGCATGCCACATTACCAAATTGGGAGTATATCGCTGATAACCTTCAACTACATAACCTCTGAGCTCGTACGTCTCAGAGAAGGGTGTTAAGCTAAGAGAATAAATTCTCCGCCACCAACAGAAATGTATTTGAAAGAAATCGGCTTTATATCTCAAAGTGTAATGTCAGACATACAATCCATACAAGTCTGTTCCGGGATCGAACAGAACCGAAGGCACTTCTCACGAAGCCCTTGCAATTCCGGATAATTTCCAATCACGTCCGGACTTCCCGTCACTAAGAGTGATAAAACCTCTATATCGGGGATCAGCCGATGTAGAGTAACTCGACAGTAATCCTTCCGTTTTCAAAAATATCCGGTCTTCAACACCGGTCTTCAAATGCTATCCATATACGACGTATCACATATTCGGAATGGGTTATACGACCCAAAGGTCCTCTCCCGGCTAAACCGAATAGTGAGCGTAATATTCGAAAATCATATGGATATGGGATTTCAATTAAGTCACAACTTAAAACCCAAAACTTTCCATTTGAATGGTTAAAACAAATTACCATTTACATCTTTAAACAAAAAGATTCAATCTTTACGGTTTAAACAGTTTCCACACTTTAATCCTTTAAACAAAAGATTCATTCACAGATTTTCCAAATTAATTCCCATTTCAATTTGATTAACTCGTTAAATCTTTAAAACAAAGATTTAACTTATAGCTTTCAAACAATTCCATTTCAAATGGTTTAAACAAATCATTATTTTAAATCTGTTAAAGATAACAGATTCAAATCATAGCTTTTCAAAACAATTCATTCATAACTTGGAAAACCATTTTCGTTTCAATCTTGAAATTCCTTTAATTAAACTGGAATTTCATTTCTTATCTGAAAGCTTTTATTCTTTTGAAAACAAATAGTTTCATTTCAGAAAATCTGATTCATTCATACGAGTGGAAATCCTTGGGTTAAATCCAAATTCCCAAACTTTATACTTTTAAAATGGTTTAATTCATACAAACACATTTATAACATTTTCAATCCCTAGTTTCAAATCATAGGATTCAATTTCAAACTTGAATTCAAATTTAAATCCAATTATTTAAATTTTCAAAACTCACTTAAGTTATTCAAAATAACTTTTGTCTTTGAAATTCTATTTCAAAAACTTTTCACATTTAAACCCAAATTTCTAATTTCAAAATCAATTGAAATTAAAATTTCAATTTCAAAACATCAAATTTAAATTATCTGTGACTTAACCGATTTCCACGTGAAATCCATATTTGTGTGTGAAAAGGTGTAGTCTAGGGGTTTCACACAATAGTGCAACACAATGAATCATCACATATCAGAATACAGAAATATAATTCGATAAGCGGTATAAGAACAACGCTTATCGTTCATTCACAGATCATAGATATATAAAGGTCACAGATAAGTAAACTACAGATCACAACATAAATCAGGATGTATCACAAAGCATCATATATCAGGGATATCAAACAAATTCAATCATCCAATAAAATTCAAACATTCATAGGTAAGGTCAGTTAATTGTCTGATTATAATTAATTCGTACCAGGTTAATTACTTATGAATAAACTATAAATCTTGGTTAATTAATTTCACATAGTAATTTAATCCAAATTACTATCATACTCAAATCATCTCCAACCAATTGCATACAGTAATTATCATTAATTACTTCATTAAGTAATTATACTTATCAAATCATGCTATGATTAATTTAAGTCAATTAAACTAAATTAATCAACTTAAACAAATCATATTTAACTCAATTAATCATATTAAGTAATTGATTTCTTAATTACTTTCATTTAGTAATTACACTTAAACATTTTCATAAATGTTTATCTTTAATTAATTTATCTAATTAATTACTAAAATAAATCACATTAATATATCAATTATTTAATAGTCTTAAGTTAAGGACCTTCATTAACTATTAATTACAATTCCTAATTTCTTTTCTTAAGAAATTAAACTAAATCAATCAATATTAATTTCAAATTTATTTATCTTTAATAATCCATTAATTAACCATTAATTATTTAATCAATTCAAGTCTTTAAATGTAACTTAATTTAACCTTAATTACTTGATTGATTAATATTTAACCATTAGTTTAAAATCTAATCTATTCAAACTAATGATCTTTAATCACAATTTAATTTTTCCTAACTAATAATTAACTTAAACCTTTATTAATTGGTTTAATCTTATAATTACTTAATCAATCCAATTATTAATTAATTTTATCCGTCCATTTTAATTAACTTATCAATTTAATGAATCCAACTCATTAAATTCAAACTTAAGGATTTTTAACAAAATTTCTTCTTAAATTTCAAATCATTAGAGTAGGCTTTACTCTTACTTATTTACATCATTTTAAAGTTATAAACCTGGTTTAATTTCAAAACCTAAGATTCAAATCTCAAATTGGATTTAGTTTTAAAATCTTAATTTAAACTGGGTTTTAAGTTTGTTTCAGATTTTATATTGTATTTTGAAATCAAAAAAAAACTGCCAGGCTATATTTTTACAAAAGCCTGGAACATCATACTCGAATCGAACAAAACAGCTTCGAGTCATTCCCACCTTTACTTCGAGTAACACACTCGATTAACTCGAGCAAAACCCAAGTGAAACATCTCGCCTTCCCTAAAAAAAAACGGAGCCAAGGAAACGTGCACGTGCACGTGTACTGCGGCGATGAACTTCGCCGATCATCTCCGATGATCTTCCTGAACCACCCATCGCCCAAACATCCCTACTCGAGCAACCACCCACCATCATCGATTCGAAATCGAAATGCGAACGTACGAGCCAACTTGGAACCAGTAACCCAACCTCAAACCAAAACCTGTCATCACCGATTGCTCCACGCTCCGACCACCAGCGGCTACCCAACTCCGGCCGCGAACTCATCTCCCTTCCCTCCACCAAACCCCAAGGTCGCGTGGCACTCGATACATCGTAGGCGGAGAACGAGACGAGGATGTCAAACCTCACCAAACTAGGTTTAAAAATTTTAAACCTTCGCCGCCGCCTCCACAAGGCTTTGATCAACCTCCGACCATTTTTCCTCAACCCACGGCAGACTCCTCTACCTCCAGAAAGAAATCCACTCCTTCCAGTTGCCTAGATCAACCCCGGCATCTCGAAATGCCAATAACAGGAAACTACAAACTGCTCAAAATCTTGATCACTAAAAATTTGAATCTTTGCTTTAAAATTCACATTTAAGTATGCGTATTCAATTTATATTCATGAAATTGTGAATTAAGAAACTCGAAAATTACCATATATGAAGATGGTTCTGTAGTTTTGAGCATTTCTAGTGATATCACAAGTTTGTTCACTTAAACAAATTTTTAAAACTAAAGTTTATGGTATAGCAAACATATTTGTTCAAGACTTAAGTCTGAACATGGGTTGAATCGAGATCAAATAAATTTTGAACCAAGTTTGAGCCTGAAAACTAGAACAGGGATCCTCAACTTTACAACAGTGAACAATGTATATATTTACAACTAAATTATTCGCAGTAGTTTATACTTGTATGTTAACCATACATATTATCACAGAGAACACATTCAACCATATATAACTTAAGTTATAATTTTTTTTTTAAAAAAAAAAATAGTTACTCACTTGGTCAAAACAAAGAAGTCTAGAAAAACAAAGTTGCTCACCTGAATATGGATGAAGCAGGGAAGCAGAGGTTTGAGGATGTTAAAAACTGAATTGTTTTGAAAGCTTGTTTTACTGGAACCTTGAATTGCTTAGATTTCCATTGAAAATGAAATGCTTGAAAAACTGGAAACTTGTTTCCACTTTGATCATTCTGCCAAATCATCTTGCTCTCTGCCTTCTTGAGTTGCTTGATGATTGTAGAATGTTGTTTAAGTTTTTAAATGGAAGTTGTATTGCAGTTTCTACTTTGCTCGAATTGGAAATGAAAAGTGATAAGAGAAAGTTGTTTACAGAGCTGAAGAATGAAACAGGGTATTATATCTATTTGTACAATGCAAGATGATATTTGCATTTGTTTGTACAACAATACAGGGATATTTTCTTCCCATGGTGGCTGCATTACTTTGTTTCGGCTGAGAAGATATAGCATTAATTGCTAGAGTCCTTTATGTTTCATATTATATTTTTACATTGTGTACTTTATGTTCCTAGATGTGTTATATTTTCACATCTTGCCTGCATACATACATGTACTATATGTTCATACATATCTTTTGTTTCATTTCGGCTGATGAGATATGTTTTGGTATTGTTGGTCTCGGCTGAAATGAAATGTTGTACAAGGTGATACACTTGCATTTATTAGCTTGTACCAGGTTATATATTTATTTTTTTTCTTCCTTTGCCAGCCTATACATCTCGGCTGAAGACAATTTGTCTTGAATTTCTATATATATATTTTCATACACTCAAATTATTATTTACAATTTAAACACAAATCAAATCTATTATATTATTTCAAATTTACTCCGATGTGTTCAAATACATATATATATATATTCTCATATATACCATATTTATACAATATTTAAATTTAAATGATTTATTCCAATTTTATTCATGGTGGGGAAACTCGCAATTCATTTAACCATCTATTTCACAAATTTTTATTCAAAAATAAATTTAATTATCGATTTAAAATAGATTAAAATTCGGGGTCGTTACATTATACCTGCCTGTGATATGTATTATATGATGTTAAACCCTGTTATAAACCTGTCACACCATTTGCTATGTTATATTCTGTTATATTGTTTATTTTATATTGTTTCTCACACTGCAAGTTCCCTGTAGAATAGAATCACTATGGTTTGAAATGATACATACCCGAACGGACTTTAGAATAGGAAAAATGGTTATGGGCTGAAATGATAGGCCCGAGCGATTTTTATTTACTTGGGATTGCGGGTTTGAAATGACAAAACCCGGATTTTCTTTGTAAATTACGGATTGAAATGATATATTATCCGTATCACTTGACTTAGGTTAGAAAATATTATAAAGACCCGTGGTTATTTTATATATTTTTCTGGAAAAAGTATTTTAAAATGTAAAAATATGATAATTTGATTTAAATTGAATTTAAAATTATTTAATAAAGGGTTAGTGATTTTTCTATAAGTTAAAATGTTAAATAAATAAATGATTAAATTGTAATCTGAAATATAACTTAATTTGGAAATTTGTGATTTGGTTTAAAATGGAAGTTCAAGTTAAGAAAATAAACTGGAAATTAAGTTTTATTTATGAAATGGTAATTTAAATTTAAGTGTTAAGTTAATGATTAAAATGCAAAGAATAGGAAAATTGTACACTTGGATTTAATAAGTAAATTACTGGAAAATTTGGTATTTTATTTATGAAATTTTACATTATTAAATCAAAAGTTAAAGGGTATTTAAATGAACATTTTTGAATTGGAAAGTATGATTTTTATAAGTTAAATGGTTAAAATTGAAGTTTATTTGTTTCTAAAATTTTATTATAAATCTGGAAATTTAAGCACTTCAGAAATGCTATCATTTCTGAAATTAACGGAAAATCTTAAGTAAATGATACTACAACACTTTGTAAGTGCTGTGGTTGCTGCAAATGAACTAAAAGCTAAATTTAACTAAGGGCTATTGCAGCACTTGGTAAGTGCTGTGGTTGCAGAAAGAAAATCTAAAATCTGAAACTAATAAAAGGGCTACAGTAGCACTTGATAAGTGCTGCAGTTGACTGAAATGAAGATTTTCAAATGTAATTGAACTACCGCAGTAGTTTTGTAAATGCTATCTTTGCTGAATTTAACTTGTTTTCAAATGTAACTGAACTACTACAGCAGTTTTAAATGTTGTCTTTGCTGAAATGAATTGCTTCAAATATAACTTACCGCGGCGTTTTTCTAAGTGCTGCGAAAGCTAAAATTTCAATGTTTTATAGTATTTAAGCGAATAAATGAGCTCAGAAAAGACTAAATTTTTGGGAGTTGAATATTTGATTTAAAGGTATAACGACTTCACTTTTAATGGTTTAAATGAATGATTTTAATTCGAAATTATAAACCATTTTGAAATCTATAACCACGGGTACACTTCTTTGTGTGCCATTTGATTTACTCATGATTGTTTTGATGCACACCTTTGATTTGAGAGTGTGGCTAGAGGTGAGCGATTACTGTAGCTCTGCGCTACCCTAGTCACATTAACACTGTTATTTGTATTGTTTACTCTAATATGAACATTTCTATGTTAGCGTTTATTTCTGCTTAATTGATGGTTTAACGGATCCTTAAAGGATGGGCGATCCCAAGCATCCTTTAAGTTAGTGTGCATTGCTATTACAGTTCACTTGAGTTGGTTTACATTGTATAAGTATGTATGTCCTGACTCGAGTGTTTGTGTTTTACTTTACGCTCGGGTCAGCCTGAGAATCACAGCTTTGGATTCACCTTTTGGAGCTAGAGATTTGTTGGAGCTTATTTGTCTATCGGTTCATCGATTTCTATTCCAGTTATTTCCTATTTAGTATTGTCTTTGTATTATTAACTTAGGTATCCTGACTTCTATTGTATCTATTTTTACTATGAGATTTTGTATATGTTTTGAGAGTATGTATATAGTAGCTTCATGAACTACTATGGTATTTTATTTCCGCTGCGAGTTATTCTGATATTCTGTGTCTGTGATTGTGTGTTTGATTTTATTTGCTCCAAATTTTCTTGACAATCCACTGTTTTGAAGTATTCGAGTCCGACATGTGTGGATTTATTGTCGATTTGAATGGTCCAAAATAGTGGGATGTTACAAAACATGTAACATCTCTTCAATTGTGTTAGTTCTAGCATTGAAAACTTTATAAGCTTTACTTCTTTTTGAATATCCAATAAAAATACCTTTATATGCTTTAGCATCAAATTTATTTAAATTTTCTTTAATATTCAATATAAAATATTTACTGCCAAAAACTTTAAAATATGATACTTTAGGCTTTTTATTATAAAATAATTTGTATGGAGTTTTTATTTTGATCACTTCGAATTGTTTTGATTTTATTAGAAATTTTATTTTGAATTCTTTTAACAAAGATTTTAAGTATTTCAAAAGCATTAATTATAAGTTTTAGGAAAATCGTCCACGTAAACCTAGAATAATCATCTATGATTACAAAGACATATCTATTATGCTTTATAGATTGTATTTGCAAGGGACCAAAAAGTTCTAAATGATGAAGTTCAAGGGGTTAAGAGCTAGACATTATAACCTTTGACTTAAAGGAACTTTTTCTAAGTTTTCCTAATTGACATGCATCACATAGATTGTTAACATCAAAACTCATTTTAGGAAGACCTCTAACTAGATCATATTTAGCAATTTTAGAAATGTGTTTGAAATTCAAATGACCAATTTTTTATGCCAAACCCAAGGATCACTTAATTTGCCAAAATACATAAATTATTATTTGATAATTTCATACTTAATATATAGATATTTCTTTTTCTAATGCCTTTAAAGATAATGTTTGATTCATTATCATCAATATGACATTTATCTTTTTCAAATTTAATTTTAAAGCCCTTGTCACATAATTGACTAATACTTAGCATTTTATGTTTTAAAATCCTAACTAACAAAACATTAGAAACAGTAGGAGTTTTAGAATTACCGACATTGTCAATCCCAATCACATATCCTTTAGAGTTGTCTCCAAAGGCTAATCCACTATCTTTGTAAATTATATCCTTCAAGATCTTCGGATTTCCAGTCATGTGCCCCGAGCATCCAAGATCCACTATCCACTTATCCTTTTTGATTTGTAAAGTTTGATCATTAGGTGTCTGTTCATCATTAGCCAAGTAACACATCTGTTCTTATAAGTTTACCTTTTCAAAAGATCGAGTGGCTTTTCATAATTAATGGATGCAAATTTATGAAACAATGTCATGTTGATTTTGCAAAATTGCTTTTCAAAAATAGTGTTAAAAATATTATTAATAACTTTTTCAGTTAAATCTTTTCAAAATCAAGTTATGAAATTGTGAAAACCAAGGCCCTGATACTAAATGTTAGTTTGCGGAAGTAAGGATCTTAAAGCTAAATTAACACTAGAGGGGAGGGGGTGAAAAGTTTTACTAACTTTTATGAATACTTTTGAATTCTTTTAAGATTATAGTTTAAACAATGCAAATTGACAATCATAGATGCAAACACAGATAGATATAAATGCAATAAAAGTAAAGAGTTGGAGAGATCCCACTAGGATTTTTACACTGGTTTGGAGTTATCCTACATCCAGTCCCGTAAAATTTCTTTTACAGAATTCTTTTTCAATATAAAAGTTTATACAATATCGATTTTAAGGCTTCGGGACTTGCCCTTTAGATTTTTCGAGCTCTGGGTACAGTCACTGGATTCGGACGGGACACCAGCAAATCACATGGATTCAAACGGGACATCAATCGTACTTACTTGATCCAAACGGGACACGAGCACACCCATTTGGATTTTAGGGACACCAAGCACGCCTAATAGTATTTGAATACGTTATGATAGAGTTTATAAAATCAATTCTTAATCTTAAGTACAAATAATCCTATAACCTCCTGATCAACACTTTGATCTTTATTTTAGTGAGAGAGATGAGAGAGATTAGATAGTAAATATCAGAGAATCAAATCAATAGAGTTTGGATTTGATTCTAATTTAATTTAAGAGGATTTTGACAAGAATTTATTTTAGAAGTCAAGAGAGTGAAAGAGGAGAGAAAATATAAGAAAGTAGTTAAACAAAATTCGTTGAGAAAATCCTTATTTATAGAGAAACTATAGTCAATTCACTAAGAGATACGATGAAAAGATACTTCTATTCAAAATTTGAATTTTAAAAATATCGGACTATATGTTGATATATGGGTATTATATATGTCGACATATCCTATGCAAATTTGAAAATCACATAATAAAAATTGTTTTGAAAATATTAAGTTTTGTAAAATATTTTGATACCATGTAAAATCATTTAAGCATAGTTTATACAAATTTTAATCATAATAAAACTTAAGAAAACTTTATAAAATTATTTTGAAATATTTTAATATAAAGGATTTAAATATAAATAATATATACAAAAATAATATATATATATATATAAAGTATAAGCGAATATATATTAAAATCGAAGTATCAATGAATGTCAAAAATATATTTTTGAATACCATACATTTAGAAGATATAAAACCAAAATGTAATAAATTAAAATTATATTAAAATGTAAAATGCTTAAGAAACATAATTACTCAAAATATAATAAACTTGTTAATAAAGAGAAGTTTAGAAATCATTTGAAAACTATTTGAAAAGAGGTTTGAAAAATCATTTTGAAAGTAGGGATTCTTTAAAAATCCTTTTTGAAAACCAGGATATTTTCATTTAAAATCAGAGAATAGATTTTAGAACATTTTTGAAAAATGAAGAGGGAACAAAGAAGTGCTACTGGGGTTTTAACAAAATAATCTATGGCTCTATAACTTATCTTGTTATCTTGAATCATTAATACTCATGAGTCTTTAATCTCTAATTCTTGAATCTCTATATTAGCCTCTTGAATCTGCTCTTGATACTGTACAGTCTTCTTAATCAACACACGTCTAATATCCTGCACTATATACTATATATAACTTGATAAAACATTAGTATCTATATTTTATATAGTGTCATATGGTTGTTGTCATCAAAACTAATACCTAAGGTACTAACATAAGAATCGAGCACTCTTCTTCAATCTACTGAATATATCTAGTTGCTATCGTACCCTCTTCTTGTCCTCAACAATCCATCAATGAAATCCATTGATATGCCCACTTCCATTCGGGAACTTCAAGTGGTTGCATCAACCCACTTTGCTTCTCCTGCTCTGCCCTTTACTAACTGGCAGTTCATACACTTCCAGATGAATATCTCGACATCCTTCTTCATCACCTCCCAATAATACATCTATTTTATATCATGGTACATCTTATTACCATCAGGATGTATAGTCAATCTCGAATGGTAGCAGTTTGGTACCACCTTATCTGTAATCCATCAATATCGAGAACAAACAATCTCCCATCCTTATGGAACCAACCATCTTAGTCGAGTATGTACTGCTTCATGTCATTAGATCCTACTCCTTCTATCTTTGCTATGATTTCTACTAGTTTAGTATCTCGCTTTTGACTAGTACCAATCTTCTCGATCAAAGTTGATATAATTATCTAACTCCCTAAAATCTGAGGCTCTTACTCACAATAATGTCTAAAGTAATAGCCAACAATATACTCAAATTGTTTCCACTCTAGGAACATCGCTCCCAAACTGGCATGTCTTCTACTCAAAGCAACGACGATCGCATTTCCCATACCAGGCTTATAAGTTTAAAGTCGTAAGGCTAATAACTCTAACCATCGTCGCCAACGAAGGTTTGGGTCCTTATGAGAGAAAAGGTATTTTATGGATTTGCGGTCAGTGAACAACTCGAACCTTTCTCTAAGTAGAAAATTCCTCCACATCTTCAAAGTAAATGCTATTGTTGCTAACTCCAAATCATAGGTCGGGTGCTTCCTCTCATGCGGCTTCAGCTGTCGACTAGAGTAGCAGACAACCTTACCTCCTTGCATTTATATTGAAGCCAATCTGGTACCTCAAGCATCGGTGTATACCATCATCTATGTATTCCATCATCTATGTATTCCTACACACTTTGGTCAATATCGATGCACTCGTCAACCTCTCCTTTAGACTCACGGATGCATGCTCACACTTCGTATCCCAAATAAAAAGCCTTATTCTCCTTTGTTAAATTGGTTAATGGTGCTGCTACCTTAGAGAAGTCCTTGATAAAATTCCTATAATATCCCGCCATCAAAGAAAACTTCTCACATCCATATGGTTCTTGGGTTGGTTCCAATCTTGAACCACAACCACCTATGCAGGATCGACCGTAATACTCTGCTAGGAGATGACATGACCAAAGAATCTCAGTTCTCTCCTCCAGAAGTGATAGTTCGAAGACTTAGCTTTCAACCTATGCTTCCTCAAAATTTCCAGTACAATCCTCAAGTATGTTTGTGTTCCTCCTTTGTTCTAGAATAAACTAGAATATCATCAATGAACATAGCACAAACTTATTTAGCTACTCCCTAAAATCACGGTTCATAAAATCAGCAAAGTATGCTAGATCATTGTCTGGCTTGAACGGCATAACCAACCACTCATAGAAACCAAACGTCGCACAAAATGTAGTGATCAACACACTCTCCTTCGATACTCTCAACTGGTAAAACTCCATCTCATGATCCAACTAAGAAACACCTTTGCACCATAGAGTCGATCGAACAAGTCATCAATACATGGGAGTGGATACCTGTTCTTCCTTTTCACCTTATTTAGCTCATGGTAATCAACACACAACCTCAGAGAGCCATCTGCTTTAGTAGCATATACTACAGGTGCACCCTACTCAGATATACTCCTGCGGATGAACCCTCGCCTCAAGTTGTCATTACTTGCACTCTAACTCCTTTGGCTCTCTAGGTATGGTGCGGTAGTAATTCGATCACCTCCTCGAATACGTCCAAATACTCTCTAACGATAAGCACATATAACAGCTCATCATTTGCGACCTCTAGCGAATATAGAATGCTAACCATAACATCATCCTCTAGTAGGTAGCTAATCTCTATCTTCTGCTCATCTTGGCTCCAATTATCAACAATAGCTTCTCGCAACCGCATGCTTCCTTAGCTAGTCCATGCCTAAGATAATACCAAACCCAATGTAACTCAAAATAAAGCAATCACAAACAAAAGAGCATCCATGACTTGATGAGACCAAACCCACCAAACCATACAAAGACTAATAGGGCCTCCAACAGGGTTCCTCACTATTAAAGACCGGTCAATAATTTCGGGTTTTAATCCTAATCTATCTACCTAGTCGCTAGATATAAAGGAATGCGAAGACCCGATATCGAACAAAACTCGTATAAAAACACCATAAGTAGAAAGCATACCTTGAATAATGATTCCTTTCCCTTTCTCTTTCGTCGAGGGAGCACTCGATGAAGTTGGGACAAATCCAAAGCATATACTTTCACCATCTACCTCTGCTTCACCGGTTCAGGGCAACTCTTTTGCATAAGTAAGTCTTGCCATAGTTATAACACATCTTTCCTTATGATTTTCAATCCCAACTCAGACGACCCTAATCACTATAGTTATAGCAAACAGGGTTCCACTTCACCTTCTTTTGAGAATTCTACCCCTGGGACTACTTCCTTTCACCGTTCCATTTCTTCTTGCCTCTACCACCTTGTTGCAGCTTTGGCTCTTCCTTTGCAACAATAACAGACTTGGGTTTAGGGTGCAAACTCGCAAGCTGGAGGGCCTTCTTAACTACCGTATCGAATGGTTCATCAATGTGCCATATAAGCTTCTCTCTCAAGTAATCATCCAATCCCCTAATAAGCTTTTTCTTCTTCTTTAATGGATTGTCAATAAAAGATATCCCATACTACGATAAAGCATCAAACTCAGCCACATACTCGAAGATAGAAATGTCCCATTGCCTTAACTCTACAAACTTCCTTAACAACAACAACTTCTAGATAGTCGGTATAAACTTCTTGTCAAATCTAGTTTTAAACTAGTCCCAAGTAACTTGATCCTTAGGAGTGGCAACCTTAATTGCATTCCACCGGTTCATAGCTCTCCCCTGGAGCTGTCTGGAAACCAACCTTCTCCTCATAGCAACATCAAATTCTAAATCATCAGAAATTCTCTCGCAGGTGTCCAACCAATTCTATACTTCCATAGCCGACTCCGTTCCTTGGAACAGTTTGCCACTAAGGCTGGAAAATCCTTATTTAGCTTCACAAAATCAAGTATAGTCGCCTACACTTGAGCACCACCACCAATAGCAAAATTCAGTGCATCCGCTTGAGTATTTTGTAGCATGTTCTCCATCATCGCATTGAACATTGCTTGTAAATCAGGGTTAGCAACCCTCCAACAAGCTTCATCCTCGATTCTAGAGATAGAGTTTCTCATAGTGTTTCTTGTATGTAGGCTCATTCTTGACCTATAACAAGAATGATCGGTCTCTTATAAAGAAAATCACATCAATGGTACTCGTGTATGTAATGCGACTTATATACAATATATATACTAAAAGATACAGTTTTGAAAACCAAAATATGTAACAAATACGCTTACTTGTGTATATATATATACACACACACTCTCAATTTAGTCTATGGTTATTTTACCCGGCCAATTGGCCCAGCAATATTCTGACCAATTGGACAAGTTAGACTCAATCATCATCAAGGCCAGTGGCCTAGAGAGACGGTCATAGGGTCCATAGATCAAGCACGAACGATAATATGAAGCAGCGATAAAGCAAAACCAAGATATGGACTCTGCATAACATTCTAAGTATGGAATAACTCCTCCCCTAGGCAAGGGATCGGGTATGATCCATCCCCATACATAAGGAAATCGGATCGTGTCAGCTTAGTAGTTCTACTCAACGGAAATCGATCGATATCTCAAAATTCAAAAGCCAATCATGTAAACAACTTGGAACATGAAGCTAGCATGAAGGGGGACCCACCAGAGGAATTGCAACACACCACGTGGCTGTTAAGAGGGATTGGGGCCGATCCCTATTCCTTGGGATTTGCGCCCAGTGATCCCTCGTGTGACCTCGTCTAGATCTAGAGATTTTGCCGTTGAAATTTCATGAATATATTACATCATCTTCCCTATAAATACAGGCTTCATGGTTCATTTTAGGGATCTTTACACTATTGTTTTCTTGGTACTCCATTGTATTCACGGATTCCAATATGATCCCTATTGTAATAATAATTCAAAGTCATTAATAAAACAATTTCTCCAAAGTAGACGTAAAGCTTTCAATGCCAAACCACTATAAATCGTTAAGTTCTTGTTTTTGCTTATTTTATGTTATTTAATTGCTTATTTTCTCTATTTTTATTTTTATTTCTTTAGTTCTTTCTCTACACAAACTCTATTGGCTGTTTGTGACCTGGCGAAATTTTTTTGGTGCTTTTTACTGAGAATTGAACTTAGCACTATTGGATCTCTATTCTACTGTTGGATTGCAAAAATATAAGGAAGAGATCCAAATTGATATTCACAAAGTTTCCTATTCTATTCAGACTTGGAACAAGCCTACAAGGAAACTATCCAATTTAACAGATAGACATTGTTAGATGGATTAACCTGGGACCATGGTCTCGTGCGACCATTTATATATGTGTGCGAATTCCCTGGTTCAAAATTGTTCGTGTACACAAGTCCAAAAAGGTCGAGTGTCGAAATTCAAACTTAAGTTCACGATACCAAAAAACAACTAAGTCCCCCAGGGAGAGAGATCGTACCCAATCCCACCCCTTGGCAACTCTGCCTTGTATCACTATCACATTCCAAAACATCCATGATCGATCGCTCATAACAATCCCACAACAAGCGATCGCCCATACCAACCGATCGGTGGTATATTGATCGTTCAACTCCATTTCCATATAACCGATCCCTACACCCATTAAACAACTGATCCCTCAATGCCAACACAACCAATCCCTACCCCTATTCAACAACCAATCACTTCATGCCTACGCAACCAATCGTATGTCCACCACTCCACTTCTTCTCAACTGCCGATCGCATCCAATAACATGAGAAACAAGCCACAACCAATCCCATATGCATCGACAACCGATCGCTTGTTGATTCAACCATTGACAATGATCCCGCATGCATCATGACCGATCAGTCTATCCACTATGCCCTATGTAACGACCCGATAATTTCAACCATTCGCATCCGCACATGTCGGACTTGAATTACTTAAAATATCAGATTTTTAATTTATATTTGGCAAAACTCAGCATATATAGTAAATAAAATAATCACAGAATCACAGACACAGAGTATTATAACAGAATGCAGCGGAAACAAGAGAATAGTAGTTCATGAAGCTACCATTTATATATAATAGAGTAAAACAAAATACAACAGAAGTCTCGAATACACGAGAGTCTTGATACAATAATCAAATCTGAATACATCACTGGAATCAACTCAATATTTGAAAGCTGAATCGATAGTTGGATCTCCAAACGAAGCTCCAAACTCCAATGGTGAGTCTCAAACACTGTATCACTCAGTCTGACTCGAGCATAAAGCAAAACACAAAACACTCGAGTCAGGATTAAGGTTCTTATATCAATAAATCCAACTCAAGTGAAATATCAACTGAAATACAAGTAACTTAGAGGATGTTTGGGATAACCATCCTCCAAGGATCCGTGGAACTATCTACAATGTAGAAATATACGTTATTAACAACCAAACATCATTATAACACCGTGGTCATTTCAAATTAATTTATACTTCAAAACCAAAATATCATTTCCATTTCTAATATATATATTTCCAAATTATAGCACTTTCAAAACTAAATTGATAATTTCATATATATATCAAATTCACTTTACTATTATTTAATTTGAAATATTTACTTAATCATTCCAATAACATTTATATACAACTTCAAATTTCAAATTTAAATAAACTAAATATACCATTTCAATTTATTACTTTTAATCAAAAGAATCAAGTTATAAAATCATATCTTTAAAATCCCAAATTTTTATAAATTTCAAATCAAACTTATTTGAGTATAATTCTTAAATTAATTCAATTCAAAACCTTGAAATCATTTCAATATATATATACACACACACACACACACTGACCAACGATGTCTGTATAAAATCTTCTATCCTATGGTCAAATGATACAAATATTTAACATTTCAATCCGTAATTCAAATATCTACGGGTATATATCATTTCAATCCGCAATCCCAAATACAATTCAATGAAAATTGCTCGGGTTTATCATTTCAACCCATAACGTTTTTCCCTTATTCTACAGATCGTTCGGGTATGTGTCATTTCAACCCATAGTGAATTCTATACTAACAGGGAACTTGTAGAGTTATAACAGATATGATATTAATAGTAACATGTATATATTATCAATAACAATAAAAATATAAACAACATGATACGGTGTCATATCCCACAGGTGAACAGTAACAGATAATAGCATATTTAACAATTTAAATAACTATAGCAGCATATTTCAATTGTCGTTTCAATTGAAATCAAATTTAATAAATATAAGATCGTTAATCATGAGTTATTTGCTCACCTTTCGAGGCTAGAGATGAACGAGAATTAGATGAGTTACGAATCCAAAGCAAAGCTAGATTGAACGCGAATTTGACGAGCAAGGCTGATAAATAGGAAATGACGAAATCAAATCAAACTGGATTGATGAAGATAAATAGTATAAGTGAATATATATATATGGCTATATATAACTATATATATATATATAAAGTCATATTATAAATTTATAACATATTAAATTAAATACATATATATTTCAAAAAAAAATCATTATTTAATAAAAACACATAAAATAAAATAACATATCTTATAGAAAGAAATTAGTATAAAATTTACATACCTTTAAACATACATAAGTTGTCATATTATAACTCATAGATACAAACAAATGGAATATATATATATATATATAACTTTCAAAAATATCTAGAAATCAAACATATATATAATTTACCTTTTCAACTAATATACCTACCTGTATGCTTCAAACGTATAAACTATACATATATAAACTCAACAGATCAAATTTATATAACAAACAAATTGTACATATACGTATACAACTATATAATACAATGCGAACAGAATAGTTGGACAACTTTATAACTAATTATACTATACCATTATCATTCATAAAATATCATAAATATAGGTATAACCAAAAAAATTGACAAAACAGACCTTATGCAAAAAAAAGACACATGTATCTTATATATACCCAATTTATAAATAAACATGTAGATGTATATTAAAACTATTATAGTCTATTCACCAAAACTTAACTTCCCTATATATATTATTAAACGTTATATTTTACCAAATATCAATACTTAAACCCAAAAATATATAGCCAACATTGAATACCCTGTATACGAATCTGTATATATAGAGCATATATATAAACTAAACTAAAAAGCTTAAATAGAAACTTATGTAACAGTATATATATTTACATATAATATGTATGTTTAAACAAACCTTAGTTCCTCAATTACAAACTTCATATATATATATATATATATATATATATATATATATATATATCTGCGCACGCAGGTACAAAATTTAAGACAACTTATAAACAAATATGATGTAGCTAGGTAATATATACATAAGCAAATATATGGGAATCATATGCGGAACGAATATATCCAACTCAGATTTTAGCTTATATAAACTTATACATATATAATATTGTCTTTAAATTATAATACATACTTTTATATACACATAGATCATTGAATATATATATATATCTCCATATATTATACAACTGCTACCAAAACCAATATATACGAGATCTGAAATAAACGAACCCTGAAACTTTACATTATACTATTTATTCTAAGGCAACATCTTTATAGTATAGTATATATACTTAATACTCTATATATAATCTATACAGTAACAAGTAAATTAAAAATTTTATAAACAATATATATATAAACAAATATATATATTAGCACATATATCCACTTACAGATTCAACAGAGGTGTTGCTGAGCCTTGGAATGGCGAAAGGCAGTGCAAGGTGGCTGGGCTGCAAGTAGGCACGGGTGAGGCGAAAAATGGTTGACGAGATGTGTGCGGTGCTGGAGGTTCCCTGTCGTGGAGGGGAGAGGATGGTAGGGACGGCAATCGGTCGGAGATGCTAGGGTGAAGGCGGGCGAAGGCCGTGGGCTAGGGAAGTCGGGGCGGATGCTGGTGGTGGTCGGAGGCTCAGGCAATTTATCGAGAAAGACTGTGTTTGAATTGAGGGGAAAGGTGATGCGAAAGTTTTGGTATGGGGTGAGGTACAGGAAAAGAAAAATGAAAGTTAGGATTGCAAATGACAGAGAAGAAATGTAACGACCCAGAATTTTGGACCATTCGCGTCCATTATAAGTGTATAGGTAGACACTCATGCCGGAGTTGAATTGCTCAAAATACCGCGTTGTTAATTTAAATTGGCAAAACTGAACATATACAGTAAATAAATAATCACAGATCACAGACACAGAGTAATAAGTGCAGCGGAAATAAAAGAGATAGTAGTTCATGAAGCTACTATATGAATATATAAAATACATCAGAGTTTACAACAGAAGAGTAATACGATACATCAGATACAAATCAGAATACATCACTGGAATCATCGAATATCTGAAAGCTGGATAGATAGCTGGATCTCCAAGCGAAGCTCCAACTCCAAAGGTGAGTCTCGAAAGCTGAACCACTCAGTCTGACCCGAGCGTAAAGCAAAATACAAAACACTTAAGTCAGGATTAACATTCTTATATTAATAAATCCAACTCAAGTGAAATAGCAATTGAAATACAAGTAACTCAAAGGATGTTTGGAATAACCATCCTTCAAGGATCCGTTAAACTATCTACTAGGTAGTAATATACGCTAAGTAGATAATGTCTATCAGTAATATAAAAAGATATCAAAATAGCGTTAAGTCATGGCCCATTCCACCCTTAACACATTTTTAATCCCAAAAGCATATACAAGACCGTAGTTTCCCCAAAACCGGAAGTCACCAGAGGGCAATCCATATACTAAAGGTATAAATCAAAATCGTAGTGGTCGCGAATAGGATAATCAGTATGACAAGGTACATGAGGCGATACCAACTAGGATACTAGTAGTTGCGTGATCCGGACTGATGTTGGGCATAGCAGCTACTACCCCAACACCGCGAAACAACACTCCCAAATCAAGGGGTGCACCCAAATCGAATCACAAATGTAATAGATATGGTATCGAAGAAGTGTGTCCGCTAGAGATGGCGAACCTCAATGGCCCGGCGCGGCTCCTGTTTTAGTCATGTCAGGGGTCATCCATTATCGTTCTCTTTCTTCAGTCAACGCGTTCACCAAAACCATCTACTTCGTTCTGGATCAACACTCCGCGTACAGTTATTAAAGTGGTTTCGGTTCAGATAGAGAGTATATCCATTACCGATCCCGGTCTCTTTAATAACTTTCGTAATTATTACACCGATTGGTCGTTTATATATTTCAAAACCAAATCAATTTCAATTTCAAATATAATTCGTAAATCAACATTTCATTTGTCTTTCTAAACAATTTCCAAATTTTCGTTTCAAAACTTCCAGATTATCATTTCAAAATCTTATAATTCAATTTCAATCTTTATTTAAAACAATTCAAAATTGATTCAAGTTCGTATATAAGTTTCATTCCGAAATCATTTAAATTAATTTAATTTAACATTCCAAATCAGTTTAACTTCATTTATCGATTTCATTCAATATTTGTTAAGTTACTTTATCATCCAAAACAATTTCTATTAAATTTCCAAATCATTAAATCAATTACTTAAGTTCAACTCCATTTATCACAACTTACAATTTTGAATTAAACTAAATTTGTCAAATCAATTCTTTCAATTACAAGTCTTACATTAATTCAAAAAAATCACATTTTACTTTTTGTTGAAGAAATTCAATTTCACTTATTTACTTACTTAAATAATTTTCCAAAACTTAATTAATAAAGAAACTCAATTTCAATTATTTACGAAGTAAAATTCACTTATTCAAAAATTCAATTTTTCTTAATAAAAATCCAATTCAATTTAATCATAAAAAAATTCAATCTTATTTAATTATTTAAATAATTCAAAACTTAATTATTAAATAATTTCAAAACTTAATTATTAATAATTTCAAAATTTAATTATTAAATAATTTCAAAGTTTAATAATTTCAAACTTAATTTTAATTTCAACTTAATTATTAAATCATTTCAAACTTAATTCAATCATTTCTCAAATTAAACAACATTCTTTCATCAATTACATTTTTAATATTCTGTTTCAGATTATTAAATATTAACATTTTGCTTTCGTTAAAATTTAAATTTCAACTTCATTTCAAAACCATATTCTTTATTAAATAAAATCTTCGTTTCATTTTTAAATCAAATAATTGACCAATCGGGTTTTTATTTAATTCTCTATCCTAGGTCAAAGTTCAATTTTTGGGTATTTATCATTTCAACCCGATTCCAATTTAATTAAAAATCAAAGCATAACAGAGGGAACTTGCAGTGTGATAACTGGGATGGTGTCAAAGTAAATAAACAAGCAATAACAACAATCAATATCAATTCAATAATCAATTCAAATAATCCCGAAATAACCATATTAATTCGCATTGTTATTTGTACGAATTAATATAATTATTTCTAGAATCCACACTATCATTTCATGTAGATTAAAGATTATTACATTACGATTTTCACTTGTCATCTATTTACCATTTCATACATCATCAGTTTAAGCAACATACAATTGATGGTTCAAGGTGTAGTTAACAATCCTACGTGTCAATAAATTTAACAGTTAAAGGGGTCATATTATACAAATATCAGGCAATCAAATTTAACATTTTAATTATCCTATATCAAGTTCAATTTCATATTATTTATCAATTTACATTAACAGTTTAACGTCCAATATAAACATCAACAATCAATCAATTATCAGCCAAACAGTATTATCATTGCATAAATAATTAACAGATAATGGTGTCAGATGTCATAGGTGAACTGATACAGGTAATAGCATATATAACAGTGTAATTAACTAACATCAGTATATTTCAATTGTCGTTTCAATTGAAATCAAATTTAATAAATAAAAGAACGTTAATCGTGAGTGAGTGCTCACCTTTCGAGGTTAGAGAGATTCGACAAATGAAGCGAGTTACAATCCAAGCAAGGTGAGATGGGTACGAATTCGATGAAGAAAACGGGCACGACGAACCCAAAAGCTGATAAAATGGGAATCAATGAGAACAAATCAAATCAGTTCGATATAAACAAAGAGAAAAAATAAAATAAATAAATATATATACATATATATACATGGTTATATTAAAAAAAAATTCAATATTTTAATTAAAGACAAATATTGGAATAAATATGATTCAAAATCATTATCCTTAAAACTTAAATATAAAATCCAAGTATATATAAAATTTATATCTTAAGACCCATACTTAAACCCATAACACACTACATTCGCCGAAACAATACGTACTAACGCATAATGTCACAAATCATTACTGACATACATTAAATTTTAAAGAAACCCATATATTACATTTGAAAGTCAAAACCCAAGTATACTTATGAACATCTATATACAGGTATATTTACATATGTAACAGCTGGAAAGGAGGAAAGTAACTAGGCAGGCTACGCATGTACAGCTATGTATATATGTACTATAATTATTATATTATATATATACTTTTTTTTAGAAAGATGTTTCACGAGCACAACAGTTATTGTAAACCTATATATATATATAACTTACCAGTATAGACTTACACTACATAACACTATATATACTATTATTATTATTATCTTAAAATCAATATTTAAATTTTTAAACACGAATGTCAGATTAATATTTAATTCAAATACATGAAACAAAATCTCCACATATACATAAACTTGAAAATCAAACTAATGTACCTGTAACCCAAAATCCCTAGATTTTTACATGTTTTAAATATACATATATCCTATATATATACCAATAATTATATGAAACATATATATAACGGTTCTATTATGCATCTCAGACTTTGAATAAAAGATATGCAACAATACATATACAACATACATACAAGTTATATCTTAAACAATATATATATATATATATATATATATATATATATATATATATAAAATCCAAAGATCAAAATATCTCTACAGACAAAACGCACGCAGCACACTATATACATATATATAATCTAACCCATCATAATATTTCATATATATGAAGATAATACCTTACAGAGATGCTCGAGCTGAGAATAATGATGTTGACAATGCAACTAAAACTCTCGGCCAAGGCAAGGCTTTTGAGTGTGAACGGAGGAGATGGTGGAAGCCTGCTTGCGGCCAGAGGTGATTTGATGGGGTTCGGTGGGAAGATGGATGGGGAGAAGCGGCGATAGGCTGTCGACAAGGGCTGCGTTGGTTTGGGATTTGTGCGTGGAAGGTGGTAGGTGGCGGAGGTTGTCTCGGTTGAAATGGACGGTGGAGGTGAGGTCGATGGATGGCGTGACTTGGTGGTGGGCTGTGGCCTTGGTCGCAGCATTTGGTCGAGGGGGTGAGGCTCGGTGAAAGGCTTGGGGTATGAAGGGAAGCGGGCGGCAATGGAAGAGGGAGGTGAGTCACTAGGCTCGTGGCAATGGTGAGGGGCGGTGGTGAAGGGGATGGCTGCCATAAGGAGATGGGTTCGGTCAGGGGAGGTGGGGAGACGTACTAAGCAGTAGGTGATGTTATGGGGTTGGTGGTTGCCGTATTGGTAGTGGACGGAAGGTTGTTTCACGGCAGTGGTCGGGGAGAGAGGTTGTGGTGGTTGCTCATGTGTGTGGTTGTGGAAGAGACAAGTAGTAGGCAAAGTTTAAATATATACGAAACATACATAAACTATATTATTCTTCAGCAAAGGAATGGCAAAACAAATCAGAGGAGAGAAAGAAATGAACCGGAGAAAATGAAACAACACCAATATATTGGGACTGGGAATAGTGAAAGTCAGGGCATGAGAATTCAGGAAGTATTAAAGGCAATGACTGTTTGACTTTCAACCGTTGGAAGATTTGAATGGACACAGGAAACCAAAAGGCTCCTAATGCGTACCGTTTACGGCTTACCATTCTTCATATTTCACCGTGTTTCGGATGTCGAATTGCACAATTGAATATACTGCGGAGATCAGCACGACGAGACGATAAAAATGGTATACGGATATTAGTGGTACGATTGAATTATAAAAATTCGAATTTTTCTACTACGGAAAATGCAAGAAAAACAATGAAAAATAAGATCGACGGAGCCAAAGATGTCCGAATTTTGAAAAACGACAAACTGACATCTTGCTCAGAAGATGGTTTAGATTTTTTCTATGTAAAAATATTTTGGTTTTGAAAACGTTTTATTTTCACTGCTTTTTAACTAATTAAATTGAAGTGAATTTACGTGCGAAATAAACTTTCGTATTTTCGGACGAAAATTTACCAGTTGCTATGTTTAACTAGACGTATTCCAAATATTAAATTTTTATTTCAAAATTTTATCGTTTAAAATTTCACAAAATTTCAACTAATTACGTTATTAAAATAGTTGAAATTTACGGGTCGTTACACTCTCCCCCACTCAAAACTTTTCGTCCCCGAAAAGGAACGAGGTAGGAGAATAGAAACAACCAGAACGAAAACAGATTTGAAATACAAAATAATAATTAATTTAAACCATATAAATTCAAATTTAAATTAATTGATATTCAATAATTGATTTAATCCATTTGATTTCACTAAAATCAATCTCAACTATTTCTAAATTCATTATCTTATTATCTTATTATCTTAAATTTACAATTTTTAAAACAATAAATTTTGACTAGTCTTTTATTATAATCATATTTTCTTCACCAATTTTAATTTCTTCTTTATTCCAAATTACTGTTAAATTTATTCTACTTAATATATCTACTCACATATATTTAACCCATATAAATTTATTTAAACCATAAAAGTTCCAATTTAAATAAATTTATATTCACTAACTGCTTTTAAATTCAAGGTATTTTCATAAGTTGATCTAATTTCAATTTATTAATTAACCCTAACAAAATTTATTTTTCAATTATCTTATTATTCTATTTACCTCTATTAACATTTTATAATTAAAATTTAAGTGTATAACATTTATTATAACCACTCAAATTTTATTTATAAATTCAATTTATATTATGTATTATCCAATTACATATTCAACTTCTGAATGATTTAGGTAAGTTGTATTAGAATGCAGTTGAACAATATACAAATAAAAATTTTCCCAATTCAACTATTCAAGTTTAAATATTTATTCCAAATTTTGGTTTTATTTATAATAAAAATATCCTTTAACAAAATTTAAGAATTACATTTCCAATTAACTTTAAACAATTTAGAGATATATATAATATATTTATCAAATCAAATTAAATTTTAAAATAAGATACCTATATATATAAATCAAATTATACTGAAGAAATTCAAATCAAAATATTTTTCAAAACAAAACCGTAGCAAAGCTACAGAATGGTTTCTCCACTTCGAAACTCGAAAATGAAAGTCGATGATGCGGCCGCCATCACCGAAATTATTTTCCAGCGACAAAGAGAAGAGCACTGATTTCAACATTTTATAATTCTTTGGAAACGATTTCTATTCGAAAATACTTTCAATATATATACTTTAAAATTTTAAAAACAAAAGTTCGAAATCATCGGAAACTAATAAATTCTCAAATTTCTGAATTAGATTCATTTCAAATTCCAATCAATTTATAACCAAGTTTATAAATTCATTTATTTATATTATGTAATAGTAAATGGTTTACAAAACAATAAATGAAAATCAAATATTATTATTTTCAGACAACAAATTCATTAACAATTTAATTTCAGAAAACTTATATTTATATATAAGATAATCATACAAAACTTCTATTTTATTTATCAATTTTGAAAATGATATTGTGTCAGTTTGCTCTGCTCAAGTGTTTTGGAAATCCTATCGATAGCGTTGATCAGACGAATCGATCGAAAACCCAAATCAGCATCAACAACTCAAACAACACAATGTATAAAACATTTAAATATAAATTTACAAATACACTTCCTCGCTCAACGATACAATAATGGATTTCAAAGCAAGGATAGAGATTCAAATTTGATAGACTCAAATCAAGGAGAATTCTGATTCGAAGATAAGTTCAAAACAGAAGAAATGATGGTTAAATAACGAAATAAGAAGATGGATAAGTTTATATAAATCGCGGGCAACCTTTACCGGGTCGACCGTGACTTCAAGAATAAGATTGATGTGGAATTTCGAGGTAAATCGACATTCGATCTCAAGAAATAGAATTCAGGTATAGCAGGAGATAGATAACATCGTAAACCGAGGATACAGAAATCTCCGGTAAATCAATGCCTATTATAAAGGAGTTTTGCTCCTTTACGAATCATTCGAAGATTGGCGGGACCGCCGATCTATTATAGATAACATTCAGAATGGAGTTATGAGGTGCTCCAGAATTGAAAGAAGATGACAAGTGAAGGACACGAATGAATTTCGAAACCGAGGGGAACGTTCCAAAATTCGAAGGAATCGAGTCAAAAGGAAGAGATTGAAACTCAAATGAGAGTGATTCTGTAAATACATTTACCCTATATGTTGAGTTTTGCCTAGAGCTACCAAAGCTCTGATACCAACTGTAACGACCCAGAATTTTGGACCATTCGCGTCCATTATAAGTGTATAGGTAGACACTCATGCCGGATTTGAATTGCTCAAAATACCACGTTGTTAATTTAAATTGGCAAAACTGAACATATACAGTAAATAAATAATCACAGATCACAGACACAGAGTAATAAGTGCAGCGGAAATAAAAGAGATAGTAGTTCATGAAGCTACTATATGAATATATAAAATACATCAGAGTTTACAACAGAAGAGTAATACGATACATCAGATACAAATCAGAATACATCACTGGAATCATCGAATATCTGAAAGCTGGATAGATAGCTGGATCTCCAAGCGAAGCTCCAACTCCAAAGGTGAGTCTCGAAAGCTGAACCACTCAGTCTGACCCGAGCGTAAAGCAAAATACAAAACACTCGAGTCAGGATTAACATTCTTATATTAATAAATCCAACTCAAGTGAAATAGCAATTGAAATACAAGTAACTCAAAGGATGTTTGGAATAACCATCCTTCAAGGATCCGTTAAACTATCTACTAGGTAGTAATATATGCTAAGTAGATAATGTCTATCAGTAATATAAAAAGATATCAAAATAGCGTTAAGTCATGGCCCATTCCACCCTTAACACATTTTTATTCCCAAAAGCATATACAAGACCGTAGTTTCCCCAAAACCGGAAGTCACCAGAGGGCAATCCATATACTAAAGGTACAAATCAAAATCGTAGTGGTCGCGAATAGGATAATCAGTATGACAAGTTACATGAGGCGATACCAACTAGGATACTAGTAGTTGCGTGATCCGGACTGATGTTGGGCATAGCAGCTACTACCCCAACACCGCGAAACAACACTCCCAAATCAAGGGGTGCACCCAAATCGAATCACAAATGTAATAGATATGGTATCGAAGAAGTGTGTCCGCTAGAGATGGCGAACCTCAATGGCCCGGCGCGGCTCCTGTTTTAGTCATGTCAGGGGTCATCCATTATCGTTCTCTTTCTTCAGTCAACGCGTTCACCAAAACCATCCACTTCGTTCTGGATCAACACTCCGCGTACAGTTATTAAAGTGGTTTCGGTTCAGATAGAGAGTATATCCATTACCGATCCCGGTCTCTTTAATAACTTTCGTAATTATTACACCGATTGGTCGTTTATATATTTCAAAACCAAATCAATTTCAATTTCAAATAGAATTCGTAAATCAACATTTCATTTGTCTTTCTAAACAATTTCCAAATTTTCGTTTCAAAACTTCCAGATTATCATTTCAAAATCTTAGAATTCAATTTCAATCTTTATTTAAAACAATTCAAAATTGATTCAAGTTCGTATATAAGTTTCATTCCGAAATCATTTAAATTAATTTAATTTAACATTCCAAATCAGTTTAACTTCATTTATCGATTTCATTCAATATTTGTTAAGTTACTTTATCATCCAAAACAATTTCTATTAAATTTCCAAATCATTAAATCAATTACTTAAGTTCAACTCCATTTATCACAACTTACAATTTTGAATTAAACTAAATTTGTCAAATCGATTCTTTCAATTACAAGTCTTACATTAATTCAAAAAAACCACATTTTACTTTTTGTTGAAGAAATTCAATTTCACTTATTTACTTACTTAAATAATTTTCCAAAACTTAATTAATAAAGAAACTCAATTTCAATTATTTACGAAGTAAAATTCACTTATTCAAAAATTCAATTTTTCTTAATAAAAATCCAATTCAATTTAATCATAAAAAAATTCAATCTTATTTAATTATTTAAATAATTCAAAACTTAATTATTAAATAATTTCAAAACTTAATTATTAATAATTTCAAAATTTAATTATTAAATAATTTCAAAGTTTAATAATTTCAAACTTAATTTTAATTTCAACTTAATTATTAAATCATTTCAAACTTACTTCAATCATTTCTCAAATTAAACAACATTCTTTCATCAATTACATTTTTAATATTCTGTTTCAGATTATTAAATATTAACATTTTCCTTTCGTTAAAATTTAAATTTCAACTTCATTTCAAAACCATATTCTTTATTAAATAAAATCTTCGTTTCATTTTTAAATCAAATAATTGACCAATCGGGTTTTTATTTAATTCTCTATCCTAGGTCAAAGTTCAATTTTTGGGTATTTATCATTTCAACCCGATTCCAATTTAATTAAAAATCAAAGCATAACAGAGGGAACTTGCAGTGTGATAACTGGGATGGTGTCAAAGTAAATAAACAAGCAATAACAACAATCAATATCAATTCAATAATCAATTCAAATAATCCCGAAATAACCATATTAATTCGCATTGTTATTTGTACGAATTAATATAATTATTTCTAGAATCCACACTATCATTTCATGTAGATTAAAGATTATTACATTACGGTTTTCACTTGTCATCTATTTACCATTTCATACATCATCAGTTTAAGCAACATACAATTGATGGTTCAAGGTGTAGTTAACAATCCTACGTGTCAATAAATTTAACAGTTAAAGGGGTCATATTATACAAATGTCAGGCAATCAAATTTAACATTTTAATTATCCAATATCAAGTTCAATTTCATATTATTTATCAATTTACATTAACAGTTTAACGTCCAATATAAACATCAACAATCAATCAATTATCAGCCAAACAGTATTATCATTGCATAAATAATTAACAGATAATGGTGTCAGATGTCATAGGTGAACTGATACAGGTAATAGCATATATAACAGTGTAATTAACTAACAGCAGTATATTTCAATTGTCGTTTCAATTGAAATCAAATTTAATAAATAAAAGAACGTTAATCGTGAGTGAGTGCTCACCTTTCGAGGTTAGAGAGATTCGACAAATGAAGCGAGTTACAATCCAAGCAAGGTGAGATGGGCACGAATTCGATGAAGAAAACGGGCACGACGAACCCAAAAGCTGATAAAATGGGAATCAATGAGAACAAATCAAATCAGTTCGATATAAACAAAGAGAAAAAATAAAATAAATAAATATATATACATATATATACATGGTTATATTAAAAAAATTCAATATTTTAATTAAAGACACATATTGGAATAAATATGATTCAAAATCATTATCCTTAAAACTTAAATATAAAATCCAAGTATATATAAAATTTATATCTTAAGACCCATACTTAAACCCATAACACACTACATTCGCCGAAACAATACGTACTGACGCATAATGTCACAAATCATTACTGACATACATTAAATTTTAAAGAAACCCATATATTACATTTGAAAGTCAAAACCCAAGTATACTTATGAACATCTATATACAGGTATATTTACATATGTAACAGCTGGAAAGGAGGAAAGTAACTAGGCAGGCTACGCATGTACAGCTATGTATATATGTACTATAATTATTATATTATATATATACTTTTTTTTAGAAAGATGTTTCACGAGCACAACAGTTATTGTAAAGCTATATATATATAACTTACCAGTATAGACTTACACTACATAACACTATATATACTATTATTATTATTATCTTAAAATCAATATTTAAATTTTTAAACACGAATGTCAGATTAATATTTAATTCAAATACATGAAACAAAATCTCCACATATACATAAACTTGAAAATCAAACTAATGTACCTGTAACCCAAAATCCCTAGATTTTTACATGTTTTAAATATACATATATCCTATATATATACCAATAATTATATGAAACATATATATAACGGTTCTATTATGCATCTCAGACTTTGAATAAAAGATATGCAACAATACATATACAACATACATACAAGTTATATCTTAAACAATATATATATATATATATATATATATATATAAAATCCAAAGATCAAAATATCTCTACAGACAAAACGCACGCAGCACACTATATACATATATATAATCTAACCCATCATAATATTTCATATATATGAAGATAATACCTAACAGAGATGCTCGGGCTGAGAATAATGATGTTGACAATGCAACTAAAACTCTCGGCCAAGGCAAGGCTTTTGAGTGTGAACGGAGGAGATGGTGGAAGCCTGCTTGCGGCCAGAGGTGATTTGATGGGGTTCGGTGGGAAGATGGATGGGGAGAAGCGGCGATAGGCTGTCGACAAGGGCTGCGTTGGTTTGGGATTTGTGCGTGGAAGGTGGTAGGTGGCGGAGGTTGTCTCGGTTGAAATGGACGGTGGAGGTGAGGTCGATGGATGGCGTGACTTGGTGGTGGGCTGTGGCCTTGGTCGCAGCATTTGGTCGAGGGGGTGAGGCTCGGTGAAAGGCTTGGGGTATGAAGGGAAGCGGGCGGCAATGGAAGAGGGAGGTGAGTCACTAGGCTCGTGGCAATGGTGAGGGGCGGTGGTGAAGGGGATGGCTGCCATAAGGAGATGGGTTCGGTCAGGGGAGGTGGGGAGACGTGCTAAGCAGTGGGTGATGTTATGGGGTTGGTGGTTGCCGTATAGGTAGTGGACGGAAGGTTGTTTCACGGCAGTGGTCGGGGAGAGAGGTTGTGGTGGTTGCTCATGTGTGTGGTTGTGGAAGAGACAAGTAGTAGGCAAAGTTTAAATATATACGAAACATACATAAACTATATTATTCTTCAGCAAAGGAATGGCAAAACAAATCAGAGGAGAGAAAGAAATGAACCGGAGAAAATGAAACAACACCAATATATTGGGACTGGGAATAGTGAAAGTCAGGGCATGAGAATTCAGGAAGTATTAAAGGCAATGACTGTTTGACTTTCAACCGTTGGAAGATTTGAATGGACACAGGAAACCAAAAGGCTCCTAATGCGTACCGTTTACGGCTTACCATTCTTCATATTTCACCGTGTTTCGGATGTCGAATTGCACAATTGAATATACTGCGGAGATCAGCACGACGAGACGATAAAAATGGTATACGGATATTAGTGGTACGATTGAATTATAAAAATTCGAATTTTTCTACTACGGAAAATGCAAGAAAAACAATGAAAAATAAGATCGACGGAGCCAAAGATGTCCGAATTTTGAAAAACGACAAACTGACATCTTGCTCAGAAGATGGTTTAGAATTTTTCTATGTAAAAATATTTTGGTTTTGAAAACGTTTTATTTTCACTGCTTTTTAACTGATTAAATTGAAGTGAATTTACGCGCGAAATAAACTTTCGTATTTTCGGACGAAAATTTACCAGTTGCTATGTTTAACTAGATGTATTCCAAATATTAAATTTTTATTTCAAAATTTTATCGTTTAAAATTTCACAAAATTTCAACTAATTACGTTATTAAAATAGTTGAAATTTACGGGTCGTTACAAGAAATGAAGGAGAAACAAAGAAATGGAAGGGGAAACGTGTAGCCCACTTTGCCTAATAAAAAATTATATAAAGTAGATGAAATTTCAATGGTCACGAGGCGGAATTATTAAAGCAATTAATATTTGTCTTGGGTAGCACGTTTAAAATTTGAAAAGGAGAAAGCTAACGATCACAATTAAGGGTATCGACACGACGTACCGTTTATCGTTTCCGTCGCATACCGGACCTCGAAATAAAGAAGTAAATATACCGCTGAGATCAGCACGATGAGGCAAACAGAACGGTACACAGATATCAACGATACGATCATCCTATCAAAAGTCGATATCGGTACGAAAATGCTGCTATTTCGTCGAAAATAAGATCGACGGAGCAATAACAATCCAAATTTTGAGAAATGAAATATGACGTCTTGCTCAGAAGATGATTTACAAATTTTCTATGTAAAAATATTCAGGTTTTGAAAATATTTTATCATCATCAATTTTAACTGATTTGAATTGAAATAGAATTATACAATAAAATAAACTTTCATATTATTTGACGAAAATTTACCGTTTGCTATATTAGAATATACGTATTCCAAATATTAATTTTTTATTTCAAAATTCAATTATTTAAAAATTCACAAAAATTCAATTAAATACGTTATTAAAATCATTAGAAATTTCGGGTCGTTACATTCTCCCCCACTCAAAACTTTTCGTCCCCGAAAAGGAACGAGCTAGGAGAATAGAAACAACCAAAAGAAAATGGATTGAAAAAAGCAAGGATAAACAATTAATTTAAAACTACATAAGTTTTACTTGAAATATTCATTTGAAAACTTCATTTGCAGCTCAATTATCTTTAATACTTTAAAACTTTTCAAACCCATTTGTAAAATTTCTTGCTTCCTTTATAAATACCATTTATATGTTTAAATAACACTTTTATGAAAACTATTTGAAAACGATCATTTATATCATTACTTATATTTACAAAGAAGCTATTGAAAACATTAAACCCATCATTCATAAATTTATTAATTTATCTCAAGATACTTTTCAACATTATTAATAATTCAATTATCATTTTCTTTAAATATGTTGTATTTAATTAAGAACTTCTAAAATATTTACAACACAGATAATTTACTATTAAACCATGTAGTATATAAATAAACAATATTTTAAACGTTTTAAATTATTTAGAAAGAGAATTGATCAAAATATCCTTTATATAATACTTTATCAAAATACTTTTATAACTCGATGTCTTAACAAGTTTATCCTCGTTCTTGTAGACTCTGGCCATGCGTTGATCAGGCGCAAAGCTATAATTCTCCAAGTACTTAGTAGACCTGTTTCAACACCCAGTGAAAAATACTCGAAAACCTTCAAAACTGATATGGAAAGTGCAACCCAAACAAATCAACCGAATCGAATCGAATCGAATCATGGATCGCAGATACACAATGGTTACGCCTGGGTCCCCCAGGAAACATCTATACCCTTTAAGCAATCACTGCCTTGTGAATTTCGCCATGATAACAAAAAAACTATAGACCGCTGATACACAATGGTTATGCCTGGATCACCTAGGAAACATCCGTACCCTTTAAGCAATCTCTGCCTTGCAGATTACGCTATGAAAACAAAACTTGTAGACCGTGGATACACAATGGTTATGCCTGGATCCCCCAGGAAACATCCGTACCCTTTAAACAATCTCTGCCTTGTGGATTACGCTACGAAAACAAAACTTGTAGACCGCGGATACACAATGGTTACGCCTGGATCCCGTAGGAAACATCCGTACCCTTTAAGCAATCTCTCCCCTACGGATTATGCTACTAAAATGACCATAGATCGCAGATACACAATGGTTATGCCTGGATCCCCCAGGAAACATCTGTATTCGTAAGCCGTCACGGCCCTATGAATTACGCTATGCAGTCGAGTTCGTAAGACCATGGGTAACGCCAAGGAATTCGAAGGACACTCGAGTATCATATCCGAAAAACCCAAATCAGAGAGAATAATATCGATAGAATGAATCCACAATGTGGCCACAAAGAGGATATCAAGCAGAAGGCACTTTCCATATCTTTACTTTGAAAATATGTATCATATAGTTAACTTTCAAAACAATTTCAAATATCATACTTATATAAATTCCATTATATATAAGGTTACATTTTCAAATCGAATACATTCCAAAATCAATAGTATATCAAATCACACTTAATAGACTTCGATTATATAAGATTTCGCTTTTCAAATTGAGTACCTTTCCAAATCAATAGTTTCGAATCAACTTCATACTTATACAAATCAATTTTATAGAGGTTTGATAACTCCCAAATCAAGTATTTAGTAAAATAAGGTTCTCAATTTCAATTCGTTTCAATATCAGTTCAGTTTCAAAATCATATATGTAACGACCCTAGATTTTAATTTAATTTAAATTGATAATTTAAATTAATTTTTGAATAAAACTGTGAAATAAATTGATTAAGTGATGCGAGTTTCCCCGAATCCATATATATTCTGTATAAATCATTTAAAATTTAAAATATATATGTATATTGAATTCGAGTTTAAAATCTAAGTTCAAATGGTTTAATAATAAATAATAATAATAAATATTGGAAATGATGGTTAATAATGGTTTGAATTTATAAATTAAATATAAGATAATAAATATTAGAGTAAAATAGAAAGTAATACATTAAGAATAAACTATAATAACATAACTAAAACTTTTCATCAAAATTACAAAGCAATATATTCTCAGCCGTATAAAAATAAGTGTAAGTGGTACACTTACTAAAGGAAAGAAAGAAACACTTTCACATATGAACAAATAAAAGAGATACAAATATATAGCATGTAGAAGCAATGCCTATCAGCACACAAGAAGTAAGTCTAGGCAAATAAACAAACATAACAAAAGATAAGATAAAGTATAGAAGCCATCATGTTTCTCAAACATGTTACAGCCGAAACAAGAAGTAAGAAATAGGTAAAATATTATTAAAATGCAAACCAGTACAAATACAAACATGAAGAAAACAAAAATAAGTATGAATTAACTTGAAAAAAAAAAGAAAACAAGAAATATACATGTACCAGCCACCAAGATGTTTTCACATCAGCCGAAGTATTGCAAAAGTAAGAACATAAGGTACAAACAAATATAAACAAATTTGTACAAGTAATAAATGCAGCCCAAACAAGTTCCCTCAGCCTCCATATCAAAATCTCTGGCTTAAGATTTAAAAAGCAACTCTTGTACCTGCTTTATATAAACAAATAATCAACTTCACTTTTATATATATCACTTGTAAACTTCTTATATACTTCAGCTTCTCTTATCCATTCGTTCATTTTCAAACTTAAAAACAAAAGCAATTCAAAGTCTTCAAACCTGGAAATCAAGAGCAAAGTAACTAATTCAACTTCAAGCACAAGATCAAATTCAGTGTTTCCAGTTCAACAATTTTTCAAGCTTCTCTGTTCTTCTCGAAAACAAATGTGAGTAACTTAATCCGGTATCTCCTTCTTTAGATCCGTGAGTAAACATTATATAAAAGCTATAAGTCAGTAAGTAGAAATTGAGTAAAATATGTATCTCATTTGTTTAACTCTGGATGTTATATCTACATTGAGACAGTACTTAAGTATTTGATGACCTCTCTGTTAATTCCCAGGTTATATAACCACAAAGAAAATCAATTTCTCATCTTTTACTCAGTGTTAGGATCTGATGTCAAAAGTTAATATGTGTATTCAAGTAAGAACTATGTTTTAAAAATAATTTCATAAAGTATAAAGATATACAGGTTGAAAAACAAATTTTTTACAGAAGATACCTCAAATTTTTGAAAATTCAAATTTCACAAAACATTGTTTTAATTAGATGGTGTGAATCCTGATGGCAAAATATGATTTTTAAGACCAAGATGAAGATTTTTAATGAAGGGAGGAAAGAGCAGTTCGACTTTGTATATTAAGTGTTATTTGGTCAATTTCCGGTGCGATGTTGAACTGGGGTAGTCGAGGTTGTGCGAGGTGGTGGAGGAGCCTACTGGGGCAGAGGGAAAAATAGCGCGGAGGTTTGAAGTTGGTCGTGGCGGCGATGGGAAGCTAACGAAGTTGGAAAACCTAGTTTTGGCCACTGTTTTTGTTTTGATTCGTTCTTCCCCTACAGTTGATCGAGCGACGTGTGGGCTTGGGAAATGAAGGCTGGGTGGATGACGAACCATTGGTCGGAGTTAGGGGTCTTTAGATGGTCGGGGCATGGAGAACGAGGCGGTTGTGTCAGCGAGTGTGAGTTTCAGTTTCGAACGAAATGGCTAAATTTTGATTTCGAGCTTTAGGCATTAAATCAAGGTTCATATTCGAGTGTAGTTGGATTTTGTGACGTGCTGGAGGTGGCTTGGTTCGCCAGAATGGCGGCGTGATGATGTGCACATGCACAACGACGAAGTCGTGCACGGCGTTGGTTGGGTAGCAGGAATTTCGCGCGTGGCCACTCGAGTCGACTCGAGTAAAATGGTGAAGGCCTCGGGTTCGTTCCCGAGTGCATGGGCTCGTCGCCAGTTGGTTTTACTTAAGTCTAAATTTGATTACTGGGAAAAAAAAGAAGAAGAGGTATATGAGAGGAGAGGAATGACCCGGGAGAGGCTGGAGAGAAAACTCGAGTTCCACTCGAGTAAGACCCGGGTTATGCTCGGGTTGGTCGAAAATATGGGTTAAGCCCAATAAATTTGGGGTATAATGCTAAAGTGAATAATGTTGACCATTTTAAATTTGTTTCAAGTTAATTACTAAGCAAATATTCATGATGTTTTGTAGCCATTAATGCCTTAACTATTTAATTTAAGGTGAGTATTAAATTGCTTAACATTTAAGCTTTTTGTAACCATAATAAATCAATTTTCGAAATAAACAAAGAGGATTTTTTTTAAATGTTAATTTAGATAAATAACCAACTGTTTTGGATAGAAATCAAGGATGATTGAATTAACAATTGTAATTAATGATTGATTAAAGATAAATTAAAGAGTAATTAATTTAAAGCTAATTAATTTATAATTAAGAGTAATTAATCATTAATTAGAGATAATTTATGGAAATAATTAGGTAATTGATTTATTATAAAGATCACACGGTTAATTCATCTTACTTGTAGATGATTAATTATTATTGAATACTTTGACTGATTGATACCCCTATTCTGTGATTGTAATACCTTGTGATGCGAATTGCTGTGAATTTGATTGTGATATGTGATTTGCTTCTGTATTTATGTGCAACCCTTTTTTCCCGTACAACGGCACTTGAATTTCGATGCGACAGGGAGTCGGATTCCAGTTGGTTATCCGAAACCCACATCGAATTATAATAGTGAATCTTTGTGACCGATAAATTTATTTTATCTATGAATCTGTGAATGAAGATAAGCGTTATCGATTATACCGCTTATCGATATATCTGTGATGATTGATGTTGCACTATTGTGTGTAAAACCCCTGGACTACACCATACACACACAAATATGGATTTCACGTGGAAATCGGTTAAGTCACAGATAATTTAAATTTGATGTTTTTGAAATTGAAATTTTAATTTCAATTGATTTTGAAATTTGAAATTTGGGTTTAAAGTGAAAAGCTTTTGAAATGGAATTTCAAAGATAAGAGTTATTTTGAATAACTTAAACGAGTTTTGAAAATTTAAATAATTGATGTAAATTTGAAATTCAAAATTTGAAATTAAATTCTATGATTTGGAAACTAGGGTCTAAAAAGGCTGTTCAACTTATTAATGTGTTTATATGAATTTAACCATTTTAAAAGTATAAGTTGGGAATTTGAATTTAAACCAAGAACCTTAACTCGTATTAATGAACCAGATTTTCCGAAATGAAAACTGTTGCTTTCAAATGATAAAAGCTTTCATATATATAAGAAATGAAATTCCAGTTTAATTAAAGGAATTTCAAGATTGAATTGGAATTATTTTTCCAAGTTATGAATGAATTCTTTTCGAAAGCTATGAATTAAATCTGTTTATTTTTAACAGATTTAAAATGATGATTTGTTTAACCCATTCGAAATGAAATTGTTTTGAAAGCTATGAGTTAAATCTTTGATTTAAAGATTTAACGAATTAATCAAATTGAAATGGAAATCGATTTGAAAAATCTGTGAATGAATCTTTGTGAAATTAAGCGAACTTTGTGAATTAAATCTTTTTGTTTAAAAAAGATAAAAATGGAAATTTGTTTAACCATTTGAAAGAGAAAGTTTGGGATTAAATTGTGACTTAATTGAAATCCCATTATCCATTTGTTTTTGAATATTGCGCTCACTATTCGGGTTAGCCGGGAAAGGACCTTTGGGTCGTATAACCCATTCCGAATAGTGATACGTCGTATATGGATAGCATTTGAAGACCGGTGTTGAAGACCGGATACTTTTCGAAAATGAAAGGACAACCTGTCGAATGTCTCTGCACTGAGTCGCGCCGGTATAGAGATTTATATCACTCTTTTGTGATGGGAAGTCCGGACGTGATTGAAAGTTATCCGGAATTGCAAGGGCTTCGTGAGAAGTGCCTTCGGTTCTGTTCGAACCCGGAACAGACTTGTATGGTTACATGTCTGACATTACACTTTGAGATATAAAGCTGATTTCTTTCAAATACATTTCTGTTTGGTGGCGGAGAATTTATTCTCTTAGCTTAACACCCTTCTCTGAGACGTACGAGCTCAGAGGTTATGTAGTTGAAATTTATCAGCGATATATCCCAATTTGGTAATGTGACATGCTGAGTGCTGCTGTGTGATGATCAGTGTTTGATCATTTGCGATATGATCATTTATTTGATTTTATATCTTTGTGATCATAGGTTGATCATTTGTTTGACCCGAAGCATGGCTTTGTGAACAAAGCGTAGCTTTGTGGACGAGACTTCGTCGAGCCTCACACCCCGGAAATGGTCGAAACAGGACGAATGCAGCAAGGTTCTAGGGAGTAGCGCCCCTTAGTGTATGTCATTCCTTCTGGATAAAGGTGGTATCATGGTATGGAGCCCAGATACTTAACCTCTGTGGTTGCTGCACAGTTATTTTTACTTTGTGGTTTGTTGGAAATCGGGGATCCTCAGGAAGATCGGTGACGATCGGGGGATGACATACGCGTGTCAGTAGTTACCTATTTTTGCAGAGGTAACCCGGCCTTGTGTTGGCAAAGATCTAACCGTAACGTTAGATTCTCGGGTCGTCTATTCCAGGGACGTACCCATCGTGGATAGGAAGTTCCTTAGCCTGACCATTTGTTGGAAATCCAAAGAAACAATACGAGCCTTGTACAGTTTTAGTTGTAGAACCTGCCATTTAATATGGTAGCTATAGCAAGCATACTATAATGGTACCTATGCTGGCTAAGATTTATATTCTACTTTCGAAATGTTTTCTACACTATGCACTAATAATAATATCAAAATGATTTGATTTTGCGTAGTAAGCATCTTTGACTATCATAAGAAGAAATCTCCTCCAAGTCTGCGTTTGCATTGTGTGTGTGGTGGGAGGTCTTATGGTAGTTTCATTTTCCAAAAGCATTGCGAATTGACTTTAAAAATCTCTGCTATTTGTTTTAAAGATAAACTGTTTTTGTTGCTCACACCAGTCCCATGACTGATCCGGAGTTTATTGTTTATTTCCTAAACTCTGGATGCTCAAAATTTTCTACACGAGCAGTCTAGAGTTGGGTTTTTCAGATAGTCAGGTTCAGTAGATTTTCTGGAGCTAGTTCAGTCTTTGGATCGGACTGCACTTGCTTATTCTTGGTGTATCGTTATTGAGAGTTCGAGCTACTGCTGGAGTTCTCTCTTGAAGACTATCTTAGAGTTATTTGTTCCGTTGCTGATGTTAGTTATCTATTTTTCTTTCCGCTGCTATTTGTTGTATCATATCTCTGATGTATATTGATATTCATTGTATCATTCTGTTGTATCAGATATTGTATATCAATGTATTATTCTTTTTATTCCGCTGTGTTATTTACTTAACTGTGTTATAAGCTCCCGAGAACCAGATTCGGCATTTGAATCTACGGCATTTTGAGTACAAGGGAAGTACGGGTGCCGATTTTCGAAGGTTGATTTTTGGGTCTTGACAAGTGGTATCAGAGCTGAGGTTGAACTTTAGCTCAGGAGTATAACACGTTAAG
The DNA here is from genome assembly GCA_030737815.1 of Allium fistulosum. Taxonomy (NCBI): domain Eukaryota; kingdom Viridiplantae; phylum Streptophyta; class Magnoliopsida; order Asparagales; family Amaryllidaceae; genus Allium; species Allium fistulosum. Next base: position 458,009,758 of record CM060901.1, read on the forward strand.
TAGCTCATTAGAGATAGAGTGAAGTAAACTCTAGAATGAGTAATCTCTAAGATATCCGTCTGAACGTCTCAGTAAATTCTCTTACTATCCATAGATAGTGAGTATGAGTGCAAGAAGAGGATGAGATAGGGGACAGGGAAATACGACTATAAATGGTCAATACTCTGTAACAACAAGGAAGTAATCTTTTTTCTATCAATCTCTTTTGTTCAGCATCTTTTCTCAATTCTTCGATGATTTCTGGTAGATCCAGGAGGAAATTCGATATATAAAAATGGGACATAAACTCCAGATAGGCCAGACTTGTTTGTTTGGATGAATTGTTTGCTATGGTTGATAGGTATACTTTAGTTTTAAACTAAAAATTTTGAAATTGTATCCATATATCTATCTATCATTTGGGTCCCGATATGTTCTACGAATGGTTAGTTATCCTTTCGAACTAACCAATGCCACTGTATATTTCGTAGATCTGGATAACCCGAGTATCTTGTGAAGTGTCAAACGGATTCGTTCTTGTATCTGTTATCGATATTCTGATTTGGTGAGCCAAATGCAGAATAAATATTCAGTTTGAGTTGATGAAATATTCTTCATCTATCTTTTTGTCTCCTTGGTAATTTCGAGGACGAAATTCTTTTAAGGGGGGAATTTGTAACGACCCTAGATTTTAATTTAATTTAAATTGATAATTTAAATTAATTTTTGAATAAAACTGTGAAATAAATTGATTAAGTGATGCGAGTTTCCCCGAATCCATATATATTCTGTATAAATCATTTAAAATTTAAAATATATATGTATATTGAATTCGAGTTTAAAATCTAAGTTCAAATGGTTTAATAATAAATAATAATAATAAATATTGGAAATGATGGTTAATAATGGTTTGAATTTATAAATTAAATATAAGATAATAAATATTAGAGTAAAATAGAAAGTAATACATTAAGAATAAACTATAATAACATAACTAAAACTTTTCATCAAAATTACAAAGCAATATATTCTCAGCCGTATAAAAATAAGTGTAAGTGATACACTTACTAAAGGAAAGAAAGAAACACTTTCACATATGAACAAATAAAAGAGATACAAATATATAGCATGTAGAAGCAATGCCTATCAGCACACAAGAAGTAAGTCTAGGCAAATAAACAAACATAACAAAAGATAAGATAAAGTATAGAAGCCATCATGTTTCTCAAACATGTTACAGCCGAAACAAGAAGTAAGAAATAGGTAAAATATTATTAAAATGCAAACCAGTACAAATACAAACATGAAGAAAACAAAAATAAGTATGAATTAACTTGAAAAAAAAAAGAAAACAAGAAATATACATGTACCAGCCACCAAGATGTTTTCACATCAGCCGAAGTATTGCAAAAGTAAGAACATAAGGTACAAACAAATATAAACAAATTTGTACAAGTAATAAATGCAGCCCAAACAAGTTCCCTCAGCCTCCATATCAAAATCTCTGGCTTAAGATTTAAAAAGCAACTCTTGTACCTGCTTTATATAAACAAATAATCAACTTCACTTTTATATATATCACTTGTAAACTTCTTATATACTTCAGCTTCTCTTATCCATTCGTTCATTTTCAAACTTAAAAACAAAAGCAATTCAAAGTCTTCAAACCTGGAAATCAAGAGCAAAGTAACTAATTCAACTTCAAGCACAAGATCAAATTCAGTGTTTCCAGTTCAACAATTTTTCAAGCTTCTCTGTTCTTCTCGAAAACAAATGTGAGTAACTTAATCCGGTATCTCCTTCTTTAGATCCGTGAGTAAACATTATATAAAAGCTATAAGTCAGTAAGTAGAAATTGAGTAAAATATGTATCTCATTTGTTTAACTCTGGATGTTATATCTACATTGAGACAGTACTTAAGTATTTGATGACCTCTCTGTTAATTCCCAGGTTATATAACCACAAAGAAAATCAATTTCTCATCTTTTACTCAGTGTTAGGATCTGATGTCAAAAGTTAATATGTGTATTCAAGTAAGAACTATGTTTTAAAAATAATTTCATAAAGTATAAAGATATACAGGTTGAAAAACAAATTTTTTACAGAAGATACCTCAAATTTTTGAAAATTCAAATTTCACAAAACATTGTTTTAATTAGATGGTGTGAATCCTGATGGCAAAATATGATTTTTAAGACCAAGATGAAGATTTTTAATGAAGGGAGGAAAGAGCAGTTCGACTTTGTATATTAAGTGTTATTTGGTCAATTTCCGGTGCGATGTTGAACTGGGGTAGTCGAGGTTGTGCGAGGTGGTGGAGGAGCCTACTGGGGCAGAGGGAAAAATAGCGCGGAGGTTTTAAGTTGGTCGTGGCGGCGATGGGAAGCTAACGAAGTTGGAAAACCTAGTTTTGGCCACTGTTTTTGTTTTGATTCGTTCTTCCCCTACAGTTGATCGAGCGACGCGTGGGCTTGGGAAATGAAGGCTGGGTGGATGACGAACCATTGGTCGGAGTTAGGGGTCTTCAGATGGTCGGGGCATGGAGAACGAGGCGGTTGTGTCAGCGAGTGTGAGTTTCAGTTTCGAACGAAATGGCTAAATTTTGATTTCGAGCTTTAGGCATTAAATCAAGGTTCATATTCGAGTGTAGTTGGATTTTGTGACGTGCTGGAGGTGGCTTGGTTCGCCAGAATGGCGGCGTGATGATGTGCACATGCACAACGACGAAGTCGTGCACGGCGTTGGTTGGGTAGCAGGAATTTCGCGCGTGGCCACTCGAGTCGACTCGAGTAAAATGGTGAAGGCCTCGGGTTCGTTCCCGAGTGCATGGGCTCGTCGCCAGTTGGTTTTACTTAAGTCTAAATTTGATTACTGGGAAAAAAAAAGAAGAGGTATATGAGAGGAGAGGAATGACCCGGGAGAGGCTGGAGAGAAAACTCGAGTTCCACTCGAGTAAGACCCGGGTTATGCTCGGGTTGGTCGAAAATATGGGTTAAGCCCAATAAATTTGGGGTATAATGCTAAAGTGAATAATGTTGACCATTTTAAATTTGTTTCAAGTTAATTACTAAGCAAATATTCATGATGTTTTGTAGCCATTAATGCCTTAACTATTTAATTTAAGGTGAGTATTAAATTGCTTAACATTTAAGCTTTTTGTAACCATAATAAATCAATTTTCGAAATAAACAAAGAGGATTTTTTTTAAATGTTAATTTAGATAAATAACCAACTGTTTTGGATAGAAATCAAGGATGATTGAATTAACAATTGTAATTAATGATTGATTAAAGATAAATTAAAGAGTAATTAATTTAAAGCTAATTAATTTATAATTAAGAGTAATTAATCATTAATTAGAGATAATTTATGGAAATAATTAGGTAATTGATTTATTATAAAGATCACACGGTTAATTCATCTTACTTGTAGATGATTAATTATTATTGAATACTTTGACTGATTGATACCCCTATTCTGTGATTGTAATACCTTGTGATGCGAATTGCTGTGAATTTGATTGTGATATGTGATTTGCTTCTGTATTTATGTGCAACCCTTTTTTCCCGTACAACGGCACTTGAATTTCGATGCGACAGGGAGTCGGATTCCAGTTGGTTATCCGAAACCCACATCGAATTATAATAGTGAATCTTTGTGACCGATAAATTTATTTTATCTATGAATCTGTGAATGAAGATAAGCGTTATCGATTATACCGCTTATCGATATATCTGTGATGATTGATGTTGCACTATTGTGTGTAAAACCCCTGGACTACACCATACACACACAAATATGGATTTCACGTGGAAATCGGTTAAGTCACAGATAATTTAAATTTGATGTTTTTGAAATTGAAATTTTAATTTCAATTGATTTTGAAATTTGAAATTTGGGTTTAAAGTGAAAAGCTTTTGAAATGGAATTTCAAAGATAAGAGTTATTTTGAATAACTTAAACGAGTTTTGAAAATTTAAATAATTGATGTAAATTTGAAATTCAAAATTTGAAATTAAATTCTATGATTTGGAAACTAGGGTCTAAAAAGGCTGTTCAACTTATTAATGTGTTTATATGAATTTAACCATTTTAAAAGTATAAGTTGGGAATTTGAATTTAAACCAAGAACCTTAACTCGTATTAATGAATCAGATTTTCCGAAATGAAAACTGTTGCTTTCAAATGATAAAAGCTTTCATATATATAAGAAATGAAATTCCAGTTTAATTAAAGGAATTTCAAGATTGAATTGGAATTATTTTTCCAAGTTATGAATGAATTCTTTTCGAAAGCTATGAATTAAATCTGTTTATTTTTAACAGATTTAAAATGATGATTTGTTTAACCCATTCGAAATGAAATTGTTTTGAAAGCTATGAGTTAAATCTTTGATTTAAAGATTTAACGAATTAATCAAATTGAAATGGAAATCGATTTGAAAAATCTGTGAATGAATCTTTGTGAAATTAAGCGAACTTTGTGAATTAAATCTTTTTGTTTAAAAAAGATAAAAATGGAAATTTGTTTAACCATTTGAAAGAGAAAGTTTGGGATTAAATTGTGACTTAATTGAAATCCCATTATCCATTTGTTTTTGAATATTGCGCTCACTATTCGGGTTAGCCGGGAAAGGACCTTTGGGTCGTATAACCCATTCCGAATAGTGATACGTCGTATATGGATAGCATTTGAAGACCGGTGTTGAAGACTGGATACTTTTCGAAAATGAAAGGACAACCTGTCGAATGTCTCTGCACTGAGTCGCGCCGGTATAGAGATTTATATCACTCTTTTGTGACGGGAAGTCCGGACGTGATTGAAAGTTATCCGGAATTGCAAGGGCTTCGTGAGAAGTGCCTTCGGTTCTGTTCGAACCCGGAACAGACTTGTATGGTTACATGTCTGACATTACACTTTGAGATATAAAGCTGATTTCTTTCAAATACATTTCTGTTTGGTGGCGGAGAATTTATTCTCTTAGCTTAACACCCTTCTCTGAGACGTACGAGCTCAGAGGTTATGTAGTTGAAATTTATCAGCGATATATCCCAATTTGGTAATGTGACATGCTGAGTGCTGCTGTGTGATGATCAGTGTTTGATCATTTGCGATATGATCATTTATTTGATTTTATATCTTTGTGATCATAGGTTGATCATTTGTTTGACCCGAAGCATGGCTTTGTGAACAAAGCGTAGCTTTGTGGACGAGACTTCGTCGAGCCTCACACCCCGAAAATGGTCGAAACAGGACGAATGCAGCAAGGTTCTAGGGAGTAGCGCCCCTTAGTGTATGTCATTCCTTCTGGATAAAGGTGGTATCATGGTATGGAGCCCAGATACTTAACCTCTGTGGTTGCTGCACAGTTATTTTTACTTTGTGGTTTGTTGGAAATCGGGGATCCTCGGGAAGATCGGTGACGATCGGGGGATGACATACGCGTGTCAGTAGTTACCTATTTTTGCAGAGGTAACCCGGCCTTGTGTTGGCAGAGATCTAACCGTAACGTTAGATTCTCGGGTCGTCTATTCCAGGGACGTACCCATCGTGGATAGGAAGTTCCTTAGCCTGACCATTTGTTGGAAATCCAAAGAAACAATACGAGCCTTGTACAGTTTTAGTTGTAGAACCTGCCATTTAATATGGTAGCTATAGCAAGCATACTATAATGGTACCTATGCTGGCTAAGATTTATATTCTACTTTCGAAATGTTTTCTACACTATGCACTAATAATAATATCAAAATGATTTGATTTTGCGTAGTAAGCATCTTTGACTATCATAAGAAGAAATCTCCTCCAAGTCTGCGTTTGCATTGTGTGTGTGGTGGGAGGTCTTATGGTAGTTTCATTTTCCAAAAGCATTGCGAATTGACTTTAAAAATCTCTGCTATTTGTTTTAAAGATAAACTGTTTTTGTTGCTCACACCAGTCCCATGACTGATCCGGAGTTTATTGTTTATTTCCTAAACTCTGGATGCTCAAAATTTTCTACACGAGCAGTCTAGAGTTGGGTTTTTCAGATAGTCAGGTTCAGTAGATTTTCTGGAGCTAGTTCAGTCTTTGGATCGGACTGCACTTGCTTATTCTTGGTGTATCGTTATTGAGAGTTCGAGCTACTGCTGGAGTTCTCTCTTGAAGACTATCTTAGAGTTATTTGTTCCGCTGCTGATGTTAGTTATCTATTTTTCTTTCCGCTGCTATTTGTTGTATCATATCTCTGATGTATATTGATATTCATTGTATCATTCTGTTGTATCAGATATTGTATATCAATGTATTATTCTTTTTATTCCGCTGTGTTATTTACTTAACTGTGTTATAAGCTCCCGAGAACCAGATTCGGCATTTGAATCTACGGCATTTTGAGTACAAGGGAAGTACGGGTGCCGATTTTCGAAGGTTGATTTTTGGGTCTTGACAATATACGATTTCACCAACTTATTTCTTCCAAATTAAATATCTTCAGTTTCAAAGTTTCCAAATCAACATAATTTAGATCAAACAAATTAATTTCCAAAATAATCATATAAATACTGGGTTTTAAATTCCAATATATTTTCGAAACCAAATATTTTTCTCAAAATCAATTATACCCAAAATGATTACCAAGTTTATAACCATCCCTTTAAAACCTTTAAACTATTTATTTTTATTTCAAAGATCCAATTTACCTTTTGAAAATTATTATTCTATATATATATATATATATATATGTGGTTTTATAAAAGATGTTTCTAAGTTAAAACATTTAAAACTAAATTTTATTTATAACATTTCAAAACTAAATTCTATATTAGTATAATTCAAAATAGTCTTATTCAAAACAGTTTCAAATTTATTTAAATCATATTACTTTATACTTTATACATACAAAACTAAACTTATATACTTTATCAAATAATTTGTACCTTTCGAAATTACTTAGCTTTGAAAATTAAACCTCGATTTAGAAGTGTTCGAACATTCAAAATAGTCGGAGAAATCATATTTCCAATCCAAGAGTTGGAAATCAGCAACAACTTAGTAAATCAATTTCAATAAATAGGGTTATACCAAATCAAATTTGAAACTCGAGGACTGAACACCGGCTCACTTCAAATCGTTTCAAATACATATACGTATATCTTTCGAAAATCAAATCATACTTCGGAATTTGAAATCAAAATTGGTTTCACAAAATCAATCGCATAACAAAGCTACTAAAAGTGGCCTCTCCCCACTCTCAAACTCGAAAATCAATTTTGATGATGCGTGCACTCATCACCGAAATTATTCTCCAGCGACATAAGTGAGTTCTGGACTCTTATTTTCTTGGAAACTTCTTTGAAATTTCTTCAAAATCATTGGAACTCATTTGAAGTCATTTGAAACATTCCTTATTCGGAAAATACTTTCAAATCGTATTATATATATTTTCAAAATCTTAAAACAAATTTTCAAAACACCGAAATTCAATTTCTCGAATTTCAAATTCAAAACCCTTCAGTTATAAATCATTTTTATATAAATCAATTTAATATAATTTTCAGAATTTCAAATCCTTTCGAAACTTCAAATTCTCATTTTAAAAAGGGTATATAATCCTTATCGAAAACATTTTCACTTTTATATATAGAATATAATCATACTTATCAAAATAATAATTTCGATATATAAAACAATTTCTAAAAATACGATTTTTCAAGGGATGATTCAAGAATGGATTTCAAAACAAAGATAGAGATTCAAATTAGAGGAACTCTAATCAAATAGAATTCTGATTCGAAGATAGGCTCGAACGAAGATGAGATAATTAAATTACAAAATAGAAGATGGACATACTTATATAAATCGCGGGCGACCATAACCGGGTCAACCGTGACTTCAGGAATATGATCGATGCAGAATTCTAAGGAAAATCGACATTCGATCGCCAGAGATAGAATTCGGCATAGCAAAAGATAGCAGCATCTAAACCGAGGGTATAGAAATCTCCGGTGAATCAATGCCAATTGTAAAGGAGTTTCACCCCTTTACAAATCTTTCAAAGATTGGCGGGATCGCTGATTTTTATAGAGATCATTCGAAGTGGAGTTATGGGATGCTCCAGAATCAAAAGAATACAAATAGGGGAAGACAATAATGGATTTCAGAACAAGTGAGAGCGTTCCTAAATTCAAAGGAAACCGAATCAAAGAGGAAGAGATTCAAGCACGAACGAAAGTAATTCTATGATTAAATCTACTACATATGCTAAGTTTTGCCTAAAACCAGAGCTCTGATACCAACTGTAACGACCCGATATTTTCAACCATTCGCATCCGCACATGTCGGACCTGAATTGCTCAAAATATCAGATTGTTAATTTATATTTGGCAAAACTCAGCATATACAGTAAATAAAATAATCACAAACACAGAGTATTATAACAGAATGCAGCAGAAACAAGAGAATAGTAGTTCATGAAGCTACCATTTATATATGATAGAGTAAAACAAAATACAACAGAAGTCTCGAATACATGGGAGTCTTGATACAATAATCAAATCTGAATACATCACTAGAATCAACTGAATATCTGAAAGCTGAATCGATAGTTGGATCTCCAAACGAAGCTCTAAACTCTAAAGGTGAGTCTCAAACGCTGTATCACTCAGTCTGACCCGAACGTAAAGTAAACACAAAACACTCGAGTCAGGATTAAGATTCTTATATCAATAAATCCAACTCAAGTGAAATATCAACTGAAATACAAGTAACTTAGAGGATGTTTGGGATTACCATCCTCCAAGGATCCGTGGAACTATCTACAATGTAGAAATATACGTTATTAACAACCAAACGTCATTATAACACCGTGGTCGTTTCAAATTAATTTATACTTCAAAACCAAAATATCATTTCCATTTCCAATATATATATTTCCAAATTATAGCACTTTCAAAACTAAATTGATAATTTCATATATATATCAAATTCACTTTACTATTATTTAATTTGAAATATTTACTTAATCATTCCAATAACATTTATATACAACTTCAAATTTTAAATTTAAATAAACTAAATATACCATTTCAATTTATCACTTTTAATCAAAAGAATCAAGTTATAAAATCATATCTTTAAAATCGCAAAATTTTATAAATTTCAAATCAAACTTATTTGAGTATAATTCTTAAATAAATTCAATTTTAAAACCTTGAAATCATTTCAATATATATATATATATATTTACCAACGGTTTCTGTATAAAATCTTCTATCCTATGGTCAAGTGATACATATATTTATCATTTCAATCCGTAATTCCAATATCTACGGGTATATATCATTTCAACCTGCAATCCCAGATTCAATTCAATGAAAATCGCTCGGGTTTATCATTTCAACCCATAATGTTTTTCCCTTATTCTACAGATCGTTCGGGTATGTATCATTTCAACCCATAGTGAATTGTATACTAATAGGGAACTTGTAGAGTGATAACAGATATGATAATAATAATAACAGATATATATTATCAATAAAAATAAAAATATAAACAACATGATATGGTTTCATATCCCACAGGTGAACAGTAACAGATAATAGCATATCTAACAATATAAATAACTACAGCAGCATATTTCAATTGTCGTTTCAATTTAAATGAAATTTAATAAATATAAGAACGTTAATCGTGAGTTATTTTCTCACCTTTCGAGGCTAGAGGTGAACGAGAATGAGATGAGTTACGAATCCAAAGCAAAGCTAGATTGAACGCTAATTTGACGAGGAAGGCTGATAAATAGGAATTGACGAAATCAAATCAAACTGGATTGATGAAGATAAATGGTATAAGTAAATATATATGGCTATATATAACTATATATATATAAAGTCATATTCTAAATTTATAACATATTAAATTAAATACATATATATTTCAAAAAAATCATTATTTAATAAAAACACATAAAATAAAACAACATATCTTATAGAAAGAAATTAGTATAAAATTTACATACCTTTAAACATACATAAGTTGTCATATTATAACTCATAGATACAAACAAACGAAATATATATATAACTTTCAAAAATATCTAGAAATCAAACATATATATAATTTACCTTTTCAACTAATATACCTACTTGTATGCTTCAAACGTATAAACTATACATATATAAACTCAGCAGATCAAATTTATATAACAAACAAATTGTACATATACATATATAACTATATAATACAATGCGAACAGAACAGTTGGACAACTTTATAACTAATCATACTATACCATTATCATTCATAAAATATCATAAATATAGGTATAACTAAAAATTTGACAAAACAGACCTTATGTAGAAAAAAAGACACATGCATCTTATATATACCCAATTTATAAATAAACATGTAGATGTATATTAAAACTATTATTTTCTATTCATCAAAACTTAACTTCCCTATATATATTTTTAAACGTTATATTTTACCAAATATCAATACTTAAACCCAAAAATATATAGCTAACATTGAATACCCTGTATACGAATCTGTATATATAGAGCATATATATAAACTAAAGTCAAAAGCTTAAATAGTAACTTATGTAACATTATATATATTTACATATAATATGTATGTTTAAACAAACCTTAGTTCCTCAATTACAAACTTCATATATGTATATATATATATGTGTGTGTGTGTGTGTGTGTATCTGCGCACGTAGGTACAAAATTTAAGACAACAACTTATAAACAAATATGTTGTAGCTAGGTAATATATATAAGCAAATATATGGGAATCATATGCGGAACAAATATATCCAACTCATATTTTAGCTTATATAAACTTATACATATATAATATTGTCTTTAAAATATAATAAATACTTATATATACACATAGATTATTGAATATATATATATATATATATATCTCCATATATTATACAACTGCTACTAAAACCAATATATACGAGATCTGAAATAAACGAACCCTGAAACTTTACATTATACTATTTATTCATAGGCAACAACTTTATAGTATAGTATATATACTTAATACTCTATATATAATCGATACAGTAACATGTAAATTAAATTTTTTATAAACAATATATATAAACAAATATATATATTAGCATATATATCCACTTACAGATTCAATAGGGGTGTTGCCGAGCCTTGGAATGGCGAAAGGCGGTGCAAGGTGGCTGGGCTGCAAGTAGGCACGGGTGAGGCGAAAAATGGTGGACGAGATGTGTGCGGTGCTGGAGGTTCCCTGTCGTGGAGGGGAGAGGATGGTAGGGATGACAATCGGCCAAAGATGATAGGGTGAAGGCCGTGGGCTAGGGAAGTCAGGGCGGATGCAGGTGGTGGTCAGAGGCTCAGGCGGTTTGTTGAGAAAGACGGTGTTTGAATGGAGGGGAAAGGTGATGTGGAAGTTTGGGTAAGGGGTGAGCTACAGGAAAAGAAAAATGAAAGTTAGGATTGTAAATGATAGAGAAGAAATGAAGGAGAAACAAAGAAATGCAAGGGGAAACATGTAGCCCACTATGCCTTATATAAAATTATATAAAGTAGATGAAATTTCAACGTTCATGAGGCGGAATTATTAAAGCAATTAATATTTGTTTTGAGTTGGACGTTTCAAATTTGAAAAGGCAAAGGAAAGCTAACGGTCACAATTAAGGGTACCGACACGACGTACCTTTTATCGTTTCCGTGGCGTACCGGACCTCGAAATATACAAGTAAATATACCGTTGAGATCAGCACGATGAGGCGAACAGAACGGTACACAGATATCAGCGATACGACCATCCTATCAAAAGTCGATATCGGTACGAAAATGCTGCTATTTCGTCGAAAATAAGATCGACGGAGCAATAACAATCCAAATTTTGAGAAATGAAATATGACATCTTGCTCAGAAGATGATTTATAAATTTTCTATGTAAAAATATTCAGGTTTTGAAAATATTTTATCATCATCAATTTTAACCGATTTGAATTGAAATAGAATTATACAATAAAATAAACTTTCATATTATTTGACGAAAATTTACCATTTGCTATATTAGAATAGACGTATTCCAAATATTAAATTTTTATTTCAAAATTCAATTATTTAAAAATTCACAAAAATTCAATTAAATACGTTATTAAAATCATTAGAAATTTCGGGTCGTTACACCCTACGCACCATGAATGATCCCCAAAGAGACCGATCGGTCTATCCACTATCGATCCTATACAAGTGGATACTCATGTGCAGGCTAGTAGCGAATTTCAACAACCGATCACTTCCTATACTTCTACTCATCTCCACAACATCATCACGAAACCCTTCATAAGAGGGGATTGGTGATAAACAAGTGCATATAGAAGGGATTGGTGAAAGAATGAGAAGGAAGTAATCGGTGAAATCTTTTGACTAAATATGAAATAGGGGATTGATGACTAAATAAAAATGTGAAGAAGGAAATGATCGGTTCATTTTAAAAAAAAATCTAATTTTTTTAGACAAACGGTACTACTAAAGGATAGGGAACCAAGGCGATATGACACGAACTGGGTTCGGCTACCCGAGTCAGCTGCTAGGGTAGATTACGACTGCACTCAACTAACCATTTTCCAAACACCTGACTTGGTAGCTATGGTACAACAATTTGTGTGACGACCACTCTACACCGCTTATTCTACCATCTTAAAGAATAGGTATCCATCATCAAAGTCATTGCTTCCCATCAAGGAACTTCCATCATTGAGTCACGAGTGATCATCGTTGAAAATCAACAAAAACCATCGAAACAGTCATCGAAAAACTCACTTTAGAAATGTCCCCAATGTCAGACTCGAGTAAAACCAAGATTTTCTCCAAGCGAACTCTAAACTGACTCCAACCACTGTTAGTCACCGACCCAGCACTTCAAATTTCTATGACTCCAAGCAAACCATGTGCTGACTCCAAGCACATAATAGATTTTTCGGGTCGGACTCCAACCTTATGGGGTATTCCTTATCACCCCATATCTATCTCACCTAGTTTGAGAAAATTTGGAGATCATCATCGATCCATGACCCCATCCTAATTGATTCGCCATTCGATCGGCATTTTCAACCATCAAAGCATTGAACAATCATGCATATATCATTCATAAGCACTACAAACAGCCGTAGCTTGAAAATGGACTGGACTAACGATGATTGGAGCATTTCTTCAGTCAAAGACCAATCACAGAAACCGTTCAACAAGTTGAATATCCAAGGAGATTCACATATGCCAACTATGCCGGCGTATTCTTGAAACGCAGATACCCGAGAGCTTCTCATGAAATATGAAAGGTACATGGATTCCACCAGAGCGATGGATGCAATCAAATGCTTATGCTATACCATATTCCTCGACGGAGTAGCGATCATGTTGTTTATGCCATTACCGCCCAGGTCCATCTCGTTGTTTAATCAACTGGCTAAGAAGTTCATCGAGCAATTTAGAATGTATGCGACTCGCCCTAAGGATGTGATGTCATTATCCAACTTATCTCAAGCACCAGGCGAGCCGCCCAAATGCTTCTGGCAGAGATTAAACACCATTGTCACTATATTGAGCAATCCAAGCGAGAATATCATACTGATGGCATTGATAAGTGAAGTCGACCCCATGACACACTTAGGGGGACTGGTTAGCTGGAGAGCCTCCTACGACCTTGAATCATTTCTGTTACAAAGCGAACTGGAATCTAAGTAAGGACAAGGTGAAGCAGACAAGGGAAAAGAACAATGCAGTCCTGTTGGCTAAAGGGATTCAAAGTGAGGGCAGCAATAATAATGTCCTAGATGATGACTCGAATTCTAGGAGACAACCTAGAATCCCAAAATTCAACTCATATAACCTTTGAATGATTAAATTCAAAGCGTTTACTTGGCTACTTACGACTCGAAGCAGTATAGGAAACCAGCCCGAGAGAGTCCACTGAAACCCAGAGGAAGTCTAGGAAGTATTGTATATTTCATGATACATGCGATCATAACACCAAAAATTACAAATACCTCTGAGATGTAACCGAAGAGCTGATCTGAAAAGGAAAGCTTCAACAATATATGCAAGCCCCGTAGAATGGTGGGTAGGAGACATCCAACCCTTACCAGTAAAGACCATTGGTTATCAACTGGACCACCTACGCTCGACATCTAGCTTAGAAGAGCCGAGGTAAAGTGGAATAGCGAGCACACGACGTTGCTTCACCTATCAATAAAATTTATTTCAATTTCAGTTATGTTTTGAACTACGACTAACTCGAATTGAACTACTTGCAAATGATGAAGGTGACTATGTACCCAGAGTTAGGCGTCAACCAACCACCATGGACCATGATCAGACCTTTAGAGTATCATCAAGACGAGCATGATTCACCCGCTCATCAGCTACTATATACCCCTGACTTGGGGGCAAGAACCAAAAATAGAAAGTAGGTGTGACTTGGCCACCCACTTCCTATTATGTGTTTCCATTATGACAGAACATCTATGCCTTGCTCAGAGCCCGACAAGGTCTAACTACGATACAAAGTGGACACAACTGACCATTCACTCATCAACCTTCGCACTTGACTTAGAGCCCAAAGAAATGCTTGGAATGGATGTGACTCGTCCATCCACTCCCCAGCTCCTACTTAAAGTTCAATGAAATACTTATGCCTCTCTTGAAGCTCAGCGTGACCGAGATCCAATTAAAGTTGACAGGATTTGACCATCCACACATCGACTCATGCCAAGATGCATATGGTAGTTTGGGAGCTTGAATTAAAGTAGGCATGAGTGACTGTCTACTCATCAACCACCACCCTCGACACGAGGACATGGCTGCAGCTTAAGGTGGATGCGACTTGACTGTCCACCCAATAACGCTATACCTCAACTTGTGGGGAAGAGTACAAAACAAATTGGACGTGAACTGACTGTCCAATTAAAGCATAGATGTTATTCAACAATCCATCGCTTTCTCCCTTCCTTGGCTTGATAGGAGGAGCTACATCACCAAGTGGACGTGAATCGGCCATCTACTCGCCAACTTTTGTCCTTGACACTAGGGAGCAAAATTCCTTCCCACGAATGAATATGATTGAACTATTCATTCCACAACTCTTACCTTGACCTAACAAGTGAAGTATAAATCAAAACGGGTATGACTGACCACCCATCAACTAACTCTAGTCCCCCAACGTAGATCGGAGTATAAACACAAAAAAGTGAGCGCGGTTCGACCGTCCATCAATCAACTCTGTTCCCCAAGCATGGACCATAGTATAAACAATGAAATAAAAGGCAACCTCACCATCTGATGCAAAATAGAGGTGCCTACCCATCCAACTGCGAGTGAACGTGACTTGACTATTTACTCGCCAACTCCAACCTTTACCTTGATAATTAGAGTAAAAATTCACCAACCAGACACGGTTAGACCGTCCACTCACTAACTCTTGCTCTCGGTTCGACAAAAGGGGCTTATTCAAAAATGGACATGGTTCGATCGTCTATCGATAAACCTAGTTCCTAGAGCTCAAGCTGGAGTATAAACACCAAATGGGCGCGACTGACCGCCCATCAAGAAACTATGGTCCTCGGAGCATGGATAAGAGTATAGGTAGAAAATGGACATGGTTCGACCGTTCATCCATTTACTCTCCCTTAAAAATGATAGGCTGAGTATAAAACATAGAACGGATATGGCTTGACCGTCCGCTAATCAACTTCTTCCCATGAATCAATGGGAAGAATTCCAAGTAAGAGTAAATGTGATATGACCGACCACTCTTTGACTTTTGCCCTTAGCTTGGGGGCAGAAGAAACGACTAAGGAAAATGTGGTTCGACAATTTTACGGAATAATTGCAGTTCCTAGAGTGTGGACTAGAGTATAAACATTAAACAGGTGCGATTAATCGCCCATCTACTAACTTTGATCTTCAGAGAACAAGTGAATGTGATTCGACCAATCATTAGCCAACTCAGACCTAGATTCAACGGGAAAAGTAGACTCATCAAAGATGGAATTCAACCATACACAAGCTAACTCTGTTAACCTAAGACTGGGGGTAGGAGAACAAACTACTAAAAGCTGAATACGACAGCGCACTATAGCTCCGGCTTGGTTTTCTTTATGACTCAACCCAATGATCGTAGGGAGGCCTTAATACAAAACCAATCAGAACGACAACAAAAGTTACGGCAATCGACTATATTGTACTATCTGATCAACATAGGTGGATAGGCGAATAAACCACGAATGAGTGTGACTTGACCATTCATTCTCCATCACCTTCCTTTGATTTGTCAATAGGAGTATGAAACCAGATGAGCATGACTCTATCGCTTCTAAGCTAATTCTATTCCTTGGTCCGATAGGGGAACAAATATTAAAATATACATGACTGACCGTCCAACAGCAAATGAATGTGACATGACCATTCACTCGCTAGCTATGATCATGATTTGACTAGAAGAGCAATTCAAACGGATGTGACTTGACCGTCCGCACACTTATCCTTGCCATTGGTTCGATAGGGGAAGCATCAGTCATGGATTGGATGTGACTTAATCATCCATTCTTTTGTCCTTGCCTAAAGTATGTTGACATCTGCATCAAAAGTGGACGTGATTGACCATCTAGTACTCAGCTCATGCTCGAAATACAATGGGGCATTGAAGTCTTCCCTCGGGAAGGAAAAGTCGGAATACAATCTAGAATAGGAGCAACTCATCCTTCCATCAACTAACTCGATCCCATGATTCGACGGGAAATAATGTAAAATCAAAAAAGATGTGGCATGCCCGTCCACTTGTTGACGCTTACCCCTAACTTGGGGGGTACGAGCGAGAATCAAGATGAATGTGAACTGACCATTCATCGATCAACTCTAAGTCTTCAGAGCTTAGGTGGGAGTATAAACACGAGTAGGACATGACTCGACCGTCCATGTAGTACATTTATCAACACGAGACTGGGGGTAGAAGTGTGATTATGCAAAAACTAACTACGATAGCTCAATATCGTGACTCATACCTAGTGTTTACTTGACGCGAGGTGATGACTGAAAGGATGTTTATGTTGAGTCACAGATTCTATGAAGTTTTGATTTCTGGCAAAGAAATAAAGGCGATCGACAAAACGAAGACATCATGGCTATAAAGAGGCACAAAAGAACTACATATGATACTCTAGATTATAAGTTGATTATTTGATGTTGTAATAGTGTTAAACTTGTTAAAGTCTATCCTCAAATAATCATGCACCTCAATATAATCAATATATATATACGTTTGAATGGCATTGCACATTCATTGTGCAATTTTACAGGGACCGATCGACCGGTAATAAACCAGGCGGTCGACCGTTTCTGTGTAAAATGCACAATGAACGTGCACACATGCACATAACGTCTATATATTTGAAATCCTGTCCACCGGCCATTTTTGACCTGTCGACCGTTTTTAAACAGAGAGCAACCTTTCCCAAAAGACACTTTTTTCTCCAATGGTTGCATCTCATACCTTTCATCAATGATCATATCTATTAATGGCTACTCTTCACAAAGAGTTACAACCATTTATTCTCTATATAAACACGTCTAAATCATTGATTCAACAATGCGAAGAATTCATGCTCTAATTTCTGATCTTACTTTCTAAATACTCTTGCATTCTAAAAGCTCTCAAACATTTCAATTGCTTATTGAATCATTGAAATTATTTCATATCTTTTGATTCAATAAGTAATATACTTCCTTCAATCTTCACAAACATCATTCACATATTTTGAGGATAAGATTATAGGAAGGGTGTACTACAAGTGACAAATCCGTGTTATCAAGAGCACAAGTTGTCAACATCAATTGTATTTGTTTTTGTTGAAGTCCTCGGTGTTGTAAGAGGCACGAAATCCCATTCGGCTGTTCGGGTGTTGTAAACCTGTTCCTCCGGGTGAAGCGAGGTAGTTGGTAGAGAAAATCCAGATAGAAGTCTGGGACTGGACGTAGGATGGGAGGTCCGAACCAGTATAGAAATCTCTGGTGTCATTTTACTATACTGCTTTTATATTCCGCACTATTTACAGTATTACTATCATCACTATACTCTGTATTGTCATATATCCATATTACACGATCCATAGTGCATTTTTCATTTGGTATCAGAGCACGGTCATCATATAACCGTAACACCGTTATTTGATATATTCTCATAATATGGCAAATAACGCAAGCACTAGCACTAACACTTACACGGAAGGTCAATCAACACAAAGACCTCCATTCTTTAATGGTCTCAACTATAGCTATTGGGCAACACGTATGTCATTTTTTATGCAATCAAATAGCTATGATGCTTGGAATGCTACCCAAAAAGAAATAGTAAATCCAACAACTGAATATTCAGAATGGACAACGGCTGAGAAAACGGCAGCAGCCGTAAATGCAAAGGCAATAAATATGTTGTTTTGTGCATTAGACCAAAATGAATATATAACAGTGTTAGTATCTCCACTACTGCATATCAAATTTGGAAAACGCTGAAAACCACTCATGAAGGTACTAACAAGGTTAAACAAGCCAAAATAGCCATGCTGAAAAGTCAGTTTCAAAATTTCAAAATGAAACCGAATGAGACAATCAATGATATGTATTCAAGGTTTCAAACTATTCATCATGCACTTATCGGATTAGGGCAAAAATACTCAGATTTTGATGTTGTTTCAACAGTCCTACATTCTCTGACTAGTGAATGGAAAGGAAAAGTATTAGCAATTGAAGAAGCTAATGATCTTTCCGTCATGAAGCCAGATGAATTGATAGGAAATCTAATGTCCTATGAAGCAAATTTGCAGGCTAGAAAAGAACAGAAAGAAGAAAAGAAAAATGTAGCATTTCATGCTGAGAAAGATGAAAATGAATCAGATTCTGATGATGAAGATCTGGCATTCATTGCAAAAGGATTCAAAAAATTCCTAAAATATCGAAAAGCCAGTCGTTACAACAAAAGGAAACCTGGATCAAATAAACCATCTTCATCCGCTATAGAATGTTTCAACTGCCACAAAAAGGGGCACATGCAGAAGGATTGTCCAGAACAGAAGAAGAAGTCAGAAAATGATAAATTCAAATATAAGAAGGACAAGTCAAAGAAACGAGCCTTCTCAGTAACATGGGATGATTCAGACTCATCTTCATCAGAAAGTGAAAAAGATTCGGAGAATGAACAAGCTAATGTTTGTTTTATGGCAACAGAAGATAAGGTACAAATTCCTACATTTGATGAATTACTTGATATTAATGCTGAATTGATAGTCAAATATAAAGACATAAAACGTCAATTAAAAGTAGTCAAAGCAGATTTAAGTAGAGCAGAGTTTGAACGAGATATGTTAAAAGATGAGAAGAAAATATTAGAAGAAGAACTTGAAAAATCTCAAGAATCATCATCTAATATTGACTCTCAACTATCTCTTTTGAGTCAAGAAATAGAAGCTCAAAAAGAGAAAAATAATGCTCTCACCATTGAAAATCATGAGCTTAAGGCAAAAGTCAAAATTCTAGACCTAGAAAAAGCTAGTTTACAAACAAAGTTTGATGACATTACTCAAAATGTTTCTAACTTTAACAAAGGTCGAGAAAATTTGACAAAAATCATTGAAAGTTCACAATCTACATCAAATAAACAAGGTTTGGGATATAAGAAACAAGAAATCAAGAAACATCTTGATAATAAAAGAAAGAAGACTAAAGTTAAGAAAAATCTTAGTTTATTATATTCCAAACCCAAGCCAATTGTGAAATTTCAAAACAAAAATACAAAGACTATCAAAATATGGGTTCCTAAAACAAATAACAATTTGATTAGGAACAAATACATTCAGCAATTCATGAATATTGTGCATTATAATTCTAATTATGTATATAAAGGGGATACCGGACCCGTATGGGTTTGGATTCCTAAGATCTAACTCTTAGGACCCCATAAAAAGTGGGTAGCATGGTCTTAATTATATTTTTTGCAGGTCCCACTTAAGAAAAGAGGAAAGTGGATATGATTATGTTTTACTATGCATGGATATTCTGGTTGATACATTCCTATGATTATCTATTACTCCTTTTTGTCGATGACAAAGGGGGAGAAAGTGCTAACAATTATTTGCAGGAATATATATATATATATAAAGAATACAGACAAAATCTCAGGGGGAGATCACATATTCAGGGGGAGATTCAGAACTTCAGATATATGTTGTCATCAATCAAAAAGGGGGAGAATGTTGAGTCACAGATTCTATGAAGTTTTGATTTCTGACAAAGAAATAAAGGCGATCGACAAAACGAAGACATCATGGCTATAAAGAGGCACAAAAGAACTACATATGGTACTCTAGATTATAGGTTGATTATTTGATATTGTAATAGTGTTAAACTTGTTAAAATCTATCCTCAAATAATCATGCACCTCAATATAATCAATATATATATATATATACGTTTGAATGGCATTGCACATTCATTGTGCAATTTTACAGGGACCGGTCGACCGGTAATAAACCAGGCGGTCGACCGTTTCTGTGTAAAATGCACAATGAACGTGCACACATGCACATAACGTCTATATATTTGAAATCCTGTCTACCGGCCATTTTTGACATGTCGACCGTTTTTAAACAGAGAGCAACCTTTCCCAAAAGACACTTTTTTCTCAAATGGTTGCATCTCTTACCTTTCATCAATGATCATATCTATTAATGGCTACTCTTCACAAAGAGTTACAACCATTTATTCTCTATATAAACACGTCTAAATCATTGATTCAACAATGCGAAGAATTCATGCTCTAATTTCTGATCTTACTTTCTAAATACTCTTGCATTCTAAAAGCTCTCAAACATTTCAATTGCTTATTGAATCATTGAAATTATTTCATATCTTTTGATTCAATAAGTAATATACTTCCTTCAATCTTCACAAACATCATTCACATATTTTGAGGATAAGATTATAGGAAGGGTGTACTACAAGTGACAAATTCGTGTTATCAAGAGCACAAGTTGTCAACATCAATTGTATTTGTTTTTGTTGAAGTCCTCGGTGTTGTAAGAGGCACGAAATCCCGTTCGGCTGTTCGGGTGTTGTAAACATGTTCCTCCGGGTGAAGCGAGGTAGTTGGTAGAGAAAATCCAGATAGAAGTCTGGGACTGGACGTAGGACGGGAGGTCCGAACCAGTATAGAAATCTCTGGTGTCATTTTACTATACTGCTTTTATATTCCGCACTATTTACAGTATTACTATCATCGCTATACTCTGTATTGTCATATATCCATATTACACGATCCATAGTGCATTTTTTCATTTTTTCAGTTTAGAGATAGAATCATCAGATCAATGCCTAGGCTCATGGGCAACTAACTATCATTCCAACTTGAACGACGAGCAACAGATCGCAAGTACATTGAATGTAAAGCGCATTACTCAAATACACAAGCAAATTCAAACTCAAAGCAAGAGCCAGCTATGCAGCTACGTGCAATATGAGGCTAAACCCTACTCGACATTTGATTCGACTTGCTTCTAAGCCTAATCTTCAGCTATTGCAGATAATCGCTCAAAGCATCTAGAACCCATCACTATTAGACTCATCAGCTCATGAAGAGATCCGGAAGTTTAATCGAAGTGACTATCATCACATGCCATCCTGACTAGCTTTCATGCCATTGACTATGCATTAGAGAAATGCTCGAACATGGGGATGGACATCAAACCCAACTGCCGTTCTCTGTGCCTACATACACCACCAAAGTGTTGAATTTACAAGACTTTCCTAGGCAAAGGGCCAGCACTGATCCCATTGCCTAGGCGACACTTCAAACCTAATTCATGCGTCCCCTGTGCAAAGTATACTATAGTGTTGTGTTGTGCAGTGTAATACAGTTTAATACTATATAGCAGTTATGGAGAAACTCAGGAGTTTGACCGGAGTGATCGTCATTGCTGACCGTTCCAACTGGACTTCATGTCGATGGTTATACGAAACAATTACGTTCAAATTCAGGGATTGGCTATCAACGTACAAGAATTTGATGTTCATATTCAAGTTCATTCGGGGCATGTGTTACAATCCATATAAGTACAAATGTGCTATCTAATCAAGTCTGAAGTGGTAAACATCCAATTCAAGGCCATCATCTAATTCAAGTATCCAAGTCATATATAGCATGTCCAATTGTTCAATATCGAGTTCACATTGTCTAATATATTCATGTCAAAGCAAAAATCTGCTTAAGTCCCACTATACAAGGGGTTGGAACTGATCCCATTTCTTGGGCAAATCCACTTAAGCATTTTCAGCTCACAACATAAGGCATATATCAAGCAACAATACCAAAGTCGGTTTTATAAATTATATAGACCAGAGGGATGAAGAAGAGGAGCCCAAATAATCCAAGGCTGCACTCGTTGAGCTAACTATCGACATTACGGTCAGCCATGACAACCCATCACGGGTCTTGAAGATCGGATCATAGCTTAATGCAATGATGACGAAGGAATTAGCTGGCTTTCTCCAAGAAAATCTTGGTGTGTTCGCTTTGACCCATTCTGACATGTGTGGGATCTCGCCGACTATCGCGAGCTATGCATCGAATATCGACCCGAGGCATGTCCCTATGAAACAAAAGTGATGCGACATGGATTCATTGAGATCTACTACACTTAAAGTGGAGGTAGATAATCTAAAAAACAATGGGTTTATCCATGAGGCCCTCTACCCGAAATGGATATCCAATCCAGTTCTTGTGAGAAAAGCTAATGGAAAGTGGCAAACATTCGTCGACTACTTAGACCTAAAAAAGGCATGCCTGAAAGAACGTTTTCCACTTTCGAGGATTGGCCGGCTTGTAAACTCAACCGCTTGATATGAACTTCTTTCATTTATGGATGCGTACTCCAGATACAACCAGATTTTGATACATGTCATCGACCAGGAGCACACCAGCTTCATTATCGATCTAGGGCTATATTGTTATGTTGTGATACCTTTTGGACTAAAGAATGCTAGAGCTACTTACCAAAGACTGGTCAGCTAGATGTTCAAAGACCAGATGAAGCGATCGATGGAAGTATATGTAGATGATATGCTCGTGAAGTCACGACAATCGAATAACCACATCGATGACTTGGCGGAGATGTTCGTTGTTCTCTGAAAATATAGAACGAAACTCAATCCCTTGAAATGCTCTTTCGGCGTTGCGTCAAGGAAATTCCTGGGTTTCGTCATTAACTCTTGCGGATTTGAAGCTAATCCCAAGAAAATTCAAGCAATTCAAAACATTTAAGTGCCGAAGACGATTAAGCAGGTGTAGAGCCTAAACGGGAAGGTCGCCACCTTAAGCAGGTTCATCTCCAGGGCCATCGACAAGTGTATTCCTTTATTTTACTTGATTAGGAGAGGAAAGAGGAACTTTGAACGGATGTAGGATTGCATAGATGCGCTTCAAGCTCTGGTAGATCACTTAGAGAAACCTCCCATCCTATCCGAGCCACTAGATCGTGAGGAATTATACATCTATTTAGCGGTGTCGGTACATGCCATAAGTGTTGCATTGTTACGTGAAGAGAATCGAATGTAGAGGCCAGTATATTATGTTAGCAAGCAATTGAAAGGTGCTGAGAGAAACTACCCGAAGCTGGAGAAGCTCTCATATTGCCTATTGATTGCGTCATGAAAGCTTCGCCCTTACTTCCAATGTAATGACCCTACTTCTGATTAACAATATTTAGGACATTTAATTAGATAAATTAAATGAAATAATGTAAATGGTTAAGGGATTACGATTTGTATAATTATAAGGTAGTCGTGCCTTAATGCATGAAAAAATGACAATTTAAAATGAAGTAAGTAAAGGTTATAAGATAAGGGCAAGATAGGAATATGTTATATTCTTATACCCTAAACCCTTGTTCCAATTTCATTTACAACATTCACAAACAAAACAAAACTTAGAACTCAACCGGCCACCATTAGAAGAAATCTAACGGAAGATAAGCAAGAATTTAAGAAGGAAGCTTAAGTAAATCAATTCAAGGGAAAATCTCAACCTTCTTAACAATCAAGCTAAGGTAAATAATAGATTACATCTCATTTTTATTGTTTTTGGTTTCTTGATAAGATCCGAATTTATTTTGCAAGGAAAATGCCATGTTATAAATTGTTTAAATGGTTATATGTGCTTGTTGATGATTTTTGTTGTTCCATATAGATTTTATGATAAGATTTAATTTTGAAAACCTATTAAATGACATCCAAATCACTTACGTTTTTGATATAGGGTCATAAACATTATTTTAGAGATGGGTTTCAAGTTTCATAATTTTCTAAATTGTTGTGGATTTATTATGAATTTTCTAGTAAAGAAAATAGTCAATTTGGGTTTAAATTATTTTCGGCTATTGTATGTTAGCTTTGGGTCAGAAATTTATATATGTTAGTAAACATATTAAAAGCGATTTATGGGAATTTTTGGAGAATTTTCCTAAGTATTTTATTAAAGATATAAAATTATTTAAGGTATGAGACTTAAATGTTTTATATGTTTATAAAAGGAGAAGGGGCAGTTATTTAACGTTTTAAATAGTTAAGTATTGAATTCAACAACACTTTTAGAAAAGATTTTGAAAAAGAAATTGCAACCAATTATATGTTGACAAATAAGGTAAGTTAGTTGGAAATATATTAATTTAAGAGGTTAAAAATCAGTTTTGTAATCGATTATTGCTTCGCCACTTTCAGCAGCCACCTTTCGACCCCATACTACCGCCTCCAACCTAGTCGAAACCAATACACATGATGCCTTGGTACGTAGTGGATTGGAGATAGGCTGATTAAGGTATAGAGTCGAAACATGCTTTCAAAGGGGTAGAAGTAGTCTTTATAAGCTCAGAGCTATTTTGGTTACAAAATGAGGCTTTCAAAGGAAATAACTTTCAACTTAGTCAAATACGTCTTTGTTTTAAAATAAAGGCTTTCGAAAGAAGTTGCCACCTTTTGTTTTTAAAATAATCATTTGAAGAGGTCGAAACCCCTACTACGACATTCAACCTTTCGAATCAATGCCTTCGTAAGGGTTCTTTTTCCTTAAACTTTGAAGCCGCTTCTACACGCTTTAAAAAGGGATTGTTTTGAAACCAACCACTTTCTTTTACTTAAGAATAATGCTTTCGATAGAGTTGCTTTCGCCCTAGTTCTTTTAAGACCCTTAGATATATTGAAAGTTAAACCCAAAGGTTTCGAAAGGAATAGTTTTAAAAGGTTTCGAAGCTATGTTCCACAAACTTCTACTTGGACCCAATGCTTTCAAAAGGTTTGTTTTAAGCATGGAATTTTAACACTTTCGAAAGGGATATAATGTAGGTTTCGAAGGGGAGGTACACCAATGTTTTTGAAAGGTTTACTTGAATCTTTAAATGGAAAGTTTACAATGCTTTCGAAAGGCAAGTTTTAAAGAGTTTTGAAAAGAGGATGTCTAAGGTTTTATAAATCTTTCGAAAAGATACCTTCAATGATTTCGAAAGGTATGTTTTGGCCTTTCGGTCTAGTGTTTTAAGGTATAGTAGTTAACTTATTTTGAAAGGGTTACTTTTAATGGATTCAAAAGGTATTACTTAAAGTTTTAAGCAAAGATTTTGAATAGTTTACCTTGGCTTCATGGCCTAAGATCTTTTAAGTTAAAGAGGGTTTTAACTTACTTTGGAGGGATAAATAATCCCATTATATCTTATTAACATTGTTTTGTGTAAAGTATATGTATCATGGTAATGACATTTAAGTAAAGCAAAGAGTATATTATCCTTGTTTAATAATATTTAAAGAGTTAAATCAATTTGAAAGAAATGCTTTCAAGGAAAACTTGATGGGGTAGTTAACCCTAATTAAATGACTTAGATTTTAGAATACCAGATGAGACTAGTATAGGGTCGCGTCCTATACTTTAGCTAATAAGCCCCTAGCTAAAATAAGTCTAAAATTCCAATGTGTAGGGATTTGTCATAGGTAATACTAAAATGATGTTACACAGAAAGGAATATCCAGAGAGAGGATAGGTTATTGGTTAGCCCGCAACACCATTAGGTTTAGTTGACCCTAGAAGCAGATAGTTAAGGGTAGATAGCCTGGAAGTATGTCTAATAGATGTTAGATAATTGATTATGTCTGGTAGGCCCGAGTCAGCCAATGATTAGTAGTTAGCTAAACAAAACTATATTGTTCGGACAGATAGTCCAATTATTACCTAATTTATGTGCATATATGTTATTGATATTATTGCTTTAATCCGTTTGATTGCAGGATTCGGATTTGCAACATATATGTTTTAAAAAGGAATACTAGTGAGAGTAAACCCATTTAGGTAAGCATCGTGGTCTCACTTAATATTAGTAAACCGAGATGTAATAGTATTATTCGCACTAGGCTTTATGTCTGACTCGAAGTTTATGTTTTCCCTTTAAACTCTCGGGTGCTCAAAATCTAATCTGAGTAGATTGAGAGTTAAGGTTTTTCAGTTTTAGTAGGTTGGACGAATAAAGCTTCCGAAGACATGCAGGAGGAAAAGCTATCTATATAGGAGCTATTTAATTCTATTTCCGCTGTCATGTATTAAGACTGATATGTCTATTTAGTACACTGATCATCCAAGGGTGCGTCTTCATATGTCGCTCTTGGCGTAATTGTAATAATTATATTTGATCAAAACCTAGGAATCGTTTTAGGGTTATGTATCTTCATATGAAATATAGATTTGAAATGTAATCAGGAAAGTTGTTTTTAATTCTGTGTTGATTTTATTTCATATTCATGTGCTTTTGATATTATGAATAACATTAACATTACTGTATTTTTTCACGAGAAGTTAATACCATAGATGACTGTAGCATCTGCAGCGCTTAGCTTCAGGCCTCAAGATAGGGGATGTTACAACTTGGTATCAGAGCATAGGTTTATGAAAAACTTAAAAGAAATTTCAAACTTAAAATGACTTTTAAAAATATAATCCTAAATAATTAGAGAAAAGATTGGGGTATGGGATAAGGCTATAGTAACACACTTTATCTCTATTCTCCCATCTCTTAGGATATTCTTCTGTACCTTATAAAGTTCAAATGCGGATTTTGTGGAAGTAAGATATGGATGCTAGAAGTGGAAGAGTTAACATTAATGGAGGAAGCACCACAACTAATGGAAATGCCAGACCAAACACCATAAGGAATCCAGGTCAGGCTCAAGCTGCCAATGTGGGTGCTGGAACACCACAAGTAGATATGGGCGCTATGTAATAGTTCTTCGTTAACATGATAAAGGCTGGATTTGCTATGGGTTTAGTTGGAGGAAATGCTGAAGGAGGAAATCAAGGAGCTCCAATGGTCAATAACTATATTGTACTGAGTAGAGATTATGCTAGGCTGGGAGGAAAACCGTTTTATCGGGACTGAGAATGCAATTGAAGTAGAGAACTAGTTACTTCATTGCAAGAGAATTTTTGCTGATTTGGGACTTAATGATGAGCAAAAAAGGAGAATCACTTCTAGGCAGTTACAGTGAGCAGCACTGTACTAGTAGAACAGTGTTACGGTCGGAGTTAATGAGGAGACTATGACTTGGGCTGAGTTTAGGAGAAGGTTTGAGGAGAGGTTTATGTCAGAGATTGCGAAGTCAACTCTGCTCAGGAAGTTGGCTGAGTTGGAGCAGGGAGATATGACAGTGCTTGAGTACGCAACCAAATTTAAGGAGCTATCAAGATACGGATATACTACGGTTGATACTGTTATCAAAAGGAATGAGAAGTTTATCTATAGGTTGAAGCCAGAGCTTGCTAAGGCTACACTATCGCATATTAGATATCCATGCAATGTAGTTGTTGAGATGGCTTTAAGGCAGGAAGAGATGCTTGCTTATCTTGAGGTTAACAAGGTTGGAGGAGCTCAAGGAGGACAGAACTAGAAGAGGAAGTTTTTTCATAAGAAGGGCGCTCGAAAGAGTGGAGTTGCCAAGAAGGGAAAGGCAGAAGTTGTCTATTATAAGTGTGATAAGAAGGGACACTATTTTCATGAGTGTCGAACAGACAAAGAAAAGAAAGCTGCTGACAAGAAAGGAGTGAGATGTTTCAACTATTATCAAATTGGATATTATAAGAACCAGTGCAAGGAACCATCCAAGGATGGAAAAGGCAAGATTTTGCATTGGAGCCAGCTACCTCCAGACCAACAACAGAGGAGAAGGGAAAAGCTGTGTTGGGAGGTACACATATTGACAAGATAAGCTTAACCTAGAACCCTCATAACTAGTTACTTCCTTAAGGGTTGTGAATTTGATAGAAGTTTACGTGACTCTTGGGATGAGATGTGACCACCTAGAGTTTGAATTGTTAGGTCATGTATTTGCATGCAGTTTGCATGTGTTTGATTTCGTAGGGTTAAGAATTACTTTGGGTATAGATTGGTTAAGTAAATACGATACTTGGATGTTTTTCCATGATAGGAAAATATCATTTAGACACCCTGACTATAGTGATCGGATAATACACTCCATAGAAAACTCTAATTTTGAGATTAATGCTCTATCGGGTGTTGTGGAGGCAGAAGACGAGTTAAATCAGGTTTTTGTTGTTAGTAATTCACAGGTGTCTTCGAGCCCATAGTGGGTCTGTCGCTAAAATGAGCTATTGAGTTTTAGATAGATTTAGTACCAGGAGCAAAACTAGTGAGTAGACTGCTAAGCAAAATAACACCTACCGAGATGAGGGAGTTAAAGGTGCAGTTGGTGGATTTAGAAGGTAAGAATTTTATCAGGCCAAGTAGTTTGCCTTGGGTAGCAGCCGCAGTGTTTGCAAGGAAACCAGATAGATCGTTAAGGTTATGTATTGATTATCGTAAGTTAAATGAGAAGACGATAAAGAATCGATATCCGTTACCTAGAATTGAAAATTTGTCCGATCAGTTGCGTGGAGCCAAAATGTTTTCCCAGTTGGATTTGGCAACAAGATTCCATCAGCTTAGAGTAGCTGAGGATAGTATTCCGTTGATAGTGTTTAGAACCCGATATAGATGGTACGGATGGTTAGTAATGTCGTTTGGACTAACTAATGCACCAGCATTCTTTGTAGGTTTGATGAACTGGGTTTTCCTAGAGCACTTGGATAGGTTCGTATTGGTATTCATAGATGACATTTTGTTATACTCTAAAGATGGAAGAGAGCATGAAGTTCATCTTAGAGTGGAGCTTGAGACATTGAGGCAGCATCAACTGAAAGCGAAATTTTCGAAGTGTCATTTCTGGAAGAAGGAAGTGAAGTTCCTTGGTCATGTAGTCTTAGAGAAAGGGTTGCCTGTAGATCCAGCTATGATCGAGGCGGTGAATAGTTGGAAGAGACCCGAGACAGTGACTGAGATAAAGAGTGTTCTTGGATTAGCTGGTTATTATTGGAGGTTCATTAAGGATTTTTTGAGGATAGCGGAACCGATGACTAAGTTAACGCGGAAGGATGTGATGTTCATTTGGACCGATAAGAGTAAGGAGTCATTCCAGAAGCTGAAACACTTATTGACAAATGCACCAATGTTAGTTGTTCCAGAGGGGAATCAACAATTAGTGGTGTACACAGATGCATGTGGAACAGGATTAGGAGCTGTGTTAATGCAAAGAGGTAAAGTGATTGCCTATGCTTCTCGACAGCTCAGACCGCATGAGGTGAGATATCCAACTAATGATTTGGAATTAGCTACGGTAATTTATGCATTGAAGGTGTGGAGACATTACCTTTTGGGAGAAAGATTCGAGTTGTATACAGATCATAAGTCATTAAAGTATCTATTCTCTCAAAAGGAGTTGAATATGAGACAGTAGAGGTGGTATGAGTTTTTAGTCACTTATGACTTTGGTATTGAGTACACATCAGGAAAAGGCAATAAGGTTGCAGATGCACTTAGCAGGAAACATCAGAATGCAATATTGGCAATAATAGCTATGTGGAAAGATTTAGAAGCATTGACTACATGTAGAATACAGTGAAGATATGAAGCTAGATCTAGTAAGAAAACATATATGTTGTCATGTTTAGAAGTTCGACCGGTGATGATTGAAAGGATTGCTTCTAAGCAGAAGGAGGGTCCATTATTAGTTGAACGGATCAGAAAGTTATGGGATAGAAGAAAGAGCGATGACTTGAAAGATTTCAGTCTTGACTAGAATGGGTGGTTAAGGAAGAAAGGAAGACCATGTGTTTCGAATGTGGGAAACATTTGGAAGAAAGTTCTTGGAGAATGCCATCATTCAAAATTCACCATTCATCCGAGAGGAACTAAGATGTATCAGGACATGAAAAGAAGTTTCTTCTGGGAATGAATGATGAGAGATGTAGGGTTATGAGTGAAACAATGTTCGAACTGTCAACAGGTAAAAGCTGAACATTAGAAACCAAGTCGGTTACTTCAGCCTTTAGAGGTTCCATTATGGAAATGGGATTCTATCTCAATGGATTTTATAGACGGGTTGCCAAGGTTAAATAGGGGAAATGAAAGCATATGGGTTATAGTGGACAGATTAACTAAGTGTGCCCATTTCATTCCAGTTAAGTCAACCAGGAAGGCACCTATTTAGCTAAATTATTCATAAAGAATATAGTTAGACTGCATAGAATTCCTAGTAGTATAGTAAGTGATATAGATTCCTTATTCACTAGCGAGTTCAGGAAGAGTCTACATGAGACATTAGGTACCAAGCTCAAGATGAGTATCACTTACCATCCGCAGACAGATGGGCAAATGGAAAGGGTTAACAAAGTCTTAGAAGATTTGTTACGAGCTTGTGCGGTAGATTTTGGGGGATCATGGGAAGACCATCTACACTTAGTCTAGTTTTTGTATAACAACAGTTTTCAGGCTAGTATAGGGATGGCACCGTTTGAAGCTTTGTATGGAAGGCCATGCAAATCTCCCGTTTGTTGGTTAGAGACCGGGGATAGGTTAGTTCTCGGTCTGGATTTGGTTAGGGAAGCTGCAGAAAAGATTGAGTTAATTCGAGCCAGAATAAAGGAAGCTTGGTCTAGGTAGAAGAGTTATGCTGATAAGAGATGGAAATACTGAGAGTTCTCAGTTGGAGATTGTGTTTTCGTCAAGATATCACCGATGAAAGGTGTAATCAGATTCGAAAAGCAAGGAAAATTGGCACCGAGAATTGTTGGACCATTTCCTATTATAGAAATGATTAGGAAACTGGCATATAGATTAGAGTTACCGAATAGTTTAGCAGAAGTCCACAATGTTTTTCATATATCTCATCTAAGGAAGTGTATTCGAGATCCATAGACTACTATAGCACTGACTATGTTAAATGACTTAGTAGTGGAACCGAATTTGAATATAGTTAGAAAGCCAGTTCGTATAGTCATGAGAGATGAGAAGAGACTAAGGAACAAGACAGTCAGTTTAGTCAAAGTCCAGTGGGGAGACAACAAGAGGGACTATGCACATGGAAAACTAAGAGCAGGATTAGATATGCTTATCCTGACATGTTCCAATGTATGTTTAACCTTTATGATTGATTTTGATGAGTACCTTATCATAATTTCGAGGACGAAATTCTTTAAGCAGGGAAGTCTATAATAACCTTACTTTTGACTAACATTATTTAGGATATTTAATTAGATAAATTAAATGAAATAATGTAAATGGTTAATGGGTTGAGATTTGTATAATTATATGGTAGTCGTGCCTTAATGAATGAACAAATGACAATTTAAAATGAGGTAAGTAAAGGTAATAAGATAAGGGCAAAATAGGAATAGGTTAATTCTTATACCATAAACCCTTATTCCAATTTCATTCACAACATTCACAAAAAAAAACCTAGAGCTTAGCTGGCCACCATTATAAGAAATCTAAAGGAAGATAAGCAAGAATTTAAGAAGGAAGCTTAATTAAATCAACTCAAGGGCAAATCTTAACCTTCTTAACAATCAAGCCAAGGTGAATAATAGATTACATCTCAATTTTATTGTTTTCGGTTTTTAGATAAGATTCGAATTTATTTTGCAAATAAAATGCCATGTTATGATTGTTTAAATGGTTATATATGCTTGTTGATGATTTTTGTTGTTTCATATAGATTTTATGATAAGATTTGATTTGGAAAACCTATTAAATAACATCCAAATGGCTTGCATTTTTGATATAAGGTTAGAAACATTATTTTAGAGATGGGTTTCAAGATTCATAATTTTCTAAGTTGTTATGGATTCATTATGAATTTTCTAGTAAAGAAAATGGTTAAACTGGGTTTAAATTATTTTTGGCTATTATATGTTAGCTTTGTGTCAGAAATTTAAATATGTTAGAAAACATATTAAAAGTGATTTGTAGGAATTTTTGGAGAATTTTCGTAAGTATTTTATTAAAGATATAAAATTATTTAAGGTATGGGATTTAAATGTTTTATACGTTTATAAAGGAAAAGGGGCAATTTGCTAAATGTTTTAAATTGTTAATTACTGAATTCGGCAGCACTTTTAGAAAGGATTTTGAAAAAGAAATGGAAACTAATTATATTTTGACAAATAAGGAAAGATATTACTTTAAAAGGTTAAAAACCAGTTTTGTAAAGAATTGTTGCTTCGCCACTTTCGACAGCCACCTTTCGACCCATACTACCACCTCTAACCTAGTCGAAACCAATACACATGGTGCCTTGGTACGTAGTGGATTGAAGATAGGCAGAAGGTATAGAGTCGAAACATGCTTTCGAAGGGGTAGAAGTAGTCTTTATAAACTCGGAACTATTTTGGTTACAGAATGAGGCTTTCGTAGGAAATAGCTTTTGACTTAGTCAAATAAGCCTTTTTTTAGAAAAAGTGCTTTCGAAAGTGGTTACCGCCTTTAGTTTTTAAAATTAGCATTCGAAGGGGTTGAAACCCCTGCTACCGCATTCAACCTTTCGAATCAATGCCTTCGAAAGGGTTCTTTTGCCTTAAACTTTGAAGCCGCTTCTACATGTTTCCGAAAGGGTTGGTTTCGAAACCATCCACTTTCTTTTACTTACTAATAATGCTTTCAGAAGAGTTGCTTTCGTCCCAGTTCTTTTAAGACCCTTAGATACATTGAAAAACCAAAAGTTTCGAAAGGAATGGTTTTAAAAGGTTTCAAAGCTATGTTCCACAAAATTCTACTTGGACCCAATGTTTTCGAAAGGTTTGTTCTAAGCAAGGAATTTTACTACTTTTGAAAGGTATATAATGTAGGTTTCAAAGGAGAGGTACCCCCAATGTTTTCGAAAGGTTTATTTGTATCTTTAAATGGAAGGTTTACAATGCTTTCGAAAGGCAAGTTTTAAAGAGTTTTGAAAAGAGGATGTCTAAGGTTTTATAAAGCTGTCGAAGGGATACCTTCGCTGATTTTGAAAGATATGTTTTGTTTTTCAGCCTAGTGTTTCAAGGTATAGTAGTTAACTTATTTTGAAAGGGTTACTTTCAATGGATTCGAAAGGTATTGTTTAAAGTTTTAAGCAAAGATTTCGAATAGTTTATCTTGGCTTCATGGCCTAAGGTCTTTTAAGTAAACAAAGGTTTTAACTTACTTTGAAGGGATAGATAATCCCATTATATCTCATCAACATTGTTTTGTGTAAAGTATATATATCATGACAATGATATCTAAGTAAAGCAAAGAATATATTTTCCGTGTTTAAGAATGCTTTAAAGAGTTAAATCAATTTGAAAGAAATGTTTTCAAGAAAAATTTGACGGGGTAGTTAACCCTAAGTAAATGACTCAGATATTAGAATACTAGATGGGATTGGTATAGGTTCACGCCCTATACTTTAGCTAATATGCCCCTAGCTAATATAAGTCCAAAATTCTAGTGTTTAGGGCATTATCACAGGTAAGACTAAAACAATGTTACACACAGAAAGGAATATACAGAGAGAGGATAGGTTATTGGAGAGCTCGTAAAACCATTAGGTTCAATTGAGCCTAAAAGAAGATAGTTAAGGGAAGATAGCTAGAAGTATGTCTAATAGATGTTAGACAATTGATTATGTCTGGTAGGCCCGAGTCAGCCAATGGTTAGTAGTTAGCCAAATAAAACTATATTGTTCGGACAGATAGTCCATTTATTACCTGATTTATGTGCATTTATGATATTGCTATTATTGCTTTAATCCGTTTGATTACAGGATTCTGATTTGCAAAAGATATGTTTTCAAAAGGGTTATTAGTGAAGGGAAACCCGTTCCGCTAAGCGGTGTGGTCTCACTTAATATCAGTAAACCGAGATGTAATAGTATCATTTACAACATGCTTTATGTCTAACTCGAAGTTCATGTTTTCTCCTTAAACTCTCGGGTGGTCAAAATCTAATTTGAGTAGATCGAGAGAAGGTTTTTCAGGTTAGTAGGTTTGACATGTATTAAGACTGATATGTCTATTCAGTACTATGATCATCTAATGGGGCATCTTCATATGTCGCTCTTGGCGTAATTTGTAATAATTATATTTGATCAAAACCTGGGAATCATTTTGGGGTTATGTATCTGAATATGAAATATTAATTTAAAATGTAATCAGAAAAGTTGTTTTTATTTCTGTGTTGATTTTATTTCATATTCATGTGCTTATGATATTATGGATACTATTAACTTTACCGTATTTTTTCACCGAAAGTTAATACTGTAGATGACTACAACATCTGTAGTGCTTCGCTTCGGGCCTCAAGATAGAGGATGTTACGTCTAGGCTCACCCCCATCAACGACAGGTCCTACAGCGACCTGAGACTTCTAGAAGGTTGCTCAAATGGAATATCGAGCTAAGCCAATTCAATATCACTTATCTCCCTCGAAGAACTATCCAGGGACAGGCATGGCAGACTTCATAGCTGAATTTACTACACCAGACGACTCTTTGAAGAGCAGTGGAGAACCGACCAACCGATGGAAAATGTAAATGGATGGAGCATCCAACGATCACTTGTCTCGTGCCGGAGTCATGTTAGTGACTCCTGAGGAATGGTCGATCAACTACGCCCTGAAATTCGACTTCCTTGCAATGAATAATGAAGATGAGTATGATGCCTTGATCATTGGGCTTAAACTTGCTAGTAAGCTGGGAGTAAAAACTTTACAAATCTTTTGTGATTCCCGTTTAGTTGTATGCTAACTTAGGGGAGATTATCAGGCTAGGGAGCAGCAACTTGCTCCTTATCTCGTCCAGGTCCTAGAGCTACTGGCCACTTTGAATATTACACTATTACACACATCCCTAAGGAACAAAATGAGAATGCTGACTCACTGGCCAAGCTGGCTAGTTCTGGAGGTGCACAACAAATGGGCTTGGTCCCAGTTGAAGTACTAAATGCTCCGAGCATCAAACAGATGGAGATTTATTGAGTTCTAGAGATGGAGCCCGAAAGGGAGTCATGGATGACTCCTATTAAAGATTATCTACAATGGGGAATCCTTCTCGAATGGAGGAATGAAAAATGATAGATCCTCCACAAAGCTTCATGCTACATCATCCAGGAAGGAATTATGTTTAGAAAGGGTTTCTCGATACCAACTACTTCGGTGTATCGCCCACGATGAAATCAAGTGAGTATTACAACAGGTCTACTAAGGAGAATGCGGTGATCACACTGAGGGGCAAACCCTAGCTAAGAAAATACTCTGCTACGGGTATTACTAGCCAACTGTTAATCAGGATGCAGCTAATTATACCAGGCAATGCAATAAGTCCAGATATTTGAAAAACTTCTAAGAGCCTCACCAACGGAAATTACTCAAATGGTTAGTCCATGGCCGTTTGCCACTTGGGGAATTGACATCATCGGTTCCTTGTCGATTTCTAAAGGTGGTGCAAAATACGCCATTGTAGAAGTTGATTACTTCACCAAATAGGTTGAAGCTGAACCTTTAGACACAATCACAACGAAAAAAGTAGTTAACTTTGTTGTTCAAAACATCTTCTATTGTTTTAGTCTTCCCTAAACAATCGTAACTGATAGTGGGATCCAATTCGACAGTGCTAAATTCAAAGACTTTTACCGGCGACATCATATTAAGAAAAGATTCCCAACAATTTCTTACCCTTATGCTAATGGACAAGTCGAAGCTGTTAACGAAATCATAAAGTCCATCCTAAAGAAGCGTTTGGAAAAGGCTTGGAGCAAATGGGCCTATGAAATCCCATCAGCATTATGGGTATAAAGAACCACCCATAAGTCCGCAACTGGTCATATTCCATTCACCCTTACTTACGGCTCCGAGGTCGTCATCCTTGTAGAACTTGAAGTCCCTTCTCATCGAGTGACTTATTACGACCCCTATTTCATTATAAAAAATATATATAAACAGGGAATTGGAATTAAACTACAATGAATTGTCGATGACCCATGAGCATACGATCACGTCCGGGAGCCAATGATAGGAATGCGTACAGGAACGTGCACGTGTACATTCCAAAAATTCAATTTCTTAAAACTGATAGAAATTGAATTCTCACCTAGAGTTATTAGATAAAAGACTAGATCAGGTAACCAAGGCCTACTAGCTTAATGGAAGCAGGCATAGATAATAATTGAGAGATTGCACTTCAGGTTTATGCTAGCGAATATCGACCAAGCATCAGAACAAACAAAGAGAGATACGACTCTTTGGAAAAGACAATTCAATGGAAGGATAACGACTGTTCAGGAAATCAAATGGAATTCTTACCGATGACTCTAACTTGATTCGATTCAAAGCACGTCATGTTCGAAACAAGACGTACTTTGGGGGGAAAATGTTACCCGACCTTTTGGCCCAGCTATATTCATACTAAATGGACAAGTTACAGTCGACTATCATCAAGGCTAGTCTCCTAGAGAGATGATCGTAGGGTCCATTGATTAAGCACGGACGATAATATTAAGCGGGGATAAAGCGAAACCAAGAGATGGAGTCTTTAGAACATTCTAAGTATGGAATAACTCCTCCCCTAGGCAAGGGATCAGATACGATCCATCCCCCTACACAATGGATCGGATCATATAAGCTTAGTAGTTCAACTCAATGGAAATCAATTGATACCTCAAAATCCAGAAGTCAACCGAGAAAAAAACTTTAGGAACATGAAGCTAGCATGAAGGGGGACCCACCAAAGGGATTGCAACTTCCCATGTGGCTGTTAAGAAGGACAGCGGCCAATCCCTATTCCTTGGGACTTGGGCCAGACGATCGCTAGTGTAACCTCATCCCGATATGGAGATTGTGCCATTGAAATTTCAAGAAGATATTCCATCATCTTCCCCTATAAATACGGGCTTCATGGTTCATTTTAAGGATCTTTACGCTGTTGTTTTCTTGGTACTCCCTTGTATTCATGGATTCCAATCCGATCCCTATTATACTCAGAATTAAAAGTCATTAATAAAGCAATTTATCCAAAGTGGACATATGCTTTCAATGTCGAACCATTATAAATCATTGTGTTCTTGTTTTTTCTTATTTTCTATTATTTAACTGCTTGTTTCCTCTATTTTCGTTTAGATTTCTTCATTTATTTCTCTACAAACTTTATTCGGTGTTTATGACTAATTTTCGTGTAAACAGGTGATAAATCCTTTCTAATTTCTACTAGACCATGGTGTCAACTTAGAATTAAGGGAGTTAATCTAAGTCAAATCGCTTGACCTAAGCTACAATACCAAATGTGATGACTGCCTTACACATTCGACACCCGATCTATCTGAAGAGTGCACTGCTGCGGTATCCGGTCGATGTTGGACGAGCCAACGTTGGAATTATCAAGGGTGAAAAGTAAATAAATGATCATAGAACCTATTGTATATCTGATAGTGCATCGAATAAAGTATTATAATTATCATCGATATAAAATAGGCGAGATAGTAGTAACTAAATGAATCACAAATATCAAGTGAATAGGTTGACAGAGTTATACAGAATAGTAGTTGAGTTTATACAACTGGAAATAAACTCAAGATAACCGTCTCTAAGTAAAATAGCAAACACTCTTTAGGCAACACTATGTCACATGGCGGAATAAGCAATAATTATATACATAATACGAGAAAATACCTTCTCTTGCTCGTACTCTTTTCAGCGCCATATATCATCTAAACTTTCTATTAGTCTACTCATTTAAGAGTACCCAAGATATTAAGAAGCAAAGAATAAAACCTCAAGTCAGACAACATTCTGGTGTTAGCGATAAGAATTCTCAAAATACTATATAAGTCGATATAGTAAGGAACAAAGGTATGATAAACCTTATTTGTCCCTACATTCAAAGAGTTAGCACATAAGAACTATAATATGCTACTCTGCTATCATCATAAAGTATGAACATCCTAGTATACTATCGGGTGTCTAGATATCGATCTCCTAGATACTTATGTCATGTGACATCCCTAAGGTGACAAACAACAGGTAGAGAGATCATGGAAAACATAGCATACTTCAAACAAATCTCACTGTCACTTAATGTGCTTTGGATATATTGTAACTCGTATGTCCATTCCTCTACTAAGGCTTAATGGGAAAAATCCTAGTTTTCTATATAACCGAACACCAGCCCATAGCGGACACTAGATCCTTTCCTTAATCTAGGGTATATGGATCCCTTCAATGATCTAGGTTAGCCATTCCAAGTAGCTAATGAGCATCCTTACAATACCCTTGCATGAGTATATCAGAAAAAATTTCGAGTATCAACAATCCCTTAAGACGCGTATCCGATCCCTTCCTCGCTCTACTTAGTTTCCATTCATTATTAAGCACCATTTAACGTTCCTCCTTTCACAATAGTAACCTTTAATGTTCTATCAACGAGTTCCCATCCTTGAAACCGCCCTAGTAAATAATCATCATCACTTCTTCATCGATCGAGTCGCCACCTTCGGAACATTACTAGACGTCCACATCATTCATAGAGTCAATCCCTCAAAATCCCAAAGCCATCACATCGAAGCACCTTAACCTTGGTTCATCCTTTTAGCAATTATCCTTCATCGTTGCCACACCGCAACCAAACATCCAACGAACGTACAAACACCTCCAGCATGACCTCTAGGAATTGTTTAAGATGGCCTGGTAGTTTGGCCATGATTGTCCGCTCCAATCCATGCTGGCACCGACATGGATGGATTCACATTGGTACTGACATGAATTACATAACCAAAATTGGTTAAATTTTTTTGCCCCGATTACCTACTCTTTTGCTTGCCTGGAGCTCCTTTTTCTCATGCCTCAACTCCCTATATCCTTTGGCCCATTCTACATGTAGGAAAAGGTGTAGGTACTGACCTGATGATGTCGGTATCAAGTTGAATTTTCTCCCTAAAAATTAATCTAAGTCAATCAAACTTCTTCCTTATCCATCCTTAAGCATGTCCCTAAATTTTCTAATCTTTGACCCAAATTAGCTTCTTCACCAAATTGATTTGCAATTGTCAATGAATTGATTTGAATCTACTATCCACATTAATTTAGGCATCCAAATCAACTCTGATCAACCTACAACTTGAACTGTAGGCTCCTTCGACTTTCCACATCAACTTGAATTGTAGGTTCATAGAGTTATACCGAATGGTAGCAAATTTTACACAATTAGAAATAAACTCATGATAACTATCTCTAAAATACTGTCCAAATTCCACAGTGTCGCACGATGGAATAGATAATAAATCCACTTATAAGACGAGAAAGCACCATTTCCTGCCCATCCTCTATACAACACTACATACCACTCAAACTTACTATCCAGTCTACTCATTTAAGAATACATGAGAAATAAGAAGCAAAGAACAAAACCTCGAGTTAGGCAATAATCTAGTGTGAGTGATAAGTAATCTCATAATACTATACAAGTCGATATAGTAAGAAAAAAAGATATAAAAAATAATGCCTGACATGTCCCCACATCCGAAGAGTTAGCATATAACAACTATAATATGTTACTCTACTATCATCATAAAGTATATGAACATCCTAGTATACCATTGACTGTCTAGATATCGATCTCCTGGATAGCTATGTCATGTAATCTCCCTAGAGTGACAAACAACAACTGTAGCGATCATGGAAAACATAACATCCATCAAACAGACCTCGTTGTCACACAATGTGCTTTATATATATGGTAATTCATATGACCATTCCTCTTACAGGGATTAATGGAAAAATACTGGTTTTCTGTGTACTCGAACACCAGCCCATAGCTGATATTAGATCCCTTCCCCGATACAGGGTATAGGGATCCCTTCAATGATTCGAGGTAATCTTTCCAAGTACCCAATGAGCATCCTCACAGTAACCCTACTTACGAGTATATCAAAAAACACTCCGAGTATCAATAATCACTTAGCACGTGTACCCGAGCCCTTTCTCACTCCATCTAGTTTCCATTCATCATTGTGGAACCCTTCAATGTTCCTTATTTCCATGTTAGAACTCTTCAACATTCCATCCATGAGTTACCTTCCTCTAGCCCGCCCTAGTGGATAATCATCATCATGACTCCATCAATCGAGTTGCTACCTCTGAAGCACTTATAAATGTCCACATCAGCCATAAAATCATCCTCTTAAAATCCCGAAGCCATCACATTGAAGAATCTTAACTTTTCTTTATCCTATCATTGATCATTCTTTATCATGCTGCCACATCGCAACCGAACATTCAACGAACGAACACCCCCAGCACGACCTCTAGGAACTGTTCGAGATCCCCTTAGGAGTTTGGCCAAGATTGGCCACTCCAATCAATGTCGGTATCGGCGTGTATGGATTCACGTTGGTATCGACATGAATTATTTAACCAAAATTGTTTAAGTATTTCTTACCATGATTATCTCCTTTTTTCCTTGCCAGGAGCTCCTTCTCATCCTCAACTCCCTAAATCCTTTGGCCCATTCACTTACAGGAAAAGGTGTCGGTACTGACCTGATGATGTTGGTACCAAGTTGAATTTTCTCCTAAAAATGAAGCTAAGTCCTTCATACTCCCTCCTTTGCCTTCCTCAAGCCTGTCCCAAAGTTATCCTATCTTTGACCCAAAGTAGCTTCTTCACCGAACTAATTTGCAACTATCACTGACTTGGTTTGAACCTACCAATGACATTAATTTAGGCATCCAAATCAACTCCGATTAACCTACAACTTGAAGTATAGGCTCCTCCGAATTCCCACATTAACTTGTCTAAGTTGCATTCAATTTTGGATAATTTTGCTCCCCGAAACACTTAAATAACGACCACTTTCTAGCTACATAAAACATGTTAAATATACAATAGACATAGGCAACTAATACAAAATATCCATACAACATTCATAAGCATTCAAGCAACATATCCAATTCATTCAAACATGATTTTCGTCTATGATATTGCCTAGATTTGGTTTCAAGAAAAAATGACAGTAAGATTCATAAAGGGTGTAAAACCATTTAAGTTCCATTCTTATCTTTCTAAATTCTGCGATAAACCTGCCATAAAGTTGGATTAAAGTTTGAAAACATTTTAACATAGAAATCATATTAAAAGCATTATTTTTAATTATAAACATACATAGGATATTGAGAGGTATCAAATCACTCACCTAGCGCCAAGATTACTCAATTCTAACCTCAAATCTGAAATTAACGGCAAGAATCCAATCTCCAAAGCAGCCAACAGAGGGATCTGAAACTCACCTTCGCTAATTACCCTTTAATGATGGTTTTAGACTATATATAGTTAGACTTTTTGATGAAAATTAAGTTAATAGATGTTCGGCCTCATTTCTAGGAAGTGGGAAATGATTTAGATTTGTCCCATTAGTTCCATTTAGGTACTAATTTCGAAATGGGTTAGTGGGCTTAAGTATGGGTTTAACTAATTATCCATTAATCTAACCAGTATCAGTCCAAACTTAAAGTGGTCATATCTCCTAAATGTTAAGTCTGTTTTCCAATTATGATCACTCTAAGGAAACAGAAACCCTCATCCTAACATAATGAATGTTGTTTCAGAACCTAATTCAACTTCTATCAAAAGTTATAGGCTTTATAGGAATTTTTGTGTCTAAACTGTCCGATAAAAATTCTAAAGAAGGAAAATGTCCCTAGTAGTCATTTTCCAAAATTATAGTCATACAACCTCATGTGACTTAAATAATAAGATTTTATGGAGCCTCTAATATATAAAATACGGGTTGTTACAAGTCTCATCTTCATAATCAATGGTGTACCGTTCCATTTCATGCCATCTAGAATATCTTATGCACCCACTTATGACCATATCTCAAAATAACGTATTCCTGGTCAAGGCTATATCCTCAAAATAATATTTTTGAGTCATGGTTGCTTGCTCAAAATAATGTGTCTAGTCATGACTAAATCCTTAAAATAGTATGACCATCTACCCATACTACAGCTACATCAATCCTCGATCCTTAGTCCGACATTAGAAAGTCTCCTTTAAGTAACCACTGCCATAAGGTCAATGAATACTTATCATCACTAAAGTACTGTACTTTAGGATATATAAGTACTTATAATCATTTGGTTTCTTTTCTCGCATCCATACCACTTAAAGGCTAGGAACTAGAGTGCACATTTGGTTGTCCATGGTAAGATGAATTACATGTTTAAATATCTACGGCCCATCTAGCCCAGGTGAGTGTCCTCACATACTCTTACTTTATGAGCATACATCGAAACTTTCGAGTATCAATGATCCCTCAGAACACTTCATATCCATAATATATCATACCATAGCTCCATTTCGCAAGTTCCCATCATAGAACTTGTCCTTATGGATCGTCATCACAACTCACATCATTGATTCATTAAGTTTGGAATATCAATATCAGATCTCATCTCTTTAAATCTTCAGATCAAAGAGGGATGCATTAGCGATGAGTGTTCTAGTATACCTTCAAAGAAAAACATTTCTATTTTCAAGTCAAAGCTTCCACCTACGTTTAAGACCAAATTCCTTTTTCTACCTAAAATATCAACACCGTTTTATAAAACAATATTCCAAAAGAGTTTCACAACTCTAAGCTAATTTAAAAATAATTTTTAAGAAAACAACATTTTTAAAAAATTTAAAAATGGAAATTCTTTGTTCAAAATATTTATGGAAGATGGTATTTACTTGAAATATGTTGGGTTCAAAACACAAGTTTTGGTAAATATATATTGGACCTTCCTAATAGTTATCTTGATTTCTTAGTGGTACACATAAAGACTTTTGTCCTTAAATTCTCTAATTACTATTCCGGTCTTCAAGGAACATCTTCAAATCTCTTAGTTATTCTAAATACCCAGTCTTCCTTTGCTTAGGAAACTACGAAACCCCACTATGACTAAACTCAATACAACCCTTATCAAATTTTCTCTATTGTGTTTCTCATCAAAAGTTAACATTGGATAACTACCTCATCTTATTTTTATCATACATATCGATCAAACAAACAGGAAAGAAAACAAGCTAATAAGCAACCAAGTAAACAAATT
Source organism: Allium fistulosum (assembly GCA_030737815.1). Taxonomy (NCBI): domain Eukaryota; kingdom Viridiplantae; phylum Streptophyta; class Magnoliopsida; order Asparagales; family Amaryllidaceae; genus Allium; species Allium fistulosum. The sequence goes on from CM060901.1 coordinate 458,053,283, forward strand.
TGTAAATAAGCAATAACTAAAACCAATCGTTACTCAACCAATAAACACAATTCAAATAATCGTGACATGAATTAATTACACTAAAAGTAAAACAATATAATACAAACAAGGAATCTAATGTAACCAAACAAGAAATAAATTTGCAAAAATAGTTTAACCAAACGAACAAATATAACAAAAAGGATCATACTCCAAACATCAAAATGGATAGCCTTTATACCATATCCCAACCTACTCTATGGAAGGGAACAACTTGACATTCCCACAACCTCAAAGGGAAAGTCACGCATAATCATCATAAAGGTAGTATCATCATAATCTGTGTTAGGTAGACTGAAAACTCATCCTATCTCGTCATTTACACCCCACGTTACAAAGTCTAGTTTTACGGTCGTCGAAATTTCTGAACAAGAAATCTTTTTAATAAAATGATTTTTTAACAAATACCTTTAAAGTTTGTCATTCAAATTAATATTTTACCATTTAACCATTTACATTCCAAATCAAATCATTTTCATCTTATTAAAATATTTTCGTTAAAGTATTGTTAAACTAGACACTTTATAGTATATATCACTTCTCATATTACATTTTCAAATATATTCTCGATAAAATAATCTTCAAATCATGTCTCCTCAATCAAAACTCTTTAATTAAAAACATTTTCCTTTTCAAAATACCATTTGTCAAAGAGTCCCTTTAGGTGAAAATCCTTACCACCAAAATTGATTTTCAAACAAAATATTTGTTGAAATCAAGTATACTCCTTTAATAAAACTTTTCTTCCAAACAAACTCCCATTCCTTACCCAAAAGTAATTTTTTAAATAAGAATACTTCCATCACCCAATTTCAAATATTCTCACCAATAACACAATTTCTCTAATAAAAATATTTCCACTGTTATTTTATTTAAGTTCCTCTTTTGAGAAAATAATTCCTTCAAAATAAAAAACCTTTTGTGGAAATTACATCCTTGTAATAAATCTTCTTCAAATCATATAATATTATAATGTTTCAATGAAATATTCTTCTCTTTTTAAAATAAGTGTTTTCATTAAACATTCTCCAAATTAGTATTTTTAACAAAAACATTTTAAATTCTATACTATTATAAAAATACTTTTCTCTTCCTTAAAAATCTTATTGAATAAATACTCCTCGGACATTATATTATATACTTTAAAATATCCTTTAAAAAAATATTTCTTTCCAAAGTATCCCTTAATGAAATATTTTTACAAAGTATTCTTATGTCATAATGAGGTTACAAAATACCTTTTTCCAAAGGATGTTCCCAAATTAAAGACTATTTAATTAAAGTGTTCTCATTAAAATAGTCCAGCCAAGTTAAATATTTTAAACTGAACATCCTGTTATAAAAATATTTTCAAATAAAATATTTATTAAGAAAATTTATTTTTTCTTTAATAAAAATTTATCACTACTAACAAAACATTTCTAAATCACAATACTATTATAGAAATGTACTTCAAAGGAAGTTTTAAAACAATTTGAGTTTCTCACGCAAAAGCATTTCTTCAAAGAGTGAATTCAACTTCAAATATTTAATTGAAACACTTTTGCTAAAAGTACTCACAAATAAAATATTTCTACTATGTTCACTTTCCTTTTTAAAAATATCTTCATAAAAATATTTTATTTTAAATTAAATACTTTATTCTCATCAAAAATTTCGACTAATCAATTTCATGCCCAAAAAAACTATATTCCCCTTTTTAATAAAATTTCTTTAGAATTAGAGATGTATATTTCATAAATTTTCCAAAACAATATTATGCACTCTAAAAATAAAAACGGATACCATCTTATTAAGGTCAGGCTTCAATTATAATTTAACACTTAATCCATCTTATAAGTATAACCAACACTTAACCCATCTTATAAGTATTCATCCTACCCCACTCCTACTTTATTTATCTTTCATCATTATAAATAAGCATCATTCTAAGGTGAGGTAACAGTGGTAAACAAACAACTCATATACACAAAGCATATAATTATCAATCAAAATGCTTTCTCATTCTATAATATAACTCAACCTAAGGTGTAAATTAAACTACGCTAATTGATTCAAACCTACCCAAGTGTAATAGCCCACGTTCTACGACATCCCAACCTACGTCTAAAAAGTGGAATCGGCATCATGGACCTCGCGGATAGCAGATCATTTTTAAATAAATTATAAAACAGATCACAAAGCTATTCATAATATTCTACACTTTTTGAAACTCATAGTGGAAGGAATAAAATATAGTAGTAATCAATAATACAATAACTAGACAAACAAAATAATACAGTATTAAATGTATTTCACTTACAACATTTCCTAACCATCGAGTAACAAAAAAATCCTAATTTGGGAATAATTGAGATAAGATAATACATAGTTGATAGGCAAATAAATACATGTCTCCATCGCACCATCGCGCCTCCAAGTCACCGCTAGCCTTCTCTATTAACCTATCAAAGTATAACTAAAAAGAAGAAAATGGTAGAGGAGTCAAACATACAATGGTGAGTGAAATGCTTATGTAAGTTTATACTACTAATAAGCTAATAAAACAACACTTATGCATAAATTCATATCTTAACCAATGTCACCTGCACCCAACAAGTTAGATAAACATAATATAATACCATAGTGATGACATAGTATAAGGTCTCACTAAAATCTAACACAGATCTAATCAAATGCACTTAATCGAATCTAAAGTCCTAACTCGCATGCCAAAGATCGACCGCAACATGATTGAGCCCAAAGTCCCAACTCGTTATTGTCGTAAATGTATGCAACTTAGTACCGAGGAACCATATGTCTCAACCCATTATCACCAAATCATAATTTACTCACTACTGGAGATCTACATGTCCCAACCCACTACCGCCAAAATCATAAATAGCTTACTACTGAGGAACTCTATGTCTCAACCCGCTATCGTTAAATCATAAGCGACTCGCTACTGAGGAATGCAACGTCTCGGCCCACTATCAACAAATCTTAAGCAACTCGCTACTAGGGAACTATATGTCCTAACCCACTACCATCGAATCATAAGTGACTTGCTATCGAGGAACCCAATGTATCAGCCTACTATTGCTGAATCATAAGAGACACGCTATTTGGAAACTACATATCCCAGTAAACTATCACTAAATCGTAAGCGACTCACTATAGAGGAACAAGATGTCCCAGTCCACTATCACCCAATCGTAAGCGACTCGCTACTAAGGAACAAAATGTCTCAGCCCACTATCGCTATACCAAACAATATATAACGAATCTACTAAAACAAGGCACTTTTAAGAAGTGTCTCAAAACATAGCAAACAATATATCAAAATGTTCCTGGTCTCACCTTGGTTGCAACACCATGACCATATGTGAAATGGAAGTCGTACGTGAGAGTTATAAGCATTTGAAGCTAAGAGGATTATTTGATTATTAGTTTAATTATTATATTTATATTATTATTATTTAATTTCTTTATCTTCTCTGCGTTGCTATAATTACTAAATAAACCTAACTTCACACCCTTCACTCCGGCCTTCTCCTTTTATCAATTTCCGGTGTCGCCTCCTACTATTAATCCAACATCTAGCCATGTTGCCATCATCACATGCTACGTTGGTTTCAGCGCCTCCCTTCACTTCATCTGCGATCACCTTTGGTGAACTCGACTTCGCCGTCCATCCATAACAATTTTCACCACTACACCTTGATCAAAGATGAGCAAAGACAAACATGAGCATCTAGCCGACCTGATCTACATCACCATGTTCTCTAATCATCGTATCATCGCTGTTTCACCGTCGGATTGAAATAGATTGTGTATGTTTATCGAACTTCCAATGTGTTTTCTGGTCAATTCGTACACCTAATAAACGGACAAACACCACCGGTCGATTTGTGTTGTTGAGAGCTATAATTTTGATATATAATATGTCTTGTTTGGAACACTTTATATTTCACACTTTTTAAGTTAAAAAGAGATTAACTTTGCTAATTACAATCGATAGAAAATTAACTTTTTAATTATCTAGCCATGGCATATTATATCCTAATCTGGTGTATATAAAAAAATTAGTTTTTAATTATTAATTACATCATAATAATTTAGTTTAAGATCATAAGAGGGGAATTACAACGTCTTACCAATATATACACAAATATGATAAATCCTACTCACCGATTAGCCATGCAACTTCTTCGATTTGATGTTGATTCTCCTTCCCTTTGGTCGTTAAAAATTCCATACCTAAGAAACGCTTAACTACTTAATAGCTTCAATTTATTTGTGTAGCTCTCTTCACGATGATCAATTCTATATATTTATTCGTTTACTTTTAGATATGATTTAGTGGATTTGGAATTAATTTATTTGGAGATAGATGAAGAAGAATAAGATTAGAGGTAAGATGTTTACACTAAAGTGTGATCAGAGAATATGCTTTCATTTCTATTTATTGGCTGAAATAATTTAAATTTAGGCTAAAATCTCGAAATTAATATATTATGAAAGTTCCACTGGTTTTGACTTCTTCTAATTTCTAGCCTATTTAACCAAAATTAGCAAGTTATATATCTTCTCTTATTGTAAATAATATTCTAGATGCAATGGAATAGGTGGTGAAGCCTAATTCCATCTACTATAGAAATTTACTATTTTTCCTTTTATGTAATATTATGGTTTTACCCTTTTAATTTAATTATTTAATTTCATAAATTACGGGGTGTTACATCAAGGTTAAGATATCACTAAACCGAAGCTTTGATACTAGCTGTAACAAACTATTATTTTTAACATCTAAAAATAATTACAAATGCCAACAAATATGCTTACAATTAATTTCAAACGCTAAATATAGTGGACCATGGATATATAAAATTAAAAAAATTTAAAACAATAAAAAAAGGAAATCTATCACCAGAATTCGGACATCAATGTAAACATATACACATGATCGTTTTAACAATTAAATATTATTTTGTTTTAAAAATTAGAACAATGAAAATTATTTGTCATATGCAAATTTTTTAGACTTATAAAGTCTATATCTTATGAACCTTAACTCTAAATCCATCAAAATTATATACCAAATCGATTATCTTTGAAAGATCTACGCAAAGATTGTAAAAACAATACCCAATTCACATAATATTTAAAAATAATTTTTAATTACTTTAACCTTAGAAGTGTCAAATTTGCAAATTTTACATTTCATCTTCTAATCTACGCCACTAAAAGAATTAGAGCTTGCTCCATCACCACCATGTCCACCACTACCCCTAACATCCTAGGTAGATTTTCCATTTCCTTAGATGGCACATGGCATCTTTCTCATATTTGGGTTGAATGATTAAATTTTGAGTTTAATTTGAGTGAAATTATGATTATTTTGTACTAAAGTATGCTAGAATTTGATGAAAATAGGCAAAATAATGCAGTAAAATAAGAGCTGGATGAGTAATGAAATGAAGCCATATAATGGAAAGCCCGATATAATATACTAGTTTGTCCAAAAATTATAATGCTAAATAAACAAACGGTAGTGATTTCATACCGTAGAGCAAACAAACCGCATTCTCTACAATTGTGAATCAACACAGGTTTATCTGGCATTATAAATATAGGATTAGTGTGTTATTGGAGCTACTTATTCCTTTGTTGTTTAGTGTGTGTGTATGAAAAATGTCAACGTGGCTTGGACCGCGTGATCCCATTGTTGTGGATGCTTTGAAACATAAGTAATGGTTAGAAAAACATTAATAAATTTATGGCTACTAAATCATAGAAGTTGACAAGTTGTATAATATGACTAAATGTTATGATTTTTAAGTTGAACTTCCTTACTTTAGTATAATCCATTGCCCAATGGTATGCATATTTACTGCTAGGCTGTAGCATACCTAATCCCTCTACTCAACCCAAGTTCATTTCAGATATTTTTTATAATCCAGTTCCAAACAATGTAGCAGTCAAAAATTTGTATTCATGGATGTGTCTCAAGTTGAGGTTCCTAATAGAAAAAAAGTTTTGCGGTCTTTAAATGTTTTAATGTTTATATACTTACAAGATATTTCGACAACATTTATCTAAAAAGGCAATTGTTTACTAACAATTTTCCTAATGTCATATTAGTTTGTTCACATTCTTTGTCACTATAGTATCTAGAAGAATAAATATGTAGTTAATTTAAGTTTTCATTGTCTAATTATTTACTTTTGAATTATCTTTGTCACTAATGCTTTTCTCCAATAGTAGTAACATTGATTAGTTTGTTATTATCATTCTTCATTGCATCTTCACTATTATCGACTTTAGGTATTTGTTAATGTTGTTCTTTCATATTAAGATTATTTAATCTAATAATATTTATTTTTCAATTTTTAAATACTAGTTATGTCTTTTGTTTGATGCACAACAATTTTCTCTCTTATTTTCATTTCATTTCTTTTCTTAGTTCTTATTAGAATCATATTTCTAATGCACATAAAATACTAATATGTAATTGAACTAGTTATATTAAGGAATTTATAAATAAAATTATTGTAGCAGTAATAATAATAGAAAATTATACATAAAAGGCTTTGAACGATCAAATCAGTAGGAGCAATAAGTCTAACAATTAACCAATTACCGCAATAATGGAAATAAGCAACCAACCCAGATATCTTGAAGATTCAATTTAATGTTGAGATCTAATCATTAAAAATATAGAAATTTAGAAAGCATTTAGTTTAGATCATCTTCTTTAATGGGAATTTGCAAATTAAACTCTCATCCATTGATTCAGATTCAACAATATTCAATCATCTCTTAGATAACAAATTCAATAATCATTTATCACTAACAATCAAACCAATAATAAGTCCAACAAAGTTCAACTCAAAATTTGAAACACACATTCAAACACTTTAGAGGAAACAAATCTGAAAGTGAAACACACAACCATAAACTGTATTTGAATTTCAGATTAATAATATTCAACACAAATTCAAAAAATTGTTAATTTTTTCATTTGTCCAGTAAAAACACAAATGTAAAAGAAGAAATACAGATTTGAAATTATTGGAGCGTAAACGTTTGAATAATTATACGATGGATCAATCATTTCAAAAAGAGAAGAAATTTTTGTATAATGTTAAAAATTACATGTTATTATGATGCACTATCGAGATGAAAGAAACGAGGGTTTCTTTTATACCCCAATAAGTTAAGTCAAACATATAAAAGATAAATGTATATAAGACCTACTATTATATCAGATCAAACGACATAACCGTATTTCAAGTTGATTGATCCTTTATTATAAAAGCTAGTACATTTAATAAAGAGCTAGAATTAATAGCCCTCTTAATTTAGCACCATTTGTGTCCCCTTGATGTCAGCTATAAGTTTATATTTAAATATTTGGTCCATGGAAAACAAGAGAGAGAAAAATTTAAATAGAACCTTATGGCTGATATTAGGAGGCTACAAAATGGTGTTAAATAAAAAGGGCTATTGATCATAGCTCTTTAGTAAATTATATCTACGTAATAACTACAATCATGTCTGAATAATAATTAGAATGCAGATAGAATATTTCTTATACAAATTTTGACTATGATTATTATTGGTCCAAAACATTTTGACGACTACTACAATCTTCGTATTCCTAATCAAAAAGCTCTCATTTGAATGATTTCTAGGTGGAGTGAGTTGTACACAACTTTATCCCTTTCCTAGAGAGCGTTTTTTTGAAACGGTCAAAAAACCAAGCACCTACAAAAACCGATAACTAATGCATGACTTAGGCTCACATTATGCTTATATATTCAAAGAAAAAAGCGTTGCATTTAACGTGCATTATACTATATGCCTATAACATCATATTATTCTCGTCACCCAAATTACTACGTAAAAGTAAACCTGATCCAAGAAAAAACCGCGAATGTTGGAGCATTAATGGTTTAATGCTAAAGCTAACATCATAAACCTATACGAATAACTCATAGTGGAAATTAATACGGGAACATGATAGATATTATATAACACGTAACACGAAGAAAAATGTAACCATTGATACCATAGTTGTTGACTAGGGATTTAGCCAACCTTAGAATTACCTAATGCGCTGTGAAAGGAAAGGTTACTTGCTAATTGCTAAACTTAAAAATACAAGTGAGGAAGAAAGTAAGCCAAGCAAAGTAAATAACGCCAAATATAGAGTGGTTCTATAAATTTGTCAACGTCCTTTATGAAGTTCTCTTACTATATTTCTCTCTTAAAATTACAAGGAATTATGAGAGAATAATAAGAAAAGCACATAAGATTAAAACTTAGCTAATCTTAAGTACTTATGGAATTAATTTGCTATGAGTAGAGCTCCAGAAAGGAGATAATAACCAGAATTCTGATATTTTCCAACCCGTTTGAAGTGGCAATGCATGAGGTATTTATAGTGGCTAAAGTAGCAGATGAATGGCTGAGATTGCATAGTAAAACAGATGGGAAGCATGTTGGGCCGTTAGTCTGGTCGTATGGGCTGATGGAAGACAGCGTTACTGGCGAAAAGAATGAGTTGTTAAGAAGCATGCCAATTGTCCTTCTAACTATGCAAAGACTTTGGATTTAATGCCGACGGCAAGCTATAGGAGTAGGCATGCTTTTGGCTGCTTTACTTCAGTACCTTGTACTATTGGCTGTATGGCTTATCGTTTACTTTTGCATTCCTATGCGGCAAGGTAGGCGAATGACTCCGGTCGGGTTGCAGATGATATTGGAAGCTGAATGCTACTAAGAACCAAGGTGTAAAGAATGTGCCGAGCCAACTATGATCTGATAGGATGAGCTATGGTGATGTTAGGCCAGAGATGGGTCATGCTTGAACTAGTCATGACAGATGAGTCGGTTGTTGAATTTGTCTTGAGTCACGCCGACCGGCTATGGAGACGCTATTGATGGGTTGGTCTAAAGCTAGTCTAAATGCATGCTACCATGAGCGGGCTGGTTGATTTATATCTATGTTTGTTGATGAGAGTTGACAGCGCTAAGGACACGGTGATAAGAGAGGTGTCATGCTGGCTACGAGATGATGAGACAAGCTGCATGGGACTGGTCGAAGAGAGTGGTGATGAAGTCAGGCCCAAGATGGGTCACGCTAAAGGTGGTCTTGTTTAATGAGATAGTCGATAATTAACTTGGAGTGACGTTGAGTAGGTGGGTTAATCTGGAGCCATAATGAGTGTGGGCCGGCATAAAAGGCTAGTCAAAGATGAACTAAGACAATGCAGACTTGACTCGGCCGTGCTTAATTGTCCAATCCTTGTTAGATGAGTTGGTTGTTGAAGCTTCTTAGGGAGAGCCAGCCTACCATCAATTTGAAATGCTACCGAGTGGATATGCTGGTTTGAAACCAGTTTGATTTTGGGTCGATATGAGTGGACCAGTCGAAGATTAGCTGGCCGGCCTTGATTGGGCCGGACTAAGCTTTAATTGGTTTGCAAATTACTTGTAGGAAAATTAAGCAATAATTTACCTCCAAAGCCCGAATCTATGAGCAGGGACGGGTTTGTCATTTCACAAAGATATTGCCTTCCAGCTCCTTTGTTATGCATTTAATGCGTACTCCATGTCGCATTAGGCAATTAGCTGTGGTAGTTTGCTTTTTTCTAACGTGGTATGGGGCTCACGTTTCCAATGTCGTCTGGGACAGTTGCATTCATTAAACCTTGACCGCCTAGATCTAAAGGCGATTTGAATCCAACAGCTAAAATCGATGTAGTAGGTTTATAAAAGTGCCTCTTCTTCTCCTTACTCTCTTTACCAAAAGCGAATTATGTCATTAAAAAGCTTTAGCACTCTCAACAACTTTTGAATTTTCCATCTCTCCTCAATAAAAAGTGAGTGCCTTCTTCTCCACCTTCATCTCTAATGCCTTATGCATTACCGCCATGGCAAAGCCTCAAGCTTTTTGTCTTTGTTTCATGTTTTTAATTTTTCGATCCTTTGATGTTGATATTGTTGTTGCTATTATAATACTTTTACCTTGTTTGTGTGAGTTCGCTTATAGTTCAAAATTTCCCTTCTCTAATTATCTTTCGACATCAATTGATCATCACTGCCATATCAGTGGTAGTCGATTGATTTTTATGGGCATTAGAAGGCCTACAAGTGTTAAACGATGATATTAGTATTTACTTTGATAATAGGCCATGGACCAGACCCAATTTCATAAGCATGGGCTTTGAGTAAAAAGTAAGAATTAAGTAGGGGGACGTAAGGCCTAATACTTAGCTTAGGAGTCAAGTCGTTAGCCAGCCTTTATAGGGGTCCTCGGCATGGGCACATCTTGAAGACGTTATCGAGTTTCCATGTATTGCCAAGGGCTCGCCTCCCGGTTTTGCGAGACTTGGTCATTGGGCTATTTCATAATCGATCCATTTGTGTTTCAAATGGAAGCCTCTAGATCTACCTTCATCGACCATTCGACATCAGTTGGGGCCATTAGCCTTTAGGCTTACAAAGTGGAACATGGAAAGATTGACCTGGCCAAGCTTTTGAACAACCACGGGTGTAATGTAAGGATGGTATGCTACCTTATTCCTATAGACTGACCTTATCATCCCCCTCTACGTCACTTCACCTTCTCTATATATTACTTTAAGTAGATTTATGTTGTCCCTTCACCCCTACTTTGTCTATATCCTCAACGTTTACAAACTTGTTCTCGGTCAATTAACTCCCAACAGCTACTCGTTCTTATATGGTATCTACGTGGCTTTTATGCAGCTCGGCCTTCCAGGGCCAAACTCTAACCTTATTGAGATAGTCTTCTAGCTATAGAAGGAAGCGTGGTGCCCGACCGATACTTGCTATCACTTCTAAGTTAACATCAAGCCGGTGATTTTTTGGGTGTTCTTGGCAAATCCACCCTCTGTTGGATGAAAAGATACTTCTTTGCTCCACATGAGTTCAACCCCGGGCTTGAGAACGACATTTTCCAATCCCTAGTAAATATTCGTTTCTTTTCTTATCTCTTCATCTTTTCTTTGCTTTCCTTTCCTTAATTTATCTATTAATAGGGGAAGAACTTGATTATCTTGGCATTGACTTCGTGACATTGAATGAGCACTTGAACTTGCTGAAGATGGCCACCCTACCCAATTGGACTTGAGAATTCTGGTAACGACGCTAACCTCCACTAGGGTTGGATTGATGAGGCTAGACCATGCGATGGTTAAGGAGCGGACCTAGCTAAGAAGGAAGTGGTTAAAGAAGGTAATCGTAGAAAAGTGGCTGCCACAACAAAGCGAAACTACTCCAAAGCCCATTTCTTGACTGACGCCGCACCGATCATGGGTGCAAAATGGGGATGTGATGATGTAATTATTGGTAAAGAGAAAGATGATGGCAATACGTTGACCTCAATAAATTAAATGATGACATGCCAATGCCGCAGTGGGAATAATTTGACCCCAATAATTAGTTGACGTCCCAGTCCCTTATCATGAGCCATCACCCAAGGAATGAGATATGAGCTATAAGGAAAGTATCATTGGGGCAGGGTTCAAGAGCGGAGCATTGGCAAGGATGCTGGTCCCTCCTTTAAGAAACTTCATGCACATGACCCATTGTATCTTAAATCCAAAGGGGGGTCTCTAGGAGAGTCTCATACTAGTGTAGGCAGCTCGACATCATCATGCCAACCCATTATAAGAAATAGGGGCAAGGCCAATATAAATGGTAGCTTAATTGCAATTGTTTTATTTTTACTTATATTTTGACTAATTCTTTTGTTCTTCTTTGTTAATGCAATGGTTGAAAAGTTCAATTTTTCCACCTTCAACCAATTTGGCTCAAATGGCAAAACGCTATGACCGCCATGCCCGAAGCACCGATGGAGGTCATCAAGTTACCCATAGTCCTGAGTATGTGCCCTTAGAGAAAGAGTTTAGGAGGTTGAAGAGGGATAGAGAGGTAATGTCTACCGGGCCCCTAGATCCTTTTCAAGGCAAGCGCTTGTTTTTTATAAGGAGGGGTTGCATGGGGGGATAAAACGGTGTCCATAAGGAATGTTTCCCTAGAGATCAATGTCGCTCCAGACCATGATGACCTAAAGCTACTACTGAGGTCATTTAAGATGATGTCAGTTGAAATTATGGTGTCGACCCACCATGCCTGATCTGGGTAGTGCCTGCATTCTAGGGAAAATGGTTGATGCCCATATTTGAGATACCCTGCTTTTAAGCTTCCTTTATGTAGATCTCTTACCTGCTTCATTGAAGCTTCTAACTGATCTATATTTGCAGGACGCCCACCTTTTCATCCGTGTTTGGGATTTATTTGGCGCTTAAGGATAAGGTCCAAAAATGTATGCATGCACAAAGGGAGGCCGAGCAGGTGGCTGCGATGGTGGAGAAGGCAGCGTAGGAGGCAATTGAGGAAAGGGTCATAGCTAACAAAGAGGCAACATATCTCGGGGAATTCCGGAGGAGGCCAAGAGGAACCTGAACCAACACAACATAAAGTGGAAGTCAACCACAGACGTGGAGGCTGCCTGGTAGCAAGAGGCAGATTTGTGGCAGAATTAGTTGACCAACATTATCAAGGCCCTACTTAATGAAATTATGATCCTTCTATTTCCATTAACCACCTGGATGCCAAGACCTTTACCACGACCCAGGCGAAAGTTGCTGCTGAGATGGAGGCAGTTGTGGAGTCTTGCTAGTCATCTTTACCAAGGAATAAATTTATCCCTGCCGCAGTGTTTGCTAAGAAGCCGGATGGATCGTTAAGGCTATGTATCGATTATCGTAAGTTGAATGAGAGGATAATAAAGAATCGATATCCATTGCCGAGGATTGACGATTTGTTCGACTAGTTGAGTGGAGCCAAGGTATTCTAGCAGTTGGATTTAGTGATAGGTTTCCATCAGCTCAGGGTAGTAGAGGATAGTATACCTTTGACGGCGTTTAGGACCAGATATAGGTCGTACGAATGGTTAGTTATGCTGTTCAGACTGACTGATGCGCCAGCTTCCTTTGTGGATTTGATGAATCGGGTTTTCCGAGAGCACTTGGATAGGTTCATTTTGGTTTTCATAGATGATATCTTAATATACTCTAAAGATGAAAGAGAGCATGAAGTTCATCTTAGAGTGGTGCTTGAGACACTGAGACAACATCATCTGAAGGTGAAGTTTTCGAAGTGTCATTTCTAGAAGAAAGAGGTGAAGTTTCTAGGTCATGTAGTCTTAGAGGAAGGGTTGTCAATAGATCCGACTAAGATTGAAGCGGTGAATAGTTGAAAGAGACCCGAGATAGTGACGGAGATAAAGAGTTTCCTTGGGTTAGCTGGTTATTATCGGAGATTCATTAAGGATTGTTCGCGGATAGCGGCACCGATGACAAGTTGACGAGAAAGGAAGTAAAGTTTGTGTTGACCGATAAGTGTGAGGAAGCATTCCAGGGTTTGAAACACTTATTGACCCATGCACCGGTGTTAGTTGCTCCGAAGGGAATCAGGATTTGGTGGTTTATACCGATGCATGGGGAACATGACTAGGAGCTATGATGATGCAGAGGGTTAAAGTGATTGCTTATGCTTCTAAATAGCTTAGACAGCATGAGGTCAGATATCCGACGCATGATTTAGAATTGGCTGCAGTGAATTTTGCATTGAAGGTGTGGAGACATTACCTTTTGGGAGAAAGGTTTGAGTTATATACATATCATAAGTCATTGAAGTATTTGTTCTCTCAGAAGGAGTTGAACGTGAGACAGCAAATATGGTTAGAGTGTATCGCTGCTTATGATTTTGGGATTGAGTACACATTGGGAAAAGGCAACAAGTTTATGGATGCACTTAGCAGGAAACATCAGAACGCAGTGTTGGCGATGATTGCTAAATGGAAGGATTTAGAAGCATTAGCAGATTGCAGAGTGCAGTGGAGATCCAAGGCTGGGTCTAGTGGAGATACAATTGTATTATCTTGTTTGGAAGTTCGACCAGTGATGATTGAAATGATCGCTTCTAAGCAGGAAGAGGATCTAGTGTTAGCTGAACGGATCAGGAAGTTAAGAGAAGGAACCGAGAGCGATGACTTGAAATATTTCAGTCTTGACCAGAATGGGAGGTTGAGAAAGAAAGGGAGATTATGTGTTCCAAGTGTATGAAACATAAAGAAAGAAGTCTTGGAGGAATGCCATCGTTCGAAGTTCTCTATTCACCCAGGAGGTACTAAGATGTATCAGGATATGAAGAGGAGTTTCTTCTGGGAAGGTATGAAGCGGGAAATTGGGTTGTATGTGAAGCAATGTATGATTTGCCAACAGGCAATGGCCGAACACCAGAAACCAAGTGGGTTGCTTCAGCCATTAGATATTCCGGTATGGAAGTGGGATTCTGTTTCCATGGATTTTATTGATAGGTTGCAAAGGTCGAACAAGGGAAATGATAGTATATGGGTCATAGTGGACATATTGACCAAGAGTCCTCATTTCATTCTAGTTAAGTCAACCAGAACGACACCTGTTTTGGGAAAGTTATGTATGAAGAATGTGCTTAGACTGCATGGAATTCCTAGTAGCATAGTTAGTGATGGAGATTCCTTATTCACTAGCGAGTTTTGGAGGAGTCTGCAGGAAGTTTTGGGGACCAAGCTCAAAATGAGTACCGCTTACCATCCGTAGACAGATGGGCAGGCAAAAAGAGTTAAAAAATCTTGGAATATTTGTTAAGAGCTTGTGTATTAGATTTTGGAGGATCATGAGAAGACCATCTGCGTTTAGTCGACTTTTCGTATAACAATAGTTATTAGACTAGTATTGTGATGGCACCATTTGAAGCTTTGTATGGAAGGCCATGCAAATCTCCCATATGTTGGCTAGAGACTGGAAATAGGTTGGTTCTTGGTCCAGATTTAGTCAAGGAAGTTGCAGAAAAGATTGAGGTCATTCGGGCTAGAACGAAGGAGGCCCAGTCTAGGCAGAAGAGTTATGCAGATAAGAAACGGAAAGACTTAGAGTTCTCAGTTGGAGATTAAGTTTTCGTCAAAGTATCACCGATGAAGGGCATGGTTAGATTTGGGAAATCAGGAAAGTTAGTACCGAGATTCGTTGGACCTTTTCCAATTATTGAGAGGATCGAGAAACTCGCATGTAGAGTTGAGTTACCGAGCAGTTTAGCAGGAGTCCATGATGTTTTTCATGTTTCTCATCTCAAAAAGTGTGTTAGAGACCCAGAGACTGCTATTACCCCGACTATGCTAGATGACTTAGTAGTAGAACCGGATTTGACTATAGTATGGGACTTAAGGTATGGGACTTAAATGTTTTATATAATTAAGAGAGGAGAAGGGGATTTTTGCAAAATTAGACACGTAAGGCAACCAATCACAATTAGACACGTAAGGCAGGTTAGGTGGAAAGAAGTATTTGCAACATGTTTTTCACTGTTTCAACAACGTCGGCATCAGGTTCCGCCTCCTTATCTTCACTTCCGACACAGTCGAAACCAATGCATATGGTATCAGGGAACTGATACGTAGTGAATTAGATGAAAGCGGAAGGTAGGGAGTCGAAACCAGGGGTTACGAAAAGGTTAGGGCTTTACTTCATTTTTAAATTATAAAAGCACCTGCTTGATTTCAACTAAAAAGGCATTCGACTGAGTAGCTTTCAACTAAGTCAAATGGTTTTAAAAGGAATGGTTTTAATTAGGTTGCGCCTTTTATTTAATGATTGCTTTCGACTGATTCGAAGCCTTTAGCTGCCGCTTCCTACCTTTCGATCCAGATGGTTTCGAAAGGATTGTTTTATTTTCTATAAACCTGGCCACTTCTCCAAGTCTTTCGAAAGGGATGGTTTCGACATCATCACTTCTTTACTTAGGAAATGGATTCGATGCTGTTACATGGAGGTTTGGCTAAGTAACTAGAGGAACAACATAAGCATCGTTCGGCATCCAGGCTCGCTCGGCATTAGGGGTATCGTCCGGCATTGCAGCCTCGACCGGCAGAAGTCTCGCTCGGCATCCAGGCTCGCCTGACATTAGGGGTATCGTTCGGCATTCGAAGGTCGCTCGGCATTACAGCCTCGCCCGGCATTAGGGGTATCATTCGGCATTCGAAGCTCGCTCGGCATTAGGGGTATCGTTCGGCATTCGAAGGTCACTCGGCATTACAGCCTCGCTCGGCATTCCTGCTTCGCTCGGCATCTAGGCTCGCTCGGCATTAGGGGTATCGTTCGGCATTCGAAGGTCGCTCGGCATTACAGCCTCGACCGACATTCCAGCCTCGCTCGGCATTCCTGCTTCGCTCGGCATTCCAGCCTCGACCAGCATTCCAGCCTCGTTCGGCATTCGAAGGTCGTCCGGCATCAGAAGTATCGTTTGGCATTCAGAGATCGTCCGACATGAAGCCTCGTTTGGCAGAAGTCTCGACCGGCATAGAGCCTCACTCGGCAGAAGTCTCGCTCGGCATTTGCCGTTCGGCATTCATGGTTCGGCACACAGGAGTTACTTGCTTTGGGCCAAGGTATCTTGCCACTAGGCCCACCAGGGAAGTCCAACCCATCTTCGTCTATAAATAGAGAGGCAGGGGCACAGTGAAATGGACCTTTTTCGAGAACACTGTGGAGACTCTGCCACTTTCAAGACTCACACTTTTTACTTAGGAATTGCATTCAAGTAATTGGTGTATGGATTGTATCTGTAATCGATTATCAAGTAAAGCAATAAAGATTAACCTCAAAGTGGACGTAGGCAATTACGCCGAACCACTATAAATCTGGTGTTCTTATTTTATGCATTTAAGTTTGCATATTGCTCTCTATTTACATTTAATTTCTTCATTTATCTCTCTACATAATCTTTCTCAACGAGGTTAGTGACCAATTTTGGTGCTAACACTTTGGTGCTTTCACTGAGAATCGAATTCTCAGACCACAAGATCTGCTTTGAAGCTACTAGATTGAATAAATCCCCCGAAGGATATCCGAGTCATTCATAAGATGTCCGTTGATTCTACTCAGAGTTCCTACCAATAACTCTACAATGGGAAGACCACGTACCAGATCGGCCTCTTATAACGCGGATGCCCATGAGACCGATAGTTTACAATAAGTGGGACCTAGCAATCAATAAGCAAATCTGGGTGCAGGGATTGCTGCCCAGGACCAAATGCAAGTTCTCACCAGAACAGAGTTCAACGACTTGATGAGAGAGCTCATGGAAAGCAGGAGACAACTTGGAGAGCAGATGCAGGCCAACGCCAACCTTATGGCACAAATCACTCAACAACAGCATCAGAATGCTGGGGGCAGTCCAGCTCCTTACTCTTCATCTGACAGCTCAACTTCATCTGATGAACCCCCTATGCGTAGACGCTGCAAGACTGAAACTACGCAAGCAGGCGCTGCCGATCAAACAACTGGGGATCAGTTACACCTCGGAGACCGCAACCGAGCTGGAATAGGAAACTTAAGGGTTGGAGCACGGGTGGAGGCTGGATGCCCGGCTCACCAAGATGCCAATGATGTCGAACCTCAAGATGCACATTTGGCAGATCGCCAGCAGATGAGGCATCAGCCTGATCAATCCCGTAGGACAGACTCCAACCTTCCATACAAACCCCCGACCTGACAGCTATGATCAGATAGTTGATGAAAGAGAATCAAGGGTTATCAAACGATGATTGGGGAGTGTCCAAAAGTCATACTCCATTTACAGACATTGTTCTACAGGCTGCGTACCCCAGGAAGTTCAGCATGCCAACTATCCCGGCTTATGAAGGAAAGACTGATCCCAGGCAGCATGTGATGAGGTACGAATGGATGATGGATTCAGCTAGAGTGAATGATGCAACCAAGTGCGGGTGCTTTCCAATAACTCTATCTGGGATCGCTACCATGTGGTTCACCCGACTTCCTCCGCGGTCCATATCAAGTTTTGAGGAGTTGGCAAAGAAATTTATAGAACAATTCAGAATACATACTACTCGTCCAAGGGACGTGGTGTCTCTATCAAGTGTAATCCAAGCTCCTGGGGAGTCGTTGAAGGAGTATTTGCAGAGATTCCATGCTGCGGCTACTGAAGTCAGTAATCCCAATTATCACGCAATCCTTATGGCTGTGATGCGAGGTGTGGATCCGGATTCAGAGTTTGGAGATTGGCTAGCAGGAAAACCTCCAACTACACTAGAGCGTTTTTACTCAAAGGCGCATCAGTTCATAAGAAGAGAGGAAGCCAGGTGGATAAGGCGAGATAAGGCACCAGGGCCTGTTCAGGAGACCGTGAAAAGCAACATTGCTATGAAGCAATCCGGAGACAACTCGGGGAAGGTTCAAGTCAATGTCCAGAACAAGCCCGGGCAATCTATGGAATCTGGAGGAAGAAATCAGGGGAGAAATAGAGAAGCGGGGAAATGGAAGCCGAGAATTCCAACCTACAACGAGTACACCCCACTGAATGCATCTCTTGAAAATATTTACCTATCAACTTGAAATACCTTTCAGTATAGAAAGCCACGCCTAAAGAAGTCAACCGAAGAACAAAAGCGGACCGGGAAGTATTGCCGCTTTCATGAGGCTTATGGGCACAATACTGAAGAGTGCAGACACCTACAAGACGTTATTGAGAAGTTGATTAGGCAGAAAAAGTTACAGGAGTTTGTAAAGAGTCCGCAAGAGGGTGGATAGGGAACGTCCAATCCCGGTCGTGCACCAGCTCCACGTCACCCCGAGGAGCCTGCTCGGACCGTGGGCGGACTAGTCATAAACACGATCATCGGCGGACCTCACCCTGTAGATAAGAACTGGCAAGAAATGGAGCGGTATGCTAATTCCCTAAGGCATGCATACTTTGAGTGTTGTTCCAACGTAGAGGATGGGACCCCTGCTAAACAGCTGCGCAAGATGACAGACGATATAGTATTCAGGAGCAGAGATGCTGACCAGGTGGAGGCTCCTACCATTGACCCGATGGTCATATCTGCGACAATCGGGCCGGCTTTTGTGAAAAGAATTTTGATTGATTGTGGAAGTTCTGTCAATATCATCTTCAAGAAGTCTTATGACCAGATGAAGATGGAGACAAAGGATTTGAAGCCATCTAAAGCTCGTATACATGGCTTTAATGGCGCAGCGACCGATGCAGTGGGGTATGTTGAGTTGCCAGTTGAACTAGGACAAGGTGAGCGTAGGAGGGTGCGAATCCCACCTTTCGTAGTTTTGGATGTGGATTCTCCATACAATGTGTTTTTGGGCCGACCGGCCCTGGCTGAGTTTAGGGCAGCGTTGGCCCCATGGTGTTTGACTTTAAAATTTCCACCTGACAAAGGAGTAGGTGTTGTTCATGGCGACTAGGCGACCGGTCGTGCATGTTATGTGGCTGAACTCCGAGAGGCCCAGCGGAGAGAGAAAGGAAAGGTTGCGGACAATTCCGTCCGCATCCAGCATTCCGAAAATTGACAAGTAATATCCGAGCCCTTGCTCGGGCGTGATTCTCGGATCTTCAGAGACATAGATCCGAGGGACGACGATGAGGAACCCAGGGAAGAAAAAGAAGCACCGGCTGAGCTGACGATTGACATTTCATTCAGCCGAGACGATACTTCTTGAGTACTGAAGATTGGATCACAACTCAGCCCCTCAATGACTGAAGACCTCAGTGATTTCCTCCGAGCGAATCTCGATGTTTTCGTTTGGACACATTCCGGCATGTGCGGGATTTCTCCAGCTATTATGAGTCATATGTTGAACATAGACCCGAAGTACGTCCCAGTTAAGCAAAAGAGGAGAGGAATGGACCCGGAGAGGTCCGCTACTCTCAGAGAGGAGGTGGACAAACTCAAGGCCAATGGGTTCGTCCGCGACGCCCTCTACCCTGAATGGGTATCAAACCCCATGCTGGTAAAAAAGGCAAATGGGAAATGGAGAACCTGCGTAGATTATTCCGATTTAAACAAAGCGTACCCTAAGGACAGTTTCCCATTACCTAGAATTGATCAGTTGGTCGACTCCACTGCAGGACACGAGTTGTTGTCATTCATGGATGCGTACTCGGGATACAATCAGATCCCGATGCACATTCCGGACCAGGAGCACACCAGTTTCGTCACAGATGTTGGGCTATATTGTTATGTAGTAATGCCTTTTGGATTGAAAAACGCGGGAGCGACCTATCAGCGTTTGGTGAATCGAATGTTCAAAGATCAGATTGGTAGAACGATGGAAGTCTATGTGGATGACATGCTCGTGAAGTCACGACAGTCAAACGACCACATTCGAGACTTAGCAGAGGTGTTCGGCATACTCAGATATTATGGGATGAAGATCAACCCTCTGAAGTGTTCCTTCGGCGTTGCGTCGGGGAAGTTTTTGGGATTCATTGTTAATGCTCGGGGAATTGAAGCTAACTCGGAAAAGATTCAAGCTATTCGAGATGTACAAGTGTCCAAAACTATAAAACAGGTACAAAGCTTGAATGGAAAGGTGGTTGCGCTGAGTCGATTCATATCCAGAGCCATAGACAAGTGCATTCCCTTCTTCGATATAATAAAGAAAGGAAAGAGGAATTTTGAATGGACATCCGACTGTGAGAAAGCGTTCCGTGATCTGGTGAGGCATTTGGAGAGTCCTCCAGTGCTGTCGAAACCAGTATACCACGAAATGCTGTACGTATACTTGGCCGTATCCCCGCATGCTATAAGTGCGGCTTTGGTCCGCGAGGAGGACCAAGTTCAAAAGCTGGTGTATTACGTTAGTAAACGTTTAACGGGGGCAGAAAGAAATTATCCTAAAATTGAAAAATTGGCCTATTTCTTGGTGATTGCATCACGCAAGCTGCGTCCATACTTTCAAGCGCACTCAGTCAGTATTTATACCGACCAGCCCTTGCGGCAGGTACTCCAATGACCAGAAACTTTTGGAAGGATGTTAAAATGGAATATCGAATTGAGTCAGTTCGATATTACCTACCTACCACGAAGAGCAATACAAGGGCAAGCATTAGCAGATTTCATCGCTGAGTTTACTGTATCAGACGAACCAGATGGTCACAGTGTCATTCCTCTCATTCAATGGAAATTGTACACCGATGGGGCATCAAACGACCGTTGCTCCGGGGCTGGTGTAGTCCTTGTGACTCTAGAAAATCGATCGATTTGTTATGCTTTGAAGCTTAATTTCCCGGCTATGAATAATGAAGCAGAATATGAAGCATTGATTGCTGGTTTAAAGCTCGTTGGAGAACTCGGGGTAAAATCAGTTGAAATCTTTTGTGAATCGCAGCTGGTGGTGTACCAAGTGCGAGGAGACTACCAAGCAAGGGGACAAAAGCTTGCTCCGTACCTTGCTCTGGTTCAGGAACTATTGGCGAACTTCGAACATTATGACATTTCGCATGTCCCGCGTGAACAGAACAAGGAAGCCGACTTATTGGCCAAATTCGCAAGCACTGGCGATGCACAACAAATGGGATTAGTTCCCGTCGAAACCTTACATGCTCCAAGCATAGATGTGATGGAAATCGATTTTGTGTTGGGAACGGAAATCGTGAAGGAGTCGTGGATAACCCCATTCAAAAAATACCTGCTAAACGGGACTTTGCCGGAAAGAAGGAGCAAAAGACGACAGGTCATTCGCAAAGCCGCGCGATATGTGATGCATGGAGGAGTAATGTATCGGAGGGGGTTCTCGGTCCCCTTACTGCGGTGCATTGCCCATGATGAGACAAAGCGAGTCTTGGAGGAGGTTCACGAAGGAGAATGTGGCGACCATACTGGGGGGCAGACACTAGCAAAAAAGATCCTCCGCTACGAGTACTTTTGGCCAACTGTGAATCGGGATGCTGCAGACTATGTAAGAAAATGTGACAAGTGTCAAAGATATGCAAAAATCCCGAGAGCTCCACCAACGGAACTCACGCAAATGGTTAGTCCCTGGCCGTTTGCAATCTGGGGAATCGACATAATCGGTTCTTTGCCTATATCCAAAGGTGGAGCAAAATACGCGATAGTTGCGGTCGACTACTTCACAAAATGGGCCGAGGCAGAGCCTTTAGCCACAATCACCTCCAAGAAGGTCATTAACTTCGTTGTACGAAACATTATATGCCGCTTTGGCCTCCCACGAACCATCATTACAGACAACGGAACTCAATTTGAAAGTAGAAAATTCAAAGATTTCTGTTTAAAGTACGGCATTGAGAAAAAGTTCGCCGCCGTTGCTCATCCGAAGGTTAATGGACAAGTTAAAGCCGTGAACAAAATAATCAAGTCCATATTGAAGAAGCGTTTGGAAAAGGCTGGAGGCAAGTGGGTATATGAACTTCCAACATCGCTATGGGCTTATAGAACTACCCATAAGTCTACGACTAGCCATACTCCATTCTCATTGGCATACGGCTCGGAAGATGTTATACCCGTGGAGCTTGAAGTTCCATCACATCGGGTGACATGTTATGATCCTAAGATGAATGAGGATCTCCTGTTGGAATCACTGGACTTTGTTGATGAAAAACGTGAAGAAGCCGAGTTAAGGTGGCAGCATATAGGCACCGAGTCAAGCGATATTACAACGAAAAAGTCCGCCCAAGAATCTTTGATGTGGGTGATCTCGTTTTGAAACGAGTTTTCCCGGTACCATCACGTATGAATCCCAACTGGGAAGGTCCATATGTCGTTGAATGGAAGCTTGGAGAGGGAACTTTCAAGCTAGTGACCGTTGATGGCATGGCACTCCCTCGAGCATGGAATAGTGAACATTTGCGACATTATTATATTTAGCCTATTTCTTTCATGTTTTAGGTGCAATTATTTCCCGTATGTTTTTATTCCATTGATTCTTAGTTTCCTTTTAAGCGTGTAGTCGGATGATTTAGTTTGTTTTCATTAATAAAGGCTTGAAGCCATCTTTTCTATGAATTACCAATGTTTCTGTGCCTTATAATCCGATGGCAAACAACTGGAGTTACATTACTTTGACTGACGTACGAACTCGCATAAACGACTTGAATCTCCAAGTCCCCTGAATGTGTACTGGAGTACTCTAAGTCCCCGGAGCGCTGACTAGAGTATAAATGACTTGAATCTCCAAGTCCCCTGAATGCAGACTGGAGTACTCTAAGTCCCCGGAGCACAGACTAGAGTATAAACGACTTGAATCTCCGAGTCCCCTGAATGCGGACCGGAGTACTCTAAGTCCCCAGAGCTCGGACTAGAGTATAAACGACATAAATCTCTGAGTCCCCTGAATTCAGGCCGGAGTACTCTAAGTCCCCAGAGCGCGGACTAGAGTATAAACGACTTAAATCTTCGAGTCCCCTGAGGGCGGACCGGAGTACTCCAAGTCCTCAGAGCACGGACTACAGTATAAACGAATTAAATCTCCGAGTCCCCTGAGTGCGGACCGGAGTACTCTAAGTCCCCAGAGCGCGGACTAGAGTATAAATGACGGAAATCTCCGAGTCCCCTGAATGTGGACCGGAGTACTCTAAGTCCCCAGAGCACGGGCTAGAGTATAAACGACTTAAATCTCCGAGTCCCCTGAGTGCGGACTGGAGTACTCTAAGTCCCCAGAGCGTGGACTAGAGTATAAACGACGGAAATCTCCAAGTCCCCTGAATGCGGACCGGAGTACTCTAAGTCCCCAGAGCACGGACTAGAGTATAAACGACTTAAATCTCTGAGTCCCCTGAGTGCGGACCGGAGTACTCTAAGTCCCCAGAGCGCTGACTAGAGTATAAACGACTTGAATCTCTAAGTCCCCTGAATGCGGACCGGAGTACTCTAAGTCCCCAGAGTGCGGACTAGAGTATAAACGACTTGGATCTCCGAGTCCCCTGAATTCGGACTGGAGTACTCTAAGTCCCCGGAGGGCGGACTAGAGTATAAATGACTTGAATCTCCAAGGCCCCTGAATGCAGACTAGAGTACTATAAGTCCCCGTAGCACGGACTAGAGTATAGACGACGTAAACCTCCAAGTCCCCTGAAAGCAGATTGGAGTACATGAAGTCCCCAAAACGCGGATTAAAAAATATTCTAGGTACAAAAAATATAAAATAAGAGATGTTCGATTCTAAAGAATCTCCAAGCCATGTGAAAATGGATTGGAGGCTCATGTGACTCACAAGAACTTGAGTTTCGAACACAGTTATACAGAAAGCTAAAAAACAAGAGTCATTTAAAAGACGAAGAAACTAAACTTTATTTATTAATCCAAAATGGGGTTATACAACCACTCCTCCAAAACTCGGAGTCAAAAGTCTATCCACATTGACTACGAAGGTAAATGAATGAAAATAATTACACGATCTAAGCTAACCCTTGTTGAACGAGTATAGTGGCTACTTCTTCGATTTCTTCAATTTCTTTTCCTCCTTTGTTTCCTCGAACGACCCTTCCCCCACACGCTTTCTCTTGGACGTTTTGCTCGCCAAGGAAGCGGTGTCTGGAGTGGGAGGAGGAACATCCAGTGGTTTGGATTTGCCAGGAAGGATTTCTTTCAGAGGCATGTTCAGCTAGTCGTTAAGTTCTATTACATGAGACTCGACCTTGATCTCAACTTTCTTCCTCTTCTCTTCGGCAAGCTGCTCCTTCATACTCACTTTCGAAGTGTGTTCTGAGGCGCCTGTGATTTCAATTTCATAACTCCCTTCAATGGGGGATGGAGTTTCAGACTTATCATCGTCGAGTGCCCCGATCACTTGAGCGTCAGGACTGGGGGTTTACTCCCGCGTGAGTAGTGGTTCTCGCTTTCCCCATCTCCTCCTTGGCATCATCGCTCCTTGGAGTCGGTTCAGGATCGGGGCGGCCTGCGTAAAAACACAAAGGACGAACATTAGAATACAATAACCTCTCGCCGACAGCAACGGTTCATCAAACTTTAAGAAAAAGAGTTATGTACCGGTTTCATGCTGGCTTTCGGCCGTCCGAGGGGTCTCGCCCTCTAAAATGGGAGATAACACGTGAATGCCGAGACCGGGGTCTTCCGGATCATAGCCGGCATGTTGTTCGAACGGATCAAGTATTGGCCGATTGACCGATTGAGTAGGAGGGGGAGCTGAAGGCCCAGTTCCAAACGAGCCAGCTATGTCCTCTTTCTCCTTTGATGGAGGAGAGCCTTTACTAAAGAGAGCCATAGGTGCAGACAAGTCCGATGGCTCGTTCCCCCTGAGAAACTCTTTCACTAAAGCATCCTCGTCGACCTCCTCGGTGCCCGACTCCACCTTTCTAATCTTTATTAAAGTCTCCCAAGCCTCGACTAAAGCTTCAAGATAGCGCTCGCCTAAGAAAGTCAAGTCCCGGTGCACGAGGACACGGGCATTGTATTCAACTATCAGTGGGTCGAACATACACTTGACCTCCTCTCTACCGGCCTCTGTAGCCGCCTCGAGGCGAGAGTCGATCTCCGCGGACGATCTTCACAGGCTTTGTTCTTCATCACCCTGACCTTAGAAAGCTAATCGTCGAGCTTTGCCTTCAAGAGTCATGTAGCAACAATCTCGTTGCAATATCGTTGAGACTCCTCTTGAGAAGCTATCTTCTCTTCT
Source organism: Allium fistulosum (assembly GCA_030737815.1). NCBI lineage: Eukaryota > Viridiplantae > Streptophyta > Magnoliopsida > Asparagales > Amaryllidaceae > Allium > Allium fistulosum. The sequence continues at coordinate 458,078,842 of CM060901.1, forward strand.
TTCTCCTAAGAGAGTAGCTCTTTCAACTCTTTATCCTACAGGGAGAGTGCGTCCCTTTCTTTATGGATGGAGTCTTTTTCTAAAGCCAAGGCTCCACAGCGTTGGACCGCTTCATCAATTTCCTTTTTATGAGTCATCTCTAGGCGGGTGACGGTCTCCGCTGTGTCTTTAGCACTCTGTTCCGCAGCCTCGAGTTGGGATTTATGTAAAGAGAGATCTTCATCCTGATTTTTGATAATGTCCTTATCAAAGATAGCTACAAGTTTCAGGCGGTCGATTTCCTGTTGACGCTCGACCGAGACTTCCCAGACTTTTTTGACTAAATGAACAAATACGTCATGTTGAACATAAACGTCGTTGTTGCAAGCGATGGCGCTCTGCTTGACTTGCCCTGGAATATGATGAATTGCTGGAAGGAACTTCAGACCGTCAAAGCAGATTTTGGGAAATTTAGCTTTAAGCTCGGCCAGCTTCTCCGATATCGTTGGGTCCGCCGCAGGAACAGAGGGAGGTGGCTTTGAAATTTCTGTTCTCTTCCGATGTTCCCGAGATTGCCGTGTGCTTGATGAACCAGAATGTTGATCTCGGGAAACATCGGGTTAAGACCCCTTCTGCGAAGATTTTTCTCTGCCTTGCTTTGTTTAAGGAGGAAGATCGCGAGAGTATGAAGACTGGCTATGTGATTTCTTTCGATAAGTCGACTCTCGGGGACGGTTGTCTTAGTCTTCGTAGTCGTCTCTGTCCCAGCGCTTGTCGGTTCCCGAGTCCCGGCCAGAATGATGAAAAATGGATGAGCCGTGGAGACGATCAAATCCGTGGGAGCGTCCCATGTCACCTGCATAAAATGAAGATGATGACAAGTTAGAAAAGATCGGGGTGATGGCGAAAATTGAAGTGTAGGGTGAAGTCCATGTGTCCGTGTGTGTCCTAGTGTTCCCCCCAACGGATTAGTTTCTTTATCTTTACTAATAGGAGTTTTATCTCCCTGGACATGGGCTTGAGCACCTGCATCGCCTCTGGCGGGCGAATGAAGTTTAAGCGCCTCTGAGTCGTCAAAACCATAATTGAGTAGATCGTCAGGGATGGTGAGGTTCGACGGGCCTTTCAGTGAACTTTCTAAAGGTTGGGGGGAAGGTTCTCTCTCCTCCGGAATAAGAGTAACTTTAGAAGTTCCGCCCACTTTCTTCCTCCTCAACTTATAAGTCAATTTCTTTTTTCCCTTGGAAGGGGAAGACGACGTTTCAATATCATGGACTTCGACCGTTTGATCCTGGGTGGGACTAACATTTTCACCTGTTACTCTGGACGTCTTGCCTTCTCTAATTTCCCCCTCTTCTGGTGTGTCAAGGGCATTGCGTGTTGAAGGCCCAGCCTGCCTTTTTCCCTTGCCTGCAGCAGGTCTGGATAGAGTGACGCCTTAGGGAAGGTTTATTCGACGACCTTCTACCAGCAGCCCTAATCTCGCAAGTGACTCATTTGAAATGAGGGATTTGATGTCCCGATCTTCTACGGGGAGAGCTCGGATAGTTGCCACTGCTTCAGAGTATCCGGAGCCTTCGAGATGTGGAGTGATACCTGAAAAGGTGGATAAAGAGTCAGAAAAGATGCAGATACCGCCAAATTCAAGTGTTGATCTAGAAAACGAACTTACTTTCTTCCACCCATCTCCTAGCGAAACCGGAAGGACAACGAACATAGAACCACTCTTGCTTGTACTGGGCGAATTTGCTCCATGCCACAGTCAGGATTTGGCATTTACTATATGGCTCCAGAAATATGAAAGACGGGCTATCCGACTGTCTCTTGAAGCGATAAATATAACGGATATCGCCTGGAGTCGGAAGCCTAGAGAAGACACTCATAAAGAGGATGCAAGTGCCATAAAGAAAGTATGACTGTTTGGAGGCAGTTGTGAAGGAGTGATCTCGATATATCGCAATAAGTCGTGAAGGAAGGAGTTGAAGGGTGGAACGCTGCCGACCCAGCACATAAACTTATTGCATGCTGTATACCCAGCTAGGGGCAAATGCGGACGATCATTTCCTGAAGGAACTAACATGTCGTCGAAAGGGATTCCATGGACAGAGCATATCCGACGGAGTGTACTTTTGTTAATCTTTGAGAACTGTGAATCGGCTGGGTCGTCTAAGAAAATAGCTGCCTCCAGAGCTTCGGGAGCTAAATCGACGGATGCTATGCGGTGCTTGGTAAGTTTTGAGCAGGGGTAGTTGACGGATTCGAAGTATCTACAACTTCTTGTCTAGAGGATGGCCCAGGTCTGTCTGAGATCGTAGCAGAGCTAGATTTCCTAGACATCTTTGATAAAGATTGAATCTGACAAAGCACCTGTTTGAACTATACTTGAAAAACACTTAACATTAGACTTAACAACATAAATATTCCCCCCGCTAGTGTGGTGTGTGAGCTAGTGCGATCATCCAGATATAAGTGCTAAGTAGTGAAAAGACTCTAGATTTAGGAAATAAGTGTGAGTTTTGAATTGTCGTCTTCGAAGACCGTCATCGCTGACCGTTTACGAAAGCTTGACATAAGACAGTTTATACTTTGAACTAGACGTCGTCGCTGCATTTGGAAAGTTATTAACTAATAAGCAAGTTAGATCCAAGTTTTCAGTTGTTTAAACACGAGAGTTATCAGTTCGGATTGTTCGATATGCTTTGTTGTTTAAGTCCGTCCTTGTTCACTGTCACATATTCAGGCATAAAAGTTGTTAAGCAAGCAATGTTCTAAGTCCAGGTTGAGGTGGTTTTAACTGTCATGTGCATACCACTCTCCTACCATCCACCATCGCCATTCGGCATGAGTCAAGTCATGCCGAACCACAATCATGCCGAGCCACATCGCTCGGCACCACACTCTCTCCCACTTCCTACTCTCCACTATTCGGCATAAGGAGGTCATGCCGAACCACAATCATGCCGAGGCGCATCGCTCGGCATTTTACCCTCAACAACTTTCTTCCAACACGTCCTACCTACCGCTCGGCATTCTATCCAACTTCTACTTCCTTTCTACTCTTCCCTCCTACATCGTTCGGCATGGGGACATCATGCCGAGCCGTGGCCGTACCGAGCCACATCGCTCGACACACTAAACCTTGACTTCATTCCTACTCCCAAACTCCCCCTCCATCGCTCGGCATAAGGAGGTCATGCCGAGCCACAACAATACCTCTTCCACCAACTCTCTCCTTCAAGCACCTCTCATGTCCACTTCTCTCCTCCACAACGCCTAGCCCTTAACTCCTATTCCACACGATTCCTAATGGCATCGATTTTATAGAGATTCGCGAGCTCGAATCTCGTGCTAGGTTTCCTGGTCGGGGTGTAGTGTTTAGAAGAAAGGTCGTTACCTAAAGAACGAGTTGAAACTAGGGGAGATTCTGGAAAAGGGAGAGCGGCTCTTATTGGACCCACTGATTTGAGAAGGAGGCGAGTCAACGTATGGAGTTTGGGGAAGGAAGAGTGGGTAGTTCGATGAAGTCTGTTGGGGGTTGAGTTCGTGAGTTTTGAGAGGTAGAAGTAAAAAAGGAAGAAGAAGAGGGAGCAACGGCTTATAGAGAGAGGGGTAGTCGAAGGGGCCGCGACCGGTAGAACCGGTCAAAGCATTCCCGTTCGGCATAGTTATGTCGTTCGGCATTTGTGTCTCGTTCGGCATACTTATGTCGTTCGGCATTTGTGTCTCGTTCGGCATAGTTATGTCGTTTGGCATAAGTATCACGTTCGGCATTCGATGACTCGTAATTCAAAGCGCATCATGTTCATCCACATGATGCACTTTGGGGGGCAAGTGTTACATGGAGGTTTGGCCAAGTAACTAGAGGAACAGCATAAGCATCGTTCGACATCCAGGCTCGCTCGGCATTAGGGGTATCATCCGGTATTGCAGCCTCGACCAGTAGAAGTCTCGCTCGGCATCCAGGCTCGCTCGGCATTAAGGGTGTCGTTCGACATTCGAAGGTCGCTCGGCATTACAGCCTCGCCCGGCATTAGGGGTATCGTTCGGCATTCGAAGGTCGCTCGGCATTACAGCCTCGCTCGGCATCCAGGCTCGCTCGGCATCCAGGCTCGCTCGGCATTAGGGGTATCGTTCGGCATTCGAAGGTCGCTCGGCATTACAGCCTCGATCGACATTCCAACCTCGCTCGGCATTCCTGCTTCGCTCGGCATTCCAGCCTCGACCGGCATTCTAGCCTCGTTCGGCATTCGAAGGTCATTCGGCATTCAGCCTCGTTGGCATTCAGCCTTGTTCGGCAATCGAAGGTCGTCCGGCATCAGAAGTATCGTTTGGCATTCAGAGATCGTCCGGCATGAAGCCTCGTTTGGCAGAAGTCTCGACCGGCATGGAGCCTCACTCGGCAGAAGTCTCGCTCGGCATTTTCCATTCGGCATTCATGGTTCGACACACAGAAGTTACTTGCTTTGGGCCAAGGTATCTTGCCACTAGGCCCACCAGGGAAGTCCAACCCATCTTTGTCTATAAATAGAGAGGCAGGGGCATAGTGAAATGGACCTTTTTTCGAGAACACTGGGGAGACTCTACCGCTTTCAAGACTCACCCTTTTTACTTAGGAATTGCATTCAAGTAATTGGTGTACGGATTGAATCTATAATCGATTATCAAGTAAAGCAATAAAGATTAACCTCAAAGTGGACATAGGCAATTACGCCGAACCACTATAAATCTGGTGTTCTTATTTTCCGCATTTAAGTTTGCATATTGCTCTCTGTTTACATTTACTTTCTTCATTTATCTCTCTACATAATCTTTCTCAACGAGGTTAGTGACCAATTTTGGTGCTAACAGATGCAAATGCTTTCGACTTAAATGTTTTAAAGACCCCTTTTCTATGATTGAAGTAAAACCCAAATTGGTTTCGAAAGAGATAGTTTTAAATAGTTTCGAAACAGATGCTTTCGACTTTAATGGGTTTATGATCCTTTTGCTCTACTTGAAGGTAGAATCCAAATGGTGTCGACCGAGATGTTTTTCAAAGGTTTCGAAGGGGCAAATTTTTGAATGGTTTCGAAAAGTTTCCATATATTTTGATTGCACCCAAAGTGCTTCCGAAAGGTTTGAGTTTTGACTGTTTTAAAAGGTTTTAGGGAATGGTTTCGAAAGGGGTCGTTCCCTAGGGTTTCGAAAGGGTTGAAAAGGAAGGTTTTTCCTATGTTTTCGAAAGACGATATTTAAAAGGTTTTAACGGAGGATGTCTTATATTTTGAAGCTTTCGGAGAAAAGAAAGGTTTTTCCAATTTTTTCGAAAGGCAATATTTAATGGTTTCGAAAGGGTCTTTCAATGGTTTCGAAGGGGTTACCTTCAATGGTTTCGAAAGGGATGTTCAACGGTTTTAAACAAAGGTTTCAAATGTATTAAATAGGCAATGTAGCCTAACTATTTTCAAGTTAAAAAGGGTTTTAACTTGTTATGGAAGGATAGTTAATCATCATTAAATCTCATCAACAATAATTTGAGTAGAGTATATATATATATATATATATGATGGCAAAATAGCTTAGAGTAAAGCTAAGAATATATTTTCCTTGTATAAGTATGATTTAAAAGGTTAACTCATTTTGAAAAGGTTTTTAAGGAAAAAGATATAGGGTAGTTAACCTTAAGAAAATGATTCAAACAGTTACTCCATTTTGATTCGGACAGTTAGTCCAGTTTGCGTGCAGTCAACCCAGTTGTATGGACAGATAGTCCATTTGTAGCATAACGGACCTTGCTATTATGTTGTGGACAGATAATCCACATATTACCTATTTTGGACAGATAGTCCATTTATTAGCATAAAGGATATTGCTATTTTGATATAATCAGTTTGATTAACCAGTTTGGTTGCATGAAAGGATTTGCAAAATATATGTTTTAAAAGGGATATTAGTGAGGGGAAACCCGTTCCGCTAAGCAGCATAGTCTCACTTATATTAGTAAAATGAGATGTAACAGAATTATTCATACCAGGCTTTATGTCAGACTTGAAGTTTTTGTTTCCCATTAAACTCTCGAGTGCTCAAAATTGATTTGAGTTGGCTGAGGGTTGAGGTTTTCAGATTTTAGTATTTTGGCAAATAAAGCTTCCAGAGATGAGCAGGTGGCTGACGAATAGCTAATTAGGGGTTACAGATTATTGTTGTGTTTAATTCCACTATGTATCAAGTCAGATATGACTATATTGCTTTGATCAACCAGGGGGCATTGTCATATGTCGCTCTTGGTGTATTTTTGTAATGATTATAATTAAACTTTACGTAGGAAACGATATGCGATTATGTAACTTGGATATGAATTTGTTTTGAAATGTAATCAGTAAAATGTTGTTTTTTCGGAAATCTGTGATTTTGTTCATATTCAAGTGCTTCTGATATTATGGATACCATTATCATTACCTTATTTTGTCACAAGAAGTTAATACTATAGATGACTGCAGCATTTGTAGAGCTTAGCTTTTGGCCTCAAGATACGGGATGTTACAGCATACCCCAACATGGTAAATGGGGACATAAGAACTAATTTTTGTTGGATAGTCTGGGTCGTTCGAAGTTTCTCCAGGGTGACACGTAAGCAGTTGAGAGTCGTAGATAGTCCCAAAAAACCTAAATGCTAGGTGGCAGTACATGACAAGGAAACAAGTGCACGATAATCCATCCTCATGGGTAGCCTGTCGGCAAGGAGAGGAGCAAGGCTCGCAAATCCTTAGCAGTAGAGGTTAACAGACCCCAACAAGATAAATGAGCACATAATAACTCATCCTTCATTAGATAACCTGTGCTGTTACAGGTTCTCAATGGTGACACATTGCTAGTTGATAGTGGCAGACGGGTCTAGCATGAACCAGAACGCTGGGTGGTAGTCCTAAATAAGGAAGTGAATGCATGGTAATTAATCATCATGGATAGCCGACCGACAAAGTGGGTAGCATGACTCACAAGTCCTTTACAGTAGAGGTGGAAGTCCCTACTAAAGTAAATGAGCACATGATGACTCATCCTTCATTGGATAGCCTGGTTGTTCGAAGGTTCTCCAAGGTGATACGTTGCCAATTGAGAGTGGAAAATAGGACTGACATGAACTTGAATGTTGGGTTGAAGTCCCCAAAAAGGAAATGAATGCACGATAATTCATCCTCATGGATATCCAACTGACAAGGAGATGAGCATAGCTCGCAAGTTCTTGGCAACAAAGGTCGGTAGTTCCTAACAAGGTAAATAAGCGCCTAATAATTCATCCTTCGTTGGATAACCTTGGTGAATGTGTTGAACCATGTTAGCTCTTGAGTCTTTGATTTATTCTTTACAACATATGTATTACACAACCGTATAATTATGGTCGGCTCTTATTTGTGGTTATCATAGAGGTGCACTCGGTTCCAAGTGCAGGAAATGTGGTTCCATCTGAGTGAGAGAGGCAGTAAGCACCATTTGTTAAGACGATTCTTATGAGATACGGCCCCTTCCATTTAAGCCAAGCACTCCTTCGGCTGGGTTCTTTATGTTGGTGAACACCTATTGTAGGACTAGGTCATGGATAATGAATTATTAGAGCTTTACTCATGGGATGTAGTGTTTGGCGATCTTTCTCTTGAAGGCTTCGGTGTGGAGTTCAACTTCGGTTCTTCGTTCTTTTATAGTCTTGAGTCTGATCTTGAGTAGCTTGTTCTTTTTCTTGGGCTTGAAGGTCGGATCCAAGGTTATGGAACGTCTAATTTTATGGAAAGCATAGCTTTGCACCCATAAGATAGTTAAAAAGGAGTATGGTTGGTTGAAGCGTAGCTAAAAGTGCAATAGGACCAAAGAACGAGCTATAGTTCTTCGATCCAGTTCTCGTTAGCTTTTGTGAGGCATTTCTTGAGTGTGGACTTGATGGTTTTATTGATGGCCTTAGCTTGTACATTGGCTTGAGGATGGGTGATGGAAAAGAAACATTTCTCAATCTCGTTCCTTGCGCAGAATTCTAGAAATAAGTTGCTCTTCAATTAAGTGCAATTGTCGATGATGATTTTCTTTGGTAAGCCAAAATGATAGACTATGTTCTTGATCACAAAGTTTAGAATCTTGGGGGCGATGAGCCTAATAAGGATCTCGACCTCGACCCATTTGGTGAAATAGTCGATTGTGACTATGGAGTGATTGCAACCTCCCTTGGCATTAAGTAGCATTCCGACTAAGTCGATCCCCTACATGTCAAACGACTATGGGGAAGTCATAGGAGCATGGAGGGTAGGAGAGGCTTTGGGGATCTTGAGAACTGTTGGCGCCAGTCGCATTTCTTCACGTAGTCCTTAGTATCTTGTATCGTTGTAGGCTAATAGTCGCCTTGACAACAGCCTTTTTGTTAGTCTTTACCCCTCAGCGTGATCCCTACAAAATCCTTTATGCAATTATTCCAATATCTGGCTAGCTTTGTCTTTAGACATGCATCGCTAAAGTGGTGTGAAGTACCCTATTTGTAGAGCATCCTATCCATGATTGCCTTATGGGGAGCCCGATAAAAGACCTTCCTAGCTTCCTTTCAGTCAGTAGGAAGTTCCTCATTTGCTAAGTATTTGACAAGCGGCATCATCCAGTTTTTAGTTGATGGTGCATCTATCTCCATGGTTGTCGCCCCTGGTGTGTAGCAAGGGGCACCTCAAATCTCTAAGGGGACTTAAGAAGTAACTTCTTTTGGGTTGCTTATTGCCTTGGCCAGTTGATTGGTCTTGGCATTCTTCTCCTTAGGTATGTGCTCCAATTTTTATGGTGAAGGTGCTAATTATCATTTTTTCCTTGGCAACATGCAAGGCCTGTGCCTTACCCTTCACTTGAAAGCACTTGCTGATTTGATTGACGACCATTAATGAGTCACTAAAAACATGGATGAACTCCATGTGCAAATCTCTTGCCCTACTAAGGCCGACCATGATAGCTTCATACTCCACTTCATTATTGATCATTTTGAAAGTGAGGCAGACTGTAAAACATAACTCGTTTCCTTTGGGAATGAAAAGGACCATGCCATCCCCTGCCCCTTATCATTCGATGCTCTGTCCATATAAAGATGCCGAGCTTGCTGGTTAGAAAGGTCTCCTATTTGCCCCTATCCAGGCTTGAGCACTTAGCAATGAAATATGCCATGGTCGAACCCTTGATAGAAGTGCAAGGCTAGAAAGAGTTATGATGTTGCCCAAGCTCGAAAAATCTCTTCAATAGTCGACCAGTAGTATCGGTCCGGCTAAAGACTTACTTTAGAGGTTTTTCGTTAAGGATTTTGATGGGATGAGCTTGAAGTATTGCTGTAGTTTTAGGACTTCCATGAGCAGGTAGAAGGCAAGCTTCTCCAGCCTTATATCTTTTTCCTGTGCTAGTAAACCTGTTGCTGACATAATAGACTAGCTGTTGAACCTTTTCATCTTTTTTGATCAAGGCAGCGCAAATCAAGTGGTAAAATACTGTCAAGTATAGGTACAGATCCTCCCTATTGATAGGTTTTGATAATACCGGAGGAGTGCATAAATTCTACTTTAGCTCCTCGAATGCCTTGGCTCATTCATCATTCTAGATGAATGACTTTCCCTTCTTGATGATGTCGAAGAAAGGGAGACACCAGTCACTTGACTTTGACAGGTACTGGCTTAAGCTTATGACCATTCCATTCAAGCTTTGCACTTACTTTATAGTTCTGGAGACCTACATGTCCTGGATAGCTTGGATCTTATCATGATTGCCTCAATTCTTTTGGCACTCATAATATATTCTAGGAATTTTATGAACCAAATGGCAAGGCATACCTCTTTGGATTCAGCTTCATATTACACCGACGCAATATTGTTTAACGACTAATTTTCCATTGAATTAGAAAATAGTTGATAAATTTTAATTAAAAATTAACCGCAAGTGCAATGCGTACAACTTTAGTATGTGGCGAGTACGGGTCGATCTGAAGAGAATTATATAGATTTTAAAATTTCTATTCAATCAAATTAAACCAAGATTTGAAGCTGTGATTTGCTAAAAATGTAAAACAAAAGGCTAGAACAAAAGTGATTGAAAATATGAGATTAGAAAACAATTTAGAGATAAATCCACTCTCATATTTTTACATAAATCAACACAAAAATAATTTATGATCTCTATTTTTATCTTAGGTGGAATTAGTGATGTATTTATCATAAGTATGGTTTATTTATGTTATTTATTAACATAACTTAAACCATCAAACTATAATACAACAACCAAAGCCACTTATCAATTCTCATGAAAATGAAGTCAAAGAAAAAGCTATTTTAAGTATGATCTATTTGATATTGTATTCAGTAACATTAATCATCAAATTTTCATTCTACCTTAATTTCATAATCAAAAATCAGTTAGTAAAATGATGATGTAAATTATGTTTATGTTTGAATAAGAATAGCTTATTTGCAAATACAACATAGGTTATCAAAGTCATTTTTATAAATTTACATCAACAATCACTTTTCATGAAGCATGAAAGAGACCATAACTCACAATTTATGTTGAATTTACATAATTTTAGAGAGCTTTATTATCCATAAATTGAAGGGGTTTAGTTACTCATTTGTGTTATCATATCAACACATGTAAATTTCAACATTTAAAAACAAGCAAAATGAAAGCTAATTAGAATAAAAAAGAATTAAACTACTTGCATGAAAAAATAAAACTAAGCTACTAACATGAAATGAAAGAGCATGTAAATAAAAATGAACAAGAAAATAAAATAAGAACAAGGAAGAAGTAAAAGAACAAGACGCTTAGGAAGCCTTTTTATTTCATATAACTTTGAGGCAACAACTTGCATGCTAATATCCTAAGTGATTAAAAAGAAGATCCATTACATGAACATAAGAGGGCTATTTATACATGCACAAAACCCTAATCCATATTTTATGGGGCTTCCCAAAATAGCCCTTAGGAAGTGTGGCCACCAAGTAATCATTAGTCTCTAATTAATCCATCATCAAGTATGCATGTAACTTTAACCTCCACTAACTTGTGCATTAGCTCCTAATTGTAGATTAAGGTAAGTGGGTAGGTGGGGTCCTCCATGATGCATGAATTTGAATTATTTCCATCTTCATTCCTTTATTTCCATCCTTGTGCATGCATATTTCCATGAGAACATCTTCATATTTCCATCCAAAATTTCTATAATTAAAAAGAAATTGTGCAAATAAATATTCTTAAAATTAATATATGCACAAAATTACCATTTTACCCCCAAATTGATGTATGAATGATGACTTGAAAGCATTTTTGAGATTTGGTTTTAAACATGTAAAAATACCCAATTATGATATTTATTTAAATAAAAATAGATTAAAGATGGATGTAAATATATGCACATTTGCGTGCACATCAAATAATCTCACTTATCTTTTTATTCGTCCTTGAATAAAGAAAACTAAGATAAATCCATTTTTATAGAAAACACGATTGCATTGAGCGTATGCAACAAGCCGTTAAACCTCTAGGTGTTCCTAGTAGGACGAGTGTTGTCTCATGAGGATTTTCAGCGTATACTACCCACAAAATCTAAATGCAACATGAGAAATTCCTAAATGCAAGATTTAATTACAAAGAGATGGATGGAAGTTTTTGAAAATGTTTACAAATGAAGAATTTACTTTCAAATCGACACGAATAAGTTAAATATAAGTTCTGGTCGTTATCAAGAAATTTAAGTCCTTTTACTCGTTAAACTTCAAACAAAAATTATGTAATCATCACAATTAGACTCTAGTTTGGCTAGTTGTTTCGGTTGATAACATAGTGCAACTATGAAACAGATCCTTAGTTCAATATCAAAGTTTTTCAAAGTGGTATTTTCATTTCTTTTGAATAACAAGTCAAATCACATAAGTGGAAATAGTGCTTGGATTTCAATTGCTTACTCTCTCTATATTTGAAAATTTTATTGATATTAACAATATTTACATATGCCTAACTCAGAAAACTGAGGCCAGATATATGACCCATGCATTGCCTTTTGGGCTTACGTAAGGGGAATACAGAGAATGGCGAGTGTACACACAAGTATGTACTCCTACCGACTGTAGGCGTTATTAGTGAATGTTTCCTGGGGAATTGACCAGGCAACTTAGTACTCGGCCTCCCCATCGATCAGTTAAACAATGAGCGTTCGGCATGTTAAGACCGTTCGGCACGAGCACAGCGTTCGGCATCTAAAGGGCGTTCGGTATGGGATAACGTTCGGCATCTAGGAGCGTCCGGCATCGAGAAACGTTCGGTAGTGAATACCGTTCGGCCAAGGATGAACGCTCGGCATAAAATCATTCGGCATCCATGAACGTTCGGCCTACAAGGTACGCTCGGCATTCTCGGACTGTTCGGCATTTCAGCCTCATTCGACCTGCATCCCTCACTCAACACCACATCTCTTCCGGTACGTATCTCGTTCGGCAATCACCTGCAGCTCGTCATCCAAGGTCATTCAGTACAAATGGATGTTCGGCATTTAGAGTGTCCGGCCTCACCTCGTTCGGAATAAAGGGGGAGGCTCGGCATTTTGTTGTTCAGCCTATCTGGTTCGGCGCATAGGACTTACTATATTTGGACCGAGTTATTCAGCTACCAGGCCTACCAAAGAAGTCCAACCCACCTTCGTCTATAAATAGAGAGGCAGGGGCACAATGAAAGGGATCCTTTTTGGAGAACACTGGGGAGACTCTGCCATTTTTGAGACTCATCTTCTCTACTTAACAACTTCATTCAAGCATTTGATTCACGAATTGTATTTGTAATCAACTATGAAGAAGATCAATAAAGTTTAACCTCAAAGTGGACGTAGGCAATTACGCTGAACCACTATAAATTTGGTGTTCTTACTTCTGCATTTAAATTAGCATTCTCTTCCTTGTTTAATTTATCTTCATCACTTATATCTCTACATAATCTTTCTCTACGAGGTTAGTGACCAATTTTGGTGCTAACACTTTGGTGCTTTCACTAAGAATTGAACTCAAGGCTTGATTGGATCTCATCATCTACTAGTGGATTTCCATATTCACGAGATAGATCCAGTTGTTTACTAGGAAACTTCCTATTCTACTCAGATTTGAAAGAAATCTAAAGGAAGCTGATAGTCGTATTCATAGAAACCAAGTCTATGTAAGATATGGGGACTAGGCGTTGAAGTTTGCAGTCATGTTGAATAGAGGCCAACCCCCCTCTGAAGCCAACTTAGCCGATCGCCCCAGAAAAGGAGTATGCCGACCGCTCCAGAAAAGGTGTATGCCCATTGCTCTAGAGAATTCCCCATGCCGAGCAGAGCTCCCATGCCGAACAGAATTCCCATGCCGAGCAGCATCCAGGCCGAGCAGAGCTCCCATGCCGAACGGAATTCCCATGCAGAGCAGCATTCCTATGCCGAACAGCCTTGGCCGAACAGCTTTGGCCAAACCACTCCAGGCCGATCCACTTTGGCCGAACAGCCTTGGCCGAACAGCTTTGGCCGAACCACTCCAGGCCGATCCACTTTGGCCGAACAGCCTTGGCCGAACAGCTTTGGCCGAACCACTCCAGGCCGATCCACTTTGGCCGAACAGCTTTGGGCGAACCACTCCACGCCGATCCATTCCATCGAACAGCCTTGGCCGAACAGCTTTGGCCGAACATACCTCTAGGCCGAACGCTCTTCCAGGCCGAACCATACCTCTATGCCGAACAAGAATGAATGTCGAGCACCTCTGTAATGCCGAACGGTATTGTATGCCGAACGACTCGGTTGTGTCGAACGAGAAGGAATGCCGAACACCTCTGGAATTAAGTTACACCGGTCCCTTATACGACCCGAACCCTAGCCGCAACGCAGTGCCTCCGGATAGTGAATTCAAAACTCAACTTAATAAAGGAACATTCTATCCACTTCCTTGACATCCCATGATCGACCAGGGCATAGAGGATCTAGCGGCAGCTTATGAACGACATCAAGGGAACGGACAAGCAACCGCTATTCAAGCGGTACTCCCAAAGGTTGGAGAACATAGATGATATGACTCTAGCAAACGCCAAGATGACTCCAAGCAAACCAAAGCTCTAAGCAATTTATTCCAAATACTAACAAGGGTATCATACTGATCGCGTTTGAGGAAAGTCGACCTCCAGATATATTTTGGCAGCTAGTTAGCTAAAGAGCCTCCTACGACTGTGGATCGTTTCTTTTACAAAATGAATCAAAACTGAAGTGAGGAGGAGTGGAGCAGACTAAGAAAAATAACAATGAAGGCCCGTTGGCTAAGGATGTAGATCCCAGTAGCCGAAACAAGACTTCAGAATTCAGCTCATATGCTCTTTGAAAGATTCAATTGACAACCTCTACTTGAAGACTCACGACTCGGAGTGGTACTGGAACCAACCTCGAGAGAGTACACCAAAGTCTAAAGAAAATCAGGGGAATGTTGTATATTCCCGGATGCTCGCTGATCCTAACACGGGCGATTACAAACACCTCCGAGGTGTGATCTAAAAGATGACCTGGAAAGGAAAGCTTCAATAGTATGTACAAGTCCTGCAGAATGGCGGGCAGCGAATATCCGATGCCTATTAATAAAGGGCTATGATTATCAATTGGACGGTTGACGGCCAACATCCCTTTGAAAGGAGCCAGGGGCGGAGTCGAATAGCGAGCACACGATGCTGCTTCACATATCAATGAGATTTACCATAATCTTCTTTGAATTATTTCCATTTCCATCTCTATTTCAATTGTTCTATGAACTACGACTAGCTTGAACTAAACTACTTTCAAAACAATGCAGGTGTCCAGATACTCAGATTTGGTTGCCAACCAATCTACGCAGACCATGATCGGACGTGTGGAGTTACATCTGGACGAGAATAATTCTATTACTCATCATCAACCATATGCCTTTGAGTTGGGGCTATGGATTAAATATAATGTACAACATTACGATGCACGAAGAGCTGAATTCCATCCTGCAAGTGGAATTTATTCAAGTAGAGAGCGGCTGCGATACGACCAGCCACTCGCTAAGTGAAACTCGAGCTCGGGGGCAAGCCATCACATCAAGGCTAAAAATGGGTTGATACACGACGATCCTTCGCACAACTCCGTACTGCCAGAGTGTGAGACGGAGTATAAACATCTACTCAACTCCGTACTCCCAGAGTGCGAGACGGAGTATAAACATACATCAACTCCATACTCATCCCCAAAACTGGGGGCAGAACCAAAGCAAAGCATGCTAGTTGAACATTTGTCTAAAAGAAGATTGCAACGAAACGATTAAAAGACGACTGTCAAGCAATCAACTGAACGGAAATATTCAGCATGAAAGACTGCGGTTTTTCAAAGCACGTCATGTTTACACAGGACGTCCTTTGGGGGGCAAATGTTATCCCGCCTTTTGGCAAGGCCGTGACACCAAGAACTTGATTATAAACCAGTGACAGTTCGTCTTGGAGATCGGTTACACAAAGGCTCACAATGGATATCGATGGATTTTGTCCGAGTCTGGATCGAGCCACGATTAACAAGACATAACAATCAAAGCTAGGGAAGCCAATGTTCCAAGTTTCAAGACGATCCGAGTTCGTATGCTCAACTTATGATCGATTCGAACAACCGACCATCCATCCATCAACCTCCACATTTGACTTGGAGACCTAAACTGCTTGGAATGAATATGGCCCGATCATCCACTCCAATCGAGTCATAGAACAAAGCTCGACAAAATACAGATACCCCTCATGAAGCTCAGTGACGCCGGGATCCGTCTAAAGTGGACGTGATTTGATCATCTACACATCAAATCCTACCCTAAACACGAAAGGTTGTTCGAAAGCCCAACTTGAAGTAGCTATGGTAGACTGCGTACTCGCTAACCATCGCTGTCAATATATGGACACGACTGCACCTTGGAACATATGCAACTTACTTTGTCTACTCAACAATCTATTATCCTTATTTTCTAGAAGGAGATACGGAGCAAATTGTAAGAGATTTGGCTATCTAACCCAACATGGATGTGATTCAACCATCTGTCATATACCTCCTTCCTTGACTTGATTGGAAGAGCTATAATCACCAAGCGGACGAGAATCGATCGTCCATTTTTCAAATTCCGTCCCTCATCCTAGGGGGCAGAATCCCATTCCGTGAGCAAACGTGGTTCGATTGTTCATTCGACGACATTAGCCTTGATACAATAGATGAATACAAATTAAAGAGTGGAAATACGACTGCTCTCAACTAAAACCTCCAAGTCCCCAGAGTGCGGACTGGAGTACTCTAAGTCCCCAGAGCGCGGACTAGAGTATAAACGACTTAAACCTCCAAGTCCCCAGATTGCGGACTGGAGTACTCTAAGTCCCCAGAGCGCGGACTAGAGTATAAATGACTTAAACCTCCAAGTCCCTAGAGTGCGGACTAGAGTACTCTAACTCCCCAGAGTGCAGACTCGAATATAAGCGAATCGGATCTCCAAGTTCCCTGAATATGAACTATGACACAAATGACTTGAATTTGTCAAATCCCTAACATACGGGCTAGAAAGTATTCTAAGTGCTCGAAGCACAGAATGGAAGTTCAACGACTCCCGAAGAGTTTCCGAGTTATATGAAGATGGACTGAGAAGTCTATGTTACTCACAACTGCTTGGATTAAAATCACAATCACAAAGAAAACTGAACAATAAGAGTCTTTTGTAAGACAGAAAAAGGAACTAAACCTTATTCAGAAATGAGTTTCTATTACAACCCCTCCAAAGTTCAGAGTTGACATTCTATCTACAAGGACTAAGGAAATAGATGAAAATAATTACATGACTTAAACTAACCCTCGTTGAACGAGGATAGTAGTCACTTCTTGTGCTTCTTCAACTTCTTTCCAGACGGCTCCTCTCCAGAGCATTTACCCTTGGTACTCTTTTTTGATAGAGGGGTAGCAACTGAAGGAGTACGGGGTCCTTCCATGGGCTTGGACCTGCCAGGAAGGATGACCTTCAACGGCTTGTTCAAAGGATCGTCCAAGTCCACAACTCGGGGATCTACTATGACCTTGACCATCTCCTTCCTCTCTTTCTCGAGCCGCTCCTCCATGCTCAATTCGGATGTATGCTCAGAGGCGCCTGTAATTTCTACTTCATAACCCCCGTCGGTAGGAGAGGAGGTTTCAGACTTGTCTTCGTCAAGCGCTCCAATCACCTGAGCGTCTGGACCAGAAGCCTCCCCTGCGTGAGTGGCTTCACTTGTTTTCTCCCCCACTTCCTTGGCGACATCGCTCCTCGGAGTGGGCTCGGGGTCAGAACGGCCTGCACAAAATCGTGGAAAACAAGAATGCAATAGTCCTGCATAAAGAATAACGACTTTCGAAATCTTAAAGAGAACCTTAAAGAGAAGGATTATCTACCAGGTTCGGGCAAACTCTCAGCCATCCGAGAGGTCTCACCCTCTGTAATGGGAGACAGAATGCAGACTAAAGTACTCTAAGTCCCTGAGTGCGGACTAGAGTATAAATGACTCAAAAACCTCTACGTCCCCAGAGTGCGGACTACAGTACTCTCAGTCCCCAGAGCATGGACTAGATTATAGACGACTTTAGAAAAATCCCTAAATCCCAGAAGCGGACCAGATTACTCTAAGTTCCCAAAGTGCGAACTAGAGTATAAACGAGTTGACGAAAATCTCTGCGTCTCGAACTGTGGACTAAAGCGTAAACCGTTTGACAAATCTCTAAGTCCCCGGAGCGTGGACCGAAGCATGAACACAAATTGGGCGCGAGTCAACCGGGGGGAGAATAACACTAAGTCACCAGAATGCAGAGTGGTGTATAAACATCGATAAATAGACGAGTGGATTTCCGACCATTTTCTATTCCGCAAACTTCGACCTGGAATCGACAGGAGGATTATTAACCCGCCGAGGATGGAGTTCGACCATCCAACCAATGACCTAGCCAAATCATTACTGGGGGCAGGGTACAAAACACTAAAAAGATGAATACGACAGCTTATTGTAGCTCTAGCGTGGCGTTCTTTATAACTTGAGGCAGCGACTGCAGGGAGGTCTCAATACAGAGCCAATCGAAACGGCATCCAAAGCTACGAGCAACCTACTATATCATACCTCAGACCAAGGGACAATGCCGATCCGCACCAAGCACATACGAATGTGACTCGGATGTTTTTTGAAAAACTATGACCCCCAGAGTATGGAAAATAGGGTAAACCACGAATACTTGGCCAAAAATTCTCCAGCACCCTCGTTCGATTCGTCAGGAGGAGTATGAAACTGGATGAGCATAACCCGACTGCATTTGTAGCCAACTTTACCCCAAAATCTGATTACAGAGCATGAACCAAAGTGGACGTGGATGACCATCCACTGTCCATATTACGCCCTGAAACTTACGTGGCATCGAAGTATTCCTCTTGGAATGGAAAACCATGATAAAATCCAAGATAGGCGAGACCTAGTCTCCCATCGACTGACATGATCCCACGATCCAACGGGAAAGAGAGTAAAGCTAAAGTGGGCATGGCTGGCCTTCCTACTTATCGGTATATGCCCCAGACCTGGGGGCACGAGCGAGAAGCAAGATGAATGTGAACCGACTATTCACCAATCACCTCTATGTCTTTGGAGTGTAGGTGAAAACATAAACATAGCTATGACGAGACTCAACCGCCCATGTAGTACATTTATCAACCCGAGACTGGGAGAAGACGCATGGTCATCCAAAAACTGGTTGCGATAGCTCAGTATTAAAACTTATATATAGTGCTTACAGCTACTTAAGGCAACGACCGAAAGGATGCCTAGAGATAGAATCGTTAAATAGATACCTTAGCTCATGGGCAATTGACTTTCACTCCAACCCGAAGGACGGGTAAAGAATCATGAATGCATTAAATAGAAAGTGCGTTACTCGAATGCACAAGCAAATTCAAACTCATAGCAAGATCCAACTGCACAGTTGCGTGCCACTCGAGGCTGACCCCCACTCGACATTTCCTTCAATGCGCTTTTAAGCCTGATTTTTGGCCATTTGCTGATAATCTATTAGAGCATTCAGAGCCCTTCACTATTAGACTCAATAACTCATGACAAGACTCTAGGATTTGACTAGAGTAACCATCAACATTGGCCGTCCCAACCATATTTCACATTGAATGTTATGCAAAATAGTTACACCTTTACTCAAAGAATCTGGGATGGCACCTGCTAAGCTGACGGTCGACATTACAGCCAGCCATGGCGACCCTTTCCGGGTGCTGAATATCGGATCACAGCTCAGTGCAATGATGATAAAAGAATTAGTTGGATTTTTCTGAATAAATGATGATATGTTCCCTTGGACCCATTCTGACATGCATATGTGATTTCATTAACTATCGCGAGCCATGCATTGGATATCAACCTGAAGCTACAAAAGCTAGCACAATCTCTATTGATTTCATCATGAAAGCTCCACTCTTACTTTTAGGCTCACCCCATCAACGTCTATGCCTACCAGCCATTGCGACAAGGCATACAATGACCTGAGACGTCTAAAAGACTACTTAAATAGAATATCAAACTAAGCTAATTCGATATCACTTATTTTCCACGAAGGGCTATCCAAGGACGGAAATTAGCAGACCTCACACCCAAATTCACTACCTCAGAAGACTACTCGAAAAGTAGTAGAGAACCAACCATAAGATGGAAAATGTACACGGATGGAGCATCCAATGATCAGTGTTATGGCTTGATAATTACTCCTGAGGAACGATCAATCTGCTACGTCCTAAAACTCGATTTACCTATAACAAACAACGATGCTTAGTATGAAGCCTTAACTACCAGCCTCAAACTTGCTAGAGGATTTGAAGTGAAAACTTTACATATCTTTTGTGATTCTTGATTGGTAGTATACAAATTTAAGGAAGTTGATCTTTCTAGGGGGCATTGTCTTGCTCCTTTTCTCGGCCAAGTCCAAGAGCTACTAACTGACTTCACGTATTACATCATTACACACGTACTCAGCGAACAAAATGAAAAGGTGTCATGGTTGACTCCTATCAAAAACTATCTAAAATGAGGAATTCTTACTGAACGGAGGAATGGCAAACGACGGATCCTCCTCAAAGCTTCACGCCAAATCATCTAAGAATAATTCGTGTGTCAAAAGGAGTTTATCCATCCCCATGCATCGGCATATCGCCCATGATGATATCTTGAGTAAATTCTATGAAGAAGAATGCGGTGATAACATCAGGGGGAAAACCATGATAAAGAAGATACTCTGCTACAGGTATTACTGGCCAACTATCAACCCAGAAGCGGTTGATCATGCTAGACAATGTGACGAGTGCAAGATGTTTGCAAAAAATCCGGGAACCCCGCCGATGGAAATTATTCAAATGGCTAGTTCATAGCCATTTGCCACTTGGGGCCACTGAAATCATCTTCTTGTCGATCCTAAAGGTGGTGCGAAATACACCATCATAGCAGTTGATTACGTCACCAAATGGGCAGATGAAGAACTCTTAACCACGACCAAGATGAAGAAAATAATTCACTTCTTTATCCGTAACGTCATCTGTCCTTATGACCTTCCATGATCCATTATAACTGAAAATGGATAGGTTGAAGCTGTGAACAAAATCATAGAGTCTGTACTGAAGAGAGGTTTGGAAAACGCCTCAAGTGGCTGATTGCATCCCTTATTTCACAAAAAATACAAACAAGGAATCGCGATTGAATTGCAATTAAACTAGATGGAGTTGGAGACGACTTATGAGCATATAAAATGCATCCGAGAGCCAATGGCAAGAACATGTACCCGACGTGCATGTGTACATCTGAAAAAGTTCGACTTCTTGAGATCAATAGAAATTGAATTCTCACTAAGGGTTATTAAGAGAAGACTAGATCAGATAGCCAAAGCTTATTAGCTCTGCAGAATCAAACACGAATGGCCATTGATATTCTCGAGAAGGCATCTCCAAGAGGATTTAACCAAGGTTTGAAGCAGAGCATGGAGGATACGTAATTCAAAGCATATCACGTTCGGTCACATAATACACTTTGGGGGGCAAGTGTTTCCTGGGGAATTGACCAGGCAACTTAGTACTCGGCCTCCCCATCGATCAGTTAAACAATGAGCGTTCGGCATGTTAAGACCGTTCGGCACGAGCACATCGTTCGGCATCTAAAGGGCGTTCGGTATGGGATAACGTTCGGCATCTAGGAGCGTCCGACATCGATAAACGTTCGGTAGTGAATACCGTTCGGCCAAGGAAGAACGCTCGGCATAAAATCGTTCGGCATCCATGAACGTTCGGCCTACAAGGTACGCTAGGCATTCCCGGACTGTTCGGCATTCCAGCCTCATTCGACCTGCATCCCTCACTCAACACCACATCTCTTCCGGTACGTATCTCGTTCGGCAATCACCTGCAGCTCGTCATCCAAGGTCATTCAGTACAAATGGATGTTCGGCATTTAGAGTGTCCGGCCTCACCTCGTTCGGCATAAAGGTAGAGGCTCAGCATTCTGTTGTTTAGCCTATCTGGTTCGACGCATAGGACTTACACTATTTGGACCGAGTTATTCAGCTACCAGGCCTACCAGAGAAGTCCAACCCACCTTCGTCTATAAATAGAGAGGCAGGGGCACAATGAAAGGGATCCTTTTTGGAGAACACTGGGGAGACTCTGCCATTTTTGAGACTCATCTTCTCTACTTAACAACTTCATTCAAGCATTTGATTCACGAATTGTATTTGTAATCAACTATGAAGAAGATCAATAAAGTTTAAGCTCAAAGTGGACGTAGGCAATTACGCTGAACCACTATAAATTTGGTGTTCTTACTTTCTGCATTTAAATTAGCATTCTCTTCCTTGTTTAATTTATCTTCATCACTTATATATCTACACAATCTTTCTCTACGAGGTTAGTGACCAATTTTGGTGCTAACACTTTGGTGCTTTCACTGAGAATTGAACTCAAGGCTTGATTGGATCTCATCATCTACTAGTGGATTTCCATATTCACGAGATAGATCCAGTTGTTTACTAGGAAACTTCCTATTCTACTCAGATTTGAAAGAAATCTAAAGGAAGATGATAGTCATATTCATAGAAACCAAGTCTATGTAAGATATGGGGACTAGGCGTTGAAGTTTGCAGTCATGTTGAATAGAGGCCGACCCCCCTCTGAAGCCAACTTAGCCGATCGCCCCAGAAAAGGAGTATGCCGACCGCTCCAGAAAAGGTGTATGCCCATCGCTCCAGAGAATTCCCCATGCCGAGCAGAGCTCCCATGCCGAACAGAATTCCCATGCCGAGCAGCATCCAGGCCGAGCAGAGCTCCCATGCCGAACGGAATTCCCATGCAGAGCAGCATTCCTATGCCGAACAGCCTTGGCCGAACAGCTTTGGCCGAACCACTCCAGGCCGATCCACTTTGGCCGAACAGCCTTGGCCGAACAGCTTTGGCCGAACCACTCCAGGCCGATATACCGATCAGGCACTGCCTTTCGAGTTTACGTGAGAAGGGTATAGAGCATGGTGAGTGTACACACTTGTGTGTGAACACATGACTCCAGGCGTTAATAAAATATGTACATATATAAAAAAAATTCTTTTTTTTCTCTTCTTTTATGTTTTTAAAATGAAGAGAGAGTTTTACAATATCATCTTGGTATTACTTAACTTAAAAGATTTAAAATGTTATCATCTTTACTTTAAATCAACCACTTATTAAACAAAGATTTCAATTAGATTATACTTCATAATTATCACCCATGAACCTTCCTATATACTAGTTCAACCATCGTTTCTTATAATCAAATTTTTTTTAATTTTTGTTAAGACAAATAAATTTTCAAAGATTTCAATCTAATAATCAAAACTTGTACTTATCCTATGGTGTTTCTTCAAAAATAAATCAAGATGATAAAAGGAAAATTTGTTTTGAGATTCTTTTTTTTAGAAATTTAGAGTTTTGGAAAGAAAATGAAAATTCAAAAATGCCATGAAAATTAAAAGAAATGAAGATTAGACTCCCCCCACACTTAATTTTGACTGTGTCCCCACAGTTAGTGCATGATATAATGAGTGTAACGGGGAAAGATATGTACATATTTACAAAAGAGGGTTGACATTTCTTACTAGACGTAGTATGGCTCATGAAGAATCATGAGCTCCTCCTCTTGATTACTTGGCAATTCCAAGAAAGGTTTCTAACGATGACCATTGACTTTGAAAATCTATCCATCCTTGAGGTTTTGTATTTCTATGGCACCGTGTGGAAAAACAGTTCTTACCACAAATGGTTCGTTCCATCTCAATTTTAGTTTCCCAGGGAATAAATGAAGTCTAGAGAAATATAAAAGAACTTTATGGTTTGGTGAAAACGTATTTCTTAGGATTGACTTGTCATGAAAAACTTTTGTTCTTCCTTTGTAAATTTACTCATTTTCATACGCGTCGTTTCTAATCTCTTCTAGTTCGTTGATTTGCAATTTTCTATTTTCACCGGCTTTCTCAAGATCAAAGTTTAAGTTCTTTATTGCCCACAATGCTTTGTGTTCGATTTCAACTGGTAAATGGCATGCTTTCCTGTAAACTAAACAAAATGGGGACATCCCAAGGTTAGTTTTAAAAAGCAGTACGGTAAGCCCAAAGCGCGTCGGTCAATTTCTGAGACCAATCTTTTCGATTTTTGTTAACCATTTTCTCCAAGATTTGTTCTATTTGACGATTTGAAACTTCAACTTAGCCATAAGTTTGAGGGTGATAGGGAGTGGATAACTTGTGGGTTATCGCATATTTCTTCATTAAAGTTTCAAAAGAATGATTGCAAAAATGGATGTCGTTATCACTTATTATTGTGCGAGGTGTTCCAAATCTCGAAAAGATGTTTTCTTTACGGAATTTCACAATAATTCTATGGTCATTGGTTTTACGCAGAACGGCTTCGACCCATTTCGAGATGTAATCAACAGCAATAGGAATATACAAATTTCCAAAAGAACTGGGAAAAAGTCCCATAAAGTCGATAACCCAAATATCAAAGATTTTGATCATAAGAATAGGGTTTAGAGGCATCATATTTCGTTGAGAAATTCTTCCAAGCATTGACATCGATCGTAAGTTTTACAAAATTCAAATGAGTCTTTGAAAAGAGTGGGCCAATAGAAACCACACTGAAGCAACTTTTCAGCAGTTTCTCGAGGACCGAAATGTCCACCGCACGCTTGATCGTGGCAAAACGAAAGAACGCTTCTGAATTCACAATCTGGAATGCATCGTCGAATGATTTGGTCTGGACAATACTTGAACAAGTATGGATCGTCCTAATCGAAATATTTCACTTGGGACACGAATTGGCATTTGTCCGGTTTGGACCAAGATGATGGTATTTCTTTAGAGACTAAGTAGTTCACTATATCAGCGTACCATGGATCGATAGAAATTGAAAGAATTTGTTCATCGGGGAAGTATTCATTGATTGGTAAAGGTGGTGGTGCATTGGGAAGACGAGACAAGGGATCAGCTATGACATTGTCGGATCCTTTTTTGTCTTTGATTGTAAGATCAAATTCTTATAGTAAAAGGATCCAATGAATTAAGTGAGATTTAGCGTCCTTTTTAGCGAAGAGATATCTAAGAGCAGAGTGGTCTATGTAGACAGTAATGTGTGAGCCTATCAGATATTGTCTGAATTTTTCAAGTGCGAAAACTACTGCTAGAAGCTCTTTTTCAATGGTTGTGTAGTTAAGTTAAGCATCGTTCAGAGTCATACTAGAGTAGTAGATAATGTGAAGGCTCTTGTTGATGCATTGTCCTACGACAACACCAACTGCAAATTTCAAAGCATCACACATTATTTCAAATGGAAGATCCCAATTCGATGAGAAAATTACTGGAGAAGAAACAAGTTCGTTTTTGAGACGTTCGAAAGAAGAGATACAATCAGAGTTAAAATTGAAAGGAACGTCTTTTCCAAGAAGAGTCGTAAGAGGCCAAGAAATCTTGCTAAAATATTTTACAAAGCGTTGATAAAAACCTGCGTGTCCAAGGAAAGAGCGAATTTCTTTAACAGGTTTGGGAATGGGTAGATTTGCAATGACATCAATTTTCGCTTTATCTACCTCAATGCCTTTATTTGAAATGACATGTCCAAGGACTATGCCTTGAGTGACCATAAAGTGGCATTTTTTCCAATTTAGCGCTAAGTGTTTATCCTTGCATCGTTTAAGAACCAATTCAAGACTGTGCAAGCACTCAGAAAAAGAATTTTCAAAGATTGAAAAATCGCCTATAAACACTTCAAGAAAAAGTTCGATCTTATCAGAAAAAATGCTGACCATGCATCTTTGAAAAGTAGCAGGAGCATTACAAAGGCCAAAAGGCAAACGTGAAAATAATGCCAAAGGACATGTGAAAATTGTCTTCACTTGATCTTCGGTGGGATTGTAATCTGGTTATAGCCGGAATAAACATCAAGAAAGCAATAGAATTCGTGGCCTGCTAAACGCTCGAGCATTTGGTCGATAAAAGGAAGAGGGTAGTGATCCTTCCGTGTTGTGGCATTTAATTTTCGATAGTCAATGAAACACACTAGCCGGTTTGAGTATGAGTTAGAATAAGTTCATTAGAATCGTTCTTGACAACAGTAAGTCCAGACTTCTTCAGTACAACATGAATTAGGCTAACCCATGAACTATCAGAGATTGGGTATATGATTCCGTTTTCAAGAAGTTTGATAATTTCTTCAGGAACCGCATCCTTCATTTGTGGGTTAAGCCTTCGTTGCGTGTCACGAATAAGCTTGGCGTTGTCAATTAAATGGTTGCGATTTTGAACAAGAGCGTGACTAATTCCCTTTATATCGGTGATCGACCATCCAATTTCTTCGTTGTTTTTGGACAGAATAGAAAGTAAGGAAGTTTCTTGATCAAAAGAGAGAGTTGCAGAAATTATGACAGGAAACGTTTCATTGTCACCTAAGTATGCGTATTTAAGGTGATCGAGAAGGGGTTTAAGGTCCAACCTCGGGGGTTGATCGATCAAAGTATTAGGTTGAGATTCGGACTCAACTGGAAGCGATTCAAAGGGGAGCGTGTATTCAACCTCGTTTGAGATTTCATGAAATAATCTTTCATACTCGGCCCTGCATTCATCGTTAAGGTCAACCGTCTCGTTTTCAAAGTTTTCATGAATGGCACTAACTTCCAACGTTTGGTCGCGTGGTTCATTCGATTGGTTTTCAAGATTGAAAATGTTAAGATCCAAAGTCATGTTTCCAAAAGAAATTTTCATCGAACTGTTGCGACAATTGATTAAGGCATTTGAGGTGGTTAAGAATGGTCTTCCCAATATCAAAGGGATTTGACTCGCAGGGTTGGTCATAGGTTGCGTTTCGAGAATGATAAAATCAACGGGGAATATGAATTTCCCTACTCTAATGAGCATGTCCTCAATTTCTCACATGGGCTTCTTAATGGAACGATCAGCGAATTGAAGCGTGACCTTTGTGGGTTTGAGCTCACCTAAGCCTAATTGTTCATACACATTATAGAATCAAATTGACACTTGCGAAAAAGTCTATCAAGCATTTGTTAATCGTCTTGTCTCCAATTGTACATGAGATCATGTGGCAGCCAGGATCTTTGTATTTAGCGGGCATGGATTGGGACAAGACTTCACTCAAAATGGCCGCTAAGAAGACTTTTTTGGGCACTTGAGTGCGTCCCTTTGGGTTACACAAGTCCTTAAGAAATTTAGCGTAAGTTGGGACTTGTTGAACGATGTCAAGAAGCGGGATGTTAACTTTCACTTGTTTAAAAATTTCAAATATCTTTTCCATTTATTCCGAGTGTTTCTTTGGTCGAAGATGATGTGGAAATGGAACACGATACTCAGTAGGTAGGTCTACTTGGGTAGAAGAAGAATTTTGATTGGCATTCGATTCGACGTTTGGCTCCATGTTCTATTTAGATTCGTTTGTTATTTTAGAAGTATCGAGAGGGGTTTCCGGTAAATTGTTTGAATTAACGACTTGATTATCGATTTTTTTATCGAAATGCAGAGTTACGATAACATTTCATTAGGTGACATTGCTATCTTGAACAACATGGGCGCTATTTGAATTCATATTTCGATTTCTGGGATTTGAAACAGGCTGGCTTGGGAATGTGCCTCGTTCGCGTTCACTTACAGACGTGGCTAGTTAACTCATTTGCATTTCATGTTTTGCAATTGACTGACTCGTGTTTGCATATATGAGGTCAACATAATTTTCAAATTATTGTTCAATTGAAGGCTTTGAGTGGTTGCTTTAGCCAATGTTTCAAGACTTTTCTCAAGTGAACTTAAACATTTATCGTCTTGGGGAGGGGGAGCAAAATTATTGTTTGATTGTTGCGATTGATTTTGAGACGGACCCGCAAAGTTTGGTTGGAAATGATTGGGTTGAAAGGGAGGAATCGAAGTATTATTGGGAAATTCTTGAAAATTAGGACGAACCACATTCGTGTTGGGATTGTTTTGGTTCCAGGCAAAATTCAGATGATTTCTTTAACGAGGACTGTACGTTGGAGAAAACGGGTCATTTTTAACCTTGTTGAAAGCGTTGAGTGTTTGACAGAATTAGGGCACTGATCGGCTATATGATTAGGATCGTTGCATTTATAACACATGGGTTGGGAAGTATTGTTCATTTGGTTTAATGAGAAAACGTTGTCGAATTTATTAATCATTGCGTCAATTTTAGCTTCCAAGGCCAAAGATGATCCAATCGAGTGTGTGCTCGATCGTGAGTAAATCACGTTCCCATTGGGACGATTTTTCGGCCAAGTTTTCAAGAAATTGCCAAGCATCGTCGTGATGTTGGATGAGAAAGTTGCCTTGGCACATTGATTCAAGCATCGTTCGTGAGCTTTTTTGAGTCCATCGTATAAGATTTTGCAAAGCGTCCATTTTTTGAAGTTATGGTGTGGATATTGTATAAAGAGCTCTTTAAATCTTTCAAAATATTTTTCGAATGGTTGTCCCCTGAATTGATGAAAATGTACGATCAGATTTTAGATGTTTTTTTCCAATGGGTAGAATATTTTTAAGAAAACTTTCACGAATTCTTCCCAAGTTTTAATCGAGTTTGATGGTAAGCCGTACAACAATTTTTCAGCATAATCTGTAAGAGCGAATGGGATTAATCGAAGTTTGATTCCGTCATCAAGAAGTTGTTGGAGTTACATGGTTGCGCAAACTTGTTTGAATTTCATCAAGAAAATGTATGGGTCATCATGCTCAAAATTGCCAAATTTTGGAAGCGTGGCAATATGGTTCGAGTGAATTTCGAAATGGTTACCCATTGGAGCGGGTAACGTGATGCAAGATGGAATAGAAACTCTATCGAGAAAGATTATATCCATAAGAGTTCGAGGGGCGTTCTCGTTTGCCATTTCAAGAGGATCGTTTGTTCGAGTTAAATGATTTGTAGAAGGGTCACGAGTCCAATGATTTTTAGAAGTGTTACAAATCCAAATACTCATGCACTAGCGAGAAAAATAAGGGAAGAGAAGGAAGTTAGAATCAAGTTTAGAGAAAGAAGCAATGTTTAGAAAATGAAGTGAGAAATTGCCTTTGGTTTTTTTTAAAGGAGGAAAAATATTTACCAAGAGAAATTTATTTTTCAAAAGAGAAATTTGATTTTTGTTTTGTTTTTTAGCTTTTCAAATTTTTTTTATATGTTTTTGTTTTTGTATTTTTTTTTGTTCATGAATTTTTAAATGTTTACAAAAAGGAGTTTTTGTTTTAGAAAATGCAAAATGGGAATTTGATTTTTGTTTTTGAATTTTAAAATTTTTTTCTTTTTTTTATATGTTTTTGAAAAGATTATGTATATATATTTTTGGAATTTTGTTTTTCTTAAAAAAAAAGAAACTTAAATTTTTTTTTGGACTTTTGATTTTGATTGAAAAATTTCAAAGGAAATGATTTAAAAGGATTTTCTGGATTTTTTTTAAATATACACTAAATTAAGTTAAATTTACAATTTTTTCTAGTTTGGATTTTCGATTTTTTTTCTTTTTTTTAAAATATGCATGAACTAATGCAACTAAATGAATGCAAAGGACTTAATTACAAATTTTATGTCCTTAGTGCTCCTAACCCAAAATTGTATAATCACACTTTATCTTAAATAAACAAAATATTTCTTAGCCAGGTAACGGGCAGGAGTTATTGGTGCACCACGAATCACCGTAGCAATGCAACCGAAGGTTTAAGTACATTCAGAGAATCAACCACAATAATATTTACGAATCACCATAATATTTATAAATGGGTATTGCTCTGTCGTAACCTAGACACCAAGAAATAAAATAGTTCAAAGAAGACAATTTTCAAGATATAATTAAGCCCTAGGGGAGTTCATGACTCCCTTAAGTCAAATGTCTAACCATTATTATTACTCAAGATTCTAAGATGAAATGAAATTTGTGGTCCAAGGAAGGGGTGATGAAATCACCCACCTTATGTGGATTGGGGTGTTGCCCTTAGAAAATTAAAATAAGATGAGATGAATGCAGAGCAAAAATTAAACGTGAATTAACAATGCAATTACATAGAACTTTTTTTTGTTTTTGAATTTTTGATATTTTTTTATGTATATAAATGTAAATGCAAGATAAACAAAAACTTGAGATGAGAGCAGATACTAGAGTGTGCAGATTACTAGCAATTTATTTTTAATTTTTTTAGTGGTAATTTTTCTTAGCAAGCAAAGCAAGCGAGCAATTTTAGCAGCAAATCATCTCCTTATCTGCTTTTGCAATCTTAAAATTTTATCAGCACTTGAAAATTGAAAACAACATAGAAAAATTGGAAACAAAGCAATTTTTTAAAAATAAGGATGGATAAAAACAAATTAAACAAAAGAAAACTAATTTAAAATTAATTTTTTTCCTTTTTAAGCGAAAGAAAATAATAGCAAATAGATTTTTTTTAAAGATGTGTGGAACTAAAAACAAATTGAAACAAACTAATTCAACAAAACAAAACTAATTAAGAGAAAATTTTTACTTGGCCTTCAAACTAAACCCGGCCCAAATGAAAAACAATTCAAACACCCCTAAATCAATTTATACCCAAATTTCACCTCCCCGTTCTCTCTTTAAAAATCGAAATAAAATAAAATGGCAAGGCAAACTTCAAAAAGAAAAAGAAAAATCGTGAAATCAAAGTTGATTGCAGTTCGAAGTCCAGTCATGAGTTTTCCTTCAGGATCAGGAGAGTGCGATTGGTGAGGTTGGTGGTCGAGGGGGATTTTCGATGGGTTGTTCGTGAGTTGTGATAATGGTTGGTGATGATTGGATTTTGGGGGAGTTGTCGAATTGGAGTCTGAAGGAGTATGTAGGGAGTTTGTGAAGTTGAAGTTGCATGAGTTTCTGGTTGTGGGGGATTGCGGTGAAGTCACGATCGATTTGGGGGTGATTTGAGGTCGCGAATGGTTGCAGTGGTGGGTTTGATGGTTTAGGTAATGGAAAATGGGAGTAGAGGGGATGCACAGAGTAACAGTTGATGGTGGGGGAGTTGACAAAGCAGTGTTTTAGGTGCTATGGTGGTAGTATGCAGTGTTGAAGTAGCTTTATGGTGATGTGAGTTTGGTGTTGTATGTTGTTGTTGAAAGTTTTTGTATGTGTGATGGTAGTATTGTTGAGAAGTGATATGAAAGAGGGATAATAGGCAGTAAGGATGGATTTGTATTTACTATGTATGGTATTGTATGTCAATGTAGATGTTTGAATGAAGTAACGATAGATGTTGAAGTGATAGGAGTTTGGAAAGTGGCTAGTGTAGCAGCAGTGAAAGGCCAGTGATGTTGAAGTAATTATGGTAATGATGTTGTGAAGGCCAATGAAAGGCAGGGGACGATCTGTTAAGGTGGTGATGGTTCGCAGACAAAAGATGGTGATGTTTTGGAGGTCTATTGTCATGACAGGTTGTTGGAGAGTGGCAATGTTGGTGCTAGATGTTGGAGACTTGCAAATTTGTTTGGAGTGATCAAGTGTTTGAGGAATTTGTGGATGTATGTAGTTGTATGTAACGGTGTATGGTGTAGTTTAGTGGTATATGTGAAGTGCATAGGCAGTAAGTATGCAAGTGGTTAGTTTGTGAGTGTGGATGTGCAGGGTGGAGGAACGTCTGATAGTAGTTGGTGGATGTTTTGTGAAGGGTAGAAGTGTTTCAATGGGTGGGTGATGGAAGTTATGAGTGTTTTGGCAAGTTGTGACAGCAAATTGATGGTAAGAGGGAATGGAAGTGGTCAGATGTACTGGGTCAATGGAAGAGTTTAGGCAGTAAGGTGGTGAAGTAATTAGGCAGAGCAATGTAAGGCAGCAGTCTTGTGCAGGGGAAAAAAACTGGAACTGTTTGTAAATCAAAATAAATGTTGTAAAATCAAAGCAACTATTGGAAATGTAAATGTAAAAAGGAAATGAAATATATATATATATAAGTATGTATATTTTGTTTTGAAATTGCGATTGCTCTCTTTATATATATATATAAGTATGTATATTTTGTTTTGAAATTGCGATTGCTCTCTTTATATATATATATATAATGCAAATGTTAAGGAAACTAGAACAACAACAAGCACCAAATCAAATGAAAACAAAATCACACAAACACACAACACAAATTTATTTTAAATGCAAGTTAACACATAAAACAAACACATAATAAAATCAAACAAAAATAATTCGAAGAATAGAAATAAAAATCAAATTAATTCCTCGGCAACGGCGCCAAAAACTTGTTTAACAACTAATTTGAATTAGAAAATAGCAGATAAATTTTAATTAAAAATTAATCGCAAGTGCATGGTGTACAATTTTAGTACGTGGTGAGTACGGGTCGATCCGTGGGGAATTACATAGATTTTAAAATTTCTATTCAACCAAATTAAACCAAGATTTTAAGTTGTGATTAGCTAAAAAAGTAAAACAAAAAGCTAGAACAAAAGTGATTGAAAATATGAGATTAGAAAACAATTTAGAGGAAAATACACTCTCATATTTTTACATAAATCAACACAAAAATAATCTATGATCTCTATTTTGATCTTAAGTGGAATTAGTGACGTATTTATCATAAGTATGGTTTATTATGTTATTTATTAACATAACTTAACCATCAAACTATAATAAAACAACCAAAGCCACTTATCAATTCTTATGAAAATGAAGTCAAAGCAAAAGTTATTTTAAGTATGATCTATTTACTACTGTATTTAGTAACATAGGTCATCAAATTTTGTTTCTACCTTAATTCATAATCAAAAATCAATTAGTAAAACGATGATGTAAATTGTGTTTATGTTTGAATAAGAATAGCCTATTTGTAAATACAACATAGGCTATCAAATTTATTTTTATAAACTTACATCAACATTCACTTTTCATGAAGCATGAAAGAGACTATAAATCATAAATTATGCTGAATTTACATAATTTTAGAGAGCTTCATTACCCCTAAATTGAAGCGGTTTAGCTACTCATTTGTGTTATCATATCAACACATGTAAATTTCAACATTTAAAAGCAAGCAAAATGAAAGCTAATTAGAATAAAAAAAGAATTAAACTACTTGCATGAAAAATAAAACTAAGCTACTAACATGAAATGAAAGAGCATGTAAATAAAAATAAACACGAAAATAAAATAAGAACAAGGAAGAAGTAAAAGAACAAGAGGCTTAGGAAGCTATTTTTATTCCATATAACTTCGAGGCTACAACTTGCATGCTAATAAATTAAGTGATTAAAAAGAAAATCCATTACATGAACATAAGAGGGCTATTTATACATGCACAAAACCCTAATCCATATTTTAAGGGGCTTCCAAAAATACCCCTTAGGAATGTGGCCACAAAGTAATCATTAGTCTCTAATTAATCCATCATCAAGTATGCATGTAACTTTAACCTCCACTAACTTGTGCATTAGCTCCTAATTGTACATTAAGGTAAGTGGGTATGTAGGGTCCTCCGTGATGCATGAATTTGAATTATTTCCATCTTCATTCCTTTATTTTCGTCCTTGTGCATGCATATTTTCGTGAGAACATCTTCTTATTTCCATCCAAAATTCCTATAATTAAAAAGAAAATGTGAAAATAAATATTCTCAAAATTAATATATGCACAAAACTACCATTTTACCCCCAAATTCATATGATGACTTGAAAGCATTTTTGAGATTTTGTTTTAAACATGTAAAAATACCCAATTATGACATTTATTTAAATAAAAAATAGATTAAATATGGATGTAAATATATGCACATTTACATGCACATCAAATATGCTGAAAATTTCGCTAGATTCTGCACATGCCTCACGGTGTTTTCAGGCTTCACCAGCATGTCGTCTGCATAAACTTCCATGGACCAACCGATCTGTTCAGAGAATATATGGTTGGTAAAAAGCAGATAGGTGGCGTCCACATTTCCTAAACCAAAAGGCATGTCATGGTAGTAGTGCAGGCTGGCATTTGTGGTAACAGTGGCATGCTCTTAGTCTAGGCCATACATGGTAGTCTGATTGCACCCGAAATAGTCATCCATGGAGGTGAGGAGATAATGACCACTAGTTGCATCTACAAGCTGAGTGCAACAAGAGAAAACTATCGTTGGGGCAGAATTTACTGAGGTCGGAGAGGTCAATTTAAGTGCTCCAAGTCTCATTTGTTTTTCTGACCAGTACTGGCTTAGCTACCTAGACTAAATATTTTTCCTTCTGAATGAAGCCATTGGCTAAGAGCTTCTCTACCTTTTTCTCAAGGGTCCGTACCTTTTTGGTTGAGCGGTTAGCAGTTTTGACAAACAAGAATTGCCATTGAATCAATATTGTGTGCCTGGCAAATGATCATTGATCAGTATCGGTCATTGTTAGTGTGCTCCTATGCGAAGACATCTTAACTCTGCCATAAAAACTTAATCAGATCCTCCCTTACTTTTGAGCTAAGCTCTATGTTGATTTGAACTACTTTACTGGGATCAACACAGTCTATAGATATTGACTCCAAGGGAATTGCTTACACGCCTTCAATGCTTAAGTCGTCCATGCAAGTGTCTAAAAATTCATTATCTAGATCTGAGCTTGTTTCATAATCACATTGGTCTAGCATGTAAATCATGCATTCTATGATATCCTCAGTCGGGGCAAATGTCCATGCTCAAGTCGGGGTGATGATGTTCCCCTATCTCTCACCGATGAGTCTATCAACTGTGAGAGGATATAGTTTGCTCTACTAGATGTTCCCACTTGCCAATAAGGAGCGACCTGCTCATTCCATGTTGTGTAGCTCTCTAGTACTTTAGGCAATAGCCAAGGATATAGTATTCCTGCCATCCAGTCTTCATTGTGGCTGACGTTCCCGGCATGACCCTAAGCACTGTTGGGCTCAAGGATACTCATGGGTGACATGAAGCCAGTTGATGCAGCTTAGATGTCGAGGACGGTCCCAATATGACACTGAGCATTGCTTGGCTCAAGGGTACTCTCAGATGACATACCTTCGGTAGTTGTTCCATCAATAACAAGGACAGTCCCAACATGACACTGTAAGCTGTTCGACTTGAGGGTACTCACTGGTGACATGTCATTGATTGTCACAGCTTGTTCAGGTGGACTGTTGCTTGTGGGAGGAGTTGATGTTGATACTTTAGAATCGTGGGTGGACCGGGCATAAACCAAAGTGTTGACCATCTCGATGGATCTCTCGATTCACTCGTTGTTGAGTGTTGCTAGCTCTTGTTGAAGCATGACAACACACTACTTTTCCTATTTGAGGGAGGTTCCATAACACTCCCTAGCCTTTTGTTGATTGCATTGAATCTCACCAATCCAGCCATGTACAGGGAACTTCATGACGGTTGGTTGTAGGAGACAACGACATCTAATTTAGTACGTGCTAGTCGTCCTATCAAAATATTGTATGCAGTGAGGCACTCAACAAATACAAAGTCTACTTGGATCTTTATTGTAAAGGATTTTGGTCAAATGTTGTCATATGTGAGGTGGTACCCATCAGAACAATGCCCATACCCCTGAAATCATAAACTGGCAAGGCGTAGGGTGCAAGGCTAGAAGCAGGAAGCTCAAAAGCTTCAAAAATATGTTTGAACATAAAGTTGACTTAGCTGCCTTCGTCCATGAAGGCTCGATGAACATTTGAATTAGCCATTGCAAAAGTAATGACCATACGACCATGATGGGATGCGACTTCCTCTCGGTCCTCCACAATGAAAGTGATGGCCCGATCAGATTCCAACCTCGGTGCTCTGGACACTCGGTGCTTTGAGAAATATACCTAGCCGGCAGAACCCACTTTCCCCTGATACCATGACTCTGCTCCCTTATAGTTGCCAGCCATAGGCGGGCCTCTACGTACAGTCGAAATCTCAATGATTGTTGCAATGTTGTTGGGTTGCTAAGGCAGAGTCGGCTGGTTATCGCTGTTGTTACTTTGTTCTACTCAATTACGAACAAACTCTAGAAGGATCATTTCATGGATAAGACTTTCAGTTTCATCAATGAGCACCAAGCAATCATTAGTGGCACAACCACTAATTTGGTGAAATTAGCGGTATTTGCTATTGCATGATGATCTTCCCTACTATTGTCTCTGATTGTGTGTGGTCTTTGAAACTGCACCGATCCCAATCATGAGATATATTATTTCCATATCCCTGTTTAAATCGGCATAATTAGCATACCTGGACCTAAATCTGAATGTCGACATCAGCTTGCATTTTGGTGTCGGTTTGCCGACTATTAGGTCAACGGATTGGTGTACTATTAGGTCAACATTTTGGTGTCGGTTTGCAAGGACCTGGTTGGATGGTACGTCATGTTTTAGTGTCACTATTAGAAAGATCAACACCTTCCATTCTCATTACACCATTATCCCGCTGATATAAGTTAGTCAAGGATGCAGCCAACTTCTTTTGTATCTCTCTCTATATTATAAACTTATACTAAACCCTTGAGCAGAGGGCCAAAACCAGGCTGTTCATCTCAGCACCGTAGCCCGGGTGGACTCCCTATTAAAGAAGTTGACGTATGACCGTAAGTTTTTAGTTAGCCCTTATCTGATGTTACCTAGCTCATTAGACATTATAACATGGGTTTTAGAAGTGAAGAACCTAGTCTTGAAATCTACACATACCTATGCCCTAGAGTTAATGTTGCCTGATTGCATATGCAAGAACCAGTGGGAGGCCAATCCTGTGAGAGAGGATGGAAAATGTAGGCATTTTGCTGGGTTGGAAAGTTGACTGACAAAGGCAATTAAGTTAAACACGACAATGCGATCAAATGCATCGGAACTCCCATCATACTCTTCAATAGGTGGAAACGCATACAATCCGTGAATGTAAGTATTCAATATTTTCTTAAAAATGGTTCGTCAATCTCATTATCTAAAAATGCACCGTCCCTGGTATTTAACGCTTGCATTCTGTTGAGCTGTTGACGAAGGATGTTCATTTCCTCCCTAAGGCCAACATCTGCTTATTGTGGGATGGTCTAGCCAACTACCGGCTGTGGGATCAACTGACACCTTGGTGAAGTGGGGGATTGATGGCGGGAAGGGGAGTAATGACAACGATGACAAAATGGAGTGGAAGATCTCCTCTTCCTGTGCACAAAGGGCACTGTGAGTGACCAGCCTGCCCTTCCTTTGACCTATTCCTCGCCACACACCTATGAGATTTCGAATGTGTTGTGGAAGCCCCATGCTCCCTACCAACGGTTGGAGCACAACCATTAAGAAGTTCAAAAGAAGACTTTTGTAGTTGTTCAAATGCATATAGTGGCGTCATTGAAGGGGAATGGCGATGTCTTAGCTCTTTGAGTTTGACCATAAATGAAGCAATATCAACATGGCTTGGTATGTGCACAACATACCTCCATGGATGAGCATGAACATCCATAAGTGGGGTTTCAGGCATCACTTTATCCTAGGCCTTGGTAGTGTTCATAAGGTCACAGGCATTGGGAAGGGCAGGTGGGTGAACATGCAGGTTGACAAGTTTGACTGTAGGAGGAGCCGATGGATAGTTTTCAGTATCCTAGGCATCCAACCATGTCCTTAGACTTTGATCTTCGCAGACCAAAATGCCCACATTTATTAATTGTTACAACACGGTATGCTACATATCATTGATAAGCCTCAAAATGAAAAAGACACACCAGCGTGTTGAGTCAAGATTTTTATATAGTTTTGATTTCTGACAAAGGGATAAACCGTGATCGACAAAAAGAAGTCATTCATTGAGACACAACGAGCTTCATACGTTAGAGGTTGATTATTTGGTATGTTAGTAGTATTAGTGATGTTAAAATCTATCCTCAAAATAATCATGCATCTCAAAAGAATCGATGTATAAACGTTTTGGATGACATTGCACATTCACTGTGCAATTTAACAGGGACCGGTCGACCGGTCCAAAACCAGGCGGTCGACCGTTCCTGTGTAAATTGCACAATGAACGTGCACACATGCACATAACGTCTATATATTTGAAATTTTGTCTACTGGTCATTTTTGACCTGTCGACCGTTTTTAAACAGAAAGCAACCTCTCCCAAAAGACACCTCTTTCTTCAATGGTTGCTTCTCTTACCTTTCATCAATGATCACATCTGTTAATGGCTACTCTTCACAAAGAGTTACAACCATTTATTCTCTATATAAACATATCTAAATCATTGATTGAAATACAACAATTCTATGCTTTAAAATTCTGATCTTAATTTCTAAATACTCCTGCATTCTAAAAAGCTCTCTACTTCAAATTGCTTATTGAATCATTGAAATTATTTCATATCTTTTGATTCAAATAAGTAATATACTTCCTTCAATCTTCACAAACATCA
This sequence comes from Allium fistulosum, assembly GCA_030737815.1. NCBI lineage: Eukaryota > Viridiplantae > Streptophyta > Magnoliopsida > Asparagales > Amaryllidaceae > Allium > Allium fistulosum. Next base: position 458,116,793 of record CM060901.1, read on the forward strand.
TTCACATATTTTGAGGATAAGATTATAGGAAGGGTGTACTACAAGTGACAAATCCGTGTTATCAAGAGCACAAGTTGTCAACGACAATTGTATTTATTTTTGTTGAAGTCCTCGGTGTTGTAAGAGGCACGAAATCCCGTTCGGCTGTTCGGGTGTTATAAACCTGTTCCTCCGGGTGAAGCGAGGTAGTTGGTAGTGAAATCCAGATAGAAGTCTGCGACTGGACGTAGGACGGGAGGTCCGAACCAGTATAAAAATCTCTGGTGTGATTTTTACAATTTACTGCATTTACTATTCTATATCTTGGAATTGCTATATAGTTAGTTTATTGAATATTTACTTGTATAGCAATTGTAAATAACTTTCCGCATATATTAGTCCATATTACACGATCCGTAATTAGTGTGCACAAGCGTACACACTTTCATAGCGATGGTATTTCCATTGGTTCCATGCTCATTGGAGTTGTTACCTTCAACTTCAGGAACTAGGTCCACAGTAACAAGTCGGGTCAGATTTTTGTAAAGAAGAAAAGTGATGAAAGGGGAGAGCTTTATGGGGAGGGTCTCCTTCTAGTGCTAAAATGTTAAATAGAGAATTAGCCAACCTCGTAAATAGCCTAATGCACCATAAAAGAAATTGTTACTTGCACTAGGATTTAAAATGTAAAATGATGAAGAAACCAAGCAAATAGAAGTAAATGACACCAAATATAGAGTGGTTCGATAAGACTGGCTACGTCCACTATGAAGTTTTCTTACTATATTTCTTTCTTACAAATATAAAAAATTATAGGATAATACTAAGAAAAAAGCATTTAAAACTAAAAAGGTAGTTAAGCTTAAGTACTTAGGGCCTTAATTTGTTGTAAGGAGAGCTCTAAAAAGGAGATAATAGCATGAATTCTAATATTCTCCAACTCCTTTGAAGTGGTAATGTATGAGGTATAAATATTGGCTGAAATGGATGATGAATAGCTAAAATTGCATAGTAAAACAGGCAGGAAGCATGCTTGGCCATTGATCTGGTGCCATGGGCTTATGGTAGACATCGGTTATGGAGAAAGGAATATGTTGCTGAGAAGCATACCAATTGTTCTTCTATACTATGCATGGACTTTGCATTTAATGTACATTAAATGCCGATGACAAGCTATAGGAGTAGGCATGCTTCTGGCCACTATGCTATAGTACCTTGTATAGTTGATTGTATGAATTGTCATTCAATTTTGCATGTCTATGTGGCATGGCAAACGAGGGACTCTAGCTAGGCTGTAGATGATACCAAAAGTTGAATGCCGCTACGGACCAAGGTGCAAAGAATGTGTCAAGCTAGCTATGATATGATAGGATGTGGTGATGTTGCGCTAAAGACGGGTCATGTTTTACCCGACCTTGATAGATGAATTAGCTGTTAAATTCATCTTGAGTCGTGCTAGCCCGCTGTGGAGCTGGTCTAGATGGGTTGGCCTGGAGCTAGACTGAATGCAGACCGCCATGAGCAGGCTGGTTTCTTAATGCTCGTTCTTTCTATGGAGAGGACAGGTGCTAAGGATCAAATTATAAGAGAGGTACCATGTCAACTATGAGATGACGAGACATGCTGCTTAAGAACCATCGAAGGCGACTATGATGAAGCCAAGCCGAAGACGGGTCATGCTTGAGCTAGTCTTGTCTAATGAGCTAGCTGGCAATTGACTTTGAGTGATACTGAGTAAGCGGGTTGACCTAAAGCCATATTGAATGTGTGCCAGCATGAGAGGGTTGGTCGTAGGTGAATGGAGTTGGTGTGGACTGGACTAGGTAGTGCTTAGTTTTCTTGTCCTTTTTCAATAAGTTGGTTATTGAGGCTTCTTAGGGAGAGCCGACTGAACATCGATTTGAAGTGCTACTGAGTGGATAGCGTAGTTTGTGGCCAGCTTGATTTTAGGCCGATATGAGTGTACCGGTCAAAGATTAGTTAGGCCGGCCTTGACTGGGTTAGGCTAGGCTTTAATCGGCTTGCTGATTACTTGTGAGAAAATAGAGCTATAATATCAAATAAACCAAATTAGATTAATATATCTCTTATATATAAATGTAGTAAAAACTAGACAATAATAAGTATTATATACATGGATATCAAATTTTATAGAGTTAAGGAGTATTTTCTAGGGGTAATTATTTGAATTGATTTCTTGAACATAAATACTTAACTCTTATAGTGATTCTTGTTCAAAATAAAAGTATTTTTTTGGTTTTATTTCTACTATATGTTACCATGATATATTATGGGTAATGCTATGAGTATATTAAGACATACAATTAGAAATCCCTAGGAAAAGAGATTAGTCAATTATAGTTGCGAATAGGGTTGTCAATTTCTAGCACGACCCGAAACATAACTCGAAGATTACACGGAAATTAGCAGGTAACTCGATCCGTTTAAGTGGGTGGGTCATTTTCAAGTCAACTTGAATTTCACCCGTTTATAAACGGGTGGGTTTTGGGTTGACCCATGAACCTGAATTTGACCAGTTTATAACCCATTAATACTTATATGGGTTGACCCCACCCAATTATAACCCAACCCGAGCCGTGAACCCGAATTTTACACATTTATAACCCGTCTATAACAGGTTTATAACTCATTTATACCTTATAAAGGTTGACCCGACCCATTTACGACCTGACCCAACCCGTTTATAATCGGGTTACACATGTCGGGTCATGTCAACCCATTTACAATCGAGTCGGGTTCATGTTGAGCTATTTCTGACCTATTTAATAAACAGGCTGACCCAACCCATTTAAAATCAACCTGAACCCGACTTGACCCGACCCGAACCTGACTTGACCCATTGACAACCCTAGTTGCGAATGAGTTGATAACCATGAGTGTTAGATCAAATCATAAAAAACCTTATCCTTAAATATTCCTAGTCGAGGTACAGTGTGAAAGAAACCGTTGAGACTAGTGTACATAAAGCTCTTCATAGGATAGATGATGAATTACTCATGATTGTCAATGGTACCACGAAGTTATGTACATGTAACTATTTGAAACAGTTGCAGAATAGATTCACCAAGAGTCCTTTCTAGGATAGTGCACTTAAGTCAATTAGAGAATCTCACATGACAACATATAGTGGTTTTACGACTTGAGGGTACTATGGATCTTTTACATGAACGCCTTTGTAACACCCCGCCTCTACACCCATAACACCAAAGGGTATTAATAGGTAATACTATATGATAATATAAAGAATAAGGCAATATTAGGTTGTCATACATGAATATTCCCTTGCGCTAACACCAGCACATATTTAAAATAGCATATAATACCCATGCATACTTGGTATCAGCAGAAAGAAATAAACACGTATATTACTAGGATAGAATAAAACACAATATAAAACAAGAAATATAGCACATAGAGTCATCAACGCAGCGATGATATATGATAAATTACATATACATGTACAAGTGGGTCTATATAAAAAGAATCAATAAGCATTATCTCTCAAATAAATACAAGATAACTCCAACATGAACAATCCAATATCATATACACACATGAGACCTAATAATATATAACGATACACAGTACTGCTAATAACCTAGCCTCCAACTAAGCCTAACAATTACAAGCTGATCTCTTCGTCCTCGAACTTGAAATGTCTCAAATTGACTCGAGTATTGTACAAATAACACATGGGTCATACTATGTCTAGAATGTATATGTCAATATATAATAACAACTGGCATGGTGCACATAAGTATATTACAAATAACATAATCCATGACATCCAAAAATGTGCACATAAAATGTCATCCACCAAAATGAATAATCAATCATCACATCAAATAGAATAAGCATAAGATGGGTGAAACGTCAGCCAACAATCAATCTAACAACTACAACAATGTATAATGTACATCTCGATCACCGGCCCTAGTGAGAGAAAATAACTCTTGACCGCATGGCTCTAAGAGATATAAAAATAAAATATAGGTAGACTCATAATATAACATATAAACATAGCATAACATATAATTAAACAAAAAGATTTATATTGACCGAAAGCTCTAATGAGAGAAAGTACCCTCGACTGAAAGCCTTAAAGGATATTCAAATATGTAGTAAAATAATAGATCTCTCAACATGAGGCTCTAAGAGAGGATGACAAACTAGTACATAGCAAGTCTTCAATGTCATAGATAGAAGACACGCTGCTGTCTTAGTTAGGCTATCTCAAAGGAGAAACGAGCATGCAGTTAGTCTCTAATGTCAAATAATCATCATCTTTCATGAGGTGATAATCATCAAATATTATTAGTCTTTGGATCTACCTAAGTCACCCAGATGGGAGACCGATACACCGTAGCACTTCTCTAGGAAATGTAATGACCACAGCCCATTTCCTATAATCCCTTAGTTACTCCCAGAAATGTAACACTTATACCCATCCCATGTCATAAACACACTACAAATCTACATTCTGCAATGGTTACAACTACTACTTGCCCTTGGTAATGGACTATTGGTCCTTAAGTGACATCCGAGAAATGGCTCTAATGAGAGTAATGACTCTTTGCCTTCAAACTTAACAAAGTGACATCACGAATCTGGGGCATGATCCTGCAATCAGGACCACTGGAATGGATACTAGCCTATTTAGTGGTTCCAAATCACGTGCTCTCCATAGTGGCATGAACACTATGATGTAGATTCCTAATAACTACTCTTGGCTCTAGAATTCCTAATGAGAGCCTCTCAATATAATAAATCCTCGAGTCTTAAGAGTAAATAATAATACTCGACTAGTTAGTTCTTAGAGGATAAATCAATAGGTTCCAACATGTAACGACCCGCAAAGTTTAATGGTTTTAAAAGTATATTTAACTGGAAATTTGTGAAATTTTAAACAATAAAATTTGAAAATAAAAATTTACTATTTGGAATACGTCTATTTTAATATAGCAACTGGTAAATTTTCATCTGATAATATTGAAGTTTATTTTCCTGTGAAATTTTATTTCAAATCAAACCGGTTAATAAAAGTGAATTTAAAAGTTTTCCGAAACCAAAATATGTCAACAGGAGGAAATTTATTCAGATCATTCTGAATCAGACTGCGAAATTCGTTTTTCAAAATTTGGACTTCTACTGCTCCGTTTATCTTATTTCTGGTAAAATAGCAGCATTTCTGGTACCGATTATCGACTTTCGACCGGATGATCGTAACACTAGTATCTGTATACTGTTTTGATCGTCACGTCGTGCTGATCTCTGCAGTATATTTATTTCTGTATTTTGAAGTTCGGTACGCGACAGCAACAATAAAACTGTTCGTTGTAACGGTACCGTAAATTTTGACTTTTAACTTTCTTTTATTGCTTCCTTCGGTTTCAAAATTTGAAACACACGGGCTGGACCACAGTATTTATTGCTTTAATAAATATTGTAGAATTCAATGGTCCGCCGTTACATCATTTCAATTCACTTTAATTGGTACGTTTCTCTCTACTTTTTCTATCTGTTCATTTCGGTGCTTCATAAAAGAAATTTTAATAATTTAAAACGAAACTTTACTTCCTCATATTTCTCCTCCCCTCCCTTGGCCTTCATAAGTTTTTCCTTTAAGCCACTGTCATTTTTCTTCCCCTCATAATTCTTTCTCCCCTTCCTCTGTCTGGACGCGTGCAAGCCCGCATCACCACCTCTTTCATCACTTTCCACCTACCCCGAAGCCCACGTGTCACCTCTCACACTCACAGCAGCCCTACTCGGCCTCATCTCCTTCCACCCCTCAGCCGCGACCTCCGACCTCACTGCCTCCTTCCTCTGCCCTTCACTCCAACCACGTGGCCGAGCGTGCAACCCAATCATCTCCGGCCTCTCCATCCATCGCCACCACATGAACTTTGTTCCTCCGTCCAAGCCCACCGACCCAACAGCTTGCCTACCTCTCGACCTTGTTTGCCGAGATCGCCACCTCCTCGACTTTCCCTAACCCGCGTGAGCCACCCCACTGTGCTCGACCCCATCTATTCTTCCTTATGTATTATATAATAGGTAAGTATTGATATGCATATTGGGTTTACGTATTTTACTAAATAAGTTGTTATATATGAAGTTATAGTTTGGTAAGTTGTATAGTATATAGATTTTATTAATGAAAGCTTTGTTTACTGTACATTAGTTATAATAGTTATAGTTTATACTTTATATATAGATTTTGATTCTTTTAAAACGTGTATGTACAGTCTGTATATATTAGTTACATTTTGAAAATGTTTGATCTGGCATTTCTTTTAGTCATGGTTTTAAGTCTATATATAGTTTTTCGTTCACAGTCTTGGGTTAACACGTCTTTATACGTGTATATGTTTATAAGTATTATAAAGCTTATCAAGCTTGGTTTATTTTAAATGGATAAGACAGTTTTAAAGTATATATATATTAACAAGTTAAGTTGATAATATTTTTAAAATCTGGATTCCAGGGATATAACATGTATATATAGTTATAAGTGGTGTTTATGTTTATATTTTGTTGCATACATATTCTTTTGCTCGGGCTCGGGCCAGCATGTATAAGTTGGGTTTTATATTGTTTTTGGCTTTGATGTATGTAGCCTCTATATTAGTTTATATATATAGTATACATAAGTTTGGGTTTTGATAAATATGCAGAGCTTTTATTTAATTATGTTTAGATTTAGTAATTTTTGGAAAATATATATATATACTATTTTAAATTTTGAAATATATACAGATTCAAATTTAAGGTTCATATATATATATATATTGTTGTTTTAGGTAGTATATATGTTAAGTGATATGTTTGTATATCTATATTAGTATTTATTTCAAATCATATATTATGTATATATGTTAAATTTTTGTATGTATTTTGATTTAAACGATGATTTTGAAATACTTATAATTAATTTAATACATGTTGAATTTAGTATATAATTTATATATGTATATAGTTATATATAGTTATCTGTATATAAATTCACTTTACCAATTATCTTCATCAATCCGGTTTGATTTGATTTCCTCTATTCAAACTATCAGATTTGTTCGTCGAATCGTATCCCTCTAGCTTTGATCGGAAGTCGTGCTTGCATTTCGTAACTCAATCTCATTGTCTATTCTATCTAGTCTCGAAAGGTGAGCAATCACTCACGATTAACGTTCTTTTATTATTTAAATTTGATTTCAATTGAAATAGCAATTGAAATATGCTGCTGTAGTTATTTACATTGTTATATATGCTATTATTTATAACTGTTCACTTGTGACATCTGACACCAGTATCTAGTATTATATGCCTGTTATTACTATTATTTGTATCTGTTCACCTGTGACATCTGACACCAGTATCTAGTATTATATGCCTGTTATTACTATTATTTGTATCTGTCACCTGTGACATCTGACACCAGTATCTAGTATTATATGCCTGTTATTTCTATTATTTGTATCTGTTCACCTGTGACATCTGACACCAGTATCTAGTATTATATGCCTGTTATTACTATTATTTATATCTGTTCACCTGTGACGTCTGACACCCGTATCTGTTATTTATACTGATGATATATGCCTGCTGTTATATTTTTTGTATCTGTTATCACTCTGCAAGTTTCCTGTTAGTATAGAATTCACTATGGGTTGAAATGATACATACCCGAACGGACTTTAGAATAGGAGAATTTCGTTATGGGTTGAAATGATAAACCCAAGCGATTTTCATTTGAATTGAAATTGGGATTACGGGTCGAAATGATATCTACCCGTATATATTTAAATTTCGGATTGAAATGATAAATATCTGTATCACTTAACCATATGATAAATATATATACAGACACCGTTGGTCCATATATATAAATATTTTAAAAATGAATTCTATGGTTTTGGAAAGAAATATATGGTTTTAAATAAATGTTGAGCCTTAAATTATTATATATAAATGGGAATGATTGATTTAAATACATATAATATGTTGAGTATTTAAAATATATTTCAAAATAGATTTTGGTAATAATTTGAATAAGTTAAGGTTAGAAAGATAATTTGAATTTAGTTGAAATTGTATTCAATAAAGAATTTGATTTAATTAAACCGATTTGAAACTTATTGAAATTAAGATGTAAGATATGATTTATAACTTGAGTTTGATTCATAAGTAATCTAATGAATATTTCTTGTTTAAATAAAGTTTAAGGAAATATTTAGTAAAAATGTAATTTAAGGCTAGTTAAATGGTATTGAATTTATTAAGTGAATATTCCCTGATTAAATAATAATGAAGCTAAATCAAGAGCTATATGAAACTGTTAAATCTAACTTTGGAAAATGTTGAGTATTAAAGCTTTGAAATATATTGAAAAATAAATGGTATATTTAGAACTGAATTAAATTGATGAATTGAGCTTGAATAAATTTGAATTTGGAATTTGAAGTTGATTTGAATCGATTTGCCAGACTTGAGGAAATTAAATACTTTGATTTTAAATTATTTAACCTATATATATATATACTAATTTGGAAAATAGATATATTTGAAATGAAATGATATTTTGGTTTTGAAGTATAAATTAATTTGGAATGACCACGGTGTTATAGTGTATATTTCCACCTCGTAGATAGTTCTGAAGATCCTTAGAGGATGGTTATCCCAAACATCCTTTAAGTTACTTGTATTTCAGTTGGTATTTCACTTGAGTTGGATTTATTGATATAAGAATGTTAATCCTGACTCGAGTGTTTTGTGTTTTGCTTTACGCTCGGGTCAGACCGAGTGATACATCATTTGAGACTCACCTTTGGAGTTTGGAGCTTCCTTTGGAGATCCAACTTTTGATTCAGCTTCCAGCCTTCCAGTTGATTCGTTCACAGAAGTCATCCGTTTGGATTGGAGACTTCACTGTATTTGAGATATTCTGTTGTATTTTATTTTAACTCTGATGTTTATATAGTAGCTTCATGAACTACTCTTTTATCCATTCCGCTGCGTATTATTGTATTACTCTGTGTCTGTGATTCTGTGATTGATTTATTTACTGCATATGCTGAGTTTTGCAAAATTTAAATTAACAATCTGATATTTTGAATTATTCAAGTTAGACATGTGTGGATTTATTGTCGATTTGAATGGTCCAAAATAGCGGGTCGTTACAGTTGGTATCAGAGCTTTGGCTCTAGGCAAACTTAGCATATATAGTAAATTTATTTACAGAATCACTTTCGTTCGAGTTTAATCTCTTCCTTTTGACTCGATTTCCTTTGAACTTTGGAACGTTCCCTACGGTTCTAAAATTCATTCTTGTCTTTCTCTATTGGTATTCTTTTGATTCTGGAGTATCCTATAACTCCACTTCGAATGATCTCTGTAAGAATAGGCGATCCCGCCAATCTTTGAATGTTGTGTAAAGGGTGAAACTCCTTCACAATTGGCATTGATTCACCGGAGATTTCTATATCTTTGGTTTAGATGCCGCTAGCTCTTGCGATCGAATGTTGGTTTTTCTGGGAATTCTGCATCGATCTTGTTCTTGAAGTCACGGTTGACCCGGTTAAGGTCGCCCGCGATTTATATAAGTGTATTCATCTTCTATTTTGAAATTTAATTATCTCATCTTCGTTCGAGCTTATCTTCGAATCATAATTCTATTTGATTAAGAGTTCCTCTAAATTGAATCTCTATCTTTGTTTTGAAATCCATTCTGGAATCATCCTTTTGAAAAATCGGGTTTATTCGTATTTTAGAAATTGTTTTATATATCAAAATTATTATATTCTATATATAAAAGTGAAATGTTTTCGATAAAGATTATAAACTCTTTTTAAATAAGAATTTGAGGTTTCGAAAGGATTTGTAATTTTGAAAAAAAAATATTTATATAAGGAATTTGATTTATCTAAAAATGATTTATAACTGAAGGATTTTAAATTTGAAATTCGAGAATTGAACCCCGGTGTTTTGAAATTGGTTTTAAGATTTTGAAATATATAATAATAATGTGATTTAAAAGTATTTTCCGAATAAGAAATGTTCAAATGATTTTAATAAGTTTCGAATGATTTCGAAGAAATTTCAAAAGAAGTTTGAGAAAATAGAAGTCCAGAACTCACTTATGTCACTGGAAAATAATTTCGGTGATGAGTGCACGCATCATCGACATTGATTTTCGAGTTTCAGAGTGAGGGATAGGCCACTTCAGTAGCATTGCTACGCGAGTGATTTTGTGAAACTGAATTTTGATTTTAAATTCCAAAGTATGATTTGATATTCGGAAGATATATGTATATATATACTTGAAATGATTTGAAGTAAGACGGTGTTCAGTCCTTGTGTTTCGAATTTGATATAAACCTATCTTTTGAAATTGATTTACTGATTTGTTGTTAATTTCCAACTCGTGAATTTGAAAATGATTTCTTCAACTACTTTGAAGGTTCGAGCACTTCCAAATCAAGGTTAACTTTTCAAAAGCTAAGAAATTTTGAAGTATAAAGTATATAAGTTTGTTTTGAATGTTTAAGAATGTAGTAATATGATTTAATAAGTTGAAACTGTTTTGTTAAGTAAACGAATAAGGAAATTTTAAAGTTTTTCTAATATGAAATTTAGATTTGAAATGTTTTGAAAAGAATTTGGTCTTCAAAATATTTTGAATAAAGTTTAGTTTAAATGTTTTAACTTAATAACATCTTTATGAAACTATATATTTAACAAGTTGGAATAAATATATAAGTTGTACGTATGCTGTTTTATTCGCATAATTAATTTGATCCAAGTTTGAGTACACAAGTTCGAGGTGGATTACACCATTTCGTGTTAGGATTTTTCATTTGATTCTTGATGGCGAATATTTGATATGGATTTTGGGCTAAATTCTAGAATTCTCTATCATAGTATATGGCTATGCAAGGAGACTGATGACTTCTAGTCGAGAAACCATATCGAAATCCGCATTAGGGAAGTCGAATGGACAATACTAGTTCGAAAGCAAACTTGTGTGATCGAGCGAGCGATCAAATGTGATTTTGCGAAAAAATGACGTATGTACCTCTTATATTCTAATATCATTGATATATTTTGACGCTGAAATTAGAAGCTGTCGAGTTAGAATATCTTTGCTTACTAAAAGAAAATTTCCAATTTAAATTACAAAGATATATAACCCATAAAAGCAAAGATATTCAATCCCATATGGCTTTTCATACAGCGAAATTTATTTTGAAAATTTTGATCCTGATATAAGAAGGACCTTACGTAAGTATAAGATGATTTTGAAAACATTTGATTTTTGAAATGAATTGGTTGACTTAAATTATATCGATTTGGAAATTTGGATTTATTTTCTAAATCTATTATTTTGGAAACTTTGAAACTAAAGATAATTAATTTGAGAAGAAATAATTTGGTGAAATTGTATATGATTTTGAAATTGAACTGATATTGAAACAAATTGAAATTTGAGAACCTTATGTTACTAAACACTTGATTTGGGAGTTGTCGAACTTATATAAAATTGATTTGTATGAGTATGAAAGTGATTCGAAAACTATAGATTTGAAAAGGTACTCAATTTGAAAGTGAAATCTTATATAATTGAAGTCTATATAAGTATGACTTGATATACTATTGGTTTTGGAAAGTATTCGATTTGAAAATTAAATCTTATATATAATGGATTTTATATAAGTACGATATTTGAAAGAGATTTGAAAAGGTACTATATGATACATATTTTCGAAGTAAAGATATGGAAAGTGCCTTCTGCTTGATATCCGATTTGTGGCCACATCTTGGATTCATTCTATCGATATTATTCTCTCTGATTTTTTGGTTTTCCGGATATGATACTCGAGTGTCCTTCGAATTCCATGGCGTTACCCATGGTCTTACGAACTCGACTGCATAGCGTAATTCGTAAGGCAGTGATTGCTTAAAAGGTACGGATGTTTCCTAGGGGATCCAGGCGTAACCATTGTGTATCTGCGATCTATGGTCGAGTTAGTTGCGTAATCCGCAAGGCAGAGATTGCTTACGGGGTATGGATGTTTCCTGGGGGAACCAGGCGTAACCATTTTTATGTATCCTGCGGTCCACCGTTTTGTTGCATGGCGAAATTCGCAAGGCAGTGAATGCTTAAAAGGTACGGATGTTTCCTGGGGGACCCAGGCGTAACCATTGTGTATCTGCGATCCATGATTTGATTCGTTTTGTTTGGATTGTACTTTCCATATCTGTTTTAAAGGTTTTTCCAGTATTTTCACTGGGTGTTGAAACAAGTCTACTAAGCACTTGGAGAATTCTAACTTTGCGCCTGATCAACGCACTGCCAGAGTCTGCAGGAACGAGGATAAACTTGTTGAAACATCGAGTTATAAAAAAGTATTTTATTTTAAAAGTATTTTATTATAAAAGTGTTTCCAATAAAAATTTCTGTATTAATATTCGAAATTGAAATTCTTATGGTTCGAATTAATTATTCATGCCCGATACTATTCTTTTGAATCTACCTTATCTGCTCAGCTTTATTTATTCACCTATATTCTGTTTTCCAAATCCTCCTTCTTTTCCTTGTTGACTATATCCTTTTTAAATATTGTTTATTTATATATTATATGGTTTAATAGAAATTTTAGAGTTAAATATTTTAGAAGTTGTTAATTAAATAAAACATATTTAAGGTAAATGATTATTGATTTATTAATAATACTTGAAAAGTAATTTTGATAAAATTTATAAATTAATAAATTATGAATTTAATGTTTTCAAATAGCTTCTTTGTAAAAATAAGTAATAACGTAAATAATTGTTTTCAAATATTTTTCATATATTTATAAAGGTGTCATTTAAACTTATAAATAGTATTTATAAAGGGAAGCAAGAGATTTTACAAATGGATTTTTGAAAGGTTTTAAAGTATATAAGATAATTAAATTGCAAATGAAGTTTTCAAATGAATATTTCAAGTAAAATTTATATAGTTTAAATTAATTGTTTAATCTTGACTTTCAATCTATCTTTTCTGTCTGGTTGTTTCTATTCTTCTACCTCCTTCCTTTTCGGGGACGAAAAGTTTTGAGTGGGGGAGAGTGTAACGACCCGCAAAGTTTAATGGTTTTAAAAGTATATTTAACTGGAAATTTGTGAAATTTTAAACAATAAAATTTGAAAATAAAAATTTACTATTTGGAATACGTCTATTTTAATATAGCAACTGGTAAATTTTCATCTGATAATATTGAAGTTTATTTTCCTGTGAAATTTTATTTCAAATCAAACCGGTTAATAAAAGTGAATTTAAAAGTTTTCCGAAACCAAAATATGTCAACAGGAGGAAATTTATTCAGATCATTCTGAATCAGACTGCGAAATTCATTTTTCAAAATTTGGACTTCTACTGCTCCGTTTATCTTATTTCTGGTAAAATAGCAGCATTTCTGGTACCGATTATCGACTTTCGACCGGATGATTGTAACACTAGTATCTGTATACTGTTTTGATCGTCACGTCGTGCTGATCTCTGCAGTATATTTATTTCTGTATTTTGAAGTTCGGTACGCGACAACAACAATAAAACTGTTCGTTGTAACGGTACCGTAAATTTTGACTTTTAACTTTCTTTTATTGCTTCCTTCGGTTTCAAAATTTGAAACTCACGGGCTGGACCACAGTATTTATTGCTTTAATAAATATTGTAGAATTCAATGGTCCGCCGTTACATCATTTCAATTCACTTTAATTGGTACGTTTCTCTCTACTTTTTCTATCTGTTCGTTTCGGTGCTTCATAAAAGAAATTTTAATAATTTAAAATGAAACTTTACTTCCTCATATTTCTCCTCCCCTCCCTTGGCCTTCATAAGTTTTTCCTTTAAGCCACTGTCATTTTTCTTCCCCTCATAATTCTTTCTCCCCTTCCTCTGTCTGGACGCGTGCAAGCCCGCATCACCACCTCTTTCATCACTTTCCACCTACCCCGAAGCCCACGTGTCACCTCTCACACTCACAGCAGCCCTACTCGGCCTCATCTCCTTCCACCCCTCAGCCGCGACCTCCGACCTCACTGCCTCCTTCCTCTGCCCTTCACTCCAACCACGTGGCCGAGCGTGCAACCCAATCATCTCCGGCCTCTCCATCCATCGCCACCACATGAACTTTGTTCCTCCGTCAAAGCCCACCGACCCAACAGCTTGCCTACCTCTCGACCTTGTTTGCCGAGATCGCCACCTCCTCGACTTTCCCTAACCCGCGTGAGCCACCCCACTGTGCTCGACCCCATCTATTCTTCCTTATGTATTATATAATAGGTAAGTATTGATATGTATATTGGGTTTACGTATTTTACTAAATAAGTTGTTATATATGAATTTATAGTTTGGTAAGTTGTATAGTATATAGATTTTATTAATGAAAGCTTTGTTTACTGTACATTAGTTATAATAGTTATAGTTTATACTTTATATATAGATTTTGATTCTTTTAAAACGTGTATGTACAGTCTGTATATATTAGTTACATTTTGAAAATGTTTGATCTGGCATTTCTTTTAGTCATGGTTTTAAGTCTATATATAGTTTTTCGTTCACAGTCTTGGGTTAACACGTCTTTATACGTGTATATGTTTATAAGTATTATAAAGCTTATCAAGCTTGGTTTATTTTAAATGGATAAGACAGTTTTAAAGTATATATATATTAACAAGTTAAGTTGATAATATTTTTAAAATCTGGATTCCAGGGATATAACATGTATATATAGTTATAAGTGGTGTTTATGTTTATATTTTGTTGCATACATATTCTTTTGCTCGGGCTCGGGCCAGCATGTATAAGTTGGGTTTTATATTGTTTTTGGCTTTGATGTATGTAGCCTCTATATTAGTTTATATATATAGTATACATAAGTTTGGGTTTTGATAAATATGCAGAGCTTTTATTTAATTATGTTTAGATTTAGTAATTTTTGGAAAATATATATATATACTATTTTAAATTTTGAAATATATACAGATTCAAATTTAAGGTTCATATATATATATATATTGTTGTTTTAGGTAGTATATATGTTAAGTGATATGTTTGTATATCTATATTAGTATTTATTTCAAATCATATATTATGTATATATGTTAAATTTTTGTATGTATTTTGATTTAAACGATGATTTTGAAATACTTATAATTAATTTAATACATGTTGAATTTAGTATATAATTTATATATGTATATAGTTATATATAGTTATGTGTATATAAATTCACTTTACCAATTATCTTCATCAATCCGGTTTGATTTGATTTCCTCTATTCAAACTATCAGATTTGTTCGTCGAATCGTATCCCTCTAGCTTTGATCGGAAGTCGTGCTTGCATTTCGTAACTCAATCTCATTGTCTATTCTATCTAGCCTCGAAAGGTGAGCAATCACTCACGATTAACGTTCTTTTATTATTTAAATTTGATTTCAATTGAAATAGCAATTGAAATATGCTGCTATAGTTATTTACATTGTTATATATGCTATTATTTATAACTGTTCACTTGTGACATCTGACACCAGTATCTAGTATTATATGCCTGTTATTACTATTATTTGTATCTGTTCACCTGTGACATCTGACACCAGTATCTAGTATTATATGCCTGTTATTACTATTATTTGTATCTGTCACCTGTGACATCTGACACCAGTATCTAGTATTATATGCCTGTTATTTCTATTATTTGTATCTGTTCACCTGTGACATCTGACACCAGTATCTAGTATTATATGCCTGTTATTACTATTATTTATATCTGTTCACCTGTGACATCTGACACTCGTATCTGTTATTTATACTGATGATATATGCCTGCTGTTATATTTTTTGTATCTGTTATCACTCTGCAAGTTTCCTGTTAGTATAGAATTCACTATGGGTTGAAATGATACATACCCGAACGGACTTTAGAATAGGAGAATTTCGTTATGGGTTGAAATGATAAACCCAAGCGATTTTCATTTGAATTGAAATTGGGATTACGGGTCGAAATGATATCTACCCGTATATATTTAAATTTCGGATTGAAATGATAAATATCTGTATCACTTAACCATATGATAAATATATATACAGACACCGTTGGTCCATATATATAAATATTTTAAAAATGAATTCTATGGTTTTGGAAAGAAATATATGGTTTTAAATAAATGTTGAGCCTTAAATTATTATATATAAATGGGAATGATTGATTTAAATACATATAATATGTTGAGTATTTAAAATATATTTCAAAATAGATTTTGGTAATAATTTGAATAAGTTAAGGTTAGAAAGATAATTTGAATTTAGTTGAAATTGTATTCAATAAAGAATTTGATTTAATTAAACCGATTTGAAACTTATTGAAATTAAGATGTAAGATATGATTTATAACTTGAGTTTGATTCATAAGTAATCTAATGAATATTTCTTGTTTAAATAAAGTTTAAGGAAATATTTAGTAAAAATGTAATTTAAGGCTAGTTAAATGGTATTGAATTTATTAAGTGAATATTCCCTGATTAAATAATAATGAAGCTAAATCAAGAGCTATATGAAACTGTTAAATCTAACTTTGGAAAATGTTGAGTATTAAAGCTTTGAAATATATTGAAAAATAAATGGTATATTTAGAACTGAATTAAATTGATGAATTGAGCTTGAATAAATTTGAATTTGGAATTTGAAGTTGATTTGAATCGATTTGCCAGACTTGAGGAAATTAAATACTTTGATTTTAAATTATTTAACCTATATATATATACTAATTTGGAAAATAGATATATTTGAAATGAAATGATATTTTGGTTTTGAAGTATAAATTAATTTGGAATGACCACGGTGTTATAGTGTATATTTCCACCTCGTAGATAGTTCTGAAGATCCTTAGAGGATGGTTATCCCAAACATCCTTTAAGTTACTTGTATTTCAGTTGGTATTTCACTTGAGTTGGATTTATTGATATAAGAATGTTAATCCTGACTCGAGTGTTTTGTGTTTTGCTTTACGCTCGGGTCAGACCGAGTGATATAGCATTTGAGACTCACCTTTGGAGTTTGGAGCTTCCTTTGGAGATCCAACTTTTGATTCAGCTTCCAGCCTTCCAGTTGATTCGTTCACAGAAGTCATCCGTTTGGATTAGAGACTTCACTGTATTTGAGATATTCTGTTGTATTTTATTTTAACTCTGATGTTTATATAGTAGCTTCATGAACTACTCTTTTATCCATTCCGCTGCGTATTATTGTATTACTCTGTGTCTGTGATTCTGTAATTGATTTATTTACTGCATATGCTGAGTTTTGCAAAATTTAAATTAACAATCTGATATTTTGAATTATTCAAGTCAGACATGTGTGGATTTATTGTCGATTTGAATGGTCCAAAATAGCGGGTCGTTACACAACATAACTCCAACATGTATCCCTTGGAGAGTAATAGATTCCCGACTACTAATCTTTATAAAAGAGGCACCTCTAGACGTTATCATCAATTCCTAACCCACGATACAAACATAAGTAACATTTTCTTACAAAAATTAATCAAACAAATATCAACTCAGGTGTCCCATACCACTTGGTGTTGTTTGCTCGTTTACTCATTGCTTGTAAGCTACATTAAAAAATAATCTATATCATCAGTTAATAGAGGAATCAGAATAATATTATCGAATGCCCCATACCAAACATAATAACTAATCCGTTTACTCAAAATTCTCACCATAAAGAACTTCACACGATGATATTCTATGTAGCACAATGGATAACCAAAGAAATATTACCGAAAGTCTTATACCAATTGGTATTATAACTTCATTTATTCTGTATTCTCCTTATAATAATGCATACACACAAAGCACATAATTTATATAGAAAATATATTTTATTTATATGGAATTTATATCTAATTACTCTAAAGACTTTTTTTACAAAATGATAATAAAATTTTATTTTCCTTTTATAACAAAAATAAGGACTTTTAATCCATATAATACATTTCTCAACCAATTTTCTACATTTGAAACTCTTGGAAATCTCTTTTATAAAAAGATATTAATTATAAAAAACTTCAGAGATCAAATTCAATTTTAAATAAATTTATAATCTCTAGACCAATCCTTTATTTCAAATCCATACAATATTTTTCAAAAACCATTGTTTATATACATAAATCATGAAATGTTTTTTAAAAACCATACAATATCGATTACAAACAATTTTATATCTTTCTGGTACTTTATAGGATTTTAAAATAATTATTCAAAGTCAAAAATCAAATTTTCCTTTAATAATACATTTAATATTAATTTAAAGAAGAAAACTCACAAAAATAATTCCATTTTTGTAATGTGTTAACTTTCTACTTTCTAAATCATTTTTTTTAATCTTTCAACTTTTTTATAAAACGGTGCATACACATGGCCTAGAACATCACTATTCCAACCCTCACACCGATGCACTGGTCCCTATGATTAGTTCCAATGGTCCGCAGTCAGGAACAGTGATGTTCCAGGTCGTGTGATGCCATTTTCAATGGGTTCGACAACCGTACTTCCCTCTATTTAAGCCGTATATGTCCTTCACACACTACACTACATTCCATCAAATTAAAGCACATCCATATTAGACAGAATCAATCAAAGAGATGAAATGAAATGGGTAATGTAACACCCTTTAAAATTTAAGACAATTAATAAATAATTAATAAAGCTCCAAAAATGGAATTTAAGAAAACGTAGGAATTTGGGTACGAAACTTGCCCCATTGCGTTTATGGTGATTTTCTGAGCAACTTTCATATTTATAGTATAACGGTCGGTGGTCAAATGAAAAGGTTATTAGCGTTTGAAGTATCAAGAGCTAAAATAATTAAAAACAAATATTGTAATAAACACCATTAAATTCGGGACCCCCCCGGTCATCCCCCACTATGGGTCGGTCGATTGCTAGCGGTCGACCGCTCATAGTGGTGCGGTCGACCGGTCAGAACGTGGCGGATAGGGTTTCAACTTTGGCCAATTTTCTAGATTTAATAATTTCAATATAAAAGATAAGATTGATTTGTACATCTATAAATAATAGCCTAACCCATCACTTCTCTTCTCATGTTTTCCAGTCCAAGCAGCGAAGCTCTACCATTTTCTCTTCTCTGCTATTTCTAAAAATCAGAGAAGGGATGAAAATAAAAGAGAAGAAGAGCAGAAGTGAATCAATATTACAAAAAAGTATAAATTTCGATATATATTCCCCTTAACCTCCAATCTCTACTTAGATCTGTAATTCTAATGATACGTATATACCTTGTTATATATATTCTTTTGGATTTGAATGGAAAAATGAATCAAGTAAAGGATTGGATTCAGATCTGGGGATTTAAAAAGCTAAAAAAGGTGAGTGGAAAACTATATAATTTATTTGTAACATTGAAATTTATCTCATTGAATTCTTATTTAATTATTATGCTTAAATAAAGATCCAAGAGTTGTAGGCTCGTACTAAACTTATAAAAACATTGCCTACGTATTCTGCATTTGGGAATAATATTTACGCTTAGGTTTGGAACTTGGTCCCCAAGTTATTAAAAGTTTGATATTGATAAGGTGTAGAATTTATTCCAGATCTACAATTGGGTTGTAAAAATGTTAGTATAATTAGATTTGCCATAAATCTATTAGAATGTGAATTTCTGTATTTTAATTTGTTGAAAATATTATCCGTGTAACCTCCATTAATTTGTCTAATTTCTTAAATACATAGAAAAAGTGCAGCGTTTGAATAAACAAGGAATATACACAAAAAGGGAAAAAGATGTGTAAATTATGGATATTCTTTCCATAGCTTACACTATCTATTTCAATAAAAAAGGAATAAATAATTCCTTGTAATTTCAACTGAAGCAAATCTCTTAGTTTAGGTTAATTTATGGAAAGTTATAACATAAAACCTTTTTAAAAGAATGATTCTATTGATTAAAATATGGAAAGGTATATTCTAATTAGGGTTAATAACTAGGAACATAAATATAAATGTATAAATATGTATAAGAGAAGTACTCAAAACTTGGAGACCTTATAGATAGGTAATTGCTCGCCATTGAGCTTGAGCATAGCTTCATCTGTGCCCCCTTCAAACAAAAGTAATGTTTGTTGCAGCTCGAGTCTTTGATGTGAGAGATGAATGAATCTATTGTAAGATTCTGATTCTCCCTGATGTTTGCCTAGGCAACAAGCATCGATTCGATGGGGCGTGATGACCATTCCAAGTATAAACATAATTAATACAGTAAATATTCGCATTAGATATAATAAGAACGTTAGAATAAATCGTGTAATAAATGACAAGATTAGGAAATAAAGGTGGAAAGATTTGTAACTCCAAATTTAATAGGGCAATAAATGTGTAATAAACAAGGAGTTACAAGAATTTAAATAGGTTCTAAATGGATAAATGAGACTGATTAATGAGATAAGGATATAATGATAAGTAAAATTTGAATAAGTAAATAAATGTCATTAGGAAATGCCCGAGTAAGATAATAATCATTTATTACAGGCAAAGTGACATTTATAGAAATAGTAAGTAAACCTGTTAATTAGTAATTAAATATTATAAAGCAATATAATTGTCATTCTGGTAAGTTATATAGCCTTAATTATACAAACAAAGATTAGTGGACTTAACCCAACACATAAACTCAGGATGATCAATTTGATTTAGTAGGTTGGGATGCGAGGTCAGTAGAGTTACACAACAGCAGTCTGCCCTTCACTCAAATGCTACCAGCAGTTGTGTAAACTTACAACTATTGTGGGACGTCACCGACCATAGGCCCTGTGGCAAAAGGGATACACGTTTCGGATAAGAAATAGAAAAATATACCAAGGATTTGCCTCAGATTTGAAGTTCTAAATGGCCTAGGTCCATTTGGGAAATGCAGTCTGCTTCATATCCAATAAGAGGTAGTAAGTAACTAAAAGGGGAAATTTCCTTGACATGCTAAGGTTAGTCTAAATGGGATTTCGGCTATGAGAGATCGACAGGCTATGCCAGTGAAGTTGTTGGACTGATATTTTGTAGTAGGTTTTCCATATAGGCTTTAACCACCAACAGTCCTGCACGGTCGTTAGCAAAGACTTTGGTTATGCCCTGATGGATTTCACTTCCTACTAGTGTAGAATCTATTTGAGATACGCAAAGGCCTCAAGGTTTATTTAATTGTTTGTTTGTTTTTTTTGGTGGAGGTGAGCTAGTTATCCCTTAGATGAGTCTTTGAGTTGTGTTAGTAGTACAACAATTAAATTATATATTATAAAGTCGTATATAGGAGTCATCAATCTCTTTAGCTAGAACCGATAGAATAGCAATGACGATGAGAATGGCCCACTTCTTGTTTAAGAAGTATTAAGTGATCGAGGTTTTTGGGTAGTGAAATGTTTAGATAAATATGAACGCACACGCGCACGCGCGCACACACCTATATATATACATATGGTGATGATACCTTGGAGAAGGTTAGGTTAAGCATATTGTATGCAAACATAAGATTTAACGAATATGCTGCGAATAATAGACATGACATTTAAATGGAAATCAATCGGCATATATCAAAGGTATGATAAAGTATATAATTTGCCAATCACCAAAATGTTGTTCTGACCTCCTTCCTTATAACAACCTACAGGTTAGGTTTAGTAGGACCAGATACTGGAGCAAGATGGGAATGCTAGATGATGAAGTCTTCTTATTCATGCGTGGCGCTAACAAGACAATCAAATATCTAAGGAATAATATTCTAAGGTTGTTACCTTAAGTCAATATTTATGTTATATTATATTTTTCACTTCTGCCGTGAGTTTATATTTATTGCACTTTGATATACTTGTATTATTTATAGGTTACCAAAACCAACGATCCATGCCTTATAGGACTTATGTTTTGATTTAGTTGAAATTCGGGCCCATTAAGGTGCAGATTATTACGGGCTTACATGTTCATGAAGAGAACGCAACACATAATTCAAGCATTTCAATCATTCAACATAAATCACATACATATAGACATAGATTTGTTAGTAGAAATTTCTCACCTTAACTTAAAGAAGCACCAAACATTCCATTAATCTTCATAGCTTCAGTAAAACCCAATTGTCTCTCTTTCTACAATTGCAATCTGATACAAAAATTGCTCAAAATTCCACTTTGAAGATTCCTTGGTGTATAGAGTCATGTAGAGAAGCTTGGTTTCAAGCTTCATGATTTGTAGAAATTTATTTGAATTTATATTAGATGTATAAGAAGTTGGATTAGGGTTTCATAATTGGTATTTAGGAGATGGAGATAGAATGAGCATACCGGGTGGAAATATGAAGATAAAGGATAGGTTTCTAGACTTGTCTTAAAAGACAATGAAGTGGAGATTTTTCTAAGTATGGGAATGAGCCTAATGGGCTTGCTTTCTAATTTATTCTAACTCTTTTCTTATCTCTTCATACACTAACCTTTTTTTCTACCATACTTATTTAGCCTAGAGCTTCTAATAAAATTCTTATTCGTTCTCCATAAATTTTTCATTGTCATTTCATAATTTTTCCATGATTATTATTTATAATTTTACCAATCAAATAATCATTTTCATATTAACCGCATAAAGCCTAATTTCATAAATAAATTAATAAACTCCATTTATAAGTGAAATAAAATTATTTTCTTTTAAAAATAGTTCTTTATCTTGTTTGCTTCCATATTTAACTTTAAAAAATTGTTTAACATTTTTTGTACATTCTAAAATTATTTTACCTTAAAAATGTCCAAAATCCTTCTAAAAATCAAAGTTTGCTCAAATAGATTATTCTATTACTTTATAAATATTTTCCCATATAATTTCCTAATTATTTCTATGTTCTCCTTGTTTTAATGTTAAAACCCATTTTTACTTAATCAAACTTTTATTTTAAATCCCATATAAATTCTATATTTTCAAATCATCACAAATCCTAATATTCACATTTTATGAGCAAAACTTATTTAATCATTTATAGCTTCATTATTAATTTTATTTAATTATTTCTAAACATCAGGTTGTTATAGCCTTACTTTAATTATTGAAGTTGACACATTAATACTTTCAGTTACGACCAATTTTGGTTATGTGTTAAAGTATAAGAAGTGAACCACTACCTAAGAGAAGACTCGTTTCCTGTAAAGGGTTAGTGCTATCATAATTGGGAGTTAACTGAAAGTCGATGTCTCTTACCAGAGCCATTTCTATTATTCAATAAACACTATCAAAATTAACCAAATGACTTTTAAAGTTAGGACTTTACAATCAACTATCAACATTATTCGAGTATTAACGTGACCTAAGCTCTAGATGACTTACTAGCATAATTATGATGAAAATAAAACATACATAATATCATTTCTTAAGGGTGGTTTTTTTAATAAATTAAAAACATGATTACACCTGGATAATTTAAAAGCATTTGACCCATGTCCGATATTTTAATTTAGCAAATTTTATAGAGCCTTTTATATTTAAATTGTTTAAATATTAACTAAAGACTAAGTTCACATCTATAACTCTCAAAGTATAATTGTTGGCATATTCTGAAATAATTTAGCCATAATTTAGGAATTTTGTACATTATACAAATGGAGTAATATTTGTTATCCCACCTTTTGGCAAAGCCGAGATACCCAAAAATTAACTGAAAATCAATAATAACTAGTCATGAATATCAAGTTATCAACTATGCATTTCAGGATAACCATGGATATCGATGAATTTTGTCCGAGTCGGATCAGGCTGCAATTGACAAGACATGACAAGCAAAGCCATGGAAGCCAACGTTTCAAAATTCAGGTTAGTCTGAGTTCGTATGCTCAAGTTATGATCGATGCAAGTTGGAAGAGAATACCCTAGTTATGTATCCATCGCGGACCCACAGTTCGCATTGATCAGGGTAGCCTTAAGTTCGTATCCATTGGCAAACCATCATCTTCGTATCATTCGACTTCGTATCGGTCAGCCAGTGTCTACCTCGCATCCATCACAAAAGCCCCTGATCGAATCCATCTGGACAGAGCTATTCGTATCCATCAGGAAACTGCTCTTAGCCTCCATCATGGGACCATGTTCGAATCCATGTGCGAAGACTTATTCGTATCCATCGAGTCAACGAGCCTAGATGATGTGTTATTCATCGATACGCGCAAGGCGAAATTCATGGAGTCGACCCGGTCAACTCGGAGTAAAGAACGAATCGATGCGAAGTATGCGCGCCACATCACCACGAGAGCACGTGCAGGTGATCGATTCGAAGGAATCGATTCGAATTGGTCGAGTCAAACCGGACAGCCGCCGAGAAGCTCCATTTCGTATCGACGATATCTAGAGATCTACCGATCCAAATGCAATGAAATTTTCACAGGAGCTTATATACATGTTGATGAGTGTTCTCACCAAATTTTAGCTCCATCGGATGAGTTCTTGATCGATTCGAATGGAGTGTGAATCAATCACGGAACGTGCCCCAATTTCCTGGACACGGGCATGTGGGCCCACTCACATGCCAGAAGTGGTCTCCCTAAATTTAGGCGAAATATCAGCCTCCTGCACCTATAAATAGAGCCCCAGGTCATTTGGGAGAAGGGGATCTTGATTTGGGAGCGCCCAGACTCTGCCAGACTCTACTTTGCGCTTCACTACTACCGTTGTACTCGTAGAACAGAGCTATAATCCGTTGTAATCTGTTGTAATCAACTGTAATCAGCAAAGAACATCAAGAAAAGAAAACCTTTGAAGTGGACGTAGGCCGGAGATAGCCGAACCACTATAAATCTCGTGTTTCTGTTCATTATTTCTGAATTGTGATATTTTGTTTGCTTAGATTTAAGATTTGTGTTTGAATACTTGCTGATTTGTATTCGTACACTGGTGCTTTCACGACATTCGGGGTTTGTGACCAATTTTGGCGCAAACACTTTGGTGCTTTCACTGAGAACAACTAGCATCTGCTACACCAGATTCAAAGTTTAGATTTGAAAGTTTGAAGGATTCGAATTGACTCGACAATGACTCGACATACAAGACAAAGAGATGAGAGGAGCCAACAGGGAGGAAGTCAAGAGGCATCCTCTGGCGCTGGAGAAGGACAAGCTTCGATCTACATTACTAGAGATGAGATGGAGGCTATGAATAACTTAATGCATGAAAGAATGATGAAAAGCCAACAAGAGATGCTGCAGAATTTCTTTGAACAGATGAGAGCTGCAGGAATACAGAACCTAGGACCAGCTACAATGGCTATGAATATGGAACAAGGAGCTAGGGTTGCGGAACCCAATGAAGGTCAGAATGCAGATCCAGAAGGCAATCAACAAGGACTTGGGGGCATACCCTCAGGATCAGATACTAGAAGGCCTACAGATGGAGCTCAACAAGCTGGAGCCAACGCTAATGCTAACGGGCCACACGAAGAGTACGTACCAGAATACCCTTCAAGACCAAGAGGGCAACCCCAGGATGGAGATGAAAAGATGGCTGGATTAGTTCGACAACTGATGAGAGGAGGATTGTCCAATGGAGGACTAGAGGAAGTTAGTCGGAGTCCGTTCACCCCGAATATCAGGAATGCAAGGAACCCTCCAAAGTTCAAACTGCCAATGCTGGATCCTTATGACGGGAAGTCAGACCTAACGATGCATATTACTCGATACATCAGGCACATGGAAGTGTTGGGGGCATCCGAGGAAGTGATGGCTCGATGCTTCCCTCTATACTTGTCAAATTTGGCTGCACTTTGGTTCAGGCAATTAGAAACCGGATCGATCAGAACAAGGGGTGAGCTTGTAGATTGCTTCAGGACACAGTTTAGGGTCCACGTGATGCGACCCAAAAGTGTAATGACTTTGGCATCGATAAAACAAAGGACCGGAGAGTCCATAAAAGATTTTCTGTTACGATTTAATGCAATGGTGGCTTTTGTAGATCGCCTGGATCCATCGATGATTTTGATGGCAGCAGTGGTAGGAGTTGGAGAAGGCACTGAATTCAAAGATTCTTTAACGAGAGATCCACAGCAAGATCTTGGAGAGTTTTACCATGAAGCTGAAAGATTCATTCGATTAGAAGAATCACGAGCCGAGAGGCAGGAAATAAACGCTGTACAAGGCGAAGGAACCGCCAGGGAACAGCCCAGGGCGGACAAAGGAAAGAGAAAGCAGGATGACGCACATGATGGTCCTGACAAACGGAAGAAACTCCGAGAGCCCAAATTCAGGCAATACACAGATTTGGCGGCAAGCCTGGAACGAATTTACACTGAAACTCGGGGGAAACTCCCCTATCGAAAACCACCCAGGAGAGATCCCACAGAGCGGGAGCATAGAACCGGAAAATATTTCCTATTCCATGAGTGGATGGGCACACAACCGACGAATGCCACCACCTAAAAGATGAGGTCGAAGAACATGCCAGCAATGGTAGATTGCCACAATATGTCAGAGAACGGGCAGCGGTGGTAAGGCCTGAACAACTACCGCCTCCACCTAACAGAAACAATCCTGGATCGGGATCACGACTCGTCATCAACTGATTAAGATGGCAAGGGCCAAGTTCAGGATTTGGACTTCGGTCAAATAATTTCATTAGATTTGTTTTCAAAATAAACGGCTACTCCACTTACTCATGTATGGGAACCAAAGAGATCCCTAGGCATGCTCTGAGATGGAGATAGACCGATCTGCCCGGAGAGGCAATGTTTAGTTTTTTCCTGATGTTTGAGATTAAACATCTAGGACCTGAACTTAATAAATAAACTTGAATTTCTTGAAATAACCTTTGACCGGAAAGTTAAAGGATGAGTATTAAATATCAATATAAAAATGATCGCTTTATGACCCTACCTGGAGAGACGGGGTCCGGAGTGCAAGAAGTGGGTTGCTTTGCCGGAGAGCGACAGGATCAACTCACTTAACGTCATTTCCCATTCACCGGAGAGTGATTGGATCGGGATTCGATAAGAGCCCGGAGAGGCTATGATCGACCAACGATTTAGGCCATGCCATCGCTTAATGTTCAGATACACTGAACCGGAGTGCAAGAAGTGAGTCGCTTCGCCGGAGAGCGACAGGATTGACTCACTTAACGTTGTTTCCCCTTCACCGAAGAGTGATAGGATGAGATCCAGCAGGAGCCCGGAGAGGCTACGATCGGTCCAGAACGACCAAGACATCGCTTTACGCCCTAACTAGGGCCAGAGTGCATGGAATAGAAAGCAACGCCGGAGTGCAATAGGATCTTTCTATTCGATCGCGAAGTCTGGAATGGGGTTGGCAAGGGTCCGGAGTGACCATCAATAGTACGGAGAGGCCGTAGAATTTCATTCTTAACTTCCACTGGAAGAAATTGATAACGATTCGGCTTCGAACAACCATGGACTTGATTGAAAATGCTATAAGCTCTGAATAAAACATGAACTCACTGCATTCAATTTGAGACTAATCAAAACACACCTTTTACCAAAAGGCATGTTTTGGGGGGCAAAGTGTTATCCCACCTTTTGGCAAAGCCGAGATACCCAAAAATTAACTGAAAATCAATAATAACTAGTCATGAATATCAACTATGCATTTCAGGATAACCATGGATATCGATGAATTTTGTCCGAGTCCGGATCAGGCTGCAATTGACAAGACATGACAAGCAAAGCCATGGAAGCCAGTGTTTCAAAATTAAGGTTAATTTGAGTTCGTATGCTCAAGTTATGATCGATGCAAGTTGGAAGAGAATACCCTAGTTTCGTATCCATCGCGGACCCACAGTTCGCATCGATCAGAGTAGCCCTAAGTTCGTATCCATTAGCAAAACATCATCTTCGTATCGATCGACTTCGTATCGGTCAGCCAGTGTCTACCTCGCATCCATTATAGAAGCCCCTGATCGAATCCATCTGGACAGAGCTATTCATATCCATCAGGAAACTGCTCTTAGCCTCCATCATGGGACCATGTTCGAATCCATGTGCGAAGAATTATTCGTATCCATCGAGTCAACGAGCCTGGATGACGTGTTATTCATCGATACGCGCAAGGCGAAATTCATGGAGTCGACCCGGTCAACTCGGAGTAAAGAACGAATCGATGCGAAGTATGCGCGCCACATCACCACGAGAGCACGTGCAGGTGATCGATTCGATGGAATCGATTCGAATTGGTCGAGTCGAACCGGACAACCGCCGAGAAGCTCCATTTCGTATCGACGATATCTAGAGATCTACCGATCCAAATGCAATGAAATTTTCATAGGAGCTTACATACATGTTGATGAGTGTTCTCACCAAATTTTAGCTCCATCGAATGAGTTCTTGATCGATTCGAATGGAGTACGAATCGATTGCGGAATGGGCCCCAATTTCCTGGACACGGGCATGTGGGCCCACTCATGTGCCAGAAGTGGTCTCCCTATATTTAGGCGAAATATCAGCCTCCTACACCTATAAATAGAGCTCCAGGTCATTTGGGAGAAGGGAATCTTGATTCGGAAGCGCCCAGACTCTACCAAACTCTACTTTGCGCTTCACTACTACCGTTGTACTCGGAGAACAGAGCTATAATCCGTTGTAATCTGTTGTAATCAACTGTAATCAACAAAGAACATCAAGAAAAAGAAAACCTTTGAAGTGGACGTAGGCCGGAGATAGCCGAACCACTATAAATCTCGTGTTTTTGTTCATTATTTCTGAATTGTGATATTCTGTTTGCTTAGATTTAAGATTTGTGTTTGAATACTTGCTGATTTGTATTCATACACTAGTGCTTTCATGACATTCGGGGTTTGTGACCAATTTTGGCGCAAACAATATTAATATATATTTTAAATAAAAATAATTATTTAATTAAATTTATAACTATTATATATTTATTTATTTAAATAGGGTCTTAAAATGATTTAAATAAATAATGTATTCATTTAAATGTTTGTAAATATATACATTATGAGGAATGAAATTTTATTAAATTTAATTAATTTTTCATTATAATAAAATGCTAGATATATTTAAATGAGATATTGTTTAATTAGATTAAATGGTAAAAGTGTGATCCACTTTTTACTGAGATATTTTGGGATATTTGTATCCACTTTCTCCCAATAAATAGTGGCTCATTCATTCATTATTTTATGATGAAAAACACAAAATAAAACTCCATTGCTTGGTTGTCTTAGAAGGACATAGTGATATATAAACCTATATTTGCAAGTTAAATAGTGATATATAAAAATATTTAAATTTCCAAAATAGTAATTAGTTAAATAAACCTATATTTGCAAGTTGTATTTATGTATACATACTTGCACATTTAAATATAAATATAGATTTGTATATAAATCAATTTATAAATTTTCGCAAATTATAAAAGAATGTTTTTATTTTCTAACTTATTATATATTTTTATTTGCATAATATATATAATCAATATGTATTTATATTTTACTTATTTCAAAACCATGCATATTTTAGAAAATAAAACCTTTTTATATATGTCTATATGTATATATGCTTTTTAACTAATACAAATAAATTTATCAATAACACACATGCACACACAGATATATATATATATATACATATTTATACATATGTATGTATGCATGTAGGCATGTATGTATGTATGTATGCATATATGTGTGTATATGTATGTATGTATGTATTGTTTGAACCAAAAATGGCACAAACACATAGAAGATTAAGTAGAGAATAAAAAGTGAAGAATTTTAAATGAAAATGAGTAGGAAAGAACACACAGAAATTTATAGTGGTTCGGCTAATCTTGTCCTACATCCACTTAGTGATTTTATTGATTGTCTTGCTGATTATAAGCAGGAGTTCTTACGGATCGGTATAAATTCGACAGTAATTATAAGGAAATCGAGTTAAGGAAAGCAAGAGCCAAAAAATCTCCTCATAAATGAGCCCTGACCCACTATTTATAAATACAGGAAGCCAAAACTCTTGCCCAGAAGATCTCCACCTCGTTTTTCCATGCCATGAGCCATTTCTCCAAAGAAATAGGGGCATACCTTATTAGTTTGTGTGGATCGGTATCGATCTATGGGCTTGGATTGGTACCAATCCAAGAGATGGCTAATTTGGTTTTCTTGAACTCTTTGTCTTGCCTCGACTGATGGTTAGCTACGTAATTCCAAGTTTGTTTGCATTAATATTTGCTTGTTTTTGAGTCCCAATGTTGGATCCGTGGAAGAACAAAGTTGCTGATTTGGGTGCTCGTGGAGATTGACAGAGAATTGCATTGGAACAACAAAACAAGACTTGGAATGGGTTCTAACATCAAGTAGGATAGGTAGGATGAAGTTGGGCAAATTTGGAGGAGAAAAGTTGGTTCGGTATAGATCCAGGTGGTTGGATCGGTATCGATCCACCACTCAGGTGAATCCTTCTCCTTTTGTCTTGGGTTGGTTTAGTATTTGTCATGTGGCTCTATTTGTGCTTGGTTTCTAGAATCTTGGGCTATTCTTTGGGCATCCTACCTTGATAACCCAAGTCCGACTTGTCCAGTTTGTCCGAATATTGCCTGGTCAAAAGGCTGGATAACACTTGACCCCCAAAGTACATCTCATTTCAAACGTGATGTGCTTTGTATCGAGACAAGTCAGGATTGTTTTGAAGGATTTCACTTTATGCTTTGAATGGTCGTTATCCTCCCTGCGGATCGATTCTGTGAAAAGTTATGTCCATAGTCATTCGTCGCGACGCTTTATCAGCTCTAGTATTATAAATCCAGAGTATGTTTTCATGCTTTTTCATTCCAAGCTTGATAAATTTGTGCCGGTTCCTTTCATGGATTTTCCAAGCTAGAATCTATTGCCTTTGATTCTAGTTATCGGTTCTGGATGGGTACATGTACACGAACCCACGTGCGCGTACTTGCATAGCTTCATTATTCAATGCATGCACCCATATAGGCATATATGTATATAGTTTATATCCATTATCCAATTTTTTAAAAGGGTGACTCCGTACGATCCATTTTCTTGGATCAATACCGATCCGAAAGTTGGAGAAAATTCCTCAATTTTGGTGCTTGGAAACTCGTAGGCTATGGGTTATAAAACCCGATCCATCCCATTTCCTATCACTTTATTTATTCGATCCATGAACTTGAGCTTCTACCATTAATGAACCTTCAACTCCCTGATCCAACTCTTGATCGTGATCGAATCTAGGACCATCACCACACCTTCTTGCCTGAACCTAGCCTCACCAGCCTTGTCGTGATTGACCATCGTTCACTGGTTTAAACCTTGAAATTTATGAACCTGATCCAACACTTGACCAACTCTGATTCTAAGCCTCTGAACCCAATATAGGTAGGTGGTGAGGAAACGATAGTAGAGATTGACGTGGTTGAACTTGATGTTCGTGGTTGTGCTTTGGAGGGCGCAGAGACAGTGTTTTGGGAGTTGGGCAAAAAAATCTTCCCAAGGTTTGGGTCGGTATAAATTATACACTAGGGTGGATATTTTTTGTTTCGAAACTCACTTATGTTTGAACTTTGTCCATAAACACTCTCATTTTCCAAACGTTTTCTCTTGAGTCTCGACGCATATCATAGCTCTTGACGCAAAGCTAGTCGGGAAGGTTAGCAATGATGGTCACTTCGTGTGGTATCCATAATTTAAATTGAACTATTATATAATATCAAAAATTTGAACTTCACAATATTTCTTGCACAGCACTAAATTCCATTTTAGCACAAGGGGCACAACTTGTAATTATCCTAATATTGGTTGTATGTTGAGATTTTATAGAAATGGAGCATAGACTTTCCGAGCATCTTGACATCTTAGCTGCAGGTTCATTTACTTCCAAATACATTGAATCTGATGCTGAGTCAAGTTCAACTACGGCTCCACTTGTGCAATAAACTCCAGCACAACACGCACATCAGTAAGAAAATTTACAGGTTAAACAACAATTTTTGCAAATCTTGTAGAGCTCGCGGAAGGGCTAGAGGTTGAATCTGATCCTGGTACTCTTGAAGATTCTATTCTTTTAGATGATCCTATCAATTCCGTTGCTTTAAAGATCGATGAGGGATCTGTTTGTAGAATTTTCGACAAGCACAGAATCCATTCAATGATGTACTAGTCCCTTCTTTCCATCAAAGAGATATCATAGTCCCCCGGAAGGCTACACTGCTTGCAACAAATGCATGTGTTTAGCAGGTTGCGTTCCACCATTCAACTCGTTCATTCTTTGAGTTCTACACTTTATGAGATTAGCTCCGATGCAGTTACACTGGAATAGCTATGCCTTCCTTCTTGTATGTACATTGTCTTTATTCAACATTTGCACCGAGTACCCAATGATGAGGAAATCTGGTACATATATAGTTTTAAGAGCCAAAAGGGAAGACTTCTTTGACTTACTTGGAGCCAACAAAGAATTGCAGAGTTGTCGCTGGCACATGGAACAAGTTAAGCTATTTCAAAAAAAGAATGGTTTTATGTACGCTGTCAACCTGGGTTTGCTTGAAGATAGATATCTGGCGTAAGTTTTACTTCATTTGTTTATTATGAGTTCACTGTTGGTTACCAAGCATTACCCATATTCTTACTGTCAATCAGATGTTCCGACGAGGCCCAACGGTGCTGTTCTTGCGGATGCCTTCAGATTTCTCATTACACAACCGAAGGGGGAAAGAGACATTGGAATTCTTCTCTCTGATGAGAATTTCCTAGCCCATAATCTGCTAGAAGCCAGTTGCGTCACTAGTCTAGTCCGTGTGGCCACTAATGATGATGATAATGACGATGACAACGATAATAACTTGCTCGAAGGAGGGGAGGCTAATACAGATGTACCCCTAGTCCAAAGTCCAAGGAAAAAGTAGAAGAAAATGTTGCATAAAAGGAAGAACGCTCCAAGGAAGGCAAAATTGTAAGTAGGAATGAAGAAGCTAGCCATGACGATGATGATGTAGGCTATGAGACCTTGGCTGAACAACCCATAGAGGACCAATAGTCTGCCCCGAAGAAGAGACTAGTCGTGAAAATTTCTAAGGCACGGTCTTCTACATAGCCTCCACCCATTACGACTACTGAGAAAACTCCTTTTCTTCCTTCCACATATACATTCTCTAAGTTAGGTCGATTCCTACCGAGCTCGGCTCCTTTGGCATTGGTGACATGAGCCTAGAGGGTCTTGAC
Organism: Allium fistulosum; assembly: GCA_030737815.1. Classification (NCBI taxonomy): domain Eukaryota; kingdom Viridiplantae; phylum Streptophyta; class Magnoliopsida; order Asparagales; family Amaryllidaceae; genus Allium; species Allium fistulosum. Next base: position 458,150,063 of record CM060901.1, read on the forward strand.
TCCCCCATCCGCTTTAACGATGACATTCCTCCTATTAGAATGGAGGAGATCACTCCTATAAGCAAAGTTCCAGAACATGGTCCGTTGGGGGGACACTAGGACACTCACGCATACGTGCACTTCGCTACACTTTACTTGTATCCTTTCTAGTCGAAATTAATTTGTTCTTGTTTCTTTTATAGGATCCATGGAGATTAAAAAAATCCATATATCGATCTCTAGAACAAATTGCACCCCGATCATATAAGCATCGTCTAGGCTCATATCATCAAGGCAGTGGTCGAGATTCTGAGTCTGAATATCGGTCTAGCCAAGATAGAGGCAGTCAGGATAGCAGTAGCTAGGACAGAGATTATCCATCATATGATTCTACCTCTAAACATCATTCTAGATCTAGATCTCCTCCTCTGAGAGGCCTAGATAGGCTTTTGATCACCAGGATAATATGCCACCAGGCAATGCCTCTCATGTACTACCAATCCCATACAACATCTAGCACCATCTCATTCTAGTTGATCTTCAGATCGTAGGCACCATAAGAGCATTTTTGAGACTTCCCATGATAGAGTCGTTAAGCAAATGATCGAAGCTCAGATCATCAATAAAAAGAAAGAACTTGCTGCCAACGCCCGAATGGTTGAATTGAAAGAACAATTTTCGGGTGTTTATTTTGATGGGCTCATGTTTGTGTCCAACTTGAAGAGAATTCCGCCTGATGTCCAAGACATGACCATTGCTTGTGTTACTAACGCTTATAAACAATTCAATGAATGGTTGTGGGTATCTGAGAAAATACCCAGGTTCTCGAGAGAAAGGCAACTCAAGATTGATAATCTTAATCTCACGGCAGCACAAGACAAAAGAATCATTGCCCATCTCGATGCCGAGGTTGAAAACTTAAGGAAATCAAAAGCCGAAGCTGAGAACAAAGCCAAGGATGCCATCAAGGCGCTTGAAGATGAGAGAAACAAGCATCGTGGTGAGATTGAGATTGCGCATCATCGGAATCAAGCCTTAGTGCTGGATAGAGATGCCTCAAACAAGAAGGTGATTGAGCTGTCTGATAAACTTGGGAGCAAGACAAAAGAGAAAAATGATGCTCTTCAACAAGCTCAGGATTATTGCAAAGAGTTGGTTGCTGCTCGCGGTGAAAGAGACAAGGTGATTGAATGTGATAAAGACGTGGATGCACTTGTCAAGAAGGAAATTGAAGTTGTGAAATAGAGGATAATTTAGAAATTTAAGCCATTTCTTAACAAGTACAATGCCAATGTTCTCAAATTCTACAAATTGGACTGGTTCAACAATGATTATCTCAGAATTCTTGCCCTCGCTTAGGAATAAATTATCAAGGAAGAAAAAGAATTTATTAAAGGTGGTGAGTGGATCTTGCACAGCATGAGAAGGATATCCTGGTAAGAAATGAGCCCAAGATTCTGAAAGAAGGTCAGGTTATTCTCCATGTGGAGCTAGCTGCTACATTGTAAAAAGACTTAGGTGAAGCCTCCAGATTGTCACCTTGAGATGTTGTTGTTAGGGGCACCCCCGGGCCTAAAACTATTCCTTTCTCCCATTTTGGAGGGGAACTTTGGTGGCACCCCGGCCCTAAAAGAGACCCAAACTGAAAGAAGGTATCTCGTTGACCTCGCCTGTATTTTTGAGAGTCCATTTGTCATCGATTGACATCGCTAATATCTCTTTTTATATCTCCCAACTTTCCGGTCAACCCCAGGTCGTCTCGCCTCCCGACCAAAGTCTCCAGTCGGATCAATAAATGACTACAACAAAACCAGTAACCATGACTACTTCGGTGATGGTGTCGACTATCCCGATTAGCGAGACTTCCATGCCGGGTGAGCAGATGATAAATGCTCTTTAGGATGAAGGGACCAATGAGCTCTAGGGAGCTCAAACTAATGATAACGTTAATATTATTGGTACTTTCGATCCTCTGTTGGGTCGCACCATGAGTTCGATTGAGAAGGAACTGGTCCCAACAAAACAGGTCAAGCTCAAGAAGTTAGAGACTGTAACCAGCCGCACATTAATAGGCCTAAATTTCGACAAAAATTGAATCCCATATCCATCAAGGCACAGATCATTGGATTTGGTACCTAAAAATAAGCATGAGCATTATCAGAGATTGATAGAAATCTAAATTCATAGTGGAAACAATAATAAGATAAGAATACTGAGTATGGCTACTACCTTGGAATTTATGGTAATCCTTAGATAGTAGATTGTCACATCAGCATCGAGCATGAGAGTAAAGAAGACTTCTCCAACAACAAAGCACATCCAGCTTCAATGACCTGATCCTCTAAATCTATCCTGTAGGTTGTAATGAGTAGGGATTCAGAACAACGTTCTGGTGATTAAAAAATCTATAAACTGTCCATAACATAAATTCATACCGATTGGTTTCCATTTAATAATTATGTCTATTAAAGTTAGCAATTCAATCTTACCTTGCATTGCACACACGATTACTGACCTACCCCTTCCTAAGGTACAAAATACCGATGAAGCCTTATCAACCATCCAATACTTCTAAACCCATTTTCCACTTAATACTTTTAAATATGAAGCAGGCTTCTATAACCATCACAAAATACTTTTAAAAGAGAAATAGGCAGACTCTGCCATTTAAGACCTCAATCAAAGTAGACCCCATTATTTAAGACCTATTCCCAAGGTTGTTTTCTAATAACGTTGTCAATGGTCGGTGGGTCCTAGCTACAAAGTCCTTTACCTACTATTTAAGGCTTATGACATTTAATATCCAACTATTACCGCATCTATCACCAATAAATCATAGCCATGTAAGAGACAGTACCTAAGACACTTAATAACTTTGGAAGGACTAGGCTGACTTCTAACCATTTAATATCTATATGCTAGGCAGGTCCTACATCACTTAATACCTATCCCTAGGTGGACTCCTATTGGTACTATCGTTATTACGGCCTTAGTAATGTGAGCGACTATACCCAAGGCACTTAATACCTCATTAATAAGAACTAGGCAGAACCCTGACCATTTAACACCTATTTATAGGTGGGCCTTTGTCATTTAATACCTAACCCTAAGGCGGACTCCTCACTGGTACTATCTAGCTAACATCGCTTGGAATCTCACTAAGTTACTTAATACTTATTTTTAGGAGAAAAGGAAACCCTTAGATCAATCACTTAATACCTCAAACCCGATGTGAACCTTTCCCGAGATATCCACTATCACTCTTAGTTATAAACATGGAATCTCATTAGGTTACTTCTTTCGGTAGGGAGGCGGGCTCTAAAATAGCCACTTAATACCTCAACAATGAAGTAAACCCTTTTAGATACATCCTTACTTACTTGGAATCTCACTAGGTTACTTAATACTTCTGTTTATTAGAGAGGCGAACCCTATAATCACTTAATACCTCAAACAAGAAGAGAACCCGTATGGAGATATCCCTCACCACTCCTAATTCCATGGATCATTTAATACTTTTAAATTAAGAAAGTAGGTCCAATCTCTCACGTCGTCATAGGTCCTAGGATTAGTGGTATTTCACATCAGTAGTAAGTGCACCCGGTAGTTGGTAACCTTAAAGTTAAGGGCAATCTTCCGTCGAATGACTTTACTGACCTCGCATCACTAACCTACTAAGTCCAATTAACCATCCTAAGTCTTTACTTATTATATCTTAAGTAGACATTGGACTTAGCTTACTAATTCCCTTTTTATTTAAGGTAATAAGATTTACCTTAAATGCTTATATATCCATGAATCACCTTTTTATGCTCATAAATATCAATTTGTCCATAAATTCCTAACAAACATTTCCTAAGACATTTATGTATGATTAGTAATTTCAAATTAGTAACCTTTTATATCTTTTCCATTTTTAACAGTCCATTTTGATCCATTTGTCCTTATTAATTGTAAATCCCAAATTCATTTCCATTAATTGCCCATTAGTTCGAGTTACAGTCTTTAATTAACCAGTTGTAGCCCATAATCTAATCATATCCATTATTTCCCTTAATTGCCCATTAAGTAGGGTTACAATCCTTTATTTCCTATTAATTATTGGCAATTCCTAATTTATTGCCCATTAATAGGAATTACTACATTTCCCAATTCTACATATTCACTTTTCTAAATATAATAATAACTAACGAACATTACACATAAATAAAGCATGATTAAACGTTGTTCTCCTTTATCAACAAAATAAATACATATAAACTACTTATTCTTATCCAAGTATATTCTAGTCATAAATATGTAACTATAATGTGTTTTCCATATTTAATTTGCTGGAATTAAATTCCTTAGGAGGATTTTCCGTTATGATTTCCATAAATTGGTTTTCACACAAAAAGAAAAATTTACTACGTTTGAAATTACAAGGAATGGATAATTTCTTATTATTTGGAATAAATAGTGTGTAACGACCCACAATTTTCTGATAATTAAAATATTGAATTTAATAAGTTTTGTAATTTAATATTGGGAGAAATTAAAATTTGTGATTTATTATTGAGAATATTAACTAGAATTAAATTTAATAATGTTAACCTAAGGCAATTGATAACTATAAGGCCATTTCAATTAACTGAAGTGATTGTAAACATAAAAATTTGATTATAAGTTATGAATGAGTAAATAAATCAAATGTTGTATTTAATAGTAAAATTGCACGTAGTTAATTTGAATTAGTTAATATAGAATAATAAATCAGTATGTGAATTCATTTGTTTTGTTTGTTAACAACAAACATAGAAATGCGTTTGAAATGGGTAAGTTAAAGCAATGGTTTAATTATAAATTCACTATTTAACTCATTGAAATCAATTGGAAATAAATTGCAATAAGTGTAATTAAATATTGCATTAATGTAAATTAAGAAGATAATTAGTGTAATAAGATATAAACCAATGTTAACTATGTCCATAGAGTAATGATTGATTAAATAAAAAGATTGAAATCAAACTAAATCAATTTATTGGAATTAAAATATAATTAATTGGATTTTATTTAAAGTTGAAATTGAACACTGTAATTAGTGTAATATTTAACGCTGAATTGGTATGTAAATTTGTTTTAAATTATTGTTAATGTCTAAGTAATCTAAAATGATAAAAATTGATAGTATTAAATTTGAAAAAAAAAGTGATTTAATCAATTTAATAATAATTTATTATTTAACATGAAAATAGCCATTTTGGCCACTATCGCGGATTTTGACAAAACCAGTTTCATTGAATCCGTAACAGTGAATTATTGTAAGGTTTCAAGTTTTATGGTGATCGGATTTGTCGTTTGATCGTACGGACTCGAAACGCGTAGAAATTGTAGAATAAAATAGCCTATGATTTTTGTTTAATGATAATAAACATATATATATATATATTCGTTTAAATGTATTTGTTATTGTACTATTTTATTTTTCCATATAATTAAATAAATATTTGTTGAATAAAATAAATACAGAATTCATATTCAAACAAATATTTTATTCAAACAAATATTTTATTACAAATCAAATAGTACAAATTTGAGCTCTCACTATATTTACACATTTTCAATTACAATACAATTTCAATTACAACACAAGTTTCAATCTACATTTTTCACCTCACTACATATTCACTCTTCACTCGTATTTTGATCTTCAACTTTGTTCCAGCCTATATCCAACATCTGAACTATGTGCAAAATTAACACTGAAGGTGTAAAATTGAAAAAGAAATATTTTGTAGTTCACAATGAAGTGTGTGTTTTGAAAATATTATTTTACCTCATTTATTTGGGTTGTTCATCATCATTTTTCTTTTGAATTCATCTTACACGAACAACTTGTAACATGCACAGTGTATCATTGTACATGTCACAAGGCCATGCACACCGATATACACTTGTTTGTTAAAATTGCAGGGACAGGTGAGCACAAGGTCAAACCGAAACCAAAACCTCGATTAAACTCAAGTATGCAAAACTAATTAGACCGGGCCAGTGAAATTAAATCAAAGTGGTAAAGCAGATCAACCACACCAGACATGTGCATGTTCAAATGAAATGGTCAGGTGCACACTTAAGTAAACAGTTCAAATGCAAGGCTACAGACTCGAGTGAACGAGAGATCATCACAACCAGAGGCAACAACAAATCAAAGGCATGTACAAAGTTTTTAGCACCAGCATGAATGGTTAGGAGCAACAAAAGAAATGACTGCAGTTCAAAGTTTTAAAGTGAACCAAACATGTGTATATGCAACAAAGCTTCAAAAATGCTCAAAGTAAAGTTCATTCGAATGTACACATGACTCGAAGAAACTACACAAGTAACACGAAGCAAACATGCAACTACCACCAGACCATACATGAAAACAAGCCAATGGAGTCAAGGTCACATGAACACACAAACTTGCTCATGTACATATGAAACAAAACTACAAGAACAAATCAAGATATGTATACAATGAAGACTCCAAAATGCAAAAGTGTGAACACAAAGTGAACCCAAACCTCAAATGACCACAAGTTCGAACGCACTTGAACCAGAGATATACGCATACATATGAAATAGATTCTTGAGTACACACCCACACATATATGCAATAGTGAACACCAAGTGCAAGACTTAAGTGAACATGCAACAAGAAGAAGTGCACAAACTAACAGTTGTGGATAGCAGCCCAAACATGAACATGAAACCAAGTTTAAAGAAGTTAACATGAATGTGCATGCACAAGTCAAGGCATGAAGCAAAATACAACCATAATTGATGCCGAGCCATCACACACAAATATATACTGTTTAAATGTTTCTAAAACAGTGGAGCAGCATGTATATTCATATGCAACAGCAAGTCTAGGCTGTCCAACCAACATACAAATAAATGTAACCAGAGTGCAACATAATCTGTTCAATGATGTATACATGAAGACACAACTTAGTTGAACAAAAGAGATGCAACAAGCAAGAGAGAAATGAAATGCAGTTACACGTATTTTGAATAATGTCACAGAGGATATCATGGTCAAGGCAGCAAAGAATGGAAACAGTTGAACAAGTCGTAGAAGAAAAGAACGAGAGAAAAATTCACCTGTTGAACAAGTCAAAGTCCAGTTTATCTCAAACTTCAAAGTGCCGAAGTCATAGGAGCAAAAAGAACGAAACCGAATCAAAGAAATTCAAGCAACGTCAAGTAATCAATAAGCCAATTTCATCACATCGTTCGATCAAAAACGTATGGCCAAGCAAAGAAATGGACAAATTCAAACAGAAATATACGAACGAGAATTTAGGGTTTTAATCCCTATAAATTACCCCATATCATCATCGGCATTAATCAGCAGTTCGAAAGAAAATTAAGCCCAGGTAATCATAATTCAAAAAGTAAAAAATCACATACCAGTACAATTCGAACTCGAAACAATTGAAGCTACCGAGAGCAACTCAAGCTAGGGATTGATTTACGAAGCAAACCAAAATCAAAATCATCACTTCAACCAATCTATTATTAAGTGGCGGCACCAATTGGTGAATAAAACCCTAAATTTCAGATCGAAGAGAAAAAGGAAGAGACGGGATAAAAAAAATAAAAGGGAATGAACTTCTCTTGTTATCATCATTTTTGGGCCGACTCTATTTTATTTATTTTGGGCTAAAATTATATATAAGGTTTTGTGTTTGTTATTTTTATTTTATATTGTAATTTTCTTTTTAAAATTGTTTAACTTTCTAGTTGTGTAACTAGGTACAAACTACGGGGCGTATTTTGAGAATTCGCAACTCGGTGGCTGAGTTGTGGCAGGGTTTTGAGCTTAGAGTTAGGTTAGTCAAGTTAGCGGGTGTCGCAAGTTTACGTGTGTTTGTAAGCGTCTGACTACTTATTTTCTAGTAGAAACATTGGGGGCAGCACATGGGCAGGTTATTGATGAAGCTAGGTAAAGCTATGTGTGATCTCTACTGTATTACTTTATGTTTTATATTTTATTTCCACACTAATTTTTATTATTATTAGTATCGCCCTATTCACCACCCCCCCTCTAGGGTGAAAACGATCCTACAGAAATCAATTTGAAATAAGCTGATTTTAAATGCTAACTTTTTCATACAATGGAATTAGGACTTGAAACTTGTTCCATTGAGTTGAAAAATATTGAAAAGATCTATTTTGATATGTGGGATGACCTATTTTCGTTTCGGAAGTGAAACGGGCTTTTCGGGTCGTTATTGTCGTTCGAACCAATTCGATACGCATTCATTCTTTCTTATCGGGCTTTGTGTAACACCCCGCATTTTTATATAGTTAAAATGTAACGTGTAACGATAAGTAATGAAAATAAATAATTTTGGAATTATCGGAATATGGCTCCGAAACTTGCACCATTGCATTTAGGGCGATTTTCTGATCAGCTTCCATATATAACTTGTCTAAAACCAAACCAATATGAAGAAGTCAAGAACGAAACAAAATAAGTAATCGAACCAAAAAAATAAAATAACACGGATATGGGCCGACCTGTAGGTCGACCTAATGGGCGCAACGGTCGACCGCCCGGTCGACCCGCGTGCAACCTGGACGAAAATTCGTCCAAGTATATACTGTGACGTGTTTTCTCGTTTTTGCGCGATCTGATCCATACGTTCTTCAATCCTATGGCTCTGAACGACCCTGTGACATGGTGGCTCCAGGTTCAATCCAAGAATCCAACGTTCTGAGATCCCTAAGCTCTAATATAAATAGGACCCTAGGCCTAGCTATCTTCTCACAATTAGATTTTCTCCCATGGGTTCATTGCCTAAGGCTGAACCCTAAAAAGAAAATAATTTTTAGGGAGAAGATCTTCTAAACTTAAATATTATACGCCTTGGAAGAAGGGGATCCAGAAGGACTATGGAGCTAGGCGGAGCACAAGCGAAGCTAAGGACGACACATGAGTGGATTTATTTATATATCTTTTAAGTTTAAAATATATTATCTTTAGATTCCCGTTTAGAAAATTTTATTCAGTAATTAATCATATTAATTAAATTAGGCTAAACTATAAGAAAACTTGTAGTTTATTTACAGTATCAGTATTTAAACACTATTTTCTATACCTTATTTACATCTTTTTCTACGTTTTGGATTTTTATGCAAGCGTCGGTTTTCTTCTATCCCCTTTTTTCTATCTTCGTGTACGGATTAGAATAGATTAAACACGAATATTGATTATATAATTAAGAAAACTGAAATGAAAGAAATTAGATGTAAAACAACAAAAGTTGAGGAATAGAATTAATGTAATAAATTGCATTAAAATGGGGAAGTTAATTTGGAGGTAATTATTAGATTAATTGGTTGGTTTAGAAAATAGGATACATTTCCATAACTTAATATCTAAAGGATAACGATAAACGTAACTGCCAAAATAAAAAATAAAAAGGGGAAATTAGTGTAAAATAGAGAAACCACTGTATTTTACACTACTCCAAAATAGTAAAAGAGATACCTTGCAGTTACGGATTATTGTTTCTAGTGTTATTCAATATTAAGATATGGAAATGGATTATATAGTCTTCATAACCAACCAAATAAAATAGAATTACTTCCTAAAATATCGGACAATAAGTTAAGTATGATTTGAGACAAGAAAATTATTAATTTATGAATTTGAGGCTATAAAGAAATTTAAGGAGCCTAAGTCTGCATTTACTGCGCAGGCTATTTAACTAGGCAATTATTATGATAAGTGAATCATATAATACTAGGGAATTAAAGAAAATTCTATATCATAATAACAGAAGGCAGACTAGGCAAGAAATGCTTGTAATTGTATAACGGACTATAAAAGAAGAAAAAGTAACAATTCCAAGTAGAATTATAACATAGGTTATAATTATGAAATAAGAACGGAAAAGCATATCATGAGACTTATAATAAATTGGTAAGCAACGATAGTAGAGAATAATGGTAGAAGATTATTTAAACAACTTATATTAAGTTTATAAGCACATAAAACAGAAATAATAAAAGAGGCTTATTTTAAGGAACTTAAGAATTATATATTAAGTTAAATAAGCAAGATAGTAAATGTGGCTCATACTAACAGCATTCCCTATTAGACATATGGTTATCTCACAATAGTTAGAAGTGAGACGAGGGCAAGAATATGCTAATTAAATTAAAATAGGTAGCCAACAGAATAAGAAAGCAAACTAAACGCAAATTAAAAGTTTAAACTTAGGGTCTAATAAAAGATTCGAAATGCGTTTGGAGTAGCCCAAAGGATGAAGCGCCTAACGAAGCAGTTCATCATGGATTTCAGCAATAGAGAAGCACGTCCAACTTAGTATTTTTGGGCTTTAAAGAAGTACGAGACTTCAATGGGACGTGAGGATACTTTAGGATGGCCCTCTGGGTAGGTCTAACGAAGCTTCATCCCCGGAGGTAGGTCTGTAGGTGTTCCATCAAAAGAGTATGTCTTGACTGCATTTGCATTGTAGGCCTAATGAAGTGGATCGTTTGTAGGATGTTAGAAGCGTTTGGTGTTCGGAGTAGGGTATTCGTATGTCCAATACTTGCAACTAAGGTTAAGGATAGTTGCATGCAAATATCAGCCAGCATCTAAACCCAGAGCGAGTTCGAGAAAGACTAGAGTTAAACCAACAGTCCAATGATACTTTCACTATAGAGACATTGTGGAGGGCCACCGCCAATTGGATGTTAGATTGTTTACAGTAGGGCACGACCACTTAACTCTTTAGAAGTCTTTCGATCAGTTGAGGGGTGTCTGCGTGGGGCCATAGCCACAATGAGAAAGGGACAAACCAACTAGAATATCTATATTCTAGGCCTAATGAAGCTGTCCTTTACAGATATAGAAAATCCGCGACTGAGTTCCATACAAGGCATACCATGTTGGCGGGATTTAGTTAGTAGACAGAACGATTACGTAGTCTTCAATGTACGCACTGGGTGGTACATTGTGGATATCCAAGCACTGGTATAGACTAGTGCAGATGCGACTTACGTTTTCATAGTAAGTAGCGGAGTATTTGTATTGTAGGCCTTACAAAGCTGTCCTTTACAGATGTAGTTACGGAACACTCTCAAAAGCTAGACGATGGAGCTCTTTTCGAGGAAGATACGGAAAGTACCATGGGTGGTACCTAGGACCAATAGGGTCATTGGTCATATAGCTACATATATGTATATATTATTTATTAGGTTTTTATATACTATGGAGTAGATACGCACGGTTCGCGAATAGAGGTGAGAATATTGTGACCTAATGAACCTAATATAAGAGTAAATGGAAATAATATGATATATTTAGAATTAAGCCTAGAAGTATATAACTTATCCATTCACCTGAACTTTTGTTCTGACCCCCTCCTCATAACATCCTACATGTTAGGTAGATGGCAGAGACTTCTCAGCTTTACGACACTTGCTTAGAAAGTGTTATTATTTGGGTGAGTATTTACTTACTACTATATTTTAGTCAATTCTGCTGTGAGATAATAAATTGAGCTCTGATATATTTATCTTTGCCTATTTGCAGGATACCAGATACCCAACTCGGGTTTCAGTGGGCTTGGTTTTTAGCATTCTTGCGAAAAATCCGGACCGCTGGAATTCGGGTTGTTACATTTGATATTAAGGCCTAGGTTTAGATTCCTAGGTAGATAGTGAGTGAACGTATTTGTATTTTTAGTATATATATACACACACACTCTCTCTCTCTCTCTCTTAAAACCCCAAAGAGAAGTCCATTCTTTTGAGTAAACCAATATTGGAGAAATTTTGGAAAATAATTTAGTATATCAAAACTTGGAACGAGGAAATTCCAAAAGCTAAAAGACCTCATATGGCATGGATTTCTGGATTCAGTAAGGGATATTTGGAAAGGTGAAAGCAAATTAAAAAGCCACTTTTTAGTCTAGCCCAGCAATTAAACTCTTAAGAATTTGAAAAGTTTTGGAAGATTTTCAAGTTCTAACTTTAGAAGTTTACAGCTTTATAATTGTATTAGTTTAAATAAGGGAAGTGTAACAACCCGTAAATTTCAGTGGACTTATTTATTTAATTAATTGAATTTTTATGAAATTTTAAACAATAAAATTTTGAAATGTAAATTTTATATTTGAAATGCATCTGTCTTAACATAGCAACTGGTAAATTTTCATCAGAAAAGTTGGAAGTTTATTTTCTAGTGTAATTTTATTCCAATTTATATCAGTTAAAATTGATGGTAATAAATTGTTTTCCAAACCTAAATATTTTACATAGAAAAATTGTAAATCATCTTCTGAGTGAGACGTCATCTTTCGTTTCATCAAATTTGGATGTCTATTACTCCGTTTATCTTAATTCTGGCAAAATAGCAGCATTTTCGGTACCGATTATCGACTTTTGACCGGATGATCGGGCCACTATTATCTGTGTACCGTTTTGATCGTCTCGTCGTGCTGATCTCCACGGTATATTCAACTCTACAAATTTGAGATCCGGTACGCGTCGAAAAGAATAAACAGTTCACCGTAACGGTACCAAATTTTGACTTTACATTTTCCCTTAGACTTCAAATCTGTACGTGCAGCCCAACAACAATTAATTGGCTTAATAATTTTCCAAAAATCAAGGGGTGACCAATTCTATTCCTACTGTTCAGTATTTGTGGACCTGTTCTTTTGTTGTCTATTCCCATTCGATGTTGCTTTAAAGATGAGAAAACTATTATTTGCTCACTGTTCGCTTTTATTAGCCGGTACAATTCTTTTAACATTTCCTTATCATATTTATTTCTTGCCATCTGCTCATATACTGTTCACATTCCCTAGTTCGAAAGTAACCTGCTCATTTGCTTGTCTCTTCACTTTTGTCTCTTCACTTGCTTTCGTACTCCCAGATAAATAATAATGTGTAAATTTGATCACATAAATCTATGTTTTACTGAGAATTGAATCCATCCTCCCTTCTTCCTTTGTTGCCTTCCTCCACCATGAAACCCATCATTCTCAGCCGACCTTCTCCCCTTGCCTCTCCTCCGACAAATAACAGCCCAAAACTGAAGTCAGAACCCAACATCCACCTCCCACCGCCACCATACGCCCATCGCCACCATACGACCATCCCCTACACGCAATACCACATCTCCGCCACCTCTGCTCCACGCGCCCAGCCTCTGTCAGGCAATCGAGCCACCAAAACCATAGCCCGCCCACTTGGCCACCACGTCACCGTGCCTTCCATTTCGTCCACGGCCTTTGGCCTGTCACCACCATGCCGCCCGAGATTCATCTACCTGCGTCTATGCCGAACCCCTACCCCAGCGAGCCACCACGTGCAGGCCATTAGCCATGAATGAGCAGCCACCTTCGCCTCAATTGTAGTGCCATGCCACCGTCCACAGCTTTGTCGCCTGGAATCGCCTTGTTTCTTGGACCCGACACTAGAGCGGCCTTGCCTCTTGCCCTCTCCTTCTTTATATGCTGCTCGTGTGTATATATGCTGCTCGGCTATATATATGTTGCTCGTATTTGAGATAACATTGATCCAGTCGCACTGTCACCCTCTCATATCGCAGCAGCATCAATCCCACTGCCACTAGCCTTTCTCTCCACTTTGTTATACTTGGAAAAGATTTAGGTAATATATATATATATATATATATCTTTGCATATTATGTGTTGTATGTATATTTAAGTTTATTAGTTATATATATAATATGTTTATATAAACTTATCTTTGATCTATTTGGGTTTTTAAAATATATGAAGTTATGTTATATTACAGTATCACCTATTATCGGTTTATATAAAATATAATATATAGGTTGGTAAGTTACCTAAGATCTGTTATTTGAAAGGTATAACCTGTTGTATCGTAAGTTGTATTATATTGATGATTTTAAAGTATATTTTATGTTATATGTATTTTAACACATGGATTTAAGATTTCGTGTTTGTATTTGTTTTAAAAGGGTAATATATTTATGAAATTAAAAGGTATGTATATGAATCAGTGAAGTTATTTCATAAGATTTTTGTGAGTAAGTTATACATATACAGTTTTACTATGACAGAACTTATATTTCATTTTTAAAAAGCTGTTGTGGTCTTGTTCTATTTGCTTACATAAATAGTGCTGAGTTTATTAACAGTGGTATGTTCTAGTCTATATAGTATAGAAATTGGAAAAAAGATTAGTTATATATATATATTAGTTGTATAGATACATGAGATTGTTTATAGCAGTAGGTTATATTGTGTTCTGTTATATAAACTTCAAATTATTCTGGCATATATATATATGTGGTTTTCGAAATACTATTTACTGGCCTGTTTATGTATATATATATATATATATATCTATATATTTCTTTTTCGGTTATAGATATACTTATAGTTTTCATGTTGCATGTGTATTAGAGTTGCGAAATTTCCATCTTGTCATTTTGTTTTCAGTTTAAAAGTTTTTGTTTTGTTTTGTTTTGTTGATTGATAAATAAATATGGATTGTTATTATAACTGGTATGTAATTTGTACATACGTTTATATACATTAGTATATGTAGATTTCATGTGAATTTGGTCTTTCCAAATATGTATAGATATTTTTATATGTTGATATTTAATATTGATATGAAATTTAAAATATATATATTTATTTTAAATTATGTTAAATTGGTTTTTATTTATTTATTTAACATATATATATGTGTATATATATCTTGTTTCATCAAATCTCGTGCCTATCTTGACTTATCATTCCAATATCGAATTGTCGCAGTCATTCCTAGCCTGTCGATGTTCCGTATGCGCACCTGTGTTCGTGTCATCTTCTAATCTATCTAGCCTCGAAAGGTGAGCAATCACTCACGATTAATGTTCTTATATTTATTAAATTTGATTTCAATTGAAATGTCAATTGAAATATGCTGATGTTAGTTATTTACATTGTTATATATGTCATTATCTGTATCTGTTCACCTGTGACATCTGACACCATTATCTGTTATTTATATTGTTGATATATGTCTGTTACTGTTGTTATTTTATTTTCATATCTGTTATCACTCTGCAAGTTCCCTGTTAGTATAGAATCACTATGGGTTGAAATGATACATACCCGAACGATCTGTAGAATAGGAGAAAATGGTTATGGGTTGAAATGATAAACCCAAGCGATTTTCATTGAATTGAATTTGGGATTTCGGGTTGAAAAGATATATACCCGAATATGTTTTAAATTGCGGATTGAAATGATAAATATCCGTATCACTTGACCATAGGATAGAAAATTATATACAGGCACCGTTGGTCTATATATAAACGTTTTGAAAATGATTTCTATGGTTTTGAAAAGAAATATATGGTTTTGATAAATATTGATTTTAAAGATTTATTAAAGTTGATTTAATAAAGTTGATAAATAATATATTTAAGTATTTATTTAATATCTATATTTTCAAATATAGAATTTATAATGATTTGAAATTGATTGAAATTGTATTTATTTAAGAATTATACTTAAATAAGTTTGATTTGAAATGTATTGAATTTGAAATTTAAAGAAGTGATTTACAACTTGAAATTTGAAAAGGTGACTTAAATGGATATTTCAAACGTATAAATATTTAAATGAGATCTTTTGTTTATTTAAATTGTAAATTGAAATTGTATTCAAATGTCATGGAAATGTTAAGTTAATATTTCAAAACTAAATAATTGTAAAGTGAATCTGATATGTATATAAATTTATCGAATTTAGTTTTGAAATGTTGAATATTTAAAGCTTTGAAATATATTCAAATTGAAATGGCTTATTTTATGGTTTAGATACGTATTTGAAATTGATAATTTGAAATGGTTTATTTAGAAGCTGAATCGAGTTGAAACGGATGATTTGGGATTTGATTAAATTAAATTTTTGGAATTCAAGTTAATTTGAATCGATTTGTGAAATTTGAGGAAACTAATTTATTTTATAACGAAATTTTAATATCTAAACTGTTTAAAAGGAAAGTGTTATGATTTCCAAAATACTGTGATTTCCAGACTATGATTTCGAAGCATTATAATTTTGGAAAGTAATATGATTTTGAAAATGGATGTATTTGAAGTGAAATGATATCGTATTAAATTGGGTTTTGAAATGATAATGATATATTTTGGCTTTGAAGTATAAACTATTTTTAAATGACCACGGTGTTATAATAACGATTGGTTGGCAAAGAGACCGGGATCGGATATGGACATACTCTCTGTCGATACCGAAAACCACTTTGACAACCGTGTACGCGGTGGAGATTCCAGAATGAAGTAGGATGGTGGCGACGTTCTTAAGGTATGTTACGTGGACCCAACTCCCGTTAGTTGGCATAAGGTGGCTAAAACAGGAGCGATCTCGGACCAGTGAGGTAGCACCTCTTCTCGGACGCATTTCTTCGATATTATACTCATACTTGTGATTTGACTAGATGGCCATCCTCCGATTTGGGAGTGTTGTTCGAGGTGGAACGTTAGTGGCTGCTATGCGTATCCATCAGTCCGTGTGCGTAATTGGTATATCTACCCTGGCATTGCCTAGTTGTGCCGTGTCAACTACCATATCGAGCTTTACTACGATTATGATTTTAAGAGCCGACCGCGTTAAGGTTCTCCATCCCCTTAACGCTATTTTCTATATGATTATACTTTACTTATTTAGACACTATTATAATAGCGAATATTACTACATAGTAAATAGTTTAACGGACCCTTAGAGGATGGTTATCCCAAACATCCTTTAAGTTACTTGTATTTCAGTTGATATTTCACTTGAGTTGGATTTATTGAATATAAGAATGTTAATCCTGACTCGAGTGTTTTGTGTTTTGCTTTACGCTCGGGTCAGACTAAGTGATACAGCATTTGAGACTCACCTTTGGAGTTGGAGCTTCACTTGGAGATCCAGCTATCTATCGATCCTACTTTCAGTTATTCAGTTGATTCCAGTGAAGTATTCAGATCTTGTATTTGATTATTGTATTGAGACATCTATTGTATTCGAGACTTCTGTTGTATCTTGTCTAACTCTGTTATATATATATATAGTAGCTTCATGAACTACTATCCTTTTGTTTTCGCTGCATTTTTGTTATATTTCTCTGTGTCTATGATCTGTAATTATTTTATTTATTGTATATGTTGAGTTTTGCCAAATTTTATTTACAATCCATTGTTTTGAATTATTCAAGTCTGACATGTGTGGATTTATTGTCGACTTGAATGGTCCAAAAATACTGGGTCGTTACATATGGTATCAGAGCTCTGGTTTTAGGCAAAACTCAGCATATGTAGTAAATTCAATTACAGAATCACTTTCGTTCGAGCTTGAATTCCTTCTTCTTTGACTCAGTTCCTTTGAATTTTGGAACGTTCACTTCGGTTCCAAAGTCCATTCGTGTCTCCCCTATTCGTGTCTTTTGATTCTGGAGTATCCCATAACTCCACTTCGAATGATCTCTATAATAAAATCGGCGGTCTCGCCAATCTTCGAATAATTTGTACTGGGGTGAAACTCCTTTACAATCGGTATTGATTCACCGGAGATTTCTGTATCCTCGGTTTACGATGCTGCTATCTTAGGCTATACCTGAATTCTACCTCTGATAATCGAATGTCGATTTGCTTCAGAATTCTACATCGATCTTATCTATGAAGTCACGGTTGACCCGCTTAAGGTTGCCCGCGATTTATACAACTTTATCCATCTTCCTGTTTGAAATGCAATCATCTAACCTTCGTTTCGAGCCTATCTATTTTAGATTAGAATTCTCTTTGATTAGAGTCCCTCTATATTTGGATCTCTATCCTTGTGTTGGAATCCAATTCTGGAATCATCATGTGAGGGAGTGTATTTGTAATTAATATAAAATAGTTTATGTTTATAATGTGTTGTTTGAGTTGTTGATGTTGGTTTGGATTTTCGATCGATTCGTCTGATCAACGCTATCGATAGGATTTCCAAAACACTTGAACAGAGCAAACTGACACAATATAATTTTCAAATTTGATAAATGAAATAAATTTGTATGATTATATTATAAATATATAAGAAAAATTTTCTGGAATTAAAAGTTAAATGATTTGGTTGTTGAAAATGATAATATTTGATTTTCATTTTACTGTTTTGTAAGTCATTGACTATTGCAAAATGACTATTGTTTATAAATTTATTTGGAATTGAAATGAATTTAAATTGAGAATGTAAGAATTAAATTTCTGGTAACTTCAAACTTTGTTTTAAAGTCTTTAAATGTATATTATTTAAAGTATTTTCGAATAAAATGGTTTTCAAAGAATTTTAAATGTTTAAATCAGTGCTCTTCTCTTTGTCGCTGGAAAATAATTTCGGTGATGACGGCCGCATCATCGACATTCATTTTCGAGTTTCGAAGTGGAGAGACCATTCCGTAGCTTTGCTACATTTTTGTTTTGGAAAATTAATTTGATTTGAATTTCCGAAGTATGACATATATAATTTGATATATATAGTATATATACTTATATCTAAATGCTTTAAATTGGAATCGGAAATTTAAATCTTAAATTCTTGAATAAATATTTAAATTAGAATAGTTAAATTGGAAAATTTTATTTGCATAATACTCAATTACATCTCAACATAACTTACCTAAAATTTTCAGAAGTTAAAAATGTAATTGGATAATATACAATATAAAATGACTTTATAAGGAAAGATTTGAGTGTTATAATAAATGTTATACACTTAAATTTTATTATAAAGATGTTAATAGAGATAAATAGGATAATAAGTTAATTGAATAATAGACGAGACAAATAAATTTGTTTCGAAGGAATTAATAAATTTAAATTAAATTAACTTATGGAAATACCGTGAATTTAAAAGCAATTATTGAATATAAATTAATTTAAATCAAAATTTGTAAGGTTTAAAGTAATTTATATGGTTTAAATATATGTGACAAGATATATTAAGTGGAATAAACCTAATAATAATTTGGAATAGAAAAGAATTAAATTTGTTGAATAAAATATAATTATAACAAATGACTATTCAAATTTATGATTTTAGAAATTGTTTATTTAAGATATTTGGATAATAAGTTGATCAATTTAGATATAGTTAAGACTGATTTAACTTAAGTGAAATCAAATGGATTGAAACCAATTATTGGGTATTAATTAATTTAAATTGAAATTTATACGGTTTTAAATTAACTGTTTATTTTGTATTTCAAATCTATTTTTCTTTCTGGTTGTTTCCATTCTCCTACTTCCTTCCTTTTCGGGGACGAAAAGTTTTGAGTGGGGGAGAGTGTAACGACCCGTAAATTTCAATGGACTTATTTATTTAATTAATTGAATTTTTGTGAAATTTTAAACAATAAAATTTTGAAATGTAAATTTTATATTTGAAATGCATCTGTCTTAACATAGCAACTGGTAAATTTTCATCAGAAAAGTTGGAAGTTTATTTTCTAGTGTAATTTTATTCCAATTTATATCAGTTAAAATTGATGGTAATAAATTGTTTTCCAAACCTAAATATTTTACATAGAAAAATTGTAAATCATCTTCTGAGTGAGACGTCATCTTTCGTTTCATCAAATTTGGATGTCTATTACTCCGTTTATCTTAATTCTGGCAAAATAGCAGCATTTTCGGTACCGATTATCAACTTTTGACCGGATGATCGGGCCACTAATATCTGTGTACCGTTTTGATCGTCTCGTCGTGCTGATCTCCACGGTATATTCAACTCTGCAAATTTGAGATCCGGTACGCTTTGAAAAGAATAAACAGTTCACCGTAACGGTACCGAATTTTGACTTTACATTTTCCCTTAGACTTCAAATCTGTACGTGCAGCCCAACAACAATTAATTGGCTTAATAATTTTCCAGAAATCAAGGGGTGACCAATTCTATTCCTACTGTTCAGTATTTGTGGACCTGTTCTTTTGTTGTCTATTCCCATTCGCTGTTGCTTTAAAGATGAGAAAACTATTATTTGCTCACTGTTCGCTTTTATTAGCCGGTACAATTCTTTTAACATTTCCTTATCATATTTATTTCTTGCCATCTGCTCATATACTGTTCACATTCCCTAGTTCGAAAGTAACCTGCTCATTTGCTTGTCTCTTCACTTTTGTCTCTTCACTTGCTTTCGTACTCCCAGATAAATAATAATGTGTAAATTTGATCACATAAATCTATGTTTTACTGAGAATTGAATCCATCCTCCCTTCTTCCTTTGTTGCCTTCCTCCACCATGAAACCCATCATTCTCAGCCGACCTTCTCCCCTTGCCTCTCCTCCGACAAATAACAGCCCAAAACTGAAGTCAGAACCCAACATCCACCTCCCACCGCCACCATACGCCCATCGCCACCATACGACCATCCCCTACACGCAATACCACATCTCCGCCACCTCTGCTCCACGCGCCCAGCCTCTGTCAGGCAATCGAGCCACCAAAACCATAGCCCGCCCACTTGGCCACCACGTCACCGTGCCTTCCATTTCGTCCACGGCCTTTGGCCTGTCACCACCATGCCGCCCGAGATTCATCTACCTGCGTCCATGCCGAACCCCTACCCCAGCGAGCCACCACGTGCAGGACGTTATCCATGAATGAGCAGCCACCTTCGCCTCAATTGTAGTGCCATGCCACCGTCCACAGCTTTGCCGCCTGGAATCGCCTTGTTTCTTGGACCTGACACTAGAGCGGCCTTGCCTCTTGCCCTCTCCTTCTTTATATGCTGCTCGTGTGTATATATGCTGCTCGGCTATATATATGTTGCTCGTATTTGAGATAACATTGATCCAGTCGCACTGTCACCCTCTCATATCACAGCAGCATCAACCCCACTGCCACTAGCCTTTCTCTCCACTTTGTTATACTTGGAAAAGATTTAGGTAATATATATATATATATATCTTTGCATATTATGTGTTGTATGTATATTTAAGTTTATTAGTTATATATATAATATGTTTATATAAACTTATCTTTGATCTATTTGGGTTTTTAAAATATATGAAGTTATGTTATATTACAGTATCACCTATTATCGGTTTATATAAAATATAATATATAGGTTGGTAAGTTACCTAAGATCTGTTATTTGAAAGGTATAACCTGTTGTATCGTAAGTTGTATTATATTGATGATTTTAAAGTATATTTTATGTTATATGTATTTTAACACATGGATTTAAGATTTCCTGTTTGTATTTGTTTTAAAAGGGTAATATATTTATGAAATTAAAAGGTATGTATATGAATCAGTGGAGTTATTTCATAAGATTTTTGTGAGTAAGTTATACATATACAGTTTTACTATGACAGAACTTATATTTCATTTTTAAAAAGCTGTTGTGGTCTTGTTCTATTTACTTACATAAATAGTGCTGAGTTTATTAACAGTGGTATGTTCTAGTCTATATAGTATAGAAATTGGAAAAAAGATTAGTTATATATATATATATATATATTAGTTGTATAGATACTTGAGATTGTTTATAGCAGTAGGTTATATTGTGTTCTGTTATATAAACTTCAAATTATTCTGGCATATATATATATGTGGGTTTCGTAATACTATTTACTGGCCTATTTATATATATATATATATATATATATATCTATATCTATATATTTCTTTTTCGGTTATAGATATACTTATAGTTTTCATGTTGCATGTGTATTAGAGTTGCGAAATTTCCATCTTGTCATTTTGTTTTCAGTTTACAAGTTTTTTTTTTGTTTTGTTTTGTTGATTGATAAATAAATATGGATGGTTATTATAACAGGTATGTAATTTGTACATACGTTTATATACATTATTATATGTAGATTTCATGTGAATTTGGTCTTTCCAAATATGTATAGATATTTTTATATGTTGATATTTAATATTGATATGAAATTTAAAATATATATATTTATTTTAAATTATGTTAAATTGGTTTTTATTTATTTTACATATATATATGTGTATATATATCTTGTTTCATCAAATCTCGTGCCTATCTTGACTTATCATTCCAATATCGAATTGTCGCAGTCATTCCTAGCCTGTCGATGTTCCGTATGCGCACCTGTGTCCGTGTCATCTTCTAATCTATCTAGCCTCGAAAGGTGAGCAATCACTCACGATTAATGTTCTTATATTTATTAAATTTGATTTCAATTGAAATGTCAATTGAAATATGCTGATGTTAGTTATTTACATTGTTATATATGTCATTATCTGTATCTGTTCACCTGTGACATCTGACACCATTATCTGTTATTTATATTGTTGATATATGTCTGTTACTGTTGTTATTTTATTTTCATATCTGTTATCACTCTGCAAGTTCCCTGTTAGTATAGAATCACTATGGGTTGAAATGATACATACCCGAACGATCTGTAGAATAGGAGAAAATCGTTATGGGTTGAAATGATAAACCCAAGTGATTTTCATTGAATTGAATTTGGGATTTCGGGTTGAAAAGATATATACCCGAATATGTTTTAAATTGTGGATTGAAATGATAAATATCCGTATCACTTGACCATAGGATAGAAAATTATATACAGGCACCGTTGGTCTATATATAAACGTTTTGAAAATGATTTCTATGGTTTTGAAAAGAAATATATGGTTTTGATAAATATTGATTTTAAAGATTTATTAAAGTTGATTTAATAAAGTTGATAAATAATATATTTAAGTATTTATTTAATATCTATATTTTCAAATATAGAATTTATAATGATTTGAAATTGATTGAAATTGTATTTATTTAAGAATTATACTTAAATAAGTTTGATTTGAAATGTATTGAATTTGAAATTTAAAGAAGTGATTTACAACTTGAAATTTGAAAAGGTGACTTAAATGGATATTTCAAACGTATAAATATTTAAATGAGATCTTTTGTTTATTTAAATTGTAAATTGAAATTGTATTCAAATGTCATGGAAATGTTAAGTTAATATTTCAAAACTAAATAATTGTAAAGTGAATCTGATATGTATATAAATTTATCGAATTTAGTTTTGAAATGTTGAATATTTAAAGCTTTGAAATATATTCAAATTGAAATGGCTTATTTTATGGTTTAGATACGTATTTGAAATTGATAATTTGAAATGGTTTATTTAGAAGCTGAATCGAGTTGAAACGGATGATTTGGGATTTGATTAAATTAAATTTTTGGAATTCAAGTTAATTTGAATCTATTTGTGAAATTTGAGGAAACTATTTTATTTTATAACGAAATTTTAATATCTAAACTGTTTAAAAGGAAAGTGTTATGATTTCCAAAATACTGTGATTTCCAGACTATGATTTCGAAGCATTATAATTTTGGAAAGTAATATGATTTTGAAAATGGATGTATTTGAAGTGAAATGATATCGTATTAAATTGGGTTTTGAAATGATAATGATATATTTTGGCTTTGAAGTATAAACTATTTTTAAATGACCACGGTGTTATAATAACGATTGGTTGGCAAAGAGACCGGGATCGGATATGGACATACTCTCTGTCGATACCGAAAACCACTTTGACAACCGTGTACGCGGTGGAGATTCCAGAATGAAGTAGGATGGTGGCGACGTTCTTAAGGTATGTTACGTGGACCCAACTCCCGTGAGTTGGCATAAGGTGGCTAAAACAGGAGCGATCTCGGACCAGTGAGGTAGCACCTCTTCTCGGACGCATTTCTTCGATATTATACTCATACTTGTGATTTGACTAGATGGCCATCCTCCGATTTGGGAGTGTTGTTCGAGGTGGAACGGTAGTGGCTGCTATGCGTATCCATCAGTCCGTGTGCGTAATTGGTATATCTACCCTGGCATTGCCTAGTTGTGCCGTGTCACCTACCATATCGAGCTTTACTACGATTATGATTTTAAGATCCGACCGCGTTAAGGTTCTCCATCCCCTTAACGCTATTTTCTATATGATTATACTTTACTTATTTAGACACTATTATAATAGCGAATATTACTACATAGTAAATAGTTTAACGGACCCTTAGAGGATGGTTATCCCAAACATCCTTTAAGTTACTTGTATTTCAGTTGATATTTCACTTGAGTTGGATTTATTGAATATAAGAATGTTAATCGTGACTCGAGTGTTTTGTGTTTTGCTTTACGCTCGGGTCAGACTGAGTGATACAGCATTTGAGACTCACCTTTGGAGTTGGAGCTTCGCTTGGAGATCCAGCTATCTATCGATCCTGCTTTCAGTTATTCAGTTGATTCCAGTGAAGTATTCAGATCTTGTATTTGATTATTGTATTGAGACATCTATTGTATTCGAGACTTCTGTTGTATCTTGTCTAACTCTGTTATATATATATAGTAGCTTCATGAACTACTATCCTTTTGTTTTCGCTGCATTTTTGTTATATTTCTCTGTGTCTGTGATATTTAATTATTTTATTTATTGTATATGTTGAGTTTTGCCAAATTTTATTTACAATCCATTGTTTTGAATTATTCAAGTCTGACATGTGTGGATTTATTGTCGACTTGAATGGTCCAAAAAATACTGGGTCGTTACAGGAAGTTGGAAGGAAACAACTTTAAACCATTTTTGAATTTGAAAATAGAGAAATATATGGTTTAGAAAAATATAGGTATTATTAACTTTAATTGAAAACTAGTATTTTGGGCTGTAGTAACAATGTTTTACGCGACATCTGTCTTAGCCTAGTAGAAACGTATTTTTGAAATCCTTATTCAAGTAAGAAAAGGTTTATAAGTACGTAAAAATATTTTTCCGACTGTAAAGAAATTGAAGCCGTTTTGAAAAAGAATTTTTATGGGTTAGATGATTTAAGTGGTTGGAGCAAGCTTATGGATATTAATATAGGTTCAGTTGAAGTATAGAACACGTCAAGACTCCACTTGTAGGGTGGAGAGTAGACAAGAATATTTAGCCTAAGTCGTAACCGCGACTCGGACAGCCCGGTAGTAAGTAGAATTTGCTTAAGCTTCGATTAGTTAAAAGGAGGCGAGCGGTACGGCAATTCGACGAAATAAAAATATAATACAGGCCGACTGGGTCGACCGCGCGGTCGACCGAGCGGTCGACCGGCCGGTCGACCACGCAGCCGACCTATAGGTAAGGCGGGTCCACCGCCTTAGTGCAAACTGCACGCGTATAAACGCGTGCTTTGGCCTCTCTTCGTCATTTTTGCTTCCTCCCCAAAAACAGCAGCCGCACCCAAAAATAACCCCTTCCAACCATCCAAATTCCTCCAAAACTCAACCGTTTAACTCGCCGTTAGTGCTAAATCAAAGCGCATCGCGAGATCTACTCAGATCCATACTCTGTTTCCGCAGATCTGGGAGATTTTCACCATGCCTCCAAGACCCTCTCTAGTTCACCTCTTTCCCCACCTCACACCACAGGAGATAGCTTGGTGTCAGAGTGATAGGCGTATAGTACAGTCTTACTCTGATACAGCCGCGTACCAATTTCTACAAGGGAGGGCGGTGAAGTTTACTGATTTTCCAGGCACACGTTTAGAGTAGCTCTTCTTGGACACAGGGCTACGATAGATTCTTAGCCATGAGACGTTCGAGCAGCGAGAGTATCCCAGGTTAGTACATCTTTTTGATGCTAACTTATGTACTAGCGATGAGGATGAGGAGTTGGCCTTCCAGTCGGAGGTCAATGGAGTTAGGAAAGTTTTCACCGAGTCTTAGTTGGCTAGTATTTTTGATATCAAAGGGTATAGCAAAGAGGTAGGGTAGATTGAGATGACGGACATGGCCATTTTGCAGCAGATTCTTATAGACCCCCAGCACCCCGACTGGAGCGCTGGGCAGTTGACCCCGTTAGTTAGGTTAGTTATCCGCATTCTGTAGCATAACCTTTTCCCTAAGATGGGGAGTTTTGATCAGATATACCCTATTGTGAGGCGGACCACCTATGCCATATTTGGAGTATTGCAGGTGAACTAGGCATGACTATTATGGTTCAGTATATGACAACGACCGGACTTCAAAAATATACTATGATTTACTGTCACCTTTGGACATGCATCTTCAGGTGGGCCGGGGTTGAGATGGAGAGAGAGACTTACAGTGAGCAGGCCCACCCCGTGATAGATTCAACCACTCTGAGGAGGACGCATATTGGATTGGCCTAGATTCAGGCTCCACAGGAGGAGTAGGAGCACGGGCAGCAGCCATCGCCACAGCCCTCACCACACTGGCAGACACCCCGGTACTTTCATGAGCATCAGTACTTTCCCGCGCAACCGTTTGGAGGTGGCGTAGGACATACCGAGTAACCATGGCCGGCTTGTCCATCAGAGCTCATGACGCAGAGTACGTAGGGATATGGACATGGATATGGATCTTGGGTAGAGGGAGCATGACCCTCTTAGCCCCCTCCACCGATGAGCTACGAGGATCAGTTTAGGACCCTTGCCGAGAGGCAAGAGCGGCTCACTAGGGAGCACACAGAGATTCTTCAGGGGCAGCGGGAAATGATTAGGAGACAGGATGAGTTAGCTAGGTATTAGCGTGAGGTTGAGGCGAGCAGTAAGCGGCAGGAGGAGCGCGTTAGCTGTTTGGATTCCTTTATGAGAGCTTTCATGTGTCAGGGCGGACATGGGCATAGGGCCCGCTAGCCCGAGATGATGGCTATGTTAGCCTACGTATGTCATCTATCTAGTATCGTATTGTAGTAGGGTTTGCTTTCTCTTTTTAATTATAAAATTGTACTCTTAAGTATGCATTTAAAATTCTATGGTAGTATATCAGTATTGATGCTTTTTCTCTTTATTTTTGTGATATTCACAAGTGGAAAATAAGGACATAAGAACGTTATAAGAATAACAAAAAAAGGAAAACAACAAATTAAAGAGGCAACGGAAATGTCAACTAAAGATTTAAAAAGCTATTTTCTTATGTAAACCATGCTTGAGAAAATAAAAAGGGGTTTTTATAGGATAGCAACCCAAAATTCCATAAATTAAAGAAAACTTGTAGTTTATTTACAGTATCAGTATTTAAACACTATTTATATGCCTTGTTTACATCTTTTTCTACGTTTTGGATTTTTATGCAAGCGTCAGTTTTCTTCTATCCCCTCTTTTCTTTCTTCGCGTATGGATTATAATAGATTAAACGTGAATATGGATTATATAATTAAGAAAACTGAAATGAAAGAAATTAGATGTAAAATAATAAAAGTTGAGGAATAGAATTTTTGTAATAAATTGATTAAAATGGGGAAAGTTAATTTGGAGGTAATTATTAGATTAATTGGTTAGAAAATAGGATACATTTCCATAACTTAATATCTAAAAGATAACGATAAACGTAACTGCCAGAATAAAAGAAATAAAAAGGGGAAATTAGTGTAAAATAGAGAAACCACTATATTTTACACTACTCCAAAATAGTAAAAGAGATACCTTGCAGTTATGTATTATTGTTTATAGTGTTATTCAGTATTAAGATATGGAAATGGACTATATAGTCTTCATAACCAACCAAATAAAATAGAATTACTTCCTAAAATATCGGACAATAAAGTAAAGTATGATTTGAAACAAGAAAATTATTAATTTAAGAATTTGAGGCTATAAAGAAATTTAAGGAGTCTAAGTCTGCATTTACTACGCAGGCTATTTAACTAGGCAATTATTATGATAAGTGTAACAACCCGGGATTTTCGACTCCGAAAATTCCGAATTGTTAAGGAAAAGAAGAAAGAGATAGAAGAAGAATAGAAAGAAGAAAGAAAACACAACATCTCACATTCGCAGCGGATTAAATATAATAACAAATAATAGCATTTATACAAAGAAAAGCTGTAATTGTTACTTTACATTCAATACATCAGAGTTACAACATATACACAAATAGACTAGATAGTTATCAACCTGTCCCAGACTACTATCAATAAGCTCTCAAATACACAACGGTAAACTCCATACGTTCCTGCCATCCAGTTTGCCTCCTGAGCTTCAGAACGTCCTTACCTGGAAATCTGTAATACTCGGTCTGACCCGAATTTCCGGGTCGTTACAATAAGTGAATCATGTAATATTAGGGAATTAAAGAAAATTCTATATCATAATAAAAGAAGGCAGACTAGGCAAGAAACGCTTGTAATTATATAACGGACTATAAAAGAAGAAAAAGTAACAATTCCAAGTAGAATTATAACATAGGTTATAATTTGAAATAAGAACAGAAAAGCTTATCGTGAGACTTATAATAAATTGGTAAGCAATGATAGTAGAGAATAATGATAGAAGCTTATTTAAACAACTTATATTAAGTTGATAAGCAAATAAAACAGAAATAATAAAAGAGGCATATTTTAAGGAACTTAAGAATTTATATATTAAGTTAAATAAGCAAGATAGTAAATGTGGCTCATACTAACAGCATTCCCTATTAGACATATGGTTATCTCATAATAGTTAGAAGTGAGACGAGGGCAAGAATATGCTAATTAAATTAAAATAGGTAGCCAACAGAATAAGAAAGCAAACTAAAGGCAAATTAAAATATTAGACTTAGGGTCCAATAAAAAGAATCGAAATGCGTTTGGAGCAGCCTAAAGGATGAAGCACCTAATGAAGCAGTTCATCACGGATTTCAGCAATGAAGAAGCACGTCCAACTTAGTGTTTTTGGGCATTAAAGAAGTACAAGACTTCAATGGGATGTGAGGATACTCTAGGATGGCCCTCTGGGACGTAGGCCTAACGAAGCTGCATCCCCGGAGGCAGGTCTGTAGCTGTTCCATCGAAAGAGTATGCCTTGAATTCATTTGCATTGTAGGCCTAACAAAGCGGATCCTTTGTAGGCGGTTAGAAGGGCTTGGTGTTCGAAGTAGGGTATTCGTATATCCAGTACTTGCAAGTAAGGTTAAGGATAGTCGCATGCAGATATCGGCTAGCATCAAAACCAAGAGCGAGTTCGGGAAAGACTAGACTTAAACCAACAGTCCAATGATACTTTCAATATCAAGACATTGGATGGAGGGGCACTGCCAATTGGATGTTAGATTGTTTGCAGTAGGGCACGACTACTTAACTCTTTAGAAGTCTTTTGATTAGTAGAGGGTTAGCTGCGTGGGGCCATAGACAAGATGAGAAAAGGACAGACCAACTAGAATATCTGTATTGTAGGCGTAACGAAGTTGTCAATTACATATATAGAAAATCCCCGATTGAGTTCCGTACAAGGCATACCCTGTTGGTGGGATTAAGATAGCAGACAGAACGATTATGTAGTCCTCATCGTATGCACTGGGTGGTACATTGTGGATGTCCGAGCACTGGTATAGACTAGTGCAGACGCCATTTATGTTTTCATAGTAAGTAGCGGAGCATCTGTATTATAGGCCTTACGAAGCTGTCCTTTACAGACGTAGTTACAGAATGCTCTCAAAAGCTAGATGATGGAGCTCTTTTCGAGGAAGATACGAAAAGTACCATGGGTGGTACCTAGGACCAATAAGGTCATTGGGCATATAGCTACATATATGTATATATTAGTTATTAGGTTTTTATCTACTATGGAGTAGAAGGGCACGGTTCGTGAATAGAGGTGAGAATATTGTGACCTAATGAACCTAATGTAAGAGTAAATGGAAATAAAATGATATATGTAGAATTAAGCCTAGAAGTATATAACTTATCCATTCACCAGAACTTTTGTTCTGACCCCCTCCTCATAACATCCTACAGGTTAGGTAGATGGTAGAGACTTCTCAGCTTTACGACACTTGCTTAGAAAGTGTTATTATTTAGGTGAGTATTTACATACTATTATATTTTAATCAATTCCGCTGTGAGATAATAAATTGAGTTCTGATATATTTGTCTTTGCCTATTTGCAGGATACCAGATACCCAACTCGGGTTTCAGTGGGCTTGGCTTTTAGCATTCTTGCGAAAAATCTGGACCGTTGGAATTCGAGTTGTTACACTTTGTTAATATAAATAGTTTTGTTCTAACCCTAGCAGCCTTTTTATCTCTCATTACTGTACATAAAATTCTCTCTGGCTTCTCCTTCTCAATGGCAGAAACTCTATTTTTCCCAAATTCAAATCAAAACCAATTTCAAAAATTCAAACTCCTCCAAACCCTATCATATTATATACTGATTCGAAGCTCTCAATGAGCGCAATCTTCTGCTATGATTTGTTTTTCGATTCGGATCAAAGTTTAGCCAGAAATCAGTGATTAATTTTCGGCCATTCATATGTGGTCGTTGAGATTCAACGGCGGATCTATGACTATAAGTCGATCGGGTAGCGCCTTTGGGTAGAGGAGGAAGTGCAGAATCCATCCATGGTGTTCGTTCCACCTAGAGACGCCTGGAGATTGCCAGAAAAGGCCTTGAACGGCGATGGCAGCGGCAGCTCCTGGTTGGGCCAGAGGCTCGCGCGAGCATGGTGTTGGGGGCGGCACTGTGTGGCTGTTTCGGCGACTCCACCTGATCATGGTCACTAGGTGTCAGGCGGCCGTGATAATTGCAAATAGGTGACGTTGGATGGCGGCTACAGGCGATCGAGAGTGAGATTAGGGTTCGGAGTGCTTAACACGTGATGGTGATGTGTCCACTCATGATTGGTGATTCCCTTTTTATTTTATATTATTTAAATTTCAACATTCAATTGTTCCGTTGTCATATCTTTTACATACGAGGTCGGATGCACGCATGGTTTCCTCTGCTGTGATCGTATTGAAATTCCGGACACTTTGGCACTAGTTTGGACAAATTCCGAGACTGTTCAATTTTGAGCCTTATTTTGGATTTTAAATTGGTTTGAAATCAAAAGTGAGTGTTCTAACCCACTCACAACTATTAGATTATCTTATGTTAGTTGAATTGAATTTATGATGCAATTAGAAATTGATTGGTTGATGTTTGGTATATTTAAATTGTCATTCCAGTTAAATCTGACTTTTATTGAATATTGTCGCCATTAGTTTAATATTAAATTCTAAATTGCCACTTAATACCTGTTATCGATAATCATCACTTGTCATTGTTTATTGATTGGTTTGAATGGTGATTGTGATGGATGTTGATTTTTGATATTGGATGACTAGATGTTGTATTTTATACTGTTATAATACTGCAAGTTCCCTATGGGTTGAAATGATATATACCCGAACGACCTGATAGATTAGGGAGGAATCGTTATGAGTTGAAATGATAGACTCGAGCGATTTCATGGATTTGAAATAAAATTTGGGATTGTAGGTTGAAATAATATATACCCGAAAAATTTAAAATATTTGCGGATTGAAATGATAAATATCCGTATCACTTGACCATAGGGTAGAAAATTATATACGGACACCGGATTGGTTAAATTAAATGATTTTAAATTCTTAATTTTTGAGTTCAGTTAAATGATATTTTGAATAAATTTGGATTTATATAAACCGAATTACTTTGAAATCAAAGCTTTAAATGTTGAAATTGGAGTTGGTAATGAATTGTTTGAAGAATAAAAATAGAAATCTCAAAGTTGGAATTTGAAATAGAAATGAAATTTATCGAAATTGAATTATTGAGATGTTTGAATGTTTTAAACTTTGAAATCTATGAAATTGAAGTGCTTTAAAATTTTAGTTCAACATGAGTTTGAATTAGATATAAATTGAAATGATTTTATGGGAATTTAAACTGAAAGAAAATTTAGTTTGTTGAAATCTGGATATGGTCCAGCTTTGTTGAAATGAAAGAAATAGCTTAACTTTGGATATCAATTCTAAATTAATTATTTTAATATAAACCGTTTAAAAAATTTATTATTTTAAAAATCTTGATTATTAAGATTTTCAAACTATTAAACTAATTTAATCTATTTAAACTATTTTAATCAATTTAAACTATTTTAACTTATTTTAATCTATTTAATCCAATTTAATCTATTTTAACCTATTTTAAACTAATTAACCTGTTTTTATCTATTTAATCTATGCTAAATCTATTTAATCTATTTTTAATCTATTTAATCTATCTTAAATATATTTAAACTATTTTTTTATCTATTTTTAAACAATTTTAGTGTATTTTAACTATTTAAAAAAAATTATTTTAAACTATTTTAACTATTTTAAATTATTTATGACTATTTAAACTATATTTCTAAATTTCTAATGGTGCAAGGTTGAATTGTTTATATTTAAATCCTTGATTTAAAAGCAAATATGGTTGAATGATGCTATAACCTAAGTTGGGATTTGAAATAATAATTACTAGTGAAATGACATATTTGAGTAAATATGATGATTTTGAAATGAGGATTTAACCTATTTTGTGAATATGATTTCGAAAGTGAATATGATTTCAAAAGTGATATGGTTTGAGGAATATGATATTTTGATATCAATTATGAATTGGTTTTGGAAATGTAAAAGAACCATCCGGTGTGAAATAAGCGTTTGGTTGTTAAAGAGACCGGGATTGGATATTGTCATACTCTCTGCCAATACCAAAAACCACTTTAAAAACTGTGTGCGTGGTAGAGATTCCCGAATGAAGTAGGATGGTTTGGCGAACGCATCTGTATGAGGTATTAACGTAGCCCTGACTCCCGTGAGTCAACTTGATGTGGCTAAAACAGGAGCCATGCCGGGCCAAGTGAGCTCGCACCTCCGATCAGACACATTTCTTCGATACCATATTATGACTTTGTGATTGATTTTGTGGCCATCCCTCGATTTTGATTACGGGAGTGTGTTCCGAGGTGGGCGGTGTAACTACTATGCGTTACCACCTGTCCGGATCTACAAAACGGTAGTATCCTACCCTGGGCATTGCCTCGCGTGCCTTGTCACATGCCTTATCGTGCCTTTTATGGGTTTGTTTTGTACCGTACCTATGGAGTGCCCTCTAGTTAAACCACTGGTTTGGTGGAGCTTACGGTACTATATAGACTATGGGAATATATAAAATGTGTTAGGGGGGATATGGGTAATGCCTTAACGCTATTTTAATACTTTACTTTACTGTAGACACTATTATAATAGCGTATTGTACTATGTATATAGATAGTTTAACAGATCCTTAGGAGATGGAAATTCCGAACATCTCTTAAGTTATTGCACTGACGTTAGACACTGGATAGGAGATGTCAAATCCCGTAAACATCTCTGATGCCGTTACACTCATATTTATTTACTGCTGATTTAACTTACATAATATATTTTAGTTCCGACTCGAGTGTTTTGTCTTTTCAATTCGCTCGGGTCAGTCTGAGCTTTTCAGTGCATCAAGACTGCTTTTCTGGAGGATGAAGACAAAGATTTAGTACTATTATTATTTATTATATTATTTCCACTACATCACGTTGTTCCGGTGCATTATTTATTTATTAATGTTGTATGTACTCTGATCTGTATTGAAAAGTGTAATCAAATGTTATTTGTAAAACAGCTTCATGAACTGTTTATTTGATTATTATATTTGATCATTCCGTAGTGAGATTCTGTGTTTTGTTTTCTCTGCTTTTTCTTATTTACTCCATAACAATCTTCCCTTTTGGATGGCTTGAGTCTGACGTGTGTGGTTTATCGTCGATTTAAATCGTCCAAAAAGGTGGGTCGTTACATAGTGTAAACCATGGAGAATAAATCTGTATTTTACACATCTCTTCCCTTTTGGTTTTATTCCTTGCTAAATCAAGCGTCACCTTTTTGAATCAAAAGTGGAAAAATAAACAAATTTATAAAAACCAAATGGATGTTCTTACCAGAAATTAAACTATGGAAAATTTACAACTTAACACAAATTTGAGCAATAAATCAAAAATCTTATTTTACAACCAAGTGTAGATTTGGAACAAAAATATATAACATTTAAATTCTAAAATCTTTGGGACTGATTTCCAGATCTAGGTGTAAACATTTCAAATTAAGTCTAAAATAAGAATATGTAGGAAATAGTTTTCTATACCAATTTAAGCCTACAATTCACAAATAAAATTGGTTTAGGCATAAAAATCGAACGTATGCCAACGAAATAGATTTCAAATCCTAAAAAATATATAAAATTTTCCATTCACCTTTTAAAAAGCGATCCAAATCTCCAAATCCAAAGTAGAACCTTAAATTCATCCCAAAATCATTTTTAATCCAAGAATTATTTTTTTGAAAATTGGTTAACTTTATTTCAAACTCAAATAGGCTTTGCGGCCAAAACACTAACACCCGAGATTACATATCGAATAAATACAACTGAACACTTTATATGGAAAACATGCTTTAAACTAAAACATTCCGCTTTTAGGGCTCAAAGATCAGCTATGGCGGCTCCCAGTTCCTTAGTTGCTCTTCTCCGCTCGCTGCCGTCTAGCTCATTCTCTTAGTGCTTGTGCTTCTTGTGCCGTTAAGCTGGTAAAGTTCCTTTTAGCAGTACTACCGATTATGATACTTGAATCTCGATTAATTTGAGCTGATAGTGACAAAACTTCCCTCTTTTTGTTGTTAAAAGCCTGGTCGTTGCGCTCTCTCCAGAGGTGACAAACGGTGGTTGTGAGGCTAATTTTAATCAGTTCATACATCATTAATTCAAGAAATATGTGTAAAAGGGAATGTACATACATTAGAATTAAAGATCTGAGAAGAGATTTGGGATTGGGAGAGAAAATAGATACAAATATACAGATATATATATAAATTACCTGAAATATGCGTATAGTAAATTCTCTTCTCTTCTCCTTTTCATTTGATTTCTATTCTTCTCCAATTTGTATGAATATAAATACAAATATCTTATTTTTATAATTTAGAAAGAAAGCAGAGAAGGAAAAATGGCAGAGCTTCGTTACTGCCTACAGAAAAATATAAGAAGAGAAGGGAGGGTTGGGCCTGAATTTATATGCCTAAGAATCAACCTCAATTGTACGATTTAAAATATTAAATCCGGACCGTTGCGGCCTAGGTTTATTGCAGCTACTTGATTGCGACAGGTCGACCACCCATGGAGCACTGGTTGACCGCTAGGGGTCGACCGGTCCCAATGACAAGTCGGCCTATAGGCCCGGGCGATTAAGTAATAATCGTTAATTTATCTAATCGAATTATTTCCATTTCGAATTCGTTTTTCGTCCGTAACTTCTTTGTTTGGGCTCCGATATCAAAAATCCAAATATGAAAGTTGCTCAGAATTTCACCACAAATGCAATGGTACATTTTCATGGTCAAATTCTATCGTTTGAATAAATTTCATTTTTGGAGCCTGATGTGCACGTAAATTTGCATATTTTTACCACCATATTTAATCTATTTAAATTAAATAAATTATCATATTGGGTATTTTAACTTGTTTAAACCAAAATTCAAATTATTTGAAATTGTCACATATTCATCTTCATATAGAGGCAAAATGGTCATTTTTATGCATTTATTAAATTGTGAAAATTTACTTGGAATTTTCTATGTTGTTTTGTAGGAAATTTGGTGAATTTTACAAGTGGTTACATGATGATATATGCATGCACAAGAGTGAAGAGAACAAATGAAGATGGAAATAATTCAAAGTAAAGATAATGGAGGACCCCACCTACCCACCTACCTTAATGTACAAATTGGAGGCTAATGCACATGCTTATGGAATTAATGGCTTCATCTACACTTAAATGAGGATTATTTGAAGCTAATGATTACTTGGCCTCCACACTTCCTAAGAGGGTATTTTGGGCATTCCCCAAAAATATGAATTAGGGTTTAACACATGTATAAGTACCCCTTATGTTTCATGTAACTCTTCCCCTCCTTAGTCTCTCTTACTTAGTTTTTAGCTTAGGAAATAAATCAGAGCTCTCTTTCTTTTCATGGCTACTTAGCCATTTCTTCTCTTATGTAATTCCTTTTTTTTATGCAATGTAATTAGTGTTTCCTTTTAATTATATGTTTATTTCCTTTCATGCTAGTAGTGTAGATTTCCTTTTATGCAATTAGAATAGTTTTCTTTCATTTAGCTTTCATTTTGCTTTCTTTTTGCTTTCATGTTGGAAGCTACATTTGTTAATCAAATGACAAATATGAGAGGCTAAACCCCTTCAAAATAGGGGTAATGAAGCTCTCTAATTATGTAGCTTCAACTATTTGTTAATTCATATCTCTTTTTGTGCTTAATGATGATCAATGAAGTGTTTTATTTGTTGTTCTTGCTTTGAATTTGATAGCCTATATTGTTGACACCAAATAGGCTATGCTTAAACAATCACTAACACAAATGCCTCTTCATCAAAATATGATTATGGCATAAGAAAGTGATTTGAAATTAAAATTTGATGGCCTATATTTCTAATCAATAGTTAATAGGCCATACTTAAAATAGATTTCATTTTCACTTTCATTGGAAAATTTCATGAAAGTAAGTAAGTGGTTTAAGGGGTGTGTTATAGTTTGATGGCTTATGTTGGCTAATCAATAGCACAAATATGCCATACTTATGATAAACACATCAATTAAAGCACTAATGACCATAAAAGAGAGAGTATGATTTCATATGTGTTGAACTACATGATTTAGAGAGTGGATTTATTCTCTAAATTGTCATTTAACTCTTATATTTGCATTTCTTTTCTCTTTGTTAGTTTTCTCATTTTTCTAGCTTAACAATCTCTCGACTTTGGTATAATTTGATTGAATAGAATTTTAAAATCATCAATTCCCTATGGATCGACCCGTATTCGCCACGTACTACAAGTGTACGTCGTGCGCTTGCGGTTATATTTTTAATTTAAATTCGTTCGACGGTTTTCTAAACCGATAGAATTTCCATCGACGAACAAGTTTTTGGCGCCGTTGCCGAGGAAGTTGATTTGATTTTGATTCTCTATTCTTCGAATTATTTTCATTTTTATTGTGTGTTTGTTTTGTGTTTGTATTTGTTTGTGTGTTTGTGCTTTTCTATTTTGCATTTGCATTCTATATATATAAACAAAAACAAAAAAGAGAGCATACACAATTTCAAAACATAAAAAAAATTTGTACTTCATTTTTCAATTGCATTTTTCATTTACATTTTACATTTTTGTTGACATTGCTTTAAAAAAAACTATACACATTGTGCATATCTCTGTGCACTGTGCATTGCATTTTCAATTGCTATTCTGTCTCCAACTGCTGCACATACCTCTCTGTGCACAGAAAACTCTTCCTTCTCCCATCATTTCCTCCCCTCAGCAACACATATACTTTCCACTACCAAAGACCATCCACTTCACTCCCTTGCCTGTCACAGTTCTTTGCACTTCACTCGACTTCATTTCACCATCATCTACAACATATTTACACCACCACCACCACTTGCCATAACAGTCATTTGCCAATAGTTTTCGCGACCATAATACCACAACGCTTCCACTGCTGCCTCAAACAACAGCAATACCAACAGTTCAAACAACAAACAAGTAGAACACATCCTTGTTCTTATACAAGCTACTTCACCACCCCCTTCAACATCTCCTACATTCCAAACTACAGCAACTTCAAGTAGACAGCAACAAACTGCATCAACCCTACCTCCAACCTCTGCAACCAGTTTCGTTGCTTCCACAACCATTTTCTAGAAATTCGAATCAACAATTCAAGTCAGCGACCCTCTGCAAAAAAACAACTTTCCAACTGCTCTCTACTTAACAGCCAATCACCTTCAGCCGATCGCGACAGTCACCACGATAGTCGAACAGAATCACCTGACTGAAACCACCCATTCACCACATCATACATCCTACTGCCTACCTAACTTCAGAAACTGCCTCCATATTACATGTAGCAAACCCGCATTTTCGACCGTTCAAGTCGACAAAACATACACACATGCCGACTCAAACAATCCAAAATACAGATAGTTATTGGGGTTAGATAAGAAAAGAAAAGAAAGAACAGAAACAAACTCAGAATCTCGCAGTGGAAGGAACAGATATAATAATAAAATAACAGTTCATGAAGCTGTTAAATAAATAAATTTGATTATTATTATACATCATAAATCAAAGTTACATACATATCAGAGATAATACAACAATGCAGCGGAAAATATATACAGTAGTAGAATACAAATGATGTAATACCAAACTCCGTCTTCGTCCTCCAGAATAGATCTTCAACCTTATCTGAAATGCTCAGGCTGACCCGAGCGTAATGAAAAGACAAAACACTCGAGTCAGGACTAAAATATCTCATGTAAGTTAAATCGAATAAGTAAATATGAGTGTGATGGCGTCGGAGATGTTTACGGGTTTTAGACACCTCCTATCCAGTGTTCAACGTGCGTGCATTAACTTAAGAGATGTTCGGGATTTCCATCTCCTAAGGATCCGTTAAACAATTTACTATATAATAGAATACGCTATATACAATAATGTCTATCATAAAGTAAAATATCAAACTAGCGTTAAGCCA
This sequence comes from Allium fistulosum, assembly GCA_030737815.1. NCBI lineage: Eukaryota > Viridiplantae > Streptophyta > Magnoliopsida > Asparagales > Amaryllidaceae > Allium > Allium fistulosum. Next base: position 458,188,505 of record CM060901.1, read on the forward strand.
TGGCCCATTCCACCCTTAACACATTTTTATTCCCAAAAGCATATACAAGACCGTAGTTTCCCCAAAACCGGAAGTCACCAGAGGGCAATCCATATACTAAAGGTACAAACCAAAATCGTAGTGGTCGCGAATAGGATAATCAGTATGACAAGGTACATGAGGCAATACCAACTAGGATACTAGTAGTTGCGTGATCCGGACTGATGTTGGGCATAGCAGCTACTACCCCAACACCGCGAAACAACACTCCCAAAATCGAGGGGTGCACCCAAATCGAATCACAAAAGTAATAGACATGGTAACGAAGTAGTGTGTCCGCTAGAGATGGCGATCCTTAATGGCCCGGCGCGGCTCCTGTTTTAGTCATGTCAGGGGTCATCCAATATCGTTCTCTTTCTTTAGTCAACGCGTTCACCAAACCATCCACTTCGTTCTGGATAAACACTCCGCGTATACTAGTTATTAAAGTGGTTTTCGGTATCGACAGAGAGTATGTCCATATCCGATCCCGGTCTCTTTAATAACTACGTATCATTACACCGGTGGCTCTTTTACATTTCAAATAGATTCATAATTGATATCAAAATATCATATTCGCTTCAAAATCAAATCCATTTCAAATATCATCCTATCTATTCAAGATGTAAGATTCCGTTTCAAAATCATTTTTCGCCTCAATATCTCATTTCGATTTCAAAATCATTTTTCGCCTCAATATCTCATTTCGATTTCAAAATCATTTTTTGCCTCAATATCTCATTTCGATTTCAAAATCATTTTTCGCCTTAATATCTCATTTCGATTTCAAAATGATTTTTCGCCTCAATATCTCATTTCGATTTCAAAATCATTTTTCGCCTCAATATCTCATTTCGATTCAAAATCATTTTTCGCCTCAAAATCTCATTTCGATTTCAAAATCATTTTTCGCCTCAAATTCCACAAAACGATTCACATAAACTCAAATTCCAAAATTTAAAATTTAATCAAATCTCAAATCATCAATTTTAACTCGATTCAGCTTCTCAATAAACCATTTCAAATTATCACTTTCAAATACATATTTGAACCACAAAATAAGCCATTCCAATTTCCATATATCTCAAAGCTTTAAATATTCACATTTCAAAACTAAATTTGATAATTCCATTTATATCTCAATTTGATTTCAATTCAATTCCAAATTAATTAAATCTCAATTTCAAATTAAATTTCAATTCCAAACTCAAACTTGAAATATCATTTCATATAAATTTTCTTAGAAATATTCAGAGTTCGATTAAAAGTCCAATCTTTTAAAACAAATCAACTTTCGAAAATTTACGCCGTATTTCAATTTTTTCTTAAAATCTAAACTTTGAATAATTAAACAATTTCATTTACCAATTTTAAATTCCAACATCTCGAGCTTCAATTCAAAATAATTCAATTTCCATAAATTGGATTTTATTCTTAAAATCAATTCATTTAAAAATTTCAAAACAACTTTTAAAATCATTTAATTTAACCAACCCGGTGTCCGTATATAATTTTCTAACCTATGGCCAAGTGGATAATTATTTCAATCCTAATTTCAAGGATGGATATATATCATTTCAATCCAAATAGATGTCATAGGTATATCATTTCAACCTATTCCTTAATTTATTTGAAATGATTCAGTTTACAGTTTTATATGCAATAAACAATATACATGATGATAGCATGATATATCAAAATAAATAAACAACCAATATCGACCAATAGTATCCATCACAACCAATCAACCATAAAGCCAATAACATTCACAACAATTTTATAATTATCAATATCGAGTAATATACTACCAATTTAAATTTAAATTTATTTTAACGATCAATTTAAATTCTATCAATTAATTCATATATCAAGACAGATGATAATTAAACCTACCAAACAACAGCCAATAAATTTCATATCACTTCAGAATATAAATTTAACTAACAAAATTTATTTTAGTCAATTGTGAGCGTATAAACACTCACCTTTTGAATTTAAATTCAATTTAAACTCAAAAATTTGACAGTCTCAGAATTCGTCCAAACTAGCGTCATCAGGTCCGGAATTTCAACACGATCCTAACAAAAAAAACCGCGCGTAAATTGGTGTTCGTATGTGATAGATATTGCTAAAATTGTGATTGAATTTCAATTAAATAAAATAACAAAAGTGAACACATTTCTCACCCTTTATACGCCACGTCACCACTCCATATGCAAGCTACAGGAACGCACGCGAACTCTATCTCCCCGGGCACGAAAAGAAACGAAGCACGCATGGAACAACACTCATGTTCGATCAACCACGCCACCTCCTGACGTTCGCAGCCGCTAGCCCATGGCCGCCAATGGCCAGCGCGACCACGTGGCTCCCCCCATCACGTCGGTCAGAGCACAAACGCGCCATAGCCGCCGCCTCCACTTCTTGCCTTAATCGAAATTTCTGCCACATCTAACCGTTGAATCGACAAGCTAACCACCTAGATGCGATCCCCTCGGCCACCTCTTCAAAACCCAGAAACAGTTTGACGATCCGACAAAGTTCATGGACGCACGATGAACGGCCGAGAATAAACAAGCCAATTCGGCTACACAGAAACTCAGATCCAAAAATGAACTGCAGATCTGAGATGCGTACATCAAGAGCTTCGATATGTGATTTTTCTGAATTTTTTTGAGGAGATTGAATTTTTGACTTTGGATTGAAATTTGATTTGTGTTTGGATCTAGAATTTGTTTGTCTTCCATTGAGGAGGAGAGATAGTTGAAATATACGTATAGACGAATGAGAAATAGGAGAAGGCTAGGGTTTATAACTGGTTATTTATAAATAGGGTTGAAATAAAATAGATGGATCTGGTTGAATATCGCGCTAACGACAAAGTGGCCCAAAAGCCCGTTCTGACTCCGGAACGAAATTGGGTCAACCCATATATCAAAATAGATGTTTAAAAATATTTTAAATGCAATGGAAAAGGTTTCAAGTTCAAATTGCATCGTATGAAGAAGTTATGCTAAAACCAATATTTTTCAAATTGATTTCAATTGATTTCAATTGCATTTATTTCAAGGCATTTCGAGTCTGTACGATCAAACGACAAGTCCGATCGCTACGAAACTTGAAATCTTACAATAATTCACCGTTACGGATCCGATGAAACTGGTTTCGTCGAAATCCGAGACAGTTGTAAAAATGGCAATTTCTACTGTTTAATTTCAATATAAAATTCCCAATTTTAAACTATTAACTTTTAAATCAAATTTCAATTGTTCACAAATTTCATTTTTAATTTCACAGTAATTAACAATCTTTTACAATGCAGTTTTCTATTATAAATCCAGTATAAAAGATTACATTAGGTTCAGCGTTCAATTATATTGTAATTCAAATTCAAGTTATTTAATTCCAATGGAATTCTTTTATTTCGATTTACACTTTCATTATTGAATCAACCATTTACTTATATATTATTATCAATAGTTTATAATTCATTTACTTTCATTTTCTTCAACTATCATCTTATTTAAATTCACAGTAATATTAAATTATTCATTTACGTTGATTTCAATATTATAACTTCAATATTAAATGTAACATTTTATTTATTTCGTTGTTTACAATCAAATTCAATTCGTTATTTACATTGTTACACTCAAATTTAAATCTTTACTTACGTTCAATTACAAGTTAACATCTTTATCAAATTACAGTTTCAATTATTATCTGATTTCAATCAACTGTAATATTATGTTACATTTATTTATACTAGTTTCAATAACATAAACTTCCAATATTAAATCTACCATTTTATTTATTCTTTGTTTACAATCATAACCAATTTGGTTTACAATCAAATTCAATTCATTATTTACATTCAATACAAGTTAACATCCATATTTAATTTACAAATAAGTTATTTCAGAATTCAGTTTTGTATTTTAACTTGTAATTCACATTTAACAACACAAAATTTTATTTCCTTCGGATTTTTATCCAAAATTTTTATTTTAATTCGTATTTTTAAAGTGTTAAAAAATACGGGTCGTTACATTCTCCCCCACTTAAAACTTTTCGTCCTCGAAAAGGAACGGAGAAGGGGAAACCATCATTTAGATATAATTCATTCAAATATTCGACTTATTTGCAAAATTTAGTTATAGGATTTTTTTAAAAATCTCAAAATTTTCTAACTCCCGGATTTTTAAAAAATTTCGGCAACACCTCCTTTGCGCGGCTAGGACCGAAAAATTTCACAGTGGTAATAATTGCATGATATACATCTCATTACAAGAATGAGGCATCCCAAAACATGGGGAACACAATAATATACCACAACATAAACCATAATCCGAAAACGTACCTTTTATTAAGCGTTTATTAGCATTTTAACTTACATTTTGCATTTAGTGCAGAAGCGAGCTCCACAAGCGAAGCGCAACCCTTTGCTACCTACTAAAATACTCAACAACCAAGTGAGAATCATGCATATGAAAATAGATCGATATGCTTAGCATATACAATATATATATAACGTATTTAACTTCAAAACTGAAAATTTTAAATTCAGGACAGCGAAAAAATCCCAGTTTTTGGTCACCTAAACGATAAAATTTTAAAATGGAATCTAAATAAAAGTTGTTGCATTCATTTCAGGCTTTCCGGAATATCCAAAATCATCAAATTCGGACAATCCGTTCAAAAGTTACGGCCATTTTTCTAAAAGAATACGTCTCAGCCTGGGCAATGAGTAGCGCAGGTCAGCGACGTTCAATCCCCTTTTCGACCATCTACATGACAGCAAAACACAAAACACTTAAAGCAAACGTTTTAACTTAAGTTCTTAGCTTTCCAGAAATAGCAAGATCGTCAAAATCCGATACACCAGTAAAAAGTTATGGCGAGAATACTAAGGTGCTTCAGATTTCTACTTCGCACAGGCCAGCGACTAATATTGGTGTTTTAAGCCTAGTGGATGAAGGTATTTATCAAAACATTCTAAACAAAAGATGTAGCACAGTTTCTAGGATTTTCGAAAAGTCCAAGATCGTTGAATTTCGTCTAGCCATTTAAAAGTTATGGTTGTTTTCGTTTCAGCATATATTGGATAATTTTGGATTTTTCAAATTTTGCTTTTTATTATTTCAAAGTACAAACCATCAAACTTCAAATTTTCTAAAGAAACAATCACAAACACAAAGTCTTTTATTTTCTTATTTATCCATGAAATAAGTTTACATTCGATTTGTTTCCGATTTTTTTCAAGTTTGTTTCATTCATAATTTAAATTCAAGTCAATTTGCTTCAATTTAATTTGAATTCAATTATATTTAATTTCACTTTACTTCAATTTGAATTTAATTATTTAAAATTTTTATTCCATTTATTCAATTCCATTTACACTAATGAATTCTATTTAATCAGTTACCATCCATCTAACAACCAATGCATATCAAACATTAACATCCATCCAAAATCTACACTAAATCAATTATACATTTCCAAGTCAAAATTTTAATTTCATACACTTCCAAGTTTATTGATATTTAGTTTTATTCAAATTTAATTAGTTTTCATTTACTAATTTTATATTTAATTAATTTTAAATTTAATTCATTTTACAACTTAAATTTCCTTTATATTTACAACTATCAATAGATCTTCACATTTTATTATTCGCAATCACACTTGTATATTATTCATTTACTTATCCTTATTAGCATTTTAAACTTTTTAATTATTTGGTAAGTTATAGCTATGCAAATAGAATGTAGTTAAACAATATACAACTTCTTTTCATTCAATTTGAGTGTTATACCTATTAAATAAATTTCTAATTTATTATTTTCCAAATTAAGGGTTACTCCTACAATTTTAATTTTAATTAAATTTTTTTTCACTTAAATTCAATTTCACATTTTCAATTCATAAGTTTCTAACAATTCAAGATTTACTTTAGTTTAATAATTAAAATCATTCCTTATTAGAGAACTTAAGAATTTCAACTCCGGATTTGATTTAAACCATTTTATATATATATATATATATATATATATATATATATATACTAATATCTTTATATCTCAAATCATACTTTTTAGAAGAATTTTAATCAGCATTGAAATATATATATATACTTATTTTCATTACATACTTTAGAAAATTTCAATTCAATTTCTATTTAATCCAAAAGAGTACAGTTTCTAGTTTATTTCAAATTTATACTCCTTTATTCTAAGGGTTTCCTACTTCAATCTATTTTCACTTAACACTTAGGTTCATCCCTTATTTTTCAATTCAGAAGTTCCTTAATGATTCCAGTATTTGTTTATTTCAATAGTTTAAAGTCATTAAATATTAAAGAACTTAAGAATTTCAACTCCGGTTTAATTTCAAATCAAGTTTGAAATAATATATACTTATATTACTATATATCAAGTCATACTATAGAGAATACAAAATAAAATTCAATTTTAATCAAAACAGGGTTTAGGAAAAAGCTATTAAGTGATCTCCCCCACTTGGACTCTTGAAAATAAACGTCGATGATGCGTGCACTCATCACCGAAATCATTTTCTAGTGTCAAGAGGGGAGTATAACACTTACTTCATTTGAAAATCCTTTGAAAACAATTTCTAATCGAATATACTATCATATAATACTTATATTATACATTTCAAATTTTTGTTAATAAATTTTCAAAACACCGGAATTTAAATTCTCCATATTAATTTAAATTCATTTTTATTTTATTTTATTTACCATTTTTATTCATTGTCAATCATATTTACAAGTTTCATTTCTTAAAATCATCCAATAATCAATAGTTAGAAATATTGACTAATCAACAATAAACGATGGTAATCTAATATTATCATCTCCTAACAACCAATACAATCAAAATTTATAAATTTTCAAGATAATTCTTTTGTATATAAAATATAATCCAAAACAATATTATGTCAATTTGTCTTATTCGAGTGTTTAGAAATTCCTATCGATGCCTTGGCGTCCCAAGTACCAACCAGAATTCATAAATACCCAATGGAACAAATTAACACAATATAAAATCATTTTTATATCAAAATTACATATACGCTCTCTCATATACACTCAAACTCATTCATAAGGTTTTACCCTATTTCAATGAGTTATTCCCCACTAGAGCCAAGGTAATCTAAACCAAAGCTCTGATACCAACTGTAAAAACCCGCATTTTCGACCGTTCAAGTCGACAAAACATACACACATGCTGACTCAAACAATCCAAAATACAGATAGTTATTGGGGTTAGATAAGAAAAGAAAAGAAAGAACAGAAACAAACTCAGAATCTCGCAGTGGAAGCAACAGATATATTAATAAAATAACAGTTCATGAAGTTGTTAAATAAATAAATTTGATTATTATTATACATCATAAATCAAAGTTACATACATATCAGAGATAATACAACAATGCAGCGGAAAATATATACAGTGGTAGAATACAAATGATGTAATACCAAACTCCGTCTTCGTCCTCCAGAATAGATCTTCAACCTTATCTGAAATGCTCAGGCTGACCCGAGCATAATGAAAAGGCAAAATACTCAAGTCAGGACTAAAATATCTCATGTAAGTTAAATCGAATAAGTAAATATGAGTGTGACGGCGTCAGAGATGTTTAAGGGTTTTAGACACCTCCTATCCAGTGTTTAACGTGCGTGCATTAACTTAAGAGATGTTCGGGATTTCCATCTCCTAAGGATCCGTTAAACTATTTACTATATAATAGAATACGCTATATACAATAATGTCTATCATAAAGTACAATATCAAACTAGCGTTAAGCCATGGCCCATTCCACCCTTAACACATTTTTATTCCCAAAAGCATATACAAGACCGTAGTTTCCCCAAAACCGGAAGTCACCAGAGGGCAATCCATATACTAAAGGTACAAACCAAAATCGTAGTGGTCGCGAATAGGATAATCAGTATGACAAGGTACATGAGGCAATACCAACTAGGATACTAGTAGTTGCGTGATCCGGACTGATGTTGGGCATAGCAGCTACTACCCCAACACCGCGAAACAACACTCCCAAAATCGAGGGGTGCACCCAAGTCGAATCACAAAATTAATAGACATGGTAACGAAGGAGTGTGTCCGCTAGAAATGGCGATCCTCAATGGCCCGGCGCAGCTCCTGTTTTAGTCATGTTAGGGGTCATCCAATATCGTTCTCTTTCTTCAGTCAACGCGTTCACCAAACCATCCACTTCATTCTAGATCAACACTCCACGTATACTAGTTATTAAAGTGGTTTTTGGTGTAACGACACGGGATTTTTCGCGTTCGAAAATCGACATCCATACTTTACATCGTACTCGAATGCCGTAGATTCGACCGTTCGAATCCGAGTCGCCGGAGCTTATAACAACATTAAGTAAACAACACAGCGGAAAAGAAAAAGAATATAGATATACAACATCCGATACAATATCCAGATACAATGATGATACAATGAATATCTATATACATCAGAGATATGATACAAGAAATAGCAGCGGAAAGAAAATAGATAACACCAGCAGCGGATAGAATGTCTCCAATAGAATGCTCCAAGATAAGCAGCGTCAGTCCATGAACTCCAAGAACTGAACCAGCTCCAGATAATCTACTAAACCTGATATTTGAGGAAACCCAACTCTAGACTGCCCGTGTGGAAAATGGTAGGCACCCAGAGTTTAGGAAGGGAACAATAAACTCCGGATCAGTCATGAGACTGGTGTGAGCAACAAAAACAGTTTATCTTTAAACAAACACAAAAGGCTTTTAAACATTGAAATCCGCAATGCTTTTCGAAAATGAAACTACCATAAGGCCTCCCGCCACACACACAATGCAATCGCAGAATTGAAGGAGATTTCTCCTTATGATAGTCAAACATGCTTACTACGCCAGAAAAACTCTTTAATATTATTACTAGTGCAAAGTGCAGAAAAACATTTCGAAAATATAATATCAATCTTAGCCAGCATACAACTATTGTTGTATGCCTACTATAGCTACCATGTTCAATAACAGGTTACCGTCACATTCCATGGCAGGTTATACAACTAAAAACCGTACAGGGTTCGTATTGTTTCTTTGGATTTCCAACAAATGATCAGGCAAAGGAACTTCCTTACACCGAAATAGAAACGCCTCTGGAAAGACGCCCCGGATCCTAACCGGATCTCTGCAAACAAAAGGCCGACGTTACCTCACGCTATACAGCTGTAACTAGGTAACTAACACACTGACGCTACCTCACGCTGTACAGCTGTAACTAGGTAACTAACACACGAGTCATGTCATCCCCCGGTCGTTACCGACCTTTATCCGAGGGGCCCCTCAACCAACAAAGCAACATCACAAAGTGATAAATGTATAGTGTCCACACGAGTTAAGTATCTGGGCTCCATACCATGATACCACCCTTTATCCAGAAGGAAATGACATACCCTAGGGGCGCTACCCCTACAAACCTTTGCCGCAACATTCCTGTTTCGACCATTACCGGGTTGTGAGGCTCGACGAAGTCTCGTCCACAAAGCTACGCTTTTTCACAAAGCCACGCTTTTTCACAAAGCCACGCTTTTCACAAGCAACGCTTTTCACAAAGCAACGCTTTTTCACAAAGAACGCTTTGACCAACAAATGATCATCAGCACTTCGTATGCCACATTACCAAATTGGGAATGTATCACTAGTAACCATCAACTACATAACCTCTGAGCTCGTACGTCTCAGAGAAGGGTGTTAAGCTAAGAGAATAAATTCTCCGCCACCAACAGAAATGTATTTGATAAAAACCAGCTTTACATCTCAAAGTGTAACGTCAGACATACATCCATACAAGTCTGTTCCGGGTTCGAACAGAACCGAAGGCACTTCCAAAGAAGCCCTTGCAATTCCGGGTATTCACAATCCTGATCGGACTTCCCATCACTTAGGAAATCTCTATACTGGCGCGACTCAGTGCAGAGACAATCGATAGGTCATCTTATCGTTCTCGCAAATACCCAGTCTTCACCATCGGTCTTCAAATGCTATCCATATACGACGTATCATTATTCGGAATGGGTTATACGACACAAAGGCCCTCTCCCGGCTAAAATGAATAACTAGCGCAATTAAAAATCATATGGATACTGGGGTCTCAGTTAAATCACATCTTAAAGCCCAAAAATTTTCATTCAATTAATGGTTATAACAATTTACCATTTTCAATCTTTTAAACAAAAAGATTCATTTCAAAAACCTTCGATGGTTTAAACAATTTCCACACTTTTAATCTTTTAAACAAAAAGATTCAATTCACAAAACCCAGTTCACAAAGATTCATTCATGGATTTCAAAACAATTTCCATTTCACTTGGATTAACTCATTAAATCTTTAAGTCAAGATTTAACTTATAGCTTTAAAAACTCATTTCCAAAGATTTATTCATAGTCTTTCAAAACAATTCCAATTCAAGTTGGATTAATTCGTCCGGCCTTTGAAATCAAAGACTCATTTCATAGTTTTCAAAACATTTCAATTCCATTTCAAACTTGAAACCTTTCAACAAAATTTGGAAATTCTTTCTTAAAATGAAAGTTATTACTATTTGAAAACAAGTAGTTTCGTTTCGGAAAAATCCAGTTATATTTACACGAGTTAAAACCCTTGAATTAAATTCAAATTCCCAAATCAATACCTTTAAAATGGTTTAACCCATATATAACTTGTACAACATCTTTAATCCCTTGTTTCAGATCATAGGATTCAATTCCAAACTTGAATTCAAATTTAAATCAAATTATTTAAATTTTCAAAACTCGATTAAGTTATTCAAAATAACTTTGAAATTCCATTTCAAAAGCTTTTCATATTAAACCCCAATTTCCAATTTCAAAATCAATTGAAATTAAAATTTCAATTTCAAAAACATTGAATTTACATCATCTGTGATTTAACCGATTTCCACGTGAAATCCATATTTTTGTGTGTGTAAAAGTGTGGTCCAGGGGTTTTACACAATAGTGCAACATCAATCATCACTGATATATCGATAAGCGGTATAATCGATAACGCTTATCTTCATTCACAGATTCATAGATAAAATAAATTTATTAGTCACAAAGATTCATCATTACAATTCGATGTAGGTTTCGGATAACCAACTGGAATCCGACTCCCTGTCGCATCGAAATTCAGTGTCGTTTACGGGTCAAGGGTTTTCATATTCACATAGTAATATATCACAGAAACAGAAATCACAGATATATATATCGCAGATAATCAATTACATTCATCCCAGATAAATAAATTACAGATCACAACACAAATCAGGGTGTATCACAAAGCATCATATATCAGGGATATCAAATGATCAAATCATCCAATAGAATCCAAACATCCATAAGTAGAATCAATTAATACCTGATTATAATTAATTTATGCCAAATTAATTACTTATGAATAAACTACAAATCTTGGTTAATTAATCATTAGTTAATTATAAGCCATTTTAATTAATTAACCTTTAATCAATTAATTCTCCTCAAATTAATTACCTTAATTAATAAATCATATTAATTAATCAACCTTTAATCATTAATTATCCATCCTTAATTACTCTCATTAAGTAATTATTTTTAAGTAATTCATCATCCTTTAATTATTTATTATTTAAATCTCTAATTGCAACTTAATTCACCATCAATTACTAAATTAATTAACCCTTAATTATAAATTAACTAAATCTTAATTATTCAATAATTAACCTTTAACAAATCACATTGATTAATTAATTATCCTTAATTAAATCAAGACTTCAATTAATTAAAGATAAATCTTGTCTTAATTTATCACTTTATTTCATTTATTTAAATCTTATCAGATGCTTGAAATCGGTTAATACAAAGATCATCATTTTTGAAACCCGTTTGGGATTAAATAAGATAATCGATTTTTAATACACAATCATATAAACCCAAAACAGTTTTAGGACAATTTACTTTAAAGTTCAAATCGTGAAACTTGTTTAACATTTCCCTGAGTAAAACATTTACTTTGTTTGAAGTCTTCAATTTCTGGTTGTTTATAAACCTGTTAACCTTAATACCAAAAGAACCCGAGCCACGATTTGAATCCCTTCGAGTACGACTTCGAGTCATACGCGACACCGTTGCTTCGAGCAAATTCACAAATTCCTCGAGTTCCACCTCGTCTTCGTCTTCCCCAATCTATAACCACCCATATAAACAAAAATGCACCGATGATCCCTGTGTACGTATACACGAACTATGATCGACTTCGATCATCATCGCGACCCTCAGCAAGTCGCTAATGACCACGGCAACCCATCTGACCACCCAAACATCCTCAACGACAACGAGTTGGCTATTTCACTTCTAGGTCCAGACTAGCATGCAAGGGATCGTAACGAAGTCGTCCCGCACCACCGCCCTAGACCATCGGAGGTCACAAAAACTTCGTCAGAGCTCCGCTTACCTCCCCAGATTCGATCGCCACTGGTGCACATCCCACCGATTCATTGACAGTGACGCAGCGATGAGTTTTCCGACCACCCACCAAAATCATGCGTTAAACCCTATTCCAAACTCCTCCGGCCACCACGACAATTTATAAAATCATTTAGTATTTTTCTCGTGATGACAGACCCACAAACGTACTCCAGATTCAATTACAGAGTTCATCATTGCTCCGATCTTCAGATTTTCGATAAAACCCAATTTATGTTCATCTTGCTAATTCTCGAGATTTAACAAATTTGAAATCATGATCTTTGTCTTAAAAATCATTAATTCCAGGAACAAATCATATTATAAAATGAATTCAAGGAATCAAGATACTTGAATTTTTGTATTTACTTGAGTTTTACTGTAAATTCTTTTCCAGATAAAAAATTTACTTCCTAATCTTCTTAGAAATATTATTGTGATTATGACCTTGGTTTATTCGAACCATTTCACTCAAACATTCCAGCTAAAGGTGAATGGTTAAAGAGATTTTTAAATTTAGGATCCTGTCTCTAGCCTATAACATAAGAACTGATATATATACCTATATATATGTCTGTAAAACAAACATACTCTGATATCATTCAAAACATACAGGCATGTTAACAACATTCCAGAGCATCCTTCTAAGCATCAACACCATATTAAAGAGTATAGGCAATTAAAAGTGGGGTTGCTCTTGGTTTAAAAGTGAAAGTTACTCACAAGCATCAAGAAATCAAAACAAGGTAAGCTTCTAAAAAATAGGAGTTTGCTCACCTTGGAAAAAGCTTTTTTTTTTCTTCTTTTGAACAGAGAGCAATACTGGATTGAAAAACTGCAGTTTTAATCTTCCTTTAAATTCTGTTGCTTAATCGTAAGTTTAGCTTCAGCTGATTTGTATTTGAATTTGCAAAACAGTGATGTTTACTTCTTCTTTTTTCTTTTCTTTCCAGGCTTGTTAAATTATGAACGAACTAGAATAAAAAGGATGTATGTATATAGAAAAGAGAGTGACAGGGTAATATTTTGTACAAATACCAGAGATATCTACTTTGTTTTGTAGGCTGAAATGATATTGTATTGTACCAAGGCTTTCACGCATTAATTGCTTAAGTCCTTTATGTTCCCATACTTGTGATATTTACATTTCCTTTTGCTTTGCATTCCTTTAACTCGGCTGATAAAACATGTTATGGTGGCTGAGATGATAAATCATGTACTAGAGGTGAAAACATTTATTACCTTGTACCATTTTATTTTATTTTATAAAAATTCTTCTCTCAGCTGTACAAGTTGAAGATAATTTGAGGTGGCCTCTTTGGTAAGCCTTTTCTCATGTATTATTTGTTTTCATTTGTTCGATTGTTCCATATCTTTTGTTGGCATACACATTTTCCTTTTTACTTGTTCTTGCCTAACTACTTACAGGCTGCACATTTTACTTTGCCTGGGTATGTTTTATATCCTATGTACAATTATACTTTTGGTTTTATCAATACATATTTACTTTATATCTAATATAAACCATCAAATTCTAATTTAAATTATTTGTTTTACTTACTTTTATACTTGTGTCAAATATCTATATATTTTATAATTATTTTTAAACCATTTATTTTTGATTTAAAACTCAAATTCAATAGATATAAAATTTCAAATTTTCTCATATATACTCAAATATACACACATTCACATATGTACATATATATATACAATATTCAACTTTAAATGATTTAACACGTTTTTATTTGATCTCGGGGAAACTCGCATCTCTTCATCATTTAATTTAACAAATTTTAATTCAAAAATTAATTTAATTATCAATTAAATGTAATTAAAATTTGGGGTCGTTACAAACTTCCCCCCTTAAAAGAATTTCGTCCTCGAAATTACCAAGGAGACACAAAGATAGATGAAGAATATTTCATCAACTCAAACTGAACATCTATTCTGCATTTGGCTTACCAAATCAGAATATCAATAATAGATACAAGAACGAATCTATTTGACACTTCACAAGATACTCGGGTTATCCAGATCTACGAAGTATACAGTGGCATCGGTTAGTTCAAAGGGATAACTAACCATTCGTAGAACATATCGGGACCCAAAAAATAGATAGATATATGGATACAATTTCAAAACTCTCAGTTTAGAAACTAAAGTATACCTATCAACCATAGCAATCAAAGCAAACAATTCATCCAAACAAACAATTTTGGTTCAGTTGGAGTTTATGTCCCATACAAATATATCGAATCTTCTTTCTGGATCTACTAGAAACTATCGAAGAATTGAGAAGAGATAACGAACAAAATAGATTGATAGAGAAAATTTGTTTCCACTGTTGCAGGGTATTGACCATTTCATGGTGGTATTCCCCTGTCCCCTATCTCATCCTCTTCTTGCACTCATACTTACTATCAGTGGATAGTAAGAGAATTTACTGAGGCATACGGACTGATATCTTAGAGATTACTCATTCTAGAGTTTACTTCACTCTATCTCTAATGAGCCACTTAACGTGTTATACTCCTGAGCTAAAGTTCAACCTTAGCTCTGATACCACATGTAATGACACAGGATTTTTCGCGTTCGAAAATCGACATCCATACTTTACATCGTACTCGAATGCCGTAGATTCGACCGTTCGAATCCGAGTCGCCGGAGCTTATAACAAAATTAAGTAAACAACACAGCGGAAAAGAAAAAAAATATAGATATACAACATCTGATACAATATCCAGATACAATGATGATACAATGAATATATATATACATTAGAGATATGATACAAGAAATAGCAGCGGAAAGAAAATAGATAACACCAGCAGTGGATAGAATGTCTCCAATAGAATGCTCCAAGATAAGCAGCGTCAGTCCATGAACTCCAAGAACTGAACCAGCTCCAGATAATCTACTAAACCTGATATTTGAGGAAACCCAACTCTAGACTGCCTGTGTGGAAAATGGTGGGCACCCAGAGTTTAGGAAGGGAACAATAAACTCCGGATCAGTCATGGGACTAGTGTGAGCAACAAAAACAGTTTATCTTTAAACAAACACAAAAGGCTTTTAAACATTGAAATCCGCAATGCTTTTCGAAAATGAAACTACCATAAGGCCTCCCGCCACACACACAATGCAATCGCAGAATTGAAGGAGATTTCTCCTTATGATAGTCAAACATGCTTACTACGCCAGAAAAACTCTTTAATATTATTACTAGTGCATAGTGCAGAAAAACATTTCGAAAATATAATATCAATCTTAGCCAGCATACAACTATTGTTGTATGCCTACTATAGCTACCATGTTCAATAACAGGTTACCGTCACATTCCATGGCAGCTTATACAACTAAAAACCGTACAGGGTTCGTATTGTTTCTTTGGATTTCCAACAAATGATCAGGCAAAGGTACTTCCTTACACCGAAATAGAAACGCCTCTGGAAAGACGCCCCGGATCCTAACCGGATCTCTGCAAACAAAAGGCCGACGCTACCTCACGCTATACAGCTGTAACTAGGTAACTAACACACTGACGCTACCTCACGCTGTACAGCTGTAACTAGGTAACTAACACACGAGTCATGTCATCCCCCGGTCGTTACCGACCTTTATCCGAGGGGCCCCTCAACCAACAAAGCAACATCACAAAGTGATAAATGTATAGTGTCCACACGAGTTAAGTATCTGGGCTCCATACCATGATACCACCCTTTATCCAGAAGGAAATGACATACCCTAGGGGCGCTACCCCTACAAACCTTTGCCGCAACATTCCTGTTTCGACCATTACCGGGTTGTGAGGCTCGACGAAGTCTCATCCACAAAGCTACGCTTTTTCACAAAGCCATGCTTTTTCACAAAGCCACGCTTTTCACAAGCAACGCTTTTCACAAAGCAACGCTTTTTCACAAAGCACGCTTTGACCAACAAATGATCATCAGCACTTCGTATGCCACATTACCAAATTGGGAATGTATCACTAGTAACCATCAACTACATAACCTCTGAGCTCGTACGTCTCAGAGAAGGGTGTTAAGCTAAGAGAATAAATTCTCCGCCACCAACAGAAATGTATTTGATAAAAACCAGCTTTACATCTCAAAGTGTAACGTCAGACATACATCCATACAAGTCTGTTCCGGGTTCGAACAGAACCGAAGGCACTTCCAAAGAAGTCCTTGCAATTCCGGGTATTCACAATCCTGATCGGACTTCCCATCACTTAGGAAATCTCTATACCGGCGCGACTCAGTGCAGAGACAATCGATAGGTCATCCTATCGTTCTCGCAAATACCCGGTCTTCACCATCGGTCTTCAAATGCTATCCATATACGACGTATCATTATTCGGAATGGGTTATACGACACAAAGGCCCTCTGCCGGCTAAACCGAATAACCAGCGCAATTAAAAATCATATGGATACTGGGGTCTCAGTTAAATCACAGCTTAAAGCCCAAAAATTTTCATTCGAATGGTTATAACAATTTACCATTTTCAATCTTTTAAACAAAAAGATTCATTTCAAAAACCTTCAATGGTTTAAACAATTTCCACACTTTTAATCTTTTAAACAAAAAGATTCAATTCACAAAACCCAGTTCACAAAGATTCATTCATGGATTTCAAAACAATTTCCATTTCACTTGGATTAACTCGTTAAATCTTTAAGTCAATATTTAACTTATAGCTTTCAAAACTCGCTTCCAAAGATTTATTCATAGTCTTTCAAAACAATTCCAATTCAAGTTGGATTAATTCGTCCGGTCTTTGAAATCAAAGACTCATTTCATAGTTTTCAAAACATTTCAATTCCATTTCAAACTTGAAACCTTTCAACACAATTTGGAAATTCTTTCTTAAAATGAAAGTTATTACTATTTGAAAACAAGTAGTTTCGTTTCGGAAAAATCCAGTTATATTTACACGAGTTAAAACCCTTGAATTAAATTCAAATTCCCAAATCAATACCTTTAAAATGGTTTAACCCATATATAACTTGTACAACATCTTTAATCCCTTGTTTCAGATCATAGGATTCAATTCCAAACTTGAATTCAAATTTAAATCAAATTATTTAAATTTTCAAAACTCGATTAAGTTATTCAAAATAACTTTGAAATTCCATTTCAAAAGCTTTTCATATTAAACCCCAATTTCCAATTTCAAAATCAATTGAAATTAAAATTTCAATTTCAAAAACATTGAATTTACATCATCTGTGATTTAACCGATTTCCACGTGAAATCCATATTTTTGTGTGTGTAAAAGTGTGGTCCAGGGGTTTTACACAATAGTGCAACATCAATCATCACAGATATATCGATAAGCGGTATAATCGATAACGCTTATCTTCATTCACAGATTCATAGATAAAATAAATTTATCAGTCACAAAGATTCATCATTACAATTCGATGTGGGTTTCGGATAACCAACTGGAATCCGACTCCCTGTCGCATCGAAATTCAGTGTCGTTTACGGGTCAAGGGTTTTCATATTCACATAGTAATATATCACAGATACAGAAATCACAGATATATATATCGCAGATAATCAATTACATTCATCCCAGATAAATAAATTACAGATCACAACACAAATTAGGGTGTATCACAAAGCATCATATATCAGGGATATCAAACGATCAAATCATCCAATAGAATCCAAACATCCATAAGTAGAATCAATTAATATCTGATTATAATTAATTTATGCCAAATTAATTACTTATGAATAAACTACAAATCTTGGTTAATTAATCATTAATTAATTATAAGCCATTTTAATTAATTAACCTTTAATCAATTAATTATCCTCAAATTAATTACCTTAATTAATAAATCATATTAATTAATCAACCTTTAATCATTAATTATCCATCCTTAATTACTCTCATTAAGTAATTATTTTTAAGTAATTCATCATCCTTTAATTATTTATTATTTAAATCTCTAATTGCAACTTAATTCACCATCAATTACTAAATTAATTAACCCTTAATTATAAATTAATTAAATCTTAATTATTCAATAATTAACCTTTAACAAATCACATTGATTAATTAATTATCCTTAATTAAATCAAGACTTCAATTAATTAAAGATAAATCTTGTCTTAATTTATCACTTTATTTCATTTATTTAAATCTTATCAGATGCTTGAAATCGGTTAATACAAAGATCATCATTTTTGAAACCCGTTTGGGATTAAATAAGATAATCGATTTTTAATACACAATCATATAAACCCAAAACAGTTTTAGGACAATTTACTTTAAAGTTCAAATCGTGAAACTTGTTTAACATTTCCCTGAGTAAAACATTTACTTTGTTTGAAGTCTTAAATTTCTGGTTGTTTATAAACCTGTTAACCTTAATACCAAAAGAACCCGAGCCACGATTTGAATCCCTTCGAGTACGACTTCGAGTCATACGCGACACCGTTGCTTCGAGCAAATTCACGAATTCCCCGAGTTCCACCTCGTCTTCGTCTTCCCCAATCTATAACCACCCATATAAACAAAAATGCACCGATGATCCCTGTGTACGTGTACACGAACTATGATCGACTTCGATCATCATCGCGACCCTCAGCAAGTCGCTAATGACCACGGCAACCCATTTGACCACCCAAACATCCTCAACGACAACGAGTTCGCTATTTCACTTCTAGATCCAGACTAGCACGCAAGGGATCGTAACGAAGTCGTCCCGCACCACCGCTCTAGACCATCGGAGGCCACAAAAACTTCGTCAGAGCTCCGCCTACCTCCCCAGATTCGATCGCCACTGGTGCGCATCCCACCGATTCATTGACAGTGACGCAGCGATGAGTTTTCCGACCACCCACCAAAATCATGCGTTAAACCCTATTCCAAACTCCTCCGGCCACCACGACAATTTATAAAATCATTTAGTATTTTTCTCGTGATGACAAACACACAAACGTACTCCAGATTCAATTACGGAGTTCATCATTGCTCCGATCTTCAGATTTTCGATAAAACCCAATTTATGTTCATCTTGCTAATTCTCGAGATTTAACAAATTTGAAATCATGATCTTTGTCTTAAAAATCATTAATTCCAGGAACAAATCATATTATAAAATGAATTCAAGGAATCAAGATACTTGAATTTTTGTATTTACTTGAGTTTTACTGTAAATTCTTTTCCAGATAAAAAATTTACTTCCTAATCTTCTTAGAAATATTATTGTGATTATGACCTTGGTTTATTCGAACCATTTCACTCAAACATTCCAGCTAAAGGTGAATGGTTAAAGAGATTTTTAAATTTAGGATCCTGTCTCTAGCCTATAACATAAGAACTGATATATATACCTATATATATGTCTGTAAAACAAACATACTCTGATATCATTCAAAACATACAGGCATGTTAACAACATTCCAGAGCATCCTTCTAAGCATCAACACCATATTAAAGAGTATAGGCAATTAAAAGTGGGGTTGCTCTTGGTTTAAAAGTGAAAGTTACTCACAAGCATCAAGAAATCAAAACAAGGTAAGCTTCTAAAAAATAGGAGTTTACTCACCTTGGAAAAAGCTTTTTTTTCTTCTTTTGAACAGAGAGCAATACTGGATTGAAAAACTGCAGTTTTAATCTTCCTTTAAATTCTGTTGCTTAATCGTAAGTTTAGCTTCAGCTGATTTGTATTTGAATTTGAAAAACAGTGATGTTTACTTCTTCTTTTTTCTTTTCTTTCCAGGCTTGTTAAATTATGAACGAACTAGAATAAAAAGGATGTATGTATATAGAAAAGAGAGTGACAGGGTAATATTTTGTACAAATACCAGAGATATCTACTTTGTTTTGTAGGCTGAAATGATATTGTATTGTACCAAGGCTTTCACGCATTAATTGCTTAAGTCCTTTATGTTCCCATACTTGTGATATTTACATTTCCTTTTGCTTTGCATTCCTTTAACTCGGCTGATAAAACATGTTATGGTGGCTGAGATGATAAATCATGTACTAGAGGTGAAAACATTTATTACCTTGTACCATTTTATTTTATTTTATAAAAATTCTTCTCTCAGCTGTACAAGTTGAAGATAATTTGAGGTGGCCTCTTTGGTAAGCCTTTTCTCATGTATTATTTGTTTTCATTTGTTCGATTGTTCCATATCTTTTGTTGGCATACACATTTTCCTTTTTACTTGTTCTTGCCTAACTACTTACAGGCTGCACATTTTACTTTGCCTGGGTATGTTTTATATCCTATGTACAAATATACTTTTGGTTGTATCAATACATATTTACTTTATATCTAATTTAAACCATCAAATTCTAATTTAAATTATTTGTTTTACTTACTTTTATACTTATGTCAAATATCTATATATTTTATAATTATTTTTAAACCATTTATTTTTGATTTAAAACTCAAATTCAATAGATATAAAATTTCAAATTTTCTCATATATATTCAAATATATACACATTCACATATGTACATATATATACAATATTCAACTTTAAATGATTTAACACGTTTTTATTTGATCTCGGGGAAACTCGCATCTCTTCATCATTTAATTTAACAAATTTTAATTCAAAAATTAATTTAATTATCAATTAAATGTAATTAAAATTCGTGGTCGTTACATTTGGTATCGACAGAGAGTATGTCCATATCCGATCCCGGTCTCATTAATAACTACGTATCATTACATCGGTGGCTCTTTTACATTTCAAATCGATTCATAATTGATATCAAAATATCATATTCGCTTCAAAATCAAATCCATTTCAAATATCATCCTATCTATTCAAGATGTAAGATTCCGTTTCAAAATCATTTTTCGCCTCAATATCTCATTTCGATTTCAAAATCATTTTTCGCCTTAATATCTCATTTCGATTTCAAAATCATTTTTCGCCTCAGTATCCCATTTCGATTTCAAAATCATTTTTCGCCTCAATATCTCATTTCGATTTCAAAATCATTTTTCGCCTCAAAATCACATTTCGATTTCATAATCATTTTTCGCCTCAAAATCTCATTTCGATTTTAAAATCATTTTTCGCCTCAAATTCCACAAAATGATTCACATAAACTCGGATTCCAAAATTTAAAATTTAATCAAATCTCAAATCATCAATTTCAACTCGATTCAGCTTCTCAATAAACCATTTCAAATTATCACTTTCAAATACATATTTGAACCACAAAATAAGCCATTCCAATTTCCATATATCTCAAAGCTTTAAACATTCACATTTCAAAACTAAATTTGATAATTCCATTTATATCTCAATTTGATTTCAATTCAATTTCAAATTAATTAAATCTCAATTTCAAATTAAATTTCAATTCCAAACTTAAACTTGAAATATCATTTCATATAAATTTTCTTAGAAATATTCAGAGTTCGATTAAAAGTCCAATCCTTTAAAACAAATCAACTTTCGAAAATTTACGCCGTATTTCAATTTTTTCTTAAAATCTAAACTTCGAATAATTAAACAATTTCATTTACCAATTTTAAATTCCAACATCTCGACAATTCAAAATAATTCAATTTCCATAAATTGGATTTCATTCTTAAAATCAATTCATTTAAAAATTTCAAAACAACTTTTAAAATCATTTAATTTAACCAACCCGGTGTCCGTATATAATTTTCTAACCTATGGCCAAGTGGATAATTATTTCAATTCTAATTTCAAGGATGGATATATATCATTTCAATCCAAATAGATGTCATAGGTATATCATTTCAACCTATTCCTTAATTTATTTGAAATGATTCAGTTTACAGTTTTATATGCAATAAACAATATACATGATGATAGCATGATATATCAAAATAAATAAACAACCAATATCGACCAATAGTATCCATCACAACCAATCAACCATAAAGCCAATAACATTCACAACAATTTTATAATTATCAATATCGAGTAATATACTACCAATATAAATTTAAATTTATTTTAACGGTTTAAATTCTATCAATTAATTCATATATCAAGACAGATGATAATTAAACCTACCAAACAACAGCCAATAAATTTCATATCACTTCAGAATATAAATTTAACTAACAAAATTTATTTTAGTCAATTGTGAGCGTATAAACACTCACCTTTTGAATTTAAATTGAATTTAAATTCAATTTAAACTCAAAAATTTGACAGTCTCAGAATTCATCCAAACCAGCGTCATTAGGTCCGGAATTTCAACACGATCCTAACAAAAGAAACCACGCGTAAATTGGTGTCCGTATGTGATAGATATTGCAAAAATTGTGATTGAATTTCAATTAAATAAAATAACAAAAGTGAACACATTTCTCACTCTTTATATGCCACGTCACTACTCCATATGCAAGCTACAAGAACGCACGCGAACTCTATCTCCCCAGGCACGAAAAGAAACGGAGCACGCATGGAACAACACTCACGTTCGATCAACCGCGCCACCTCTTGACGTTCTGTGATAACCCTGATTTTTGGTGAATCATTTCATAAGTTAATTTAGTTTATATTTGTTTAAAATCACATTGAAAAGATTGGAATGGTAAATTGATTTGTAAATACATGGTTTAAAACATGTACATGTGCACAAGACAGTGCACACACATGTACACAGATTTCTGTGTAATAAAATTTAGCAGAAATCAATAAATAAATTAAAATAACTAATTTAGAAATACATATGCGTGAAGATAGAATTTTGTCTTTAAATAAAATATGGTACAGAGAAAATAAGAGCCAGGCTGAAATAAACTTAAAATCATTTAAAGAAAGAAAGAAAAATAAAAGACTTAGGTATACATATGTTATACATGTGTACAGTCAATCAATTTCCGGAAGAAAACAGAAGTTACATGGAAATGGCATGAGTCCTTAAACAAACACTTTATCTATTTCCAGTAATCTTTTTAATTTATGAAATAAGAAGTCATGCATATAACATGACCGGGGGAAAAATTAAAAGGGAGAAGCTGATTTCTGAAAAGGAAGACAAGGACCACATACCCTTTTATTTTCTTGAATCAAATAAGAGTCAGACTATGTTTTGTATGGGGTAGAACTGACATTAGGTAAATTCCATAAACCCTAGTAACAGCTAGGATTTATATAAGGAGGCCTGGGGTCATACCCATTTGCTCCTCACCACTTAAAAAAAATATACATAAGAAATAAACCAGAGGAAAATAGGAGAAGGAAGAAGACTAAAAGGAGTTCATAAAGGTTAGGAAGAAGAAGGATTAGTTGGTGAGTAACCTCACTGGAAACTTTGGCAATAAGTCCTGAATATTGAGGCAGCCTAATTAAATTTATATTTCACTCTTACAAGCTATGTTCATTTTATGGTTTGATAATTTTGGCTTGTCAATGATCTGCTAAAATGTATAACCCATATAATGACATTATCCAGTATACAAGAGTCATGGATTTCATGGTTGAATATGGTTATCTGTGTTGTGCTTAACTTTGAGATGAAGTAGACTTTTATGGGTTTTTCTTTATGCATTTATTCATTTTAAAAACCCAGGATTGATGTTGTAGATGTATGGTCTGAAAATGAAAGAAAATGTGGGGCTGCATCATTGTGTTGTTGCTTATGTCTCACATCAACTAAAATAAATATAAATGTAGAGGTGCAATGTTATACATGTGCTGAGCTTCTATGTTTTATGAACTCTCCAAATCAAAGCATATACTTGTGGTTTAGCCAGATCTCTAACCAACAAAGGTATGATTGAACCAGAGGTAAAAGGAGACAACCAGAAAATTATTTATGACCATATGTTTATAACTTGATCTACTGCAACCCATAGACAAAAATAATATGCTTAGAAATCACCTCTGTTTGCATGATAAAATGATTGCTCATGGAAACCTGACTTACCAATCTCTGGATGAATATATGTTGGCTGGATGAATGCTTATTTCTCTGATTAAAATATGATATGCAGAAGGGATTAGCATAGGAATGGGAAAAGGGGCAATAACACTTAGTAATTTAACTAAGGACTTTTGGATCTTAGGGCTACAAAATATGGCTTGGCAAGGGGAACATTGCAAGCTCACACATGGTATGCTTATACCCAGGGGCCTGAGTGTGCTGGGTTAACAGAGATATGTCCCAGGTAGTGTGTGGTTTAATAAGAGAAAGTAGCTAAAGACCATAACATACTTGATAGTGAACAATAAAACAAAATAGGTTCATGAGAAGGCTTGGGTAAAATCCCTGATGGCCAGAAATCTGGTAGGAAAGACTTGATGAATATGTTGATTGATTTATAATGTTTTATGGATGGATTCTATGATGGTTATCACTGAACTAATCTATTGAATCATGTATGTTTTGTTGTGCACTGATGAATATGCACATGTATCACAGAAACAGTCACAAGAGTGGTATTGAGTTCATTTACCCATTTTGAAATTATTTGAATATGAATAAGTGTTTTATAAATCATGTATTCAGTTAGTTTACTCATACCAGACTTTAGTCTGACCCTTGTGTGATTTATGCACCATTGGGTGTCTCATATTCATATGGGGCAGTTCATGGTGATTTTGTAGGAAAGTAGGAATTGCTTTGATTAGGCTTTGGATGTTTAACTGCTTAAGGAATCGGATGCTATATTTAAAGATTTGTTGAAGTTAAATTAGATGTTTGGGCTGAATTATGTTAAGCTACTTTGTTTAAATTTACTTAGAAAACTATTGTGTTGTTGAAACTAGTGTTCTGCAAGTCTTGAATCTAGATATGTATCAGCTGAAACTTATATGTTTTATTTTGCAAAAATGTTTTGCTAAAGAAGTAGCATTCCTAAGTCTCAATAACAGTTAGTTTAAATGGTTGAAAACCTGAGATTGAAAGGATGTGTGGATGGAATGTATATCCAAATATTTGACATAAGAAAATCTATGTTTATGCTGAAACAAAGACTTGGCAGAATGAGGGTTGAGTTGCTTTGAAAAGAAAACCAAATAACATGTATTTTGTTGAGAAGTAGTGCAAACAGAATAGGGCTAACATAGCCATTTTCTTGAGCCTGGGTTAAGCCAGCACTAAAGAGTTTTAAGTTCAGTTTTCAGCTCTGTTTTACAACCCAAGTGTAGGGTAGACTCGGACATTTTGTTAACAAGGAAAAAAAAAATATAAGACACCTGAATTTCCCCCTGACACACACACATGCACAGAAACATGCACACACACATGCACAAGCAAAAGCACAGTTTATACAGTAATAAAATTATGGGAATTTGTGTAAAGTGATAAGTCTTGAGACATAAAAATCAATAGTTATGCATTAACCCAAGTGTACTTTGAAAATTTAGTTCTTAGAAACACCATTGCTATGTAGAGAGAATTTCCTTTAAGTAATACTCAAACAGATTTCTACTTTAAAATTTCTATACTCTGATTCAAGTAGAAAATGACTTATATATCCTCATATATATAAGTTTAAGATGGAATGAGCAAACCAATATTCTTATTGGCAGAAAGATCCTGGATAGAAGAAAATTGGAATTAAATATTTTCTTGATAAAAAAAATGGCCACTGAAAAAATAAAATAAAAATAATATGAAGTTGGTCATTTCATTTGGTATCAGATCTATGTTGAAAAATAACATAGCAAAATTTTGTATGAATTTGTTTGCATTGGATGTATGGAAGTGTTGTCTGCTTTGGATGCTTTGTTTGTTAATGTTTACACTATTAATATCTGTTATGACAGAATAGAGATAGATTAAAATGAATTAATCTATAGAGTATTAGGCAAAGCAGACTAACCTAAGTGTTATATCCATAGCGCTATGGTAGGACCCAGACATCAAAATGTAGGAACAAGTGAACCACCCATGGGGAATGTGCAAGAATTCATGAGGGCCATAAGAGATGGAGTAGGCAACAGGCAGGAAAATCCACATGAGGAACTTTCCAAACTACTCAAGACTTTTACCAATCTTGGAGGCAAAACATTTGATGGCACAGAAGGAGTTATGGGGGTTCAAAATTGGCTTAGACTTTTGGAAAGAATCTTTGCAGACATGCAAGTTGAAGACCAAAGGAAGAGGCAAATTGCATCCAAGCAATTGAGAGGAGCAGCTTTGGATTGGTGGGAGGTTATCACAGCTGGAAGACCTGAAGGAGAAGTGACATGGGATCAATTTAAAGCAATGTTGGAAGGCAGATTTATCCCTACATCAGCTAAGGAGTCTTTACTGGAGGAATTCATCAAATTGAGGCAAGGGACTATGAGTGTCACTGAGTACACTCAGAAGTTTGAATCATTGGCAAAGTATGGTGCAGTGCTCATCACTACTGAGGAGGCTAAGAATGGCAGATATATTCAAGGGTTGAACCCTAGCCTTAGTAGAGCCATGCTACCATACAAGGATAAGACTTTTGATCAAGTTTTGGATTTGACTCTGAGCATTGAACAACATAATAAAGCTAGAGAGAATTTCAGGGCATTCAAAAATAATCAAAACAAGAAGGGAAAGGGTAAATTTCACCCTTATGATAAGAAGAAAACAGACATAGCTTCCACCAAGAAACCAGAAGAAGTCAGGGCTACTGAAATTAAGAAGAAAATCACTTGATATAACTGTGGCCAAGAGGGGCATATGAAGAATAAATGCACAAATGTTAGGCCTGCATCCTTCAATTGTCACCGTTGTGGGAAGGAAGGTCACATAAGGAGAAATTGTCTAGATATTAAGCAAGGAAAATTATGGGCTTTGAGGGGAAAGGCAAGGCAGCTGAGGGATCAAGTGTTGAAAAGCATGGTCAAGTTGAAGGTACTTTGCTTATTCACTCAATACCTTTTGCAGTAGTGTATGAAACTGGGGCTACACACTCATTGATCTCCCATGATATTGCACAACAACTAAAATTGAACTGTATGATTGTTGATAAGCCACTGTTAATTAGAAGCCCTATAGGTAGTTCATGTGTTCTGGGTATGATATGTATGCAACTGGGATTAAATATAAGGGGACATGTGTTTCAGTCAGACCTATATGTGTTGTAATATCCGGGCATAGGGATTATTTTAGGGGTTGATTGGTTGAGTAGATATAAGGATATCATAAATATGGAGGCATCCACCATATCATTGAAAGTTTCTGATGGACAAAGAATAGTTGTTTTTTGTGACGCAAACAAAAATAGAAGTATAGCCAACCTTTCTACATTGTCAAATGAAAAACCCATGCCTGCATTAGAAGAGATCCACATAGTTAATCAATATGTTGATGTGTTTGGTGAAGTGAGAGGAGTTCCAAACCACAGACCAGTTGAGTTTTCAATCAAGATAATTCCAGGAGCTAACCCAGTGGTTAAAAGACCAACTAGAATGGGGCCTAAGGAGTTGATGGAGTTGAAAAAGCAATTGGTTGAACTAGAAGAAAAAGGTTTTATTAGACCCAGTAGCTCATCATGGGGAGCACCAGTAGTCTTTGTTAAGAAGCACGATGGATCCCTTAGATTATGTATTGACTATAGGGAACTAAATAAAGTCACAGTTAAAAATAAATACCCCTTACAAAGAATTGATGATCTCTTTGATCAATTGAGTGGTGCAAAGATATTCTCTAGGCTTAATTTAGCTTCAGGCTTTCATCAGATGAAAGTAGAAGAGGAAAGCATTAAGTATACAGCCTTTAACACCAGATATGGACTTTATGAATTTTTAGTGATGCCATTTGGCTTGACAAATGCTCCTTCCTACTTTGTTGATTTGATGAATAGGATTTTTAGAGAGTACTTGGATAAGTTTGTATTGATATTTATTGATGATATACTAATTTATTCTAAGTCAGTTAGAGAGCATGAAAATCATTTGCATATGGTATTCAAGAAATTGAGGCAGGAAGGATTAAAAGCCAAATTTTCAAAATGCACTTTTTGGCAAAATGAAGTGAATTTTCTAGGTCATATTATATCAGAAAAAGTAATATCTGTAGATTCCAATAAATTCATTGTAGTGCAAGCTTGGAAAAGACCTACTAATGTCACTGAAGTCAGATCATTCATGGGAATGGCTGGTTACTATAGGAGATTTATAAAAGATTTTGCAAAAATCTCAATTCCATTAACCAGGTTGACTAGAAAAAATCAAGTGTTTACTTGGACTGAAGAATGTGAAAAAGCCTTTGGGAAATTAAAAGAAGCATTGGTACAAGCTCCAATTCTTAAAGTACCTGAAGGAAATGAAAACTTGGTGGTGTATACTGATGCAAGTGGACAAGGGCTTGGGGCAGTATTGATGCAACAACACCAAGTGATAGCTTATGCTTCTAGGCAGTTGAAACCAAGTGAGGTAAGGTATGCTACTCATGACCTTGAATTGACTGCCATAGTGTATGCTCTTAAATTATGGAGACACTACTTGTTAGGAGCAAAATTTGAAGTGTATACACACCATAAATCACTTAAATATTTGTTTTCACAAAAAGAATTAAATATGAGGCAGCAAAGATGGATTGAACTCTTAGCCTCATATGATTTTGAAATATTGTACACACCTAGTAAGGCTAATAAAGTAGCAGATGCCTTAAGTAGACAACATGCTAAAGTGGCTAGATTAATGATAGAAGAGTTTAACACTTTATCATTATTAATTGATTCAGAGATAGAAAGTAATAACATAGAAAATATGAGCTTATGCAGTGGGAATGTAGAAATGGGAAAATTAAGTTTTATTACTCTGGGATCAGAATTGAAGAATAAAGTTGTAATGCTACAAAACCAAGATCCATTTTTATTTGAAAAGAAGACTCAAATATTAAATGGTGAGGCAGTGGAAGGCTTTTAGTTGAATGATCAAGGCCATTTGAAGAAAGGAAAAAGAATATGTGTTCCTGCAATTGATGAGTTAAAGCAAGAAATCTTGGATGCTTACCACAAAAGTAAATACACTATACACCCAGGAAGCACAAGAATGTATCACAACCTCAAAAGAGATTATTGGTGGAGTGGTACGAAGAGTGCAGTGGCAACCTATGTATCCAAATGTATGGTTTGCCAACAAGTAAAGGCTGAGTATCAAAAACCCTCAGGGATGCTTCAACCTTTGCAAATACCACAGTGGAAATGGGAAGACATATCAATGGATTTCATTGATGGTCTGCCTAGAACTAGGAAGGGAAATGATAGCATTTGGGTAGTGGTTGATAGGTTAACCAAGTCAGCCCACTTTATACCAGTAAAATCAGAAAGAAATGCAAGTACACTAGCCCAATTGTTTATTAAAGAAGTAGTCAGGCTGCATGGTATACCGAAGACTATAGTAAGTGATAGAGATACCATCTTCACTTCAAAGTTTTGGCAGAGTTTTCACAAAGCAATGGGGACTGATTTATGCTTAAGCACAGCATATCATCCTCAATCTGATGGCCAAACAGAAATTGTGAACAAATTGCTTGAAGACATGTTGAGAGCTTGTGTATTGGATTGGGGAGGAAGTTGGGAGGATCATATCTTTTTAGCTGAATTTGCATACAACAATGGCCATCATAGTAGCATAGGCATGGCACCCTTTGAAGCACTTTATGGGAGACCATGTTTATCACCCTCAAGCTGGCTTGAATCTGGAGAAAAAGTGGTCTTAGGGCCAGAGAATGTGAAGGAAACTTCTGAAAAGATAGCTTTGATCAGAAAAAGAATTGCTTCTGCCCAAGATAGGCAAAAGAAATATGCAGATCAAAGAAGGAAGGCAGTACAATATGATGTTGGAAATTATGTATTTATCAAAATATCACCCATGAAAAAGGTTCTAAGGTTTGGGAAACAAGGGAAGTTGATTCCTAGATATATAGGGCCATATAAAATTTTAGAAAGAATAGGAACTGTAGCCTATAAGCTAGAGTTACCAGAAGAAATGAGAGCAATGCATGATGTTTTTCATGTGTCTCAACTAAGAAGATGGGTTCATGATAGAGAGGCAATCCTAAAATCCTCTAAGGATGTGCAGATTGATCCTAGAATGATCTATGAAAAGGAGCCAGTGGGCATAGTTTCTAGAGAAACCAAGAAATTGAGAAACAAAGAAATTAAATTAGTAAAAGTGCAATGGAGTCTTGACCCAAATGATTGCACATGGGAAGTGGAGGATAAAATCAGAAATGATTATCCACAACTGTTTGATTGAATAAAAGGTAAATTTATATATATACTAATGAATGTGTTGATTGAATATGCATTGTGATTTTTTTTATCTTGTATTAAAATGCATAGTGTTTAACTAAGTGGTTGGATTGAGAAGGGGTTTTGAAATTAGAAAATTTATTTTTCTGAAGTAATGATACTTAAGTTAAGTAAGCAAGAATTGTGAGACACAATTCCTAAAAGGAGGGGTATATGTGATAACCCTGATTTTTGGTGAATCATTTCATAAGTTAATTTAGTTTATATTTGTTTAAAATCACATTGAAAAGATAGGAATGGGAAATTGATTTGTAAATACAGGGTTTAAAACATGTACATGTGCACAAGACAGTACACACACATGTACACAGATTTCTGTGTAATAAAATTTAGCAGAAATCAATAAATAAATTAAAATAACTAATTTAGAAATACATATGCGTGAAGATAGAATTTTGTCTTTAAATAAAATATGGTACAGAGAAAATAAGAGCTATGCTGAAATAAACTTAAAATCATTTATAGAAAGAAAGAAAAATAAAAGACTTAGGTATACATATGTTATACATGTGTACAGTCAATCAATTTCTGGAAGAAAACAGAAGTTACATGGAAATGGCATGAGTCCTTAAACAAACACTTTATCTATTTCCAGTAATCTTTTTAATTTATGAAATAAGAAGTCATGCATATAACATGACCGGGGAAAAAATTAAAAGGGAGAAGCTGATTTCTGAAAAGGAAGACAAGGACCACATACCCTTTTATTTTCTTGAATCAAATAAGAGGCAGACTATGTTTTGTATGGGGTAGAACTGACATTAGGTAAATTCCATAAACCCTAATAACAGCTAGGATTTATATAAGGAGGCTTGGGGTCATACCCATTTGCTCCTCACCACTTAAAAAAATATACATAAGAAATAAACCAGAGGAAAATAGGAGAAGGCAGAAGACTAAAAGGAGTTCATAAAGCTTAGGAAGAAGAAGGATTAGTTGGTGAGTAACCTCACTGGAAACTTTGGCAATAAGTCCTGAATATTGAGGCAGCCTAATTAAATTTATATTTCACTCTTACAAGCTATGTTCATTTTATGGTTTGATAATTTTGGCTTGTCAATGATCTGCTAAAATGTATAACCCATATAATTACATTATCCAGTATACAAGAGTCATGGATTTCATGGTTGAATATGGTTATCTGTGTTGTGCTTAACTTTGAGATGAAGTAGACTTTTATGGGTTTTTCTTTATGCATTTATTCATTTTAAAAACCCAGGATTGATGTTGTAGATGTATGGTCTGAAAATATAAGAAAATGTGGGGCTGCAACATTGTGTTGTTGCTTATGTCTCACATCAACTAAAATAAAGATTAATGTAGAGGTGCAATGTTATACATGTGTTGAGCTTCTATGTTTTATGAACTCTCCAAATCAAAGCATATACTTGTGGTTTAGCCAGATCTCTAATCAACAAAGGTCTGATTGAACCAGAGGTAAAAGGAGACAACCAGAAAATTATTTATGACCATATGTTTATAACTTGATCTACTGCAACCCATAGACAAAAATAATATGCTTAGAAATCACCTCTGTTTGCATGATAAAATGATTGCTCATGGAAACCTAACTTACCAATCTCTGGATGAATATATGTTGGCTGGATGAATGCTTATTTCTCTGATCAAAATATGATATGCAGAAGGGATTAGCATAGGAATGGGAAAAGGGGCAATAACACTTAGTAATTTAACTAAGGACTTTTGGATCTTAGGGCTACAAAATATGGCTTGGCAAGGGGAACATTGCAAGCTCACACATGGTATGCTTATACCCAGGGGCCTGAGTGTGCTGGGTTAACAGAGATATGTCCCGGGCAGTGTGTGGTTTAACAAGAGAAAGTAGCTAAAGACCATAACATACTTGATAGTGAACAATAAAACAAAATAGGTTCATGAGAAGGCTTGGGTAAAATCCCTAATGGCCAGAAATCTGGTAGGAAAGACTTGATGAATAAATTGATGAATATGTTGATTGATTTATAATGTTTTATGGATGGATTCTATGATGGTCATCACTGAACTAATCTATTGAATCATGTATGTTTTGTTGTGCACTGATGAATATGCACATGTATCACAGAAACAGTCACAAGATTGGTATTGAGTTCCTTTACCCATTTTGAAATTATTTGAATATGAATAAGTGTTATAAATCATGTATTCAGTTAGTTTACTCATACCAGACTTTAGTCTGACCCTTGTGTGTTTTATTCACCATTGGGTGTCTCATATTCATATGGGGCAGTTCATGGTGATTTTGCAGGAAAGTAGGAATTGCTTTGATCAGGCTTTGGATGTTTAACTGCTTAAGGAATCGGATGCTATATTTAAAGATTTGTTGAAGTTAAATTAGATGTTTGGGCTGAATTATGTTAAGCTACTTTGTTTAAATTTACATAGAAAACTATTGTGTTTTTGAAACTAGTGTTCTGCAAGTCTTGAATCTAGATATGTATCAGCTGAAACTTATATGTTTTATTTTGCAAAAATGTTTTGCTAAAGAAGTAGCATTCCTAAGTCTCAATAATAGTTAGTTTAAATGGTTGAAAAACTGAGATTGAAAGGATGTGTGGATGGAATGTATATCCAAATATTTGACATAAGAAAATCTATGTTTAAGCAGAAACAAAGACTTGGCAGAATGAGGGTTGAGTTGCTTTGAAAAGAAAACCAAATAACATGTATTTTGTTGAGAAGTAGTGCAAACAGAATAGGGCTAACATAGCCATTTTCTTGAGCCTGGGTTAAGCCAGCACTAAAGAGTTTTAAGTTAAGTTTTCAGCTCTATTTTACAACCCAAGTGTAGGGTAGACTCGGACATTTTGTTAACAAGGAAAAAAAATATAAGACACCTGAATTTCCCCTTGACACACACACATGCACAGAAACATGCACACACACATGCACAAGCAAAAGCACAGTTTATACAGTAATAAAATTATGGGAATTTGTGTAAAGTGATAAGTCTTGAGACATAAAAATCAATAGTTATGCATTAACCCAAGTGTACTTTGAAAATTTAGTTCTTAGAAACACCATTGCTATGTAGTTCCTTTAAGTAATACTCAAACATATTTCTACTTTAAAATTTCTATACTCTGATTCAAGTAGAAAATGACTTATATATCCTCATATATATAAGTTTAAGATGGAATGAGCAAACCAATATTCTTATTGGTAGAAAGATCCTGGATAGAAGAAAATTGGAATTAAATATTTTCTTGATAAAAAAATGGCCACCGAAAAAAATAATAATAATATGAAGTGGGTCATTTCATTTGGTATCAGAGCTATGTTGAAAAATAACATAGCAAAATTTTGTATGAATTTGTTTGCATTGGATGTATGGAAGTGTTGTCTGCTTTGGATGCTTTGTTTGTTAATGTTTACACTATTAATATCTGTTATGACAGAATAGAGATAGATTAAAATGAATTAATCTATAGAGTATTAGGCAAAGCAGACTAACCTAAGTGTTATATCCATAGAGCTATGGTAGGACCCAGACATCAAAATGTAGGAACAAGTGAACCACCCATGGGGAATGTGCAAGAATTCATGAGGGCCATAAGAGATGGAGTAGGCAACAGGCAGGAAAATCCACATGAGGAACTTTCCAAACTACTCAAGACTTTTACCAATCTTGGAGGCAAAACATTTGATGGCACAGAAGGAGTTATGGGGGTTCAAAATTGGCTTAGAATTTTGGAAAGAATCTTTGCAGACATGCAAGTTGAAGACCAAAGGAAGAGGCAAATTGCATCCAAGCAATTGAGAGGAGCAGCTTTGGATTGGTGGGAGGTTATCATAGCTGGAAGACCTGAAGGAGAAGTGACATGGGATCAATTTAAAGCAATGTTGGAAGGCAGATTTATCCCTGCATCAGCTAAGGAGTCTTTACTGGAGGAATTCATCAAATTGAGGCAAGGGACTATGAGTGTCACTGAGTACACTCAGAAGTTTGAATCATTGGCAAAGTATGGTGCAGTGCTCATCACTACTGAGGAGGCTAAGAATGGCAGATGTATTCAAGGGTTGAACCCTAGCCTTAGTAGAGCCATGCTACCATACAAGGATAAGACTTTTGATCAAGTTTTGGATTTGACTCTGAGCATTGAACAACATGATAAAGCTAGAGAGAATTTCAGGGCATTCAAAAATAATCAAAACAAGAAGGGAAAGGGTAAATTTCACCCTTATGATAAGAAGAAAACAGACATAGCTTCCACCAAGAAACCAGAAGAAGTCAGGGCTACTGAAATTAAGAAGAAAATCACTTGCTATAACTGTGGCCAAGAGGAGCATATGAAGAATAGATGCACAAATGTTAGGCCTGCATCCTTCAATTGTCACCATTGTGGGAAGTAAGGTCACATAAGGAGAAATTGTCCAGATATTAAGCAAGGAAAATTATGGGCTTTGGAGGGGAAAGGCAAGGCAGCTGAGGGATCAAGTGTTGAAAAGCATGGTCAAGTTGAAGGTACTTTGCTTATTCACTCAATACCTTTTGCAGTAGTGTATGACACTGGGGCTACACACTCATTGATCTCCCATGATATTGCACAACAACTAAAATTGAACTGTATGATTGTTGATAAGCCACTGTTAATTAGAAGCCCTATAGGTAGTTCATGTGTTCTGGGTATGATATGTATGCAACTGGGATTAAATATAGGGGGACATGTGTTTGAGTCAGACCTATATGTGTTGCAATATCCGGGCATAGGGATTATTTTAGGGGTTGATTGGTTGAGTAGATATAAGGCTATCATAAATATGGAGGCATCCACCATATCATTGAAAGTTTCTGATGGACAAAGAATAGTTGTTCTTTGTGAGGCAAACAAAAATAGAAGTATAGCCAACCTTTCTACATTGTCAAATGAAAAACCCATGCCTGCATTAGAAGAGATCCACATAGTTAATCAATATGTTGATGTGTTTGGTGAAGTGAGAGGAGTTCCAAACCACAGACCAGTTGAGTTTTCAATCAAGATAATTCCAGGAGCTAACCCAGTGGTTAAAAGACCAACTAGAATGGGGCCTAAGGAGTTGATGGAGTTGAAAAAGCAATTGGTTGAACTAGAAGAAAAAGGTTTTATTAGACCCAGTAGCTCATCATGGGGAGCACCAGTAGTCTTTGTTAAGAAGCACGATGGATCCCTTAGATTATGTATTGACTATAGGGAACTAAATAAAGTCACAGTTAAAAATAAATACCCCTTACAAAGAATTGATGATCTCTTTGATCAATTGAGTGGTGCAAAGATATTCTCTAGGCTTAATTTAGCTTCAGGCTTTCATCAGATGAAAGTAGAAGAGGAAAGCATTAAGTATACAGTCTTTAACACCAGATATGGACTTTATGAATTTTTAGTGATGCCATTTGGCTTGACAAATGCTCCTTCCTACTTTGTTGATTTGATGAATAGGATTTTTAGAGAGTACTTGGATAAGTTTGTATTGATATTTATTGATGATATACTAATTTATTCTAAGTCAGTTAGAGAGCATGAAAATCATTTGCATATGGTATTCAAGAAATTGAGGCAGGAAGGATTAAAAGCCAAATTTTCAAAATGCACTTTTTGGCAAAATGAAGTGAATTTTCTAGGTCATATTATATCAGAAAAAGTAATATCTGTAGATTCCAATAAATTCATTGCAGTGCAAGCTTGGAAAAGACCTACTAATGTCACTGAAGTCAGATCATTCATGGGAATGGCTGGTTACTATAGGAGATTTATAAAAGATTTTGCAAAAATCTCAATTCCATTAACCAGGTTGACTAGAAAAAATCAAGTGTTTACTTGGACTGAAGAATGTGAAAAAGCCTTTGGGAAATTAAAAGAAGCATTGGTACAAGCTCCAATTCTTAAAGTACCTGAAGGAAATGAAAACTTGGTGGTGTATACTGATGCAAGTGGACAAGGGCTTGGGGCAGTATTGATGCAACAACACCAAGTGATAGCTTATGCTTCTAGGCAGTTGAAACCAAGTGAGGTAAGGTATGCTACTCATGACCTTGAATTGACTGCCATAGTGTATGCTCTTAAATTATGGAGACACTACTTGTTAGGAGCAAAATTTGAAGTGTATACACACCATAAATCACTTAAATATTTGTTTTCACAAAAAGAATTAAATATGAGGCAGCAAAGATGGATTGAACTCTTAGCCTCATATG
Source organism: Allium fistulosum (assembly GCA_030737815.1). Classification (NCBI taxonomy): domain Eukaryota; kingdom Viridiplantae; phylum Streptophyta; class Magnoliopsida; order Asparagales; family Amaryllidaceae; genus Allium; species Allium fistulosum. The sequence goes on from CM060901.1 coordinate 458,225,468, forward strand.
ATTTTGAAATATTGTACACACCTAGTAAGGCTAATAAAGTAGCAGATGCCTTAAGTAGACAACATGCTAAAGTGGCTAGATTAATGATAGAAGAGTTTAACACTTTATCATTATTAATTGATTCAGAGATAGAAAGTAATAACATAGAAAATATGAGCTTATGCAGTGGGAATGTAGAAATGGGAAAATTAAGTTTTATTACTCTGGGATCAGAATTGAAGAATAAAGTTGTAATGCTACAAAACCAAGATCCATTTTTATTTGAAAAGAAGACTCAAATATTAAATGGTGAGGCAGTGGAAGGCTTTCAGTTGAATGATCAAGGCCATTTGAAGAAAGGAAAAAGAATATGTGTTCCTGCAATTGATGAGTTAAAGCAAGAAATCTTGGATGCTTACCACAAAAGTAAATACACTATACACCCAGGAAGCACAAGAATGTATCACAACCTCAAAAGAGATTATTGGTGGAGTGGTACGAAGAGTGCAGTGGCAACCTATGTATCCAAATGTATGGTTTGCCAACAAGTAAAGGCTGAGTATCAAAAACCCTCAGGGATGCTTCAACCTTTGCAAATACCACAGTGGAAATGGGAAGGCATATCAATGGATTTCATTGATGGTCTGCCTAGAACTAGGAAGGGAAATGATAGCATTTGGGTAGTGGTTGATAGGTTAACCAAGTCAGCCCACTTTATACCAGTAAAATCAGAAAGAAATGCAAGTACACTAGCCCAATTGTTTATTAAAGAAGTAGTCAGGCTGCATGGTATACCAAAGACTATAGTAAGTGATAGAGATACCATCTTCACTTCAAAGTTTTGGCAGAGTTTTCACAAAGCAATGGGGACTGATTTATGCTTAAGCACAGCATATCATCCTCAATCTGATGGCCAAACAGAAATTGTGAACAAATTGCTTGAAGACATGTTGAGAGCTTGTGTATTGGATTGGGGAGGAAGTTGGGAGGATCATATCTTTTTAGCTGAATTTGCATACAACAATGGCCATCATAGTAGCATAGGCATGGCACCCTTTGAAGCACTTTATGGGAGACCATGTTTATCACCCTCAAGCTGGCTTGAATCTGGAGAAAAAGTGGTCTTAGGGCCAGAGAATGTGAAGGAAACTTCTGAAAAGATAGCTTTGATCAGAAAAAGAATTGCTTCTGCCCAAGATAGGCAAAAGAAATATGCAGATCAAAGAAGGAAGGCAGTACAATATGATGTTGGAAATTATGTATTTATCAAAATATCACCCATGAAAAAGGTTCTAAGGTTTGGGAAACAAGGAAAGTTGATTCCTAGATATATAGGGCCATATAAAATTTTAGAAAGAATAGGAACTGTAGCCTATAAGCTAGAGTTACCAGAAGAAATGAGAGCAATGCATGATGTTTTTCATGTGTCTCAACCAAGGTTTTAAATCTCCCCGAGATCAGCCGAGATGAAAATCCGAGATATTAGCCAAAATCCGAGATTTGGCAGCTTGGTTAGTTATAAGTCTTTTAAATATCGCCCGAGACAGCCAAGATATTTGCCCGAGATATTGGCCAAAATCCGAGATTTGAAACCTTGGTCTCAACTAAGAAGATGGGTTCATGATAGAGAGGCAATCCTAAAATCCTCTAAGGATGTGCAGATTGATCCTAGAATGATCTATGAAAAGGAGCCAGTGGGCATAGTTTCTAGAGAAACCAAGAAATTGAGAAACAAAGAAATTAAATTAGTAAAAGTGCAATGGAGTCTTGACCCAAATGATTGCACATGGGAAGTGGAGGATAAAATTAGAATTGATTATCCACAACTGTTTGATTGAATAAAAGGTAAATTTATATATATACTAATGAATGTGTTGATTGAATATGCATTGTGATTTTTTTTATCTTTTATTAAAATGCATAGTGTTTAACTAAGTGGTTGGATTGAGAAGGGGTTTTGAAATCAGAAAATTTATTTTTCTGAAGTAATGATACTTAAGTTAAGTAAGCAAGAATTGTGAGACACAATTCCTAAAAGGAGGGGTATATGTGATAACCCTGATTTTTGGTGAATCATTTCATAAGTTAATTGAGTTTATATTTGTTTAAAATCACATTGAAAAGATAGGAATGGGAAATTGATTTGTAAATACAGGGTTTAAAACATGTACATGTGCACAAGACAGTGCACACACATGTACACAGATTTCTGCGTAATAAAATTTAGCAGAAATCAATAAATAAATTAAAATAACTAATTTAGAAATACATATGCATGAAGATAGAATTTTGTCTTTAAATAAAATATGGTACAGAGAAAATAAGAGCCAGGCTGAAATAAACTTAAAATCATTTAAAGAAAGAAAGAAAAATAAAAGACTTAGGTATACATATGTTATACATGTGTACAGTCAATCAATTTCTGGAAGAAAACAGAAGTTACATGGAAATGGCATGAGTCCTTAAACAAACACTTTATCTATTTCCAGTAATCTTTTTAATTATGAAATAAGAAGTCATGCATATAACATGACCGGGGGAAAAATTAAAAGGGAGAAGCTGATTTCTGAAAAGGAAGACAAGGACCACATACCCTTTTATTTTCTTGAATCAAATAAGAGGCAGACTATGTTTTGTATGGGGTAGAACTGACATTAGGTAAATTCCATAAACCCTAGTAACAGCTAGGATTTATATAAGGAGGCTTGGGGTCATACCCATTTGCTCCTCACCACTTAAAAAAAATATATACATAAGAAATAAACTAGAGGAAAATAGGAGAAGGCAGAAGACTAAAAGGAGTTCATAAAGCTTAGGAAGAAGAAGTTTAGTTGGTGAGTAACCTCACTGGAAACTTTGGCAATAAGTCCTGAATATTGAGGCAGCCTAATTAAATTTATATTTCACTCTTACAAGCTATGTTCATTTTACGGTTTGATAATTTTGGCTTGTCAATGATCTGCTAAAATGTATAACCCATATAATGACATTATCCAGTATACAAGAGTCATGGATTTCATGGTTGAATATGGTTACCTGTGTTGTGCTTAACTTTGAGATGAAGTAGACCTTTATGGGTTTTTCTTAATGCATTTATTCATTTTAAAAACCCAGGATTGATGTTGTAGATGTATGGTCTAAAAATGAAAGAAAATGTAGGGCTGCAACATTGTGTTGTTGCTTATGTCTCACATCAACTAAAATAAAGATAAATGTAGAGGTGCAATGTTATACATGTGCTGAGCTTCTATGTTTTATGAACTCTCCAAATCAAAGCATATACTTGTGGTTTAGCCAGATCTCTAATCAACAAAGGTCTGATTGAACTAGAGGTAAAAGGAGACAACCATAAAATTATTTATGACCATATGTTTATAACTTGATCTACTGCAACCCATAGACAAAAATAATATGCTTAGAAATCACCTCTGTTTGCATGATAAAATGATTGCTCATGGAAACCTGACTTACCAATCTCTGGATGAATATATGTTGGCTGGATGAATGCTTATTTCTCTGATTAAAATATGATATGCAGAAGGGATTAGCATAGGAATGGAAAAAGGGGCAATAACACTTAGTAATTTAACTAAGGACTTTTGGATCTTAGGGCTACAAAATATGGCTTGGCAAGGGGAACATTGCAAGCTCACACATGGTATGCTTATACCCAGGGGCCTGAGTGTGCTGGGTTAACAGAGATATGTCCCGGGCAGTGTGTGGTTTAACAAGAGAAAGTAGCTAAAGACCATAACATACTTGATAGTGAACAATAAAACAAAATAGGTTCATGAGAAGGCTTGGGTAAAATCCCTGATGGCCTGAAATCTGGTAGGAAAGACTTGATGAATAAATTGATGAATATGTTGATTGATTTATAATGTTTTATGGATGGATTCTATGATGGTTATCACTGAACTAATCTATTGAATCATGTATGTTTTGTTGTGCACTGATGAATATGCACATGTATCACAGAAACAGGCACAAGACTGGTATTGAGTTCCTTTACCCATTTTGAAATTATTTGAATATGAATAAGTGTTTTATAAATCATGTATTCAGTTAGTTTACTCATACCAGACTTTAGTCTGACCCTTGTGTGTTTTATGCACCATTGGGTGTCTCATATTCATATGGGGCAGTTCATGGTGATTTTGTAGGAAAGTAGGAATTGCTTTGATCAGGCTTTGGATGTTTAACTGCTTAAGGAATTGGATGCTATATTTAAAGATTTGTTGAAGTTAACTTAGATGTTTGGGCTGAATTATGTTAAGCTACTTTGTTTAAATTTACTTAGAAAACTATTGTGTTGTTGAAACTAGTGTTCTGCAAGTCTTGAATCTAGATATGTATCAGCTGAAACTTATATGTTTTATTTTGCAAAAATGTTTTGCTAAAGAAGTAGCATCCTAAGTCTCAATAACAGTTAGTTTAAATGGTTGAAAACCTGAGATTGAAAGGATGTGTGGATGGAATGTATATCCAAATATTTGACATAAGAAAATCTATGTTTAAGCTGAAACAAAGACTTGGCAGAATGAGGGTTGAGTTGCTTTGAAAAGAAAACCAAATAACATGTATTTTGTTGAGAAGTAGTGCAAACAGAATAGGGCTAACATAGCCATTTTCTTGAGCCTGGGTTAAGCCAGCACTAAAGAGTTTTAAGTTAAGTTTTCAGCTCTGTTTTATAACCCAAGTGTAGGGTAGACTCGGACATTTTGTTAACAAGGAAAAAAAAATATAAGACACCTGAATTTCCCCCTGACACACACACATGCACAGAAACATGCACACACACATGCACAAGCAAAAGCACAGTTTATACAGTAATAAAATTATGGGAATTTGTGTAAAGTGATAAGTCTTGAGACATAAAAATCAATAGTTATGCATTAACCCAAGTGTACTTTGAAAATTTAGTTCTTAGAAACACCATTGCTATGTAGAGAGAATTTCCTTTAAGTAATACTCAAACAGATTTCTACTTTAAAATTTCTGTACTCTGATTCAAGTAGAAAATGACTTATTTATCCTCATATATATAAGTTTAAGATGGAATGAGCAAACCAATATTCTTATTGGCAGAAAGATCCTAGATAGAAGAAAATTGGAATTAAATATTTTCTTGATAAAAAAAATGGCCACTGAAAAAAATAATATGAAGTGGGTCATTTCACGTTCGTCGCCGCTCGCCCACGGCCGCCAATGGCCAACGCAACCACGTGGCTCCCCCCATCACCTCGGTCAAAGCACGAACGTGCCATAGCCACCGCCTGCACTTCTTGCCTTAATCGAAATTTCTGCCACATCTAACCGTTGAATCGACAAGCTAACCACCTAGATGTGATCCCCTCGGCCACCTCTTCAAAACCCAGAAACGGTTTGACGATCCGACAAAGTTCATCGACGCGCGATGAACGGCCGAGAATAAACGAGCCAATTCCGGCTACACAGAAACTCAGATCCAAAAATGAACTGCAGATCTGAGATGCGTACATCAAGAGCTTCGATATGTGATTTTTCTGAATTTTTTTGAGGAGATTGAATTTTTGACTTTGGATTGAAATTTGATTTGTATTTGGATCTAGAATTTGTTTGTCTGCCATTGTGGAGGAGAGATAGTTGAAATATATGTATATACAAATGAGAAATAGGAGTATGCTAGGGTTTATAACTGGTTATTTATAGATAGGGTTGAAATAAAATAGATGGATCCGGTTGAATATCGCGCTAACGACAAAGTGGCCCAAAAGCCCGTTCTGACTCTGGAACGAAATTGGGTCAACCCATATATCAAAATAGATGTTTAAAAATATTTTAAACGCAATGGAAAAGGTTTCAAGTTCAAATTGCATCGTATGAAGAAGTTATGCTAAAATCAGTATTTTCAAATTGATTTCAATTGATTTCAATTTCATTTATTTCAAGGCGTTTCGAGTCTATACGATTAAACGACAAGTCCGATCGCTACGAAACTTGAAATATTACAATAATTCACCTTTACGGATCCGATGAAACTGGTTTCGTCGAAATCCGAGACAGTTGTAAAAATGGCTATTTCTACTGTTTAATTTCAATATAAAATTCCCAATTTTAAACTATTAACTTTTAAATCAAATTTCAATTGTTCACAATTTTCATTTTTAATTTCACAGTAATTAACAATCTTTTACAATGCAGTTTTATATTATAAATCCAGTATAAAAGATTACATTAGGTTCAGTGTTCAATTATATTGTAATTCAAATTCAAGTTATTTAATTCCAATTGAATTCTTTTATTTCGATTTACACTTTCATTATTGAATCAACCATTTACTTATATATTATTATCAATAGTTTATAATTCATTTACTTTCATTTTCTTCAGCTATCATCTTATTTAAATTCACAGTAATATTAAATTACATTCATTTACGTTGATTTCAATATTATAACTTCAATATTAAATGTAACATTTTATTTATTTCGTTGTTTACAATCAAATTCAATTCGTTATTTACATTGTTACACTCAAATTTAAATCTTTACTTACGTTCAATTACAAGTTAACATCTTTATCAAATTACAGTTTCAATTATTATCTGATTTCAATCAACTATAATATTAAGTTACATTTATTTATATTAGTTTCAATAACATAAACTTCCACTATTAAATCTACCATTTTATTTATTCTTTGTTTACAATCATAACCAATTTGGTTTACAATTAAATTCAATTCATTATTTACATTCAATACAAGTTAACATCCATATTTAATTTACAAATAAGTTATTTCAGAATTCAGTTTTGCATTTTAACTTGTAATTCACATTTAACAATACAAAATTTTATTTCCTTCGGATTTTTATCCAAATTTTTTATTTTAATTCGTATTTTTAAAGTGTTAAAAAATATGGGTGGTTACATTACATTACAGTCATATCCATCTCTTCGCCACTATCCACAAACCAAACCAGAGAAAACTGCTCATCATTCAACATATCTCTGTCCAAAAACCATAACACATACATTCATCTTCGTCCAAAACAACTGCAAATTCCCACCAGCAAACCAACCACCTCCCAACTGTCTTCATATCAACCCCTCTGACCATTTTCAAAAAAAAACAGCACATTCACTTCACAAAAACAGTTAACCCCTGTACAAACATTCTGCCCTGACCACAAAACTGAACTGCAGCCATCATTTACTCCTCCACTTCAGACAGTGCCAAGCCACTGCCAGTTCATCAGAACTGCACCTGACAACCTGCTTACTTCACCACTACTTCAACAACCATTGCAATCTCAACCAAAACGTCTTAAAACTTCTTCACCTGCAGCCTCCTCCCCATTGCAAACTCCTCCCACCTAATCACAACTACATACAGCTGCCATCAGTTTTACACTCACTACGACATTTTCTGCCATACGACTTGCCAATAACACCACTTCTACTGCCTTCTAACTTCACACTAACCTCTACAATCCCCTGAACACATTGTTACTGCCCAAGCAAACCACTTCCTTCACCATTTCTCCATAGGCTTACTTCCAACCACCACCTACAGCTGTTTTGACAGCAACCAAATCAACACTTCAACCATCCACCAAAAAAAAAAAGATTGCTGCTTTACCGGTCCACGAACACCGACAAATCGCGATATCCAACTCATCATTTCCAGCAATCGAACCACAACTTTAAACCATTCAAACCCATCGCGACTCAGTCACGACATCAACCGCCGGGGATCAATCAAACAACCACGAAATCAACTTCATCCCCAAACTCGAACACTTCGAAACTCCAAATCGCAATCGAAGCCTAGTCGAAACCCAATTCGAAAAGTAGAAAGTGCAGTTGGAATTTTAATTAAAATTTGGTTGAGTAAATTTACCGTGAAATACTTCTTTACTGAAATCATTTAGGGGAGGAGTTACACCAGTTACAAAAGAAAAAGAATTTTGTTTTGAATAGTTTTGGGCCGGGTGAGTGAATTAGTTTGGGCCAGGCTCGGTTGTTTTGTGAATGTTGTTTTGAAATTTGCTTTGAGAATTTGTATTAATTTGGGTTGTTTTATTCAAATATCTTTTTAAGTAAAACTCTACTTTTAAGTTTCTTTTCAAAAAAAACAAAAAAAAAATTTACAATTTCAAAAAAAAGGGTTGTTTTGAATTTATTTTCATTTAGTTTGTTCTAGTTTTTCATTTTTCTTATATATATATATAATCTGTGTATATATCTTTGGTTTTTACTTTTCAGGTTGCCAAAGCAAATAGGAAAAGTGCTTGCTTCGCTGTGCTTGCCAAAAAAATAATAATTGCCGCTTGCTTATAAATAACTTTTGTTGCTTTTTACTCCTATTTACTATTTTTAATTTCTTGCATGGTTGATTGCTTGCATTTGCATTTGTATAAAAAAATCAAAAAAAACATCAAAAACAAAAAAAACAAAAATCCATTCGTAGTTGCATTATTAATACACGTTTAATTTCTGCTTTGCATTTCATCCTTGATTTGTTAATAATAACGGTTAGACATCGATAGCTCTTAATTGTATATTTGCAAGTTGTCTTCTTTGAACAATTTAATTTCTTGGTGTCTAGGCTACGGCAGAGTAATAACCATTTATAAATATTACGGTGATTCGTAAATATTATAGTGGTTGTTCCTCTAAAGGTACTTAAACCTTCGGCTGCATTGCTACGGTGATTCATGGTGCACCGATAACCCCTGTCCGTTACCTGGCTGAGATATCTTGTTTATCTAAGACAATGTGTGATTATACAATTTTGGGTTAACTTAGGATAAATCATTTGTAATTAACTCTTGCATTCATTTAGTTGCATTAGTTCATGCATATTTAAAAAAAACAAAAAAAAAATTCAAAATCCAAAACTAAAAAATATTGTAAATATTCCTCTTCTTTTTATTTGATTTATTTTCCTTTTCCTTTGAAATTTCAAAAATCCAAAAAAAAATTAGAAAAACAAAAAAAATATAAAATCTTTTCAAAAAAAATTTTGAAAAACCAAAAAAACAAAAAATCAATTTCCCTTTTGAAAAATAAATTTTATTTGTAAATATTTTTCCTTTATTAAAAAAAAAACCTTCTTGAAAATGTCCGAGTTTCCCCACTCATTTGAATTTTACAATAGTTGTGAAAATCAATATAATCCATACGATTTCACCCCAAATTCGTATGGATATTTTAACGACAATTATTCTTTAAACAATTCGAATTTTGAACAACAAAGTTTTCAAAACGAAGACCAACCCTCGAATCTCGAAAATAGCATTTCATCTCTACTTGAAATCTCTATACAACAAAATCAAATGATAAATGATTTGTGTAATTCATATTTGTGTAACAACTCGAGTCAAGGATTTCAAAATTTGAATTCAATTCAAAATTCAAACGATTTCGATTATAACCCATGCCTATTCAATTTCGAACTCCAAAATGAATTTCAAACTCAAAATGAAAGTGGAAACAACTTTTCAAATGAATTTGGCAATGGGAATAATTTTAACCACGTTACGATTGAAAATCTTTGTTCTCAACAATTTCAAAGTGAAAATCCTCATGTTAATAATTATAAATTGGATTTTGTTGAGCAAATGAACGAAATTTACAATGATCACACGAATTCGTTGTTTGAAACATATATGAAACAACGTGAAAAACAAAATCAAATTCCAACGTGTGACGAGTCAAATAATAATCCATCTTTTACCACAATTGACGATTTGCAAATAACAACTTTTGAAATTGAAAACGACAATCTTAATGAAGTTGTTGAAAACACGGTAATTGAGTTGGATTTCAATTCTTTTGAGGATGTGGAACCAAATTTAAAATTCGATCTTCCTTTTCTCAATTTCGAAATTTTGAATACAAAAACTTTGGATTTTGAACTTGAGATACACAATGAAGTTGTTGATAATCCAAATAAGGAAGACGAATTCAATGAACACGAATTTTTTGGACTTTTGGATGACGAGTTGTTAAATTACGACGGGGAAGATTTAAATCACCACATTGATTTTGAAATCAATAATTTTGAAGAAGTTTTCAATGATGAGTTGGAGGTTCAAAATGGTGAAAATAAACTTGAATTTCAATCAGTTGTTTTATCGACCCCAAAAATCATCGAAAAGGAAACAACTCGTAAGATTTTTAATAAAACGACATTCGTTTTTCCAAATCCAAATTCAACTTCAAAATCTTGTATGGTTTGGTTTTCCGAGCTTAAGCTGTGTCTCGTATACTTGACGAGACAAATGAATCGGACATTGGAAGATCGTTTAATTTACTTTTTAACGATATACTTTCTAATCTCGTGTAAATACCGTTAATTTTCAATTAAATAAAGGTCATGTTTTTATTTTTATTTTTCTCCTTCCACTTGGGTTGACTGCGGGGACACAGTCAAAATCAAGTGTGGGGGGAGATTCATCATCATTTTTCAATTTTCATGGTTTATTTTTGCTTTTTTTTATAAAAAAAACTCAAATAAAAAAATTTAAAATTTTAAAAATTCCCAAAAACAAATTTTCTTTTCATTTATTTTTAAAGAAGCACTAGGATAGATATATGGTTTTGGTTTATTAAATTGAATTTTTTGAAATTTAATTTGTCTTAACAAAAACAAAAATGAAGTTTGATTACAAATAAAAATGGTTTAAGTAGTATATAGGAAGATTCATGCGTGATAATTATGAAATATATCCTAATTGAAAATCTTTGTTTTAAAAAGTGGTTGATTTAAAAGTAAAGGATATAACATTTTTTTTGTCTTCTAAGTTAAATGATGCTAAGATGATTTTGCGAAACTCTCTCCCTTAAAAAAACAAAAACACAAAAAAAAATTGTATATATGTATATATTTTTCTTAATAAACACCTAGAGTCATGTGTTCACACTCGTGTGTTCACTCACCATGCTCTGTGCCCTTCTCATGTAAGCCCGTAAGGCAGTGCACGATCGGTATATCTGGCCTCAGTTTATCTGAGTTAGGTGTGTATATATAAAAATTCTTTTTAATAACGCCTACAGTCAATAGGTGTTCACACTCGTGTGTTCACTCACCATGCTCTGTATTCCCCTCACATCAGTCCGCAAGGCAGTGCATAGGTAATATATCTGGCCTCGGTTTATCTGAGTTAGGCATATGTAAATATTGTTAATATCAATAAATTTTTCAAAAGAAAAAAATGGAGAGAGTAAGAAAATGAAATCCAAGCACTATTTTAACTTATTTGATTTGACTTGTTATTGAAAAGAAATGAAAATACCACTTTGATCAACTTTGATAATCAACTAAGGATCCATTTCATAGTTACTCTTTGTTATCAACCGAAACAACGAGTTAAACTATAGTCTATTTGTTATGATAACTTAATTTTTGTTGGAAATTTTGACGAGTAAATGACTTAAATTTTAAGATAATGACCAAACCAATATTTAACTTATTTGTGTTAATTTAAAAGTAAATCCTTCATTTGTAAATATTTTCAAAAACTTACATTCACATCTTTGTAAATAAATCTTGCATTTTGTAAATATTTTCATCCTGCATTTGGGTTTTGTGGGTAGTATCCGCTGAAAACCCTCACGAGACAACACTCGTCCTACTGGGGACACCCAAAGGTTTAACGGCTTGTTGCATACGCTCACTGCAATCGTGCTCCCTACGAAAATGGATTTATCTTAGTTTTCCTTTATTCGAGGACGAATAAAAAGATAAGTGTGGGGGTATTTGATGTGCACGTAAATTTGCATATTTTTACCACCATATTTAATCTATTTAAATTAAATAAATGATTATATTGGGTATTTTAACTTGTTTAAACCAAAATTCAAATTATTTGAAATTGTCACATATTCATCTTCATATAGAGGCAAAATGGTGATTTTTATGCATTTATTAAATTGTGAAAATTTACTTGGAATTTTCTATGTTGTTTTGTAGGAAATTTGGTGAATTTTACAAGTGGTTACATGATGATATATGCATGCACAAGAGTGAAGAGAACAAATGAAGATGGAAATAATTCAAAGTAAAGATAATGGAGGACCCCATCTACCCACCTACCTTAATGTACAAATTAGAGGCTAATGCACATGTTTATGGAATTAATGGCTTCATGTACACTTAAATGAGGATTATTTAAAGCTAATGTTTACTTGGCCTCCACACTTCCTAAGAGGGTATTTTGGGCATTCCCCAAAAATATGAATTAGGGTTTAACACATGTATAAGTACCCCTTATGTTTCATGTAACTCTTCCCCTCCTTAGTCTCTCTTACTTAGTTTTTAGCTTAGGAAATAAATCAAAGCTCTCTTTCTTTTCATGGCTACTTAGCCATTTCTTCTCTTATGTAATTCCTTTTTTTATATGCAATGTAATCAGTGTTTCCTTTTAATTATATGTTCATTTCCTTTCATGCTAGTAGTGTAGATTTTCTTTTATGCAATTAGAATAGTTTTCTTTCATTTAGCTTTCATTTTGCTTTCTTTTTGCTTTCATGTTGGAAGCTACATTTGTCAATCAAATGACAAATATGAGAGGCTAAACCCCTTCAATTTAGGGGTAATGAAGCTCTCTAATTATGTAGCTTCAACTATTTGTTAATTCATGCTCTCTTTTTGTGCTTAATGATGATCAATGAAGTGTTTTATTTGTTGTTCTTGCTTTGAATTTGATAGCCTATATTGTTGACACCAAATAGGCTATGCTTAAACAATCACTAACACAAATGCCTCTTCATCAAAATATGATTATGGCATAAGAAAGTGATTTGAAATTAAAATTTGATGGCCTATATTTCTAATCAATAGTTAATAGGCCATACTTAAAATAGATTTCATTTTCACTTTCACTGTCAAATTTCATGAAAGTTAGTAAGTGGTTTAAGGGGTGTGTTATAGTTTGATGGCTTATGTTGGCTAATCAATAGCACAAATATGCCATACTTATGATAAACACATAAATTAAAGCACTAATGACCATAAAAGAGAGAGTATGATTTCATATGTGTTGAACTACATGATTTAGAGAGTGGATTTATTCTCTAAATTGTCATTTAACTCTTATATTTGCATTTCTTTTCTCTTTGTTAGTTTTCTCATTTTTCTAGCTTAACAATCTCTCGACTTTGGTATAATTTGATTGAATAGAATTTTAAAATCATCAATCCCTGCAGATCAACCCGTATTCACCATGTACTACAAGTGTACGCCGTGCGCTTGCGGTTATATTTTTAATTTAAATTCGTTCGACGGTTTTCTAAACCGATAGAATTTCCGTCGATGAACAGAGCCTAATTCACTAACTAACTAACTTATTAAATTACTAATGCCAAATTACGGGGTGTTACATTCTTCCCCCTTAAAAAGAATTTCATCTCCGAAATTTCATCAATGACAAAGTCATGATTTGGCATCTAATTATCCTAAACTACACAACCAATGAGTGTACAATCAATTTTGCAACCAAAGGTGCACAAGTGCATAGTGTATTACTATATTACCACATAGAAAATATGTATATAGAATGATTCTAAATCGGATCCTCCTATATGAACGCATTTCTTTTGAAAACATATTTGAAAACATGGTGCAAGAAACCTATATATATACTGGAAGTTCTATATGTATGCAACTTTTAGAAAAATCTTTTATACCTAAACCCCTATACTCGTATGAATAGAGATATGAAGCAACCAATTTTTGCATCCACTTCCTACCATCCGATAATTTAACGCGTTGAAAAATTGCTTCTTAAACTTTACTCCTGTGATGGAAAAAGGAATTTAGGTGGAGAATTTAACATTCTTACCATAATATGATCTTCCTAATCTCGTAGTACAGTGAAAATTTCCCCGCTTCCTAGAATTTACTCCAATTTTTTTACGTACAAAATGCATAAGGAGGCTTAGTTCAAGCTCTAAAACAGAATTAAGGCTAAAAATAGACTTGCGTGCATCATTGATAAGGTATGAAAATAGAAATTTCGAGGCTAAAATAGTTTTTCCCTTATTACCGCTTTCATTTATTGCATCGTCGATCCTAATGCACTCAATTCGCAAATTCTAACTCTATTTGTCTTCCCTACGCTTAACATGTGACCTTCAAAATCAAGTATTTCACAAAAATCTTTCTCGCTTTTCAAATTTGTATGCCATTTGGAAAATAAAATCCTAAAATATTTAGACGCACATTTTCCCTTGAAATCAAATTTTTGGACAGAAACTCTAAAAATAATTTAAGAGTAAAAAACAATTAAAACCTACATTTTTTTTTCTAACGAGAACTTTTCAAAACAAGGGAAACTTTTCAAAATATTTTTCTTTAAAAATTTTAGTAAGCCAAGCCACAATTTCAACGTAGTCGAAAGTTGGTTATGCGCTAAACGGATAAACCAAGTTCTAAAATCTACAATTAACCTTTACCCATAAAACTTGACAATGTACATAAAGAAAAATGTTAACACATCTATTCTTCAAAATTTAGCTTTTAAGGAACATGAACAATGACCCTTGATACCAAAACAACTTTATCATGTCCTTCGCTAAAATTTCCAACTATTCTAAACTTCCAGTCTTATATTGCATTTACTGTAGTCAAGTGTCATTGTGAAATTCCCATATTTATACTGCTTCTTTACTATGCATATATAGGAGCGGTCCGCATGTCCAGAAACAATAACACGGTAAATAAATAGAAACTCATAGTATCGTGCGTGCCTTTTACAAGAGACAACTAACAATTACAACCCAAACTTCCTAATAGAAAAGAACAAATGCTGGAAGGGATAAGACAACAACGCCATAAATCCTAGAATAATGCCTACAGACTACAAGATGCCTTGCTCCATGGCTTGAGCTCGATCCATTGCTACGACCCTTGAACCCTCATAGCATGACGGTTATTCACCCAATCTCATGTTGTTGGCGCTGTTGGTATTGCTGATAGCTTCAGAATTTCCATCATCCAAAGGAAGGAACTAATGATGGTAGAAGGAACCTTCTACTAAACTCCCTCTCCGCGAAGGTTCAACCTTAATACCTAAAGACGGGAGTGGATAGTTGAAAATACAGAAAGTAACTCTGTGGGGTGCTAATGCTTGATCAACAAATTGAATCAAAAGGGTGCTAGTCCAATTGTCAGCGATGCCTCCAATACTAGCATAGGTGGTCTTCCGCACCCTGGGATAAATCCAGTCGTAACTTTCCATCTTAGGCATCATGTTGTGTCGAATGATGCACATAATCAGACGGGTAGTCGGATGTAGATTATCTATCTTAAAGATATCAACATCCTGGAAAAGATCTACTACAAAATCTTTAAGTCGGTCACTTCAAAATTATCCAAGTCTATGTCCTTTACGGAGGCATCCAAAATCTCAGCGAGATCATCATTAGTCAACTAAATCAAGGCACCCTTCACCTCCGAACAATCAAACTATTGCCTCCATAGAAAAGGCAGATGCTGAACGGGAAAAATTCCCGCTCAAAAATCTCGAAGCAGAGGATCGGTGCAAATCCTAATGCGACGAATAGCTCTCCCAGCCCAAAAGCGGCAAAACCTTCTCCTCATTCTGTTCCAACCAAATGGCCTCTTGAGGGTTGAGGCCATAATGGTGTAAGGAAAAACCGGCAGTGCGGAAAGGTGTCTTAGGCTAACAAGTGATTGGAGGGAGGAATATGGTTTAGATCTAGAGTAGGGGTAGGGCTAGATCTAACGTGCAAAACCAGCATAAGGGGGAGGCGAGGCTGCTGCTCCTAGGGAAAAACGACTTCGCCTAGGGCACGGACGAGAGAGAAGCTGATACTTGGATGAAGAGGAGGATGGATATTGGGTTCGACTTGTTGAGGGAGGAGGAACGAAAGAAGGCAAATAAAGAAATTCGAATGTGACTTTTGTAGTCCCATTCCAGGTTCAAGTTGGCTACTAGACCACTCTAGGTTTACCGCTAGGTGGTCAACCGCTAGATGGGCTTTGGGCATTTTTTGATCCTAGACCTAGCTAGGGTCAGATTAAATAATAATAATAATCGTTTCACGCAACCTCCATCGATTTGACACGATCTGAAAAATTCATGTCCTCATCAAGGCGATGTCAAGGCCTACAGCTTAGTCCCAAACCGTGCTCCAGCAATTCACAGTAGTCCTAACAAAATTGCTACGAATAATAACAATACCAAAAACCCAAAAATATTCCAGCTGTTATTTCCTACTTACTTCCCACAGAAATATTTCTTCCAATAGCTGGTGGGTACAACATTCCAAACTACATATCCTAATAAAATTGAATGACTTTCCTATTTTGTCTGTACCTTAAAGAGAGAAGATTTAAAAACCTTGATTTTATAAACTGAAAAATCATCGAGCTAAATATATGCTCTTTATACTTGTTTTTAAGTAATAGAAACTATTTCATACCAAATTTCCCTTTAAAAATCAAACTTATATATATATATATGTATGTGTGTGTGTACAACTATTTCAGGGTTTCCAAAAACTTCTTTTTAAAACACAAACTTCCCAAATTGGAAACTATTTCCTTGCCAAAACCAAAATCAAGCCTTTATTGATATATATATATATATATATTTAAGGATTTCAAAAATTAATCATTTATAAACCTAAAATTTCTTAACACGACCAACTTAGTTTTTTACGCGTTTCTTTGAGAATTGAAATTTCAAAACTTTCCTAAAAAAATTTCCAAAATAAATCCTTTGAAAACCCTTTTCCCAAACTCTAAGGTATTTTCAAAATATACTTTATAAAAATTCTCTCACGGGTTTTAGACTAAGGAATTGACATTAATTTTCCAAATAAAAATCCAGTTTGCCATCAAAGAGGTGATCAATGAATGCACCGTAGCAAAAACTTACCTCTGGACAATTGTGACATATAGACTCTAATTTCCCACCCATCTGAAATAAATGTGTGTCCCCGATTGGAACTCATCATCAAAATCCAAAATCACAAGGTAGCTAGAATCTCAACCATCAAGTCGAACACCTCTAGTCTTCGAGATTCTACCATATGTCGTACTCATGCTCTTCATCAACAACGCCTTACGCATCGCCAGCACTCATTGGGGTACTTCGGAGTCGGCATGAAAATCTTAACTCTAAGATATTACCAACCCATGGTTGCTTTGCCCATTCCCTTAGAGTGGAACTACAACTACTTTTATAGTCGGAACTTTTTGAATCTGACGTAAAAATATAATATTACTATATAGGAAAGCACAAATACATTCTCTCAGTTTATCCTAATTCCTTTGATCTACTAAGACCTTAATCAAGGTAGACCTCGTCATTTAAGACATATTCCTAAGGTGGTTTTCTAACATTGTTGTCAATGGTCAGTGGGTTCTAGCTAGAAAGGCCTCTAACCACTATTTAAGGCTTCTGACATTTAATGTCCAACTATTACCACATCTATCACGATTAAAATCATAGCCATGTAAGAGACAGTACCCAAGCCACTTAATACCTTTAAAAGGACTAGGAGGACTTCTAAACATTTAATACTTACATTCTAGGCAGGTCCAACATCACTTAATACCTATCCCAAGGCGGACTCCTCACCGGTACTATCATTATTGCGGCCTTAGCAATGAGAGACTGTACCCAAGCCACTTAATACCTCATTAATAAGGACTAGGCTGACCCCTGACCAGTTAACACCTATTTCTAGGTAGGCCTTTGTCATTTAATACCAACTCCAAGGCGGACTCCTCGCTGGTACTATCCAGTTGACATCGCTTGGAACCTCACTAGGTTACTTAATACTTCTTTTTAGGAGAGAGGCGAACCATTAGATCAGTCACTTAATACTTCAAACCCGAAGCGAACCCTTCCCGCTCTTAATTATAAATATGGAATCTCATTAGGTTACTTCTTTCGGTAAGGAGGCGGGCCCTAAAATAGCCACTTAATACCTCAACACCGAAGTAAACCCTTTTAGAGACATTCTTATTTGTTTGGAATCTCACTAGGTTACTTAATACTTCTTTTTAGGAGAGAGGCGGACACTACAACCACTTAATACCTCAAACCCGGAGCGAACCCCTATGGAGATATCCCTCACCGCTCCTAATTCCAAATTTGGACCATTTAATACTTTTCAATTAAGAAATCGTGCCCAATCTCTCACATCATCATGGGTTCTAAGATTAGTGGTATCTCACATCAGTAATAAGTGCCCAATTGCTGGTAGCCTCAAAGTGAATGGTAGTCTTTTTTCGAGTGACTGTACTAACCTCGCATCACTAACCTACTAAGAATTAACCATCCTTAGTCTTTACTTATATTGTCTTAGGTAGACATTAGACATAGCTTACTAATTCCCTTTTTCTTTAAGGCTATAAGATTACGTTAAAAGCCTATCCACCAATGAATTCCCTTTTTATGCTCATAGTTGTCAATTTGTCCATTAAATTGACATTTCCTAAGACATTTATGTATGATTACTAATTACAAATTAGTAACCTTTTATATCTATTTCATTTTTTATCAGTCCTTTTTATCCATTTGTCCTTATTAGTTGTAACTCGCAAATTCATTTTCATTAATTGCCCATTAATTGGAGTTACAGTCTTTAATTAACTAATTGTAACCCTTAATCTAATCCTATCCATTATTTCCCATTAATAGGGTTACAATCCTTTATTTCCTATTAATTATTGGTAATTCCTAATTTATTGTCCATTAATAGGAATTACTACATTTCCAGATTCTACCTATTCGCTTTTCTGTATAATAATAACTAACGAACATTACGCATAAATAACGCATGAATAAACAACATTCTCCTTTATTAATGCAATAAATACGTATAAACTACATACTCTTATCTAAATATACTCTAGTTATAAATATGTTACTAGAATATGTTTTCCATATTTAATTTTCTAGAATTAAATTCCTTAGGAAGGTTTTCCGCTATGATTTTCAAAATTGGTTTTAACACAAAAGGAAAGATATATTACGTTTCAAATTACAAGGAATGGATAATTTCTTTTTATTTGGAATAAACAGTGTAAACTACAAAGAATAAATGTGTACTTTACACATCTCTTCCCTATTTGTTTTATTCCTTTTTAAGTCAAGCGTCGGCTATTTGAATCAAAAGTGGAAAAGGTATACAAATTTATAAAAACCAAATGGATGTTCTTCCCATAAATTAAACTATGGAAAATCTACAACTTAACACAAATTTTGGCAATAATCCAAAAATTTTATTTTATACCCAAGTAGATCTAGAATAAAAATATACAACATACAAATCCTAAAACCTTTTGGACTGATTTCCAAATCTAGGTGTAAACATATTTCAAATTAAGTCTAAAACAAGAATATATCAGTAATATTTTTCTATACCAATTTAAGCCTATAATTCACAAATAAAATTGATTTAGGCATAAAAATCAAATGTATGCCAAAGGAAGAGATTTAAAATCATAAAAAATATATAAAATTTTCCACTCACTTTTTAAAAGTGATCAAAATCTCCAGATTTGAAGTAGAACCATAAATTCATCTCCAAATCCTTTTTAATCCAAGAAATATGTATAAAAGGATATACATACATACATACATACATTAGAATTACAGATCTGAGAAGAGATTTTGGATTGCGAGAGAAAATAGAAACATATATACAAATATATATAAATTACCTCAAATACGCATATAGTTGATTCTCTTCTCGTCTTCTTTTCATTTGATATCTATTCTTCTCCAATTTGTGTGCATATAATACAAATATCTTATTTTTATAATTTAGAAAGAAAGTGGAGAAGGATTAATGTCTAAGCTTCGCTACTGCCTCTAGAAAAATATGAAAAGAGAAGGAAGGGGTGGGCCTGAATTTATAGGCGTAAGAATCAACCTCAACCGTACGATTTAAAATATTAAATCTGGGCCGTTGCGGCCTAGGTTTATTGCAGCCGCCTGAAGGTGAGCGGTCGACCGCCCATGGAGTACAGATCGACTGGTCCCAATGACAGGTCAGCCTGTGGGCCTGGAGGATTAATTAATAAACTTTAATTTATCTAATCGAATTATTTCCGTTCCAAATTCATTTTTCATCTGTAATTTCTTCATTTGGATTCCGATCGCAAAACTCCAAATATGAAAGTTGTTCAGAATTTTTCCATGAATGCAATGGTGCAAGTTTCATAGTAAAATTCCATTATTTGCACAAGTTCCATTTTTGGAGCTTAATTAATTAACAAACTGACTAATTAAATAACTAATGCCAAATTACGAGGTGTTATAGAGACCTTTCCTCCTCCCATATCCATAGCTCTGCCTGGTCTGACTATCTTTACCCTAGTCTCCATTCCTCCACCTCAGAGTGCCTAAAGCACACCCATTGACTCATCACAGAGCACTCCATCAAAGGGATCAGGGAGAGGCCGGAAAAGCAAAGACGGGGATAAACCTTCCTTGGGAGAGAAGAAATTCAAAAGGCAGAAACACAAGAAGTGAATGCTTGTTTGATTTGTGTAGATAGACTCACTTTTTGGTGTGTAGTCATAGTAGTCTATTTTTGTTTTCGGACGGCTTTGTGCAGATTTGGACTCTGCTTTTGCTTTTGGTTTAGGCATAAATAAATTTGTACTTATCTTTCCAAGTTCTATGTAATAACAAAGGTTTTTGTTTTGTTTAATCTTTGTTTAAATTTGCCTAAGTTATTTAAGAGACGCACTTTCCATTCGATGTACTTGTGATCCATTTCTCTTTATTATCGTAGTTGGACTAAGTCATTAGCAAGTTTCCTAATTTCTAGCCTTTTGTCGCTTTAGCAAACGTTAAGTGACCATAGAAATGCCGACTCCAGGCACTAGTTGAGGTAGACCACAAAGACCAGCGGTTCTAATATCCTCTTCGAGGATAGTGATTTTCGATTACGGCAAACTCCGGGCATCGAGCGAAGTTCATGAGCAAGACCCCGCCATACATCGGGCATGGATCTCCAGCCTTGCCTACTCTGGGCAAGATGTTAGTGATCGGATGGTCATGTCACATCTAATTCAAGTCATACTCTTACCTTCATATCAAGAGCGAGAGTTTACGGATGAATGGTCATGTCGCGTTCATTTTGATTTATACTCCTGCCCCCACATTAAAGGCTAGAACTAGTCGATGGGTGGACGGTTATGTCTCATCCATTTGGGTTTATACTCTTGTCCTTACTCCAAGGATAAGACTTGGGCAAGTGAACAGTCATATCATGCTCCTTTAATTTATACTCTTGCCCCCGCTTAAGGATAAGAGTTAGCATATGGATGGCCGTATCATGTCTGTTTCACGTTTAGACTCTTGCCCCTCCATTAAGGGCAAGAGTTAACGTACGGATGGTCGTTTCATGTCTATTTTGAGTTTATACTCCTGCACCCACGTCATGGGCAAGAGTTAGCTAGTATCAATCTCCAGACACAGAGATTGATTGAACTTCAAGGGTCTAATCGTGGACCGTGAAAGTTTGGTTGGCACCTATCTCCATGTGCCTACATAACTGCATTATACATATATAGGTTCATTCGATTCGGTCACATTTCATAACTCTTAAGTTGTTATCCCACCTTTTGGTCAAAGACGGAATATCAATAAAATTGGCAAGGAATGATGGATATCAGGATTGGAGTTCGATTGGAAGTAAGGCCGCAATCGATGTCGTCAAAATTTGGCTGAGCTCCGATCAGAACGGAATCGATTGGAGATGATGATGAGGACTACAAAAGGCCACATTTCAAGTTTCAAGTAAATCGGAGTTCGTATGGAGGAGATATGATCGATACAAGGTAGACGAATATGTTGTTCGTATCCATCAGTGCGTTGGGATGATGGTTTGTTCGAATCCATCATGCTCGCATCGATCGGGAAATCATCATATTGGCTTGTTCGAATCGGTCGATATCGTATCCATCGGAAGGATACCACTTCGATCCATTCGAATCCACCCCAGGGCTTTGTTCGAATCGGTGCTGTTCGAATCCATCCGGCATTGGGCTCTTCGCATCGATCAGGTTTTGGTTCTACTAGATGGTTTCGTATCGGCAAGAGGGGGATTTGGCACTTTCGTATCCATGGAAAGTTGTCAGAGTTTGTGTCCATCAGGTAAGGCTACGCTCGTATCCATCAGGTAAGGCTTCGTTCGTATCCGTCATCCAACTTCTGGCCCTTCATGCCTTTTTCGTATCGATCAATATCACATTGATACGAAGAACGATACGATGGCAGTTGGATGCAGATGCAAAGTGAAGTTGTCGGCACGAACGAACGAAAAATATGGATGCGAGCGCGAATCAAGAGGAGAAGCATTCAAAGCGGCGAAGGACATGCATTGTTCGAAGGAAGAAACCTTCAACTCGGCACGAATTTAGGATCTAGCCTGGGAAGTAGCGCCACGTCAGCAGATAGGCGCGTGCCTTGATCGAGACGAAGAGGATGGATGCGAAAGCACGGGTTCGAAGACAGCAGGCTACGGAAAACATGAGATTGAATCGATCATATCTCCTAAACCATATATCCAAATACCATAAAATTTTCACAGCATCTTGCATACAAGGTAAAGAACAATCCTGCCAAGTTTCAACTCGATTGGATCATTTCTTGATGGATATGAAATTGCTTCGTATCGATCGCAGATCGAGTCGAAACTTGGTGGGGTCGGTCGCGTGGGCCCCCTCACGTGCCAGAAGGAGTCTCCCGAAGTTTGAGCGCGATATCAGCTTCCTACGCCTATAAATAGCCCCCTGAAGCCTACAGAAAGGAGATCTTTTAGCGATCCAACGTCCAGACTCTGCCGGATTTAATTCTACGCTTCAGTACAATCATTATACTCGAAATTCTTCATTGTAACTGCTGTAATCACTTGTAACCAGCAAGGATAATCAATAATAGATAAAACTTTGAAGTGGACGTAGGCCGGAGATAGCCGAACCACTATAAATTGTGTGTTTCTGTTCATTATTTCTGGATTGATGTTCGTTCTTTGTCTAGATCTGTGATTTGTGTTTGGAATATTGCTAATCTACATTCATAACTCGGTGCTTTCACAATATTTGGGGTTTGTGACCATTTTTGGCGCAAACATAAGTAATGTAAAGGCATATCCAAAAAGCTATTTATTGAGAATGGAAAATGATAGATTATGTCTTATTACATGGCTTTATTCAATTATGTTCAAATTTATTTCTAAGTTAAATAGCGTCGTAAATGCTTGCTATTCCACTCTCTCGGGAGCGAGATAAACCATTATAAGCATGCAAGTGCCATCTCCAAGCTTTTGTTCTATTGCGTTTGAACCCTCCGAAGTTAGGCCTAAGTTTCCAGAGCCTACGAAGATTCATTCGAGAACCAAGTCATCAATTTCAACAGTCCGATTCCTGACCTTGGCGTTGTAATATCGAGTGACTCGATTGTGGTGCAAAGCCGCTCTCAAGTCAGTTTCATCTCATGTCTCATCGATCATGTCAAGTGATTCCAAAAGGAGTTGCTTATTCGTCTATGGTTTGTAATGAATCAGCCGATGAGAAGGTACTTCCACTTCAACCGGAATCACAGCCTCCAATCCGTAGGCTAGGGCGAATGGAGAATGGCCAGTTGGTGACTTATGGATCATTCAATAAGCCCAAAGTACCAATGGAAGTTCATCGACCCACTTGCCCTTAGCTTTTTCCAATCGCTTCTTAAGAATGGACCTGATAATCTTGTTTATAGCTTCAACCTGTCCATTCACTTGAGGAGTAAATCTCTTCTCCATGCGATATCGACGGCATAAATCCTTAAACTTGGTGCTATCAAATTGGGATCCGTTATCGGTAACGATCACTTGTGGAACTCCAGAATGACAGATAATATTTCAAACTAAAAAATTGATCGCTTTCGTCATAGTAATTGTGGCTAATGGTTATGCCTCGGTCCATTTGGTAAAGTAATCAACCGCGACGATGGCATACTTCATGCCGCCTTTAGATATTAGCAACACACTGATAATATCAATTCCCCATACTGCAAATGGCCAAGGACCGATCATTCGAATTATCTCCGTTTGTGGGGCTCTTGGAATATTAGCAAACCTCTGGCACTTGTCACACTTTCTAGTGTAATCAGCTGCGTCATGGTTGATAGTTGGTCGGAATTACCTATAGCGAAGAATCTTCTTGGTTAGAGTATGTCCCTCAGTGCGGTCGCCGCAGGCCCTTACGTGCACTTCTCTCAGGACTTGTTTGGCCTCATCATGAGCGACACACTGAAGCATAGGGACATAAAAACCCTTCATGTATTGCAATCCTTCTTGTATGATATATCTCGGAGCTTGGTGAAGGAGTCTCCCTCGCTCATTCTTCCGGTGGGGAAGGATTCCTCTCTACAAGTAGTCTTTTATCGGAATAATCCATGAGTTCATTTTAGTTTTAACTTTCAAGATCCAGTCGACATCCTTCTGGTCGAGCTCGGAATTGACAATACTTCCGCCGAAACCAAGCTCGTAAGCTGCGCATCTCCGAAACAGGCCGGCTTAGCTAGTGAGTCGGCCTTCACATTTTCCACTTTGGAAATATACGTTATTGTATAATATTAAATGTCACTAAGCAACTCAAGGACTCGGTTTAGATAAGGAGCTACCTTGCTCCTTTTGCCTGAAACTCTTTCCACACTTGACACACTACTAACTGGGAATAATAAAAAAATGTAAAGTTTTTATCTCCAATTCTTTGGTAATCTTGAGGCCCACAATCAATGCTTCGTACTCCGCTTCATTTTTTGTTTCGGGAAAGTTGAGTCTTAGGGCATAATAAATTATGCGTTCCTTGGGAGTGACAAGTACAACTCCACCACCGGAACAACGTTCATTTAATGCACCGTCCGTGTACATCCTCCTTCTAGCATTTTGCTCACCACTGCTCTCCAGTGAGTTTGGCTATGAAATCCATTAAGGCTTGACCCTGGACATCTCTTTGAAGGAGATGGACTATATCGTATTGTCTCCATTCATTGTTCAATTTCAACATCCTTCCAGAAGTCTCAAGTCATCGAAAGACTTGTCGCAAAGGCTAGTCTTTAAAAACTTTGATCAGATGAGCTTGAAAGTAAGGGCGGAGCTTTCTTGAAGCAATCAATAGGTAGTATGCAAGCTTTTCCAGCTTTGGGTTATTTCTTTCCACTCCCGTCAATTAGTTACTGATGTAATAGACCGGTCGTTGGATGCGGGCTTCCTCACGTATGAGTGCGAAGCTCAAAGCATGCACCAACACAGCCAGATATATAAAAAAGTCCTTGTCATCCACCAACTTCGAGAGGATAAGGGTCTCTCCAAGTGATCAACCAGTGCCTGGAATGGTTTTGCGCACTCCTACGCCCTAGGGGAAGTTCTTTTTCCCTTCGATCTTTTACCATTCTTAATCACGTCAAAGAAAGGGATGCATTTGTTGGTGGGTCTGGAGATGAATCAACTTCAGGCGGCGACCTTTCCATAAAAACTCTAGATCTCCTTGATTGTCTTCGGGACCTCCATGTCCCTTAATGCCTTTATCTTCTTCGGATTGGCCTCAATTCCACTGGAATTCAAAATGAAGACCAAGAACTTCCTTGATGCAATGCCAAAAGAGAATTTCAAAGGGCTAAGCTTCATCCCATATTTTTGAACACCGAACATTTTTTCTAAATCTTCAATTTGGTTTACCGAATGCCATGACTTCACGAGCATATTGTCCACCTAGACTTCCATCGAGCATCCAATCTGATCTTTGAACATACTGTTTGAAATTCTCTGGTATTTTGCTCCAGCTTTCTTCAACCCAAACGGCATGACCAGATAGCAAATACAGTCCCAAGTCGGTAATAAAGTTGCTATGTTCTTGGTTCAGGGTATGCATTGGAGTCAGGTTGTATCCAGAGTATGCGTCCATGATTAAAAGCAATTCATGTTCGGCTGTTGGGTCCACCGAACGATCAATCCTTGGAAGCGGGAAGCTATCTTTTGGACACACATTATTCTAGTCAGAGTAACCGATGCACGTCCCCAATTACCCAGTAGCCTGCTTCACCAAGACTGGATTGGATACTCATTCCGGGTATAAGGTGTCATAGATAAAGCCATTGTCCTTCAGCTTCTCCACTTCTTCTTTGAGTGCAACAGATCTCTCCAGACCCAGGTCGCGGTGCATCTGTTTCACAAGAAAACATTTGGAATTTATGTTCAATGCATGGCTCACTATCTCCATTGAGATTCCATACTTACCAGAGTGCGTCTAGGCGAAAACAACTAGGTTCTCCAGAGAAAACCAATCAACTCCTTCATCATCCTGACACCAACATATGATCCGACTTTCAGGATTCGTGTTGGGTCATCCCGACTGACCAGAATATTAATCGTTATCTCGGCTAGAGCGGCTCTACTATTTAATGGATCTTTTCGCAGATCCATATACTTATGGAACTAACTATGCTGCCCGAGCTAAGGTTCAAGCAATGGTAGCTATGCATCCAAATCCTTGATGCAAAAAGCCCCATCTAAATCTTTTCCTTTCTCTCTTCGCCTTGCCTCTCTTAGCTCGACGACATAACATCCACGACCAAACCCTTGATTTTCGTGCACTACTCCCAAACCATTCTCCGTAGGAAATTTAAGCATCAAAGACCAGGGAGTTATAGCCGCCCTAAACTCAGCCAAGGCAGATCGGCCTGAAAATGCCTTATAAGCAGAGTAAATATCTAACACAATAAAAGGCATGACCTGTACTTGCCTACGGTCGCCCTCTCCAAGCACCATCGGTAACTCCATATATTCGACTGGCTCTGTAGTTGTCCCGTTAAATCCTTGGATCCAAGATTTACATGGTTTCAAGTCCTTTCCCTCTAATAGCATTTGGTCGTAAGCTTTTTTGAACAGAATGTTGTCCGAGTTCTCACAGTCAACCAGCACCGTTCGTACAATAGCAGGACAAATCTTGGCCGTTATAACCAACGGGTCAATCGTTGGGGCTTCCACTCCTTTAGCATCTCTATTACGGAAAAAATTGTCATCTGTTATGGTTCTAAACTACTTTGTCGGAGTTCTATCCTCAACTGCCAAACATCACTCATACTCGGTATGCTTCAAAGAACCAGCATATTTGTCCATCCCATTCAAACTCTTGTCTGCTGGATGTGGTCCACCGATGATTGTGTTTATCGCCGAATGTTTTTTAATTCCCCTAGGCTCCTCACTAGTAGGACTGCTTGCCCCTGTTAGGATGTAGACCCAGAGGGATTAGAATTTCCTTTCCCACCATTCTACAGGGCTTTCACAAACTATCAAAAAAAATTCATTCAAATCAGCTCCCCAATCGTATCATGCAACTGCCTGCATTTATTGGTATTATAACCGTGCATCTCATGAAACCTATAGAACTTGCATATCACTTCACCATCTCGGTCGACTCCCTCGGAGCCGGCTTCCAGTACTGCTCGGTACCTTGAGTTGCCAAATACATGTTCTCGAATGACTTATTCCGTTCAGCATAATTATCGTATTTAGGAATCCTGGGACGATTCCTATTATCTAGCTTTCGTTTCGTGGCTCCATTATCCCTCTTTTTCTGGCTACTACTCTTATTGTTAATATTCACATCCACGTTTCCAGAACTTCCTCCAGATTACTTTGCAGTAATGTTGCTTTGTATCACTTCATTTTTATTTCTAGCATCGCTTACGATTGCGTTCTTCTTCCAAGCATAAGTATGGATTAGCTTTTCTATAGAAAGCATCCATTGTCAATGGGATTTCCCCTCTAACCATTCCCCGAAAATCGTATTGGGATGAATCCCCCTAATCAGCGCCATCCATACTATGTCATCACTGGGATATGTTGCTTTCGTCACAGTAGTATGGAACCGATTCAAGAAATCTTTTAATGACTCTCCCACTCCCTGAAGGAGGTTTGATAATGACATCACATCTTTTGGACGTGCAGTGTGTAAATGGAATTGCTTCAGAAATTTTTGTGGCAACTCAGTAAAAGACGATATGGATCTCGGTAGGAGCCGAGTGAACCACATCGTCACTACTTCTTTGAGGAAAATTGGAAAACAACGACATTTCACGGCATCAAACAATCTGGTAGAGTCCATATGCCATTCGTACTTCATCAACTTCTGCCTAGGATCTGTCTTTCCACCATATAGCGACATTGCTGGCATAACAAATCTACATGGATACTTCTCACGTAGAATGTTCTCAGTAAATGGATTCCGCCTAGGAGAAGTACCCTATTCATCATTGCTTCTGAATCGACTTTCACTCTCAAGTCTCCTAACCATATCCTCCAAGTTCTCTAGGTCCACAGTTTCAGCTGAATGGCGGTGATCAAGATTTGTTCCAAGTGTTTAGACCCGTGAACGCTCTCGGGCATACTCTTGATACTTGGGTTCTTCAGACTTCAAGAAATCCTTTCTTCCAACAGTCGCCCCTTTTTGATTCCCATGTGCAGCATCATCGGCAATTGTCAAGTATTTGGCATTCTGATCATCCATGGCACGTCCAGAAGTTAGATCCACGTCGTTATCTAGAGGGCGAGCACTGAGCCACCATTGGCTGGATCAGTATCGATCCACAAACTCAAGCCCCGAGTTTGTCTCCTTCCTTGATATGATGTCCCAGCAGTGTTTTGAGTCTTTTTCTGCTTTTCATCTCTCTATCTCTGATCGGTTAATGAGGAACTTTTAGATTTTGAACTTGAATCCCTCCTGCTCCTTCGCTTATTCTGCATGAGTTCATTTAACAGCCTCAAACTCTGTAGCATTTGTCGGTTCATCTAGTTGTGGCTCTCCTGGAACCTTTCCTTCATCTATTTCTGTAACACCCCTAATTTTATATAGAATTATTCAAGAGATTTAATTAGATAAATTAAATGGAATAATGTAGAAACTAGAGTGATAAAGGAATTGAGATTTGAAAACTGATTAAGGTCGTGCCTTAACTAAATGAATCTATAAGACTAGTTTATAAGTTAAATACTTAAGAGAATAAGGCAAGGGCAATATGGGAATAGCCGAACCCCATAACCCCTAAAACCGCCTACCACATTCTCATTCTCATTTACATTCTTACAAAAAAACATAAACAAAAGGAAAACAAGGTTGGCCATAACCCTAGGAGAAGAGGAGCTCAAAAATCAATTAGAGGCTAAGATTCAAGCTAGGAAGATTAAAATGTAGAACAATTCTCAAGTTCCTTATCCAAACAAGGTGAATAATGAACTAAACCATCCCATATATGTGAGCTTGAATGTTTAAATTCGGGTTTGAGGTTTAAAACCGTATGATTGGATGAATGATGATATGTTTTTATTTAAATGCCATGTTATAATTTAAATAAGGATTTTGTGGAATAATTTAGTTCGGTTTTATGACTAAAATCGTGCATAATGAACTCCAAATGGCATGATTTTTGGATATGTTATATAAAACATTATTCTGGAGATGGATTTAAATTTTTATAATATTCCAAGCTATGGATAATTTATTATGAATATTTGAGTGAAAGAAATGGATATTTTGGATTTTAATTAATTTAAGGAATTAATTAATTATTTTCGGAATCAAAATTTTATATTATAAAGATATTATCATTTTGGAATTTATGTGAATTTTTAAGAATGTTCTCAAGAGATTTGGGTGAGCTTTGGATTTAATTAGAAAGATTAGTATTTATTGATTAAGTAAATACAAGGGGTTAGTTAATAATTTTAATTAAATATTGGAGTTCCCAAGTTTTGATCAAATATAATTATTACAAATTATATTAAGAGCGATATATAAAGATGCCCCCTTGGATGATCAGTGTATTAGATAGATAGACATATCTATCATAAATACATCACAGCTGAAATAATATTAAATAACTCCTATATAGCTAGCTTTGCCTCCTACACGTCTTTAGAAGCTTATTATCTAACCTACTAAACCTGAAAAGTCTTTAACTCTCAATCTACACAAATTTAATTTTGAGCAACCGAGGGTTTAAGAGGAAACATAAACTTCGAGTCAGACATAAAGCTTGGTGTGAATAATTTTATTACATCTTGGTTTACTGATATTAAGTGAGACTACGCCGCTTAACGAAACGGGTTTCCCCTCATTAATATCTTTTTAAAATCATACCTTTTGCAAATTGAAATCCTGCAATCAAACTAATTATAACAACAATGGCAATAACATATATGCATATAAATTAGGTAATCAACGGACTATCCATCCAAACATTATAGTTTTATTAGGCTAACTATTAACCATTGGCTGACTCGGGCCTACCGAACATAATAAATATTCTAACTTCTGTTAGAAACAATATTGGATGGTCTGTCCTTAACTTACTTCTCCTAGGGTCAACTGATCCTAATGGTTTTGCGGGCTTGCCAATAACCTATCTCTACTTTGTGTATTCCTTTCTATGTGTAACATCATTTTAGTCTTACCTATGGCAAAGCCCTACACACAAGAATTTTGGACTTATATTAGCTAGGGGCTACTAGCTAAAGTATAAGGCACGACCCTACACCAGTCTCATTTGGTCTTCTAATATCTGAGTCATAAACTTAGGGTTAACCACCCAGTTCAATTTTCCTTGAAAACATTTCTTTCAAATTGATTTAACCCTTTTTAAATCATGATTAAACAAGAAAAAAATAATTTTGCTTCACTCAAAATACCTATGCCATGACATATGCTTTACACAAAACAATGTTGATGAAAATATAAATCATTAAGGTTTAGCTATCCCTTCGAAACAAGTTAAATACTTTAACCTTGAAAACATTAGGCTGAAAGGCCAAAACCTTCCTTTCGAATGTATTGGAAATAGACCTTTCGAAATCATTGCTTAAATTCTTAGACATCCTCTTTCGAAGCCATTAAACATATCTTTTGAAACATTTGGACACATTCCGTTCGAAACACTTAAAACATAACTTTCGAAACACTTAAAACATACCTTTCAAAGGCATTGGGTTCAAGTAAGAAGTTATGGAAGCATAGCTTCGAAACCAATTAAAAGTATTACTTTCGAAACCATAGTTTGAAAACAAAACAAACTACAAAGTATAAAAGGGGTGTACATTTGAAAGCCACCCTTTCGAAAACATTAGGGAAGGCGGCTTCAATGGTATGTGAAAGGTATGTAAGCGAAAGCCTCCTTTTCGCATACATTGTTTTGAGTTTACAAAAAGTGGCCTCTAACTAAGGTAGAAGAATTGGTGCGGTAGCTAGGGTATCGAAGGAGTTTAAAAGCGGCAATCCTTTTGAAAGCATACATTTAAATCAAGGACGGATCAATGGGTTCAAAAGCAAATAAAAGCGGCTTCAACCCTTTCGCAAGCATACTTTCGACACTACATCCCAAATGCTTAATACCATCTGCATTGGTTTTGAATGGGTATGAAAGGTTTACAAGCGGGAGTATGGTGACGGAAACAAGAATGGTAAGTGGCGAAGCTGTAATTTAATTTAAAACTGACTTTGTAACTTTTAAAGTAATTCCATTTCACCTAAATTACATAATTTGCCAAAATATGATTGGTTGCCAATACTTTATCAAAATTCTTTTCTAGAAAGCCGTCGAACTCAACATTGAACAATTGAAAACATTTTAGCAAATAACCCATTCTTCTTCTTAAAATAATTAAAACATTTAGGCCCTTCAACTTAAATAATTTATTAACCATAATTAAGCACTTAGGAAAAATCCCCAAAAATCAAATTAAATAAAATTAACCATTCTCTTCCCCATATCCAAACTTTTGGGCCGAAAAAATATTTTAACCATTTAAAATATTTAAAACCAAATTAATCATTTTCTAAACTTAGAAAATTCACCGTAAATCCATGTTAACTTGGAAAATTATAAAACTTGAAACCCACTACTAAAATAATGATTCTTATATCATATCTAAATCTTAAGTTAATCGAATGTCATATGATAAGTTTTCTAATCTAAACATATCATAAAATTCTTATTAAATCTCTATAAATCATCAACTTAAAGCATATAATCATTAAATCACTATAACCTAGCATATACTTGCAAAAGAAAATGGGTTTACCTTTAAATCGAAATCATTCATAAAAAATAGAGATGTAAACTAATTATTCACCTTTGCTTTGTGTCAAGAAGGTATAGATTCGCCCTTAGATTGATTTCTTCAAGCTTGCTACTTGAATCCTAGCTTTTCTTCTACTTGAATCCTCTTGGTGGTGGCCAGCCAAGTTCTTTTAGGATTTATTTGTGAAAGTTAAAATGAATAAGGAATGAAGAATGAAAGGGTTTAGGGTATAGGAATAAAGACTATTCCCATTTTACCCTCATCATATTCCTCCTTCTTAATTATGTTTAGTTTCCCTTTTATTAACACATTCATTAAGGCATGGCTCCTTCTTAGTTTACAAATATCAATCCCATAAATTTCTACATTATTTTATTTAATTTACCCAATTAAATGTTCTAAATAATGTTAGCTAAAATCAGGGTTATTACAGAAACCGAATAAAGCTTAGGTCGTCACTGCGGAGTTACAACTTGCCAATGATGCCCGAATGGCCGAACTAAAGGTACGGTTTCAGAGGTCTTCTTTGATGGAATCATCTTCTTGACCAATGTGAAGGACATTTCGCCAGAGGTTAAAGGCTCAAAAGTTGCCTATGTAGGGATGCTTACGACCGGTATACTGTATGGTGGGGGATGACTGAGAAAATCTCTAAGGTTTCAAAGGAAAGGAAGCTCGAGATTGATAATCCGAAACTCATGGAGGCAGAAGATAAAGAAACCATCACTCATCTCGACACCGAGGTCACTAGCTTGAAAACATCATAAGCCAAGGTCGAGAAAATGGCCGATGATGTTATCAAGGCACTCAAAAATGAGCGAACCAAGCATCGTGATGAGATATATACTACGCACCATCAAAATCATGATTTAATGATGGGGAGAGATGCTTTGATGAAGAAAGCGGATGAACTGGCGACCATGCTCACAAACAAAACAAAAATGAAGTACAAAGCGCTCCAAGAAGCTCATGAGTACTGTGAAGAGCTACTTATTGCTCGTAGGGAAAGTGACGAGGAGGTCACGCATGCCAAAGATGTGGATGCGCTCGTCAAGGAGGAAGTTGAAGCCTCTGAGAAGTAGATGATGGGGAGATTCGAGCCGATGATCATCAAGTACAATGCCAATATGCTTAAGTTCCACAACTTAGAGTCGCTCGAGGACGATTATCCTATAGCTCTAGCTCTGACTTGGAACAAGTTATTAAGGAAGAAAGGGAATTTTTGGAAGGCGGTGAAGTGGACCTAGCACAGTTACAAAAAGGGGTCTTAATAGAAGACGAGCCTAGTGTGCTAAGGAAAGGCGAGCTTATCCTTCATTTGGAGTTAGCTTCCATAGTGCAGGAAGATTTAGACGAAGGCTTCAGATCATCGCCTCAAGATGCCACCACTAAGCACACATCTAAACCCAAAACTACTTCTGATTCATCCTTGGTCCCTGAATATGATGTAGAAAAATCCAAATGCACAAGTCTATTGTCCTTTCTCTCATATTTGAGGGGAATTCCAGCGGCACTCCAACCCACATTGAACCCCAGACTAGAGGAGGTATTATCTCATTAATTTCACCAATATTTGAGAAAGTCCATATGTCACCATTCGATGTGATTAATCTCTCATTTCATCTTTCTCAAATTTTAGGTCAACCTGCAATTCCAAGTCTCCCAAAGGAGAGCTCCTAACCGGGACAACAAGCAATGACGACCGAGTCAATGGTCATAACTACTCTAGGAAGACTTTGTTAGTTTCTGAGATGATGGTTTTGATGACAACAACCTTAGGACTTGTTAAAAAATATAAATACTAATATCTTTGTATAGATATATATGTATATGCAGGATATATATATATATATATATGCAGGTACTAAGAATGAAGACTGTACAGTATAGAGGTTCAAGACTGACGAATTCAAGATTGTAGAAATCAAGACTGAAGACTCATGAGTATTAAGATTATCAAGGGTTCAAGAGTACAAGATATCAAGATAAGTAATAGAGTATAGATTTATGTTAAAACTTCATAATAGCACTAAAATCTTTATTCATATTTTAATTGTGAAATGAAATCCACCTTCTCGCTTTAATAGTGGGATGGAACCCATGACCTCTTTAGTGGGATGGAACTTACGACCTTCTCTGGTGGAATGGAATCCACGAAATTTTCAAAATGACATATTTTTAGATTTTTTTCAAAACTATCTCTTTAAAAAGGACATCTCTCTCTCGGTTAAATATTTTAGCCTTGATTCAAAAACTATTTTTAATCAAATTAATTTCAAAATCATTTCTTGTTTTTAAACTATCTCCTGGTTTTAATATTTTAGCTTTAAATCTCAAAAATATATTTTAAAGAAGTCTATACTTAGTTTTTAATATTACTTTATATTATAGATTATATGTTTTAAAATTACTTTCTAAAACTCTTTTATAAGTTTAAACTATATTCAAAATTGTTTACAAAGTTTAGAAATTGTTTTGACAAGTTTTAGAATAGAAATCTTTTTAAAGCAAAATCAATTTTCAAAAATAACATAGACATGTGGACATCCCTATACCCCCTATGTCAACATGGTAGCCGTAGATTTTAAAATTCAAATTTTCAAAAGAAGTGTCTATTCGTCATAACCTTTCACCAATGGACATGACCGTTATTCTCCTATATATACTAGTTGTTTTCAACGAATTTTAAGTTAGTTTTTCTTCATTTCTTCACTCCTTCTTCTCCATTCAAATATTCTCTTATATTTCAAATGCTTTAACAAAACTCTTCCGAAATCCTAAGTGAATCAAACTTGATCGTCTCTAGTTTGATTCTCTACCACTCTCTCTCAAAGATCTCAGTGCTATTCAGAGTTATAGGATCATCTGTAATCAAAGATCGAAAGATCCAAGTGTATCAAGTCTCTCTCTATCAAAGTATGGTTGGAAACGGTGTGATTGTAGCCCCTAAATCAATTGGGTGTGATTGTAGCCCGTAAATCAATTAGGTGATCTTGTAGCCTGGTTAAATCAAGAGAGTTTGCCCTGGACTCGGAAATATGAGGGTGTATATCGTGGCATTGAAACGAGGTTGTAATATCGACATTATATCTGAAAAGAAATCTGCATAAGAAATTATATGGGAGTAGATGTAGGGTAACTCCGAACCAGTATAAAATTCCGGTGTGTTCTTTCCTTTACTGCTTTTATTTACTATTTGCACATGTGTCTGGTTCTGTGATTGTCTCTGTGTTTGTGAATTGCATCTGTTTGGGTTTAATTTGAAAAGATTTCAAAAAGATTCATAAAATTAATTAAACACTATTCACCCCCCCTTCTAGTGTTAATTCTACCTTAAGATTCGTAATCCGCATTTCCAACATTTGGTATCAGAGGATTGGTTTTCAAAGTTATCATAATCTAAATTTTGAAAAAAACTTAAAATTGCAATTTTTGGAGATTCTGTTAACGCTAGTTCAAAATTGTCTAAATCATCATTATCTCATGGGTCTGCATATTGTTATTATAGAAAATCAAGTTATTTATCGAATTGGTGTAATGTACAGGAACAAATGTGTTATATGGCTTTTGAAGAATCAACACTCAATGGACAAATGGTGCAAATCAAGAAAAAAAATGGATACTTGATAGTGGATGTTCAAGATACATGACTGGTAATCCGAAGATATTGAATGGCATAATTTATGAAGATGGAGGAATGGTCAACTTTGGAGACAATTCAAAAGGATATGTGATTGGCATCGGCAATTTCGGTAACTCTAAAACTCCTACTATTTCTGATGTTCTGTTAGTTAGGAATCTAAAACACAACTTACTTAGCATAAGTCAACTATGTGACAAGGGCTACAAAATTAAATTTGAAAAAGATATGTGTCACATCGAAGATAATAAATCAAATATTATCTTTGAAGGAATTAGGAAGAAAAATATTTATATTCTAAGTATGAAAATCTCAAATGATAACCTATGTCTTTTGGCTAATACAAGTGACCCTTGGATTTGGCATAAAAGATTTGAGCATTTGAATTTCATACTCTTATCTAGACTTTCAAAACTTGATTTAGTAAGAGGTCTTCCTAAAATGGATTTTAATGTAGATAGTACATGTGATGCTTGTCAATTAGGAAAACTTAGGAAGAGTTCATTTAAATTGAAAGATATGAATTCAACTTCAAAACCTTTTGAGTTACTTCATTTAGATCTGTTTGGTCCATCTCAAATTCAGTTAATAAACCACAGTAAATACAGTTTTGTAATTGTAGATGATTATTCTAGATTTACATGGACAATTTTTCTGAAACATAAAAGTGATGCTTTTGATTTATTCAAAACTTTTGCAAAAAGAATTCAAAATCAACTTTCTTTAAAAATCAAAACTATTCATAGTGATCACGGTGGAGAATTTGAAAATGAAAATTTTGAGATTTTCTGTAATAAAAAAGGAATAACTCATAATTTTTCTTTTCCAAGAACTTCATAGCAAAACGGAGCGGTGTAGCAAAATAATAGGATGATTCAAGAGTGTGGAAGAACTATGCTTTTAGATAGTAAATTACCAAGAAATTTTTGGGCTGAAGAAATCGCTATAGCTTGTTACATTTTGAATAGGATTTTAATTAGACCTCTAACCAATAAAACACCATATGAACTTCTTTTCAATAAGAAACCAAAGGTATCTTATTTTAAAGTATTTGGAAGTAAATGCTTTATTCTAAATACAAAGGACAATTCAGATAAATTTGATCCTAAATCCGATAAAGAAATCTTTATCGGATATTCTAATAGAAGTAAAGTGTATAGAGGTTCAATTCAAAAACTAACACCTTTGAAAAAACAATGCATGTATCTTTTGATGAAAATTTCAAAGATTTTGTTCAAATAAATGACAAAGATGATTTTATTACTTTAAATAATGAATCAAATGAAACAATTGTGAAACTGTTCATCATAATAAAAGATCTGGCTTTTAAAAGATCATCCTATAGAA
The DNA here is from genome assembly GCA_030737815.1 of Allium fistulosum. Taxonomy (NCBI): domain Eukaryota; kingdom Viridiplantae; phylum Streptophyta; class Magnoliopsida; order Asparagales; family Amaryllidaceae; genus Allium; species Allium fistulosum. The sequence continues at coordinate 458,262,536 of CM060901.1, forward strand.
AATAAACTAGGAAATATTTAATATGTTGTTAGAACTAGAAATCAACTAAACAAGATGAGTGATGTAGCTTTTATATCAACTATTGAACCCAAAAATCCAAAGGAAGCATCATCTGATGATTCATGGATCCTTGCTATGCAAGAAGAACTGAATCAATTCACCAGAAATGATGTATGGGAACTTGTTCCTATACGTGAGGACAAGACTATAATAGGAACTAAATGGGTTTATAAAAATAAAATGAATGAACAAGGTGAGGTTGTTAGAAATAAAGCTCAGTTAGTCGCGCAAGGTTATTGCCAAGAAGAAGGAATAGACTTTGATGAAACCTTTGCACCAATAGCAAGATTAGAAGCCATTAGAATTCTACTTGCTTTCGCAAACCACAATAATTTTAAATTATTTCAAATGGATGTCAAAAGTGCCTTTTTAAATGGTTTTGTTAAAGAGGATGTTTGTGTTAAACAACCTCCACTTTTTGAAGAAGAAAAGTTTCCAAATCATGTTTACAAATTAAAGAATGCTTTATATGGTCCGAAACAAGCTCCTAGAGCCTGGTATGACCGACTAAGATCTTACCTATTACAATCAAATTTTGAAATTGGTAGAGTAGATAATGCTCTTTTTATTAAAAGAAACAAAAATGACATCCAATTAGTACAGATTTATGTAGATGATATCATTTTTGGATCAACAAACAATGAAATGAACAAAGAGTTTTCTAAAATAATGACAAAAGAGTTTGAGATGAGTCATATGGGTGAACTTACTTTCTTTCTAGGATTGCAAATAAAACAATTAGATAGTGGTATTTTCATTAGTCAAGAAAAGTATGCTAAAGATCTAGTTAGTAAGTTTGGTATAACCATTACGAGTGGAAAATCCAGTCCTATGGCGACCAAAGAAGCCTTGAATAAAGAAGACATGTCAAAAGATGTTGATTAAAAACTATATAGGGGAATGATTGGATCGCTACTCTATATAATTGCGAGTAGGCCTGATATCATGCATAGTGTCTGCCTCTGTGTAAGATACCAGTCTCAACCCAAAGAAACCCATTTAAAAGCTGTTAAATGTATCCTAAAATATGATAAACACACTTAAGACTATGGCCTACTTTACCCTAAAAATGATTCATTTGTTTTAATCTCATATTGTGATGTTGACTATGCTGGTTGTAAATCAGACTAAAAAAGTACAAGTGGAACTTGTCACTTTTTAGGACATTCTCTGGTTTCCTGGTTTAGTAAAAAGCAAAATATTGTCTCACTATCAACAACTGACGCAGAATATATCTCTGCTGCTTTGGCTTATTCTCAAGTTATCTATATGCAGCAGACCCTAAAGGATTTTGGATTAAATATTTCAAAATCACCAATTTATTATGACAATACAATTGCAATAAATTTATCCAAAAATCCTACTCATCATGCCAGAACTAAACATATTGATATCAGACATCATTTTCGTAGAGATAATATAAGTAAAAAGATTATTTCTCTTGAATTTATCAACATTGAGAATCAAATAGCTGATATTCTGACCAAACCCTTGAATCGATCAACCTTTACTAAATTAAGAAGAGAACTATGTATTTGTTCTATAACTGAGATATATAATATAAATATAGTAACATATATATTTAAATAAATAGAGAAAAATAAAATTGTCAAGGACTCTCGTTAGATTGTTATTATATTAATGTTTTTATATTTTTTGTACTTGTATATATTTATGTCTATATTTCATATATATATATATGTGTAATGTAACATCATATATAATAAAATTAGATTTATGTTTCGCTTATTATACTTCGTTATTAGCATTTAGTTCCATAGTATTAGTTTAAGGGGGAGTTATGTAGTTTAGGCTTAGTTTTTGTTGATGACAAAGGGGGTGAATTATAAAATAGGATAGTTTGGCTATTAGTTAGGCTTAGATTAAGGGGGAGTTAGTAGATTAAGGGGGATTTATTGGAATAAGAAGGAGTCAAAGTAGAATCAGAGTTGCATGGAGTATATTTTATAAACATAGGTTGTCATCATCAAAAAGGGGAGATTGTTAGTTCCTAAGATGATGGTTTTGATGACAACAACTTTAGGACTTGTTATAAAATATAAATACTAATATCTTTGTCTAGTTATATAAGTATACGCAGGATATATATATGCAGGTACTGAGAATGAAGACTGTACAGTATAGAGATTCAAGACTGACAAATTCAAGATTATAGAATCAAGACTGAAGACTCATGAGTATCAAGATTATCAAGAGTTCGAGATATCAAGATAAGTAATCAAGTCTAGATTTATGTTAAAACTTCATAATAGGACTAAAATCTTTATTCGGATTTTAATTGTGGAATGGAATCCACCTTCTCGCTTTAATAGTGGGATGGAACCCACGACCTTCTCTAGTGGAATGGAATCGATGAAATTTTCAAAATGACCTATTTTTAGATTTTTTTAGAACTATCTTTTAAAAAAAGACATCTCTCTCTCGGTTTAAATATTTTAGCCTCAATTCAAAAACTATTTTTAATCATATTAATTTCAAAATAATCCTTGTTTTTAAACTATCTCCTGCTTTTAATATTTTAGCTTTAAATCTCAAAAATATAATTTAAAGAAGTCTATACTAAGTTTTTAATATTACTTTTATATTATAGATTATATATTTTAAGATTACTTTCTAAAACTCTTTTATAAGTTTAAACTATATTTAAAATGGTTTACAAAGTTTAGAAATTGTTTTGACAAGTTTAAGAATAGAAATCATTTTCAAGCAAAATCAATTTTCAAAAATAACATAAGCATGTCGACATCCCTATACCCCCAATGTCGACATGGTAGCCATAGATTTTAAAATTCAAATTTTCAATAGAAGTGTCTATTCGTCATAACCTTTCACGAATGGACATGACCGTTATTCTCCTATATATACCAGTTGTTTTCAACGAATTTTAAGTTAGTTTTTCTTCATTTCTTCACTCCTTATCCACTCAATATTGTCTTATATTTGAAATGCTTTAACAAAACTCTGCCGAAATCATAAGTGAATCAAACTCAATCGTGTCTAGTTTGATTCTCTGCCACACTCTCTCAAAGATCTCAGTGCTATTCAGAGTTATAGGATCATTTGTAATCAAAGATTGAAAGATCGAAGTGTATCGAGTCACTCTCTATCAAAGTGTGATTGGAAACGGTGTGATTATGGCCCGTAAATCAATTGGGTGTGATTTTAGCCCGTAAATCAATTAGGTGGTCTTGTAGCCTGGTTAAATCAAGAGAGTTTGCCCTGGACTCAGAGACAAGAGGGTGTATCTCATGGCCTTGAAATCGAGGTTGTAATATCGACATTATATTTGAAAAGAAATTTGCACAAGAAATTGTGTGAGACTGGATGTAGAGTAACTCCGAACCAGTATAAAATTCTGTTGTGTTCTTTCCTTTACTTCTTTTATTTACTATTTGCATCTGTGTTAGGTTCTGTGATTGTCTCTGTGTTTGTGAATTGCATCTGTTTGGGTTTAATTTATAAAGATTTCAAAATGATTCATAAAATTAATTAAACACTATTCACCCCCCCTCCTAGTGTTAATTCTGCCTTAAGATCCGTAATATGCATTTCCAACAGACTTCGAGCTTCCCAGTTAGCGATGTCCCTGGTCCAAACACACGAAAGTTCGATGCATTGCAAAAGGAAAGGCTTGGTGACTACTAGGAGACACGTATGGATGATGATGTTGGGATCACTGGGAATGGACTTTCAATGAGTGAACTTCTCGAAAAGCAGCTCAACTTAGTTGCAAAAATTAATCAGGAACTGTTTGATCTCCGTTCTTCCCTACCATTTATCAAACATGACCATCTTTGCTCCAGTAACACTGCTTATGGCTGGTAGCACTCAAAGCATGCCCATTTCTCAAAGCATTTCAAGTACTCAGTGTACCCAAAGCACTATTTATAGCTCACCTTCGAAGGGTAAAGGAAGCAGTGGAAGGATAAGGAAGCAACTAGAAGGATCCTATGCACTATCTTTTGTAGATAAGAAAGAGAGGAAAGAGAAAATGAAGAGGATCAAGAAGTGATCATCCATCTTCTTTATGTTTTTGGTTGAGCAGTACCTAGGCACTTTTTTAGTTTTTTGCTTTTGCTTTCCGGTTGGTGCTGTGTGGATTCGACCTCCGCTCTTGCTTTTCAGTTTCGATGTAAATAACACTTGTACCTTTTCTTCTAAGTCTTATTTTGACTGTGAATAATATAGACTTCTGTTTTTCTCAAGCCTTGTGTAAATTATCCTAAGTATTTGAGAAATGCACTTTACATTCAATGTGTTTGCAATCCATTTCCAGTTGTGGTAATCGAACCAAGTGATTAGTTTGATTCGTTGTTTAGGCAAGTAGAGAGCGATCATAAGGACTTATGTCTGCACACAATCATGCTCCACTTTGGAACTTGGTCGAATTCCACTTGCCTAAAAAGCTAACTTGAACAGCTATTCTTAGGATGTTTTGAGCATGATTGTGCCTAACTTTTAGGTGTCGGTTGGAGTTAACCACTTGAGATAGCGGTTTGGACATCCCAATCCAAGACGTTTACTTACGAGTATGCCTACTCCAAGCATGGATCAAAGTTATTAAGAGACCTACCTAACTCCTAGTGTAGATCTTTGTCTCACCTTCTCCAAGCAAGATGTGAGTGCTCTGTCGAACTCTAGGTGTGAGTTGTAGAGGCAAACAATCTCGTTTAGCCTTTAAATGTTTATAAAACTGCACTCGCTTCAAGGCAAAGAATTAGTGAATGGACGGTCAAGTCATGCCCGTTTTGGTTTACACTCCTGCCCTCGCTTCAAGGATAAAAGTTAGTGGATGGACAGTCAGTAACGTCCATTTTAGCTTAAACTCCTGCCTTCACATCAAGGGCAAGAGTTAGCTGGCTCTATCTCAGGACACTAACAATGGTTAAACTCCAAAGGTCCGATCATAGCCCATAGAAATTTGGTTAGCACCTATCTCTTAGTACCTGTATACCTACATTATACACATGCAGATTCATTAGAGTCGGTCATGTTTCACAACTCTTAAGCTATGTAAAGACAGAGTTGTAGATTCGGAAAACCATTTCACTATATAAAAGACAGGAAATGGCAGGTTCTGTGTTATTACATGACTTTAATAAACTATGCACAAATTTATTTTTAAGTGAAATAGCATCGCAAGTGTTCTCTATTCCATGCCCTTGGGAGTGTGATCCCGTCCATTTTTGCTAGCTTGAAAGTGTCGTTTCCAAGCTTCTACTCTATCGTGTACGGACCTTCCCAACTCTGGCCTAAGTTCTGGGGGCCTGGGAAGATTCGATTGAGAACTAGGTCACCAATTTCAAAGGTTCGATTCCTAACCTTTGCATTGCAGCATCGGGCAACCAGGCTCCAGTATGCAGCTGCTCTCAAGTCAGCTTCATTGCGCTTCTCATCGAGCATATCAAGAGACTTCAGCATAGGTTTCTCATTCATTCGTGGATTGTAGTGAGTCACTCGATGTGAAGGTACTTCTAGTTCAATTGAAACCATAGCCTCTGATCTATAAGATAGAGCGAATGGAGAGTGACCAGTCGTTGACTTATGGGTCGTTCGATAAGCCTAAAGTGCCAATGGAAGTTCATCGACCCACTTTCCCTTGCCTTTTCCAATCGCTTCTTAAGAATGGACTTAATAATCTCATTCATGGCTTCAACTTGTCCATTCACCTGCGGGTGCACCACCATAGCAAATCTCTTCTTTATGCGATGTTGGCGGCAGAAATCTTTAAACTTAGTGTTGTCAAATTAGGTCCCTTTATCAGTAACGATTTCTTGCGGAACACCAAATCGGCAAATGATATTCCGGGCTATGAAGTTGATTGCTTTCTTTGTGGTAATTTTGGCCAATGGCTCCGCCTCATCCCATTTGGTTAAGTAGTCAATGGCGACGATGTCGTATATTATGCCACCCTTATATATCGGCAATATGTCGATAATGTCGATTCCTTAAACTACAAATGGCCAGGGACTGACCATTTCAGTAATCCCCATTGACAGTGCTTTCAGAATCATAGTAAATATCGGGCACTTGTCACACTTTCGGATGTAATCAGCTGTGTCTCGGTTGATAGTTGGCTAAAAGTACCTACAGCGGAGAATCTTCAACGTCGGAGTTTGCCCCCCAATTTTATCGCCACGGGCCCCTCCATGAACTTCTCTCAGGACTTGTTTGGCCTCATCATTGGCGACACACCGTGAGATGGGAACGAGAATCCTTTCCTATAAAGTACTCCCTACTAAAAGATATATCTCGAAGCTTGGCCAAGGAGCTTTCATCTCTCATTCTTCTTATCCGAAAGAATTCCCCTCTGCAAATAGTCCTTTATTGGAGTCATCCATGACTCATTCTCACATTTGGCCTCCAAGATCCAATCGACATCCATTTGGTTGATGCTTGGGGCTGACAATACTTCTACAGGAACCTGGCCCACAAACTGTGCATCTCCACAACTGGCCAACTTAGCCAGTGAGCCGGTCTTCGCATTTTCCTCTCTGGGAATATGCGTTATTGTGTAATATTCAATGTCACTAAGCAGCTCAAGGATCTAGTTTAGATATGAAGCTAGTCTCTCTTCTTTTGCGTGAAATTCTTTACGTACTTGGCATACCATCAGTTGGGAATCACAAAAAATATGCAAAGTTTTAACTCCCAGTCCATGGCGATTTTGAGTCCTGCAGTTAAAGCTTCATACTTTGCTTCATTGTTCGTTGTAGGAAAATCGAGTCTCAAGGCATAACAGGTTGAACGTTCCTCGGGGGTGACAAGTACAACTCCAGCATCGGAACAACGTTCGTTTGATGACCATCTGTATTCATCTTCCATCTAGCATTATGCTCACCACTTGTCTTCGGAGTATCGTCTCGCATAGTGTATTCAGCTATGAATTCTGCCAAAGCTTGACCTTAGATTGCTCTCTGAGGATGATAGGTTACATTTTAGTTCAATTCAATGTTCCATTTTTTACAGCCTTCCAAAAATCTCATGTCGCTGCGAGACTTATCGCAAAGGCTGGTTGATGTGAACTTTGATTGGATGAGACAGAAAGTAGGGGCGGAGCTTCCTTGAAGCGATCAACAGGCAGTATGCAAGCTTTACTAGCTTTGGGTAATTTTTTTCAAATCCTGACAATCGCTTACTAATGTAGTAGACTGGTTGTTAGATATAGGATTCTTGACATACGAGCGTGGCGCTTAAAGCATGCACCGACATTGCCAGATATATAAACAAGTCCTCGTCATCCAACAGCTTTGAAAGAATGAGGGGTCTCTCTAAGTGATCCACCAAATCCTAGAATGCGTTTATACACTATTGTGTCCAAGCGAAATTCCTTTTTCCCTTCTTAATCACATTAAGGAAAGGGATGCATTTGCCTATTGCTTTGGAACTGAATCTACTATAGGCGGTGGCCTTCCCATTTAAACTTTGTACCTCCTTAATCGTCTTCGAGGTCTCAATATTTCTCAATTCTTCGATCTTTTCCGGATTGGCTCCAATCCCATGGAAGTTCACAATGAAAACCAAGAATTTCCCTGACGCAATGCCAGAAAAACATTTCAAAGGGTTGAGCTTCATCCCGTATTTTCAAAGAACGCCGAACATCTCTGCCACATGGTCAATTTGGTTTCTCAAATGTCATGACTTCACGATCATGTCATGTGCTTAGACTTCCATCAAATGCCCGATATGATATTTGAACATCTTATTTACCAGTCCATGTTAAGTTGCTTCAGCTTTATTCAATCCAAAGGGCATGACAAGATAGCAATACAGTTCCAAGTTGGTAATAACGTTGGTGTGTTCCTGATCTGGGACATGCATTAGAATGTGGTTGTATCCAGAGTATGTGTCCATGAACGAGAGTAATTCATGTCCAACTGTCGAGTCTACCAACCGATCTATGCTAGGGAGCTGGAAACTATCCTTCGGGCATGCCTTATTTATGTCAGAATAGGAGTCGGGGATGAAGCCGTTATCTTTTAACTTCTCCACTTCTTCTTTGAGTGCAGCGGATCTCTCCGGACCCAGGCTATGGAATTACTGTTTCATAGGATGAATATTGGATTTATATTCAATGCATGACTCGCTATCTCCGACGATATTCCACACATGTTTGAGTGAGTCTAGGTAAACACATCCTAGTTCGACCTATTTGCCCAGAGAAAACCAACTAACTCTTTCATCACCCTCGTGCCGAGCTGTGATCCGATCTTCCGGATCCATATAGGACCATCCTAGTTGACCAAGACATTGATCGTAAACTCGGCTGGAGCTGCCCTTTCATCTAGTGGTTCTTTTTGTGTGTTATCCCACCTTTTGGCAAGGCCGTAACACCAAGGAATTGACTAATAACCAATGACGGCCCATCCTAGAAATCAGTTATACACGGGCTCACTACAGATATCGGTGAATTTTGTCCGAGTCCGGATCGAGCCAAAATTGGTAGGACATGACAAGCTAAGCCATGGGAGCCAACGTTCAAAATCTCAAGTCAATCCGAGTTCGTATGCTCAAGTTATGAAGGATGCAAAATTGGACGAAGATCAGATACCGTTCGACTCGCTCCTTCGACTCGCTTCGCAGCACTCAAGAGAAGCCAACTTCGACTAGCTCCACGTCCCTCAGAGCTGCTCTCTTCGACTCGCTCCAGTTTGAAACCATCGAAAGCGCATACTTTGACTCGCTCCGCTCAAACAACTGTTCGACTCCATCAACTTCGACTCCACTGCTCAGACCTCCCAAAACACCCCACTTCGACTCGCTCTCCTAGTGCTAGCTTCGACTCGCTCTCCCAGTGCCAGCTTCGACTCGCTCTCCCAGTGCTAGCTTCGACTCGCTCTCCCAGTGCTAGCTTCGACTCGCTCTCCCAGTGCTAGCTTCGATTCGCTCGACCAGAGCTAACTTCGAATCGCTCGACCAAAGCCTGCTTCGACTCACTCAAACCAAGTCCTTACTTCGACTCACTCGAAATGACATCCAGGACAAAGTAAGAATCAAGTGCCATGTCATCGATTCGAACGGAAGTGAGTCGAAACAGAAGCGAGTCGAAGGAAACAGCCTACCGAAAACTCCATTTCGTATCGATCATATCTCCCAATTTACAAGTCCAACTGCTATGAAATTTTCACAGAAGACTACGTGCATGCTAAAGAATGTCTACGCCAAATTTCGACTCCATTGGATGAAATCTCGAGCGAGTCGAAATCTGCTCGTGTCGATCACGGATCGGACCGAAACTTCACGGGCTTGGGCGTGCGGGCCTGGTCACGTGCCAGAGAGGGTCTCCTGAGATCTGGGCGAAATACCAGCCTCCTACACCTATAAATAGACCCCCAAAGCCAACAAAAAAGGGGTTCTTCTTCCTCTTTGAGATCTCCAACGCCCGAACTCTGCCAGATCCAGATCTGAACTCAATTGCTGCCGCCATAAACGAGATTCACTACTGCAAATCACAATTGACTGCTGTAAAACATTGCATTCACTTGTAAACACAAAAGAAATATCAATAAAGCAAACTACTTCATAGTGGACGTAGGCTATACGCCGAACCACTCTAAATTCTTGTGTCTCCTTGCACTTTAATTATTCTCATTTCTGAAATTTGGAGTCTTTGTTAGATAATCCCTCTCTTTTCATTTAATTTCTTCACTTTATCTCTTCAAAGACTTCCGAAGAGTGTTGTGCTCAATTTTGGTACAAACACTTTGGTGCTTTCACTGAGAAAAAAACCCAATTTTTCTCCCACTCTTCGGATCTCCTATCTATATTGGATTACATAAATCTAAGAAGAAGATCCAGATCTAGAACTTCGAAGCCCTCCCATTCTACTCAGATTTGCAATCAGATCTAGGAAAGGACTTCATCAATTCATTATGGTGAGCACACGTACCACCTCTACGGATGCTGATCAGGGAGCAGGGGACCGACAAAATCCCACGCAATCACCTCCATCCAACCAAAATGCTGCAGGACCTTCAGATCCATCAGGTCCAATCACTAGACAAGAATTCCAGACATTGCTTCAAGAGTTGACCCAAAGTCAACAACAGCTAGCGGAGCAACTACGTACCAACGCGGAGTTGACTAACCAGCTAAATCGCCAAAGGCGAAGAAGATCTAGAAGAGACCAAGGTTCTCACTCCTCCACAGAGAGCTCAGCCTCCTCCGATGTCCAAACTAGATCCACCCGTCCACGGTTGGGTGGAAGCTACACCCAGGCCACGGGACACCAACCTGCTTCAAACCGTGGACAACCTAGAGCTGGACCATCTGCTAGCCTCCGTACAGAACCTTCAACTCGGGGAGGAGCTGCTCCTTATCATGTTACCAGCAACATTGCTACTACCACCACTGTCGGATAGGGAGGTGATGCTAGAAACCAAGATGATCCTCAACATAGCCAACGAGAGCAAACTCCCGAGCCTTATGTCCCTGAGGATGTTGAACCAAGGAGGCGAGGCACAGACCGTTGACCGCGTCCGGTCCAGACTCGCGCTGTGGAACCCGACCAAACCTTGGCCCAACATGCTCCAAGTGTCTGAACGACAGATATACCAACGATGGTCCGCCAAATGATCCGTGAAAGTCAGGGTCTCTCTAACAACGACTGGAGAATCTCCCGAAGTCTAACCCCTTTCACCGATGATGTTTTGTATGCTGAACCACCTCGGCACTTCAGGATGCCAGCTTTGCCAGTTTATGAAGGGAGTTCTGATCCCAATCAACACGTCCTGAAATACGAATGGCTGATGAATGCTGCTAGAGCGGATGACGCAGTAAAGTACCGTAGTTTCCCCATTTCCCCAGGGGGCATCGCTACCATGTGGTTCACTCGTTTGCCACCGCGATCCATCTCTAACTTTGACTAGATGGCCACCAAGTTTGTCGAACAATTCCATATGCATGTGGCGAGGCCAAAGGACGTTAACACTCTGTCTAGTGTTACGCAAGCTCCCGGAGAAACGCTTAGACGTTACTTGGAGCGATTCCATGCTCCATGTGCAGAAATAAGCAATCCCAATGATAACTCTATCCCGATGGCTCTGACTAAGGGGATTGATGCTGATTCCGAGTTCGGAAGTTGTTTAGCTGGGAAACCACCTACGTCATTGGACCGATTCTATTCTAAGGCAGCCCAATTCCTGAGAAGGGAGGATGCGAAACAGTCTAGGAAGCAGGATGACGCAGGACCCAACATCGAAGGTATCTAGAGTAACGTCGTTGTTAAGCAGTCTGGAGATAGTTCTGGAAAAGTTCAGTTGAACGTCCAAAATAAACAGAATCAGCAGAGGGACAATAGAAATCAAAACAAAAAACGCGATCAGGATCGTGGACCATGGTGTAGAGCTTCCATGTACGAAAACTACACTCCATTAAACACGTTGTTGGAAAATGTGTATTTGCAGACCTACAATACCATGCAATATAAGAAACCTGCCCCGAAACCACCAACTGAAAGACAAATCCAAACAGGAAAGTTCTGTAGATTCCATGAGAGTTATGGCCACAACACCAATGAGTGTCGTCACCTACAAGACCTCATTGAAAAACTGATACGTGAGCGGAAGCTGGATCAATATGTATGGGCACCGCAATCCGGTGGTGCGGGCCCATCAAATCAGATCCGTGCGCCGAATCAGGAAAGACAGGAAGAACCCGCTCGTGCGGACGGGAGGTTGGTCATCAATACAATAAGTGGTGGTCCTCACCCAGCAGATCGAAGCTGGAAGGAAATGGAGTCGTATGCCAGTTCTATCAGGCATGCAGACTTCGAGTGTTGCAGTAGTTTTGACGAGGGGGCTCCGGCCAAGCAATAGAAAACGATGACGGATGACATCGTGTTCAGAAGCAAAGACGCAGATAAAATCGAAGCTCCCACTATCGACCCACTGGTCATCTCTGCACAAGTAGGTTCCGCTTGGATAAAAAGGATCTTAGTTGACAGTGGAAGCTTTGTGAATATTTTGTTCAAGCGAGCTTATGATCAAATGAAGATGGAGGCCGCAGACTTGAAGCCTTGTCAGTCTCGAGTCCATGGTTTCAACGGAAGTGCCACAATTCCCACTGGGATGGTCGAACTACCAGTGGAGTTGGGAGTAGGAGAACGTCGGAGAGTACAGATGTTGCAATTCATCGTTCTGGACATAGACTCCCCCTACAATGCTTTCTTGGGCCGACCGGCCCTCGCTGAATTCAGAATAGCCATTGCCCCATGGTGTTTGACCTTAAAATTTCCCACTGATCATGGAATGGGAATGGTTCATGGAGATCAGGCCACTGCTAGAGCCTGTTATGTTGCTGAGCTGCGGGAGGCACAACGGAAGGAGAAAGGAAAGGGCGTAGAGGAATCTCTCTGTGTCCGTTTCGCCGATAATTGACAATTAACGCCCGAGCCCAGGCCCGGGCACCCCAGCCAATTCCTCAAGGACCTTGACCCGAGAGAAACTGAAGACGAAGGAGAATCTAAAGAAAGTCAAGCATCCCCGGTCGAACTGACGGTTGATGTCCCAATTGACAATAGCGATGATTCAAAAATAGTAAAGATTGGATCTCAGCTAAGCCAGCAAACTCAAGAGAAATTGGTTGAATTTCTGCGGGCAAATCTTGACGTATTTGCCTGGACACATTCTGACATGTGTGGGATCTCGCCAGACATCGCGAGCCACACTCTGAACATTGACCCGCGGCATGCCCCGGTCAAACAAAAAAGGCACGGTATGGATCCAGAGAGATCTGTCGCCCTTAAAGAGGAAGTAGAAAAGCTTGAAGCGAATAGATTCATTCGAGATGCGCTATATCCTGAATGGGTGTCAAATCCCATGCTCGTCCGAAAGCCAAACGGGAAGTAGAGAACATGTGTCGATTATTCCGATCTGAACAAAGCATGCCCCAAAGACAGTTTCCTGCTTCCTAGAATTGATCAGCTAGTGGATTCGATGGCTGGACATGAACTCTTATCCTTCATGGACGCGTATTCAGGCTACAATCAGATACCGATGCATTTACCCGATCAAGAACACACCAACTTCGTAACCAATCTGGGACTTTACTATTACAAGGTTATGCCGTTCGGACTCAAGAACGCCGGGGCTACTTACCAACGGTAGGTCAATTGGATGTTCGCTAATCAAATCGGGAAGACAATGGAAGTATATGTAGACAACATGCTTGTGAAGTCACGACTCTCCACCGACCATGTAAAAGACCTGGAAAATATGTTCAACATACTTCGGGAGTACAAGATGAAGCTCAACCCACTGAAATGTCACTTTGGAGTTGCCTCCGGAAAGTTCCTTGGATTCATCGTTAACGCCCGGGGAATCGAAGCCAATCCCGAAAAGATTTGGGCAATCAGAAATCTTGAAACTCCTAAAACTATAAAGCAAGTCCAGAGTCTCAATGGAAAGGTAGCAGCATTATGCAGGTTCATTTCAAAGTCCACTGACAAATGCATTCCCTTCTTCGATCTGATTCGAAAAGGGAAACGAAACTTCGAATGGACCACGGAATGCGAGGGCGCTTTCCAAGCACTGGTTCAACATCTATCCACACCACCAATACTGTCAAAACCTATTGGTCATGAAAAGCTATTCGTATATTTGGCGATATCAGAAAACGCTATCAGCGCTGCATTAATCCGAGAAGAAGACAAGATACAGAGGCCAGTATACTATGTCAGCAAACGATTGACTGGGGCTGAAAGAAATTATCCGAAGCTGGAAAAGTTGGCTTACTGCCTTGTCATTGCATCAAGAAAACTCCGACCATACTTCCAGGCACATTCCATTATTGTTTACACCAACCAGCCGTTACGACAGGTCCTTTCGCGGCCTGAGACATCTGGTAGGTTACTCAAGTGGAACATCGAACTGAGCCAGTTTGACCTTACTTACGCTGCGAGACGGGCCATACAAGGACAAGTCCTAGCCGATTTCATAGCCGAGTTTACCATCCCAGAGGACATGCCCGAAGCCAGTGAATCCCCCGAATACGTCTGGAAACTTTATACCGACGGAGCATCAAACGACCAGTGTTCAGGCGCTGGTATTGTGCTTGAAACTCCCGAGGGTCGATCCATATGTTATGCCTTAAAGTTCAATTTCCATGTGACTAATAATGAAGCTAAATATGAAACCCTCCTAGCTGGCTTGAAACTTGCTAGAGACTTGAGAATTATCATAGTCGAAATTTATTGTGATTTACAATTAGTTGTGTGTCAAGTACGAGGAGAGTATCAAGCAAGAGATCGAAGGTTGGCTGCTTACTTAGCTTGAGTTAAGGAGGTACTAGACCATTTCGATTACTACACCATCTATAGTATACCTCGAGAACGCAACCAAAAGGCCGATTCGTTGGCAAAGCTAGCCAGCACAGGTGAAGCGCAACAAATGGGACTCGTTCCCGTAGAAACGCTATCTTCCCCAAGTATCGACCGGGCGAAAATAAATCGGGTATGCGAAACCGCCCCCGAAAAGGATTCATGGATGACTCCACTCAGGAATTACATTGAGCACGGAACCCTACCGGAGCGCAGAAGTGAAAAAAGACAGGTCCTTCGAAAGGCCTCATGGTTTACCATCCAGGATGGACTCATGTACAGGAGGGGATACTCCGTTCCCCTACTTCGATGTATTACTCACGATGAGATTAAGCAAGTGTTGCACGACGTGCATGAGGGAGAATGTGGCGATCACACCGGGGGACAAGCGCTTGCCAAGAAAATACTTCGTTATGGATATTACTGGCCTACCGTGAATCGTGATGCGTTGGAATATGCGAAGAAATGTGATAGGTGCCAGAAATATGCCCGAATTCCTAGAGCTCCTCCTACTGAGATAACGTAAATGGTCAGCCCATGGCCATTCGTAATGTGGGGCATCGACATCATCGGTGCTCTACCTCTGGCAAAAGGTGGAGCGAAGTACGCCATCGTCGCAGTTGATTACTTTACAAAGTGGGCTGAAGCCGAAGCTCTCGCTACCATTACAACGAAGAAAGTAATCAACTTTGTGGTTCGTAACATCATCTGTCGATTCGGTCTCCCACACACCATAATTACGGACAACAGAACCCAATTCGACAGCGCTGAATTCAAAGATTTCTGCAAACGATTTCACATCCAAAAGAAATTCTCCGCAGTTGCACATCCTCAAGCAAACGGACAGGTCGAAACAGTTAATAAAGTTATAAAATCCATCCTGAAGAAACGACTGGAAAAGGTCGGGGGCAAGTGGGTCGATGAACTTCCTATGGCTCTATGGGCTTACCGAACAACCCACAAGACCGCGACTGGTCACACTCCATTCTCCCTTTCCTACGGTTTAGAGGCCGTTATTCCAGTCGAGCTAGAAGTACCTTCTCATCGTGTGACATACTATGATCCAAAGACAAATGCTATACTACTTGCTGAATCTCTCGATCTACTAGATGAGAAGCGTGAGGAAGCTGACTTGAGGGCAGCTGCGCCTCGAAGTCGAGTCGCCCGATTGTACAACGCCAAGGTCCGTCCGCGAACCTTCGAGTTAGGCGATCTCATCTTAAAAAAATCTATCCGGTTCCTTCACATATGAAGCCAACATGGGAAGGACCGTATGTTATTGAACGAAGGCTCGGAGATGGCACATTCAAGTTATCGACCGTCGACGGTCTTACCCTGCCAAGAGCTTGGAACAGCGAGAGCCTTCGTCGCTATTACACCTGGCAGGCTATCTTTATCCATTTAGTTTACTTTCCTTTTCTGCAATTTGTTTATGCATTTTCGAAATTAGAACTTGTAATAAGGCAACTGACTATGCCATACTTTCTTATTTTCAGCAATAAAATGCAACCTCTTCGAGCCAAAGCTGTGATTTACTTGAAATACTTCATATGACCATCACTATGCACAGAGAGCTAAGTCTCATCATACGGTGGGATTTATTCAAATAGAGAGTGGCTGCGGTGCAACCAATGACTCCCTAAGTGAAACCCGAGCTCTGAGGCAAGCCATCACATCAAAGTCAAAAAAGGGATTGATACACGACAATCCTTTATCAACTCCGTATTCCCAGAGTGCGAAGCGGAGTATAAACATTCAACTCCGAACTCCCAGAGCGCGAGTCGGAGTATAAACATCAACTCCAAACTCCCATAGTGCGAAGCGGAGTATAAACATTAAACTTCGAACTCCCAGAGCGCGAGTCAGAGTATAAACATCAACTCCGAACTCCCAAAGTGCGAGTCGGAGTATAAACATTCAACTCCGTATTCCCAGAGTGCGAAGCGAAGTATAAACATCAACTTCGAACTCCCAAAGCGCGAGTCGGAGTATAAACATTCAACTTCGAACTCCCAAAGCGCGAGTCGGAGTATAAACATCAACTCCAAACTCCTAGAGCGCGAGTCGGAGTATAAACATTCAACTCCGAACTCCCAGAGCGCGAGTCGGAGTATAAACATCAACTCTGAACTCCTAGAGCGCGAGTCGGAGTATAAACATTCAACTCCGAACTCCCAGAGCGCGAGTCGGAGTATAAACATCAACTCCGAACTCCTAGAGCGCGAGTCGGAGTATAAACATCAACTCCGTATTCCCAAAGTGCGAAGCGGAGTATAAACATTCAACTCCGTTTTCCCAGAGTGCGAAGCGGAGTATAAACATTCGGCTCCATATTCCCAGAGTGCGAAGCGGAGTATAAACATTCAACTTCGTATTCCCAGAGTGCGAAGCGGAGTATAAACATTCAACTCCGTATACCCAAAGTGCAAGCCGGAGTATGAACATCGGTTCTGAATTTCCAGAGTACAAGTCGGAGCATAGATGTCGACTCCGGATTCCCAGAATGTAGAAAGGAGCCTAAACACCAACTTCAAGTTCCCGAAGCATGGATCGAAGTATAATTATCAACTCCAAACTCCCAGAGCGCGAGTCGGAGTACAAAAGCCAATTTCAAGTCCCCAGACGGCGGGCAAGTGATTGAAACTCAAGCCAGCGTAACCAACCGCTAGTAAACAAATGAGGATCCCCGGAATGCGGATATGATCATCAACAATCGGACAAGCGCAGATAAACCGCTCAACCCCCATTTGCCTTAAACGCCCGTCCAACGACACTAGACTCGGCATGTTAGGAGAAAAGGGTAATCGCTGACTGATGTTTTCAACATGCCACCAAGGCTTGGGGTAAGACTTGAGCATCAACCATTGACTGATGCAATACGACGTCAAAGTTCGACTCATTTCACGGTCGCAAATCATGTCCACAATACCCGAACTTGGCGAACAAGAACAAACTTCATTTGGAAACTGAAACTTCACAAGTGCAGTCCAGACACTAAAACACTTAGATAAATACACAATGACAAAAAAGAAGTCAAAAAGGAAAAGTTTCATTTCTATCAATTATAGAAGAAGTTCGTATCCTAGTTTCCAAAACATTCCTGCTAGAAGGGGCCGAACCCGCATCTATACACGGCTAACAAAATGCAAACCAAAATACACCGGGAGAGCATGCCTAATCTTTCTTTTTCCTTAGCTTCCTCCTCGATGTGGACCCGCTGGAGCCATCGCCAGTCTTCCTCTTCGAGCCTTTGCTTTGCGGCGGTTGGTCTTCAGGCGAGGGCATTATGTCGACGTCCTCCTCCGAACTCGTGTGAATAAGAATGCTCCTTACGGGCGGAGTCGGAGGAACAGGGTCAATTACAGAAGGTGGAATGGGCAGGCTAGTGAGAAAGACAGAACCACCAGGAGACATCATTCCGAGCGGGGCAGGTCCCGATGCTGCCATCCCACCTCCAAAGCTGCCGCCATAACCAGCTGCTGCCAGTTCAGCGTCAATCTGGGCAAACATCTCCTCTTCGGTCACTGCTTGAGCCCCGTTGAGGGCATCAGCAGTCGGCATTGAAGAGCTTGCAGCAGGATCAGTTCCGCTCATAACAGATGGCAAGTCATCACGAGGATCGCCATGGCAGCGAAAAATTTCATCCATCAGCGACTCATTGAACACGATCGTACCCCCTGCATATCATCAATTGGGGAAGCTGTGCTCACAGTGGTTGCTTCGATCACGATAGCCTCCTGCGTCTGATATAATCCTTGAGTAGCAGGAGGCATATGCGGTGCAACGTCAATCACTGGACAAAGAATAAAAGAATTGTTAGAACTTAAACTCGATCGAAGACTTCGACTCACGAAAGACATGTGGAATGTTCGGAGTACCTTCCTCAGTTTGGCTTATAAGCGACGGGGCAGCTTCAGTCGCTTGCGCTGTAATCGGAGACATCTGCAGCTGATCCGGATTATAGGCAGGAACAGCTTGAGGACCAACCGCAGGCAAAGATTCAGGTTGGGTTGACACCGGAAGATCAAGACTTGCATCATGATGTCCAACCCCGGAGCCTTCTCCTACTTCCAAGTGCTGGGTGCCGAGCCTCTTCTTCTCATAAGAGATCATTGAATCATGGAGAATCTTCTTTTTGTCATCAGTTAACAGACGATTCTCGAGCTCGAATTCATCCACAGATTCACCCGGGTGCACCTCTTTCTCTTCCTCGACCAATCGGCCCCAAGCACTGTGGAGATGCATCGAATAATCATCGAGCTAGGCCAGACCCCTGTGCCTCAGCACTTTAGCATTATAGACAACGAGGAGGTCTTCAATGTCGGCCTCTATCCTGGACTCGGCCAATTTCACCCTTTCCTCGACCTCAGTCTCCACCTTTTGGACTTTAGCCACCGCCGCATCCCGTTCGCCCCTAAGTAGAACAGCCTGTTTGCATGCCTCCTGGGCTATGTTGTTCGCGTCGTCTTTTTCCTTGGCCATACCGGCGAATTTGGCCTTAATTTCGTTCAGTTCCTTGACCACCGCATCCCGCTTAGCGGTAACCGTAGTATTCCGATGGCCTATCTCCTCCACCAAGGCAACATGCGTCTGCCTCAACCTCTCCATGGCCACCTTTGCTTCGTCAGCTTTCTTAATGGCCTCGATCTCAGATTTCCGAGAAGATTCGGACTCGGTAGAGAGTACCTGAATAATCCGATCCCTTTTCACGAGCTCGATCTCCATCTTCTCGATCTCTTTGGCCCGCTCGAAGGCCACTTTGGAAGCTTTTTCAGCAGCTTTTGCCCACTCTCGGTATTGGGTATAGATATCATGGACATAATCATGCATCGTGCCTTCTACCCCTGATGGAACTCTCTTCAAGTGGGGAGGGAAGACATAACCGTCGAAGCAGATATTTGGAAAATCCTTCTTCATTTGAGCCAACTTAAGGGCCCCTTCTCCAGTGTGATCAACGGGGACCTGCTCTGTAACCATGGAAAATGTAGTCTCGACTCTCTGAAGATGAGTCTTAGATCTGGAAGTGTGAGAAGAAGGCCTGTGACGAGAAGGCTCTGACGGTGGTGGAACATGAGCAGGAAGTAGGGATGGAAGCCTAGGAGGAGGAGAACGTGATCTAGACCGGTGTCGGTATTCTCTATCCCTGTCACGCCCATACCTATCCTGACTAGAGTGCTCGCGATCGCAATCCCTATCAGAATCCCTCCTGCGGGAATCGTAGTAACTAGAAGCCTTTCAGGCTGAACGAATACAGTTCAGCATTGATCCTCTTCCAAACATAGTACCTGAAAATGAGAAGCGAAGAAAGAGTTAGCAACTTCCTAAGTTGGACGAAGTACAAATGTGGATCATGTAGTGTAGTGAAGTGTATGCATATGCAATCCCCCGACCAACCAGAAATGTCGGCCGCACTCATAGCAAGCGACCCGCTCGGTTCAAAAGCATTATCAAGCCCTTCCATCCCGGCGTCGTGTGGAGACGACACGAAAACCAGGATCGGGATATCATTAAGCCCTGCAAAAGGACTCTCCATTTGCGGGGGAGGAGCTTCTGAAATTCTGATCCCTTGTAAAGGTAAAGACACGACCACGGATTTAAATCTCTTAGATTTAGGGCGTTTGTGAGCAGCGGCCTTGCCCTTTCTTCTTCCACCCGAGTCCAGGACATCGGCAGAAGGCCCAGCTGGAAGCTCGGTATCGGTGGGCGTTCTTTCTGGGTTAACTTCTTTGGTGATCACAACTGCAGGCGCTTTGCGCTTCACGCGTTTCTTCGGGATCACTCCATGTACCACTTCCAGATGTATGCTCTGTCTCTGCTCTATTAGCCCGACAACCCTCAAATTCCTGTCGGTCAGGACTAAGTCTATGTGCCTTTCTTCACTCGGAAATGCTTGAAGAATCCGAACAAGCTCTCTGAAGTACGCACCATCGGAACGAGAGATTGCGGCTATAGAAAAGGAGAAGTATGTCAGTTTTTGAAGTCAGTTACTAGTATCTCAATGATTCAAGATAGAGGTGGCAGCACTTACGTCTATCTAACCACCGCCTAGCAAATCCACGGGGGCACCGAACGTAGAACCATTCGGTTTTGTAATAACTTAGCTTTCCCCAGGAGCCCTGTACAATGTGGCAGCTCCTGACCACTTCCAGGAAGGTGAAAGAGGGGCTGTATCCACGGCTCTTGACATTGAATAAATACCGGATCTCGATTGGCTTCGACGGTCGAAAAAGGATCTCCATAAAGAGAACAAAGATGCTATTTAACAAGGCATATCCGTTGGGATGTAGCTGAGATGGAGCTATGCCGAGAAACGACAGCATCTCCCTTATATAATCATTGAAGGGAGGGAGTGTCCCCGCTGTGCAAGCGTGATGGTTAAAAGCAGTAAACCCCTCCGGGGGATTGTGTGGCCTGTCAGTTGGCCCGGGAAGTAGCACGTCGTCAAGCGACAAACCATGCCTTAAGCAAATCCGTCCAAGCATATCTTTGGAGATACCCGACGGCACTGAATCTGGCGGACTACAAATAAACCGAGCACCCAAACGCTCATCCGGAGCTGGCTCTATAACCTCGGCTTCAATAACCGGTATCTCTATGGTTAGAGGAACAGAACATGGATTTTCCGGCTGCTGAGAACTTGAAGGGTCCATGACTAGCTAGCTTATAAAAATTCATTGTTAAACTAACAAATAACACACGTGCATCCCCCAGTGTAAAGTGTGTGAGTGCATTGTGCAGTGCAATACTGTATATCAGTTGGGAAGATCAACAGGATTAAAGGAAGCGTGTAAATGACGAGACTTCGGAGTTCAATCGGAAGGACCGTCGTCGCTGACCGTCACAACCATACCATCCAGCTTATTAATCATCATTTCAAGTTAAAGTTTGGTGTCAATGTGATAAGTCCCAGTTCCGTCGACGAGCTTCGATAGGCAATCGGATATGCGGTGAAGCGGTTAAGTCCAGTAATACAATTTTGAAGCTCGTCGGAGTCAACTGTTCAAATGTGCAGGGGGTTTTAAATTTTGTAATGTTCAAATCGTGTCGCTCACGAAAGCCATGTTCGCATCGATAAGCTAGGGTTGTGTGCATATGAGTCAGACTCGTTCGACTCACTCCCCAAGACCATCGAGTTCGACTCGGTCTCGAGACCATGCGTTTCGACTTGCTCCCCAGAAACCACGCAGTTCGACTCGGTCCCAAGACACGCAGTTCGACTCGCTCCTGAAACCACGCAGTTCGACTCGGTCCCAAGGCACGCAATTCGACTCGCTCTCCAGACTACACACTTCGACTCGATCGAAAACCAGCCTTTTAGACTCGATCCAGGGACGTCGTTTCGAGTCCATCAAGCGCGACCCCTACGTATCAATCCATGGATTCAAAGCACTCGATTCGACGTGAGGCTCCACCATCGATCGATACGAAGACCTTTGCCTCACCATCTAGAAACCCATACTCCATCGAGACGAAGCGGAGGCCAGAGAGCTTTCGATCGATCATGACTCCGATCGATTTGGTGTTAGGAATCAAGTCTCCTCCTTTACGTGATGGGTTCGTTCAATGGATTACCTAAGGTTTGTCAGTTAGTTCAAATGGTTGGAGATAGGAATCGATTCGAAGGCAAAGTTTCTTTTTTTGAAAAGCTCTAGAGCGACACGAAAGCAAGGAAGATAGAGATGAAAGGTAAAAAGTGAAAAAATGGCTAAGTATGGAGTATTTATATGGACTCGAAAGTAAGAGGAATAACCGATTCGAATTCCAGTAGGGTCGAGCACATGCTTCAACTCCCTCTTCAGTGCACTAATGCAGAGCTTCCATTTCGTATCGCTCCTTCAACTCCATCCCCGTGACCAGTTCGACTCCCTCATGCAGCAATAAAAGACATCACTTTGACTCCGTCTTTCCTTCGACTCGCTCCTCCGTCTTCGGTGCATTTTGACTCCGACTCCTATGCAGTTCGAATCTAAGACCGAGTCGAACATCTTGTTCGAATCCATCAGGGAGTCCACGTCAACTCGCTCCACTTTGACTCACTCAATTCGAGTTCGTCATCAAGTTGAACAGGCGCTTCGCGTCCATAAATCCAATGAAAATTATCTTCGATGTTTCAATCCTTCGCATCGATTCAGGAGAGGACCGTTACGAAGGAACATTCAAAAACGACCGTCAAGCGTTGTTGCAACGAATTTCACATTGGTTCAAGAGAGGATCGATACGGAATTCAAAAAACAAAAAACTGACAACGACTCGAGAAACGTACAAATGTCAGCGGGAGTCAGATTAACATATATGCATAAAATGTCGGACTAATATTCAATGTTCCAGATTTTCAGGAATCATAAATTCATCTAATAACGATTACAACAGCAAACGGGTAACCACTAGCATACAGCAATCAGTTGCAACAATACATGGTACAGCAGTCAACAGTTTACATTATCAAGAAGAACGGTCAAAGATTACAGCTTTCAACGACGAGACAATAACTATTCAGAGTGGAGATGGCAGTATTTCAAAGCACGTCATGTTCCCACAAGACGTACTTTGGGGGGCAAATGTTATCCCGCCTTTTGGCAAGGCCGTAACACCAAGGAATTGACTAATAACCAATGACGGCCCATCCTAGAAATCAGTTATACATGGGCTCACTACAGATATCGGCGAATTTTGTTCGAGTTCGGATCGAGCCAAAATCGGTAGGACATGACAAGCTAAGCCATGGGAGCCAACGTTCAAAATCTCAAGTCAATCCGAGTTTGTATGCTCAAGTTATGAAGGATGCAAAATTGGACGAAGATCAGATACCGTTCGACTCGCTCCTTCGACTCGCTTCGCAGCACTCAAGAGAAGCCAACTTCGACTCGCTCCACGTCCCTCAAAGCTACTCTCTTCGACTCGCTCCAGTTTGAAACCATCGAATGCACATACTTCGACTCGCTCCGCTCAAACAACTGTTCGACTCCATCAACTTCGAGTCCACTGCTCAGACCTCCCAGAACTCCCCACTTTGACTCGCTCTCCCAGTGCTAGCTTCGACTTGCTCTCCTAGTGCTAGCTTCGACTCGCTCTCCCAGTGCTAGCTTCAACTCGCTCTCCCAGTGCGAACTTCGACTCGCTCTCCCAGTGCCAGCTTCGACTCGCTCTCCCAGTGCCAGCTTCGACTCGCTCAACCAAAGCCTGCTTCTACTCACTCAAACTAAGTCCTTACTTCGACTTGCTCTTAACGACATCCAGGACAAAGTAAGAATCAAGTGCCACGTCATCGAGTTGAACAGAAGCGAGTCGAAACGGAAGCGAGTCGAAGGAAACAGCCTACCGAAAACTCCATTTCGTATCGATCATATCTCCCAATTTACAAGTCCAAATGCTATTAAATTTTCACAGAAGATTACGTGCATGCTAAAGAATGTCCACGCCAAATTTCGACTCCATTGGATGAAATCTCGAGCGAGACGAAATCTGCTCGTGTCGATCACGGATCAGACTGAAATTTCACGGGCTTGGGCGTGCGGGCCTGGTCACGTGCCAGAGAGGGTCTCATGAGACCTGGGCAAAATACCAGCCTCCTACACCTATAAATAGACCTCCAAAGCCAACAAAAGGGGTTCTTCTTCCTCTTTGAGATCTCCAACGCCCGGACTCCGCCAGATCCAGATCTGAACTCAATTGATGTCGCCATAAACGAGATTCACTGCTGCAAATCACAATTGACTGCTGTAAAACATTGAATTCACTTGTAAACAGAAAAGAAAGATCAATAAAGCAAACTAATTCATAGTGGACATAGGCTATACGCCGAACCACTCTAAATTCTTGTGTCTCCTTGCACTTTAATTATTCTCATTTCTAAAATTTGGAGTCTTTGTTAGATAATCCCTCTCTTTTCATTTAATTTCTTCACTTTATCTCTTCAAAGACTTCCGAAGAGTGTTGTGCCCAATTTTGGTACAAACATCGTGGATCAATATCCTTACGGAACCCATTGTGCCGCCCGAGGAAGGGCAGATGCGATGATTGCTATGTATTCAAAGTCTTGATGTAGAGAGTCCTCTCTACACATTCCCCTTTCTCTCTTTGCCTCGCTTCCTTTAGCTAGGCGACATAACATTCGTGGCCAAGCCCATGATCTCCTTGTATTATTCCCACACTAGTCTCTATAGGAAACTTCATAGTCAAGCACCAAGAAGCTATAGCCACTCTGAATTCAGCCAGGGCTGGTCGACCCAAAAATGCATCATAAGCAGAGTAAATATCCAACACCATAAAAGGCACGACCTTCACGTATGTACGGTCGCCCTTGCCAAGCACCACTAGTAGTTACACATATTCAACTGGCTCAATATTTGTCCCATTAAATCCTTGGATCCGAGATTTGCACGGTTGCCCTCCAGAAGCATTTGTTCATAGGCTTTCTTAAATAAAATGTTGATCGAACTCCATTGGTCAACAAACACTTGACAATAAAATAAAATAGAAAAAGTAATAGTATTTTGTAGAAAAAGTAAAGAGACAAGAGATTTTTATAGCGGTTCGGCTATTAACGAAGCCTACGTCCACTCTATAGCTTTTATTGATCCACTGCAGTTACAAAGGAGTTTGGATTACAATATATTTCTTATTTCCTAAGTTAGATCAAGCCTCCATTGTTACAAACAACCGGAAGGATCTCAGTTACCCTTTAATGGCTGTTGTGAGGGAGAAGAAGAGTAAAGAAACAATGGCAGAGTTTCAACAGAGATCAGAGCAGACCTCTTTTATGTTGTAGATGAGATGGTATTTATAGAGTTTGGAAAGCTTTTTGGTCGAGAATTGTTTGTAAAAAGCCTATAATCGTCATGCAAGGAGAGCTCGATAAGTTTGAAGCCAAAATTAGCCATCCTTTTGGATCGGTACCGATCTGTAACATCCCCTATCTTGAGGCCTGAAGCTAAGCACTACAGATGCTGTAGTCATCCATGGTATTAACTTTCGATGACAAAATACAGTAATGTTATTGGTATCCATAATATCAGAAGCACTTGGATATGAAATAAAATCAACACGGATTTAAAACAACTTTTCTAATTACATTTCAAATCAACATTTCATATTCAAATACATAATCCCGAACGATTCCCTTGTTTTGATTAAATATGATTATTATAAATTATGCCAAGAGCGACATATGAAGATGCCCCCTTGGATGATCAATTTCTAAATAGACATATCAGTCTTAATACATTTCAGTGGAAACAAAACTAAATAGCTCCTATATAGCTAGCTTTGCCTCCTACACGTCTTCGGAAGCTTTATTCGTCAAACCTACTAAACCTGAAAAACCGTAACTCTCAATCTACTCAAATTAGATTTTGAGCACCCGAGAGTTTAAGGGGCATAAACTTCGAGTCATACATAAAGCCTGGTGTGAATAATACTACTACATCTCGGTTTACTGATATTAAATGAGACCATGCCGCTTAGCGGAACGGGTTTCTCCTTAGTAATATCCCTTTAAATCATATCTTTTTGCAAATAAGAATCCTACAATCAAACTGATTAAATCAATAATAGCAATATCATATATTCACATAAATCAGGTAACAAATGGACTATATGTCCAAACAATATAGTTTTGTTTGACCAACTACTAACCATTGGCTAACTTGGGCCTACCAGACATACTCAATTATCCAACATCTGTTAGACATACTACTGGGCTATCTGCCCTTTACTATCTTCTTCTAGGGTCAACTAAACCTAATGGTTTGTGGGCTCACCAATAACTTATCTTCTCCTTGTATATTCATTTCGGTGTGTAACATCTTTTTAGTCTTACCGGTGACAAAGCCCTACAAGTTGGAATTTTGGACTTATATTAGTTAAGGGCATATTAGCTAAAGTATAGGGTGCGATCCTATACCAGTCCCATTCGGTATTCTCATATCTGAGTCATTTACTTAGGTTTAACTACCCCGTCAAATTTTCCTTGAAAACATTTCTTTCAAATTGTTTTAACCCTTTAAATCATACTTAAACAAGGAAAATATACTCTTTTCTTTACTTAAATATCTTTGCCATGTTATATATACTTTACACAAAACAATGTTGATGAGGTATAATGGGATTTTCTATCCCTCTATAGTAAGTTAAAAACTCTCTTTAACTTAAAAAATATTATGCCATGAAGCCAAGATAAACCATTCGAAACCTTTGCTTAAAAACTTTAAACAACACTTTTCGAATCCATTGAAAGTACCCTTTTCAAAATAAGTTATCTACTATACCTTGAAACACTAGGCCGAAAGGCCAAAACATACTTTTGAAAACCTTTAAAATAAACCATTCGAATTCATTGAAGGTATCCCATCGAAAGCTTTACAAACCTTAGACATCCCCTTTTCAAATACTTTAATCTTGCCTTTCAAAAGCATTGGAAACCTTTCGAAAGCATCGGGGTACCTCCCCTTCGAAACATAAATTACATGCCTTTGGAAAGTATTAAAATTCATTGTTTAAAACAAACCTTTCAAAAGAATTGGGTCCAAGTAGAAGTTTGTGGAACGTAGCTTCGAAACCATTTAAAACCATTCCTTTCGAAACCTTTGGTTTAACTTTCAATAGAAAATAGGGTCTTAAAAGAATTGGGGCGAAAGCAACTCTTTCCAAAGCACTATTCCTAAGTAAAAGAAAGTTAATGGTTTCGAAACCAACCCTTTCGAAAGAATAGAGAAGCGGCTTCCAAGTTTAAAAGCAAAAGCACCCTTTCGAAAGCACTGGTTCGAAAGGTTGAATGCGGCAGCAGGGGTTTCAACCCCTTTGAATGCTTATTTTAAAACTAAAGGTGGAAACCTTTTTTGAAAGCCCTTTTCTAAAACAAAGACGTATTTGATTAAGTCGAAAACTATTTCCTTCAAAAGCCTCATTTTGTAACCAAAATAGTTCTGAGTTTATAATGACTACTTCTATCCCTTCGAAAGCATGTTTCGACTCTATTCCTTCCGCCTATCTCCAATCCACTACGTACCAAGACATTGATACCATGCGTATTGGTTTTGACTAGGTTGGAGGCGGTAGTATGGGGTCGAAAGGTGGCTGCCAAAAGTGGCGAAGCAACAATCCTTTACAAAGTTGATTTTTATCCTTTTAAAGTAATATCTTTCCAACTAACTTGCCTTATTTGTCAACATATAATTGATTGCCAATTCTTTTTCAAAACCTTTTCAAAATATTCTGCCGAGTTCAGTAATTAATAATTTAAAACATTTAGAAAATTGCTCCTTCTCCTTTTATAAACATATAAAACATTTAAGTCCCATACCTTAAATTACTTTATATCTTTAATAAAATACTTTAGAAAATTCTTCAAAAATTCCCATAAATCACTTTTAATATGTTTTCTAACATATTTAAATTTCTAACCCAAAGCTAACATATAATAGCTGAAATTAATTTTAAACCCAATTTAACCATTTTCTTTACTAGAAAATTCATAATAAATCCACAACAACTTAGAAAATTATGAAACTTAAAACCCATATCAAAAATATTATTTATGACCTTATATAAAAAAATGCAAGCCATTTGGATGTCATTTAATAGGTTTTTCAAATCAAATTCTTATCATAAAATCTATATTTAATAGCACAAATCATCAATAAGCATATATATCCTTTTAAACGATCAACACATGGTAATATTCTTGCAAAATAAATTCGGATCTTGTCTAGAAACCAAAAACAATAAAAGTGAGATGTAATCTATTATTCACCTTAGCTTGTTGTTAAGGAGTTTGAGATTTGCTCTTGAATTGATTTGACTAAGCTTCCTTCTTTAATTCTTGTTTATCTTTCCCATATCTTCTTCTAATGGTGGCTGGCCAAACTTAGGTTTAGTATAGTTTGTGAACGTGGTAAATGAAAATAGAAGGAGGGTTTAGGGTATAAGAATATAACCTATTCCTATTTTGCCCTTATCTTAATCCTCTTACTTACTTCATTTTAATTCCCTTTGGTTCTTTGATTAATTAGGCATGGTTACCTTATATTATTCAAATCTCAATCCCTTAACCATTTACTTTATTTCATTTAATTTATCTAATTAAATGTCCTAAATATTGTTAATCAAAATTAGGGTCATTACATGATCTAAATCCCTAGTCAATTTTTGGCTCTGATTTGTTTGGTCAAGCTTTTTTCTTTATAGTAATGCTCTTCGTATAATTTTCATAGCTTATTGACTTGTATTGATGATGATTTTCCTATGGGTTAGACTGAACTGTATTCTAGATCAAATGAACCTTCACTTCTTGAACTCGGATGCTTGGAATGTTACCAAACTTTTTGGATGAGCTTGGTTGAAGCATAAAATCACAATGCAAAAGGATTGGGGGTATCACGAACTATCAATTCGGATCAGTACTGATCCAATTAGAGCGGATTGATGCCGATCCAAAAAGATTGCATATTTTTCAACCAAACTTCCTAGAGTCCATTGTCTTGTATTTTTGGCCCTTGCAATCAAATTTCGAGTCTTTCTGGCTTAATCTGAATATTCTTGCTCCCATTGATTTCTGCTACGTTAAAATCCCAGTTAACATTTTCCCTCCAGAGTATGCTTTTGTTAAAAATAAGGCGTGCTCTGGAATTGTTTATCTTCGGGTTTCTGTTTTAAGGAGTTTCATTGGTCATGTCTAGCCATCTTGCAAAGCTATCTATGACGTACCGACTAACTGTCCAGTCCTTAGTTGTGAATCTACATTGTTTGTAATTACGGAGTGATCTCGATTTGATAATTTCTAGAATGAATACGAACATTGGGTAGGTCGAATATGGAAAATTTAAGACCATTCGAGAGAGAAAATTTGGATCGGTACTGATCCAATTTGATCGAATCAGTACCGATCCAAGTACTTGACAATTTTTCCAAACTTTCTCTTTCTTTTAATATGAGCCGACTCCCACTTTACCTCATTTTCATTTGATCCATGCTTTTGTCCTCCAAACGATCTGATCCCTTTGAGCCCCTAGCCTGCCGATCCAAGCTCGCCGTCCATTTAGGAGCCCTCGCTATCGATCTTACCACCAATACCACCTGTCGCTGCCTCCTGGAGCCACCGCCATCGAGATTACACCTGTTTTGAGGCGCTGCCAATCCAAATCATCCAATATCCTAGTTTAGGCCATCTTGAATCAGAGATCAAATCACTTTTCTTAGTTTCGAAGGTCGGTGAAGTGGATTTTGACGTATTACTACATTATCGATTGATGATGAAGTTGTGTTGGCAATGGATAAAGTGGAAGACTCGAGCCGATTGTGACTTTTTGGAAGAAGATAGAAAATCGAGTCTTGAATTTTTCATGGAATGAAGCTAGGGTTTTGCCCCGTTGCTCGACATGTTTTCCTATCTTCATCCGTAGAGTCAGAATTAGCTTGCACTGAGTTACACAGTCGATCCAGGCACATCGTCTTGCGGAGTGATTTTGGTTTTTCTGGAAGGTGATAATAGCTTAAGGTAGCGTCTTATATACAGCTCATGCTATTATCACTTTTCAAAGAACTAAAATCGACTTATGCTGAAAATTCTCTATTCGATTCGGCCCCATCGATCTATAATTGCTTGCTTTGGATTGGTCCCATCATTGCACAGTCGATGTACTTGGAATAAGAAGGGCTTTCTATGTTGCTTCGGACAGCAGATCCATTATCGATCGTTAATCTGTAATAGGTTACTATAGAAGAAAAGAAATTAACAGGTGATACAGATCGCTCTTTCCAGTGTGAGTGAGCCATCTACATGGAATGGTTTGTTCACAGCATTCAGGACAGCAAACCCATTCTCACATAAATCACGCATCACACGCAACCCTCGTTTATACTTGGAACCCGATCATTGGTTGGTGCAGGTCAATTATCTTCTGGACTTCAAGTATCAACTATGCTAGAGTTTATGGTTTATAGATTAAGTGTACCTGACCATTTTGAACACAATCTTTCTTATATAGAATGACGTGCAAATATTCTCGGTGCAAATCAGTTAGGGGGGACTCACCTCTTTCTAAGGTGGAGTTCGATCCCAACAGGATCCACCACTTCCATAACTTGAGGTCAATATAGTCGTCTGATTCCTGTCAACCCCGTCGTCAATCGCACTCCTCCTAACTTTAGGATCTTGCTTGATCCATCAGAGAAAGGTCCTTCAATTCTTGCACACAGGATCTTGCAAAGCATTTGCTTGCAATATGGTATCCCAAAAGACGACGTACTTCTACCATCGAGAGGAGAATTTGCTCATAGGCCACCTTCTGGATAAGTGGCTCTCCACCGGTATATGTATATGTATATGTATATGTATGGTGTAGTGCCCCCGTTCAACCACTTCTTAATGGCAATGATTCAGAATGTAGGGTTGGCCCCATTCCAGATTCTTTCAAATGGATATGCCATGCTGACGGGCTTATATGTTCGGTTCATGCGGACACTCAATCGTGCCTCAAGTTTTGCTAAGTTGCAATAAATTATATTATTCAAAAAGAGAGAGGATAACCCATTGCTCGTTTAAATTGAGGTGCAACATAGCTGAACTTAAACTGGATCTTCCCAGCAAAGTTCCTTCATTCAAAAACCAGTTTTTTTCGCTAAATGTCCAAAGGGATTCACCCGTTTATGGACTATGGGGGGTAAGTTTCTTTCACCATGCTTGGAATTTCCTTTAATTGCTACAAGTCTTCTAAACGATCGTATATTCCTTATAGTTCTTCCAAAGATTAATAAGGATCTGGCACTTGGCACTGTTCTTAGCGCCCTAAATGTGTTCGATGCTCAAGAACGCATAATTAGGTTTTTGCTCATAGACGAAAATCTCCGTCGATATGGGCTTTTACACCCTGGAGAGTCCATTGATTCGTCAGCACTCCTTCCTGCTATGGAGCTCGGACCCATTCCGTTTCCTCTTCATACGATTCTAGTGAAGATGATGATGGTGACGAGGAAGAAGAAAGTCACTCATCTGATTGGTCAGAGAAGACCCCTGAGGAGGTCCAAATTCAAGTCAGGGTCGACAGTCCGCTTAAAATGCCACCGATCCCAGATGAGAAAGAAGAAGAGCTTATTTAATGGAAGGGAAAGGCTCCGTTGATTTAAGGGAAGGAGGAAAGAGAGATCGGTGAAGAGAATCCTCTAAATGAGGAAGAAATATATTAGGATTCTGATGAGATTGACGTCAACTTAGGTGATAAGGCCTTGGAGTTGGGCCTTGGACATATTCCCTCACCTCCTTCGAAAGAGCCCATTGAAGGAGCTTCTCCCAAGGATGAACCTATATCAAGCTCTTTGTCAGAAGGTGTCAATATTGACTTGGGAGATATTAGCAACATTTTTGTGAGTATAGGTGACTTGATGGATGATTTCACTTCGGAAGGGTTGCCTTCCCAGCTTACTCAGATCATTCCTACAGGAATCAATGTCTAGACATTAGTTAGTGATCGATCTGGTTTGTGTATTCTACTAGGGTCGTTAAACTATAGTACACACTTCAATAGGGTCACACACTTTATATTATTATTATTTTCTAGGATGTTTTAGTTCATCAAATGCCTCTTTCCTAAAGCCATTTTATCATTTGCTGTAGGAATCATGTCTCATGGCTTTTACAATGATCTTGATCGAGTATTAGAGTCTCAGTATTTGCAAAGACACTCTTCCAGGTACCACGCTCCCTTGGAGATTAACAAGGAGAGAGGAAGAAGGATAGTGAGGCGGAAGAGCGTTTATGAGCCAAGAAAGATCAAAGTCATGATAGAGGAAGTGGCTATGAGAAAAGGAAAATCCCGATTGAGCGGGAAGATCCGTCAAAAAGGCCGAAAAGAGACCAAGAGCGAGAACCCGCTCCGCAGCTCCCTACTTTCATT
This sequence comes from Allium fistulosum, assembly GCA_030737815.1. Lineage (NCBI taxonomy): Eukaryota > Viridiplantae > Streptophyta > Magnoliopsida > Asparagales > Amaryllidaceae > Allium > Allium fistulosum. The sequence continues at coordinate 458,294,822 of CM060901.1, forward strand.
GAAATGAGCATTCCTGCTTCCAGTGTCATGACCTCCTCCGCTCATGCTGTTATGACCGCCTGTCTCCCAATTTCTAGGTGTGCGCCTTACATTCTCCCCGTTGGTCTCCCGTATCTACAAGCTGCCTTTCCATACTTGTTCTTAAGGGTGTTTTTTTGACTAGCCTAATTTGAAGTCAGTTCATGCTGAATCCTATTCATCCCATCTCCAAGCAATTCAAAGTGGTTTGGTGTAGACCGAGGTGTAAGAAAAATTCTCCATGCAGCTGTCCACTATCAATCGAAACAACTACCAAGAAATTTTCTCGTTCGAGTCTGAAAAGGATAAGTACGATAAGTAGCTCGCGAATCATGACGTGGAGATTGAGAGGCTGAAGAGAGAGGGATGATGCCCTCAAGAGAGAGAGAGAGCAAAAGTGCTTCTTTGTTTAAGGAGCTTATAGAATCCACTGACTAGGCCACGTTCATATTTAGAGATGAAATAAAGAAATGCTACATTGATGAGGCGACCTTAAAAGAAAAGTTGAGGGTAAGCGGGACGATGGTCAAAATGCAAAAGAAAACCATCACCGAATAAGCTTAAGAAATTATCCCTCTTCATGAATAAGTTTCGACTTTAGATGTTGAGAAAAAGCAGCTAGCGGTGGAGAAGGCTAGCATGGAAGCCAACTTTTTATAGCTTCAATATACCTTCGCAAAGAAGATGGAAGGCTTGAATGCTACCATTTTGGGTTTTAATATTAACTTCATGTGGCATCAAGTGAGTCTCAGTTACTTGGGTCTGTTGTTCTCCCATACACTTGCTATAGTCTGGGAGGAGACTCTGGCCTGATTCTATGACATGGGTGGCGGCTACACCGAAGATGAGTTAGTTCAGGCATACTTGAACGAAGAATTCTTCCAAGCTTTAGTAGAGGGCTAGGAAATCTTAAGGCTGGAGAGGGAATGAGAAGTTATCGATGCCACGGCCACTGCTAAGGCTGTAACTGGGCATTTTTCTTCAGGCCTGGTGAGCCGTCTTCGCATCTCCATGTGGATGAGATGGTCGTTTCTACTTCTTCCATAATTGTGTAGCCATCAAAGGAGGGCAATGGCAAAGGCTTCGAAGTTATGGCACATAAGAAGACCCCTGTAGCAGGTAATTTTCTTATCTCTCCTGTGCTTGAAGAGTTCCAATTTATGCCTGATGAAATTGCCAAGATAACCGCCTTTTATTCTGGTATTATAGATCAACCCTCTCTTCCTACCGAGTTACCTCCTCGTTACAATATCAGATATGCTGCCATTTTGACTGCATCAACCATCGTCTTCGCATCTGGCTCGCAGCTCAGCCCGTAGTCTAAGCAAATTGCAACGCTGCATGGTTTTGATGACCACTCTGTAGCTTAAGAGGAAGACTTGGCAGCTACTGACACACGAGAGCAGGCGGATCAAGCTAGCCAACCAGATAAAGCAAAGGTCGAGCAGCCGATGACCGAGCGGCAGATGATAGTGGTGAAGAAAGAGAAGGTTGAAGAGCAAAAAAGGTCGTCAAAGAGTTCTCATAGATCCAACAAGCACAAAGCCAAAGGAGGGTCCACCAGTGGCCTTGTTTCAGAGAGTGAGATCGCCTCGGGAGGGGAGAAGCCTAAGAAGTTGCCGATCTGAGGCGGAAAAGGCGACAGGGAAGCGATGACAAGAAGTCATGATTTATCTTTTGCTTTTTGTACAAGTGCGGAGTCTGCACTTTGCACTTCTTCTTGTTGTTGTAACAATGGTGTTTGTATTTTCCTATTCTTGGCCGATATTGTGCGGGCGTGGCCCCCGCTGTTTGATGTTGTGCATGAAAAATATTATAATTAATAAAACTATTGAAATTTTAATTGTACATTCACTTGTCTACTTATCTATATTTTGTACATTGTTACCTTTTCATGCCACTTTTTTTTTATTCGTCGTTGTTTTATTTAATCCCGTATTTACTGCCAAAATTCTTTGTTTGGAGTAACAAAACTATGAAGTATTTGCTTCTTCGGTTGAGTGTTGGTGTGTGTGCCCCCTAGTTCATAGGACTGTTTACTTCGAACACTTGGTAGGAGATTGGGTGCCCCTGGTAGCCTTCGAGATGCCTACATTCAGGTCTATACTATAACTCCTGTCTTTGGGAATTTCTGGCTTAAGATATTTGTGAAGCTTTTTAGCGGCTTCATGACGAGTAATTTACGCACTCAAGTGATTTATGTACTTAATTGACTTACGTACCTATGTGATCGGCGATGCCGGAGCAACGCTGATTACTTGTTGAGTAATTTTGTCGCGATGCTGACATTCAAGCTATCGCACACAAACATCGCCCTTTGGAGTGCTATTTTCTTGGCTCCGGGGGCGGTACATGATTTTTGCAATATGAGAGTTCCTCGTTTTTGGATGCAATTTTTCTGATCCAAGTAATAGCGTACGGCTTACGAAATGTGCATAGTGGGACCGAGGCTTGCATGGTCGCATTTCTGCGATCTAAGAAGCGATGCGCGGCTTAGGTTATTAAGTTTTCTTGGATGTGATACCACAATCCAAGAGGCGGTGCATGGCTTACGAAATACGTAGCTTTGGTTGGTGGAACATCCCCTATCTTGAGGCCCGAAGCTAAGCGCTACAGATGCTGCAGACATCCATAGTATTAATTTCGGGTGAGAATATATGGTAATGTTAATGGTACCCATAATATCAGAAGCATTTGAATATGAAATAAAAATAACACAGATTAAAACAAGTTTTTTTTATTACATTTCAAAGCAATATTTCATATTCAAATTACATAATCCCATAGTCGATTCCCGGGTATTGGTCAAATATAATTATTACAAAATATGCCAAAAGAGACATATAAAGATGCCCTTGGATGATCAGAGTACTAAATAAACATATCAGTCTTAATACATCACAGCAGAAATAAAAATAACAACTCCTAAATAGCTACTTTGCCTCCTGCATGTCTTTGGAAGCTTTATTCGTCCACCTACTAAACATGTAAAACCCTAAGTCTCAATCTACTCAAATTAATTTTGAGCACCCGAGAGTTTAAGGGGAAAACAAAAACTTCGAGTCAGACATAAAACCTGTTGTGAATAATACTATTACATCTCGGTTTACTGATATTGAGTGAGACCACGCTGCTTAGCAGAATGGGTTTCTCCTTACTAATATCCCTTTAAAACACATCTTTTGCAAATCAGAATCCTGCAACCAAACTGAATGAAATAATAATAGCAATATCATATATGCTCATAAATAAGGTTATAAATGGACTATCTGTCCGAACAATATAGTTTTGTTTGGCTAACTACTAACCATTCGCTGACTCGGGCCTACCAGACAAAATAAATAATCTAATATCTGTTAAACAAACTTCTGGGCGGGCCTCCAGACAAAATAAATAATCTAATATCTGTTAAACTTACTTCTCCCAAGGTCACCTAATCCTAATGGTTTTGCGGGCTCACCAATAACCTATCCTCCTTTACTGTATATATTCCTTTCTGTGTGTAACATCATTTAAGTCTTACCTGTGACTAAACCCTACACATTGGAATTTTGGACTAAATTAGCTAAGGGCTATAGCTAATGTATAGGGCGAGACCCCATACCAGTCCCATCTGGTATTCAAATATCCGAGTCACTTACTTAGGGTTAACTACCCATCAAATTTTCCTTGAAAACCTTTCAAATTGATTTAACCCTTTAAATCATACTTAAATAAGAAAAACATACTATTTTCTTTACTTAAATCTCTTTGCCATGATGTATGCTTTACTCAAAACAGTATTGATAAAGACATTCGAAACCTTAGTTTATAAAAGCTCTAAACAATCTCTTTCGAAACCTTTGAAAGTACCCCTTTCGAATCCATTGAAAGTACCTCTTTCAAAACAAGTTAACTACTTTACTTTGAAACCTTAGGCCTTAAGGCCAAAACATACCTTTCGAAACCATTTACATTAGAGCTTTCGAAAACATTGAAAGTGTCCCTTTTGAAAGCTTTATAAAACCTTAGACATCCTCTTTTGAAAACATTACAAACTTGCCTTTCGAAAACATTGGAAACCTTCCATTCAAATACTAAAGGTAAACCTTTCGAAAATATTGGGGAATCACCTCTTCGAAACCTTTATCATATACCTTTCAAAAGGATTATAGTACTATGCTTAAATAAACCTTTCGAAAGCAATGGGTTCAAGTAAAAATATGTGGAAAATAGTTTTGAAACCCTTAAAACCATTCCTTTCAAAACATTTGGGTTTGACTTTCAAAATATAAAAATGGTCTTAAATGAACTAAGTCGAAAGCAACTCTTTTGAAAGCAATTTCCCAAGTAAAAGAAGTGGATGGTGTCGAAACCAACCCCTTCGAAAGCATTGGAGAAGCGTCTTCAAGTTTTAAGACGAAAGGACCCTTTCGAAGGCATTGCTTTGAAAGGTAGAAAGCGGTAGCAGGGTTTTCGACCCCTTCGAAAGCTCATTTATGAAACAAAGGCAGCAAACCCTTTTGAAAGCACTTTTCTTTAAAACACTTGACCAAGTCGAAAGCTATCTCATTCGAATGTAAAGCAAGCACATTTCCTTTAAAAGCAAAACAAGGTCTCGACCCCTTCGAAGGCACGTTTTGACTCTATACCTTTTGCCTATCTCCAATCCACTACGTACCAAACTTTTGATACCACGTGTATTGGTTTCGACTAGGATGGAGGTGGAAGTATGAAGTCGAAAGGTAGCAGCCGAAAGTGGAAAAATAGTAAAACCTTGTAAAATTTATTTTTAACTTTATAAAGTAATTTCTTTCTAGCTAACTTGCTTTGTTTGCCAATATATGATTGGTTGCCAATACTTTTCCAAAACCTTTTCTAAAAATGCTGCTGAATTCAGAGATTAACAATTTAAATCTTTTACAAATTGCACCTTCTCCTTTTACATATAAAACATTTAAATCTGATACCTTAAATAATTTTACATACTTATTAAAACACTTAGGAAAATTCTCCAAAAATTCTCATAAATCACTTTTAATATGTTTTCTAACATATATAAACTTCTAACCCAAAGCTAACATATAATAGTTGCAATTAATTTTAAAACCAATTTAACCATTTTCTCCACTAGAAAATTTATAATAAATCCATGATAATTCAGAAAATTATGAAACTTGAAACCCAAATCTAAAATAATTTTTTTGACCTTATATAAAAAACGCAAGGCATTTGGATGTCATTTGTTAGGTTTTTCAAGTTTATCATTATCACAAAATCCATATGAAATAGAATAATCATCAACAAGCATATATATATATATATTCATTTAAACAATCAAAACATGGTAAACCATTTGCAAAATAAAATCGAAACTTAACTAGAAACTGAAAATCATAAAAATGAGATGCAATCTATTATTCACCTTAGCTTGATGTTAAGGAGTTGAGGTTTTCTCTTGAATTAAATTGATTAAGCTCATTCCTCTTAATTTTAGCTTATCTTCCTCTTTGCTTTCTCCTAATGGTGGCCGACTTTGATAAATTTTAATTTTGCTTATGAACATGAAAAATGAAAGTGGTATGAGAGTTTGGGGTATAAGAATATAACCTATTCCTATTTTGCCCTTACTTATGTCATTTTAATTCCCCTTAGTTCATTAGTTCATTAGGCACAGCCACCCCATATTATTCAAACCTCAATCCCTAAACCATTTACATTATTTCATTTAACTTACCTAATTAAATGTCCTAAATAATTTTAATCAAAATTAGGGTCGTTTAGACTCCCCTCCTTAAAGAATTTGGTCCTCCAAATTACGATAAGGCACTCATCAAAACCAATACTAAAGGTAAAACTTACCATGAAACAAGTCAGGATATGTATCTCGAATCTTGCCCTTAGTTTCCCAAGTACAATCTCTCTCGTCGTCACTCCATCGGACTTTGACCAATCTGGTTGTCTTGGTCCTTAGCTTCTTCTCATCTCTCGCGGCTATACGAATTGGTTTTCTAACTATAGTCAAATTCGGTTCCACTACTAAGTCATATAACACAGTCGGTGCTATAGTAGTCTCTGGATCTTGAATACGCTTCCTTAGATGATAAACATGAAAAACATTATGGACTTCTGCCAAACTGTGCGGTAACTCTACTCTATATGCGAGTTTCCCGATCCTCTCTATAATAGGAAATGGTCCAACAAATCTCGGTGCCAACTTTCCCGATTTTCCGAATCTGATAACACCTTTCATTGGTGATACCTTGATGAAAACATGATCCCCGACTGAGAACTCTAAGTCTTTCCGTCGCTTATCATCATAGTTCTTCTGCCTAGACTGAGCTTCCTTCATTCTAGCTCGAGTTAACTCAATCTTTTCTGCAGCTTCCCTAACTAAATCTGGACCAAGAACTAACCTGTCCCCAGTCTCTAACCAACAAACTGGAGATTTACATGGCCTTCCATACAAAACTTCAAACTTTGTCATCCCTATGCTAGTCTAATAACCGTTGTTATATGAAAACTCGACCAAGTGTAGATGGTCTTCCCATGATCCTCCAAAACCTAGTACGCAAGCTCGTAACAAATCTTCTAAGACTTTGTTAACTCTTTTCGTTTTTCCATCTGTCTGCGGATGGTAAGCAGTACTCATCTTGAGCTTGGCACCCAAAGTCTCCTGTAGGTTCTTCCAGAACTCGCTAGTGAATAAGGAATCTCTATCGATTACTATACTACTAGGAATTCCACGAAGTCTAACTATATTCTTCATAAATAACTTAGCCAAAACAGGTGCCATTCTGGTTGACATGACTGGAATGAAATGGGCACTCTTGGTCAACCTGTCCACAATAACCCATATACTTTCATTTTCTTTATTTGACCTAGGCAATTCGTCTATAAAATCCATTGAGATAGAATCCCATTTCCATACTGGAACATCTAAAGGCTAAAGTAACCTACTTGGTTTCTGATGTTCAGCTTTTACCTGTTGGCAGTTCAAACACTGTTTCACACATAAGCTTACATCTCTCTTCATACCTTCCCAGAAGAAACTTCTTTTCATATCCTGGTACATCTTAGTTCCTCTTGGATGAATGGTGAACTTTGAACGATGGCATTCTTCAAGCACTTCCTTCCTAATGTTTCCCACATTCGGAACACAGAGTCGTCCTTTCTTTTGCAACCACATATTCTGGTCAAGGCTGAAATCTTTCAAGTCATCGCTCTCTATTACATTTCTTAACTTCCTGATCCACTCAACTAATAATGGATCCTCTCATTGTCTTGAAGCAATCTTTTCGTTCATTACTGGTGGAGCTTCTAAACATGAAAACATAGCAGTTTCCTTACTAGAACTACTCTTAGATCTCCATTGTACTCTGCATGTAGTCAACGCCTTTAAATCTTTCCACTCAGCTATCATAGCCAACACTGCATTCTGATGTTTTCTGCTGAGTGCATCTGCACCTTGTTGCCTTTTCCTAGTGTGTACACAATACCAAAGCCATAAACAGCTAAAAACTCTAACCACCTCTGTTGTCTCATATTCAACTCCTTTCGAGAGAATAAATACCTCAGAGACTTATGATCCGTATTTAACTCGAATCTTTCTCCCAATAGGTAATGTCTCCACACCTTCAATGCAAAAATTACCGCAGCTAACTCTAAATCATGCATTGGATATCTACACTCATGCGGTCTAAGCTGTCGAGATGCATAGACAATCACTTTACCTCTTTGCATTAACACAGCTCCTAATCATGTTCCACATGAATCCATGTACACCACTAAGTACTGATTCCCTTTTGGAACAACTAACAAAGGTGCATTAGTCAATAAGAATTGCAGCTTCAGGAATGGCTCCTCACACTTATCAGTCCAAACAAGCCACATCTTTCCCCGTTAGCTTAGTCATCGGTGCCGCTATCCGTGAAAATTCCTTAATAAATCTCCGATAATACCTGGTTAATCCAAGAAAACTCTTTATCTCAGTCATTGTCTCGGGTCTATTCCAACTATTCATTGCCTCAATCTTCTTTGGATCTACTGACAACCCTTTCTCTTAGACTACATGACCAAGAAACTTCACTTCATTCTTCCGGAAATGACATTTTGAAATTTTCGCCTTCAGCTGATGCTACCTCAACGTCTCAAGCACCACTCTAAGATGAACTTCATGCTCACTTTCATCTTTATAGTATATCAAAATATCATCTATAAATACTAACACGAACCTATCCAAGTGCTCTCGGAAAATTAGATTCATCAAATCTATAAAGAATGCTAGCGCATTAGTTATTCCGAACGGCATTACTAACCATTCGTATGATCCATATCTGGTTCTAAACACCATCAAAGGAATATTATCCTTTGCCACTCTAAGCTGATGGAATATTGTCGCCAAATCCAACTTTGAAAATACTTTTGCTCCACTCAACTGGTCGTACAAATCGTCAATTCTAGGTAACGGATATCGATTCTTTATATTCTCCTCATTCAAATTAAGATAATCGATACATAATCTTAACGATCCGTCCGACTTCTTGTCAAACACTACGGCTGCTCCCCAAGATGAACTAATTGGTCTAATAAAATTCTTACTTTCCAAATCCACCAACTGCACCTTTAACTCCCTCATCTCGATAGGTGTCATTTTGCTTGGCGATCTACTCACTGGTTCTGCCTCGAGTACCAAGTCTATCCGAAACTCAATGGCTCATTTCGCTGGTAGTCCTACTATAGGTTCAAAGACATCTACGAATTCTCTAACAACGAAAACTCGATCCAACTCGTCTTCTACCTCCATAGCACCCAAGAAAGCATTAACCACAAAACCAGGGTTTTCTGTGGAGTATATTATCTGATCACTACAGTCAGGGTGTCTAAGTGATATTTTCTTATCAAGGCAAAATATTATAGCATCGTATTTACTTAACCAATCTGTATCGACCCAGAATTTGGCCACTCTAAAATATACTATTTAAAGTGATTTTGGATATAAAATAGGTAAGGTTATATGATTCAAACAAAATTAGATAGGATTTGGAAAGAGAAGTATACACAAAATAGTAACATTTGCCTATATCGTCAAAAGTGACAAAATGCTGATTTCAGAAAAGTAAGTGTAACGACCCGTAAATTTAACTGGTTTTAATAACGTTATTAATTGAAATTTTAAACGATAAAATTTTGAAATATAAATTTGATATTTGGAATGCGTCTAGTTAAACATAGCAACTGGTAAATTTTCGTCCAAAAATATGAAAGTTTATTTCACGCGTAAATTTACTTCAATTTAATCAGTTAAAAAGCGATGAAAATAAAATGTTTTCGAAACCTGAATACTTTTACATAGAAAATTCTAAATCATCTTCTGAGCAAGACGTCATTTTTCGTTTTTCCAAATTCGGACTTCTTTGGCTCCGTTGATCTTATTTTTCTGCGTTTTCTTGCATTTTTCGATAGTAGAAAATTCGAATTTTTATAATTCAATCACACTACTGATATTTTTATACCGTTTCGATCGTCTCGTCGTGCTGATCTCCATAATATATTCATATGTATGTAACGATGTCCGGTTCACGGTGAAACTGACGATCGGTAGCCGTACGGATAATCGTTTCAGCCTTTTGTTTACCGGTGCATTTCCATTTTCCAACGTGTGTTAACACAACAGCCAATAGTTATAAATATTTACTGACTTCAAACTTGAGGCTTTTGCTATTACCTAGGTGTCGATACATTATTGCCCGGTTCAATATTTTCTTATTCAATTCGTTCATTTATTTTTGTTCGATCCCTTCCTTTTACCTTCATCTTTCCCCTTCCAAATTTTTTTTTCTAAATTGCCTGCTCATTCTTCATCGTTTCGCACCTTCCCCTCCATGCCTCACCTTCTCTCCTGACTTTTGAACAGCCTACTCACCACGCTAGAAGCCGACCCTACACCAGCCATGGCCGCTGCCATGCGGACACGCCAACCCAAGCCCGACAACCCACGTTAACCTCTTCAATAGAGAAACCCACCGTCTCGTCCCCATCTTTGCCCTTTCAATATCTCACTAGCAGCTCCAAGTCCCTCCGCAACCCAAAGCATCCGTGCCTTAGCAGCTTTCGACTTTCTTCCCCGACAACTCACTTCCTCCCCTCCGCCTAACGCCCCTAGCCACCACTCTATAGAGCGGAAGTCACATCACGTCCACCTTGCCACAGAGCAGCCTCCGACCTTCACAGTCCATTGCAAACCCACATCGGCCTTTGCCTCCCCTCCGCAAGCACCTCTCTCCACCTCCATCATTGCCTCGGCACCTCCACCCAAACTCAGTAGCCTCACCGAGTGCCGAACCCCTAGCCGCCATTCCACTTTGTGCCTCCGCTTCCCCGCCTACTCAGCCCACCTAGGCCGAAGCCTACCCACGCAGCCCCACTTCCTCCCTCCGCTAGCTGTGCACCTCTCCTCTATTTTAGGTAAGCAAGATCTTTTATGTTTTATATATATAAAGTTACATAAGTGTTATTTTATATTATGTATATAAGTGCTTATATGTTTAAATGCATAGCTTAGGTAAATTTTAGTTTATAACCTGTTAGTGTTTACAATATAGGTAAGTTATATAATTTTTTATATGGCGTATATTATATTTTTGAAACCGGGTTTTGTAAATAAGTTATATTCAATCGGTATATCAATATAGTATACGTAGATTTATATAAATTATGTTATAAAATATTTGCCTATCTTTTGTTTATCTAAATCCTAACTTTATATAGGTGGTATGTATAATAAGTGCTACTGAATATATTTATATATATTTAGTTTTAAAGAGGTATGGGTATGATGGGTTTGTTGCATGCAGTATGGGTATATGCTAGCTGGTATGTTGTATATGTTTTGTTGAAAAAGTATATTGGTTTATAGCTTGAAGTTTTGGGTTTGATGTTATTTTATATACATTGTTTTGGAGATATATTCTATGATATAGTATATATATTAGTTTGTGTGTTGTCAGTGGGTTAGTTGGATCATACGACAGTTATGTATTTTACGTAACTCTGTATACATTTTTATTTTAAGTACTTTAATATATTACATAGGTATATTGCTGTTTATATGTTAGCTCGTAGATATATATACGCATCTGACTTGTATATTAACTTGTAGTTGTGTTATGTTTAAGTTAGAAAAATCTGACTGTTAAGGTTGTGTTGAAAACTATATATATGTATAAATTTAATATTGATTTAAAATGTTTACGTGTCTTAATTTAAATATTGATTTATTTTATTTTATTTTTTTCTACATGATGATATTTTATTTTAATATGTGTTTTATATTTAATATCAGTTTCAAACTATATGAAGATTTTATTTAAATATCTGTCATAAATTTAAATATTGATTGTAGAGAAATTTAAATAACGAATATATATATCTTCTGTCCATATATCTAGCTGATTCTGATTCATTTCATCCTTTTCCCATCTATCAGCTTTGTCCGTCGTGCCCTTTGCTTCATCGAATTATATCCAGCTGGCTTTGCTTTGGAAACGGTGCTGGCATTACGTAACTCAATTATTTTGACTATCTCTCTAGCCTCGAAAGGTGAGCAATCACTCACGATTAATGTTCTTTTATTTATTAAATCTGATTTCAATTGAAACGAAAATTGAAATATGCTACTGTTATTTATGCTATTAACTGAACTAGTTCACCTGTGACATCTGACACCATTATCTGTTGATTATACGATGATAATCCCGTTTTGTTGATAAGTGATTGATTGTTTGTTGTTTATATTGGAGGTTAAATTGTAATATATAAAGTGATAAATAGTATGCAATTGAATTTGACGAAGGATAGTTAAAATTTTGAATCGACATATGTGTTGAATTTGATTTGTTAAATTTGTATATTATGACCCCTTGAATGTTTAATTATTTGACATGTAGAAAAATAGTCAATTACCCTTGAACCATTTGAATTTATGTTGTATTAATTGATGAAGTATGAAATTGAATAATTGATGTCAAGTGTAGAATTGCATAGAATAATTAGTATAATAATCTTTAATCTACATGAAATGATAGTGTAGATTCTAGAAATAATTATATTAATTTGCACAAACAACAATGTGAATTAATACGGTTTTTTTGGGATTATTTGAATTGATTATTGGATTGTTATTGATTGTTATTATTGCTTGTTTATTTACTTTGACACCATCCCAGTTATCACACTACAAGTTCCCTTTGCTATGCTTTGATTTTTTTTAAATTGAATTGGAATCAGGTTGAAATGATAAATACCCAAATTAAACTTTGACCAAGGATAGAAAGTTAAAAAAACACCGATTGGTCAAATAATTTGATTTAAAATAAAATAAAGACTTCATTCGAATAAACAATAAGGTTTTGTAATGAAGTTGGAATTTGAATCTTAATGAAAGGAAATGTTAATATTTAATAATCCGAAACAAAATATTAACATAGTAGTTGTTGAAAGAATGTTGTTTTAAGTTTGAAATTATTTAATAATTAAATAAAATTGAATTCTTTGATAAATAAAATTGAACTTCTTGAATAAGTGAAATTAAGTTTCTTTATTAATTGAGTTTTGAAATTTGTAACTAAGTAAATAAATAAGTGAAATTGAATTTCTTTAATAAGAAATAGAATGTGATTTATTGAAATCAATGTAAGACTTGTAATTGAAAGAATTGATTTGACGAATTTAATTTAATTCAAATTTGTAAGTTTTGATATAATGGAGTTGAACTTAAGTAACTGATTTAATGAATTGGAAATTAAATAGAAATTGTTTTGAAGGATAAATTTACTTAACGAAAATTTAATGAAATCGATCAATGAAATTAAATTGATTTGAATGTTAAATTAAACTAATGATTTCGGAATGAAACTTATCTTCGAACTTGAATCAATATTTGAATTGTTTTAAATAGAAATAGAAATTGTATTATAAGTTTTGAAATGGTAATTTGGAAATTTTGAAACGTGAATTTGGAAATTGATGTAGAAAGACAAATGAAATGTTGGTTTACAAACTCTGATTAAATTTGTAATTGATTTGGTTTTGAAATTTATTAAACGACCAATCGGTGTAATAATTACGAAGGTTATTAAAGAGACCGGAATCGATTAGGGTCATACTCACTGTCTAAACCGAAAACCACTTTAATAACTATACGCAGAGTTGTGATCCAGAATGAAGTGGTTGGAATAATGTACGTGATGACTGAAGAAAGAGAACGATAATGGATAGCCTTGACACTTGTGTCAAATTGGAAATGACTAAAGCAGGAGCCGTGCCGGGCCAAATGGGGGTTAGCTACCTCGAGCGAACACACTTCTTCGAAAACTACTCATTACTTGTTGTTGAATGGTGCCCCCTTGATTTGGGAGTGTTGTTTCGCGGTGTTGCGATCGCTGCGGCGATGCGTTCTCACCAGTCCGGATCAAGCAAACGGTAGTTTCACTACCTTGGGTATTGCCTCATGTGCCTTGTCATACTTGTATCCCTGTATACGCGACCACTACGATTTGTTTTGCGTTATATCTATGGAGTACTCCCTAATATCCCACTAGTTTACGGTGGAGTTTACAGTGCTGTATAGGCTATAACGCTTATATAAAATGTGTTAAGGGGGATAATGGTAACGCCTTAACACTATTTTGATATTTTATATTACTGATAGGCATTATCTACTTATCGTACACTACTACATAGTAGATAGTTTAACGGATCCTTAAAGGATGGTTATTCCAAACATCCTTTGAGTTACTTGTATTTCAGTTGCTATTTCACTTGAGTTGGATTTATTGATATAAGAATGTTAATCCTGACTCGAGTGTTTTGTGTTTTGCTTTACGCTCGGGTCAGACTGAGTGTACCAGTATTCGAGACTCATCTTTGGAGTTGGAGCTTCGCTTGGAGATCCAGCTATCTATCCAGCTTTCAGATATTCAGTTGATTCCAATGATGTATTCTGTTAGTATATTTGACTATTGTATTCGAGACATATGTTGTACCTTATTTAACTCTAATATGTATATAGTAGCTTCATTAACTACTATCTTTTGCTTCCGCTGCATTTATTACTCTGTGTATGTGATCTGTGATTATTTTATTTACTGTATATGTTCAGTTTTGCCAAATTCAAATTAACAATTCGGTATTTTGAATTATTCAAGTCCGACATGTGTGTCTGCCTATGCACTTGGCGGGTGCAGCATGATAGGGGGTTCTCGCATTTGGTTTGGTAGCGAGCGGATGACTCTTACTCCTACATGTCCCTACGGGGTTGGTGAAGTCGAGAGGCTGGCCGTAAAGGCAGAACACAGGTACCATTGTATGCTACGGTGGGCGTTACCCCACTGACGCGGTCCGTTACAGTTGGTATCAGAGCTTTGGTAGCTATAGGCAAAACTTAGCATATAGGGTAAATGTATTTACAGAATCACTCTCATTCGAGTTTCAATCTCTTCCTTTTGACTCGATTCCTTTGAATTTTGGAACGTTCCCTACGGTTCCAAATTTCATTCGTGTCCCTCACTATTCGTCTTCTTTCAATTCTGGAGCATCCCATAAGTCCACTTTGAATGATCTTTATAATGGATCGGCGGTCTCGCCAATCTTCGATATTTTGTAAATGGGTGAAACTCTTTTACAATTGGCATCGATTCACTGGAGATTTCTATATCCTCGGTTTAGATGCTACTATCTCTTGTATGCCCTGATTATATCTTTGGTGATCGAATATCGATTTACCTCATAATTCTGCATTAGTCTTATTCGTGAAGTCACGGTCAATCCGGTTAAGGTTGCCCGTAAATTAAATAAGCTTACCCATCTCCCGATTCTGTTATTTAATCATCTTATCTTTTCATTCGAATTTGTCTTCGAATCAGAATTCTCTTTGATTTGAGTCCATCAAATTTGAATCTCTATCCTTGCTTTGAATCCATTCTTGTATCGTCGAGCGAGGAAGTGTATTTGTAAATTTATATTAAAAATGTTTTATATATTGTGTTGTTTGAGTTGTTGATGTTGATTTGGGTTTTCGATCGATTCGTCTGATCAACGCTATCGATGGGAATTCCAAAACAATTGAACAGAGCAAACTGACACAATAGTATTTTCAAAATTTGGTAAATAAATAATCTTGTATGATTATATGATATATAAATATAAGTTTTCCGAAATTAAATTGTTAATGAATTTGTTGTCAGAAATAATAATATTTGATTTACATTTATTGTTTTGTAAACCATTGATTATTGCATAATATAAATAAATGAATTTATGAAACTTGGTTATAATTTGATTTGGGATTTGAAAGGAATTTAAATAAAGAATTTGAGAATTTAATTTCTGGTGATTTCAAACTTTGATTTGAAAGTTTTAAAGTATATAGTATTTAAAATATTTTCGAATATAAATCGTTTTCAAAGAATTTTAAAATGTTGAAACCAGTGCTCTTCTCTTTGTCGTTGGAAAATAATTTCGGTGATGGCGGCCGCATTATCGACATTCATTTTTGAATTTCGAAGTGGAGAGACTATTCTGTAGCTTTGCTACGGTTTTGTTTTTAAAAAAAATATTTTGATTTGAATTTCTTCAGTATTATTTGATTTATATATATTTAGGTATCTTATTTTAAAATTTTAATTTGATTTGATATAAATATATAGATATATCTCTAAATTGTTTGAAGTAAATCGGAGATTTACATTCTTAAATTTTAGGTTAAAGATGATTTCAATTATAAACTGAAGTCAAAATTCTTGGATAAATATTTAACTTGAAATAAATGGATTGTAAAAAAAATTTATTTGTATAATACTCAATTTCATTTCAATATAACTTACCTAAATTATTCAGAAGTTAAAATGTAATTGGATAATGTACAATAAAAAAATGTCTTTATAAATAAAATTTGAGTGTTTATAATAAAATGTCTTTACATTAAATTTTGATTATAAAGATGTTAATACAGTTAGATAGGATAATAAGTAATTGAATAATAGATGTGACAAATAAATTTCTTTTGAAAGAATTAATAAATTGAAATTTGATCAACTTCTGAAAATACCTTGAATTTAAAAGCAATTAGTGAATATAAATTAATTTAAATCGAAACTTTTATGGTTTAAATTAATTTATATGGGTTAAATATATGTGATAAGATATATTAAGTAGAATAAATTTAACAATAATTTGGAATAAAGAAGAATTTAAATTGTTGAAAAAAAATATGATTATAATAAAAGACTATTCAAATTTACGGTTTTAAAAATTGTAAATTGAAGATAATTGGATAATAAGATAATGAATTTAGAAATAGTTGAGATTGATTTTAGTGAAATCAAATGGATTAAATCAATTAATGAATATCAATTAATTTAAATTTGAATTTATATGGTTTAAATTAATTGTTATTTTGTATTTCAAATCTGTTTTTCTTTCTGGTTGTTCTATTCTCCTACCTCGTTCCTTTTCGGGGACGAAAAGTTTTGAGTGGGGGAGAGTGTAACGACCCGTAAATTTAACTGGTTTTAATAACGTTATTAATTGAAATTTTGCAAAATTTTAAACGATAAAATTTTGAAATATAAATTTGATATTTGGAATGCGTCTAGTTAAACAAAGCAACTGGTAAATTTTCGTCCGAAAATATGAAAGTTTATTTCGCACGTAAATTTACTTCAATTTAATCAGTTAAAAAGCGATGAAAATAAAATGTTTTCGAAACCTGAATACTTTTGCATAGAAAATTCTAAATCATCTTCTGAGCAAGACGTCATTTTTCGTTTTTCCAAATTCGGACTTCTTTGGCTCCATCGATCTTATTTTTCTGCGTTTTCTTGCATTTTTCGATAGTAGAAAATTCGAATTTTTATAATTCAATCACACTGCTGATATTTTTATACCATTTCGATCGTCTCGTCATGCTGATCTCCATAATATATTCATATGTGTGTAACGGTGTCCGGTTCACGGTGAAACTGACGATCGGTAGCCGTACGGATAATCGTTTCAGCCTTTTGTTTACCGGTGCTTTTCCATTTTCCAACGTGTGTTAACTCAACAGCCACTAGTTATAAATATTTACTGACTTTAAACTGAAGGCTTTTGCTATTACCTAGGTGTCGATACATTATTGCCCGGTTCAATATTTTCTTATTCAATTCGTTCATTTATTTTTGTTCGATCCCTTCCTTTTACCTTCATCTTTCCCCTTCCAAATTTTTTTTTCTAAATTGCCTGCTCATTCTTCATCGTTTCGCATCTTCCCCTCCACGCCTCACCTTCTCTCCCGACTTTTGAACAGCCTACCCACCACGCTAGAAGCCGACCCCACACCAGCCATGGCTGCTGCCATGCGGACACGCCAACCCAAGCCCGACAACCCACGTTAACCTCTTCAACAGAGAAACCCACTGTCTCGTCCCCATCTCTGCCCTTTCACTCTCTCACTAGCAGCTCCAAGTCCCTCCGCAACCCAAAGCATCCGCGCCTTAGCAGCTTTCGACTTTCTTCCCCGACAGCTCACTTCCTCCCCTCCGCCTAGCGCCCCTAGCCACCACTCTATAGAGCGGAAGTCACATCACGTCCACCTTGCCACAGGGCAGCCTCCGACCTTCACATTCCATTGCAAACCAACGTCGGCCTTTGCCTCCCCTCTGCAAGCACCTCTCTCCACCTCCATCATTGCCTCGGCACCTCCACCCAAACTCAGTAGCCACACCGAGTGCTGAACCCTTAGCCGCCATTCCACTCTGTGCCTCCGCTTCCCCGCCCGCTCAGCCCACCTAGGCCGAAGCCTACCCACGCAGCCCCACTTCCTCCCTCCGCTAGCCATGCACCTCTCCTCTATTTTAGGTAAGAAAGATCTTTTACGTTTTATATATATAAAGTTACATAAGTGTTATTTTATATTATGTATATAAGTGCTGATATGTTTAAATGCATAGCTTAGGTAAATTTTAGTTTATAACCTGTTAGTGTTTACAATATAGGTAAGTTATATAATTGTTTATATGGCGTATATTATATTTTTGAAACCGGGTTTTGTAAATAAGTTATATTCAATCGGTATATCAATATAGTATACGTAGATTTATATAAATTATGTTATAAAATCTTTGCCTATCTTTTGTTTATCTAAATCCTAACTTTATATAGGTGGTACGTATAATAAGTGCTACTGAATATATTTTTATATATTTAGTTTTAAAGAGGTATGGGTATGATGTGTTTGTGGCATGCAGTATAGGTATATGCTAGCTGGTATGTTGTATATATTTTGTTGAAAAAGTATATTGGTTTATAGCTTGAAGTTTTGGGTTTGATGTTATTTTATATACACTATTTTGGAGATATATTCTATGATATAGTATATATCTTAGTTTGTGTGTTGTCAGTGGTTAGTTGGATCATATGACAATTATGTTTTTTACGTAAGTCTGTATACATTTTTATTTTAAGTACTTTAATATATTACATAGGTATATTGATGTCTATATGTTAGCTTGTAGATATATATACGCATCTGACTTGTATATTAACTTGTAGTTATGTTATGTTTAAGTTAGAAAAATCTGACTGTTAAGGTTGTGTTGAAAACTATATATATATGTATAAATTTAATATTGATTTAAAATGTTTACGTGTCTTAATTTAAATATTGATTTATTTTATTTTATTTTTTTCTACATAATGATATTTTATTTTAATATGTGTTTTAAATTTAATATCAGTTTCAAACTATATGAAGATTTTATTTAAATATCTGTCATAAATTTAAATATTGATTGTAGAGAAATTTAAATCACGAACATATATATCTTCTGTCCATATATCTAGCTGATTCTGATTCATTTCATCCTTTTCCCATCTATCAGCTTTGTCCGTCGTGCCCTTTGCTTCATCGAATTATATCCAGCTGGCTTCGCTTTGGAAACCGTGCTGGCATTGCGTAACTCAATTATTTTGACTATCTCTCTAGCCTCGAAAGGTGAGCAATCACTCATGATTAATGTTCTTTTATTTATTAAATCTGATTTCAATTGAAACGAAAATTGAAATATGCTACTTTTATTTATGCTAATAACTGTACCAGTTCACCTGTGACATCTAACACCATTATCTGTTGATTATACGATGATAATCCCAATTGTTGATAAGTGATTGATTGTTTGTTGTTTATATTGGAGGTTAAATTGTAATGTATAAAGTGATAAATCGTATGCAATTGAATTTGATGAAGGATAGTTAAAAATTTGAATCGACATATGTGTTGAATTTGATTTGTTAAATTTGTATAATATGACCCCTTGAATGTTTAATTATTTGACACATAGAAAAATAGTCAATTACCCTTGAACCATTTGAATTTATGTTGTATTAATTAATGAAGTATGAAATTAAATAATTGATGTCAAGTGTAGAATTGCATAGAATAATTAGTATAATAATCTTTAATCTACATGAAATGATAGTGTAGATTCTAGAAATAATTATATTAATTTGCACAAACAACAATGTGAATTAATACGGTTATTTCAGGATTATTTGAATTGATTATTGGATTGTTATTGATTGTTATTATTGCTTGTTTATTTACTTTGACACCATCCCAGTTATCACACTGCAAGTTCCCTTTGCTATGCTTTGATTTTTTTTAAATTGAATTGGAATCGGGTTGAAATGATAAATACCCATATTAAACTTTGACCTAGGATAGAAAATTAAATAAAAACCGATTGGTCAAATAATTTGATTTAAAATAAAATAAAGATTTTATTCGAATAAACAATAAGGTTTTGAAATGAAGTTGGAATTGGAATTTTAATGAAAGGAAATGTTAATATTTAATAATCCGAAACAAAATATTAACATAGTAGTTGTTGAAAGAATGTTGTTTTAAGTTTGAAATTATTTAATAATTAAGTTTTGAAATTATTTAATAATTAAATAAAATTGAATTCTTTGATAAATAAAATTGAACTTCTTGAATAAGTGAAATTAAGTTTCTTTATTAATTGAGTTTTGAAATTTGTAACTAAGTAAATAAATAAGTGAAATTGAATTTCTTTAACAAGAAATAGAATGTGATTTATTGAAATCAATGTAAGACTTGTAATTGAAAGAATTGATTTGACGAATTTAATTTAATTCAAATTTGTAAGTTTTGATATAATGGAGTTGAACTTAAGTAATTGATTTAATGAATTGGAAATTAAATAGAAATTGTTTTGAAGGATAAATTTACTTAACGAAAATTTAATGAAATCGATCAATGAAATTAAATTGATTTGAATGTTGAATTAAATTAATGATTTCGGAATGAAACTTATCTTCGAACTTGAATCAATATTTGAATTGTTTTAAATAGAAATTGAAATTGTATTATAAGTTTTGAAATGGTAATTTGGAAATTTTGAAACGTGAATTTGGAAATTGATGTAGAAAGACAAATGAAATGTTGGTTTACAAACTCTGATTGAAATTGTAATTGATTTGGTTTTGAAATTTATTAAACGACCAATCGGTGTAATAATTACGAAGGTTATTAAAGAGACCGAAATCGGTTAGGGACATACTCACTGTCTAAACCGAAAACCACTTTAATAACTATACGCGGAGTTGTGATCCAGAATGAAGTGGTTGGAATGATGTACGTGATGACTGAAGAAAGAGAATGATAATGGATAGCCTTGACACTTGTGTCAAATTGGAAATGACTAAAACAGGATCCGTGCCGGGCCAAATGGGGGTTAGCTACCTCGAGCGAACACACTTCTTCGAAAACTACTCATTACTTGTTGTCGATTAGTGCACCCTTGATTGGGGAGTGTTGTTTCGCGGTGTTGCGATCGCTGCGGCGATGCGTTCTCACCAGTCCGGATCAGGCAAACGGTAGTTTCACTACCTTGGGTATTGCCTCATGTGCCTTGTCATACTTGTATCCCTGTATACGCGACCACTACGATTTGTTTTGCGTTATACCTATGGAGTACTCCCTGATATCCCACTAGTTTACGGTGGAGTTTACAGTGCTGTATAGGCTATAACGCTTATATAAAATGTGTTAAGGGGGATAATGGTAACGCCTTAACACTATTTTGATATTTTATATTACTGATAGGCGTTATCTACTTATCGTACACTATTACATAGTAGATAGCTTAACGGATCCTTAAAGGATGGTTATTCCAAACATCCTTTGAGTTACTTGTATTTCAGTTGCTATTTCACTTGAGTTGGATTTATTGATATAAGAATGTTAATCCTGACTCGAGTGTTTTGTGTTTTGCTTTACGCTCGGGTCAGACTGAGTGTACCAGTATTCGAGACTCACCTTTGGAGTTGGAGCTTCGCTTGGAGATCCAACTATCTATCCAGCTTTCAGATATTCAGTTGATTCCAGTGATGTATTCTGTTAGTATATTTGACTATTGTATTCGAGACATCTGTTGTACCTTATTTAACTCTGATATGTATATAGTAGCTTCATGAACTACTATCTTTTGCTTTCACTGCATTTATTACTCTGTGTATGTGATCTGTGATTATTTTATTTACTGTATATGTTCAGTTTTGCCAAATTTAAATTAACAATTCGGTATTTTGAATTATTCAAGTCCGACATGTGCGGATGCGAATGGTCCAAAATACTGGGTCATTACAGTAAGTTTCAATGGATAAATAAATTATTTTTAAATAGCAATATAAAAATTTAATTTTAAATTTGGTTTACATAAATAAATAGTTTAACTAAAACATCAAAATGTGACCGTAAAACATTTTGTCGAAAATCAACGTTTTGTCGATTAAAAGTTATCGCAACATTGTCGCACCTTTATTTTCTTATATAGGAACATATATTCAAATATTATAAGTATTAATTAATTCACTAATCATGTTTACTTTTACTATACATACTTATAAACTTCTAGAAAACAATTAAGAAAAAGTAAGCACAAAAAGACACACATGTCATTTCAAAGCAAAAGGTAAACATCAAATCAAACCAAACATAATTATTATATTCTTTACTTACTAATTAAGTGAAAATGACATAAAGAAATGATATAAAATGTGATGTTAAGTGTTGAAAAAATAAGATTGCTTAAAAGGTAAGTAAAGGGTATTTCGGTCTTTTTATAAAATATTATTTTAATCCAAAACTTTTTTTATAATAAGCATCCACTTTCTCAATTTTTCACTTCTTCTTCTTCCTTTTTCAAGCTTTTCTTCCACTCTCTAATTCCTTCGTCTTCTCTCTTTCCTTACTAACTTTTTCAAAACCATATCAAACAAAGTCAAAACACCACCAAACTTTGCCAAAGACCTCAGAATACCATTAAAACATGGTTTAGCATCTAAAAAGTGAAGAAACGATGGAGGAAGAGGGAGATCAAGAGGAGGCCGAACCTTTGGAGGAGGGAGGAGCAAGTCGTGAAGCTTCGGAGCGAGAAAAAGAGAAGGAAGTGCTGTCGGAATCGATTCGAGGATCTACATGAAAAAAATATGGTGAAGTGTTGGATTAAAAAGAATGTTGGTAGGAAGTTAATCTTTTGGTAAAAGGTGAGTACTCATATTTTAAAGTTACTAATTTATAAAAATATTTCAAGTTAATAACATGAATGTTTGGTATATGTTGGATGATTAAATGTTTGATAACTTGGTTGATATTATGGTTGATTATATGTTTGTGATATGGTTGATAACTTTTTTGGTAAATGATAAGAGAAATGATTAGAAATTAACCGTAGTTAATTTAATAAGAATTTAAACACATACAAATGTGTGTATGGAAATTATTTAGCCTCTTAGTGAATTCAAAATATCTAAAAAATTGGAAATGATATTATAATAATAAAATATCATAGTATGAAATGAAATGAAAAAAATGAGTATGAAATGATGAAAATATTGTTTTAAATGAGTTAAAATAGTTTAAATATGGTTTAAAACAAATTTGAAGTGTTTCGAATGAGTTCCGAAGCAATTCACAAGATTGGTCAAAATCGAGCTGGTCGCGTAGCGACAGTTCGTAAATTTCGACCCGTAACTTCAAATTAACGTAGAGAATGATTTATAAGTCGGCTTTCTTTGAAATAAAAATTATTTGGTCCATAATGATAATAGTTTTCCAACGAAGAAAGAAAATCAAGATTTCATTAAGTAGATTTTGAAATATGTCTAAAACAATTTTCTAAAAACATGCGGTTTTGCAGTTTGGAATCCAAAAAGGGATTTCTTTATAAATGATATTTTTAAATGATTAAAAATATGAAATAAATTTGATAAATTTATTAAAATGGTTTAAAAGAGATTTGGAATGGAAAATATATATTTTCAAATATTAAAAAGTTGTTTAAATCAAATAAGCTTATATAGCACTTTCCGCAGCACTTTTATACTGCGAATTCTATAACCTTTTGAATATGAGTTTAAACTTAGATTTTTCCTACAATCAATTATGAATGTTTTTAAAAGAAAAATTAAGAGTTTAAAAGATAATTTGGAATCTTTAGTGTAAATTCCAAAATAAAGCTAATAACCGAGTATGCGGAAACGACTAGTACATTTGTCCCGCTTGTGAGATCTAGGAAGATAAAACAAGGTGTTTAACTAAGGTTAGGGATGGAGCAACCAGTGCACTGAACTTACCTGGCCTATGTTTTCTCTTCTTAGGCGAGGGGTGGAATAGATGAAAGGAAAGCCCGGATGCTCTAAAAGATCATATTTAAGTTTTTCCAAGATAAAAGAAAAGAAAAAAATTCTTTGAATAATAGTTAACCACTTTTCATCTTTTATTCGATGATTAGTATGAAGGAACCGGGATCGGATTTGGGTGATTCCTATCTAAAGAACCGGGATTGGATTTGGGTGATTCCTATCCGAAGATCCCTTCAAACTAATTTTCAAAATAAAATATATTAAAGACAAAGATCATTTGAGACAAAGATCTTCATGATGTAGGATTACTTGCTATTAGTCCCTAGAGGTGAAATTTACCATATTTAAAGTGGTGGTAGTGCTTTATTATGAAAATCTTTGATTTGCAAGAATATGATTTGAAGTTAAGAAAGAAATCTTTGATTAAGATTTAATAAATGATTTGGGAATGTTTTCCCTAAGTTAAAAGTTATAACTTGAATATAAGAAATCTTTGATTAAGATTCAATGAATAATTTGAAAAGGTTTTCCTAAGTAAAAGAGAAAATGATTTGGAATTATTCTAGGATTTAAGAAAGGCTAAAATAAACCAAATGATTTGATAAATGAGGCTTAATGATTCCATATACTCTTGAAAAGAAAATGGAATAAATTGAAAAGAATATATCTAAGAAAGATATTTTATAAAAGATGAAGTAATTGATTCATGATTGATATTCACTTATGAAGTTTACATCTTTTTATCGATAATTGGACTTCGAAGGAACCAGGGTCGGATTTGGGTGATTCCTATCCGAAAACCACTTCGAACCAGTTTACATGTTCGAAGAATGAAGATATTTGAAGACGAAGATATTGGGACGAATAATAATGAGGGGCTGCTTGTTGATTAATTGGGGATAAACTCCCGATTCACTATATTACAGCAGTGGTCTCTTTGTTATGAAAAATCTCAAAACCACAAGAACTTCTCGCCTAGTAATGGCCGAGGAAAGTACCTTCTATTTCGTTCAGTCATAGAATGAACTTGTATGGATGAATGTCTGACATTGCATTTTCTGAGATTACATACATCGGTTTTTAAAAACGTACATCTGTTTGGTGGCGGAGAAGGCAACTTCTCTTAGCTTAACACCCTTCCTTGAGACGTACGAGCTCAAGGGTTGTATTTTTGTGAAAGGCAATTAGTAGTCAATGGAAACGGAGAATGTGGCATTCAAAGTGAAAGAAGATGTGCTATGAGAAAAGGTAATCGTCGCCTCGAGCCTCATCAACCGGAAATGACCGAAACAGGGTTAGATGCGGCAAGGCTAAGTGGGTCATTCCCAATTAGGGTATGATCATCCCCTTCTAGACATATTTCTTCCCACTATGACGTTCGGGATGTAAATTAATGTGGTTTGTATGCTAGAGCGCGCTAGGTTAAAGGTCGGTAACGACCGGGGATGACATATTCGGTACTACCTAGCTAAAGAGGTAGGACAGTCTTGTGTTGGTAGAGGGCAGATGTTCTGTGCCTCGGGACATTCATCTAGAGGTGTACCCATCGGAAGGTAGTCCCTTCATCTAGTCATTTGTATGGAAATCCATTCTCCAATAAGAACTTGTGGTTTTGTTTGTATTGGCGTAATGAATAGCCTCGAAATGCTATATGGTATCCATTTCGGATAAGATTAATAAGTTTATTTGCAAATGTTTTCAAAGAGATGTCATTAGAAATAATATCAAATGTTTTGATATAAAAGTGTTTTAGTTATCATAAGGTAAAAACCCGTCTGTGTTTATGTGTGGACATGGTCTTATGTGATACCCTTCTTTTCAAAGGTTTTGATAACAAAGTCATTTTAAATTTCGAGCATCTCACGCTGGTTTATCAAGCCTGGTCCGGGTATTTTTAATACTCAGGTCAGATCTGAGTAGTTTCAGGTTTAGTTGAAGATGGTGGAGTTTCCAGAGGAGAGCTGGAGATATTCATCTACGTATGGACATATTATATTATCCGTTGTAGTTTGTTGTTTTAGTTTGATGTTTGTCAGCAATTATAAGGATAGAAGTTTATAACTGTCCAGGCTGAATCTAGGTTAGACTCTGATATTGTATTTTAAAATTTTCCGCTCTAAAGATATTTGTTCAATATTATATATTATTCCACTCGTGTGAGATTTTGGTCTGTCTTATTTTCTTTATTACCCTTCATGTTCCGTCTTTTCGTGCAATTTGAGTTGGACATGTGTTTTATTGTCATTTCAAAGGGTATGGAGAAACTGGTCATGACACAATCCATACCCAAAATAATTCTGAACCCTATGAAATAAATACATGTAAATTGCAAGAAAACACATTACCTAACAATTCAAACTCTAAGTGTTCACATCTCATCCCAAGAGTCGCATAACCTCCTATCGGATTTGCAACCCTTATGGAAGTAACTAGGTATAAGAGTTCTAGGTTAAACTTATCTACTAAAGAATGAGATATAAAAGACTGTGATGCACCAGTATCAAATAGAACTCTAATTGATACACCATGAATCAAAATCGTACCTCTCAACATAGTTTTTCCCTTCTCCTCTGATGTTGGTCTCGAGGTAGCTGGCTCTAATGCAAACATCTTGCCTTTTCCATCCTTGGCTAGCTCTTTGCACTGGTGGTTATAGTGTCCGATCTGATCACAGTTGAAAAAACTCATCCCTTTCTTCTAAGCAGCTTTCTTTCTTTTGACTGTCTGCCACTCATGAGCATAGTGTCCTTTCTTATCACACTTAAAACGTACAACTTCTGCCTTCCCTTTCTTAGCCGCTCTACTTTTCCGAGCTCCTTTCTTATGGAAAAACTTCCTCTTCTGACTCTGCCCTCCTTGAGTTTCTTTGACCTTGTTTCTTTCAAGATAAGCAAGCATCTCTTCCTACCTCAAAGCCATCTCAACAACAACATCGCATGGATCTCTAATATGCCACAACGTGGCCTTAGAAAGCTCAGGCTTTAACCCACAAATGAACTTTTCATTCCTCTTGATGACAGTATCAACCGTAGCGTATCCATATCTTGCTAGCTCCTTAAATTTAGTTGCATACTCAAGTACTGTCATATCTCCCTGCACCTACTCAGCAAACTTCCAGAGCAGAGTAGACTTAGCAATCTCCGACATATATCTTTCTTCAAACCTTCTCTTGAACTTATCCCAAGTCATAGCCTCCTCAATGACTCCAATAGTAACATTGTTCCACCAATACAGTGTTGTCCCTTGTAGCTGTCTAGAAGAGGGTCTCCTTTTCTGCTCATCATTGAGCCCTAAATCAGCAAAAATTCTTTTGCAATGAAATAACCAATTCTTTACTTCGATTGCATCTTCAGTACCGGTAAACGGCTTTCCTCCCAACCTTGCAAAATCTCTACTCAAAACAACATATTTATTAACACTGGAGCTTCTTGATTTCCTCCTTCATCATTTCCTCCAGCTAAACCTGCAACAACTTCTGTTTGCATCATGTTAATGAAAAACTGATACATTGCTTCCATATCAACTTATGGGACTCCAGCACCCACATTTGCAGCTTGTGCCTGACTTTGGTTCCTCCTTGTATTTGGTCTGGCATTCCTATTAGTTGTGGTGCTTCCTCCTCCAATGTTAACTCTTCCTCCTCTAGCATCCATATCTTACATCTGTGATATCTGCATTCGAGCCTATGTAAGTTACAGAAGAATAACCTAAGAGAGAAGGGAGAATAGAGATATACTGTATACTTATATATAGTAAATACAAGTACGTTACTATAGAATTATCTCATACCCCAAACTTTTCTCGAATTCCATAGGATTATGTTTTCAAAACCATTTTCAGTTTGAAATTCCTTTTTAAGTTTTTCATAAACCTATGCTCTGATATAAAGTTGTAACATCCCCTATCTTGAGCTCCGAAGCTAAGTGCTATAGATGCTGCAGGCATTCATAGTATTAACTTCCGGTGACAAAATACGATAATGTTAATAGTATCCATAATAT
The DNA here is from genome assembly GCA_030737815.1 of Allium fistulosum. Lineage (NCBI taxonomy): Eukaryota > Viridiplantae > Streptophyta > Magnoliopsida > Asparagales > Amaryllidaceae > Allium > Allium fistulosum. The sequence continues at coordinate 458,322,526 of CM060901.1, forward strand.
CAGAAGTATTCGAATATGAAATAAAAACAGCACAGATTAAAATAACTTTTCTGATTACATTTCAAAGCAATATTTCATAGTCAAATTACATAATCCTATAATCGATTCCCAAGTTTTGATCAAATATAATTATTACAAAATACGCCAAGAGCGACATATGAAGATGCCCTCTTGAATGATTAGAGTATTAAGTAGACATATTAGTCTTAATACATAACAACAAAAATAAAAATAACAACTCCTAAATAGCTAACTTTGCCTCCTGCATGTCTTAGGAAGCTTTATTCGTCCACCAACTAAACCTGTAAAACCCTAACTCTCAATCTACTCAAATTAATTTTGAGCACCCGGGAGTTTAAGGGGAAAACATAAACTTCGAATCAGACATAAAGCCTGGTGTGAATAATACTATTACATCTCGTTTACTAACATTATGTGAGACTATGCTGCTTAACGTAACGGGTTTCCCCTCACTAATATCCCTTTAAAACATATCTTTTTGCAATTTCGAATCCTGCAATCAAACTGATTAAAACAATAATAGCAATATCATTAATGCTCATAAACCAGGTAATAAATGGACTATATGTCCGAACAATATAATTTTGTTTGGCTAACTACAAACCATTGGCTGACTCGGGCCTACTAGATAAAATAAATAATCCAACATCTATTAGACAAACATATGGACGGTCTGTCTTTAACTTAATTCTCCCAGGGTCACTTGATCCTAATGGTTTTGCGGGCTCACCAATAACCAATCCTCCTTTTCTGTATATATTCCTTTCTGTGTGTAACATCATTTAAGTCTTACCTATGATTAAGCACTACAAACTGGAATTTTGGACTAAAGTAGCTTAGGGCTGTAGCTAATGTATATGGCGCGAACCTATACAAGTCCCATCTATTATTCAAATATCTGAGTCATTTACTTAGGGTTAACTACCCATCAAATTTTCCTTGAAAACCTTTCAAATTGATTTAACACTTTAAATCATAGTTAGACAAGGAAAACATACTATTTGCTCTACTTAAATCTCTTTGCCATGATATATGTTTTACTCAAAATATTGTATATGAAGATATTTGAAGCCAAAATATTTAAACAACCTCTTTGGAAACCTTTGAAAGTACCCCTTTCGAAACCATTGAAAGTACCTCTTTCAAAACAAGTTAACTAGTTTACTTTGGAACCTTAGGCCGTAAGGCCAAAACATACCTTTCGAAACCATTTGCATTAGACCTTTCGAAAACATTGAAAGTTTCCCTTTTGAAAGCTTTATAAAACCTCAAACATCCTCTTTCGAAAACGTTACAAACTTGCCTTTCGGAAACATTAGAAATCTTCCATTCAAATACTAAAGGCGAACCTTTCAAAAATATTGGAGAATCACCCCTTCAAAACCTTTATCGTATACCTTTCAAAAGCATTAAAGTCCTATGCTTAAAACAATCCTTTCGAAAGCATTGGGTTCAAGTAAAAATGTGTGGAACATAGTTTCAAAACCATTAAAACCATTCCTTTCGAAACCTTTGGGTTTAACTTTCAAAATATAAAAAGGGTCTTAAATGAACCAAGTCGAAAGAAAATCTTTCGAAAGCAATTACCTAAGTAAAAGAAGTGGATGGTGTCGAAACCAACACCTTTGAAAACATTGGAGAAGCGAATTTAAGGTTTAAGACGAAAAGACCCTTTTGAAGGCATTGCTTCGAAAGATAGAAAGCGGCAACAGGGGTTTCGACCCTTCGAAAGCTCATTTATAAAACAAAGGCAGTAACCCCTTTTTAAAGCTCTTTTCTTTAAAACACTTGACCAAGTCGAAAGCTATCTCACATGAAAGCAAAGCAAGTGCATTTCCTTTAAAAGCAAAACAAGGTCTCGATTCCTTCAAAGGCACGTTTCGACTCTATACCTTTCGCCTATCTCCAATCCACTACGTACCAAGTCTTTGATACCATATGTATTGGTTTTGACTAGGATGAAGGCGGAAGTATGAAGTCGAAAGGTAGCTACCGAAAGTGGCGAAACAATAAAACCCTGTAAAAATGATTTTTAACTTTCTAAAGTAATTTCTTTCTAAATAACTTTCTTTGTTTTTCAACATATGATTGTTTACCAATACTTTTCCAAAATCTTTTCTAAAAATGCTACCGAATTTCAGAGATTAACAATTTAAAACATTTACAAATTGCCCCTTCTCCTTTTATAAACATATAAAACATTTAAGTCCCATAACTTAAATAATTTTATATACTTATTAAAACACTTAGAATAATTCTCCAAAAATTCCAATAAATCACTTTTAATATGTTTTCTAACATATATAAATTTCTGACCCGAAGCTAACATATAATAGCATAATTAATTTTAAACCCAATTTAACCATTTTCTCCACTGGAAAATTTATAATAAATCCACGATAATATAGAAAATTATGAAACTTCAAACCCATCTTTAAAATAATATTTTTGACCTTATATCAAAAACGCAAGGCATTTGGATGTCATTTTTTAGGTTTTTCAAGTTAATCCTTATCATAAAATCCATATGAAATAGCATAATCATCAACAAGCATATATATATATATATATGTATGTATATATGTATATATGTATATATTCGTTTCAACAATCAACACATGGAAAACCATTTGCAAAATAAATTCAAAACTTAACTAGAACCGAAAACCATAAAAATGAGATGTAATCTATTATTCACCTTAGTTTGATGTTAAGAAGTTGAGATTTGCTCCTGAATTAAATTGATTAAGCTCCTTCCTCTTGTCTTTAGCTTATCTTCCTCTTTGCTTTCTCCTAATGGTGGCCGGCCTTGATAAATTTTAATTTTTCTTATGAATGTGTAAAATGAAAGTGGTATGAGAGTTTAGGGTATAAGAATATAACCTATTCATATTTTTCCCTTACTTATGTCATTTTAATTCAACTTAGTTCATTAGTTCATTAGGCACGGCTACCCCATATTATTCAAATTTGAATCCCTTAACCATTTACATTATTTCATTTAATTTTCCTAATTAAATGTCCTAAATAATGTTAATCAAAATTAGAGTCATTACATTTGGGACTTCCCAGTGTCGCCGAAGCAACACCGGTTCTTAAAAGGCGAGGATCGAGTTCCGTCGATCTAACGGTTTAAGTCGATTTTCTTCCGTCGACTTAGCGGGTGGATAGGGCATACTTGAGCACGGTTCCACTATCTCAAGTGGCAATTTGATGGTTTTGAGTCAATTTGATCTCATCGACTTAGCAGGTTGCTTTCATGAACACAGTTTGATTGGTTCAGAAAGCAAAGCAATTTCATTCGTAAAAGTTGGGCAAGTTTCGCCTATTTACAATGCCTCTAGTATTCCGGAATGGCTTATTTGTGGGAAAATAGAAATACATAAGATAGTCTTAAATAAAGTAACGACGCAGCGATTCGCTGCTCCAAGCTCAAGGAATTTGGATTCCATCAACTGTAGTTAGCTTGAACGTGCCATCCCCTAGCTTCTGGCCGATCACATAGAGCCCATTCCAGTTTGGTCAAAATGTTCCTAGTACGGGGAAGACCTATTTGAGGACAAGGTCTCCTACTTCGAAAGTACAGTTACGGACCTTGGAGTTGAAAAATCATGCGACCCTTTTCTGTTGAACAACAATCCTTAGTTTAGCTTCTTCCCTCCTCTCATCGACCATATCGAGCGACTCAAGCAGGATCTGCTCGTTCTGCCTTTGATTGAAATTTTCCTTCGATGAGAAGGCACTTCTAGCTCGACTAGGATCGTTGCTTCTGAGCCATATGCCAGGGAAAACGGAGACTGCCCGGTTGTAGATTTGTGCATTGTCCTGTAAGCCAATGGTGCGAGTGGAAGTTCATCAACCCAATTTCCTTTAGCTTTAGTTAGCAGTTTTTTGATGGTGGACTTGATGACCTTATTCACTGCCTCCACTTGCCTGTTTGCTTGTAGATGTGCAATAGTGGAATATCTTTTCTCGATTCGAAAGTGTCTACAAAAGTTTTTAAACTTAGTGCTTTCGAATTGAGTCCCATTGTCCGTGATGATTTTTTTGGGTACTCCAAACCTGCAAATAATATTTTTAGTGAAAAAGTTAATAACTTTCTTTGTGGTAATAGAGGCTAGCGGTTCCGCTTCGGCTCATTTGGTGAAGTAGTCAACAGCAAAAATATCATATTGGGCTCCTCCTTTGCCTATTGGCAATACATCAATTAAATTGATTCCCCAAATTTCGAATGGCCATGGGTTGACCATCTATGTTATCTCTATTAAAGGAGTTTTTTTTATATTGCTGAATTTTAGGCATTGATCGCACCGTCTGGCATAATCTGCTGCATCACGGTCTACCGTTGGCCTAAAATACCCGTGTCTGAGAACTTTCTATACAAGGGTTTGCCCCCCGATGTAATCTCCGCAGTCGCATTCATGAACTTCCCTGAGGATTTTTCAAGCTTCGTCGTTAGTGACACACCAGAGCAAGGGGGTAGAGAATCCTCTTCGGTAGAGTATCCCATCTTGAAGTAGGAACCGTGGTACCTTTCGAAGGAGCTTTTTTTGTTGATTCCTGTCTACAGGGAGTGTTCCTCTGAGCAGATACTCCTTGATAGGTATCATCCATGTTTATGGTTCTTCGGTCGTCTCAAAAATCCAGTCAATATTCATCTCGCTTATGCTTGGAGCAGTAAGCGTTTCAACCGGGACCAAACCCAATGACCGAGCTTCTCCGGAACTGGCCGGTTTAGCTAGACAGTCTGCTTTCGTATTCTATTCCCTCGGGATATGAGTTATGGTGTAATGTTCGATGTTTTTCAGCAATTCATGCACTTTAGATAGATATAGGGCAAGTTTCTCTCCCCGGGCTTGATATTTGCCTCTCACCTGGTAAACGACTAGCTGAAAATCGCTATAGTTTGTATGGATATTATCCCGAGTTCCTTCACAACCTTTAGCCCGGCTATCAATGCTTCATATTATGCTTCATTGTTGGTTGCAAGGAGTTCTAAGTGTAAGGCATAGCAAATGGATTGTCCTTCAGGAGTTTGGATCACGACTCCTGCCCCCGAGGAGAAGTTGTTAGATTCACCATGATTGAACAACTTCCAGCGTGTCTCCACTTCCAAAGTAGTTTCTTCCTCGTTATCTCATATTGTAAACTCGGCAATGAAGTCTGCCAATGCCTGCCCGTTGATTGCCCTTCGAGGATGGTAAGTGATTTTATATTGACTTAATTCGATGTTCCATTTGATAAGCCATCCAGAGGTCTCGGGGCGATACAACACTTGCTTCAAAGGTTGATTCGTTAGTACTTTGATCGGGTGTGCCTGGAAGTATGATCGTAACATTCTAGATGCGATTAAGAGGCAATATTTTAATTTTTCCAATTTCGGATAGTTCTTCTCGGCTTTAGTGAATCGTTTACTGGTGTAATATACGGGTCGATGGACCTTAGCCGCTTCTCATACGAGTGCAGCACTTAATGCATGGGGCAAGACTACTAAATAGATAAACAAGTCTTCTTCGTCTACCGGCTTGGATAGGATTGGCGGAGTCTCCATATGCCATAGTAATTCTTTGAAGGCAGTCTGACAAGCCTGATTCCACTTGAAGTTCTTTTATCCCTTTTTGAGCACGTCAAAGAACAGTATACATTTGTCTGTTGCCTTTGAGATGAACCGGCTTAGTGCTGCAACTTTTCCATTCAAGCTTGGGCTTGACTTCCCGTAAAGCGATAATTTGTTCGGAATTCGCTTCGATGCCTCTAGCACATACAATGAATCCCGAGAACTTTCCAGAGGCTACCCCAAAGTGACATTTAAGTGGATTGAGTTTCATTCTGTATTTGCGGAGTATTTCAAATATTTCGATGAGGTTGTCCAAGTGATTTGCAGCTATGCATGATTTAACCAACATATAGTCTACATAGACTTCATAGTCATCTCGATCTGATGTTTGAACATAGCATTCACTAGTCATTGGTAGGTTGCCCTAGCATTCTTTAAACCGAATTCCATTACTTTGTAGCGATATAATCCCAGATCGGTAATGAAACCAGTGTTTTCCTAGTCAGGTTCATGCATCATGATCTGGTTGTACCCCAAGTAAGCATCCATAAATGATAGTAGTTCATGTCCAGTTGTACTGTCCATAATTTGGTCAATTCTAGGCAGAGGAAAGCTATATTTTGGGCAAGCTTTGTTTAGGTCCGAGTAGTCAAAACAAGTTCGCCATTTTCCTATTAGACTTCTTAACCAAGATCAGGTTGGATACCCATTCGGGGTAGGTTTCATCGCTGATAAAACCATTCCCATTAGCTTATCCACTTCTTCTCTCGGTGTTGTGGACCATTCGGGTCCTTGGCTGCGTCTCTTCTACTTCACTGGTGTATACTTGGGATCAATATTAAGTGCATGGCATGCAATCTCTGGCGACAACTCGCACATATCGAAATGTGTCTAAGTGGATACGTCCAGGTTGGCATGAAGAAATTTGATTAGTTCCTGCTGCATCTTATTTCCAAAATGTGATCCAATTTTAAGGACCCGAGTTGGGTCATCAATATCAACTAGGACAAGCACCGTCAATTCTACCGGTGTTGCCCAATCCTTCCCTAAACTCTTCTTTCTAGGGTCCAAAGCCATGTTGAATTAGCTATCGTCCTTAAGGCAAGGGCAGCTCTGTAGTTGTTATTCGGTAGGTTCACGAATATGGAGAGTTCTCCCCGCATTCTTCCCTTTTTCTTTTCTTCTAGACTCGCGCAGTTATGCGATGTAGCATTCTCTAAGGGCACTTTAATCTCCTTTGATCACCCCAATTTCATTCTCTATCGAAAATTTCATGGTTAGACACCACTAAGCTAGAGCAATCTTAAAATTTGCTAAAGCAAGCCGACCGAAGAAAACATTGTAAGTGGATATTTCATCTACAATCACAAAGGTCTAGATGAGAACGACTCTTCGGTCGCCTTCCGCAAGTTCTACGGGTAAATCAATTATTTCGATAGGTTGCTTAGGTTCATCGGTGAATCCTTGGATCTTTATTCGACAAGTGGATACGTCTTTCGTACCGATCTTCATATGGTCAAATGTGTTTTTAAACAGGATATTCATGGAACTACCATTGTCCACCAATACTCGTCAGACCATGGCTGGTTCGATTCCAACTGTCACGACCATGGGGTCGAGGGTCGGAGCTTCTATTACTTAAGTGTCTCGATTCCAGAATACTATGTCATCGCTCAAGGTCCTCTACTGCTTGGCAGGAGTTTCGTCTTCGATCGCGAAGCACGAATCTTTCGGATCATGTCTTAGTGAGCTTACGTATCGCTCCATTTCTCCCCAACTCTTCTGCACGGGATGAGGTCCTCCAGATGTTGTTTCGATGATGAGTCTCTAGTCGGTCCGTTTGGATCCCTTTTCATCGGTTCCAGCTTGGTTTCCCCTGTCCCTAAGAGCTTGGAGTGCTGCAGGCTGGTTAGGGTTTTGTGGTTTCCTCACATAATGCTGAAGCTTGTTTTCCCGAATCTGCTCTTCAATCAGGTTCTTTTGGTGACGACACTCATTCGTGTTGTAACCATTGTTTCATGGAAGCGGCAGTATTTTATGGAACGCTTTTGTTGTTCAGTTGCTTCCTTTTTAGGTGGCTTCTTATACTCCTCCATCCCCTGTGTCGCAAGGTAGATGTTTTCTAGAGTATCATTGAGCGGGGTATAGTCTTTGGGTCTCAATCCTTTAAGTCGCTTGTTTCCTCCGTTTCGCTTATTGGAAATCTGGTACTTCCTTTTCTAGTTCACATCCTTCCCCACGATTGCTGCAGCGGTCCCGGAGGTTTTTGCATCTTGGTTTGCTACCATTCCATTCTGGCCAGTGCTGGCTGGTTGTAGGTTAGCAGGTTTTCTTTCTAGCTCCTTTCCCTCTTCCAATCTCAAGTATTGGCTCGCCTTTTGGGTTAAAGTCCTTCCTAGTGGTAGGTTGTTTCATTTTGATCCATTTTTCGAATTGCATGTCGAGATGGATGGCGTGGACCAAGGCCATGAAGACCATATCTTCATTTGGGTTACTTACTTCAGTCACCATGGTGTTGAACCGACTCATGAAGGATTTCAAAGATTCGTTTCATCCTTGGAATTGGCCTGATAAGGACATCTCGTCTTTTGGTTGTAGTCTAAAACAATCAAGGAATTGTGTTGCTAATTCATTGAAAGTAGAGATGAACTTTGGTGGGAGCCTTGTGAACCACTTGGAAGTAATTCCCTCTAGGAAGATTGGAAAACATCTGCATCGAACATCATTTGAAGCATTTGCCCAATCCATGTACCAACCGTACTTGTACAAGTGAGGTTTTGGGTCACTAGTGCCATCGTAAGATGGAATAGTCGGCATAGTGAACTTTTCAAGGTACCGTTCATTTAGAATGTCATCAGTAAAGGGAGTTCGGCTTGGAGCAGATCAACATTCATCATCTCTTCTATCCTTACTTTCATCCATCAAGTGCTTGATCATATCCGTGATATATGCCTCTGATGTCCGATAGTTTGTGCGTTGGATGCCAGCGACTATACCAAGTGTTTGATTTTGCAAACGATCTTGGTAGGTGGGCTGAAGCCTAGGCTCTCTTGTCTTCGGGAGAACCATTCCCTCAGAGTTATATTGGCTTGCAGTTGGTCAGGTAGGGGCAGTTTGGACCTCTTTGCCGGTACTGAGTGCATTAGTGTTTTCTTCCAACTCGTCGTCGTCTAGTTTCTCTCCGTCTTCAAAGTCGAAGAGATCCACTATTGTATCTTCCCATGGGGTCTTCGCCCCTAGATTCAAGTTCATGGCAGGCAACTTTGCAGCTGGTGTAGTGCTTGCATTTCCTTCTATAGTGATTCTTGCAGCTTCACCCGTAACTCCTCTTTGCTTCTACCTTCCATTTCTTCTGTTTAGGCTAGAAACGGAAGGGTTCTCCTGCTCCACAGCAGCCACAGGCTCTGGCATGGTTCTTAGAGCAGCTAGTGATTGCAAGGTCATCAGGGTATTTAAAATGTCCATAAGAGCTTTTTGGTTGCTCTCCATCTATTGATTGATTTCATCAACCATCTTATTCAATTCACCTCTAGTGACAACTTCATGCTGGATTGAAGATCCTGGCGCCTGATATTCTGTGTTGGCTCCAAAAATTTCTTTGATTAATGGATTATTGGCGCCATTGACCTCAACCTACTGAGGATTAGTTTCTTCTCCAACTATTATAGCTCCTATGGATCTTCCAAAAGCAGTTCTCTTCTTCCCGGTGCCATTGATTTTCAGTGGCAGATCTTCTAAGCAAAGATTAAGGATCTAACTTATCAACCTATCTTATCTAATGTAGATAGCTAGATCTAAGCCTGCGTTGAATCCTTCTTGGTGAAAGCACCAAAATGTTAACCCAAAAAATGGACCAACACCCTAGATTGAGTGTGAAAGCACCAGCCCTATTTATCAAGGCAAATAAAATAGAAAAAGCAATAGTAAATCATAGAAAAAGTAAAGGGACAAGAGAATTTTTTAGTGGTTCGGCTGTTAACGAAGCCTGCGTACCAAAGCTGATACCATGTGTATTGGTTTTGACTTAGATGGAGGCGACAGTATGAGGTCGAAAGATGGCTGCTATAACTGGCGAAGCAGTAAAACCTTGTAAAACTAGTTTTTAACTTTATAAAGTAATTTATTTCTAACCAACTTGCTTTGTTTGTCAACATATGATTGGTTTCCATTACTTTTTCAAAATCTTTTCTAAAAATGCTACCGAATTTCTGAGATTAACAATTTAAAACATTTGCTAATTACCCATTCTTCTTTTATAAACATATAAAACATTTAAGTCTCATACCTTAAATAATTTTATATACTTATCAAAACACTTAGGAAAATTCTTAAATCACTTTTAATATGTTTTATAACATATATAAATTTCTGACCCAAAGCTAACATATAATAGCCGTAATTAATTTTAAACCCAATTTAACCATTTTCTTCATTAGAAAAGTCATAATAAATCCACATTAATTCAGAAAATTATGAAACTTGAAACTCATATCTAAAATATTATTTCTGACCATATATCAAAAACACAAGGCATTTGGACGTCATTTGATAAGTTTTCAACTTAAAACCTGTCATAAAATCTATATGGACAAATAAAATTCATCAACAAGCATATATCTATTTATCATTCAAAATATATCATATACTTTGCATAACATATTCGGATCTAATCCAGAACCAAAAATAAGAAATATGAGATGTAATCTATTATTCACCTTAGCTTGTTGTTAAGGAGTTCAGATTTTCTCTTGAATTAAATTGATTAAGCTTCGTCCTCTTGGTTTTAGCTTATCTTCCTCTTGCTTTCTCCTAATGGTGGCCGGCCAAGCTTGGTTTAGGTTTTTTTATGAATGTGTAAATGAAAGTGGCATGAGGGTTTACGGTATAAGAATATAACCTATTCATATTTTGCCCTTATCTATTACCCTTACTTATTTCATTTTAATTCTTTTTATGTTCATTAGTTAATTTGGCACGGCTACCCTCTAATATTCAAATATCAATTCTCTTAACCATTCACATTATTTTATTTTATTTATCTAATTAAATGTCCTAAATAATGTTAATCAGAATTAGGGTCGTTACAAATTGCTTTGTAAGAAACCTATAATCGTCATGCAGAGAGAGCTCAGAAAGTTTGGAACCAAAATTGGCCATCTTTTTGGATCGGTACCGATCTGATCCAATTAGATCGGTACCGATTCAAATCCTTAGCCAATTTTTGGCTCCAATTTGCTTGGTCAAGCTTTTTTCTTCATAGTGATGCTCTCCGTATATTTTCGTAGCTTGTTGACTTGTTTTGATGATGATTTTCTTGTGGGTTTGATTGAACTGTATTCTGGATCAGATGAACCTTCACTTCTTAAACTCGGATGCTTGGAATGTTACCAAACTTGTTGGGCGAGCTTGGTTGAAGCATAGAATCAAAATCCAAAAGGATTGGGGCCAACATAAACTATCAATTTGGATTTGTACTGATCCAATTGAATCGGATCGGTGTCGATCCAAAAGGATTGCATATTTTTCAAATAAACTTCATGGAGTCCTTTGTCTTGTATTTTTGGGCCTTCCAATCAGGTTTCGAGTCATTCTGGTTTAATTTGAATGTTCTAAATCCCATTGAATTCTGCTGGGTTATAAACCCGGTAAGCAGTTACACATATCAGGCTAGCTTAGTAGCCATCCCGTTAAATCCTTGGATCCAAGATTTGCACAGTTGCCCTCCAGAAGCATTTGGTCATAGGCTTCCTTAAATAAAATGTTAACCAAACTCCATGGTCAATCAGCACTTTCTCTACAATTGCTGGGCCGATCGTAGCGTTATCACAAGTGGGATTATTATTGGGGCTTCCACCATATCAGAATCTCTGTTCTGAAAGACAATGTCATCAGTCATCATCTTTGTTTTATTAGTACCATCGTCCACAGCAAGACAACTCTCATTCTCTTCATGTTTTAAAGCACCAACGTGTTTACCCATCTCATTCCAGCTCTTGTCAACTGGATGTTCTCCATTAATGATTGTATTTATCACCAAACATTTCTCAAGCCGTCTAGGTTCATCAACACTAGGCCCAGCTTGCCTTCGCTGGGATGATGACCCAAGGGTTTCGAATTTCCTTGCCCGCTATCCTGTTGGGCTTTTACAAACTGCTACAACTTCTTTTTACGAATCAACTCATCGGCCATATCATGCAAATGTCTACATTCATTGGTGTTATGACAGTGTGTTTGTCTCATGGAACCTAAAAACTTACCTTTTTTCTCCTACTCAGTTGACTCTCTTGGAGCCAGTTTCCTATACTGCTTAGTACCTTGAGTTGCCAAGTAGATAGTCTCTATCAGCTTATTTAATTCAGGTCACATGATCCATTTCCATTCTGGTCACAACATTAGTCAGATTCTGGATCTTTGCCTGGTTTGGCTAGGCAACTTCATCCACATGTTGAGTATCCTTGTTCTCAACGTTATTAGCAGCTCCGGAGTTTGTAGAACAGTCTCTCCTTGGGGCCATGTGATGAAAATTAGAATAGTAAAACAATAAGATTAGAAGATTGGATCTATCCTTCGAATCTATGAAATCCAATAGTAGATGATGGATCAAGTTGCTTGAGAATATCGTTCTTAGTAAAAGCACCAAAATGTTTGAATCAAAAAATGGCACAAACACCCAAGAGATTGAGTAGAGAATAAAAAGTGAAGAAAATTAAATTAAAATGAGCAAGAAAAGAAAACACAGCTTTTTATAGTGGTTTGGCTAATCTTCGCCTACATCCACTTAGTGATTTTATTGATTATATCAGTGACTTGCAATTACAAGTTCTTACAAATTGGTACGAATCCGTGGATGATTACAAAAGATAAGAGTAAGAGGTCAAGAGAGCCAAAAAGATCCCCTAAAATGAGCCCCTACCCTCTTATTTATAGTTGTAGGTGGCCTGAAAACTCACCACCATGATCTCCACATTGTTTTCCACGCCCAAACCAATTCTCCTGAGAAAAACAAGGGACACCTCATCAAAATCTGTGAATCATTATCGATCCATAGGCTTGGATCAGTATCAATCCATAAGATTACCAAATAGATTACTTTGAATGTTTTGTCCTGGCTCGATTTGTGGTTAGCTGCATGATTCCAAACTTGTTTGCACCATCATTAGCTTGTCTCTTAGTCCAAATGATGGATCGGTGGAAGAATAGAGTTGCTGATTTCAGGTGCTCATCGATAGAGGATTGCATGGAATTGTTGCAATGGAACTTGAAGTAGGCTTCTAGCATCAAGGATGATGGATAGGAAGGGATTGGGCCATAATGGATGAAATATGGTGGATCAGTGTCGATCGATGAGTTGGATCAGTACCGATCAAAAATATAGTTGGATCTTGGGTCCATTGTTCTTGTGATGGTTTGGTCTTTACCTCATGGCTCTATTTGCACTTGGTTTCTATACTCTTGTGGCTATCTCTTCGGGCTTTCTGCCTCAATAGCTTTCAAGTTTAACTCGTCCATTCTATCCAAATACTGTCTGATCAAAAGGCTGGATAACACAGAAGGTCCTGGGCTTGAGGTTTATATGTTAAAATAAATATTTATCATTATTATTATTTTTCTTTCCATTTATGAAACTAATTTTTTTACTTAATTTAAATAATTCAAATTTCTTTCCAAGATAATTTCATTCCCAAACTAATATTATAATCTAGTTTTTCTCACTTTTTTAGAAAATATTATTTCTATTTTTTTAACTTATTTTAATTTAATTATCACATATTTACAATTCAAATCCAATTATTAAATCAGTTACAAAATTATTCTCTTTTAATATTTAAAAATCTATTATAAGCAACCAAATTATTGTTATTAACTTGAATTAATTATTACTTAAAATCTGAGTTGCTAAGTTTGACCATCCTTAACATTTAAGGATATCAAATAAGTTATTCTTTACATAAACTGATAAATTAACACATAAGTGATCAAATTTCTAGGTCCATCTTGCAACTTTTAGTCTAGTGTTATATCTAACACAATAAGATCCTTATTATAATCAATCATAGAATACATGACCTTGTACTATGGTTTGCTTGTTCATTTCGAATGAACTAAGTTTATAGAGAGTTCGTATATTAAAAGTGCGAATGTTCACCATGCAATTTTTATATATGATCGAATATGGATTAAATATCCATATTCTAGTATTTCTCTAAAGTCCAAAACTGATAGAAGATAATACGCAGACTCGGAAAATAAACAGTAAGGCGACCAAGTCACTACATAATTAGTTGTTGCATAATTTGGCATTTGCAATGGTCATGAAGTAACAACATGACAAAAGATTCATTAGTAAGTATATATTTTTTATCAATCGCAACTCAATATATTTGTATATTTTAACCGACAAGTATTTGATGAATTATATTAGTTGAACAAATTTATAAAAGTATACTATTTTAACTTATAACATATGTTCTTACAATATTAGAATGTTAAATGTGTTCATTTCATTTTTCTAGTATGGCTCCCACCAGATTTTTATATCTGCAAAGCTCTAAGAAAGATGTAGAAATCTTGTGATTTCTCTGTTGAGTGTTAGTACTCGCTTGCCTTGGGGTCTTGATCTTGAGTTTTCTCAACTAGTCATGGTGTCTACGAAAGACGCACAAAGTATTTATTATGGGCTAGACGTTATATAGCTCCCTACACAAAAGGCAATGGTGCCTACGAAAGGCATAAATACTTAAGCACTTGGAACTCATAGCGATTACTGAGCACTGAAATGGAAGTCGCACGCGTACCTGCCATCATGCTTATGCTACATGTTGCTCCACCTATTGGGTCTTCTTATTACCTGTGCTCCAGCATAAGCGTGCCCCCTGTCTCACTTCAGGATTATGTGAAACACATGTCCATAGAAAAATAGGGGATATGTTGTTGGTACTGGCCCGTCATCCAAACAATATCTAGTTGCGCCCCTTGTCCATATCCCCCGTGATTTGGACTTCCATTTGACCAATTACTACCATTATTAGCATAAGGGTGCCCTCATCTCACTTCAGGCTAATGTGAGACCACCATTTTGTCTAATAGGAAATGCTATTTGGTACCGTTCCTACTTTCATCTTTGTTTATTAACTTAGATAAATTATTTAAATAAGCCTTTTATCTGTGCTTATTTATCCTAAGTCTTAAAATAAGCCTCATTCTGTTCTTTTTCTAATTATAACCTATGTTATAATATTGCTTATTACTTAACCCATGGTCTAAGAGTGAAAATAAGCTTCTTTCATTCTTTACTTGTTGGATGTATTTCGACCGGTCTTTGCCGAACCAAACGCCAGCTCTCTCCCAACCTACCGAACCAACCAGGCTCATAGAACTGTCGAACCAATTCCAAAGCAGCCTTCGCCGAATCAAACATCAACCCCTCTCCCATTCATCACCGAACCAACACCACTCCACCCATTACCGATCCAAACAACCACCTCCTACCGAACCAACACCACTCCACCCATTACCGATCCAAACAACCACCTCCTACCGAACCAACACCACTCCACCCATTACCGATCCAAACAATATACCTCCTACCACCAAACCAAAACTCCACCGGTCCACTCATCTCCTTCCACCGAACCAAGGTAAACCGGACCAACTCCACCAGGCCAGATTACATCAGCCCAAGCCCGCCAGCTGCTATATACCTCCAAGATCCCTGCCCCCAGCCTCACTCTATAAATAGAGGGGCAGGGGTACAACAATGGGGGACAAGTTTGAGAGCTCAAGCACGGAGAGAACTTTCAAACAACTTTCTTTTACTTGTATCAAAGCTTTGTACTTGTAATCTAAACAAGAGAAGAGAAATAACATATAAAGTGGACGTAGGCACATTCTGGCTAAACCACTATAAATCTGCGTGTCTTTTTACAGTTTAACCCCTGCTTTTAATATATTTGCATAAATCACCCAAATCACTAAGAACAACATAAGATCTACTAAATCATACGACTTTGAGGTGTTTGTCCATTTTTTGTGCAAACATTTTTGGTGCTTTCACTGAGAGCTAGAAGCTCGAAGCTTCAGGTTCATCCACTTAACATTTTTCCTAACAGCATCGTTCGCCACTTGGAAAACATGCCTCCTAAACAGAGAAAAGATGTTAACAAAGGGAAAAACATCGCATCCAGGCATCCAGTAGTCTTCCGGATCCAGCTGCCACGAATCAAGTAAATCGTCCTCCTCCAGTAGCAGTAACAAATGAAGGACAGGCTAATCCGACCACTCCTACCACAGAATAGCCCATAGCAATTACTAGGGCAGATTTGGACAGGGTTGTGGTTGAAGTAACTAACCGCTTCACGTCCCAGCAGGAAGCCTTGTTGGACCATCTCATGTCACGCTTAAGGGATGCTGAAGAGTCCAATCGCAACACTGAATCATGGGGCGAGTCCCAGTCTGGAGGATCTCAGAGACAACAAAGATCTTCCTTCTTCGAAGGAGCTAACGGTAGAAGTAGCCATGGTAGGAGCCGAGATCGAGCACAGCCCGAAGTTAGGCCTGGGGAAACATTTGGTACCGAACCCAACGGGGGAGGTACCGGGCGAAGGTCAACTGTAGCTGAGCCTGTCATACTGCCTAACCATGGAAACACCGGTGAACGGGGCCGAGCTAGAGTCCAGCCCGAAGTTGGACCCGAGGAAGTGCTTAGATCAGAAACCAGCAGGGGAAGATCAAGGCAAGGGCCAACTGTAGCTGACCCTAGCATGCTCCCAGAAGATCAAAGGCAGCCACTAGAAAATATGAGGAATGATAGACGATACCATCCCTACAGGTCATCTGGACGGAATCAACCCCACAGAACAGAACCAAACTCGTTTCTATCTGCTCCAAATTCTGATGAAAGGATGGCACGCTTATTCAGAGATTGCGTCCAACGGGAGCAAAGAGATCGAGGGATAGGCGCTAGGGTAACCAGCCCTTTCGCCCGCAACATCGAAATTGCTATCACCCCCCGAGAATGGAAGATGCCAACAATGGAACCTTACAAAGGAACCTCCGACCCCGTTGTACACTTACAGAGATACACACAACATATGCTCATGAGTGGAGCAACAGAGGGAGTACTATGCAAATGCTTTCCGCTCTTCTTAGCAGATCTCGCTACCTCCTGGTTCTATCATCTACCCCAGGGATCCATCAGCTCGTGGGAAATGTTGAAAGAAAAATTTATCAGTCAGTTCTGCATTCATGTGGAACAACCTAAGGACGCTTATTCCTTATCCAGCGTCAAATAGAAACCTGAAGAGAAACTGCAGCAATTCCTAACCCGATTTAATGCCGCAGCAGCCGCAGTCCAAGATGCCGATGAGAAGCTTATCCTAATAGCCCTCTGTAGTGGTGTGCATCCGGACACTAAATTTTCTAGAAGGTTGACAAAAGAAAAACCAGCTACTTTACCTGATTTCTTCCATAAAGCCGGGAAATATATGAGGCTTGAGGATGCTGCCGTTGAGGGGCAGTCAGGACAGCAAAATAAGGCAACTCACAGCAACGCCCCTGCTGTGGCAAGGGACGTTCGAAGAAATGATTCCAGAGACAATGCTGGGGGCAAGAAGGGAGAAAAGCGCCTATATCGGCCTGGACCGAGATTCGACACTTACACTCCTTTGAACGAGACCGTCGAAAATATCTTCCTTTGCCACCCAAGGCGAAGTTAGATACAAACGCCCACCATACAAAAAGGAATCAGATAACGTGCAGAAGTCTGGAAAGTTCTACCGCTTCCACGAATCTCACGGGCACGATACCAATGAATGCCATCATCTCCGGGACCTGATTGAGGAACACATCAGAAGGAAGAAACTGGAACGTTATGTAAAAGGTCAGGACAGGACTTCAGCTCCTGCCAATGAGAACCCAAGGCTACCCTCACCGGAGATCGGCAGAGGAAACCGCAACACTAGCAGCTCTAGTCAAGAGAAGATAGTGGTCCATACCATCTCGGGAGGACCGCACATCGCAGACAGAAGCTGGAAAGAGATGGAAAAGATATGGAAGGTCACTTAGAGACAATAAAGACTTTGTCAATTCGGTTATGGAAGAACGCCACCCGAAGCGGAAAGAAAGTAATGACATCACATTCGGTAAGCGTGACCTAGAAGGAAGGCAATACCCTCACATGGATCCCATGGTTATCTCCGCCCGGCTCGGTCCCGCCGAAGTTTACCGAATCCTAGTAGATACTGGAAGCTCAGTAAATATCCTGTTCAAACATGCATTCGACAAGATGAAACTATCAATGAAGGACGTATCTCCCTGCGATAAACCACTACACGGTTTCACTAGAGATGCGAAGATGCCCCTCGGGCAACTGGACCTCTTTGTTGAGATTGGAAGCCATCCCCGCTCCGTTGTACGGAAACAAACGTTTGTGCTAATAGAAAACCATTCGGCCTACAATGCCTTCTTAGGAAGGCCAGCCTTGTCTGACTTCCAAATTGTCCTAGCCCCATGGTGCCTAAAGATGAAATTTCCAACGGGCAATGGAGTAGGGGAAGTAGAAGGAGACCAGGACGTTGCTCGAGACTGCTATGTGACTGAACTTCGCAACAACCACAGGAAGGATAAAGGGAAGGGTGTGGAGGTTGCCCTCTGCACGAAAAGTCTAGAAGCATAGCAACTAAAAAAAGCCCCTCCTCTTCGATATACCAGCGACCCTTTCAATGAATTAGACCCTAGGGACAGAGAGGAGGAGGCCACCGCTGAGCCTGCAGAGGCTATGGAGTTTGTATCTGTAGACAAGCGCGACTCGAGTAGACTATTGAAAATTGGGTCCCAACTAAAAGCAGAGTTGAAGGAGCAACTCATCGACTTCCTCCGCCACAACTTGGATGTATTCGCATGGTCACACGCTGACATGACCGGAATCTCCCCCGACGTAGCATGCCACGTACTAAACATTGATCCTACCAAGGCACCTGTAAAACAAAGAAAGAGAAGTATGGGGGCAGAGCGATCAGCAGCCCTCGATGAAGAGGTAAAGAATCTGCTCGCCAATTACTTCATACGAGAAGCCATCTACCCAGAATGGATCGCTAACCCGGCGCTGGTAAAGAAGGCTAATGGGAAGTGGCGAACATGCATTGACTTTTCCAACCTAAACGACGCCTGCCCAAAGGATTGCTTCCCACTTCCCCGAATCGACCAACTTGTAGACAGCACAGCCGGACACGAGCCGTTATCTTTTATGGACGCATACTCAGGATATAACCAAATTCCTATACATGCTCCCGACCAAGACCACACTAGTTTCATCACCGACCGAGGTTTGTACTGCTATAAGGTAATGCCTTTCGGACTTAAAAATGCAGGGGCCACCTACCAGCGCCTCGTCAACAAGATGTTTGCAGGGCTAATAGGGCAAACTATGGAAGTATACGTGGATGACATGCTGGTGAAGTCAAGGAAAGCCGACGATCACGTAAGCCACCTAGGCGAGATGTTTCAAGTACTTCGCCAGTATGGAATGAAGTTGAATCCTCTAAAATGCTCCTTCGGAGTGTCATCAGGAAAGTTCTTAGGATTCATCGTCCATGCCAGAGGGATTGAAGCAAACCCTGAACAAGTCCGAGCCCTAAAGGATATCAAGATACCTTCCACTCGAAAGGAAATGCAAAGTCTGAATGGAAAAGTGGCCGCCCTAAGCCGATTCATCTCCAAGGCAACGGACAAGTGCGTCCCCTTTTTCGAAGCTCTAAAGAAAGACAAAGGAAAGTTCGAATGGACTGACGAATGCTTAACCGCTTTCCTTAACTTAATCAAACACCTCCAAAAACCACTGGTACTCTCGACTCTAAGCAAAGGCGAAGAATTATACCTATACCTTGCTGTGTCATCTCACGCCCTGAGCGCCGCCTTAGTAAGGGAAGACAACCGCACGCAGCGGCCAGTTTACTTTGTCAGTAAGAGGTTTACAGGGGCGGAAGTCAGATATCCTAAACTTGAGAAGCTAGCATACTGTTTACTAATCACATCACGGAAACTGCGTCACTACTTCCAGTCCCATTCCATCAAAGTTCTGACCGATCAACCACTGAGGCAGGTACTCCATCGTCCCGACACTTCTGGGCGACTACTTAAATGGTGCATTGAACTAAGCCAGTATGATATCACCTATCACCCTCGCACCGCCATCAAGGGCCAGACCATGGCTGATTTCATTGCAGAATTCACTACCAACGAAGATAGGGAGCAATTGGATATAGCAGAAAACGTCAAGTGGAATCTCTTTGTGGATGGTGCATCAAACGAATAAGGCTCGGGGGCAGGTGTGGTAATAATCACTCCCAGGGGAAACAAACTGCACTATGCTATAAGGTTGGAGTTCGCTGCCACCAACAACGATGCAGAATATGAAGCAGTGATAGCTGGATTGGGACTTGCCATAGAAATCGGAGCCAACTCTTTGTGTCTTCATAGCGATTCTCAACTTATTGTTAATCAAATACTAGGAGAATTCCAAGCTCGAGAAGAGCGACTCATAGCATATTTAAAGAAGACCAAGTTACTTCTCAACCAATTGGACCACTACTTAGTCAAACACATCCCTCGGGAAGAGAACCAAGAGGCCGACGAATTAGAAAAGCAAGCAAGCATGAGTGACATCGCCATCTTCGGAGCAGTAACCATCTCAAAGCAACTGACCCCAAGTTTTGAACAAGTGAATCTGATAGCTGCAACCGAAGAAGCAACTTGGATAACTCCCATCCGAGACTACTTACAAAGCGGTACCCTACCCAACGGGCGTAACGAAGTCAAGAAAATCTTGAGGAAAGCTTCCCGCTACACAATACAAGAAGACATCCTCTATCGGCGCGGATTCTCTAACCCATTGTTAAGATGTGCCGCTGGAAGGGAAGCCAAGGAAATCTTATCCAACATTCATCAAGGAAGCTACGGAGATCACACCGGGGGGCAATCAATAGCAAAAAAGATACTCCGATATGGATATTTTTGGCCCACCTTGAGCAAGGACGCCTTGGATTTCGTCAAAAAGTGTGACAGATGTCAGAAGTTCGCTAAGATTCCGCGGCTACCAACAACCGGGATTACTCAAATGACCAGCCCTTGGCCCTTTGCAGTATGGGGAATTGACTTAATCGGCGAGCTACCAATGGGCCGAGGCGGGGCCAAATATGCTATAGTGGCAGTCGACTATGTCACAAAATGGGTGGAAGCAGAACCTCTGAATAAAGTATCTTCAACAAAAGTTATTAACTTTTTGATCAAAAATGTTCTGTGCAGGTACGGAGTCCCACTCAAAATCATATCAGACAATGGGCTTCAGTTTGACAGGGAGGAATTCGCCAACTGGTGCCAAGAGCACGGAATTCACAAAAGCTTCTCATCCGTAGCGTATCCCCAAGCAAACGGACAAGTCGAGGCCGTCAACAACATTCTGAAAACTCTAATAAAAAAGAAGCTCGAAAAGTCAAAGGGCGCTTGGGTGGACGAACTCCCTACGGCACTGTGGGCCTATCGCACATCTTTCAGAACATCAACAGGGCATACTCCTTTCTCTTTGGCATACGGATCGGAGGCTATGCTCCCAGTTGAAACCGTCATGCCTTCCCACCGTAGGATCCACTATAACCCAGAAGAGAACGAAGAACTCCTTCACATGTCTTTGGATCTAATTGAGGAGAGAAGAAATGATGCAGTCCTCAAAGCAGCAGCCCAAAAGCAAAAAGTGGCAGCACAATACAACTCCAAAGTCAAGCATCGTACCTTACAAGAAGGAGATCTTGTCCTCAAGTGAATCTTCCCTCGTCCCAGAGCACTAGATCCAATCTGGGATGGACCATATGTAATTCATAAAGATCTCCACAATGGAGCTTATATTTTGTCAACAGTGGACGGAGAGGTGTTCCAGAGGGCATGGAACATCCAACACCTCCGTCGATACTTTTCTTAACTTGTACTGCCCATATGAAGTGAATTAACAAAGAGAATCAGTGGACGTAGGCCTTTTCGTGCCGAACCACTTTAAATCTGCGTGTCTTTTTTAACTTGTTCCTTTATATCTTGGCTACTTGTTAACTTTATCCTTTTCTGTTGAAAAAAATCCTATGCGTATAGCATCTCCACCCGAAGTAATCCACAGCGCAATTTCACCTGGACAAGACCTAACAGGTACTATGCGAATCTATGCCCTCGCCAATGAGACACTTTTACTCCGGCATCCCTCTGCTGCGGGTTAACTCATTGCTCGCGACGGCCCTTAAAGCCAACTGTAATGAGCCGATTATAAGCCACCGAGAAGGCCGACTATAGCCGAGGCAGCTCATTACGGCGTTCGGCTCGCCGGCAACTGTGAACCGATTATAAACCCCAACATAAGGTGTGGCCAGCCAGGGGTAGTTCACGGTTGACGATCGGCACCCATGCTAGCCGGCCACAGTAAATCGAATAATACCCACGATTACGGGCCATAATGGCCCGGGTAGTTACTGTGCGCGATCTCGGCTCTGATGTGTCTTAAGTGTGGCTGTGGTAAAAAAGAATTAACTCCCCGCGGAGGCGTAAGATGGGTGACAAATGTCTCCAAGACCCACAGCTAGGGAAAGTGACTACAAAGCCCGTTTGCCATGAACTTAAGCACATCGAAGGCCTTCCGTGATTGGAAGTTTTACTATTTCACCTATTTCAATTTTACTTAAGAAACTTTTCTCCTATCCTCTGTAACAATCCCTGAAGTACAGGACACAGAACAGGAGACACTCGCTAATAGAAGCGGATACTCACAGCAAGATACTGGACCGCATCCCTTACTCGGTCACACAGGATAGTCAAAGCTGCCATCTACAAGCAAAATATAAAGGGCGGTATTTCCTTCTTTCATATATGACTATAATTTATTCACACCTCACGCTAACATTGCAAGTCATGAAATTATGACATCAAACACAATTTAATTACAAGAATATGCATAGCTATATTTCTCATACGACATGTCAAAATAGCAAAAACATTCAAAAGACGACAAAATCAGCTTAAGTTAAAGAATTACACATCAAGAATAGAGCTATTTATTACAAGTAGCAAAAAATAACAACCTAAGAGTTACTCTACTGTTTTAAGACTAACATATACAGCCATGTCAAGTCCACAAAAAGAATTTTCCAAGTCCAATCAAGGAGCCGGCTGCGTCGGAGTATTGACCTTATCCTGTTGCCCACCTGTTCGGTCAGAGAATGGAATCATTAGTGATAAGCAAACAGAGTTAACAAAAGAAGAAACTAAAGAAGAAAAGGTTACCTGCAACTTCCCCTTGATCATCTTGGTCGCCATCCCCTACTTCCACGCCTGCCTCCTCAGCTGCAAACAACCGCATCCCCTCCTTCACCGCTATCTTCTCCTCCTTGGTGAACTGAGCAGTTACTGCATCCATCCTAAAGGCCGCTCCACCCTCCTTATCTGCCTCAGCCTTGGCCTCCTCTAAAGCCCTGAGGTAAATCCTAGCCATAACCCGGGGGTAGTCGTCCATCCAAGATAAGCTGCCCTGCTTCCAAATGCGAAAGTACATATCCTGCAGCATATCATCCATCATCCCCTCATTTTCCTCAAACTCCCTCATACGAGCCTCAGAAACCGATAGCCTTGCAATGGCAGCATCCCTCTCCAGTCGGTATCGCAAACAGTCAGCCTGAAGGGACCTCCTCATCGCCTCCATCTCCTCCTTTGGCCTGACCTGAGCAAGCTCTGCGGCTTCAAGCTTCCCCGACAGCTCCTCTACCTGCTCAAGATCCGCCCTCCGAACCTCGTCCATTGTCGAGATGGCCATATTTATCTGCTCCTTGCAGGCAGCCTCCATCTTCCGCAATTCCGAAATTACTAAGAACAACATAAGATCTGAATGGCCTGATCAGCAAGTTGTTTGGCCGGAGGCAGCCTCATGCTGAGAAATCTGAGAAATCTGAATGGCCTGAGGCAGCCTCATGCTGAGAAATCTGAATGGCCTGATCAGCAAGTTGTTTGGCCTTGTCCGAAACCATCAATCGTAGTCGGATGTTGGCACTCCCAATCTCCTCTCCAGCCTTAACCAGCCGGGCATGATGCCCCATCAGCTTCCTAGTCTCCTCCGCCACCCGGTCAATATGTGCCTTGGCCTCGTCTCCCATGGTAACTATCCGAGTAGTAAGTAAATCGAGATCTAAGGACTTAGCCTCATCAAGCACCTGTACCATGGGATTGCGGGGAAGAAGGTGCTCACCGGTAACCTCGTCGAAGGTAATATCATGGGAACTTGGATCCAAATCAGGATGACCCGCAAATGGATTACGAGCCAAGCCAGGACGATCAATCTGAATAATGGTAGGATTTTCAGACGGGCGCGGAGAGAGTGCGAACTCAGTATCCTCCTCCGTGATATCGTGAAGGGGCTGAACTGGGGGCTGAGGACCAGGTGAAGGTTCGGATGAAGAATGACTCCTTTTTCTCTTTTGAATACCCTCTTCAATAACCCCGAGAAGAGGACGGTAGCCGACTACATCCCCGGAACGGTGGGTCGAAGGCTTCGGCTTGGCGGAAGCTTTGGAGAGCTTGTATTGTTCAAGCCTGTGCCGAAGATCTGAGGCCTTGGCCGTTTTACCTGCTCCTGATATGAAGAACAAGTGTCACAAGCTTACATTGATCCATAATTCGAGAAACGCGGTAAATTAAAAGTTAAAAGAAGGAAGGAAACACATCTGTTATACAAACCCTGGGGAGGAGTAGGATACTGCAATGAGTCCTGGATTTCATTCCAGGACGGGGGCGGATCATAAAATATTCTTAGGTCCCTATCATAAATGGAGCCTGCAGGGGTCAAAAGTTCACCTTGCGTCGTCAGAGCCACCTTGGCTGGAATGGTCTGAGAAGACTCGCTTGCACCGGTCCCGGCCTTGTCAGCTTTCCCGGATTTCTCTACCAAAGCCGGTTCTCCGTCCAGCCCCTCGAAAGCTTGGAGGAATGCATCATCCGTCTACTCCT
The DNA here is from genome assembly GCA_030737815.1 of Allium fistulosum. NCBI lineage: Eukaryota > Viridiplantae > Streptophyta > Magnoliopsida > Asparagales > Amaryllidaceae > Allium > Allium fistulosum. The sequence continues at coordinate 458,347,130 of CM060901.1, forward strand.
GAATCTCGCCTGCTTTCCCAGGAAGCAAGGCCCCGATGCCATCGCCACCATCACCACCTTCCTGGTCATCTCCACCCTCACCTCTCTCCTCCTCCACATCTTCCTTCCCCGGAGTAAGTGGACAAGTGCTGGGGGAAGGACCATCCGACTTCTTAAGCTTCTTACCTCCGACCACTGGAGATTTTGATAAAGTTTTGCTCTTGCCACTCTCTACTGTGACACCTCCATTAGCTTGAGCAGCCGCCCTCTCCTCCGCCATTTCCCTCTGCTTGACTACTGACTACTGTGGAAGGATCAAGTTATACTCCAGAAGAGTCGCATTTCTGATCAGGTAAGCAGCCGATCTATCTCTCCCGGGGATAGCTTCTATCTCAGCCGCCATCTGAACCAGGCGATCAGTCTCCACAACTGCAAAGCCACCTGTCGCTAGCAAGAAATGAAAACGTATGAGAAGAAGCATCGCAACCAGAATGGAAATTATAAATAAAGCATCGACTTACATCCAGAGGTGAAACGCCGAATAGAAACAGAGTCTTCCCTGACGAAGAACCATTCCTTCTTGAACATGTTGTACTTAGAATACAGATCCAAGACCGGCTTGAAGGTTACACCTGACTCCAAGCTGATGTATGGGGACCCCTTCTTATAGCCCCTCAGATTATATAAGTACTGGATCTCCCGGTTGGAAGGAGCACGCCCATGCTTCCTCTGAAAGATGACGAAGAGGCTCACCAGTATAGTATAAGAGTTGGGTTGAAACTGGAATGGGGCCACCTTTAGATATGTAAGAAAGCTGAGTACCCAAGCATTAAGAGGCGGGATGGCACCACACATACAATGGTATCTGCTGTAGGAAAAGTACCCTTCGGGAGGGTCGTATGGCATAACTTCTCTCCCTGGCAACAGCATGCGCGCCCTATCAATTCTGAAAGAACGGGAGATGACATCAAGCTGCTCTTCCTTAAGGGAGCTGGGAAAGAAATCGGGCGGGGAGTTCAGAAGTTCCTGAGGGCCGTACCCGTCCACTAATGATCTCGAGGTAGATCCGTGACGTTCCAGTACTGGCTGAGCAGGGGGCACTGCGGAAGATTCTCCTTCGCCCTGGGACTTCTTTTTATCTGATCGAGTTTCTGCTTTTCGAGACATTTATCTGCAACATAAAAAGCGTATTGTTAGAATAGAGGATGTAAACAAGTAAGTATATAATATGAAATTTCACTCATAGTTTAAAACACTCAGAGCTCCTAGTATCATTCGGTAAGGCAGATACAAAGGCTCATTCGGTAGTTAGGGATCTCAAGAGATCATCCGGTAATTCAGAATAGGCCCATTCGGCATTCAAACATACCTGGTTCGGTACTCAGATTGATTCGGTAGTCAGGATGGTTCGGTCCTCAGATTGATTCGGTAACCAAGTTGGCTCGGCTATCTCAAGACGATAAAGGATGACAGTAACCTAAAGCCTCTATTTATAAGCGAAACATGCCGACCGGACCAACTGGTTCGGCACACCCGAGACCAAACGAAGCTACCTCAGCTACAGGAAAACAAAGCGCGGCACATACGAGCACGTACCCTACTTTGGGGGGCAAGTGTTGGATGTATTTCGACCGATCTTTGCCGAACCAAACGCCAGCTCTCTCCCAACCTACCGAACCAACCAGGCTCACAGAACTACCGAACCAATTCCAAAGCAGCCTTCGCCGAATCAAACATCAACCCCTCTCCCATTCATCACCAAACCAACACCACTCCACCCATTACCGATCCAAACAACCACCTCCTACCGAACCAACACCACTCCACCCATTACCGATCCAAACAACCACCTCCTACCGAACCAACACCACTCCACCCATTACTGATCCAAACAATATACCTCCTACCACCAAACCAAAACTCCATCGGTCCACTCATCTCCTTCCACCGAACCAAGGTAAACCGGACCAACTCCACCAGGCCAGATTACATCAGCCCAAGCCCGCCAGCTGCTATATACCTCCAAGATCCCTGCCCCCAGCCTCACTCTATAAATAGAGGGGCAGGGTACAACAATGGGGGACAAGTTTGAGAGCTCAAGCACGGAGAGAACTTTCAAACAACTTTCTTTTACTTGTATCAAAGCTTTGTACTTGTAATCTAAACAAGAGAAGAGAAATAACATATAAAGTGGACGTAGGCACATTCTGGCTGAACCACTATAAATCTGTGTGTCTTTTTACAGTTTAACCCCTGCTTTTCATATATTTGCATAAATCACCTAAATTACTAAGAACAACATAAGATCTACTAAATCATACGACTTTGAGGTGTTTGTCCATTTTTTGTGCAAACATTACTCTTTTTAGTTATAATTTTAAGTTATAAATAGGCTAATCTCTTTAATTCAGTCCAATTAATATCATAATTAGGCATAATTTCAGTCTTAATCCCATTTTATTATAGTCTTTATAATTTACATCTTATCTTCTGTTATTTAAGTATTCTTATAATTTTAATCCATATTTGCGTTTAATCTATTCTAATCCATACGTGAAGAAGAAGGAGAAATAAAAGAAAACTTAAAATAGAAGAAAATCCAAAGCTTAGGAAAAGGATGTAAATAACGCATAAATAACAGTAAATAAATTAAAATATTGTAAATAAACTGTAATTAAATGGAAAAGCTATAATTAATAGAAATAAACTTAAATGAATAGCTAAAAGAAATAGACTGAAAATAATTCTAAAAACTGTAAATAAAGTACTAAAAAGGTTATTCCAGAAATCGTAGTAAAAACTACAACTATTGGAAACCCTATTATTTTAAATAACTTGAAGAAATCTAAATTAATTATAATCACTCACCTGTGGTCCTAAGCTCTTCCCTTTTGATCTTCCCGGATCCATTTGAGGGTATTAAAATATTTTTATTCAAAAGATTCTCTCCTTGGAAAATTATTCCTTTTAGGGTCCTTCCTGAAAAGGTGAACCCAAGCGGAGAAAATCTAGAATGAGAAGAAGTGTTAGGCCTAGGGTCTTATTTATAGGGGTAGAAGTGGATCTCAGACCGTTGGATTTGGAGATTAAATAGGATGCAACCACGTCACAGGCTGAATAGGAGCCATCGGATGGAAGCATGAAGGGACCAGAATGGGCAAAAGAATGAAAATAACGTGACAAAATCGTACAGGGCGAAGAAGAAATATTCTTCGCTTCTCAACTGTATGTGGGTCGACCTACAGGCGACCGCCCATAGGGGTAGGTCGACCGGCCGGTCGACCTAAGCCTTGGGATGGTCGACCTCTAGGCGACCTCCCTACTTATATTATTATGTTATTATTGTTGTTATTATTATTATTATTATTATTATTATTATTTTCGATTCTTCTTTATTTTTGTTTAATTCATAACTTGCTCATATTAGCTCGGATTCTGACGTTCTATATTTAGAAATTGACCAGAAAATTACCACAGACACAATGGTGCAACTCCCGTGGCTCAATTCTAATAATTTCACAAAGTTATTTTATCATTTCATTAATTAACAAATTAATTGTTATGGGTTAAATTTCAGGTTGTTACATTCTCCCCTCCTTAAGGGATTTCGTCCTCGAAATCTTTAAGGATAAAAGAATGAACTAATGTTTTCATACAAGTTCTACAACCAACTACTTAAACATCATCCATTCATCCATTGTCCTTAAGTTTTTCTAATGCAATTTATGATACTTATGCAATTAATGTAGTGTTAATGTCCCTAACTAATGCAAAAGATTAGGCGATCCACTGATTCAGTTGACCTCCTTTTATGCAATCATGTCCGTGCTATGTATCCAAATGAATGCAAAAATTCCTAATGGTAACTGATAGTTCTATATGTGTGCTTCAATCATCAACAACCATGTGATAAACGTCCATTTATAGCAACCATGAAAATAAATAAAAATGCAAATGCGCACACATCCATATGCATATGTTATAGTGTCCTAGTTAGGCCGATCCCTAAAAGATAATAGTGCCTAGTGTAAGTATATGCGTCCATAGCATCCACTAGCAAACACTTGCAACCACTTGCATCCATCATTCATAACATGTTCTAATAACATGTTTACATCAAATCCTACCATCCATAGGTTAAATCCCAAGTTCTACCCTCCCAAATGATGATAAAGGAAAGAACTTATTCAAAACTAAGGATGGAAATAGGAAATTCTAAAACTTATTATCGAAAAGATGAGGATGTGAGATATGAATTTTCTCCTAATCAAACCAATCTTCTCCGAAGTCTTTCTAACCATGTCGGGACCGAGTAGCAATCTCTCTATAGACTCTAAGCAACACGAAGGCGACGAGCACAGTCTTCCATAAAGATCTTCGGAAGGTGCCATTCCAATGCTAGCTTGAGAACTACTATCTTATGTGAATTCCACTAAAGAAAGATGATTTTCCCAAGTTTCTCAAAATCAAGAATACTCATACTCAACCATGCATGTCTTACTATCTTACTAACTCCATATTACTGTTCTGTAGTCTGCTCACATGAATCAACATTCCTAGGTTCTCATTAGGGTCCTATACACTCTACGGAAACTCTATTATTACTTCCAAAAGTAATTGCTGCCGTCTTCTTTGTAGCCTTGCACCTTTTCCGTTACACCTAGGAAATGATTCCTATCTACTTCACATTTAGGAGTTTGGTTCGGTGTTTATAGTTCCATTTTAAAAAGTAAGGTTTCTATTAAATTCAAAAATACTAGGTTAATTAAAATCTTATCTTTCTAGACTTGTATCTTCACAACTTTTTGAATTTACATTATTTCCCAAACCTAGAGGGAAAAACTTTCAAATTCTAAGTTCCAAAACTTATTCCTCGTTTTCTTTTATAGACCTTTTTGGTTTTCTATAAAAATTTGAATTCTCAAATTTCTCTTTTATTAAGTTTTCCAAACACTTATTTACTTTTTTACCAAACTATTTTCTTTTAGAATATCTTTAAAATAACCTTATGTGTTTTCAAAGCATTTATTATTACACCTAACGGTCTCATACCTTAATGTATTGTAACTGCTCTCTCTTATGAGAAATTACTAATGCTAAAATCTTCTATGAACCTTTTAAAAGAGGGCTTCATGTTTATATGAAATACAAGGAACTTATTTTATATTTTTCGAAACAAGCTATACAAAATATAGTGCTTCCCATACCTTGTACATCTCTTTCACGTCTTCCTTATAACTTACACAAAACATTTTTATCAGTTTCATAAAAAATTATACCATTATTCTTTTCATTCCAATAGATTAAAGCATGTTTAATTTATATTCTCTTGCGATAGAAATTTTCTAATATCTAACTTACACTTTTCTTTTCAGAAAAAATCATCTTCAAAACTGTTTTAATATATCCATAACCAGAAAACATTTTCTTATACTTAAATAATCAGTGTATTCACAAATCATATTTATTTCTATTCTTAGAAATTATCTTTTAAAAATACATTTTTATTTGGGTTCAAAATAGATGTTGCATAAAACACAGTTACTACAACCCAAAGATACTAGTGTATTGATTTAATTAAAAATAAATACTAATAACCCTTACCTACTATGTAAAACAATTTCTTTGGGAGTCACTTACTATAATGGTAGCGTTATAGTCTATGCTCCCTTTATTTTCATGAAAACATCTATTTCAACAATAAATGTTGTAATCTAAGTTTTCGATGCTTAATACATTTTAGGTTTTTATATTTAAAATCTCTGTTTACTTACAAAGAAACTAGTGAGCTATATACGTTCTATAATTCTTCAAAAATAATTTTGTTTTTAACAAAATTTATATCATATGAAAACCAATTTAAATTTCTTACTATATTCCTCATATTTACTTTAAAAATATTGACAATTATATAATTTTTTCCAATTCTAATAATTTCAGTTTATTGGGTTAGACATAAAGTGGATTTTTCTACTTACTACACTAGGAGTATCCTTCCTAAACCTTGGAAATCTCATTTCCTTACTTAAAGTCTTTTGTTCCTATACTCATATTTATTCTAAGGTGCTACCATTAAATCCACTTATATAAAACAATTATAATTTCTGTAATTATCTACACATGGGCTTTCTTTTTTCCTTATCAACCGAATCTATTGTACATCTCCAATCTTTGCCTACCACTCTTTGGATTTTCACAATCCGAGCCTAAATGTACAAAACTGTTTATCAAACTCTTTCCATGTATAGACCTTCTCTATGCCCCAAGAAAGACAATTCCTTATGCCAAAAGTGATACTTTAAGAACTTTGCTTTCAACTGAAGAATGCGAAGTGTACGAAGAACCTCCTCTAGATGAATAGCATGCTCCTCCTTACTCTTGGAAAACACCAAAATGTCGTCCACGAATACAACCATAAACTTATTTAGGACTTCTCTAAAGACGCGGTTCATCAAATCTACGAAGTAGGCTGGGGCATTGGTTAGCCCAAATGGCAATAACCAACCACTCATAAAATCCGTCTGGAGTCCTAAACACGGTCTTATTAATGCTGTCATCAGCGACCCAAAGCTGATGGAATCCCGTAGCTAAATCAAGCAAAGAGAATATTGAAGAGCCAACTAGCTGGTCAAAAAGATCATATATCCTAAGGAGTGTATATCGGTTCTTCTTCATGAGCTTATTCAATTCTTTATAGTCTACGCAAAGTCAAAGGGACCATCCGCCTTAGTAGCGAAGATGACTGGTGCTCCCCACTCTGATATGCTCCTTCTTATAAATCCTTTCTCCAAAATCTCACGGATCTGCTTGCTCAATTCCTTCCTCTCCCTAGGTGTCATGTGCCACACGAGTAATGCTACTGGCTTAGCATTATCAGCCAAAGAAATCCTGAAGTTAATCTCTCTCTTAGGGGGTAGTCCCCTAACCTCCTCAAAGACGTCTGAAAAATCTCTGACGACGAGAACCGAATCTAAATCTGATGATGATGAATCGAGGAAATAAAGGAAGCTCAACATAACTGACCCTTGCTGGTCGTAAGAAACCTCAAGAGTCCTTCCGCTGCATGTCTCTACTCTAACGACTCTCCTCTCGTAGTCTAATATAGCTCCATATGTGGATAGCCAATCCATTCCCAAAATCATCCCATACACCGAAAATCCCAATACATAGGCGTCACAGTCAAATTCCACGCCTAGGATAAAAATTTTCAAACCCCTACAAACCATAGACAAGTGTGTCGATCCTCATATGGGGTTTGAAACAACAATGGGGTCTACTACTAAAGGGATGTCTAAGTGCAAACAATCTACCAAAGAACTCGTAATGAAAGGGTGTGTTTCTCCAAAATCGAAAAGAGTCCGAATGGGAAAATCAGAAAGAGTGATTAATCCTTCTAAAGAGATTTTCCTACCTCTATCTAAATCACTGCTAGAAAGTGCTGCATCCAAAGCTTGTACCTGCGTCGTTGGTGCACTTGCTCTCTGCCCCGTTCTCTTAGGACAAGCTCTACTAAGATGACCGGGCTACCCATAGTTGAAACACCTCCCCTTCATTGTTTTATTCTTATAGTCCCTTGCATAATGACCAACCCATCCACAGTTATTGCATTTCCCGCTTTTCTTGATCCACTTCTGAGGTCCTCCAAATCTAATATCCTAAACCATTGCTCCATAACCTCCAACCTAGCTCGTGCCTCCTCGAAATCCTCTGTGCTAGAAATTGTTCTGCCTCCTAGACTAGCAAAGTTCTTGCATATCTTAGAAAAATTGGCTGTTGTAGATGGATTAAAGAGACCTCCACATACCGATGATGTATTGGGCGCTTGCCCTTGCACCTGTGGTACCATAGCTCTACGGAACCAGTCAGCCATATTATGCAAAGAAAAGGAAACTTAGGCTCGAAAGAATCGAAAGATGGTTGAACTGGACTTTTGAGGGGATTTTTTATAAAAACTCTTTTATACTTGAAAAACTACTTCTATAATAAGAGTTTCTTTCTGAAAAATACTTCTAATTTGAAGATATGCTACTTAAAAATAGGTTGCTCTAGGAAAAATACTTTCTTTTTAAAACAAGTTTTTAGGAATCATGTAACCTTAGGCTCTGATACCAAATGAAACACCCCCACATCCCTTAGTATACCCAAAAGGGCACACTAAAAGATGTGGTGCGTTGTAGGTATAAATAAAGCTAGTAGAGACTAAGATTCACAAGACAAAATAGATAGATAATAACACAGCGGAAGTAATTAAAAACAATAAGTGATTTTTAAAAATTAATACTTCATAAATACTTCAGACAAACCACATATGTTACAAATACCAAATACAATTGTCTTATGAAAATAAAATCTCAGTCTCATTAGAAAAACCAGAGTACAAACACAAACTTTCCCTCAATACAGTGCCAGTACAATAAAAGAACAAAAAGCTGGAAATAAAAAGAAGGAATACATGATAGGATCTCCAACTCTCCAAGAAACTACGGTCTATCTTCCTTGCCCCTGATTGTCTATGGAGGGGAAAATGGGAAAATAGAGGAGTGGGTCAGACTAAAAGTCCGGTCAATGATAGTAACTACTAGAATATTTAAGCAAAGTAAAAGTAATAGACCTTACAACAATTCTAGTATATATAAAGGAAACAAAGAGAATAGGAAGAAAAAAGAATAAGCTAGAAATAAATACAAATTACTAAATTAATGCAATTGATTAACTTTGATTGTTTGCACTTGTCTTTGTTAGCCGCTTTGATTTGGCTGAATTCCTAATCCTATAATTAGACTAAAATCCTAATTCTACTCTTTGATCGGCCTGCTACTCTATATACCATACTGCGGACTATACGCTATATAACTCCCTACACATAAGGTAATGACATCTATGAAAGGCGCACAAAGTACAATGTTGTCTACGAAAGACGTACAAAGTATTTATTACAGACTATACATTATATAGCTCCCTACACAGAAGGCAATGGTGCCTATGAAAGGCATACATACTTAAGCACTTAGAACTCATAGCGATTACTGAGCATCGAAATGGAAGTCGCACGCGTAACTGCCACCATGCTCATGCTACATGTTGCTCCACCTATTGGGTCTTCTAAATATCTGTGCTCCAGCATAAGCGTGCCCCTCATCTCACTTCAGGATTATGTGAAACACCATGTCCATAGAAAAATAGTGGAAATATTGTTGGTACTGGCCATAATATCTAGTTGCGCCTCTTGTCAAAATCCCCCATGATTTGGACTTCCATTTGACCAATTACTACCATTATTAGCATAAGCATGCCCTCATCTCACTTCAGGCTAATGTGAGACCACAATTTTTTCTAATAGGGAATGCTATTTGGTACGGGTCCTACTTTCATCTTTTCTTATTAACTTAGATAAATTATTTAAATAAGCCTTAACAATTTTCTCTACTATCTGTGCTTATTTATCCTAAGTCTTAAAATAAGCCTCATTTTGTTCTTTTTCTTATTATAACCTAAGTTATAATAATGCTTATTACTTAACCCAAGATCTAAGTGTGAAAATAAGCTTCTTTCATCCTTTACTCTTTTTAGTTGTAATTTTAAGTTATAACTAGGTCAATCTCTTTAATTCAGTCCAATTAATATCATAATTAGGCATAATTTCCATCTTAATTCCATTTTATTACAGTCTTTATAATTTACATCTTATCATCCGTTATTTCAGTATTCTTATAATTTTAATACATATTTATGTTTAATCTATTCTAATCCATACGCGAAGAAGAAGGAGAAATAAAAGAAAACTGAAAATAGAAGAAAATCCAAAGCGTAGGAAAAGGATGTAAATAACGCATAAATAACAGTAAATAAATTAAATTACTGTAAATAAACTGTAATTAAATGGAAAAGCTATAATTAACAGGAAATAAACTAAAATCAACTGAAAAGAATAGCTAAAAGAAACAGAATGAAAATAATTCTAAAAACTGTAAGTAAACTACTAAAAAGGTTATTCTAAAAATCATAGTAAAAACTACAACTATTGGAAACCCTATTATTTTAAATCACTTAAAGAAATCTAAATTAATTACAATCACCCACCTATGGTCCTAATCTCTTCCCTTTTGGTCTTCCTGGATCCACTTGAGGGTATTAAAATATTTTTATTAAAAAGATTCTCTCCTTGGAAAATTATTCCTTTTAGGGTCCTTCTTGAAAAGGTGAACCCAAGCAGAGAAAATCTAGAATGAGAAAAAGTGTTAGGCCTAGGGTCTAATTTATAGGGGTAGAAGTGGATCTCAGACCGTTGGATTTGGAGATTGAATAGGACGCAACCACATCACAGGCTGAATAAGAGTCGTCGGATGGAAGCACGAAGGGACCAGATTGGGCAAAAGAATGAAAATAACGTGTCAAAATCGTACAGGGCGAAGAAGAAATTGTCTTCGCTTCTCAACGATAGGTGGGTCAAACTATAGGTCAACCGTCCATAAGGCTAGGTCGACGGGCCAGTCGACCTAAGCCTTGGGATGGTCGACCTCTAGGTCGACCACCCTACTTATATTATTATTATTTTCTTTTTTCGATCCTTCTTTATTTTTGTTTAATTCATAACTTGCTCATATTAGCTCAGATTCTGACGTTCTATATATGAAAATTGACTAGAAAATTACCACGGACACAATGGTGCAACTCATGTGGCTCAATTCTGTTAATTTCATAAAGTTATTTTATCATTTCATTAGTTAACGAATTAATTATTATGGGTTGAATTTCGGGCTGTTACAATCTATATTTATCATAGTAACTAAATCATATTTAATTAATTTTAACTGTTAATATTTAAAATCATATTTAATTATGTTGACATTAATTAAATTATATTTATTTAATTTAATTTACGTATATGATTTTTGAAATTTTATATTATTCATATTAAACTATTTAAGATGAATAATCAGCTATAACATTTATAATTTGTTTATATATACATACAAATATATGTATATATTTTAATAAATTAACTTATAATTAATTTAGTAAATTCATTTATTTAATTAAACAATTTGGTCAATTTGAATATTTAGTAAAACTCATCTTAAATAAATTTAAAATAAATATATAACTATAATAATTATAGTTACATACATCAATATTTTATACATGTTTAATTAATTAACCTTTTGATTAATTTTATAATTTAATTTAATTAATTAAATTAATTAAATATACTTATTAAAATTAGAAATTAATTATTTTATTTTCAAAACATTTTTGAAAATTTTAAAATTATATTATAACCATTATAAAATTTGTTTTATATCTCGAATTTAATATTAGAAATATATTTTTAAATTTTCAAAAACTAGCCTAAGGCTTAAATCAATTTGGGCTTTTACAATTGAGCAAACCTTTTAGACTTTCTCTACCCATTAGGCTAGGCCAGTAGTTAGGAAGGGGAAATTAATCGATTATTAAACCCCGAGCCTATATATCATTATTTTAGACACCTATTGGATATTTTGGCTTTATTAGTTGGTCCTAAAGTTATCTAATTAGACTACATAGACCATTTGGGCTTTGTTGCCATTGATCAAACAGGTCGGTTTGTAATGGGTGAAATAGGTAGATTTCAATTTTTTCCTGTTTTGATTTAGTGGGCCTATGAAGTCTAATGGGTTGTACAAGATCCAATCTAGTTAATTAAAATAAAATTCAATTTTATTTACTTTTTTGATTTAGTTAATTAATGTGTAACAACCCTGGTTTGGAGATTACCTATATATATTAAATTATAACAGAAGTTATAATTTAATATTGTAAATTTAAAATATAATTGGAAATTTTAAATTTTTTATTTGGAATAAACAATGAATTTTGTAAATAAAATGGGAAAAATAAAGTTTGGAACTTTATTTTGTTTATTTGGGAATAAATATGGGATTAAATATTGATTGGATAAGTATTTGGTTTAAATAAATTGAAATATTGGGTATTTATTAGTTTGGAGCTAATAAATTAATTAGGTGATGTATTTCAACGTTAAATTGTTGAAATAAATCTAAAGTAATGGAAATAAAGTTTTAAATACTTTATATTGAGAATTTGGAGTGAAAATAATCAATTTGTAATGTTATTGGGTAAATGCAATAATATTGGAAATTTATGCCAATATTAACCATTTATTGATTTTAAAAAGGGGAAATGAAGTAAATTTGTATTTTATAAATATAAAAGTGTGAAATATTGTTTAAAAATAATATTTTGATGTTTAAATAAAGTTAGAATGGTTTATTGTAATTTATTTGACAAGGAAACAATTTTTGAATAAGTTGTTGTAGTAAAAATAGCGTTTTGTGATAAATAATGTAAATTGTGTGTTATTGTCAAAAATAGGGTTTTATTGTTAAAAATATATTTTTATAATTAAAATAAATTTTATTTTGTTACAATAACATTTTTATTGCAATACAAATAAGATGTATACATTTTTGTTGATTTTAAATTGTTGAAAATGTGAATATAGTGTTAAAATGGGCTAATATATCTACATAGCATCTTTATTTCACTAAGTATATTTACACTTGGGCCTATTTGGGCATTAATTGATCCATTAGCTTATTCTCTAGAGGCTTTTGGCTTGTGAAATAGCTGTAAATAGTTATTTTCTTTTCTTCCTTCTCTAAGAAATTTACAGTTAATAACAAAGAAAAACAATGGCCGCCTTCTACTAAAAATCAATTTCCACTCTAATTTGCTGCAAATTAAAGAAGAAATCCACCTAAATAAGATTATATAAGGTAATCCCTATCCATTACCAAAAGTTTCCATCAAAAATCCTTGAATCAAGATATGAATTGTTTGTGATTTATTTTGGTTTGTTTTGCATGTCTATTTCAAGCTTCTACAGGTTGCTAGAGCCTCAAATCGCCTCAAAAGATCACAGATTGCTACCAAAATCTTTGCTAAATCATAAGGCGAGTTAAAAACTCACAAGTGCTAACAAGAATCTTGCTTTGCTGCAAATAAATTGCTAAGAAATGCTATGTATACGTTTAATTCTCTCTGTTGTTGTTTTATTGAATTTCTTTTTTCTGGTTGCCACTTTGAGTGGCCATAACTCTTTGATTTTCACTTGAATTGCTGCCGGATCTTTTTTGTCAAACTCTATGCATGTCAATTTTCGTTGCAAAACTTGATCGTTTGGTACTCCAATTTGCTGTTCGAAGTTCAATATGAAGCAAAAAACACCCATGAAAAAAATTCCATAGCCTGGGTCGACAGGTAGGTCGACCCAGCAGTCTCTAAGTCGACCTAGAGATCGACCTGGCGGTCGACCTGGCCACTGTTCAAGCACTATTTCTTCCAAATAAATTTTGAGAAATTTCTAAATAGTTTAGTTTTTGAAATCTTTATTATAAAATATTTTCAAATTATTTTTAAATTATTACAAAGTATTTTAAATATATTCAAGCAAAAGTTTCAATAAAATGTCTCCAAAATGATTTCAAAAAATTATTTTAAAATCCCATTTTCTCAAGTAAATTATTTTATAAATATTATACATTATTTTTACACTTTTCGGATGTACGTGAAAGAGAATTAAATGGTTTAGTAAAACACGTGGTATGGGACACGTGAGTTTACTTTATCGGTTAATTTCGGACTTGTACGATCAAAACTATTTGGGTTATTGATTTCTGGGTTATTTAGCCAATTTATGGTGAGCTTTTGAGATTATAATTCCTATCTTTAGGAATTATCTGGGAAGGCCAATATTTGGTGAGTTATGGTTCGAGATCTCCTATTCTAGGAGTATGATCTATGAGAACCCGTTATAGTGTTTTACTTGCCAATGAGATGAGGCGAGTCTGAGTTTTCTAAGTTTTGAGATTTTATGATGATTTCTGTTTGCTAATGTGACATTAACTAGAGGTTAGTAAACCGTTCAGTGCGAACGTGTGGTATGGGACACACGTTAACACTTTTCGGGTTCCTATTTGGGAGTTTGTGACACATTCTAGGATTGCCAATACTATAGACCTTCGGGTCATCTGGGATAACGACTTTAGTCGTCAAGGATTTATGACTTCGGTCGTCTGGGAGAGGCACCTAATATATATAGTACTGGTGGGATGGCACGTGCAGCATCGCTTCGGCTGCAAATGCAATTTGGCCAATCCGGGGAATTTTTATGAGTTTTGATTTCGATTTCACCAATTTGGGATGATGAATTTACTTATAGCCTTGAATTAGAGAAATGCTTATATATATGTTGTTTTATGGTGATTTTGATATTGGGATTATGAACTCTTATTGAGTTTCATGAGTTTTGATTTGGAGATTTTGATGATTTCACTTATTGCTTATATGTTGTTTATGTTCACTTACATTGTATAGCCCTTGAATGTGAAACATCTATTCCATGTTAAACCTTATCATGTGATTAAGTTTGAGCCTTTATGGAATACTTTTCTTAGTTGTATAAATAGACTTTCTTAAATCATTCATTTATCTTTAAAGGAATGTTTCCCTTATGCACATGTATTCCTTTACCTTTTGCTAATATATAGTTCTAGTTAGCTTGACCCGTGTATTTATTACTCGGGTCAGACCGAATTGTAGGTTAGCTTTTGGGCCTATGCTAGCTTTACCTTTTGGATTTCACCATTGCTTTGGATATGGCTTAGTTTTTGTGTAGTAGTATTTTGTTTGGGAACCTTATGATGTACGTATATTCTTTTATGGGGATGTATGTATATATTGCGGTTGAATACCACTTGTGACGGGTTGTATTGCATTTGATGTATGTGTATGTATATATTGCGGTTTACTACCACTTGCGACGGGTTGTATTACATTTGATGTATGTGTGTGTATATATTATCTGTGATGTTGTTCTGTGTCTTGTGATTGCTGTAGTTATTATATTTTGTTTCTGAATCGATCCTGTAGCCACCATAGTAGTGTATTAGATAGGAATTAAGTATGTCAAATACTCGAGAGGAAATGAAAAAAAAAGTGCCAAACCGACATACTTAGCTCTTATCTAATGCAAGACTATGATGGTCGCCCTTATTTAGCCCTATTCTCCACGTTAGCAGACATAATTACCATGTAATTATCTTTGTTAATGTGGGTCTCGGGGTGGGGCGTCATAGCTTGGTATCAGAGTTGGATTCAGAACAAAATCCAATAAACGCATAACAATATACACGATTACCATACATCAAGTATAATACAAGTGTAAACATCATCCCCAAATTGTAGTTGAACCCAGCCTTGTCCTTAACCTTTTGAGTTCTTTGGGGGTAGATAGAAAGGAATAGGTCTAGGAATGTCAATTTTAAATTCCGTAGTATTCCTTATTCAATGAATTCCAATTGTTAATATCTACCCCTGTGAATAATCCTAGCTTATCTTAACTTTCAGCAAATGGCTGGAAGAGGTAGAGGTCGCACTTCAAAGGAGGGACCGTCCAGTGGTTCTCGTCCCGAAGGAGTTTATATGTTGACCGACCAGATTCTTGAGCTTCTTAGGAGCACTCAGCCTCCCGCTCCTACTCATTCCTCTCCTCCGTGCAAATCCGCATTTGCGCGTATGTGTAGCGACTTCACCCATCTCGGAGGCAAGCCATTCAAAGGCTCTAAGACAGTTTTAGAGGTTTAGGTTTAGCTCCGAACATGCGAGCTCATCTTCACTCGCATGGAGATTTTCGATCATCACTGTGTTCTTGTGGTATCAATAATGCTGCAAGAACGAGAACTAGCCTGGTACGAGCTCCTAATAGCTGAGATAGATGACTCTACTCTTACATGGCAGCATTTCCGAGATCGTTTTGAGCTTAAGTTCATGCCAGAATCCAAGAAGGCTTTCCTTGCCCGTCGCTTCCTCGAGTTAAAGCAGGGAAAATCCTCTGTGTCAGATTATGTATCCTCCTTCGAGTCTCTATCCAAGTATGGGCTCGAGTTCATTAGTACTCCAGACAAGAAGAATCTTAAGTTTGTATTTGGACTTAAGAAATATTTGAAGAAGTCGCTCACGCGTCATCTTAAGCTCTCGTTTGAGGAGCTTGTGGATTCGGCGCTTCACCTCGAAGCCGTCGAAAAAGAAAGGGATAGTAGTGAAGAGGCCGAGGTTCGAATGAACCCAAATAAAAAGAAATTTCCCTTTCAGAGATCCCAATCATTTACTCCTAAGAAGAAGATGAAGCAAGGCAATTTTGGTTCTCATTCCGGTGTAGCACCTCCTTCAACTAGAGTGTTGGCTTGCTTCAATTGTGGTTCTAGAGACCATCTAGCTAGAGAATGTCCTCAAACCACCAAGTGCCATTATTGCAAGAAGGAAGGACATATAGTTTCAGCATGTCCTAAGAAGTGGAAGAGTTCAGGTTCGGGGAATCTGAATGTGGCTCAGGCTTCTGGTAGTGCATCTCAGTCGCGAGGTATATCTCCTACTATTTTGGAAGGCTCTATTCTTTTTCATGACTGTCCTATTCAAATCCTCTTCGATACGGGTGCTTGGCATTTATCCGTACCGGAGAAATTTTTTAATGCTATTAGATGTTCTGGTCTTGTTGCTTACTTGAGGATTGCGAATCCTTTTGAGGAGATCCGCAATACTTGACGTGAGAATTTTGGGATTTGTTCCTTGTAGCTTATCTTTGCGTGCGTATTAGTACGCTATTTTCTATCTTGAGTTTGGAGTAATTTGAGAGGGAGTGGCTTGCATTTTATCAAGCCACATTCTGTGATTTGAAGGGTCCTATAGTTAGGTATCCTAATTTAGTTGGTTGGTTAATTCTTGTCTTCAGAATATTGATTATGAATCTGAAGTCTCTGCATTCATTCTTGAGTATCGAGATGTTGATGATATATCTCAAATTCCCGTCATTGTAACTCTGTTGATTTATGTAAGTCCGTTCGGGTATGACACTCAATCGGGTAATCGAATATTGTATTGACCTCATTCCCGGTTCTTAGCCTTTCGGTCATCCTTCCACCAGGATACCCACTAAGGAAATGAGGTGATCCTTGGAATTTAATTGATATTGCCATTCTTACCTCTTTTGAGATAACCTTTTTGGATACTCATTTATAGGCTTGGTAATATTACTTCACACGAAGTAATGATTTTTTGTTTGTGTTCTTCTTCTCATTCGTGAAGATATTTTACCCTTACCCTTATATCTCGCTGATTTCTTATTCAATCTATTGGTAGTGCTAGGGTCTTTCTTTAGCTTGACTCTACACTGATTCTTATTAGCTATGAGTTTCGAAGGATAGTGTTCTTTTACCGCATTCCGCACTCGTTATGAGTTTTTGAGTAGTTCGTTATACCGTTAGGAATGAAGAACACTCTAATATATTCCCTCAACCTTGTGAATCAAGTATATTCAGGGAACATCTCGATGAGTCTCTTTTTGTGTTTTTTATTTTGAGTATATGTAATGAATTGTGTTTTCAAATTTTTCCAAAAATTGAAGATATATTTCTAAGAGGAATTGGATTTTGATTTTTGGATAAATAAAGAACATTTTGAGAACTAAATATGAGATACTTCTTTTATAGAAGATGATTTTTGTGTTGGGTTATCCATCAAGTGCTTTAAGAATTCTGGTCGATATGCCTGATCAACGTTATCGATAGAAATTTCCTAAACATTGTGATGAGACAATTAGACACGATAAATTGAGTTTTAATGAGACTAAATTTGGAAATAAATTAAAAAGATTTGAGAATTAAATTTTATTCTGGATGACCAATGCAGCCATTGGACCATAATGGGATTGGATGAGTGGCAAAGTGGTTTTGATCATTTGGTCAAAGCTGTAGCCAATCGATATGGTTATTTATTATATATCAATGACGAGGCAATGCCATTATTATAATTGAAATGTATGAGTTTGAATATAGTTATGTTTTATTGTTGAAATGATGAGATAATACTTTGTTTAAAGAATAAATGTTTATTGAATATTTTAAAATAAGCTATACATGTTAAAGATGGTGTTTGTTATGAGAATTTGGGTATTTGAAAATAAAGAGTAGTAAATTTTAAAATTTTATCTTAAGAATTGTTGAAATGAAATTATAAAATTCTTTCAAAAATTTAATTTTGGAATAAAAAGGGGAATATGAGTTTGAAATTATTTGTCATTTTTATAAGAACTATAGGAAGGAGTTTGGAAAATTTCCAAGTGTTGAAAATTGAGATTTTGAATTTAAAGGAAATGAGTTTTGGAACTTTAAGAAGTTTGATTGTAAACAAAAATTTAGATTATGGTTTTGAAGATAATGAATTTCGAACTCTATTAAATTTTGATTGTAAATTAAAATTTATATCTATTGTGTTCCTCGTGATTGTCTTGCCTTAGTGCAATAGTCTAACGACTAGCATTTTGCGGTCATTTTAGTAAGGTGATCTTTGAGGTAACCATCTATCATCGGGTCTTCTTACCTCAATGGTTGTTATCTTAATATCAGTATGGCTCTTTCCGTAGTGACATAGGGAAAATCATCAGTTTTGGTTGGAGTTAGCAGATAGAATTACTATGTAATTCTCTTTGTTAATGTGGGTCTCTGGGTGAGGCGTCACATAATGGGTCAAATAAAAATGATTTTTATATGGATTATGAGTATATAACTATATAGTCATATGTATATAACATGCACATGCAAAATAATAATGTGTGTGTAGTTAATATGTATGTATATAGATGTTGGGATTATCATCTATAACATATACATTTGTCATTTACATACGCATTGATTGTCTCAAAATATTATTTAAAAGTTATATATATATATACACTGAAATTTAGTCTATATTAAATAAAATAAACTTTTCTTTTAAATATCTGAATATATTTTGAACAAGCCAATATAATTTGAATTCAAGTTTAATATCTAAAATATCCAATTTTGACATACTAAAATAATTTGAATGTCAAATGCAAATCTATAAAATTCAAATAAAATATCTATTGATAATTTAAATAAATACACATATAATATAAAATTAGTATATTTTCAAAATAATATTTTATTTAAAATTACATAAAATAATTAATTTATGTATTTTACTGTAAAATAATTATTAAATTAATATAATCGAATATTGATATTCGGCTAAATAGTTTTTCAAATCCGAAAGAATTTTACCATTAAATAAAATTAATATTTAATATATTTATAAATGTGTATATATAAAAGGGACAGTTTGGCACATGTCCCTAATAAGTTTCAAAATACACAAAAACCCCATTAAGAAAAAGTTTGTAAATTAGATCCCTACCGAATAATGGCATACACTTATGCAATTATTCAGTGAATAATTGCAGACATTTATGCAATTATATAAAAAAAATTGTAGACATTTCCACAATTATTCACCAAAAAATTGCGGAAATATTCACAATTTTTTCAAAAATTTGCGGAAAATTCTGCAAATATTCACCAAAAAAATTGCGGAAATTTCCGCAATTATTCACCAAAAAAATTGCATAAATTTATGCAACTTTTGGATATAATTGCATAAATGTTTGCAATTATTCAGTGAATAATTGCATAACTATATGCAATTACTTAGTAACTTAATTCTAGGGACCTAATTTACATACTTTTTTTACTGAGGTTTTTGTGTATTTTGAAACTTATTAGGGACCTGAGCCTAATATTCACTATATAAAATGTATTAATATAAGCACTGTTTATATCGCCCTTTAAAATTATTGTACTATATTTATAATTAGAATGCTTATAATATAGTTTCAAATTTTTTCAAATTATTAAAACTTATTTTTGATTTAGAAATAATTTTTTAATTAATTTTGGATACATTAGATAAATATACAAATATATATATACGATTTACAATTGAAAAATAATTTTAGTGCTTTAAAAATAATATACACTCACACACACACTATCACCATAGCCGAATTGAAATGTTAAAATATATGTATATAATGTTATTTAGTTATATAGATCAAAACAGTAACAATTAACTCAGGTATTATAGTGAGATATGTTAACATATATTTACAAAATACAACAAATGTGTATATAAAATTGTTATATAATCTATTTACAACATCATATATATAATATAAAAGATAAATAAGATTTATACCTCAATGATGCAGCCTTAGAACACACATTGATTGATTGGATCTACTAGATTCACTATGAATCAATCTCTTAATGCTGCAATAGTCTGGAGTACCACAGCTTAATTCAATTTACCATATTTTGGGAAAAGTGTACTTTGGTCAAATAGGGGTGTTGGATGATGCTGAAGGCCATGAAAAGGAGGCATGGAAGAAGTGAGTCCAAAAAATGAGGGGAGTAACTAATTCTCCACCATTTACTCTTTCTTCGTTTACTAATTTTTGTTCTATATCCAAGATTCAAACCACCTCACCCCCTCATTTACCTCTCCATAGACCGGGAATATAAGAGGCCTTCTTAAGCCAATGAACAGCTACACCCATTTAATAATTAATGATATTTAAATAATATTTAAAAGTGTATCGATATCATATATCGACATGTACATATATAACTGTTATATATGCACCCAATTAATTACTAATAGACACCAAGGAAATACTAATAGCACCCAATACATTAATTAATAAATAAATATGTCATAAATATTAATTAGTTTATAATAATTTATAATTAAATTAAATTGCATGGTATTTTGGAGAATTTACCAATTCGGTTGTGTGACTTGTACGTGTAAATTCAATCAGTGATTAATATCAAACAATTCAAATATTAACTTAATTCATATGTCACCTTAACTACTGATGTGAAAATTTGGTTGAATTCATTGCATATACATCTTTATTTATAAAAAAATCCAATTTTACAATATAAGTGGTACCTCTTAGTAAAGATTGCACAAATTCTTTTCGTCAGCACTATCTCACTTTAAGATTTATGAAACTTGGTTTTTTTCAAAATTCCACTATCATCCACATTCAACTTGGTTAGTCCATAAACAAAGTTCTTGATTCAATAATAACATTTAACATTAACTGTACAACTCTAGCAAGAGATTTTGACTTTGAGTTGAGTATTGTTAACCATGATACTAAGCTCATATGATCGAGGAGATGAATTCTTTATTGAACAGTGTTTCACTTCCAATGCTTTAACTCAGACCCAACTATAGTTGCTCGATGATCGTCATGCCACGAACTTGAAAGTGCACAGGATTAATAGTATGTCTAATCTATATATATATATATAACTAAGAAGAATACTAATAAAATATAGTAGAGTAAGAACGATCACACACCAGAGTTTTTGTATTGGTTCGGACCTCCCGTCCTACGTTTAGTCCCAAAGCACCCTTTCGAATTTCACTAACCAAACACTCTTGCTTAGCCTAGAGGAATAGGCATTTACAGGAGTTTTCTATTTTGGCAATGTTGTGTTATATCAATACGGACTTTGACTTATAGTACAAAGCTTCCTATAATCTCTTCTTTGAGTTGAATGAGTAAAAGCACATGTTTTAAGGAAGTAAATCACCAATGACTATAGAATAATTATTGGAGATGTTGAAAGCAAATTTGCAACTTTGAAAGCATTAGAATTTAGAGAAAGTGAGAAGTATAAAACAAGAATTAGATAATCAAACTATAGCCATAGCTTGTATTTATAGGTGTCAAAAAGTCTCCTTCAAGATTGCAACTTATCGGAGAAAACCATTGAAAGAAGAGTTGCAGCTAGTGAGAGAGAGGAGAAGTATCTTTTCAAAAATAGTTGTTACAACACATTTAGATGTCTGAACGAATTAGTCAGACGTTTGGGTTTTAAAAACTTTTCTCCAAAAAATAAACAATCCAAAAAAACATGTTTTCAGACGTCTAATTTGTGATCCCAGACGTAAAACTTTTGAAGAAAACAGACAAGAGAAGTTCTAGTTTAAAGGAGCATGATCGTAGACATCTGTTTTATGTTCCCAAACATCCGAGTTCTTAAAAATGTTAAAACTTAATTAATGACTTGTTTGTGTGAATAAAGCTTTTTGATGTAAATATATTAGCTCATATCACTCAAGGGAGAATGTTCATGTTTATCTAAGACTAACACAAGATATATGACAATTACAATGGTTTGTCTTCAGGTTGAGCACTTTGTTGATATTCCATTTCATCTTATTGAGTCCTTCATACCTTCGTGACCTCCATTGTGCTTAAGACTTGATCATCATGTACCTGTATACTAGTTTAGAGATTCTATGATACGATTGTATAGCTATTGTCATTAAAATTAAATAAGAGAGGTTCTAACATTCTCCCCCTTTTTGATGATCATAACTATACAACAGTGTAAAAAATTATTTTACATAAAATAATATAAATAGTTCCCCCTAAATTTAACATCGACCCCTATCAATATGCAGATATATTTAGTTTATCTCCCTTTTTGGTGATGAGAAATATATAATCATTTACAAAATTATTTTATATAAAATACTAGAAATAGCTCCCTCTAAATATAACATATCCCTTTATCAATATGTAGATATATTTCTCTCCTTTTGTCATTATTAAAAAGAAACAAAGAGAGATCAAAAGAATATGGACATTTATACATAACACAAGTATAGTATGTCTAAATAGCATAACATAACGTAAACCAATATTCAAATATAACATATCTCAAACTAACAAGTCATACCACAAACCAACATCCAAACATAAGTCATGTAAACAAAACATAACACATACGACTAGTTTTTGGAAAATAAATTTTAAAGAAACTAGAAATAAAATACCCTAAGACTTACTCAATAGCCACTACAAGAAAACTATAGTTCTCGTAGTACTCATAATAATCTAAATGATTGTATTGCTATTCTCCGACCCATCAATGTTCATCACTTTATTCTTCTAATCCTTCTGTTATATATTGGCCTTTAAAAGGAAATAAATTTGATTCATTCATTTGTATATAAGACCAATGAAATGAATTGGATTTGTGGCCTTCCTCATCTTTGTGTTCCTGTTCGATTGTTTTCCATTTGTCTTTATGAGATGATTCGACACTATGCTCGGATGCACAAGAAGGTGAGGCATGGACATGAGAAGGAGGTGGACTATGTGAAGGAGAGGACGTCGAATTGGAGCTTGATCATCCTCTAACCTTTCTCATCATCTTCGAGACCGATGAAATGATTTTTTCCATCGATTGTTCCATTATTCGAGTAGAGAAAGATCTCTCTAGATCTTTAAATATTTTCTCTAAGGACTTTTGATTACTCATGATAATTCTATGATTTTGGAGAGTTAAGTCCATTAATTCTCATATGGATTTGGTTGAAGTCGAGTAGATCAATCTCAAGGTCATATTCGATTCCTTGTTGCATAGGATAAGGAGGAATGGAGGTTTGGTGGGGCGGTGGAGGTTTTATTGGTGGTTGAGTTGAACATTGACCACGTTGAGCTTGTTGTAATGTCCATTCGTCAAAGCTAACAGGACGAGGCAGAGTAGAAGATAAATGCATGAGATTGAAGAACTGTCCTTCACTATACTCGACTAGTACTAGTTCAAAGTCAGACAGTATAATGTTGATCTCAAGAAAGGCAAGGAGTCTCATAATATTTGGTGCATATAAGATAGTCGGACTTCTTCGAAGCTAAAAGTTCTTAATTTCATCCTGAATTAATTTAGCCAAATTAACCTATACCTATCCAAGGATAGCATCGAGAGCCTTATGATCATTTTTGTAAATTTGTTTATGACTCCCTAGTTGAGGAATAATGGTGCTTATCAACATTCGATTAATAAGCCTAGCCTGGGGTCTAAAGAAGCCAGTTTTCCATTCTGGCATGGAGTCTTCCCAAATCTCATGGGTTACTGCATTTCTCCTTTATGTCGATAATTGGGCAACTCATCCATGTCAATTCCTCTTTCCCACAACGAAGTGCAATAGCCGTATGATTTACATGAATCTTGATAAGTTTTTCATAAACATTACTCCACAACCAACCGTCCTTATCATACGATTTCCATACATTGCCACATAAGTTTGCATGATAGATAGCAAGAGGGACTATAACTATCTTATTATCATCATACTCAATCCAAGTGGTGATTTGAGCTTTATCCGTTAATTCCTTAAGTCTATACTGAAAATATTGCAAGTTATAGAATAGACCATAGTGGTTCTTCTTCTTCAATTCTTCAAATCTATGTTCAGTAATAGTACATTCTCTCAACTAAATCTTAATATTCTCGTTAGTAGCTCGAGAGATTGGGGAAGAGGAAGAGGATTTCCCTCCTTTTGCTCTTTTAGGAACAGGTTTTGGGGCCACTTTGAAGATTTGGGAGGCTAGGGATTTGGTGAGTTATGGGTTTAAGAACGCAAGAGGCAAAAGAAAGGAAGGAAACTTGAAAATGATTCAAAAGTCATGAATGAAAGGTTGTTTAAAAAACAAACATTCAAATAGTCAAACATCTGGTTTTGAGAGTTGACGTCTTAAAAAGGGAAAATAAGGTCCAGAGCCTACGTAGTGTAAAAAGTAGTGAATTCACTTGTCTGGATTCAAGGGACAGATGTCTGAAAATATGAGAAATTTGTCTAGAGCCTACATAGTGTAAAAATAATGTTTTTAGATGTCTGGTTTAGAGGGGTCAGACGTCTGAATTTGTAGTATTAATAAAAAAATAACTTGCTCAAACATCTGGCAATTAGTGCTCAAACGTCTGAGTTCATATTTGGTTGTTTTTATAAATAAAACGGTTTTATTTATTTATAATATTCGAACAATTAAAACAATATTCACGAATAAAAAAATAACATGTTGTCATTCAATTTTCAAATGGCTTGGATTCTTCCTTAGAGGGTCCTTGTTCTAAACAATTATCTTACTTTGGCTCATATATTTTGATAGGAATAGACGATTGTTTCGAAGGACTTCCCTTGGAATGAATGCTGTTTTTAGTTGGCAATTTACCACAAAAGCCCATTGAAGTTCTTTCGATAAAATTCATATGTTCACCCTACAGCATTGCTCTCAAAATATTACTTTTTGCAATCACATTGTTTCTCCTTGATAATTAGCTATATTATCATTACGATCGTCTTTAGTGGTAGTTATGTGACCTTCGAATTTAATTGATCGTTTAGTTTTCTTCCCTTTAGGAGAAAAACCAATCTTCTCATAAGGAGAAGAAGTTATCTTAATATAAGATGATGAATTATCTTTAGAAGTTAGCATTGCTGAAGTATTTTTTGGCTTACTGATATGTACTGGTTAAACACAAATGAAAATTTCAAAAATGGAAACATATTTTATGCAAAAGAATTTCTTACTTTAGATAATTCTAACTAATAAGTATTTATAGTTAAAATTTTGTTTAACCAGTAGAAATGAGGGTTAAAATAATCCTATTAATATTTTAACCAATAACTATTTT
The DNA here is from genome assembly GCA_030737815.1 of Allium fistulosum. Taxonomy (NCBI): domain Eukaryota; kingdom Viridiplantae; phylum Streptophyta; class Magnoliopsida; order Asparagales; family Amaryllidaceae; genus Allium; species Allium fistulosum. The sequence goes on from CM060901.1 coordinate 458,372,530, forward strand.
TAGATAAAAGGTTAATTTAGCCAAAAAGAAATAAGTTATGGAAAAAAAATCAAATAATTATTTTTAGGTGGTATGTTGATACCAATTAATCCATTTAAGTTATATATATTATTTTATGTTATTCTTATAATTTACAAACTATTTATTCAATTAATTCATTTAAAGAGCAAATTCCTAATTCTCTACGTAATTTTAGAAAAGTTGTTTCGCGTAATGGTTTAGTAAAAATCTCTGCTATATGATTTTCGGTATTAACAAACTCTAAGGAGATGATTTCTTTTTCTACATTATCTCTTAGAAAATGATGACAGATATCAATGTATTTTGTTCTAGAATGATTAATAAGATTTTTAAAGAGGTCGATTGCACTTGTATTAACACAGTATGTGGGAGATTTTGTAATGTTTTTCTTGAAATCGCAAAGAGTTTGTTGCATATATATAACTTGAGCACAAGCCAAAGCGGCTAAGTTATACTCGGCCTCACATGTCGATAATGAAACACAATTTTGTTTCTTACTAAACCATAAGACCGAAGTTGACCGATAAAGTGATAAGTTCCACTCGTACACTTCCGATCCATCTTGTAACCTCTAAATCGACATCACTATATGAAACCACTTCAAACGAGCTACCATTTGGATAAAAGAGTCCTTAATCTTTGGTGTTGGTTAAATATCATAAAATTCATTTCACGGCTTGATGATGTGATTCCTTGGGTTGTGCTTGAAATCGAGCACACAAACAAACACTCATCATGATATCAGGTCTACCGGCGGTTAGATAAAGGAGCCTATCATACTACTATATAGTTTTTGGTCAAAATCCTTACCATTCTCATCTTTGTCTAAGTGTAAGCTAGTACTCATTGGAGTCAGTTTACTTGAAGTGTTCTCTATTCCAAAAACATTTTAACAATTCTTTATAATATTTTTTGTGAAAATGGAAAATTATATTGTCTAATTGTTTAGTTTGTAAACCCAAAAAGAAATTCAATTCTACCATATAAGACATTTCACATCAATATTTCACAAGAGTTGCAAAATCATTATGCATTTTTTCTTTCATAGATTCAAATATTAAATCATCAACATAAATTTGAACGGTTAAAATATCATCATTTTCTTTTTGATAAATAACGTAGTGTCAACTGTACTAATTTGAAAACTAGAGTTTAACAGGTGGCATTTGAGTCTTTCATACTAAGCACGGGGTGCTTGATTAAGACCATAAAGCGCTTTTTTAAGTTTGAAAACATGGTTTTGTAATTTTTCATGAACAAATAGAGGTGGTTGTTCAACTTATATATTTTCTTTTATAAAACCTTTAAGAAAGCACTTTTAACATCCATTTGTTATAATTTAAAATTAATATGACATGAAAATGTAAGTAATATACGTATTGCTTCTTATCGAGCTACATGTGCAAATGTTTCTTCGTAGTCAATTCTTTCTTAATTATACCCTTGAGTAACTAAACCTGCTTTATTACGAATTAGATTACCATTTTCATCGGCTTTATTTTGAAATACCCATTTTGTTCCAATAATGGATTAATCATCCAGTCTTGGAACAAGTTCCCACAAGTTATTTTTTTCAAATGGATTAAGCCCTCCTTGCATTGCTAATATCCAAAAATCGTCTTCAGCGACTTCCTTGTAGTTTTTCGGTTCAATATTAGAGATAAAAGCAACATGACCAATTTGATTCAACTAACTTCTAGTTGTGACTCTAGTGTTAACATCTCCAATTATATTATCTATAGGGTGATCCTTTAAAATTCTAAGGGGGGGGGTCTTAAGATAATATTGTTATTATCGTTAGAGTCTATATTATTTTCGTTTTCGTTTTCATTATTGGTATTATTTTCTAGAACACAAGGTTGTTTTGTTTCTAGAATCTTCATGTTCATTTTCATTTTATTTTTAAATTCCTCATCAAAAGAAACATGTAAACTCTCTTTAATTGTATTTGTTTTATTAAATATTTTATAGGCTTTCGTTCCGAATAACTAATAAAATTGCCTTCATCGGCTTTTGGATCAAATTTGGCTAATTGATCTTTTGTATTTAAAATGAAAAATTTTGACCCAAAAATTTGAAAATATGAAACTTTCGGTTTCTTTCCATAAAAAAGTCCATAAGAAGAATTTTTAGTCAATGGCCTTCAAAATAGACAATTAAGTACATGACAAGCAATAGCAACAGCTTCGGCCCAAAAATTCTTTTGTAATTTACTACTATTTAGCAATGTTCGTGCATATTATTGTAAGGTACAATTCTTCCTTTCAACTACATCATTTTGATGTGGTTTTCACAGGAAAGAAAATTATGACTAATACCCTTCTCATTACAAAAATCTTTAAATAATTCATTTTCATTGTCTCCTCCATTATCACTTCTAATACTTTTAATTTTTAAATCTCTTAATCTTGAATTCTTTTAGAAATTTTTTTAAACATTCCAAAAGTATCACTTTTGTGTTTTAAAAATGAAATCTAGGTAAATCTTGAAAAATCATCAACAATCACAAAAACACTTTTATTTTGATTTATCGTTCTTACTTTAGTCGGACCAAACGAATCTAAATATAGTAGTTCAAATGGTTGTTTTGTTGATATTTCTTTTTTAGATATAAACGAAGTTTTCATAATATTTCGTATTAAGAAGCATCACATAAATTATTAAATTTAAATTTTATTTTCAATAAACTACTGACTAATTAAGTTTTAGCAAGTTTATGAAGATGTTTAAAATTAACATGACAAAAATGTTTATGCGAAAGCCATGGACGTTATAATTCACAAATGAACATATTTCGTTGTTGTGATTAATATTCATATTTAAAGCATACATATTACGTTTTCTTGTACCTTCAAAAATTAAAATTTTATTTTGGTCAAAAAATTTGCATTATCGTTTCAAAAGCGATTTAAAACCATTATTGCATAGATGGTTTGTACTTAAAAGATTATGTTTTAAATTTTCTACTAATAACACATTTGAAATCAAAGGAGAGTTAGATATACCAACAATGATGATGCCTTTGTTTCCAACTATGAATCCTTTCTAGTTTTTTCTGAATGTCACGATTCCTCCATCAATGTATGTTATGTTAGTTAACATATTTGCATTGCCTGTAGTATGTTTGGAGCATCCACTATTGAGTATCCATTACTTATTTTTGTTATTGGGTACCTGCAAAATAATAAGAAATCTTATTGGTATCCAATTCCTACGTTAGGGTCCTATGGGTTGGTAAAAGAAGGTAGCCACACTCACAAAGCTTTGGGACCTTTATAAACATAGTTAGAACTATAGTAAACATCTTTTAGAAAATTATTTGTATGTTTTTGTCTAATTAATTTGTTATTTGTTTTAGGAATTCAAATTTTTATATTTTTATGATTTGGAATATTTGTTTAGCACTGTCTTTAGATTTCTTAATTTTTGTGTACAAAGTGCTATATTTCTTATTATTATTTTTATTTGTTTTTCTTTCTCAAAATCAAGTCCATTTTTGTTACTATATGGTTTTGAAATTTTAATCAAATTTTCTAAGCTTTGTTTTCCTTTGTTAAATTTGGAAACATTACTTGTAATTTGCTCCAAGCGCTGTTTTAATTTTAAATTTCCTTTTTTGAAAAATCTAAATTTGATTTTAGTTCACAAACTTCTTTGCTAAGTTTATCGTTCTCAATTTTACTTGTCTTAATTTCATCAATTAAAGCAGCATTTTGAGAATTTAAACTTTTTCACGATTTTTATGAATTTTGTAATTCTTCTTCTAAAATACATTTTTCATCTTTAAGCATAACAATTTCTAATTTACCTCTATTTAACTTTCCTATACTTTCTTTATATAATTTTTTCTAATTTCTTATTTTATCATCAAGTTCAATACTATATATCAAGAATATCTTTATATGAAAGCTTAGAATTTATCTTGTTTGTGGCCACGAAACAAATGTTTGCTCGTTCTGTGTCACTAACACTTTCACTCTTTGAAGAAGACGAATCTTAGCCATCCCATATAACTTGAAAAGCTTTTATTTTCTTCTTGAATTTGTTTTTTCTTCTTTTCCTTGTTTAGCTATGACATTCCTTCTTCATATGGTCGAATTTATCACATTTGAAGCACTTGATTGAAGTTGTGTTCCACCATTTTGCACCTTCATGGATATCTTGAATTTGTTGTAGTTCTTGGCGATGAACAAATCTCATCTTTATCTAAGTCAGAGTCTTCATCATTGGTTTGAAAAGCTATACTCTTCTTCTCTTGATTTTGTTCTTTTCTTGGCTGTAACTTTGCATCATACAATATCTAATAAAAAGGAGAAGAGAAGAGAATCTACTATTGGCGTATTTGAGGTAATTTATATGTTTATATATTTGTATCTATTTTATCTCTCAATCACAAATCTCTTCTTAGTTCTGTATTTCTAATATTTTGTTTACACCCTTTTTATACGTATTTCTTGGATTAAAAAGGATTTGGAGATGAATTTAAGATTCTACTTCAGATATGGAGATTTGGATCGCTTTTAAAAGGTGAGTGAGAAATTTTGTAAATTTTTTATGATTTTAAATTTAACTCAAACGGTCACCCCTCAAAGGGCGTGGCTACAAATGGTAACCCCAAACATCCTTGTTTAACGGCCAGCCTCTCAATTGCCTAGGCTATTGTCTTTCCAACCCATCAGGATGTGTAAGGGCAAAGACAAAGCTTCGCCACTGTTCACAATGCGAGAACCCCCTATCATATAAGCACAAACATGCCAATAAGGTCCGGTGATTGGAAAATCTATAAACTGTTCATAACATAACTTTATAACGATTGATTTCCATTTAATTGTTATGTCTATTAAGGTTAGAAATTCTTATCTAACCTTGCATTACACACTTAAAGAATGGAAACAAATAAGGTCAAAATACAAACTTAAAGAATAGACACAAATAATTAAGCATAGAGAAGAGCACAAGGCACTTCTCGATGCAATTAAGAAAAATATTCAAAGATTTGAATCAAACAAGAAAAAGAAATTTTTCCAACAATGACTATGAAGGTGTGTCCCCTTTATCAAAAGTATAACTTTAGAAAATATACTTAAGAACTCGATGACTAGGAGGATAAAAATGAAAATTTTGCAAAAGTTGGAATATTACCGTGAATGTTATGCCCTTTCATTCTATGGTGATTTTCTAATCAATTTCCATATATAACATATTGAATACGGAGCTCAAACGGAAAATTTATGAACATTTGAAGTTTTCGGATTCAAAATAATTGAAATAGAACTCAAAGTCAAATAATTAAATAATTCTTAAATTTGAAATTTGAAAGTTAATTGTAACTAGACTTGTGGGTTAAGTAATCGTTAAAATTAACATTAACATTAACATCTGATTAAATTCTAAAATAAAATAACAACTGCAACAAATTATCATTCCTAGAATAGGAGGACCGGTCGATCGCTCATCTAGCACCGGTCAACCGCTAGCGATCGATCGGTGGGTAATGGCGGTCTGTCAGTGAAGGTTGTTGCGGTTAGAGTTTTTGAAACCATGAATGTACTAGATTATATTATTTTAAACTGACTTAAATTTAATGGTTCTGGTACGTTTCAACCGCTATAAATAAGAGCCTAGCCTCCTTACGTTTGTTAACAAATTATTTTGGGAACTTAGCGAAGCTCTATCGGTTCATCTCTTCAAAGATTTAGAAAACTTCCTTAGGGTTTCCAGTAAGAAATCCTATATGTTTATTTTCTAAACCTATTCTCCTAAATTCCCCCAATTTCTGAATCTAATCCATATATACAAATCCCTTATTGTATATATCTAAAAGGAGAGATTTGAAAGATTATTGAACGCATGGCAAATCCAAAAGGAGGAAGAGCTAAGGACCTATAGTGAGTGGAAATCTTAGTCTTTCTATTTAGCAATTGAATAGAGTAGTTTGGATTTGATATATACCTTGGGAAATTTTGGTTTACGAAACATCACATTAAAAACCCACAAAATTCCACCAAAGCGAAATGTCAATTCTTAGGTTGAAATCTCAATTGTATTATATTAAAATAATGGAATATGTGTATATTTTTCAATTTTAATGTTTTACCTTCTATTCCACTGCATAGCTTCTTCTTTGGATCTAACTAAGGGTTTTGAAAATAATAAATTAGAAAATGGTGTGCAAGGTACGGATTTTTTTGTTCATAGTTTGCACCATCTATTTTCGCAATTTAAATGAAATTCCCTTATTCAATTTTATACAAAGAAATTGAATAGAGCGCAAAAGTATTTGAATTGTAAGATTTCATTAATGACTGATTCATCTATTTTGGTATAAAATATGTTGGTTATGGATTCTATTTTATACAAGTCCGTTGATTGAATTGTGATATTGGATATATTGTATATGTGTTGATATGAAATTGAATTTGTATAAATTTTAAGTTTTGACATTTAAACGTTACTTCAGGGTGAAATATTCACACACTTATGTTAAGAGCATATTATATATGTGACGACCCGTAAATCTGTACCCTCTGAATCGACAATAAACCACACATGTCGACCCAAAGCGCACTGAATTAAGATCATCATGAGAAAGAAAAGAGAAGGTGAGAAGAAAGACAGAAGAAAGAAGAAGAGAGAAGCATAACTAAAACAATACAGAATCTCACATCGCAGTGGAATAACATATAATATAGATCAATAGTCTTTACAAAGAGAAACTGTAATATACATAAACCAATATCGGAGTACACAATAAGTAATCATCAACTTGGACAGTTATAATAATCTGTCCTCACAAATGCTGATAATTTACAACAACAACAAAGGAAAGAAGCGGAAAAATAAACAGATACGTGTATACGGCATGAAGATCTCCAGTGTAACAACCCATAATTTTTAACAAATATTTTAAAATTAATTTATTTGAAAACATTGATTTTATATCATTTAAATTTGAAATTTTGGAATTTTATAATAAAATTTTGGGATTTATTGATAATTTATTTTCCAAATATAATAAAACAAAGATTTTCTGAAAATTTTATATTTTGGTCAACTTTGGTCAAACTTTGACTTTCAGTTGAAATTTTAAATTTGAATTTTTAATTTCTAATCTTTTTCTTTGAAACAATATTTGTTTTTGATATTCGTTCTACTTTTCGTTTCGTCAAATTCTGTTTTATACTTTATAAATTTGATAAAATTCAGCGTTTTACACACAATTATTTTCAATATTTCATTGATTATTTTTCTATTTTACTTTTCATCTTTTATTTGTTTGGGCTTTGAATTTTATTTGTTGTTTTGAGCTTGTTTTGATTTGGGCTTTTGATAATGGGCTTGGAAATTCAAGAGACATAAGTTTTCTTTTCTTTAATGTGATTCAGTGCCTCTTCCTTTTCCTTTTCTTAGCCATGTGTTTCCTTGCCTTAGCTGTACATATGTGACAGCCCATAGTTAGGCAAGTATATATATATAAAAAAAATATAATATATATATATGTATTTTGAATATTTTATAAAAGAAAGACAATTAATTAAAATAAAACTTTTTCTCTGAAAATACTTGTGTGTGTATGAGTGTGCATGCTCTTGTGCATGTGCACACTGTTTTAGTCAGCTACATGAAAAAGGCACTTTTGTGAGTAAAGGCCTTATAAATAAATACAAAATAGCAGTAATAACAAATGAGTACATGACTTGTTAGTGTGTACACATTAGCCTAGTTACAATACATAAATAACTTAGGCAGACTTTAGTCTAAATTTCCATAGATTAAATAGGAGCATAGTTGCTTGTGTAGGTAGGAAATGCATGAATATATATATGATGTGCAAAATGTTTGATTCATACACACATATAGCTGGTTATACAAATAGGTTTATATACATGATTAAAACTAGAAAAGACAAATAATGTCTGAGCCACAGTCATGCAAATAATATGTGGAGAAATTTGCCAAAAGTAGCCAAGACAAGGAAAAAAAAGAAATGGTGGGAAAGGAAAGTGGAGAGGGTGAACTATGGGTGAAACCAGAAATGGTGATGGGAATTCTGATAAAAATAAATTACTTAACTAACCTTAAAACCCTAGTAACTCCCTTATATACATCATTATTTCCTACGGTTACATGTTAGAACCAGGAAACAAAAATTAGAAAAAAAAATAGGCAGCAGTTTAGAAAATCAATGGCAGGCCTGAACCAAGACTTGGGAAGGAGAACTATGGTGAGTAAATCCTCACTTGGCAAGGCATTAAGACCTATGAAAGGCAGCCATTAACCTTTAGTTATTTTAATTTATGTTTGATGTTTTGCTTGCATTTTCTTAGTTTAGAAATTTTCTGTTGTTCCTGAGATTTTGTGACTTTCATTGCTTTGTTGTCACTCAACCTATGCTTGTTTATATATGACAACTTATTGAAGGAATAACAACTGATTTATTTATATGTTTATGAATTTGAGAAATATTTTTAGTTAAAGCATGGATTAATAAGGAAAGTAGGATGCAAGGCAGTAAGAGGAAGGAGTTCTCTGGCTTATGTCTTGCAACTGAAAAGATGGTTGGGGTGCAATGGAATTTCCATGTGTTGAGTCCTAATCCATCAGTAAGTATTCTTTGGAAATAGGGTTGAGTAACAAGCAAACACACTTTAATATGTCGATTGATTGTGAGAACCTTATTACTGGGGAAACCACAGAGGCATTTCACTTTCTAAAATGCTCAGACCTATGCTTAGCTAAAGATATATCTCTGAATGAAACTGACTTGAAATATCTACAAGTGTGACTGATTAAATTGTTGTATGGATGAATGGGTGAATGATTGATGGATGTATGAAAACTGCTAGCACATATTAGTTAACATACCACAGTCTTGGGCATGACACTGCATATGTAATATTGGGTCATATGAAAGAACTTAGTGATTAAACTAAGGATGTGGGTTACCTCTATCAGGTTGGGTATAAGGGAAGTGGGTATGACATAGTGGTTGGCTCGCATCAAGGCTGGGTGTGAGTTTGCACATGGCATGTTTATGCCCAAATAGCTTATAGTGCACTGGAAACCAGGTAGTGGTTCTAGGCAGTGTGCACCAGTGCAACCATGAATGTAATACTGGACTTTAGAATAACATGAAATAATTATACATGCAAGGGTAAATAGGCTAGAAGTATATGGGAGTCCTAACATGTAGACTCAGGTTTGATACTTTGGCCCAATACCATGAATATGGTCTGTGCATGTTTATGTATGATTGTTCATGTTTTGGGTGTTAGCACCAACTTGTGTGTATGCATGATGGTTGATAGGATTTCTGGACCAATGTTTTGATGACAAGTTAGTCTAAGAATACACACTTGTCATTACACATACACCACTGGATAAACACTTTGTAAATTTGAACATGAGAAGGAGACTTGTTATCTTGAATAAAATATTTAGCCTCTGAGAACAGAAACTATAATAATGGAACATACTTCATTAGTCTTTATGCATTAACAAGTGATTCTACTCACACCAGACATAAGTCTGACCTGTTTGTTGCTTGCATCAAATGGGTGCTTCATATGTATTATGGAGCAGATCATGAGATGTCTACAGGAAAAGAGAAGGCTAAGCGATAAGATGCAGATGTGTGATGCTAAGAAGAAATTTGGTGATTCAGTGAACTATGAATGTTTGCTGAAGAATGTCCTTCATGTTTTATTTTTAATTAGAAGACTTTCTGTAATAATATTGTATTTGTGTTGGATTTTGATGGTGATGTAATGAATGGTCTAAAAGGTTATTATGGGATGAAACTGCTTTCAGTAGAAAAGATAAATGTGTTTAGCTTTATATCATAACCTGTAAGTATGCAAATTTTCATGAGTCAAGCAGTGAATTCAGTAGTAAATCTGAAGCATATGTGAACCAGTAATGTATACATATGTGTTAGATTGTTTAGAGGTTAGAACCTATTTACAAACTAACTATAACCTTATGAAGTAAGGATAAACCCATAGGTAGAAAAGGAAAAAAAACAAAGGAAGCATGAACTCAGATTTTTGTATGAGTTTGAGGTTTTAAATGAATAAGCAGAGATAGTAATCATAACAAGACAGTATAGGGATCCAACCTAATCAAGTTGATCAATCTACAAACTAAGGTGTAGTAAATAGCAGTTGTACATGTTTATGTGCACACAGGTGCACAGAAGCATGCACAACCTTCTGCTTTGCTATCTGAAAAGCCATATTGCAAAAGTCTAAGTGTTATGACTCAACTCACATGTTTCATTAAATATACAGAGGTAAACACAAACAAACAAACAAGAATTAGTTTGAAAATAATTGCACAAAGATTTAAATGGGAGAGGGTTTTTCCCAATCCTTTTTACTATGGCTAAAACATAGTTATTTTGTTTAGAATAAACCGAGTTATTCTTTATTCAAAAAAAACTCTGATATTAGAATTAAAATGATTTGTATGTTTATATGTACATACAAATAGTTTTTTTACAAGAAGTATATCAATATTTCTATATTGATCAAGTTGGATCTTGGGAAATAAATAAAATGATGAAAAAAAAGGAAATAGTTGATTTTGGAAGTAAGTAACCCCGAATTTAGCATAAACTAAATTGAGTCACTCAAACAATTTGTAGACTAGGGAGGGTTGCTTCAGTTGGTATCAGAGCTATGTTATTAAATACATAGCCAATACAAATACTTGGTTGAATCTGTGTGCATTGTTTGTACTGTTTGCATTGGTTGTTTTACTTATTATGTATGAATGAGCTCACTTCTAATTTAAAAAGTGAAGTAGTGAATAGGAATTAGAACTAACCATACTAGAAATGTCAATAGAGGCCCAGAGCTGTTAGGATCAATCCCCAGGCTGCTGGAGAAAGGGAGGACAATCATGATGAATAGACAACTGGAATGGCTACTGATCCCCCAATGATTAACATGCAAGATTTTGTTAGAGTATTAAGGGATGGGATGGCACCTAGAGTAGATAATCCTCATGAGGAGCTGTCCAAATTGCTTAAAACATATACACACTTAGGAGGCAGTAGCTTTGATGGCACAGAAAATGTCATGGGTGTCCAAACATGGCTAAGAATAGTGGAGAGGATCTTTGCAGATATGCAGGTTAATGACCAGAGAAGAAGGCAAATAACTTCAAGACAACTAAAAGGCCTTGCTTTGGATTGGTGGGAAGTGATCATTGCAGGCAGGCAAGAGCAAGAGATCACATGGAATCAGTTCAAAGAAATGTTAGAAGCCAGATTTGTCCCAACCTCAGCAAAAGCTTCATTACTTGAGGAGTTTATCAAGTTGAGGCAAGGATCTATGAGTGTCACTGAATACACTCAGAAATTTGAAGGGTTGTCCAAGTATGGGGCAGTACTAATCCCAGATGAAGTTTCAAGGAATGCAAGGTACATTCAGGGATTAAATGCTGGATTGAGTAGAGCCATGTTACCATACAAAGACAGAACCTTTGATCAAGTTATGGACTTGACATTGTCATTTGAGCAACATGACAATGCCAGGGAAAAGTTTAAGAATTTCAGGAATAACAAGAAAGGGAAGAATAGAGCACACCCATATGAGAAGAAGAAGGGAGAAGCAATGAACAAAGAAGGAAGTAAGGTGGCAAGCTCTGACAATAAGAAACCTAAAGTGATCTGTTACAACTGTGGGAAGGAAGGCCATATAAAGACCAAATGCCAAGCACCCAAGTCAACTGTTCTTAGGTGCTACAACTATGGTAAAGAGGGGCACATGAAAAGGCATGGCCAGAAATGGCAAGGGTGGCTGTACTTGAAGGGAAGGGCAAGACCATGGAAGCACCTAGCCAAGTGGAAGGTATATTATTCATTAAAGACATACCCACATCAGTTATTTATGACACAGGAGCTACACAGTCTTTTATTTCATGTGACATAGTTCAGAAACTAGGGTTAACATGTGTTTTTGTTGATAAGCCATTGCATGTTAATAGTCCTATAGGTAATTCCTGCATTACAAATATGAAATGCATGCAAGTAGAATTATGTATGGGTGGTCACACCTTTATTTCAGAATTATATGTGTTGAATTACCCTAAGTTGGATATTATACTGGGAATGGATTGGTTAAAAGGTTTTTGTGCTATCATTAACTTGGAAAATTCCACAATCTCATTACAACTTCCTGATGGCAAAAGAGTTTTGGTCATGTATGAGGCAGCCAAAGATAGGGGTATGGGCAGGATGTTCAACTTGAACAGTGGTGAAGTTGAATCAAGCCTAGAGAAGATACCCATAGTTAACCAATACACTGATGTGTTTGGTGAAGTGAATGGCATTCCTCATAATAGACCAGTAGAATTTCAAATAAGACTTAAGCCAGGAACAAGCCCTGTCATTAAAAAACCAAACAGAATGGGTCCTAAGGAACTGATTGAGTTGAAGAAACAATTAGAAGAATTAGAACAAAAAGGCTTCATTAGGCCAAGTAGTTCAAATTGGGGATCACCAGTAGTATTTGTTAAGAAGCATGATGGTTCCTTGAGAATGTGCATAGACTATAGGGAACTAAACTCAGTCACCATAAAAAACAAATACCCTCTACCTAGAATTGATGATCTTTTTGATCAATTAAATGGTGCTAAGGTATTTTCCAGGCTTGACTTAGCATCTGGTTTCCATCAAATGAAAGTGGAAGAAGAAAGTATCAAGTATACAGCTTTCAATACCAGGTATGGCTTGTATGAATACTTAGTAATGCCATTTGGTTTGACCAATGCACCATCCTATTTTGTGGATTTAATGAATAGGATTTTTAGAGATTATTTAGATAAATTTGTACTGATTTTCATCGATGATATATTGGTATACTCTAAATCAGCTGAGGAACATGAGAAACATCTGCACATGGTACTAAGTAGACTAAGGCAACAAGGCCTTAAAGCCAAGTTTGCAAAATGTTCCTTCTGGAAGAATGAAATAAAATTCTTAGGCCATATAATTTCTCAAGAAGGAATTTCAGTAGATCCTAGTAAGGTCATGGTAGTACAATCATGGAAGAGACCAAGCAATGTTACTGGGATAAGATCATTCATGGGCATGGCTGGATACTACAGAAGATTTATAAAAGACTTTGCTAAAATAGCAACCCCATTAACTAAGCTAACAAGGAAAGACCAACCTTTCTTATGGATTGAGAAGTGTGAAGGGGCATACAACCAATTGAAGAAAGCACTGATGGAAGCTCCAGTGCTGAAAATCCCAGAAGGCAATGATAATCTGGTAGTGTACACTGATGCATGTGGGTTAGGTATAGGGGCTGTTCTTATGCAAGATGGTAGAGTAATAGCCTATGCATCAAGGCAATTGAAACCAAGTGAGACCAAGTATGCAACACATGACTTGGAATTGGCAGCTGTGGTGTATGCATTAAAGCTTTGGAGGCACTACCTATTAGGAGCAAAATTTGAGCTTTATACTGACCATAAAGCTTTGAAATACTTATTTTCTCAAAAAGATTTGAACATGAGACAACATAGGTGGGTGGAATTCCTTGCTGCCTATGATTTGGACATTATGTACACACCAGGAAAAGCAAATAGAGTGGCAGATGCATTGAGTAGGCAACATGCCAAGTTGGCTACATTGATGATAGAGGAGTTTAAAATGTTATTGGCACTATCTGATGTGGAAGTGCAAAGTGTGGAAGGGCAAACTATGGTGATAGATGAGGACATGGAGCACTATGGCAAGCTCATCCTTATCACAATAAAATCAGACTTAGTGGAAGAAGTGAATCAGTCTCAAGACATGGATGCATTCCTAAGAGAGTAGAAGGAACTGTTAAGGAATGGTTCAAATATTGATAAGTTTGAATTGGATGAAAAAGGATTTTTGAGATACAAGGGAAGACTATGTGTGCCTGGCACAGAAGCACAACAAAGAAAAATCATGGATGTTCATCACAAGTCTAAGTACACCATACATCCAGGTGGTACTAAAATGTTTCATGATCTAAAGAGGAGTTATTGGTGGAAAGGAATGAAATGGAGTGTGGGTGAATATGTGGCAAGATGCATGACTTGCCAACAAGTCAAGGTTGAGTACCAAAGACCCAGTGGACTGTTGCAACCTCTGGAAATTCCAAGGTGGAAATGGGAAAGCATATCAATGGATTTCATTGATGGCTTGCCAAGATCAAAGAGAGGTAATGATAGTATTTGGGTGGTGGTAGATAGGTTGACTAAATCATCACACTTCATACCAGTAAAGAGTGATAGAAATGCACCAAAATTGGCACAAATTTTCATGAAAGAAATCGTAAAACTACATGGAGTTCCTACCACTATCATTAGTGACAGAGACACCATATTCACATCAAAGTTTTGGAGTAGTTTTCAACAGGCAATGGGGGTTGAATTGTGCTTGAGCACAGCCTACAATCCCCAAACTGATGGCCAGACAGAAGTAGTTAATAAATTTTTGGAGGATCTACTTAGAGCCTGTGTACTTGACCATGGTGGTAATTGGGAAGACTACCTTCATTTAGCAGAATTTGCTTACAATAACAGCTACCAGAGTAGTATAGGGATGGCTCCCTATGAAGCTCTATATGGGAGGCCTTGTTTGTCACCTGCTTGCTGGTTAGAGGTAGGAGATAAGGTGATGTTAGGACCAGATCATGTGAAAGAAACAAATGATAAGATCACACTGATCAGACAGAGAATGAAGGCAGCACAAGACAGAATGAAATCATATGCAGATAGAAGAAGGAAACCACTTGAATTTGAAGTAGGAGATCTTGTGTATTTGAAGGTCTCACCTATAAGGAATGTGTTGAGATTTGGTAAGGCAGGGAAGCTAACCCCGAGATACATAGGGCCATATGAGATCATAGCAAGAATAGGAAAGATGGCTTACAGGTTGAGGTTGCCAGAAGAAATGAGTAGAATACATAATGTATTTCATGTATCACAATTGAGAAAATGTGTACATGATGAAGCTTCAGTGATTCAGCCACAAAACCCAGTAGAAGTTAGACCAGATTTAGTTTACGAGAAGGAGCCAGTGGGCATTGTAGCTAAAGAAGATAAGAAATTGAGGAACAAAACTATTAAACTGGTAAAGGTGCAGTGGAGTCTAGACCCTAATGATTGCACATGGGAGGTTGAGGACAAGATAAAAGTCCAGTACCCTCAACTATTTGCAACTGACAATTAGATTAGAGGTAATTTATCATTTATGCTTGTATTCAGTTAGTTAAACATAGTATTCAGTGTTGAATGTGCTTGCTTGATGTGTGCTTTGGTTGAATTAAGAGTATGTGTTTATGATGGTGTTGATATGTGACTAACACAGGAATAAGATGTTAAATTGTGGGACACAATTTCTTAAAGAAGGGGTGTATGTGACAGCCCATAGTTAGGCAAGTATATATATATAAAAAAAATATAATATATGTATATATGTATTTTGAATATTTTATAAAAGAAAGACAATTAATTAAAATAAAACTTTTTCTCTGAAAATACTTGTGTGTGTATGACTGTGCATGCTCTTGTGCATGTGCACACTGTTTTAGTCAGCTACATGAACAAGGCACTTTTGTGAGTAAAGGCCTTATAAATAAATACAAAATAGCAGTAATAACAAATGAGTACATGACTTGTTAGTGTGTACACATTAGCCTAGTTACAATACATAAATAACTTAGGCAGACTTTAGTCTAAATTTCCATAGATTAAATAGGAGCATAGTTGCTTGTGTAGGTAGGAAATGCATGAATATATATATGATGTGCAAAATGTTTGATTCATACACACATATAGCTGGTTATACAAATAGGTTTATATACATGATTAAAACTAGAAAAGACAAATAATGTCTGAGCCACAGTCATGCAAATAATATGTGGAGAAATTTGCCAAAAGTAGACAAGACAAGGAAAAAAAAGAAATGGTGGGAAAGGAAAGTGGAGAGGGTGAACTATGGGTGAAACCAGAAATGGTGACGGGAATTCTAATAAAAATAAATTACTTAACTAACCTTAAAACCCTAGTAACTCCCTTATATACATCATTATTTTCTATGGTTACATGTTAGAACCAGGAAACAAAAATTAGAAAAAAAAAATAGGCAGCAGTTTAGAAAATCAATGGCAGGCCTGAACCAAGACTTGGGAAGGAGAACTATGGTGAGTAAATCCTCACTTGGCAAGGCATTAAGACCTATGAAAGGCAGCCATTAACCTTTAGTTATTTTAATTTATGTTTGATGTTTTGCTTGCATTTTCTTAGTTTAGAAATTTTCTGTTGTTCCTGAGATTTTGTGACTTTCATTGCTTTGTTGTCACTCAACCTATGCTTGTTTATATATGACAACTTATTGAAGGAATAACAACTGATTTATTTATATGTTTATGAATTTGAGAAATATTTTTAGTTAAAGCATGGATTAATAAGGAAAGTAGGATGCAAGGCAGTAAGAGGAAGGGGTTCTCTGGCTTATGTCTTGCAACTGAAAAGATGGTTGGGGTGCAATGGAATTTCCATGTGTTGAGTCCTAATCCATCAGTAAGTATTCTTTGGAAATAGGGTTGAGTAACAAGCAAACACACTTTAATATGTGGATTGATTGTGAGAACCTTATTACTGGGGAAACCACAGAGGCATTTCACTTTCTAAAATGCTCAGACCTATGCTTAGCTAAAGATATATCTCTGAATGAAACTGACTTGAAATATCTACAAGTGTGACTGATTAAATTGTTGAATGGATGAATGGGTGAATGATTGATGGATGTATGAAAACTGCTAGCAAATATTAGTTAACATACCACAGTCTTGGGCATGACACTGCATATGTAATATTGGGTCATATGAAAGAACTTAGTGATTAAACTAAGGATGTGGGTCACCTCTATCAGGTTGGGTATGAGGGAAGTGGGTATGACATAGTGGTTGGCTCGCATCAAGGCTGGGGTGTGAGTTTGCACATGGCATGTTTATGCCCAAATAGCTTATAGTGCACTGGAAACCAGGTAGTGGTTCTAGGCAGTGTGCACCAGTGCAACCATGAATGTAATACTGGACTTTAGAATAACATGAAATAATTATACATGCAAGGGTAAATAGGCTAGAAGTATATGGGAGTCCTAACATGTAGACTCAGGTTTGATACTTTGGCCCAATACCATGAATATGGTCTGTGCATGTTTATGTATGATTGTGCATGTTTTGGGTGTTAGCACCAACTTGTGTGTATGTATGATGGTTGATAGGATTTCTTGACCAATGTTTTGATGACAAGTTAGTCTAAGAATACACACTTGTCATTACACATACACCACTGGATAAACACTTTGTAAATTTGAACATGAGAAGGAGACTTGTTATCTTGAATAAAATATTTAGCCTCTGAGAACAGAAACTATAATAATGGAACATACTTCATTAGTCTTTATGCATTAACAAGTGATTCTACTCGCACCAGACATAAGTCTGACCTGTTTGTTGCTTGCATCAAATGGGTGCTTCATATGTATTATGGAGCAGATCATAAGATGTCTACAGGAAAAGAGAAGGCTAAGTGATAAGATGCAGATGTGTGATGCTAAGAAGAAATTTGGTGATTTAGTGAACTATGAATGTTTGCTGAAGAATGTACTTCATGTTTTATTTTTAATTAGAAGACTTTCTGTAATAATATTGTATTTGTGCTGGATTTTGATGGTGATGTAATGAATGGTCTAAAAGGTTATTATGGGATGAAACTGCTTTCAGTAGAAAAGATAAATGTGTTTAGCTTTATATCATAACCTGTAAGTATGCAAATTTTCATGAGTCAAGCAGTGAATTCAGTAGTAAATCTGAAGCATATGTGAACCAGTAATGTATACATATGTGTTAGATTGTTTAGAGGTTAGAACCTATTTACAAACTAACTGTAACCTTATGAAGTAAGGATAAACCCATAGGTAGAAAAGGAAAAAAACAAAGGAAGCATGAACTCAGATTTTTGTATGAGTTTGAGGTTTTAAATGAATAAGCAGAGATAGTAATCATAACAAGACAGTATAGGGATCCAACCTAATCAAGTTGATCAATCTGCAAACTAAGGTGTAGTAAATAGCAGTTGTACATGTTTATGTGCACACAGGTGCACAGAAGCATGCACAACCTTCTGCTTTGCTATCTGAAAAGCCATATTGCAAAAGTCTAAGTGTTATGACTCAACTCACATGTTTCATTAAATATACAGAGGTAAACACAAACAAACAAACAAGAATTAGTTTGAAAATAATTGCACAAAGATTTAAATGGGAGAGGGTTTTTCCCAATCCTTTTTACTATGGCTAAAACATAGTTATTTTGTTTAGAATAAACTGAGTTATTCTTTATTCAAAAAAAACTCTGATATTAGAATTAAAATGATTTGTATGTTTATATGTACATACAAATAGTTATTTTACAAGAAGTATATCAATATTTCTATATTGATCAAGTTGGATCTTGGGAAATAAATAAAATGATGAAAAAAGAAAAAGGAAATAGTTGGTTTTGGAAGTAAGTAACCCCGAATTTAGCATAAACTAAATTGAGTCACTCAAACAATTTGTAGACTAGGGAGGGTTGCTTCAACATATCATTTGGCATTCTCATCTCTTCTCATTTTCATTTCCTAACAAACAAATTAAAATAAGTTTTCATGGCTTCCTCTTTCCCTTTTCTTTTCTCTTTTCTTTTTCGTTTTGTTGCAAGCAAGTTCGTCCACCATCATCCCATCCTTTTTGCCGACCATCTCCACCACTTCCCCACCACCTATGACCGGCCTCCACCATCCCATCACCACCCCATGTTGTTGCCGTGGCCTTTCATGATCCAAACCACCACCAAAACAAGATTGAAACCATAGCCTAACTCCTCTAAACATCACCTTCCTTTTTACTAGCCTTGGCCACCCCTTTGTTCACCACGTTCCATCCCTTAGTCGTGACCAACCCCTTGCCAAAGCTTCATTTTAGATGTGCCTTGATCCATAGCACCTTATGACCGAACCCAAAGTGACCTTGTGGCCGAACCATGTTGCTAGGTTGAACCCAATAGTGCTCTTGACCCTTCATGTTGCCAAGTCCTTTTGCCTTTCACTTGACTTTTGGTTTGTCAACCCTTCACCCACCCTATGCCGTGCCTTTTGCTTGACAATGGCCGAGCCTACCTAGCCTATTTCCTATGTGGCCAAGCATGTTTCAAAGTGGTCTAGCCCATTTGTAAAGTGACCGAGCCCACATGGTTATGTTAGCCACTTTTTCTTTTGTTTTGTTTAAATTCTTTCATGTATTTATGTTAAATATTTTCTTATGTATGTTGTATTTTATTTGTTTACAAGATTTTGATTTGGGTGCTACTTCTCCTCTAATCGGATTCGTGCTTTGTCGTGCTTTTTTGGAGTTTGTTCTTGTGTTTGAATTGTCATCTCTAGCTTTTGAAGGTGAGTTATCACTCTCGACTTCGTACTTATAAATTTGTGAAACAAAGTCATGTGAATGTGTAGTAGTGATATGCCATGTTGATAGTAGTTTCATATATGCCTGTGATATGATATGATATGATATGATGTTATAACCTGATTATATACCTGTTTAATCACCTGATATTACATGCTATGCTTTACTGTTTATTTTATATTTCTGTTTCTCACACTTCAAGTTCCCTCACTATGGGTTGAAATGATACATACCCGAATGGACCTTACTATAGGGAAAAGTCGTTATGAGCTGAAATGATAAGTTCGAGCGATTTTTATTTGACTTGGGATTACGGGTTTGAAATGATCAAACCCGGGATTTTTATTTCGGATTGAAATGATATATATCTGTATTCACTTGACCTAGGTTAGAAAATATTATACAAACCCGTGGTTAATTTAAAATATAAATATTTTCTGAAAATTCTAAGTATTTGGAATATAAAATATATGAGATTTTAACTTAAAATTGGATTTAAATGATTTAAATAAATGTTATAGTGATTTTCTATAAGTTAAAATTATATAATTCAATAAATGATTAAAAATGTAAATTAGAACGTGAATTAACTTAATAATTGAAAATTTGATTTAAAATGGAATTTTAGGCTTAACTTAGTAATGAAATATTTTATTTATGAAATGGATATTTTTAAAAGTAAATAAAGTATCAAGTTATTGTTAAATTAAAAGTTAAGAAATTTAAGTGTATTTTTGACTTAATAAATGAATTATGGTTAAATTTGGATATTTTATTTATAAAATTTTATTTATTTAATCGTAAGTTAAATGATATCCAAATAAATAATTTTGAAAAGTGAGATATGTTTTAGAAGTTAAAAATGATGAAAAACTAAAATTAATGTTTCTGAAATGCTATAATAAATCTCAGATTTGTATTGGCAGCATTCTGAAATGGTGTGGTTTTAAGGTAGTGTTTTACAAGTGTTACCATTTCTAAAAATGTACTGTTTTTTCAAACACCATTATATCTATAGTAATGTTTTATGAGTGCTGCTGTTTCTGAAAAGACAATAATTTTTGAAATACTACTATATCGGCAGTAACATTTTTTGAGTGCTGCTGTTTCTGAAAAGACTATTTTTGAAACGCTATTATATGTACAGTAACGTTTTCTAAGTGCTGTTGTTTCTGAAAAGATAATGATTTCGAAATGCTAATATATGTATTATCACATTTTCAAAGTGCTACGAATGCTAAAAATACAATGTTTTGGAAATGTTATAATTTAATGAATGAACTTAGAAGTGCTACAACTTTGTAAATGAATGTTATTTTTGAAGGATATTGACATCGAATTTAAATGGTTTAAAAATGAATATGTTTTGATTTGAAATATAAATCTTTTTGAAATATATAACCACGGGTTATAATAACGATTGGTTGTTAAAGAGACCAGGATCAGATATGGACATACTCTCTGTCGATACCGAAAACCACTTTAACAACTATGTACGCGGTGGAGATTCTAGAATGAAGTAGGATGGTGGCGACGATTCTATTTTGAGGTATAAACGTGGCCCGACTCCCGTGAGTTGGCATAAGGTGGCTAAAACAGGAGCAATCGACGGGCTAATGAGGTAGCACCTCTAATCGGACACATTCCATCGTATACCATTCTATTACTTTGTGATTGATTGGGTGCACCCCTTGATTCGGGATTGTGGCTTGAGGTGGGCGATTGTTGCGGCTCTACGTTACCACCGGCCCGGAAGTGTAATTGGTAAATCTACCCTGGCATTGCCTAGTTGTGCCATGTCACCTACCCTAGCGTGCTTTACTACGAGTTTGTTTTGTACCATACCTATGGAGTGCCTTCTGACAACACCCATTACAGGGGAGATTACGGTAGTGTATAGACTATGGGAATATAAAAATGTGTTAAGGTGGAAAATGTAAAGCCTTAACGCTATTTTGATAGTTTACTTTACTTTAGACATTATTATAATAGCGTATCTTACTACATAGTAGATAGTTTAACGGATTCTTAAAGGATGGGCGATCCCAAGCATCCTTTAAGTTATTGATGCATTTCAATTACAGTTCACTTGATTTGATTTACATTTTATAAGTATGTATGTCCTGACTCGAGTGTTTTGTGTTTTTCTTTACGCTCAGGTCAGCCTGAGCATCACAGCTTTGGATTCACTTTCTGGAGCTAGAGATTGCTGGAGTTTATCTGTCTATCTAGTTGTCTTTCCATTTCAATTATTTCATTCAGCTTTGCTTATGTATTTGTGAACTTATGTTTGCAGACTTCTGTTGTATCTGTTTTTCAGACTATGGTATTTTGTATCTGTTTTGAGACTATGTATTGTAGTAGCTTCATGAACTACTATGTATTTTTATTTCCGCTGCGAGTTATTTTGATATTCTGTGTCTGTGATTCTGTGATTGATTTTATTTGCTCCAAATTTATTTACAATCTATTGTTTTGAATTATTCAAGTCCGACATGTGTGGTTTTATTGTCGATTTGAATGGTCCAAAATAGTGGGTCATTACATTTGGTATCAGAGCTTTTGTTTTAGGCAAACCTTAGCTTATGGAGCAAATACTCATTAGAGATAGGGTAGAAATACCCTAGAATGAGTGAAATCAATCTTAGAATCATTTCTTTGTGAGAGAACGTATTTTTAAGTATAAATGGTTTCAAATGATTTTAAAAGGATTTTAAAGATTATTTTGGATATAAAATTTTCTTGTTTTAAAATCTCATTTTCTTAACTTCATTCCTTTCGAATCCACCTTGTTTATTCGAATTCTTTGATTAGGATGTCCATTCCTAGTTGAATCTTATCTTTGTCTTCCTGCTTCAAGTGTGATCAGAGGGGACACTATGCCAATAGTTTCCCTAATTTAGTTGGTGCTGCTGTTCCTCCACCTCAGGATACCAGGAACAATTTATGTCATGTCTGTCTACAGCCTGGTCATTTCAAGAATAATTGCCCCTTGTATTAGAAGGGCAAGACATCTGGAGTCTTCGCCATGACTTCTTCCACTCCTACTCCACCTGCTCCTAGTGATTCCCAAGGTACTCTTCAAGGCACCTTTTCTCTGTTTAATTTTCTTGTTCGTTTTTTGTTTGATACTAGAGCTTCGCATAGTTTTATTTCTGTGGATCTTTGTGATAAGTTTGAGTATCTTCTTTCTCCTGAGTTTGCATCTGTACCTTTGTGTGTTACTAATCTTACTGGGGGCCCTGCAAACCTTAGTAGGATTTATAGAAGAGTGAAACTCTTCTATTTTGGTTATCGATTCTCTGATGATTTCTATGTTTTGGGTTTTGATGCTTTTGATATATTGCTTGGGGTGATTGGCTGAAGAGGCATGAAGTCGTTATCTCTTGTAAAACCCGAACTGTTTCTCTTGTTGGTGATAAGGGTAATCCTTTGGTGATTCAGTGCCATATGCCTCAGGATTTTGCTGGTAGTTTTATTTTCTCTTTGGATTCTTCTCCTGGTGATCTTGATTCAACCCCTGTGGTTAAGCTCTATCCCGATGTATTTGGTGAAGTTTCTTCTTTACCTCCTAAGCTGGAAATTGATTTCCATATTAATCTTATTCATGGAGCTCGACCTGTAGTTCTTCCTCCCAGAAGAATGGCACCCCGTGAGAAGGTTGAGTTGAGGAAGCAAATTGAGGACTTGTTCTCCAAAGGTCTGATCAGACCTAGTCATTCCGAATGGTGAGCAGCAGTGGTTTTCGTGACTAAGTCTGATGGTTCTTTGAGGATGTGTGTTGATTATAGGGAGCTGAACAAGCTCACTATGAGGAACAGATATCCTATGCCTCGTATTGATGATATGTTCGATCAGCTTTATGATGCTACTATTTTCTCTCAGCTTGATCTTGCCACATGTTTCCACCAGCTCAGAGTTGCTGAGGAAAGTATTCCCAAGACTACTTTCTGTACCGAGAATGGTTTCTATGAATGGTTAGTTATGCCTTTTGGTTTGACTAATGCCCCAGCTTTCTTTGTTGATTTGATGAATCGTGTTTTTCGTGATGTTCTTAATAAGTTTGTTCTGGTCTTTTTTGATGATATTTTGGTCTTTTCTAAGACCGAGGAAGAGCATGAATCTCATTTGAGCTTGGTTCTGGGGACTCTTAGGAGTCACCAATTGAAGGCTAAATTCTCTAAATGCCATTTCTGAAAGAATGAAGTCTGATTCCTTGGACATATTGTTTCTAGTAATGGAGTTTCTATTGATCCAGTCAAGATCACTGTGATCAATGTAAGTCTACCTTTTTATCATTTTTCTTTTGTAATCCAATTATTCTATCTTTCTTTGTAGTTCTTATTTTTCCCTATTCTATTTCAGGATTGGGAAACTCCTAGGACTCCATCTGATATCCTTAGCATTTTGGGCCTTGTCGGTTATTATCGGAGATTCATTGAGAATTTTGCTCAGATTGATGCACCTCTCACTGCTTTGACTTGTAAGAATGCTAAGTTTATATGGAATGATAAGTGTGAAACTGCATTCAATGAGTTAAAGCGTAAGCTTACTTCCGCACCAGTTCTTACCGTTCCAAATGGAAATGAGGGATTAACAGTATATACTGATGCTAGTCGTGAAGGTTTGGGAGCTGTTCTGATGCAGGATGGGAAGGTCATTGCTTATGCCAGTCGTCAGTTGAAGAGCCATGAAGCCAATTATGCTGCTCATGATTTGGAATTGCTTGCTGTGGTTTTTGCTTTGAAGCTTTGGAGGCATCATCTTTTGGGTGCTAAGTTTGAGCTTTTTACGGATCATCAGTCTTTAGGTATATTTTCACTCAGAAGGATTTGAATCAGAGACAAGTTAGGTGGTTAGAGTTCCTTGCTTCTTATGACCTCTACATCAACTATGCCCCTGGGAAAGCTAATGTTGTGGCCGATGCTTTGAGTCGGAAGAAGGCGGTGTTGTGTCAGCTTGTTTTTTCTTCTCCTCTTTTGGATCGTATCATGGCTAAGCAAGATGAGGATCGGATGCTTAGGCTTATTAAGGAGAATGTTTGTAGTAGGGTTGGTGGTAGTAGTCTTGATGGTAGTGGAGCTCAGATCGATGATAGAGGGATTTTGAGGATTAATAATCGGATTTGTGTCTCGAATGTTGATGGATTGAGACAGGAGTTACTTTGGGAAAATCATCGATCCAGACTTTATATTCATTCGGGTGTGACCAAGGTGTATCAGGATATGAAGAAGTTGTATTGGTGGAGAGGTATGAGGGGTGATATCTCTATTTTTGTTAGTAGGTGTTCGACTTGTCAGCAAGTCAAGGCCGATCATCAGAAGACCCATGGTTTGTTGCAGCCCCTTGAGGTTCCCAATTGGAAATGGGAACAAGTTTCAATGGATTTTATTGATGGATTACCGAGGACTAGGAGGGGTAATGAGAGCATTTGGGTTATTGTGGATAGATTGACCAAGCCAGCTCATTTCATTCCGGTAAAGTCTACCCGTTATATTTCCAGTTTAACTGAGATCTATATGAGGGAGATTGTTCGTCTCCATGGTGTTCCTGTCGGTATTGTTTGTGATCGTGATCCCATCTTTACCAGTTAGTTTTGGAAAGCTTTTCGGGAATCTTTGGATACTCACTTGAATCTGAGCACTGCTTATCATCCGCAGACCAACGGTCAAACGGAAAGAGTGAATCAGATTCTATAGGATCTTCTACGTGCTTGTGTTCTTGATTATGGAGGATCTTGGGGAGATCATCTCCTACTTGTCGAATTCACCTATAACAACAGTTATCAGGTATAATCTCAATCTTTTATTTTAATCTTGTTTTAATCTCTTATCTATCTCATTTCACCTTTTGAATTCAGGCTAGTATTGCAATGTCTCTGTTTGCTGCTCTTTACGGACGACCTTGCAGATCCCCATCTTGCTGGATTGAATCTGGTAATCGTTTGATTCTTGGTCCTGATATGATTCTAGAGGCTTCTGAGAGAGTTGAGGAGATTAAGAGGAAGATGAGGAGTGCTCAGGATAGGCAGAAGAAGTACTCTGATAGGCGTAGAAGGAGTTTGGAGTTTGTTGTTGGTGATCTGGTTTTCCTTAAGGTCTCTCTCTTAAGGAATGCGATTCGTTTTGGTCGTAGAGGGAAACTTGCTCCTAGGTTCATTGGTCCTTTCCGCATCTTGGAGAGGATTGGTTCTTTAGCTTATCGTTTGGATTTGCCTGAGAAGTTTTCTGGAGTGCATAATGTATTCAATGTTTCGCATCTTCGTCGGTATCTTCATGATCCATCTCTTATTGTCCAACCTTCTGCTCTCGAGAGTTTGGATATTGAGCCTAATCTGACTATCGAGAGGAAGCCACTTCGTATTGTCAATAGAGGTACGAAGCAGCTGAGAAGGAAATCTGTTAACCTGGTCAAAGTGTAGTGGAGTACTGATGATCGGGATTGTACCTGGGAGACGGAGGAGAGCATGCGTGCTTCGAATCCGGAATTGTTTGTTTCAGGTACTATCCGTTGTTCTATATTATTCTTATCTTTCTTTGTTTTCTGTGTCTCGTTCCTTTTCGAAGACAAAAAGTTTTGAGTGGGGGAGAGTGTAACAACCCATGATTTTTAACAAATATTTTAAAATTAATTTATTTGAAAACATTGATTTTAAATCATTTAAATTTGAAATTTTGCAATTTTATAATGAAATTTTGAGATTTATTGATAATTTATTTTCCAAATATAATAAAATAAAGATTTTCTGAAAATTTTATATTTTGGTCAACTTTGGTCAAATTTGACTTTCAGTTGAAATTTTAAATTTGAATTTTTAATTTCTAATCTTTTTCTTTGAAACAGTATTTATTTCTGATATTCGTCTTGCTTTTTGTTTCGTCAAATTCTGTTTTATACTTTTTAAATTTGATAAAATTCAGCGTTTTACACGCAATTATTTTCAGTATTTCGTTGTTTATTTTTCTATTTTACTTTTCAGCTTTTATTTGTTTGGGCTTTGAATTTTATTTGTTGTTTTGAGCTTGTTTTGATTTGGGCTTTTGATAATGGGCTTGGAAATTCAAGAGACATAAGTTTTCTTTTCTTTAATGTGATTTGGTGCCTCTTCCTTTTTCTTTTCTTAGCCGTGTGTTTCCTTGCCTTAGCCATACATATCATTTGGCATTCTCATCTCTTCTCATTTTCATTTCCTAACAAACAAATTAAAGTAAGTTTTCATGGCTTCCTCCTTTTCTTTTCTTTTCTCTTTTCTTTTTTTTTGTTGCAAGCAAGTTCGGCCACCATCATCCCATCCTTTTTGCCGACCATCTCCACCACTTCCCCACCACCTATGACCGGCCTCCACCATCCCATGTTGTTGCCGTGGCCTTTCATGATCCAAACCACCACCAAAACAAGATTGAAACCATAACCTAACTCCTCTAAACATCACCTTCCTTTTTACTAGCCTCGGCCACCCCTTTTTTCACCACCTTCCATCCCTTAGCCGTGACCAATCCCTTGCCAAAGCTTCATTTCAGATGTGCCTTGACCCATAGCACCTTATGACCGAACCCAAAGTGACCTTGTGGTCGAACCATGTTGCTAGGCCGAATCCAATATTGCTCTTGACCTTTCATGTTGCCAAGTCCTTTTGCCTTCCACTTGACTTTTGATTTGCCAACCCTTCACCTACCCTATAACGTGCCTTTTGCTTGACCATGGCCGAGCCTACCTAGCCTATTTCCTATGTGGCCGAGCATGTTTCAAAGTGGTCTAGCCCATTTGCAAAGTGGCTGAGCCCACGTGGTTATGTTAGCCACTTTTTCTTTTGTTTTGTTTAAATTCTTTCATGTATTTGTGTTAAATATTTTCTTATGTATGTTGTATTTTATTTGTTTACAAGATTTGGATTTGGGCGCTACTTCTCCTCTAATCTGATTTGTGCTTTGTCGTGCTTTTTCGGAGTTTGTTCTTGTGTTTGAATTGTCATCTCTAGCTTTTGAAGGTGAGTTATCACTCTCGACTTCGTACTTATAAATTGGTGAAACAAAGTCATGTGAATGTGTAGTAGTGATATGCCATGTTGATAGTAGTTTCATATATGCCTGTGATATGATATTATATGATGTTATAACCTGATTATATACCTGTTTAATCACCTGATATGACATGCTATGCTTTACTGTTTATTTTATATTTCTGTTTCTCACACTTTAAGTTCCCTCACTATGGGTTGAAATGATACATACCCGAACGAACTTTAGAATAGGGAAAAGTTGTTATGAGCTGAAATGATAGGCTCGAGCGATTTTTATTTGACTTGGGATTACGGGTTTGAAATGATCAAACCCGGGATTTTTATTTCGGATTGAAATTATATATATCTGTATTCACTTGACCTAGGATAGAAAATATAATACAGACCCATGGTTAATTTAAAATATAAATATTTTCTAAAAGTTCTAAGTATTTGGAATATAAAATATATGAGATTTTAACTTAACATTGGATTTAATTGATTTAAATAAATGTTATAGCGATTTTCTATAAGTTAAAATTGTATAATTCAATAAATGATTAAAAATGTAAATTAGAACGTGAATTAACTTAATAATTGAAAATTTGATTTAAAATGGAATTTTAGGCTTAAATTAGTAATGAAATATTTTATTTATGAAATGGATATTTTTAAAAGTAAATAAAGTATCAAGTTATTGTTAAATTAAAAGTTAAGAAATTTAAGTGTATTTTTGACTTAATAAATGAATTATGGTTAAATTTGGATATTTTATTTATAAAATTTTATTTATTTAATCGTAAGTTAAATGATATCCAAATAAATAATTTTGAAAAGTGAGATATGTTTTATAAGTTAAAAATGGTGAAAAACTAAAATTAATGTTTCTGAAATGCTATAATAAATCTCAGATTTGTATTGGCAGCATTCTGAAATGTTGTGGTTTTAAGGTAGTGTTTTACAAGTGTTACCATTTCTGAAAATGTACTGTTTTTCCAAACACCATTATATCTACAGTAACGTTTTCTTAGTGCTGCTGTTTCTGAAAAGACAATAATTTTTGAAATACTACTATATCTGCAGTAACGTTTACTGAGTGCTGTTATTTCTGAAAAGACTATTTTTGAAACGCTATTATATGTACAGTAACGTTTTCTAAGTGCTGCGGTTTCTGAAAAGATAATGATTTCGAAATGCTAATATATGTATTATCACATTTTCAAAGTGCAACGAATGCTAAAAATACAATGTTTTGGAAATGTTACAATTTAATGAATGAACTTGAAGTGCTACAACTTTGTAAATGAATGTTATTTTTTAAGGATATTGACATCGAATTTAAATGGTTTAAAAATAAATATGTTTTGATTTGAAATATAAACCATTTTGAAATTTTTTTAACCACGGGTTATAATAACTATTGGTTGTTAAAGAGACCGGGATCAGATATGGACATAATCTCTGTCGATACCGAAAACCACTTTAACAACTGTGTACGCGGTGGAGATTCCAGAATGAAGTAGGGTGGTAGCGACGATTCTATTTTAAGGTATAAACGTGGACCCGACTCCCGTGAGTTGGCCGAAGGTAGCTAAAACAAGAGCAATCGAAGGGCTAATGAGGTAGCACCTCTGATCGGACACATTCCATCGTATACCATTCTATTACTTTGTGATTGATTAGGTGCACCCCTTTATTCGGGAGTGTGGCTCGAGGTAGGCGATTGCTGCGGCTCTGCGTTACCACCGGCCCGGAAGTGTAATTGGTATATCTACCCTAGCATTGCCTAGTTGTGTCGTGTCACCTACCCTAGCGTGCTTTACTACGAGTTTGTTTTGTACCATACCTATGGAGTGCCCTCTGACGACGCCCATTACGGGGGAGATTACGGTACTGTATAGACTATGGGAATATAAAAATGTGTTAAGGTGGAAAATGTAAAGCCTTGACGCTATTTTGATAGTTTACTTTACTTTAGACATTATTATAATAGCGTATCTTACTACATAGTAAATAGTTTAACGGATCCTTAAAGGATGGGCGATCCCAAGCATCCTTTAAGTTATTTATGCATTTCTATTACAGTTCACTTGAGTTGATTTACATTTTATAAGTATGTATGTCCTGACTCGAGTGTTTTGTGTTTTGTTTTACGCTCGGGTCAGCCTGAGTATCACAGCTTTGGATTCACTTTCTGGAGCTAGAGATCGCTGGAGTTTATCTATCTATATAGTTGTCTTTCCATTTCAGTTATTTCATTCAGCTTTGCTTATGTATTTGTGAACTTATGTATCCAGACTTCTGTTGTATTTGTTTTTCAGACTATGGTATTTTGTATCTATTTTGAGACTATGTATTGTAGTAGCTTCATGAACTACTATGTATTTTTATTTCCGCTATGAGTTATTCTGATATTCTGTGTTTGTGATTCTGTGATTGATTTTATTTTCTCCAAATTTATTTACAATCTATTGTTTTTAATTATTCAAGTCCGACATGTGTGGTTTTATTGTCGATTTGAATGGTCCAAAATAGTGGGTCGTTACATCCAACTTGCCTGTTGAAACTCCAAAAGCACCAAATCTGAACCTGTTAATATAATCGGTTTGACCCGAGCATTGAAAGGGAAGAACGCCCGCATCAGTCTGGTAAACCAGCGTGAGAAAAACACACCTCAATTGAATTTATAAAGTTATCAAAACTTTTCCTTTGCAAAACGAAAAATATCTCGTAAGACCACGTCCACACATATACACAGACGGGTTTTCCCCTAACGATAACAAAATCATTTCATATCAAATAATGTTATATTATAATAGTTTCTATTATACGAATAAATAATCAACATAGCTGAAATTGTTACCATTATTAAAATCCAGCAATACTAGGCTCTACAAACAAAATGGCAGTCACGTAGTGGATTTTGGATTTCCATATAAACGAATAGGTGAAGGGACTACCTTTCCGAACCAAATCTCGGTACACCTCTAGAGGGATGTACCTAGGGTCGAGATACTCGGCGCCTAAACCAATACAAGACCGGCCTACCCCTTCCTGGATAGTACCGAATATGTCATCACTCCGGTCGTTATCGACCTATAATCCGTGGCCATAAGCATACATCAACAAAAATCAGATACACGACGTCATAGCATGTAAAGATACATCTAGAAGAGTGATGACATCTCCTAATGGGAGCGACCCACATAGCCTTGCTGCTTCTATCCCTGTTTCGGTCATTTTTCCGGGAGTGGGGCCAAAAGAGTTATCGATTACCTTTCACATATCACATATCACATCATCTTTGAATGCCACATTGCCATTACCATTGACTACTAATTGCCTTCCACAAAAATACAACCCTTGAGCTCGTATGTCTCAAGGAGGGTGTTAAGTTAAGAGAAGTTGACTTCTCTACCACCACATATGTATGTTTGTAAAAACCAATGTACATAAGCTTAGAAATGCAATGTCAGACACTCATCCATACAAGTTGTCCAGGAATAGGACAAACTGAAGGTACTCTCCTACCACATCCTATAGGATTAGTAGCGACAGCCCTTGCAATGGATATTTCATAATGAAGAGACTACTGCTACTATATGTATATTAGGATTTTAACCCCAAATGATCAACAAGCAGTCCTTCACTATGAAAATCCTAAATATCAATATATCGACCAACCTGCACAATCGTCGCATTTATGTTGGTCAGAAGTAGTTTTCAGATAAAACTGATCCCGGTCTCTTCGCACCAACAATGCAAAAGCGTTTCTCAACCTCATACAGAAACCAAGTCTCGTAGCTTATCATGTTTCCAACTTTCAACTTGCTATCCTTCGGCCAAGAAGGAAGCTCGATAGATTGGAGTAATCACTCTGCACTACACGAATCAACATTCTCAACACAAATGATAATCAATCCTACACAGTCAATTACGTACTAAGTGTATGACTAATTAGTTTCTACATCAAGTTGAGAAACTAAAATGGCCAAATTTGATAGTCGGTTATTTAACTATCAAAGCAACAAACAAAATCTAGCACATAAGTAGTCACTGGGCCTGATTTTATTAATCGTTTATAAATCAAATCACTTTCTAATTATTCACTTCAAAATATCTTTTAAAAATATAATATTCAAAACCATTTCACTTATTGGATATTTGGAAAACATTTTCATATACTTATTTTAATAATAAGTGAATTCACAATTTATTCTATTTTCAAACCATTTAAACTCCATTTTATAATATCACTTTCCAAAACATTCATTTAAAGAATTATTCTCTTTAAAAACATGAATATATTTCCTTTTATAAAAATCCATATTTAGCTTATCAAATTAAATTGATTTCACATTTATAAAACAGTGTTTATAATTCACATTTCTATTTTATAAAAACTTCCATTTATAAAATTCCATTATAACCAATTTCCCGTTTAACTCATTTTATATGTCAAAATCGCATTATAAGTTTATTTACTTATAAATCTCTTTATTTACAAATTCATTCTTTTGTAATTTCATTATTTATAAAGTCCATTATAAATTCATTTCTAAATTTTAATTATAATCCATATACAAATTTGATTACAATTACATTTCTAATATTTATAAAACACCGTTTAAAAAATTTATTTCATTAAATCTCTTTATTAATAACATTCCTTTTATAACTTCCTTACTTTATAAATCTCGTTTACTTATAAGGTTTCATTTATAACTTCATTTTAACACTTATAAAACTCGTTTATAATCCCATTACTTTTATTTATAAGATATCAATTTTATAAATCTTATATATAAACCATTTATAATAAGTTCAAAATTCTCAATTTAACTTATTTTACAAAATAGTTAACATCATATTTCAAAAATCACATTTAAGTATATTTCACAAAGCCATAATTTTCATAACATAAAAATTATTACTGTTTATTTATTTAAAATAAATCCATTTCTTTAATCATCAAAAATTCTTAAAACATATATATTTTAAAATTACTCTGAAATCCTTTTTAAAATTGAAATCATCATTTCTATATTTTAAATTAAAAAAATATGGCACAATGCTGCAAAAGTACTAAATAAGGGGATTCACATCAATAATAGCAATCATGGCATCCATTACATCAAATATCACATAATACAACATATGTAACAATATGTGTAAATAAACATCAACCATAGTGAGGAATCATGTTGGATCCCTCCAACCTGTAACCTGCAACAAATAAGCATATGAGAATAATGTACAATGTCTACTTCGAGGCAGCGCGCACACAAAGGCTCATCCGCTCATACACGGGAACGTATAGGGTCTCATCCGCTAAAATATATGAGAATATATCCAACTACTAACTACTATAACAAAACATCCGAACATCCAATACATACATACATACATATACATGCATACATACATACATATATATATATATATAACGTCCACCAGTCATCAAAACATCATAAAAAAAATGTTCCCACTTATATAAAAATATAAGCGGGTCAGAAAGATTAATTTTTACCCACTTCGGTTGCAGTCGTCGCAATATCGATTCGTTTGGATTAAAATTAAATGAGCATTTAATTTTAACCAAAATTTTCAATAGCTCTAAATCGATCCAAACCAGCTTTATTGCGTAATATTTTTAGATGCGAACCCAACGCAATTTGTTTTGTCCAATTTTGGCCTCGTATGAAGAAGTTATACATTTTATAAGGTTACACGATTTTAAAATAATTAATTTTAAATTAATTATAGTCATTAATTAACCTTACCATCGTTTAAATCATCTTCCCTCTTCCTTAATATGCATGCACTCAAACCCATCGAACGAAACCTAAATTGATCACCACTCCGCCAATGCTCCACCAGAGGTACATCCACCACCACCACACGACATTCCTCCCCCTACTGCTCCTCCGCCCACAACCTCGCCATGCTCGGTTGAGCGTATCACTATCTAACTGTCCCCATAAATGCAGATGAACGAAGACGAATTCCCATCGGCTCGCCACGCCATTGATGATCTTGACCGTTGGATTGGTAGAGCTCGGCGAGCACTCCATTGTTCATGTGGAAGCCGAAGCATGATATGGCATGGATGGAGAGAAAATCGAGGAGGAAGATGGTTAAGTTTTGGCCGTTCGTTTTTTAGTGGCGGCTATGGAAGAGTGGATTAGGGTTTGGATGTTTAGGGTCCTTATATAGACAACTACAAAACACTATTCATCGCCAAATTTTCCGAACTCCAAACGAAGCGTGCCACCTGGCATTCATAATGTTTTACCCCTATTCCAAACACAATGGAGTATATATCAGAGGCCAATTCCATCGTATTCAGAACGTAGAGTTTCAAATCAAATTATTTTAATTTAAATTACTTAAATAAATTTATAGGCATTTCAGTTTCGCACGGCCAAACCGTAAGTCCGATCGCCACGAAATTTGGAATCCTATAATAACTCACTATTACGGATCAAATGAAACTAGTTTCATCGAAATCCGAAATAGTGTCAAAAATGACTATTTTTACATGTTAATTAAATATAAAATTTCCAATTTCTGTTTATTCACTTTTAATTCAAATTTAAAAGTTCTCTAACTTAATTATAATTCAAATAGAATGTAAATCAACATTAGAAATCATTTTTATTCATAGTAGATTCCAGATTCAATTATTTAACCGATTTAACTTATAAAATTTACTTTTCAATATTTAAATTCAATTAAATATTCTAAATTCAAGCGACTGAAAAACTGGGTCGTTACATTATATATACACACATACACACATATATTAGGGTAAATGATGTACAATTATAATGTATTAATTACGCAGTTAATATAATATTAATATCATTAATTCCTTCGTAGGAAAGTAATTGATTGTAAAGGAGAAATTAGAGTTTTTCTTATAAGGCCTTGATATGGAATGCGATGAGATGTGGGATAATATATTAAGAGAGTGTTTTAGATTATGACTAAGTTAAAGAGATGTGAGGTCAGTCAAAAGCATACAGAAGTCTGCCCAACAAATCGGGCTACCAACAGTGTGACTTTTAGGTTGATGTGAGACGTCTCTTATCATAAGTAACCATGGAGGACATGAAGTTGTTCCCAATTCTGTAGGGTAAACCTGCCCAGTAAATCTGGCTAGCTATACCTACAAATAATTGGGCTAATGTGAGATGTCATGGTTGAGTTATGGGTCATAATACAAGGACCTGCTTCTCAGTGGCTAGTTGAGGGCATGTCGCTTCCTTATATGAAGTATAAAATGGTCAGGATTAATGAGTAGGCATGGTAGAGGATATCTCGAGGAGGGTCCACTTCAAAGTTGAAAGGGTAAATGTCTTGAAGAGATTTCGTACAATGTCAGCTAGATAGAACCGGAGAGGAGTCCGCCTTAGGATAGGTAGTAAATGATGGGGACCTGCCTTAAACAAGGTAGTAAATGGTCGGAGTCTTCCTAGTTTCCTTTAAAAAGGTATTAAATGGCTTAAGTACTATTTCTTACATTGTTATTACATTATTGATGATGGATATGAGTTACTGGATTAGACTCGGAAAGCCTTCAGGCTTATTGTTGAAAAACTTATCATATGGTTAGATATGCAAGACATATTCTTATTTAAATTATACTGCCTAAGTACTATTATAGTAAGGCTTGAGATTTTTATTCACCAGACTTATGTTGTTCCGACTCCCTCTTCATTACAACACGGGTTAGGAGAGACGATATTGAAGGCGTAGGCGGGGAAGAAACTTGTGACGGTTATTTAGTTATCTATTCATTTTATTTTCTGATGTGTGCCCTTCAAAATCAATGTTATATTTTAGAATTGTTGTACTACGGATATGTGATAATTGTTATTGTATTGTGTTATGGATTTTTATGACATTTAGGTTTTAAATGAAATGGGTACCTTTTCTATTATTATACTTTATCCTTCCGCTGTGAGTTCTGAATGTATGGATAAATAGCTATGTATTGTACTTATACCAACCAACAACCAGCTTTGAAATGGGTCTAAATTTTGATGGACCTTTTTCTGGGTCATGATTTAGGTCCATTTTAGTGCTGCATTTGATATTTGAGCATAGGTTACCCGATCAATGGGGGAAGGTATACGTATAAGAGGGGTACTTATTATTTTTGAAAATGTTTTTTCAAATCCTACTATATTTATATATACTTATTTTAAATATACACAAAAGCACTTGGTTGATCTTTACTTCAACATATAATACTATCTTAGGAAATGTATATCAAAAAGATTGTAACTTCAAAGTCAATAAAGCAAAAAAATGTGCAGTATTTAGGGAGTTACAAGAATTTAATAAGGATATAAATGAACCAATTAAAGAGATTATTAAGGTATTTATGGAGAGATAAGGAAGGTATAATGGGAAAATTTTGAATGAATAAATAAATGTCTTAAAAAATTGTCTATTGGAATAATAATCATTTATTATAAACGATTGAAATTTATAGAAATAGCAAATAAACATGTTAGGTAGTAATTAAATACTATAAGTTAGTATAATCATCATCATGGTAAACTATATAGACTTAATAATAAAGATAAAGATTAGCAGGCCAATCCCAATACATAAAAACAGATGAGAGGTAAGAACCTATGTGTTTTAAACATATAGAAGTAAGGAATGATAGGAGTAAAGCAAGATGTAGTGGAGCAAGTTCACGCAAGAAGGTGTACAAGGAGTAGTCAGATTTTTATAAAGCTTGAGTAGGAAAGAAAGAATGTTCAAAAGAAAAGATAATTAAAGTCAATTCCTAAATTCAACCCCATGAAAAAGAATTTGAAAAAATATTTTTGGAAAAATTTCTTGAAATGTTTTGCATAAGTTTTTCAAAGGATTTATTAGGAAGTTGTTCCTTTGAAAAAGCAAGAAAATTCATAATTTAAAATTTTGTTCAATCAAAAGTATTCGATTCTTCGAGAAAGGAATTCTTCATTATCAAAATAAATGTAAAATAGATCGTAGGTTGAACTTGATGAATTTTCTTTTATTTCATAAATTTGGAAGTTCTTTTTTTTAAATTCTCTCTAAAAGGGGAATAAAAGGAAATGAAACTTAATTAAATTAAGGAATAGGGAATAGAAAGATAGAAATAACTAAGATAGGAAAAACATTTATATATAAGGAAAATATAAAGAATAACAGCTGAAGTAGGA
Organism: Allium fistulosum; assembly: GCA_030737815.1. Taxonomy (NCBI): domain Eukaryota; kingdom Viridiplantae; phylum Streptophyta; class Magnoliopsida; order Asparagales; family Amaryllidaceae; genus Allium; species Allium fistulosum. The sequence continues at coordinate 458,409,260 of CM060901.1, forward strand.
GCCAATTAGTTTGGAGAAATATATATAGAGGCAATATTGGGAGTTTTGGATAGAAATAACATTAGGAGTTTATATAAAATAGGATTGGTAATCTAGTTAGAAATTAATAAGATAGAAGTCATCCTTGTATATTCCATTTTTCATTGTTTAAAGTTTTAAAAAATGTTTTTGAATTTTTTTTAAACAATTGAATGGAATTAAATGATGATAATTATTAAATGTGTTGGGATAATTTTTTTAAGGAAAAGCATTTATGTGAGGACGAGAATTTCATATATACAATTTTCTATTTAGAACTTGTTTGAATAAAAATAAAATACTATTGAATTTAAAATGGTAATGAAAGAGAAATAAATTGGAATTAATAAGAAAAGGATTATGAAAGATTATAGGAGTTTAAATAAGACTTAAATAAAGTTATAAAAAGTATTTAGTTAAGTGACCATACATTTTGAGTAATAAAGCAATAGACGTTGATGTATATTTTGGGATAATATAACTACTTGAAATTAGAAAGTTGGCATGCATATAGTCTACTAAAATAATTGTCTTGTAACTAGAAATATCTTTGAAATAATGAATGTCTAATAAAGGAAAACCTGTTATTTTGAAATGCAATTAAGTTATAATCTTTGTAATATATTTAAAAGGAGTTAGATTTGGAAAATAATAATAATATATCCTTAAAATGGCAGTCAATGAACTTTTCATAAGTATAGGCCATAATTTCATGGAGTAAAAATGTTGATTTCAAATTTAATGTAATAAGTTTATTTGTATGAAAATAATTTATTGAAATTTAGGTAGTGTTTGGTTTAAAAACGAATTTTATGTTTTCGATTTTCAATATGTATGTTAAATATGAGAAGAATGAAGGGATGACGGAAGGGATGAAAAAAAGACGGATGGGAGGACGAAAGGGATAGATGAACGATGGAAGAATGAATTGTTTCACGTGCTTGGATTATTTCCCAAAACACGGAAAATAAAAAAAGTTGTTTTCTATTTTGTATGTTAACTTCGTTTTCTGAATTGGTCGTTTTCAACAATATACATACGTCAAGTGCACTTTTGTATGGACGAAAACCCAAAACTAGAAACAACAAACTAAACACTACCTTAATTTGTATGTTGTAGAAGGTTTTTGAAAAGGGAAATTATTTTGCTCCTTTATAGAATTAAACAATTTTTGAATTTTTGATTTAGTTTGGCTTAATAATTGAGTGTAACAACCCGCCTTTTCGACCCTTAAAAGCCGACACTTATACATCGACGGTATTCATGTGTCGAACATCCAAGTGCCGGAAAGACAAATTGTTGGGGGAAAAAGAAAGAAAGGACAAAACAAAATCTCATATCATGATGAGATATAATATATAACAGATCTTTACAAAAGAAAACTATAATATACATATTCATCAAATCAAAGTATAATAATCTAACATCAGTCCGGACAGTTATAACAACCTATAATAACCCTATTGTTAATTACCTAATTAATTAATTTTAATTATGGATAATAAATTTTTATGTGTGATTTTTAAATTTAATTATGAAATTAAATCTAGTTTTGTAAACAAATGATTTGTTTAATCTTAATTAATTTTATGAAAATTTTGGGAAAATAATGTAAATTTAATTAAGTGTTAATGTTGTGATTTATTCTTTAAAATGAGGATGTTACTTTTTAATGGGTTTTGATAAATGGAGAAATTAATTTGTGATTTTGTAAAACATTGTTAGGGTAAAAGTGGTGTTTTATTAAGTGATAAAACAAATTAGAAATTAGTAATACTTTACTTCTTTTAAAGATGTTGCAACACTTCTCTTATTGGATACTTACCCAAATCCTATTAAGCCCATATAGGAGAGAAATAATAAGTGCATATACTTCTTCCTCCCTTCATTCTTCTGCTCAAAAATCTAAAAAACAAAACTCTCTTGTTCTTTAAACCCTAGAATCAAAATCATCCCCAAATCAAGATCAAAACAAAGGGCTTTTGATCAATACTTGTAGAAATCAAAGCTAGGTAATCTTCTTTACCTTCTAAACCCATCAAAGTATGATTTTTATTTCATTTTTAGTCTTAGTGCTGCTTGTTGGATTTAAGTTTTTGAGAATTTAGGTGTATTTGAGATTAGCAAAGAGATTGCAAGGAAGTAGCAAGGCTTTGAGCAAGATTAGCAAGCCATAGGAAGCATTAAAAGTGAGTTAATCACTCACATATCTATTTCTAAATCTTTGTTTCCCGCACATAATTGCTTGAATAATTTTTTGATTGAATCGCTTGCAATATGGTTGTAAACTTGAGTGATTATTTGTTTGTTGTTTGCTAGAAATTTAATGTAAAAATTGCTGCAATAAAACAACGATATCATGGTGTAAAGTAATCCAAAATGACTTAATCTTTTTGTGGTAGAAATTTCTTCCAGTTAGATACAAGTTCTCTATTAATCTCTTGTTGAAATCCTATAGTTTATGGAGTCAAAATTGAGTTTGAAATTGATGGCGTCACACTGTCCTGTGTAATTGGCTGAGTTTAAACCTGAATTTAAATTGACCGTAACTTTTTCGTTACTTATCATAGTTTAATAATTATTGATGTTCTGGAAATGTAGAGACTATGTGCTACAACTTTCATGTTTTGTGTTTTGTAATATTTTATGGTTTACATGGTCTAAAATACGTTTTAGTGTCGATGTGTTGAGGATAAACAGCAGCGATAATGAAGTAAAAATATGAGAATTGTTTTGGTCATAATTTTTTAACCATAACTCCAAATTGGTGATCTTTTTCTTGTTGGAAAACTTGAACTTTTATCTACAAATTTCATGTTTTAAGATTTATAAAATTATGAGATTTACACAGTCGAAACTGCAGACCTTTTGTAACGACCTGCTATTTCGAACCATTCAAATCGACAATCATCCACACATGTCGGACTTGAATTGCTCAAAACAACATTTTGTTAATTTATATTTGGAAAAACTTAGCATATACAGTAAATAAATCAATCACAGAATCACAGACATAGAGTAATATAACAATAAGCAGTGGAATAGATAAATAGTAGTTCATGAAGCTACTACAACATCAGAGTCTAAAACAAGATACAACAGAACTCTCAAAATACAAAGTAGTCTCAAATACATAAGCAAATGACAAGTCTGAACATAAACAACTGGAAAAGCTGAATAGATAAAAGATCTCCAAGCAAAGCTCCAAGCTCCAAAGGTGAGTCTCAAATGCTATGACATTCAGTCTGACCCGAGCATAAAGCAAAACACAAAACACTCGAGTCAGGATTAACATTCTTATGCTAGTAAATCAAATCAAGTGAAATGCAATATAACTTAAAGGATGTTTGGGATTCCATCCTCTAAGGATCCGTTAAACTATCTACATACATAGTACAATACACTACATAGATAACGTCTATAGTAAAGTAAAATATTAAAATAGCGTTAAGGCGTTACCCATATCCCCCTTAACACATTTTTTATATATATTCCCGTAGTCTATACAGTATCGTAATTCCTCCGTAAATTGGAGGGCTATCAGGGGCACTCCATAGATACGGTACAAACAAAACTCGTAGAGGGTGGGATAAGGCATGTGACAAGGAACGCGAGGCAATGTCTATGGTAGGATACTACCATTTTGCATATCCGGACTGGTGCTAACGCATAACAGCTACTGCCGCCCACCTCGAGACCCACTCCCAAATCAAAGGTGTGCACACCAAAATCAAATCACAAAATCAGTAGATATGGTTTCTAAGAAATGTGCCTGATAAAGGGAGCGACCCCATTTGGCCCGTCATAGCTACTATTTTAGCCACATCAAGCTGACTCGAGGGAGTCACGACTGCGTTCGCCACTCATACAGATGTTTGCCAAACCATCTTATTTGTTCTGGAATCTCCACCACGTGCACAGTTGTTAAAGTGGTTTTCGGTATTGGTAGAGAGTATGACAATATCTGATCCCGGTCTCTTTAATAAACAAACGCTTATTTCACACCGTGGTCATTTCATTTCAAACAGTTCATAATTCATATCAAAATATCATATTCATTTCAAAATCATATCACTTTCGAAATCACATTCACTTTTGAAATCTTGTTCACTTCCAAAATCATAACACAAAATAGTTTAAACCATCGTATAAAAATATTTTCATTTAAATCCATTAAATCTAAATCATAAAAATTCCAACTTAAGCAGTTTAAATGTTGAAAATAATTTATATATATTGATATAGTTATAAATTAAAAATAGTTTATATTTAAAAATAGGTTATAGATTAAAATAGTATATATGTTAAAAATAGTTTAATCGAAATAGTTTCAAATTAGAATTGTTTCTTCCAATTTCACAAATCAATTCAAATCAACTTAAGTTCCAAAATTTAACTTAAATTAATCTCAGTTCAATAATTTCAATTAAAAAGGTTAAAGTTTCAATTCAAATTCTCATTTATACCATTTTTAATTTATATCGATTTCAAATCCAGGTTTGAAATACAAATTAAACCACTTCCAATTCAATAGATTTCAAAGTTTAAATATTCAAACAATTTACAATAACTCAATTTGATAAATTTCATGTATATTTCCAAATTCAACTTTAATTTTATTTAAATTTGAAAATATTCATTTAATCATTTTTAATAACATTTAAATAAAATCTCAAATTACAAATTTAAACCAATATTGAATTATTAAATATCTAACTTCACTTTATTTAATTATGAAATACTCACTTAATCACCTTTTATAATCATTTAAATAAAATCTCAAATTACAAATTTAAATCAAAATTAGATATTCAATTTTTATTCAAATTTAAAAATATTCATTTAATCACCTTTAATTAAACCAAGTTATAAAATCATTTCTTTAAAATCTCAAAATTTACAAGTTCAAATAAATTCCTACAAAATTCTGAAACAAATTAAATTACAAATCAATTCTAATTTACCTTTCCAACCTTAATTTATTAATGTTATTACAAAATCTATTTTCAAAATATTAATACATTTTTTATATAAATATTTAAACATACTTTATATATATCGGTTAAATTTAATTTTATTTAATTAAATCTTATTATTAAATTAAATCTATTTTAAACCTTATTTCATATATTTTAAAAATAATAAAGTTATAAGTAAAATTTATAATTTACATTTTAAAACTTAACTTATAATTTTACAGTTTCCAAAACATATATTTTTAAAAATCTAAATTTCACACATATATTAAAATTAAAATATCTTTATATTATATTTAAAATCAATATTTATTGAAACCCGTATATTTCCTTTCAAAACCTCGGAAATCATTTTTTCAAAATAGACCAACGGTGTCCGTATATAGTTTCCTATCCTATGATCAAGTGATATAGATATTTATCATTTCAATCCGTAATTATTTAAATTTACGGTTTTTTATTATTTCAACCCGTAATCCCAAATTTCAAAAGGCAATAAAATCGCTTGGGTTTATCATTTCAACCCATAACGATTTTCACTAATTTATAAGATCGTTCGGGTATGTATCATTTCAACACATAAGGATTTCCTAAACTAACAGGGAACTTGTAGTGTGAGAACAATACGATAATAGCATAAAATGACATAGCATATCAATGGTAAATATGATCATAGTTTACAATTCAAATTTAATATATATACTAACAGGTTATTGGTGTCAATATTGTAAATTAACATAGGTGAACGAATGCAAATAATAACATATCATATTTAACAATTTTAATTTCCATCAATTCAAAGTTAACAACATATCTCAATTGTCATTTCATATGAAATCAATTTACTAATCATAAGAATGTTAATCATGAGTGATCGCTCACCTTTCGAGACTATAAAGTTTGACAACACAACAAGCTACGAGTTTGAATCTCGAGCTTTACAAACGGTACCAATCCAAATGACAACTTCAGAGCAAAGCGAATTGAGCTCGATGAATTTGATGAGAACAATATATATATATATATATATATATATATATATCTTCCTCCTTTGAAAACAAGATAGACTCGGTTTCAAAAATCTGATAACATGGAAATAGTTAGGGATAATGAGCGATCGGCAAATGCCACTTACAAGATAATTTGGAAAACAAAATATATATACATATGAAATATGCATGTATATATATACCATAATAATCTTTATATATATATATATAAAGTAGAGAAAGCAGCATGAATAAAGCTAGTTGAGAGGGAGGAGGACCGGCTTGCTGCACGAGTGGAAAGGTCAGAGCGGTGGCGTCTGGAGTTGCACAGGCGGAGATAGGATCTCGGTAGAGGCTGCAGCAAGGGGACTTGGTGGCAGTTGCTGGGAAGTGGTGGATTCATGGAGAGATGAACCAATGCATGGGCTGTCAGGTGTGGCGGTGGCAAGGTGGTTGCGTGCTCGGAAAGATGGTTGAGCGTGGGGTGGAGTTCAGGTTGGCATCGGAAGTTGAATGTGGCGTGGGGTGGAGGGATCTTGAGCTCGGTGATGGATGGAGTTTTCGGTGATGGGCCATGTGAAGCGGCGGGCTGCTGTTGGTTGGTTGAGGAGGGAGTTTGGCGGCTTCGATGTTGTCAGGTGGAGGGCGTGTGATGTGTTGTTGATGGAGCGGCTGTCAGGAAATGGACAAGGCGGAGGTAGGTGTAAGGGACTGTCACGTCCCGCAAATCCGTACCCTTGATTAAACACTAATCTCCATTGATTAACTCAAGATGCACGGAAATACGAAGCATGAGGGTTTTAAAAAGAAGAAAAAGGTAGAAGAAGAAGAAGATAGAAGAAAAAGAGAAGGAAGAACAACAAGAAGAGAAGAAAGAAGAACAACAGAACAACATTAGAACAGAAACAATATCAGAATCTCACATATCGCAGCGGAACAATATATAATAGATAAATGAATAATCTTTAAACAAAAGAATTATATCAGTTTATACATACATCAATCAGAGTCAATATACAACTCGATACAACAATGGACAGTTATATAAACTTGTCCTCATACAGAATACACAGCGGAATAAATAAATAATTACGAATGTACGTTTCGCCATCCAGCTTGCTTCCAAAGCTCCAGGATATCCAAAATGTCCTGATAACATAACTCTAGGCTGCCCGTGTGGAAAATGATGGGCACCCAGAGTTTAGAAGGGAAACAATAAACTCCGAGTCAGTCATGGTGACTGGTGTGAGATCGTAAAACAGTTATTTTTCACAAAGAAAATAAAACAAATTCGCAATGCTTTTGGAAAATGAAACTACCATAAGACCTCCCACCACACACACAATGCAAACGCAAAATTGGAGGAGATTTCTTCTTATGATAGTCAAAGATGCGTACTACGCAAAATCAAATCATTTTTGATATTATTATTAGTGCATAGTGTAGAAATCATTTCGAAAGTAGAATATAAATCTTAGCCAGCATAGACATTCCGAACTATGCCTACTATAGCTACCATCCAAACAGTGGTGACCACCATAAGTGAATGATAAGTTCTACAACTAAAACCGTACAAGTCTCGTATTGTTTCTTTGGATTTCCAACAAATGGTCAGGCTAAGGAACTTCCTATTCCACGAACAGAACGCCTCTGGAATGACGTCCCGAGAAATAACATAACATTACGGTTAGATCTCTGCCAACACAAGGCCGGGTTACCTCTGCAAAAATAGGTAACTACTGACACGCGTATGCCATCCCCCGATCGTAACCGATCTTCCCGAGGATCCCCGATTCGCAACAAACCACATAATAATAATGCAGCAACCACATAGGTTAAGTATCTGGGCTCCATACCATGATACCACCTCTATCCAGAAGGAATGACATACACTAAGGGGCGCTACTCCCTAGAACCTTGCTGCATCCTTCCTGTTTCGACCATTTCCAGGGTGTGAGGCTCGACGAAGTCTCGTCCACAAAGCTACGCTTTCTACAAAGCCATGCTTCGGGTCAAACAAATGATCAACCTATGATCACAAAGATATAAGATCAAACAAATGATCATATCGAAAATGATCAAACACTGATCATTTCACAGCAACACTCAGTATGCCACGTTACCAAATTGGGAGTATATCGCTGATAAATTTCAACTACATAACCTCTGAGCTCGTACGTCTCAGAGAAGGGTGTTAAGATAAGAGAATAAATTCTCCGCCACCAACAGATATGTATTTGAACGAAATCAGCTCAATATCTCAATTTGTAACGTCAGACATACAATCCATACAAGTCTGTTCCGGGATCGAACAGAACCGAAGGCACTTCTCACGAAGCCCTTGCATATCCGGATAAATTTCTAATCACGTCCGGACTTCCCGTCACTAAGGGTGATAAAACTTCTAAATCGGAGATCAGCCGATGTAGAGTAACTCGATGGTAATCCTTCCGTTTTCAAAAATATCTAGTCTTCAACACCGGTCTTCGAATGCAATTCATAACGACATATCACATATTCGGAATGGGTTATACGACCCCAGGGTCCTTTCCCGGCTAACCCGAATAGTGAGCGTTTATTCAAAAATAAGTGTGGCATTCAAATTCATCCAATTCACAACAAATACCATTCAAGGTAATTATTGATAGTCGGTTATTTAACTATCAATAAAGATGCGCAACATCATCAGATTCCAAATAATTTTCCAAATTATTTATTTTCCAAAATATCTTTACTAGATATAAAATTTCCACACTTCAAAAATAAAACAACGTTTATTTTTCTAAAACAATTCCCCTTTCTTTTATAAATTCCATAGTGAATTTATATTTTCAAAATATCTACTGATATACGATTTTCAAATCGATTTCAATATTCAATTTCAATTTATCTTTAAGAAGATAAATTCTCAAAAACATTTCATTTCGTTTTGGAAAACATTTCCATACTTATTTAATAATAAGTGGTTCACAAATCTATTTATTTTCAACATTTGAAAATATTCAATATACTTAAATCAAATTTAAGTATAAATTCATTATTTAAGGAAATCATTTACTATAACAACATTTATTTGAGTCAAAACGAATGTTACGTAAAACATCGTTACGACGACTCAAAATCACTAGTATAGGGATTCGAAATTTAGATAGATATATAAATCCCAATACTATATAAAACATTTCCTTTCGGAAATCATTTACTATAACAACAGTGTTATAGTCCACCATTTCCTTATTTTTTCGAAAACGTCTATTTCAACAATAAAAATGTTGAAATCTATGTATTCGATATCATAATACATTTTAAAAACATCTTTAAAATGTTTAACTTCATTTTCAATGTCACTTTTCCAAAACTATCCATTTTACTTAACGATATATTCACTATCCAAAATCGTGAATATACTTCACTAATTACATTTCACTATTTTCTACACATTTTATTTCAATAATAATTCGCTATCCAAAATCGCAAATATATCTCCTTTAACAACCTTCTATATTTAATTTATCAAATCCAATTGATTTCGAATTTATAAAACAACGTTTATAAATTCTATTTCTATTTTCTAACAACTTCAATTTAATAAATCTCCTTTATTAACAATTCGATTCATAACTCAAATCTTATACCAACAATCCATATTATAAGTTAAATACTTATAATTCCTTTATTTTACAAAATCATTTCCATTTATAAGTTCACAATTTATAAATTTCATTTATTTATAAATTCTTAAAAATTCATTTTAACGCTTATAAAAACTCGTTTTATAATACCAACATTTTAAAGTTATAAATATCAATCTTGTACATCTTTTACATACATCGTTTTTAATAATTCAAAAATTCCAATTAAAACCATTTTATAAATTTCTTAACTATTTATTTCAAAAGAAATTACCTTTTGGTTATAATTCACAAATCTTAACTTTTATAACTTTAAAATCTGAACGTTTATTTATTAATTCAAAAATTAAATAAAACATCTACTTTCAAAAATCACTTTAAAATCCTTTTAAAGTAAAAGTCGTTATTTTTAAACTTAAAAACTGAATCTGATGATGCAACAACACCAATTAGTCAATCACAACAACAAACATCATATATCAATATGATAACAGAATATACATCAATATCTGTAAATAAATACTACTGGTGAGGAATCCAGTTGGATCCCTCCAACCTGTTTCCCTGCATCCACAGATGTTAGCACAATACCCATTCCACTTCGAGGTGGAATATCGCGGTATATGGGTTTTATAAAATATCATCCGCTTACTAACGGTGCAATAGGGTCTCATCCGCTATACGAGGCGGGAAATCATCAATCCAATATATACATATGCCAATATGTATATATTGCTATATATATATAGATATATCCTACTATATCTAATATCACATCCAAATAGCAATCATATCAATCAAATCAATAACTGTAATACCAAATTTCATTTGAGTGAGAAAAATCTCACCTTAGCATTTTATTTTGCCATCCATTTCCATTTTGACTCGATTTCTTCACGATTTAAGACCTTGTATCAAACAATTATATAGTTTATTTAAATTCAAATTTTTTCGAACAAATTAATTTAAACAAACTTTACTGTAAAAATCTCCTAAACAATATGTAGTTGAAATATATACTTTTTTTCTTTCTTTAATTTATAAATTAAAATTTTGCATATATCACTTTGTATACCCTTACATATATATTTACATACATATTAAAAACTATTATACCTAACTATACTTAAAAAAACAAAAAGTTTTCTGTTTTCAACCTTGTATATATTTCTAAATCTTTATATATATATATTTATTAAATTAAATAAAAGATAAAATGTTTATACCTTACTGCCGAAACTACCAGCTCGACGAACCCTAGATCGAAACCCCATCTCCCAGAAATCGCCGAACATCACCGAGATCCCACGATGTCACCCAGTTCCCAAACCTCTATCAATACGTGAAATCGAACCCAGTGCCTCGATACACCACGCAATCCACCATTTCCTTCTTCGCGAGCTCCTCTTCGTTCGCGACTACATCGCACGGTCGAATACCATGTGAACGCGCCCAGATTCTATTCGCCGCCGACAACCCTTCGAATGATACCTCGTCGACCACTGCAGGTCGAACGCGTCGCCACTCGAAGCCTCGCCTCGTGAGCTGCTCGACATCGCCACCCTTAATCAAAACTGCCCTAAATCACTCGCGAGCTTCAGTCTCGTTCGAGTCGAACGTCTCCACCCCTCCTCTCGATCGATCGTACAACGATCTCCTTAATACCGCGATTTGTTTACTGAAATAGAAGGGCTTGTGACTCGGTTGCCATTGAAAATTTGAACGAGAGTTTTTATTTTAATTTGTGAAGCGGTCTCGTGAATAACTGGAGGGGAAAAGAAATTTGGGGGAAAGAGGATTCGTTCGGCCATTGTTATTCCCTTTCGAAAATTTTGAGCGAGATTATTTTGAATTATACAGGGAAGGGGGTTATTTAAAATTGGACGAAGTATGGCCATCACGATCTTCTTGCATGATCGAAGGCGTGATAAAAGGCAGAAACAAAGGGCGTGATTCTCTGCGTGTCTTAAGGGAAGAACGTGATGTTTGTTGACCAATGTAAAGTTTAAATTTAAATTGAATTCAATTTAACTTCAACGCGTTTTGTAACCGTACGGTCACAAAATAACTCTGATAAATATGAAAATTTAAATCCCGTAATAACAAACTATTACGGACCCAATGGAACTGGTTTCGTCGAATTCCGAGACTGTGCCCCGGACGGCTATTTTTAAATATCGATTCGAACGATTTAATTTCAAAACTGAACAAACCATTTTCAAATTCGATTCTGAAACTTCTATTATCTTCAGTATTATCAATATGAATTTTAAAAGCTTTTCGAAATATTTTTCTTCAACTTAAAATTGAAGATATAAATTTTTATTCAATTCAATAGATTAAATTTTAAAATTTAATCGCCAAATTCAAAGTTATATTCGGGATTCAAATTAAATCATCGTTCAAATATTTAAAATTAATTAAATATTTTCAATTTAATTTGTTCAAAATTCTGGGTCGTTACAGGGACAATGGAGCAGCTGACTTGGAGGTAGGCTATGGGTTTGGTTTGTCGGATATGGAGGTAGGCTATGGATTTGGTTGGTCGGATCTGGAGTTCGGCGAGGGATGGGGTGAAGTTTTGAATGGCTGAAGAATGAATGTGAGGAGGATGGCCAGCGTTGGGCTTAGGGTTTTGATGATTGTATTTAGGTGGAGGGGATCAAGACGTCTAGGCTGTCAGGTGATTGTGACTGTGAAGTTCGGCGTTGCTAGTTGGTGGATTAGAGGAAGGAGAGGACTTCGGTGGTCGAGCATATGGGCGGAAGTGTTGGATGATGAGGAGGCTTTGCATGCGGCAATGAAGAAGCAAGCTTCAGGAATATAAAGTTTATATTCTTATAAAAAAAATTCTCAAGCACAGAAAACGAATAGGAAGGAGAATGAGGAACGAACAGCCAATTATAAATTGAAATCAAGAGAAGAGTGACAGTCAAGTATTGAATTTCGGGAAATAATAGAGGCTGATGACTATTTATTTTATCAAGGCTGGACAATTGAATGGCCACAGGGAAACCAAAAGCCAAAACAGGTACCGATACGGCTAACCGTTTCACCGATTTCACCGTGTACCAAACGCCGAAATGCATAAATGAATATACTGCAGAGATCAGCACGACAAGATGAACGGAATGGCACACGGATATTAAAGGTACGACCATCGTATAAAAACTCGATATTCGCTGCCAAACTACTGCTAATTCGTCGAAAATAAGATAAACGGGGCTATAGCATTCCAAATTTGGCGAGACGAAATACGATGCCTCACTCAGAACATGATTAACATTTTTCTTATATAAAAATATCCAGATTTCAAAAATATTTAATTTCCATCAAATTTTCAACTGATTTAAATTTAAATTGAAAATTTCACAACAGAACCAACTTATATATTTCAGATGAAAATCTGACACTTGCTACGTTTAAATAGACGTATTCCAAATATCAAATTTTCATTGCTAAATTTAATTGTTTATTTTCATGAAAATTTTAGTTAATTACATTATTAAAAATCATTAAAATTTATGGGTCGTTACACTCTCCCCCACTTAAAACTTTTCGTCCCCGAAGACGAATAAGATAGAAGAATAGAAACAACAGAAAGGAAAGATAGATTCGAAATACAAAGTACCAGATACAACAATTAATTCAAAACTATATAAATTTCATTTATTTTATTCACATAGTATATTTCCTTAAATGTCAATATCACTTAATTAACCCTTCAGAAAATTATTTAAGTTTAATATTAATATTCCATGTTTATTACTTAAATAGCATTCTCTTTTTATTGTTCAATTTATTTCACTTAACATATCTTGCAACATATTAAGTGTATAAACATTCATTATAACCACTCAATTTATTTAAAATTCCCTTAACAAAGTTTCATTTTTTGACATCTTATTATTTACATTTATATTGTATACTATTTAATTACATGTTCTCATTACATTCAAACGTATTCCAGGTAAGTTTTATTAATGTTTCCGAATGTAATTGAACACTACACAAATTTACCTTTTATTTACACATTTCTATTTAAGAAAAATTTTGTTTAAACATTTTATTACTTAAATTTCTCTTGTATAACCTTCAATTACATATTCATATTACATTTTAACTTTTTGAATATTTCAGGCAAGTTATATATGTTTAGAATGAAATTGAGTATTATACAAATTTTATCCTAGTTCAACTGTTTCAAGTTGTTTCAATTTCATTTTCATTTTAGACACTCCAATTATTCAAAAATTTTGCTCTATTTTAATAATTGAAAACCATTACTTAATATAAAACTTAAGAGTTAAATTTCTGGTTTCACTGCGAACCATTTTGAAACAAACATATACATACATACATACATACATATATATATATATATATATATATATTATACATCAAATCATACACAAGAGACTCAAATCAAAAGCATTTCTAAAACAAAAGTGTAGCAAAGCTACTGAGTGGCCTCCCCACTTTGAGACTTGAAAATGAATGTCGATGATGCTGCAGTCATCACCGAAACTATTATCCAGCGACAAACGAGGAGAGTATTGACTTACTTCTTTTAAAATTGTTTGAAAACAATTTCCATTCGAAAATACTTTCATATGATAATTTTTTTCAAAACTTTGAAAACCAAATTTTGAAAATAACCGGAAATTAAATTCTCAAATTTTAATTTAATTCATTTGCAAATCAGATTTATAAACCATATTTATAAAATTTCATCTTCTTATAACATATAGTAATAGATAATGGTTTAGGAATGTTATCAAAACAATAAATGATAATCTAGTATTATCATTTCTAACAACCAATTCATTTAACTATCTAATTTTAGAGAATTATACATATGTATATAATATAATCATACATAAAATTATTTTATTTATCAATTTCGAAAACAATATTGTGTCGGTTTGCTTTGTTCAAGTGTTTTGGAATTTCTATCGATAGTGTTGGCTAGACGAATCAATCGAAACCCAAAATTCAAACTTAACAACTCAAACAACACAATATAAAATATTTTATATCAATTACAAATACGCTCCCATGAAGGATGATTCAAGAATGGATTTTAAAACAAGGATAGAGCTTCAAATTTAGAGGGACCCTAGTCCAGGAGAATTTTAACTAAGAAGATTGGCTCGAAAGGAAGATAAGATAATTAAATTACAAAAGAGGAAAGATGGATAGACCTATATTAATCACGACGACCTTAACCGGGTCATTCGAGACTTAGAAAAACGAGAATATCATCAACAAAAACCAGGATAAATTTGTTGAGAATATCGTGGAAAACACGATTCATGAAATCGAAGAAGAAGGCAGGAGCATTGGTTAATCCAAAGAGCATGACTATCCATTCATAGAAACCATTCTCCATTCGGAAAACTGTCTTGGGGATGCTCTCCTCGACTACACGAAGTTGGTGAAATCGGTAGCAAGCTCGAGCTCCAGGAATAAGATCGATGTAGAATTCAATTTCCCACTTGGGAAGTAGAGAAGTGACTTCACCAAATATATCCGAAGATAGTTGGACAATAGGGGTGGAGCCAAGATCACTAGGCTGAGAATCAACGAAAAGATAAAACTGCATGCATAATCCTAAGGCAATCTACATTCGATCATAAGAGAATTACCTTGGTCGTCTACTAGAGAAACGGTTCGGGCTTTGCAAGAAATAACTGCATCATAACACTTTAACCAATCACCCTTAAGTAAGATATCAAGTGCATCAAAACTAAGGATGTAGAAATCTCCAGTAAATCGGCGTTTGTTGTAAAGGAGTTTCACCCCTTTTCAGACCATGCTAAGGTTGGCGGGACCGCCAATGGAATTAGTCAAACATAAGAATGAAGTTGCTAATTTAGGTTGCAAGATATGCTCAAATTTATTGTAGAGATCAACAGAAATAAAACTATGGGATGCTCCAGTATAGAGAAGAACACGAAATGAATGACAAGAATGGATTTCAGAACAAAGGGAAAGTTCCAAATTTCAAAAGAAATTCAAATCAAAGAGGATCCTAATAAGGAATTTCAAGCTCGAACGAAGATGATTCTGTAATTAGTTTCACTTATTCTAGAGTATTACTACCCTATCTCTAATGAGTTTTTACTCCATATGCTAATTTTTGCTAAAACCAAAGCTCTGATACCACTCGTAACGACCTGCTATTTTGAACCATTCAAATCGACAATCATCCACACATGTCGGACTTGAATTGCTCAAAATAACAGATTTTTAATTTATATTTGGCAAAACTTAGCATATACAGTAAATAAATCAATCATAGACATAGAGTAATATAACAATAAGTAGCGGAATAGATAAATAGTAGTTCATGAAGCTACTACAACATCAGAGTCTAAAACAAGATACAACAGAACTCTCAAAATACAATGTAGTCTCAAATTCATAAGCAAACGACAAGTTTGAACATAATAAACAGGAAATATCAAGAAATCACTTGAAAAGCTGAATAGATAAAAGATCTCCAAGCAAAG
Organism: Allium fistulosum; assembly: GCA_030737815.1. Classification (NCBI taxonomy): domain Eukaryota; kingdom Viridiplantae; phylum Streptophyta; class Magnoliopsida; order Asparagales; family Amaryllidaceae; genus Allium; species Allium fistulosum. The sequence goes on from CM060901.1 coordinate 458,425,390, forward strand.
CTCCAAGCTCCAAGCTCCAAAGGTGAGTCTCAAATGCTATGATATTCAGTCTGACCCGAGCATAAAGCAAAACACAAAACACTCGAGTCGGGATTAACATTCTTATGCTAGTAAATCAACTCAAGTGAAATGTAATATAACTTAAAGGATGTTTGGGATTCCATCCTCTAAGGATCCGTTAAACTATCTACACACATAGTACAATACACTACATAGATAACGTCTATAGTAAAGTAAAATATTAAAATAGCGTTAAGGCGTTACCCATATCCCCCTTAACACATTTTTTATATATATTCCCGTAGTCTATACAGTACCGTAATTCCTCCGTAAATTGGAGGGCTATCAGGGGGCACTCCATAGATACGGTACAAACAAAACTCGTAGAGGGTGGGATAAGGCATGTGACAAGGAACGCGAGGCAATGTTTAGGGTAGGATACTACCGTTTTACAGATCTGGATTGGTGGTAACGCATAGCAGCTACTGCCGCCCACCTCGAGACACACTCCCAAATCAAAGGTGTGCACACCAAAATCAAATCACAAAATAAATAGATATGGTTTCTAAGAAATGCGCCCGATAGGGGGAGAGACCCCACTTGGCCTGGCATAGCTCATGTTTTAGCCACATCAAGTTGACTCGAGGGAGTCACGGCTGCGTTCGTACCTCATACAGACGTTCGCCAAACCATCCTACTTTGTTCTGGAATCTCCATCACGTGCACAGTTGTTAAAGTGGTTTTCGGTATTGGCAGAGAGTATGACAATATCTGATCCCGGTCTCTTTAACAACCAAACGCTTATTTCACACCGTGGTCATTTCATTTCAAACAGTTCATAATTCATATCAAAATATCATATTCATTTTCAAATCATAACACTTTCGAAATCACATTCACTTTCGAAATCATATCACTTTCGAAATCATATTCACTTCCAAAATCATAACCACAAAATAGTTTAAACCATCATATCAAAATATTCGCAATTAAATCCGTTAAATCTAAACCTTAACAGTTCCAACTTAAACAGTTTAAATATTGAAAATAGTTTATGTATATTGACATAGTTATAAATTAAAAATAATTTATATTTAAAAATAGATTATAGATTAAAATAGTATATATATATATTAAAAATAGTTTAATCGAAATAGTTTCAAATTAGAATTGTTCCTTCCAATTTCATAAATCAATTCAAATCAACTTAAGTTCCAAAATTTAACTTAAATCAATCTCGGTTCAACAATTTCAATTAAAAAGGTTAAAGGTTCAATTCAAATTCCCATTTAAACCATTTTTAATTTATATCGATTTCAAATCCAGGTTTGAACTACAAATTAAATCACTTCCAATTCAATAGATTTCAAAGTTTAAATATTCAAACAATTTACAATAACTCAATTTGATAAATTTCATTTATATTTCCAAATTCAACTTTGATTTTATTTAAATTTGAAAATATTCATTTAATCATTTTTAATAACATTTAAGTAAAATCTCAAATTACAAATTTAAATCAATAATAAAATATTAAATATCAAACTTCAATTTATTTAATTATGAAATATTCACTTAATCACCTTTTATAAACATTTAAATAAAATCCCAAATTACAAATTTAAATCAAAACTAGATATTCAGTTTTTATTTAAATTCGAAAATATTCATTTAATCGCCTTTAATTAAATCAAGTTATAAATTCATATCTTTAAAATCTAAAAATTTATAAGTTCAAATCAATTCCTATACAATTCTTAAAGAAATTAAATTACAAATCAATTCTAATTTACCTTTCCAACCTTAATTTATTAATTTTATTACAAAATCTATTTTCAAAATATTAATAATTTTTTTATATAAATATTTAAACATACTTTATATATTAGTTAAATTTAATTTTATTAAATTAAATCTTATTATTAAACTAAATCTATTTTAAATCTTATTTTATATATTTTAAAAATGATAAATTTATAAGTAAATTTTATAATTTACATTTTAAAACTTAACTTATAATTTTAAAATTTCCAAAACATACAATTTTAAAAATCTAAATTTCACACATATACTAAAATTAAAATATCTTTATATTATATTTAAAATCAATATTTATTAAAAACCCACACTACAAGAAAAAAACCCTTTCTAAAACATTGGATATCCATTGTAAAAACCCTTTAACAACATTTAAGCTAAAGTTCTTACATCCATTGTTGTAAAACGGGGTAGTTTTCATAATATTTTTCTAGATGTTGTGTACAATGTTGTAAAAGCACTTGTTATAACAATTTTTAAATATGGTAGTAATACACTTATAAACACTCCAAAAACTTTATTACAATGTTTATCGAATATTGTTTAAAATATTTTTGTAATACATTTCATATATCATGTCGATCCTTTTACAACAAATACTGAAGGTCGTTATTTGAATTCTCATTTATTCTAAACATTGTAAATATAATTTAACTATGTTATTTGTCTATTATTAGATAATGTATACATTCACCAACAAATACTATACATAAATTTCATATAATAGAATGTAAATAAACTGTCAAATTCATCATTTCAAAATCAAACCATTCAATATAATTTAAATAGCATCATTTTGATTAATGTTAACGCCAAATCCGCATCATACAGTGAGCATAAATTTTATACATACATTTTGAAATATTGAAAGTTTATGCATACATGTAGATGGCTACACCAAAATGTGTAAAACAAGTATAAGAAAAGGAACAACCCTCTTCATGAGAACTATGACCCCTTTAAATGTTAATAGTCTCTGTATTTGAATTCAATTTCGCCAAGCATGTATCTTTGCATCCATGCTCTAATTTGAGACCTGCTTCAAGAATAACAAGAACACAATTGATTCTTCCTAGACAATAATAGACTAAAAGGCAAATTAAATAAAAATTTTAATTTGAATACTAAAGTTATAACCATTCAATTATACAACTGCAAAACATACCATCATGAAAAAAATCATATTTGAAACCATTTCTTTGCATTCTTTTGGAAAAAAATGAACTATTTGAAAATGAATCCACCGTTACTTCTTGGGAAACCCCCATAGATAGTTTAAGATCATGTTCAACTTTAACAATTAGACTTTTACTCCTAGTACTTTAACATACAAAATACAGTTTATGTCTAGAATCAAATAATGGTACCAATTAAACTAGAAATTCCCAAAAATGATCCAAAGTTTCTATGGACACGAAAAACATACTAAAACTTGGTTGTAACTTCCAAAGTTTTGACATTATGACCAAAGATTTGGAGACCCTAGAAAATTTCAAATTGTTTTAAGAGTCAAGATCCTAATGTTAACTTGTTATTATCCACATAAACTAAGATGGTACGGCTCCAAGTTTGTAAAGGATGAATAACTAAAAGCTTAATAGTGATATAAAAGTGAACGATGAAAGGAAAAAGTTTGTGAGTTTATTGATGCTTCTCAAGAAAGAGCATCTTTTAATATCCTAGTACATTTCTAAAATTCAGAAAATTTATATGCCACAATGTTGAAAAATTGAACTGTTCATTCTGTGTTAAACTAAAATTATTGGAAGGTAATAATCTGCAAAAGTGTAAGAGCAAAACATTTACTTTTGTGAAGTGACTTACCATACATGTACAACAAATTAAAGGATTACAATCTCCCTTATATAAAGTATAAGAGGAAGTTTAAAAACTTCAAAGAATAGTTCTCAGTTTAATTTTTATACGGATAGTTCTCGTTTTAATTTTTATATTTAATGTTACAAATTAATAATATATAAGACTGAACTACACCACATGAAACCCATCAAATTTTTTGTGTTAATAGTTATTTTATTTTTGATTTTTATAGAATAGTAGATTAGTGATATATTACCTCAAATAATTACTCTATATGTTCTTTCTACATTCAATCACCAATCCATGTGAGAAACATATCTTATATTAGACCTATCAATGGATACCCAAAAAATCTAAAATCCGTTCGCACCCAAAAAGCAAACAAATATCCGATATCTGGAAAAATGGATATGGATGCGGATACGAAAGTATCCGCATTCAAAAATTATCCGTCTGGTCTTTGTCAAGATTATAGTTAATATTTTTTGTATTTTAGTACAATGAAAGACATGTGTTTATTTTTTTATTAAGTTAATAGTTTGTATTATATGAATTTAATGCATATTAATTACTTAAAGCTATTTATTACTATCATATTTGTTTATTTATCACAGTTTTATAATTAATGAGATTGAAAAAAAATTATGCTAAATAAAAAGTTTGTATTTAGATTTCTTGATTTATCGATCATTAGCGGATATAATAATTATTCGATATCCGTCCATATCCGTGAATGCGGATGTAGATAGGGTACTATCTACATCCAAAAGTATCCATTTATGGGCCTATCTTATATGCATTTTTGTTGATTAATTTTTACCATTCTCACTTTGTTCATTTTAGGCATGTCTATACTTTCAAATACGGATAGTGTCATACCAACCTCTGCATTCGAAACCATTTTAGGATATTTGATATCCGCATCAGCAAATACAGACGGATGCCGATTAATTATCATATCTGCTAATAATTAATAAATCAAGAAACATAAACTAAAATTTTTAGTTTAACATAACTTTTTTTCAATCTCTTTGATTTTAAAAGTATGCAAAATAAAAAAATATGATAATAATAAATAGTTTTGTGCAGGTAATATGCATTATATATGCATATAATATAAATTATTAATTTGATAAAATAATAAATACATATCTTTTATTGTGCTAAAATAAACTATAATCTTGATAAAAACCAGACGAACTATTTTTGGATGTGGATGTCTTTGTATCCGTATCCTTATCTGTTTTTTCGGATATCGGAATATCTGCTTTTCGAATATGGAAGCAGACAGATTTTGGATTTTTTGAGTATCCATTGACAACCTTACTTCATTTATTACTATCAAGCCACTTCCAATTTCATTCATTAAAGGCCTATATAAAATACTAACTTCAAACCAAAAATAAAAAAGTCAAAGACACTCAAAATTGGTGATTTATACGTTCGCCTTACTGCATGTATATTTAACTTGGTAAAGAAACACATTCCAAGTTGCACATGATTCTAAGAAACTTAAATATATGAAGAGGATAGATAATCGCCATATTATTAAGATAATAATAAATATTGCATTTTGTGATAGAATAAAATCTAGAATGGTAAGCGGTAATTCATATTAATAGTCTGCAAAGTATTAAGACAAACTATGTAGAAGCCTACTGGCTTTACATTCGTAATAATTAAATATAATGTTCCTTAAATAAAGAGATTTACTTTGTTTGTAAAAAAGGGTACCTTACTTAAAGGGCACAAAGGATCTAGTGATCTAGTTTAAGGGAACACATAACGAGTAAGTTTTATGGCAAAATTTTTGGCATTGATATCTTTTTGACTTATAATTGTATGTTCGGTTTCATATATTATACTCTAGAAGTTTAAGAACAAGAAATATTGTTTGCATCCAATATAAATATTAATCTAAAGAAGCAAGGGTTAGACATAATTAAACTAAAATACGTGTACTTATGATTAAAAAGATAAATAAATAAGCCATTGAGATAAATTTTCAATTGCTAAACATTATTATTGATTATAAACAAACAGTTAATTAGGTAAGCACAATTCCCTAATGCTACATATAATTGAGAAGCAAGATTGTGCAATGCAGTTAAATGATATTAAGGTGGCCTTTGTCACTTTTGTTGCTTCTAACATATAGGTACATTGAATTAAATAATGAAACATATGATAAACAGATATTCTAAATAAAAGTACTGGCTAATGTGTGTGTATTATATGTATATTATATGTGTGTGTATTACATGTATATATATGTTTGTGTATATATGTATATGGGTGTATACATACATACATAACTGTGTGTGTATGCACACACGACTACTACACTACAAATACACACACTGTGTGTGTATGTGCACGTGCACACATATAAGCTATAGTGTTTTACATGTGGATATTTATAGAAACTTGTGTCATTTTAACATTCAAACATGCATGCATAAATGATATGAAGGATCTTATGGTTGCCTTACTTATATTTCTAGTATAGCAGAAACCCCTAAAGTGCCCAATGGCTTGCTAGCCTACATTTTAGTATTAGATATTAAATTCATGCATAAAAAGTTAAATTCGGTGCAAAGAAGTATATAATCATTTTAAATTTTCATTTTCATTACTTTAAATAATAAAAATAAAAGAAACATAAATGCAAATAAAAATTGGACATCCAAGACCATTTTGAAGGCAACCATCAAAATATGTTGAATATGCCAATATATGCACACTGACTACATAACAAAAAATAAATCAAAATAAAAACATTATCTTTAAACTTACATACCTTGACATAACTTTCCAAAAAAAACATCATCAGATAACTTCATGGAAACCTTAGCAAAACTCGGGTAACTTAAAATGCTTAAATTCTTTCACAATCTTTCAACTATAAAAAAGGTAATTAGATCTATTGAAATAGTCGGCTTATGAAGTAAAATTGTTACAGCCATGAAACTGTACGTAAAACAAAAGGCAAGACTACATAATATATAAAAAGGAACCATTGAACATGATATTTAGAACAAGCAATATTCGAATAGAAAGGAAAATAAATAAAGCATATTGATAAGAAAATTGTATCTAAATTCCTTTTCAATCTAATCAAAGGAGCTTATCTAACAATAAGACAGCGCAAATAAAACAAGTGACAATAATCAAATGTACACCTCAAAAGCCTTAATTAAAATATATAGCTTACCAATTTGGGTGAAATTTTATTCAATCATAATCTTAATGATTTTCAATAAAAAATTATTAAATTCTACAATAAAAACTTACCAAGGAACAGGGGTCTAACAATTATGTGATGCTCCAACTACGACGAAGCCAGATGTCATGTGTGGTAAAGACATAGATTGGAGGAAATTACGAGCTATGGTTTTTTCCGCTGCAAATAGACTAATAAATTAGGGTTTAATCTTAGGAAATAACGTTTCCGAAGGAGATAGTTGCGAAGGAGAAGGGTTCGTGAGAAATGTTCGTGCGCCTTTGGCAGATCTATGCTATAAACGATTAGTTCATTATAACCGCTAGATTATTAGTAGAAGGCTAATATTATTTTTAACTGGTAATAATTAGAAGCTGATCTAACTCATAAATTCAATTGGTAGATAATAACAATGCGAGTTGTGCATGGATCCCTAATGGTAAAACTAATCTCAACCGTAAAATATCCGATGGTTGTCTTTGCAGTGATCATTAATAGATCAGTGATCAAAGAGGTTTGAAACACTCACTAAAAGCAAAATTATAAATTTAACTTCTATAAATGCATCTAGTGGTGAGTAGCAAACCTATGCTTAAAAAGGTTATACATTTCAATAATTTAATAAGATAGTTGTGATCGCATTGGTTTTAAAATGATTTAAAAATGAGTACGTTCAACTATTTATATTCAAAAACAAACAAAAAATATTGTTGTATTATATTAAACGTAAAGGGTAACTTATAAGATATTGTAACATGAACTTGGCTTTACTTTTTGATCCTAAATTACAGTCTGCTTTTGAATAAAAATATTATCCATTTGGTTTTAAATTTATAGTGGGATAGAATCAAATTAAGTTAAGATCAATTGAAAGTTCTTTATTCATAATAACTTCTATAGGTTATGAAGTAACTTCACTTTTACAATATTCAAACAATGTTGTTAGCTAGCATAAGCTTGCAACATTTACCGAAAGTAATTGAAATTTAATACTTTTACATTATCTAAGACATATTGTCGAATTTAAGCACTTTAACAACGTGCATTGAACATTATAAATTATCATAATACGAGATAAATGTTGTCGTAAACTATTATGTACAACTATTTTTTAAGATGTTGTAGCAACAATTTTACTTTAACATTTGTTAAAAAAATGTTGTCACGAAATTTCATTTACAATGTTTTTATAACAAATGTTGTAAATGACTTATTTTATCTACAACGATCTTAACAACCGTTGCAAAATTCATGTTGTAAAATGGGTTTTTTCTTGTAGTGCCATATATTTCCTTTCAAAACCCTGGAAATCACATTTTTAAAATAGACCAACGGTGTCCATATATAGTTTTCTATCCTATGATCAAGTGATACAGATATTTATCATTTCAATCCGTAATTATTTAAATTTACGGGTTTTTATCATTTCAACCTGTAATCCCAAATTTCAAAAATTAATAAAATCTCTTGGGTTTATCATTTCAACCCATAACGATTTTCCCTTATATATAAGATTGTTCGGGTATGTATCATTTCAACCCATAGGGATTTCCTAAACTAACAGGGAACTTGCAGTGTGAGAACAATATAATAATAGGATAAAATAACATAGCATATCAATGGTAAATATGATCATAGGTAACAATTCAAATATAATAAATATACTAACAGGTTATTGGTGTCAATATTATAAATTAACATAGGTGAACGAATGCAAATAATAACATATCATATTTAACAATTTTAATTTCCATCAATTCAAATTCAACAACATATCTCAATTGTTATTTCATGTGAAATCAATTTGCTAATCATAAGAATGTTAATCGTGAGTGATCGCTCGACTTTCAAGGCTATGAAGTTTGACAACACAACAAGCAACGAGATTGAATCTCGAGCTCTACAAGAGCTACCAATCCAAAAGACAACTCCAAAACAAAGCAAAGCGAATTGGGCTCGATGAATTTAATGAGATATATATATATATAATGTGTATATCTTCCTCCTTTGAAAACAAGATAGACTCGGTTTCGAAAATCTGATAACATGGAAATAATTAAGGATGATGAGCGATCGGCAAATGCCACTATACAAGATAATTTGGAAAACAAAATATATATACATATGAAATATACATGTATATATAGACCATAATAATCTTTTTTTATATAAAGAAGAGAAAGCAGCACAAACAAAGCTAGCTGAGAGGGAGGAGGACTGGCTTGCTGCACGTGTAGAAAGGTCAGAGTGGTGGCGTTTGGTGTTGCACAAGCGGAGATAGGATCTCGGCAGAGGCTGCAGCAAGGGGACTTGGTGGTAGTTGTTGGGGAGTGGCCGGTTTAGGGAGAGATGAGCCGATGTGTGGGCTGTCAGGTGCGGCGGTGGCAAGGTGGTTGCATGCTCGGAAAGACTGCTGAGCGTGGGGTGGAGTTCCGGTTGGCATCGGAGGTGGAATGGGGCATCAGGTGGAGGGATCTTGAGCTCAGTGATGGATGGAGTTTTCGGTGATGGGCTGTGTGAAGCGGCGAGCTGCTGTTGGAGGGTCGGGGAGGGTGTTTGGAGGCTACGGTGTTGTCAGGTGGAGGGTGCGTGCTGTGTTGTTATTGGAGCGGTTGCCAATAAATGGACAAGGCAGAGGTAGGTGTAAGGGACAGTAGAGCAGCTGACTTGGAGGTAGGCTATGGATTTGGTATGTCGGATCCGAAGTTCGGCATGGGATGGGGTGAAGTTTTGAATGGCTAAAGAATGAACGCGAGGAGGATGGCCAGCTTTGGGCTCAGGGTTTTTATGATTGGTTGTAGGTGGAGGGGTTGAGACATCTAGGCTGTCAGGTGATTGTGACTATGAAGTTCGGCATGGTTGGTTGGTGGATCAGAGCAAGGAGAGGACTTCAGTGGTCGAGCATATAGGTGGAAGTGTCGGATGACGAGGAGGCTTTGCATGTGGCAACGAAGAAGCAGGCTTCAGGAATATAAAGTTTATATTCTTATAAAATAAAAATTTCTCAAGCATAGAAAATGAATAGGAAGGAAATGAGGAACGAACAGGCAATTATAAATTGAAACCAAGAGAAGAGTAACATTCAAGTATTGAATTCCGAGAAATAATAATGGCTGGTGACCATTTATTTTCTCTAGACTGGACAATTGAATGGCCACAGGGAAACCAAAAGCCAAAACGGGCACCGATACGACTAACCGTTTCGCCGACATGTACTGGACGCCAAAATGCACAAGTGGATATACTGCTGTAACGACCCGATATTTTCAACCATTCGCATCCGCACATGTCGGACTTGAATTGCTCAAAATACCGAATTGTTAATTTATATTTAGCAAAAATCAGAGTATACGGTAAATAAATATAATCACAGATCACAGACACAGAGTAAAATAATGCAGCGGAAGTAAAAGAAATAGTAGTTCATGAAGCTACTATGTAAATATATCAGAGTTACATAAGATACAACATAAGAAATAGAGTACAACAGAAGTCTCAATAAAATAACCAAGTACAAGCCGAGTAGAACAACGGAACTGAAATAGATAGGACAAAACAAGTAGATAATCTCCAGCGATTCAAATCTCCAAGAGAGTGGAAATCCAAATCTGTGAATAACTCAGGCTGACCCGAGCGTAAAGCAAAACACAAAACACTCGAGTCAGGACAATATATACTTATATAATGTAAACCAACTGAAGTGAACTGTAATAAAGGTACAAGTAACTTAAAGAATGCTTGGGATCGCCCATTCTTTAAGGATCCGTTAAACTATTTACTATGTAGTAATATACGCTATATACAGTAGTGTCTAATTAGTAAAGTATAATCATATAGAAAATAGCGTTAAGGGGATGGTGAACCTTAACGCGGTCGGATCTGTAAACCAAAATCGTAGTGGGCTCGATATGGTAGGTGACATGGCACACAAGGCAATGCTAGGGTAGATATACCAATTACGCACACGGACTGATGGAAACGCATAGCAGCCACTACCGCTCTACCTCGAACAACACTCCCAAATCAAGGGTGCGCACCAAATCAATCACAAGTAATAGAATGGAATCGAAGAAGTGTGTCCGATAAGAGGTGCTACCTCACTGGTCCGAGATCGCTCCTGTTTTAGCCACCTTATGCCAACTCACGGGAGTTGGGTCCACGTATATACCTTAGGATCGTCGTCACCATCCTACTTCATTCTGGAAACTCCACCGCCTACATAGTTGTCAAAGTGGTTTTCGATATCGACAGAGAGTATGTCCATATCTGATCCCGGTCTCTTTAACAACCAATTGTTATTATAACCCGTGGTTATAATTTAAAAACAGTTTATACTTCAAAATAGAATATCATTTCAAATCCAAATCTTTATCAAAATAAAGATTTAATCAATTCCAAACCATTTCAATATATTTAAAATATCATATCATTTCAAACCTTCATTTCAAATCATTTCAATATATCAAAATATCATATCTTTCCAAAACTTCATTTCAAATCATTTTAATATATCAAAATATCATATCCTTTCAAACTTCATTTCAAATCATTTTAATATATCAAAATATCAAATCTTTCCAAAACTTCATTTCAAATCATTTTTATATACCAAAATATCATTTGAGTTCAAATCTAAATATTCAACTTTAAATACTTTTTAAAATTTAAAGATATCATTCATTTATTATCATTTCAAGTCACCCTTTTAAATAGTTTATATTTCAATCCAAATAATTCATTTAAACCATTTAAAAGTGTAGTTATTATACTTTCAAATCAAGTATTCAAATTTCCAAAGATTCAATTCAATTCAATCATTTATTTCAATTAAATTTCCATAGACCATTTCAAATCTTATAAATTTCAAATATAGATTTAATCCACAAAATAACTATTCAAATTATAAAATAAATTCCAAAGCTTTATTATCCTATATTTCATAAGTCCAATATCTTTTAAATAGATTCAAATTACAAGTAAACCAAATATTTTCCATACTAATATAAACTTCAATTATTCATTCCAAGATTTAATATCATTCAAATTCATTTCAAAATATCAAAATATCATTTCAAAACATCATTTATTTAATTTAAATTTAAATACCATTTGATCACATTTCAAAATAGTTGTATTTCCCAAATCAACTATTCAATTTAAATCATTTAAAGTCAATTCATTATATTTAATAATTAAATATTTAATTTCCAAAATTTAATCTTTTTCAAAGATCATTTATTCATTTGAATTTATTAAACAAAGAAAATTCAACTTTCGCAGCACTTAGAAAATGCTACGAAAGTTATGTTTAAAAACAGTTCATTAACAAAAGACGGCATTTAAAATGCTGTAATATCTTAATTTAGTTTCAATTAAAATTTTAGTTAAATTTAACAACTATAGCACTAACAAAGTGCTATAATAATCCTTAGTTCAAATTTGCTATTTGGGTTTATTTAAAACAACTACAGCATTTTCCAATGCTGTAATATCTTTACATTACATTTCAAAAATGCTGTCAAATCAAATTCAGAGTTTTATTTACAATTTCACACATAATTAACTATTAATATAAATCATTTTAACTTATAAAATCATATATTTTCACATTTAAAAACAATCATTTAAATACCTTTATTTCTATGATTTTATAAAGTCAAATTTCCATACAAAAATCAAATTAAAATAAAAATTAATTTTTCATTTCTTTAATTAAATTCTTAACTTAACAACTAAGTTTAAATTTCCAAAATATAACTTGTTATCCCGCCTTTTGGCAAGGCCAGGACACCAAGGAGTTGATTGGATTCCAAATATCGCTTGTCATGGATATCGCTGAATTTTGTCTGAGTCCGGATCAAGCTACAATTGATAAGACATGACTAGGAAAGCAAAGTGGACCAACGTTCCAAGTTTCGAGTCAATCCGAGTTCATATGCTCAAGTTATGATGGATACAGGATTGGAGGGAAAAGCATGTTTTCGTATCCATCAATGATATTCATATCGTATCCATCAGAAAGCCTTACTTCGTATCCATCCAGCCCGTGTCCATCATCCGCTTTGCATCGGCAAGTCCCCGTGACTTCGTAACGATCAGGTTGGCAGCGTTCGAACCCATCGAGTTCGCATCGATCAGATTCGTATCCATCAATAGATGACGTGTTTCATAACCATCAGACAATGTCCACTTCGTACCCATCGAGCCACTGTCCTTCGCATCCATCAGGAGACATCGCTTCGAATCCATGCCCAATGACTTGTTCGTGTCTAACGAGTCAACCAACTAGGGTGACGTGTCATCCATCGAAGAAAACAAGGCGAGATATATGGAATCGAAACGGTCAATGCGGAGTGAAAATTGGATCGAGACGAAGTACGCGCGCCACATGATCTCAGAAGCACGTGCAGGGATCGATGCGGGGGGGATCGACTCGAAGCCATGGAGTCGAACAGAACAGCCAACGTTGAAATCAATTTCGTATCGACGATATTTTGCAATTCACTGATCCAAATCCAATGAAATTTTCAGGAGAGCTTGCACACACACTGAAGAATGTCCCTGCCGAATTTCAGCTTGATTGGACATCATACTGATCGATACGAAATGGGTTCATATCGATCGTAGATCGAGGCAAGACTTTCTGGAAACAGTCGCGTGGGCCCCCTCGCGTGCCAGACCGAGTCTCCCGAAGTTTGGACGAAATCTCAGCCTCCTACACCTATAAATAGGACCCCAGAGCCTACAGAAAAAGGATCTTTTGATTTTGAAGCATCCAGACTCTACCGGATTGAGATATGCATCTTATTCCTACTGTTGAGTTCGAATTCCAAACTGTAATTCACTGTTGTCTGCTAAAATTGCTTGTAATCATTGAAAGAGAATCAATAAAATCATCAAAACTTCATAGTGGACGTAGGCATTACACCGAACCACTCTAAATTGCTTGTCTTCGCATTTTACATTTCTGTTTGTTGGAGTTTTTGTTAGATAATCAATGTTTTACATTTACGTTCTTTATTTTATCTCTTCAAATAACTCCCGAAGAGTGTTGTACCCATTTTTGGTACAAACACTTTGGTGCTTTCACTGGGAGACCCAGTTTTTTCTCCTGCTCTTTGGATCTGTCGTCGATACCGGATTGCATAAATCCAAGAGGAAGATCCAGATATCCGATCCGGAATCCTTCCATTCTATTCAGATTTGCTCAAAGTCTAGGAAAGGACTCCACCACTGAAAATGGTTAGCACGAGAACTGCCGCTACCGCCGCTGATCAAGAAGGCCGTGATAGACAGAATCCTACACAGCAGTCTTCTTCCAATCAAGACAACACTGCTCACTCAGATCCATCAGGACCAGTCACCCGGCAAGAGTTTCAAGTGTTGCTCCAGGAACTGACCCAAAGCCGGCAACAGTTGGCTGAACAGTTGCGCGCCAACGTCGAACTGACCAACCAGCTAAACCGCCAGGGCCACAGAAGGTCCAGGAGGGATGATGTCTCCCGGGCATCTACTGAAAGCTCTGCTTCGTCTGACTATCACCACAGGTCTACCCGTCCCCAGCTAGAGGGGAGTCGCGCTCAAACTACTAGATATCAACCCACCTTGACCGTTGGGCAATTGAGGATAGGACCGTCGACCAGCTTCCAAACGGGACCCTCGACACAAGGAGGCACTGCTCCACAGTACACCACGGACAACCGCGCCACAACCGCCGTGGCAGAAACAAGGGTAGATACCCGGAATTTGTCAGAGCCGAACAATCGACAGCGTGGACATACTCCTGAATCGTATGTCCCAGAAGACGCTTAGCCAAGGAGGCAAAATACGGACCGTCGACAGCGCCCGGTCCAAACTCACACTGTGGAACCCGACCACACCTTAGCTCAGCATGCCCAGAATGTGCCAGATATCTCGACAATGATACGTCAGATGATACGCGAGAGTCAGGGGCTCACTAATGATGATTGGGGAATCTCCCATAGTCATACCCCTTTCACAAACGAGATATTATACGCTGAACCCCCTCGACGATTCAGAATGCCAACTCTCCCAATGTATGAAGGAAATAGTGACCCCAATCAACATATTTTGAAATATGAATGGTCAATGAGTGCTGCAAGGGCTGACGATGCAGTGAAGTGTCGAAGTTTCCCCATCTCTCCGGGGGGATCGCGACAATGTGGTTTACACGCCTACCACCTAGATCTATTTCTTCGTTCGATCAACTGGCCAAGAGGTTTGTAGAACAGTTTCGTATGCATGTTGCTAGGCCCAAAGATGTTAATACCCTGTCCAGTGTCACTCAAGCTCATGGAGAGACGCTCAGGCGTTACTTAGAAAGGTTCCACGCATCATTTGTTGAGATTAGTAATCCCAACGATAACTCAATCTTGATGGCTTTGACCAAGGGGATTGATCCCGATTTCGAGTTTGGGAATTGGCTAGCTGGAAAACCACCTGCATCGTTGGACCATTTCTACTCCAAAGCCGCTCAGTTCTTACGGCAAGAGGACGTGAAACAGTCTAGGAAGCAGGACGATGTGAGGCCCAGTATTAAGGGAATACAGAGTAATGTAGTGGTTAAATAGTCCGGTGAGAATTCCGGAAAAGTTCAACTAAATATACAGAACAAGCAAACCCAGCCGAGAGGAAACAATGGCCAGGATAAGAAAAGAGATCAGAACCGAGGTCCACGATGTAGGGCTCAAATGTTTGACAATTACACACCGTTAAATACGTTATTGGAAAACGTATACTTACAGACTTGCAACACTGTACAATATAAGAAGCCTGCTCCGAAACCCTCATCGGAGAGACAGGTTCAAACAGGGAAATTCTGTAGATTCCATGAAAGCTACGGCCACAATACCAATGAGTGTCGACATTTGCAGGACCTCATCGAGAAGTTGATCAGAGAAAGCAAGTTAGATCAGTTTGTGCGGGCGCCGCAGTCTGGTGGAGCGGGCCCTTCGAATCAGAATCGTTCACAAAATCAGGAAAGATAGGAAGAACCCGCTCGTACGGGCGGGAGGTTGGTTATCAACACGATAAGTGGTGGTCCCCACCCAGCAGACAGAAGCTGGGGGGAAATGGAGTCGTATGCTAGTTCTATCAGGCATGCGGACTTCGAATGTTGTAGTAATTGTGAAGATGGAACTCCGATTAAACAACAAAAGATAATATCTGATGATATCGTATTCAGGAGCCGAGACGCTGATAAGGTCAAAGCCCCTAAAATCGACCCACTAGTCATATCTGCCTAGGTAGGTCCTGCTTGGATGAAGAGGATCCTGGTTGACAGTGGGAGCTCTGTGAATATCTTGCTTAAACGGGCTTACGACTTAATGAAGATGGAGGCAAAGGATTTGAAACCCTGCTTGTCCCGAATCCACGGTTTTAACGGGAGTTCCACGATACCCATTGGAGTAACTGAACTACCGGTTGAGTTGGGGGTTGGAGAATGCTGGAGAGTCCGGATGTTACAATTTGTTGTCTTAGAGATTGATTCACCTTATAATGCGTTTTTGGGCCGATCGGCCCTAGCTGAGTTCAGGGCGGCCATCGCCCCATGGTGTTTGACTCTGAAGTTCCCCACCGATCGTGGGATTGGAGTCGTTCAAGGAGATCAGGCCACGGGGAGGGCCTGTTATGTTGCTGAGCTGCACGGGGCGCAACGTAAAGAGAAGGGAAAGGGCGTAGAGGAATCTCTCTGCGTCCGTTCTATTGATAATTGACAAGTGATGCCTGGGCCTCGGCCCGGGCACCACAACCAATTCCTGAAAGACCTTGACCCTAGGGACAAGGAGGATAAAGACGAATCTAAGGAGAGTCAAGCTTCTCCGGCCGAACTGACTGTGGACGTCCCAATCAGTGAGGATGATGATTCAAGGATGCTAAAAGTTGGGTCTCAACTGAGCAAGCAGACACAATAGGAATTGGTTGAATTTCTCCGGGCGAATCTCGACGTCTTCGCCTGGACACACTCTGACATGTGCAGGATCTCGCCAAACATTGCAAGTCACTCCCTGAATATAGATCCGCGATATGTCCCGGTCAAGCAGAAAAGGCGCGGTATGGATCCAGAGAGATCTGCCGCCCTTAAGGAGGAGGTTGATAAGTTACAATCGAATGGGTTTATTCGAGATGCCTTATATCCAGAATGGGTGTCCAACCCCATACTGGTTCGAAAACCGAACGGAAAATGGAGAACTTGCATCGATTACTCTGACCTAAACAAGGCCTGTCCAAAAGATAGTTTCCCACTTCCACGAATTGATCAGCTCGTAGATTCGACAACCGGACATGAGTTACTATCTTTTATGGATGCTTATTCTGGCTACAATCAAATACCCATGCATTTACATGATCAGGAACATACCAGCTTCGTCACCGATCTGGGACTCTACTGTTACAAAGTCATGCCATTTGGTCTAAAGAACGCCGGAGCAACATACCAACGCTTAGTCAACCGGATGTTCGCCAATCAGATCGGGAAGACCATGGAGGTTTACGTGGATGACATGCTGGTGAAGTCTCGGTTCTCCACAGATCACGTCAGAGATTTAAATTCGATGTTCAGCATCCTCCGAGAATATGGAATGAAGCTTAACCCATTGAAGTGCCACTTCGGCGTAGCATTTGGAAAATTCCTCGGATTCATCGTTAACGCTCGAGGGATAGAAGCAAATCTCGAAAAGATCTGGGCAATAAGGAACCTACAGACCCCGAGAACTATAAAGCAAGTCCAGAGTCTCAACGGGAAAGTAGCAGCATTGAGCAGGTTCATCTCAAAGTCCACCGATAAATGCATTCCTTTCTTTGATCTGATCCGGAAAGGAAAACGAAACTTTGAATGGACCACGGAATGTGAAGGCGCGTTACGATCGCTAGTTTAGCATCTCTCCACACCCCTGATCTTGTCAAAACCAGTTGACCACGAGCAACTGTACCTCTATCTGGCAGTATCAGAGCATGCGATCAGTGCCGCTTTAGTTTGAGAGGAAGGCAAAGTGCAGAAACCGGTCTACTATCTTAGTAAGCGGTTAACAGGAGCTGAAAGAAATTATCCGAGACTGGAGATACTGGCCTATTGCTTGGTCATTGCCTCAAGAAAGCTCCGCCCTTACTTCCAAGCTCATCCTCTTACTGTGTACACCGATCAGCCGTTACCACAGGTCCTCATGCGGCCTGAGACGTCTGGTAGGTTACTCAAGTGGAACATTGAGCTAAGCTAATTTGATATCACATACGCTCCGCGGAGAGCCATCCAAGGACAAGTCCTGGCAGATTTCATAGCTGAATTTACTGTTCCAGAAGACTTGCCCGAGACCAGTGAATCCCCCGAATACATCTGGAAGCTGTATACTGACGGTGCGTCAAACGACCGGTGTTCGGGCGCTGGGGTTGTACTTGAGACTCCCGAGGGCCGATCTATATGTTACGCTTTGAAGTTCGATTTTCATGCAACTAATAATGAGGCTGAATATGAGGCACTCTTGATTGGACTAAAATTTGCCAGAGATTTGAGGATCGTCGCTGTGGAAATTTATTGCGTTTCACAGTTAGTTGTGTGTCATGTACGGGGAGAGTATCAAGCAAGAGATCAGAGGCTGGCTGCTTACTTGGCCCAAGTTCAGTAAGTATTGAATCAGTTTGACTACTACGCCATTTATTATATACCTCGAGAACGCAATCAAAAATCCGATTCATTAGCAAAGTTAGCCGGCACAGGTGAAGCACAACACATGGGACTTGTCCCCGTCGAAACTTTGTCCTGTCCAAGCATCGATCAAATAGAGACGAATTTCGTATTTGAAACCGCTCCCAGTAGAGAATCGTGGATGACTCCGTATCGAGACTACATCGAAATTGGGACATTGCCTTAGCGTAGAAACGAGAGAAGATGAATCCTACGAAAAGCTTCACGATTCGTCATTCAGAATGGAGTCATGTACAGAAGAGGTTATTCTGTTCCTCTCCTCCGATGTATCGCGCACGATGAAATCAAACGAGTGTTACATGATGTACACGAAGGAGCATGTGGCGATCACACCGGGGGCAAGCTCTCGCTAAGAAGGTGCTCCGATATGGATACTACTGGCCGACAGTGAACCGAGATGCAGCAAACTATGCCGGAAAGTGCGATAGGTGTCAGAAACATGCCCGAATTCCAAGAGCCCCGCCTACCGAGATAACTCAAATGGTCTGTCCTTGGCCATTCGCAATGTGGGGCATCGATATCATTGCTGCTTTACCTCTGGCAAAAGGTGGTGCGAAGTATGCCATCGTCGCCGTTGACTACTTTACAAAGTGGGCTGAGGCTGAAGCCCTCGCAACCATTACGACAAAGAAAGTAATAAATTTCGTGGTTCGCAACATCATCTGTCGATTTGGACTCCCGCATACCATCATTACCGATAACGGAGCCCAATTCAAGAGCGCGGAATTCAAAAATTTCTGTCAACGGTTTCATATTCGTAAAAAGTTCTCGGCAGTTGCGCATCCTCAGGCAAATGGCCAAGTCGAAGCTGTCAATAAAATTATAAAATCCATCCTAAAGAAACGACTGGAAAAGGCCGGGGGCAAATGGGTTGATGAACTTCATATGGCATTATGGGCCTATTGAACGACTCACAAAACCGCAACCGAACACCCCGTTTTCCCTATTTTACGGCTCGGAGGCCGTTATTCCGGTCGAAACGGAAGTGTTTTCCCATCGCGTGACTTACTACGATCCGAAGACGAACGCTATACTGCTAACTGAATCTTTGGATCTATTGGATGAGAAACGGGAAGAGGCTAACCTGAGAGCAGCTGCATATCGGAGTCGGGTCGCCCGATTGTACAATACCAAAGTTCGACCTCGAACCTTTGAACTTGGCGACCTCGTTCTCAAGAGAATCTATCCAATTCCTTCACACATGAAACCAAACTAGGAAGGACCATATGTGATTACACGAAGACTCGGAGATGGCACATTCAAGCTATCGACCGTTGACGGTCTTGATTTGCCAAGGGCCTGGAACAGCGAGAGTCTCCGTCGCTATTACACATGACAGGCTTTATTTATTTCATTATATCTTTCCATTTAGCAATTTGTTTCTGCATTTCGAAATTTGAATTTTGTAATAAGGCAACTGATCTTGCCGCATTTTCTTATTTCAGCAATAAAACGCCATCTCTTCGAGCCAGAGCTGTGATTCATTAAATCGATATACGACATCACAATGCACGTAGAGCTAAATCCCATCACGCAATGGGACTTATTCAAATGGAGAGTGGCTGTGATACGACCAGCCACTCGCTAAGTGAAACCCGAGCTCGGGGGCAAGCCATTACACCAACATTGATAGGATTGACACACGACAATCCTGCATTCAACTCCGTATTCCCAGAGTGCGAAGCGGAGTATAAACATTCAACTCCGTATTCTCAGAGTGCGAAGCGGAGTATAAACATTCAACTCTCTATTCCCAGAGTGCGAAGCGGAGTATAAACATTCGACTCCGTACTCCCAGAGTGCAAGACGGAGTACAACCATACAACTCCGTATTCCCAGAGTGCGAAGCGGAGTATAAACATTCGACTCCGAACTCCCAGAGTGCGAGACGGAGTATAACCAATCGACTCCGTATTCCCAGAGTGTGAAGCAGAGTATAAATGATCAACTCCGTATTCCCAGAGTGTGAAACGAAGTGTAGACATTCAACTCCGTATTCCCAGAGTGTGAAGCGGAATATAAACAGTCAACTCCGAACTCCCGAAGTGCGAGTCAGAGTGTGAACGCTAACTCCAATTTCCCTGGATATGGGTTGGAGTACTAACGTCAATCTTAAGTTCCCAGGATGTGGACAACAGCTTACGAGATGACTTGTATCCCCAGAGTGTGGATAAAACGATTCATAAGGAAACAAGTGTAGTTCGGTCGCTCGATCCTCACTCCTTGCGATCGAAAGCTGATCACCATAACTTCACCCCGGAACTGGGGGCAGGTTCAAGTGTTAATCACTACCCGAAACTGCATGATGTTCAAGTTTGATTCAATCTCCGATCACAACTCGAGTCCGAGATTTCCAGACTTGGCAGACAAAACAAGCTATGCTTAAGCGTTAAAATAATGCAAGCACATCGGACTAAAGTTCGAACACTGCAACATTTGAGCGTGGAAGGAATATAAGTTAAAACAAGAAGACAAAATTTTATTTCAACTAATCAAAAGCAATGGTTCATACACGAGCATTTCCAAAAAAATCCTACTAGCACTACGCCATAGATTGCATACTGCAACACCAAAGAAGTGATGTAGGAAGTGCCAAAAAATGTTGCTGTAGACTAAAAAAGGGCAAAAGCAACACTTTCTCGGTGATGCATTTTGCCGCGTTGCCGCAGACCTCAAAGGCAACATTTTGACTATCTAAGGCAACATAAGAAATATTGTTGCAATAGAACCCTATTTGGGTCTATGGCAACATCCATAGGTGTCTGTACCAACATTCCAAAATGTTGCTATAGATATTAACTTTCTGAATTTGCGGGGCCCACAATGTAGAGCATATTTGATTTTTTAGTAGAAATAAATATTTATTTAATAAAATGCTATTGCACAGAATTTGATATTCAAACAGTAATTTATTTAAATAAATATTTTATTTCAACATTTAAAATAGTACAAATTCCTGACTCCACTATTTTACAATTCAATGATAAATAACACTGATATTCACATATACAGATATTCCTCACTACATTACTCAGTTCACTCATTACATATGCAGTTTCAATTTATACAGACACCAACACTGACAAATATATGACGAGCCGAGTGCCGAGCCGAAGGCGAGCCGAGAAGCGGGTCCGGGCGCAGCGCCGGCGGGGGTTCGGGGCACCGCAGTCCCGGCGGGGATCGACCTTAATTCCTATCCGATTTCGGAAGATCGAGCCTTCTTTGAAATGACGTAAAATGATGCACAAATGAAGACTGAGCTTAATTCCTATCCTCCATCTCCTCGCCTAAATCTGCTTGAATCCCCTACGGCCAAACACCAAAACTCTACTGCAAACTCTTTTCAATTTCCAATCACCACATTAGCTTCTCTCCATAACCAATACACAGCAGCACTCTACCATTGTCAAACTCCAAACTCCGTCTACATCTCTCTGCCAACATTCAGGCATCACACTGCCAACTGAAACTCCTCTGCATCACCAACTTCCACCATCACTTCCATAACTTACCAAACCAACCAACCAACCTTCAACCAATACAACTACATCCAGATTCAACGGTGAACCAACCAACCTTAATGCTTGGATAAGATCACTCTGCACTCAGTCCGAGTTATGAACTTGCGATGGAGGCACAGGGCATCCAGAAGCAGTACATACCCAGCCAGATTCTGAAACATTAACAAGTTCCAAAGGAGCATTTGCACAAACATATGGGGGGCATACTATCTTATTGAAATTACCAGTACCAAGTGAAGCAACCGCAATCATAGGGGAAAGTACGAAGAGATCAGCCTGGGATCTGCTCTGAACTTGCGATGGAAAGTACGAAGTGAACCAAAATCTCGAGGGCAGCAGTTCGGGTTTTGGGATAAATTAAGGCGCTAGAAGGGTTTTCAGGTGAAGTAGTCTAAAGGAGAAAGGTAGAGGGGTTGGTGGCGAGCAAGTCTTCTGTTGGAGGTGAGAGCTGATGGCGATGACAGCGGTGGCAAAAGGGGTTTGAACGAAAAACTTTGTTTGGCTTTGGGTTTTGGTGTCGTGACGGGGCTCTGGTTGGAGCTAGATGGTCGCGATGGGTTAGGGGGTAGCTGGGGGTGAGGGTGACAATTTGGTGGCGGAGGCGAATGAGGAAGCAGAAGAAGAGGAGGGTGACAATTTGGTGGCGGAGGCGAATGGGAGGAGGCGAATTGGAATGAAAACCAAAAGGGGATCTACTCTGAACTAGGCGGGAAACGAAATTTTGGGGCAAATTGCAGTGGTGATCCATTTTAACAACCAGATTAAATGTAGACCGTTGGATCGTATTCACGCGGATTGCTAATTTTATTAATTTTTTAATTTGAATACATCTATAGCTACTGCAACATCTTGTTGATACCTATGCTAACACCTTGAAGCGAGTGTTGTAATAGACAAAAATCAGCATACCTATCATTACATTATAGCTAGCAACACCATGTAATTTCGTTGCAGTAGGCCATCTATGGCGTAGTGTAGCAGGGGCCGAACCCGCATCTAAACACGGCCTACGAAAAGATAAAGATAACAAGATTCCTGACTGCAAAAAGGAAAAACACATGCCTAAAATAAAAAAAATAAAAAAAAAGTCCATCTAATCTTTCTGTCTCCTTAGCTTCTTCTTCCTCGAGGAGCTACTGGAACCACCAATGATTTTTCGTTTAGAGCCTTTCTCCGTATGCGGGCTTCCCTCGGACGAAGGCATGATGTCAACGTCATCCTCCGAGCTAGAGCCTATGGGGATACTTCCTTCAGGAGGAGTTGGAGGAACAGGATCTATAACCGGGGGACGGGACCGGTGCACTAGTATCGACGAGCGTGCCCCCAGGAGATACAATCATAAGGGGAGTAGGGCCTTGCGCTACTGATCTGCCATCTAAGCTGCCACCTTGCGCCGCCGCCGCCATCTCGGCATTAATCTCAGCCACATCATTGCTTCTCGCTGTGCTCGGGTCTCACTATGCGCCATAGCGGTCTGAGTTGAGATATCAGAAGCAGATGAGAATCCGCCCGGGCCAAACGGTAAGTCTGCAAAAGGATCACTCGGTCGGCCAAGGAGCTCGTTTATCATTTTTCATCTAAGGAAAGTGAGCTCCCCTGAGTTACCTCGGCCGGAGCAACTGTCACAACCGAGATCGCCTCGGAGATGATGGCCTCCGGCGCTTGGCATGATTCCTGGGCTACGGAAGGCGCAGCTGGTGCCGCTTCATTCACTAATCAAAGAGATAGAATCATTTTGTTAGTATACACTTCTATACAAGCTCTTCAATCCAACTATACAAGAAATTAGTTCAGAGTACCTTCCTCGGGTTGGCTCGAGGTCGTCTGAACGATTTCAGAAGGATGCTCCTTAATAGGAGATAGATGTGGTCGGTCAGGATCATATGCCGGTATAGGCTGGGAATCGATCATCGAAGTTGGCTCAGGCTGAGATGACACGACAATCTCAGAACTCGAAATATGGTGCTCATCACCGGAGCTCTCTCCAACGTCTTGAGACTGGGCACCAAGCCTCTCCTTCTCGTGAGAAATCATGGATCCATGGAGAACTTTCTTCTCGTCATCATTGAGTATGCGATTCTCCAGCTCGAATTCATCGATGGCTTCTTCAGGGTGCCCAGATTTCTCCTCCTCAACCAGTAGGTTCCAGGCGTTGTAGAGATGTGTTGGGTAATCATCGAGCCATGTCAAATCTCGGTGCCTTATCACGTTGGCATTGTAGGTGACAAGTAGCCACTACACCATGATCATCGATTAGAAACGGTTTAAAACCGTTGCTAACACTATTAGCAACGGTTATAAACCGTTTCTAATAATGGAGTGGTAAAATTTAGCACGGTAATTAACCGTTGCTTTTAGGTCAAAAAGCAATGGGAAATACCCGTTGCTAAATATAAAAAAACTACGGTTTTTTACCGTTGTATTAGACACATAAGCAACGGTCATTTCCCGTTGTTTATCTGTCTCTATAACACCATTTTTTCGAGAAAAGCTACTGTTAAAAACCGTTGCTTAATGACTAGAAAGCAACGGTTAAAGTCCGTTGTTTTTGTAATAATTAGCAACGGGTTGTAGCCGTTTCATTTGAGCCATAATTCCATGGCTTTAGTCATAACGTAACGGACAGAAACCGTTGTTATGTACTAATGTACAACGGTTCTTACCCGTTGAAATTCTGTCCGTTTGAAAAAAAAATAGGCATCAAAAGCAACAGCAGATGAGCAACAATAATGCAATAATACAGCATATAATCAGTACAATAAGTACCAGAGAAAATTAATGCAACAGAAACAGAGACATATCATACAATCAGTACCAGAGAACCGGCCAGGAAACAGTGCTACCAGACATACAATCAGTAACAGAGACATATCATATCATACAATCAGTACCAGACATATCATACAATCAAACAGTGCTACCACAATAATGCAATAATACAATGAGTTACATGATACAGCAGGGACAACCGGCCAGGAAACAGAGACATATCATACAATCAGTACCAGAGCAGTTACCAGAGAAACAAAGATTCGAGACATCTGAGTTTAGAAACAAAGATAGCAACCCAAAATGCTTCTATTAAAGCCTGCATTTCAAAAACAACACTTAATTTAGAAACAAAAAGGCAAAAGAAACTCAAAAAGTCAATAATTTGGTGATAACATTTGAACGAACACGCTGGTAATAACATATGCATGAAATTAATACTGATTTCATCAGCTGGCTAAGATGACAAATGAAGCATACTGAAGTGGATTCAATCTTGTAAAGTTTTTCACTTTGAGATAGTCTACACCATTCAAACGAAAACCAATCACCACCTAAACCACAACTCCAACACCCTCCTATGAATCAGACTGCATAACCACATAGATCACCATCATCCCCATATATCAAACTCCAACAAAATCCGACCCAATTTTCTGCCAAACCCGCAAATCAATCACCTGCCTGCTGTACATGCACACAAAAGCCTCACTTCAATAATTACCACTACCCCTCCTAAATCACCGCGACCAAACAACCAGCACCAACTGCAACCCTAAATTTCAACTGCGACCAACCATAGTCGTCTGAATCCATAATCATCTGAATACAACCATTGTTATGATTTGAATATTGAAACAGATTTTACAGTGGAAAAACAAATCAAGGGATATGACTTAAAATAAAGATAAATATTTAATTTGCTTAATTTCAAACATAATCACATGCAGATTTTGCTAAAAGTCGCTTTTCATTTATCAAATGCAGATTTTGCTAAAAGTCACAGCCAAGCCAACAAGTATTCAGGTCATCCAAGTCAGACCCAACAAACAAACCAAATACACAATGGCAGTAACAAAGTTCAAGTACAACACGACTATGCAAAACAACATATGCAGAGATTGGCCGCTATAAGAAACCTATTAATCAAAATGCTAACAGTGATAATTTTGATATGGAAGTGGACATGAACACGAATTCTTCAAATGTCAATGTAGCTATTCAATAGCAACAAACACCTATAGTAATTAAGGAAATTCAATGCATATTCTAGCATTTAGAGACAAATTCAGATATCCGACAACGTAAAATAACAAAAGACATACCTCCGACTAAAGATATCGTATCAAACCCTTTTGATGGCACACATAACCTCCGACTCCAACGTCCCTAAAGGTCTTAACCATATGTCGATTCATTTTGGCAGTTGGCTCATCCTCCAACAAAATTTTGTCTAACAAAACTTTTTCATACGCGAGTGGTACTGGTTTTCCATGACATATTGATTGTGTGGAATCTCGGCATATAGTACCTGTTATATCATTGTATGTATAATACGGATTTAATAATATCATACAGATTTAATAAGCATTCCAGGAGTAAATATATGTCGAATTATATACACTGATATATAAAATAGTACCTGTTGCAATTACTTCCTCCTCGAAGTTCAGGATTTCACATCTTTGGTCGATTGACGGATTGGTCGGAGTGGGAAACTAAGAAGTACCGGTGCTACTGCCTACTTGACCACCTTCGGCTAGCTTGAGAATACGCTCCAGTTTATCATCCATACTATCCACCTTCAACAATTTTTGCTCCACAGCTTGCAGCCGCTGCTCATATTCTCCTTTGGCCTCTTCGAGTCGTTTGCATGGAATGGCAGCATCCTTAACTTGACTAGGAGATATATTGGTCCCAATACATCGGCTCCTGCCCTTTACATCTTTACCAAACACTTTTATAAAGACGTCTTCATCACCACCACTCGTCGTTTCCTTTTCTTTTTCAATTTTGTCCTGAAATGTAAATATATATATATATATAATGAATAATGAAAATTTAATTTAGAGGCGTTATTATTTGTTTAACTTACAAAGAACGAAGATGACGCATCAGACATGCTGCCATCTTTTTTCTTATGTGTTTTCTCCCATACTTGAAGACGTGATACTTCTGTTCCCGAACTTGTATCGACCTGCATACAAGAAATGACAGTGTTAAATCTGCATATATCAGGACATAATTGGAACCATATTATATTTGGAACATACAAAGAGATTTTACATCATTGGAATATACAATTTATTTTCTTCATCTTTAGGGTTTTTTTATTAGAAAGATAAACTGAAACCGGGAAAATCTATAACTATTAATTAAATTTAGCAAAATGTTATAGGTTAGCATTTTAAATTAATGGTGGTATATCACAAAATTCATATCTGGGGACATAGCAAAGTAACCATTTTTTCTCAAGGTTTTGTTTGAAATAATTTGCATCATGTGTAACCTATGCAACCTTAAGAAAAACACAAAGAAACCTGAAAACTTTAAATATGCAAATATCTTTGTTAGTAAGTTCAACAAAAATTAGTTTTCGAAGCACATATATAGTGCAAGTGGCCTAACATTCGAAGCACATATATAGTACACGTACCATTTCTTGAGTAATCATAGCGTGACTCTTACGTCCCGAATGATGACAATATTCGAGCCTTGATCTATTTTGTTTGCCTTTCTTCCTTTTTTTCTTTTGCCTCGGGTGTTGATTCGTATCTTATGAACCCCGCCCAATCATTTTTATCAATTTTCGGCGGACAATTTCTCATTCTTTCTTCGTCAGTGTTGAAAATATCATAATAATTCTTGCGCAAATCACTCTTGTGTCCCCTAAAAACCTCGGCCATCTTTCTGAGCATAAGGTCCTTTGATAGAGGATCGAGCTCAAAATATTTCTGTATAACAAACCAAGATGGCATACAACTTTGTAATCCCTTTTGGACATGAAGGATACAATGGCTCTGTTGTAGTTGCACTACCGAAAAATGATTTATCCGTAGACTGCTCTCCAATACTAGCATTATCATGCAACTGACTTGTAGGTTGAAAATGATGGAATCTATCCGCATCATTGACCAAATCTTCCATCCTAATATTTTCAGACTCATCGGTATTTGTGGCATGACTAACCGGTTGTTGTTTTGGCTTCTCTGGTATTCTTTCCCCGTGAAAATACCACACAATGTATGATTGATCAATACCATGTCTAAGCAAATGATAATGAATTTCCTTTAATTCAAATGTATCTTCGTTTTTGCACCGCGTGCAAGGGCACGAAAACTTTTCCTTATTGCCACCATTTTCAGTAACAAATTTAATGAAATTTATCACTCCTTGCACATATTCTTCATTTCTTCGATTAGATTCATTCATCCATTGTTTGTCTATATTAAAAGACATACTGAAAGGAAATAATGAGCTAATAAGTACGTGAATAATTTCATGTTTAAATGCAAAGGCTTCGAGGATTAAAATGCATAATAATTCTAAAATAATTAAATTGATATTTAAGTGAAATTATTTGAATTAGTACATAAAGATGGTTTATCATAATTAACTAAGTTAACAAAATTTTATCATAATTAAATAAATTAACTAAGTTTATTATTTTAGTATCAAACTATTTCCAAAAAAATTTGACATTACAACGATTAACTAAGTTTATTATTTTACTATGTTCTATAAAAATTAACTAAGTTAACAAAATTATATCATAATTAACTAAATTAACTATGTTTTATAAAAATTAACTAAGTTAACAAAAAAGTGATTCTTATTTTTAACATTAGCACCAAACTGTTTCCAAAAAAATTTGACATTACAACGACATGAATTTTAGCACCGGCATAACGTCTATGCGCTACTCCTCTTTTAGGCAACACATGGCTCGCGCCATTTACAAAATTTAATTTACCCAATAATAGTTATCTACAATTACTACTAAACAATTATTTATCATCGATTAATAATCAACTACTAATCGAATAATATCACTAGTTGATATTATCCTACAACAATCAACTCAATCAACTACCAATCAAATAATATCCCTACTGGTTATTATTTTGCACAATCAATCTTATTTTTAACATTAGCACTAAACTGTTTCCAAAAAAATTTGACATTACAACGACATGAATTTTAGCACCGGCATAACGTCTATGCGCTACTCCTCTTTTACTAGTGAATGTGTTTACTTTGATGAATTATGTTTCAGCCAAACAATGAACACAATGGGGAAGAAGATGAGGAATCTATCCACTATCATAACCAAGATATTTTCTATCTGCACTTACAGTTTCATATATTTATGTATGAAACATTACACTATCATTAGTAAGTATTAAGCAATTCAATGGTGAGTTGATTATTTTAAAAATCATACTAAAAAAAGAATGCTCACCAACTATATTACATTATTGCTATAAAAAAGAAAGGAGGATAACTTGTTTCATTCTCATCCGTTTTTTCTGAGCTATAGGCAACAAAATTAACCCTACATGATATCGAACTCAAAAAGGTGTGCATACCCAACTATCATGAATATTCAAAGGAAAAACACCTAACATCAATAGTATCGCTATCGATATATTACTTAGGAAGTTATGAACAAAAGAAGAAAAAAAATCCTGCTCTATGTATATATTGCTTTCTATATTTTTGCATTTATACTTGCATACATTACATAAAAATTTTCATGTAGCATGCCTGAGAAAATTGCATTAGGTTGTCTGTTGGCTACTTGGCTGATTCATTCCTTCATTTTAAGTGAAAATAGTATCACTGTCTTTTACCTCACGAAATTCAAAACGTAATTAAGAAGTGAACATCTTAATTAGAAGTACCTTATTAATAGCTTAACTTTTTACCTATATTGTGTTTTCAGGTGGAATGTCAGTTTACAGAATATATGTTAATATGTACATGTTTTATACATGAAATCTGTACATGAAATCAAATCTTAACTTAGCTATATTTATAATTATCACATCATGTTTACTTCTAAAACCTGTATTTAATAATTATAATTAGTATAACCTGGATAACCTGGATTAAACATGTATAAGTGATTAAACATGTATAACCTTTATTAAATACAGCAACACATTGGATTAAATATACGGAAATCTAAATATAATAATAATACATGTTTATTAAATACAGTTTTGTGACGAAACTGTATTAACTTCTAAAACTTCTAAAACTGACGTTAATGGCTGAATGGTTCTAAAACTTCTAAATACAGTTTTGATGTTATTCATGTATTAACTTCTGCTAATATTATACACGTACGCATGAAGTTTTAATATAGTTGGTGAGCATTCTTTTTTTAGAATTCGCATACTACAAATCAAAAATTAAGTCTAAAAACATGAAAGAAATTAACCCGAAATGGTCCCTAAGCTCTCCTTCCTTGATTGGCACGCTCGGCAGCAACCTGCTCCTCGGAGAGAGGCAAGTAATAGATCCTGGGAGTGGTCTTGGTCTTCCTGAATAGATCGTCCAAAGTGATAATAGGTGGCTCTGGCTCTATCAGAAGAGGCGGAGGTGGTGGAAATAATTTGGGGCGAAATCGATCTAGGTTTAATTTGGGTCGAAATGGGGATATAATTTGAGGGAAATATGTTTCGTGATGTTGTAAATATTATGGCGCAAAGACTAAATTATACCGCCAGCATGTGGCACAAAATAAACGACGGTTAAATCCCGTCACCAAAAGAAAAGAAGCGGACAAAAATATATGGCGCCAAAGGTGAAATTTCCCTCCATCATTTGCGATGGTTAACAACCGTTATATTTTACAACGGGAAGTAACCGTTGCTAATTAGGCGGAAGGCCTGTTGTAAAATTCAGCTTTTGGTGTAGTGATCTCTTCTACTTCAGCCTCAATCCTGGCCTTCGCCTGTCGTACCTTCTCATCAACCCCAGCTTCAGCTTCGCAGACTTTTTCCATAGCCGCTTCCTTTTCCTTCCGGAGCTCCACCGCCTGATCACATGCCTCCTAAGCAGAGACATTGGCCGCATCCTTCTCCCTCGCCATATCGGAGAATTTTGATTTCAGCTCATTAAGCTCTTTAAGAGCGGCGTCTCTCTCGATAGTAATGGTGGTATTCCTGTGACCCATGTCTTCAATTGCGGTATAGTGCTCTTGCTTCATCCTGGTCATGGCCGAGTTTACCTCATCGACCTTTTTCAGAGCTTCCATTTCAGACTTACGGGAAGACTCGGCCTCAGTGTTGAGCACTTTCATAATTCGGTCTTTTTGACCCAACTCTTTCTCAAGCTTTTCAATGGCAACGGCCCGATCAAATGCTATTTTGGACACTTTCCTTGCAGCCCTCGCCCACTCCTTATACTGGAAAAATATGTCCGCAACATAATCATGGATAGTGTTTTCAGCTGATGGCGGAATCCTCTTTAGATGTGGAGGAAAGACGTAACCGTCAAAATAGATATCGGGGAATTCCTTCCTCATCTGTGCCAATTTAAGTGCTCCTTCCCCGGTCGGATCAGTCGCGACCGGTGCAGTAGTTGAAGAGGTGGCTATTTCAGTCCCGCGTGGAGGATCGGGCCTCGGAGCTTGAGAAGATGGCTTAGGCCGTGAAGTTTCAGGAGGACGGGCTACTACTACCGTGGGCGGTATGGAAGTCCTGGGAGGAGGAGAGCGAGATCGGGATCGGCGCACGTATCCCCTGTCTCTGTCGGACCTCTCCTGGCCAGAGTGTCCTGAATCGTAATCCCTCTCTCCCTCTCTCTTACGTGGCTCATAATAACGGCGCTTGTTGCGCAAACTGCCCAGCACAGAACCTCGTCCAGACATCGTACCTGAAAAATAAAATACGGGATATCAGAAACCGTTTATGTTATAATGTTTACAGTTAGAGAACTATGTTGTGCCATGTAGAGTGTATGGATGTGTAACCCCCCGAACCAACCAGAAGTGTCGATCGCGCTGGTAGGAAGAGACTCGCTAACGTCGAGGGTATGCTGTAATTCATCCAATTCAAAGTCTTGTTGTGCGGACGCAAGGTCCGGAATTGGGAGGTCAGCGAGCCCTTCAAATTGATTGTCAGCTTGCAAGGAGGACGCCTTCGAGATTTTAACTCCTGAAGAAGGGCGGTTTAAGACCACAGACTTCCGTCTCCCGGATTTAGCTTGCTTAAAGGCCGCTGCCTTGCCTTTTCTTTTTTCATCAAAATCCGGGGTCCCGTCGGTAGGTTCGACCAAAGGCTCCTCATCAGTATGAGTTCTTTCGGAGTCAGGTTCCTCGATTACTACGACTTTGGGTTTCTTCTGCTTGAACTTTTCTCTAGAGACAGTCTTTAATGCGCCATCAAGCCTTATGCTCTGCCTCCGTCCAATCAGCCTGAGAATTCTGAGATTCCGGTCTGTCAACAGCAATTCAATATTCCTTTCTTCACCCGGAATTTCTTGAAGGACCCGGACTATCACTTTGTAATAACCGCCTTCGGGTCGCTGGATTATTGCTGGAAGAAAAGAAATAGAAAATATGAGTTCAATTGCATTCATGAATTGCCTTGTCAACTACTTGGGAAAGAGACGATACTCACGTCTGAACAGCCATCTTCTGGCAAACCCCGGAGGACATCGGACGTAGAACCACTCCGACTTGAAGTAGCTCAGCCTAGTCCACGACCCCATGACCACTTGGCAGTTTCTTACAGACTCCAAGAATGTGAAAGATGGGCTGTCGGTTCGGCTTTTGAAGTTGAACAGGTATCTTATGTCGGTCATACGGGGAGAACGATGGAGGTACTCCATAAATGCAATAAACAAGCTGTTGAGCGAAGCATATCCATTCGGGTGTAGCTGAGACGGGGCGATCCCCAGATAAGCCAACACTTCCCTTATATAGTCGTTGAACGGGGGAAGCGTCCCGGCTGCACACGCATGACGATTGAATGTGGTATATCCTTCCGGGGGATTATGTGGTCTATCATCTGGCCCCGGCAACAACACGTCATCCATCGACAGATGGTGCCGTAAGCATATCCTCCCTAACATATCTTCGGAAACATTTGACGGGATCGAGTCAGGTGGACTATTGATGAGGGACGCATCAGGCAACTCGTCCGGAGCTGGACCGATGGCCTCGACCTCGATATCCGGAATTTCAAGTCTGGGAGGGGTTAGATTCTGAGTTTCTTGCTGCTGCGAACTTGATGGTTCCATAACTAGCTAACTCACGAGAAATCATCATTAGACGATAAAAAGCCTGTGCATTCCCCAGTGTAGAGTGTATGAATGTGTTGTGCAGTGCAAATGTTGTGCATAACTTGAACAAATTCAACGGAATTAAAGAAAATATGCAAACGACAAAGTTTCAAGGTCCAGTAGGAATGACCGTCATCACTGACCGTCACCACCGTACCACCCAGATATTGGCGATCGATCCCAATTGAAGTTTCTTATCATGTTTGTGAGTCATAGTTCCATCGACGAGTTTCGAAGGGCATTCAAATATGCAGTTCTACTGTTGAGTCTAATTATGCAAGGCAGAAGCTCGTCGAAGTCAAATGATCAAATGTGCAGGAGTTCTCTAAATTCGTAAAAGTTCGGCTTGGAATCGATCACCACAGTTCAAATTCATATCGAGACAGAGAAATCTCATTTTCGTATCGATCCCGTTCGAATCGATATATTTCATATCGCTTGGATTCGTATCGATGCAATTCGTATCGATTGATTCATAGCAACTTCGTGTTGACCACGGCTTGGCAACCTCGTATCGATTAGGGAGTGCGATGCTTCGTATCGATCGAAGAACGATGAAGTCCGCATCGATCGCTTACCCAGCACTTCGTATAATCGATACGAAGTGCCTCCACCCTGGACCGATAGGAACTCCATCGTTCTTCATTTGACTCCGCTTCGATACGAACCTTGCACCCTGTGGCCAAATACAAAAACGAGGCATCTCCTTCTTTTCATCGATGCGAAATAAAGGCCGAGTGACCATCAATCGATTGCTCTGTATCCTAAACCCCTTCTTCTCCCATCAATACGAGCATCGCCATGGCCATCCTCGACCTAGCTATGGCCCAGATCTGGCCTTGACGCTGCCAGAATTTATAATCAACAAGAACATGATGGATCTGAGGTTTGAACTTCGTCGCTCGAATTTAGTCATAATCGATTAATTACCTAGATTGAAATTGGAATTCGAAGGATTAAAAAGTAGTATTTGATCGATTCGAAGGCAAAGAGCAGTTCTCCTTTTTACCAAACTCCTGGATCAATGCAAAAATAGAAGGCAGCGGTAAAAAAGTAAACAGTGAAAATGAGCTAAGTCCCAGGTATTTATATGAAGCCTAGAGGTAAACTGGGTCGATTCGTCTCCCAGTCAACATGACCGGTCGCAATCGATCAAGGAATGGAGTGATGTGGACGCCCTCTTCGAATCCTTTAG
This sequence comes from Allium fistulosum, assembly GCA_030737815.1. Classification (NCBI taxonomy): domain Eukaryota; kingdom Viridiplantae; phylum Streptophyta; class Magnoliopsida; order Asparagales; family Amaryllidaceae; genus Allium; species Allium fistulosum. The sequence goes on from CM060901.1 coordinate 458,459,754, forward strand.
ATTGTGCTCCCATCGAGACGAAGTAGTCACTGGACTTCATCAATTTGAAGCGCACAACGATGGCTACGATAATGACATTGAGCTCCAACGATTCGAAGTCTCTACCTTTGCAACCATCAATTCACAGCAGTACAAGTCGATCGATACGAACATTTATTTCGTGTCCATCAGATGCTCATCAATACGAACAGCCATTTCATATCCATCAGAGATCATCGATGCGAAGCAGAGTCCACCATGATTTGTGACCATCGATACGAATGAGCATTTCGTATCCATCATCTTGACCTGCATCGCTATGAAAAACTACTTTTCAACCTTCTATGTCGATTCAGGAGAGGATCGATACGAAGGAACGACTCGAAAACAACCATCAAGCATTGTTTCAACTCGAATTTCAGATCGGTTCAGGAGAGAATCAATACGGAATTCGATAACGAGCTAAACTGGCAACGACTCGCAAACTTGCGACGTTAACGAGAGTTAGCTAATCATTATCACACAGCAGTCAATTACAGCAATACAGAGTACCACTTTCAAATTGTTCAGAGAGGACCTGCAGCATTTCAAAGCACGTCATGTTTTCACAAGACGTACTTTGGGGGGCAAATGTTATCCCGCCTTTTGGCAAGGCCAGGACACCAAGGAGTTGATTGGATTCCAAATATCGCTTGTCATGGATATCGCTGAATTTTGTCCGAGTTCGGATCAAGCTACAATTGATAAGACATGACTAGGAAAGCAAAGTGGACCAACATTCCAAGTTTCGAGTCAATCCGAGTTCATATGCTCAAGTTATGATGGATACAGGATTGGAGGGAAAAGCATGTTTTCGTATCTATCGATGATATTCATTTCGTATCCATCCAGCTCGTGTCCATCATCTGCTTTGCATCGGCAAGTCCCCGTGACTTCGTAACGATCAGGTTGGCAGCGTTCGAACCCATCGAGTTCGCATCGATCAGATTCGTATCCATCAACAGATGACGTGTCTCATAACCATCAGACAATGTCCACTTCGTACCCATCGAGCCACTGTTCTTCGCATCCATCAGGAGACTTCGCTTCGAATCCATGCCCAATGACTTGTTTGTGTCTAACGAGTCAACCAACTAGGGTGACGTGTCATCCATCGAAGTAAACAAGGAGAGATATATGGAATCGAAACGGTCAATGCGGAGTGAAAATTGGATCGAGATGAAGTACGCGCGCCACATCATCTCAGAAGCATGTGCAGGGATCGATGCGGGGGGGATCGACTCGAAGCAATGGAGTCGAACATAACAGCCAACGTTGAAATCAATTTCGTATCGACGATATCTTGCAATTCACTGATCCAAATCAAATGAAATTTCCAAGAGAGCTTGCATACACACTGAAGAATGTCCCTACCGAATTTCAGCTTGATTGGACATCATACTGATCGATACGAAATTGGTTCGTATCGATCGTAGATCGAGGCAAGACTTTCTGGAAACGGTCGCGTGGGCCCTCTCGCGTGCCAGACCGAGTCTCCCGAAGTTTGGACGAAATCTCAGCCTCCTACGCCTATAAATAGGACCCCAGAGCCTACAGAAAAAGGATCTTTTGATTTTGAAGTGTCCAGACTCTGCCGGATTGAGATCTGCATCTTATTCCTACTGTTGAGTTCGAATTCCAAACTGTAATTCACTGTTGTCTGCTGAAATTGCTTGTAATCATTGAAAGAGAATCAATAAAATCATCAAAACTTCATAGTGGACGTAGGCATTACGCCGAACCACTCTAAATTGCTTGTCTTCGCATTTTACATTTCTGTTTGTTGGAGTTTTTGTTAGATAATCTCTGTTTTACATTTACGTTCTTCATTTTATCTCTTCAAATAACTCCCAAAGAGTGTTGTGCCCATTTTTGGTACAAACATAACTTATTTCCATTTATTTTACTTAATTAAAATTTCACTTTTAACAAAATTCACAATTTCCCAATTTAAGTTATATTTCAAAAAAAATCAACTTAAACATTCATTTATTTCATATTTTAATTTATACAAAATCGTTAACACTTTTAAAAATTATTATTACTTAATAAAAATCATTAAATTCATCTTTTAAATCAAATTTGTCATATTTTCTTACTTTACATAAATTCCATTTATAAACAAAATCATAAATTCCAAAATTTACTTATATTTCAAATTCTACTTCACCATTTACTTAATTCACTTATTTAATTTGTAGAAAATCACAAATATTTTATTGAAATTATTTTAATAAAATTTAAATCAAAATATCATAATATTTACATTTTTAAAATATTTTAAAATTTTCAGAAAAATATATAAACCACGGGTCTGTATATAATTTTCTAGCCTAGGTCAAGTGATACAGATATGTATCATTTCAATCCACAGTTTACAAAGAAAAACCGGGTTCTATCATTTCAAACCCGCAATACCAAGTTAAATAAAATAAATAAAAAGTCGCTCAGGCTTATCATTTCAGCCCATAACGATCTTTCCCTATTCTAAAGTCCGTTCGGGTATGTATCATTTCAACCCATAGTGAACCTAATCTACAGGGAACTTGCAGTGTGATAAACTGATAAAAATGAACAGAATAACATCATATAACAGTAATGGATGATATAACATATGTAATAACAGGGGTAAACATTATATGATCATAATATAACAGTTATAACAGGATGATATAATTTTACAGATTCAAATGGTGTTAGTTTACTAGTTATATAAGTACACATCGTCTGGTGAGAATTACTCACTTGTATTTGCTGGAGATGACAACCACGAACACACAACAAGGATTTCTAGAGGCACGAAAGCACGACAATGATTTGAGATTGGAAGAGCCAAAAATATACCCCTTGAAAACATTACACAAAACAAATATATAAAACATAAGTTTCAAAACAGGATGCCACTAAACAATGTTAGGAACAACTGCATAAAACAAAACCAAAGTATTTGCACTTGCTTTCTACCATCTATGCTTCAGCTCCAGATCTGAAATGGCACGGCTAAAGGCATGGTTTGGATCTAGTTTGTGTTCCTAAAGGTCGGCCTAGCATGTGTTAACAAAGTGGTGAAGTCTAGGTGCATGGATTTCAACTACAAAGGCAAACTACAAGGATTCAATGCAACATTGGACTCGGTCCAATCAAGACCAGGCATGGCCATCTTTGTAGTGGGCTGGAGAATGGTGTGACAGAGGATTTCAGGTCATCCATGGGTGGTGGAGGTGGAGTTGGTGGCGGCCAAAGAAAGGTTGAAGGTGATGAAGGTATAGGTGTTGGCTATGGTGCATATAGGTGAAGTTTGTGTAGATTTAGGTGGAGTTTGATCAACTATTGGGCATGGCCAGTGGTTTGGGGCTGAAGAGGAGGTGGTGGATGGTTCAGGTGGTGGAGGAGGTGGCCATGGTGGCTGGAGTGGTGGGGCCGAACCTGAAGTAGAAGAGAAGGCAAGTAAAATCAACATAAACAAGTAGAAAAACAAGAGAAAAACAATGGAAAAAAGAAATAAAATTTACCAAACACTTGGAGATGATGGAGGCCGAAATTTTTTTCAGATAGGAAGAAGAATGTTTTATGTGAATGAGAAAAAAAAAGGCGGGTGAAGAAATGAGGAGATGTGGCAAATTGAATGAAAAATTAGGTTACAAATATGAAAAGGTTGGAAGATAAAAGGCCATAGGAAAACTAAAAGTCATAAACCCTTTCAAATTTCTCATATATATTTATATACATTTAAATAACTGAAAATACTTATAATTTCAATTAAAATTTCGAAAATATAACAGATAAACAAAATATTAAAAATTAAATATTAATTAGATATGACTAAAATAAGAAAATAGCACAAAATGAAAACTAGGCTTTAAAAATTAGAAGTAACTTCTATAAACTTTGGAAAAAAAATCTATTTTGATTTAAATAAATGTAAAATGAATATAAATAAAGTAAAACACAGCAACTAAAAGTGCATGTATAAAATAAATAAATAATTTTTAATTATATATAATTAAATTAAGAAAATAGAAACTACGCTTTAAAATTAGAAAATAAATTCAACAAGCTTTGGAAAAATTATTTAATCACTTTAAAAATATTAAAAGACAAAAATATACATAAAATAACATATTAAAACAAAATATGACATTAAAAATATAATTTACATGATTTAAAATAGACAATATTGCTAAATAAATCAATTTACACACAATATTGAAATATACATAACTTTTACAGTTTAACTCCGTTTTCAACGAAACAAAAAGCAGTGTTCAAGTTATTACATCTATTTTCATAATAAAAGATAAAATTTAAGATTTTATATAATTTAAATTTGAAGTTTAAAAGTCAAAGATTGAATAGTTTGACCAGAATTTCACTTTTCAGTAAAATATCCAATTTATACTAGTTTGAAACTATAATTCACACAACAATCAAAATTTATATTTAGAAATGAAATGTTTGAAATAAAACAAGTTTAAAATAATTTAAAATAAAATAAAGTCAAATTTAAAATATATGCAAAATCTAGGGTTGTTACAGCGGAGATCAGCACGACAAGATGAACAAAATGGTACGTAGATATTGGACATACGAACATCCTATAAAAACTCGATATTCCCTGCCAAATTGCTGCTAATTCGCCGAAAATAAGATAAACGGGGCTATAGCAGTCCAAATTTGGCGAAATGAAATACGATGTTTCACTCAGAAAATGATTAACATTTTTCTTATATAAAAATATCCAAATTTCAAAAATATTTAATTTCCATCAAATTTTCAACTGATTTAAATTTAAATTGAGAATTTCACAACAGAACCAACTTATATATATTCAGATGAAAATCTGACACTTGCTATATTTAAATAGACGTGTTCCAAATATCGAATTTTCATTGGTAAATTTAATTTTTTATTTTCATGAAAAATTTAGTTAATTACGTTATTAAAATTGTTAAAATTTACGGGTCATTACATCTTTAAACCTTAAATTTGAGTTAAATTATATAAATAGATAAGCTTCGTATACAAGTAATTATACAAAAGAGAATTATTTATATTTATAAATCTTAGAATTGTTTCTAAATTAAGTTAATATATACTATAAATGATTTTTAACAAGTTATTTTATATATTAAGCATGGTCAGCAAAATATTTATGGATTTGGAAATATGACTTTGGAAATAAAAACCTAATCTATTTTTACATAAAAGTGGTTATGGAACTGGAATATAAGTATTACAATTTTATTAAGTAAAAAGGTATAAATGACGTGTTAGTGTTAGTATAAAGATATATTCATATTTGATCGCCCTTAACAAGCCGTATTCTCTAGATTAGCAGACAACATTACTTGTAATGTTATTTGCTAAACATGGTTTAGCGGTGGGGTCGTTACACAACATGTCCTCACAATTTCTGATAAATACAACCAAAAAATCCAGTGGAAATAAAATATACGTGAATATGTCTTGGTGGCATCCAGCCAATCTCCTAAAGCACCCAAACTAGATCTACAAAACATGTTTGGGCTGACCCGAGCATTATAAGAAAATAAGTTTAGGATCATTCTGGTAAACCAGCGTCAGAAACACACATCATATGGATTTTAAAGTTATAAAACTTTTCAAAATAAAGATATCTTATAAGATCATGCTGCACAAAAACATGGACGGCTTTTTACCTTATAATAACCAAAACATTTCATAGGAAAACTTCTAATATTATAATAATGTCTAGGTTTAAAGTAAATAATGAATCTTAGCCGTTGTTACATTAATTAAATTCACGCATAAACAACTAAGTCCGAAAGGCACTTATTGGAGAATGGATTCCATCAATGACAAGGCCACTAGGGTACCGTCTGTCATAGTACACCTCTAGATAAAATGTATCGAGGACTTTGCATAGACCCCCTGCATTGCAAGACCGGCCTACCCCTTACTAGACAATGCCGAATATTTCACCACCCAAGTTGCTTTGTTACCTCTTTCCAAGAGCTCTCATGCACAACTAAATCCATAAATAATAATCTAGAAGGGTGATGATACAACACTAATGGGTGCGACCCACATAGCCTTGTAGCATATCCCCTGTTTTAGTCCCAGTTGATGAGGCTTGAGGCTATGTTTTACCTTTTTAGCAAACCCCACTTGGAATGCTTAGTTATTCCCGATTGATCGAAGACAGAGCTCTTTGAAGACGGTGATCGAGCAAGCGACTCCTTATTTATCTAGTTATCTATTTCCGTTGTATGATTATGTTGGTATATTTGGTATCTGAAAAATGTAAAGTCGGAATGTATAGCTGCAAATTTGTTAGATGTAGTACTTTTGTTTAACTCTGATAGCTCCATGTAAGGAGTAACCTTTTATACTATATCATTTTGTATTATACGTAACCATTCCATTATGAGGTTTTTCTATTCTGTCTTGTTCTGTTCTTTATTTTACCCCATGACAACTTATCTTTCAAATGCTTGGGCAACGACACATGAATACTATGGATGTATTAAGTATCGTTCCTAGGAGTCAGAAAGGTGGGTCATCACAGTTGGTATCAGAGCTTAGGTTTAGCGAACCCCTAAGCCCTGATGGGGTAAAATCTCTAAGGATAGGATTAATAATGTCCTAGGATAAGTCTGAGAGTGTGTGTGTTTGTGTGTGTGTGTGTTTGTGTGTGTGTGTGTATATTGAGTGCGTATTCATTAGTGTTATAAAAAAATTATATTGTGTTGTTTGATCCGTTGAGTGGTATATGAATTCGGGTCAATGCGTTTGATCAACGTTATCTATAGGGATTCCTAAACACTTGAACAGACCTACTGATATAGTATTGTTTTAAAATGGTAAATGAAATAATTTTACCTAGGAATATATTTTATATATACAAGAATGATTTTCAAAATTAATATAGTTTTACTGATGAGTTGATTATCAGGAGATGATAACATTTTATTATTATCATTTAGGATTTTTTTAGTTATGCTCGTCCAGTTTGAGCATTAACTATTATTGAGTAGTTCATAAGAGATTTTGCTAGTAAGGTATGTGTTAGGTAAATAGGAATTAGGGAACCTTGAGAATGAACCCCTTATGAATTCAGTTTCACATTTTGACTATAAGGTGTTCGGTGAAAGGGTTAAGTTAAAAGTTATCTTCTAACAGTGTTAAGCTGAAAGTAAACTTTTAATAAAAAGTTGTGTAATATAATCTGAATGGTAGGATAATACATTTAGAGGATAAAAATATGAGAAAATTAGTTCTGATAAAGGAGAATTATTTAAATATGAGTTTAACTCACACCCAAATTTATTATATCATATATGTGATGCCATAAACTGTTGTTGATTTCTTGGATGACAGTTTGATTTGTTTGATTGATTGTTTAAATGAAATTAATCCTTATATTCCATTTAAACTGTTTAAGTGTCATTATAGCAATTTCTGCTATACCGTCATTTATTAAATATATCCTCTAAACCCTTGTGTGTGTTTGAACCTGAGCTTGTATTTTCACAGAAGTATATGTTTAAAATTCATTAATCATTTTGATTAATGATATTTTAAACTTTTTAATCGTTTTAGCTAATGATGTTAAAAATTAATTAATATTTTTGACTAATGAGATTTGAATTTAATTAGATCAATTTAATTATGATATTGAACTTTAATTAATCATTTTAATTCATGATTGTTTAAATTTATTTAATTGTTTAAATTTATTTAATTGTTTAAATTTATTTAATTGTTTAAACTAATAGTGTTTTGAAATTTAGTTAATCATTTTAATTAATGATGTTTGAATTTAACTAAATCATTTTAATTAATGCTATTTGAAATGTAATTAATCATTTTAACTAATGATCATTTGAATCTAATTAATTGTTTAATTAATAGTATGTATGTATTATAAATCATTTTAGTTAGTGATAGTTGAGATTAACTATTCATTTTAATTAATGATTATTTGAATTTAATAAATCATTTGATAAATGATAATTTAAGTTAGTTAATTGATTTAATAAATGAGTTTAATGTAAATTAATTGATTTGATGAAAGTGTTTTGGAAGTAATTAACTATTTTATTAAAAATAATTGATTTGTTTATCAAAGGAAATTGTAAATTTGATTAATTATCTTTCAAGATAATTAATATTGTTTTAGATTTTAAAAATAATTTTATCTTCCCCTAGAACGATTAACATTGTTCTAAAATTTATAAAGGTATTTAAATTGTTTTATTTTCCTTTGAGATAATAAATATTGTTTTAAAATTGATAAATGATGGTTTTTAAATGAGAACTTTAAAATAGAATTGTTTACGAATAAAGCTAAGTGCAAATTGTTTTGGGATTTTAGTAAACGATGTTTAAAAAGACATTTTTACCCTTGTTTTAATATACTTAGTATTATAAATTTGTCTTTTAAAATAACATTTTTCAGAGTTTTTGAAAAATTTAGAGTTAGGAATTGCTTGAAATGATTTCAAAAGATTTTGAGTTATTGTTTGAAGTTATTTCATAAAAGAAATATATGTAGTATGCTTGAAAAAAAAAGAAAAAAAAATGAGTTTTTGAAATTGAAAACGAGGTATTTCATTTTTAAGTTCCCTTAGTAGGGAATTTATTTAAAAATAAAAAGTATTTTTGGTAAAAGATTGTTTTGTATAAATGAATTTTTACCCTTAGATAAGATAAGGGATAAGTTAACACTGATTTCAATGGGTTAGATTGGGTAAGAATGTTTTGATAACATTTTTTCATCAAAACCATAGATTTTATTTAAAGCCTCCAAGCAGTGTAAACTAGTTGGTGTTATTGGGCCAGTCCATAAACATCATCCATTATAACACCTTAAGGTAAAAATGGTAGGAAGGTTTTAATAGACATTGTTTTATTAAAACCATAACTTTTGTTTAAAACATGAAAGTGGTGTAAACTATTTGTTGTTTTGGATCAACCCATAAACATCATCCATTTTAACACTCTCATTTAAAGAGGTCGAAAGGTTGACCCAGTTTTAAAGACCCAAAATTTTGATCAGTCCTTCGCCTAAATTGTGAAAAGTGAAATGAAATTTGTATTTGCGTGTACTCTTAGGATATAAAAGAGTATTATACAGGTAAATAAAGTAGAATAAGTTATTATTAGGTGTTTTATAAAGAAATGACTTTATAAAATATTCTTAAACTTATGTGAAAATTTATGAATTTATTCATAAACAATTTTGCTATTGAATAAAATACTAAATGCAAATTTTAAGTGATTTAGAAATATTGGCATAATTAAAAAACCAATAATTATGGAGTACAACTTTCAATTTTGTCTGAAGGAGCATAGGTAATCCTCTAAGTAATAACCAAAGGATGATGAGCAAAATGAAACACTTAGGAAATTATTTATATTCTTAGACAATCAAGAAGGTTTTGAACCTAAGTTAAGATTTGTTTGCTAGTCGTTTGACATTTTAAATAATGTTGAGTGTTAGATTTTCCTTTATGGAATTTGATTGATTGATTGTGTGGTCTTATATATCATAGTTTATAAAGTTAAATTTTACAAACCAAGGTTTTAGAATTATTATTTATTAGGACATAAATCCCAGTGCTTTTGGAAATGTGATTTTGGTAATTTTTGGGAAAGAAATAATAATTTTTCACTCTAGTTATTGTATTTGAAGGAACCGAAATACCACTGGAAGCTCTATGTTGTTTTGATTCTACAGTTTTACATGCTTTATTAGGAGGACCCCATCCTTGACATTTTTTATTTTGGTTTTGATTTACTTCTCTTTTGAGGAATTCGAAAATAAATTTTGAAAATATTTTTAATATAAAACCCGGGCATATGGTTGTTATAGTGTTTATATTGCATGTGTTTATGATAGAAATAATATAACGAAGGAAAATATAACTAATCAGATTTACTGAAAACCAAGTAAGTAAATTGATTTTCTTAGATTGGTTATTACTTCTTTCACTCCGTAATAATTTCGAGGTCGAAATTCTTTTAAGGGGGGAGAGTGTAACGACCTGCAAATTAATCATTTTATATTTGAATATTTAAATCATTTTTAAATATTTAAATAATGGATTTTAATAACCAAATAAACATCTTTTAAATAATAATTACTGATGTTAAAACCATTTTCAAAGTATTTTTACTAAAATAGTTAGTTCTAATAAAAATAGAAAATGAGACCGAAAAACGTTTTCCAAAATTTCGACTTTTCGGCATAGAAAAGTTGTCAGGAAACGTTGTGCACACTAGTGTACACAGGGACACACATATACATGTTATATGATAAATTAATTAATGTATTAGTGGTAAGAAATCATGCTTGGTTTAAATACAAACTTGATTTGACCTTGAGTTAATGAAGTCTGACATGAATAGTGTTGAACGGTAACTTCAATATAAAACTACCATACTTTTTGTACACATTATGGTGCAAGTAATGTTCATGCATCGGTGGGGGCCACCATGGCCGTGTAATATGATGGGGGAGGATGATTTTAAGGGGGACGTGGCATTGTGTGAGTGGTGGCGAAAAAGCAAGGTTAGTTTAGTAGTTTCCCTTGTTTCAAGCTTATAAATGTAGGATCTAGATTAACCCTAGAGGGGGGTGAATAGGGTTATAGCAAATTTTCTCGAATTAAACACAAAAACAAACTGCAGAGAAGTAAATATGCTGAAAAGTAAATCACACACAAAATTTACCCAGCTTCGGCAACCCTTGCCTACTGCTGCATTCCCAGATTTCTATTAGAATTAAATAGTCTCCCGCTTACAAACACTCTAACAGACTCGCAAACCCTGCTACCGCCTATAGAGTTTTGCAAACTCGCAAAACCCTGCTTACTGAACTAATCCTAACTAGACAATCTGACACAACCTAAATCCTAGGTGGTGATTTACCAAGATTTGATTCGAAAAGCAGACTTCAAAAATAAAAACAAGAGCAAAACTAAATAAAAACCAAAGTATTGTCACTCAAGAAAAATGCGGCCCTGTAATTAGTAACCAAACAAATAACCCAGGCCGGCCCAAAGTAAAATAAGAGTAAATTCCCCTTTTATTCTCTTTTATTTCTTCGGTTGTCTCCTCTTTGAAACTGGTTGCTTCGTTCTTGTTCGTTTCCTCTTTGAACAAAATTAGGGTTTGTGAAGTTGGGGCTATCGACTTCGATTTCTCGATTGAATGATGGTTTAGTGTTCCTTGCTTTGTCAATCGACGATCTCTGCTTAGCTCATGGCTGCCCCAATTGTTGATCGAGTTTGACTCCTGACTTCGATATGTAATTTATGCCTTTTGTTCTCTGAATTGTATATTTGAACTCGATAATTCTTATTGCCGATGATGATTGGAATTTATAGGGTTCGAAATCCTTGATTTTCGTCTGATTTGATCTCTTACTTGGCCTCCACGTCGTTGAATATTTTCCTGATTTTGTTGCGACATTTTGGGTATATACGATTCGAATTTTACTTGCTACCCACGGCTTTGGATATTTCCTATATGTTTTCACGATTTTGAAATTCGAACTGTTGATTTTGTTCTGGAATTGATTTTTGTTTCTATAGCAGGATATTTGGACTTTTTTTTCTTGGTCCATAAATGCATTCGAATTCTTTGCTCAAATATGGAAATAAAATCTTTTCCATATATTTTGCATTGCCAGGATTTGTTTGCCATATTTGATTTCTTGACCAAATCTTCTGATTTGTTTCTTTTTCCGAAAACAAATCTTTCCATGTATATGCTCATATCTATGTACATGTGGCTTTCTATCTTGACATTTGCACTTGATATTTTTGATTGACTTTGGCCATTTGTGTCTGAACTTGCTATTGCTGGTGACTTTGTTATCACGGCTTTGACTCTTCATTGACCCTGTACAATTGCTTTCTTTGTGCTAGTTGACTTTGACATGATTTTTCATATTTGTAGCATACTTGACTTTGGCATTGCATTTGTCCACTGATGTTGATCTTCATGTAGCTTGTTGTTCTTCATTCCTCACTTGTGTACTGTCTGGTTCATATTGCATTGCTTCATCATTGATTGTTGACATGTGCACCACTTGTGTAGTCTGTACTTGAATATTCTACGCACTGTATATGTCTGAGTTGAATTTAGACTTCACGTTGTATTGCATTTGAACTCATGTCTAGTTTTCGTTCCACTGGTTACTGTAGTAAGTAGTGTCCAGTCTTCGAGTTGAGTTGAGTTGCATCTTCACTTTGTTGCACTACATATTCTAGTGTGCCATGCCTTGTGTTGGCTATTGTTCATTGTCCTATGCCATTTGCAGTTGTATTTGGTTGCTCATGTATATTCCAGTGTACATCCCTTGTTGATTCTTTTTGAACCTTGAGTCTGCACTGTTTCTGGTTTTCCTTCTCTGTTGTACATGTATGCTCGAGTCTAGGTTTGTTGAGTGACATTCAAACTGTACTGCTGTATGCACTGTTTACCACTGGTTATTGGTCTTGACTTTGTTTATATGCATTTATGTTGAGTTGAGCTGATTTAGTCTTGTTTGCTCATGAACATATGATGCCATTTTGTCCAGACTTGAGTTCCATGTGTACAATTGCTTTTGTTGACTGTGCACACGAGTTGGCGAGGCAGTGCACACGTGTATAAATGTACACGTGTGTATTGCAGCCACTCATGATTACCTGTCCCTGATAAGAATACTGATATGCACAGATATTACACAATCTAAAATGATGACAATAACCCATATATCTGAGGCACCAATAAAAACAAATTTATATTTTTGCAAATTCAAATTTGTTTATTTTCAGATTACTACTGTAGTTGCTAATTATACAGATACACAGAAGACAGGACAAGAACTGGAGCTGGACAATGTAGATAGATGCAGATGTGCAGACAGAGTGAAAAACTAAGTGTTGAGTGTTGTAGTGAGAAAATAATGTGAATGTGAAATGTATGAAACCGGTGTATTTATATAGACAGAGCTGAAAACTTTGTACTGTATAAGTGTTGAAATAAAATATTATGTTGAATAAAAATACTAATTGAATTATATAAATTCTGTGCAATAGTATTATTATTCAATATGAATATTTATTCCTATATGTGTATAGTACAATCTGCAAACACATATATAAATTGATATATATATTTGTTATCATCAAACAAAAAATCACATCAAACAATAAATACCTCCATATCTTCACCATTCTTCACTTTACATCTCAATTCCCTAAGTTCGTCTCCACTCTCTTCATTTTCTTCATTTATATTTCCATGGCTTCCATAGTGAAATTCATAGCTTGAAAACACAAGTTATTTTCACTTCCATCCTCTTAAACTAGCTAATACCCTCTCTACATCAATTTGCACTCAAACAAGACCCATATTCCCCCACTAAATTATATTTTCTAAATAGATTCTGGTAATAATTTGAATAAGTTAAGGTTGGAAAGATAATTTATTAATTAAACCAATTTGAAACTTATTAAAAATTGAGAGTTAAGATATGATTTATAACTTGGGTTTTATTTAAATAATTTAATGAAAAATTCTTGCTTAAATAAATTTAAGAAAATATTTAGTAAAAATGAAATGTAAGGCTAGTTAGATGATATTGAGTTTATTAAGTGAATATGCCCTGATTAAATAAAAATGAAGTTAAATCAAGAGCTATATGAAACTGTTAAATCTAACTTTGGAAAATGTTAAGTATTAAAGCTTTGAAATATATTGAAAAATAAATGGTATATTTAGAACTGAATTAAATTGATGAATTGAACTTTGAATAAATTTGAATTTGGAATTTGAAGTTGGTTTGAATCGATTTGCTAGACTTGAGGAAATTAAATACTTTACTTTTAAATCATTATATATATATATACTATTTTGGAAAATAGATATATTTGAAATGAAATGATATTTGGGTTGAAGTAAATAAATTTAAAATGGCCACGGTGTCATAGTGTATATTCCCACCTTGTAGACAGTTCTACAGACCCTTAGAGGATGGTTATCCCAACCATCCTTTAAGTTACTTGTATTTCAGTTGATATTTCACTTGAGTTGGATTTATTTATATAAGAATGTTAATCCTGACTCGAGTGTTTTGTGTTTTGCTTTACGCTCGGGTCAGACTGAGTGATACAGCATTTGAGACTCATCCTTGGAGTTTGGAGCTTCCTTTGGAGATCCAACTTTTGATTTAGCTTCCAGCTTTCCAGTTGATTCGTTCACAGAAGTCATCTGTTTGGATTGGAGACTTCATTGCATCTGAGATAGTCTGTTGTATTTTATTTTTAACTCTGATGTTTATATAGTAGCTTCATGAACTACTATTTTATCTATTCCGCTGCATATCTTGTATTACTCTGTGTCTGTGACTCTGTGATTGATTTATTTACTGCATATGCTGAGTTTTGCCAAATTTAAATTAACAATCTGATATTTTGAATTATTCAAATCAGACATGTGTGGATTTATTGTCGATTTGAATGGTCCAAAATAGCGGGTCGTTACAACAAGAACTGGAGCTGGACAATGTAGATAGATGCAGATGTGCAGACAGAGTGAAAAACTAAGTGTTGAGTGTTGTAGTGAGAAAATAATGTGAATGTGAAATGTATGAAACCGGTGTATTTATATAGAGAGAGCTGAAAACTTTGTACTGTATAAGTGTTGAAATAAAATATTATGTTGAATAAAAATACTAATTGAATTATATAAATTCTGTGCAATAGTATTATTATTCAATATGAATATTTATTCCTATATGTGTATAGTACAATCTGCAAACACATATATAAATTGATATATATATTTGTTATCATCAAACAAAAAATCACATCAAACAATAAATACCTCCATATCTTCACCATTCTTCACTTTACATCTCAATTCCCTAAGTTCGTCTCCACTCTCTTCATTTTCTTCATTTATATTTCCATGGCTTCCATAGTGAAATTCATAGCTTGAAAACACAAGTTATTTTCACTTCCATCCTCTTAAACTAGCTAATACCCTCTCTACATCAATTTGCACTCAAACAAGACCCATATTCCCCCACTTTCATCCATGGTCAAGCCTAATAGGCCAATGGCCGAACCTAAATCAGTCCACATATGGCCCAAAAGTCCGAGCTTTGGTGATTAGGAAGTGTAGTTCGAGTGTTGGCAAGATCGTGTAGCGTTTAACTTCGTTTGGTTACATTTTGTGAGTAAAAATCTCACCTTTCAAACTAATCTTTTAAATTTTTTGCAAGTTCAATATTATTGGTATAAATTGCTCGTTGGATATGTAATTGAATGATGTGGTATATTGACTTGGTTTATGATTCAAAAAGTTGACAAATTTGGGTAGTTAGTTAGTAACCTTCGGTTCAGTAAGCGAAAGTTATATATGCTAAGTTATGCTCTCTACATATGTTGTAATAGTTAAGTATCATGTATAAATGCTCATATGCTTGCTATGTGATGTTTACTTGTAATGACATGAACTTGTTTTCCGAACTGCCCGTATAGCGATAGTCGCTATATCGGCACTTTTGGAAAATCACTTTTTATCGAAACAATTTGGTTTCATTATCACGCTTGGATTAGTTTCACAAGTTAAGAAAGTTTGAAATGATAATGATTTCAAATTTAATTAATTATTTTATTAATGATTATTTAATTTAATTAATTATTTAATTAACAAGGATTAAGGTTAATTAATTGACTAGTTAATGATGTGTTTAAATTTAACTAATTACTTATTTAACGATGTTTTTGAAATTAATTTATTATTTTATCTAAGATGTTTAAACATAATTAAATATTTAATAATGATGGATTATAGTTAATAAATCAATTAATTAATGATGTTTTTAAATTAATTAATCTTTTTAATTATTAACTTTTAAAGGAAATCAACTTATTTTAACTTTAATTAATCCTTACTTTAATGATATTTTAAATTGATTAATCATTTTAAACAATGATATTTAATTATTTATTAATTAAGTTAATTAATTGTTCATTAATATTATTAATTAATGGAATTAATGATGTTTTAAGGTGATTTACCCTTTTTAATTAAAGGCATTGAAGTGAATTTATCAACTTAATTGATGAAGTTTTAAAGTGGATTAATCAAAGTGAAAAGGATGTTTTAAGTTATTAAATCCTTTTAATAATGATGTTTCAAAGTTATTAAACTCTTTATTAAAGTGTTTTAAAGCTAATACTTGTAATGTGAAGCCAAACATGAATTCGGTTTTTAAAAGAAAAAGTTTGACTCATTTATGGAAATGAATTAATTTCCGTAAAGCGATATCACTTATATGGAAATGATTTATTTGTATGCTTAACACTAAACGTCGAAGACATGGATGTATGATAGTTAAGAAGGGTCATGAGACATGACTTTGAGGTAACACTACCTTGACTTTTCCTACATTATTGTTAACCCAGGAATAGTACAAATTTGAATCCAACAAGTGGTAATGGGTATACAGGACTTAATTTCCCTATACGATCATTTTGTATCCTCGATAGTTGATTTTCCGGCTATCGATTACTTCAGCTTCTTTATTTTTCATCACTCTAAGACGACATGTTGCTCTTTTGAGCATTGTTATCCTTTATCGGAAATGACTAAATCCAAAGAGTTTAGGGCGTCCAGCTATGTGGGGTTGCTCCCACTAAAAGGGTATTTCACATCTCATCTAGGTTGGATTCGGTTGTGCATTAAGATGTTAAATATTAGGATACTCGGGAAGGTTTGGCGGGGTCCGGTAGGTACTTTTCCCAAGGAGGTCATCGAGTATCTAACCTTCTCAAATGTATATTACTAGAGGTATACTTCAAGGGGGGTCGCACCCTCCTAGTCATTGTTGGAAAATTTTCCTTTACTTATTTGATTCGAACCTTCAAATTGTTTTTTTGTAATTACAACGGGAAGAACCAAACACTCTTCACGATGTTTAACTATAGGTTTTGTCCATTCTACCAAGTTTGGACAGCTATCTTGTTATATCCATTCTATCGGGTTTGGATTTTGTTCAAACAATTTCCATTCTTTCAAGTCTGGATCTTTGTACTATTTTTTCCCATCATCCATGTTGGGATTTGTTTCCTATTGTTCTTTTCCATTCTTATGTTTGGTTGTTGTTTATATGGGAGAAAACCCATTCCGCATTAGCGGCGTGGTCCCATATATTATTGTTAAATACACTCCCTTTTGTTTTAGAGTATTACTCATACTAGATATATTGTTTGACCCGAGTTGTTTATTTTCCCTAAACTCTAGGGTACTCAATTATATTTGAGTAGTCCGAGAATAGCAGGTTTCTCTTTGGAGCTCAATGAAGATGATGATTGGGCAGGCAGCTCCTTGGTTATCTAGTTATTTATTTTTGTTGTATGATTATGTTGATATATTTGGTATCTGAAAAATGTAAAGTTGAAATGTATAGCTGTAAATCTGTTAGATGTAGTACTTTTGTTTAACTCTAATAGCTCCATGTAAGGATTAACCTTTTGTACTAAACAATTTTATATTTTATGTAACAATTCCATTGTGAAGTTTTTTTATTCTGTCTTATTCTATTCTTTATTTTACCCCATGACAACTTGCCTTTCAAGCGCTTGGGTAATGGCACATGGATACTATGGATGTATTAAGTGTCTTTCCTAGGAGTCAGAAAGGTGGTCATTACACTTACAGTAAGCCTATATCTTTCCATTTCAAAGCAAAAATCCATTAAAATATGATTTTTAAAACCATTACTTTGAACATGAAAATCAAATACAAATCACATCCAAGCTAATAAATAAATTTAAATAATATTCTTTTCACACAAATATTAAACAAGATTGAATATCTCACCTTCCCTGTGTTTGAAATGCTTCAAGTTTCCATCTTTGGATGAAGAAAAATGTTTTAAGCTAAAAGATGGGATTTTTTAAATTTATAAAAAGTTATAGAAAATGCAAAAAATGATATCAAGAAGTATGAAGATGAAAAATGATAAGAGTGTATACATATAAGGTTAAATAAAATAAAAATAAAATAAAAGTAAAAATAAAATAGAAATGCCCTTGGACCAAAAATGCCCCTAATTCATAATTTTCAACCCCTCCATCAAATCCAAAGCCATCTAAATGTCAAGCATTTGAAAATATGTTGGTTAATAGAGTGATATATGTACCTTTATTAATTTTCGTGCTTAAGGAATAATTTCATTTCAAATCCATCCTTTCATTTGAAATTTAAATATATTTTACATTTATAAATCCTTATTATTATTATTATTATTTATTTATAGATTACAAAATATATATTTTAAACGTTTAACTGTTGTTTGTAAAGTTTATACAAGGGTATTATAACTTGTTCTTTGGTAAAAAACTAAAAATATGAGAAGCGGGTTTCGATCACATTTTCAGTTTTCCATCGAACTACCTATTTATGTAAACAAAATTCAAAAATGAATTTTCTATTATTAGTTATAAATTAAAAGAGTGTTATTTAATTATCAAAATCATTAATTGAATATTTTAAATAAACTAAATATTCACAAATCAAAGTGATAAAATTCCGAGTCATTACATTGAGTTTTAAATGTTTTGAATTAAAAATCCAATTTTTAAAGAAATAAATCTCTAGGGTAGAAAGTCCTTAAAAGAGGAAAAGTTGGTAAGAAAAAGAATTCATGGCTGCTTTTGGGAACTAAGCAATTTTTTGAAATTGACAAAATGAGTTTCTAAGTTTATATTTTAAATAAAATGTTTTGGATAAGGTACTTTATAATTCTAAAATTTTAGATTTAAGAATGGTGAGGACTAAACCAATTTTTTTTTATGGAGCAGATAGAGATCACTATCTAGGTATCTAAGGTAAGTGAGTGTAAAGGCCGCAGAAGCCCGCAAATTTTTTTTCATCAATTTTAAACTGAAAGTCACGGGTTCCTTTTCCTACTTTTTCCCAGGCAGACGAAATAGGTTTTCCTCCTCTTCAACCATGCCTTTCCCCTTCTTCTTTTCCAGACCCAATAAATTAGGTTTTCCTCCTCCTCGGTCGTGTCTTTCCCCTTCTTCCTTTTTCCAAAACCAATTGATAACATCCCCGTGAATTTAATGCTTATCAGCTCTACCCCCCCTCGTAGTCCACGCTTCCTGCCAACGTCGCCTGCCAAATTGCGGGTGGTTGGAATCGGTACATCAAAGGGGCGTCTTAAAGGTTGCTAGCCCTTCTCCCAATGTAAGCACCTGCGGTTCTTATTCTTGGCATCCGATTGTAAATTAGTTAGGTTCCTTTGTTGGTGATTCTCTATGGTTAGGGTTGTCAAATTCTTATATCAGAAACCAATTATGAATGCTTAGGTTGCTATTTGGTAAAGACGGCTTATAATAATTCGATTCTTAGGTTAGACTTTTGGCTAGGGTATGAACATGAAAATTGTATGACTTAGAATTTTTTTACTATTCTGGGGCTCAAGTTTCATAAATTTTATTTTGGGATCTTTGTTTTTTCTATGAATTATAATTCCCCTTTTAGCATGTTGATCTAACGAAAGTTTCACAAATTATATGTTTGGGTGCTTTGTTATTCTACCTTTTTGGCTGATGAAGATATTATTATGAACATTGTGCCACATTTGATAAGTACATAATATGTGATGCTAATGACTCAAATTCACCGGATGAAGAAGGTCAATTGTGTAACCCCACATATACGTGCTCACTTTTTATTTTAATATGTTTTAACAAGTGAAGCTTTATTTCATGCTTTACACTTCAGTATAACAAATGTGTATGGTGATCATTTAGGCTATTTTACCTCTTTTTAGTGGTCACATTTGATAACCTACTCGAATAAAGTAGTCATGTTTTTTCGAAGTCCATAGGTTAGTTGTACTTTCCCTAATATTTCGTGAATAAATTTAGTTACTCATATGCTAACTTACATAAATAGTCCTATCTAATTGTGATTCATTGTTAATTACCTTTTATTTTTGCAGATATGAGATATTCATCTATTACTCACCACCAACAAACACTTTGCATTTGGTATTTCCAGTAATCAAGATTACAGGTATATGTATAACTAGGCACATATATTTATCTATATTTGAGTATAACTATGAACAAAAAGTAATATGTATTTGAGTACTTAGTTCGAGCCTGATCATTTGGATTGGTTGATCTTACTTTTGAAAGTAAGTTTACTAAACCATGTTAGTTTAGGTCTTTTTTTCATAGGCAAGACAAAATACCCTATTATCTGACATGATGGCGCTTAGGCATTGTTGAGTTTGCCTGCACCATCTTTAGTCATATCATGTTTAATAAAATAACTGTACACGCATACAATTATACATGAATATGAATGTGAGTTCAATGTAAGTAAATTAAAATATATACATTTTTAGTATGCATATTTTACCGTTCAATATACTAAATTTTGCAAGAGTAAATGGACAGCAAGTGTTATAGATAATTGGAATCTGGCAATGATACCATTTCAGAAGAAAATATGTACTAAAGGTAGAATTCATTATTATAGTGGGTAATACCATCGTTCTTACATACTGAAGTGATATCATGGTAGTTAGTTATAGAAATATTCTTAAAATAAATATGATTATAGCTACTAAAATTGCCAAGTAACAGTAGTGGATATATCCTTAATATGTGAATGATTCTTATGCTAGAAGTAATATATGTTATTTTATTCAAAAAAAATGTTATATGTCCAAATGTAACATACTAATCCTGATCATTGATATGTGATAATAAATAACATGTGCTATTTTTGTGTTAGCGACCAAAAGAATCTCGCCTTTTATGATCAAATAATTAGTTTTCAAGGAGTTACTTGTGACTTATAAACCATTTTTTAGCCATATAAAGTTTACTCATCCTATTTCTTAGAGATACATTATAGAATGTAACTGATTGCAAAGATAAGTAATTCTCAATCTGTTAGGAATAGAATACATCGATGCATAAGTAACATGCCAAAAATAATTGCAATTTTTTCGCATGCGAAGTACATAAAATGAATCAAAAGTTTAGAACAATATTGTAAGAGAGAGAACTATATTGATTGGAACTTCAAAATATGTTTGCCATATAATAATATTAATTAAATGCTCTAACTAATTATCACTTCACAGAAAACATTATGACAAGACAAACAAAGATAATGGCAAAGAATGTTACTAAAATCTTAGTACTAACACTAATCGGCTCTTATCTACTCTATTATATATAAAGTTCAATCTTTGACCATTCATCTCCTTTTCCCTTAATTTTCGTCATCTTAAATCCTGCCTTCTCCGCATTTCTAGCTACCATTTTCCAATTTCCCCCCTCTATAATTCCCTTTTCAACATGAACATTCTCAAATTAAAATATATAATTAATACTGCTAGAATCAAAGCGTCTAATTGCTCCTTATCCAGTTCATACTTCATCATATGTTCGATTCAGTTTTCCATCAATTTATCCACGCAGATTATCTGTCATTTCCTTTTACATCATCTTATAAAGA
This sequence comes from Allium fistulosum, assembly GCA_030737815.1. Taxonomy (NCBI): domain Eukaryota; kingdom Viridiplantae; phylum Streptophyta; class Magnoliopsida; order Asparagales; family Amaryllidaceae; genus Allium; species Allium fistulosum. The sequence continues at coordinate 458,481,309 of CM060901.1, forward strand.
TGGTACTTTGATGTTGAAGACATTGTACTTTTATCCTTTATCTCATTCACATTTTCATCTGTAAATTACTCCATAATTGCAATCAGCATATGCTAATTATCGAATACATCAATTTGTTCTATTATATGCCCATAATCGAAATATTTGTTTGCTTTCTATAGCAGCTGAAGCAGAAAATGGGCCTTGAAATGCTTTCAATTAGATGTCAGAATGGCAGATTGATAGAAAGTGGCAATTCTGGATGTGCTCATATAAGATGAATCTCAATTCTTACGGCCCAATAGGTTTAGTTTAGAAGTTTATATTTTTATTTTATGGATTTAATAATTACTGATGTTGGTTGATAATAGCTGTGCAACAAACGAAAATTTCACATGAGTTCATCATAGGTTGTAAATTTAGTAACATGTATTGCCAGCTACTGATGTTTTCATATCGAATTATTTGTGATATAGCTTATTCCTTGATGCCTATTTTTTTATGTCAATTCAAAATGTTAATTTTTTTCCCATGCAAAATTGATGTTTTTTCATTAGCATATTCATTAGTTAACTCTAATTCATTTAGAAACCAAAAGCAAACATTTATTCCATGATATCTGCTTATCTGCTAAACTATCAATAGGTCTTTTAAAAAGCTATCAATATAAGGTTTGGTGTTCGGACAAGTAATTCAACGGTATGCCTCTGTTCAGTTGAATAAAGGAAAACACTGGCTTTTCTCTTTGCATGTGATGCTTTAAATGTCGGAAAAAATTCTGTATAAGATGCCAACAGTTTTTGTTTTGATACTTCTGTTTAGTTATACTTTATTTGAGTATTTTATAAACTAAACCTTTAATAATCCAAGTGTGGGGTCAAGTACACCACATCTATTTTACCTCAGATTTTGGTCAATGGTATACCGTCAACCATCAACCATTGTATAAAAGGTTCGTCATACACTATCAGTTGCAGTATAATTTTATTTTATCTAAAATTCAATGAGCAACGTACCGACGATGGAAACTGCATAAAATGGGATCCGTATGTGCATTTAGCACCACTGTTAAGTATAATGGAAGCTTCAATTGTTCAATGGATTATTATAAATATACTAAACATAGGTTCATTCAAATTTATGTATTTGCATACCAAATCTCAACTTATAGCTCATACCTTGGATTATATACTTTGGGCAGCAGAGATTAGCTAAGGAATTTGTTCACTTTGCCGAGTAGCTGTCGTCTAACATTTCTTCGGTAGGCTATTCTCTAACGAATATTACTTACTGCATGCAATTCAACCTTTACTAAAATGCATTTTTCCATGTTAGTGGAAACTTCTACTCATATTAGTTTCATGTATTTACATATAATACTGTATATGGAGGTGCATGCTTGCATTTTTTTTCCTTAAGTGATGCTTTATTCAAAAATATGCTTTTGTAAAATCAAACAACACACATTAATGCCAAACAATTTTTTTTCCAATAATACTTATTATGCAATCCACATTTGAGTACTTTAGTTTTTGTTGCTCTAAGATTTAACTTCTTTATACATTTTAATAATGAAATAATCACAAAAAAAGTCATGGTCTAGATTGTGTATTATGCTTGATATGATTTTTGCTTTATGTTAGAAAATTTATAGCATTATTGCATAAAAGTATAATAGGTAATAATGATCCAGAAATTTCATTTTGTAATCAGGGCTTTTTTTATCACCGTTATAAACTCATGGAACCTATTATGACTTGTTGGATGCTTATCCTTAACGAAAAGGATGTTACTTCCACTCATTAACACATTTCAGTTGCGGGATTCTTACTATAAAAGTTTGAAGATATGGACCGCTCTTTATCATTGCTTAAACATCTTTCACAACAATTTTTTAGCAAACAAGCTTGCTAGAGTATGTACTAAAAGATATATCCATCTCATATCATCAATAACCTTCTTTGATGTGTATATAGATCAAAGTATATATTGATAAAAATTCGTAATCATTTTACTCAGGTTTGTCAAAAGGAACCAATCTTCAGCTTCCCCTCATCCATATCTTTGGGATCTGACTGCACTTTAATTATTATATTAGAGTGGCATGAGTATGGGTTTCCATCAATATGAGTACTAATGAATCTTTGGTTTGAATACGGAACTCTTTGACTGTGAGGTCAAGTAGATTTCAGGGACCTACCTAAGTGTTATATCATTATTTTAATATCAAATCTTGATATTTCTGTAAATCATGCATCCGATGCCATTATTTTGCAGTAGTTTGAAGGTTTACATCAACAAAAATATATGTTAAGCAGCTATAATAACCAGTCTATATACTGATTTTATTTGCAATGCTTTTATAATTGTTCCACGTTTTGCTACATAATACTTGCATCTTTTTACTTCAAGAAAATAACTTGGTTAATGACAATGAGGACCAAACCAGATACAGTCATGGTAGAGTTTAAATAAGCTAAATCGAAATTGGTTTCTAAGGTTATCATCATTTTTGTCAGTGTGACATTTATTTCAGTATATCTGCAATGCTAAATAATGTTGTCGGGTGCTGTTTTGGAGTGCACATGTTTCCCAATTTTATGGCCAGATCTCTTTCATCAGTTCAAACTAGATTGAAATTTTTATTTGCATAGTCAAATTTATGCAAACTCTACCACATGGTGTGCCAAAAGGTGATGAAATGAGGTAGCATATCAAATTATGGTTTCTATACAAAAAATGCTACTTCTACTAGATTAATTGATGCTTACAATGCAAGGTCATCTTAAATTTTTGTAGTTACCACAAAACTATGTTGTTCGACTAGAAAAGGAAACTATAATTACCATCATTTATTTCTATGTTCTCAATAGTCTTCTAAATAAATCAAAACAAGCATAAGATCAAAATCAAAACAACAATCGTCCAATTCTTTCACAAAAAAGTCCCAGGTTTACGAATCCTTAAAATAATATAAACAAGATAAAAGGTTGTATTTTGGTTATAAAGTTATAAGAAAAACAAAAGGCTAATTTAATTTTTGAAAAGATAAAAGGTTGTATTTATTTATTTATTATTATCTTTTTTGAAATTATGATGGATTTTCCTAAAACCGGAGTACTAAACAACCTTATGCTAATTTAATTTGAATAAAAGGTTGTCTACTTCATTTTTTGTTATAGGGTATTGAGAAGGCAATGAACTTAGGAGAATGCAGAGAAAGATGCATAAAATGTTATAGGAGAATTTAATGAAGTTTGAATGTTGTTTTTTCCTTTTAATTTATACCTTCATACTTTAATATTCTGAAATTTAATACGTTCATGTTATGTTTTTGTATCCTTTTATAGTGATGATTAGATTTTTATTCCTTATTAATTAAAAAATAGGTTATAAAGTTATAAGAAAAACAAAAGGCTAAATAATTATTTATCACCAATTAGATATAGTAGCATCACTTGCTCCGTCGCCTTTTTCTCGAAGATCTTGAACGGTCAAGAGATGCTCTAACTTACCCGACGTTATTCCGACGATCAAAGAATAGGGAGACCTAAAGTCTGCTTGCTTTTTTTTCTGAATGAATTGTCCAAAGCAGAATTGGTATGCACCACCTCCCGCTCACTTCGCTCGAAGTATACTGGATTGGTTTCATAAGATATTTTTTCTGTTGTAATATGTTTGATAGTTTTTACTTTGCAAGTGTTTGAGTTTGATTTTTTACTTCTGCTACTTATATTCAGACTAATTTATAGTATATTTCTTAATTTACAATGGTCTACATGTACTATGCATTTCATTTTTATATTTTTTTACAGTGCATGCAAAAACTTGAATTGAGCCTAAATTTGTTTTATAAATTATGGTCCCTTATATCAGTGGTTGGTCTCAAAACATTGAAGGCAAATGTGTGTGTTTGCATAGTCTTATACATGTATTATGCATCTCTTTTATTTTGTTCTTTTATATGGTGTGTGAATGAGTAGTTGTGCAAACGTACACAATCATATACAAATGTTTTGATGAATAATTAATCTTGAACATTTATTATATTAAAATATTTGAGGTATCTGCCCCGGATAATGTTCTTATTCAAGTTATTTTCTAAGATAATGTTTACATAATTACAAAGAATCAACTGCAATCAGTATGCGTAGCATGAGTTCGCACTAGTATGAATAAATAGAAATAGTATGTACAACCTGATCTAGAAATTTGAAACTAATCTTAAATATTTAATTGTAAAATGTTGGTAAAATTGTGAAGATATTGAAGATTTATAATTGGGTTGTAAGTTAGGTTACCCCGATTGATTGGGAATGTAAATTTTATGTTTTAATTTATTTGGAGCGTTTTCCCTGTAACTTTCATAAATTTTCCATTTACAAAATACGTATAAAAGTGTGACATTTGAATTAATAAGGAATATAACAAAAATTAAAAGAGGTGTGTAAGGTATAGGTATTCTTTTCCGTAGTTTACATTGTCTATTTTGTTAAAAGGAGTGAAATAATTCCTTGTAATTTCAAACGAAGCCAAGATTTCACTTTGGTTAACTTATGGAAAATTTTAACGGTAATCCTCTTTAGAAGGATAATTTTGATAAATTAAAATATGAAAATGAATGTTCTAGTTTTTAATGATTAGAAATAAGAAATATACACACACACATATAACTGTGCTTAACGTATAAAAATAGAAAATTATAAATAGTATAATTTATGAATATATATGTATTAGTTGGTAATTAATGGATTAGGATTTATGGACATTAATTACAACCTTAACGAGCAATAAATTTGTAATTAATGAAAGGAAATAAATGGGGACTGACTAAGGAATTTAATATGTCATTTATGGAGGAATTGAATCTATATAACATAGGGATTTTGAAACTGGTAAAAAAAGGGATTAAATGACGATTTATTAGTGATGGTCCAATTTTAAAGTAATGATCAATTATTAAGGGTATATTAACTAAAGTAATGAGCGGACCATATTTATTAGAAACCAAGAAGGAAAATTAAGGAAGATGGAGAATTAAGAAGAATTACATATTAGAATGTTCATCTTAATTTAGTAAGAAATATTAGGGCCTTGACATCATTAACACCAGTTGATGATAAATGGCAACTTCAAGCAAAATTTTCTTTTGTAGTTTTTGGGACTGTTATCGCTTGTTGTCTCCCTTATGTTATGGGAAAAAGCATGTGGTAGGGTATAAGATATGTTCCTGTTTTATCATTAGGTTGATTTTATGGATGAGATTAGACCGTTAGATAAATATATATGGAGGAACAACGTAAATAAGAAAATTTCATAAGGACACTTAACCAGCGCTCTATAGGTAAGACTAGAAGTTAATAATGAAATTAGATTAGTAACTAGGAATAAAGAATTCATTAATCTAAAAAAAGTAGAATTAATTAGGTAGCAAATGAAGGCCGCACAATATTGCTAGAAATCTTGTGCAGGCAAGCAAAGAAAAGAGATATAATTTAAAATAGGGGACATGGTGTTTATCAAAGTTTCCCCTCTTAGAAAGGTCGTGAAATTGGGAAGTTGGCATAATTTTTTTGGGCTTTTCCAATTTGGGAAAGAATAGGAAGACTTGCTTACTGCATAGAGCTACCTGATAATTGACAGGAGTCCATGATGTTTTTCACATTTCGCACTTGAGAAATGTCTTTATAGCACACCACTATGATAGAGCCTGATCAATTGAAGGACACTGAGATGGAGCTAATAACATCATGTGGTACCACAGGCAGTGTGGAGCACAGAACTGGGAAACTTCGCAACAAAGAAATTAGGCTGGATTGGGTACAATGTGGGAAAACTTAGTGGAAAGCATGAGGACTTCTCATCCTAAATTTTCACTGGCGATCTTTTCTCTCTAAAATTGGGTTCTGGTTGCATCGTGATTGCTAGATTGGATTGTAGAAGATGGTTGCTACATTTTTACTATCACTTTTTCACCCATATAAAACACTTCTTGCAAGGTTAGGATGTTGCGTACATGCTTATATGTCACGACACTTGCATTCGTGTTTATATTGAGCTCACTTATAGTATGTCTGCACACATAATCACTTTGGTTGAGTAGATGGTTGTGTAGATAACTTGGTTGTCTAACATATATGTTCATTACGCGTTACGATGTCCGCCCCTTGGAAAGATTTCGAGGACGAAATCCTTGTAAGGAGGGAGAATGTAACACTTCGTAAAAATTAATAAGAAATAAATAAATTAGATAAATTGATTAAATAAGATAAGGCCAAAAATGAAAATTTTGCAAAAGTCGTAATTTGACCATGGAAATTATGCCATTGCGTTCGTGGTGATTTTCTGATCAATTTCGATATATAATATGTTGAAAACGAAGCTCGGACATAAAAGTTATGAACGTTTGAAATTTCCAAATTCAAAATTGTAACGACCCGTATTTTTACGGATCGACAAGTTCGTCAAAATCTGGAATTTTTGCATTTTAAAGTCATTTCAGATTTTAGGCAAATTTTGCCTAAATCCTAAGTCGTTCACGACTTAGCATGAGTCGTGAGTCGTATACGACTTAGGAGAGGAGTTCTGGGCGAGTTAAGGACTCAAGGAGATAAGTCGTAGCTGGGCTAGGTTAGTAGGTTGAAGTTTACTCGGCAAGTGTTGAGTCGTAGGTTGTAAGTCGTTGCCGAGTTAAGGGATAACAACCTAAGGAAGTGACCGACTTATAGTTTTAACCGACTTAAGGATAGTGGTGAGTTAAGTGTTAAGTCGGCTGACGAGTCAAGATAGTGGTCGACTTAAGACCTGGACGACTTAGTAGTTAGTATGTCTGACCAGTTATTTGTTAAGTCGTTGCCGAGTTAAGGAAGTGGGGTTGACCGACTTAAGAGTTGGGTCGGCAACGACCTAAGGACATGTTGTGAGCGACCTAAGTGTTTGGGTGTTAAGTGTTAGGTCGGCAGGGTAATTGAGTCGGTAGGTAGTTGAGTCGGCAACGTGTGTTGAGTTGTGAGTCGGCAGTACGTCTCTTGTGTTAAGTCGTAACCCAGTTACGAGTTAAGTCGTAGTTGTATTCCTTCGTATGTCTTAAGTCGGCAAGGCACTTATGTCGGCAACGACCTAAGTTAAGTCGCGCCTATGTGTTAAGTCGCAGTTGCGCTTTGTTGTTGAGTCGTCAACCGACTTAGGACTTGGGTTTTGCGGCAGTATGATAAGTCTGCTTCGTTGAGTCGGTCATTTGGTTAAGTCGTAGGTCGGCGAGGCAGTTAAGTCGTTAGGTCGTATAGGCTGGTTAACTCGGCAGGCAGATGAGTTTTTAGGTCGGCAAGGCACTAGGTCGGCAAGGCATTAGGCCGGCATGGTGTTAAGTCGGCACCGACTTAAGAAGATAGCCGAGTTACGACTTAAGGCCAGTTTTCAGCTATAAATAGGAGGGGTTGTTCTCACTTTTTGGGATCCGGATTTTGAAGCGACGAAGTGCTGCCATTTTGAGAGCTCGACTTCTACACTTCTTCACTTCTTTTCTCCACTCTAATCTAGTGCTTCCATCCATCCAAATCGAAGATCGAGATTGAAGATTCAAAAGCTTGGATTGAAGATCTTCATCTTTTCAAGAGAGATTTCTTCATTTGAAGCGGATTTGTGATAGATCTAGCTTCATCCTTCGCTGTCCAGATCTGAAGTGTGTTGATTTGAGGTTGTTTAGGTGATTTGGTGAGTGGTGATTATCTCTCACACGGATCCAAAGGAGTATATCGGATTGTTGGCTCGTTTTGGTGTTAAAATAGAGATTTCCATGCATTTTCTTCATCCTATGTGTAGATCCATATAGATCCATTGTTCATGATGATGTTGCATCCACTTTATCATATGTTAACCTATGCAAGTTCATTCATCAAGTTTGTAGAGATATAATACATGTTTTCATGCTTATTGGACTTTCAACTCTTTAATTACGAAAATGCCATTATTGTTATAATTGTCTACTTAGATCATATTTGAATGCTTGATTGCTTGGATTGATGTTTGATTTGATTGCTTGTTATGAACTAGATGATTGATGATTAGATTTAGATCGAAGATGATTCAAAAGCTAAGGGAAAGGCTCTTGAAATGGAAAAGCTGCTCGTGGCATATGTAGCGGGATGATGAAGCTCTTATGCATAGATTTGATGATGTGGTGATGAGATGAGGCTTTGCGAGGATGTAATGAAGCGAGGCAATCATGTGATGAAGACTTGGTCTAATCTAGACGGGATCATTCCAAGCATGTTGATAACTCGGTGATATGATTCGAGTTGAGGATAATGAATGGATTCGAGAATAGTCATCGAGGAGGATGACTAGGAGGCTTGGATAGCATCGTTGTTGAAGGTTCTAGCATGCTCTAAGCAAGAGTACGTTTGGGCAGATTCGATAGTCCCAACGGCCAACTGTTGATGGTCGAGTACTCTGGGCAGATTCGATAGTCCTAGGCACGGGCTGCGACGACGTGCGGGAGTTATGTCTAGAACCGGGGTTTCCATTAGCCCTTGACGGACGGCTGAAAGAATGTGCCGGTCATTCAATTAACGGTGATATCGAAGCAATGATAACAGTGATAGCCAGAGTCATGGATGTTTGGTTGTATCGTCATTCGGACTCAAGAGCGGTATTTTCTGGGTGCTTATCTGATTTAGGCCTTGGTACTTGGAAAAACATCGCCCTTGACTCGAGTGATAGTAGCTTTACTTTAAATTGTATGCTCTGCTATGTTTGCTTCTGCTTAGTGTGTGTCTGGGGGCTATCACTGTAGAATGAGGTTGGAGTGGGAGGGTTGTATTCCTATTCCTTTTCCTTTATGCTCTTTTGGTATGTTGTTAGTTAATTTACTGCTCACTAAGACTGTTGTCTGACTCAAGGCTTTATGTTTTAATTCTTATTGCCTTGGGCTGTTCGTCCATTTTGGGACGGGCAGACTAGGTAGCAGGTGACAGGTGCTGTTCTCTTCTCACGATGCTGATATCGAAGACGAGCTAGAGGGTTGCATATTATCTTCTTATTATATGTACTGGATATTCCGCTGTTTTGTATTCTCTGAGAGATATGTAGTGAGGCTGGATGTATTGACTATATGGATGCTTGTATTCAACTATTATGGAGTTTTATATGATGTCATTTTGTTCTGTAAAGCTTCACTATACATATGTTCTATTGTATTTTGTCCATGCGCTGTGAGTAATACGATAGATTCTTTTGTTTTAAATCTTACCTTGACAATCGTCCATGGTCGCCTGGCACACTTTACAGCGCACTATCTCTAGATTCGGTGCAGGGGTCATGGGCGGTCGTCACATTTGGTATCAGAGCATTGGTTAATCGGTTTTACCCAACGCTCGCTGAAGTAACTACGTATGAGAGACGTAATTGTATTTTGATGGATGATTACTATATATAATATAGTAGCTTAGTAGAGTTTGAGTCCTTTATGCAGTTGTTTCTCTAGATGTTCTAATCATTCCTTTTTATAGATATTGAGAATGAGTCGAAGAGGGAGACCAGCTGCTAGGGGAGGTCGTGCTACTGAAGAGACTGCTGATTATGCAGCCATGTTCGAAGCTATGATGACTTCGATCATGAGAAGGATACCAGTTCCGGGGGCGGCAGTTGATGTTGGAGTTCAAGTCCAAACTCCGAAACCAGTGGATTTTGCTAAGCTGTGCAAGGATTATACTGCTCTTGGAGGAAAGGTTTTCTTGGGAACAGAATCTACCATTGAGGTCCAGAGGTGGATAGATGCTTGTAGAAGGATCTTTGGTGATTTGGGAATTGATGATGCAACTAAGAGGAAGTTGGCATCAAGGCAGCTTCAAGGGAGAGCTTCTGATTGGTGGAACTCTATTACCATCAATACTGCGGAGGAAGAGATTACTTGGGAACAATTCCAAGCTAGATTTGAAGCTAAGTTCATTTCTACAGCTCAGAAGTCTGTTCTGTTCAAGAAGTTTGTGGAGCTCAAGCAGGGAGGGAGATCTGTTCTTGAGTATGTTTCTGAGTTTGAAGCTTTGTCCAAGTATGCTCGGTCATATATTGAGTCTGCTTACCAGAAGAATGAGAAGTTCGTGACTGGTTTGGATAGTTATCTTGGGAGACAGTTGGTGGATCATTTGGACGATTCATTTGAGAAGCTTGTAGAGAAAGCTCTTAGGCATGAGAGTCTGTTTCCTAAGGAAGGATCTGTTGTTGCTGTGACCAAGGGAGAATCTAAACCACAGCAGGGTGGAAACCAGAAGAGGAAGCAGCAGCAGCAGAAGGGTAAGGATGGCCAGAAGAAGCCGAAAGGCGAGGTGACTTGCTACAATTGTCAGCAGAAGGGCCATTTCTCCAAGGATTGTAAGAATCCGAAGGCACCGATGAAGTGTCACAACTGTGACAAGCCAGGACATTTCAGGAAGAATTGCCCAGAACCAAGGAAGGACAGGCAGATTGTGCAAGCCTATGCTTTGGGGGTTGTTCCGTCGTCTTCGAAAGCTCCTACTGCTGAAGAAAAGGGAAAGAGTGTGGTTGTTCAAGGTACTCTTTTCCTATGTGGTGTTCCAGTTAGAGTTCTGTTTGATACTGGAGCGTCGCATTCGTTTGTTTGTAATGAACTCGTTGGCCGGTTAGGTTTGACACCGGGTATTGTTGATAGGCCATTGGTCGTGACTAATCCAGTTGGGGGTTCGTCTTGTTTGTGTATGTTATGCCGTGGTCTGGTTGTGTCGAGTCATGGTTGCTCTTTTGTTTGTGATTGCTTTGTTCTGAACTTTGCGGGGTTCGGAATTATTTTGGGTATGGACTGGCTTAGGAAGTATGCGGCTAAGGTTGATTGCGAAAGGTTGGAAGTGACAGTCGAGAATGTGGAAGGGCGAAAGATTGTGATACGATGTAAGCATGAAGAAGGCGTCTTCATGAGCTTCATGTATTCGCTAGTTGTTCCACGGGATGGACTGTCATCAGTGCCGATCGCTAATGGATTCGAGGATGTCTTTGACGAAGTCAAAGGGTTGCCGCCGCATAGAGAGATCGAGTTTCGAATAGATCTAGTTGAAGGAGCCAGACCTGTTGTGATGCCTCTTAGGCGGATGGCGCCTAGGGAACAGCAGGAGTTGAGGGTGCAAGTTGATGACCTTTTACAGAAAGGATTCATTCGGCGTAGTGTGTCCGAATGGGGTGCACCAGTTGTGTTTGCAACCAAGGCAGATGGGTCGTTGAGATTGTGCGTCGATTATCGTGAGCTGAATAAGGTGACTAAGAAGAACAAGTATCCATTGCCGAGAATAGATGACTTGTTTGATCAGCTTCACGAAGCCAAGGTGTTTTCTCAGATGGATTTGGCAACGGGATTTCACCAGTTGAGAGTGGCTAAGGATAGTGTGTCGAAGACTGCTTTTAGGACACCATCCGGTTTCTTTGAGTGGCTGGTAATGCCGTTTGGATTGACTAACGCGCCAGCATATTTTGTGGATCTTATGAATAGAGTGTTCAGAGATCAGTTGAACAAGTTCGTACTTGTGTTCGTGGATGATATTCTGATTTATTCCAGAACGGAGGAAGAGCACAAGACGCACTTGCGTATTGTTTTGGAGATCTTACGGAAACATCAGCTGAAGGCTAAGTTTTCGAAGTGTCACTTCTGGAAGAGTGAAGTGAGGTTCTTAGGCCATGTGATTTCTGGAAATGGAATAGCGGTTGATCCCGCTAAGGTGGCAGCAATCCAGGATTGGGTTAGACCTAAGAATGCATCTGATGTGAGAAGTTTTCTTGGATTAGCAGGATATTATCGACGGTTTATCAAAGACTTCTCCAAGATAGCTGCACCGTTAACAGGATTGACGAAGAAGAACCAAGTGTTCAGTTGGGATGCTAAGTGTGAGCAAGCTTTCGGAATCCTGAAAGAGAGACTGACAAGTGCTCCTGTTTTGACTATTCCTAGTGGGAATGATGAGATGGTGGTTTACACCGACGCATGTGGTACTGGACTTGGAGCAGTGCTGATGCAGAAGAATAAAGTTGTTGCGTATGCCAGTCGACAACTGAAGCCGCATGAAAGGAATTACCCAACTCATGATTTGGAGTTAGCGGCGATTGTATTTGCTCTGAAGATGTGGAGACATTACCTGTTGGGAGTTCGATTCGAGTTGTTTACGGATCACAAGTCGTTGAAGTATCTTTTCTCCCAGAAGGATTTGAATCTTCGGCAGCAACGTTGGCTAGAGTTTTTAGCATCATATGATTTTGGTATAGCTTATACTCCGGGAAAAGGTAACGCAGTGGCTGATGCGTTAAGTCGAAGACATGCAGGATTGGGAGCCATGTTTTCTGAATGGAAGAGTCTCGAATACTTAGCTGGATTCGACTTCAGGCCTAGATGCGAATTGGAACCTGAAATGTTGGCAAACTTATCGATAAGACCGACTCTTGTGGAAAGGATTGGCGAGAGTCAAAAGCGAGATGATAAGCTTGTCAAGATTATCCGTGAATTGGAATCTGGATTGGAGCCAGAAAAGGATAAAGGATTCGAGGTCGATAGAGAAGGTTGGCTTCGAAAGCAAGGACGACTAGTGGTTCCCGATATAGATGAATTGAGGAGTGAAGTTCTGAAGGAAAGTCATCACTCGAAGTTGACAATTCATCCAGGTGGAAATAAGATGTATCGGGATATGAAGAGAACCTACTACTGGGAAGGCATGAAGAAAGATGTTGGAGATTTCATTTCCAAGTGTATGAACTGTCAGTTGGTAAAGGCTGAACAGAAGAAGCCAAGTGGATTGCTTCAGCCCTTAGAAGTTCCTACATGGAAGTGGGAACAAGTGTCGATGGATTTTATTGATGGATTGCCTAGAACCAGAACAGGAAATGAAGGGATTTGGGTCATTGTGGATCGTCTGACTAAGAGTGCACGATTCATTCCTGTTCGATCGACTAGGACTGCATCAAAGTTGGCTGAGTTGTATGTGAAGTGGATAGTTCGATTCCATGGTATTCCGAAGAGTATAGTGAGCGATCGAGATCCATTGTTCACTAGTGGATTTTGGAAGAGCTTCCAGGAAGTTTTGGGAACCGAGTTGTGTTTGAGTACAGCTTATCACCCTCAGACAGATGGTCAGACCGAGAGAGTCAACCGAGTTTTGGAAGATCTTCTTAGAGCATGTGTTTTGGACTTCGGAGGATCATGGGAAGATCACCTTCATTTGGTGGAGTTTGCGTACAACAACAGTTACCAGTCAAGCATTGGTATGGCACCGTATGAGGCATTGTATGGAAGACCGTGTAACTCTCCGACATGTTGGTTGGAAACTGGAGAAAAGCTGATGCTTGGGCCAGAGATGATTCGACAGACTTCAGATTGCATAGAGATCATTCGGCAACGAATGAAGGCAGCCCAAGACCGTCAGAAGAGTTATGCTGATAAGCGTCGAAAGGATTTGGAGTTTGACGTAGGAGATATGGTTTTTGTGAAGATTTCTCCACTGAAGAATGTTATTCGATTCGGAAAGAAAGGAAAATTGACTCCGAGATTTGTCGGACCATTCCCGATTATCGAGCGAATTGGAAGGCTCGCTTACAGATTGGAGTTACCGGAGAAGATGTCGGGTGTGCACAATGTTTTTCATGTATCGTATCTACGGAAGTATGTGCACGACTCGAGAACAGTGGTTTCTGCTGATAGCTGTGAAGACTTAGAAGTTGATCCAGTTGATAGAAGACCTCGTAAGCCGCTTCGTGTTGTTGAAACCGACACGAAACAGCTTAGGAGGAAGGTAGTTAAGTTGCTCAAGATACAATGGAGTGATGATGATAACGACTGTACGTGGGAAGTGGAAGAGAGGATGAAAGCAGCTCATCCTGAACTCTTCGAGGTATGGCCCTAAGGTGTCGTGTCATCTCGCGATATTGTAACTTGTTCTAATTTTAGAATTTCTGTACGCTAAGTTAGAATTGGATGCATGGTTTGTTGATTGCTATGGATGGTAGGCGTACAGAATAGTTTTTGATTGCTTGGAATTTCGGGGGCGAAATTCCTAAGGGGGAGAGAATGTAACGACCCGTATTTTTACGGATCGACAAGTTCGTCAAAATCTGGAATTTTTGCATTTTAAAGTCATTTCAGATTTTAGGCAAATTTTGCCTAAATCCTAAGTCGTTCACGACTTAGCATGAGTCGTGAGTCGTATACGACTTAGGAGAGGAGTTCTGGGCGAGTTAAGGACTCAAGGAGATAAGTCGTAGCTGGGCTAGGTTAGTAGGTTGAAGTTTACTCGGCAAGTGTTGAGTCGTAGGTTGTAAGTCGTTGCCGAGTTAAGGGATAACAACCTAAGGAAGTGACCGACTTATAGTTTTAACCGACTTAAGGATAGTGGTGAGTTAAGTGTTAAGTCGGCTGACGAGTCAAGATAGTGGTCGACTTAAGACCTGGACGACTTAGTAGTTAGTATGTCTGACCAGTTATTTGTTAAGTCGTTGCCGAGTTAAGGAAGTGGGGTTGACCGACTTAAGAGTTGGGTCGGCAACGACCTAAGGACATGTTGTGAGCGACCTAAGTGTTTGGGTGTTAAGTGTTAGGTCGGCAGGGTAATTGAGTCGGTAGGTAGTTGAGTCGGCAACGTGTGTTGAGTTGTGAGTCGGCAGTACGTCTCTTGTGTTAAGTCGTAACCCAGTTACGAGTTAAGTCGTAGTTGTATTCCTTCGTATGTCTTAAGTCGGCAAGGCACTTATGTCGGCAACGACCTAAGTTAAGTCGCGCCTATGTGTTAAGTCGCAGTTGCGCTTTGTTGTTGAGTCGTCAACCGACTTAGGACTTGGGTTTTGCGGCAGTATGATAAGTCTGCTTCGTTGAGTCGGTCATTTGGTTAAGTCGTAGGTCGGCGAGGCAGTTAAGTCGTTAGGTCGTATAGGCTGGTTAACTCGGCAGGCAGATGAGTTTTTAGGTCGGCAAGGCACTAGGTCGGCAAGGCATTAGGCCGGCATGGTGTTAAGTCGGCACCGACTTAAGAAGATAGCCGAGTTACGACTTAAGGCCAGTTTTCAGCTATAAATAGGAGGGGTTGTTCTCACTTTTTGGGATCCGGATTTTGAAGCGACGAAGTGCTGCCATTTTGAGAGCTCGACTTCTACACTTCTTCACTTCTTTTCTCCACTCTAATCTAGTGCTTCCATCCATCCAAATCGAAGATCGAGATTGAAGATTCAAAAGCTTGGATTGAAGATCTTCATCTTTTCAAGAGAGATTTCTTCATTTGAAGCGGATTTGTGATAGATCTAGCTTCATCCTTCGCTGTCCAGATCTGAAGTGTGTTGATTTGAGGTTGTTTAGGTGATTTGGTGAGTGGTGATTATCTCTCACACGGATCCAAAGGAGTATATCGGATTGTTGGCTCGTTTTGGTGTTAAAATAGAGATTTCCATGCATTTTCTTCATCCTATGTGTAGATCCATATAGATCCATTGTTCATGATGATGTTGCATCCACTTTATCATATGTTAACCTATGCAAGTTCATTCATCAAGTTTGTAGAGATATAATACATGTTTTCATGCTTATTGGACTTTCAACTCTTTAATTACGAAAATGCCATTATTGTTATAATTGTCTACTTAGATCATATTTGAATGCTTGATTGCTTGGATTGATGTTTGATTTGATTGCTTGTTATGAACTAGATGATTGATGATTAGATTTAGATCGAAGATGATTCAAAAGCTAAGGGAAAGGCTCTTGAAATGGAAAAGCTGCTCGTGGCATATGTAGCGGGATGATGAAGCTCTTATGCATAGATTTGATGATGTGGTGATGAGATGAGGCTTTGCGAGGATGTAATGAAGCGAGGCAATCATGTGATGAAGACTTGGTCTAATCTAGACGGGATCATTCCAAGCATGTTGATAACTCGGTGATATGATTCGAGTTGAGGATAATGAATGGATTCGAGAATAGTCATCGAGGAGGATGACTAGGAGGCTTGGATAGCATCGTTGTTGAAGGTTCTAGCATGCTCTAAGCAAGAGTACGTTTGGGCAGATTCGATAGTCCCAACGGCCAACTGTTGATGGTCGAGTACTCTGGGCAGATTCGATAGTCCTAGGCACGGGCTGCGACGACGTGCGGGAGTTATGTCTAGAACCGGGGTTTCCATTAGCCCTTGACGGACGGCTGAAAGAATGTGCCGGTCATTCAATTAACGGTGATATCGAAGCAATGATAACAGTGATAGCCAGAGTCATGGATGTTTGGTTGTATCGTCATTCGGACTCAAGAGCGGTATTTTCTGGGTGCTTATCTGATTTAGGCCTTGGTACTTGGAAAAACATCGCCCTTGACTCGAGTGATAGTAGCTTTACTTTAAATTGTATGCTCTGCTATGTTTGCTTCTGCTTAGTGTGTGTCTGGGGGCTATCACTGTAGAATGAGGTTGGAGTGGGAGGGTTGTATTCCTATTCCTTTTCCTTTATGCTCTTTTGGTATGTTGTTAGTTAATTTACTGCTCACTAAGACTGTTGTCTGACTCAAGGCTTTATGTTTTAATTCTTATTGCCTTGGGCTGTTCGTCCATTTTGGGACGGGCAGACTAGGTAGCAGGTGACAGGTGCTGTTCTCTTCTCACGATGCTGATATCGAAGACGAGCTAGAGGGTTGCATATTATCTTCTTATTATATGTACTGGATATTCCGCTGTTTTGTATTCTCTGAGAGATATGTAGTGAGGCTGGATGTATTGACTATATGGATGCTTGTATTCAACTATTATGGAGTTTTATATGATGTCATTTTGTTCTGTAAAGCTTCACTATACATATGTTCTATTGTATTTTGTCCATGCGCTGTGAGTAATACGATAGATTCTTTTGTTTTAAATCTTACCTTGACAATCGTCCATGGTCGCCTGGCACACTTTACAGCGCACTATCTCTAGATTCGGTGCAGGGGTCATGGGCGGTCGTCACAAAAATAATTTAAATAGAATTCAAATTCAAATAATTAAATAATACTTAAATTTGAAATCTGAAACTTAACAGTAATTAGACTTGGCGATTAAGTAATTGTTAAAATTAACGTTAACATTAACATTAACATTAACATTAACATCTAATTAATGAATAAAATAAAATAAAAAATGGCAACAAATTATTTTTCACAAAATAAGAAGACCGGTCGACTGCTCATCTATTACAGTCAACTGCTAGCGGTCGACGGTGGGTAGCGGCAGTCGAAAAGTGAAGGTTGTGGTGGCTAGGGTTTTTGCAACCGTGACCGTACCTGTAACAACCCATAAATTTTAACAAATATTTTTATTGAATTTATTTGAAACTTTGATTTTTAAAACATTTAAAAATTGAAATTTTGGAATTTTCCAATGTATTTTTGGATTTTGGTTATAATTTATTTTCCAAATATAATAAAATAATGATTTTCTAGAAATTTTACATTTTGGTCAACTTTGGTCAAACTTTAACTTTCAGTTGAAATTTTAAATTTGAATTTTAAATTTCCAATCTTTTTTCCTTTAAGCTGAAATTGATTCTGATATGCGTTCTGCTTTTCGTTTTGTTAAAGTCTGATTTATACTTTTTAAATCTGATAAAATTTAGCGTTTTACACGAAATTATTTTCAGTATTTTATTGTTTATATTTTCTATGTTTATTTCTATTTTATTTTAGTTTGGACATTGATTTTTGTTTGAGTTTGAGCTTGTTTTGTTTTGGGCTTGACAAATGGGCTTGGAAATTCAAGAGACTTAAGTTTCTTGTTCTTTTAAATGAATGGATGCATCTTCCTCTCCTATAGCCGTACAAATCATTTATTTCCCATCTCCTCTTTCTCATTTTCATTTCCTAACAAAATTATTACAGTAAGTTATTCATGGCTTCCTCCTTCTTTCTCTTTTCTTTTTCTCCTTTCTTTTGTTTGCTTTCTCTTGCTATGTTCGGCCACCACTATCATCCCATCCCTAAGCCGACCATCTCCTCCACCACACCATCAACCATGACCGGCCTCCACCATCCCACCACCATCCCCTTGTTGTCGTGACCATGATCCAAGAATCCATCACCATAGCGTACTTGAAACCTTAGCCGAGCACCACTAGATCACCTCTTCCCCTTTTACTTGCCTCGGCCATTAACCACACCACCTCCTTTGCCTTGCCTTGCCGTGACCAATTCCAGTCCATAGCCGCACCATTTCAGATGTGCCTTGACCTGATCCAAGCCTAGCACCATGTGGCGGAACCCAAAGTGACCATAGGTCGAACCCAAAGTGCATGACCCTTCATTTTCCTTTGACCTTCAGCCTTCCAAGTGACTTTTGCTTTGCCAACCCTTCACCTACCTCATAGCCGTACCCTATGCTTGACCATAGCCGAGCTTTGTAGCATTTTAATCCATCCATAGCCATGCATAGTTGCCTCAAAACCAAGGTGGCCGAACCCAATCTCATGTTGGCTAGCCTATTTTGCAAAGTGGCCAAGCCCACTTGTGTTTGTCTAGCCCATTCTCTTTTGTTTTGTTTAAATTCTTTCATGTATTTTGTGTTGAATATTTTCTTATGTATGTGGTATTTTATTTGTTTACAAAATTTGGATTTGGGTGCTACTTCTCCTCGAACTTGATTCGTGCTTTGTTGTGCTTTTTGGAGTTTGATTCTGTGTCTTGAATTGTCATCTCTAGCTTTAGAAGGTGAGTTATCACTCTCGACTTCGTACTTATAAAATTGTGAAACAAAGTCATGTGAATCTGTAGCAGTGATATGCCATGTTGATAGTAGTTTCATATATGCCAGTGATGTGATATTATATGATGTTATAACCTGATTATATACCTGTTTCATCACCTGATATGATATGCTATGTTATGCTATTTATTTTATATTTCTGTTTCTCACACTGCAAGTTCCCTTACTATGGGTTGAAATGATACATATCCGAACAGACTTTAGAATAGGGAAAAGTCGTTATGAGCTGAAATGATAGGCTCGAGCGATTTTTATTTGACTTGGGATTGCGGGTTTGAAATGATCAAACCTGGGATTTATATTTCGGATTGAAATGATATATATCCGTAATCACTTGACCTAGGTTAGAAAATATTATACAGGCCCGTGGTTAATTTTAAATATAAATATTTTCTAAAAATTTTAAGTATTTGGAATTTAAAATATATGAGATTTTAACTTAAATTGGATTTAAATGATTTAAATAAATTTATAGTGATTTTTCTATAAGTTAAAATTGTATAAGTCAATAAATGATTAAAAAAATGTAAATACAAATTGTGATTTAACTTAATAATTGAAATTTGATTTGAAATGGAATTTTAGGCTTAAATGTGTAATAAAATATTTTATTTATGAAATGGATATTTTTAAAAGTAAATAAAGTATCTAGTTATTGTTAAATTAAAAGTTAAGCAATTTAAGTGTATTTTTTCGACTTAATAAATGAATTATAGTTTAATTGGATATTTTATTTATAAAATCTTATTTTATTAAAATCATAAGTGAAATGATATCGAAATAAATATTTTTGAAAAGTGAGATAAGTTTTATAAGTTAAACATGATGAAAACTGAAATTATAAATTTCTGAAATGTTATAATAAATCTTAGATTTGTATTGGCAGCATTTCCAAAATGCTGTGGTTTTAAGGTAGCGTTTTATAAGTGCTGCCATTTCTAACAATGTATTGTTTTTTCAAACACCACTATATCTGTCACGACCCGGCTTTCTACCACCAGAAAGACGTATCATGAATTAAGAAAGAAAGGGATAGAAGAAGAAAAGAAAGAAAAGAAGAAAGAACAACAACAACGATCTCACAGCGGAACGAATAAATTATATTAATAACATAAACTATTACATAGTATACAACAATTTACAGAGTTACACAGCATATACATCACTTACTAGACAGTTATAAACATCTGTCTAGACATTACAACTCAAATACAAGACAAGACACTATCACATATATCAACACAGCGGAATACTATATCTACGAACGCCGAAGCCTCCTGCTCCATTGCTCCTCCAGAATATTCGTCAAAGCAAAACCTGAATCCCTTGGCTACTCGTAAAAATTTGAGTACCCAAGAGTTTATAAAACAGAAATAAACACTTGGGTCAGACATGGGTCTGGTGTGAGTAACAGGTTAAACTTGCTTAACTTCAAAACCTTTAGAAAGAAAAGGTATCACGTAAGACTCCCCACAAATAAACATGGGTAAGTTTTTACCTTACGCTAACCAAAACATTTGATAGGAAATCTGATTTTATTATAATAGGGTCTAGGGTTTTCAAGTAAAATATAGAAATAGCTGAAATGCTTACATCTCACATTCCAACATAGTTGGGCACAACTAATACGTACGGCACTTATTGGAGTTTGGATTCCATACAATGGCAGGGCTACTGGGGTACCGCCCGTCACAGTACGTGGCCTAGATCACCGTACCGAGGAGTACGCCCGCTCCCCTGCAACACAAAGCCGGAACCATCCCTTACTGGATAATTCCGAACAAGATAACCCCGTAGTTGGCGTGACCAACCACACACTAAGCCGAATAAAAAGAAAAGGGACCTCTAGACAGGGATCTATCTTGCTCTCAGTGGGTGCTACCCACGAAGCCTTGCTGCACCTCCCCTGTTTTAGCCATTCCCGGTTGATGAGGCTTGAGGTTACGATTACCTTTAATCAGAACATATCACTTAGAATGCTCATCGTCCGCCTGACGATGTGCTGAAAGCATTCAATCCATACAAGTTCGTTCCGGGTTCGAACGAAACCGAAGGCATTATCTCGTTACACTCGTTTTGGAATCACCCTCAGAGTTAACAACAATAACCCTTGCACTCTGAATCTTCATCTTCACTTGAGATTCACGACCTATCGTTAATTTGGATCGATGTGGTATTCGGGTCTCCAGACCTGGAATCCCGGTATACGGAAACCCGATCCCGGTCTCATCGAAATCCAAAACGTATCTTTTAAGGGCCAAGTTGTTTTAAGGTTAAAACAATTCAATTCATTATCTTTATACACAAAGATAGATAATTCAATAGATAATCTACATTATCATCCCAAACAGATAATTCACATTATCATTATAATTCAACCAAACATCCATATCATATATCAATCATATCTCATCAGAGATATCAAACAATGAAATACATTCAATCTCATTCATCCATCCTTAAGCAATGATTTATATCATCTAATTAATTTAAAGTGAATTAAACTAATTACTTCATTCTATAAATCCTGCTTACTTAATTATTAATTAAACCAATTAATTAATCATTACTCTAAGTATCCATCTTAATTAATCATTCCTGATTAATAATCCTTTAATTACTTTAAGTAATTAATCCCTAATTAATTTCACAAATTAATTAACTTAAACCATTACAGTAATTAATCTTTAATTACTTCATTAATTAATTAACCATACTTAATTACATTAATCCTTAATTAATTACAATTAATTAATTACTTTAATCACTCATTATTGATTAACTAATCTTAATTAATCAATCCTTAATTACATCATTAATTATATTAATTAATGATCCTTAATTACTCTTAATTAATTATCCTATTTAAATTAATTACATTTAATAATTAATCTTTAATTAGTCACATTTATTAATCACCTTTGATTAATCTCATTTAGTAATTAACTACCCTTAATTACTCCATTTCATAAATTAATTACTCCTTAATTAATTATCTTTTAATTAATCCCTTGATTAATTATACAAAGTAATTAAACTCTAATTACTTCATTATCTTCATTTAATTACATCCAGTAATTTCCTTAATTACTTTCCTAAGTAATTACACTTCATTAATTACATTTTAAGTAATTATATTATCAAATCACCCAGTGATTATCTTAAATTAATTCAATTAATTAATTTAACTTAATAAAATTTATTTAATTAATTACCTTAAGTAATTAATTCCTTTAATTACTTTTCATTAAGTAATTTATACTTAACCAATTTCATATTAATTAATTAATCTAATTGATTATCAAATTAATCACATCATTTAATTATTTAATAATCCTTAATTTATGATCTCTCATTAATTATTAACAATTCTTTATTTAAGTAATTAAACTTAAATCAACCATTATTAATTACAAATTAATTAATTCTTAATTACCAATTAATAAATCTCTAATTACTCAATTAATTACTTAATTAACCTTTAATCTTTTGATTAATTTATTCCTAATCATTAATTAACAATCCCTACTTATCTAATTAAAGATTCTTAATTTCAAATTAATTAACCCTTAATTAACTTAAAATCCTAATTATTTAATTAATTAACACTAAATCATTAATTAATTATATTATTAAATTACTCTTTAATTACCTTGTTAATTTAATGAATCCTAAATCATTAAATCTATAAATTAAAGTATTAACCTTTATAACTACTTTAATTATTATTAACAAAAGACTTGGAATCATTTTACTTTTTAAATCTTCCTTTTTAATTCATTTCAATTTAAAGATTTAAAATAATTACAAGTTTAACTTTAACCAATTTTAAATCAAATTTACAAAATCTTTTTAGATCAAATGTTAAGAAACACTTAACATTTATAAAAGAAATTTATAAGATTTCTTAAACCCATTCATTTAAAATTCAAACCTTTTTAAAATATACTTCCAACATTTTATATTTGTTAAAACATTATAATTTTTATAAACTTATTTATTTCAAACTAGGATACAAATTAAATTGAATCCATGCTTTAAACTTGATTTAAAACTTTGTTTTAAATTCTACTTTACAATTTAAACTCATTTTAATTTAAAAACACTTTCAGATTTTTAAAACTGTCATTACCAAATCTACCCGAACCCATCACAAATTCCCCCGAGTCAAAATCTGAAAACCCCCAAGACAACTTCGAGTTTCTCCCGTCCCTATTTTATTAAACTTTGTTATGTTTAAAAAATTTAAAAACAGTTATAACCCATACGAGTTCCCCCCCTGAACGAACCCGAGCCAGAACCTTATTTCCTCGAGCATGACTTCGAGTCAACCCATCAACTTGCTCGAGTACAACTGCTTCTTCCTCAAACTCAAACAAAACCATTGCCGATATCTTGTGCACGTGCACCGATCAACCAACCTCCTCCGGCCATCTACGACACTTCCACATGTCGACGATCAACCCCCAACCATATTACGAACATCAGAACTTCGATCAACACTCGAATTCGAAATCGAGTAAACCATCACAATTTCGAACAGGAACCCAAAGCCTGGAAAACGCTCGAACTCACTTCTCAGACTACCGGAGCATCTGAACTTCTGGCCACGTCTTCGTCATCCATCGAGCTGCCGATCCCCAGAGTTCTGACGAACTCGATCCACCAGAGAAGCTTTGATCGCCAAAATCTCGTTCATGCCCAAAATTAGGTTTACAGATATAAACCAATCACTGCCACCACCACAACGCCACGATCACCGTTCTGGTATTTTTTCCGAACTCTACGATCATCCTTCTATCTCCATTGAAAACTTCGACCTCTCCGATCAACTAGATCACCGGAGGCAACTTAAAATTCCAATTTCGATCAACCCCGAACTGCTCCCTCAATTCAGCATTTAGATTTGTGATTTTATTTTTAAAAATCAAGAATTTGGTTGATGATTCAGTCTACATGCCTGAATTAGTGAATCTAAAAGTTTGAATTTTAGCAAATCTTAAGCTTTCCTGTTCTACTCTGTTTTCCAGAGCAAATTCCAATTTTAATTTATTTGATTAAAGTTTAAACTTAAAGTCATGATTAAACAATCGAATGTTGTTTGAATCCAAAGTTTTAACAGAGATTATATCAAGAGGAATTTAATTTTGAACATGATTTTGACTTCTAACAGTAAAACAGGTAAGAACAGATACAATATTAAGCATGCATCAATACATCCATATATATACATAAAAATTCAATCACATACATCCATTCAATACTCATTTTATTCCAGAATTTCACATGCAAACAGATACCCATATACTTTAAATTTTAAGAAGAATGTTACTCACAAGATTTGAGTCTGAACAGAGCACCTTTGAAACCAATTTTGATTTTGAAAACTTTAAAACTTGACTGCTGTAATATGCTTCTGATATTAAACTGGAATGTTGAAGATGCTTGAATGCTTGCTTTAGTTTGAAATGATTTCAGTTGCATGCAGAGATGACTTGTTTGACATGCTTCCAGATTTGAAAAAGATGTTTACAGGCTTATGACAATGGTTTACAGGTTTGCAATTTGGTTTGAGAAATGAATTTCAGGCTTTGGTAATTTGATTACAGGTTTGATTTTTTGATAGATTTTGGTTTGTGGAGTTTTATTACAGATTGTTTTGAGAATTTTGTTTACAGGCTGAAGTTTCTTATCTTTTGAATTGAAGAGGATAGAAAAAGAAAAAGAAAATGAGATGAGAGCATATGTTTATATAAGTTAATTTGTAGTTTATTAAAAATAAAAATAAAAGAAAACCAAAATTAAGAACTTGACATTTGTCATTTACTCTAACTCATTAACTAACACATGTCACCATGGTTACTTAATATATTACACTTGTCTTTTTTAATTAATTTGTGTTTATTTTAAATGTAAAAAGCCTTTTTCTTTATTTATTAAATATTTATTACTTATTTATATATAGATAACTTTTAAAGAAATAAACCAATTATACTTATAAATAAAAGTTTATACATATATTTAGAAATCCAAAACAATTTAAATATCTATCCTTTTGAATTTCAAACTTTAAATTCAAATTCAAATCAAATACTAAAGTTCAATTTAAAATCAAGTGTTATATATATATATATACATATAGATTCAACAACACATTTAATTTGAAAATAACAATCCTATTTTATTAAAGTCTATTTATAGCTATATATAAAATAATATATTAATAATATTGTATTTTAAACTTATATACACTCTTAAATCATATTTATTAAGCAATATTTAAAAAGAAAATAAAATAATCCTTATTATTAATCTTATTTAAAACCATATAATTATTTTGTTTAAATAGCTTTGAAAAGCTAAATATTAATTAAATCATAATTTCCCCACTATCAAAATGTATTTTAGAAATTTAAAACAAGATTTCACTTATTATTTAAATTTCAAACACAAGCTTATCTGTTTACAATATATACAATTGTATAGACATTATAAATAGAAATCATCTTATAAAAATTTAAAGGATAAATTTACTAATTTAAATATTCATTTAATCAGATTATTAAATCAATTCAAATTTTATTATTAAAAATTATCAATCAATTTAATTATTTAAACAGATTATTAAATTGATATTGCCTCAAATTTTCGGGATATTACATTCCTTCCCCCTTAAAATAATTTCGTCCCCGAAATTTTAAACAAAGGTAATTTAATAATTTATTTAAATTACAATCATAAATTATCATCCATATGCTAACAACCATAGCAAACAATTTACCCAATCATACAATTCTAATTATCTAGATAAAATTTTGGATAAAATTTCCTCGAGTTTCCCCAAGTATATATATACCGGAATACTCGCTCTACAGAATCCAAACAATCAATACTACTAAGCTATAGAGCTTCTACTCATCTAGATCTACAGAACTAACCAGGATATCAGACTACAGACGAGTCTGACTCAACAACCAAATCTCCTGAACTGCTGGTTCTAAACCAGAAATAGATCAAACACGTATTTCTTCAGAGACACGTAAAACACAATGAATTCCAGTTATCCAAACTGACCATTCAATCCAGTAGATCAAAGCTTATCCAAATTAGATCACAGAAAAGATCCAAAATAACTCGGAGCTGACTTCCCAGACTTACCCAATCTTATAGCTCCCTTTAACCAAAGAAAAACTCCATAACAACGAAGTCTCCAACTTCGAATTTCAAATTCTATCGTCTCTTATCCACAAAATCCTTCATACGATCCTGAGCTGTCTACAGATCTTTCCTGATCAACTTAACCTTCGCTGATGCTTTTGGAAATAAACAGAACCAAAAACACTCAACAGAATGATCTTCTCAAGATCTATCAATAATCCAAAACACAACTCTACTACCAAACATCAGAAGACTTGAACTAACTTCTCCTATCTGGAAAAAAAACAACAAGAGCACTCGCCAAACTGCTTCTGCTGCACCATTCTGATCTGGAGTAGAATGAAAATGCTGATGAAGAACACAAGCACAAACTGGACAACACATCCCAGAAAATCTCAGATAACTCAAGAGAATACTCAATCTATCGCAAGTCACTTTTGCAATCAACCCAGCCTAATTCCAAAGAAACTGTTCTCCCTTTAACCAATCAGAACAGCTCATACTTAACTATCCAATCTATCGAAGAAATGGATCCACTCTACTGCTTCTGAACTCTACCTTCAGAAAAACTGCTCAGCCAAAAAACTTCCTGCCAATGCACAGAATACTCCGAGCTGCGCTACTGCCACAGATGCCAAAGACTTCTCAATCCAAAGCTCTTCGAGAAACTCGAAACCCAAACCAAACTGAAACACCCTACTGAACTCAGCCACAACACCGTAACAGACACACTTCATTAACTTGTTCCAAAGAAAACATCTTCGGGAACATCCATAGTCACTGCATCTCATCACACAGCTACAATTTCCTGAGATACCATCACTCGCTTCTGTTCTTCCGATAGATCCAACTCTACCCATCCAAACTTCAAAGATGAACTCCGAACCTTAACAGGTTTTCTTCAGAGATCGATGAAATCCTCACAATTGCAAAGTTCACTCGAGACGGTATTAGGTCTACAGTCTCGACAAATACACTTCCAACCTCAACACTCAGACTCCTAATCCTAGATGATAAATTATTATCATCTCAACCAATCATTACAAATACCATATACATTTAAAATGATACTTTTTTTATATAGAAATTATATCTGGGTAAAATTATTTCACCTTCCCTTTTAAAACAATATTGTGTCCGTTGGCCTGGTCCAAGTGTTTAGAGATCCCTATCAATAACGTTAGCTACTCGTATTGACCAGAATCCATATACCACTCAACCGATCAATTAACACAATATAAAATCATTTTATATAACTAACAAATATGCGCTCTCGTATATATATATACACTCAAACAGGTTGCTACAGATCCTATCTCTAATGAACAACCCTTCCGAACCTAGGTATTCACTCAACCTAGTGTTTTGATATTCACTTAACCAAAAGCTTAGGCATTCGCTCAACCTCGCTCTGATACCAACTGTCACGACCCGGCTTTCTACCACCAGAAAGACGTATCATGAATTAAGAAAGAAAGGGATAGAAGAAGAAAAGAAAGAAAAGAAGAAAGAACAACAACAACGATCTCACAGCGGAACGAATAAATTATATTAATAACATAAACTATTACATAGTATACAACAATTTACAGAGTTACACAGCATATACATCACTTACTAGACAGTTATAAACATCTGTCTAGACATTACAACTCAAATACAAGACAAGACACTATCACAGATATCAACACAGCGGAATACTATATCTACGAACGCCGAAGCCTCCTGCTCCATTGCTCCTCCAGAATATTCGTCAAAGCTAAACCTGAATCCCTTGGCTACTCGTAAAAATTTGAGTACCCAAGAGTTTATAAAACAGAAATAAACACTTGGGTCAGACATGGGTCTGGTGTGAGTAACAGGTTAAACTTGCTTAACTTCAAAACCTTTAGAAAGAAAAGGTATCACGTAAGACTCCCCACATATAAACATGGGTAAGTTTTTACCTTACGCTAACCAAAACATTTGATAGGAAATCTGATTTTATTATAATAGGGTCTAGGGTTTTCAAGTAAAATATAGAAATAGCTGAAATGCTTACATCTCACATTCCAACATAGTTGGGCACAACTAATACGTACGGCACTTATTGGAGTTTGGATTCCATACAATGGCAGGGCTACTGGGGTACCGCCCGTCACAGTACGTGGCCTAGATCACCGTACCGAGGAGTACGCCCGCTCCCCTGCAACACAAAGCCGGAACCATCCCTTACTGGATAATTCCGAACAAGATAACCCCGTAGTTGGCGCGACCAACCACACACTAAGCTGAATAAAAAGAAAAGGGACCTCTAGACAGGGATCTATCTTGCTCTCAGTGGGTGCTACCCACGAAGCCTTGCTGCACCTCCCCTATTTTAGCCATTCCCGGTTGATGAGGCTTGAGGTTACGATTACCTTTAATCAGAACATATCACTTAGAATGCTCATCATCCGCCTGACGATGTGCTGAAAGCATTCAATCCATACAAGTTCGTTCCGGGTTCGAACGAAACCGAAGGCATTATCTCGTTACACTCGTTTTGGAATCACCCTCAGAGTTAACGACAATAACCCTTGCACTCTGAATCTTCATCTTCACTTGAGATTCATGACCTATCGTTAATTTGGATCGATGTGGTATTCGGGTCTCCAGACCTGGAATCCCGGTATACGGAAACCCGATCCCGGTCTCATCGAAATCCAAAACGTATCTTTTAAGGGCCAAGTTGTTTTAAGGTTAAAACAATTCAATTCATTATCTTTATACACAAAGATAGATAATTCAATAGATAATCTACATTATCATCCCAAACAGATAATTCACATTATCATTATAATTCAACCAAACATCCATATCATATATCAATCATATCTCATCAGAGATATCAAACAATGAAATACATTCAATCTCATTCATCCATCCTTAAGCAATGATTTATATCATCTAATTAATTTAAAGTGAATTAAACTAATTACTTCATTCTATAAATCCTGCTTACTTAATTATTAATTAAACCAATTAATTAATCATTACTCTAAGTATCCATCTTAATTAATCATTCCTGATTAATAATCCTTTAATTACTTTAAGTAATTAATCCCTAATTAATTTCACAAATTAATTAACTTAAACCATTACAGTAATTAATCTTTAATTACTTCATTAATTAATTAACCATACTTAATTACATTAATCCTTAATTAATTACAATTAATTAATTACTTTAATCACTCATTATTGATTAACTAATCTTAATTAATCAATCCTTAATTACATCATTAATTATATTAATTAATGATCCTTAATTACTCTTAATTAATTATCCTATTTAAATTAATTACATTTAATAATTAATCTTTAATTAGTCACATTTATTAATCACCTTTGATTAATCTCATTTAGTAATTAACTACCCTTAATTACTCCATTTCATAAATTAATTACTCCTTAATTAATTATCTTTTAATTAATCCCTTGATTAATTATACAAAGTAATTAAACTCTAATTACTTCATTATCTTCATTTAATTACATCCAGTAATTTCCTTAATTACTTTCCTAAGTAATTACACTTCATTAATTACATTTTAAGTAATTATATTATCAAATCACCCAGTGATTATCTTAAATTAATTCAATTAATTAATTTAACTTAATAAAATTTATTTAATTAATTACCTTAAGTAATTAATTCCTTTAATTACTTTTCATTAAGTAATTTATACTTAACCAATTTCATATTAATTAATTAATCTAATTGATTATCAAATTAATCACATCATTTAATTATTTAATAATCCTTAATTTATGATCTCTCATTAATTATTAACAATTCTTTATTTAAGTAATTAAACTTAAATCAACCATTATTAATTACAAATTAATTAATTCTTAATTACCAATTAATAAATCTCTAATTACTCAATTAATTACTTAATTAACCTTTAATCTTTTGATTAATTTATTCCTAATCATTAATTAACAATCCCTACTTATCTAATTAAAGATTCTTAATTTCAAATTAATTAACCCTTAATTAACTTAAAATCCTAATTATTTAATTAATTAACACTAAATCATTAATTAATTATATTATTAAATTACTCTTTAATTACCTTGTTAATTTAATGAGTCCTAAATCATTAAATCTATAAATTAAAGTATTAACCTTTATAACTACTTTAATTATTATTAACAAAAGACTTGGAATCATTTTACTTTTTAAATCTTCCTTTTTAATTCATTTCAATTTAAAGATTTAAAATAATTACAAGTTTAACTTTAACCAATTTTAAATCAAATTTACAAAATCTTTTTAGATCAAATGTTAAGAAACACTTAACATTTATAAAAGAAATTTATAAGATTTCTTAAACCCATTCATTTAAAATTCAAACCTTTTTAAAATATACTTCCAACATTTTATATTTGTTAAAACATTATAATTTTTATAAACTTATTTATTTCAAACTAGGATACAAATTAAATTGAATCCATGCTTTAAACTTGATTTAAAACTTTGTTTTAAATTCTACTTTACAATTTAAACTCATTTTAATTTAAAAACACTTTCAGATTTTTAAAACTGTCATTACCAAATCTACCCGAACCCATCACAAATTCCCCCGAGTCAAAATCTGAAAACCCCCAAGACAACTTCGAGTTTCTCCCGTCCCTATTTTATTAAACTTTGTTATGTTTAAAAAATTTAAAAACAGTTATAACCCATACGAGTTCCCCCCCTGAACGAACCCGAGCCAGAACCTTATTTCCTCGAGCATGACTTCGAGTCAACCCATCAACTTGCTCGAGTACAACTGCTTCTTCCTCAAACTCAAACAAAACCATTGCCGATATCTTGTGCACGTGCACCGATCAACCAACCTCCTCCGGCCATCTACGACACTTCCACATGTCGACGATCAACCCCCAACCATATTACGAACATCAGAACTTCGATCAACACTCGAATTCGAAATCGAGTAACCCATCACAATTTCGAACAGGAACCCAAAGCCTGGAAAACGCTCGAACTCACTTCTCAGACTACCGGAGCATCTGAACTTCTGGCCACGTCTTCGTCATCCATCGAGCTGCCGATCCCCAGAGTTCTGACGAACTCGATCCACCAGAGAAGCTTTGATCGCCAAAATCTCGTTCATGCCCAAAATTAGGTTTACAGATATAAACCAATCACTGCCACCACCACAACGCCACGATCACCGTTCTGGTATTTTTTCCGAACTCTACGATCATCCTTCTATCTCCATTGAAAACTTCGACCTCTCCGATCAACTAGATCACCGGAGGCAACTTAAAATTCCAATTTCGATCAACCCCGAACTGCTCCCTCAATTCAGCATTTAGATTTGTGATTTTATTTTTAAAAATCAAGAATTTGGTTGATGATTCAGTCTACATGCCTGAATTAGTGAATCTAAAAGTTTGAATTTTAGCAAATCTTAAGCTTTCCTGTTCTACTCTGTTTTCCAGAGCAAATTCCAATTTTAATTTATTTGATTAAAGTTTAAACTTAAAGTCATGATTAAACAATCGAATGTTGTTTGAATCCAAAGTTTTAACAGAGATTATATCAAGAGGAATTTAATTTTGAACATGATTTTGACTTCTAACAGTAAAACAGGTAAGAACAGATACAATATTAAGCATGCATCAATACATCCATATATATACATAAAAATTCAATCACATACATCCATTCAATACTCATTTTATTCCAGAATTTCACATGCAAACAGATACCCATATACTTTAAATTTTAAGAAGAATGTTACTCACAAGATTTGAGTCTGAACAGAGCACCTTTGGAACCAATTTTGATTTTGAAAACTTTAAAACTTGACTGCTGTAATATGCTTCTGATATTAAACTGGAATGTTGAAGATGCTTGAATGCTTGCTTTAGTTTGAAATGATTTCAGTTGCATGCAGAGATGACTTGTTTGACATGCTTCCAGATTTGAAAAAGATGTTTACAGGCTTATGACAATGGTTTACAGGTTTGCAATTTGGTTTGAGAAATGAATTTCAGGCTTTGGTAATTTGATTACAGGTTTGATTTTTTGATAGATTTTGGTTTGTGGAGTTTGATTACAGATTGTTTTGAGAATTTTGTTTACAGGCTGAAGTTTCTTATCTTTTGAATTGAAGAGGATAGAAAAAGAAAAAGAAAAAGAGATGAGAGCATATGTTTATATAAGTTAATTTGTAGTTTATTAAAAATAAAAATAAAAGAAAACCAAAATTAAGAACTTGACATTTGTCATTTACTCTAACTCATTAACTAACACATGTCACCATGGTTACTTAATATATTAACACTTGTCTTTTTTAATTAATTTGTGTTTATTTTAAATGTAAAAAGCCTTTTTCTTTATTTATTAAATATTTATTACTTATTTATATATAGATAACTTTTAAAGAAATAAACCAATTATACTTATAAATAAAAGTTTATACATATATTTAGAAATCCAAAACAATTTAAATATCTATCCTTTTGAATTTCAAACTTTAAATTCAAATTCAAATCAAATACTAAAGTTCAATTTAAAATCAAGTGTTATATATATATACATACATATAGATTCAACAACACATTTAATTTGAAAATAACAATCCTATTTTATTAAAGTCTATTTATATCTATATATAAAATAATGTATTAATAATATTGTATTTTAAACTTATATATACTCTTAAATCATATTTATTAAGCAATATTTAAAAAGAAAATAAAATAATCCTTATTATTAATCTTATTTAAAACCATATAATTATTTTGTTTAAATAGCTTTGAAAAGCTAAATATTAATTAAATCATAATTTCCCCACTATCAAAATGTATTTTAGAAATTTAAAACAAGATTTCGCTTATTATTTAAATTTCAAACACAAGCTTATCTGTTTACAATATATACAATTGTATATACATTATAAATAGAAATCATCTTATAAAAATTTAAAGGATAAATTTACTAATTTAAATATTCATTTAATCAGATTATTAAATCAATTCAAATTTTATTATTAAAAATTATCAATCAATTTAATTATTTAAACAGATTATTAAATTGATATTGCCTCAAATTTCCGGGATATTACAATATCTCCACTAACGTTTTCTAAGTGCTGCTGTTCCAATAAGATGATATTTTCGAAATGCTAATATATGTATTATGACCTTTTCGAAGTGCTACGAATGCTAAAAATACAATGCTTTTGAAAATGTTATAATTAAATGAATGAACTTAGAAATGCTACAACTTTGGAAATGAATATTATTTTTGAAAGGCATTGACATCGAATTTAAATGGTTTAAAAATGAAATGTTTGATTTGAAATATAAACCATTTTTGAAATCTATAACCACAGGTTATAATAATGATTGGTTGTTAAAGAGACCGGGATCGGATATGGACATACTATGTCGATATCGAAAACCACTTTAACAACTGTGTACGCGGTGGAGATTCCAAAATGAAGTAGGATGGTGGCGACGATTCTATTTTGAGGTATAAACGTGGACCCAACTCCCATGAGTTGGCATAAGGTGGCTAAAACATGAGCAATCGATGGGCTAATGAGGTAGCACCTCTGATCGGACACATTCCATCGTCTACCATTCTATTACTTTGTGATTGATTGGATGCACCCCTTGATTCGGGAGTATGGCTGGAGGTGGGCGATTGCTGCGGCTCTGCGTTACCACCGGCCCGGAAGTGTAATTGGTATATCTACCCTGACATTGCCTAGTTGTGCCGTGTCACCTACCATAGCGTGCTTTACTACGAGTTTGTTTTGTACCATACCTATGGAGTGCCCTCTGACGACGCCCATTACGGGGAGATTACGGTACTGTATAGACTATGGGAATATATAAAATGTGTTAAGGTGGAAAATGTAAAGCCTTAATGCTACTTTGATAGTTTACTTTACTTTAGACATTATTATAATAGCGTATCTTATTACATAGTAGATAGTTTAACGGATCCTCAAAGGATGGGCGATCCCAAGCATCCTTTAAGTTATCGATGCATTTCTATTGCAGTTCACTTGAGTTGATTTACATTTTATAAGTATGTATGTGCTGACTCGAGTGTTTTGTGTTTTGCTTCATGCTCGGGGCAGCCTGAGTATCACAGCTTTGGACTCATCTTCTGGAGCTAGAGATTGCTGGAGTTTATCTGTCTATTTCCATTTCAGTTATTTCCTATTCATCTTTGCTTATGTATTTGTGAACTTATGTATTCAGACTTCTATTGTATCTGTTTTTCAGACTATGGTATTTTGTATCTGTTTTGAGACTATGTATTGTAGTAGCTTCATGAACTACTACGTATTTTATTTCCGCTGCGAGTTATTCTGATATTCTGTGTCCGTGATTGATTTTATTTGCTCCAAATTTAATTACAATCTATTGTTTTGAATTATTCAAGTCCGACATGTGTGGTTTTATTGTCGATTTGAATGGTCCAAAATAGTGGGTCGTTACAGTACCAGATTATAATATTTTAAACCACTTAAATCTGACGATTCTAATGCATTTCAACCACTATAAACAAGAATCTAGCCCCCTCACTTTTATTCACAAATTATTTTCGGAACATAGCGAAGCTCTGTCAGTTCATCTCTTGAAAGATTCAGAAAATTTCTTTCACGTAAGAAATCTTATATGTTTATTTTTGTTTATTGTTTATTTTCTAAACCTATTCTCCTCCAATCCCTCAATCTCTAAATCTAATCCTAATATACAAATCCCATGTTCTGTATATCTAAAAGGGAAGATCTGAAAGAGATTATTGAAGGTGTGACAAATCCAAAAAGAGGAAGAGCTAAGGACCTATAGTGAGTAGAAATCTTAGTCATTCTATTTTAGTAATTGTATAGTGTAATTTGGATTTGATATATGCCTTAGGGAATTTAGGTTTATGAAAACATCACATTACAAACCCTTGAAAATCCCCAATGTGAAACGTCAATTCTTAAGTTGGAATCTCAATTGATTTATATTCAAATAATGGAATTTGTATATATTTTGCAATTTCAATATTTTACCTTCTATTCCACTTTTATTTTCTTTGGATCTGATTAAGGGTTTTGAAAATTTAATAGATTAAGAAATGGTGTGTAAGGTACAAATTCTTTTGTTCGTAGTTTGCACCGCCTATTTCCACAATTAAATTTTTTTCTTCACTTTTTCAACTTTATACGTTGAATAGAACGTAAAAGTATTTGAATTGTAAGATTACATTAACGATTGATTCCACTATTTTGGTATAAAATACGTCACTTATGGACTCTATTTTATTCAAGTATGTTGCTTGAATTGCAATATTGGATATATAATATATGTGTTGATATGAAATTGAACTTGTATAAATTTGAAGTTTTGACATTTAAACGTTAGTTTAGGGTGCAATCTTTGCATGCTTATGTTAAGCACATATATATATACATATATATATATATATGGACACACACACACACACATATACATATTAGCGTAAATGACATACAATTATAATGTATTAATTACGCAGTCAGTATAATATTAATTATCATTAATTCTCCTTAGGAAACTAATTAATTGTAAAGGCGACTACTTTTCAAAATAATGGTGACTGCTTTTCTAGGTTTTCCAAATTCTGAAATCACGACTTTCCCTTTCACTTTCCTGCAATTTCAGATTGAAGCTTCTCAATCAGGTCTTAGTCGTGTTCATTTCCATTCACGATTTCTCTTTTCGTGAGTTCTGTTCCCGTTTACCTCGATTTTCAATTGCATTTTTCTTGCCTTCTCGTCGACTCTCCAGTTTCCAATCACGCCTCCATGTGAATCTCGATGTGGTGGGTGTTTTCCCTCCATTGGGCATGGGCAAGCAGGCCGGGCTTGGCACCTACGCACAGGTTGTTGCTGGCCAGGTGCCGGGGGCTGTGGAAATTTCGCAAGTCGAGGCTGTTGGCTCGGATTCCGTGGTTGCTGGGGATCTGCCGAAAGATGGTGGTGTTGGAGTAGATGGTTCTGGGCTCTCTAAGGTATTATCTACCTCCTCTCCTTTTTCTAAAAGCAATGTGTGTTTTGATAATTTCGCTGAAATTCCTAAGCGGGTTGGTGCTTGGTCTTCGCTGTTTGAGAAAATGCCTAGTAATGCAGGCTCTTTTATTCCCAAGCATTAAGATATTGATTTTACTGATAATCCCGTCCCCCCTCCTAAGGAAATTATTAATGCTGGTATTGCAATTTGGAAGGGCTATTTAGTCAGTTTCTTCTTATATGATACTCCTGACTACTCTATTGTGAAAATCGGGTCCTTGGAATTTGGAAATTGGGTGGTTCGGTTACTATTAGGTGTGATAACTCGATATACTTTTTAAAATTTTCCAATCCTCAGGAGAGATCTCGTATTTTGGAAATGGACCCTATTATTATTGAAGGTAAAGTGTTTATTATTACTCAGTTGAATCCATATGTTGACCTTTCCTGGGAGAAAATTTTACCCATTCCTGTCTGGGATCGTATTTCTAATACTCCCTCGGGTTTTCAATTTCTCGAGGGAATAAATTGGATTGCTAATCAAATTGGCCAGCTTATCTATTTTGACATCTCCATCGAGCGAAGGTAGCTACTTTGGTTTGCAAAAGCTCTAATGGAAATTACTCCTTCTAGGCAGCTACCCATTCACATTCCTATATCCCTGGCCAGGGATAGGATTTCATTCGTAGACATATCGTCTCAATGAAAGCCACCTATTTGTGATCATTTCCATTCATTTGGTCATATTATTATTTCTTACCCTCTGGGCGTTGCTGCATCTGATGAGCTTCCCCTTAAGATTCCGCTACCAAAAGTGCCTTCTAGACGTTGGCAAATCAAAACCCCTGCCCAGCCCCACTCTGACCCAGCTACTCAGTCTGGCTCCTTTTCACCTGCCCCTCACTCTATTCCCAAGATGACCCTACCTCGATGCTTCCTTCACACCCTCCTACCCCCTGTGCCGCCCCCTCGCCCTCTAGACCATTTTTCCTCTCCTCCACATGATTCTACAGCTTGCGTCCCCTTTGCCAGCCTTGTTTCTCCATGTGATTCACTACTCTCAAGAAGAAATTTATAAATGCTGTCATTTCTGATCCTCCCTCTGCGAAGGGATCGCTTTGAAGCTATTTGAGAAATTAGCTAAAGGTACTCAATTGACTTGGAACGGTAAAGCTGGGACTTGGTCCCATAAAGATAGTGGTCTTTGCCACTACTCTAATTAGAGGATTTTCTCTGTGGATTTTCGATGAAGAGAAGGATGAGCGAGAGCTATACTATTGACTGATAGATAACGAACTTGTACTCTACAATGACAGTGAGTTTGGTGCCAATAACAAAGGGATTCTAGCTGCTTCGGACTGGGACCGGAAATATATCTTTTCACCTTGCTCTCTCGGTTACTGCCCGAAGCTTCTCGGTTGGTTCCATCGTTGCGCTAGAATTTAGTGTTGTGGATGTCTTGTTATATTCTGATTGGTTTGTTACAAGGTTTTAAATATCGGATTTCGGTCACGTTTCATCTCGGAATTTTTACACAAGTTATCTCGTATCGGGGGAGATCTCGGACGAGATGAGTACATATCGGGTGTATATCTCGGATTGACATCTCGGGTCTTATAATGCATCTCGGGAATATCTCGGATGTACTTATGTGTCTAAAATTGATGTGTTAAAAATTTATTTAATGGTTATAACTTTCTTAGTAAAAATAAAAATGCTAATATACTTGATTTACATGAAAAAAGGAATATTTTTAGAAGAGTAGTAGCTTGATTAGCTTAATTGATTTGGTAATGATTGAATAATATCCTTTTATTTGAACATAATAAAGAAGTGAAACCTTTCGCTATGACTCATTAAGGTAAAAAGTAAAGAATATGTTCAACAAGTTGGTAAATTATAATTGAATTGAGTAGTTTCTTTTGAATCAATGTGAAAATAAAAAATATTATGCAAAATAAGAAAAATGCATAATTTCGGGTGAGATCTCGGATTGAGATTTTGATCCATATTTCGGATGAGATTTGAATATCTCGGACGAGATGAGTGTTGAGGGAGATATGGAGGAGATTTGATGTCTCGTCTCGTTTAAGTGTGAAAAGGAGATCTCGGAGGAGATCTCGGGCGATATATAGGAGATTTAAAACCATGGTTTGTTATATTATGGTTGTTATTTTTGTCATGCTATTATGTTATTGTGGCCCGGTCAGTTGTTTGTGCTTTTTTTTGCTTATTTTGCTATCAGGCCAGACATGTTTGCAAATTATTTGATGAGGGCTCCTGCCCTGTACTTCCGTACCTTTTTATTTGTGTGTGTGTATATATATGTGCTTAGTATGGCTGTATGATCTTTGGATCATGCAACCTTTACGTCAAAAAAAATTGTAAAGGCAAAATAAGGGATTTTCTCATAAGGCCTTGATATGAAATGCGGTGAGGTATGGGATAATATATTAAAGAGTATTTTTGATTATGACTAGGTTATAGGGATGCATAGTCAGTCAAAAGCACATAAAAGTCCGCCCAGCTAATCTGGCTACCAGTAGTGTGACTTTGGGGCTGATGTGAGACATCTCCTATAATACGTAACCACAGAGGACATGAGCTTAGTCCCAATTCTATAAGGTAAACTTGCCTAGTAAATCTGGCTACCAGTACCTACGAATAGTCGGGCTAATGTGAGATGTCACAGTTGGGTTATGGTTCATAATATGAGGACCTGCTTCTGGGATTGGAAGTGGTAAGTGTTCCTTAAGGGCCCGCCTCTACCCTATATGAAGTATTAAATGGTCAAGATTAATGGGTGGACACGGTAGAGGATATCTCGGGAAGGGTCTGGATCAAGGTTGAAGTAGTAAGTGGCCTGAAGAGATTCTGTGCAATGTCAACTATATAGAACCATAGAGGAGTCTGCCTTGTGGTAGGTAGTAAGTGATGGGGACCTGCCTTAAATAAGGTAGTAAATGGTCGGAGTCTGCCTAGTTTCCATTAAAAAGGTATTAAATAGCTTGGGTACTATCTCTTACATTGTTGTGACATTATTGACGATGGATATGGGTTATTGGATTAGATTGGGAAAGCCTTAGGGTTTACTATAGAAAAACTTATAATATGGTTAGATACGCAAGACATATTCTTATTTAAATTATACTATCCA
The DNA here is from genome assembly GCA_030737815.1 of Allium fistulosum. Classification (NCBI taxonomy): domain Eukaryota; kingdom Viridiplantae; phylum Streptophyta; class Magnoliopsida; order Asparagales; family Amaryllidaceae; genus Allium; species Allium fistulosum. The sequence goes on from CM060901.1 coordinate 458,520,392, forward strand.
AGTACTATTGTAGTAAAGCTCGAGATTTTTATTCACTAGATCTACGCTGATAAAGCGCTTAGCAGTTCTATAGCGGTGTAGGTGCAAAAGTTAAAGTAGGGACAAAGTGGGGATTAGCGGAAAATAATGGAGGTACAGAATGCTTCATTAGATATAAAACCAAATATTTAAAGTTAATTTATTTTCATTCTTACATCATTTATGTAGGAAAAAAGTGATCTTTAATCTTATATAACAGAAGCAAAGAATATTATATTTGTACATGCTAGATTTGGTTACTACAATATATTTCAATCTTATATTGAGCACTTATGCCTTAAAATTAGGTCTTTACCCTAACTTTGTTGATTTGTTTTGAAAGAGAACTAGTCAAATCAACTTTGCATATTAAGTTGCTAAAGTGGATGCTAAAAAGCCTTGATTTAGTGAGCATAGCGGGAAATAGCGGGGTCTAAAGTGGATCTACTGTTTAATAACACTATATTGAAATAGCGTAGTGGTTGAAGAGCACTATGCACTATAGCGAGTATTTTGCTAGGCTTTAGCAGGGCTTTAACTACATGGCACCAGACATATATTTTTCTAACTCCCTCCTCATTACAACATAGGTTAGGAAATACATTGCTGAAGGCGGAGGCAAGGAGGAAACCTATGGTTGTTACATATTTATATATTCATGTCATTTTCTGATGTACCCATCAAAAACAATGTTATGTTTAAGAATTGTTGTATAACAGATATATGGTGGTTCTTATTGGTATTGTGTTATGGATTTTTATGATGTTTGGATTTTAAATGAAATGGGTGTTGTTTCTGTTATTATATTTTATCCTTCCACTGTGAGTTCTGAATGTGTGGATAAATAGCTTTGTATTGTTTTTTATACCAACCAGCAACCAGCTTTGAAATGGGTCTGAGTTTCGATGGGCTTTTTTTCTGGGTTGGAATTTAGGTCCATTTTAGGGTAGGTTGTTACAATTGTATCACAATTTATAATAAGCACATTATTTTAAATATTCCTTGTCAAAATGTATCGAGATTGGATATCGATGCATCCGTTGAGACTAGAGTACGCAACGCTCTCCAAATGTTGGGCAGTATATTACTCATGACTATTAAGGGCACCAAGGGATTACATATTGATAATTATTGGATAACTACGAATGACTTACTCGATAGTTTTCTGTTGGTTAATATTACTAAGGTCAAACAGAAAATATTAATGCGACTAATTTACACATATCTCTCAACTTGAGTATACCATCTATTCAATATAAATGCTCTGCTTTGATTATAGTCAAATTATGGCACGACGTCCATCGAATGACTGTAGTTGGGTCGAGTGGAAGTGAAACACTATTCAAGAGACGATTCATCTCCTCAGTTATATGAGGTTAGTATCATGCTCAATTGAAGTCAACTCGAAATCAAAATCTTTATCCACGGTAGTTCGGTTAATAATTATTATTATTGAACATACTACTTTATGTTTGGACTATAGAGTTGAATATGGAAGATACTGGAATTTTAACCATTACCAAATTTCATAAGTCCATACCGATAGTTTTGATGAACATAATTGCTATACATAATTGTCCCTACCAGGTAACGGTTAATGAGGTAAAATTAGATTTTACCGAAACCAAGTAAATGATAAATTTGGCCACAATGTCACAGCACCTGCTAAGTGGCATGTGAACGTTAGTATTTGAATTGTTTGATATTAACAGTTGACCAAATTTACACCTAAGAATTGCAAAACCAAAATGATGAATACTCCTTGTACCACTTGATTTAATTAATTTGTAATTATTATAAATTAATTAAACTAACTAATATTTATGAAATACTAATTATAAATTTTTATATTTGATGTGTCAAACAATGTTAAATGGTGTATTTATAATAGTTATAAATATATTGTTCGATATACGATATCGGTACGCGTTTATACTTGGATATAAATGCAATGGACATCGTTCGAGCTTGGAATTTTTTCCGAGTCCCAAACAGGGCTTGGAATGTTGGCTATGATGCTTGTGTAAGGGATCGACCATATATGATGTGGCTTGGTGCATTTGAATGAAAAGAGGAGTGGAAATGGTAAGAAAGATATTAGAAATTGTGATCCGCTATTCACTCTCCTATTTCCCTTTAAATATGCCACTCTCAATTCATTCACTTTAGATTATTTGCTCCTCCTCCTACCTGCAATTTTTAGCCAGATATATCCCTTCCAAACCTTAAAATATCTAGGCACAAATCATATCAAAACTCTTCGATTCGTTCGCCGGTAGGGCCAACAACTCTAAAACTTGGAATTTGTTAAGGAGTCATTTCATCATTTACAAGTGTGATCTCTAGGCCTTGGTGAGTAGTATGCTCCAGATCTATTAATATTTTAAATTGCTTAAGTTAGTCAATCTATCATATGTTAGCTAGATAGATCATATCACGAATCGGTATATTACTGTATATCAGATGTCAATGGTTATAGATATATGTATGTGTACAATTTTTTTTAGAAATCATCTTGTTGATGTAGACCTAGTAATAAAAAAATAAATTTTTTATTATTTAAATATTATTATTAAATGATTTAATCAATCAAATCTAATTATAAAATATTAATTCTTATGATATATGTGTTTAATTTTTTTTTTTAAATTTTGTACAGACCTGAAACATTTTGGTAGAAAAAAAATTATTTAGTTAATAAACAATTAAATTATTTATTTAATTTAATATTAGTTAACATAACAAAATATATTTATAATACATTATAAATAATATAATATTATGTAAAAAAAATTACGTAATATAAAATATCCATTTTGATTTCGAAAAATATTTTTAAATATTTTCTATTAAATCCGCATGAATTTAATTTTTAATGTACATTTTATATGAAAATTATTCAAACTGAAAATATAGTTATATGTATACACACCAGGCTGTAAGCAGCAGCAAAATGTATTTAAAAAATATTACATATATATTAATTAATTAACTTATTATACATTTATATATATACTATATCTATATATATACATAAACTAAAAAATCAATTTTGAATTAATAATATACATAAAGGTTTTAAATTATTTTACAAATTAATATTTAAAATAATTTCAAATTTTAATTATATTATATATATACACATATATTCATAAATGATTTATACGAGTAATTTAAAAAAAAATTAAATTTATATATACATATATATGTATATTTATTTATACAATAATTTGATGTGTGTGTGTGTATATATATATGTATATTTAAATAATACATTAGTATACATGAGGGGCTAACATGTCTGTTGCGGTATAAATCCCCACACCTATACACGGGCATGTCAAACCATGTACACATTATCTTGTTGCACATGTACGCATGCACATATGTGTATATAATACACATAAATGAAATATAATGTAAAATTATACAAAATAAATTTTTATTTATAAAATGCAAATAAAATATTGATTTATTAAAAAGAAATTTAGAAAAGTTCTAAATGAATTAGACTACATAAGCCCATTAATGATCCAATAATGGAATTTTTTCGAAATTTCCCTCATTCCTCCATCGGGGGCTGGTCTAGCTCCAACAATACTAATCTTATATAGCCCAGAAGATGGATTCTCTATCGTATAATGTTCCACTTTCAATGCCGCCACTTGACCCGACTTTAGTCGTTCAATGAACATCGTGTCATGATTTAACTGTAATCAAAGCGAAGTTTCCACATTGAAGCTCAACTATATTCTCAAGTCGAGAGAACTATGTAATATCATTTAATTAATATTTCCTGTTTGATCTTAGTTATATTAACCAATAGAAAACTATCGAGTGATTCACTCAATAGTTATTCAATAACTATCAATACGTAATCCCTTAGTGCCCTATAATGCCCCACCTCTATACTCATACCACCAAAGAGTATTACTAATGAATACTGTCTCGTAATATAGAGAATAAGGCTTGTCAAAGGTGACCACACATGAATATTCCCTTGGGCTAACACTAGTACGTATTCTTATCTCAATGAAATTGCCAATTATACGTACCTGATATCGAAATATAAGTAATAAACAGGTGGGTTTTTCCAGAACAGAACAGTATAAAATATAAACGCAGAGTCATAGATCGTAGCAGAAAAGTATACAATACATAACACTATACTCCAAGTCAAATTTAATTTATACAACCTATAACCATATCATCAATATAAATACAAAGAAATATCCAAAGAAAAATCCACAAACAACATCTCATAACTCGATATAATACACACAGACACATACACTTGTCTCCTCTAAAGCCCAACAACCAAAATGGCAATCATCCCTATACTCGAATGTCTCGGACTGACCTAAGTATTATACAAATAATAAACGGGTCAGATTATATCTAAATCAAAATGGTCAGAACATGATGATAACCCTCGGAATAGGTGATATATGCATTCCCAAAAGCATATAATATCGACTAATATATGTGAGATATATGCATACACAATCAACAAAACTCAATCAATTATCCATTCAATTTATCTCAAACAATCAACCAAGCAATACAATGGAAATAAAGGCAAAACGTAGATATGTGACTTAAGAAGTAACTCACCGCCTCAACCTTTCACCCAATATTTTTAACACCCAGGGAATACCTCTAATACCATAGTAACACACAATCGCAACTCTAATCAATTGAGTCTCACATCAATGCCTTTATCATTAATTAAACATTTATTAAGGCACTCGGTTAATTTTAGTTATCGAACATTTTAGTTGCTACGTTCATCCTAGGTTACATATTAACCTAAAACCAAAAGCTGAGTTCCTTGCTTGAGGCATCACTACCTCTACTCAGAAATGTGACCATCCTCACACAGTCCATTTGCTGCACAAATAACCCCTCACCTCGCTGACAATCCTTACTTCCATCATCCTCGTTAATATATTTGCCTAAACCTCGCTGTTGTGACTGTGTGTAGCAAACTGTTTGACCAGTGATATTGGGGCCAAATTTCCATGACTCGGAGTGCTACCTCTATGTCAGTCAGCTAGGATGAACAACTAGCTCATCCGGTAACTAATGCAATAGGTTTCATGTTTTAATTAACTCTCGAAATCTTCACTAACGGTAAACCTCCTAGTTACCGTTTCCGTCCCAAATGTCAATTACATGTAAGCAAATCGTTTAACAAAAATTGTATACCTTAAAATATCAAATTATAAATACTTTTCCAATCTAAAATATTTCCAAATTTCAAGTATGTAATTTCAAAATCAATATTTATAAACCCTTATTTATTCTCAAATCTATTTATAATACCTTTGGAAATTAATTTATTAAATATAGTTTTTCTGTTTATAAAATCTTGTGGATGTTGTATACTAAAATTCCAATTTATAAAATTTAACTTCATAAGCAGTTTTTAGGATTTCTTATTCTCTTCATTATCCTTTTAAACACTTTGAAATATTAAGTTATCAAACTATAATTCACTTTTTATAAAAATTTCCCAACTATTTCACTAAAATATCAATATATATATAGATATATAATATCCACTTAAATAAACGTGTTCCAAATTCCCTTTTCAAAATAGTTTAACTCAAATACCTTTGTAATCATTTCCAAAGGATTTAAATTGATTATCTTTATTTAAAATAATCGCCCACAAAATATATTACTTCCAAAATTTATACTTACAATATATGTAGTAATAAGTTTTCATTGATATTATTCATATAATAAGTTATTCCATTCAAATTTATTGTAGTAACCCATCTTTATGATAATTAAAAATATTAAATTTAATAAGGTTCTTGACTTTAATATTGTCAGAAATTAAAATTTATGATTTATTAAATTGAATCTTATTAGATTAGAAATTTTGACCCTAAGATAAATCTTAAAACAACTAATTTTAATGAGATAAAAGACGGTAACACGTATTAGCATATAATTTGCTAATATTGATTGACTGCAATTGACTACAATAATATGTTAACGTAATTTCAATCAATTTAAATAATAAAGGTTAATAAGGAATAGAATAAATGATGTATAAATTGATGTAATCATATGTTATTAATTGCAATTGGTTTTAATATGGAGCATGAAATCAATTATTTTGTATGTAAATTTATTAACCTTTGTTTGTAAACAATAAGTTAATAGATATGGATTATTAATGTATAACCATTATTTTATTTATTATCTTATTATTAAATATGTTAGAAATTTATTTGGTAATTAATGGAGAATTAATGTAATTGAAATATTACAATTGATAGAAGAAGAAACGTTAACTGTTGAGTGATAAGTGTAATAAAATGAAAACTTATGTTAATCAATTTCATAAGGGAATAGTTGATTTGATAATAAGAATGTAAATCAAAATAAAAGGATTTGTTTGGAATTTAAATATATAATGAACGGGTTTTATTACAATTGTAATTAAATGTTGGAATTAATTTAGTACATAGATATTGGGTTTAACATGGAAAATTGGATTTCAAAGGAAACGGTTGGATTAATTATCTTTCCTTTATTAGGGTATGTTTTGAGATTTAATTATTGTAATTAATAGTAATTATATCTTGCCATTAATAAGAAATAGAAGTAAATCGTAATTAATTAATGATATGTGCAACTTACGTTTTGTGTTAAAAATATAATGAGAATTTCAATGAGAAATATTACGTTCAATTTGTAAGTACTTAAATTTGTTACAAATATAATGATAATAGGAAATAAATTGATAAAGAGACGACGTGGTTGTACAAAGTATTATTTATGTGACTCTTTAGTGGGATAGTCTTTAAATATAAGTTGGTTTCAAAGGAGGAGGTGTTAATTGTAAATTAATGTGTAATAAAAAGAAATATGTTTTAATAAAAATAAAAGAAAAGGATTGGTTTCTTGAAAAGAATATTTTTATCAAATAAAGTGAATATTTCATTTGTGAATGTAAATTTAATTTCATTAAAATAAAGAATTGAATTTTGTTGTATGTTTCTAGTTGGAATATTTGATTTATTTAAATATACAAACTTGATTTGAATTTAATTTATAAAAAATAACAATAATAAAATGGTAAGAAAACAACTTGAATGTTTGGTTAAAATTTGATTTGGAATAGTTAAATATTTACATAGAAAATTTATTCCATTTCAAAGTTGACTTTGGAGTCTCAGTTCATCTTTTAATGTGTGGGGTGGCGGTCCTCATTATGTTAATTGCAGTGTTTAATTTTATTTACTATGTACTAAATAAAAATACATATATATGTGTAAATTTGAGCGTATTAGTGTTAATAAAATATGTTAAAATGAACTGTTTTTTTAGTATATTAGATTTGTGATTTCTATGTACGGTCTACGTTCTCAAATTTAAATCGTCGCTTTCATTTATTTTATTTTATTATTACTTTCTTTTATTAAATACATGCCCCTTTTGGTTTTCCAGTAAGTTTTATTTATTTACACGCGAGCCTTGCCTTGAAATGTTTCATGTGTGTTGATGAAATTAATTGAGGTATCACATGTTTTAAAATTTTATACCAAAAGATTTGCTTGCCATGTAAACATGTCTTGTCAAATTTCAACGTTTGTCTTTCATCTTTTGTTAATTACCTGCATGTTAGTCTCTTTTTATTTCGCAAATTTACATCTTCTTGTATCCTTCCCTTTCATATTCCAATTTCTAAACGTGCTTTACCCTTATTTGTTTCCTATTTCATAAATCTCTTCCTCTGACTTTCCATTTCCAAAACGTGCTTCCATTATTTCTTTTGCCTAAAGTTTTCTTTCTCTTCTAAAAAAACAAAAAAAAAACAAATGTGAGCAACTTATTTTCATGAAGCCAATCGTTTCCATTTGTTTACAAATCCATTTCCTAAAGCCTCCTTCCTCCATGTGTGAGCCATCGTGTCATTTTTTTCCGTTGATTCTCCAGAATTTAGAAACATGAGCAGGCTTCAAAATTCTTAATGTGAGCAACTAACTTGTTTTATTTTATTATAAAAATGTGTGTACATGGTTTTCTATTTCATTTCCATAATATTCTTATAACTTGAATATCTTCCTCATATGAATTCCGATTAATGCGCGGTTTCTTCCTTTGGGTTCGTATCAAAATTCTGGATAACATGAAACTAGTTTGGTTGAATTTAGAGACCGTTGAAATGGGCTTTTATTGGATTTTCAATTGGCTATAAATCAAAGGTGAGTAATTAAACCCACTCACACAATACTAAAAATTCCATTGCAAGTTAAATAAAATATATAATGTGATATATAAATTTTTTTTGCTGTTTGTTGATTTCAGTTGACATTTGAATTGATATTGAATCTGAATTGACATTTAATTTTATATTGGAATTTAATTGATAGTTAAACCCCGATATTGATAACTATTATATGTTGAAATATATTGGTTGATTTGGATGTTGTTTGAAATGGATGCTTATTGATTGATGTGTTGGATGTATGGTTGTTTATTTATTTTAATATGTCCCTGTTATCACCTTATATATTATTGACATCATTTAAATGGTCCTCTGAATCATTTTAGAATTGGATAATTAAGACATTTAAATTATGGGTTTAAATGATATATACCCATACAATTTCTTGAATTTGGATTATTTATTGAAACTGAATTATTTAAAAAGTTTAAGTTTTTAATTTAAACTTCGGATTTATTTTAAATAAAGTGGTTAAAATTGGTATTTCGAATTATTTGAAATCTCGTAAGTTATTGCACTCACGTTGTACACTTGATAGGAGACGAAAAATCCCGTAACATCTCTGAAGCCATTGCACTCATATTTTTATTTGAGATTGATTTGACTTACATAGGAATTTATTTAGTTCTGACTCGAGTGTATTGTTTCTCATTATGCTCGGGCCAGCCTGAGTTTTTCAGTGTTGAAGACTATTTTTTGGTGGAAGAAGATGAAAATTCAGTATATTATTGCTATTTATTATTCCACTACATTCTGTGTTCCGCTGCATTATTTGTTTATTTATGATGTATGTATAACTTTTATTTGAATTTGTAAAAGTGTAATCAAATTTTATTTATAAACAGCTTCATGAACTATTTATTTGATTATTATATTTTGTCGTTCCACTGCGAGATTCTGTGTTTTGTTTTTTTCTTTCCCTTTTTATTTTTTTCCTTATTTACCCCATTAACAATCCTCCCTTTTGAATGGTTTGAGTTTGACATGTGTGGTTTATTGTCTATTTGAACCATACAAAAAGGTGGGTCGTTACAGTTGGTATCAGAGCTTTGGTTTAGAGATACCTTAGCCTGTTGGGGGAAACTCATTGGAGATAGGGTTAGCAATACCCTAGAATGGGTTTGTCTGAGTGTATATATATACGAGAGCGCGTACTTGTTAGTGTTATAAAAATGTTTTATATAAGTTTTGAAATGAAATAATTTTCCTAATATTATACGTTATTATCAAAGAAATTTTTTATAGCTAATATAGTTATTTGTAATGTGTTTGTTTTGTGAAATGGTAATATTTAATTATTATAATTTATTGTTGACTTGTTGTATTTAGTCAGTTTATAAGCATTGGCTAATTATTGTTGATTTAATTTATCGACTAAACACTAGTTTAGTAATGGTGTATTAAGGAGAATAAAATGAATAATTAGGATATTTGGTTATGAAATTGAAATGTTTGGTTATGACTATTGTTGTTTGTTAATTGGTAGTTTCAACTATTGAAATAAAATGGAATATCTAGATATTTTGGATAGTCAAAACTTCTGAATTAATATATGAGTTGAAATGTAGAAATTTTGTTGAATTATGTAGTTGAATTTGGTAAACTTAAATTGAAAGCAAGTGAAAAAAGGTTAAATTTGTTATATATTTGTTAGTAAATGAATTGAATTGTTGTATACATTATTAGCATGTAATGTAATAATATACAAGTGGAAATTTAAGCCTTGGCATGTTTAAATCGAAATTGTGATTAAGGAAAAGCTGTAAATGAGATTTAAAAAAAAGTGTTATGAACTTAATTAAATTTATGAAATGTGGCATAAATAAATTTGAAAAGTAAGTGAACACTAATTGAATAAACGAATATGAATTAAAAGTGAAATGATTTTAAATAAAGTTTCAATTTGTAAATTGTTTATGAAATAAATGGATGTTGCAATAAATGTAGTATTGAATGAGAAATTTTACATGTGAAATTGAATTTAATTTAAAAATGAAGAGAAATACAAGCAATGTTATGAGAATGAATATATTAATGTTTTATATTAAATGGAGAAATTCCGTGAAACAAATATTAAAGTATGAAGTGATATTTGTGTTAATCAATGAGATTAAAAATGAATTTAAATCAAAATGTAATGGTGATAAAACAAATTGGAATAAGTACGTAAGTTGTACGTATATTATTTTATTCACATAATTAATTTAGTCTGGATTTGAGTACAAAAGTTCGAGGTGAACTACACCATTTCGTATTAGGATTTTTCATTCGATTCTTGATGGCAAATATTTGATATGGATTTTTGATTTGATTCTAAAATTCTCTATCATAGTGTATGGCTATGCAAGGAGAATGATGATTTCTAGTCAAGAAACCTTATGGAAGTCCGCATTAGGGAAGTCGAATGAAAAATACTAGTTCGAAAATGAACCTGTGTCATCGAGCGAGCGATTGAATGTAATTTTGCAAAATGAAGACATATGTACATCTTATGTTCTAATATTATTAATATGCTTTGACGTTGAAATTGAAAGTTGCTGGGTTGGATATTCTTTGTAATTTAAATTGGAATTTTTCCTTTATGCAAAACTATTATTAATTTAAAACCATTTTACAAAACTATTTTCTTTTATTTTTCTTATACAAACTAGTTTATTTTATTTTATATACAAAACTATTTTATTTACAAACTATTTTATTTACAAACTATTTTATATACAAACTATTTTACAAACTATCCTATATATACAAAACTATTCTAAATTCAAAACCTTTTATAAAGCAAAGATGTTCAATCTCATATGGTTCTTCATACAGCGAAATTGACTTTGGGAAAATTTGATTCTTATATAAGATGTAATTTATATAAGTATATGGTGATTTTGAAGATTATTGATTTTGGAAGGTATTCGATCTGAAGAGATAAAAATCTTGTTTACAACAGAATTTATATAAGAATGATTTGATATATTTTATACTATTGATTTTGGAAAGTATTCGATTTGAAAATGAAATCTTGTATATAATGGAATTTATATAAGTGTGATATTTGAAGTCATGATTTTGGAAGGGTACTATATATAGTATGATATGTGACGACTGCCCATGACTCCTGCACCGAATCTAGAGATAGTGCGCTGTAAAGTGTGCCAGGCGACCATGGACGATTGTCAAGGTAGATAAAAACAACAAAATCTATCGTATTACTCACAACGCATGGACAAAATACAATAGAACATATGTATAGCGAAGCTTTACAGAATAAAATGCCATCATATAAAACTCCATAATAGTTGAATACAAGCATCCAAATAGTCAATACATCAAGCCTCACTACATAACACTCAGAGATTATACAAATAGCAGAACATCCAGTACATATAATATGAAGATAATATGCAACCCTCCAGCTCGTCTTCGATATCAACATCGTGAGAAGAGAACAGCACCTGTCACCTGCTACCTAGTCTGCCCGTCCCAAAATGGACGAACAGCCCAAGGCAATAAGAATTAAAACATAAAGCCTTGAGTCAGACAACAGTCTTAGTGAGCGGTAAATTAACTAACAACATACCAAAAGAGCATAAAGGAAAAGGAATAGGAATACAACCCTCCCACTCCAACCTCTTTCTACAGTGATAGCCCCCAAACACACACTAAGTAGAAGCAAACATAGCAGAGCATACAATGTAAAGTAAAGCAATTATCACTCGAGTCAAGGGCGATGTTTTCCAAGCACAAACCCCCAAGGCCTAAACCAAGATCAGATAAGCACCCAGAGAATACCGCTCTTGAGACCGAATGACGATACAACCAAACATCCATGACTCTGGCTATCACTGTTATCATTGCTTCGATATCACTGTTAATTGAATGACCGGCACATTCTTTCAGCCGTCCATCAAGGGCTAATGGAAACCCCGGTTCTAGACATAACTCCCGCACGTCATCGTGACCCGTGCCTAGGACTATCGAATCTGCCCAGAGTACTTGACTACCCAATCAGTAGCCTTCAGGGACTATCGAATCTACCCAACGTACTCTTGCTTTGAGCATGCTAGAACCTTCAACAACGATGAGATCTCAGCCTTCTAGTCGTCCTCCTTGACAACTATTTCCATACTAGCTCAAGCGCCTCTCGAGCATCCATTATCCTCAACCCGCTTGGAATGATCCCGTCTGGATTTGACCAAGACTATCTCATATCATACTTCACTTCATCACATCCTCGCAAAGTCTCATCTCAACCTCATCATCAAATCTATGCATAAGAGCTTCATCATCCGCTACAAATGCCACAAGAAGCTTTTCCCATTCAAGAGCCTTTCCCTTAGCTTTTGAATCATCCTCGATCTAAATCAAATCATCAATCATCTAATTCATAGCAATCAACCAAATCAAACATTAATCCAAGCACTCAAGCATTCAAATATGATCTAAGTAGACAATTATCACAATAATGGCAATTTCGTAATTAAAGAGTTGAAAGTCTAATAAGCATGAAAACATGAACAATATCTCTATAATCTTGATGAATGAACTTGCATAGGTTAACATGTAGTAAAATGGATGTAACATCATCATGAACAATGGATCTATATGGATCTACACTTAGGATGAAGGAAATGTATGGAAATCACTATTTTAACACCAAATCGAGCCAACAATCCGATATACTCCTTTGGATCCGTGTGAGAGATAATCACCACTCACCAAATCACCTAAACAACCCCAAATCAACACGCTTCAAATCTGGACAGCGAAGGATCTAGCTTGATCTATCGCGAATCCGCTTCAAACGAAGAAATCTCACTTCAAAGGATGAAGATCTTCAATCTAAGCTCTTGAATCTTCAATTTGATCTTCAACTTGGATGGATGGAATCACTAGATTAGAGTGGAGAAAAGAAGTGAAGAAGTGTAGAAGTCGAGCTCTCAAAATGGCAGCACTTCGTCGCTTCGAAATCCGGATCCAAAAAATGAAGCCAACCCCCCTCTATTTATAGGAGAAATCTCCCTAAGTCGTAACTCGGAATTAGGTCGTCTCCGACCTACAACCTAAGACCCCCACCGACCTAAGTCTCTACGACTTAGCACCCAGGCGCTTCAATCGACCTATCAAAGCCCTTCGCCTTACGACCTAACGAGGTTACGACCTATGACTTAGCGACTTAACAATAGGTGCGACCTATCAGTGCCACTACCTAACTGCTTAGCATGCCGACCTACGACTTAACAAACCCCAAGTCCCTCCGACTTATACTTTCCGACCTAACAGAGCCTCCGACTTAACCGGGTAACCGACCTAACAGCTCAACAGAGTCACGCCTTAACTATTTAACCACTCTACGACTTAACTCTTAAGCCAACACGCGACCTAAGACTTATCCAACAACTGCGACCTAACAGACTATGACTTAAAGTCCACACGACCTAATACTTAACCCCTTAGGTCGTCTAATGACCTAACTACTAAGTCGTTAGCTAGCTTATCTCCTAGGTCGGTCAACTTGCTAAATCTCTTAAGTCGCTATCCTACCTAAGTCGTTAACTCTTAGGTCGGTCAGTCCCATAGGTCGCTCACTCTACTAGGTCGGTCACTCAACCTAGGCCATCCTAACTTAACTTCCTTAACTCGGTTAATCTCCTAAGTCGGCTACGACTTAAGACTCAAGAAAAATTCTGCCAAAATCTGAAACGGCTTAACAGCAATGCAACCAAAGGTCAACTATTTTACAATGTTTCGATCCGTAAAATACGGGTCGTTACATTCTCTCCCCCTTAGGAATTTCTCCCCCGAAATTCCAAACAAACAAGACAATCAAAGACTATTCTGTACGCCTACCAACCATAACAATCAACAATCCATGCATCCAATTCTAGCTTAGCGTACAGAATTCTAACACTAGAACAAGTTACAATATCGTGAGATGACACGACACCTTAGGGCCATACCTTGAAGAGTTCAGGATGAGCTGCCTTCATCCTCTCTTCCACCTCCCACGTACAGTCGTCATCATCATCACTCCATTGTACCTTGAGCAACTTAACTACCTTCCTCCTAAGCTGTTTCGTGTTGGTTTCTACAACACGAAGCGGCTTACGAGGTCTTCTATCGACTGGATCAACTTCGAAATCTTCACAGCTATCAGCAGAAACCACCATATTCGAGTCGTGCACATACTTCCGTAGATATGATACATGAAAAACATTGTGCACACTCGACATCTTCTCAAGTAACTCCAATCTATAGGCGAGCTTTCCAATTCGCTCGATGATCGGGAATGGTCCAACAAATCTCGGAGTCAATTTCCCTTTCTTCTCGAATCGAATAACATTCTTCAGTGGAGAAATCTTCACAAAAACCATATCACCTACGTCGAACTCCAAATCCTTACGACGCTTATCGGCATAACTCTTCTGACGGTCTTGGGCTGCCTTCATTCGTTGCCAAATGATCTCTATGCAATCCGAAGTCTGTCGAATCATCTCTGGCCCAAGCATCAGCTTTTATCCAGTTTCTATCCAACACGTCGGTGAGTTACACGGTCTTCCATACAATGCCTCATACGGTGCCATACCAATGCTTGACTGGTAACTGTTGTTGTATGAAAATTCCACCAAATGAAGGTGATCTTCCCATGATCCTCCGAAATCCAAAACACAAGCTCTAAGAAGATCTTCCAAAACTCGGTTGACTCTCTCGGTCTGACCATCCGTTTGAGGGTGATAAGATGTACTCAAACACAACTCGGTTCCCAAAACTTCCTGGAAGCTCTTCCAAAATCCACTAGTGAACAATGGGTCTCGATCGCTCACTATACTCTTCGGAATACCATGGAATCGAACTATCCACTTAACATACAACTCAGCCAACTTTGATGCAATTCTAGTCGATCGAACAGGAATAAATCTGGCACTCTTAGTCAAACGATCTACAATGACCCAAATCCCTTCATTTCCCGTTCTGGTTCTAGGCAATCCATCAATAAAATCCATCGACACTTGCTCCCACTTCCATGTAGGAACTTCTAATGGTTGCAGCAATCCACTAGGCTTCTTCTGTTCGGCTTTTACCAACTGGCAGTTCATACATTTGGAAATAAAATTTCCAACATCCTTCTTCATACCTTCCCAGTAGTAGGTTCTCTTCATATCCCGATACATCTTATTTCCACCTGGATGAATTGTCAACTTCGAGTGATGACTTTCCTTTAGAACTTCACTCCTCAATCCATCTATATTGGGAACAACTAGTCGTCCTTGCTTCCGAAGCCAACCCTCTCGATCGACCTCGAATCCCTCATCCTTTTCTGGTTCCAATCCAGATTCCAAATCACGGATAATCTTGACAAGCTTATCGTCTCGTTTTTGGCTCTCGCCAATCCTTTCCACAAGATTCGGTCTTATCGATAAGTTTGCCAACATCTCAGGTTCCAATTCGCATCTAGGCCTGAAGTCAAATCCAGCTAAATACTCGAGATTCTTCCATTCTAAAAACATGGCTCCCAATCCTGCATGTCTTCTACTTAACGCATCTGCCACTGCGTTACCTTTTCCCGGAGTATAAGCTATACCAAAATCATATGATGCCAAGAACTCTAGCCAACGTTGCTGCCGAAGATTCAAATCCTTTTGGGAGAAAAGATACTTCAACGACTTATGATCTGTAAACAACTCAAATCGAACTCCCAGTAGATAATGTCTCCACATCTTCAGAGCAAAAACAATCGCCGCTAACTCCAAATCATGAGTCGGGTAATTCCTTTCATGTGGCTTCAGTTGTCGACTAGCATACGCAACAACTTTATCCCTCTGCATCAACACTGCTCCAAGTCCAGTACCACATGCGTCGGTGTAAACCACCATCTCATCATTCCAACTTGGAATAGTCAAAACAGGAGCACTCGTCAATCGCTCTTTCAGGATTCCGAAAGCTTGCTCACACTTCGCATCCCAACTGAACACTTGGTTCTTCTTCGTCAATCCTGTTAATGGTGCAGCTATCTTGGAGAAGTCTTTGATAAACCGACGATAATATCCTGCTAATCCAAGAAAACTCCTCACATCCGATGCATTCTTAGGTCTAACCCAATCCTGGATTGCTACCACCTTAGCGGGATCAACCGCTATTCCACTTCTAGAGATAACATGGCCTAAGAACCTCAATTCACTCTTCCAGAAGTGACACTTCGAAAACTTAGCCTTCAGCTGATGTTTCCGTAAGATTTCCAAAACAATACGCAAGTGTGTCTTGTGCTCTTCTTCAGTTCTAGAATAAATCAGAATATCATCCACGAACACAAGTACAAACTTGTTCAACTGATCTCTGAACACTCTATTCATAAGATCCACAAAATATGCTGGCGCGTTAGTCAATCCAAACGGCATTACCAGCCACTCAAAGAAACCGGATGGTGTTCGGAAAGCAGTCTTCGGCACACTATCCTTAGCCACTCTCAACTGGTGAAATCCCGTTGCCAAATCCATCTGAGAAAACACCTTAGCTTCGTGAAGCTGATCAAACAAGTCATCTATTCTCGGCAATGGATACTTGTTCTTCTTAGTCACCTTATTCAGCTCACGATAATCGACACACAACCTTAGCGATCCATCTGCTTTGGTTGCGAATACAACTGGTGCACCCCATTCGGACACACTACGCCGAATGAATCCTTTCTGCAAAAGATCATCAACTTGTACCCTCAATTCTTGCTGTTCCCTAGGCGCCATCCGCCTAAGAGGCATCACAACAGGTCTGGCTCCTTCAACTAGATCTATACGAAACTCGATCTCTCTATGCGGCGACAACCCTTTGACTTCGTCAAAGACATCCTCGAATCCATTAGCGATTGGCACCGATGACAGTCCATTCCGTGGAACAACCAGCGAATACATGAAGCTCATGAAGACGCCTTCTTCATGCTTACATCGTATCACAATCTTTCGCCCCTCTACATTCTCGACTGTCACTTCCAGCCTCTCACAATCAACCTTTGCCGCATACCTCCTGAGCCAGTCCATACCCAAAATAATTCCGAACCCCGCAAAGTTTAGAACAAAGCAATCACAAACAAAAGAGCAACCATGACTCGATACAATCAGACCACGACATAACATACACAAACAAGACGAACCCCCAACTGGATTAGTCACAACCAATGGCCTATCAACAATATCCGGTTCCAAACCTAACCGGCCTACGAGTTCGCTACAAACAAACGAATGCGATGCCCCAGTATCAAACAACACTCTAACTGGAACACCACATAGGAAAAGAGTACCTTGAACAACCACACTCTTCCCTTTTTCTTCAACGGTAGGAACTTTTGAAGACGACAGAACAGCTCCCAAAGCATAAGCTTGCACAATCTACTTGTCCCTCCTCGGTTTTGGACAATTCTTCCTGAAATGCCCCGATTTGTCACAGTTGTGACACTTCATCGGCACCTTAGGATTCTTACAATCCTTCGAGAAATGGCCCTTCTGCTGACAATTGTAGCAAGTCACTTCGCCCTTCGGCTTCTTCTGGCCATCCTTACCCTTCTGCTGCTGCTGCTTCCTCTTCTTGTTTCCACCTTGCTGAGGTTTAGACTCTTCCCTGGTCACAGCAACAACAGATTCTTCCTTAGGAAACAGACTCTCATGCCTGAGAGCTTTCTCCACAAGCTTCTCAAATGAATCGTCCAAATGATCCACCAACTGTCTCCCAAGATAACTGTCCAAGCCTGTCACAAACTTCTCATTCTTCTGATATGCAGATTAGATATACGACCGGGCATACTTGGACAAAGCTTCAAACTCAGAAACATACTCAAGAACTGGTCTTCCACCTTGCTTGAGCTCTACAAACTTCTTGAACAGAACAGACTTCTGAGCTGTAGAAATGAACTTAGCTTCAAACCTGACTTGGAATTGCTCCCAAATAATCTCTTCCTCCGGAGTATTGATGGTAATAGAGTTCCACCAATCAGAGGCTCTCCCTTGAAGCTGTCTTGATGCCAACTTCCTCTTAGTTGCATCATCGATTCCCAAATCACCAAAGATCCTTCTACAAGCATCTATCCACCTCTGGACTTCAATGGTTGATTCTGTTCCCAAGAAAACCTTCCCTCCAAGAGCAGTATAGTCCTTGCACAACTTAGCAAAATCCACTGGTTTCGGAGTTTGGACTTGAACTCCAACATCTACTGCTGCCCCGGAACTGGTATCCTTCTCATGATCGAAGTCATCATAGCTTCGAACATAGCTGCAAAATCAGCAGTTCCTTCAGCAGCACGGCCTTCCCTAGCAGCTGGTCTCCCTCTTCGACTCATTCTCAATATCTATAAAAAGAATGATTAGAACATCTTAGAGAAACAACTGCATAAAGGACTCAAACTCAACTAAGCTACTATATTATATATAGTAATCATCAATCAAAATTACAATTACGTCTCTCATACGTAGTTACGCCAGCGAGCGTTGGGTAAAATCGATTAACCAATGCTCTGATACCAAATGTGACGACCGCCCATGACTCCTGCACCGAATCTAGAGATAGTGCGCTGTAAAGTGTGCCAGGCGACCATGGACGATTGTCAAGGTAGATAAAAACAACAGAATCTATCGTATTACTCACAGCGCATGGACAAAATACAATAGAACATATGTATAGCGAAGCTTTACAGAATAAAATGCCATCATATAAAACTCCATAATAGTTGAATACAAGCATCCAAATAGTCAATACATCAAGCCTCACTACATAACACTCAGAGATTATACAAATAGCGGAACATCCAGTACATATAATATGAAGATAATATGCAACCCTCCAGCTCGTCTTCGATATCAGCATCGTGAGAAGAGAACAGCACCTGTCACCTGCTACCTAGTCTGCCCGTCCCAAAATGGACGAACAGCCCAAGGCAATAAGAATTAAAACATAAAGCCTTGAGTCAGACAACAGTCTTAGTGAGCGGTAAATTAACTAACAACATACCAAAAGAGCATAAAGGAAAAGGAATAGGAATACAACCCTCCCACTCCAACCTCTTTCTACAGTGATAGCCCCCAAACACACACTAAGTAGAAGCAAACATAGCAGAGCATACAATGTAAAGTAAAGCAATTATCACTCGAGTCAAGGGCGATGTTTTCCAAGCACAAACCCCCAAGGCCTAAACCAAGATCAGATAAGCACCCAGAGAATACCGCTCTTGAGACCGAATGACGATACAACCAAACATCCATGACTCTGGCTATCACTGTTATCATTGCTTCGATATCACTGTTAATTGAATGACCGACACATTCTTTCAGCCGTCCATCAAGGGCTAATGGAAACCCCGGTTCTAGACATAACTCCCGCACGTCATCGTGACCCGTGCCTAGGACTATCGAATCTGCCCAGAGTACTTGACTACCCAATCAGTAGCCTTCAGGGACTATCGAATCTGCCCAACGTACTCTTGCTTTGAGCATGCTAGAACCTTCAACAACGATGAGATCTCAGCCTTCTAGTCGTCCTCCTTGACAACTATTTCCATACTAGCTCAAGCGCCTCTCGAGCATCCATTATCCTCAACCCGCTTGGAATGATCCCGTCTGGATTAGACCAAGACTATCTCATATCATACTTCGCTTCATCACATCCTCGCAAAGTCTCATCTCAACCTCATCATCAAATCTATGCATAAGAGCTTCATCATCCGCTACAAATGCCACAAGCAGCTTTTCCCATTCAAGAGCCTTTCCCTTAGCTTTTGAATCATCCTCGATCTAAATCAAATCATCAATCATCTAATTCATAGCAATCAACCAAATCAAACATTAATCCAAGCAATCAAGCATTCAAATATGATCTAAGTAGACAATTATCACAATAATGGCAATTTCGTA
Organism: Allium fistulosum; assembly: GCA_030737815.1. Classification (NCBI taxonomy): domain Eukaryota; kingdom Viridiplantae; phylum Streptophyta; class Magnoliopsida; order Asparagales; family Amaryllidaceae; genus Allium; species Allium fistulosum. Next base: position 458,540,540 of record CM060901.1, read on the forward strand.
ATTAAAGAGTTGAAAGTCTAATAAGCATGAAAACATGAACAATATCTCTATAATCTTGATGAATGAACTTGCATAGGTTAACATGTAGTAAAATGGATGTAACATCATCATGAACAATGGATCTATATGGATCTACACTTAGGATGAAGGAAATGTATGGAAATCACTATTTTAACACCAAATCGAGCCAACAATCCGATATACTCCTTTGGATCCATGTGAGAGATAATCACCACTCACCAAATAACCTAAACAACCCCAAATCAACACGCTTCAGATCTGGACAGCGAAGGATCTAGCTTGATCTATCGCGAATCCGCTTCAAACGAAGAAATCTCACTTCAAAGGATGAAGATCTTCAATCTAAGCTCTTGAATCTTCAATTTGATCTTCAACTTGGATGGATGGAATCACTAGATTAGAGTGGAGAAAAGAAGTGAAGAAGTGTAGAAGTCGAGCTCTCAAAATGGCAGCACTTCGTCGCTTCGAAATCCGGATCCCAAAAATGAAGCCAACCCCCTTCTATTTATAGGCGAAATCTCCCTAAGTCGTAACTCGGAATTAGGTCGTCTCCGACCTACGACCTAAGACCCCCACCGACCTAAGTCTCTACGACTTAACACCCAGGCGCTTCAATCGACCTATCAAAGCCCTTTGCCTTACGACCTAACGAGGTTACGACCTATGACTTAGCGACTTAACAATAGGTGCGACCTATCAGTGCCACTACCTAACTGCTTAGCATGCCGACCTACGACTTAACAAACCCCAAGTCCCTCCGACTTATACTTTCCGACCTAACAAAGCCTCCGACTTAACCGGGTAACCGACCTAACAGCTCAACAGAGTCACGCCTTAACTATTTAACCACTCTACGACTTAACTCTTAAGCCAACACGTGACCTAAGACTTATCCAACAACTCCGACCTAACAGACTACGACTTAAAGTCCACACGACCTAATACTTAACCCCTTAGGTCATATAACGACCTAACTACTAAGTTGTTAGCTAGCTTATCTCCTAGGTCGGTCAACTTGCTAAATCTCTTAAGTCGCTATCCTACCTAAGTCGTTAACTCTTAGGTCGGTCAGTCCCATATGTCGCTCACTCTACTAGGTCGGTCACTCAACCTAGGCCATCCTAACTTAACTTCCTTAACTCGGTTAATCTCCTAAGTCAGCTATGACTTAAGACTCAAGAAAAATTCCGCCAAAATCTGAAACGGCTTAACAGCAATGCAACCAAAGGTCAACTATTTTACAATGTTTCGATCCGTAAAATACGGGTCGTTACATGATATATTTTGAAATAAAAGGTATGGAGAGGTACCCTTCGCGAAGAAGTATAGTATGATATGCTTCGACCCAGATGGACTTTGGGGAATCCAGGAATGGTTTCGACCGATAAACCCTAATATACTTGGGTGAATTCAGAAATGGATTCGAACTGATATGGTTGTCCGGACTTAAACTCATGAGTTCCTCGATTCTTTTGCAGGGTAGATGGTTCTTTAGTTTACCCAATGGAGGCGCTTTCGATCCTGGGATCTGTTGTTTATGGATCTTCTACGAAGGAAGTGCATCCAGTGCGTAAATCATTGAATCAGCAGTTACCACTGCAGCAAGGGTCGATGGTCCCTTATTTACGAAATGGCCACAATATTTTTCTGGAATTCGGAAGGTGGAAGGATCTTCTGGAAAGTTTTGTGTCCATTGTGTAAACACTGGATCAGCAGCGGGCCACTGCTATCGTAACAACATCATTTGACATCATATTTTGAGCGGTACTTCTCATCCCTGTTTTTTTGTATTTTTCACTGGGTGTTGAAACAAGTCTACTAAGTACTTGGAGATTTCTAGTCTTACGCCTGATCAACGTACGATCAGAGTCTACAAGAACGAGGATAAACCTGTTAAGACATCGAGTTATAAAAGTATTTTGATAAAGTATTATATAAAGGATATTTTGGTCATTTTTTTCTTTTCTAAATACCTTAAAATGTTTAAAATATTGTCTATTTATGTACAACATGGTTTATTAGTGTTGTAAATATCGTGAGAAATTATTAATTCAATAAAACATTTAAAGTAAATGATTAATGATTTATTAATAGTGTTTGAAAAGTATCTTGAGATAAAACTAATAAATTTATAAATAATGGATTTAAGATTTTCAATAGCTTCTTTGTAAATATAAGTAATGATGTAAATATTTTTTTTCAAATAGTTTACATATATTTATAAAGATTTTAATTAAAATATTTAAATGGTATTTATAAATGAAGCAAGAAATTTTACAAACGAATTTTTGTAAAGTATTAAAGTATTAAAGATGATTTATTTGCAAATGAAGTTTTCAAATGAATATTTCAAGTAAAATTTATATAAGTTTCTTTAAATGTATAATTTAAAGATATTATATAAATGAAAAATAATTTGATTTGCGAAGTTTATTTATAGTAATATACCTAACAAATAAATTTGAATCTCTATTTTGGAAGTATAGTTTGAAATATTTACTTGCTTTCGAAGTACTAATAGTAAATTTATTGGTTTATTTACTATTTGAATTTTATATTAAACCATAATAAGTGTTTTCCATGATTTGAATATTCATTGTAAAACAAGTGTAAAATTAATTATGAAGATATGAAATTTTATACTTTGATTTAGAAATTTAATGTAAGATTTGAGTATACTATTAGTTTCAGTTTAATAATCTTGAGTTTATACTTATTTTAAAAATAACGAGTCTAATAAATTATCGGGTTTAAGGAACTTTATTTTAAAGCTTATTATAATGTTTTGATATAAATTTCTAACATTGTTTTAGACTTTTGAAAAATCTTTGCATAATGCTATGAGGTTGTTTTAAATATATCTCATATTTTTAATAAGTGAATGAGGTTAAATGTTTTAATTGAATTTTTAGATATATTGAAATATTTCTTCTCTTCAAGGGCGAATACCAAAAACTGAAATTTTTATTCAATAACCGAATTAAGCTATAAACTTAAGTAAGGCAGTAGAAGCTTAAGTAATATTTTTTGAAATGATTCATTTATGACTTAAATGTTTAATGGAAACCAAATTATGTAAGTGATTGATCTTTATATAAATAAATGAATGAAAGGTAAATGATGAAAAAAAACCAATCGAATAAACTTAAATAAATTTAAAATTCTTGTTGTTTGGTTGATGGGAAGTTTGGGAAAGAATACTTCTAGTTGTTGAGGTTGTATGACTAATCTATTAAGTAATTATCTAAGGCTGTTGAACATAGGGTACACTTGATAGTTTATTTATCACCTTGCATGATTAAAAGTTTCTGAACTAAACAAACCATTGGTTTTGGTTGTTAAGGATGTATGATGGATTCTTCGGTTTCATAAATGGTTGTATTGTTTGTTTGATTATGTTTTATATTGATTTGCTTTTGTTTCAAATTGAAACAACTTAAATATCTCACTAATACATAATTCTCACTATTTTGGATTATATAAGTGAAATACAGGTTTATGGAAGCAATAGTTACTGCTTTTGGTTTCACAAATAAAGTTGTTTTCCCAACAAATAGGTACGTTTTCGAATTACGGTTTTATAACGATATTTTATTGTTATCCCATGGTTTGGGATATTTATTTTTGAGATGTGGTATATATACGTTTATTATTGATATTATTATTTTTCCAGACCTAACAGCGCAAAGGAGATGCTGCCGAAATTTTCGTGGAAGTTGAGTTATTTTCAAATTTATATTAAACTTAAATATATAAGTTAAATTGTCTATAAACTGATTATTTTGAATAAAATATTTCAGATTCCTTGATTCCTTCTTGTTCCTTTTCGAGGACGAAAAGTTTTGAGTGAGGGAGACTGTAATAACTCGTATTTTTTATCATTAAAAATATTAAATTTAATAAGGTTTTGGACTTTAATATTGTCAGAAATTAAAATTTATGATTTATTAAATTGAATCTTATTAGATTAGAAATTTTGACCCTAAGATAAATCTTAAAATAACTAATTTTAATGAGCTAAAAGACGGTAACACGTATTAACATATAATTTGCTAATATTGATTGAATGTAATTGACTACTATAATATGGTAACATAATTTCAGTCAATTTAAATAATAAAGGTTAATAAGAAATAGAATAAATGATGTATAAATTGATCTAATCATATGTTATTAATTGCAATTGGTTTTAATATGGAGTATGAAATCAATTATTTTGTATGTAAATTTATTAACCTTTGTTTGTAAACAATAAGTTAATAGATATGGATTATTAATGTATAACCATTGTTTTATTTAGTACCTTATTATTAAATCTGTTATAAATTTATTTGGTAATTAATGGAGAATTAATGTAATTGAAATATTACAATTGATATAAAAAGAAACGTTAATTGTTGAGTGATGAGTGTAATAAAATGAAAACTTATGTTAAACAATTTCAGAAGCGAATAATTGATTTGATAATAAGAATGTAAATCAAAATAAAAGGTTTTGTTTGGAATTTAAATATATAATGAACCGGTTTTATTGCAGTTGTAATTAAATGTTGGAATTAATTTAGTAAATAGATATTGGGTTTAACATGGAAAATTGGATTTCAAAGGAAAACAGTTGGATTAATTATCTTCCCTGTATTATGGTATGTTTTGAGATTTAATTATTGTAATTAATAGTAATTATATCTTGCCATTAATAAGAAATAGAAGTAAATGGTAATTAATTAATGATATGTGCAACTTACGTTTTGTATTAAAAATATAATGAGAATTTCAATGAGAAATATTACGTTCAAATTGTAAGTACTTAAATTTGTTACAAATATAACGAAATAGGAAATCAATTGATAAAGAAACGACGTGGTTGTACAAAGTATTATTTCTGTGACTCTTTAATGGGATAGTCTTTAAATATAAGTTGGTTTTAAAGAGGGAGGTGTTAATTGTAAATTAATGTGTAAGAAAAAAATATGTTTTAAGAAAAATAAAAGAAAAGGATTAGTTTCTTGAAAAGAATATTTTTATCAAATAAAGTGAATATTTCATTTGTGAATGTAAATTTAATTTCATTAAAACAAAGAATTGAATTTTGTTGTATGTTTCTAGTTGGAATATTTGATTTATTTAAATATTCAAACTTGATTTGAATTTAATTTATAAAAAAATAACAATAATAAAATGGTAGGAAAACAACCTGAAGGTTTGGTTTTTTGATTTGGAATAGTTAGCATATTTACATACGGAATTTATTCCGTTTCAAAGTTGACTTTGGAGTCTCAGTTCATCTTTTAATGTGTGGGGTGGCGGTCCTCATTATGTTAATTGCAGTGTTTAATTTTATTTACTGTGTACTAAATAAAAATACATATATGTGTGTAAATTTGAGCGTATTAGAGTTAATAAAATATGTTAAAATGTACTGTTTTTTTTAGTATATTAGATTTGTGATTTCTATGTACGGTCTATGTTCTCAAATTTAAATCGTCGCTTTCATTTATTTTATTTTATTATTACTTTCATTTATTAAATACATGCCTCTTTTGGTTTTCCAGTAAGTTTTATTTATTTACACGCGAGCCTTGCCTTGAAATGTTTCATGTGTGTTGATGAAATTAACTGAGGTAGCACATGTTTTGAAATTTTATACCAAATGATTTGCTTGCCATGTAAACATGTCTTGTCAAATTCCAACGTGTGTCTTTCATCTTTTGTTAATTACCTGCATGTTAGGCTCTTTTTATTTTGCAAATTTACATCTTCTTGTATCCTCCCCTTTCATATTCCAATTTCCAAACGTGCTTTACCCTTATTCATTTCTTATTTCATAAATCTCTTCCTCTGACTTTCCATTTCCAAAATGTGCTTCCATTAATTTTTTTTTGCAGGGCAAGCGGGGTTAAACTGGTCCCCTACCAGATTTATTAATTAGAAAATAAAACAAAACAAGAGAAAACAGCACAAGGACGAACAAGAGTACACAGAAAAAAGAAAACAAAGAAACCAAAAATTAAAACTAACTGATCCAAGGATCAATCATATTCTCATGAAACGAATGCACACTTTCCCTCATTTCCATCAAAATGTTGTGCCTCAATGCAATCCATAGCACCGAATGGCTTCGTTTTTTTCCTTCGAAACACCTATTGTTTCTTTCCTCCCATATTATTTTTAGCATCTTCTTCAGGCCGAAGAAAAAAGCTAGTCCCTCCTCCTCTCTCCATCTTAAAGCCTGTTCAATGAAGCCCCACTGGTCATCAACAGAATTAGTTGTAGAGACCCAACCATTGCAAATCAACATTTCTTTCCATAATTGCATTACATACTCACAGTCAAAAAATAAGTGGTTGACACTCTCTTCCTGCGTTAAGCATAATTCACACCTAGTTGGAACAGTCATCCCAAAACCAATCAATCTATCCCTAGTTAACAAAGCCATATTTCTAACTTTCCAGAGCATTAGATTATCGGAACTAGGAGAGATAGCAGTCCAAGTAACTTTGCTCCACTTGCAGTCAGGCATTGCATCTAAATCCAACATATCATTGTAGATTCTGGTGACTGCATGGTTTTTACCATTCCAAAGAATAGTGCATTCATCATGCATATCAAAAAATTTCACAGCGTGTTGATTCTAGAAGGCCCTAACCATCTGGTTACTAGAATAGGGCATTACAAGCACACCATTGTGTATGTAATCCACCGCCATCGCATTCAATCCAACTGTGAGCAAATTATTTTCATGAATCCAATCTTTTCCATTTGTTTACAAATCCATTTTCTAAAGCCTCCTTCCTCCATGTGTGAGCCATCGTGCCATTTTTTTCGTTGATTCTCCAGAATTTAGAAACATGAGCAGGCTTCAAAATTCTTAATTTGAATAACTAACTTGTTTTATTTTATTATTAAAATGTGTGTACATGGTTTTCTATTTCATTTTCATAATATTATTATAACTTGAATATCTTCCGCATATGAACTCCGATTAATGCGCGGTTTCTTCCTTTGGGTTCATATCAAAATTCTAGACAACATGAAACTAGTTTGGTTGAATTTAGAGATAGTTGAAATTTTGGGCTTTTATTGGATTTCAATTGGCTATAAATCAAAGGTGAGTAATTAAACCCACTCACGCAATACTAAAAATTCCATTACAAGTTAAATAAAATATATGATGTGATATATAAATTTGTTTTGATGTTTGTTGATTTCAGTTGACATTTGAATTGATATTGAATCTGAATTGACATTTAATTTTATATTGGAATTTAATTGATAGTTAAACCCCGATATTGATAACTATTATATGTTGAAATATATTGGTTGATTTGGATGTTGTTTGAAATGGATGCTTATTGATTGATGTGTTGGATGTATGGTTGTTTATTTATTTTAATATGTCCCTGTTATCACCTTATATATTATTGACATCATTTAAATGGTCCTCTGAATCATTTTAGAATTGGATAATTAAGACATTTAAATTATGGGTTTAAATGATATATACCCATACAATTTCGTGAATTTGGATTATTTATTGAAACTGAATTATATAAAAAGTTTAAGTTTTTAATTTAAACTTCTTATTTAGTTTAAATAAAGTGGTTAAAATTGGTATTTCGAATTATTTGAAATCTCGTAAATTATTGCACTCACGTTGTACACTTGATAGGAGATGAAAAATCCCGTAACATCTCTGAAGCCATTGCACTCATATTTTTATTTGAGATTGATTTGACTTACATAGGAATTTTTTTAGTTCTTACTCGAGTGTATTGTTTTTCATTATGCTCGGGTCAGCCTGAGTTTTTCAGTGTTGAAGACTATTTTTTGGTGGACGAAGATGAAGATTAAGTATATTATTCCTATTTATTATTCCACTACATTCTGTGTTCCGCTGCATTATTTGTTTATTTATGATGTATTTATAACTCTTATTTGAATTTGTAAAAGTGTAATCAAATATTATTTGTAAAACAGCTTCATGAACTGTTTATTTGATTATTATATTTTGTCGTTCCGCTGCGAGATTCTGTGTTTTGTTTTTTTCTTTCCCTTTTTCTTTTTTTTCTTATTTACCCCATTAACAATCCTCTCTTTTGAATGGTTTGAGTCTGACATGTGTGGTTTATTATCGATTTGAACCGTCCAAAAAGGTGGGTCGTTACATTTATTGTTATTGTATAATGTTATTTTATAAAACACCACATTGATTAAATTCCCATTAAAAATAAACCCATCACTGAATAAATTTTAAATCCCTACTTATTAAATATACATGGTAATAAAGAAATTATTTTTTGGAGACATTGTTGAAAATCTTTCGTTTAAACTTATAAAATGCCATATTTTCCAATATTACTGAAAAGTCCCTATTTTCATTTTTAAAAGAACTTTTATGTCCAAAATAATTTCCAATAAATTATTTTATCGTACTGCCAATAAATTATTTTATCTTCTCACCACTTTTATTTATTCATAAATATACTTTAATTTAATTTTAAAACTCCATAAACAATTTTTCAAAACTTTCTAAAATCTTTTAAAACTAGAAAATCAATCGAACATTAAAATTATAAATCATAGAGAAAAATTCTCCAAAATCATCAAAATCAATTTTATGGTGTGGCCTGAGTTGAATTATATTGAATTTTGACCATACTACAATGCACACACGACATACAAATAAACTACACAAATCAAAATGTAACCAAACGACATCTTCTTTATATTTTAACAATCAAACATACACTAAACGCCACTATCCAACACAAAATCACATCTAATACCACAACAATCCATCCAATATCCTAAACAAACATATCAACCAAGCAATTCAACTAAGCAATTTAAGTAATATTTGGGATAAATTTGCAATATTTAATATGAAATAGATTAAGATGTGAGTTTAGAAACTCACTGAACTACCGAGCGACAACTTACTGGCTCTGCCCTATTTCGTTGTCTCGGTTTTCCACTGTTAAGCACCATACTTCGCACGCCTGCCTACTTTCGCACGTCATTCTCCAAAGCAGCAGCGTCCTCATCCTCTCGCATTGCCTGAAGCAAGACACCTCCCGCCGTCACCTTCATGCTCAAAATGCCATCCACCTTTCCACCTTTGCCAAGCACCACACGCTCCTCATCGTCGCTCATGCTTCAAGTCGCGACTGCCTACCATCGCACTGCACACCTGTCCACGTTGCAGCCATCACCACGTGACATCACCAGCCACCATTACATCGTCGATGATGTCGTCCACCACTCCCTTGCTTGTGTCGATCGCCAGCTACCAAGAGTGCAGTGTGCGCATTTTTTCTTCCTTTTTTACGTGATTTCCGATTTGGGGCTTAATTGGGAATTGAGGGTATGGGTTTGAGATAAAGGGTGGAGTCGGGTTTTGGGGAATAGAAGAGAAGGGAAGTTATTAAAATGGGCTTTGAATTGGGCTTTTAGTTTTGAGCTTGTTTTAATTATTCCACTTTGCTTGTCTTTTTTATTTTAAGTACCTTCTTGGTTTATTTATAAACGAATTTCAATCTAATATAAATTGATTTGCACATCATTCCACACAAATAATATGGTAACTGCACAATTTCATTCAATTCAATGCCCACTTATTTATTTTTTACTATTTTAATCACATAACAATTATTTACACTAAAAATATTTTATATTCAATTAAAACATTTTATTCAATTTCAAAATATTATCCAAAAAGTATTTATTAATTTAATTTAATTTATTAAAAACAAAATCTTTTATTGAATATAATTTAATTAACTAAAGTTTTATTTTCAAAATATTGATTTTCCAATATCAAATTCAAAAAATTTTATTTTATTTAAATTATTTATTTTATGACATAGAAAGCAGGTTGTTGTAGTCTTTCCCCTTAAGAAACTTGCGTACTTATAATTTCTTATAGAGAAAGTTATACACAAGTCATACCCTGAACTTTCCTCGTATTCTACAAAACATTTGTAAGCTTACTCTATTCAGTCCTCAATGTGGATCTTTTATAAATTTCTCTTATCGTACAATATAGATTATTCAATGACTTTCAATTTTTTGAATACGATAAATTTTTATGAGATAATTTCCAAGTGTCGGATTTTCCAAAATATTTCAATAGAGTCTCATTCATACAGAAAGTGTTCCAAGGAATCAAAATACAAATATATCATAATATATACATCCCAATCTGTGGGGCATCCCAAAGCATGGGGAAAACAATACAATATCACATATATAACATTATATCAAAAAGCGTACCTTTTAATTAGCACTTTAAGCAATTTACCTTGGTATTAAGTGAGTAAAAGCATGGCAACGACGATGCATGGTCCAAATATGCTTCACAAATGCCTATTCTAACTCAAGTTCTAATATTAGTGTAACGACCCAGAGTTTCAGTCATTTGAATTTGGAATATTTAATTTATTTCAAATATTGAAAAGTTTATTTTATAAGTTAAACAACTTAAATTTCAACTATAGCGATTTATTTGATAATTGAATTGTCAAATTTAATAACTGGAATTGTTTAAATAATCGAATCTTGAATTTATTATGAATAAAAATGATTTCGAAAGCTGATTTAAAATTCTGTTAGAATAAGAATGAAGATAGTAAACTTTTAAATTTTAATAAAAGTGATTAGATAGATTTTTATAATAATCGTTTTAATTAACGTGTGAAAATAGCCTTCTGGGACACTGCCTCAGATTTGGACGAAACTAATTTCATTGGATCTGTAATAGTGAATAATTATATGCCATCGAATTTCGTGGCAATCAGACTTATTGTTTGGACGTCGAGTTCGAAACGCGTAGAAATTAATTAAAGAAATTTAATTTAATATAATTCGATTTTGAAAAGCTAACTTCGGTATATGATGGAATTGGATCCTGATACTAGTTCCATTATGTTCGGAATAGGGGTATTACATATAGAACGCTAGGCGGCGCACCTCGATTTGAATTCGAAAATTTAACGTGTGAATAGTGTAATCAAAATTTTCTATAAAAAGGACTTTGAGATATTCCATTTTCCAAAATCCTAACTAAAGAAACCCTAGCCACTATTAAATAACTGCCCTATCCAATGGCTCACATCCATCGACGCACCATGGCTCGATCTAGCCCTTGACCCCTAAATGAAAAACGACGTCGACAACTTCATGAAGCTATTCAACGGTTGTGATGGAATATAGAGGAGTGATGTGGCATGAAATCGATTATGAAGTTGTGGCAGTTCTTGGCTAAATTCTTGTGATAGGCGGTGATTTGGAGGTTGAGCCCGGTGCCGTTGGGGTCGCCTTAGCCAGACATGGCAATGAGGTGGGAGTGGCGGTATGCGATCAAGGGAGGCGGCAACGGTGAGGCGACAAAGTCGCGAATGAGGGTTTATTTTAGCATAGCTTGGTGTATTAAACGGAAAGGTGATTAACATTTAAAATTTAATTGATTTAAGTTAATAAAAAATTTAATAATCTCGAAAGTTCTAACGGTCGTATCTTGTTCACACGAGGTCGAAATTTAACACGACAAGTTGTGATAGTATTTGCGAATACTATGATATACAGTTGGATTGGATGGAGCAAGTAGGAATTTGGGTTATGATTGAACGTCTGTTTAATTTTAATTCAAACCGAAACGCTTCAACGATTATTAGAATCAAAGTGAGTCAACTCGCCTCTTTGGCCCACTTATATTCCTATATAAGTGTGGATAATTTCATTATTGATTATTGAGATGATTTACTATTTTATTAGTTGATTTGGAATAATTCCCGCCCCTGCAGCGGATGAGACCCTATTACGTTCCCGTGTATGAGCAGATGACCTTTTGTATATGATCCTACCTTGAAGTGGTTGATTTATATTTTATGATTATATAGTATAAGTGATACTGGGGGACAAGTTGGAGGGATACAACAGGATTCCTCACCACTATTGATTTTTATTTACGCGTATTTCTATATATGTTTTAACTTGTGATTTGTGATGTAGGGGAACAGGTTGGAGGGATCCAACTAGATTCCTCACCCTGTTGATTTTACTTTTCATATATGGTGATATATGATTTGTTCGATGCCATATTTGATGACACTGATGTGATTTTCCTTATTTAGTGGTTTAGTAGCACTGAGCCTTATTTAAAATACTATAAAATAATGATTTTGAAAGTGTGTGTGTGTGTGTATATTAATAAATTTTAAATTATTAAAAGGAATGAATTTATTATACATAAATAAAAATGTATGATTTTTTTTATGTTATAAAATTAGTAGTTTTGTGAAATATTTTAAATAGAGATTTTTGAATGGCTCATAAAAAGAATCTATAAAAGGATATTTTATAAATAAAGTAATAGATTTGCAACCAGGATTTAAAAATATATATAAAATGGATTTGTAATCGATATTTTGTAAATGGGATTGTATAAATAAAAGAGATTTATAAAGAAATGAATTTTTAAATAGAATTTTATAAATAAAGAGATTTTATAAAAAGAAGTTTTATAAAATAAAAGGAGATTTATAAACATAGCTTTATAAATATAGAAATAATTTATGTTGAGATTTAAGTAGGAGTTAATCGTTTTAAAAGTGGTTTACCATTTAAAGGAATGTTTTGAGAATAATATTTTCAAATGGAATTTAATGGTTTTAAAGGTGATTTAAAATGTGTTAAGTGACGAAAACATCGATTTCAACATCTATTGTTCTAATAGACGTTTTTGGAAAAGTGAGGAAGGCATGGACTATAACACTATTGTTATAGTAAATGATTTCCAAAAGGAGATATTTTATATATTATACGGGATATATACATATACATATACATATACATATACATATACATATACATATATATATATATATATATAATTAATCGAATCCTTGTACTAGTGTTTTTGGATTGTCATAATGAGGTTGTACGCAACATTCGTTTTGACTCAATAAAATTTGCTTTGACCTTCCATTATGAAATAGACGAATTGGTTCTTATGATCGTACTAAAGGCTTGGTGCTATAGGAAGCATTGCTTCTTATACTTAACACCCATTTTGAGGCATATGAACTAGGGAGTTGTACGATTATAGAAACTTATTTAGTGTGTCTCCAGAATGGTAGTGTTATTAAATATACTTGTACCATTGATATAAGTATATAGAAATGTTTCCCAAATATCGAATGGTTGAAATGGTTTTGAGAATATATATTTTTAAAGATAATTTGACGTAAATATTTGGAAAGTGATATAATTAATAAGAGATTAATTAAATGAGCCTAGTGATTGCTTATGTGCTAGATTTTATTTGTTTCTTTGATAGTTGAATAACCGACTATCAAATTTGGCCATTTTTGGTTCCTTGACTTGATGTGGGAACTGATTAGTCATGCATTTAGCACGAAGCCAACTGTGTAGGCTTGATTATCGTTTGGTCTTAACAATGATGATTCGAGTAGTGCAGAGTGACTATGATACTCCAATCTACCGAGCTTCCTTCTTGGCCGAAGGATAGCAAGTTAAGAGTTGAAAACGTGATAAGTCTACGAGACTTGGTTTTATATGAGGTTAAGGGCCTCTTATCATTGTTAGTCCTGGGAGGCCGTGATTAGATTTATCCGAAAACCACTTCGAACCAACATATGCGTTCGAAAGTGCAAGTTGAAGATGATGATTTTTGAAGACGGAGATTGTGACGCCCCACCTCTATGCTCACAATAACAAAGAGTATTGAAAGAATTACTATCTGTTATTACGAAGAATAAGGCTGGATAGGAGCGACCATCCATAGTTGGGCCTTACACTAGTATTGGTTACCTCGATAGGAGTGGTATATATTTTTATGTTTCATCACTTATTTATTTACTCCCATCGACATACCCAATTCCAGTATAAAACGAACTACGATGGTTCATAATAGTTTAGGACAATATATATAATAATAACACAGATACTAAAATTGCGGAACACAGATAACAAAAGTCTCATATATATATATAACTGATGTCAGTTACAATATATTTGACACAATACATATGATACAACTACAACAGTCGACTCTGGAAGTTATATATACAAGTACATTATCGACTAATATACATGAATACATATCAACCTATACTATGACACGACTACTCCAAAAGATATGAAAAGTCTTCATAGCTCAAACGACAACCCAAAGCAAGACATCTACAACCTGAAATAACTCGGGTCTGACCCGAGTATTAAATTCAAAAGAAAATAATACACGGGTCAGTCTAATTCAAACTTAGTTATTAATGCACAGAAGCAATAATAATAAAGAACAAATAGACGACAGTCACAGAAATCTCGTATATCCAACTCTTCGATAAAAGAATCGGATAACGGCAGATATAACACTAAAAAGTGTTAAACAACAAATCAGCAAATCCAAATCATCAACAAGGATAAATAAATAGGATTATCAATGAAGATAATTTAGAAAACAATAGAATTGTCTAAACGACAATTAACACAAAATCTAATTATTAAATAAATAATGAGAAACTCATAATCTAATTATCAAATAGATAATTAGACAACAACAAAATGATCAAATCAAATCAAATCAGAATACAACTTCAAAATATTGAATTGAACCAACGAAACAATTCAAACAATCGAAATATCAATTAAAACGACAATTCTGTGTGGCTGCAGTACACGCACGCATGCACTGCCTCGCCACTATAGTGATGAAATACACAAAAGCTCAATGAAAGCTCACAACGAGCACAAGGTAAAACCCAAAGAAAAAGTCAGGTTCAACACAAATGCAATACAAATAAAATCACAACACGAGCACAAAGACTACAAGTATGAACTGAACAAAGCAAGGCTACAGAGCTCGAGCTTATGCATAGTCGACATACACAACATAAATATACATTGAAGCAACTTGAACTCAAGTCAAGCCACCCAAATGAAAATACCTTAATGCAGCCACCAACCCAAATGCAACAGGGTATCAAATGAATATGGCTGCACAGTGAAACACAAACCAAGTAAATGGTCGAGAACTAATACCAGAAACAATGCTCTACATCAAGCAATTGCAAATACGAACCACACTAGATTATAGTGCAACATGGTCAAAATCAAGACAGCTCAGGTATTAAAGTGCACAACACTAAAGAACTGCATATACGACCCAGCAGTGCACAGTGAAACCCAAATGTACTAGTTTAAAACATTAAAAGATACAAATGCAAGCAAAACCCGTCAATGCAACATGAAGCTACAGACCAACAAGTAACATGTACAACTATATACATATGCATAACCAGATTACAAGATGACTACATCATAGCATCCTGAAAACATGATTATCAAAAGCATCAGAGTCGAAGTATATATCATGAAACCAAAGTGCACTGCAACCATTAAATAAAGAACAACAACACTCAAATTCAAGTGCAGTACAACATAATGCATCAGTGAAACATGTTCAAGTGAGGTGGCAACAAGTTCGAACCAAGTGCATAGGCACACACATATATACACCCATGTATGTATGTATATACATGAACTAAATTGAAGTGCACTACACCAGCAAGCATTCGAACAAAGTCAAGTTTAAAATGACCATGTTCAAAAAATATTCAACCAACAGAGCAAAAGATACAAAGGCTAGTTTCAAATCAAAGAAGCCAAGCATTGAAAATGTTACAAGTTCGAGCAAAGCCAAAAGTCACAAATAGTATGCAGTTCGAAAATCAGAGTTAAGCTAGAAGCTCAACCCAGTCAAGCTATAGTTTTTGAAATCAATGCTACATGAGATAAAAATCACCATGACCCAAGTCAGCAGAGCATAAGCAAGTGACAGTGATCAAGTCAAAGTCGAAGTCAACCAAAACAAGTTCGAACAATTCAAGTGACCAAAGTCGACAAGAATCGAAATCGTGGTGGTCACGAACGAACACAAAATCGTCAAACCCAAAAATGAACAGCGATTATCCATGAAAACGAACATCTCAAAACAGTCGAGCACAACAAATTAACTTCAAATGGCCAAAACAAAACTAATCGACAACTCAAACCATTGAAAACGAACGAAAATCACAGAATTTAAACCCTAATTCAACTCGAGATAAGAATTAGATGTGAGTGGGTACTCACCTTATCAATCGATCGAAAGTTTGTAGCTGATGTTTAAGAAAATCGAAAGCCTAAATTCTTCAAAGCGGAACGAACGAAGAAAATCGAGACCGCCATTTATTTTCTTTCTTTCGTTTGATCCTTTAGGGTTTTTGAAATGAATGGATCGGTTAAAGGAACAACAATAATAACCATCTCGGCAACAAAATAAAACATGGGCCAAAACAATTTTAAAGCCCGCCCAACATTTAACATAGTTATAAAAGAATTTCAATTCGATTTAAATTCCAATAGCTATTAACAAACAATTTAATCGTCATTTTGACGATAATTAAAAATTACAAAATCCCGGGTTGTTACAGACTCCCCTCCTTATAAAAATTGCGTCCCCGCAATTTTCATAATCAAAGTCATCAATAACAATTATTTTTCTAACATAAACTGGTTAAGCTAGAAAAATAAGGTCAAGAACACAAACGCCAAAAAAATCTTTTAATTTCATAAAAGGAATTCACAATTTCTCAACAAAAATCTAATTATCAATAGATAATCAGAAAACAGCTAAACTGGATAAACACAATTATCAGCAATATTCGATTATCAATTAGATAATTAAAATACAGAAATTACAAAACAGCAATATCTAATTATCGATACGATAATTAGAAAGCAGCAAAATCTAATTATCAACAAGGATAATTAGAAAACACAAATCACAAATCGCAAAACCGCAGATATCCAGTTATCCAACAAATAACCAAAAAACACGAACTTCATAATCAGCAAACTCTAACTATCAACAGAGATAGGTAGAAAATAGCAATTCAATAAAATCAACCTAATCTAGAATCAATTAGAGACTAGAAAATCTCGTAATCAGCAAAACTAGCAAATATCCGATTATCAAAAACGATAATCAGAAAACATAATTATCCAATTAACAAAACGTTAATCAGAAAATATCAGATTATCAGAAATCTCAAATCAACAAATATCTAATTATCAAAAACGATAATCAGAAAACATCAAATATCTAATTATCAAAAACGATAATCAGAAATCTCAAATCAACAAATATTTAATTATCAAAAACGATAATCAAATCTCAAATATCTAATTATCACAAGCGATAATCAGAAATCTCAAATCAACAAATATTTAATTATCAAAAACGATAATCAAATCTCATAACATCAGATATCTAATTATCAAAAACGATTATCAGAAATCTCAAATCAACAAATATTTAATTATCAAAAACGATAATCAAAATCACAAATCAACAAATATCTAATTATCAAAAACGATAATCAGAAATCTCAAATCAACAAATATCTAATTATCAAAAATGATAATCAGAATCACAAATCAACAAATATCTAATTATCACAAACGATAATCAGAACTCAAATCAACAAATATCTAATTATTATCAAAAACGATAATCAGAAATCTCAAATCAACAAATATCTAATTATCAAAAACGATAATTAGAATCACAAATCAACAAATATCTAATTATCAAAAACGATAATCAGAAACAACAAATATCCGATTATCAAAAACGATAATCAGAAACAACAAATATCCGATTATCAAAAACGATAATCAAAAACAACAAATATCCGATTATCAAAAACGATAATCAGAAACAACAAATATCCGATTATCAAAAATGATAATCAAAAACAACAAATATCCGATTATCAAAAACGATAATCAGAAACAACAAATATCCGATTATCGAAAACGATAATCAGAAACAACAAATATCCGATTATCAAAAACGATAATCAGAAACAACAAATATCCGATTATCAAAAACGATAATCAAAAACAACAAATATCCGATTATCAAAAACGATAATTAGAAACAACAAATATCCAATTACCTGCAGATAATTGGAAACAACAAATATCTAAGACTAGAAAATCAACATAAAAGCTTGGACCGATCCCATCAGATGGCGAGTTTTTAGTTCGCCGCACGTGCATCAACAAATAGCCGAAGCCTACCAAGTACTCAACATAATTTTGGCGCCCAACAAATGACCCGAAGGTCCGCAGAGTGACCTGAAGGTCTAGTACTGGTATTTGACCCGAAGGTCCATCAGAGTGGCCCGAAAGCCCAACAAATGACCCGAAGGTCCAACAAATGACCCGAAGGTCCAACATAGTGGCTCGAAAGCACACAAAATCGTCAGAATCATCAAAACAGCAGATGTTTCAATTAACGAGTCCGGAATTAACCGAAATTGCAAACGCACATGTCCCATACCACGTGTTTTACTAAATCATTTGATTCTCTTCATTGTTTCCTTGAAAGTGCAAAATTGTGGATTTTGTAAAAATACATTTTACATTCTCAAACGGATAAGTCCGGAATTAAGCGAATCAGTAAAAGAAAGGGGTCATAGTCCTCGTTTTGCTGAAACGTTTAAATCGCTTCCTCATTCTTTTGAAAGCGCAAACTGTAAAATTCCTGAAAACAATTTTATTTATTTTATAAAAATAACAATTCACATTCTCAACTGGACAAGTCCGGAGTTAAGCGAATTAGTAAAAGAAAGGGGTCATAGTCCTCGATTTTGCCGAATCATTTAAGTCGCTTCCTCATTCTTTTGAAAGCGCAAACTGTTAATTTTTTTTAAAACAACTTTAATTTTAAAACGATTTTCCAATCACGTGATTAAAGCAACAACATCAGTAGCAATTTCGATAAGGAAATTGTACTTCTCAAAATACCGTAAAAACGGATCTCAAAATCAGCATTGCGGAATAACCGCTTGAAAATCCACTTTTAAAATTTGGCGGTTACTGAAGTCAAAACGACAGTAATTTCTAAACGTCAAAATCACATCAAAATAATTCACATCAAAATGTAATATCAGTGAATTTTCATTCATCAAAATGCCACAAAACACCGTGCTTCAAAAATTTAGCATCGATGTAAAAATCCCGTTATAAAGATAACGGCAACCAAAATACGTTTAAACCAAACACCGGTTCAACGTAAAATTAATGTTGTAACGTGCAACTCAAATTTGCACGTACTACAAAATGAACAAAGAAATCATTCGAATGTATCTTCAATGAAGATAATTCAAAACAACAAAATCTAATTAATATATGATTAGCATAAAAGAAAATCAGCAAAAATCTCAACAAAAATCACATAACTGCAGTTGTAACGACCCGCTATTTTGGACCATTCGCATCCATTATAAGTGTATAGGTAGACACTCATGCCGGAGTTGAATTGCTCAAAATACCGCGTTGTTAATTTAAATTTGTCAAAACTGAACATATACAGTAAATAAATAATCACAGAACACAGACACAGAGTAATAATTTGCAGCGGAAATAAAAGAGATAGTAGTTCATGAAGCTACTATATAAATGTATAAGTTACATCAGAGTTAACTAGATACAACGGAAGAGTAATACGATACATCAGATACAAATCAGAATACATCACTAGAATCATCGAATACTGAAAGCAGAATAGATGGCTGGATCTTCAAGCAATGCTCCAACTCCAAAGGTGAGTCTCGAATACTGGTACACTCAGTCTGACCCGAGCGTAAAGCAAAAACACAAGACACTCGAGTCAGGATTAACATTCTTATATCAATAAATCCAACTCAAGTGAAATAGCAATTGAAATACAAGTAACTCAAAGGATGTTTGGAATAACCATCCTTTAAGGATCCGTTAAACTATCTACTAGGTAGTAATGTACGCTAAGTAGATAATGTCTATCAGTAATATAAAGATATCAAAATAGCGTTAAGTCATGGCCCATTCCACCCTTAACACATTTATATTCCCAAAAGCATATACAAGACCGTAGTTTCCCCAAAACCGGAAGTCACCAAAGGGCAATCCATATACTAAAGGTACAAAACAGATTCGTAGTGGTCGCGAATAGGGAATACAAGTATGACAAGGCACATGAGGCAATACCCAAGGTAGTGATACTACCGTTTGCCTGATCTGGACTGGTGAGAACGCAACGCCGCAGCGCCCGCAACACCGTGAAACAACACTCCCAAAATCAAGGGTTCACCAATCGACAACAAGTAATGAGTAGTTCGAAGAAGTGTGTCCACTTGAGGTAGCTAATCCTCCATTGGCTCGGCACGGCTCCTGTTTTAGTCATTTCCAATTTGACACAAGTGTCAAGGCTATCCATTATCGTTCTCTTTCTTCAGTCATCACGTACATCATTCCAACCACTTCATTCTGGATCATCACTCCGCGTATAGTTATTAAAGTGGTTTTCGGTTTAGATAGAGAGTATATCCATAACCGATTCCGGTCTCTTTAATAACTTCCGTAATTATTACACCGATTGGTCGTTTATTTATTTCAAAACCAAATCAATTCCAATTTCAATCAGAGTTTATAAATCAACATTTCGTTTGTCTTTCTAAACCAATTTCCAAAATTTACGTTTCAAAACTTCCAAATTCATAATTTCAAAATCTTATAATTCAATTTCAATCTTTATTTAAACAATTCAAATATCAATTCAAGTTCGAATATCAGTTTCATTCCGAAATCATTTGAATTAACCTAATTTAACATTCAAATCAATTTAAATTCATTTATCGATTTCATTTAATATTCGTTAAGTTACTTTATCATTCAAAACAATTTCAATTTAATTTCAAATCCATTACATTACCTTTTTAAGTTCAACTTCATTAAATCAAAACTTACAATTTTGAATTAAATTAAATTCGTCAAATCAAATTCTTTAAATTTCAAGTCTTACATTAATTTCAATAAATCGCATTTTTATTTCTTGTTAAAGAAATTCAATTTCACTTTTTTTTTCTTACTTAAATAATTTTCCAAAACTTAATTAATAAAGAAAACTCAATTTCAATTATTTACGAAGTAAAATTCACTTATTCAAAGGTTCAATTTTCTTATTAAAGAATTTCAATTCAATTTAATCATTAAATAATTTAATCTTATTTAAGTATTAAATAATTCAAAACTTAATTATTCAATAATTTCAAAGTTTAATAATTGCAAACATAATTATAATTTCAAACTTAATTATTAATTCATCTCAAACTTAATAATTTCAAACTTAATTATAATTTCAAACTCAATTATCAAATCATTTCTCAAATTAAACAATATTCTTTCATCAATTAAATCATTAATATTTTGTTTCAGATTATTAAATATTACATTTTAAAATTCAAATTTCAACTTCATTTCAAAACCATATTATTTATTCAAATAAAATCTTCGTTTATTTTTAAATCAAATTATTGACCAATCGGGTTTTATTTAATTTCCTATCCTAGGTCAAAGTTCAATTTGGGTATTTATCATTTCAACCCGATTCCAATTCAATTCAAAAAAATCAAAACATAGCAAAGGGAACTTGCAGTGTGATAACAGGGATGGTGTCAAAGTAAATAAACAAGCAATAACAACAAACAATAACAATCCAATAATCAATTCAAATAATCCCGAAATAACCGTATTAATTCGCATTGTTATTTGTACGAATTAATATAATTATTTCTAGAATCTACACTATCATTTCATGTAAATTAAAGATTACTACATTACGGTTTTCACTTGTCATTCAATTTCAAATTTTTACACTACAACAATTAATCCAATATACGTCGATGGTTCAAAGTGTAATTATCACTATTCTACATGTCAATTAATTTAACAATTAAAAGGGGTCATATTCACTAATCAAATTTAACATATAAATCAGTTTAAAATTGTTAACTATCCTATATCAATTTCAATTCTGCATACTATTTATCATTTAACACTAACAATTTAACGTCCAATATAAACATCAACAATCAATCAATTATCAGCCAAACTGTATTATCATCACATAAATAATTAACAGATAATGGTGTCAGATGTCACAGGTGAACTGATACAGGCAATAGCATATATAATAGTGTAATTAACTAATAGCAGCATATTTCAATTGTCGTTTCAATTGAAATCAAATTTAATAAATAAAAGAACGTTAATCGTGAGTGAGTGCTCACCATTCGAGGCTAGAGAAATATGACAAAGAATGAGCTACGAATCCAGAGCAAAGTGATATGGGCACGAATTCGATGGACAAAGATGATAGATAAGAAGTCAAGAATCAAATCGGTTTGATATATCAAAATGTATGTTATTTTATTATTATTATATTACTTCTTTTAAAACAATGTTCAAATCAAAACGCGTATTTTAAATTAAAATATATATTTAAAAATCAATATAACTTTAAAACGCATACAATTTTAACACCAATGTTTAATAAAACAAATATATTACCATTTGCAATATCATATATATAATACTTTAACACTAATATATAAACTCATACACAATTAGACAAAGGTATATGCAACACAGATTAAATGTAACCTTAAATAATATGTCAGACAGAGTACGACTTGCATACTTTTTATATTTTATAATCATAACCAATAAAATCTATATAACTTGTATATGCACTCTGACCGAATCATTATACCCGTATAAACCTGATGGTTTAGATATATACGTTAACACAGACTACATTTTTATTACTGTTAACTCAACAACTACTAATGTGTATACAGCAGCTTATATATATAATATAAAATAAACTTTTATATTAACTCAACACGCAGCCTATATACATAGATTATTAACAGCAATTTTGTGCAAATTCCATTAATATACAATACATGTATAAGTTAGACTATAAACACAATATGTGCCAAAATGTATTAGTATTATTATTATTATTATTATTTTTTAAACAAAAATACAGAGTTTACAAACATATTCTAAATATATTTACAAAAAGCCAACCGCCTGTGCATTATAAAGTAAACTATCATAGACTCACATATATTAAACTGGCAATGATTCCTAACATATAATTTAATTCTATATGCATAAACAGAACACTTTTATCTCATATATAAACACTTATAGCACGACAAAATATGTATATTACTGTAACGAACATAAAGCCTATATACCCATACCTATAATTGAAACCAACTTCCCTATACCTATACATAAGCCAATTATATGCGACATGTATATATAACTCATATACATAAATTAACTCGAAAACTGTCATATTAAAAGACTCATAAAAATCAAAACTCTATATATATATAATTTATAACTAACCTATAGTATATATTAAAATTGAAAAGAATAACTTACAGACTATAGCTTTCGTGAACAAACATATCTATAATTAACATATACTACAATTCATGTAACTTATATAATACAATAGTATAAATATATATATAAACAACTAATAAAATATAATACCTATACCATGCGGAATAGAGGCTGGGTTGATGATCGGCAAGAGAAGGAGGGAGAGCGCGAAAAGAACGAGGCCGAACCTGGTGGGGTTGAAGTGGGTTGAGCAGTAGCCGAGAAGGCAGAGGAAGGGCTGGGGTTCTAGCGACTGAGGCTGCTCATGCCGAGGAGGCATATCGGAGGACGGAGGATGGGTTTAAGGCGGAGCACGGTGGTGGACGGCCTTGGTACAGGCGAGGTGATGGGGCTGTGGGCGGATCTGACGTGGGGTGGCACTTGGGGTCGTTTGAGTGATAGGAAGGCTGGTGTCAGGGTGAATGGCGGAAGGAAGTGTTGGTCGGCACATGGGTCAAGAGGGAAAAGGACACGATGGATGGATTGGCATGGGTTGGAGGCTCGGCCTCTTGCGATGGGTGGGTTCGGCAGACTCGGTGATGGGATCCATTTGTGGAGGAATGATGGTTCAGTGGCTTCACATAGAGGAGCAGGCAACAACCTTTTCTTAGCAAAATTTCTTTTTTTTTAGTTTGAGACAAACGAATGGATGCAAAGAAAGTGAACAACAACCGAAACAGAAATTTATTAAATGTAGAAGGAATATTAAAAGTCAAATAAAACTCTACGAATAACCAAAAGGCAAGTGGCTACTGGTGTATAAGGTTGGGAAATTGAAAGAACGGAGAGAGACAAAAGTTCAAATACGGAACCAGAACGGTTATTTGTTTTACCGATTTCTCATTTTATCGGGTGTTGAAACACACAGACGAATATACTGTCGAGATCAACACGACTAGACGGTCAAAACGGTATACAGATATCAGTGGTCCTATTTTATTTTAAAAAGTCGAATTTTCTACCAGCGGAAAATGCAGCAAAAACGCAGAAAAATAAGATCGACGGAGCCAAAGATGTCTGAATTTGGAAGAACGACAAACTGACATCTTGCTCAGAAGATGGTTTAGAATTTTTCTATGTAAAATATTTAGGTTTCGGAAACATTTTATTTTCATCGCTTTTTAACTGATTAAATTGAAGTAAATTTACGCGCGAAATAAACTTTCATATTTTCGGACGAAAATTTACCAGTTGCTATGTTTAACTAAACGCATTCCAAATATTAAATTTATATTTCAAAATTTTATCGTTTAAAATTTTACAAAATTTCAACTAATTACGTTATTAAAACGGTTGAAATTTACGGGTCGTTACACTCTCCCCCACTCAAAACTTTTCGTCCCCGAAAAGGAACGAGGTAGGAGAATAGAAACAACCAGAAAGCAAAACAGATTTGAAATACAAAATAACAATTAATTTAAACCATATAAATTCAAATTTAAATTAATTGATATTCAATAATTGATTTAATCCATTTGATTTCACTAAAATCAATCTCAACTATTTCTAAATTCATTATCTTATTATCCCATTTCTTCAATTTACAATTTCTAAAACCATAAATTTGAATAATCTTTTATTGTAATCATATTTTCTTCAACAATTTTAAATTCTTCTTTATTCCAAATTACTGTTAAATTTATTCTACTTAATATATCTACTCACATATATTTAATCCATATAAATTGATTTAAAACATAAAAGTTTCGATTTAAATTAATTTACATCTATTAATTTCTTTTAAATTCAAGGTATTTTCATATGTTGATCAAATTTCAATTTATTAATCCTTTCAAAACAAATTTATTTCATTATTAACTGAGTTTACTTATTATCCTATCTAACACTATTAACATCTTTATAATCAAAATTTAGTGTATAACATTTATTATAAACACTCAAATTTTATTTATAAATTCAATTATCTCATATATTATCCAATTACATATTCAACTTCTGAATGATTTAGGTAAGTTGTATTAGAATGCAGTTGAACAATATACAAATAAAATTTTCCCAATTCAATTATTCAAGTTTAAATATTTATCCAAAATTTTAGCTTTATTTATAATTGAAAACATCTTTAACATGATTTTAAGAATTAAATTTCCGTTTAATTTCAAATCCTTTATAAATTTTTTATGTATATACTATATATATTAAATCAAATTAAATTTAAAATAATATACCCATATATACATATAAATCAAGTCATACTTAAGAATTTCAAATTAAAATATTTTCCAAACAAAACCGTAGCGAAGTTACAGAATGATTTCTCCATTTCGAAACTCGTAAATGAATGTCGATGATGCGGCCGCCATCACCGAAATTATTTTCCAGCGACAAAGAGAAGAGCACTGATTTCACTATTTTAAAATTCTTTGAAAACGGTTTCTATTTGAAAATACGTTCAATAATATACATTTTAAAATTTATAAACCAAAGCTTGAAATTTTAGGAAAATAAATTCTCAAATTCTTGCTTTAAATTCATTTAAATTTCTAAATAAATCTATAAACCAACTTTTATAATTCCTTTTATTTTTATGTTGGAAAAATCAATGATTTACAAAACAAATAGTGAAGATCAAATATTACCTTTCTGACAACCAATACAGTTAACAATTCAATTTCAGAAAATTTATACTTATATATGATATAATCATACAAAATTTTTTATTCACCAAATTTGAAAACAATATTGTGTCAGTTTGCTCTTCTCAAGTGTTTTGGAAATCCTATCGATATCGTTGATCAGACGAATCGATCGAAAACCCAAATCAACATCAACAACTCAAACAACACACTATATGTAAATCATTTTAAAACATTAATTTAAAATTACACTTCTTTGCTCGACGATACAGGAATGAATTTCAAAGCAAGGATAGGGATTCAAGTTTGATTAATTCAATCAAAGAATTTTTTTTTTGAGAATAAGTTGGAACGAAAGATAAGGTGATTATTTAACCGAATAAGGAAATAGATAATCTTACATAAATCGCGGGCAACCATAACCGGTCGACCGTGACTTCAAGAATAAGATCGATGTGGAATTCCGAGGTAAATCGACATTCGATCTCAGGAAATAGAATTAAGGTATAGCAGGAGATAGATAGCATCGTAAACCGAGGATACAGAAATCTCCGGTAAATCAATGTCTATTGTAAAGGAGTTTCACCCTTTTATAAATCAATTTGAAGATTGGCGAGACCGCCAACTCATTATAAAGATCATTCGAAGTGGAGTTATGGGATACTCCAGAATTAAAAGAAGACGAATAGTAGGGGACACGAATGAATTTCGAAACCGAGGGAACATTCCAAAATTCAAAGGAATTGAGTCAAAATGAAGAGATTGAAACTCGAATGAGAGTGATTCTGTGAATACATTTACCCTATATGTTGAGTTTTGCCTAGAGCTACCAAAGCTCTGATACCAACTGTAATGACCCGCTATTTTGGACCATTCGCATCCATTATAATTGTATAGGTAGACACTCATGCCGGAGTTGAATTGCTCAAAATACCGCGTTGTTAATTTAAATTTGGCAAAACTGAACATATATAGTAAATAAATAATCACAGAACACAGACACAGAGTAATAATTTGCAGCGGAAATAAAAGAGATAGTAGTTCATGAAGCTACTATATAAATGTATAAGTTACATCAGAGTTAACCAGATACAACGGAAGAGTAATACGATACATCAGATACAAATCAGAATACATCACTGGAATCATCGAATACTGAAAGCAGAATAGATGGCTGGATCTTCAAGCAACGCTCCAACTCCAAAGGTGAGTCTCGAATACTGGTACACTCAGTCTGACCCGAGCGTAAAGCAAAAACACAAGACACTCGAGTCAGGATTAACATTCTTATATCAATAAATCCAACTCAAGTGAAATAGCAATTGAAATACAAGTAACTCAAAGGATGTTTGGAATAACCATCCTTTAAGGATCCGTTAAACTATCTACTAGGTAGTAATGTATGCTAAGTAGATAATGTCTATCAGTAATATAAAGATATCAAAATAGCGTTAAGTCATGGCCCATTCCACCCTTAACACATTTATATTCCCAAAAGCATATATAAGACCGTAGTTTCCCCAAAACCGGAAGTCACCAAAGGGCAATCCATATACTAAAGGTACAAAACAGATTCGTAGTGGTCGCGAATAGGGAATACAAGTATGACAAGGCACATGAGGCAATACCCAAGGTAGTGATACTACCGTTTGCCTGATCTGGACTGGTGAGAACGCAACGCCGCAGCGCCCGCAACACCGTGAAACAACACTCCCAAAATCAAGGGTGCACCAATCGACAACAAGTAATGAGTAGTTCGAAGAAGTGTGTCCACTTGAGGTAGCTAATCCTCCATTGGCTCGGCACGGCTCCTGTTTTAGTCATTTCCAATTTGACACAAGTGTCAAGGCTATCCATTATCGTTCTCTTTCTTCAGTCATCACGTACATCATTCCAACCACTTCATTCTGGATCATCACTCCGCGTATAGTTATTAAAGTGGTTTTCGGTTTAGATAGAGAGTATATCCATAACCGATTCCGGTCTCTTTAATAACTTCCGTAATTATTACACCGATTGGTCATTTATTTATTTCAAAACCAAATCAATTCCAATTTCAATCAGAGTTTATAAATCAACATTTCGTTTGTCTTTCTAAACCAATTTCCAAAATTTACGTTTCAAAACTTCCAAATTCATAATTTCAAAATCTTATAATTCAATTTCAATCTTTATTTAAACAATTCAAATATCAATTCAAGTTCGAATATCAGTTTCATTCCGAAATCATTTGAATTAACCTAATTTAACATTCAAATCAATTTAAATTCATTTATCGATTTCATTTAATATTCGTTAAGTTACTTTATCATTCAAAACAATTTCAATTTAATTTCAAATCCATTACATTACCTTTTTAAGTTCAACTTCGTTAAATCAAAACTTACAATTTTGAATTAAATTAAATTCGTCAAATCAAATTCTTTAAATTTCAAGTCTTACATTAATTTCAATAAATCGCATTTTTATTTCTTGTTAAAGAAATTCAATTTCACTTTTTTTTCTTACTTAAATAATTTTCCAAAACTTAATTAATAAAGAAAACTCAATTTCAATTATTTACGAAGTAAAATTCACTTATTCAAAGGTTCAATTTTCTTATTAAAGAATTTCAATTCAATTTAATCATTAAATAATTTAATCTTATTTAAGTATTAAATAATTCAAAACATAATTATTCAATAATTTCAAAGTTTAATAATTGCAAACTTAATTATAATTTCAAACTTAATTATTAATTCATCTCAAACTTAATAATTTCAAACTTAATTATAATTTCAAACTTAATTATCAAATCATTTCTCAAATTAAACAATATTCTTTCATCAATTAAATCATTAATATTTTGTTTCAGATTATTAAATATTACATTTTAAAATTCAAATTTCAACTTCATTTCAAAACCATATTATTTATTCAAATAAAATCTTCGTTTATTTTTAAATCAAATTATTGACCAATCGGGTTTTATTTAATTTCCTATCCTAGGTCAAAGTTCAATTTGGGTATTTATCATTTCAACCCGATTCCAATTCAATTCAAAAAAATCAAAACATAGCAAAGGGAACTTGCAGTGTGATAATAGGGATGGTGTCAAAGTAAATAAACAAGCAATAACAACAAACAATAACAATCCAATAATCAATTCAAATAATCCCGAAATAACCGTATTATTTCGCATTGTTATTTGTACGAATTAATATAATTATTTCTAGAATCTACACTATCATTTCATGTAGATTAAAGATTATTACATTACGGTTTTCACTTGTCATTCAATTTCAAATTTTTACACTACAACAATTAATCCAATATACGTCGATGGTTCAAAGTGTAATTATCACTATTCTACATGTCAATTAATTTAACAATTAAAAGGGGTCATATTCACTAATCAAATTTAACATATAAATCAGTTTAAAATTGTTAACTATCCTATATCAATTTCAATTCTGCATACTATTTATCATTTAACACTAACAATTTAACGTCCAATATAAACATCAACAATCAATCAATTATCAGCCAAACTGTATTATCATCACATAAATAATTAACAGATAATGGTGTCAGATGTCACAGGTGAACTGATACAGGCAATAGCATATATAATAGTGTAATTAACTAATAGCAGCATATTTCAATTGTCGTTTCAATTGAAATCAAATTTAATAAATAAAAGAACGTTAATCGTGAGTGAGTGCTCACCATTCGAGGCTAGAGAAATATGACAAAGAATGAGCTACGAATCCAGAGCAAAGTGATATGGGCACGAATTCGATGGACAAAGCTGATAGATAAGAAGTCAAGAATCAAATCGGTTTGATATATCAAAATGTATGTTATTTTATTATTATTATATTACTTCTTTTAAAACAATGTTCAAATCAAAACGCGTATTTTAAATTAAAATATATATTTAAAAATCAATATAACTTTAAAACGCATACAATTTTAACACCAATTGTTAGTAAAACAAATATATTACCATTTGCAATATCATATATATAATACTTTAACACTAATATATAAACTCATACACAATTAGACAAAGGTATATGCAACACAGATTAAATGTAACCTTAAATAATATGTCAGACAGAGTACGACTTGCATAATTTTTATATTTTATAATCAAAATCAATAAAATCTATATAACTTGTATATGCACTCTGACCGAATCATTATACCCGTATAAACCTGATGGTTTATATATACACGTTAACACAGACTACATTTTTATTACTGTTAACTCAACAACTACTAATGTGTATACAGCAGATTATATATATAATATAAAATAAACTTTTATATTAACTCAACATGCAGCCTATATACATAGATTATTAACAGCAATTTTGTGCAAATTCCATTTATATACAATACATGTATAAGTTAGACTATAAACACAATATGTGCCAAAATGTATTAGTATTATTATTATTATTATTATTATTAATTTTAAACAAAAATACAGAGTTTACAAACATATTCTAAATATATTTACAAAAAGCCAACCGCCTGTGCATTATAAAGTAAACTATCATAGACTCACATATATTAAACTGGCAATGATTCCTAACATATAATTTAATTCTACATGCATAAACAGAACACTTTTATCTCATATATAGACACTTATAGCACGACAAAATATGTATATTACTGTAACGGACATAAAGCCTATATACCCATACCTATAATTGAAACCAACTTCCCTATACCTATACATAAGCCAACTATATGCGACATGTATATATAACTCATATACATAAATTAACTCGAAAACTGTCATATTAAAAGACTCATAAAAATCAAAACTCTATATATATAAAATTTATAACTAACCTATAGTATATATTAAAATCGAAAAGAATAACTTTGACGCAGCGGATTAAACAAAACAATCTTCAATCGGTGAAAGTAGTAGTCGATGGATTGAAAGATACTGAAATGCCCAAATTCGTTGATCCGAAGATACCGAATTCTAGCTATCCCGAACTCGTTGATCGCGCACGATACCGGGTTCAAAGATCTTCAATTATTCTAGCGTTGATCAAGTGCACTTGATTCCGCGAATCGGCTTCTGCAATCGTTGAATCGAGCACACTCGATTAACCGAAAGAGGAGATAGAAGATTACACTCAACTACCAATTTGAAGGAAAGCACAAAGCTAACAAAAGAGAATTTTATTCAAAAATCAACAACCTTTACAAATGATTCACACGGCCTATTTATAGGCGTTACATTTTTTCAACAGAAATTACCAACTCCTAAGTCGGTTCCGACTTATAGCTTCAGACCTACGACTTACCTTAACTCGGCGACGACCTAAGACAACAGCGACTTATCATATTACAAGTACAACACAACGACCTAAAACAAACAACACAATACAAGCCTTCAGCGACTTAACAAACACATGAAAAGAATACAAACATCCCTTAGGTCGTTGACGACCTAACAACTTCCCACGTCTTACGAATTACAAAACAGAACGACCTAAGACTTCAACGGTTCCGATTAAGTTGGTAGAAAAATCAACGGCAACAAGTCTTCAGCGACTTAAAAACATGCGCATCTCAGATCAGCTACTTAAAGAAATCAATGGTAGAGATTAACTCGGCAGAAGAATCAACGGCAACAACTTCAGCTACTGTAGCAATTGGCGACCTAACTTCCTTGCGACCTACCTTAGGTCGTAGGTCATCTACGCGACCTATCATAAGTCGGAGCTTCTCTTCAGTGGCCTTAAATTTAGGTCGCAGCCTTTCTTCACGACCTAGCATAGGTCGTAGCTCCTCTCCGCGACGTAGCATAGGTCGTCTCATATATTCGCGACCTAAAGTAGGTCGTACTTCATTCTCGTTGACTCGTGTATCTCCACTAGGTCGTTCTTGATCTTCACTAAGTCGTTGGAGCGACTTATAGGCTTCGTTAGGTCGGACGCGACCTATGACTTCAACTTTCCACCCTTCTTCACTAAATGTTGACTCGTTAGTATTAGGTCGGATTCGACCTATCAACATGTTACGACCTACGAGATTGCTAGGTCGGTAACGACCTAGTACTTGGCCTGCATCATTCTCCCCTGGTTGAGAGAAATTCATCCTCGAATTTGTAAATTCTGCCACCTCAGCTCGTTTATCCCCATGATATGGTACGAGATGTTTAACATTGAACACGTCAGACGTATACACATCATCTGGCAACTTCAATTTATAAGCATTTTCATTGATTCGTTTCACAACTTCCACCGGACCAAATTTCCTGGCTTTCAACTTGTTATAAGCGCCTACTGGAAAAGGATCTTTTGTTAACACTGCATAAACCATATCTCCTTCATTAAACTCAACATTTCTTCGTTTCAAATCTGCAGATTGTTTATACTTCTCATTTGCTTTCTCCAATCGTTCCTGAATGATTTTATGACATTCCGCTAATCCAACAACAAAATCAACAGCTTTCTTAACTGTCTTCTTTGATTGTGGCACTACCGTTAAATCCAACGGTCCTTTCGGTAAACTTGAATATACTATCTGAAATGGACTGAACCCAGTACTTCGATTTACAGCATGATTATGGGCAAACTCTGCCTGGCATAACTTCATGAAATGACCCTCCTCTTTCTACCTTAATTTCATAAGGATTTTTTTTTTCATCAAAGGGAATTTAAATCAAATATAAATCAAAATGCCATACAAGCTATTGACATAGCCACTTATTTCTTTTCTAAGTCTTGTTCTACTGCCATAGGTGCACTTTGACAAATACTAACATATATATATATATTTATCTTGCCTAGATAATTCTATTTAACTCTAAAATAGTATTTACTTGATCTTATGATAGTTATCAAAGTTGATATTAATTAATAACAATAAGTTGAATTGACAAAAATTGATAAACCTTGGGAATTTACTTGAAAATAGGCAAATTAGGCAAAATCAGCAGTTCAGACGTCTAAATTTCTATGACAGACGTCTAGATTCAATCTCAGACGACTAAATTTTTATGACAGACGTCTCAGAGTGTCTAAATTTTAAACAGAGAGTAGAAAACATTTTGAACTAAAATCAGACATCTAAATTTTTATTGACAGACGTCTAAATTAGATCTCGGACGTCTAAATTATTATGACAGACGTCTCAGAGTGTCTAAATTTAAACAGAGAGTAGAAAACATTTTGAACTAAAATCAGACATCTAAATTTTTATTGACAGACGTCTAAATTAGATCTTAGACGTCTAAATTATTATGACAGACATCTAAGTTTAATCTCAGACGTCTAAATTATTAAGACTGCCGTCTAAATTTGATCTCTATGTACCTGCATATTCACATTCAATTTATATGTGTCTGGATGTCCACCTACGTTCATTTACACTTTTAAGTTTGATTTAAACTTCCTTTGAACTATCAGAGTCATTTTCTTTTCAAACAATTCAACCAGGATTCAAAACTTATTACCAATATAAATATATCAGTGCATCCTTAGTAATATACACATACATATGAGGATGTAAGTGTTTATCTTGTTTAAATTCAGAGTATATATATTTTTGTTAAACAAGTGTATCCTGCTTGATTTCGATTCTAGCAATTCTGACTAAGGTTAATTACTATATTCTTTTGAATATTTGTAACAAGTCAGTAAATCCTATGCATATCTAATTTATATGAACTTAAAAATATCCACAAGAATAATTCCAGGTTTTTATAGCTAGACTCAGATTTTTAACCTTCAAACTTAAGGTTTTAAGTAACTTGAAATTATCTAATACAATGTATGTACATACACATTTCTATTTCTCAAATACAGGCATATGCCATTTACAGATTTTCATCACAATACCCAAATATATATATTTTCTTGCAAAAATTCAACCAAGTCTTTTGATTAATCCCAAATTTAATACATCACTAGATTCATTTAGAACAACTAATAAATCCAAACCTTTAAGATCATTACATACCAACCAAAACAGAACTATAAAAACTTCCCAGATTACAAGCAAATATTTCATTCTAAGTTCTTATTTAATTCTAATTTAGCATGCTTATATGATCACTCTCATTAGCCACAGCAGCTTCCTATTTAGATCCAGCATTCCCTGAAAGAACATTAGAGGCTGCCCCATTTTAGATGAGACACCCCAGATGCCATAAGCAAACAAGGGTCAGATACAAGATCTGGTATGAGTAAAATCAAAAATTCCATGATATTAGGTAAATGAGTGAGACATAAATATTTTGTTCAAGTGGGCATATCATCTTCGATTAATTTGCCCGACTTGTTTATGACTAATTATATACACATATTTAACCATGCAAACATAGGTTTCAAACAGAAATACTCAGGAACTATCATAGTTCCAATCCAACCATCTTAGGAATAACTCAAGTTCCTACTTCATCAATTTAAGGTTGCATTTACCAAATTAATTCCTAGCCTCATCTGCCATAAAGGAATCACGGGGACACATTGCAATAAAATAATTCACAATATTGCACAAAGATCTCAGGGCTTAAACAAACCATGTGCCAACTTGCATACTTCAAATATGACAAGCATTCCAGCAGTCTTCTTGGCTCACAATCCTTAGTTTATTTACTAAGTGTTCATGTTTAATCCTATCGTGAGATAGCTAGGTGACTAAATCCTAGTATACATGAAACATTACATAGAGTTTACAAGCATAACTCAAGAACAATCTAACATTCATGTCCAGGGAAAATCATATTTTCAAGTGTTTTGGCTTAAAGAAAATACGAGAATAATTACAACTGGGAATAAAGACTAGGCATGTGGGTTATTATTGTTTCATAAGCAACCATGTTTGAACTAAATTCAAGATCTAGCTTAAACAAGATCTCTGGCTCATG
Organism: Allium fistulosum; assembly: GCA_030737815.1. Lineage (NCBI taxonomy): Eukaryota > Viridiplantae > Streptophyta > Magnoliopsida > Asparagales > Amaryllidaceae > Allium > Allium fistulosum. The sequence continues at coordinate 458,575,396 of CM060901.1, forward strand.
GATTTTCTATTTGATCAAGGGTTCAGCACTTTTGGATATTTCCATTGCAACCTTGAATCTTTCATTTGAGCCTCAGCACTTACACAAGTGTAATGCAACTCATATACATTTTGGTTTTTATGTTTTCCATGCCATATCTAAACCAGTTACAAGTATTCTCTATTTACTTTCATGATTTTATACTTTACCTTTCTGGGTGTAACCAAACAGAGCAAAACATTCAATCATCAAATCAATCAAAACATCCAGAAACACCCATTAAAACATCCATTGAAGCATCCATTAAAACCATAGTAATGGAATCAAAAACATGTAGAAAAATAACATAAATCTGGCTGCCTCATAAGAGGACTTAATGCCATGGGTTTAGTGAGATTACTCACAGAAAAATGCTTCTCTTGCTAACTCAGAAAAGAATCCTTTTCAAAACTTGTTTTTCTGCTTGTAAGTATTTTCTCCTTTGTTTTCTTAAATGTTTTTGGGTAGCAAAAATGATTTTTTTCTGGTTTATACTTGGGTTTATAAGAGAGGTTTTTCTAGGGTTTTATCATTGTAAAATCTCATTTCTACCCTGGCCAAAACTCATGCATTTTGCATTTCAAATTTGTTTATTTTTCACCTTTAATATCCCGGCCATATGTGAGACATGCCTCCCCTTTTTCTTTTCCAGAATATATATATTATATTCTTACCAAGTCATGATAATTGTGTGACATTGTTCACTTGCTTATTTTCTAAAATCCTCCTTTCTATTTTCTGCCTAAAGCAATTATTTTGCTTGCAATTCGTCTTTTGCCATTTTAGTGTTATAGTTTCACTTGCTTATGTATACCTTACAGTGCTTGAAAATGTATATTTGTATACATATCTTATCTAGGCTTATTTAATTCCTCTTAATTTCAGAAACATATGCACCTATATGTGTACAGGTTTTCAAATCCTTATAACATATATGTGTATATTTTTTTTTCTCTGGATTTTAAATAAAATCTGTTTACTGATTTAAAAGAAAACTTACTTTTCTTATTTTCTAGGATGATCCATATAATTCCAGAAATCAAATATCCATGTTGCAAATCATGTTTGTATTGCTTTTTAATTCTTGTTTTAAATTCAAGAAATCTGGAGTTCTTCCTTGTGCCATATCAGTGTGCACGTGCACACATGCACACATACTTGCACACAATTAACTCCATATATTCCTATACAAATAATTTCAAATATTTTCAAAATTCAACTAAAACAAGATTCCTTGAATTTCTGGGGCATTACACTTCACATCCCAACTCTTCAGATTGTCTTGAACAAGACACCTCAACAAATTTCCCAATGATCTGTTCACAACCTCGGTCTGTCCATCCATTTGCGGATGATAAGCACTACTAAACTTCAGCTTCGTTCCCACCATTTTCCACAGACTCAACCAAAAGTGACTCAGAAATCGAGTATCTCTATCCGACACAATAGATTCTGGCAATCCATGAATTCGATAGATCTCCTTGAAAAACAACTGAGCAACATGAACAACATCCGCCGTCTTCTTACAAGCAATAAAATGTGCCATTTTCGAAAATCGATCAACCACCACATAAATGGAATCGTTACCACGCTGTGTCCTCGGTAATCCCAACACGAAGTCCATACTCACATCAACCCATGGTTTAATTGGTACTGGTAACAGCATATATAAACCAGCATTAGTCGCAGTTCCTTTCGAAACCTGACAGATACGACATCGTTCCACAAACCTCTCCACTTCTTTCCTCATCGATGGCCAAAAGTAAGATTGTGAAATCAACTGTAATGTACGGTCTCTCCCAACATGTCCTTCATCATGTAGCTCCTTCACAATTTTCATTCTCAAACTGCAATCAGGTATGCACAATCGATTTCCCTTGAACAGAAAACCATCTACCATCACGAACTCATTCGTCTCCCCATTCTTGACTTTATCAACAAACTTCATAAAGTAAGGATCTTCCACAAATAGTTCCGGTAAATTGTCAAACCCCGTCACTTCAACCTTCATTGTTGTCAACAAATGATTCCTCCTACTCAAAGCATTAGCCACACGATTCGTCACTCCCGATTTGTGTTTCACAACAAAAGTAAACTGTTGCAGATATGCAATCCACGATGCATGTCTTGCTGAAATCTTGTCTTGCCCTTGCAAATGCTTCAAGGCCTCATGATCAGTATACAGAACAAACTCTTTCTGGAATAGATAATGTCTCTAGTGTTTAATAGCTTGCACAACAGCATAAAACTCCACATCATATGTACTGTATCGCATCTTCGCTCCTGACAACTTCTCACTGAAATATGCAATAGGACGTCCCCTCTGACTCAATACTCCTCCAATTCCAACCTTGGATGCATCAATATGTAGTTCAAACACTAACTGAAAATCTGGTAGCACTAGAATTGGTGCAGACGTCAGCAACTACTTGATTTTTCCAAAAGCACTCCCTGCTTCCTCTGACCATGAAAACTGTTTACCCTTCATACAATCAGTCACAGGTGCCATCACACTACTAAAGTGTGGAATAAACCTTCGATAGAATGAAGCCAACCCGTGAAAACTACGAACTTCCGTTATCGTCTTGGGCTGTGGCCAATCTCTGATCGCCTCAACTTTACTCTGGTCCACCTGTATACCTTCCTTCGAAACAACATATCCCAGAAATAAAACACTCTTCGTCATAAAAACACACTTCTTTGTAGCAGCATAGAATTGTTCTTCACGAAGAATAATTAACACTTTCTTCAAATGTTTAACATGCTCTTCTGTACTAGCACTGTAGATTAGAATATCATCAAAGTAAACCACAACGAATTTTCCAATGTACGGTCGGAAAATTTGATTCATCACCCTCATAAATGTACTTGGTGCATTCGATAGACCAAACGGCATTACCAGCCATTCATACAAGCCTTCCCTCGTCTTGAATGCTGTCTTCCATTCGTCCCCTGGTCTAATGCGAATCCGATGATAACCGCTCTTCAAGTCAATCTTAGAAAAGATTACGGACCCACTGATCTGATCCAATAAATCATCAAGCCTCGGCATCGGAAATCTGTATCTGACTGTGATCTTATTCAAGGCTCTACTGTCTGTGCACATCCTCCACGTCCCATCCTTCTTGGGTACCAATAAAGCTGGTACAGCACAAGGACTTAAACGCTCCTGCACACGCCCCTGTTCAAGCAATTCTTCTACCTGCCTCCGCAACTCTTCATGTTCCTTCGGACTCATTCGATAATGTGGTCTGTGTGGCAACACAGCACCTGGAACAAGATCTATCTGATGTTGTATATCCCTCAACGGTGGCAATTCCGTTGGTAACTCCTCTGGAAATACATCGTCAAATTCTTTCAAAACTGGCTTTGCTTCTTCCGGAATTTCAACCTCTTCTTTGCTCTCACGCCCAATCAATAAAAATACTTCAAGCTCCTCCTCTACTTCCTTCACAAACTCCTTCAAAGATAACAAAGTTTTGAGCTCTTCAATCTCCTCCAACTTGTTTTCCTTCTGTTGTCGCTTCTTTGGAACTAGAGTAATCTTTGTGCCTTCAAACATGAAACTATAACTGTTGGTACGCCCATCATGTTGCACCGCCCTATCATACTGCCACGGTCTCCCCAGCAACAAATGACAGACATCCATATCTACCACATCGCACCAGATTTCGTCTTTATATTTCTTCCCAATTGAAAACTTCACACGAGCCCTTCGTCCAACCTTCACCTCCCCGCCTTTCCTCAACCAAGCTAGCTTGTATGGCTTCGGATGATTCTCAGTCTTCAATGCCAACTTCCTCACAGCTTCAGAAGAAATTATATTATCACAGCTTCCAGCATCAATAACAAATTTGCAAACTTTCCCCAGAATAGTACATGTTGACTGAAAAATATTGCTCCTCAACCAACTACAATCCTCCTCTTGCTTTGGTGTTAAATAGGACCTCTTCATCATGAGATTATAACCTTCGTCTCCCGACACTTCTTCTTCCTCCTCATCAGGTGGTGAATTGGAACATTCAGCTTCTCCATCCTCATCCTCAACCTCCGCTATCATAGCTCTCTTCTTCGGCTTCGGACATTTGCTACTTTTGTGGCCCATTTCTTGGCAATTATAACACTTGAAACCATTATTGACTTTCACCTTCCCAATCTCATTCACAACTGGTTTTGCAACAGCTCTTGAAACATTAGAACTCCCACTAACACCCTTTACTTGATTGTTGGAATTAGTAAACACACCACCTCCTCGTCTTCCTTGCTTTTCCCAAGCCAACGCTTTTTGATGTGCTTCTGCCACAGATCTAGGATCAAACATGTTAACCATATCCTGAATCTGCATTCTCAATCCCCCAATGAATCTAGATGTCAACTGCTCTTCCGTTTCCATAATATCATTCCTTGCAATAAGCTGATAAAACTCATCTGCGTAATCATTAACAGTCTTCGTGCCTTGCCTCAAGTTCTGCAAACGTTGATACATCAAAGATTGATAATTGTAAGGTAAGAACGTTGCTTTCATTAATTTCTTCATCTTCTCCCAAGATTCAACTTTTGACTTTTCCATTCGTTCACGTGTAAGTTTGGTTTGCTGCCACCATGCCAAAGCTCTACCCCTCAACCTCGTAGCAACCAACTTCACCCTACGATGTTCTGGAACTTCTTTGAAGTCAAAAATCTCCTCAACATTAGCTACCCAATCTAGAAACTCCTCCGCTTGCATACCACCTTTGAATTCAGGAATTTCAGTCTTCATCCCCGACTCCCATTTGTGATCATACTCAGAGTGTTTTCTTCCTTGTCCTCGTCCTTGTCCTCGAACACTACCACCATCATACTCCTCTTCAAAGTCAGATGTATATCGTTGTCTATCTCATCCACCCACATCTCTACTCCCATCACGTCTACCACCATCATCCCTTCTATCTACATTCCTCCGTTCACGATCATTCACGTTCCTCCCACGACTTTGATCATCGTCAACAATTCTGTCTCGATTGGATTGTGGTGAGACTCTACTTCCTCCATGGTCAGATTCAGGTGAAACCCTTCTCCGATTTTGATTCATCTCCGTCATAAGCTTCTCTAACCGGCCAATTCCTTCGTTAAGCTTTTCACTAAAGTTTTCATTGATTCTTTGCTCCATCTCATCAGCCTCTTATCTTCGATACAAAGCTTCAACGTTTTGATGTCGATTAGCTCTCCTTGGCGGCATACTTGAAACTTTAAAAACTCTTCAAATTCAAACACAATTCGAACTTTGATCCAAAATGAAATGGATCGAAAACTCCACACTTGTTGCAAATCGCGATGAACACGATGAACACAACTTCTCCAAATGCTAAGATCCGATCTCCAAACTTCAATACAAAGTCGAACACTTCAACTCGATCACGGCTCAACACTTCAAGCTCTCGGCTATCACTTCAACTTCAAAATGAATAGGCTCCAAGTCTCGATTTAGCTATGATTGGCTAAAACAAGCTCTGATACAAAAAACTAACGCAGCGGATTAAATAAAACAATCTTCAATCGGTGAAAGTAGTAGTCGATGGATTGAAAGATACTGAAATGCCCAAATTCGTTGATCCGAAGATACCGAATTCTAGCTATCCCGAACTCGTTGATCGCGCACGATACCGGGTTCAAAGATCTTCAATTCTTCCAGCGTTGATCAAGCGCACTTGATTCCGCGAATCGGCTTCTGCAATCGTTGAATCGAGCGCACTCGATTAACCGAAAGAGGAGATAGGAGATTACACTCAACTACCAATTTGAAGGAAAGCACAAAGCTAACAAAAGAGAATTTTATTCAAAAATCAACAACCTTTACAAATGACTCACACGGCCTATTTATAGGCGTTACAATTTTTCAACAGAAATTACCAACTCCTAAGTCGGTTCCAACTTATAGCTTCAGACCTACGACTTACCTTAACTCGGCGACGACCTAAGACAACAGCGACTTATCATATTACAAGTACAACACAACGACCTAAAACAAACAACACAATACAAGCCTTCGGCGACTTAACAAACACATGAAAAGAATACAAACATCCCTTAGGTCGTTGACGACCTAACAACTTCCCACGTCTTACGAATTACAAAACAGAACGACCTAAGACTTCAACGGTTCCGATTAAGTTGGCAGAAAAATCAACGGCAACAAGTCTTCAACGACTTAAAAACATGCGCATCTCAAATCAGCTACTTAAAGAAATCAATGGTAGAGATTAACTCGGCAGAAGAATCAATGGCAACAACTTCAGCTACTGTAGCAATTGGCGACCTAACTTCCTTGCGACCTACCTTAGGTCGTCTACGCGACCTATCATAAGTCGGAGCTTCTCTTCAGTGGCCTTAAATTTAGGTCGCAGCCTTTCTTCACGACCTAGCATAGGTCGTAGCTCCTCTCCGCGACGTAGCATAGGTCGTCTCATATATTCGCGACCTAAAGTAGGTCGTACTTCATTCTCGTTGACTCGTGTATCTCCACTAGGTCGTTCTTGATCTTCACTAAGTCGTTGGAGCGACTTATAGGCTTCGTTAGGTCGGACGCGACCTATGACTTCAACTTTCCACCCTTCTTCACTAAATGTTGACTCGTTAGTATTAGGTCGGATTCGACCTATCAACATGTTACGACCTACGAGATTGCTAGGTCGGTAACGACCTAGTACTTGGCCTGCATCAAACTTACAGACTATAGCTTTCGTGAACAAACATATCTATAATTAACATATACTACAATTCATGTAACTTATATAATACAACAGTATAAATATATATATAAACAACTAATAAAATATAATACCTATACCATGTGGAATAGAGGCTGGGTTGATGATCGGCAAGAGAAGGAGGGAGAGCACGAAAAGAACGAGGTCGAACCTGGTGGGTTTGAAGTGGATTGAGCAGTAGCCGAGAAGGCAGAGGAAGGGCTGGGGTTCTAGCGACTGAGGCTGCTCATGCCGAGGAGGCGTATCGGAGGACGGAGGATGGGTTTAAGGCGGAGCACGGTGGTGGATGGCCTTGGTACAGGCGAGGCGATGAGGCTGTGAGTGGATCTGACGTGGGGTGGCACTTGGGGTCGTTTGAGTGATAGGAAGGCCGGTGTCAGGGTGAATGGCGGAAGGAAGTGTTGGTCGGCATATGGGTCAAGAGGGAAAAGGACACGGTGGATGGATTGGCATGGGTTGGAGGCTCGGCCTCTTGCGATTGGTGGGTTCGGTAGACTCGGTGATGGGATCCATTTGTGGAGGAATGATGGTTCAGTGGCTTCACATAGAGGAGCAGGCAACAACCTTTTCTTAGCAAAATTTCTTTTTTTTTAGTTTGAGACAAACGAATGGATGCAAAGAAAGTGAACAACAACCGAAATAGAAATTTATTAAATGTAGAAGGAATATTAAAAGTCAAATAAAACTCTACGAATAACCAAAAGGCAAGTGGCTATTGGTGTATAAGGTTGGGAAATTGAAAGAACGGAGAGAGACAAAAGTTCAAATACGGAACCAGAACGGTTATTTGTTTTACCGATTTCTCATTTTATCGGGTGTTGAAACACACAGACGAATATACTGTCGAGATCAACACGACTAGACGGTCAAAACGGTATACAGATATCAGTGGTCCGATTTTATTTTAAAAAGTCGAATTTTCTACCAGCGGAAAATGCAGCAAAAACGCAGAAAAATAAGATCGACGGAGCCAAAGATGTCCGAATTTGGAAGAACGACAAACTGACATCTTGCTCAGAAGATGGTTTAGAATTTTTCTATGTAAAATATTTAGGTTTCGGAAACATTTTATTTTCATCGCTTTTTAACTGATTAAATTGAAGTAAATTTACGCGCGAAATAAACTTTCATATTTTTGGACGAAAATTTACCAGTTGCTATGTTTAACTAAACGCATTCCAAATATCAAATTTATATTTCAAAATTTTATCGTTTAAAATTTTACAAAATTTCAACTAATTACGTTATTAAAACGGTTGAAATTTACGGGTCGTTACAGCAGTCGCTTCGAATCCTCAAATCAGATTCGAAATTTTCAAAGAAACAAAATAAACCCAACTATGTAAACAACAAATGTAATTTATTTCAATTTCATATTTTGATTTTTAAATCAAAAGATTATCAGTTGTATTCAGCGAAGACAGTCTCACTGTTTCCGCTGCGCACTCTGATAACAGAATACAAATTATCAATCAACAAAACACAATTCCACTTTTATTTTTAAATAAGGATATTTAAAAATTTCATCAAAATTTCAAAACTTTAGTTTTGACTCAAAGCACAAATAAAACATCAACAAATAGTTGTAACACATGTTCCATCCAAGTTATGTTTTATATTATGTCCATAAACCCCAAGCTCTGATACCAACTGTGACGCCCTACCTCTATGCTCACAATAACAAAGAGTATTGAAAGAAATACTGTCTGTTATTACGAAGAATAAGGCTGGATAGGAGCGACAATCCGTAGTTGGGCCTTACACTAGTATTGGTTACCTCGATAGGAGTGGTATATATTTTTGTGTTTCATCACTTATTTATTTACTCCCATCGACATACCCAATTCCAGTATAAAACGAACTACGATGGTTCATAATAGTTTAGGACAATATATATAATAATAACACAGATACTAAAATTGCGGAACACAGAAAACAAAAGTCTCATATATATATATATATATATATATATATATATATATAACTGATGTCAGTTACAATACATTTGACACAATACATATGATACAACTACAACTGTCGACTTTGGAAGTTATATATACAAGTACATTATCGACTAATATACATGAATACATATCAACCTATACTATGACACGACTACTCCAAAAGATATGAAAAGTCTTCATAGCTCAAACGGCAACCCAAAGCAAGACATCTAAACCTGAAATAACTCGGGTCTGACCCAAGTATTAAATTCAAAAGAAAATAATACACGGGTCAGTCTAATTCAAACTCAGTTATTAATGCACAGAAGCAGTAATAATAAAGAACAAATAGACGACAGTCACAGAAATCTCGTATATCCAACTCTTCAATAAGAGAATCGGATAACAGCAGATATAACACTAAACAGTGTTAAACAACAAATCAGCAAATCCAAATCATCAATAAGGATAAATAAACATGATTATCAATGAAGATAATTTAGAAAACAACAGAATTGTCTAAACGACAATTAACACAAAATCTAATTATTAAATAAATAATTAGAAACTCATAATCTAATTATCAAATAGATAATTATACAACCACAAAATGATCAAATCAAATCAAATCAGAATACAACTTCACAATATTGAATTGAACCAACGAAACAATTCAAACAATCGAAATATCAATTAAAACGACAATTTTGTGTGGCTTCAGTACACGCACGCGTGCACTGCCTCGCCACTATAGTGATGAAATACACAAAAGCTCAATGAAAGCTCACAACGAGCACAAGGTAAAACCCAAAGAAAAAGTCAGGTTCAACACAAATGCAATACAAATAAAATCACAACACGAGCACAAAGACTACAAGTATGAACTGAACAAAGCAAGGCTACAGAGCTCGAGCTTATGCATAGTCGACATACACAACATAAATATACATTGAAGCAACTTGAACTCAAGTCAAGCCACCCAAATGAAAACAACTTAATGCAGCCACCAACCCAAATGCAACAGGGTATCAAATGAATATGGCTGCACAGTGAAACACAAACCAAGTAAATGGTCGAGAACTGATACCAGAAACAATGCTCTACATCAAGCAATTGCAAATACGAACCAGACCAGATTATAGTGCAACATGGTCAGAATCAAGACAGCTCAGGTATTAAAGTGCACAACACTAAAGAACTGCATATACGACCCAGCAGTGCATAGTGAAACCCAAATGTACCAGTTTAAAACATTAAAAGATACGAATGCAAGCAAAAACCGTCAATGCAACATGAAGCTACAGACCAACAAGTAACATGTACAACTATATACATATGCATAACCAGATTACAAGATGACTACATCATAGCAGCCTGGAAACATGATTATCAAAAGCATCAGAGTCGAAGTATATATCATGAAACCAAAGTGCACCGCAACCATTAAATAAAGAACAACAACACTCAAATTCAAGTGCAGTACAACATAATGCATCAGTGAAACATGTTCAAGTGAGGTGGCAACAAGTTCGAACCAAGTGTATAGGCACACACATATATACACCCATGTATGTATGTATATACATGAACTAAATTGACGTGCACTACACCAGCAAGCATTTGAACAAAGTCAAGTTTAAAATGACCATGTTCAAAACAAATTCAACCAACAGAGCAAAAGATACAAAGGCTACAAGATGTACCAGACTATACAATTACATGGAGCCATAGTATGCTATAAAGAAAATGGAACTGCAGTTTCAAATCAAAGAAGCCAAGCATTGAAAATGTTACAAGTTCGAGCAAAGCCAAAAGTCACAAATAGTATGCAGTTCGAAAATCAGAGTCAAGCCAGAAGCTCAACCCAGTCAAGCTACAGTTTGTGAAATCAATGCTACATGAGATAAAAATCACCATGACCCAAGTCAGCAGAGCATAAGCAAGTGACAGTGATCAAGTCAAAGTCGAAGTCAACCAAAACAAGTTCGAACAATTCAAGTGACCAAAGTCGACAAGAATCGAAATCGTGGTGGTCACGAACGAACACAAAATCGTCAAACCCAAAAACGAACAGTGATTATCCACGAAAACGAACATCTCAAAACAATCGAGCACAACAAATTAACTTCAAATGGCCAAAACAAAACTAATCGACAACTCAAACCATTGAAAACGAACGAAAATCATAGAATTTAAACCCTAATTCAACTCGAGACGAGAATTAGATGTGAGTGGGTACTCACCTTATCAATCGATCGAAAGTTTGTAGCTGATGTTTAAGAAAATCGAAAGCCCTAATTCTTCAAAGCGGAACGAACGAAGAAAATCGAGACCACCATTTATTTTCTTTCTTTCGTTTGATCCTTTAGGGTTTTTGAAATGAATGGATCGGTTAAAGGAACAACAATAATAACCATCTCGGCAACAAAATAAAACATGGGCCAAAACAATTTTAAAGCCCGCCCAACATTTAACATAGTTATAAAAGAATTTCAATTCGATTTAAATTCCAATAGCTATTAACAAACAATTTAATCGTCATTTTGACGATAATTAAAAATTACAAAATCCTGGGTTGTTACAGAGATCTTCATGATGTAAGGCTACTTGCCACTAGCTTCGTGATTTCATATTATATATACAAGTATGAAGGCACGTTCGATGGACGTGAGTAAGGAAAGTTGTTGTAAAATTGGTAGGGTGTGAAGAGAGGTAGGGGAAATGTTTAATGGGGAGGAAAAATATTACGGTGCAAATTTATTTTGTTGTGAAGTAAGCATATTTTGTCAGTTGTCGTATAGAAAATATGTTGGGGGAATGATGAAAGGAAAGTACCGCAGTTCAGTTAGCTGGTATCTTTGTCAGGCGTGATAACGGATGTTATTTTAGTCGAATATAGTTGGGGAAAATAGAGTTTAATGAATAAATATTTGGCGATGTCTGTTTGAAATATGTAAAAAACATTCTTAAATTATAGAGTGGGTAATTATGTTGTGACGGAAGTTAATGGACGTTTTAAAACTAATCCGTTGGGACGTACATGTTTGTGGGAACATGTTGGTTGTGGTGTGTAGTACAAAGCTATATCGTTGAACATGGAGGTAGAGTAGTGGTATTGGTGCTTTTGTCGGAGAAGGCAAGTGGATTTGGACGTCTGCATTAAAGTGAGTTTGTAAAAAGCGGAAAGTAAATTACACGTATATGTTCACATAGACAGCCGATGTTGTGTTGTGTACGGAGGACGCGTGTATGTGTGAGGCAGTATGAATGGTGAAGTTGATGATATGTGCGGACAGCAGAGGAGCGATGCGGGCAAAGATATAAAATTTAAAATCTATTTACCTGAAGAAAGTGGAACAGACAAAAGGAAATAAAATGATAATTATGAGAATGGAATGAAAAAATTACATTGCTGAAGTAGGAAATAACATAATGCTGCAGTAGCGAACAAAGGTAAACAGGCAAATACAAAACGGTGGCCAAAAATGTTAAAAAGATGGATGTCGTAAGAGCTCTAGCATTCGTACATACCATTCTCCAACAACCCTTTGTTATGGACGGTGCAAAAGTACATATACTGTACACTCGTCTATTGCTAGCAATCATCAATTACTGAGTATTGTATATTGTCAGCAACAAAATAACATACAATGAATTACAGCTAATTTCAATGAATCGGATTCTTCAGGCCATATCTCAGCTGAAACTTTACCATTTTGTGTTATTGCTTCATCAAACTGATTTCTTCTCTCCTTCTTTCTCTTTTTCATATGCTCCAGATGTGGTGTAATGGCCATCAGTTCTTCTTTTAAGCTTGCAGGATTTGAAATTGACTGACAAATTTAAGTACCATTTAGAATGCAAATAAGAAAGAACCATTCATGAAAATTATAACATATAGGTACTGCTTAAAATTATAATATGTACCTGCTTTGTATGAACTGGTGGTTCACCCATTGCTGAACATATTGATGCTAGTTCAGCTACAGCATCAGCAATCGCCTGACGTAGATGAGCCCTAGTATGGTTATCTTGATTAACTTTCCTTTTATATACTTCCGTACATTCTTGTTCTATTTCAAAAATAATTTTGTGTCTATCCATGTCAAATTCGCCAACTTGACGGTAATAATTTCCGTCAGAATAAAATTTGTGTAAAACTTCATTTATAAAAATCAAGTGAACCATGGAAAATTAGAAAGTACACAAACTGAATTAGCGTGTAACAAAATAGAGTGTCAGAAAAAGTCATATATTGGTAGACTAAGCATACGTATTTTATTTAACGGGCAGAGGAAATGGACATTCGTATTGTACCTGACAGCGTCGATGTCCGCGTCATCCACCACACTGTCTCCTTCAGCAGCATGGGCCGGCATGTTTTCATCCATTTAAGTCGCTTTGGCATGGGGTGCTAAGAAATTCATGTGCAATCTTTGTCTGCAAATCCATTGGGAGAGCGGGGAATTGCTCGCATAGAAAACCATAAATTACATCGTACTGCAAACCACAGGAAGAATTGTTAGTACTCCAGTCATAGCTAGTAAATTGCAGTACATATTATAGTGTTGTGTATGTACCATTGGTGAAGATGTAACCATCTGGAATTATGTAACCATGACAATGAGAAGTTCTAACTAAAATATCGTCATAGAGTAAACATATCATTCAGTCATCAAGATGTAAATTTTAAGCATATTGCAAGCGTGAAGGAATCACTTCAATTCATTCAGCAGGTATTATAAAAAAAAATTACACCATAAATTGGTTGTGAATTAACCATATATTGGTTATTGAGGTAGAAAAAGAAAAGGTATGCAAAGTAAATGCAAAGTACGAATTTATATCATAAGAATTGTACTTATAAAATCAGTACAATGTAATACAAACCAACAAATATATCTGAGTTCAGATTCCATATACACAGCAGCGTACTTAAAAAGAATGATATTGTGTATGAGAGAATAAGAAGTAAAGAAGAGTGGTTTATGTATAATAGGAAACAGAGTCATAACCAAATAAACCGCATATCAGTTAGTGAATGTTTGCAAACAAACATGGCATGTCAAGTAATATGTAGGATACTAAAATAGATCTTTAAAGTCGGGAAAGTTAATGAATATTAACAAAATTGATAAATATTATAGAAGGATATGCTGATACGGTAGAATAAATAGACAGCAGAAGGTAATACAAATTGACATCCCATTGCATCTAAGTAAACTAATACGAATTAAAGTATAAACATTGGAGGAGAAAATTGAAAATATGTAGGTGAAATAGCTAAAATGATGTTGCAACAATATTTCCTTGGCAATTAGATAATGAGGAACAACTCAATTCACCTTTCTAATACAAAGAGATCCATATGTAGCATCCGTGTTAGCAGTTTTTAAAAAAAAACAGAAATATACAAAGTGTTTATTTTGTAAACCAGAACAGTAACAGAAGTTGCAAACATAATGGTTATTCAAAATTCCTTAACCGAAACCGTTACGTACGAAGAAAACGTGTGTGGATGGCACGCACTCCATGAACATAGAGGAACACAGTGGAAACTGTGTGCAGAATTGAAGATAATCAGTATAAGTAGAACGCAATTCATGTCATTTTAAAGGAGGAAATTCTCCTACATGTATTGTTGTCATACATGTTAGAAGAAAGCAACAGTAAGTAAGTAAATTTTGTTGCAACAAATTTCTTATTTTTAACCTTTTATCAACCTGGCGAATTCACATGGAAGACTTATCGATAACATATAGTACCATTCTACCTTCCATTTTCTATTATTTTATCAATTTGCCCATATCAGATTTGAATGTTTTGTACTTCCAATTGTATGTTTGTACATATTTTTGCATGTACAAAGAAAACGTGTGTGGATGGCACGCACTCCATGCGCGTACAGCAAAAGTTAAAAATATCCAAACCATGTAGGTAAGAGTGTCGAGATTATGGACAGTATAAAATATCAACACGGACACTGATATTTAAATTCCTTATCACATCACAATTCCACCAACATTATTTGAAGTGTTAGACTCCAGCTTGGAATTTCTACAAAATTAAACATGAGTAATTATGAAGGTAATGCATAATCTATTTTCTTCGCCTTCATTTCTTTAAAGAGATGGGATGATCGAATGTGTATCAGTAAAGGTTTTACATGATTCATATATTCATCATTATCAGTATGTCAGGTGAAAAAGGTTAAAACATGCAGAAAGTCATAAAAATTCTTTGTCTGCAGCCTTTTGTCATGCTTATCATCATAAAGCAAGGAAATTTTCCATTTACAGCTAAAAGTAGTTTACAATTACAAACAAAAAATATGCATGTATGATTTATGTTGATTTACTAACATATGGTTTTATGTTTTGAAGCAGTAAAAATTAATAAATAGTTTTTTCTCTCTTATTATCTACTATTACAGCTATTAGCATACATGTAATCCGAAGTCTTGTCCAGCATTTTTGAACCATTTCTACAGAGCAAACTGTAAACAAAAAAATATAAATATCCATCGAGGATTTATTGTTTGTTCTTAGATGATTTTGCTACGTACATAAATTTTTGCAAAACCCAATAGCTACAGTAGGCTAAGTAGGTAGGTGGAAACTTAACATCCAGTTTATACTTTTATTATCAATTCTTTGTTTACAGCCTTTTGTCATGCTTATCAGCATAAAGCAAGGAAATTTTCCATTTACAGGTAAAAGTAGTTTGCAAATATAAACAAACAATATGCATGTATGATTTATGTTGATTTACTAACATATGGTTTTATGTTTTGAAGCAGTAAAAATTAATAAACAGTTTTCTCTATCTTATTATCTACTATTACAGCTATTAGCATACATGTAATCAGAAGTCTTGTCCAGCATTTGTGAACCATTTTCACAGAGAAAACTGTAAACAAAAAATTATAAATATCCATCGAGGATTTATTGTTTGTTCTTAAATTATTTTGCTACTTACATAAATTTTTACATAACCCAATAACTACAGTAGGATAAGTAGGTAGTTGGAAACTTAACAGCCAGTTTATACTGTTATTATCAACTCTCTTTTCCTACTAATTTAGATCACATATTTATGTGTTACATGTAAAAAATTTGCAGAAAAACTAAAATTATACCTATCGATGATTCTTTAAAGAGCTGCTATGCGAAGCCACGGTCCGTAGGCCTTGTACAAACTTTGAATTCCATGATAATCATCCTTATACTACCGTTGTTCAACCATAGGCTGCAACCTACCTCGGCAGGCATCAGATCCGGATGCTAGCATGGGAGAGTGGAAACCGAGGAGGAGTTGGTAGATTTAGGTGGAGAGGCGACATGGGGCTCAATTTTGGTTGACGATGTTGAAGGGGTGGGGGAAGTTGGACTGAATTGGTACAAATTTGTGGGTAAGGTTGACCGTTGTTCTCAGACGTACCTCGGCAAGCATAAGATCTGGATTTTGGCGTGGTAGAAGGGGGAGGGAATGGTAGGAGGAAGGAAGAAGAGGCGATGAGAAGGTGTGTGGGAGGAGAATTTTGGGGGAAAAGGCGGTTGAAAAGTTATGGAAGACATGCGGAGGAGAAAGTGGGAAGATGAGTAAACGGATGATGTCGTGGAATACAACGTGCGCGCGTGCAGAAGACGGATTTGCCCTGCTCTGTCAACTTGGACGTAGATTTGGGGGAAGGGGTTATTGGGAAGTTTAAAAAAGCTTCACCAACTTAAAGTATTTGTATTATTAGTAGAGATAGTGGCGGTAATGCTCTGTTATGAAATTCTTCGATGCAAGGACTGCTCACTACTAATCCTAGATTTGACTCCCGACGGGATGTAGTAGGAGAGTTCCTGCGGTTTGTCATGTTCCCGGACAACTTGTATGGACGAATGTCTGACATTGCATTTCTAAGAACCACATACATTGGATTTTACAAACGTATATCTGTTTGGTGATGTAGGAAGTAACTCTCTTACACTTAACACCCTTCTTTATGATGTACGAGCTCGGAGTTTGTACTTTTGTGGAAATCAATTAGTGTGTTGTTGGAATTGGCAATGTGGAATTTAAAGTGGAATGTGCTCTGTTAAAGGTAAATGTTACCTTAAACCTCACACCCCGAAGATGATACAGGTTATGATATGGTCTGACCTATATTTCGGGCTATCGGTTTTATGAGTATGGAGGTGACCAGTGGAATCTGGGCCTTAAGGAATTTATGCCTTATGGACAGGTATTAGAGACTTGATGGAGAACGTGTATAGCCACCAAGTAATACGATGTTCCATAGCAGTGTATCTAACATAGTTCGGAGGCTTGCTTGAGATAAGTAAATAGCTACTGAGGTGCTAGACGTTTATGCATGGATTTCGGAAGAAATGGGCACTTGTTCCCTATCGTGTTGGAAGCCCAATTCCAATACGAGCCTTTCGGTTTTAGTTGTAAACCTATTATGCTGGAATTTAATAATGTAACAATTTCGGCTATGATTAATATGTATTTGTATCATAGACACTATTATGATATCAAAGGATTTGAAATGAAATGTTTTGGTTATCGTAAGGTAAACACCTGTCCGTGTTTATGTGCGGCGCAGTCTTACAAGATACCTTTGTTTTGAAAAGTTTTGATAACATTAGAATCCAATTGAGATTTGTTTTCTCATGCTAGTTTACCAGACTGATCTGGGCGTTCTCCCTTTTAATGCTCGGGTCAGACCGAGTATATTTATAGATTTAGTTTGGATGCTTTGTATCTTCCAAAGACGAGCTGGAGGTCTTCAGGTCGTATTCACATATATATTTATTTTCCACTGCATTATTGTTGAAATTTTCAACATTTGTGAGGATAGGTTGTTATAACTGTCCAGGCTGATGATTTGTTATCGTGTACTCTGATTTGATGTATGTATATTACAGTTTCTTTTCTGTAAAGATCATTGGTTTATATTATATGTTGTTCTGCTGTGATTGTGATATTCTATATTATTTTTGTTTCTTTTTCTCTTCTTCTTCTCTTCTCTTCTTCTTTCTTCTTTCTTACCCATAACTATCCATCTTTCCTTTCAATTTAGGTTATACATGTCTGATTTATCGTAAGCTCAAATTATGTCGATTTGTGGGTCATTACAGCTGGTATTAGAGCTTAGATTAGAGAATACCTAGGCTTTGGTGGGGTACTCATTATAGATAAGGTCAGTAGCACCCTAGAATGAGTTTGAGTGTGTGTGTGTGTGTATAAGTTCGTATTTGTTAGTAATATATAAATGTTTTATATTGTGTTGATTGATCTTTTGAGTGGCTTATGGATTATGGTCAATGCAAGTAATTAACGTTATGGATAGGGATCTCTAAACACTTGAACATGGAGACTAGACATAGTATTGTTTTGAAATTAGGTAAATGAAATAATTTTACATTGATTATATTTTATATATAAAAGAGTAATTTTTCAAAAATTATTGTAGTATATATGATGTGTTTGATTATTAGTGAATGATAATATTTGGTTATTATCATTTGTTGTTTTTGTTCTAATAAAAGTTGTTGTTATTATAATGTAAACAACAATAAATAATTAAGAAATGGTTTTATATAACCAAAGTGAAATTATATATAAGGGAAATTTATAAATATGATTTGTGACTAAAAATGATTTAAAAAATGGGAATTTGAGAATTTAAATTCCGTTGATTTTAAAAATTGTTTTTCAAAGCTTTGAAGGAATAATATTGTTATTATTTAGAAAGTATTTTGTCTAGAAATATTTTTAAAATTATTTATAAGAGATAGAAAGCGCTGAACTCACTTCAGTCGCTGGAAAATAATTTGGGTAATGACTTCAGCAACATCGACGTTCATTTTTGAGTTTCTAAGTGATGGATTGCTACAGTTAGAGTTTTGTTTTGGTAAAACAAGTTAGTTTTAAAAAAAATTAAAAAAAAGTTTGATTTTGTATACAAAGGATTTATGTACATATATATGATTTCAAAATAATTTGATAATAAGAACAGAGTGTTCAAATTCTGAATTTTGTTATCTAAGTGTATTGTTGAAATTATAAGAAATCAATTTTTGTAACTTATAAATTAAGGATAATAAGTTAAAACAAAATTTTAAATTTGTTGAATATTGTTAAGAAAAGTAAATTTGAAATTGAACTATGAAATGACATTTAACTTAAGCTAAATCAAATAAAATGAATTTTGAAAAGAAATTTGACTCAAGTAAAGGTAAATGAAGTGAATTATGAAATGAGTTAAATGGAATGGAATTTGATTTGAAATGGATATGAATTTAAGTTGTAAAGTGAAAATAAACTTGAGAAGTGTTGTACAATAAACTTAATTAAAATTTGGTGGAATGGTTCTTAAGTGATATTAGTATTGAAAGAAATATACTAAGTAATAAGTGAATGTGAATAAAGCAATGTGAATAATGATTATGAATAAATGAATATAAATAAAAGAATCTGAAAAAAGGGATATAATAAGAAACTAATTGAAATAAATCCGTAAGTTGCATGTATATTATTTTATTCGCATAATTGTTTGACCTGGATTTAAATATATGATTTCGAGATGATTTACATCAGTCCGAGTTAGAATTTTTCACTCGATTCTGATGACAAACACTGGATATGGATTTTTGATTGATTCTGGGATTCTCTATCATAGTATATGACTATGCAAGGAGAATGGCGGTTTCTACTAAAGTAACCGGATCAGAGTCCGCACAAGAGTGGCCGTGTGAACGATACTAGTTCGAAAGTGGAATTGTGTGATCAAGTGAGTGATCAGATTTGATATTACATACGAATGATATATGTATATCATACGGGTTTTAATGAATTAAATGTTGACATTAGAAGTAAATTGATATGGTTATGAATTAATTAGATGGATATTATTTGCTGGATGGTTTCTTTGGTTACATTTGTTACATTTGCATATAATTATTGTATTAGTACATGTTATATATTGATATTACTTTCTATATACATGTTCTCATGGGTTGCTGAGTATTTAGTAGGTGCGGATGGCGTATGCTTTGCATTTGGAGCTCGCTTTCACATTATATTGATTGTATATGCTTGCTAATATAAGAAAAGGTACACATCTA
Source organism: Allium fistulosum (assembly GCA_030737815.1). Taxonomy (NCBI): domain Eukaryota; kingdom Viridiplantae; phylum Streptophyta; class Magnoliopsida; order Asparagales; family Amaryllidaceae; genus Allium; species Allium fistulosum. Next base: position 458,595,223 of record CM060901.1, read on the forward strand.
GGATTACATTTTATATTTTTATATTTTTTCCCTACGGGATGCCTCATCCTTGAAGATGAGATGTATATTTGTGATTATATATACAGATATATATATATTGTAAATATTTCCTACCGAACCGTGCAAAGGAGACGCTGTTGAAATTTTCTATAAATTAAAGAGTTAGAAATATTTTAAGAAATTTTAAAAAAAATTGATAACTAAATTTTGATTTTAATGTTATAACTTGGAATGATATTAGTTCGTATCGGTGAATGATATTGTACTCTGATTTGATGTATGTATATTACAGTTTCTTTTCTATAAAGATCAATGGTTTATATTATATTTTGTTCTGCTGTGATTGTGATATTCTGTATTATTTTTGTTTCTTTTTCTCTTCTTCTTCTCTTCTCTTCTTCTTTCTTCTTTCTTACCTTTAACTATCCATCTTTCCTTTAAATTTAGGTTATACATGTCTGATTTATCGTCAGCTCAAATTATGTCGATTTATGGGTCATTACAGCTGGTATTAGAGCTTAGATTAGCGAATACCTAGGCTTTGGTGGGGTACTCATTATAGATAAGGTCAGTAGCACCCTAGAATGAGTTTGAGTGTGTGTGTGTGTATAAGTGCGTATTTGTTAGTGATATAAAAATGTTTTATATTGTGTTGATTGATCTTTTGATTGGCTTATGGATTATGGTCAATGCAAGTAATTAACGTTATGGATAGGGATCTCTAAACACTTGAACATGGAGACTAGACATAGTATTGTTTTGAAATTAGGTAAATGAAATAATTTTACATTGATTATATTTTATATATAAAGGAGTAATTTTTCAGAAATTATTGTAGTATATATGATGTGTTTGATTTTTAGTGAATGATAATATTTGGTTATTATCATTTGTTGTTTGTGTTCTAATAAAAGTTGTTGTTATTATAATGTAAACAACAATAAACAATTAAGAAATGGTTTTATATAACCAAAGTGAAATTATATATAAGGGAAATTTATAAATATGATTTGTGACTAAAAATGATTTAAAAAATGGGAATTTGAGAATTTAAATTCCGTTGATTTTAAAAATTGTTTTTCAAAGCTTTGAAGGAATAATAATGTTATTATTTAGAAAGTATTTTGTCTAGAAATATTTTTAAAATTATTTAAAAGAGATAGAAAGCGTTGAACTCACTTCAATCGCTGGAAAATAATTTGGGTAATGACTTCAGCAACATCGACGTTCATTTTTGAGTTTCTAAGTGATGGATTGCTACAGTTAGAGTTTTGTTTTGGTAAAACAAGTTAGTTTTAAACAAAAATTAAAAAAAGTATGATTTGGTATACAAAGGATTTATGTACATATATATGATTTCAAAATAATTTGAAAATAAGAACAGAGTGTTCAAATTCTGAATTTTTTTATCTAAGTGTATTGTTGAAATTATAAGAAATCAGTTTTTGTAACTTATAAATTAAGGATAATAAGTTAAAAAAAAATTTAAATTTGTTGAATATTTTTAAGAAAAGTAAATTTGAAATTGAACTATGAAATGAAATTGAACTTAAGCTAAATCAAATAAAATGAATTTTGAAAAGAAATTTGACTCAAGTAAAGGTAAATAAAGTGAATTATGAAATGAGTTAAATGGAATTGAATTTGATTTGAAATGGATATGAATTTAAGTTGTAAAGTGAAAATAAACTTGAGAAGTGTTGTACAATAAACTTAATTAAAATTTGATGGAATGGTTCTTAAGTGATATTAGTATTGAAAGAAATATACTAAGTAATAAGTGAATGTGAATAAAGCAATGTGAATAATGATTATGAATAAATGAATATAAATAAATGAATCTGAAAAAAGGGATATAATAAGAAACTAATTGAAATAAATACGTAAGTTGCATGTATATTATTTTATTCGCATAATTGTTTGATCCGTATTTAAATATACGTTTTGAGATGATTTACATCGGTCCGAGTTAGAATTTTTCACTCGATTCTGACGACAAACACTGGATATGGATTTTTGATTTATTCTGGGATTCTCTATCATAGTATATGACTATGCAAGGAGAATGGCAGTTTCTACTAAAGTAACCGGATCAGAGTCCGCACAAGAGTGGCCGTGTGAACGATACTAGTTCGAAAGTGGAATTGTGTAATCAAGTGAGTGATCAGATTTGATATTACATACGAATGATATATGTACATCATATGGGTTTTAATGAATTAAATGTTGACATTAAAAGTAAATTGATATGGTTATGAATTAATTAGATGGATATTATTTGCTGGATGGTTTCTCTGGTTACATTTGTTACATTTGCATATAATTATTGTATTAGTACATGTTATATATTGATATTACTTTCTATATACATGTTCTCATTAGTTGTTGAGTATTTAGTAGGTGCGGATGGCGTATGCTTTGCATTTGGAGCTCGCTTTCACATTATATTGATTGTATATGCTTGCTAATATAAGAAAAGGTACGCATCTAGGATTACATTTTATATTTTTATATTTTTTTCCCTACGGGATGCCTCATCCTTGAAGATGAGATGTATATTTGTGATTATATATACATACACACATATATATAGATATTGTAAATATTTCCTACCGAACCATGCAAAGGAGACGCTGTTGAAATTTTCTATAAATTAAAGAGTTAGAAATATTTTAAGAAATTTTAAAAAAAAATTGATAACTAAATTTTGATTTTTATGTTATAACTTGGAATGATATTAGTTCATATCGGTGAATGGATTTAAAGAATTAGAAAATTTTATAATCTATTTCAACTAGTTGGTTTTGAAAAGTTAACGGGATTGGGGTATTTTTCTTACTTGCTAATTTCGAGGACGAAATTCTATTAAGGGGGATGTATGTAACAACCCAGAATTTCAGTCATTCGAATTTGGAATATTTAATTGATTTTAAATATTGAAAAATTAATTTTTATAAGTTAAACAACTTAAATTTCGAATATAGCGATTTATTTGGTAATTAAATTGTTAAATTTAATAATTGGAATTGATTAAATAATTGAATCTTGAATTTAATATAAATGAAAATGATTTCAAAAGCTGATTCAAATTCTATTTGAATAAGAATGAAGATAGTAAACTTTTAAATTTGAATAAAAGTGATTAGAAAGATTTTTATAATAATTGTTTTAATTAACGTGTGAAAATAGCTGTCCGGGACACTGTCTCGGATTTGGTGAAACTAGTTCCATTGGATCCGTAATAGTGAATTATTATATGCTATCGAATTTCAGGGCGATCGGACTTATCATTTGATCGTGTGAGTTCGAAATGCATAGAAATTAATTAAAGGAATTTAATTAATTCGATTTTGAAAAGCTAACTTCTATATATGATGGAATTGGGTCATAATGCTAGTTTCTATTATGCTCGGAATATGGGTATTACATATAGAATGCTAGGCGGCATGCCTCGATTGGAGTTTGAAAATTTAACGTGTGAATAATGTCGTCAAAATTTTCTATAAAAGGACTTGAGGTATTTCATTTTGCAAAACCCTAACTAAAGAAACCCTTGGCGCTAAAAAATAATAGCCCCATTCACCATGAAGCTATTCAACGACTATGATGGAGTATGGAGGAGCGACGTGACATGAAATCGACTCCAAAGTTGAGGTAGTTCTTGACAAATTCTGGCGATAGGCGACAATTTGGAAGTTGTGGCCGGTAGCGTTGGGGTTGCCATGGCCAAGCGCGGCAGCGAGGTGAGAGTGGCAGTGTGCGATCAACGGAGGCGGCGGCGACGAGGCGACAAAGTCGCGAACAAGGGTTCGTTTTAGCGTAGCTTGGATTTTTAAAAGGAAAGGTGATTAACGTTAAAATTTAATTAATTTAAGTTAATAAAAAGTTTAATAATCTCAAAAGTTCTAACGGTCGTATCTTGTCCATACGAGGTCGAAATTGAACACGACAAGTTGCATTGTTGTAATAACCCTGGTTTTTGTGAGCAAATTTCATGATTTAATTTAGTTTATATTTGTTTAAAATTGCATTGAAAAGATAAAAATAGGAAACTGAATTGCAGCTACATGGTTTAAAATATGTACATGTGCACAAGATAGTGTACACACATGTACACAGTTTTCTGTGTAATAAAATTAAGCAGAAATCAATATATATATAAATTAAAATAACTAGTCTAGAAATATATATGCATGAAGATAGGATTTTTATCTTTAATAAAATCTGGCATAGAGAAAATAAAAGCTAGGCAGAAATAAAGAAAAATAGACATACATATACATGTGCACAAGCAAACAATTTCTGGAAGAAAACAGAAATTGCATGGAAATGGTATGAACCTTTAGATAAACACTTTATCCATTTCTAGCAATTCTTTTGCTTAGGACAAAAACTAAAGTCATGCATATAACATGACCCGGGGGAAAAATTAAAAGAATAAGGTTTATTTTCTGAAAAATTTTTAGCAAGGACCACATGCCCTTTTCTTTTAAATCAAGAGTGAGGCAGACCATATTATGGGGTAAAACTGACATTGGGTAATTCCATAAACCCTAGTAACAGCCAGGAATTATATAAAGAGGGTTAGTGTAGTGAGATCAGACCCATTTGCTCTTCATAACCTAAAGGAAAAAATAAGAACATAAGCCAGAGAAGATAAGGAGTACTGGCCATTAGAGTTAAAGGAAGGCAGAGGATCAAAAGAAAGGTAAGGCTTAGGAAAAAGGATTAATGTGAGTAACCTCACTGAAAACTTTGGCATTAAGTCCTGAATATTGAGGCAGCCTATTTGAATTAATAATTCACTTTTGCAAGATATATTTATTTTATGATTTGATGACTTCTGTTTGTTAATGATCTGTTCAAGTGAATAACCCTTCATGGTAATTTACCCAGAAAATGAGGCATAGATTTCATGTTTAAAATGATCATCTGTGTTGTGGATTAACCTTGAGATGAAATGTTTTCTTTTATGTGTTTTCTCTATACAATTATTTATTTAAATCCCAGGGTTTATGTTGAAAATCTATGGTCCAAAGGAAAAATGAAAAAAATATAGGACTGCAGCATAGTGTTGTTGCTTATGTCTCATATTAATTAAACAAGTAAAAATATAGGAGTGCAATGTTATACATTTGCTGAACTTCTATATTTTACTAATAATCCAGATCAGAACATATACTGGTGGTTTAGCCAGATCCTATAAATTGATAAGTATCTGATTAAACCAGAGGTAAAAAGGAGGCAACCAAAGAAACTATTTATGACCATATATTTATAACATGATCCATTGAAACCCATGAACAAAATAACATGTATACTGAGAACTCACATCTGCTTGTTTGATTAGATGCATGTTTATGAGAACATGACTCACCAACCCTTGAATAAGTACATGTTGGTTGAATTGTTTATTTTTCTCTGATTAGACTATGATATGCAGAGGGGATTAGCACAAGTATGAAAAAGGGAAAATTAACACTTAGTAATTTAACTAAGGATTTTGGATCTTAGGGCTACAAAATATAGCTTGGCAAGGGGAACATTGCAAGCTCACACATGGTATGTTTATACCCAGGGGCCTGAGTGTGCTGGGTTAACAGAGAGATGTCCCAGGCAGTGTGTGTTTAAAAAGAGAAAGTAGCTAAAGACCCCATTATATTTGATAGTGAACTATAGAAATAGGTTCAGGAGAGGCTTGGGCAAAATCCCTGATGGCCAGTAAATTTGTAAAGGGGGCTTGTTGACTGAATTGATGATTGCATTGGTTGGTTTATGATGTTTTATTAGTAAATCTTATGATTGTTTACTCTAAATTGAATTACTTGGATCATACTTGATTTGTTTTGCACAGATATGAATGCACCTGCCTCACAAAAACATGCACAGGGATGATACTGAGATTCTTAATTCATTCAAAGTATGTGAATATAAATAAAAGTTGTATAAAACCATGTTTTCAGGTAGATTACTCATACCAGACTTTAGTCTGACCCTTTTGTGTTTATGCACCATTGGGTGTCTCATATTTGTATGAGGCAGTTCATGGTGATTATGCAGCTAAATAGGAATTTTGTTGATCAGGCTTTGGATGAGTTAGCTGCTTAAGGATTTGGATGCTATTTTTAAAAGACTTTGCTGAAGTAAATTAAATATTCATGATGAACTATGTTAAGATATTTTGTTTAAGTTGCTTAGAGAAACCAATGTATTGTTATTTACTGTTTTGTAAGTGTTGAACTTATATGTATCAGCTGGAACTTGTGTATTTTGTTTTGCAAAATGCTTTGCTAAGAAAATGAATTTTGAGCTTCAAGAACAGTAAGGCTATAATGGTAGAAAAATATAAGAATAAAGAATTTATGGATTGAATGTATATCCAAAGAATTGACATAAGAAAATCCATGTTAAAGTTAAAAAAAATCTGGCAGAAAGGTTTTGAGTTGCCTTAGAAAAGAAAACAAAATGGTATATACTTTGCTTAAGAAAAGTGCAAGTTGAATGTGACTAACATGACCATTTCCATGAGCCTGGGTTAAGCTAGAACTAAAGAGTTTTAAGTTAAGTTTTCAGCTCTGTTTTATAACTCAAGTGTACGGTAGACTCAGACATTTTGTTAACAAGGAAAAAAAATAAGGCACCTGAATTTCCCACTGTCACACACATGCACAGAAACATGCACACACACATGCACAAGCAAAAGCACTTTTTGTACAGTAATAAAATTATGGAAATTTATGTAAAATGATAAGTCTTGAGACATAAAATCAATAGTTATGTATTAACCCAAGTGTACTTTGAAAATCTAGTTTTTGAAACACTATTGCTATGTAGAGAGTATTTCCTTAAGTAATACTCAACAGATTTCTACTTTCAAATTTCTGTACTCTGATTCAAGTAGAAAATGACTTATATATCCTCATATATAAGTTTAAGATAATTTAAGAAAACCAATATTCTTATTGGCATAAAGATCCTGGATGGAAGAAAATTGGAATTAAATATTTTCTTGATTAAATGGCCACTGTTTAAGGAAAAAAAAATTAAGTGGGTCATTTCAATTGTGATCGTATTTGTGAATACTATGATATAGAGTTGGATTGGATGGATTTGGAGCTAGTAGGAGTTTGGGCTAAAATTAAATGCCTATTCAATTTTAATTCAAACCGGAATGCTTCAACGATTATTGGAATCAAAGTGAGTTAACTCACCTCTCTGACCCACTTATATTTCTATATAAGTGTGGATAATTTTATTGTTGATTACTTGTTGGCTGTTGGGATAATTTACTATTTTATTAGTTGGTTTAGATATATTCCCGCCCCTGGAGAGGATGAGACCCTATTACATTCCCATGTATGAGCGGATGACCCTTTGTATACGATCCCGCCTCGAAGCGGTTGATTTATATTTTATGATTATATAATGTATGTGATACAGGGGGACAGGTTAGAGGGATCCAACAGGATTCCTCACCACTATTGATTTTTATTTACATATATTTCTATATATGTTATAACATGTGATTTGTGATGTAGGGGGATAGATTGGAGGGATCCAACGGGATTCCTCACCCTGTTGATTTTACTTTTTATATACGGTGATATATGATGTGTTAGACGCCATATTTGGTGACATTGATGTGATTTCCCTTATTTGGTGCTTTAGTAGCACTAGGCCATTTTTAAAAATAAATAGTATAAAATAATGATTTTGATTTAAAAGGGGTTTCAAAGTGATTTTGAAAGTATATATGTTTTAATAAATTTTAAATTATTAAAAGGAATGAATTTATTTTAAATAAATAAAAATGTATGATATTTGATGTTATAAATTTGATAGTTTCATGAAATATTTTAAATAGAGATTTTTGAATGGTTTATAAAAAGAATTTATAAAAGGATATTTTATAAATAAAGTAATAGATTTATGAATGGGATTTATAGATATAGATATATATATATATATAATGGATTTGTAATCGATATTTTGTAAATAAATTTGTAAATGAGATTTTATAAATAAAAGAGATTTATAAAGAAATGAATTTATAAAAAGAATTTTATAAATAAAGAGATTTTATAAAAAGAAGTTTTATAATATAAAAAAGAGATTTATAAACATAGCTTCATAAATATAGAAATGATTTATGTTGAAATTTAAATATGGAGTTAATTGTTTTGAAAGTGGTTTATCATTTAAAGGAATGTCTTGAAAATAATAATTTCAAATGGAATTTAATGGTTTTAAAAGTGATATAAAATGTGTTAAGTGACGAAAACATAGATTTCAACATTGATTGTTGTAATAGACGTTTTTAGGAAAGTGAGGAAGGCATGGACTGTAACACTATTGTTATAGTAAATGATTTCCGAAAGCAGATATTTTATATAGTATATGGGATATAATTAATTAATTAATTAATCGAATCCATATACTAGTGTTTTTGGGTTGTCGTAACGAGGTTTTATGCACCATTCGTTTTGACCCGATAAAATGTGTTTTGACCTTCCATAGTGAAATACATGAATTAGTTCTTATGATCATACTAAAGGCTTGGTGGTATAGGAAGCATTGCTTCTTATACTTAACACATGTTCTGATGCATATGAAATCAGGAGTTGTACGGTTATAGAAATCTATTTAATGTGCCTCCAAAATGGTAGTGTTATTAAATATACTTGTACCATTGATATAAGTACATAGAGATGCTTTCCAAATATCGAATAGTTGAAATGGTTTTAAGAATATATCATTTTAAAAATAATTTGAAGTAAATATTTGGAAAGTGATTTATTTAATAAGAGATTAAATAAATGAGCCTATGAATACTTATGTGCTAGATTTTATTTGTTGCTTTGATAATTAAATAACCGACTACCAAATTTGGCCATTTTTGGTTCCTCAACTTGATGTGTGAATTGATAAGTCATGCACTTAGCATGAAGTCAACTAAATAGGCTTGATTATTGTTTGGTGTTAAGAATGACGATTCGAGTAGTGCGAAGTGACTATGGTACTCTAATCTACCGAGCTTCCTTCTTGGCCAAATGATAGCAAGTTGAGAATTGGAAACGTGATAAGTATACGAGACTTGGTTTCCGTATGAGGTTGAGGGCCTCTTATCATTGTTGGTCCGGAGAGACCGAGATCATATTTATCCGAAAACCACTTTGGACCAATGTATGCGTTCGAAAGTGTAGGTTGAAGATGATGATTTTTGAAGATGGAAATCTTCATGATGTAAGGCTGCTTGCTACTAGCCTTGCGATTTCATATTATATATATGATGGTGTTAGTGCTCTGTTATGAAAATCTTTAATGCAAAGACTGCTCACTACTAATCCTAGGTTTGAATCCCGACGGGATGTAGTAGGAGAGTTCCTTCGGGTTGTTCAGTTCCTAGAAAACTTGTATGGACAAGTGTCTGACATTGCATTTCTAAGAACCAAGTACATTGGCTTTTACAAATGTACATCTTTCTGGTGGTGTAGGAAGTGACTCTCTTACACTTAACACCATTCTCTAAGACGTACGAGCTCAGAGGTTGTACTTTTGCAGAAACCAATTAGTGTGTTGTTGGAATTGGCAATGTGGCATTCAAAGTGGAATGTGCTATGTGAAAGGTAAACGTTACCTTAAGCCTCACATCCCGAAGATGATACGGGTAATGATGTGGTCTGACCTATATTTTGGGATATCGGCTTTATGAGTATAGAGGTGACCAGTGGAATTTGGGCCTTAAGGCATTTATGCCTTATGGACAGGTATTGGAGTCTTGACGAAGAACGAGTATAGCCATCGAGTAATATGTTGTTGTATAGTGGTGTATCCAACATAGTTCGGAGGGTTGCTTGAGATAAGTGAATAGCTACTGAGGTGCTAGTTTGAAACCCAATTCGAATATGAGCATTTCGGTTTTAGTTGTAAACCTAAAATGTATTTAAATGTATTTGTATCCTAGACACTATTATGTTATTAGAAGATTTGATATGAAATGTTTTGGTTATCGTAAGGTAAAAACCCATCTATGTTTATGTGTGGCGTGGTCTTATGAGATACCTTTGTTTTGAAAAGTTTTGATAACGTTAAAATCCAATTGAGATGTGTTTTCTCCCACTGGTTTACCAAACAGATCCAAGTGCTCTCCCTTTTAATGCTCGGGTCAAACCGAGTATATTTACAGGTTCGGTTTTGATGCTTTGAAGCTTCCAAAGACGAGCTGGAGGTCTTCAGGTCATATTCACGTATATGTTTATTTTCCACTGCATTGTTGTTGAAATTATTAGCATTTGTGAGGATAGGTTGTTCTAACTGTCCAGGCTGATGATTTGTTATTCATGTACTCTGATTTGATGTATGTATATTACCGTTTCTCTTTTGTAAAGATCATTGGTTTATATTATATGTTATTCCACTGTGACTATGAGATTCTGTGTTGTTTTAGTTTCTTTTTCTCTTCTTCTCTTCTCTTCTTCTTTCTTCTTTCTTTCCCGTAATTATCTGTCTTTCCGTTTAATTTGGATTGGACATGTGTGGTTTATTGTTAGCATGAATTGTGCGGATTTACGGGTCGTTACAATTATTCATATATGAAGAGGTAAAATAAAAAAAACATGCACTCATTTAGTGTAAAAGCTATAACACATTAATATTTAAACTACTTTCCGACAAAAAATTCAAGGGCCAAAACACAAAACTATTCAATGGTTTCAAAAGTAAATTGTTGCATAGCAGGCTAGCTTTCCAAAACAACTTTCGGATTCCCAAATATGGAAAACAACTTGAGTTATGGGAAATTTTTTATAGGTAATCAAATCTAGAAGTAGGATAATTATGCAGGCCCACCATAAAAACTCGCATTTTCAGCCTATATAATGACAAAACTTTACAATACACTTAAAACAAAGGTTATGACATATGTTCTTAGCTTTTCAGAAAGTGCAGGATCGTCAATATTGCACAAACCGTTTGAAAGTTATGCTCAAATGAATTTTCATGACGTTTCATGCAATTTTAAATTTCGAAACAGCAACATACATCACTTTTAATTCATGTTTAAATAATTGTTATTTTCGAAATTTTGTGTTTTATTTCAAACAAAAATCACTCTTTAATAGCCTAGCTTTCTAACAAATTTAAAATCATCGGAAATGGGTTGACAGATTGAGATCTATGGAAAAAATAAATAATGGTTTTTAACTCAAAGTTCTACGCATTGTTCAAACAAAATTTTCTATTCAAAGTGCATGTTACAAATACCAATCTCAGGTTTAATTTTGAAAACTTTAAAGATATCCTTTCATTTAACATTAATTACAAAACAAATCATGTTTTTTTTTTGAAATTATAAACATATATAAGACATATCCTTCTTCTTCTTTTTTTCAAATTTTATTTCTTTCACAAATATATAAACTTCATTTTTTTACCAAATCTATCACTTAATCTCATTTTTTTCTCATTGTACATCATAGTCGAAAAGCTTAATCTTTAAATTTTATTTTATAAATACTTATATAAAATATCTTTTTTAGCTTTCTAATGGTAAAAATAAATTCAAAATATCAATAGTACAATATATGTTACATGCTTACACCAGTGATGTGCACAAATCTTATGTAAAAGTGTATAAAAACTATGTCTAGCAATTAAAAATAATAACCTCTTGGTGATTTTTTGACTATAGTTCTACTATAATTTAATATTGTTCAAAAGAAGATGATCAAAATTTAGTTCGATTATATATATAAAGGTATTAACTCACTTTCAAAAACAAAATAGTGAAAATATAATATGAATATCTACTTATATTTATGTATTTATTTATTTTTACTTTAAGCCCGTATAAGACCAATTATCCAAAATTTGCCAAATGAATTTAAACTACTTATGAAAAATAAACTAAAATTCATTCATAATCAAATTATGGTTTACTACTTTTAATATACATACCTATTTTTTTCTAGACATGATTCAAAATACATACAACATCATCCCACAAATTACTTGACAAATTAAAAATAGGTTATATATTTATTTTATTTTATTAGAAAATTTCCTTTTTTTATTCATACTTAGACAAATGTAAACTTTCCACATATCCATTTATATTAAAATATACAACATTGTAGTGCAATAAATTTTTTCATTTCGCTAATTGGCTGTGATGTTGACTGCCTAGGATAAAATATCAACATTTCTTCGCCATTGATCTCAACTTCACACTTATACTCGTGGTTACATTCATTGTTCAAACTATCTACAAATCTAGAAAAATGATAATTTTGTTCTCCAAATAATATATTGTTTTACAAAACAATATATAATTCAGAGAAAAATATTTCTTATATCATTCTGAAATATCGTGTCAATTTTTCCTCGTTTAAGTGTTGAGGGATCTTTATTGAATACCTGTGCACCCGCATCGATCAGAATTCTTAAAGCACTCGACGGACAAATTAACACCAAAATAAACAATCAAAATGTTTTCAAATCACTTTATAAAATAAAACTCATGTTTTATCAAATCATTTGCTTGTTTAAATAAAAATATTAAGTCGTAATGTTTATACGAACACACACACACACCCACTATTCAACCATTTGCCATCAAAGCAATACATCACACCTCAATTATTCATAAAAACAAACAAGCCTCCAACTATTTATACTTTGATTTATTTTTTCATCCCACATTTTAAATTTTTACGTAAAAAGTGTATTTTCTTCTATAAAACGAATATATATATATACATACACACACATGTATATATATATGTATATGTATGTGTATGTGTATGTGTATGTGTATGTATATTCGCCCCCTCACGGTTTTCCTTTATAGAAGAAACCGTTGGCTTATATTTATATTTGGCTCCATCTGGATTTAAGTAGATTAAAATATTTGTGTGATAACTCCTAGTAAAATCCCATATTCTAGACTAATCCAAATAAAAACAAATGAAAAACAGCAATATAAATTTCTATCAAATAATGGCCTTCAACGAAAAACTATCTTCCAGCTTCTGTTGTGCACCCAGATCATTACTGGATCCTTCTACTTAAACTTGCCCTGACACAATTAGATGGGAAAAGTATTCATAATACGATATTCGAATTAGAGCCTTTTATAGCTTCCCTAATCGAACTTCATCATTCTTATTCAAGACACGCGGAAGTTTATTCACCATTATCAATGTCGACACTACTCGTCAGGACAACCACTCCTTACTTCACTACCTTCCTCAACAACTTCCATTTCTCACGGAGGCAAATATAAAGAAGAGGTAGAAATAAGAATAATATATAATAGAAAATAAAACAAGTACGCCCACAAATGATTACCCGAAAACCATCGTATACTGCTATCCCTTTTTATATAGGGAAACTATCGCACACCCAAAGGGAACAGAGACTCTAAAGTCACTTTAAGGCTAAGACTCGTGTTAAATATATTCTATATTGTTTCGAACCTTTCCATGATACCAAATGTAACACTCCTCCTCTATACACATACCACCAGAGAGTATTACTAATGAATACTATCTAGTAATACAAAGAATGAGGTTTCTTGGGGGTGACCATATGTGAATATTCTCTTGGGCTAACACAAGTATGTATTCTTACCTCAAAGAAATTTCCAAATATATGTACTTGGTATCGGAAAAAAGCAATAAACATATGGGTTTTCCAGAATAGAAGAATATACAACGTAGATCATAAATGTAGAGTCACAAGTCGCAGCAAAAATAGAGAGAAGTATACTAGACATTATTCTAGAATAATATGTCTAGTATACTTCTCTCTACAATACATAACACTATACTCCAAGTCAAATTTAATTTATATAACCTATAACCATATTATCAATATAAATACAAGGAAATATACATAGACAACATCTCATAACTCAATATAATACACACACACTTGTCTCTTCTAAAGCCTAACATCCAAAGTGGCTATCGTCCCTATACTTGAAAGTCTTGGACTGACCCGAGTATTATATAAATAAAAAATAGGTTAGGCTATATCTAAATCAAAATGGTCAGAACACGATGATAATCCTTAGCGATACAAGCATTCAAAAAAACATATAATATCAATTAATACACGGAGATATATGCATACACAAGCAACCAAACTCAGTCATTATCCATTCAATTTATCTCGCACAATCAACCAAGTTATACAATGTAAATAAAGGCAAAAACGTAGATATGTGAGTTAAGATGTAACTCACTGCCCCAACATTTCACCCAATATTTTTAATACCCCGAGAATACCTCTAATACCATAGTGACACATAGTTGCAACTCTAATCAACTAAGTCTCAGATCAATGCCTTTATCATTAATTAAACATTTATTAAAGCACTTGGTTAATTTTAATTATCTAACAATTTAGTTGCTACGTTCACCCTAGGTTACATATTAACCTAATACCAAAAGTTGAGATCCTCGCTTGAGGCATCATTACCTCAACTCAAAAATATGAGTGTCCTCATACAGTCCATTTGCTGCATAAATAATCCTCACCTCCCTGGCAATCCTCGCTTATATCATCCTCGTTAATATATCTACTTGAACCTCGTCGTTGTGTCCATGTAGGATGCAATTTGATAGTGACAATGGGGCCAAATTGTCACGACTCGGGTGCTACCCCGAAGTCGGTCAGCTTTAACAGATAAGTAGCTCATCTAGTAACTAATGTAGTAGCCTTCATATTTTAGTTTTACTCTTGAAATCCTCGCTCGTGGTAAACCTCCTGGATATCATTTCCGCCCCCAAATGTTATCTATATGTAAGCAAATTGTCTAACAAAAATTGTATATCTTTAAAATATAAAATTATAAATACTTTCCCAATCCTAAATATTTCCAAATTTCAAGTATATAATTTCAAAATCAATATTTATAAAACCTTAATTATTCTCAAATCCGATTATAACACCGTTGGAAATCAAATTACCAAACAACGATTTTCTATTTATAAAATCTTTTGAATATTGTACATTAAAATTCCAATTTATAAAATTTGACTTCATAAGCAGTACTCAGGATTTCTTATTCTCTCATTATCATTTTAAATGCTTCAAAATAATAATTTATCAAAATATAATTCACTTTTTATAAAACTTTCCCAACTGCTTCACTAGAATATCAATATAGATATAGATATATGATATTCACTTGAATAAACGGGTTCCATATTCCCTTTTCAAAATAGTTTAACTCGAATACCTTTTGTAATCATTTCAATGGATTTAATCGATTACTCTTTATTTAAAATAATTGCCCACAAAATATATTACTTCCAAAAGTTATACTTGCAATATATGTAATAATAAGCTTTCATTTATAATATTATCATATAATAAATTCTTCCGTTCAAATTTGTTGTTAGTGTAAAATGTTATTTTATAAAACAACACATTGATTAAATACCCATAAAAATAAATTCATCACTAAATAAATTTTATATCCCTACTTATTAAATATACATAGTATTGAAGAATTTTTTTTAGAGACAATATTAAAAATCTATCATTTAAACTTATAAAAATGCCATATACCAATATTATTGAAAATTCTCTACTTTCATTTTTCAAAAGAACTTCTATGTCCAAAATAATTTCCAATAAATTATTTTATCTTCTCACCACTTTTATTTATTCCTGAATATACTTCAATTTAATTTTAAAACTCCATAAACAATTTTTCTAAGCTTCTTAAAATCTTTTAAAACCAGAAAATCAATTGAACATTCAAAATATAAATCATGGAGCAAAATTCTCTAAAATCATCGTTCATCAAAATAAATTTTATCGTGTTGCCTGAGTCAAATTATATCAAATTCCAACTATAATATAATGCACACACAACATACAAATAAACTACACAAATCAATATGCAATTGGACATCGTCTTCTTTGTATTTTGTTGATAAAAAATACGCTAAACTCCACTATCCAACACAAAACACATCCAATATCACAACAATCAATCAAATATCCCAAACAAACATATCAACCAAGCAATTCAACTAAGCAATTTAAGTAATATTCGGGATAAATTTTCAATATTTAATATGAAATAGATTTAGATGTGAGTTTAGAAACTCTCCGAACCACCAAGCGAAAACTTACTGCCATTGCCCTATTTCATTGTCTCAGTCTTCGACTGTTAAGCACCAGACTTCATGCTCTCGCCTACTTGCATGCTTCTAGCAGCAATGTCCTCATCCTCTCATATCGCCTGATGCCAAACACCTCCCACCGTCACCTTCTTGCTCAAAACGTCATTAACCTTTCCACCTCTGCCAAGCATCGCACGCCCTTCATTATCGCTCATGCTTCAGGTCACAATTGCCTACCATCACCCAACATGCTCGCCTACGTTGTAGCTATCACCACGCGACACCACTAACCGCCATTGCATCGTCGATGATGCCATCCATCCCTCCCTTGCCCGCGTTGATCGCCAGCCACAGGGAGTGATGTGCATGCATCCTTTTCTTTCTTTTTACGCGATTTCTGGTTTAGGGTTCTATTCGGAATTGGGGGTACGGATTTGAGATAAAAGGTAGAGTAGGGTTTGGCGAATAAAAGAGAAGGTAAGTTATTAAAATAGGCTTTGAATTGGGCTTTGAATTTGAGCTTGTTTTAATTATTTCCCTTTGCTTGTCTTTCTTTTTTCCTTTCAAGTAACTTCTTCATTTATTTATAAACAAATTTCAATCCAATATAAATTGATTTACTCATCATTCCACAATAATAATTTGATAACTACACAATTTCTTTCAATTCTATGCCCGCTTATTTATTTCCACTATTATAGTCACATAACAATTATTTACACTTTGAAAATATTTTATATTCAATTTAAACATTTTATTCAATTTCAAAATATTGTCCAAAAATAATTTATTAATTTAATTCAATTTATTAATTTAGTTTAATTTATTAAAAAAAATCTTTTATTAAATAGAAATTAATTAAATACAAATTTATTTTCAAAATCCAATATCAAATTCAAACGATTTTTTAGTTAAATTTTATAACGACCCGTATTTTACGTATCAGAGGATCGTAAAATAATTCTATTTAATTCATTTTAGGTTGTATCATTCTAATATTTTTAACTATGATTCTTAGAGATATTTTACATGTCCATGATTTTTCCTGAATTTCTATGTGACGATTTTGCCCCTGGAGATTTTATTTTGGCCATACCTTTTGATAGGAGCCGATTTAGATGTTCTAACCTGGTTCATTGCTTCGGGATGGTGGTTTCCCATTCCGTGGAGTGGTCATATAAGAAAATCAGAAAAGTAGTTAAGAAGTTATAGAAGTTTAAGTTTTGTTAATCGTTGGCTAGAATTAGAAAGGGGATTAATGGGCCAATTAGAAAGTCCATTAGTCTAATCTGGTTTGGCTATAAATATGAGGTGAGAGAGACCATTTGAAACCTTTGTCTCGCATTTCATATCAGCCTCCAAACTTACCTCCTCTCTAATTCTCCATTCTTTGCATAGATTTCATTCCAAATCATTTTTAATCTCAAATTAGAGGCTAGATCTTCATCGGGGGCTTGATCTTATCGATTGGATCGCATTTACATGCAATTTTCTACTGTCCGGATCAAATCTCCTCTCATTTTCATAGGTTTGATTGGTTTGGTGAGTGGTTATGATTTCTCACTAGTCTATGATGGATAATATGTTGTAATTAGGTGACTATAAGTTAGGATTGTCAAATTAAACTATAAATTGATTAGACATATGTAATTTCAGATTTAGAAATCCTAGATCAACCTAATCAAAACATGTAATATGGATTAAATCATTGGCTAATGTCATTTATGCATATATGGCTATGTAATTCTATGATTTAGATTGGATCTATGCTTGTTATGATCATTGATTGAATTGGACCACTTGAATGTTTATGATTGAATGTAAAATGAATGATTTGCTATATTTAATTCATTGCAGTGATTGAATTGCTTGCTATGCTTGATTCGTTTGCTAGTGATGTGCATGTTTAGGACTTAGATTGGTGATCGGAGCATATCGGGAGCAAAGTTTGTCAGAATCATACCAAACTTGGCGGATATGCTCTGGAGCTCGCAAGGAAGACGTCTTGAAAATTTCACGATGATTGGAGTAATATATTTGGATCGGTTTCGATCCGAATTTTGTGCACCAATCAACGTGAGATCTAGGGGGTTGATAGAGCATGGGTTCCAGTGACGCCCTATGAAGTTGGATCGGATGATAGGCCAAGTATTGAAGATTTTATGGATCATCTATGTTGGATTGACTATGAAGCATAGGTGGAAGGCCTAAACGGCTAAGAGAGAAAGCAAGGGGTCTACGACATCTAGGGGAAATGTACTAGAGGGTTGAAGTGAGAGGGAGCTAAAATTGGCTAAGTATTCGGATCAGTACCGATCCGATCCAATTGGATCGGTACTGCTCCAAATTATTGGCCCCAATTGATGTGGGATCCAGGGTGGAGACTCTGGAGTTGTAATGGATCATGCTGGAAGTTGTGGCTCGCTGATTGCTTCTACGGTTTGGTAGTTATGGTATGATGAAGTTTTAGCTCTTCGATCGAAAACTCGGATGGGAGCGAGATCGAAGGAGTAGGTTGACAGCTCGAGATGGAAGGAGGCTATAAGATAATGGACTAGGATGAGTAGTGGGCTCGCACTCGGAAATGGATTGGAGTTGTGGAAAGCTCTGAAGATTTGGTAGTGCCAAGGAACCGTTGATGACTCGGAGTGTTCTTGTTGTGTTCAAAGCAAGGGTACTATATGCGAGGGCACCCGAGGGCTGGTAGCGCCAGTCATGCTCTGGACCGGCAGGGTCTAGGTTAGGTGGTATAGAGGTATCATAATAGACAACCGTGTAGGTTTTTAACCAGTGAGTACGGTGAACACGATCGAGAACCGGGATTTCCATTAGTCTCTGGCAAAATGAGGACGAGGCCATTTGAGTTATCATATGTTCAAGGCTTTAGAAGATGATAGCTAGGTTTTGGTATCTATGGTTGCTAAGATTGCTATGTTTGCTTTTGGGTAGGCTATCATCCATAGGAATGCTGGAGAAGGGATTGGGAATAGGGCCGATGGAGGAGGCTGCTTAGATCTTCTATCATGTTCTGTTACAGTATCCTATTGTCGTTTATTTTGAGTGGCATATTATATCTTGTTATTATGTGCTAACTCTTTGGTTGCAGGGACAGGTCAGGTATGGTTTTGTATACCCGTCTAGTACCATATTTTCCAGTATACCTTTTGATAGTCATTTACCGCTCACACCAGACTGGTGTCTGACCCAAGGTTTTATGTTTCCTCTTATAATCTTAGGTACTCTTAAATGAGTAGACTTGACGATAGGTTTGGAGTCGCAGTTACTATATAAAGACGAACTTGGAGGAGCTATGGCGTACTACTCTATATTTCTAGTTTCCGCTGTTTGTTGTTATATACTCTGAGGGATGTAGTGAGGAAATGTTGTACTGAGATACTATGGCATTTGTACCATAACTCATGATGTTCTAGTAGAGATGTTATCTTTCATTTTTTATGGCTCACTATATTTCTGTTGTATATTTTCTATATTATATTTTATCCATGTGTTGTGAGATATGCAGCAGGTTTTCTGTTTTTCGTTTCAACATTGATGATCGTCCCATATCAACCTGGCACATTTACAGCGCTCTTTTAGGTCATTTGGTGCGGGTGGTATGGGGTGGTCATCACATTTGATATCAGAGCTTTGGTTACGAGTTAACCGAGGCAAGTCGAGAGTTTATGCTAGAGGAGGCAGCGTACTTGTTAATGAAGATTTTAGGCTATATAATTTTATTATATAGTATGGTATGCACTTGGGTACCATTACAGCTTTTCTTAGAAAGAGGCTAATTATTCTTTTTACAGATAAGGATGAATCGGAACACAACAAACGCTGTTAGAATAACTCTGCTTCAGGAGTGGAAGAGGGAGCGGGATCGGGAGCTGCTACACCCAATTTTCAAGTCATATTCGATGCAATGATGGCTTCGCTGATGAGAAAAGCCCAAACTACTCCTGGTGTGGCTTTAGATGGTGGTGCTCCTGTGCAAGTACATAGAGTCGATTTCGCCAAACTTTGTAAGGATTATTCTACTTTAGGAGGGAAGCCATTCTTGGGGACAGAATCAGCTACTGAAGTGCAAGATTGGATGGATACTTGTGAGTGCATTTTTAAAGATATGGAGGTGGAAGATGCTATGAAAAGGAAGCTTGCTTCAAGACATCTACAGGGACAAGCAATGAATTGGTGGAATGCTATTACCATTACTACTCTGGAAGATCAGATTTTCTGGGATCAGTTCAAAACTAGATTTGAAGAGAAGTTTATTCCAACGGTTCAGAAATCAGTGCTCTTTAAGAATTTTGCTGAGTTGAAGCAAGGAGAGATGTCTGTTTCTGAGTATGTGGCGGAGTTTGATGCTTTGTCGAGGAATGGGATGTCTTTTATTAATAAACCTTTGAAGAATAATGAAAATTTTATCACTGGATTAGATGACCACTTAGGAGAGAAGCTAATGGACCATATCGAAGTGTCTTTTGAGAAGCTTGTTGAGAAAGCCCTTAGAGATGAGAGTTTGTACTCTAAGAATAAGACTGCTATTGCGGTTGTTGCTTAAAAGGAGGAACCAAAACCGCAACAAGGCGGTGGGGGTAAGAAGAAATGGAATGGAAAGAGGAAGCAACAACAACAAGGAAAAGGAAGCCAGAAGAAGAGTAAGGGTGAGGTTGTTTGTCGTAATTGTAGTGAGAAAGGTCACTGTGTTAATGAATGTAAGGCTGCTAAAAAGTGCTTCAACTGTGATAAGCTTGGGCATATGAAGAGAAATTGTCCAGAACGGCCTAAGGATAAGCAGATTGTGAAGGCATATGCTTTGAATGTTGTCCCGACTTTATTTTGTGCTCCTACTGCTAGGGATAAAGGGAAGGGATTCGCGGTGCAAGGTATGCTTTCCATCCAAGATGTTTCTATTAGAGTTCTTTTTTTATATTGGAGCTTCACATTCTTTCATCTATGGTGACTTAGTATGCAGACTAAGTTTGGAACCCGAAATACTAGACCGACCTTCGATTGTGACGAACCCTGTTGGAGGATCTACTAGTCTTTGTATGGTTTGTCATGGATTAATGTTATCGAGACATGGATGTTCCTTTTTTTGTGATTGCTTTGTTCTTAAATTTGTTGGGTTTGGAATTATTTTGGGAATGGACTGGCTTAAGAGGTATGCGGTTGTAGTAGATTGCGAGAAGTTAGAGGTGACAATTAGGAATGTGGAAGGGCGAATGGTAGTGATATGCTGCTTACCAGAGGATGGGGTATTAGTCAGCTTTCTTTATTCGCTTGAGATTCCACATGAAGGATTGTCATCCGTGCCTATCACTAGAGAGTATCTTGGCGTCTTCGAGGTAGTGATAGGATTGCCGCGGCATAGGGAGATTGAGTTACAGATCGACTTAGTGGATGGAGCCAGACCCATAGTTATGCCTTTGAGGCATATGGCACCCAGAGAGCAGAAAGAGTTAGAGGTGCAAGTGGATGATCTGTTGAAGAAAGGATTCATTTGGAGAAGCATTATAACATCCCATATCTTGAGGCCCGAAGCTAAGTGTTACAGATGCTGCAGTCATCCATAGTATTAACTTCCAGTGACAAAATACATTAATGTTAATGGTATCCATAATAACGGAAGCCCTTGAATGTGAAATAAAATCAGCACAGATTAAAACAACTTTTCTGATTACATTTCAAATCAATATTTCATATTCAGATACATAATCCCAAAACATATCCTAGGTTTTGATCAAATATAATTATTATGAAATACGCCAAGAGCGATATATGAAGATGCCCTCTTGGATGATCAGAGTACTTAATAGACAAAAACTGTCTTAATACATCACAACGGAAATAGGAATACAAATAACTCCTAAATAGCTATCCATGCCTCCTGCACGTCTTCGAAAGCTTTATTCATCCACCTACTAAAACCTGTAAATCCTCAACTCTCAACCTAATCAAATCATATTTTGAGCAACTGAGAGTTTAAGGGGAAAACATAAACTTTGAGTCAGACATAAAGCCTGGTGTGAATAATACTATACATCTCGTTTTACTGATATTAAGTGAGACCATGCCGCTTAGCGGAATGGGTTTCCCCTCACTAATATCCCTTTTTAAAACATATCTTTTGCAAAATCAAAATCCTACAACAAACTGGTTAAAGCAATAATGGTAATATCATGTATGCATACAAATAAGGTAATCAATGGACTATCTGTCCGAACACTATAGTATTGTTTGGCTAACTACTAACCTTTGACTGACTCGGGCCTACCAGACAAAATAAACAAACAATCTAACTTATGTTAGACACTCTTCTGGACGGTCTGTCCCTAACTTACTCCTTCCAGGGTCAACTGATCCTAATGGTTTTGCGGGCTCACCAATGACCTATCTTTACTTTGTACATTCCTTTCCGCGTGTAACATCATTTTAGTCTTACCAGTGACAAAGCCCTACACACTGGAATTTTGGACTTATATTAGCTAGGGGTTAGGCGAGCCTCATACCAGTTCCATCCAGTATTCTAATTTCTGAGTCATTTACTTAGGGTCAACTACCTCATCAAATTTTCCTTGAAAACATTTCTTTCAAATTGATTTAACCCTATAAATCATACTTAAACAAGAAAAATATACTTTATGCTTTACTCAAATCACATCGTCATGATATATATACTTTACACAAAACATTGTTGATGAAAACATTCGAAACCTTTTTTTAAAACCTTTAAACAATCTCTTTCAAAACCTTTGAAAGTACCCCTTTCGGAGCCATTGAAAGTACCCCTTTAGATACAAGTAAACTACTTTACTTTATAACCTTTGGCCGAAAGGCCAAAACATACCTTTCAAAACCATTTACAATAGATCTTTTGAAAACATTGAAAGTATCCTTTCGAAAGCTCTATAAAACCTCAAAGATCCCCCTTTTCAAAACATTTTAAACATGCCTTTCGAAAACATTGGAGACCCTCCATTTAAACACTAAGGTAAACCTTTCAAAAACATTAGGGAACAACCCCTTAGAAACCTTTATTATATAACTTTTGAAAGCATTAAGTACTTTACATAAATAAAACCTTTCGAAAGCATTTGGTTCATGTAAGAATATGTAGAACATAGTTTCAAAACTATTTAAAACCATTCCTTTCGAAACCTTGGGGTTTAACTTTCAAAATCTCAAAAGGGTCTTAAAAGAAATAAGTCGAAAGCAACTCTTTCAAAAGCAATTTCCTAAGTAAAAGAAGTGGATGGTGTCGAAACCAATCCCTTCGAAAGCATTGGAGAAACGGCTCAGGGTTTAAAGTGAAAGGACCCCCTCGAAGGCATTGCTTCGAAAGCTAGAATGCGGCAGCAGGGTTTTCAACCCCTTCAAAAGCATTTTATTAAAACAAAGGCATCAACATCTTTCAAAAGCTCTTTTCTTTTAAAACACTTAACCAAGTCGAAAATTATCTCATTCGAAAGCATTCTTTTCGAAAGCAAAGCAAGCGGCATTTCCTTTTGAAAGAAAACAAGGTCTCGACCCCTTCGAAAGTCCTGTTTCGACTCTATACCTTTCGCCTATGTCCAATCACTACATACCAAGTCTTTGATACCATGTGTATTGGTTTCGAACTGGTTGGAGGTGGGAGTATGTAGTCGAAAGGTGCTGCCAGTGTTTTAAATCTCGGATTTTGGCCAATATCTCGGGAAAATATCTCGGCTATCTCGGGCGATATTTAAAACACTTATAACTATATAGGCTGCCAAATCTCGGATTTTGGCTGATATCTCGGATTTTTCATCTCGGCCATCTCGGGGAGATTTAAAAGCCTGGGTGCTGCTGAAAGTGGCGAAACAGCAAAAGCCTTATAAAACTGATATTTAACTTTATAAAGTAATTTCTTCTAACTAACCTTCTTATTTGTCATTATATCATTGGTTGTCCATTTCTTTTCCAAAATCTTTTCTAAAAGTGCTGCCGAATATCAGAAATAAACAATTTAAAACATTTACAAATTTCCTCTTCTCCTTTTATAAACCTTAAATAATTTTATATACTTATTAAAACACTTATAAAAATTTACAAATATTCCCATAATCACTTTCAATATGTTTTCTAACATATATAAATTTCTGACCCAAAGCTAACATATAATAGCCGTAATTAATTTAAACCCAATTTAGCTATTTCTTTACTAGAAAATTCATAATAAATCCACATAAATAAAGAAAATTATGAAACTTGAAACCCATCTCTAAAATAATATTTCTGACTTATATCAAAATCGCAAGATATTTGGATGTCATTTAATAGTTTTTTCAAGTTAAGCTTATCATAAAATCTATATGAAATAACATAAATCATCAACAAGCATATATCTCTATTTAAACAATCAAAACATGGCAAATCATTTGCAACATAAATTCGAATCTCAACTAAAATCGAAAACAATAAAATGAGATGTAACCTATTATTCACCTTTTGCTTGTGATTAAGGAATTTGAGATTTTCTTCTTAAATGAATTAGTTAAGCTTCCTTCTTTTGATTCTTGCTTAATTTCCTCTTGCTTTCCCCTAATGGTGGTCAGCCTCTTCTTAGATTTATTTTTGTTTGTGGATGTGTAAAATTAAACTAGCATGAAGGTTTAGGGTATAAGAATATATCTTATTCCTATTTTGCCCTTATATATTACCCTAACTATTTCATTTTTATTCTCTCTTGTTCCTTGTTTAATTTGGCACATCTACCCTTCTATTATTCAAATCTCAATTCCCTTAACCATTTACATTATTTCATTTAATTTAACTAATTAAATGCACTAATTAATGTTAATCAAAATTAGGGTCGTTACAGACTCCCCTCCTTAAAGAATTTCGTCCTCGAAATTACGATAAGGCACTCATCAAAGTAAATCATATAGGTAATACATACCATGAAACAAGTCAAGATAAGCGTCTCTAATCCTGCTCTCAGTTTCCCAAGTAAAGTCTCTCTCGTCGTCGCTCTACTGGACTTTAATGAATCTGATTGTCTTGTTCCTTAGCTCTTTCTTATCTCTCGCGACTATACGAGCTGGCTTTCTAACTATAGTAAAATTCGGTTCCACTACCAAGTCCTCTAACACAGTCGGTGCTATAGTAGTCTCTGGATATCGAATACATTTCCTTAGATGAGAAATATGGAAAACATTATGGACTCCTGCCAAACTGTTCGGTAACTCTACTCTATATGCGAGTTTTCCGATCCTCTCTACAATAGGAAATGGTCCAACAAATCTCGACCAACTTTCCTGATTTCCTGAATTTGATCACACCCTTTATTGGTGATACTTTGACGAAAACATGATCTCCAACTGAGAATTCTAAGTCTTTCCACCTTTTATCAACATAGCTCTTCTACCTAGAATGAGCTTCCTTCATTCTAGCTCAAATTAACTCAATCTTTTCTTCAGCTTCCCTAACTAAATTTGGACCAAGAACTAACCGATCCCCGGTGTCTAACCAACAAACTGGAGATTTGCATGGCCTTCCATACAAAGCTTCAAATAGTGCTATCCCTATACTAGCCTGATAACTGTTGTTATACGAAAACTCGACTAAGTGTAGATGGTCTTCCCATGATCCTCCAAAATCTAGCGCACAAGCTCGTAACAAATCTTCTAAGACTTTGTTAATCCTTCCCATTTGCCAATCTGTCTACGGATGGTAAGCAGTACTCATCTTGAGCTTGGTACCTAATGTCTCATGCGGACTCTTCCAGAACTCGCTAATGAATAAGGAATCTCTATTGCTTACTATACTACTAGGAATTCCATGCAGTTTAACTACATTCTTCATAAATAACTTAGCTAAAACAAGTGCCATCTTGGTTGACTTAACTAGGATGAAATGGGAACTCTTGGTCAACCTATCCACTATGACCCATATACTTTCATTTCCTCTATTTGACCTTGGCAATCCATCTATAAAATCCATTGAGATAGAATCCCATTTCCATATTGAAACATCTAAAGGCTGATGTAACCCACTTGGTTTCTGATGTTTGGCTTTTATTTGTTGACAGTTCAAACAAAGTTTCACCCATAAGCCCACAACTCTATTCATACCATCTAGAAGAAACTTCTTTTCATATCCTGGTACATCTTAGTTCCTTCCAGATGAATATTGAACTTTGAACGATGGCATTCTTCATGAACTTCCTTCCTAATGTTTCCCACATTTGGAACACAGAGTCGTCCATTCTTTCTCAACCATCCATTCTGGTCAAGGCTGAAATCTTTCAAGTCATCGCTCTTTGTTCCATTTCTTAACTTCCTGACCCGCTTAGTTAATACTGTATCCTCTCCTTTCTTAGAAGCAATCCTTACGATCATCACCGGTCGAACTTCTAACATGACAACATAGCAGTTTCCTTACTAGACTTAGCCTCAGATCTCCACTGTATCTTGGATGTAGTCAATGCTTCTAAATCTTTCCACTCAGCTATTATTTCTAACACCGCATTCTGATGTTTTTTGCTAAATGCATCTGCAACCTTGTTGCCTTTTCCTGGTGTGTACTCAATACCAAAGTCATAAGTGGCTAAAAACTCTAACCACCTCTGTTGTCGAATATTCAACTCCTTCTGAGAGAATAAATACTTCAGCTACTTATGATCCGTATACAATTCAAATCTCTCTCCCAGAAGGTAATGTCTCCACACCTTCAACGCAAAAATTACCGCAGCTAATTCCAAATCATGCTTTGATATCTAACCTCATGCGGTCTAAGCTGTCGAGATGCATAGGCAATCACTTTACCTCTTTGCATTAACACAGCTCCTAACCCTGTCCCACATGCATCCGTGTATACCACCAAATCCTAATTCCCTTCTGGAACAACTAACACAAGTGCATTAGTCAATAAGTGTTTCTGCTTTCGGAATGCCTCCTCACACTTATCGGTCCAAACGAACTTCATATCCTTTCATGTTAGCTTGGTCACCGGTGCCGCTATCCGCAAAAAATCCTTAATGAATCTCCGATAATACCCAGCTAATCCAAGAAAACTCTTTATCTCAGTCACTATCTCGGGTCTCTTCCAATTATTCACTGCTTCGATCTTAGCCGGATCTACAGACAACCCTTTCTCTGAGACTACATGACCAAGAAACTGCACTTCTTTTTTCCGGAAATGACACTTCGAAAATTTCGCTTTCAGCTGATGCTGCTTCAATGTCTCAAGCACCGCTCTAAGATGAACTTCATGCTCTCTTTCATCTTTAAAGTATATCAATATATCATTTATGAACACCAATCCGAACCTATCCTAGTGCTCCCGGAAAACTCAGTTCATCAAATCTACAAAGAATGCTGGCGATTAGTTAATCCGAATGGCATTACTAACCATTCATACGATCCATATCTGGTCCTAAACGCCGTCAAAGGAATACTATCCTCTACCACTCTAAGCTGATGGAACCCTGTTACTAAATCCAATTGGGACAATACTCTGGCTCCACTCAACTGGTCAAAAAAATCGTCAATTCTAGGTAATAGATATCGATTTTTTATCATCTTCCCATTCAACTTACGATAATCGATACATAACCTTAACGATACGTCCAACTTCTTGGCAAACACTACAGCTGCTCCCCAAGGCGAACTGCATGGTCTGATAAAATTCTTGGCTTCCAAATCCACCAACTGCACCTTTAACTCCCTCTTCTCAATAGGTGTCATTCTACTTGGCTGTCTACTCACTGGTTTTGCTCCGGGTACTAAATCTATCAGAAACTCGATAGCTCATTTCGGCGGCAATCCTACTATAGGTTCAGAAACATCTACGAATTCTCTAACAACGAAAACTTGATTCAACTCGTCTTCTACCTCCAAAACACCCAACAAAGCATTAACCTCAAAACTAGGGTTCTCTACGGAGTATATAATTTGATCACTACAGTCAGGATGTCTAAGTGATATTTCCCTATCATGGCAAAATATCCTAGCACTGTATTTACTTAACCAATCCATACCTAAAATAATTCCAAACCTTATGAAATCAAACACATGCAGACTGCAAACAAAGGTATGACCTAACAATTCAAACTCTAGGTGGTCACAGCTCATCCCTAGATTCGCATAACCTCCTATCGGATTTGCAACCCTTAAGGATAGGTATGAGGTTTCTAGGTTAAGCTTATCTACCAAATAATGAGATATAAAAGAATGCGATGCACCAGTATCAAATAGAACGCTAACTGACATACTATGAATCATAAACGTACCTCCCAACACATCCTTTCCCTTTTCCTCTACTGTTGGCCTCGAGGTAGCTGGCTCCAATGCAAAAACTTTGCCCTTTCCGTTCTTGGCTGTCTCCATGCACTGGTTCTTATAATGTCCAATTTGATCGCAGTTGACGCATCTAGTATTCTTTTTCCTGATTACCTTCTTTCCATCTCCCGAGTGACATTCATTTGTGAAATGCCCTTTCTTGTCACATTTATAGCAGACAACCTCCGCTTTTCCTTTCTTAGCAGCTCCACCCTTCTGAGCCCCTTTTTTGGGGAAAAACTTCATTTTCTGATTCTGCCCTCCTTGAGCTTCCTTTGCCTTATTTCTTTCAAGAAATGCAAGCAACTCTTCATGCCTCAAGGCCATCTCAACAACAACATCACATGGATCCCTAATATGCTGTAAGATGGCCTTAGCAAGCTCGGGCTTCAACCTATGAATGAACTTTTCATTCCTCTTAATAACAGTATCGACCGTAGCGTATCCATACCTTGCTAGCACCTCAAATCTAGTTGCATACTCAAGCACTGTCATATCTCCCGACTCCAACTCAACAAACTTCCTGAGCAGAGTAGACTTAGCAATCTCAGACATAAACCTTTATTCAAACCTCTTCCTGAACACAACCCAAGTCATAGTCTCCTCATTGACTCCAACAGTAACACTGTTTCACCAATACAGTGTTGCTCCTTGTAGCTATTTAGAAGCAACCCTCCTCTTCTGCTCATCATTGAGCCCCAAATCAGCAAATATTCTCTCGCAATGAAGTAACCAATTCTCCACTTCAATTGCATCTTCAGTACCAATAAACGGCTTTCCTCCCAACCGAGCATAATCTCTACTCAAAATAGCATAGTTATTCTCCATCAGAGCTTCTTTATTTCCTCCCCCAGCATTTCCTCCAACTACTCCAGCAACAACTCCCGCTTGCATCATGTTTACGAAGAACTGATACATTGCTCCCTTGTCAACTTGTGAGACTCCAATACCCACATTTGCAACTTTTGCCCGACCTGGGTTCCTCCTAGTATTTGGTCAGGCATTTCCATTAGATGTGGTGCTTCCCACACCAAGGTTAACTCTTCCACTTCTAGCATCCATATCTGCATTTGAGTCTTCTTAAGATACAAAAGAATAGGCTAATAGAGTTGGGAGAGTAGAGATAAAGCGTATACTTATATATAGCAAACACAAGTATGTTATTATAGCGTTATCCCATACCTCGATCTTTCTCTAATTCCTTAGGATTATGTTTTCAAAATCATTTTAAGTTTAAAGTTTTTCATAAACCTATGCTCTGATATCAAGTTGTAACATCCCCTATCTTGAGGCCCGAAGCTAAGCGCTACAGATGCTGCAGTCATCCATAGTATTAACTTCCGATGACAAAATACGGTAAAGTTAATGGTATCCATAATATCAGAAGCACTTGAATATGAAATAAAACCAGCATAAATTAAAACAACTTTTCTGATTACATTTCAAATCAAAATTTCATATTCAGATACATAATCCAAAAACGTATCCCAGGTTTTGATCAAATATAATTATTACAAAATACGCCAAGAGCGACATATGAAGATGCCCCCTTGGATGATCAGAGTACTAAATAGACAAAAAACCGCCTTAATACATCACAGTGGAAATAGGAATAAAAATAACAACTCCAAAATAGCTATCCATGCCTCATGCACGTTTTCGGAAGCTTTATTCATCCACCTACTAAAACCTGTAAATCCTCAACTCTCAACCTACTCAAATCATATTTTGAGCGCTCGAGAGTTTAAGAGGAAAACATAAACTTCGAGTCAGACATAAAGCCTGCTGTGAATAATGCTATAAACCGATATTAAATGAGACCATGCCGCTTAGCAAAACGCGCTTTCCCTCACTAATATCCCTTTTTAAAACATGTCTTTTACAAATTAAAATCCTGCAACCAAACTGGTTAAAGCAATAATAGTAATATCATGTATGCATAAAAATTAGGTAATCAATGGACTATCAATCCGAACACTATAGTTTTGTTTGACTAACTACTAACCTTTGACTGACTCGGGCCTATCAGACAAAATAAACAAAAAATCCAACTTCTGTTAGACACTCTTCTTGACGGTATGTCCCTAACTTACTCCTTCCAGGGTCAACTGATCCTAATGGTTTTGCGGGCTCACCAATGACCTATCTTTACTCTTTACATTCCTTTCTATATGTAACATAATTTTAGTCTTACTTGTGACAAAGCCCTACACATTGGAATTTTGGACTTATATTAGCTAGGGGCTACTAGCTAAAGTATAGGGCGTGACCCCATACCAGTCTCATCAGGTATTCTAATATCTGAGTCATTTACTTTGGGTCAATTACCCCATCAAATTTTCCTTGAAAACATTTCTTTCAAATTGATTTAACCTTATAAATCATACTTAAACAAGGAAAATATACTTTATGCTTTACTCAAATCACTTTGCCATGTTATATATACTTTACACAAAACATTGTTGATGAAAACATTTGAAACCTTTGTTTAAAACCTTTAAACAACCCCTTCCGAAACCTTTGAAAGTACCCCATTCGAAACCATTGAAAGTACCCCTTTCGATACAAGTAAACTACTTTACTTTATAATTTTAGGCCGAAAGGCCAAAACATACCTTTTGAAAACATTTACAATAGATCTTTCGAAAACATTGAAAGTATCCTTTCGAAAGCTTTATAAAACCTCAGACATCCCCTTTTCCAAAACACTTTAAACATGCCTTTCGAAAACATTGGAAACCCTCCATTTAAATACTAAGGTAAACCTTTCAAAAACATTGGGAAACCACCCCTTCGAAACCTTTATTATATACCTTTCGAAAGCATTGGGTTTAAGTAAAAATACGTGGAACATAGTTTCAAAACCATTTAAAACCATTCTTTTCAAATCCTTTGGGTTTAACTTTCAAAATCTCAAAAGAGTCTTAAAAGAACTAAGTCAAAAGCAACCCTTTCGAAAGCAATTTCCTAAGTAAAAGAAGT
Organism: Allium fistulosum; assembly: GCA_030737815.1. NCBI lineage: Eukaryota > Viridiplantae > Streptophyta > Magnoliopsida > Asparagales > Amaryllidaceae > Allium > Allium fistulosum. The sequence continues at coordinate 458,626,649 of CM060901.1, forward strand.
GGATGGTGTCGAAACCAATCCCTTCGAAAGCATTGAAGAAGCGGCTCAGGGTTTAAAGTGAAAAGACCCTCTCGAAGGCATTGCTTCGAAAGGTAGAATGCGGCAGCAGGGGTTCGACCCCTTTGAAAGCATTTTCTTAAAACAAAGGCGGCAACCTCTTTCGAAAGCTCTTTTCTTTTAAAACACTTAACCAAGTTGAAAGTTATCTCATTCGAAAGCATTATTCTTTTCGAAAGCAAAGCAAGCGGCATTTCCTTTTGAAAGCAAAACAAGGTCTCGATCCCTTAGAAAGCCCTTTTTCGACTCTATACCTTTCACCTATGCCCAATTCACTACGTACCAAGTCTTTGATACCATTTGTATTGGTTTCGAACTGGTTGGAGGCAGGAGTATGAAGTCGAAAGGTGTTGCCGAAAGTGGCGAAACAGCAAACGCCTTGTAAAACTGATTTTTAACTTTATAAAGTTATTTCTTTCTAACTAACCTACTTATTTGTCATTATATAATTGGTTGTCCATTTCTTTTCTCCAAATTATTTTCTGAAAGTGCTGCCGAATTTCATAAATAAACAATTTAAAATATTTACAAATTTCTCCTTCTCCTTTTATAAACATATAAAACATTTAAGTCTCATACCTTAAATAACTTTATATACATATTAAAACACTTCGGAAGATTCTACAAAAATTCCCATAAATCACTTTCAATATGTTTTCTAACATATATAAATTTCTGACTCAAAGCTAACATATAATAACCGTAATTATTTTAAACCCAATTTAGCTATTTTATTCACTAGAAAATTCATAATAAATCCAAATTAATTCAGAAAATTATGGAACTTGAAAACCATCTCTAAAATAATATTTCAGACCTTATATCAAAATCACAATGTGTAACAACCCGCATATTTTACGATTCATATATTTAAATGTTTAATTCAAATATAGCATCATAAGTCGGATTTAAGTCCGAAAAAAGTCACTATTCGTAAAAGAACAATCAAATTAGTGAAAAGTATATGTCGATAGTGCTATTTGGAAGTGCCTATTTGAAAACACATCCAAACACAAATTCAGACGTCTAAAATGGGTCGTTCAGACGTCTGAAATTGTTCGAGTCAATTCAGAAAGGAAATAGGCTAAAATTTCCATTTTCAGACGTCTGAAATGGACGATTCAGACATCTGAATATTGTTCTAGACAACTTCTGTTTTTCCAGATTCAGACTTCTGAATCGTTCATTTCAAACGTCTGAATGAAGTTAGAAAACTCATATTTTTCCAAATTCAAACGTCTGGTTTGGAAATTTCAAACGTCTGAATGATGAATGAAGTTGATAATCAACAATTTGGACTCGAGACCACTTCCATTGAGTTCAAAATGGTGTTTGCGACTTTTTTGAGTATAAGCATCGATATGTTTGGAGTTGAGTAGAATTTGCTATTTTTCTACTAGGGCTTTGGGTTTGGGGTTCAGCCCACTAACCCATCTTAACACCCTAGCTCAGTCCACCTCTCCTCTTCACTTCATTCTTATTTTCCTAACATTCAAGCTTCAATAAAAATGGGGAGAGGAATGGGAAATTAAAATTCAAAACCCTAGTTTCCTTTGCGAATACAAATTCTTGCTCCAAATTCAAAGAGAAGCTTAGGTAAGCCTTCTATTCATCTTCTCCATCTCAATCCCTCTTCAAATTCTCAGAAATTCCTAATATCTTAACTTAGAGAAAACTTCATCTTTGATTATAGATTGAAGTTCTTGAGGTATTGTTGAAGAGAGATTAACCCATTGCTTGTTCTAGAACTTATCATTTGTGTTTGGGTTTAAAAGGTGAGTTTTTGAACTCACATCTACGTCTATATCTTTGATAGTGTTAGGTAGCAATTCCTAACATCTATTCCTTGTCTATTTGCTTTTGAATTGAATTGGTTTGATGAATATTCCAATTTTGGTGTTTGAAGTCAAAATCTATGAAAAATCATTATATGGATGTTTGGACATGTTGGTCGGAGTGTATTGGTGAGTCTTTAAGGTTGGGTCGTTTGGCGTAAACCCCTAGCCATCGTCACTCATCCGATCGCTTCCGATATGATTTGGCCATCATTGGCCTAGGCAAAGTATTGCCTGAGCCCCAGGTTCAGACGTCTGAAATATACAAGTCAGACGTCTAAATCTACTTGTTTCCGTCCAATTTGCCTATTTTGTGTGGGATTCCAATTTTTATCGAATCGTGATTATCCGATATGTTGTTATCATTTTTTATCGACTTTGATGACTTCTTCTTCAGGATTTTTGGGAATATCCATTTTGATGGATTCGGCATCGATTTATATGGATTTAATTCACGTCTTCGTATGTGAATTTTTGATGATTGATTGTTTCTACAATCATTTCTGTGATTTGTCACTTTAAAATACAAAGGTTTTTATACTAGTAGTAAATATTCAACTCTTTTACAAAGATGATTTCAAACTCTATTTTTAATACAAAGCTCGTTTATAAAACCATTTTCTAATCTATTAGTATATACAAGCCTTTACCTCATTCGTATGAGAAATCTAATTAAACGGCTTAGTAAAACAAGTGGTATGAAACGCTTGCATTTACTTCGTCGGTTAATTCTTGGACTTGTTCGATTGAACACTTGTGAAAATTTTCGAGTGGAAATCTACAATCTGTTCGTAAATATTTTAGTTAAGCTAGTGGTTATGGGACATGAAGCTAAACACTTATATTTACTAGCTTATTGTAATCGACACTTCTTGATGATCGATGATGATCATTTTATGATTTAGACTAGCGATGTGCGATGTCTCTTTGTCCACGTGGGGGACCGTACCCCGATTTATGGAGCTTCGTCTCATTTTTATAGGCTTGCGACCTATAGTTTTATGAGTTCGGTTCATCGGGCGTAACGCTGTACTACGTCGTTGTTCCGTACTATTTGTGTTCAGGTTCATCGGGTGTAACGCTGTACTACGTCGTTGTTCCGTATTATTTGAGTTTGGTTCATCGGGCGTAACGCTGTACTACGCCGATGTTCTGGATTATTTGAGTTGGGTTCCTCGGCCATTCGCTGTACTACGTCGTGGCACCAGCTCTATGGTTAGCGACCATGGGTTATCGACCCGTTTGTGATACACGTGTTGGTGAGTTTTCATGCTCCCGTTTGTGATAGGCCTTCCCCCTTTTGTGATTTCTGGATTTCTCGTTGATGATTTCTAGAATTTGTGTTTCACCAATTTTTGTGGATTGTATTGATAAGCTCTATCAATATTTGTGTTTGGTGAATAATTTAAAGAATACGTGATTCTTTTTGGTGCTTCGAGTTGATTTGAGATATTGTATGATTTTTGTTGTTATTTGATGTATACTTGTCGCAGTATGACATTTGGTTATCATACGTTTTTGGTCATATCTCTTACCCTATCTCACTTTATCTGATATTTATAGCTAGACTGATCCGTTTATTATTTTCTTCTTAAATAATACTCGGGTCAGACCGAGATATTTCAGGTGCTTCTGCTTGACTTCTTATCAGGGCTTGTCTCCTGACTTTTGGCTAACTAATTTAGCTTAGTAGTTTTTGTTATTATACATTTGAGATATAGACTCCTTAATGTATAATTATTCTTTTGTTTAGCACTTGTATCTATTCTTTTGTGATGTAGTGGATCATGTTTGACCACTACTTTGATGTATACTTTTATGTGATATAGTCATATCTGATTCCGCCTTTGTGATATGAATGTCTGTGACTGATTTGTGTTATGTTTATTTCTATATTAGTTTCCGAGGTCCACATAGCCACTGTGTGGTAGCTTTGAGTTTGTATTAGATATTTCAGATTTCCTCCAGAAATGAAATGTAATTTATATTTTCTGACATATCGGTACTCGCACAAAGCAATTACATAGATGGTCGCTCCTCAACAGCTTTATTCTTCGTGCTAGTCGATGGCATTACCTGTAGTGTCCTTGGCCAGCGTGAGTTTAGAGGTGGGGCGTCACAGCTTGGTATCGGAGCCAAACTTCGAAACAATGTAGAATAATCTAGCAAGGATCATTGTCCTAAGTCTTTCTTAGGAATCGTGCCATAGGATTTAATTCGAGTCTTCGTACCGTTCTATCCTATTTCTTTTTATGATGCCTTGTTTTATCAATCAAGTTTGTTTGATATTCATTTTGTGAATAACCTTTTTCTTCTTCTTTCTTTCTTAAAGAAGAGAAATGGTTAGACCAGGCCATCCCAGCACCGGTCAATCTAGTGCTACTCCACAGGATGGAGTATTTATGTCAGCTCAACAACTTTTAGATCTTGTGAACAATGCCCGAGTTGCCAGACCCGTTCCAGCGCCAACTCACCCTAAATCCGGGTTTGCACGCTTGTGCAGAGATTATACCGCTTTGGGTGGAAGGCCATTCAAGGGATCCGAAATCGTTATAGAAATCCAAGCTTGTCTTAGATCATGCGATCGCATCTTTTCCCGCATGGATCTTATTGATTCACTTCGAGTCCTAGTGGCTTTTAGCATGCTCCAAGAAAGAGCATTAGATTGGTATGAGCTTTTGATTTCTGAAATTATCGAAGCGGATCTTACTTGGGAGCAATTCCGGGAAAGACTCGAATTGAAGTTTGTGCCGGAAGCTGAAAAGTACTTTAGCTCGGCGCTTTATTGACCTTGTTCAAGGTGAATCCTCTGTGGCAGATTATGTTGCATCTTTTGAATCTCTCTCTAAATATGGGGTCGAGTATATTAATACCCCATTGAAGAAAAATCAAAGGTTTGTCTATGGGTTGAATAAGAACCTTAAAAAGCCTTTGCTTCTGAAACTAGAAGTTTCTTTTGATCAACTTATTGATATCGCTCTTCGACTTGAAGAGGCCGATAGAGAAAGTGATGTTGAAGTGGTGCATGCCAAACAGAACTTCAACAATGACATGAAAAGGCCTATTAAGTACAAAGGCCCCAATCCCAACAAGAAAGGGAAGCAAGAAACTTCGGTAGCAAAGACTCCTACCTCTAGTCGTGGACGATGCTACAATTGTTGTCTTACGGACCACTATGCAAATGAGTGCCCGAAACCATTTTTTTGTCGTTATTGCAAAAGTTCGGGCCATCTTATATCTACATGTCCCATACTCCAAAGTAGGAGAGAGGGAGAGTTGAATGTCGTGCAAGCTCCAAGTGACACTTCTCTTGGTCAAGGTATTTCTCATTCTATCCTTGACGATATTTGTTTTGTGATTATCTTATTCGAGTTCTTTTTGATTTGGGTTCATCTCATTATTTTATATCAAAAGAACTTTATGATTCTTTCTCTTTTAATTTTTATGGGCTTGATGGCTTTATTGAGAATTGCGAATTCGATTGATGGATCCGCAACACTCAATTTACTTTGTGAAAATGTCAAGATTATTTTATGTGATTATTCTTTTCGAGCCGATTTGCATGTTATGCGTTACTTAGAATTCGAAATTGATTTTTTTGGGAAAGGATTAGCTTGATCATTATTAAGCCCACATCCTATGTCCTGAGCGGACTATATACCTTCGACATTCTCAATCTGTTAAGCAGATTTCTATTTTTTTTTAATGATTTTGATTTCCAATTTGGTGGCATCATTTTATTCTTTAAACCCACTTGATGAGGAAAGTATTATTTCTCTCATTCAAGTAGTTTGTGAATTTTTCGGTATATTTGAGCTAGTCTTAGGATTACCACCTAAGCAATCTATTGTGTGGTGCTAAGGTCTTTTCAGTTCGACCTTGCCACCAGTTTTCATCAGCTACGAGTTGCGGAGGGTAGCATTCCACTTATCGCATTCCGCACTCGTTGCGATTCTTGTGAGTGGTTCGTTATGTCATTCGGTTTGACAAACCTTTTACCTTATTTCATCCATCTTATGAATCGAGTATTCTACGAATGTCTCGATGAGTTTATCCTTGTACTTATTGATTATGGATGAAAACAAAAAATTTAAAATTTGCAAATCTTTTCAATAAGATATTTATATGTATGATTGGATTTTGTTCTTAAAACGAGCAAAGAATATCTGTAAATTTTATAAGAGGCATGTTTATCATATAGAAGATGATTTTGTGTTATTTTGCCCATTGAGTGCTTTAAGAATTCTAGTCGGTGCGCTTGATCAACGTTATGATAAGACAGTCAAACACAGTAAATTCTTGTAAAAAGTTAATTATAATTTGGAAAGTCTTAGCTTTTCGGGAAAGAGAATCGATTAAAGGAACTCTTTTCCGATGCTTTTATTCTTGCGGTTCCCGAAGGGAACCAAGACTTTATTGTTTGTACGATACTAGTCGTATTGGTTTTGGTGTCATTCTCTTGCAAAGGGAATGTGTTATCACATTTTCTTCTTGACAATTAAAGCTTGTCGAGACTAGATATGCCATTCATGATCTGGTGCTCGCAGCTATTGTTTTCGCTCTTAGATTTTGGCGTCATTATCTTTTGGGAGAGAAATTTATTCTCTACTCTGATCATAAATCTTTGAAATATTTGTTTTCTCAAAAAGGAACTTAATTTGCGTCAACAACATTGGCTCTAGTTCCTTGCATCTTATGATCTTGATATTTTTATACTTCCAGAAAGGGCAATCGTGTTGTCGATGCCCTGAAGCCGAGAGCAGGAAGTAGTTGTTTCTATGATGATATCCGAATGGAATAATCTTGAGACTTTATCCACTTGTGAGATTCGAGATCGTGAATCCAATTCATGTTCATATCTTGTTTTGTGTAGCCTTGAGGCTCGTCCTTCTCTTATTGACTATACCTCTTTTGGCTAAACTCTATGTCAAATTAAATTGCATGGAGTTCCTACTTCTGTTGATTAGCAATCGCGATCCATTATTTTACTAGTGGATTTTTGTAAGGTCTTCAAAAGCTTTGGGAACAAAGCTTAATTTTAGCACCGCTTATCATCCTCAGTCTGATGGACAAATAGAGCGTGTAAATTAAACTCTTGAAGATCTCTTTCGTGCATGTGTTCTTGATTTTGGTGGAAGTTTGGAAGATCATATGTCTCTTGTTTAATTTTCTTCCTATAATAGCTTCCAATCTTTTATTGGTATGGCACCTTTCGAGGCATTCTACGGAAGGCCGTGCCAATTTCCTTCGTGTTGGCTTGAAGCCGGTGAGAAGCTGATTTTAGATCCATATTTTATTTGTGTTCATCTGTGTTTCACTTATGATGGGTGTTGCGCGTTTCAGTCGATGGGGAAAGTTAGCACCTCGATATGTTGGTCCATTTCCCATCACCGAACGTATTGGTTCCGTGGCTTATCGCCTTTTATTACCGGCTCAATTTTCTGTTATTCTTGACGTATTCCACGTCTCTCAACTACGGAAATGCCTTAGGGATTCCGATTCTATTCTTGAGCCCGTTATTATTGAAGAAATTGAAGTTTCACCAAATTTAACTTATGAGCAACATTCTATTCGTATCGTTGCTTCGGAGGTTGAAAGCCTTTGAAATAAAGATGTTCTTCTTGTGAAAGTTCAATGGTCCTCAAATCCTAAGAATTGCTCTTGGGAATCTAGAGAGTTCATCGAGCGAACACATCCGGACTTACTCTTTCGTGCTCTTTAAGGTGAACTTCTTATTTCTAATTTCTTCTCTTTGTGTGGATATGCTTTTATGCTTGTTACTCTTTATTTTTTTCTTAATTATTGCGAGGACGCAATTTCTTTAAGGAGGGGTGTCTGTAACAACCCGCATATTTTACGATTCATATATTTAAATGTTTAATTTAAATATAGCATCGTTAGTCGGATTTAAGTCCGAAAAAAGTCACTATTCGTAAAAGAATAGTCGAATTAGTGAAAAGTCTATGTGGATAGTGCTATTTGGAAATGCCTATTTGAAAACACATCCAAACACAAATTCAGACGTCTGAAATGGGTCGTTCAGACGTCTGAAATTGTTCGAGTCAATCCAGAAAGGAAATAGGCTAAAATTGCCATTTTCAGACGTTTAAAATGGACGATTCAGATGTCTGAATATTGTTCTAAACAACTTCTGTTTTTCCAGATTCAGACGTCTGAATCGTTCATTTCAGACGTCTGAATGAAGTTAGAAAACTCATATTTTTCCAGATTCAGACATCTAGTTTGGAAATTTCAGATGTCTGAATGAAGAATGAAGTTGAGAATCAACAATTTGGACTCGAGACCACTTCCATTGAGTTCAAAATGGTGTTTGCAAATTTTTTGAGTATAAGCATTGATATGTTTGTAATTGAGTAGAATTTGCTATTTTTCTATTAGGGCTTTGGGTTTGGGTTTCAGCCCACTAACCCATCTTAACACCCTAGCTCAGTCCACCTCTCCTCTTCACTTCATTCTTATTTTCCTAACATTCAAGCTTCAATAAAAATGGGGAGAAGAATGGGAAATTAAAATTCGAAACCCTAGTTTCCTTTGCAAATACAAATTCTTGCTCCAAATTCAAAGAGAAGCTTAGGTAAGCCTTCTATTCATCTTCTCCATCTCACTCCCTCTTCAAATTCTCAGAAATTCCTAATATCTTAACTTAGAGAAAACTTCATCTTTGATTATAGATTGAAGTTCTTGAGGTATTGTTGAAGAGAGATTAACCCATTGCTTGTTCTAGAGCTTATCATTTGTGTTTGGGTTTAAAAGGTGAGTTTTTGAAGTCACATCTACGTCTATATCTTTGATAGTGTTAGGTAGCAATTCCTAACATCTATTCCTTGTCTATTTGCTTTTGAATTGAATTGGTTTGATGAATATTCCAATTTTTGGTGTTTGAAGTCAAAATCTATGAAAAATCATTATATGGATGTTTGGACATGTTGGTCGTAGTGTATTGGTGAGTCTTTAAGGTTGGGTAGTCGTTTGGCGTAAATCCCTAGCCATCGTCACTCATCCGATCGCTTCCGATATGATTTGGCCATCATCGGCCTAGGCAAAGTATTGCCTGAGCCCCAGGTTCAGACGTATGAAATATACAAGTCAGACTGAATCTGCTTGTCTCAGCCCAATTTGCCTATTTTGTGTGGGATTCCAATTTTTATCGATTCGTGATTATCCGATATGTTGTTATCATTTATTATCGACTTTGATGACTTCTTCTTCGATATTTTTGGGAATATCCATTTTGATGGATTCAACATCAATTTATATGGATTTAATTCACGTCTTCGTATGTGAATTTTTGATGATTGATTGTTTCTACAATCATTTCTGTGATTTGTCATTTTAAAATACAAAGGTTTTTATACTAGTAGTAAATATTCAACTCTTTTACATAGATAATTTCAAACTCTATTTTTAATACAAAGCTCGTTTATAAAACCGTTTTCTAATCTATTAGTATATACAAGCCTTTACCTCATTTGTATGAGAAATCTAATTAAACGGCTTAGTAAAATGTGTTATGAAATGCTTGCGTTTACTTCGTCGGTTAATTCTTGGACTTGTTCGATTGAACTCTTGTGACAATTTTCGAGTGGAAATCTATAATCTGCTCGTAAATATTTTAGTAGCTAGTGGTTATGGGACATGAAGCTAAACTCTTATATTTACTAGCTTATTGTAATCGACACTTCTTGATGATTGATGATGATCATTTTATGATTTAGACTAGCGATGTGCGATGTCTCTTTGTCCACGTGGGGGACCGTACCTCGATTTATGGAGCTTCGTCTCATTTTTATAGGCTTGCGACCTATAGTTTTATGGAGTTTGGTTCATCGGGCGTAACGCTGTACTACGTCGTTGTTCCATACTATTTGTGTTCAGGTTCATTGAGCATAACGCTGTACTATGTCATTGTTCCGTATTGTTTGAGTTTGGTTCATCGGGCGTAACGCTGTACTACGCCGATGTTCTGGATTATTTGAGTTTGGTTCCTTGGGCGTTCGCTGTACTACGTCGTGGCACCGGCTCTATGGTTAGCGACCATGGGTTATCGACCCGTTTGTGATACACGTGTTGGTGAGTTTTCATGCTCCCATTTGTGATAGGCCTTCCCTCTTTTGTGATTTCTGGATTTCTGGTTGATGATTACTAGAATTTGTGTTTCACCAATTTTTTTGGATTGTATTGATAAGTTCTATCAATATTTGTGTTTGGTGAATAATTTAAAGAATATGTGATTCTTTTTGGTGCTTCGAGTTGATATGAGATATTGTATGATTTTTGTTGTTATTTGATGTATACTTGTCGCAGTATGACATTTGGTTATCATACGTTTTTGGTCATATCTCTTATCCTATCTCACTTTATCTGATATTTATAGCTAGACTGATCCGTTTATTATTTTCTTCTTACTCAGGTCATACCGAGATATTTCAGGTGCTTCTGCTTGACTTCTTATCAGGGCTTGTCTCCTGACTTTTGGCTAACTACTTTAGCTTAGTAGTTTTTGTTATTATACATTTGAGATATAGACTCCTTGATGTATAATTATTCTTTTGTCTAGAACTTGTATCTATTCTTTTGTGATGTAGTGGATCATGTTTGACCACTACTTTGATGTACACTTTTATGTGATATATTCATATCTGATTCCACCATTGTGATATGAATGTCTGTGACTGATTTGTGTTATGTTTATTTCTATATTTGTTTCTGAGGTCCACATCGCCACTGTGTGGTAGCTTTGAGTTTGTATTAGATATGTCAGATTTCCTCCAAAAATGAAATGTAAGTCATATTTTCTGACATATCGGTACCGCACAAAGAAATTACACAGATGGTCGCTCCTCAACAGCCTTATTCTTCGTGCTAGTCGACGGCATTACCCATAGTGTCCTTGGCCAGCGTGAGTATAGAGGTGGGGCGTCACACAATGTATTTGGATGTCATTTAGTAGGTTTTTCAAGTTAAAGCTTATCATAATATCTATATGAAATAGCATAAATCATCAACAAGCATATATCTATATTTAAACAATCAAAACATGGCAAATCATTTGCAACATAAATTCATCTCAACTAAAATCGAAAATAATAAAATGAGATGTAACCTATTATTCACCTTTAGCTTGCGATTAAGGAATTTGAGATATGCTTCTTTAATAAATTAATTAAGCTTCCTTCTTTTGATTCTTGCTTAATTTACTCTTGCTTTCTCCTAATGGTGGCTGGCCTCTTCATAGATTTAGTTTTGTCTGTGGATGTGAAAAATGAAAGTGGCATCAAGGTTTAGGGTATAAGAATATATCTTATTCCCATTTTTCCCTTATCTATTACCCTAACTATTTAATTTTTATTCTTTCTTGTTCCTTGTTTAATTTGGCACGGCTATCCTTCTATTATTCAAATCTCAATTCCTTTAACCATTTACATTATTTCATTTAATTTAACTAATTAAAAGCCCTAATTAATGTTAATCAAAATTAGGGTTGTTATAAGCATATCCGAATGGGGTGCACCTGTTGTATTTGCAATGAAGGCGGATGGTTCTCTGAGGCTATGTATAAATTATCGCGAGCTGAACAAGGTTACGAAGAAGAATAAGTATCCACTTCCATGGATTGATGACATGTTTGATCACCTGCATGTGTCAAAGATGTTTTCTCAAATGGATTTGGCAACGGGATTTCACCAGTTGAGAGTGGTTGAACAAAGTGTGCCTCTTACTGCAATTCGGACACCATCAGGTTTCTACGAGTGGTTGGTGATGCCTTTTGGATTGACTAACACTTCGGCATACTTTGTGGATCTTATGAATAGAGTCTTCAGAGATCAGTTGAACAAGTTCATACTTGTGTTCGTGGATGACACTGATTTACTCTAGAACTAAGGAAGAGCATAAGATGCACTTGAGGGTTGTACTTGAGATTTTGAGGAAGCACAAGTTGAGAGCTAAGTTCTCTAAATGTCACTTCTAGAAGAAAGAAGTGAGATTCTTAGGACATGTCGTGTCAGAACAAGGAGTTGTGGCGGATCCCGCAAAAGTGGTAGCGATCCAAGATTGGAACCAACCTAAGAATGCTACAGATGTGAGAAGTTTCCTTGGATTGGAAGGATATTATAGGTGCTTCATAAAGGAGTTCTCAAAAATTACAGCACCATTAACCAACTTAACCAAGAAGAACCAGACTTTTACTTGGGATGCAAGATGCGAGCACGCCTTTGTAACTTTGAAGGAAAGGTTGACGAGTGCACCTGTGTTGGTTATTCCAGGTGGGAATGAAGAGATGACAGTATACACTAATGCTCGTGGTACTGGTCTTGGAGCTGTGTTGATGCATAAAGGGAGAGTTGTCGCTTATGCTAGTCGACGGTTGAAACCCATGAAAGGAATTATCCAACTCATGACTTAGAGCTAGCGGTGATTGTATCTACTTTGAAGATGTGGAGGCACTATTTGTTGGGAGAAAGATTTGAGCTGCTCACGAACCACAATTCCTTGAAGTATCTTTTCTCTCAAAAGGATCTTAACCTTCGGCAGCAACGATGGTTAGAGTTCTTAGCTTCTTATGACTTTGATATTTCCTATAATCCAGGGAAAGGTAATGCAGTAGCAGATGCATTGAGCAGAAGACATGCTGAATTGGGTGCTATGTTTTTGGAATGAAAACATATGGAGTATATAGCCGGATTTGATTTCAGGCCATGTTGTGGGCTCGAGCCTAAGATGCTAGCAAGTTTATCGATTAGACCTACTCTCATTGAAAGGAGTGTTACTAGTCAAAAGCAAGATGCTAAGCTAGTAGAGATCATGGAAAAGATTGAAATGGGAGTAGAATCTGAAGATTTGAGACAGAGGAGGTTGACCGAGATGGTTGGCTTTGCAAGGATAAGAGACTGGTTGTTATGATATTGATGGATTACAAGATGAAGTACTAAGGGAATGCCATCATTCCAGATTAACCATTCATCCTGGTGGTAACAAAATGTATAGGGATATGAAGAAGACTTACTACTGGGAAAGAATGAAGAAGGGTGTTGGAAGTTTCATCTTGAAGTGTATGAATTGCCAGTTGGTGAAGGCTAAGCAGAAGAAGCCTAGTGGATTACTACAACCACTAGGTATTCCCGAATGGAAATGGGAACAGAGATTTTATAGATGGATTGCCAAGGACTAGAGCAGGATATGATAATATTTGGGTAGTGGTAGATTGTCTGACCAAGAGTTCAAGATTAATACATGTTAATTCTTCTAGAATGGCATCCAAGTTGGTAGAATTATATGTTAAGTGGATTGTTCGATTCTTTGGTGTGCCAAAGAGTATTTCAAGTGATAGGGACCCATTGTTTACTAGTGGATTCTGGAAGAGCTTACAAGAGATTTTGGGAACCGAGCTGCATTTGAGTACAACTTATCACCCATAGACGGATGGCCAGACCGAGAGAGTGAATCGAATATTGGAAGATCTTCTTCGAGCATGCATTATAGATTTTGGAGGATGTAACAAACCGAATTCCAGTGGTCCGGATTTTTTGCAAAAATGCTAAAAACCAAACCTACTGAAGTCTGAGTTGGGTATATGGTATCTTGCAAATAGGCAAAGATAAATATATCAGAGCTCAATTAATTATCTCACAGCAGAATTGACTAAAATATAATAGTAAGTAAATACTCACCTAAATAATAACACTTTCTAAGCAAGTGTCATAAAGCTAAGAAGTCTCTGCCATCTACCTAACCTATAGGATGTTATGAGGAGGGGGTCATAACAAAAGTTCTAGTGAATGAATAAATTATATAGTTCTAGGCTTACTTCTACATATATCGTTTTATTTCCATTTACTCTTATATTAGGTTCATTAGGTTACAATACTCTCGCCTCTGTTCGTGAACCATGCCCATCTACTCCATAGTAGATTAAAACCTAATAACTAATATATACATATATGTAGCTATATGCCCAATGACCATATTGGTCCTAGGTACCACCCATGGTACCTTCCATATCCTCCTCGAAAAGGGCTCCATCGTCTTGCTTCGTAGCTATATCTTTAAAGGACTGCTTCGTAAGACCTACAATACAGATACTCCATCGTCTTGCTCTGCGAGCGTTCCGTAGCTACATATGTAAAGGACTGCTTCGTAAGGCCTACAATACAAATGCTCCACTAATTACTATGAAAATGTAAATCGCGTCCGCACTAGTCTATGCTAGTGCTCGGACATCCACAATGTACCACCCAGTGTGTACATTGAGGACTATGTAATCGTTCTGTCTACTATCTGAATCCCGCCAACAAGGTCTACCTTGTACGAAATTCAATCGGGGATTTTCTATATATGTAAAGGACTGCTTCGTTAGGCCTACAATACAGATATTCTAGTTGGTCTGTCTCTTTTTCATCGTGGATATGGCCCTACGCAGCCACCCCTCAACTAACCGAAAGACTTCTAAAGAGTTAAGTGGTCGTGCCCTACTGCAAACAATCAAACATCCAAATGGCGGTGCCCCCCATCCAATGTCTCGATAGTGAAAGAATCATTGGCCAGTTGGTTTAACTCTAGTCTTTCCCGAAATCGCTCTTGGTCTTGATGCTGGCCGATATCCGCATGCGACTATCCTTAAACTTTCTTGCAAGTGCTGGACATACGAATACCCTATCTCGTTGAAGTCTCGTACTTCCTTGAAGCCCAAAAATACTAAGTTGGACATGCCTCTCTATTTTAGAAATCCGTGATGAACTGCTTCGTTAGACGCTTCATACTTTGAGCTGCTTCAAACGCATCTCAATTCTTTTATTAGACCCTAAGTCTAATCTTTTAATTTGCGTTTAGTTTACTTTCTTATTCTGTTGGCTACTTATTTACCCTAATTAGCATATTCTTGCCCTCGTCTCACCTCTATCTATTGTGAGGTTTTCATTTATTTAATAGGGAATGCTGTTGGTATGAGCCACATTCATTATCTTGCTTATTTAACTTAATATAAATCTTAAGTTCATTAAAATAAGCCTCTTTTATCGTTCCTGCTTTATTTGCTTATTGACTTACTATAAATTATTTAAATGAGCTTCTACAATTATTATTGCTCATTAATTTATCCAAAGTCTCAAAATAAGCTTTTCCGTTCTTATTACTTGATTATAATCTTTGTTATAATCCTACCTGTAATTGTTATTTTCTCTTCTTTTATAGTCCGTAGATAATTCCAACATTTCTTTTCTGTTCCAATCTGCCTTCTTTTATTATGATATAGAATATTCTTTTATTCTCTTATATTATATAATTCAGTTATCATAATAACTATCTTCTTAAATAGTCTACGCAGTGAATGCAAACCTAGGTTCATTATCATTTACAGCTTCATGTTCTTATCTAATAATTTATTTGATTCATGTCATACTTTTCTTTATTATCTTCTATTCTAGGAAGTAATTCTATTTTATTTAGTTGGTTATGAAAACTATATTTAAAAATCCATTTCCATATTTTAATATTAAATAATACTATAAACAATAATCCGTAACTGCTAGATATTTCTTTTACTATTTTGGAATAGTGTAAAATACAATGGTTTCTCTATTTTACACTAATTCTCTTTTCCTTTCTTTTATTCTAGAAATTACGTTCATCGTTGTCTTTTAAATATTAAATTATAGAAATGTATCCTATTTTCTAAACCAACCAATTAACCTTTTAGTAACTCCCAAATCCAGTTATTAGATTAATTAACTTTTCTCATTTTAACAAAATTTATTACAGTAATTCCATTCCTCAAACTTTTATTACTTTACATCTTATTTCCTTCATTTCTGTATTCTTAATTATTTAATCCATATTCACATTTAATCTATTATAATCCATACGTGAAGAAAACGGAGAAAATAGAAGAAGATAACGCTTGCATAGAAATCCAAAACGTAGAAACCGATGTAAATAAATACTAATATTGTAAATAAACTATAAATTCCTTATAGTTCGACATAACTTAATTAATAGGATTAATTATTGAATAAAATTATCTAAACGGGAATTTAACGATAATATATCTTAAACTTAAAAGATATGTAAATAAATCCACTCACATGTCGTCCTTAGCTTCAATCTCTATCCCTTTTAATTTGCTACGCTTTTCTCCGCTTTTCCCCCTTTTTAATTCGCTGTAAATTCCCTGGTTTGTTTGCATAATTCTCTGATTTGCTTGTATGTATCCTTACTTAATTTTATTTTTGTTCGGGGAAAGATTTGATTGATAGGGGAGAAAGGAAGAGGGAGAAGAGAAGAGGAGATTGCTATAAATGACAGCAGCTGATTCAGAGAAAATAGTGTTGGCTAGGGTTAAGTTACGTTCAATTTATAGGTGTAGTGAACAACTATGAACCATCCGATTAACCCTAAAAACAACCCTCACCATCATTTATTGATTTGTTTACGTTAGCTTATAACGTATAATTCTCCAATGTTATTCATTTATTCCTTTGTTATATGATATTAATTGATTCTTATACGTTATAATTTCTTACCTATTTTGAACACGTCAATTAATACCTCTATTAATTGATTGTATATAAAAGTTATACTTTTAAATTTATTCATATTAACTTACCTTCATCATAAACTTAATTACTCCGTTTGATTTTTGTACGCATTCCAATTCTTTCTTTTTTTCTTTTTAACTTGGAAACAACTAATCCTATAACTAGCATTTTCTTCTAAATAATTAATTTACATTATTAGCTATTGTAAGAAGGGCATATTCTTTGATTAATTGACACCCTTTTTAAAACGCTCAACTGATTGCCAATTAATTAATTGACATGTTTTCCCATTTTAATTGATATCCAAATTAATTCCTATGCGTCACTCAATCACACATTTATTAGTTGTATATTTTTTTTAAACCGCCAATTCATTACCCAATTAATTAACATATAAGTTTCCCTCTTTTATTAATTGACGCTTACTCAATGTCTTTAATTAATTTCTTAATTTATTGATTGCGTCAATTATAAATTAATATATGTATGTTATCATTTAATTTATTCCCCACATACATTTCCCTTTGTTAGAAGATCCCTTAATTAATTAATGTTATAAAAGTGACATATTCTCTGACAAATTGATGCCACTATGTCTCTTAATTAATTCCCCTTTTAATTGATTGATGTGTCAATTTATCACACACTCATTGCTTGCATAAATCTATGTAACCTCTTAATTCTTAAATGCATATATTTGACATTTATATTCTGTTTTTCCACTATGTTAATTCAATTGATTTCATTTAATTATATAAAAATGTGGGGTGTTACATTCTCCCACCCTTTAGGAAATTTCGTTCCCGAAATTCGACAAGGGTAAAATTATGTAATTCCTCGCATCAATCACATCCATTTTGTGTACATCCAATTTTTCGACTATCCGTGCTCTTGTGCAAAAGTGTTATTCAATACAAAATATATGCATGTACATGAATTTCTAAGCGGTACCTCCTATTTGAATGCTTTGCTTCTTTAAAAATTTATTTTTAAAACATGATGCACACATCCTAAATATACTTGTAATTTGTATATGAATGCAATCTTTTTAAAATTTAAAACACTTTCCATCCAATTTTTCCCACACTCCTATTGAATAAGGGTGTAGTTCAACGAATTTTGCATCCAAACCCTACTATACAACTTTAAATTTTCGAATTTTAGAAAAATCTAATTTTCTGGATTCAATCTCTTATGTCGGAAAGAAGGTATAAAACGGAAAAACTTCATATTTCTCCGATTTTCTTTTGTGCACATCTTCCTCCGTACTTGGAATTTAGGCTACTATTCTAAAAAAAATTATTTGCTTCCCTAAGCACAGTTACAGAAGAAAATATCTTTTTCTTTAAATTTTCTATTGACTTGTAACAACCCGCATATTTTACGATTGTATATTTAAATGTTTTATTTAAATATAGCATCGTTAATCGGATTAAGGTCCGAAATGTTACTTTTTGTAAACAGTCGAATTGGGACTCGTGACCACCTCCATTGAGTCCAAAATGGCGTTTACAACTTTTTTGAGTATAAACATCGATACGTTTGGAGTTGAGTAGAATTTTGTTATTTTTCTATTTGGGCTTTGGGTTTGGGTTTCAGCCCACTAACCCAACCCTAACTCCTCTACTCTTCATCCATTCACTCATTCTATTTCCTAACACTCAAGCTAAAGGAAAATGGGGGAAAGAATGGGAAATAGAAATTCCTAAAGCCTAGTTTTGATTAGGAAGCTCAAATTCAAGTCCAAAATCAAGGAGAAGCTTAGGAAAGCATCCTCTTCATCTTCTCCATCTCCATCTCTCTTCAATTTACAGAAATTCCTATAATCTAACTTAGGAAAAACTTCACCTTTGATAATAGATTGAAGATTCTAGAGGTATATTAAAAAGGAATTGGTCTTGCTTTGTTTTAAAGCTTCTCATTCGTGCCTTTGAGTTTTAAAGGTGAGTTTTTGAACTCACATCTACGTCTATATCTTTCATTGTTGTTAGGTATGAATTCCTAACATTTTTGCGTGTTCATTGGCTTTTGATTTGAATTGATTTGGTGAATTTTCCAATTTTTGGCTTGTGAAGTTCAATTTTAATAAAATCATTCTATGGATGTTTGGACATGATATTTGGGGTGTATCGAAGAGCCTATAAGGCTGGGTTGTCGCTTGGCATAAATCCCTAGTCGTCGTTGCTTGTCCGATCGCTCCCGAAACATTTTGGCCATCTTGGCCTAGGCAAACTGTTGCCCAGGCCAGGTGACCAGACGTCTGGATATCAAGTCTAGACGTCTGGTTATAGACCTGGAGGAAAAAATATAAACGGTGAAAAAAAAATAAAATGGCAGAGACTAATTCCAGACGTTTGAAATATAGGTTCAGACGTCTGATTAGGGCTCAGATGTCTGCTTCGAAATTTCAGACGTTTGGGAGGTTTTTCTGAAAATTTCCAGAAAACAAATCCAGACGTCTGGATTCTAAACCAGACGTCTAGAACTGTGCATTTTGCCTATATGCCTATTTTTTTGAGTGGATTTCCAATTTTAATCGATTTTGTTGATCTGGTTAGTTGTTATCACTTATTATCGACTTTGATGACTTCTTTCTTTAGATTTTTGGGAATATCCATTTGATGGGTTTGGTATCGATTTCTATGGTTTTGATTCACGTCTTCGAATGTGAATTTTTGGTGATTGATTGTTTCTACAATCATTTCTGTGATTTGTCACTTTAAAATACAAAGGTTTCTATACTAGTAGTAAATACTAAAACTCTTTCACAAAAACGATTTCGACACTATTTTTAATACAAAGCTTGTTTTTAAAACCTTTTTCCAATCTATTAGTATATACAAACCTTTACCTCATTCGTATGAGAAATCTAATTAAACGGCTTAGCAAAACAAGTGGTATGAAACGCTTGCGTTTACTTCGTCGGTTAATTCTTGGACTTGTTCGATTGAACTCTCGTGACAATTTTCGAGTGGAAATCTACAATTTGTTCGTAAATATTTAAGTTAAGCTAGTGGTTATGGGATATGAAGCTAAACTCATTTATTTACTAGCTCAGTGTAATTTACACTTATCGATGAATGATGATCCGTTGGTGATTTATACTAGCGATGTGCGATGTCTCTTTGTCCGCGTGGGGGACTATACCCTGCTTGGAGGAGTTTCGTCTCATAGTCCGCAAAGGGGGACTATACCCTGTTTGGAGGAGTTTCGTCTCATAGTCCGCAAAGGGGGACTATACCCTGTTTGGAGGAGTTTCGTCTCATAGTCAGCAAAGGGGGACTATACCCTGTTTGGAGGAGTTTTGTCTCATAGTCCGCAAAGGGGGACTATACCCTGTTTGGAGGAGTTTATTCTCATAGTTCGCAAAGGGGGACTACACCTGGTTTGGAGGAGTTTCGTCTTATAGTCCGCAAAGGGGGACTATACCCTGTTTGGAGGAGTTTCGTCTCATAGTCCGCAAAGGGGGACTATACCCTATTTGGAGGAGTTTCGGCTCATAGTCCGCAAGGGGGGACTATACCCATATGAGGAGCTTTGGCTCATAGTCCGCAAGGGGGGTTATACCCTGTTTGGAGGAGCTTCGGCTCATTTTATGGGATAGCGACCCATTTGTGATTTCTAGAATTTGTGTTTCACCGATTTTTATGTGATTGGCATTGATATGTTTTGTCAATATTTGTGTTTTGGTGAATAATTTAAAGAATATGACATTCTTTTTAGTGTTTGAGAATATTTGAGATATTGTATGATTTTTTGTTGTTATCTGATGTATACTTGTCACAGTATGGCATTATTGTTATCATACGTTTTTGTCATATCTCTTATCCTATCTCATTTTATATGATATTTATAGCTAGACTGATCCGTTTATTATTTTTCTTCTTAAATAATACTCGGGTCAGACTGAGGTATTTCAGGTGCTTCTACTTGACTTCTTATCAGGATCCATCACCTGACTTTTGGCTAACTACTTTAGCTTAGTAGTTTTTGTTATTATACATTCGAGATAGGGACTCCTTGATGTATACTTATTCTTTTGCTTAGCACTTGTACCTATTTTTTTGTGATGTAGTGGATCTTTTATGACCACTACTTTGATGTACACTTCTATGTGTTATATTCGTATCTATTTCCGCCTTTGTGATATGAATATCTATGACTGATTTGTGTTATGCTTATCTCGATATTTGTTTCCGAAGGCCACATAGCCACTATGTGGTAGCTTTGAGTTTGTATTTGATATGTCGGATTTCTTCTTGAAATGAAATGTATGTTATACTATCTGACATATCGGTACTCACACAAAGCAATTACACATATGGTCGCTCCTCAATAGCCTTATTCTTCGTGCTAGTCGACGGCATTACCCCGTAGTGTCCTTGGCTAGTGTGAGTATAGAGGTGGGGCATCACAACTTCTGTCGCTTTCTTTAAATTTGTTATTTTCCTTTTAGTTACCTTATTCTGCTTTTACTCTTTTTTTATATACAGCAACTAAACAAAGCTATCATCTAGGAAAGGAGGTCTAGGACCATGTCCACTTTGACATAGAAAGGTCCTACTCTAGGAATCCAAGTAACTCATATGCTCCTCCTACCGCCTATTACTTGTTACCAACTTATGTTGTATTACTCATGACGAATAAGATCTATTCATCTCTTCTATTCCATGCTCAAAAAGGAATAACTAAGTCTCATTTACTACAATGGATAAGGGTTTCAATCTATGCAGTCTCTATCTAAAAAGACAACTAAGCTTGAGGAAATTTTCTCTTTACCTTTTATTTTTCCCCAACTAAGGTCTACCTATCCCAACCACGTGTGTCTTATCATCTTACTAATATCATTTCACTATTCTTCTATAGTATGCACATATGAAGCAACATTTCTAGGTTTTCACTAGTGTCTTATACACCTTACGGGAACTTTTATTATTACTAAGTGTAATTACTCCTATAACCTTATACTTTTCCCGTTACACCTAGGAAGTGATTCCTATCTACTCCATATTTAAAAGTATGCTTTGGTTTGGTATTTATCATTTTTCTTCAAAAATTAAAACTCCTAAATTTCTGAAACATTAAATCCCAAATTCTTGCCTTTGAAAGTGTTACTTTGAAGTTTTATGTTAAATTCAAAGGTACTCGGTTACTTAAAATTTTATCTTTTCAAAAACTTATTTACCTTTCCACCAAACCATCTTTCTATAAAAACATGTCTTTCTTGTTCTTAAAACATTTTTTTTCATAGATTTTCAAATTTACTAAAACTAGATTAGATAAGAACAATTATTTTATGAAAATCTCTTAACTTTCCTACTCATCTAATTATTTAACCTTGAAGGAGTTTCTAACTTACTACACTAAATGGTTTTATACCTTAATTTATTGGAATTACTTTCTCTTATGAGAATCCCTTAACGCTAAAACCTTCTATGAATCCTTTAGAGGAGGATTTGTAAAATTATAAGGAATTTATTTTATATTTTATCGAAATAGGCTATACAAAATATGGTGCTTTCCATACCTTGTACATCTCTTTCACGTATTCCTTATAACTTGCACAAAACATCTTTAATTATGAGTCATAGAAATTATATCATTATTCATTTCATTCCAATAGATTAAAGTATGTTTACTCTATAATTACTTAGATAAGATATTTCCTACTAAATACATTAATTTATCATACATTATTTTTTTCAAAAGAACTCATTTTCAAAACTGCTTTATAACTAGAAAATATTTTCATGTACTTATTTAAATAATAAGTGTACATACAAACCACTTTGGAAATTATCTCCAAAACTCATTTGGGTCAAAACAGATGTTGCATAAAACACCGTTACTACAACCCAAAAATACTAGTTTATGGATTCAATTAAAATAAATATTAAGAAATCTCATATACTATGTTAAAAACATTTCCTTTGGGAGTCACCTACTATAAAAATAGTGTCATAGTCTATGCTTCCTTTATTTTTACCGAAAACATCTATTACAACAATAAATGTTGTAACCTATGTTCATACTCTAGATTTTTATATTTAAAATCTTTGTTCACCTAAAAGGAAACTGGCGAACTATACACGCTCTATAATTCTTCAAAAAGAATTTCACTTTTAACAAAACAAAAACCAAGCTGTAAAGGACTGCTTCATAAGGCCTACTGTGATAACCCTGATTTTGAGAGCAGATTCATGATTTAATTTAGTTTATATTTGTTTAAAAATTGCATTGAAAAGATAGGAATAGGAAACTGATTTGCAGATATATGGTTTAAAACATGTATATGTGCACAAGATAGTGCACAAACATGCACACATTTTTCTGTGTGATAAAATAGGCAACAGTTAATATATATGATAAGATAAATAAATTACAAATATATATGTACGCAGATATGATCAAGTCTTTAAAAAAAAGTTTAGCATAAAGAAAACAAATATGTATATAGGCAGAAATAGTAAGAAAGAAAAATAAAAAGACTTAGGAGAAAAATATAGGCATACATATGTTATACATAGACACAGGCAAGCATTGCAGGTGAAAAAAAAGAGAGAAAAACAAAGCTTGCATGGAAATGGTATGAACCCTTAAATAGGCACTTTATCCATTTCCAACAATTCTCTTTTTCTTAGGAAAAATTAAAGTCATGCATATAACATGACCCAGGGTAAGGTTAAAAGAATAAGGTTTATTTTCTAGAAAAAAAATAACAAGGACCATATACCCTTTTCTTGTATATATGAATTAAGTGTAAGGCAGATCAGATCATGGGGTAGAACTGACATTGGGTAATTTCATAAAACCCTAGTAACAGCCAGGGTTTATATAAGGAGGCTTAGTGTTGTAAGATCATACACATTTGCTCTTCATAGCCAAAAGGAAAAAATAGAAAAAAAAATATAAGCCAGAGAATAGGAGCACCGGCCATTAGAGTTAGAGGAAGGCAGAGGATCAAAAGAAAAGAAAGGCTTAGGAAAAAATAGAATTAAGGTGAGTAACCTCACTGAAAACTTTGGCATTAAGTCCTGAATATTGAGGCAGCCTATTTGAATTAATAATTCATTTTTGCAAGTTATGTTCATTTTATGATTTGATGACTTTGGTTTGTTAATGATCTGTTCAAGTGTAAAACCCTTCATAGTGATTTACCCAAAAATTAGAGTCATGGATTGCATGTTTAAAATGTTTATTTGTGCTGTGAATTAATTTTGAGATGGAGTGATTTCTTTTTAGGGGTTTTCTTCATAAAGTTGTTTATAAAATCCCAGGGTTCATGTGGTAGATATATGGTCTGAAAATGGAAAGAAATATGGGGCTGCAACATTGTGTTGTTGCTTATGTCTCATGTTAACTGAAACAAAAGAAAATATAGAAGTGCAATGTTATACATGTGCTGAGCTTCTATGTTTTATGAACTACCCAAATCAAAATATATACTTATGGTTTAGCCAGATCTTCAAGATTAATAAGGATCTGATTGAAGCAGAGGTAAGGGGAGATAACTAGTAAACTACTTATGACCATATGTTTATAACTTGATCCATTGAAACCCATAGGAAAAATAATATGCTATGAAATCACATCTGTTTTCATGACTAAATGTTTGCTTCTAAGAACATGACTTACCAATTTCAGGATGAATACATGTTGGTTGAATTGTTTATTTTTCTCTGATTGAAAGTGAGATGCAGAAGGGATTAGCACAATTATGAAAAGGGAATAACACTTAGTAATTTAACTAAGGACTTTGATCTTAGGGCTACAAAATATAGCTTGGCAAGGTGAACATTGCAAGCTCACACATGGTATGTTTATACCCAGGGGCCTGAGTGTGCTGGGTTAACAGAGAGATGTCCCAGGCAGTGTGTGTTTAAAAAGAGAAAGTAGCTAAAGACCATATGACACTTGATAGTGAACAATAGAAATAGGTTCAAGTGAGGCTTGGGTGAAGTCCCTGATGGCCAGTAAATTTGTAAAAGGGGCTTGATGACTGAATTGATGATTTCATTGGTTGGTTTATGATGTTATATTGGTGAATCTTATGATTGTTTTCTCTGAACTAAACCACTTGGATCATACATAATTTGTTTTGCACTGATATGAATGCACATGCCTCACAAAAACATGCATAAAGATGATACTGAGTTTCTTAATTCATTCAAAGTATTTG
Source organism: Allium fistulosum (assembly GCA_030737815.1). NCBI lineage: Eukaryota > Viridiplantae > Streptophyta > Magnoliopsida > Asparagales > Amaryllidaceae > Allium > Allium fistulosum. The sequence goes on from CM060901.1 coordinate 458,651,272, forward strand.
AATATAAATAAAAGTCATATAAAATCATGTTTTCAAGTAGATTACTCATACCAGACATTAGTCTGACCCTTTTGTGTTGATGCACCATTGGGTGTCTCATATTTGTATGAGGTAGTTCATGGTGATTATGCAGGAAAATAGGAATTTCATTGATCAAGCTTTGGATGAGTTAACTGCTTAAGGAATTGGATGCTATTTTTAAAGACTTTGCTGAAGTTAAATTAAATATTCATGTTGAACTATGTTAAGATATTTTGTTTAAAGTTGCTTGGAAAATTACTGTATTGTTAAAACCACTGTTTTGTAAGTATTGAACCCATATGTATCAGCTGAAACTATGTGCTTTGTTTTGCAAATGCTTTGCTAAGAAATGAAATTCTAAAACTTTTGAGAACAGTTAGTTTAAGTGGTAGAAAAATCTGAGATTAAAAGGGTTTAAGGATTGAACATACAATCAAGTGGTTGGCATAGGAAAACTCATGTTTATGTTGAAATAAAACCTGGCAGAGTGAGGATTTGAGTAGCTTAGAAAAGAAAACAAAAATGATATGTACTTTGCTTAAGAAAAATGCAAGTTGAATGTGGCTAACATGACCCTTTCCTTTAGCCTGGGTTAAGCCAGCACTAAAGAGTTTTAAGTTAAGTTTTCAGCTCTGTTTTATAACCCAAGTATAGGGTAGACTCAGACATTTTGTTAACAAGAAAAAAAAATAAGGCACCTGAATTTCCTATTGACACACACATGCACAGGAACATGCACACACACATGCACAAGCAAAAGCACTGTTCATACAGTAATAAAATTATGGGAATTCATGCAAAATGATAAGTCTTGAGACATGAAACCAATAGTTATGCACTAACCCAAGTATACTTTAAAAATCTTGTTTTTAGATTCAGTATTGCTATGTAGGGAGTATTTCCTTTAAGTAATACCCAAACAGATTTCTACTTACAAATTTCTATACTCTGATTTAAGTAGAAAATGACTTATATATCTTCATATATGTAAGTTTAAGATGAAATGAGTAAACCAATATTTTTATATTGACAAAAGGTCCTGGATAGAAGAAAAATTGGAATGCAATGTTTTCTTGATTAAATGGCCACTATAAAAAAAATTTAAGTGGTTCATTTCATTTGGTATCAGAGCTATGTTGTTAAATAACATAGCAAAATTTGTATGAACTTGTTTGCATTGGATGTATGGAAGTGTTGATTGCCTTGGATGTTTTGTTTTGGTAGTGCTCATACTATAATATCTAGTATAACTGTATAGGGATAGATTGAAATGAATTAATCTAAAGAGTATTAGGCAAAATGGACTAACCTAAGTGTCATATCCATAGAGCTATGGTAGGACCCAGACATCAGAATGTAGGAACAAGTGAACCCCCCTGGTGAATGTGCAAGAATTCATGAGAGCCATAAGGGAGGAGTAGGCAATAGCCAGGAAAATCCACATGAGGAGCTTTCCAAACTACTCAAGACTTTTACCAATCTTGGAGGCAAAACTTTTGATGGCACAGAAGGAGTTATGGGAGTTCAAAATTGGCTTAGAATTTTGGAAAGAATCTTTGCAGACATCCAAGTTGAAGACCAAAGGAAGAGGCAAATTGCATCCAGGCAATTGAGAGGAGCAGCTTTGGATTGGTGGGAGGTTATCATAGCTGGAAGACCTAAAGGAGAAGTGACATGGGATCAATTTAAAGCAATGCTGGAAGGTAGATTTGTCCCTGCATCAGCTAAGGAGTCTTTGCTGGAGGAATTCATCAAATTAAGGCAAGGGACTATGAGTGTCACTGAGTACACTCAGAAGTTTGAATCATTGGCAAAGTATCGTGCACTACTCATCACTACTAAGGAGGCTAAGAATGGCAGATATATTCAAGGGCTGAACCCTAGCCTTAGTAGAGCCATGCTACCATACAAGGACATGACTTTTGATCAAGTTTTGGATTTGACTCTAAGCATTGAACAACATGATAAAGCTAGAGAGAATTTCAGGGCATTCAAGAATAACCAAAACAAGAAGGGAAAGGGTAAATTTCACCCTTATGATAAGAAGAAAACAGACATAGCTTCCACCAAGAGACCAGAAGAAGTCAGGGCTACTGAAATTAAGAAGAAGATCACTTGTTATAACTATGGCCAAGAGGGGCATATGAAGAATAGATGCACAAATGTTAGGCCTGCATCCTTCAATTGTCACCATTGTGGGAAGGAAGGTCACATAAAGAGGAATTGTCCAGATTTTAAGCAAGGAAAATTAGGGGCTTTGGAAGGAAAAGGCAAGGCAGCTGAGGGATCAAGTGTTGAAAAGCATGGTCAAGTTGAAGGTACTTTGCTTATTCACTCAATACCTTTTGCAGTAGTGTATGATACTGGGGCTACACACTCATTGATCTCCCTTGATATTGCACAACAATTAAAATTGAATTGTATGATTGTTGATAAGCCACTGTTAATTAGAAGCCCTATAGGTAGTTCATGTGTTCTGGGTATGATATGTATGCAACTAGGATTAAATATAGGAGGACATGTGTTCGAGTCAGACCTATATGTGTTGCAATATCCGGGCATAGGGATTATTTTAGGAGTTGATTGGTTGAGTAGATATAAGGCTATTATAAATGTGGAGACATCCACCATATCATTGAAAGTTTCTGTAGGACAAAGAATAGTTGTTCTTTGTGAGGCAAACAAGAATAGAAGTATGGCCAACCTTTTTATATTGTTTAATGAAAAACCCATGCCTACATTAGAAGAAATCCCCATAGTGAATCAATATGTTGATGTGTTTGGTGAAGTGAGAGGAGTTCCAAACCACGGACCAGTTGAGTTTTCAATCAAAATAATTCCAGGAGCTAGCCCAGTAGTTAAAAGACCAACCAGAATGGGGCCTAGGGAGTTGATGGAACTGAAAAAGGCAATTGGTTGAACTAGAAGAAAAAGGTTTTATTAGACCCAGTAGCTCATCATGGGGAGCACCAGTAGTCTTTGTTAAGAAACAAGATGGATCCCTTAGGTTATGTATTGACTATAGGGAATTAAATAAAGTCACAGTTAAAAATAAATATCCCCTACCAAGAATTGATGATCTCTTTGATCAATTGAGTGGTGCAAAAATATTTTCTAGGCTTGATTTAGCTTCAGGCTTTCATCAGATGAAAGTAGAAGAGGAAAGCATAAAGTATACAGCCTTTAACACAAGATATGGACTTTATGAATTTTTAGTAATGCCATTTGGCTTGACAAATGCTCCTTCCTATTTTGTTGATTTGATGAATAGGATTTTTAGAGAATACTTGGATAAGTTTGTATTGATATTTATTGATGATATACTAATTTATTCTAAGTCAGTTAGAGAGCATGAAAATCATTTGCATATGGTATTCAAGAAACTGAGACAGGAAGACTTAAAAGCCAAATTTTTAAAATGCACTTTTTGGCAAAATGAATTGAATTTTCTAGGCCATATTATATCAGAAAAAGGAATATCTATGGACTCCAATAAAGTCATTGCAGTGCAAGCTTGGAAAAGGCCTACTAATGTCACTGAGATCGGATCATTTATGGGAATGGCTGGTTACTATAGGAGATTTATAAAAGATTTTGCAAAAATTTCAATCCCATTAACCAGATTGACTAGGAAAAATCAAGTGTTCACTTGGACAGAAGAGTGTGAGAAAGCTTTTGGGAAACAAAAGAAGCACTAGTACAAGCTCCAATCCTTAAAGTGCCTGAAGGAAATGAAAACTTGGTGGTGTCTACTGATGCAAGTGGATAAGGGCTTGGGGAAGTGTTGATGCAACAACATCAAGTGATAGCTTATGCTTCTAGGCAGTTGAAATCAAATGAGGTAAGGTATGCTACTCATGACCTTGAATTGGCTGCTATAGTGTATGCTCTTAAGTTATGGAGACACTACTTGTTAGGAGCAAAATTTGAAGTTTATACAGACCATAAATCACTTAAATATTTGTTTTCACACAAAAAATTAAATATGAGGCAGCAAAGATGGATTGAACTCTTAGCCTCATATGATTTTGAAATATTATACACCCCTGGTAAGGCTAATAAAGTAGCAGATGCCCTAAGTAGACAACATGCTAACATGGCTAGATTGATGGTAAAAGAGTTTAACACTTTATCATTGTTAATTGATTCAGAAATAGAAAGTGATAATATAGAAAATATGAGCCTATGCAGTGAGAATGTAGAAATGGGAAAATTAAGTTTTATTACTCTGGGGTCAGAATTGAAGAATAAAGTTGTAGAGCTACAAGACCAAGATCCATTTTTGTTTGAAAAGAAGACTCAGATGTTAAATGGTGAAGCAGTGGAAGGTTTTCAGTTGAATGATCAAGGCCATTTGAAGAAAGGAAAAAGAATATGTGCTCCAACAATTGATGAGTTGAAGCAATAAGTCTTGGATGCTTACCACAAAAGCAAATACACTATACACCTAGGAAGCACAAGAATGTATCACAACCTCAAGAGGGATTATTGGTGGAGAGGTATGAAGAATGCAGTGGCAACCTATGTATCTAAATGTATGGTTTGTCAACAAGTGAAGGCTGAGTATCAAAAACCCTCAGGGATGCTTCAACCTTTGCAAATACCACAGTGGAAATGGGAAGACATATCAATGGATTTCATTGATGGTTTGCCTAAAACTAGGAGGAGAAATGATAGTATTTGGGTAATGGTTGATAGGTTAACCAAGTCAGCCCACTTTATACCAGTAAAATCAGAAAGAAATGCAGGTACACTGGCTCAGTTGTTTGTCAAGGAAGTGGTTAGACTGCATGGTATACCAAAGACTATAGTAAGTGATAGAGATACCATCTTCACTTCAAAGTTTTGGCAGAGTTTTCACAAGGCAATGGGGACTGATTTATGCTTAAGCACAGCATACCATCCTCAATCTGATGGCCAAACAGAAATTGTGAACAAATTGCTTGAAGACATGTTAAGAGCTTGTGTATTGGATTAGGGAGGAAGTTGGGAGGATCATGTCTTTTTAGCTGAATTTGCATACAACAATAGCCATCATAGTAGCATAGGCATGGCACCCTTTGAAGCTCTCTATGGGAGACCATGTCTATCACCCTCAAGTTGGCTTGAATCTGGGGAGAAAGTGGTCTTAGGACCAGAAAATGTGAAGGAAACTTCTGAAAAGATACTTTGATCAGAAAAAGAATTGCTTCTGCCCAAGATAGGCAAAAGAAATATGCAGATCAAAGAAGGAAGGCAGTACGATATGATGTTGGAGATTATGTATTTATCAAAATATCACCGATGAAAAAGGTTCTAAGGTTTGGGAAACAAGGAAAATTGATTCCTAGATATATAGGGCCATATAAAATTTTAGAAAGAATAGGAACTGTAGCCTATAAGCTAGAGTTGCCAGAAGAAATGAGAGCAATGCATGATGTTTTTCATGTGTCTCAACTAAGAAGATGGGTTCATGATAAAGAGGCAATCCTAGAATCCTCTAAGGATGTGCAGATTGACCCTAGGATGATCTATGAAAAGGAGCCAGTGGGCATAGTTTCTAGAGAAACCAAGAAATTGAGAAACAAAGAAATTAAATTAGTGAAAGTGCAATGGAGTCTTGACCCAAATGATTGCACATGGGAAGTGGAGGATAAAATCAGAAATGATTATCCACAACTGTTTGATTAAATGAAAGGTAAATTTATACATATTGATGAATGTTTTGATTCAATGTGCATTATGATTTTTTTATGCATAGTGTTTAATCAAGTGATTGGCTTGAGAATGGTTTGAGGCCAGAAAATTGATTTTTCTGGAGTAATGATACTTAAGTTAAGTATGAAAGAATTGTGGGACACAATTCCAAAAAGGAGGGGTATATGTGATAACCCTGATTTTGAGAGAAGATTCATGATTTAATTTAGTTTATATTTGTTTAAAAATTGCATTGAAAAGATAGGAATAGGAAACTGATTTGCAGATATATGGTTTAAAACATGTATATGTGCACAAGATAGTGCACAAACATGCACACATTTTTCTGTGTGATAAAATAGGCAAAAGTTAATATATATGATAGGATAAATAAATTACAAATATATATGTAGGCAGATATGATCAAGTCTTTAAAAAAAGTTTAGCATAAAGAAAACAAATATGTATATAGGCAGAAATAGTAAGAAAGAAAAATAAAAAGACTTAGGAGAAAAATATAGGCATACATATGTTATACATAGACACAGGCAAGCATTGCAGGTGAAAAAAGAAAAAAGAAAAACAAAGGTTGCATGGAAATGGTATGAACCCTTAAATATACACTTTATCCATTTCCAGCAATTCTCTTTTGCTTAGGAAAAATTAAAGTCATGCAGATAACATGACCCGGGGTAAGGTTAAAAGAATAAGGTTTATTTTCTGGAAAAAAATACAAAGGACCACATACCCTTTTCTTGTATATATGAATTAAGTGTAAGGCAGATCAGATCATGGGGTAGAACTGACATTGGGTAATTCCATAAAACCCTAGTAACAGCCAGGGTTTATATAAGGAGGCTTAGTGTAGTAAGATCATACACATTTGCTCTTCATAGCCAAAAGGGAAAAAATAGAAAAAAAATATAAGCCAGAGAAAAGGAGCATCAGCCATTAGAGTTAGAGGAAGGCAGAGGATCAAAAGAAAAGAAAGGCTTAGGAAAAAAAGAATTAAGGTGAGTAACCTCACTGAAAACTTTGGCATTAAGTCCTGAATATTGAGGCAGCCTATTTGAATTAATAATTCATTTTTGCAAGTTATGTTCATTTTATTATTTGATGACTTTGGTTTGTTAATGATCTGTTCAAGTGTAAAACCCTTCATAGTGATTTACCCAAAAATTAGAGTCATGGATTGCATGTTTAAAATGTTTATCTGTGCTGTGAATTAATTTTGAGATGGAGTGATTTCTTTTTAGGGGTTTTCTTCATAAAGTTGTTTATAAAATCCCAGGGTTCATGTGGTAGATATATGGTCTGAAAATGGAAAGAAATATAGGGCTGCAACATTGTGTTGTTGCTTATGTCTCATGTTAACTGAAACAAAAGAAAATATAGAAGTGCAATGTTATACATTTGTGGAGCTTCTATGTTTTATGAACTACCCAAATCAACATATATACTTATGGTTTAGCCAGATCTTCAAGATTAATAAGGATCTGATTGAACCAAAGGTAAGGGGAGATAACTAGTAAACTATTTATGACCATATGTTTATAACTTGATCCATTGAAACCCATAGGCAAAATAATATGCTAAGAAATCACATCTGTTTTCATGACTAAATGTTTGCTTCTAAGAACATGACTTACCAATTTCTGGATGAATACATGTTGGTCGAATTGTTTATTTTTCTCTGATTGAAAGTGAGATGCAGAAGGGATTAGCACAATTATGAAAAGGGAATAACACTTAGTAATTTAACTAAGGACTTTGATCTTAGGGCTACAAAATATAGCTTGGCAATGTGAACATTGCAAGCTCACACATGGTATGTTTATACCCAGGGGCCTGAGTGTGCTGGGTTAACAGAGAGATGTCCCAGGCAGTGTGTGTTTAAAAAGAGAAAGTAGCTAAAGACCATATGACACTTGATAGTGAACAATAGAAATAGGTTCAAGTGAGGCTTGGGTGAAGTCCCTGATGGCCAGTAAATTTGTAAAAGGGGCTTGATGACTGAATTGATGATTGCATTGGTTGGTTTATGATGTTATATTGGTGAATCTTATGATTGTTTTCTCTGAACTAAACCACTTGGATCATACATAATTTGTTTTGCACTGATATGAATGCACATGCCTCACAAAAACATGCATAAAGATGATACTTAGTTTCTTAATTCATTCAAAGTATTTGAATATAAATAAAAGTCATATAAAATCATGTTTTCAGGTAGATTACTCATACCAGACATTAGTCTGACCCTTTTGTGTTGATGCACCATTGGGTGTCTCATATTTGTATGAGGCAGTTCATGGTGATTATGCAGGAAAATAGGAATTTCATTGATCAAGCTTTGGATGAGTTAACTGCTTAAGGAACTGGATGCTATTTTTAAAGACTTTGCTGAAGTTAAATTCAATATTCATGTTGAACTATGTTAAGATATTTTGTTTAAAGTTGCTTGGAAAATTACTGTATTGTTAAAACCACTGTTTTGTAAGTATTGAACCCATATGTATCAGCTGAAACTATGTGCTTTGTTTTGCAAATGCTTTGCTAAGAAATGAAATTCTAAAACTTTTGAGAACCGTTAGTTTAAGTGGTAGAAAAATCTGAGATTAAAAGGGTTTAAGGATTGAACATACAATCAAGTGGTTGGCATAGGCAAACTCATGTTTAAGTTGAAATAAAACCTGGCAGAGTGAGGATTTGAGTAGCTTAGAAAAGAAAACAAAAATGATATGTACTTTGCTTAAGAAAAATGCAAGTTGAATGTGGCTAACATGACCATTTCCTTGAGCCTGGGTTAAGCCAGCACTAAAGAGTTTTAAGTTAAGTTTTCAGCTCTGTTTTATAACCCAAGTATAGGGTAGACTCAGACATTTTGTTAACAAGAAAAAAAAATAAGGCACCTGAATTTCCCACTGACACATACATGCACAGGAACATGCACACACACATGCACAAGCAAAAGCACTGTTCATACAGTAATAAAATTATGGGAATTCATGCAAAATGATAAGTCTTGAGACATGAAACCAATAGTTATGCACTAACCCAAGTATACTTTAAAAATCTGGTTTTTAGATTCAGTATTGCTATGTAGAGAGTATTTCCTTTAAGTAATATCCAAACAGATTTCTACTTACAAATTTCTGTACTTTGATTTAAGTAGAAAATGACTTATATATCTTCATATATGTAAGTTTAAGATGAAATGAGTAAACCAATATTTTTATATTGACAAAAGGTCCTGGATAGAAGAAAAATTGGAATGCAATGTTTTCTTGATTAAATGGCCACTATTAAAAAAAAATTAAGTGGGTCATTTCACCTACAATACAGATGCTCCACTACTTACTATGAAAACGTAAATCACGTTCGCACTAGTCTATGCTAGTGCTCAGACATCCACAATGTACCACCGAGTGTATACATTGAGGACTACGTAGTCGTTCTGTCTACTATCTGAATCCCGCCAACAAGGTCTACCTTGTACGAAATTCAGTCGGGGATTTTCTATATCTGTAAAGGACTGCTTCGTTAGACCTACAATACAGATATTCTAGTTGGTCTGTCTCTTTTTCATCATGGCTATGGCCCCACGCAGCCACCCCTCAACTAACCGAAAGACTTCTAAAGAGTTAAGTGGTCGTGCCTTACTGCAAACAATCAAACATCCAAATGGCGGTGCCCCCCATCCAATGTCTCGATAGTGAAAGAATCATTGACTAGTTGGTTTAACTCTAGTCTTTCCCGAAATCGCTCTTGGTCTTAATGCTGGCCGATATCCGCATGCGACTATCCTTAAACTTACTTGCAAGTGCTGGACATACGAATACCCTATTCCGAACACCAAGCCCTTTTGACTGCCTACAAAGGTCTACTTCATTAGGCCTACAATGCAAATGCAATCAAAGCATACTCTCTATATGGAACATCTACAGACCTGCCTTCAGGGGTGCAGCTTCGTTAGGCCTACCCAGAGGGCCATCCTAGAGTATCTTCACGTCCCATTGAAGTCTCGTACTTCCTTGAATCTCAAAAATACTAAGTGGGACGTGCTTCTCCATTTCTGAAATCCATGATGAACTGCTTCGTTAGACGCTTCATCCTTTGGGCTGGTCCAAACGCATCTCAATTCTTTTATTAGACCCTAAGTCTAATCTTTTAATTTGTGTTTAGTTTACTTTCTTATTCCGTTGGTTACTTATTTACCCTAATTATCATATTCTTGCCCTCGTCTCGCCTCTTTCTATTGTGAGGTTTCCATTTATTTAATAGGGAATGCTGTTGGTATGAGCCACATTCATTATCTTTCTTATTTAACTTAATATAAATCTTAAGTTCATTACAATAAGCCTTTTTTATCATTCTTGCTTTATTTTCTTATTAACTTAATATAAATTATTTAAATAAGCTTCTACCATTGTTATTGCTCATTAATTTGTTCAAAGTCTCAAAATAAGCTTTTCCGTTCTTATTACTTAATTATAACCCCATGTTATAATTCTACCTGTAATTGTCATTTTCTCTTCTTTTATAGTCCGTACATAATTCCAACATTTCTATTCTATTCTAATCTGCCTTCTTTTATTATGATATAGAATATTATTTTATTCTCTTATATTATATAATTCAGTTATCATAATAACTATCTTCTTAAATAGTCTACGCAGTGAATGCAGACCTAGGTTCATTATCGTTTACATCTTCAAGTTCTTATCTAATAATTTACTTGATTCATGTCACACTTTGCTTTATTATCTTCTAAACTAGGACGTAATTCTATTTTGTTTGGTTGGTTATGAAAACTATATTTAAAAATCTATTTCCATATTTTAATATTAAATAATACTATAAACAATAATCCGTAACTGCTAGATATTCTTTTACTATTTTGGAATAATGTAAAATACAGTGGTTTCTCTATTTTACACTAATTCTCTTTTTCTTTCTTTTATTCTAGCAATTACGTTCATTGTTGTCTTTTAAATATTAAATTATAGAAATGTATCCTATTTTCTAAACCAACCAATTAACCTTTTAGTTACTCCCAAATCCAGTTATTAGATTAATTAACTTTAAACAGTTTAACACAATTTATTACAGTAATTCCATTCCTCAAATTTTTATTACTTTACATTTTATTTCCTTCATTTTGGTGTTCTTAATTATTTAATCCATATTCATGTTTAATCTATTCTAATCTGTACATGAAGAAAGAGGAGAAAATAGAAGAAGAATGACACTTGCATAGAAATCCAAAACGTAGAAACAGACGTAAATAAATACTAATACTGTAAATAAACTGTAAATTCCTTATAGTTCGGCATAACTTAATTAATAGGATTAATTATTGAATAAAATTATCTAAACGAGAATTTAACGATAATATATCTTAAACTTAAAAGATATATAAATAAATCCACTCACATATCGTCCTTAGCTTCAATCTCTATCCTTTTAATTTGCTACGCTTTTCTCCGCTTTTCCTCCTTTTTAATTCGCTGTAAATTCCTTGATTTGTTTGCGCAATTCTCTGATTTGCTTATATGTATATCCTTACTTAATTTTATTTTTTGTTTGGGGAAAGATTTGATTGATAGAGGAGAAAGGAAGAGGGAGAAGAGAAGAGGAGTTTGCTGTAAATGACAACAACTGATTCAGAGAAAATAGTGTGGGCTAGGGTTAAGTTACGTTCAATTTATAGGTGTAGTGAACAACTATGAACCATCCGATTAACCCTAAAAACAACCCTCACCGTCATTTATTGATTTGTTTACGTTAGCATATAACGTATAATTCTCCAATGATATTCATTTATTCCTTTGTTATAAGACCCTATCAATTCACGTTTCCTTCTAAATAAGATTCTCCCATTAATTGTCCAATTAATTAGATCATACATACATATATATATATATATATGTATGTAAGTATGTATATCCAATATAATTGATTCTTATATGTTATAATTTCTTACCTATTTGAACACGTCAATTAATACCTCTATTAATTGATTGTATATAAAAGTTATACTTTTTAATTTATTCTTATTAACCGACCTTCATCATAAACTTAATTACTCTGTTAGATTTTTGTACGCATTCCAATTCTTTCTTTTTTTCTTTTTAACTTGGAAACAAATAATCCTATAACTGACGTTTTCTTCTAAATAATTAATTTATATTATTAGCTATTGTAAGAAGGGCATATTCTTTGATTAATTGACACCCTTTTAAAAACGCTCAAATGATTGCCAATTAATTAATTGACACGTTTTCCCATTTTAATCGATATCCAAATTAATTCCTATGCATCACTCAATCACACATTTATTAGTTGTATATATTTAAACCGTAAATTCATTACCCAATTAATTGACATATAAGTTTCCCTCTTTTATTAATTGACGCTTACTTAATGTCTTTAATTACTTAATTAATTGATTGCGTCAATTATAAATTAATATATGTATGTTATCATTTAATTTATTCCCTACATACATTTCCCTTTATTAGAAGATCCCTTAATTAATTAATGTTATAAAAGTGAAATATTCTCTGACTAATTGATGCCTTTTTATCTCTGAATTAATTCCCCTTTTAATTGATTGATGCGTCAATTAATCACACACTCATTGCTTGCATAAATCTATGTAACCTCTTAATTCTTAAATGCATATATTTGACATTTATATTCTGTTTTGCAATTATGTTAATTCAATTGATTTTATTTAATTATATAAAAATGCAGGGTGTTATGGAGGGTCTTGGGATGATCACTTGCATCTAGTGGAGTTCGCCAATAACAACAGTTACTAGTCTATTATTGGCATGGCACCATATGAAGCATCGTATGGACGACCTTGTAATTCGCCTTCATGTTGGTGGGAACCAGGTGAGTAGTCGATACTTGGACTAGTGATGTTTAGAGAGACTTCCAAGAAGGTAGAGATCATTCGGCAACAAATGAAGACTGCTCAAGATCGTCAGAAGAGCTATGCAAACAAGAGAAGAAGAGATTTGGAATTCTCAGTTAGGGACATGGTATTTGTCAAGATTTCTCCTCTGAATCATGTTGTTCGATTTGGTAGGAAGGGAAAGTTAGCACCCAAATTTGCTTGACCTTTTCCAATTATCGAGAGAATTGGGAAATTAGCTTATAGGGTAGATCTACTTCCGAAGATGGCGGGTGTGCACAATGTTTTTCATATCTCTTATCTACGGAAGTTTGTGCATGACTCTGGTATTATGGTAGCACCAGATCAACTAGAATAGATAGAGGTTATGCCAGAAGTTTCAAGACCTCGTAAGCCGCTTCGATTCGTTCGAAATGACACGAAACAACTTAGGAGGAAGATAGTTAAGCTAGTTAAGGTGCAATGGAGTGAGGACGATAGCGATTGTACATGGAAGACCGAAGAGAGTATGAGGACAGCCTATCCAGAACTCTTTTAGTGATAAGACCCATAGGTCGTGTTTACTTGCACCATTGTATCTTATACTATTAGAATTCCGCATGCTAGGATAGGGTTGGCTTACTATTGTTGATTTGGCTACTTAGTTGGATTGTTAGATGGTTGCGAATGAATGGTAGGCATACGGGATAACCTTGTTGTTTATGTTTGTTTAGTTATTTCGAGGGCGAAATTTCTAAAGGGGGGAGAATGTAACGACCTGTATTTTACGCATCAAAGGATCGTAAAATAATTCTATTTAATTCATTTGAGGTCGTACCATTTTAATATTTTGAAGTATGATTCATAGGTATGTTTTACACGTCCATGATTTTTCTTGAATTTCTATGGGACGATTTTTCCCTTGGAGATCTTATTTCATCCATAACTTTTGATATGAGCCAAATTAGTTGTTCTTACCTGGTTCATTGCTTCAGGTTCGTGGTTTCCCATTCCATAGAGTGGTCATATAGGAAAATTGGATAAGTAGTTAAGAATATAACAGTTTTAAGTTTTGTAAACCGTTGGCCAGAATTAGAAAGGGGGTTAATGGGCCAATTAGTAAGTCCATTAGTCTAATCTGGTTGGCTATAAATATGAGATGAGAGAGACCATTTGAAACCTTTGCCTCTCATTTCATATTAGCCTCCAAACCTACCTCCTCTCTAATTCTCTATTCTTTGCATAGATTTCATTCCAAATCTTCTCTAATCTCAAATTAGAGGCTAGAACTTCATCAAGGGGCTTGATCTCGTCGATTGGATCATATCTACATCCAATTTTCTACTGTCTGGATTGGATGTCCTCTCATTTTCATAGGTTTGATTGGTTTTGTGAGTGGTTATGATCTCTTACTAGTCTATGATGGATAATATGTTGTAATTAGGTGATTATAAGTTAAGATTGTCAAATCAAACTATTAATTGATTAGACATATGTAATTTCAGATTTAGAAACTCTAGATCAACGTAATTAAAACATGTAATATGGATTAAATCATTGGCTAGTGTCATTTATGCATATATGGCTATGTAATTCTATGATTTAGATTGGATTTATGCTTGTTTATGATCATTGATTGAATTGGACAACTTGAATGTTTATGATTGAATGTAAAATGAATGATGTGCTAGGTTTGATTCATTGTTGTGATTGAATTACTTGCTATGCTTGATTCGTTTGCTAGTGTTGTGCATATTTAGGACTTATATTGGTGATCGGAGCATATCGGGAGCAAATGGCGTCAGAATCATACAAAACTTGGAGGATAGGCTCCGGAGCACCCAAGGAAGACACCTTGAAAATTTCACGATGATTAGAGCAAAGTGTTTGGATCGGTACTGATCTGATCCAATTGGATTGGTACCGATACAAGTTTTATGCACCAATAAACGTGAGATCCAGGGGATGGTAGAGCATGGGTTCTAGTGATGCTCTATGAAGTTGGATCGGAGAATATGCCAAGTATTGAAGATTTTATGGATCATCTATGTTGGATCGGCCACGGATGGAATTACTAAGAGGTTAAGAGAGAAAGAAAGGGGTCTATCGCATCTAAAGGAAATGTATTAGAGGCTGGAAGTGAGAGGGAGCTAAAATTGGCTAAGTATTTAGAGCGGTACCGATCCCATCCGATTGGATCGGTACCGGTCCAAATTATTGGCTCCAAATGATGTGATATCCGGGGTGGAGACTCTAGAGTTGTAGTGGATCATGCTGGAAGTTGTGACCCACCGATTGCTTCTATGGTTTGGTAGTTATAGCATGATGAAGTTTTAGCTCTTCGATCAGAAACTCAGATGGGAGCAGGATCGAAGGAGTAGATTGACAGCTTGGGAAGGAATAAGGCTATAAGATAATGGACCGAGATGAGTAGTAGGCTTCCACCCGGAAATGGATTGGAGTTCTAGAAAGCTCTGAAGATTTGGTAGTGCCAAGGAACCGTTGATGACTTGGAGTGTTCTAGTTGTGTTCAAAGAAAGGGTACTATATGCGGGGCATCCGAGGGCTGGTAGCGCCAGTCATGTACTCTGGACCAGCAGGGTCTAGGTCAGGTGGTACAGAGGTATCAAAGATACAACCGTGTAGGGTTTTAACCGGTAAGTACGGTGAACACGATCGAGAACCGGGATTTCCATTAGTCTCTGGCAAAGCGAGGATGAGGCAATACGAGTTATCATATGTTCAAGGCTTTAGAAGACGATAGTTAGGTTTTGGATTCTATGGTTGATGTGATTGCTATATCTGCTTTTAGGTAGGCTATCATCTATAGGAATGCTAGAGAAAGGATTGGGAATAGGGCCAATGGAGGAGGCTGCTTAGATTCTTCTATTCAATTCTGTTACAGTATCCTATTGTCATTTATTTTGAGTAGCATATTATATCTTATTATTATGTGCTAACTCTTTGGTTACAAGGATAGGTCAGATATGGTTTTGTGTACCTATCTAGTACCATATTTTCTAGTATATCTTTTGATAGCCATTTACCACTCACAATAGACTGTTGTCTGATCGAAGGTTTTATGTTTCCTCTTATCATCTTGGATACTCTTAAATGAGTAGACTAGATGATAGGGTTGGAGTCGTAATTGCTGTACGAAGAGAGCTTGTTGGAGTTATGGCTATTATTCTATATTTCTAGTTTCCGCTGTTTGTTGTTAAATACTCTAAGGGATGTAGTGAGGAAATGTTGTACTGAGACACAATGACATTTGTACCAAACTCATGATGTTCTAGTAAAGATGTTATCTTTCATTTTTTATGGCTCACTATATTTCTATTGTATGTTTTCTATATTATATTTTATCCATGAGTAGTGAGATATGAACAAGATTTTTGTTTTTCGTTTCAACCTTGATGATCATCCCATATCATCTTGGCACGTTTACAACGCTATTTTAGGTCATTTGATGCGGGTGGTATAGGGTGGTCGTCACAAATTTATTTATTTTACGACGTAGAAAGCAGGATTGTTACATGCCCCCAATAGCCATGAGTGATACACTCTTCAACATTTGGAGAGCGTTACGTACTCTAGTCTCAACGGATGTATTGATATTCAATCTCGATACATCATGACTATGAATATTTAAAATGATGGGTTTATTATATTGTGATAAGATGCTTATGATTACAACACATTGTAATTCATCACAAGAAACACCATTTATAGATTTTCTATTAAATATACTTTTGTTAAATAACACATCATATTAAATGTATAATAGAAAAAAAACACCTTTTATTTCAAGTGATATTTTATTACCGAGTTAATAATTTACTATAAATTACATAATTGCCCATAAGGCATACTCCTAATTCTATAAATTAATCACACAATGGATTGTCCACTACGTTTTTATCATTGGTAGCCTTAAATTCAAAAATTTCCTCATCAATACTTGTGTTCCTTATGAGTTACTTACTCTTCTCTCTTTAACATTTACAGTAGAATTTGGCTAATATTGTGGGGGATCTTCATTTTTCTCCCTGTCTTCTGAAGCATGGCTCTTTTCAGATTACCAAATCTCAACAGGCTCTAAGTCTTGAGTTGCAGCACTAGCTTCATTAACATGTTGTTAAATCTCTATCATTTCTTGTTTTATATTTGTTTATAGGTTACTTCTTTGCATTTGATGTAATTTGTTATTGTCTCTTATTTTACACCAATTCCATATTAAAAGCTTCATTCTGTTATATTATAAACAATGGACTGTGGACATTACTACTTGTATTATTTGATTCATGATTCATTGTGTTGTTGATCCTTCCATTTCCATTACTACTGATGTTACTATCTATAACTACATTGATACTTGTTTGTGCACTATTGCTTGAAATGTTTTGAATTTTTTTAGAGTCTGTGTCCATATTTCCCATGTCCCTTATTCTGTTTTATTTGATTTTGGCTCCTATATTTTTTAGAAAATGCAATATCTGTAGGGTGTTTAAAACATTTACAGTTTTGGCATATGCTTGGCCTCTATTCATTCTCAACTAGTTGAATGAATAATTATTCTCCCCTAATATAGCCACTCTAGTTGGGAAATTAAAATCAATATTGCTTTCAGTTAAAATTGTAAGAGATGTTATTTTGGCATACATACCTTGAGTAGTGGTCCATATTTATTGGAATTCCTAACGCCAAAGCGATTCGACTATTCCCCTCTTCTAACCAGATCCAACTTTAGCTAAGAAATTTAACACCACTTGGAATAGTTTGTGGAAATTCCTTAGGTCAAGACTCGGTGTCCATTTCTTCTTCATCGTTAAACAATGTCATAAAAATATGGCTCTCCCTCCATTTCTTTGTCATAATAAGTTTTATTATCGATTTTATAACGTTAAATCTATTGTCTTTAGAGAAGATTTGAAAGGATCCATTTGGTTTCCCCACTCTTTTAATATACACTTTAAAATAGTGATAGTAAGGTCTCATTCCCATTAAATAAATGACACTTGAGTTCTCCCATTGTTTTTTCGTCGAATTAATAGTTGAAGTTGTCGTTTTGGCACAACATCTTATGTTGAATATTTTTTGAATTGTAAAATTATAAGGGTGATGAGATAGGAATTTTCTCTCCAGTTATCACCTCCTTCCATGAGCAAATTGTAGGTGGACTACGTAGATCGAATTTAGGCTATGCGGGCTTGCGTTGAGGCGGGGTTTGGGGGCGTTTGCGTCTTATCGTGTAGGATTGATTTTAGGAATTGAATTCCTTTCTTCAGGTAGTATGTTTATGTAACACCCCGTAAATTGAATGCAAATTAATTAAGAAGAAATTAATTGATAATTATTAAAGCTAAAAATGGAATTTTCACAAACATCATAATTTGGCTACGAAATTTGCACAGTTGCGTGCGTGATGATTTTTAGATTGATTTTTATATATAAACTTTACAATCGGAGTTCAAACGAAAAAGTTATTACTGTTTGATGGTTTCGAATCAGAGACAGTTATATATATAATTAAGAAATAAGTATAATGAACTAGCGGTAATGAATACTTAACGCTTAAGAAAGATTAACATTAAATTAGATTGACTAAATTGTTTTAATTAGAGAAAAACACAAGAAAATCAACAATTAATGTATATAAGGATTCGTCAACCCCTTATTAGAATCGGTCGACTGCTAATTAGAATCGGTTGACCGCTAGCGGTCAACTAGTGGAAACATAGCGATCAATCGGTGGTTGTTGGCGGTTGTGTATTAAAACTTGGCTGAACGGACCAAATTTAATATAATCTAATTTAACGGTTGACATTGATTCGAACTCCTATGAATACGGGCCTAGCTCTTCACTTTTCTTCTCATATTTTCTGAAGAAACAATGAAGCCCTGCCATTTTCTTTCCTCGACAAATTCTAAAGTGGTATAAACTATATCTATATATATATAAATGGAGAATAACGGAATAGAATAATAGAGAAGAAGAATATGATTGAATCAAGTCGTTAAAGCTAAGATAAATCGTAAATTTAAATTCAAACTTATATTTCATTCAAATCTCTTCTAGATTTAAAATTCTAATATATATATATATATGCTTTTGATACATATTTTAGTAGAAATAAAGGGAGCCAATCAGGAATGGCGGATTTAGATCTTGAGATTTGGAAGCTTAGAGGTAAATGGGAAATTGTATATTTTTATATAATATTGGATTTATATTGTTGTAAATCTATTCATTGTATGCCTAAATGTAAATTTTGAAGTTGTAGGATTAAATATACATATGCAATGAATTTGAGAACTATTACTCCTAAAATCCACCTTTCGACTTAGTCGAAACCAATTTAAGCAGAGGTCAAAGAAGAACAGGAGAAAAAAGGTTTTAGCTAGGCCTTTCGAAGGAGTCGAAGGGATGCTACCGCCTAAGTCTCAAAGCTTCAGAACCTTTTGAAGATGTCGAAAGGATTATACAATCAAGATCCAGAAGGCTCTTACCATATGAAGGAGTCAAATGAGTCGAAAGCACCCTTCCAACTTCAGTAACCACCTATCGACTAGGTGATTCCCTATGAATGAGTCAAAGCCAAACCTTTCGAAGACAATGAAGAACAGCTCTTTGCGCCAAACCTTTCAAAACCAAAGGTTTCGCCTTCATTTAAACCATGCGAAAGCAAGCATTGTCCTGAACAACCCCTTCGAAAGCTATAATAAGCCTTTCGAATCGGTCGATGCCAGTGTGATCCAAGAGGGTTCTGCATCAAATGAGAAACAAGAGCTCAGACATAACCGACATCATCAAAACCATTGAACAAAGTCTATCGACAGAGTCGAAAGCTCATATAAGGCAATACAAAGAAAAGAAGCGCAGTTGTTCCTATTGACAAAGGCGGAAGCATGCTTGAGTTATTCGGCAGCCACCTTTCGACCAAGTCGAAAGCTTTAGGGTCGAAAGGTGTTGACCCGCATCTATAAGTAAGACCCAAGGGGCCGTGTTTTGGAGGGGAATCTGGTCATTCTAATCTTGTATTTTCTTAATTAAAAGAGCCGTAAACCCTAATTTCCAAATTAATTTGGGGATTTTGAGTAATAAAGTATTCTTTTGCTTATGAAAGGGAATTTGTCAATTTTATAGATTACTTTACTGTTCTTGAAGTTTTTATCAGGTTTAACATTGTGTTTCAGGTGTTGCCTATAATGAAAGGACCCTTCCGACACAGTCGAAACCTGACTTATTCAAATAACTTCAGTTATACATTTCGAGAAACCTTCCTCTGAGCTTCTGCTTTCGACAAGGTCGAATCCAAGCCTCAATCTACCGAAACCTTTGATAAATACAAGATGCCAAAAGGAATAGCTTTCGATCAGGTTGACTCCTAGTTCCAAATCACTCCAACTTGAGATTTCCAATCCAAATCCGAAACATTTAAGCCTACAGCTTTCGACAAGGTCGAAGCCCCAACTCTAGATTCTTGGATCAAGTCTTAACACCTAATCAACTTTACTTTCGACAGGGTCGAAACCCCTGTCTCAGATTCTTGGATAAAGTCCTAGCCACACAACAAGTAAGGTCTTCGACATAATCGAAACCCACAAAGGAAAACCTTAACCAGGGTATCTCAACCGTTTTGAAAGGTGGGCTTTCGAAGGAAACACCAATCTATCTCAACAGAATCGAAAGGTTAATAGAGGAAGAAGCCGACCTTTTTGACTGAGTCGAAAGGCCAGTTTGAACAACTTTGTACTTCAGCAATATACTCGAAAGGAAATTAAAGAAAGATATACCATTTCCACTCCTTTACATCTACCTAAGGGATAAACCTTATTCCATAACTCAACTTTGGGGTGTTGACAAGATTTCTTGTTAACATTTTTGGCACTAGAAGGAGGGCTCGAACCTCCGATTTGAAACATCAAACACCACTTGTCTCTAACCCCACTTAACTCAATCTCAAGTTCAGCTATTTTGGTCTAATCATGGTTAGAAGAATCGTAAGATCTGAACAAGGATCCTCTGAACCACATGAGATAAGAGTCTCCTCAAAATTCATCAAGTATTCCAACCAAGATGAAGAGAAAAGGCTAAGGCTAGAAGCTCTGAGAATTATAAATAAGAAAAAAGTAGAACCATATGATCCTGAGAAATGGAGCTTGAACCCCTTTCATGTTGGCCCCACCCCAATTTTTGCCTTAGGAAGGAGGACAAATTGAAGTGATAATGTATTCAATCAAATGAGAAGGACCATCTAGCACTATTCCAAAGGCATAATCTTTGAAAAAGAAATAATGGCCGCTTACAATGCCTTTGCATATAAATGACAACCAACTACTACTGGAACACTTCCAACTCGAGAACTCAAAGGGTGGAGAAAAGAAAAGCAATAAAAGAATGTGAAACCTCAAGGCCAAGAAACAAAAAGTCAAAAAGCCATCCTCAAGAATCAAGCTTCAAGTCTAGACTTCCAAAAGAGTGCAATTTAACAACCTCCATAGAGTATGTCTACTTGCTTACTAAGGATGAGCATAACTATTGGCCATCATAGAAAAAGAAACCAAAATATGAAAGGAATCTGGGAGGATCCTACTGTTACTACCACATGATGAATGGTCATGAAACCAACCATTGCAAAGCCCTAGAGGGGATGATCATCAATATCTTCCGACAAGGAAAGATTCATGAATTTGTAAAGAGAATTTAACAAAAATCAATAACGGGTTACTTTTAAAAGAAAAATCTACATGGTTGGGAGTGAAATGCTCCTTATATTTGAAAAATACCTAAGATGGTAGAAAACCTCTGTCCACGCCGAGATGGTCAGGGCAGAGCACCTCCTGGAGGGAGGGCGGAGTAAGCCTTTAGCCATGCCATAAGATGGCCAGGTTAAAGCACCGAACAAGCCCTTGGTCGCGCCTCTGGTCAGGTCAAGGCACCTCTTGGAGGGAGGACGGAGTAAGCCTTTATCCATGCCATAAGATGGCCAGGGTAAAACATCGAACAAGCCCTTATCCGCGCCATGCTATGGCCAGGTTAAGGCACCTCCTGGGGGGAGGACGAAGTAAGCCTTTATCCACGCCATAAGATGGCCAGGGTAATGCACCGAACAAGCCCTTGTCTGTGCCGCACAATGGCCAGGGCAGGGCGCCTCCTGGAGGGATGGAGGGTAAGTCCTTGGTCCAGCCTCTAAGATGAGCTAATCAAGAGCACCGGATAACAATGGACTAATCCAGGCCCAAGAAGAGGCCCATCAAATAATGGACTAAGATTTCCAAGCCCAAGAGGAGGCTTATCCAACAATGGAATAAGATGTCCAGGCCTAAGAAGAGGCCCATCAAATAATGGAATAAGATGTCCAAGCCCAAGAGGAGGCTCATCCAACAATGGACTAAGATGTCCAAGCCCTAGAAGAGGCTCTTCCAATCATGGACTAAGATGTCCAAGCCCGAGAAGTAGTATATCTCAAATGGTCTATGACATCCAAGCCCAAGAGGCAATTGATCAAATTACAACTACATGCAAGACCTGAAGGGTTCATACATGTCAAGAAAGATGGAATCTAAAGTGTAAAGCCAAACTCCGATCATTTCATACCCGAATCTGGGTTTCGGGTTCTTTATTTCGGGATTTCATCTATTAAATCCAGAATCTGGGTTTCGGGTTTCTTATTTCAGCATTTCATCTACTAATACCCGAATCTGGGTTTTGGGTCGATTTCAATTACTTAAAGTCCTTATAATACCTGAATCTGGGTTTTGGGTGTTTACCAATCATGAACTATCTTTATTATACCTAAATCTGGGGTTTTCAGACTATCACTTATTTGCGCCCTAATCTGGGTGTAGGATTTCAATAATGAATTTCTATTCATCCATCACAAATACTCGAATCTAGGTTAGCGAATACTCTCAAGAAGATGATTATGATAAGATTCCGTTAATGCTTGAATTTGGGTCTCGGATTTCTTTTCAAATTTCATTGATACCCGAGAATGGGTCAGTGGGTCTCTATTACAAATATTCAGATAATGATTTCTGGATTTACCTCTTTATTAAATCTCTCTTGAAAATCACTCTACAACATTTATGCGCTTATGATAGGATGGGATTTCCTATCAACAAAACTCGGACATTCCAGCTAATGGTTGAAGTTAAATTCATAATTATTTCTCATCATGGTTAAAGATGGGATTTAGATATTTGATATAAACTACCTTTAATGCGATTAACAAGATAGTTTGTTAATACAAATGATATACATAGATTTGCATGGCAATTTCAAGCTAACAATTAGAAATATTGTTTGCTTCATACTTTTCAGGGTAATCAGCATAGTAAAGAGAAATGAAAGATTCAGCAAGTACAGAAATCAATGTATGAGCTATCAAAAAGCATTTCAGAAGTGACATTACAGAAAAGGATTACAAATCAGGTGATATTTACAAAGTTTATATGATTTACATAAGTCATGAAATTATTTACAAAACTTATGAAGTTATTCACATATATACAAGACAAGTCTATATATTTCAAAGGTACAAATATATCATAAGTCTTGAGCAGCCTTGCGAAGATTCTTAGCAATCGAAGGATCAACTATATGATGAATTGCGGCGTAGAGAACCTCTTTGAGTTTCTTTTCCTTCTTCCTTACCATGCTTGCATCATCGATTGCATCAATATTTGTCTTCAGAGCGCGGTTGAAAGCTCTGTTTGCACCCCTAAGTGTCTTGTTTTCCCTTTCAAATTCCGCGACGCACTTCTGAAGGAAGTAATTATCGCGTTCAAGCTTCTAAATCTTGGCTGCAGACTCGTTGATACTTTGAGAATATTTTATTTTTTGTTTCTCGTCAAAATACTTAGCTATTTCGAACTTAACTTTCCTGCACCAGTTACCCACAAAATTCTCATCTAAGCATAGGGGAGGGTTAACCATTGAGGGAAATTCTTGAACGGCAAGAGAATTTGACCTCGTAGGTCTGGAAATAGAGGGAGTGGTACGAGGAGTCGGTAAATCAATGCTCAAAATCTTATCTCCCATAATGAATTCCAATGATTCACACCGCGCCTGACTGTCCTTCAATTTCAACTCCAAGTCACTAATTTGTTGAATAAGCTCTTACATCTTATGATCGAAGGATTTGACTTTCCATATCGCTTTAGTGATGAAATCATTTCATCTTTTTTTTGACATCGACCTCGGGATAGGAAATTTGATCTTTCAGATTACTAGCAATGGGTTTCTGAAGAAAATATCTTTTATGCCATTTCAAGGCTTCGGCGTTGCCATGGAAACGGTCCAGTAGGATATCATCACTAAGTCCACTCCTTCCACATGATTTTAACAGTTTCTCTCTAAGATTAGCGATGCGTGAATTTAACTCAAGGGGAAGAGGAGCTATAAATAATTGTAACTCCTATTTAAGTAAAAAGAAACAATATAAAGTCAAAATCAAGATGAAAAATCTCTTTATTATTATAATAATAACAAATTAAAACTCAAACAATGACGAAGCTGAAAGATACAATTAGTTTACATCTAAAGCTCATAAACTACCTTTCTAACTTTATCTAATGAGTTAGCAGAAAGGGTAACTGTTGAATCAAAAGGAATATTAACTCCTTCAGGAGTGATAACTAGTGGAGACCTGCTATAGTCCCACTTCCCAACTGGAGGACTATCACAACCACAAATTAACTTAGAATGAAATGTCCTGATTTCCTTAAGAAGCTTATCTTTTTCATCGCCAAGAAAATTAAAGCGAAGATGAGGATATTCCAAGTAAAGTTTTTGTAAATCTCTTAGGAAGCAGTATCTTGCTAGTTTCGTAGATTTTAAAATAAAGCCGTTTCAAGATAAAATCTTCTCGGTTTAACATATTGGCTTAAATGATCTCTAGAAACAAGTCGACCTAATGAATAGTCACTCTGTGATAATATAATAAAACGAAGCTAAGCATGAATAACAAAACTAAAGAAAATATTTACAGAATCAATACATTGTTACATGTTTACAATTACTCATCTAGTTCATACAAAACAGACGTAGAAAATAACTCAGTGACAAATTTGTTCTTATAATACTTAAGCTTTTCAGGGGGGAGATCTTGGGGAATCGATCTAACCCATGGTAAGTTCCAATAAGCTCCAGGATGCATGTCAGATCCAAATTCATCCAAGTATCTCTTATGAAAATGCCTAAGTAGACTCCATTAAATTCGCCTAAGTATGAAAAATCAATAATTGAGTGCTTATATAAGAAGTTGATTAAAATATCACTTTCTTCAATCAGCATCCAAAACAGGGTGATTAACTCTCAGTATTCTTTTAAGAGAGTATCATAGCGAAAGTGTGCTCTCTTTAGTAAGGGGGCAGCTTTTTGATGCTTAAAGGACGCCATCACCGATGCACTTCTATCAAGTCTATGATATTTATTTGAAAGTACATTGTACTCATTTTATTTGCTTGTCTAACTCCCTATATAACCCGTTTATCTCTACTTGTTTTCTCTCAAGTTTGGTTTTGTAGGGGAGGACGGATTTTTTCCTTATCTAAAATAAATGATTTGCACTATTATTATCTTCAAAGTGAAATATATTTAAACAGAGAATCCAATACCTATGATATCGGGACAGAAGTCTGGGAAGCCTGCTCTTCCCCTTTCAAATCTTCAACATTAATGGGAGCAGGCTCTTCTTCTTGAGGAGCGGAAGGCCCGACGGATTCATGTGAAACATCTTTTAGGGGAGATGACTCTTTCTCGGGAGCACGGGTATCATCATCATCATTCTTCTCGAAGGTTTCAGTATGGCCCCCACGATCACCACCTGAACCTTGGCCACCATAGACATCATCATCATCATTATTGTTGCCATGGCCATCACCATCATCATCGCCTTCTTCCCCAGCAGCATCATTCTTGTCACCCTCATCCTCAGAGTCAGGTTCGTTTTGGAAAGAGGGGACGTCGAAAGAAAGAATTTTGGAGGTGTCAATTTCCTCCTCTGTTGCGGCTTCAACCCCCTGCTTCATTTGATTAATTTTTCCCATTACTCTATCAACAAGGGCAGAGTCGAGTGATGGGAATCTTAAGTCAGGGAACTTCTCAAAATTATTAGCATAAGCGAGCATAAAAGCCTCTTCGTAGGAATTCAACATAATCTCTCCGAGAGTAGTATTAAGAAACTGAGATACTCACTATTTGGCGTTTGAGATGGTATTGATAGCAAGTTTCAGCAAAGCCCTGTTTTTCCTGAACTTCTCTTTCAAAGAAATGTTCTTTGCTGCTATACAGGCCTTCTCCTCATCGGATTCTTTTAGGGATAAATGCATGGCAAAATTTTCATCGGCAAGGAGTTGACGGGCCCTTCTTTCTTCCAAAAGAGCAGATTCTGATTAGGTAAGGGAAGCTCTTAATTGCTCCAGTTCGGAGGTTGCTTCATCTTTTGCCGTAGACAAATAAAACATTTGATTCTTTAGGGTTGAGATTTCCTCCTAGAACTTGGAGGATTCAATGGAAGATTTGGATGCTTGCTCATATAGAGTTAACCAACTCTTAGAAATCTAGAAGAAGAATGTAACACAAGTTAGAGATTTAGAGAAAGCCAATGATGATAAAGTCAATTGAAGTGAAACTTATCAAAAATTGTTGCTCTATCAGAGAGCGGTAATGCCCTGCCAAATCAAGAATGGAAGAAGGTAGGAGGATAGAAGTGAAGGACTCCGAATTTAAAATAGATTGAGCAATCTCCTTGAAATTAACGGAAGGAGAAGATGATATTGGCCTCTAAGGAGTATGCCTTAGAGGGGAGTCATCTCTAAAGCTTGTTGTATTTGTACGTAGGCGACCGGAGAGGTAGAAACGGTTGTATGTGAGAGAGGATCGATGACAGTAGGAGTTTGCTCCGGTTTTTCTTGAGGAGCTTCAATGATCGGGCTCTCCAAGGCTTTATCAAGAGATGAGTGATCCTCGTCCTCTATATCAATAACTTTAGCAACCTTCAAAGGAGGTTCCGCTTCGGTCGGTGGCAATAACTTCCTCTTGATGGCCTTTTTACTTTTGGTGAGAGATTGGATAATAGATAGCGCACCAGAAGTTGTAGGAAGGAGAGTGGCACCACTAACAGGTATTATAACCTAAGCAGCAGCTGTGAAGCACCTAAACATATTAAAAGTCAGCAAAACAATTCAGAAAGCAACAGGGATAGAAAAAAAATGATGTGCCTATAACTAACCGGAGTGGTCTGAGCAAATAGGCGACATAGGAGAAAAATGTTCAAAATCTCCCAAGGAGAGGAAGTGTTTTCCCTTTGATGTATGCTGGACCAAAGGGGGTAGCCCCAAAACCTTTTGACCAGGGGAAAGAAGAAAATGCTTCCTCAAGTTAGAAGGGATCAGCGGCTTCAATCGATTTCCTATCTTATCAAAAGCTGCAATTAAAGACTCCATTGTCCTTTTATTAGCCATGCTAAGTTCCTTGGCAGAAGCACCTGACATAAGACAAAGATTAGATAGGAAAGCCATTGAATAGAAAGAAGACAACGAAAATTTGAACTTACCAGGAGTAGAAAAGGTCCACTGATGTTTGGGAAACATCGAACAAAGAAAAACTGGTTCTCCCAGTCCTTAAACTTATTAACCCCCTCTGATATTAGCTTCTTCAAGGGGTTTGCTCTAAATATTTGGCTATTGAGAGTGCTAAGTTTGACTAGTCGGGTCAAGTGGTTCAGAACTTCAGCGTTTAAGGAAGGGAGTCAAAACTCTAGTGCCATTAATTCCAGAGATAGGAGGTAGGTGTAGAAATTTAGGGACAGCTGGATTGGAGCAATCGCAAGATGAGGAAGAAATCTGGACAGGAACTCTAGAAAAGGCAGGAACCTCCCATGCCATATATGGATGGCAGTATAAGCGAAGAATCCTTCGGGAGGGTTGTTGATGGTATCAGATTCTTTAGGTGGGATAGCTTCCATACGAGAATTTCCAAAGTCTTTGAGGATGTCATCTACCTCATCCTGTGAAGATATCAGGGAGTGCTTTGAAATGGCGTCAACTTTCTTTAGGGAACTCATGGTTCTGCTATGTGAAAGCGTTTCAGTTAAAATTTTCGTTTATTATGAACTTATCATTATTTCAAGAATGGGTAAAAACCTACTTAAGCGACTTAAACACAAAACCAAGCATGGAACTTTAAATTCTTGGAAAATGCTAAAGTTAAAAATCAAAGATATGGAGCTTTCGACAGAGTCGAAAGGGAAAGAAAATTAACATTTAGCTACAACGTTTCGACAGTATCGAAAGCATAAATATAAGCAATCACTAAGCTCTCGATAGGGTTGAAAGGAAAGATGGGAATATGTAGTGGCACTTTTCAACAATGTCGAAAGCTCCACAGGAATAAGTTGTTAAAAGGAAATAGTTAAAGTTAACTTAAAAACTTGAACAAAAATATACACTACAAACATTTCACAAACAAGATAACAAGACCCTTCGACACTGTCGAAACCTATGACTTAGGTTTCCTAAGAGAAGTACGAATGTCATCGAAACCTTATACACTCATTGAGTCGAAAGGTCCTAAATTAAAATCATGAACACGTAGAACATTTCGACAATACTGGAGAAAGATAACTCTACAGGGTTTCGACTCATTAGGTTTCAAAAGGGTCGAAGGGGCATTATGGTTCCGAAAGCATACTAAAGAGAAGGAATTGCAATCGGCATAAAAAGTTTCGACTAAGTCGAAACGTTTTGCTTTCGAGAGGGGTCACTACATTCTGCTTAACTACATAGCCTTTCGAAATAGTTGATCAAATTCATGCTACAATACCTTTCGACCCCATTGAATGGGGCTAAGAAAGCGAAACCAATGTTGCCGCCTTATTCCATTTTGAAGGGGTAAAAAGCTCAATGTGTGGCGCCAATTTTTCACCCGTATAGCCCTAAGCTTCCGGGCGAAGAAAACAAAAACTCTTTTCTTCCCCAAACCCGATTGCAAATCTAGGATTTCAAAAAATTTATTAAACAAACAAACCAAACCTGATTTCAAATCCAAAAATCTAAGATTTAATAAACAAAACAATTAAACCCGTAAATCAACAAACTTAAACAGAGACTAACCTTTTAAATTTTAGAATTTGTAAAATGAGAATTCTTATTCTATAAAGAATATATATAATCTGGAATTGGGTTTAAAGCAAGGATTAGCAGAAAAGAGAGTAATAATAATCAAACTATAAAACCAAATTAAAGGTACTGCCAGCTAGGTGAAAACTCGAACAAGTTCCAAGAGAAGTGAAATCAAAAAACTGGAATCTCGAGTGTGAGATTCGCCATAATGATAATAATAATTTTTGAGATTCGTCGTTAAATAAAGGTGGAGAAATTAAAAAAGCAAAAATTCTTGTGTCTTACGAATTAGATTTGGTTTCTACTTTGATTTCTGGAAGCAGAAAGAAAATTTGAGATTCTTTTACTTGCGTTTGAAATTTGATAGCAGAAAAGTGAAGAAGAAGAAGGAAGAAAGCATACTTTGTAAGAAAAGTCGCCAAGAACTATCAGCCACTAGATCAGATTTAAATGGACAGCCCAAATTTACATGGGAAGACCAAGAGGTGGGAAGTTTCTCGATTTCGACAAAGTTGACTTGGAAAGTCAAGTGCATCCCATCGCGGGGGGGGGGGGGGCGTAAATATTACTCCTAAAATTCACTTTTCGAATTAGTCGAAACCAATTTAAGCAGAGGTTAAAGAAGAACAAGGGAAAAATGGTTTCAGCTAGGCATTTCAAATGAGTCGAAGGGATACTACCGCCTAAGTCTCAAAGCTTCAGAACCTTTCGAAGGGGTCGAAAGGTATCTACAATCAAGATCCCAAAAGGCTCTTACCTTTCGAAGGATTCGAAAGCACCAATCCGCCTTCAGTAACCACCTTTCGACTAGGTGATTACCTATGAATGAGTCAAAGCCACACATTTCAAAGACAATGAAGAACAGCTCTTTGCATATGCGCCAAACCTTTCGAAACCAAAGGTTTCGCCTTCATTTAAACCATGTGAAAGCAAGCATTGTCCTGAACAACCCCTTCGAAAGTTATAATAAGCCTTTCAAACCGGTCGAAGCTAGTGTGATCCAGGAGGGAACGCATCAAATCAGAAACAAGAGCTCAGACGTAACCAACATCATCGAAACCATTGAACAAAGTCTATCGACGGAGTCGAAAGCTCATACAAGGCAATACAAAGAAAAGAAGCGCGGTCGTTCCTTCCAACAAAGGCAGAAGCATGCTTGAGTTATTCGGCAGCCACCTTTCAACCAAGTCGTAAGCTTTAGGGTCGAAAGGTGATGACCCGCATCTATAAATAAGACCCAAGGGGTCATGTTTTAGGGGGGAATCTGGTCATTCTAATCTTGTATTTTCTTAATTAAAAGAGCCGTAAACCCTAATTTCCAAATTAATTTGGGGATTTTGAGTAATAAAGTATTCTTTTGCTTGTGAAAGGGAATTTGTCAATTTTATAGATTACTTTACTATTCTTGAAGTTTTTATCAGGTTTAACATTGTGTTTTAGGTGTTGCCTATAATGAAAGGACCCTTCCGACACAATCGAAACCTGACTTATTCAAATAACTTCAGTTATACATTCCGAGCAACCTTCCCCTGAGCTTCTGCTTTTGACAAGGTCAAATCCAAGCCTTAATCTACTGAAACCTTTAATGAATACCAGATGCCAAAAGGAATAGCTTTCAACAAGGTCGACTCCTAGTTCCAAATCACTCCAACTTGAGATTTCCAATCCAAATCCGAGACATTTAAGCCTACAGCTTTCGACAAGGTAGAAGCCCCAACTCTAGATTCTTGGATCAAGTCTTAACACCTAATCAACTTTACTTTCGACAGGGTCAAAACCCCTGTCTCAGTTCTTGGATAAAGTCCTAGCCACACAATAAGTAAGGTCTTCGACATAGTCGTAACCCACAAAGGAAAACCTTAACCAGGGTCTCTCAACCGTTTCGAAAGGTGGGCTTTCGAAGGAAACACCAATCTATCTCAACAGAATTGAAAGGTTAATAGAGGAAGAAGCCGACCCTTTCGACTGAGTCAAAAGGCCAATTTGAACAACTTTGTACTTCAACAATCTACTCGAAAGGAAATTCAAGAAAGGTATACTCCACTCCTTTCCTTCTACCTAAGGGATAACCTTACTCCATAACTCAACTTTGGGGTGTTGACAAGATTTCTTGTTAACATGAACCATGCACATACTTTGTGAACTGTAAAGTTTGATTAAATATTGCACAAACTTAAATCTGCAAAGTAAGGGTGAAAGTAGTCCCTAAATTTATGAGGTAATTATTTTATAATAACTTTAGGTTTGTTTTAAATATTATATGTTATTAAACATGAATTCAAAGTTGTTATAAATTGGATTTGGATTTGAATAGTACTTTAATTCATTGGAATGAAGTGTTTTGCAATGTAAATTTCTATAAATCGTCCAGTTTTGTAATTATGTATAAAAGTGTATTGTTTGAAATACCAAGAAATATGCCTAAAATAAAGAGGTGTACAAAATGGGGATGTTTATTGTATTTTCTACTGCAATAATAACAGTAAAGATAATTCCTTGTAATTCCGAACATAACACAAGTCCTCTTTTAGAGAATTTAAGGAAAATTCCAGTGTTAATGTTTCATGTTGAGAAGATGTAATTCCAATGCATTAAAATGTAGAAATCCCTAAGAATAAATCAAAGTATTGTAGGTAGAGATAATAACAATAATTTAATTGTCAATCTAACATACATGATTCAAGATGGTTTAGGGAATAAGCAATAAGCGATGTAATATATATAAAGCAATAGGGAATTAAAGTTATAGTGATCAAAGAAAGATAGTTAATAGTTGAAAAGAACAATAAGCTATATCTAATAGTGTTAAGTGGAAGTTAAGCGGTAAAAGGTATTTACTCTATTAAATTAGAAATAAGTGGTAAATGACGTTACATGGCATTAATGAAGCAAAAAGTAAGCTATGTAAAAATAACTGAATACCAACAGTTGAATATAAGAGGTGCAGTGTTCAATTAAATTTATATAGCCTCAAGTATACATTTATGACGGATGTGAATTATGTTAAAGCTCCGGTTTTAGTATTTTAATTATGACAACTATATCATTAAATATATATCTAGTACGTATCTACTATGCAGGAATGACGAAAAAACTAAGATAGATCATCTATACTTAAGCTTTTCAACAATACAAAAGATCGTCAAACTACAAATATGTATGTGGTCTTAGAATTACTTGTGCAAATCTCCATGGTAGTTCATATGCACGCACATACATGCCTGCATAAAGAATGTTTAAATTATCAAAGAGTTTGAAAAGGCTTTCGAAAATAAAAAATGCATAAACATAGAATTCTCTATAGTTCAGTCGATTTAAAAAATTTCTCAGTCAACCGAGGGTAGTCAACTGAAAAAAGTATTCAGTCGACCGAACTATGCAATTTTATTATAGCTAGTTTGTTTTCAAATTTCGTGCGTACTTTCAAGTTCTTATTCAGTAGACTGGCACTTATTCTTAGCTAACTGATCACTGCATAACAACTATTTTCTTAAAAGACATTTTGAAGAGTTGTAATCTTTTGTACTTATCTCTTTGAACAGAATTGAATATATATGAATGATTGTAAATATTTATCACAGCTCTTTGATTTATATAAATAAACATCACGATCAAAAATCATTTTTAACTTTTGAACTCTCTATCTTACTACTTTCTGATATCATACTCTCACAAGTGCTCATTACTATTCTATTACATTCTACATTGACGAATCATTCAAATCACTTCCATAATCATGAATTGCATATTTCCAATCACTAAGGAGATTATAGGAAGATATGTACTAGCAGCAAATATCCATGTTATTTAAAACACAAGCTTGTCAAATAAACACTTTTGTATAAGCCTATTCCTCTGGTGAAGCGACAGTTATTGGTTGGTGAAATACCAAAAGGGAGCTTCGGGACTGGACGTAGGACGGGAAGTTCGAACCAGTGTAAAAACTCTGGTGTGCTCACTTTATTCTTTACTTTTACTCAGTCTTATTATTTTATTTAGTTCATATATTGGTATACACTCATATATTAATACACAAGCTATATTATATACGATCCACTCCACTTTTATTTGGTATCATAGTAAGGTCATTTCAATTTACTATAACACGTGATTGAAATTTTTTTAATATGGTAAGTACATTTCAAGAAGGTCAATCAACTGCTCTTCCCCCACTATTTACCGGGTCTAATTATGCTTATTGGTCATCACGTATGTGAATCATTATGGAAGCTAATGGTTTAGAAATTTGGCAAGCTACTCAAACTAGATATGAAGCACCTCCACTGATATAAGCACTTGGACTTATGCATAAAAGAACATGGCAACTAATAATGCTAAAGCCATGAATGTATTATTTTGTTCACTTGATAAAAATGAATTTTCACGAGTTATGCTTTGCACAACGACATATAATATATGGCGCACTTTACATGTTACTCACGAAGGCACAACTAAAGTTGAGCAAACAAAAATTTCTATTTTGCAAAATCAGTTCTCATCCTTTAAAATGAAAGCAAATGAATCTATTATTGACTTGTATGCTAGATTTCAAACTATTCAACATAATCTCATGGCACTTGGTGTCAAATTCACTGATTTTGATTTAGTCACACGAATTTTTTCTTTGACAATTGAATGGGAAAAAAGTGTTAGCCATCGAAGAGGCTAACGATCTCTATCAACTCAAAATCGAAGAATAGGAAATTTGATGTCATATGAAGTTAATTTATAGATAGAAAGGAGAAAATCAAGAATAGAAGAATATTTCTTATCAAGCAAATGATGAAAATTCCAATTTGGAAGAGGAAGAAATTGTGTTTATTGCCAAGAACTACAACAAATTTAAGAAATTCAAGAAGATGACTAAATTATATAATGGTGGCAATTTGAATTCATTAAATCAAATGTTAATCAAATGTTATGGATGTGATAAATTTGGCCACATGAAGAAAGATTGTCCACAACTTAATAATGAAAAAAAGAAAAGCAAATTCGTGAAAAAGCGAAGAGCCTTTCAATTAACTTAGGATGATTCTAATTCGTTGTTCACCCAAAAAATTGATCAACACCCTGGATCAAATGTGAAAGCACCGGTGCAGATAATCAGCAGCACAAATCTCAGATAAAAAATAAATAAAAAGCACAAGTAATAAAAGAGACATAGAATTTTTATAGTGGTTCGGCTGACTCTGGCCTACATCCACTTTAATCAATCATTATTATGGTTATACTAGTTGAATCTCTCTAGATACCAACTAGTTAGTCCTTAGATCTAAGTTACAATGAGTTAGAATAAGTCACAAGTACAAGGGTTGACTGGAGAATCAAGGTAACTCCCTTGATGACTGTTGTGAGGGAGAATAAAGTTGAAGAAGTGAAGGAATTCCAATAGAGTAATGGCGGCTCTTTCCCTGGAAAAGATCCATCTCTAGCTGCAGGTAGGTGGGGTATTTATAGGGAAATCAAGTGAGTATTGGGTCAGAAGTCCAGGTGCAGAAGAGTCCAGTTATTATGCCAAGTCATCACTGAAAATCTTTAATCAATCTGAGTCATTTCTATGGATCGCTAGCTATCCATAGAGGATGGATCGCTAGCTATCCATCAACTTAGCATATTTTTCTACCAGAAGCCTTTACTTAGCGCTACGAAGGAGCTCGGAAAGTTTGAGGGTGATCCGACCTATCTTGATGGATCGCTAGCTATTCGTAGGGGATGGATCGCTAGCATCCATCCACTTAGCATATTTTTTAGTGATCTTTGTTTGGTTGTCTTCCTATCTTCTATTTAAGTTCCTTGTCCAAATATCAAGCCGTTTGGAGTTAGTTTGATCATCCATCTTCATGGGACATCTGGTCCAGATGAATTGTCCATAACTCGCTCAAAACTTAACGAAATCAGACGAAACTTTGTAGGTACTCTCTCTAAGGTGTGTGGGACCTACCATAAAAATTTAAGGTGGTGAGCCCAATCTACATGGGTCGCTAGTGATCCATCAAATCAACTCCAAATGGTCTCATTTTTTCTGTGAGCCTTCTAAGTTTTCTCCTAAAATTTCAAGTCAATCCGACTTCGTATGAGTTCTGTAGGTCCATTTTAAGTTAGCTGCTTTTGGTCAAACACCTTGAATCAGATGAGTCTTCACTTCTCGAGCTAGATTTTTTAGCATGCTATGAAACTTGGCAAGTGTCTCTAGGGAACATATTAGATCATGATGCAAGAGGATTGGAGAATCCACGAGCGAACCTTATGGATTGCTAGCGATCCATTATCTTGGCTAAATTTTGGTTTCCTCCTCTTAAGTCTTTCTTCACTCCTTCTTCTGGTCCTCTTGGTTGACTCTTGAGTTTTTTTGACTTGTCGTAGATGTTCTGACTTCCTTTGAATTCCGTTGGGTTAAAAAACCCAGTTAACATTCGTCTTCTTCTTCTTATAGTAAAAGCGACTCCTAACAAGAGAATGTTTGTTTTATGGCTAGCACTGATGTGGCACGTCATGAACTAACCTATGATGAAATTTTGGAAATTAGCATAGAATTAGACGATAAATATAGAGAATCTAAGAAACTAAATAAGAAATATGTAGAAAAATTAAATAGAGCAGAGCTAGAAATTGGTTTATTAAAAGATGAGAAAATAACTTTGGAAGAAGAACCGGAAATATCACAAAAGGAATGTGAAAGATTGTCTTCTTAGAATACTACCCTATTACATGATTTATAAAATAGAAAATTAGAGAATGATGAACTTAAAAAGGAAAAACTTGAATTTAAAATAAGCTTTGATTCTACTAATGTTGAAATCACTAGTCTTAAAACTAAATTAGATCAAATTACCAATAACATGTCGAAATTTAATAAGGGAAAGAAAAACTTAGAGAACTTGATTAAAATATCAAGGCCATCAAGAAATCAAAATGGAATAGGATTTGAAAGTAAACACAAGCATAGGAACAATAGCACATTGTATAATAAGTTAAAAAAAACCTAAATCTAGAATCAAGACTAAAGTTTCTAACTCGAATACGGTCAAAATATGGATTGCTAAAACTAATTACAAGTTAATTAGGCAAAAACATATAGATGACTATTTAAAAGTATTGTTTATAATGATGATTACATTTCTAAAGGTCCTAAACCCTCTTGGGTATGGTTGTCTTCCTCCACTAACACGTAGGACCATGAAATAGGAAGTGGGTACCAATGAAATTTTTATTCTTTTGCAGGTACCCAATAATAAACTAAATGTATTTTTTCGAGCTCTTATTCATGTCATCATATATTAGTATAAATTGCTTTAATGTAACAAGGTCTTTTAATAAAAAAGGTCTTTTAATAAACATATATAACACTAAAAATCTAGAAAATATGTTTATTAAGAATATTTCCAAAATAAATACACCAAAATTTGCAAGTAACCTGATTTTCACAGGTTCAGTAGACTAAACGTCATCATTCAGTCAACTAAACAGAGTTCAGTAGACTAAACGTCATCATTCAGTCAACTAAACAGAGTTCAGTAGACTAAAAGTTTTCATTCAGTTAACTAAACAGAGTTTAGTAGACTAAATGTTCTCATTCAGTAAACTAGACATAGTTCAGTTGACTAAACGGTGTACAATCAGGAATAGTCGACTAAACTCACGCCTACTTTCTACCTCAAAAATACCCATGTTCAGTCGATTGAATTGGTCCTTTAGACGACTGAACTTAGGTATTTCAGATGACTATTTTTATTTTTTAAGTCAAATAAAATCAACATTTCCCACTGGTTGAAAAATACCCTGATTCGGTCGACTGAATCATACCCTTAATCAGCTGAACTTGCCAAATCATGTCCATACTTGTCAATTTATATGTGTTCATGCTATAATCATCTAGTTTTTCAATATGTATTTGTGTATTTGCTTATTTACTTCGCATTATATTTCATCATCACCCACTATAATATATCTTTGTATATTGTAATCTCTGTTGTATTCTCACCTTTTTGTTAATGCCCAAGAGGGAGAGAATATCGACAGGGGGAGCATATATTCAAGGGGAGAAATATATGTTTTCTATTTGATAATTTGAACTTTTTGTATGCAGGTGTGCATGTGCATGCATATGAACTACTATGGAGATTTTTACAAGTATTTCTAAGACCATATACATATTCACAGTTTGATGATCTTTTGATTTGTCGAAGCGCTTGAGTATAGATGATCTATCTTTGTTTTGTCATCATTCGTGCATAGTAGATATGTATTAGATATATATATATATATATATATATATATATATATATGACGATATAGTTTTCATCATTAAAATACTAAAATCAGAGCTTTAACAATCTCCCCCTTTTTGATGATGACAACTATATGTATTAAAATGAATAGCAAGTAATTCTTCAAGAAATCACTTACCTATTTCAACGATCTCAATGATAAGAGAATATTTTAGGAAACTTTCTACAAGATGTCTGATTTCACTGAATTTTGGATTGAAAAATTTACTCGAGATAATGGATTTCTTTCATTGATTGACAATGTAAAGACCCATATTTTTAACGATTAGATATTTAAATCGTTTATTTAAATATTTAATCGTTAATTAAATGAAGGACCAAAAATGTGATTTTCCCATACGGCTGAATCAGGACTCGAGACCACTTCCATTGGGTTCAGGTTGATGTTGCGAATTTAATTGAGTATAACTATTGCTATATTTCGAGATCGGACGATCTGATGCTCGAAACGATCTCAAAATACGTAAAATTAGCCTTCCGAGGTGCAGTCTCAGATGGAAACGCAGTTAGTGTCATTGAATTCGAAAAAATAAGGTGATGTACGTAGACGAATTTCGTGGCGATCGAATGTATCGTGTGATTGTACGAACTCTAAACGCATGACCATTTATTTGAGAATTTAAATAAATGGAATATAATATTATTATTTAAATCCCAAATCCATCTCCTCACAAAATTCATTTTTCTCACTTTCCTATTCATTCAGAAATCATGGTCGAACCCGAACCTTGATCTTTAAAAATCAAATTATCTTCATCTACTTCATGAAAAATCATGTTGTTGGATTCGTTGAGTTCGTATCGAAGAGGGTTTCGATCCTATATGCTCGATATGGAGTTTTATATGTTTGATCAAGATCGACGTTTATGGCCAAGATTAGGGTTCGACCTTGACGGATCTTAGGTTGAAAAAATACGAATCAGAGGTTACGGATGGAATTCTTTCATGGAATAGCACTTTTCCACCAAGACTTAATGATCGTGGCCAAGCCTAGCAATTTCTGTTCATAGCTTGGACGAGTAGCAGGCAAGCATGGGTTAGGGAAATGCGATTTGTTTGGGATGAGTAGTCGAGCGATGTTCGGGTGCGGATCATGGAGAGCGAGAAGAGAAATCATTTGGCAAAGAAGGATTACATTTTCATGGATTATCGAATGCGAAATCGTAGAGAGAGGAGAGGATGTTGTGCACGACAATGTCTTTGTACATGTACAGGCTAATTGGGAGGAAGAATGATTAGCGATTAATAAGGTAATTAGTTGATTCAATTAGATAATTAATTATCTTGTTAATTATGATTCCTATTTTGGCCATACCTTTTGCATACGAGGTCTGTTTTTGACGTCCTTTCTTGCATCTGATCGTATTGGCGAGATCTATCTTTTGGCACTAGTTTGGACAGATTTGGCTGAGATGAGTGATATTATCTATTCGGCGACGGATTTTCTATCGGTTTAGAAAACCGTCGAACGAATTTAAATTAAAAATAGCCGCAAGCGCACGGCGTACTATTGAAGTACGTGGCGAGTACAGGTCGATCCACAGGGAATTGATGATTTTAAAATTCTATTCAATCAAATTAACCAAAGTTGAAAATGTGATTAGCTAAAAATGTAGAAAACTAGCAAAAGAAAATTGATAAAAATATAAGAGTGTGAAGGCAATTTAGAGGCAATTTCCACTCTCTAGATCACATAAATCAACAAAATGAAGTTATGATCTCTCTTTTCTTGTCATTAGTGTAATTAGTTGATGTGCTTATCATAAGTATGGTATATTTACGCTATTAATTAGCACAATATAAACCATCAAACTATACACAACCTCTAATACACATTTAACTCTCATGAAATATGACAACAAAGTTGAAAGCAAAATCTATTTTAAGCATGACCTATTAACTATTGTTTAGAAATATAGGCCATCAAATTTTAATTTCAACAATCACTTTATTACCATCATCATATGTAGATGAAGAGGTAATCATTGTTTGTGATTGTTTAAGCATAGCCTATTTGGTGTCAACAATATAGGCTATCAAATTCACATCAAAAACAACAAGTTAAACCACTTCAAATGATTCATTAAGCACAAAAAGAGAGCATAAACATCAAAATGTTGCATCTACATACTACAGAGCTTCATTACCCCTAAATTGTAGGGATTAGCCTCTCATATTTGTTATCATATGAACAAATGTAGAAAACAACATGAAACTAACAAGAGGAAAAAGAGAGCAAAATGTAAGGAAAACTATTCTACTTGCATAAAAGAAAAGAAATCTACACTACAACATAAGAAAGAGAGCATGTAAATGTAAAGAGCATATATTGAATTGCATAAGAAAGAAAAGAAAATTTACAAGAAATAAAAATGGCTAAGTAGCCATGAAAAGAGAAAGGGAAGAGCTTGTTTATTTGTGATCCTAAACTAAACTAAAGAGATACTAAGGAAATAGAGGGTTACATGAAACATAAGGGGTACTTATACATGTGTTAAACCCTAATTCATATTTTTGGGGAATGCCCAAAATACCCACTTAGGAAGTGTGGAGGCCAAGTAATCATTAACATCCAGTAATCATCATTTAAGTGTACATGAAGCCATTAATTCCATAAGCATGTGCATTAGCCTCTAATTTGTACATTAAGGTAGGTGGGTAGGTGGGGTCCTCCATTATCATGCCTTTGAATTATTTCCATCTTCATTTCTTTATATTCACTCTTGTGCATGCATACATCATCATGAAACCACTTGTATATGAAGCCAAATTCCTATAAAAAATATAGAAATTTCTAATTAATTTTTCTCAAATTAATTTATGCACAAAAATGACCATTTTGCCCTTGGATGAAGATGAATATGTGACGATTTGAAAATAATATGAATTTTGGTTTAAACAAGTTAAAATGCCCGATATGATCATTTATTTAATTTAAATAGATTAAATATGGTGGTAAAAATATGCACATTAACATGCACATCATTATCTCTCACTTTACTATGATTGATTTTTTATTGTTATATTGACGCTCGGGAATGATTTTTGGTTTTAAAACATGATATTATTATATATACACGGTAGCTATATTTTTATTAAAGAATATATAATTATTTTTAAATGATTTATAAAGAATATCACTTACTTAACATCGTTATTCCATAGTTAGGGAATTATTGGATTAGATCTATTATTGATGTTATTTTCCACATTAATCGATATGGATAGATTGCTATGTTGTATATATGTTGTTTTGGATGGATGTTTGGTTGTTTGGATGATGGATGTATGTTTAATTGTTTGGACTGTCTGCTATTTGGCCGTTTTGGTTGAAAATGCTGATTAGCGGTGATTTGATTTTAGGTAGCATCTTGTACGTTGGAGTAACGCACACACGGAAATCTAGTGAACAAGATGAGTTGTAGAAGAGGGTTTGGGATACGTGTCGATGGATCTTGATTTTAGAGTGGATGATGCTGGATGTTTCTGTTTGGTTTATACTTAACCATTCGGTTAAGTAAAAGACCAAGGTAGATGGTATTGACCATAGTAGAGTGCTCAATGTCCATCACTGTTGTCGATTGGCGATTTGGCCGATATGTGGCTTTGACGTTGATGAGGTACCGTAATACGCGACGTGTTGGTTTGTTCATGCGACCAGTTTAGAGATATGATTTTATTACTCTACGACGAGTGATATTGATGGTGAGGCAGTGATGTGGTGCTTCGACCTAGTGATTTTGATGGTGAAGCAGGGATGTGGTGCTTCGACCTGGTGGTCTGATACTGCGGATAGTGACTCGGTGATGTATGGAGTAGGCTCCAAGATGATAGTACCACGACTGTATGGATCATGCTTGATCTTGGACTTCGAATGGCATGATAGTAGGGTTTTTCGATCAGGAGCTCAGGCAGGGAGCAGGAACATGGATGGTAGCTCGGAATGGAGTGAGGCTGTAGATAGTGGACTGGGTTGAGTGTTAGGGCTCGTGCCCAGAAAATGTAGTGAACCAGCAGGGCTCGAATCTGTATCGAGTGAGTAGGGCTCGATGAATGTGTTTGTGCCTGGGGATCGTTGATGACTTAAAGTGTTTTCTATTGTGTTCAGAGCAAGGGTACTCTATGCGGGTGATACCCGAGGGCTGGTAGCGATGGTCGTGTACCCTAGACCGCCCCCCGGGGGTCTAGGTCAGGTGGTACAGAGGGATCACAAGAGACAACCATGCGAGGTTTCGGACTTGAAAGTATGGTGGACACAATTGAGAACCGGGATTTCCACTAATCCTTGACAGTTGGTCATATGGGTCATCATATATCTGGCACATTAGGTGACAGTTTGTATTGTTTGATGGTTGTTATGTTTGTTATGGTTGCTCACTAGTCAACTATCACCCTAGGGATGTCACACTATGTAGGTATTGTGGTAGGGATACCTAGATACCCTGACTTGACTTAGTATGGAGTAGGTATGGATGAAGATACCTAGATACCTGAAGTTTTCTTAGTATGGAGTAGGGACTATAGGTGGAGATACCTAGGCACCCTAACAAATACTAAGTATAGTGTACCCTTTTTACGATGTAATTGAGTAGCATATTACTTATGTTTATGTGCTGACTCTGTGGTTGCAGCGATAGGTCAGGTATGGTTTATATACCCTTTGTTCCGTATATTATTGAGTTTTAGTATTTTTAGATTTGATATTTCTTACACCAGACTGTTGTTTGACCTAAGGTTTTATGTTTTGCTTCCTATTATCTCGGGTACTCTTAAATGAGTAGATTGAGAGCAGGAGGATGATTATTGAGTTCTATAGGTGGACTGACAGGAGGTGATGGTTATCTATACTTACATGTGTATTTGTTATTATATTTCCATTGTGTGACACTGTGGAACCTTGACAGTGTTGATTTAATATTATAAGACAGTTTACTAGTTGTGTTTATTTTCCCGTTGTATAAACTCTATTATGGTGTTGTATGACTATGTGGATCTATATCCTAATGATTATTTCACATTGTGATTACTGTCTTTATTATTTTATATATGTGTTGATTATTATATTTACTCTGATGCGACGTGAGATTTGTGACAAGTAATTTGGTTATTTGATGCTTCATTTTTCTTCTTTTCCATTCTTTTCTCTTCTATTTCTTCATCTTATTTCTTGTTCTTTCCTTTAACTACCATTCTGCACCCTAGGTGTAGGGTGGTCGTTACATTTGGTATCAGAGCAAAGGTTACCCGATTGACCTTAGTTGATACCGCGATCCGGTAGAGATAGGGTATGAGTTATTGCCTTAGACTGGATCTAGAGAGTGTATGGATACGAGAGAGTTCGTATTTGTTATATATTTTGGTTTCCAAAACTATATAGTAGTATATATAGTATATGAGTTGGGTGCACACATGAGAACTATTGATGCAGTTTTCATTGTGAGAAACGAATCATCCTTATTATAAAATAGGAATGATCTGGCATGGAGAAAAACTGCTTTTGACTCTACCTTTAGAGTTAAGTATAGGGCAGGATTGGGGCCATTATCACGGATTGATAGTATATGTTTGTAGAGTTGGTGCGAATCATTTCCTGGATGCCCAATTTGTTCTAGAGGGTTTTGGTGCTCTAGTGCAATTGGCTAGAGTAGACTTTGTCGAGCTGTACATACACTATGAGAGTCTAGGAGGCAGGCCGTTCCTTGGAATGGAGTCGGCTATTGGGAAGCAAGTTTGGTTGGTTGCTTGCAGAAGGATCTTCGATGGTTTGAAGGTAGATAAAGCATGAGGTAGAAGTTAGCCTCTGGATGACTCCAAGGACGCACGATGAACTAGTGTAGTGTTTCTTTAGCTCTAATTTTCGAGGAAAGATTTCCTTGGGACTAGTTCATAGTTCACTTCGAAAAATATTTGTCTAGACTTTTATGAATTCGAGGATGGTTAGGGAGTTCTCCGATTTGGAGTACGACGATATGTCTGTGTTGGAGTATGTACTCGGATTCGATATGATATCGAGGTACAGTTTATTCCCATTGATACTCCACACAGAAAGGATTAAAGTTTAGCATTGTGTAGAGAGATCATCTTAGGATTTGATTGATTCGTCACTTTGAAAAGGGCTTCAAGAGGGTGATCGAGAAGTACCCAGTATTGAAGAGTTATCATGTACCAGTTGAGTTGGGATAGATCGGGAAGCATATTGATTGTCGTTGCGATTTCATCGATTGCTCCATCGATGAAAGAGAAGGGAAATGGCATCACCACTTGAGATATGCTTTCTTTATATAGTGGTTCCATATGTGTTTTTTTAATGTCGAGGTTTCATATTCCTTTATATCTAGATCTAATGGTTAGATATTGGGATAGACTCTCGAGATAATTACCGATCTTTGATCGTGGCAGACCTAGTTAGGTGCTTAGCTTGCCTATACATGGTTTGTCGAGACCTTTCCCTATCGAGTCATGGTTGTTTGTTTGTTAGACATTGATTGTTTAGGGTTTAGTTGGGTTGGTATTATAGTTTAAGAATGGACTGGCTGAAGGGGATACGAAATAGTGGTGGACTGTGAGAGGCCGTTGATGACGATCAAGGTTGTGGAGGAGCGAACGGTAGTGATTGGTTGCCAGCAGGGGAGCCTTCTATATTCGGTCGATATTCCATATGATAGGATGTCATTTGTGCTGTAGTTGAAAAGTGTCCGGATATACTTGAGGAGGTGAACAGATTACCACCATATAGGGATAGAGTTATGTATCGATCTGGTTGGAGGGATTGGACCAGTAGTTATGCCTTTTAAAGCATATAGTATCCAAAGAGCTTAGGAGATTAGAGGTGCGAACGGATGACCTATTTAGGTAATGGTTCATCCGTGGGTGTATATTTTAGGTAGGATCCACCTGTTGTATTCGTCAGTAGGACGGATGGCTCTTTGGACATGTTTGTTGGTTGTTGTGGGCTAAATGAGATGACGAACAAGTTGTACTCCCATTTGTTGATGACTTGTTCGATCAGCTCTATATCATAAGGATGTTCTCTTAGTTGGACCCTATGGTAAGGTTGCACCAACTGAGAGTAATTTGGATGAGTGTGCCGAT
The DNA here is from genome assembly GCA_030737815.1 of Allium fistulosum. Taxonomy (NCBI): domain Eukaryota; kingdom Viridiplantae; phylum Streptophyta; class Magnoliopsida; order Asparagales; family Amaryllidaceae; genus Allium; species Allium fistulosum. Next base: position 458,695,384 of record CM060901.1, read on the forward strand.
TATAGTTTTTTGTACGTTGCCTTGATTAGGTTGGTTATGCCATTCAGGCTAACCAATGTGTCGGCATATGTTGTGGATCTCATGGACTGTGATTAGAGTGGTCACTTGAGTAGGTTGAGCTTGTGTTCATTAATGATACTTTCGTCTACCCATGGATGGAAGAGGAGCACAAGACACGATTAATGATGAGATTTTGATGGCATCACTCTTAAGGATAAGAGTGAGACACTTGGGTCATGTTGTTTCAGAGAAGGACGTCGTTGTAGATCCTTTAGTTACAGTAGCCCGGAATCTGAATGGACCTAAGGTAGTAGTATTGTCGACCTATTGTTTAGGAGAGGATCAGGCTTTCATTTGAGATGTGAGGTGTAGACACACGTTGGTGAGTCTGGCTGAGAGGTCGATGAGTGCATTGATAGTACTCATTTCGAGCGGGAATGAGGAGACGATAGTATGCACTTGCCTGTGGTACTTAAATACATGTGGTAGTGATACCGAGAGGTAGCATCTGACTCTTGATTTGGAGTTGGAGGCAATAGAGTTCACTTTGGGGATTTGGAGGCACTGTTTGCTAGGAGAGGAGTTTAAGTTGTTCAGTGATCCCTTGTCATTGTAGTATCTCTTCTCTAAGAAGGATCTTTACCTTCGCTGGTAGCGATGGTTGGAGTTCTTAGCCTCCTATGGTTTGGCATTTCCTAGATGTTTGAAAGGGAAACGTAGTGGTTGGTGTTGCTAGTGGGAGATGTACCAGTTTGGGAGCGATATTCCTAGAGTGGGTATTGCCCGAGCTTATCACCGGCTTTGACTCCAGAACTCGATGAGCTTTGGCAGAGTGTGATGGTTAGTTTTACTGTCAGACCTACTTTAATTTAACCGATTGGAACTAGTCAGAGGCTTTAAACTAGACTAGTTGAGATCGTAGCTAAATTAGAAGAGTAAGTAGTGTCTATAGAGGTGATGTAGTGCAGACCCAACTGAGATTGTTGGTTTCGTAGGGATTAGAGATGTTTGTTCTCGAGTAGTGGGAACAACTGTTTTGGGACTGCATCAAAGGATTGCCGATGACTAAGGATAGAGACATAGCATTTGAGTCACAGCTGATTGGTTGACATATGATGCTACATTTGTATTTCTTAAGTCTAGTAGTATGGAATCCATTTTTGTTGAGTTGTATATAGGATGGTTGGTGTGATTCCATTGTATGCCAAGAGCATTGTAAGTAGCCAAGACCCATTGTTCGATAATGGGTTTTGGAAGAACTTACAAGAGGCGTTTGGATATTTGGCACTAAATGGAATAGTTGATATCGTGACTAAACCATGGACTTGGAGACCTTATAAGCTTATTCGTGCTGGTAGATGTGATACGAATCAGATTAGGAGGAGGTCGAAGGAGTAGTAGGGGTTCAATGGAATAAAAGCGAAGGCGATAGGGTATGGTAGACCGTAGAGAGCATGAGGACAGCTTGTCTAGTGCTCTTTAGATGATGGGATTTTGTTTGTACCGTTAGCTTTCATTTAGGATATCATATTGGGAGTTTGTACTAGATGGTTTAGTATTATGCATGCTAGGATAGGTATGGATGTTATTTTTGGATGTTAGACCTTATGTATGCATGTTTGATTTGATTGTTAGCATTTGAGTTGATAGCTTATGTCTATATGGTTGTTAGGCATGCAGAATATTTTGGTTGGGTATAGCATTCTTGTTTAATGATTTCTATATATGATCTAGTATAGTTACAAATATGAGCTATATACATATCTTTGTTGTAGTATAGTTTTTCGGACTTAGTCGTCCAAAGGAGGTTCTGGCCAATTTTACTGGAATCTGATAGATTTTTTAGGGCCGATGGATTAAGAGACATTCTCTTTGCTTTGTGATTTCAAGGATTAAGGAGGGCAGAAAGTAACGACCCGTATTTTTAACGATATGTTATTTAAATCATTTATTTAAATATTTAATCGTTAATTAAATAAAGGACCAAAAATGTGATTTTTCGTATACGGCCAGTCAGGACTTGAGACCACTTCCGTTAAGTTCAGATTGACGTTGCAAATTCAAATGAGTATAAGGATCGCTATATTTTAAGATCGGATGATCCGATGCGTGACACGGTTGCAAAATACGCGAAATTAGCCTTCCGGGGTGCAGTCTTAGATGGAGACACGGTTAGTGCCGCTGAATCCGAAAAAATGAGGTGATGTACTTAGACGAGTTTCGTGGTGATCGAATGAGCCGTGTGATCGTACGGACTCGAAACGCATGACCATTTATTTAAGAATTTAAATAAATGGAATATAATATTATTATTTAAATCCCAGATCCATCTCCCTCCAAAATTCATTTTTCTCACTTTCCCGTTCAGTCAGAAATCATGGCTGAACCCATATCTTGATCTTTATTAATCAAGTTCTCTTCATCTACTTCATGAAAAATCATGTCGTTGGATTCATTGAGTTCGTATCGAAGAGAGCTTCGATCCTATATGCTCGATCTGGAGTTTTATGATGTTTGATCGAGATCGACATTTATGGCCAAGATTAGGGTTCGATCTTGATGGATCTTAGGTTGATGAAATATGAATCAGAGGTTACAAATGGAATTCTTTCGTAGAATAGCACTTTTCCACCAAGACTTGATGATCGCGGTCAAGCCTAACAATTTCCAATGGTAGCTTGGATGAGCAGCAGGTAAGCATAGGTCGGGGAAACACGATTTGTTTGGGTCGAGTAGTCGAGCGAAGTTCGGGTGCAGATCATGGAGAGCGCAAAGAGGAATCGTTTGGCGAAGACGGATTGCATTTTCATGGATTATCGAATCAGAAATCGAAGAGAGAGAAGAGGATATTGTGCACGGCAATGTCTCTGTATATGAACGGGCTGATTAGGAAGAAGAAGGATTAGCGATTAATAAGGTAATTAGTTCATTTAATTAGATAATTAATTATCTTATTAATTATAATTCTTATTTTGGCCATATCTTTTGCATACGAGGTCCGTTTTGGATGATGTTTCTTTCGTTTGGATCGCATTGGCAAGATCTATCTTTTGGCACTAGTTTGGACATATTTGGCTGAGGTGAGTGATATTGTTTCTCAATTTAGTATGATTGATTTTTTATTTTTATAGTGATGCTCGAGAATGATTTTTGGTTTTGAAACATGATATTATTATATATATACAGAAGCTATATTTATATAAAAGAATATATAATTATTTTTAAATGATTTATAAAGAATATCACTTATTTTCCATCGTCGTGCCATAGTTAGGGAATTATTAGATTAGATCTATTATTGATGTTATTTCCCACATTAATCGATATGGGTGGATTGTTATGTTGTATATATGTTGTTTTGGATGGATGTATGGTTGTTTGGATGATGGATGTTTGGTTGTATGTTTGACTGTTTGGATTGTTTTTTATTTGGCTATTTTGGTGGAAAATGCCGATTAGCGGTGATTTGATTTTAGGTAGCATCTTGTACGTTAGAGTTTCGCACACATGGAAATCTAATGAACAAGATGAGTTGTAGAAGAGGGTTTGGGATACGTGCCGATGATATGTATTTCAGAGTGGATGATGCTGGACGTTTCCTTTTGGTCTATACATAACCATTCGGTTAAGTACAAGACCAAGGGGGATGGTATTGACCATAGTAGAGTGGTCAATTGGCAATTTGGTCGATATGTGGCTTTGACGTTGATGAGATACCGTGGTGCGTGACGTGATGGTTTGTTCGTGCGACCAATTTAGAGATATGATGTTATTACTCTATGATGAGTGATATTTGTAGTGAAGCAGTGATGTGGACCTAGTGATTTTGATGGTGAGGTAGGGATGTGGTGCTTCAACCTGGTGGTTTGATACCGCGGATAGTGACTCGATGATGTATGGAGTAGGCTCCGGGATGATGGTATCAGGACTGTATGGATCATGCTTGATCTAGGACTTTGGATGGCATGATAGTAGGGTTCTTCGATCGGGAGCTCAGGTAGAGAGCAGGATCGTGGATGGCAGCTCGAATTGGAGTGAGGCTGTAGATAGTGGACTGGGTTGAGTGTTAGGGCTCATGCCCAGAAACGGTAGTTAACCAATAGGGTTTGAATCTGTATCGAGTGAGTAGGGCTCGATGGATGTGTTTGTGCTTAGGGACCGTTGATGGCTCAGAGTGTTTTCTATTGTATTTAGAGTAGGGGTACTATATGCCGGTGATACCCACGGGCTGGTAGCGATGGTCGTGTACCCTGGACCGCCCTGAGGGGGTCTAGGTCAGGTGGTATAGAGGTATCACAAGAGACAACCATGTGGGGTTTCGGACCTGAAAGTACGGTGGAACAGAATCAAGAACCGGGATTTCCACTAGTCCTTGACCGCTGGTCATACGGATCATCATATATTTGGCACATTGGGTGATAGGTATATGTTTGTTATGGTTGCTCACTAGTCACTGTCACCCTAGGGATGTCACACTAGGTAGGTATTGTGATAGGGATACCTGATACCCTGACTTGACTTAGGGTGGAGTAGGTATGGATAGAGATACCTAGATACCTGAAGTTTACTTAGTACGGAGTAGGGACTATAGGTGGAGATACCTAGGCACCCTAATAGATACTGAGTATAGTATTCACTTTTTACGATGTTATAGAGTAGCATATTACTTATGTTTATGTGCTGACTCTGTGGTTGCAGGGACAAGTCAGGTATGGTTTATATACCCTATGTTCTGTATATTATTGAATTTTATAGTATTTTGAGATTTGATATTGCTCACACTAGACCGTTGTCTGACCCAAGGTTGCTTTGCTCCCTATTATCTCGGGTACTCTTAAGTGGGTAGATTGAGAGCAGGTAGATGATTATAGAGTTCTATAAGTGGACCGACAGGAGGTGACGGTTATCTATACTTACATGTGCGTTTGTTATTATATTTCCGCAGTGTGACACTGTAGAGCCTTGACAGTGTTGATTTACTATTATGAGACAGTTTACCAGTTGAGTTTATTTTCCCATTGTATAAACTCTATTATAGTGTTGAATAACTATGTGGATTTGTATCCAGATGATTATTTCACATTGTTATTATTGTCTCTATTGTTTTATACATATGTTAATTATTATATTTACTCTGATGCGACGTGAGATTTGTGACAGGTAATTTGGTTATTTGATGCTTCCTTTTTCTTCTTTTCCATTCTTTTCTTTTATATTTCTTCATCTTATTTCATTTTCTTTCCTTTAACTACCGTTCTGCACCCTAGGTGTAGGGCGGTCGTTACAAAAGCCAAAGTAAACAAGGTAAAAATTTACCCTTTCCTTGTTAGGATGTTTTATGCCAACCTTCAATGAAATTTCTATAAACCGCCTAATAACAATGATGATGGAATTCTATAGAGTAGATTTTTAGAAGTTGATATTGTTTTGAATGTTCATGGTTTGGGCGTTATATTAGATTGTGACAGTATCGGTCTTGAACTAGATGATATAGTTCACAACAAGTTTACTTATGATTCCGTTAGTTATCTTTTTCGGACCGAGAAGAAGGAAAACATTTTTTCCACTTTACGACTCCAGGCTCGGATTATTAATAAAATGTTCCTTCACACCATTTTTCCACGAACCAAGAGCTATGAGAAAATGTATGATAATAATTATAAAATTTTATATGCTCCCTAGTTTAATTAAAAGTTAAATTGGGCTCGAATTATTCACGATGAAATCAAGAGCTTTCATGCCCCTACCTGTCACACTATATTTTTTTGTTCCTATTTAAGAAAGATTTTTGTTCATTATAGGATTAATTTTGAAAACTTGCAAGATCTCATTATCCCAAAAATAATGGATCAAAAATTAATCTCGCTTATGAAGCTTCTTTCTAAGATGGAGACTTTTCCTTCTTACAATGATTATGTATCTCGTCTAGGTCGTGACACCATTGTTCAATCATCATCTCAACAAGTTGAACAAGAGAATATTCAACATGAAATCCAGAAGAGGTCAATTGGAATTCAAACGATGATTAAGGAATTTCGTTATTCAAGCCTTCAAAAAATGTTTCTTCTTCTGATGCAATACTTAAAAATCAAGAGATTAACCTTAATCAGAAAAAGAAATTGATTAAACTTTAAAGGACATTTAAGAAACAACTCTTGGGTTTCTAGAGAAAATTTGGAACAAACTTGCCTCGTGCTCTCATCCATCTTCACCGTAGGAATCGGATCCGAAATATTAGATTATCTTTGGTTGGTAAGCTTGTTTACTTGTTGGTATTTTTGTTTGGTAAAAAGTTGGCGTCTTGTTCTTTATATTTGGTATCTTAGATTATCTTTTTCTCTAGTCGTCTATGATATTCTACTGTTATGTATCTTATTATGATGGTAGTTATGTAGTCTTGTGAACATCATCTTTGGTGTCCTTTTGTGTTGAACCTAATATACGGTCAAAGTCATTTAATTAACTACTATGTTATAGTGTTTTGTTATTATATTAAACATGTTATGTTATTGTGTTTTGTTTTCTACGTTCATGTACATATCACTTTGTTCTACTGTGATTATCGTTTTCTTCTCTTACAACTATCGTATTCAAACTATGTTGTATTATCTTCTTTTTGTTGATGACAAAGGGGGAGATATTCATGATAAGAGGAGCATACACTTAGGGGCAGATAACTTGTTATTTATTTTAATACATAGTATTGTCATCGTCAAAAATAGGGAGTTTGTTAAAGCTTCGTTTTTAGTGTTTTAATGATGACAACTATATCGTTATATATATCTAGTACATATCTACTATGTAGGAACGATGACAAAACCAAGATAGATCATCTATACTCAAGCACTTCAATAAATCAAAATATCATCAAACTATGAGTATGTATGTGGTCTTAGAATTACTTGTAAATATCCCTTGGTAGTTCACATGCATGCACATACACACCTGCATACAGAAATTTTAAATTATCAATGAGTTTGAAAAGGATTTGAAAAAAATGCATAAACACATAATTCTTTACAGTTCAGTCGACCGAACACTTTTCTCAGTCGACTGAGTGTAGTCAACTAAGAAAAGTATTCGGTCAAATAAACCATACAATTTTATTATAGCTAGTTTGTTTTCAAATTTCGCACGTACTTTCAAGTTCTTATTCAATAGACTAGCTCTTATACTCAGCTGATAGATCACTGCATAACGGCTATTTTCTGAAAAGACATTTCAAAGAGTTGTAATCTTTTGTACTTATCTCTTTGAACAGAAATGACTATATATGAATGATTGCAACTATTTATCACAACTCTTTGATTTCTATAAATATACATCAAGATCATAAATTATTTTTAACTTTTTAACTCTCTGTCTTACTGCTTTCTGATTTGATACTCTCACAAGTGCTCATTACTATTCTATTACATTCTACATTGAAGAATCATTTAAATCACATCCATAATCACCAATTACACATTTCCAATCACTAAGGAGATTATAGGAAGAATTGTACTAGCGGTCAATACCCGTGTTATTTAGAACACAAGCTTATCAAAGAAACACTTTTGTATAAGCCTATTCTTCCGGGCAAAGCGAGGGTTATTGGTTAGTGAAATACCGAAGGGGAGCTTTGGGACTGGACATAGGGCGGGAAGTCTGAACCAGTATAAAAACTCTGGTGTGCTTGCTTTTATTCTTTACTTTTACTCGGTCATATTGCTTTATTTAGTTCATATATTATTATTCACTCACATATTAATACACAACCTATATTATATACGAACCACTGCACTTCCAAATTATGTACCTAGCCAATTACTTAAATTAATAGAATGAAGCATTCATTAGTAAGAGTTCATATGCGAGATTAGTAATGTTGCACAACAGAAGTTTGCCCACTAGAAGGGTCTACCGGCAGTTGGGTATATATTGCAATGATGTGAGACATCTCCAGTATAGGCCCCGTGGAAATATATGTTTACGTATTGGTGAAAGGAATGTACTAAAGTAGGGTTTGCCTCATTTTGAAGTGTTAAAGGGCCAAGTAGGGTCTACTTCAATCCTTAACAAAGTGGGCACATCCTTTATTGCATTAGGCAATCTAAATGGGATGTTGGTCGTTGGCCTGATGCTATGTCAGCAAGGTTGGTACCATATATGTGAGGAGTAGAGCTGTACACATAGGTCGAGAGCATCATCGATCCTGAGCATTCAGTAGAAAGACTCGGGTTAGGCCTAGACGGACTACACCTCCTACTAGCATAGGTAACGTATGGGACATCTCTCGCCTCAAAGATGTTAGTTAATTTGCAGTTATGAGGCAATGCTAGATAACCCCTAGATGAGTCTTGAAGACGAGGTAGAATACGACTAAATAGTTGTAATGTCGTTATTAGGCACTAGTAGGAAGATCCTCGGTGTACGTGGGAAATTTGGCTTAGACACAAATGGTGGATACCTGGCAAGGTGCAAAGTTAAGGATACTAGTGGGAAATGTATCCTGGCGCATTAAGGTGTAGGTTGTTACACTTGGTATCAGTTTAGATTAATCGATCATATGAATTAAAATACGCTGAGTGGACATAATTATGTTTATATATATATATATAATATGGCAAACTCTAGAGATTTGGACTATAAAAGTAGTTACAACCATAATCTGAAAAGATGGATAGGTCAACTATGTGTTGGAATAATAGATAGAGTTGAGAATGTATGTCTATCCCGATCACCCCAAGAGAGATGGGTCATAATGAAAGGCGTTGACTTAAGAAGAGCATGAATGTGACATATAGAATGGTCCTTGAATCTGGATGGTACTGGACTATCTTGTTGGACCTAGGCTGCCCTATGATAACAGATTCTCATAGGATTGGTGATTGACGATGTATGTTAGATCTAGATAGATGGAAAGTAAAGAATTTCTATGTTGCAGATACTCAAAAGTAGAAATTTAGCTAGTTTCCAAAGGAAGGAGTGTAGAAATCACTCTAAGACAACAATTAGATTTTTAATATTCTGAAAGTAGATAAGTCAGTGGTAAGTGAAAGAGAAGAAAAATTCAAAAGAGTGGACAAATAAAACCACTCTAAGTCCGACAAATATAAAAGATATAATAAAAGGTTTGAAAAAATATATAATATATTTGAAATAATTTTTCAAGGGATCTACTTATTAGTAGAAAGCTCTATTTTGAAAGGTAAGAAGATATGAATTTTTCTGAAAAATAAATATATTTTATTAAATAAAATAATTTCTAGTAGAAAGCACAATTTCAGTTAAAAAGGGTTTTAAAGAAGAAGGATTTCTTTTGCAAAATAATAGAGCTTATGTATAGCTCGTCAGTTATTCTTGTTATGAAAAATTTAAGTTTTAAAAATTCTTTTAAAGGTGGACAATAGGAAGTGGTACTAATTTTGAATAGGGTAAAAGGAATGGGAAAAGAGGCAAGAACCCAAAAACAAAGTGGTAAGAAAGTGCACCGCTATAAGTAGATATGAATTTTTCAGAACAGTCGGAATGAATATGAAAAAGGCAAAGGTGGAATGAAGCAACATTAGTTATAAATAATTATTAATAGTTGGTTTGGAAGCGTAAACTTTTGGTCCGACCACAAACTTCCAAAATTGCCCTTTATATCTTTATATATTTAATGTCACACTTTTTTGGTGTCAACATGAAATACCAAAAGTGCCTCTCTACAAATATTATTAAAATTTAGCATCGCTTAAAATTAGGATCTGACAATTAAGCTTCTTTTACAAGTTCAAAATTTCCTCTATAAATATTTACTAAGTCTTAATATCGGATCTAGCAAATAAACTACTTTACAAATTTGTTTTTTATTAATTAATATAATTTAAATTCACAAGGAATTAGTATTGCAACTTAAAAATAAAATTTCAAATTACCTACGTATGATTAACATAAAAATATGACTAAATACATATGGAAATCATTTTCTTTTGAACATATTAAATAAATACAATTTATAGAAAAACAATTCGGCCTTCTTCATCATGCGCGAAGCGCGTGCCGTAACACTCGTAAATAATATATATTATTCAACCTGGCCCGAAAAGTGTCTAGGTTTAACCTGGCCCAAAAAGGCCAGGAGCGGTCAACCCCTGGGTTTAATTGTTAGTAGTTGACCGCCCTAGCATAACCGGTTGACCATTAGTGGGTTACAGACATGACTCGAACCTCGAACGTGACATAATGTTGCGTCCAGGTCAAGCTGCCCCCTCATTTGTCTTGATCTCTCGTCCTCCTAACTTTCGACTCTCTCTGCCTCCTCTTCAAAATTGACCGCACCCACCTCCATCACTCTTGAAGGTGAAGGCGATGACTCTAGGAGCCCCCCAAGCAACCCGAAGACGAGTGGCGCCACACCAAATCTGCCCCCAGATCTAGATCTAAACCCCCACCGAACTAATTTATGGCACCTCCATGAAGCAGCATCTCCTCTCGCCACCCAAATATAGCCCTTTAGGAGATTGCATGGCTCCAAAACGATGACGGAAAGGTGAAAAGCTATGAAGCGGTGACGAACTTGGTATTTCTACAAGGACGGCCGATGAAGTTTGGGGACTTCACCGCTTATGGTTTGGAGGACTTGTTCATGACTATAGGATTGTTGCCGATCCTTAGCCACAAAATGTTTGAGTAGGAATGCTACCCACGGTGCATGCATCTATTTAAAAATAATCTGGAGTATTCATTTGACGAGGACGGCAACAGCTTTACATCCGAAGTGAAGGGGGTGGAGATTCAAATGAATGACGAGAAGTTTGGAGGTATTCTGCATATTCCAACAGTAAGGGAGGATTAGGAGGATATCAAGACCTCCAATTCAACGATTCTACAGTAGATCTTCCACCGAGAAGTAGGTATCTAGCACTCAGACAACATGTGGGACCAAGCCCGTTTGGTCGCTTACATCATTCAGCATAACATCGTCCCTATGATAGGGATTTTTGACCAGATTTACCTCCTAGTTCAAAAGGCCACTGATACCATTATAGATGGTATTGAGCTGAATTGGGCCAATGTCATTATGTGCCAAGATATATGCCCCGGAGTTGGGATGGGGAGGAGCTACATTCTATACTATCATCTTTTCACTCCTACCTTCAAGCAGTATGGAGTTAGTCTCCGAGGAGAGGAGGTGTAGATGAAGGCGCTTGCTCTATGGGATAGGTCCTCCATTAGGAGGATGAGCATTGAAGAAGCGCATGCAGGAGTTGGAGCACAAGAGGGAGATGAGCAGGCATGGCCACAGTGAGCTGCATAGTTAGATCAAGAGGCCACAGAGCCAAAGCCATAAGGCCCGGAGCATATGGCGATCCGAGATTCCCAAATCTAGATCCAGACCGAGCTCCAAGAGATACTGGCCGAGCAGCAGCGTCAAGGTTGTGAGCTTAGATGCTTAGCAGTCAATCTTCAATCATTCAGGGGTCGGGACAGTGGTTCAGGCTCTCGCGGAGGAGTAGGGCCGTCCCATAACCCGTAGGTGGTAGTAGGATTAGTAGTAGCAGTTATTATTTTCCTTCCAGCATTTTTTTCTTTTTAGGTTTTGGATTGTAAGCATTAGTTGTCTTGGTTTGTATAAAATATGTACAATGTTATGGGTTGTTCGTCTTTATATTTTTTTGGATTAACTGCTATATTTATTGGAAAATAGTGTAAATAAGGAAATCTCATAAAATGGAACTAAACTAATGTGAAAAAAAGACTAGGTTCATAAAAAAATTAGGAAATTTATTAAATTATCTAGTAAAAGAAAAATAAAATTCAAGTACCAAAATGTATTAAAATTTTGTGAGAAAATTTTTAGCATATGAAAGACGGGGAAATATGTTGCGAAATCACGGGTCACTATCCCTACGCCTGAAGACCTAAAATTTATAAATGAACATGTGTGTTAATGTTGTTCTAAAATAAAAGAAAATGTTTTTTAAATTTGAAAATTTACTTTGGAATAGGATAAAGTCAATCATAGATGTTAACCTATTGACTAAATCTTGATTTCATGGGATGTGGCTTATTTGAAATGCCACATGCTTATCGTAGGAAGAGTCTGCGGGTTATCAAATATGAATATTATTGTGCTATAGAAGTGATGGTATGATAGTTAATGACAAGGGAAAAGTTGTTTTAGCTCTAGAATTTCTTTTTCCATACCTTGTTGATAAGGAACAAAAACTTTTATTGAAATAACTCTGTTTAAATTTTAAAAAAAATTCCTTATACGGACCGTACTTGGAAAAGTTGAAAAAGAAAATAAGGCAAAAGAGAAGGTTCAAAGGCACAATGAATTGGGTACACAAGAGGAAGATGGAAATATGGAACTCTTCACCTAAACCCCTTTTCAAATATAAGAATATGTGTTTAGAAACTGAATTTTCAAAGGTTTGAATGTTAGGAACGGTAAGCTAAGTATTGGATGGTAGGGATGAGATGCAAACTTGGTTGAACCATATCCCTATTCATAGGAGTGTGGGAAATTTTTGTGCGAAAATTTATTTTTGATTATTGAAAATTTGCATACATATAGAACTGCCATTATATATAGGTTGTTTGTACCATATTTTCAAAATTGTTTTAAAGAATACATTCACATAGGAGGCACTAATTTAGTATTATTCGGCATACATATCGTATATGTTGTGATACACCATGCACTTATACATGATTGGCTGCAAAATTGGTTGCACACTAGTTGGTTGGATAGTTTAGGATGGTTGCTTGTAACTTTACATGACTCAGTCCTTCGGAAATTTAGGTGTTGAAATTCTTTTAAAAGGGAGAATGTAACACCCCATAAATTGAGCGAAAGTTAATTAAAAGAAATTAATTAATAGTTATTAAAGATGAAAATGGAATTTTCACAAATGTCGGAATTTGGCTACGAAACTTGCACCATTACGTCTATGGTGACTTTCCAATTAATTTTCATAAACAAAGTTTTACGACCGGAGTTCGAAAAAAAAAGTTATTAATATTTGAAGGTTTCGAATTGGAGAAAATTATATATGTAATTAAGGAAATAAATATAATTAGTTAACGTTAATTAATGGTAACGAGTACTTAATGCTTAAGAAAGATTAACGGTAAATCAGATCGACCAAATCGTTTCCATTAGGCAGCAAAACACACAAAAATCAACAACTATCATATATAGGCAACCGGTCGAGCCCTTATTGGGACCAATTGACCACTAGCGATCAACCGGTCGAAACATAGAGGTCGACCGGTGGTTGCTGGCAGCTGCGTATTAAACCTAGGTTGAATGATCAAGATTTAATATAATCTAATCTAACAGCTGACAATTAATCGAACGCTTATAAATACAGGCTTAGCCCCTCACTTTTCTTCTCATAGTGGAAAACAATAATAAAGAAGAAGAATATGATCGAATCAAGTCGCTAAAGCCAAGATAAATCGTAAATCTAAATCTATATTAAATTCAAATCTCTTCTCGATCTAAAATTCTAATAATATGTATATGCTTTTGATACATATTTTGGTAGAAAGAAAGGGAGTCAATGAATAGCGAATTTAGATCTGGAGATTTGGAAGCTTAGAGGTGAGTGGGAAATTGTATTTTTTTTATATAATATTTGATTTATATCGTTTTAAATCTGTTCCTTGTATGCCTAAATGTAAATTTGGAGTTGTAAGCTTAAATATACATATGCAATGAATTTGAGAACCATGCCTGCATATTCTGTGAATTGTTGACTTTGATTAAATTTTAAATATACTTAAATGTTGAAAGTAGTCCCTAAACTTATGGGATAATTATTATATAATAATCCCAGGTTTGTTAGCTTAATATTATACATTAGTAAACATGAATTCGAAGTGGTTATAAATTAGATTTGAATTTGAGTAGTATTTTAATTCATTGGAATGAAGTGTTTTTCATTGTAAATTTCTATAAATTATCCATTTTTATAATTATGTATAAAAGTGTATTGTTTGAAATACTAAGGAATATGACTAAAAGAAAGAGATGTACAAAATAGCGATGTTTACTGCATTTTGTACCGTCTACTTCAATAATAACAGAAAAGATAATTGCTTGTAATTCCAAACATAACATAAGTCCTCTTTTAGATAAATTATGAAAAATTTTAGTGTTAATGTTTCCTTTTGGGAAGATGTAATTTCAACACATTAAAATGCAGAAATCTCTAAGAATAAACTAAAGTATTGTAAGTAAAGATAATAATAATAATTTAATTATCAATCTAACATATGCGATTTAAGATGAGTTAGGAAATAAGCAATAAGCGATGAAATATAAATAAAGCAATGGGGAATTAAGAAGTTATAGCAATCAAATAACGATAGTTAGTAGTTGAAAAGGAACAATAAGCTATATCTAATATTGTTAAGTGGAAGTTAAGCAGTAAAATATATTTAATCTATTAAATTAGAAATAATCGATAAATGACACTAAATGGCATTAATGAAACAAGAAGTAAGTTATGTAAAAATAACTGAATACCAACAGCTTAATATAAGAGGTGTAGCAGTTCAATAAAATTTATATAGCCTCAAGTATATGTTTATGATGGGTGTGAATTATTGGACCTAGCCAATTTCTTAAATTAATTAAGAATAAAGAAGTCATTAGTACGGGTTGGAATGCAAGGTCAGTGGTATTGCACAACAAAAGTCTGCCCACTGGAAGGGGCTACCAGCGGTTGTGTGTATATTGTACCGATGTAAGTCATCTCCAACTATGGGACCCATAGAAATGTACGTTCGCTTATAGGTGAAGGAAACATACCAAAGTAGGGTTCGCCTTGGTTTGATGTGTTAAATGCCTAAGTAGGGTCTACTTCAATCCTTATAGGGGTATATATTAAGTAACTAAGTGGGCATTTCCTTGATTGCATTAAGCAATCTAATTGGGATGGTGAGCATAGGCTTAGTGCTATGTTAACAAGATTGGTACCATATATGTGAGGAGTAGGGCTGTACACATAGGTCGAGAGCATCATCGGTCCTGGAGAGGTCACTAGAAAGACTTAGGGTATGCCTAGATGGACTACATCTTCTACTAGTGTAGGTTGCATATAGGATATGCACCGTCTCAAAGTTGTTTGTTGGTTTGTTTGTAGTTAAGAGTCAAGGCTAGACAACTCCTAGATGAGTCTTTAAGATGAGGTAGAATACGGTAAATAGTTGTAATGCCGCTATTAGGCACTAATGAAAAGTCCTTTGTGTACACTGACAATTCGTCCTAAACACGGATGGTGAATACTTAGCGCGATACAGAGTTACTGATATTAGCGGGGAACGTATCTTGGTCCATGGGAGGAATGTGGTACTTATACACACACACACACATATATGCGCATATGTAGTTATTGTATACCACAAGTAGGTGGGGCATATCGTAAACATACATGAAGTTAAGACGATCAAGTTTAAATAGTAGACATAACACGTAATGGAAGACAATCGGCATAAACTAGTGTTATGGATAAAGTATGTAATTTACCAGTCACCAAATTGTTGTTCTAACCCTCTCCTCATTACAACGCTCATGATAAACTTAAAAGGACGGGTATTGGTATAAGGTAGGAAGGATGGAAGGACATATTTCTTTATGCAAGCTCAACACTGACAAGGGCACTAGATATCAGAGGTATTAGGCTTGGTTAGTAATTATATATTTTATTATTCCTTACTATTCCCATGTCAGTTTATATCGATAGTGCTTTGATATACTTTTGTTATTTGCATAATACCAACAACAATGATCTGTACCCTAGTGGACTTGGATTTTCGATTTAGCAAAAATTCGGGACCATTAAGGTGTGGGCTGTTACAATTTACATACTAGAGATTTTCCTTACTCGTGCTATTCGAACTGGTCTCCTTGATTTGACAATGGTGATGTAACACCCCGAAAAATTAATGATAATTAATCATTAATTAATAGGTCTCAAAAAATGGAATTTAAGCAAACATTGGAATTTAATCATGAAACTTGCACCATTGCATTTGTGATGATTTTCTAAGAAATTTTCATATTTGGAGTTTCATGATTGGAGCTCAAATGAAAACGTTATTAGCGTTTGATGTTTCGGGAGCGAAAATAATTAAATACGAAAAGGAAATAAATTATAATAAATGTAGGACCCCACCGATCGACACCCTCTTTAGGTCGGTCAATCGGTTATAGGGGAGCAGTCGACCGGTCGTATAGTGGCGGGTAGGGTTTAAACCTTGGTTATTGGTACGGATTTAATTATTTTAATCTAGTGGTTATGATCGATTCATGCGCATATAAATAATGGCCTAACCCCTCACTTCTCTTCTCATATTTTCCGATTCAAGCAGCGGATCCCTACTATTTTCCCTTCTTCACTATTTCAAAAAATTATAAAATATTATACACACACACAAACCGGAGAAGGGTGAAAAATAAAAGAGAAGAAGAGAAGAAGCGAATCGATACTACAGAAAAAGGAAAATTTCAACCTGTATTCCCCTTAACCTCCAATCTCTTCTCGGATGAGTAATTCTAATAATATGTATATACCTTGTTATACATATTCTTTTGGATTAGAATGAAAAAAGGAGTCAAGTAAAGGATTGGATTCAGATTTAGGAGATTTGGAAAGCTTAAAAGGTGAGTAGGAAATTATATAATTTATTTATAACATTGAAATTTATCTCATTGAATTCTTATTTAATTATTATGCCTAAATAAGATCTGATGAATAATAGGCTTAAAACAGACGTATATGATTATCACCTACATATTCAATAAAATAGGTAATTAGAATAGGAATAGTATGTACAACCTTATCTAGAAATTTTAAATATGTCCCAAATAATTATTTGTATAATGAGGTAAAGTTGTAAATTATTCCAGATCTATAATTGGGTTGTAAATTAGGTTGCCCTAGTTGAATTGGAAAGTGAATTTCTATGTTTTGATTTATTTTGAGAGGGTTCCGTGTAATTTCCATAAATTATCAAATTCTAAAATATGTATAAAAACATGTTATTTGAATTAACAAAGGATATACCAAAAAGGAAAAGAAATGTATAAGATATGGATATTCTTTTTTATATTTTACACTGTCAATTTCAATAGAAGAAAAAAATTCCTTTTAATTTCAAACGAAGCAAAGATCTCACTTTTGGTTAATTTATGAAAAATTATAATGGTAATCCTCTTTAGAAGGATAGCTTTGATAAATTAAAATGTGGAAATGAATGTTCTATTTTAGTAATTAATAATTAGAAATAAAAATATATATGTATATACACGTATAACCATGCTTAAACATTCAAAAATATATAAGTGGCTTAATTTATGATTATATACGTATTAGCATAATAATCAACGGAGTAGGATTTATGGACATTAATTACAAATTTAATGGGTAATAAATTTGTGATTAATAAAGAGTTAAAAAGAAATTAAATGGTGACTGATTAGCGAATTTATATAGCTTTTATGGAGGAATTGAATATGCATAATATATAGATTTCAAAATTGGCAAATAAATTAAAGATATTAAATGAGGATTGATAAATTTTGAAATTAATGACCAATTATTACGGGTAATAGACATTTATTAGACATTACAAGGAAACCAAAGCCTAAGTATATAAATTAGGAATAATAAAGTAGCGAATAAATAATTACCAATAATATTAATTATACATAGAAAGCAATATGATTTTCATAGTAGGAAATTATATGGCTTAAATTATACATTTAGGACAAACGTGAATTAGTGGCCTAGCTGAACACTTAGGCTTTGGGTGATAGGTCTGGTTTGGTCAGTCGGGATGTGAGGTCGGTAGAGCTGCACAAGAGAAGTCTGCCCTTCACTTAGAGGCTACTAGCAGTTGTGTACACTTACTACTGATGTGGGACACCTCAGTACATAACACCCGTAAAGAAGGGATATGCATTGAGATGGGAATGGGAAAATATACCGAGGGTTCGCCTCGGATTTGAAGTGTTAAATGGCCTAGTACCTTTTGGGAAATGAGGTCTGCTTTATATCTAATAGAAGGTAGTAAGTAACCGAAAGGGGCATTCCCCTTGATTTACTTAGGTTATTCTAAATGGGATGTCAGCCGTGGAGGGTCGGCGGGCTATGCCAGTTGTTGGTACCGGTATATAGTAGTAGGTCTGGCATATAGGTTTGACGCCTAACAATTCTGAGTGAGCGGTATTGGTTATGCCCCGACAGATTTCGCTTTCTACTAGTGTAGAATCCGTTTGGGAGGTGCACGGACCTCAAGGTAGATGGTTAGGTGAAAAATTAATTTAGTAAAGTGGGCTAGTTAACACTCGTCTTTGAGTTGCGTTAAGAGTACGGCAACTAAATTATATATTATATTACAAAATCGCATATAGGGGTCATCTTGTCTCTATAGCTAGAACCGATGGGCTAGCATTGAAATTGTGAAGGGCCCGCTTCGGGGACTTGAGGTAGTAAATAGCTGATAGGTCTGCCTCCTCCCTATTTAATAAGTATTAAGTGGTCGGGGTTTTGGATAGTGTATGTTGAGATGTATATATGCACATAGGCATATGTATGTATAGTATACCTTGGAGAAGGTTAGGATAGATATATCGTACATGCATATAAAAATTAAACAGACCAGCCTAAAAATACAGATATAACATTTAAATGGAAATCAATCGGAATAAATTAATGGTATGGGTAAAGTATGTAATTTTCCAATCACCAAAACATTGTTTTGATCCCCTTCCTCGTAACAATCCACATGTTAGGTTTAGAAGGACTGGATAATGGAGCAGGACGGGAACTACAGATGGTGAAGTCTTCCTATTAATGCTCGATGCGGACAAGGCAATTAAATATCAAAGGAATGATATTTCAAGGTAGTAGCCTTAGTCAATATGTATGTTATATTGTATTTTTCAATTCCGCTATGAGTTTACATTGATCGCACTCTGATATACTGATATTTATTACAGGTTATCAAACCTAACGATCTGTACCCTAATGGACTTGAGTTTCAATTTAGTCAAAATTTAGGCATTAAGATGTAGGTTGTTACATTTGGTACTAGAGCAAGGTTAGTCGATCATAGGAATTAGCATATGTTGTATTTTTTACTTATATATATCTATATATATTATACACCTGACTTTATAAATTATGACTATAGAAGTAGTTGCGACCATATTTTGAAAGGATGGATAAGGCAACTGTTGGAAATGTGGATTACAGATCTTAAGGCTGGATTAACACTAGGGTGGTGAATAGTGTTTAATGGATGTTATGGAATTTTGAAATCTTTTCAAATTAAGTCCAAACAGATGCAATTCACAAACACAGAAACAATCACAGAATCAGACATAGATGCAAATTGTAAATAAAAGCAGTAAAGAAAAGAACACACCAGAATTTTAGACTGGTTCAGAGTTACCCTACATCTAGTCCCACACAATTTCTTGTGTAGATTTCTTTTCAAATATAATGTTGATATTACAACCTCGATTTCAAGGCCACGAGATACACCCTCCTGTCTCTGAGTCTAGGGAAAGCTCTCTTGATTCAACCAAGCTACAAGATCTCCTAATTGATTTATGGGCTACAATCACACCCAATTGATTTACTGGCCACAATCACACCGTTTCCAATCACACTTTGATAGAGAGAGACTCGATACACTTCTATCTTTCGATCTTTGATTACAAATGATCCTATAACTCTGAATAGCGCTGGGATCTTTGAGAGAGAGTGGCAGAGAATCAAACTAGAGATAATCGAGTTTGATTCACTTAGAATTTCAGTAGGGTTTTGTTAAAATATAAGAGAATATTTGAGTGGAGAAGAAGGAGTGAAGAAATGAAGAAAAACTAACTTAAAATTCGTTGAAAACAACCGGTATATATAGGAGAACAACAGTCATGTCCATTCGCGAATGGTTATGACGAATAGACGCTTCTTTTGAAAATTTGAAATTCGAATTCTACGGTCACCATGTCGACATGGGGGATGAGGGATGTCGATATGCTTATGTGTATTTTGAAAATTAATTTTTCTTTAAAATGATTTCTATTTTAAAACTTGTCAAAACAATTTCTAATCTTTGTAAATCATTTTGAATATAGTTTAAACTTATAAAAGAGATTTAAAAAGTAATCTTAAAAATATATAATCTATAATATAAAAGTAATAAAAGCTCAATATAAATATTTTGAGATTAAAGCTAAAACCATTAAAACCAGGAGATAGTTTAAAAACAAGAAATGATTTTGAAATTAAAAAATAGTTAAGGCTAAAATATTTAAACCTACAGAGATAACTTTTAAAATGATTGTTTTGAAAAAAATCTTAAAAATAAATCATTTTGAAAATTTCATGGATTCCATTCCACTAGAGAAGGTCGTGGGTTCCATCCCACTAAAGAGGTCATGGGTTCCATCCCACTATTAAAACGAAAAGGTGGATTCCATTCCACAATTAAAATCTGAATAAAGATTTTAGTCCTATTATGAAGTTTTAACATAAATCTAGACTCTATTACTTATCCTGATATCTTGAACTCTTGAACTCTTAATACTCATGAGTCTTCAGTCTTGATTTCTTCAATCTTGAATTCGTCAGTCTTGAATCTTTCTACTATACAGTCTTCATTCTCAGTTTCTGCATATATATATCCTGTATATACATATATATCTAGGCAAGTATATTAGTATTTATATTTTATAACAAGTCCTAAGGTTGTTGTCATCAAAACCATCATCTCGGGAACTAAAAATCTCCTCCTTTTGATGATGACAACCTATGTTTATAAAATCTACTCCAACAAATTTCTATTCTACTCCGACTCCCGCTTATTCCAACAACTCCCCCTTAATCTAAGCCTATCTAACCTATTTTATAATTCTCCCCCTTTGTCGTCAACAAAAACTAATCCTAAACTATATATATCCCCCTTAAACTAATACTATGGAACTAAATGCTAATAACGAAGTATAATAAGCGAAACATAAATCTAATTTTATTATATATGTTGTTATATTACACAAACATATAAACGAATATGTACAAATACACGATATATAAAAAACATTAATATAATAACAATCTAACGAGAGTCCTTGACAATTGGTGACTTGTGAATCGAACAATTAGGGTAATGGAGACAAAAGTTTCCACGTTGTTCGACCAAATTACCATCTTTGTCAAAACAGACTTCTCCAATGCAAATAAATTTATCGTCTTCATCCATTTGCGCTTCTTCCTCTTCCTCTTCTTCTTCTTATTTGTCGTCCTCTAATAGATTATGAATACGTATGTTAAAGGATTCATCTTCAATCACAATAGGGTCTGCATGATTATCCATTAGAAATTTTTGCAAATTTCTAAGAATCTTGCCTTGTTTCTCTTGTTCCTTTGCCATCCTTATTTGAGTGACTTGTAATTCAGTCGGCATTTGTAGATAATCCTTCATGATTTCCTCGATCTTCATTACTCGAACCAATGTTGTTCGTTGAAATGGACCAGAATTAGGAGAAGGTAAGGAATTTTGGTTTGATTTAGAAGAGGAGACCATTATTTTATATTTTCAGAAGTTTATTACAGAGAAGATGAAGTAAGAAGATAGAAAATTTTAAAATGTTGTGATTATATAACCACCAAACTGATTTTAAAGGGAAAACCAAAATTTCAAATTTTACCGTTGTATGTCGACATGGGGGGTAGGGGCATGTCGACATCCCTTTGAAAATTTTGTTTTTCTTTATTTATTTAATATATGTTACTATATTCTATATCTCAGTTATAGAACAAATACCTAGTTCTCTTCTTAATTTAATAAAGGTTGATTGATTCAAGGGTTTGGTCAGAATATTAATTATTTGATTCTCGGTGTTGATAAATTCAAGAGAAATAATCTCTTTACTTATATTATCTCTAATAAAATGATGTCTGATATCAATATGTTTTGTTCTGGCATGATGAGTAGAATTTTTGGATAAATTTATTGCACTTGCATTGTCACAATAAATTGGTGATTTTGAAATATTTAATCCAAAATCCTTTAGGGTCTGTTGCATACAGATAACTTGAGAACAAGCCAAAGCAGCAGAGATATATTCTGCTTCAGTTATTGAAAGTGAGACAGTATTCTTCTTTTTACTAAACCAGGAAACCAGAGAATGTCCTAAAAAGTGACAAGTTCCACTTGTACTTTTTCGGTCTGATTTACAACCGGCATTGTCAGCATCATAATATGAGATTAAATCAAATGAATTATTTTTAGGGTAATATAGGCCATAGTCTAAAGTGTGTTTAACATATCTTAGGATACATTTAACAGCTTTTAAATGGGTCTCTCTGGGTTGAGATTGGTATCTTGCACAGAGACAGACACTATGCATGATATCAGGCCTACTCATAGTTATATAGAGTAGCGATCCAATCATTCCCCTGTATAGTTTTTGATCAACATCTTTTGACATGTCTTCTTTATTCAAGGCTTCACTGGTCGCCATAGGAGTGGGTTTTCCACTTGCAACGGTCATCCCAAACTTATTAATTAGACCCCTAGCATACTTTTCTTGACTAATGAAAATACCACTATCTAATTTTTGTATTTGCAATCCTAAAAAGAAAGTAAGTTCACCCATATGACTCATCTAAAACTCTTTTGTCATTATTTTAGAAAACTCTTTGTTCATTTCATTATTTGTTGATCCAAAATTATATCATCTACATAAATCTGTACTAATTGGATATCATTTTTGTTTCTTTTAATAAAAAGAGTATTATCTACTTTACTAATTTCAAAATTTGATTGTAATAGGTAAGATCTTAGTCTATCATACCAGGCTCAGGAGCTTGTTTCAGACCATATAAACCTTTCTTTAATTTGTAAACATGATTTGGAAACTCCTCATCTTCAAAAGGTGGGGGTTGTTCAACATAAACATCTTCTTTAACAAAACCATTTAAAAATGCACTTTTGACATCCATTTCAAATAATTTGAAATTGATATGATTTGCGAAAGTAAGTAGAATTCTAATGGCTTCTAATCTTGCTATGGGTGCAAAGGTTTCATCATAGTCTATTTCTTCTTCTTGACAATAACATTGCACGACTAACCGAGCTTTATTTCTAACGACCTCACCTTGTTCATTCATTGTATTTTTATAAACCCACTTAGTTCCTATTATAGTTTGGTCCTCGGGTCTAGGAACAAGTTCTCATATATCATTTCTGGTGAATTGATTCAGTTCTTCTTGCATAGCAAGAATCCATGAATCATCAGATGATGCTTCCTTTGAATTTTTGGGTTCAATAGTTGATATAAAAGCTACATTAATCATCTTGTTTAGTTGATTCTAGTTCTAACAACAGATTCTATATTTCCTAGTATATTTTTTACAGGATGATCTTATAAACGCCTGATCTTTTTATTAGGATGAATAATTTCACAATTTGTTTCATTTGATTCATTATTTAGAGTAACAAAATCATCTTCATCATTTATTTGAACAAAGTCTTTGAAATTTTCATCAAAAGATACATGCATTATTTCTTCAATGGTGTTAGTTTTTAAATTGAAAACTCTGTATGCTTTACTTCTATTAGAATATCCGATAAAGATTTCGTTATCGGATTTAGGATCCAATTTATCCTAATTTTCCTTTGCATTTAAAATAAAGCATTTATTCTAAAAACTTTAAAATATGATACCTTTGGTTTCTTATTGAAAAGAAGTTATATTATTGGTTAAAGGTCTAATTAAAGTCCTATTCAAAATGTAACAAGCTGTAGCGACTACTATAGCCCAAAAATTTCTTAGTAATTTACTATCTGAAAGCATAGTTTTTGCACACTCTTAAATCGTCCTATTTTTACGCTCTTCCACTCTGTTTTGTTGTGGAGTTCTTGGAAAGGAAAAATTATGAGTTATTCCTTTTTGATTACAGAAATTCTCAATATTTTCATTTTCAAATTCTCCACCATGATCACTACGAATAGTTTTAAGTTTTAAATAAAGTTGATTTTGAATTCTTTTTGCAAAATTTTTAAATAAATCAAAAGCATCACTTTTAAGTTTTAGAAAAATTGTCCACGTAAATCTACATCTACAATTAAAAAAACATATTTACTGTGATTTATTGACTGAATTTGAGATGGGCCAAATAAATCTAAATGAAGTAACTCAAGGGGTTTTGAAGTTGAAATCATATCTTTTAATTTGAATAAACTCTTCCTAAGTTTTCCTAATTGACAAGCATCACATATACTATCTACTTTAAAATCCATTTTAGGGAGACCTCTTACTAAATCAAGTTTTGAAAGTCTAGTTAAGAGTTTGAAATTCAAATGCCCAAACCTTTTATGCCAAATCCAAGGGTCACTTGTATCATCCAAAAGACATAGGTTATCATTTAAGATTTTCATACTAAGAATATAAATATTTTTCTTCCTAATTTCTTCAAAGATAATATTTGATTTATTATCTTCGATGTGACACTTATCCTTTTCAAATTTAATTTTGTAGCCCTTATCACATAGTTGACTTACGCTAAGTAAATTGTGTTTTAGATTCCTAACTAACAAAACATCAGAAATAGTAGGAGTTTTAGAGTTACTGACATTGTCGATGCTAATCACATATCCTTTTGAATCGTCTCCAAAGTTGACCATTCCTCCATCTTCATAAATTATATCATTCAGTATCTCCGGATTATCAGTCATGTGTCTTGAACATCCACTATCAACTATCCATTTGTTTTTCTTAATTTGCACCATTTGTCCATTGAGTGTTGATTCTTCCAAAGCCATATAACATATCTGTTCCTGCACAACACACCAATTCAGTAGATAATTTGATTTTCTATAATAACAATATGCAGACTTATGAGACAATAATGATTTGGATAGTTTTGAACTAGTGTTAACATCCAAAAATTGCCATTTTAAACTTTTTCAAAATTCAGATTATGATAACTTTGAAAACCAATGCTCTGATACCAAATGTTGGAAATACGGATTACGTATCTTATGGTTGGATTAACACTAAAGGGGGGTGAATACTGTTTAATGGATGTTATGGAATTTTTGAAATCTTTTCAAATTAAATCCAAACAGATGCAATTCACAAACGCAGAAACAATCATAGAATCATACATAGATGCAAATAGTAAATAAAAGTAGTAAAGGAAAGAACACACTAGAACTTTATACTGGTTTGGAGTTACCCTACATCCAGTCCCACGCAATTTCTTGTGCAGATTTATTTTGAAATATAATGTCGATATTACAACCTCAATTTCAAGGCCATGAGATACAGCCTCCTATCTCCGAGTCCAGAGCAAACTCTCTTGATTTAACCAGGCTATAAGAATACCTAATTGATTTATGGGCTACAATCATACCCAATTGATTTACAGGCCACAATCACAGCATTTCCAATCACACTTTGATAGAGAGAGTCGATACATTCGATCTTTCGATCTTTGATTACAAATGATCATATAACTCTAAATAACACTGAAATCTTTGAGAGAGAGTGGTAGAGAATCAAACTAGAGACAATCGAGCTTGATACACTTAGAATTTCGGCAGAGTTTTGTTAAAATATAAGAGAATATTTGAGTGGAGAAGGAGTGAAGAAATGAAGAAAAACTAACTTAAAATTCGTTGAAAACAACTGGTATATATAGAGTCATGTCCATTCGCGAAAGGTTATGGCGAATAGATACTTCTTTTGAAAATTTAAAATTTGAATTCTACGGCCACCATGTCGACATGGGGGGATGAGGGATATCGACATACCTATGTGAATTTTGAAAATTAATTTTGCTTTAAAATGGTTTCTATTCTCAAACTTGTCAAAACAATTTTTAATCTTTGTAAACCATTTTGAATATAGTTTAAACTTATAAAAGAGATTTAAAAAGTAATCTTAAAAATATATGATCTATAATATAAAAGTATAAAAGCTTAATGTAAAGATTTTGAGATTAAAGCTAAAATCATTAAAACTAGGAGATAGTTTAAAAACAAGAAATGGTTTTGAAATTAAAAAATAGTTAAGGCTAAAATATTTAAACCTAGAGAGATAACTTTTAAACAGATAGTTTTGAAAAAAATCTTACAAATAAATCATTTTGAAAATTTCGTGGATTCCATTCCACTGGAAAAGGTCGTGGGTTCCATCCCACTAAAGAGGTCGTGGGTTCCATCCTACTATTAAAGCGAGAAGGTGGTTTGCATTCCACAATTAAGATCCGAATAAAGATTTTAGTCCTATTATGAAGTTTTAATATAAATCCAGACTCTATTACTTATCTTGATATCTTGAACTCTTGATACTCATGAGTCTTCAGTCTTGATTTCTTCAATCTTGAATTTGTCAGTCTTGAATCTCTATACTCGGTCTTGAATCTTTATACTGTACAGTCTTTATTCTCGGTACCTGCATATATATATATATATATATCCTGCATATACGTATACATATATATATATATATATATATATCTAGACAAGAATATTAGTATTTATATTTTATAACAAGTCCTAAGGTTGTTGTCATCAAAACCATCATCTCATGAACTAACATCAACTATGAGTTGGAAAAGCAAATTGAGTTAAATTTATATTCCTACCCCGATTATCCCATGAGGTTATGGTCGTATTATAAGAAGTGGACCAAGAAGAGCATGAGCCGACATATAGACGAATCTCGAAGGCTAGATGACACTTGACTTCTTTATTAGGCCTAGATCACCTTAAGATTTAGGATTTTGATGGATTGCCGATTGAAGACTTACATCTCATCTAGATCGATGAGGGATAAGAACCTATATGTTGCAAGCATCCAAAAGTAAGGAATGATATAAGTGGGGCAAGATGTGAAGAAGTAAGTGGAGCAAGTTCCTACAAGAAGGTCTGCACTAATCACCATAAGAAGATAAGCTAGATTTATGGATAGAGATGAGTTAAGGATATATGGAAAAGAAGGAGTGCCCTAAAGATAGGACAATTAAAGTCCATTCCTAAGTCCAACCTCATGAGAAAGAATTTGATAAAAAGGTTTTTGAAAATACTTTGAAATGTTTTGGATGGGTTTTTCAAAAGATTTATTGGGAAGTTGTTGTTTTAAAAAAGTAAGGAAATTTGAAAATTCATTGAGTCAAAAAGTTGGATTGAAAGAATTTTGATAAAGAGACTTTTTTGAAACGAATAGAAAATAGAGCGTAGATTTGGCTTGATGATTTTTCCTATTTTTGTAAATTTGGAATTTCCATTTTAGAATTCTTTATAAGGGGTGGATAAATGAAAATTATACTTGATTCAAATGGGGTATAGAGAATAGAAGGGTAAGAATGCCCAACGATTTAGACAGAAATAACATTAGGAATTTATATATAAAAATAGGATTAGTAATCTAGTGAGAAATTCCATGGATATGTAGTAATGGCGCATATACTTTAGATAGATGCTTAGATAGATGTTGCAATTATGCATATCTTTTAGAAGTCCCCTCTTATGTTATGAAAATCTTCGTCAAATATGGAAGTGGAGATAACATGAGTATAGAAATTAATAGGTTGAAAGTTTTCCTCGTCTACTCCAGTTTTCATTATTTGAAGTTATAAAAGATGCTTTTGAAAAATAAAATAAAAATGGTTTAGTACGGTAATTGGATTTTTGAATATTTTGACTTTAACAATTCTACTTTTAAAGAAGTAAGTCTTTGATTTTGAAAGTCTTTAAAAAGAGAAATTTTTCATGGTTCCTTTTTGGAAACCAAACAACTTTTGAAAAAGGAAATTTTCCATTGCTCCATTTTGGAAACCAAACAACTTTTGAATTTTTTAATTTGATAAAAAAGCTTTCTAAGTTTATATTTGTAAAGATATAATTTTTGGGTCAAGTTCTTCATGATTGTTAAATTTTAATTTAATAAATAATAGTGAGAACCAAACCAAGTTTTTAATATGGAGTGGATAGGGATTACTACCAAGGTAAGACGATGCGAAGGTTTATTCTATGAATGAGATAGCTATATATACTCGTCAGGTAGCAACATGAAATTCCTGTTAAATATAAGGGATATTAATATCAATCTAGTAATGTTTTATTGGAGATATGTGGAAGCCATAGGAAGATACCCAAAGGGAATGGGGAATAATATCAAAGTACACTTTTGCAAGTCTTAGAATATACTAGCATGAAAGATCAAGGATAAACGAAGTGTATATCAAAGTTTGAGGATACTGTCAAGAGATTGAATTGAGAGAAAATAATATGGTTGGAGAAGAGAGTATTAGGATGGCGCATACGCATAAGGATGTTAATTGACTTAAGGGTTGACGAAAGCAAGATAGGTGGTAGGAGTTATCCCACTAAACTAATTTTCCGATGAATAGGTCTAAACGTGCATAGTCATATTTCTTACCCACTTCATTGTGGGAATGCACAATTTATCCCATAATTGGATACAATGATTGAAGTAACGGATGGACCGTATTTAGTAGAAGCTAAGAAGGAGAGTTAAGAAAGGTGAGTGATAGTTGAATGACATATTAGGAATGTCCATCATAATTTAGTAAGGAGTGTTAGGGCCACAACATCAGTGACCCTAGTTGATGATGAATGGAAGCTTCCAACAAAATTTTCTTTAAGGGTTTTCAGGTTTTAATCGCTAGTTGTCTTTCTTAGGTTATTAGAAAATCATACAATATGGTATGAGGTATGTTCTTGTTCTACCACTGTGTTGATTTTATGGATGGGATTAGACCGCTATATAAATATAAATATATTGAGAAACAGTGCAAATAGGAAAATCTCATAAAGACACTTAACTAGCGATAAAATGTAGGTGTGACTGTAAGTTTATAAAATAATCTGGAAACTAAGTTAGCAAATATAAATTAAAAATACTTAGATCCCAAAACTTTAGAAGTTTGGAAAAAATTAATTTTAGCAAGTGAAGGAAAGGAAACAGTTGTTGTAGAATCATGGATAATTTATAAACACGTATGTAGGTATTTGTTGTTTTAGAGTAAAATAAAAGCAAATATTCCTCACTAGGATTAACTATACAATACTAGGGTCAATCATTTGAATTAACTCATTGAACGAGTCTCGGTTTCGTTAAGATGTGGTTTGATTTGTTTTAAGGATAAAGCGGCAAATGTTTTGAAAAAAAAAGTATTTAAAAAGCTTTGAAATTTTTTGTTTAAATACTTTTGAAAAGTTGGTTTCGAAGTATTTGAAGAAATGATGGTGGTATATTTAGAAGTGATGTGAAGTATTTTCAAAACGGGAGTTGGGAATTTAATGGTTGTTTGATAAATAGTTTTGGAAATGTTTTGGAAGTAATTTAAAAGTGGTAGAATGTTTTAAAAAACAAACCGATGGATAAATTTTATATAAAGGAATTCCAAGTAATGTGGAAAAGTAATTGTAAGTTTTTAAAAGTTGAGTTCAAATGTTTTTGGAAAATTTTGTTCAAGTGCTTAAATTCTTTTGGGAATTCAATTCTTTAAACAGTTTTGCAAGTCGGAAATCTTTTGGAAATTTTGTTTAAAACTTTTCTTTTGAAATGAGAATTTTTTTATTTTTGAACCACATGCTAGCGTAAGGAGCATCGATGTGTTAGTGAGTATGAATTTTACTGTCCGACTAGGGTGACAGTATACTAAACATAGATAAAAACAAGGAAAAATGATGTTTTAGCTTTAGAATTTCTATTTCCATACCTTATTGATATTAAACAAAAACTTACGCTTAGGATAATTATGCTTTAACATCCAAAAATAAACCTCCTTATGCAAATTGTACTTGAAAATGTTTTGGGGGCAAAAGAGAAAATTCCAAGTGCAATGGAATGGATATCCAAAAGAAGGGTGGAATTATAAAAAATTTCATCTAAATTTCTTTTCCGGCATAGGAATATAGATTTAGAAATCTAATTTTCAAAATGTTTGGATGTTAAAAATTTTGTGTTAGGCTTTGGATGAAAGGGATTGGATGTAAAATTGATTGAACCATAGTCCTACTCGCAGGAGTGTGGAAATTATTATGTGAAAAAGGATTTTTGAAAATTTGCATACATATAAAACTGCCAGTATGTCTAAGTTGTTTGCATCATATTTTCAAAATGTTTTCAAAAAGAATGCAGTCATATAGGAGGCGTCGAGTTAGAATCATTCTATATACATGTCTTATATATTTTGATACACTATGCACTTTACATGTTTAGCTCCAAATTGGTTGTACACTATTTGGTTGGTTAGCTTAGATTGGTTGTGCGTTATGTTTCATGATTCAACCCCTAGGGAATTTCGAGGATGGAATTCTTTTAAGGGGAAAATGAAATTTGAGCAAACATTGGAACTTGATCGCGAAACTTGCACCATTGCATTTGTGACGATTTTCTGAGCAACTTTTGTATTTAGAGTTTCAGGACCAGAGCTTAAACAAAAAATTTATTAGCGTTTGACGTTTCGAAAGCAAAAATAATTAAATACGAAAAAGGAAATAAATTATAATAAATGCAGGACCCCATTGGTCGAACCCCTCCTTGGGTCGGTCGACCACTAGCGGTTGACTTCTTATAGGGAAGCGGTCGACCGGTCGTATAATGGCGGCTAGGGTTTGAACCTTGTTCAACGGCTCAGATTTAATTATTTTAATCTAATGGTTTCGATTGATTTGTGCGCCTATAAATAAAGGCTTAATCCCTCACTTCTCTTCTCTTATTTTCTGATTCAAGCAACAAAGCTCTACCGTTTTTCCTTCTCTACCATTTCTAAAAATTACAAAATATTATGCACACACACATACACACACAGAGAGAGAAATTGAGGAAGGGCGGAAAATAAAAGAGAAGAAGCGACTCAATAATGCAGTAAAAGGTAAATTTCAATCTATATTGCCATTAACCTCTAATCTTTCTCAGATCCAATCT
This sequence comes from Allium fistulosum, assembly GCA_030737815.1. Taxonomy (NCBI): domain Eukaryota; kingdom Viridiplantae; phylum Streptophyta; class Magnoliopsida; order Asparagales; family Amaryllidaceae; genus Allium; species Allium fistulosum. The sequence continues at coordinate 458,726,345 of CM060901.1, forward strand.
CTTCTCAGATCTGTAATTCTAATAATATGTATATAGCTTGTTATACATATTCTTTTGGATTGGAATGCAAAAAGGAGTCAAGTAAAGGATTGGATTCAGATTTGGAAAATTTGGAAAGCTTAAAAGGTTAGTGGAAAATTATATAATTTATTTATAATATTAAATTTTATCTTGTTGAATTCTTATTTAATTATTATGCATAAATAAGATCTGATGAATTGTGGGCTTAAAAAATGTACATGATTATCGCCCACATATTCTATAAAATAAGCAATTGGAATAGGAATAAAATGTACAACTTGATCTGGAAATTTGAAATTGGTCCCAACTAATTATTTGTAGAATGATGGTAAAGTTGTAAATTATTCCAGATCTATAACTAGGTTGCCCTAGTTGAATTGGAATGTTAATTTCTATGTTTTGATTTATTTGGAGCGGGTTCTGTGCAATTTCCATAAATTATCCAATTCTAAAATATGTATACAAGCGCGTCGTTTGAATTAACAAGAGAGATACCAAAAAAGGAAAGAGATGTGTAAGGTATGGATATTCTTTTCCATAGTTTACACTGTCTATTTCAATAAATAAAAGAAATAATTCTTTGTAGTTTCAAACGAAGCAAAAATCTCTATTTTGGTTAATTTATGGAAAATTATAATGGTAATTCTTTTTTAGAAGGATAGCTGTGATAAATTAAAATGTGGAAAGGAATGTTCTAGTTTAGAAATTAAAAATTAGAAATACACACACACACATACACGTATAACCACACTTAAACGTTCAATATATATATAGCATAATTGACGACTATATATCAATTATTTATTAACATTATAATAATTAACGGACTAGGATTTATGGACATTAATTTCAAATTTAAGGAGCAATAAATTTGTGATTAACAGAGAGTTAAAAAGGAACTAAGTAGGGACTGATTAGGGAATTTAATATGGCATTTATGAAGGAATTAAATAGGCATAATAGGTGGATTTAAAACGGGTAATTAGATTAAAGGAATTAAATGAGGATTGATTAATTTTGACATTAATGATCGATTATTACGAGTAATGGACATTTATTAGACATTACAAGTGTTAGCACCAAAATTGGTCACTAACCTCATTGAAAAAGATTGTGTAGAGATGTAAGTGATGAAGTTAAATTAAACAAGGAAGAATATGCTAATTTAAATGCAGAAAGTAAGAACACCGGATTTATAGTGGTTCAGCGTAACTGCCTACATCCACTTTGAGTTTTGATCTTTATTTCTTTCATAAGTAGTTGAATACAGATACAATCCATATATTAATGACTTGAATACAAGTTTGAGTTAAAAAGAGGAGAGTATAAAAAATGGCAGAGTCTCCCCATTGTTATCCCAAAAAAGGTCCCTTTTCACTGTGACCCTGCCCCTCTATTTATAGACAAATATGGGCTGGACTTCCCAGGTGGGCTTGGTGGCCGAACACTCTAGCCCAAGTGTAGTGGTCGCTGTATGCCGAACCAAGTGGACCGAACACGTTGACGCCGAACCACCTTCTCAATGCCGAACGGTACGTTTGATGGGTGGGAAGTGCAGAACAGTTGTCAGTCGAAGCCGAACGTGCCTTCTGGCTGAACGATGCTTCTTAGCCGAACGATCCTTTGGCCGAACGATGTTGCCATGTAGAGTAGTTATATACGCCGAACGTCTTCTAACGCCGAGTACCACTGGATGCCGAGTACTACGCCGAGTACTCCTTGATGACGGGTACCATGGATGCTGTGTACTACGCCGAGTACTATGAGACGCTGAGTGCTACGCCGAGTACTATGAGATGCCGATCGCTAGTTGACACCGAGTCGTCCTGTACGCCGAGTACTCAGTTGCCTGGTCAAATCTCCAGGAAACACTTGCCCCCCAAAGTGTGTCGTGTGAAGCAACACAACACGCTTTGAATCAGCGAGTATTCCTTGTCTTTAGAAAGAAATCCACCATGTTTCTTGAATAGTCATTATCCTCCAATTTATCCTCCTAAGGTGTTGTATCCTTCTTTGGTCATCGTGATGCTTGGTCGATTCCCAATATTATAAATCCAGGGTTGTGGTTCATTAGTGGCCATACATGACTAATTCTGCAGAGCTAATAAGCTTCGGCTATCTGATCTAGTCTTTTCTTAATAACCCTTAGTGAGAATTCAATTTCTGTTGATTTCAAGAAGTCGAGCTTTTAAGGATGTACACATGCACGTTCGGGTACATGTTCTTGCCATTGGCTCTCGGATGCGTTTTATATGCTCATAAATCGTCACCAACTCCGTCTAGTTTAATTGCAATTCAATCACGATTCCTTGTTTGTATTTTCTGTGAAATAAGGGTTGTAATCAGCCACTTGAGGAGTTTTCCAAACCTCTCTTTAGTACAGACTCTATGATTTGGTTCACAGCTTCAACCTGTCCATTTGCAGTTATAATGGATCATGGAAGGTCATAAGGACAGATGACGTTACGGATAAAGAAGTTGATTATTTTCTTCATCTTGGTCATGGTTAGAGTTCTTCATCTGCCCATTTGGTGACGTAATCAACTGCTATGGTGGTGTATTTCGCACCATATTGAGGATCGACAAGAAGATGATTTCAGTGCCCCCAAGTGGCAAACGGCTATGAACTAGCCATTTGACTAATTTCCATCGGCGGGGTTCCCGGATTTTTTGCAAACATCTTGCACTCGTCACATTGTCTAGCATGATCAACCGCTTCTGGGTTGATAGTTGGCCAGTAATACCGGTAGCAGAGTATCATCTTTATCATGGTTTTCCCCCTGATGTTATTACCGCGTTCTTCTTCATAGACTTTGCTCAAGATATCATCATGGGCGATATGCCGAAGCGTGGGGATGGATAAACTCCTTTTGACACACGACTTATTCTTAGATGATTTGGCGTGAAGCTTTGAGGAGGATCTGTCGTTTTCCATTCCTCCGTTCAATAAGAATTCTTTATTGTAGATAGTCTTTGATAGGAGTCAACCATGACACCTTTTCATTTTGTTCACTGAGTTCGTGTGTAATGATGTAATACGTGAAGTCGGTTAGTAGCTCTTGGACTTGGCCGAGATAAGGAGCAAGACAATGCCCCCTAGCAAGATCAACTTCCTTAAATTTGTATACTACCCATCAAGAATCACAAAAGATATGTAAAGTTTTCACTTCAAATCCTCCAGCAGATTTGAGGCTGGCAGTCAAGGCTTCATACTAAGCATCGTTGTTTGTTACAGGTAAATCGAGTTTTAGGACGTAGCAGATTGATCGTTCCTCAGGAGTCATTATCATGATTCCTATGCCATAACACTGATCATTGGGTGCTCCATCCGCGTACATTTTCCATCTTATGGTTGGTTCTCTGCTACTCTTTGAATAGTCATCTGAGGTAGTGAATTTGGGTGTGTGGTCTGCTAATTTCCATCCTTGGATAGCCCTTCGTGGGAAATAAGTGATATCGAATTAGCTTAGTTCGATATTCTATTTAAATAGTCTTTCAGACGTCTCAGGTCATTGTATGCCCTGTCGCAACGGCTGGTGGGCATAGGCGTTGATGGGGTGAGCCTAAAAGTAAGAGTGGAGCTTTCATGAAGAAATCAATAGAGATTGTTCTAGCTTTTGTAGCTTCGGGCTGATATCCAATGCATGGCTCGCGATAGTTAATGAAATCACATATGCATGTCAGAATAGGTCCAAGGGAACATATCATCATTTATTCAGAAAAATCCAACTAATTCTTTTATCATCACTGCACTGAGTTGTGATCCGATATTCAGCACCCGGAAAGGGTCGCCATGGCTGGTTGTAATGTCGACCGTCAGCTTAGCAGGTGCCATCCCAGATTCTTTGAGTAAAGATGTAACTATTTTGCATAACATTCAATGTGAAATATGGTTGGGACTGGCAATGTTGATGGTTACTCTGGTCGAATCCTAGAGTCTTGTCATGAGTTGTTAAGTCAAATAATGAAGGGCTCTGAATGCTCTAATTAATTATCTGCAAATGGCCAAAGATCAGGCATAAAAGCACGTTGAAGGAAATGTCGAGTAGGGGCCAGCCTCGAGTTGCGTGCAACTGCATAGCTGGACCTTGCTATGAGTTTGAATTTGCTTGTATATTCGAGTAACGCATTTTCTATTCAATGCATTCATGATCCTTCACTCGCCCTTTGGGTTGGAGTGACAGTCAATTGCCCACAAGCTTTGGCATCGATTTAATGATTCTATCTCTAGGCATCCTTTCGGTCGTTGCCTTGAGTAGCTGTAAGAATTATATATAAGTTTTAATACTGAGCTATCGTAGCCAGTTCTTGGATGACCATGCGTCTTCTCCCAGTCTCGGGTTGATAAATGTACTGCATGGACGGTTGAGTCTCATCCTAGCTATGTTTATGTTTTCACCTAAACTCCAAAGACATAGAGGTGGTTGGTGAATAGTCGGTTCACATTCCTCTTGCTTCTCGCTCGTGCCCCCAGGTCTGGGGCATATACCGATAAGCAAGAAGGCCAGCCACGACCACTTTAGCTTTACTCTCTTTCCCGTTGAATCGTGGGATCATGTCAGTCGATAGGAGACTAGGTCTCGCCTATCTTGGATTTTATCGTGGTTTTTCATTCCAAGAGGAATACTTCGATGCCACGTAAGTTTTAGGGCGTAATTTGGACAGTGGATTGTCATCCACGTCCACTTTGGTTCATGCTCTGTAATCAGATCTCAGGGTAAAGTTGGCTACAAATGTAGTCGGTTTATGCTCATCCAGTTTCATACTCCTCCTGATGAATTGAACGAGGGTGCTGGAGAATTTTTGACCAAGTATTCGTGGTTTAACCTCCTTTCCATACTCTGGGGGTCATAGTTTTTCAAAAAACAAACATCCGAGTCACATTCGTATGTGCTTGGTGCGGATCGGCATTGACCCTTGGTCTGAGGTATGATATAGTAGGTTGCTCGTAGCTTTGGATGCCGTTTCGATTGGTTCTGTATTGAGGCCTCCCTGTAGTCGCTGCCTCAAGTTATATAGAATGCCACGCTAGAGCTATAGTAAGCTGTCGTATTCGGCTATTTAGTGTTTTGTACCCCTGCCCCCAGCATTGGTTTGGCCAGGTCACTAGTTTTATGGTCGAACTCCATCCTCAGCGGGTTAATAATCCTTCTGTCAATTCCAGACCGAAGTTTACAGAATAGAAATGGTTGGAATCCAGTCGTCTATTTATCGATGTTTATACACCACTTTGCATTCTGGTGACTTAGTGTTATTCTCCCTCCGGTTGACTCGCGCCCAATTTGTGTTCATGCTTCGGTCCGCGCTCCGGGGACTTAGAGATTTGTCGAACGGTTTATGCTTTAGTCCTCAGTTCAAGACGTAGAGATTTTCGTCAACTCGTTTATACTCTAGTTCGCACTCTGGGAACTTAGAGTAATCTGGTCTGCTTCTGGGATTTAGGGATTTTTTTGAAGTTGTCTATAATCTATTCCATACTCTGGGGACTGAGAGTACTGTAGTCCGCACTCTAGGGACGTAGAGGTTTTTGAGTCATTTATACTCTAGTTCGCACTATGGGGACTTAGAGTACTCCAGTCCGTACTCCGGGGACTTGGAGGTTTAAGTCGTTTATACTCTAGTCCGCGCTCTGGGGACTTAGAGAACTCCATTCCGTGCTCTGGGGACTTGGAGGTTTTAGTCGTTTATACTCTAGTCCGCGCTCTGGGGACTTAGAGTACTCCAGTCCGTGCTCTGGGGACTTGGAGGTTTTAGTCGTTTATACTCTAGTCTGCGCTCTGGGGACTTAGAGTACTCCAGTCCGCGCTCTGGGGACTTGGAGGTTTTAGTCATTTATACTCTAGTCCGCGCTCTGGGGACTTAGAGTACTCCAGTCCACACTCTGGGGACTGAGGTTTAAGTCGTTTATACTCTAGTCCGCGCTCTGGGGACTTAGAGTACTCCAGTCCGCGCTCTGGGGACTTGGAGGTTTAAGTCATTTATACTCTAGTCCGCGCTCTGGGGACTTAGAGTACTCCAGTCCGCACTCTGGGGACTTGGAGATTTTAGTCGTTTATACTCTAGTCCGTGCTCTGGGGACTTAGAGTACTCCAGTCCGCGCTCTGGGGACTTGGAGGTTTTAGTCGTTTATACTCTAGTCCGCGCTCTGGGGACTTAGAGTACTCCAGTCCGCGCTCTGGGGACTTGGAGGTTTAAGTCATTTATACTCTAGTCCGCGCTCTGGGGACTTAGAGTACTCCAGTCCGCACTCTGGGGACTTGGAGGTTTTAGTCGTTTATACTCTAGTCTGCGCTCTGGGGACTTAGAGTACTCCAGTCCGCGCTCTGGGGACTTGGAGGTTTTAGTCGTTTATACTCTAGTCCGCGCTCTGGGGACTTAAAGTACTCCAGTCCGCGCTCTGGGGACTTGGAGGTTTTAGTCGTTTATACTCTAGTCCGCGCTCTGGGGACTTGGAGGTTTTAGTCATTTATACTCTAGTCCGCGCTCTGGGGACTTAGAGTACTCCAGTCCGCGCTCTGGGGACTTGGAGGTTTAAGTCATTTATACTCTAGTCCGCGCTCTGGGGACTTAGAGTACTCCAGTCCGCACTCTGGGGACTTGGAGGTTTTAGTCGTTTATACTCTAGTCCGCGCTCTGGGGACTTAGAGTACTCCAGTCCACGCTCTGGGGACTTGGAGGTTTTAGTCGTTTATACTCTAGTCCGCGCTCTGGGGACTTAGAGTACTCCAGTCCGCGCTCTGTGGACTTGGAGGTTTAAGTCATTTATACTCTAGTCCGCGCTCTGGGGGCTTAGAGTACTCCAGTCCGCACTCTGGAGACTTGGAGGTTTAAGTCATTTATACTCTAGTCCACTCTCTGTGGACTTAGAGTACTCCAGTCCGCACTCTGGGGACTTGGAGGTTTAAGTCGTTTATACTCTAGTCCACGCTCTGGGGACTTAGATTACTCCAGTCCGCGCTCTGGGGACTTGGGGGTTTAAGTTGAGAGCAGTCGTATTTCCACTCTTTAATTTGTATTCATCCACTGTATCGAGGCTAATTTCGTCGAATGAACAATCGAACCACGTTTTCTCACGGAATGGGATTCTGCCCCCCAGGATGAGGGATGGAATTTGAAAAATGGACGATCGATTCTCGTCCGCTTGGTGATTATAGCTCTTCCAATCAAGTCAAGGAAGGAGGTATATGACAGATGGTTGGATCACATCCATGTTGGGTTAGATAGCCAAATCTCTTACAATTTGCTCCGTATCTCCTTCTAGAAAATAAGGATAATAGATTGTTGAGTAGACAAAGTAAGTTGCTATGTTCCAAGGTGCAGTCGTGTCCATATATTGACAGCGATGGTTAGTGAGTACGCAGTCTACCATAGCTACTTCAAGTTGGGCTTTCGAACAACCTTTCGTGTTCAGGGTAGGATTTGATGTGTAGATGATCAAATCACGTCCACTTTAGACGGATCCCGGCATCACTGAGCTTCATGAGGGGTATCTGTATTTTGTCGAACTTTGTTCTATGACTCGATTGGAGTGGATGATCGGGCCATATTCATTCTAAGCAGTTCAGGTCTCCAAGTCAAATGTGGAGGTCGATGGATGGATGGTCGGTTGTTCGAATCGATCATAAGTTGAGCATACGAACTCGGATCGCCTTGAAACTTGGAACGTTGGCTTCCCTGGCTTTGATTGTTATGTCTTGTTAATCGTGGCTCGATCCAGACTCGAACAAAATCCATTGATATCCATAGTGAATCTTTGTGTAACCGATCTCCAAGACGAACTGTCACTGGTTTCTAATCAAGTTCTTGGTGTCATGGCCTTGCCAAAAGGCGGGATAACATTTGCCCCCCAAAGGATGTCTTGTGTAAACATGACGTGCTTTGAAAAACCGCAGTCCTTCATGCTGAATATTTCCGTTCAGTTGATTGCTTGACAGTCGTCTTTTAATCGTTTCGTTGCAATCTTCTTTTAGACAAATGTTCAACCAGCGTGCTTTGCTTTAGTTCTGCCCCCAGTTTTGGGGATGAGTATGGAGTTGATGTATGTTTATACTCCGTCTCACACTCTAGGAGTACAGAGTTGAGTAGATGTTTATACTCCGTCTCGCACTCTGGGAGTACGGAGTTAAGCGAATGTTTATACTCCGTCTCGCACTCTGGGAGTACGGAGTTGTGCGAAGGATCGTCGTGTATCAACCCATTTTTAGCCTTGATGTGATGGCTTGCCCCCGAGCTCGAGTTTCACTTAGCGAGTGGCCGGCCGTATTGCAGCCGCTCTCTACTTGAATAAATTCCACTTGTAGGATGGAATTCAGCTCTCCATGCATCATGATGTTGTACATTGTATTTAACCCATAGCCCCAAATCAAAGGCATATGGTTGATGATGAGCGATAGAATTATGCTCGTCCAGATGTAACTCCACACGTCCGATCATGGTCTGCGTAGATTGGTTGGCAACCAAATCTGAGTACCTGGTCACCTGCATCGTTTTGAAAGTAGTTTAGTTCAAGCTAGTCGTAGTTCATAGAACAATTGAAATAGAGATGGAAATGGAAATAATTCAAAGAAGATTATGGTAAATCTCATTGATATGGGAAGCAGCATCGTGTGCTCGCTATTCGACTCCGCCCTTGGCTCCTTTCAAAGGGATGTCGGCCGTCAACCGTCCAATTGATAATCATAGCCCTTTATTAATAGGCATCGGATATTCACTGCCCTCCATTCTGTAGGACTTGTACATACTATTGAAGCTTTCCTTTCCAGGTCATCTTTCGATCACACCTTAGAGGTGTTTGTAATCGCCCGTGTTAGGATCAGTGATCATCTGGGAATATACAACATTCCCTTGATTTTCTTTAGACCTTGGTATACTCTCTCGAGGTTGGTTTCCAGTATCACTCCGAGTCGTGAGTCTTCAAGTAGAGGTTGTCAATTGAATCTTTCCAAAGAGCATATGAGCTGAATTCTGAAGTCTTGTTTCGGCTACTGGGATCTACATCCTTAGCCAATGGGCCTTCATTGTTATTTTTCTTAGTCTGCTCCACTCCTCCTCACTTTAGTTCTGATTCATTTTGTAAAAGAAACGATCCATAGTCGTAGGAGGCTCTTTAGCTAACTAGCTGCCAAAATATATTTGGAGGTCGACTTTCCTCAAACGCGATCAGTATGATACCCTTGTTAGCATTTGGAATAAATTGCTTAGGGCATTGGTTTGCTTGGAGCCATCTTGACATTTGCTAGAGTCACATCATCTATGTTCTCCAACCTTTGGGAGTACCGTTTGAATAGCGTTTGCTTGTCCGTTCTCTTGATGTCGTTCATAAGCTGCCGCTAGATCCTCTATGCCCATCCGGAGGCACTGCGCTGCGGCTAGGGTTCGGGGGGGTTTCCCCCCGATTTTTTTTTGAAAATAGGGGTCGTATAAGAGACCGGTGTAACTTAAGTTTCGATCGGCATTGAGGGCCGTTCGGCATGACAAAGTTGCTCGGCATATAAGATTGTTCGACATCCAAATTTGTTCGGCATTCCACACTGTTCGGCATTCAGGAACTCCCGGCACTCAGGAGCGTTCGGCATTAGAGAGCGCTCGGCATTCAGGAAAGTCATTAGAGAGCGCTCGGCATTCAGGAAAGTTTGGCATTAGAGAGCGCTCGGCATTCAGGAACGTTCGGCATCCTGATGTCACTCGGCCTGGAGGTATGGATCGGCATTCGGATGTCGCTCGGCCTAGAGGTATGGTTTGGCCTGGAGATATGGATCGGCATTCGGATGTCGCTCGGCCTGGAGGTATGGATCGGCATTCGGATGTCGCTCTGGCCTGGAGGTATGGTTCGGCCTGGAGGTATGGATTGGCATTCGGATGTCGCTCGGCCTAGAGGTATGGTTCGGCCTAGAAGAGCGTTCGGCCTAGAGGTATGTTCGGCCTGGAAGAGCGTTCGGCCTACCCCTTTTCTGGAGCGTTCGGCATACGCCTTTTCTGGAGCGTTCGGCATACGCCTTTTCTGGAGCGTTCGCCATACGCCTTTTCTGGAGCGTTCGGCATACGCCTTTTCTGGGGCGATCGGCATAAGCCTTTTCTGAGGTGATCGACATAAGCCTTTTCTGTAGTGATCGGCCGAATTGCCTTCAGAGGAGGGTCTGCCTTCATTCAACTTGAGTGCAGACTTCAACGTCCAATCCCCAGATCTTGCGTACATCAGTGAATCTAATCTACGGCTATCAACTTCCTTTAGATTTCTTTCAAATCTGAGTAGAATAGGAAGTTTTCTAGTAAACAACTGGATCTATCTCGCGAATATGGAAATCCACTAGTAGACGATGAGATCCAATCAAGCTGAGAATTCAATTCTCAGTGAAAGCACCAAAATGTTAGCACCAAAATTGGTCACTAACCTCGTTGAAAAAGATTGTGTAGAGATGTAAGTGATGAAGTTAAATTAAACAAGGAAGAATATGCTAATTTAAATGCAGAAAGTAAGAACACCGGATTTATAGTGGTTCAGCGTAACTGCCTACATCCACTTTGAGTTTTGATCTTTATTTCTTTCATAAGTAGTTGAATACAGATACAATCCATATATTAATGACTTGAATACAAGTTTGAGTTAAAAAGAGGAGAGTATAAAAAATGGCAGAGTCTCCCCATTGTTATCCCAAAAAAGGTCCCTTTTCACTGTGACCCTGCCCCTCTATTTATAGACAAATATGGGCTGGACTTCCCAGGTGGGCTTGGTGGCCGAACACTCTAGCCCAAGTGTAGTGGTCGCTGTATGCCGAACCAAGTGGACCGAACACGTTGACGCCGAACCACCTTCTCAATGCCGAACGGTACGTTTGATGGGTGGGAAGTGCAGAACAGTTGTCAGTCGAAGCCGAACGTGCCTTCTGGCTGAACGATGCTTCTTAGCCGAACGATCCTTTGGCCGAACGATGCTGCCATGTAGAGTAGTTATATACGTCGAACGTCTTCTAACGCCGAGTACCACTGGATGCCGAGTACTCCTTGATGACGGGTACCATGGATGCTGTGTACTACGCCGAGTACTATGAGACGCTGAGCGCTACGCCGAGTACTATGAGATGCCGATCGCTAGTTGACACCGAGTCGTCCTGTACGCCGAGTACTCAGTTGCCTGGTCAAATCTCCAGGAAACAATAAGGAAACTGAAGCCTAAGCGTATAAATTAGGAATAACAATGTAGCAAATAAGTAAGTATCAATACTATTAATTATATGTAGAAAGCAATACAATTTTCATAATAGGAAATTACGTTAGGACAAACATGACTTAGTGGGCATAGCCCAACACTTAGGCTTTGGGTGGTAGGTTTAGTTTAGTGGGTTAGAATGCGAGGTCAATAGAGTTACACAATAGAAGTATGCCCTTCACTTAGAAGCTACCAGCAATTGTGTACACTTACTACTGATGTGGGACATCTCCAACCATAGGACCAATGAGGAAGGGATAGCGTTGCAATAGGAAGGGGAAAATATACAGAGGGTTCGTCTCGAATTTGGAGTATTAAATGACCCAGTACCTTTTGGGGAATGGAGTCTACTTCATATCCAATAAGAGGTAGTAGGTAAGTGAAAGGAGCATTTTTCATGACTTACTTAGTTTAGTCTAAACGGATTAGTTGTGGAGGATCGACGGGAAATGCCAGTTGTTAGTACCGATATTTAGTAGTAGGTCTGGCATATATGCTTTAACGTCCAGCGATCCCGAGCAAGTGGTAGCAAATACTCGGGGTATGCCCTAATGGATTTCGCTTCCTACTAGTGTAGAATATGTATAGGAGACACACTGACCTCAAGGTAGATGGTTAGGTAAAATAATTAGTTTAGTAAAGGTGGGCTTGTTAACCCTTAGATGAGTCTTTGAGTTGCGATAGTAGCACGGCAATTAAATTATATATTAATTCCAAAGCCGTATATAAGGGTCATCAGTGTCTGTAGCTATGATGGACTAGTGTTGATATTGCGAAGGGCCAGCTTTGAGGACTTAGGGTAGTAAATGGTCGACTATCTGCCTTCTCCCTATTTAAAAAGTATTAAGTGGACGTGGTTTGGGTAGTATATGTTAAGATGTATATATGCACATAGGCCTATGTATGTATAGTATACCTTGGAGAAGGTTAGGATAGATATATCGTACGCACATGTAAAAATTAAATGGACTAGCCGTAAAATATAGACATAACATTTAAATGGAAATCAATTAGCATAAATTAATGGGATGGGTAAAGTATGTAATTTTCCAATCACCAGAATGTTGTTTTGACCCCTTCCTCATAGCAACCCACATGTTAGGTTTAGAAGGACTGGATATTGGAGCAAGACGGGAACTACAGATGATGAAGTCTTCATATTCATGTTCGGCACGGACAAGGCAATTAAATATCCATGGAATGATAATCCAAGGCAGTAGCCTTAGTCAATACATATGTTATATTATATTTTTCAATTTCGCTATGAGTTTATATTGATTGCACTCTGATATACTTGTGTTTATTACAGGCTACCAAAACTAATGGTCCATACCCTAATGAACTTGGGTTTCGATTGTGTCGAAATTTGGACACATTAAGGTGCATTGTGCTACAGGTGAAACCGTCAGCATATATGCCTTCTTGCATATAGAGTTAAGGCTTATGCGACTAACGTGGAGGGGGTGAAATCGACGGTTGTTTCAGAGCGGAAGTGTTGGTTACCATGCCAGCTAGGGTTTGAAAGCTATTTTTAGTCTTCTATCCTCTTTTTCAATCCATTTTTTCCCATACATACATTAAAAATGATAAAGATTCATAGTTCATAAATAGATTTACTTCATCATTTCATCCAAGTGTATATTTCTTACTTAATTTAAGAGCAAATGCCCTTTGTTCATCATCAGACAATGATCATAAATATACGACTCTCCCTCCATTATTATCACTATAAGTTTTGTTATTGAATTTTATAACATAAAATACGTTGTCTTTGGAGTAGATCTGAAGGGCTCCCTTCAATCTCCACACTCTTTCAATTCATGCTTATAATAATATCTCATCCTATAGCATAAATGACAGTCGATTTCTCCCATTGTTTTTTTGCTAAATTAACAGCTGAATTTATCATTTTAGCACAACATCTTATGTTTAATTTTGTTGGATTGTAGAATTGTAATGGGAATTTTCTCTCCTACTATCATCTACTTCCAGGAAATCACTATAAGGGGCTACTTATATCAGACCTAGGTTGGACATGCTTACTTTGAGGCAGGGTTAGGTATGTTTGCATCTTACCGTTTAGGACTAATTTTGGAAATTGAACTCCTTTCTTCAGGTAGTTTGTTTGCATACCATAGAATTTCCTTACTCACGATATTCAAACTGATCTCCTTGATTTGACAGTGGAGAAACCATCGGCATTCACGCTATTTTGCATACGGAGTTGAGGTTTATCTGACGGCTAAAGAGGGGGTGAAATCGGCGGCTGTTTCACAATGAAAGTGTTGGTCACCATGGTGATTAGGGTTTGAAAGCTATTTTATCCACCTATCTTATTCTTCAATCCATTTTCCTTTTCATGCATACATTAAATATGAAAAAGAGCCATGGTTCATAAACAAAGTAACTTCTCCATTTCATTTAAGTATAACTAACTAATGTTTCCACCATAGAGAAAATATATTATACAACAAAATAATATTATATGATCGATGTATGACGATATCACCATGAATGATCAAATTTTATATCATACCCATTCTAAATAAAAATAAATAACTTAATAATTCTTTCTCTGGTGCTCATCTCCTTCAACTATTTGTCAAAACCTGCTAATCCCTAAATCATTTAAACCTCAACCTACTGAAATGAGTACCTAAGAACTTAAAGTGAAAACATTAACTTCAATTCAAAAATATTCCTGATATGAATAATATATAGCCATGATAATTTATAGTTACTTAAGATACATAATGAGACCATACCATAGAGAGTGGAGTGGAATAGGTGTTTCCTTACCAATATTCTCAAGAGTTGTACAAGTAATTTTTTTATATAACTAGCTCATGGTTTAGGGTTTAGTTTTAGACCTTCATGTCATATTCTACCCAAGTTAATTCTACCTTTATATAAAGTATGTGTCATCAATCCCTATCCACGCATTTAAATCATGGTTTACTTATTCCAGGGTCACTTTTCTTTCACCTTGGTATAAGTAGGCATAAGAAGGTTATTATCATTCACATATATTCTACATCATTATATTTACGAAGGTTACTATCAATAACCTGGGTATAACAATTGTTTATGTGGTAGCTTAACTCTTGCGAAGATTACTATCATTTATATCGGCAATTTAATTAATTCCTATCTAGGATACCACTATTCGTGTCAGTAATTTACCCTTGTGGAGACCACTATCATTCGTCTAGATGTTTACCCTCACTTCCTCATTCGCCTTTGTAATTTACCCTCATATAGGCTACTATCATTCACTTTGGTGTTTAGCCTTGTAAATTTTATCATCTTCTCCTAGGTAATATGCCATCATAGCTGTTACCATCGTACACCTCAACGCTTACCTATACTAATTTTATCATCATTCGCTTAGGTGATTTGCCTTAACAGAGATTACTATCATTCATCTCGATGTTTGCTCTCACGATGAATACAATCTTTCACCTCGGTGTTTATACCGAAGATGGCCATTGTACAAATACCTTGGTCATTCCCATCTCAGACATAATAAGCACTTCCTGGCTAACACCGAATGTAAGCATCTTAAGTAAAAAACGCATATTTCATACTTTTAACTTCATCATTCATCGAGTTTGCATCTAAATATATCAGAAGCCTGTCTTCGACTTTTCATTTCTAGTTTTTCCAAAAGGCACAAGTTTTGTTCCCAAATAAAGGATTTTTGTAGTCAGTGAAGTCCTTTGTCGTATCCCAGGCGTCCCAACATTTGCATCCTCGAATTATAGGGCATATTGAAATGAAGGAATTCACATGTATCGTGGTACAAGTTCATCAAATGCATAATAGATAATTGCAACAGTGATGATGTTAGAGCCCGTTTGATTGCTACATAACAACATTGATATGTTTGGATTGACTAATTGTTGTTTTTTAGATCGAAGTCAACAAACTAAAGTATCTGTTGTACACTTTAATTGTTGGATTTACATTGAACACTTTCATGGAATTCTTATATTTCAATTTCGTAGTTGTTGTATTTGCAATAAATAATTGTTGCTGTTCAATTTCATGTTATTGCATTTCAGTCCAGTTGTTATTGTATTTTGGTTTCTCAACTATTGTATTTCGATTTTTCTACTTATGTATTTTGCAACTATTCTTACGGTTTAACTATAAATTGCTAATTCTTAACTAATTATTGATTATCAACTATAAATTAATAATTACTAATTATGCTATATGTTATTAGTTATTAACTTTGATTTATTAATTATCGCTTACTTAAATTAATAAAATAAACATCATGATTTCATATCCTGTTATGATCAAAGACCTTGCAACAAGCCTGTTGTCCTCATTTCATCAGATTTCGACCAGAGATCATCAGAGTAGGGTTCCAGCTTGACCAGAGTGGTGGCAAGGGTGTTCGGTTGGAAGGTATGGACAACACTGCTGCTAAGGATTGGATGGATGAGCAATAGGGTTGTGCATGTGTGTGCACATGTGCACGTGCACAAGTTGATGAAGCTTTCTTTTATATCTGCTGTTTTAGTTTTCTGATTGAATAATTCAAACTAGACGTTGTACCCAGTGCTATATGTACTACTATGAGGCAAATCAAATGTGTACAGAAAATAAAATAAAAGTTGATGATAAAATTATGTGTTCTTTTATTCTTATCTTATGCATGCTTTTATATTTCTATTGTTACTCTTCTAACAAAAAGATATTGATTCTCTTACTTCATACACTTTATTTCTTTTATACAAACTATTGCACACACTCTTAAACAACTCTGTCTTCTTCTTTCTTGCCTCAAGCCTCAACAACAACTTCTTTACCATCTTTCTTCCTCTATTCAACAGCATTTCTTTATCCCTCTTGGAATGACGATCACTCGAGGTCAGGTAAAAGAACATGGGCACACCAAATTGGTATCAGAGCGAGATCTGACCTCTGGTTCAAATGCAGACAACAACCCCCCAGACCTCCCTGAATCCAGCAATGTTGACAGTAGCCAGTTGACTGCACCAACCAGAAATGAAGAAGATCTATGGCAAAGGCAAGAACACATTAATGATAAGACAAATCATTCTTTGGAACAACTTCAAGATGCATAAAAGAATTGCACCAGACAATCCAAGAAGTCTCTCATGATTTAAACCATAAAGTAGATCTCCTCACTGCTACTCTTGAATCATTAATGCAAGAAGTCAGAAGCATCAAGAACCCCACCCCCTCCAACCATCAAGAAACCCACCAAAACCCTAGAAGTAACCCTCATGTTCCACTATACAAGAGGAATAACAGCAGGGGTACTTCATATATACCTCACCATATTGATGTGAATCCAGGACCTCACCCAAGATAGCAGCTAAGTATCTTACCCTCACCTAGTTTGCTACAACATACTACCATTAAATTGGAAGTTCCTGTCTACAATGGTGATGAGACCATTATTGAATGGTTAGACTAGGTGAAACAACTTTTTAAGTACCATTACACCCTAGAAATAGAATGGGTCCCTACATGTTCTTTCCATCTAAAAGATGATGCACAAAAATGGTATAAATGGCTATCCAATAATGTCAGAAACTTTGAGGTATGAAATTTTTTTAAAGAAGAAGCCATTGTTAGATTTGCTCCTCGTGAATTAAGGAAACCTTTTGGAGTCTTCGCCAATCTTAAACAACTTACCACGGTCCAGTACTACCTCACCGGATTTGAAAACTCAAAGGTTTGCTACCTTACCTTCATCCAGATTATATGTTTGACGGCTTGAAGGAAGATATTAGGATAGATGTTGAAGCAGCTCGGCCTACCAGTTTCAAAGAGGCAGTGGCATTGGCCAAAATATATGAAGGAAGGTGGTTTAGGAAACCTTTCAAGTCTCATTTCACATCATCCGCATCTGCATTCAAGAATCCCACTTCCAAAAATATTAAGACATCTGGATTTACCACTAACCCCAGCAAGAATAACACCTTAGCGGACTTTTCTAGAAACAAAAGTTTAACTCCTGAAGAGACTCCTGAAAAAAGGAAGAAGAATATTTGTTACAAGTGCAATGAAAGGTGGCAGCCTGGTCATCTTTGCAAATCCCAACAAGTTTACACAATTGAAGGGGTCACTGATTCTGATAATGCAGAAGATTATAAAGGTCCAGAGAATGAAGAACCTGAGTTGGCTAATGAGGAAGAAGTTAGTCCAGCCATTACCTTTCACGCTATGTGTGGCATTCCAGATGTACACACCATCAAGATATGTGGATCAATCTATGGAAAACCAGTGCAAGTGCTCGTTGACTCGAGCTCTACACATAATTTTATTGACTGCAGCCTAGCAAAAAGACTTCAACTAGAGTTTGATGATAAGAAGAAGTTTGAGGTTCAAGTGGCAAATGGAGAAAGACTTCATGGAACTGGAGCATGCTATCAGGTGCCTCTAAAATGTCAAAATTGTTGCATGCTTATAGATCTATTATTACTACCATTAGATGGGTGTCGAATCATTTTGGGTGCTCAATGGATGAAAACTTTGGGAGAAGTAACTTTAAAATTCTCAAAGTTGCAAGTCAAATTTAAATATAATGGAAAATCACACATATGGCAAGGAATACAACCTGAGGGTTTAAAAATAGTAGATCAAAATTCAATTAAAAAGGAGTGTGTACAAGGACAGATAGCTATGATGCTTTGTACACAAGCTGACATTGAGGAATGTGCTGCAATTCCGGAAGTTGTTAAAGAAATACTTAATGATTTTACCAAGGTACTTTCTCTTTTAGATTCTTTACCCCGTAGACCCCAGGATCATAAGGGCATCTCCAGTGGGTTCAAGGTTGAATATTCAGCCCGCTGAATATTCAGCCCTGAACCTGGGGTGGGCACCCAGTGGTCAGGCGCCCATAAAATGGGTGCCAGCCCCCTCTCCCTACAAAACCCCATTCCCTCCCCTCCGCACTTTCCCCTTCATTTTCATTTCTTTTAAATTAGAAAAGCTAAACGAAATGTCGCCGCGTCCAACCAAAATCGCTCGAAGAACGGTTCACAGACATCCAGCGGAGTAAGCTGGACCGTTACATGTTCCGCCGCCACTTGGAGTTTCACCAGATGATCTACGTGTACTACACGAGCTTCCAGATGGTTATCGGCATAGAGCTGAAACCGCTTTGACGACCGTACAGGTATAAATTGCACATTAATATATCTGGCTATTTTTATACGTACTTCACATAATCATATTAAATAACTGTTACTCTATCATAAATTATCTTTAGGACCATTACATTCATTGTCGGGGTAGTTGGGCTAAGTGCATTACCCAGTTTTATGACTCTCTTCCCGGTCCTATTTTTGAGAGGCTACAGGCTAGCCCTTTTGGTCTTTTTTTGTCGATTAAGCCTATTCAGTCCTTTGATTGACCTCTCATTCAGGCATTAGCTGAGAGGTGGTGGCCCACCACGCATACGTTTCATTTTTCAGATTTTGAGCTTGGTATCACCCCAATTGATTTCTACATGTTCACTGGCATTGAGATTGGACGACATGCTCTTCGACCTTTTCCACTTGATGATTTATACGAGTCCCCCAATCTGTTTACTGTTTTTCTACCATTGATAGATGTTACCTGCGTCACTAGTGGTTCTGTTAAGTTGACTTACCTGCAGTAGTACATCACCACTTATATAGCTAGAGCCGATCTGATGGATGCAGTTACTAGAGCATTTCTGCTGTACTTGTTTGGTTCGACCTTTTTTCGAACCAAAAAGGTACGGTTAGACTAGGCTATTTAGCATCTCTTGCCAGATTAGACCAGCTACATACTATTGATTGGGGCACAACGATATTAGGCACCCTTTTTACCGCTCTAGATTCTTTTGCGCTTGGCGATGTCAAGAAGATGCATGCTTTTTGGTATATTTTTCCGTTATGGTACTACGAGTACATGACAAACATGCTTCCCCGCATCCAGGACATGGATAATCAGGCTGCTGAGCAGTACTTCCCTAAGATGAGACGATGGGAGACTATGCAGTACGTACATCATGTTCCCTTAGGTGTACGGCATGACTTGATGGAGGCTAGGTCACAGATTGATATGCGTAGTCAAGGTAACATCATTCGGACTCCTTGAGCCTCACATTGGACTCATCTAGCAGATGCTGGTCTTATGGTGGACGACCATCCGTTGATGGTTGCGTATTCACTATCTAGACGTAGGGTTGCTTTGCATACACCTGCATTTATGCCTATGTGGTATTTGGAAGAGAGGTGTGCTTATCAGATTACAGGTGATCGTCGTATACCATATGATCCTTTATCTTGTGAGGACATGTTTGGTAGACATAGGGTGATTGGTGATCAGTACTTAGATGCTCTACGACAGGCTGGGTGGGTGGATAGTAGTACTTTCTTCATCGATGGAGATTACGATGCTTATTGGGCTAGAGTAGCACCTCGTAGATTCATCGTACCAGATTAAGTTCGTGGGGTCAAGTCTGATCATATAGGACCTCACATGGCAGCCGGTAGAGTTCAGGTACCGCAGGTTTCATTTGACCTGATTCCGTCATAGTTCTCCCAAACTCCCATGCAGTTGGAGCCCGATACTACTTTTAGAGCATATGACGTGACAGGTACTTTGATTGAGCAGCCTTTAGTCTTTCCAGATCACCCCGACTATCCTGGTGTGCCTTCAGTCGGGTTATATCCTCCGTATGAGGTACGTTTGTTGTTTATTGTCATTTTCCCTTTATTTTATGCTTAGATTCTTACTATGTCAAATATCATCTTTATGTAGTATGCTGCTAGATTAGACCAGGCCAGAGTTTCATTTGGTGTGTTTCGCGATATGACTCTTGCACATACACACACCATGCATGATATGTACATGCAGCATACACAGATGCTAGAGGCGCAGATTGATCAGCTATCAGGTAGACTTGCTGTATATGAGCCTTTCGGATCACAAGGCGGAGGTGATGCTGGTCCCAGTGGGTATGATGTTGGTGGTTTAGATGAGGACGAGGGGGAGGATGGTGATGGGGATGACGATGATGATGACGGAGATGATGATGCTGGTGATGGGGATGATGATGATGATGGAGATGATGATGATGGTGATGGGGATGGTGGTGATGATGCTGACGACGACGACGACGTTGCATCCCTTTAGTTGTATACCTTTTAGTATATGCATAGTGGAAGTTTTATTATATGTTGCAGTTCCTATAGCTTATGTACTTATGTCATTGTCTGAGTATACTGTGTATTCTTTATGTTTATATAATTTCACTTTCTTGGATTTTGGATGATAATGTTTGAGTATACTGTGAATTCTATATGTTTGTGTATACTGTGAATTATATATGTTTGTGTATACTGTGAATTCTATATGTTTGTGTATACTTATAAGCACCAACTAGTGACATATAAACATAAAGAAACTGATAATGACATTAGAATTGAAGATATACGAACATATAACACTGATAAAAAACGACACAGTAATAATAGAACACAAATATGAAGAAACTAGACGTGACGATTAAAATGCAACTCCTGTAAAGAAAGTCTAAGACGTCTTATCTCCTGTTCTAGTTCGTTTGCATAGGTTTTGCCCCATGGACATAAAGGATCATCCAACCATTCCGCGTAATTGCAACCATCCGCACATTATCTTAAGGCCATCCAAATCTTTCTAGCCAATTTTGACGTATGAAGTACGCATCATGGGCAATGAACGGAGTGCAGTATTTTAAATTGTATCGACCGTCATAGGTCGAACGTGTAGTCTCGAACACATTTTCCGATATTACCTTATTAATAATCTTTGTGTAACGCGTGACAGTCCTAGTAAAGTTTCTGTATGCAGTCCTGACCTCTTGAGTCGTACGTCTGACTTGACAGCCCACGTCGTTGTTGTAAAGTTCAGCCAGAGTGTCCCAAAAATGAATTACCATTAACTCTTGATTGTCGCACATCTCATCGGTTTGTATGTAGTACTGCATAAGCAACTTCAATTCATGAGACGTAAATGTCATGTTGGACAATGTAGTTTGAATAATGTTAAGTTTTTAAATGATTTAAACAAATAACGATTTGTGAATTTATATAATGGATGTTCCTTGTCTCCACTCAATAAAGATATTAGCTGAGGCCGACAGTGGAACGTGGCTACAGTACATGATTTGACCGCACACTGAGCCACCTTGTCGCCACTCAATAAAGCAGGAAATCTTGACCGGCAAATGAACGTGGCTACAGTACGTGATTTGACCGCACACTGAGCCACCTTGTCTCCACTCAATAAAGCAGGGAATCTTGACCGGTAAATGAACGTGGCTATAGTACGTGATTTGACCGCACACTGAGCCACCTTGTCTCCAATCAATAAAGCAGGGAATCTTGACCGACAAATAAACGTGGCTACAGTACGTGATTTGACTGCACACCGAGTCACCTTCTCTCCACTCAATAAAGCAAGGAATCTTGACCGGCAAATGAACGTGGCTACAATTAGTCATATATATATATATAACCATATGGATCTCATACTTGTTCACCACAATTCAATCTAACAAAACATTCAAATATCACACAACTATCCTCAATAACAATGTCTGGAAATTTACTAAAAGCTATATTGCTATGTGACAGTGACTGTGAAGAAGAAGCGTATGCGTTAGCGCATCAACAAGAGGAGGAGGAACTGATGGAGATATACCGTGAAGCATACGGTTCAACTTCTGAAAAACATGGAGGCTTAGTTGTGGGTCGAAAATACATTAACCGTAACCAGCAAGCATTTCAAAAAAACTTATGCAAGATTACTTTGCCCGTGATCCAACTTACGGTCCAAAGATGTTTAGACGACGATTCAGAATGAGTCGTCCATTGTTTTTAAGAATTCTCGAAAGTATTCAGCAGAATAATAATTATTATGTTTACAAGCAGGACGCTGGAAAAAAACAAGGTTTGAGTGGGCATTAAAAGATGACCGCAGCTTTGAGGATGCTAGCATACCATACAGCCGTTGATGCCCTTGACGACGCATACCGTATTGCAGAGAGTACGGCATTGGAAAACCTAGATCACTTCTGTCAGTCAGTTGTGGAAATTTATGGAACTGAATATCTTCGTTCTCCAAACGAGGCAGATGTAACGCGCTTTCGTGAAATGCATGAAAGCAAAGGGTGGCCTGGCATGCTTGGAAGTCTAGACTGTATGCATTGGGAGTGGAAGAACTGTCCAAAAGCTTTTTATGGAGCATATAACGATAAAGAAAAAAACCAACTATCATCTTAGAAGCAGTTGCCTCTCATGATTTATGGATTTGGCATGCTTTCTTTGGAATTCTAGGTTCTCTTAACGACTTAAATGTTGTCGAACGATCTCATTTGTTTAATGATTTGGCGCAAGGTAAGTCAACTCCTGTATCATTTACTCTTGGTCATAACACATATGAGCATGGATACTATCTAGGAGATGGAATTTAGCCCAAATGGAGTACGATTGTAAAGACATTTGCAAACCTAATGACGGCAAAATAGAAACAATTTGCTGCAATGCAGGAAGGACAAAGGAAGGACGTAGAAAGGGTGTTTGGGGTCCATCAGGCAAGGTTTGCAATGGTCAGCAATCCATGTCGATTATGGAAGAGATCAAAATTGGCTACAATTATGTTCTGTTGTATAATTCTGCATAACATGATCATTGAAGATGAACGTGGTATGGACTATCCCGATTTCGAGTACGATTGGCAAGACAACCCCCCGAATTGTTTCGCATAGCCACGTTACGAAATGAAGGACAGTACGCAATTCATGACGATCATCATGAAGTATATCGTAATGCAGCTATTCATAATAGGCTCCAAAGGGCTTTAATGGAGCATATTTGGAATTCTCATGGAAATCAGTAGTTCGGGATGGTGGATCTTTGTTTAATTACATCTGTTTGCCTTTTTATTTCTGTAACGAAGTGTAAAATGCTATAATTTTTATGTTTGTAATATCATTTATGTTTGGTGAAGTAAATCTTTATTGATGTCTACAGAATGCATCGAAAAAAATGATATCCCATTGAATATTTTAAAACTGAAAATAGCACATGATTGAAAATATAAACTGAAGGTACATGGATATTTAAACTGCAATAACTAAAAATATCACATGAATATTTCAACTACATATGTTTTGTTCCCGATCTACTCTCAACAATGCGTTGTTTATACTCCATCCAATATTGCATTATAATTGGATCCATTCTAGTAACATCCTTTTCCATTACTAAGGTCTCTTGACATTGCCGCTCTAGCTCAAACCGGCCCTTTTCAATCTCGGTCTGTTCTTTTAACACGGCAAGCTTTTCTGCACTCCCTCTTTGACGTTCTGCATTTTCTCTCGTATTTTTTTCATGCATTAGGGCTAAACGAGAATCGATTTGAGATTGAACAGCAATTTTCTTCTTAGTTGCTCGTTGCCCCATCGGTCTAGCATCTTCATCAAATGCGGATTCTGCTTCTTCGACTTTGTTATCCAGGCATACATTAGAGTCCATATGAGAAGAATTGTCTGGGCTAGAATTATAATTAGTCCGACTTGTTTTTTTCTTGCCCTTCGACTTCGTCTGGACATCTCTTAAGCTTTTTGCGGTGTTTGAGCTCCATTTTTGTTGACTAACAAGCAAGTCATAGCAGTTTGCAAACTGATAGTAGTGGGGTTTCTTTGTACCATTTTCTCTTGGAAATAATTTCAAGAATTGATCGTTCGCCATTCTCTTCTAAAAAAATAGAAACACAAAATGATATATTAACAAAGTGATCAGAATGAATATAAATTAAAAATGATATTTTTCAAAACGCTACCAATTCAGCTTCGCCACCCATTCCACTTGGATTTGCTATTCTTATTTTGTGAATCTGCGACTCGTAGAATTGTGTTTGTCGATTAATCTTCCCAAAACGACCCGTGATTGCAGACATTGACCTCGTCTTTTCAACATGCTTTTTATTGTATGTAGTCATGACTTTTGCCCAATACGCCTCTCCACTTTGGTCATTCCCCTTTACCAAGTCGTTTGAAAAATGACAGTAAATATAACACAAATCCTTATCTTCATCGCCGGACCATGGAGCAGAAGAATGGAAGGATAGAGAGGGAGCGGTCTGGGGATGAACATTTTGAAAGGGTTGGGAATCAAAATCCCAGCTATCCATATTCATCGCTTAGGTATATGATTGAAAAGGATGAGACATACTTTCAATATTATGGAATTGAGAATATAATTGTAATATAAGAAGAGATGTGTGTATTACAATCTGAAAAATAGTCTGATATATGTAATGAAATCACAAATATGACCGTTTATAGCCGTTGGGGTCAAAATGTGACCGTTTATAACCGTTGGAGTTCAAAATACGGTCGTTTATAACCGTTGCAGGTCGGAATAAGGCGTTCTGTAGCGGGGAAGGGGGGAATTGTATGGGGTTGGGCTTGGGAGCCCATTTAATGGGCGCCTAAGCCCTGACGCCCATTTTATGGGCGCTAGACGTCTGGCGCCCATAAAATGGGCGCCCAAGCCCAGTTCAGGATCCTTAACTGGATCTTGAACTTTCAGCTGAATCTTCGGCCTGAATTGAACGATTGGAGAATTTTTTTGGGCAAATTCAGTATGTAATTGAACCACTGGAGATGCCATAAGATACTCCTATTACATGGGTCAAAGCCTATCTGTCTAAAGCCTTATAGGCATTCACATCACATTAAAAATGAATTAGAAAATATCATTCAAGACATGCTGAAAACTGGTATTATAAGGCCTAGTTGTAGTTCTTTTTCTTCCCCAGTTGTGCTGGTTAGAAAAAAAGACGGTTCTTGGAGAATTTGTATAGATTATAGGGCTCTAAATAACATCACAATTAAAGATAAATTCCCTATACCTATTATTGATGATTTATTTGATGAACTGCATGGTGCAAGTTATTTCTCTAAACTAGATCTTAGGTCTGGTTACCATCAGATCAGGGTTACTAAGGAGGATGTGCACAAAACCGCATTTAGAACACATGATGGGCATTATGAGTTTTAAACCCTATCTGAGAAAATTTATTTTAGTATTCTTTGATGATATACTAATTTATAGCCAAGCTATGCTTGAGCATTTGGAGCATATTAGAATTACTTTACAGGTGTTGCAAGAAAATCAAATGATAATTAAACTGTCCAAGTGCACATTTTCCAAGGAACATATTGAATACCTTGGACATGTGATTTCTGCTGCTGGCATATCAGTTGATGACAAGAAAATACAAGCTATAAAGGAGTGGCCTACTCCTACCGTACTCAAAGCATTAAGAGGATTTTTGGGTCTATCAGGCTACTATAGAAAATTTATCAGACATTATGGGATAATAGCTAAGCCTCTTACTAATTTATTAAAAAGGACTCTTTTGTTTGGAATGAGAAAGCAACCCAGGCTTTTGAAAAATTAAAGAAATGTCTTATGTCTCCACCTATACTTGTTGTACCAGATTTCAATAAACCTTTCGTTGTGGAATGTGATGCTAGTGGGATTGGGATATGGGCTGTACTGTTGCAAGACAACAGGCTCATTGCCTACCTTAGGGCATCTCCAGTGGATTATGCACGTAATATTCAAGAGGCTGAATATTACGTGCGTAATTGCACAGGAAGACCCAGTGGCCAGGCGCCCATTTTATGGGCGCCTGACATATATTCAGTTTTCTTTTTCTATTTTTTTAAGCATTTTTTTAAATGTAAGCGCCCATTTAATGGGCGCCTGAGGTCAGGCGCCCAAACCCAATTACAGATCCTGAATTCAAAACGTAATATTACCCTTAATATTACGTTTGTAATTGACGACTGGAGTCCGAATTCGTAATATTACGTACGTAATATGAACGATTGGAGATGCTCTTAGTAAAGCTCTGCAAGGAAGGAATCTATCACTCTCAACGTAAGAAAAGGAGCTGCTTGCGTTGATTTTGGCAATAAAAAAATGGTCATGTTATCTTTTGGAAAGACAATTCATAGTTCATAATCAAGACTGACCGTCGAAGCTTAAAATATCTCTTGACACAAAAACTTCACACTGGTATACAAGGAAAGTGGTTGGCCAAATTACATGGCCATGACTACATTGTGGAATATAAACCAAGTAAGGAAAATGTGGTGGCAGATTCACTATCTTGAAGAGATGAAGAGGTGAAGTAGTGCCATGCTCTATCACAAGTTCAAGCAACCTGATTGCAAGAATTAAAGAGTACATTAGTAAATTCTCCTTTCTATACCAAATTAAAAGACAAAATTAACTCAGGGGACCCTGCAGCGAGCAAGTATAAAGCAGTTGATGGCTTACTCTTTTACAAGGGTAAAATTTTGATTGACCACCATAATCAAGAACTGCTCAATATTCTCATAAATGAGTTCCACGCCACTCCTCTCAGCGGACATTCAAGCATTAAAGCGACTATAAAAGGGCTCAAGGCTGTTTTTTAGTGGAAAAAAATAAAGAAACATGTAGAAAAGTTTATCAAAGAATGTGATACGTGAGCAGAGGAGTAAATGAGAAAACATACACATTCCTGGACTGCTGCAGCCACTGCTAGTACCTGAAAAAATATGGTCTGACATCACCATGGACTTTATTACTTGTCTACCTAAAAGTCAGAAATATACAGTAGTGTATGTGGTGGTGGATAGATTATCTAAGTATGCCCATTTCTTCCCTCTAACTCATCCATATACTACTAGAGATGTAGCTTAAGTATTTTTCGATGGGGCGTTTAAACTTCATGCCATGCCTACATCTGTCATCAATGATAGAGATACTCTTTTCACTAGTAGTTTCTGGCAGGAGCTCTTTAGACTTCAAGGCAGCACCTTAAAACTAAGCACTGCCTATCATCCCCAAACTGATGGGCAATCTGAAGTCACCAATAGGATTTTAGAAGGCTATCTAAGAGGATTCCTATGCCATAGGCCCTCTGAATGGGCGAGATGGTTGACACTTGCTGAATTCTGGTATAATACAACATGGAAGACTGCTATTAACATGACTCCTTTTCAGGTTGTGTATGGTGTGGCACCACCTACCTTACTAAGTTATGTTCCTAACACGGCTAAGGTTCCTCAAGTAGAAGAAGTTTTATATTCCAGAGACATTACCATGAAGTTTTTGAGAGATAGCTTGAATTTGGCAAGAGAAAGGATGAAGAAGTTTGCTGATCTCAAGAGAACTGATAGGAATTTTAAGCTAGGAGATTGGGTTTATTTGCGTTTACAACCATATAGACAAATAACCGCTAGAACTCAGAAGACTCATAAGCTATCACCAAAATTTTATGGTCCTTATGAAGTGGAGAGAAAGATTGGGAAAGTGGCTTATCAACTCAAACTACCACCAGAAGTTAAAATTCATTTCGTGTTTCATGTTTCACAGTTAAATAAAAAACTTGGAAATTGTGTCGTAATTCATAAAAGCATGTCTACTTACGTTGAGGAGATGGTGAAAGATGTTAGAAATTCTTTACTGTTCGATCTTTCATGATTAATGATGAACAATTCAAGTAATGGCCCAAGGATCACCAATACCGAATATTTCACAAACAAAACTTAAAATGATTTATTGTTTAAGATGACGTACCTTGATTAACAGCAGAAGATGTAATGGCTGTCATCTTCTTCTTCTGACTTCTAGTAGTTACTCTTCTTCTCAGAATTCGGTTTCTCTCACTAACCCTATTTCTTTATGTGTTTCTTGATGGAGAAGAATACATCTGTTAGCTGGGAGAGAGAGGACCCAATCCTTTATATAACATTTAACTCTAAATCTGGTACGTCCATCATATACCAATTCAACGCTTAAGATTAATCACAGACCTAATGTTCTAATTATAGAACGGTCTATTTATGTCTTAATTAATCGGGTCACAATAAGATTAGAAACTGCATAACTTTAAAGGTAAATGAAACGTTCTATTTATGACCTAATTAATATGGTCACATTAAGATTAGAAACTGCACAACGTTAAAATTAAATGAAACGTTCTATTTATGACCTAATTAATAGGGTCACATTAAGATTAGAAATTGCATAACGTTAAAAGTAAATGAAACGATTGCAGTTTCTAATAGCAGATTTCTAACATTCTCCCACTTGACCTGATTCTTCATAATATCAAGTGTTGAACATCATACTATGATAAATTTCTGAGAGTTATGGTGGTTGTGCACTATTAATTCAATTCATTCCCTTCCATATACTACAATACCAGCAATCCATCATTTTATACTCATAATTTATATAAAACAGCATAATGGTCCACATAATGTCTTATATCATAATGATTAAACATAATATCTTTATAAGACTCTTTCTTGTTTAAAATTACATAAAGTACGTACTACCACATTAAAACAAGAGACACATAATTGTATATCATAAACACACAAAGGAGCTCAGAATGTCAAACATCAATTATTATTAATACAACCAAGACCCATTCTTTGAACATGTTCCTTAAATTGTCTTGGCGGTAACCCTTTCGTCAAAGGATCTGCAATCATAAGTTCTATCCTGATGTGCATGATTGACACTCTTTGTTTCTGAACCTCATCTTTCACAACAAGATATTTCAGTTCCATTTGTTTAGCACCTTTAGAGTACTTGTCGTTTTTTGAGAAAAACACTGCTGTAGAGTTATCACAATAAATTTTCAGCAGCTTGGCAATGGTGTCGACAACCGCAAGTCCTGAAATAAAGTTCCACAACCATAATGCATGAATTGTGGCTTCATAACATGCCACAAATTCTGCCTCCATAGTAGATGAAGCAACGATAGTTTGTTTCGCGCTTTTCCATGATATGGCTCCTTGAGCAAACATAAACAGGTAACCAAAAGTCGATTTTCTAGTATCGATGAATCCAGTAAAATATGAATCGCTATATCCAATCACCTCCAATTCATTGGATCTACTATACATGAGCATGTAATCTTTCGTGCCTTGTAAGTACCTCAACACTTTCTTTGCAGCTTGCCAATGTTCCCTTCCTGGATTACTTTGATACCTCCCTAACATACCGACCGCAAAACTGATATACGGTCTAGTACAGGTTTGAGCATACATTAGGTGTAATGATCCCGGATTTTAACTAAGTTTAAATTGATAATTAATTTAATTTTTGAATAAAAAATTGTGAAATTAATTGGTAAATTGATTTGAGCTTCTCCAAATTGAAATAAAATATGTGTTGAATCATTTGAATTTAAATCTTGTATATGTATGTGAATATATACATATATGTGCATATATGAGTAGATTTGAATATATATATATATATTGGATTTGAATTTTAATTTTAAGTAAATGGTTTTAAAATAAATATAAAAAAATATAGACATTTGACATAAGTATGAAAATAAATTAATTTCAAATTAAGAATTGATGGTTTATGTTAGAGAAATAAAAATAAATATATATGTATGTATATAGAAATACAATAAGTATTAAAGTTAAAAATAAATATTTAAGTCAGAAAAACACTCATGTATGTAAAATACAAAGTCAATACATTAGCTAAATTTAAACAACATGTTAAAAATAGGATTCATTTATATTACAAAGCATAAGACTAAAGAAAGAAGAAATACACTCAAGTATGAAACAAGTAAATGTATATATCTATAAGCTTGCAAAAGAAGATATATATATATTCAAGTATGTACATATGAAATTGGATAAGTATGAACACTTGAAAAAGAAGAAAGAAGACAAAGGTGATTAATGCCAGCCTCCTTAGTACACAAGATAGGGTTATATCAGCCATCAAATAAAAAAAATCTTTGATCTCATGTGTACAAACAAAATAAAAAATATATCACCTGTACAATTTTATCCCTATATACTTCCTTTATATATCAACTGCTTTGTCTTAGTTCGTTCATTCAAAAACTCGACAAAGCTGAAAGAAGAAAATAATAAACATCATTTTATAAACTCAAATTCACTTAACTAAACAAAAAAAAACAGAAAAGAGGATCCAGGAAAATCAAACTGCAGCCTTCAACACAGAATTGTTCTCTGTTCAATCTAATATCAGGTGAGCAAACACTTGAATCTATATGAATATCTTCTGGTTTGCATATGATGATCTGTGATTGGGTATGCTTGTGTGAATATGAACTTCTGTATAGATGGATATACTAGTGCATGTCTGTACACAAAGCAAATGTCTCTGTTCCAGGTTAACAGGGTTCTAAACCCGTTTTCAAAAATTTAAATCTTCACTTCTAATTCCCTTCAGACCTTAGGATTCAAACAAAATGTGTTTGTTAAATCTTAAGCTAGATCTTAATAATATTTTTAAGGAAATCAGAAAGTAAATTTTGAACTGGAATAAGAATTTACAGTGAAACTCAAATAAATACAAAAACCCAAGTATCTTAATTTCTTGAATCAATTATATTATGTGATTTGTTCTTGAAAATAATGATTTTTAAAAGAAAAATCATGATTTTTAATTTGGTAGATTTCGAGAATTAGTAGGTTGAACGTGAAATGGGTTTGAACGAAATTACGGTGATCGGTGGGTTTTTAGCTCTCGTGATTGAAGTCGAAGACTGCTGGGAGGATGTAGATGTGAGGAAAAATAGTGGAAGTGTTTTTAGATGATCGTGGTGATGGATTGACGTAGATCTATGGTTCGACAGTCACTTTTGGCTGTTGGAGTTCTTGGGGAGATTGCGACTTCGTCATGGTGTTTGGGCCGATCGCACTAATGGGAAATGGTGCGTTGGAGTTTGTCGAAGCTCCGACCAAAATTGCATGGTCTCTGGTGTACTAGATCGATGGGACGAGGAGTTTTTCGATGATGGTGATTTGGTTCCAGTGGTCTCGAGTAGTTCGATTTTGATACTCCAGTGATCTCGTCAATCTAGGAGGTCGGGGAAGTTAGGTGGGTCGAAGATGATATGCCGGTGGTCGCAGAGTTGGTCGACGACGTTCGGTTCAGATGTACATGTGCACGATCTTATGATGGTGTCAGGAAGTTGATGATGGGTGACTCGAGTTGATGCTTGAGAAAATGAATGGGTTGCTTCGAGTAAAACCTAAGTGCGCGAGAGTGCTTCCTGATATTCAAGTTTAAACTTAAACTTAAATAATATATATATATATATATATATATATATATACGAGAAGAAGAAGGAGAGAGGGTCTCGGGAAAAAT
The DNA here is from genome assembly GCA_030737815.1 of Allium fistulosum. Taxonomy (NCBI): domain Eukaryota; kingdom Viridiplantae; phylum Streptophyta; class Magnoliopsida; order Asparagales; family Amaryllidaceae; genus Allium; species Allium fistulosum. The sequence continues at coordinate 458,757,806 of CM060901.1, forward strand.
GGAAGGGAACTCGAGTGTTTACTCGAGTAAACATAGGGATTACTCGGGTTTGATTCCCAAACCTGCAGTATAATAAATAGTAAGTTAAGCAAGTTATTTAAATAATTTTAAGTAGTGATGATTAATTAAATTTAATTAGATAGTTAATGAAGATAAGTTTTAAATTTAATTAACCTTAAAGCCTTTTTAAGTTAGTGATAATTTGATTTCAAAGTTATTAAGGAAGATTTTTAAATGTTAATTACTTATTATGATTAATTAAGGATAATTAATTAAATGGAGATTAATTCAGGATTAATTAATAAATGAGATTTATTAAGATTAATTGAAGATTAATTGAAGTAAATTAATTTAATGATAAAGATTAAGTGGTAATTAATGATTAATTATTATGAGATGATTTCTTAATGGTAAGAAATTAAAGGTTTAGTTTCTTAAAATAATTAATTAAAGGGTTAATTTATTATGTAATTGGTTTAGAGGCTAATTTAATTAATGTGATTAATTAAGTTTAATTTATTAATTAAGAATAATTAATTAAGGTGTTTGATAAATTAATTTATATCAAATGATTTGTAATTAATTAATCAGGATTGGATAATTAATTCATAAGTAATTAATTTAATTGGAAATAAATTGAATTAATTAGGATTAAACAATAAATTAATCCTACTTATAAATGATTATTGAATGCTTGAGCTAACTTATGAATGATTGTATTGTATGAGATGCCTTGAATTGATTGTCCTCTCTGATCTGTGATATTTTGTTCTGTGGATTGAGCTGTGTATAATTTATTCATTTATTTGTGATACATTTGTATATTATCTGTGAATCTGTGAATGAACGATAAGCGTTATAGTTTATACCGCTTATCAACTATATTTCTGTATTTGAATCTGCGATGATTGAATGATGTTGCACTATTGTGTGTGAAACCCCTGGACTACACCATACACACACAAATATGGATTTCACGTGGAAGTTGGTTAAGTCACAGATCTTTGAAATAGTTTTAAAATTGAATTTTTGAATCCAAATGGTTTTGAAAATAGATCGGATTTAAAGTGGAAAGCTTCTAAAAAGGGATTTCAAAGATTAAAGTTATTTTTGAATAACTTGATTTAGTTTTGAAATTTGATTAAAATTTGCATTCAAAATTTGGAATTGAATTCCATGTTTGAAAATTATGGTTTAAAGATGTTATACAAGTTATAAATGTGTTTAAACCATTCTAAAAGTATAATTTTGAAATTTTGAATTTAACCCAAGGACTTTAACTTGTATAAATGAGATCAGATTTTTCCAAAATAAAACTGTTTGTTTTCAAATGATAAAAGCTTTCATATAAGAAATGAAATTCAAATTTAAATTAAAGGAATTTCAAGTTTGAATTAAAAATGGTTTTCCAAGTCAGGAATGAATCTTTTTGAAAGCTATAAGTTAAATTTTGATTTAAAGATTTAATCAGTTAATCCAATTGAAATGGAAATCGGTTTGAAAATCTATGAATAGATCTTTGTGAAACTGGGTGAACTTTGTGAGATGAATCTTTTTGTGTAAAAGATTAAAATGGTAATTTGTTTAAACCATTTGAGAGAAATTTTTTTGGTAATAAGTTGTGACTTAAATTGAAATCCCAATATCCATATGTTTTTAAATATTGCGCTCACTCTTCGGTTTAGCCGGGAGAGGACTTTGTGTCATATAACCCATTTCGAATAGTGATACGACGTAAATAGATAGCATTTGAAGACCGGTGTTGAAGACCGGGTATTTGTGAGAACGATAAGATAACCTATTGAATGTCTCTGCACTGAGTTGCTCCGGTATAGAGATCTCCACATGTGATGGGGAGTCCGATCGGGATTGTGGATATCCGGATTTGCAAGGGCTTCTTCCTTTATTGGACGAAGTGCCTTCGGTTCTGTTCGAACCCGAAACAGACTTGTATGGCCGTATGTTTGACACTACACTTTGAGATATAAAGCAAATTTCTTTCAAATACATTTCTGTTTGGTGGCGGAGAATTTATTCTCTTAGCTTAACACCCTTCTCTGAGACGTACGAGCTCAGAGCTTATGTAGTTGAAGGTTATCAATGATATACTCCCAATTTGGTAGTATGGCATGCTAAGTGCTGCTGTGTGTTGCTAATCATTTGTTGATCATTTGTTGATCAAAGCATGGCTTTCGTGTAAATCATAGCTTTGTGGACAAGACCTCATCGAGCCTCACAAATCGGAAATGGTCGAAACAGGAAAGATGCGGCAAGGTTATGAGGGTCGCACCCTTTAGGGTATGTCATTTCCTTCTGGAAAAAGGTTGTATCTTGGTATGGTGCCCAGATGCTTTACCTGTGTGGTTGCATCAATCTCATTTACTGTGTGGTTGTTGCTTTGTGATCGAGGGCCCTCGGATAAAGGTCGCAAACGACCGGGGGTGGCATACTCGTGTAGTAGTTACCTAGTTACAGAGGTAACCCGACCTTGTGTTGGCAGAGAGCTGGTTAAGTTCTCGGGACGTCCCTCCAGAGGCGTACCCATGTGGCAGTAGGAAGTTCCTTAGCCTGACCATTTGTTGGAAATCCAAAGAAACAATACGAGCCCTTTACGATTGCAATTTGTATAACCTATCACCTCAGGTGGCAGCTATAGTAGGCATAGTATAATGGTACCTATGCTGGCTAAGATTTATATTATATTTTCGAAATGTTTTCTGCACTATGCACTAGTAAAAATATCAGAAGAGTTTTCTCGTATTAAGCATATTTGACTATCATAAGAAGAAATCTTCTCCAAGTCTGCGATTGCATTGTGTGTGTGGTGGGAGGTCTTATGGTAGTTTCATTTTCCAAAAAGCATATCGGATTTCTCTTATGAACTGTTTGTATTTCAAACAACTGTTTTTGTTTACTCATACCAGTCCCATGACTGACCTAGAGTTTATTGTTCCCTTCCTAAACTCTGGGTGCCCACAATTTTCCACACGGGCAGTCTAGAGTTGGGCTTTTCAGATAGTCAAGTTTAGTAGATTAGTTGGAGCTAGTTCAGTTTTTGGAGTTCGTCCGGATGACTGACCTTGCTTATCTTTGTGCATCATGATGATGGTTCGAGCTTGATGTTGGAGTTGTTGGACTCGTTCTCTTTTAAAGATCATTTGGAGTATCACTTCTGTTGTTTCTGTTGTAACATTATTATTTGTCTTTGATATTCTTGTATCATATAGATATCATTGTTGTATATCATATTATGGATATTGTATCATTTGTGATGTATATGATATCATTCATTTCTTTCTTCCGCTCTGTTGTTATACTTAATGTGTTATAAGCTCCGGCACGAGTCGAATTTCAACGATTGAATTTGCGGCATACGAGTACAAGTGAAGTACGGGTGCTGATTTTCGAACGCTGAAATTTGGATCGTGACAATTTGGTTTCAGAGCTAAGGTTGAACTTTAGCTCTGGATCATACCAGTCCCATGACTGACCTGGAGTTTATTGTTCCCTTCCTAAACTCTAGGTGCCCACAATTTTCCACACAGGCAGTCTAGAGTTGGGGTTTTCAGATAGTCAGGTTTAGTAGATTAGTTGGAGCTAGTTTAGTTTTTGGAGTTCGTCCGGACGACTGACCTTTCTTATCTTTGTGAAATGTGATAGGGGGTTCTTGCTTTGCGGTTTGGTGGAGAATGGGAGACTCTTACCCCTACATGTCCTCTTCGTGGGGTTGGTTAGCCGTAAGGTGTGACAGTCGAAAGGCTGGCCGTAAAAGCAAGGGCAGGGTACTATTGTATGCCACGGCGGGGCTGGGATGGTTGAAAAGCCTACCAGTCGAGATTGACCACTGTCGATGGTTGAAAAGCCTAGACCGTTACAAGTGGTATCAGAGCTAAGGTTGAACTTTAGCTCAGGAGTATAACATATTAAGTAGCTCATTAGAGATAGGGTGAAGTATACCCTAGAATGAGTAATCCCTAATATATCTGTCTGTATACCTCAGTAAATTCTCTTACTATCGACTGATAGTAAGTATGAGTGCAAGAAGAGGATGAGATAGGGGACAGGGGAATACGACTATAAATGGTCAATACCTTGTAATAACAAGGAAACAATCTTTTCCCTATCAATCTCTTTTGTTCGTCATCTTTTCTCAATTCTTTGATAGTTCCTGGTAGATCCAAGAAGAAGATTTGATATATTTGCATGGGACATAAACTCCAAATAGGTCAGAATTGTTTGTTTGGATGAATTGGTTGCTTTGGTTGATATGGTTGATAGGTATACTTTAGTTTCTAAATTAAAAAGTTTTGGAATTGTATCCATATATCTGTCTATTTTTGGGTCCGGATATGTTCTACGAATGGTTAGTTATCCCTTCAGACTAACCAATGCCACTGCACATTTCGTAGATCCGGATAACCCGAGTATCTTGTAAAACATTAAAAAGATTCGTTCTCGTATGTATTATTGATATTCTGATTTGGTAAGCCAAATGCAGAATAGATGTTCAGTTAATTTGATGAAATATTCTTCATCTATCTTTGTTGTCTCCCTACTTTCAAATTTCGAGGATGAAATTTCTTAAGGGGGGGAACCTGTAACGATCCTGGATTTTAACTAAGTTTAAATTGATAATTAATTTAATTTTTGAATAAAAAATTGTGAAATTAATTGGTAAATTGATTTGAGCTTCTCCAAATTGATATAAAATATGTGTTGAATCATTTGAATTTAAATCTTGTATATGTATGTGATTATATATGTATATGTGCATATATGAGTAGATTTGAATATATATATATATATTGGATTTGAATTTTAATTTTAAGTAAATGGTTTTAAAATAAATATAAAAAAATATAGACATTTGACATAAGTATGAAAATAAATAATTTCAAATTAAGAATTGATGGTTTATGTTAGAGAAATAAAAATAAATATATATGTATATATATATAAATACAAGACAATAAGTATTAAAGTTAAAAATAAATATTTAAGTTAGAAATACACTCATGTATGTAAAATACAAAGTCAATACATTAGCTAAATTTAAACAACATGTTAAAAATAGGATTCATTTATATTACAAAGCATAAGACTAAAGAAAGAAGAAATACACTCAAGTATGAAAGAAGTAAATGTATATATCTATAAGCTTGCAAAAGAAGATATATATTCAAGTATGTACATATGAAATTGGATTAGTATGAACACTTGGAAAAGATGAAAGAAGACAAAGGTGATTAATGCCAGCCTCCTTAGTACACAAGATAGGGTTATATCAGCCATCAAATAAAAAAAATCTCTGATCTCATGTGTACAAACAAAATAAAAAAATATATCACCTGTACAATTTTATCCCTGTATACTTCCTTTATATATCAACTACTTTGTCTTAGTTCGTTCATTCAAAAACTCGACAAACCTGAAAGAAGAAAATAATAAACATCATTTTATAAACTCAAATTCACTTAACTAAACAAAAAAAAACAGAAAAGAGGATCCAGGAAAATCAAACTGTAGCCTTCAACACAGAATTGTTCTCTGTTCAATCTATTATTAGGTGAGCAAACACTTGAATCTATATGAATATCTTCTGGTTTGCATATGATGATCTGTGATTGGGTATGCTTGTGTGAATACGAAGTTCTGTATAGATGGATATACTAGTGCATGTCTGTACACAAAGCAAATGTCTCTATTCCAGGTTAACAGGGTTCTAAACCCGTTTTCAAAAATTTAAATCTTCACTTCTAATTCCCTTCAGACCTTAGGATTCAAACAAAATGTGTTTGTTAAATCTTAAGCTAGTTCTTAATAATATTTTTAAGAAAATCAGAAAGTAAATTTTGAACTGGAACAAGAATTTACAGTGAAACTCAAATAAATACAAAAACCCAAGTATCTTAATTTCTTGAATCAATTATATTATGTGATTTGTTCTTGAAAATAATGATTTTTAAAAGAAAAATCACGATTTTTAATTTGGTAGATTTCGAGAATTAGTAGGTTGAATGTGAAATGGGTTTGAACGAAATTACGGTGATCGGTGGGTTTTTAGCTCTCGTGATTGAAGTCGAAGACTGCTGGGAGGATGTAGATGTGAGGAAAAATAGTGGAAGTGTTTTTAGATGATCGTGGTGATGGATTGACGTCGACCTAGGGTTCGACAGTCACTTTTGGCTGTTGGAGTTCTTGGGGAGATTGCGACTTCATCATGGTGTTTGGGCCGATCGCACTAATGGGGAACGGTGCGTTGGAGTTTGTCGAAGCTCCGACCAAAATTGTGTTGTCTCTGGTGTACTAGATCGATGGGACGAGGAGTTTTTCGATGATGGTGATTTGGTTCCAGTGGTCTCGAGTAGTTCGATTTTGATACTCCAGTGATCTCGTCAATCTAGGAGGTCGGGGAAGTTAGGTGGGTCGAAGATGATATGCCGGTGGTTGCAGAGTTGGTCGACGACGTTCGGTTCAGATGTACACGTGCACGATCTTATGATGGTGTCAGGAAGTTGATGATGGGCGACTCGAGTTGATGCTCGAGAAAATGAATGGGTTGCTTCGAGTAAAACCTGAGTGCGCGAGAGTGCTTCGTGATATTCAAGTTTAAACTTAAACTTAAATAATATATATATATATATACGAGAAGAAGAAGGAGAGAGGGTCTCGGGAAAAATGGAAGGGAACTCGAGTGTTTACTCGAGTAAACATAGGGATTACTCGGGTTTGATTCCCAAACCTGCAGTATAATAAATAGTAAGTTAAGCAAGTTATTTAAATAATTTTAAGTAGTGATGATTAATTAACTTTAATTAGATAGTTAATGAAGATAAGTTTTAAATTTAATTAACCTTAAAGCCTTTTTAAGTTAGTGATAATTTGATTTCAAAGTTATTAAGGAAGATTTTTAAATGTTAATTACTTATTATGATTAATTAAGGATAATTAATTAAATGGAGATTAATTAAGGATTAATTAATAAATGAGATTTATTAAGATTAATTGAAGATTAATTGAAGTAAATTAATTTAATGATAAAGATTAAGTGGTAATTAATGATTAATTATTATGAGATGATTTCTTAATGGTAAGAAATTAAAGGTTTAGTTTCTTAAAATAATTAATTAAAGGGTTAATTTATTATGTAATTGGTTTAGAGGTTAATTTAATTAATGTGATTAATTAAGAATAATTTATTAATTAAGAATAATTAATTAAGGTGTTTGATAAATTAATTTATATCAAATGATTTGTAATTAATTAATCAGGATTGGATAATTAATTCATAAGTAATTAATTTAATTGGAAATAAATTGAATTAATTAGGATTAAACAATAAATTAATCCTACTTATAAATGATTATTGAATGCTTGAGCTAACTTATGAATGATTGTATTGTATGAGATGCCTTGAATTGATTGTCCTCTCTGATCTGTGATATTTTGTTCTGTGGATTGAGCTGTGTATAATTTATTCATTTATTTGTGATACATTTGTATATTATCTGTGAATCTGTGAATGAACGATAAGCGTTATAGTTTATACCGCTTATCAACTATATTTCTGTATTTGAATCTGCGATGATTGAATGATGTTGCACTATTGTGTGTGAAACCCCTGGACTACACCATACACACACAAATATGGATTTCACGTGGAAGTTGGTTAAGTCACAGATCTTTGAAATAGTTTTAAAATTGAATTTTTGAATCCAAATGGTTTTGAAAATAGATCGGATTTAAAGTGGAAAGCTTCTAAAAAGGGATTTCAAAGATTAAAGTTATTTTTGAATAACTTGATTTAGTTTTGAAATTTGATTAAAATTTGCATTCAAAATTTGGAATTGAATTCCATGTTTGAAAATTATGGTTTAAAGATGTTATACAAGTTATAAATGTGTTTAAACCATTCTAAAAGTATAATTTTGAAATTTTGAATTTAACCCAAGGACTTTAACTTGTATAAATGAGATCAGATTTTTCCAAAATAAAACTGTTTGTTTTCAAATGATAAAAGCTTTCATATAAGAAATGAAATTCAAATTTAAATTAAAGGAATTTCAAGTTTAAATTAAAAATGGTTTTCCAAGTCAGGAATGAATCTTTTTGAAAGCTATAAGTTAAATTTTGATTTAAAGATTTAATGAGTTAATCCAATTAAAATGGAAATCGGTTTGAAAACCTATGAATAGATCTTTGTGAAACTGGGTGAACTTTGTGAGATGAATCTTTTTGTGTAAAAGATTAAAATGGTAATTTGTTTAAACCATTTGAGAGAAATTTTTTTGGTAATAAGTTGTGACTTAAATTGAAATCCCAATATCCATATGTTTTTAAATATTGCGCTCACTCTTCGGTTTAGCCGGGAGAGGACTTTGTGTCATATAACCCATTTCGAATAGTGATACGACGTAAATAGATAGCATTTGAAGACCGGTGTTGAAGACCGGGTATTTGTGAGAACGATAAGATAACCTATTGAATGTCTCTGCACTGAGTTGCTCCGGTATAGAGATCTCCACATGTGATGGGGAGTCCGATCGGGATTGTGGATATCCGGATTTGCAAGGGCTTCTTCCTTTATTGGACGAAGTGCCTTCGGTTCTGTTCGAACCCGAAACAGACTTGTATGGCCGTATGTTTGACACTACACTTTGAGATATAAAGCAAATTTCTTTCAAATACATTTCTGTTTGGTGGCGGAGAATTTATTCTCTTAGCTTAACACCCTTCTCTGAGACGTACGAGCTCAGAGCTTATGTAGTTGAAGGTTATCAATGATATACTCCCAATTTGGTAGTATGGCATGCTAAGTGCTGCTGTGTGTTGCTAATCATTTGTTGATCATTTGTTGATCAAAGCATGGCTTTCGTGTAAATCATAGCTTTGTGGACAAGACCTCATCGAGCCTCACAAATCGGAAATGGTCGAAACAGGAAAGATGCGGCAAGGTTATGAGGGTCGCACCCTTTAGGGTATGTCATTTCCTTCTGGAAAAAGGTTGTATCTTGGTATGGTGCCCAGATGCTTTACCTGTGTGGTTGCATCAATCTCATTTACTGTGTGGTTGTTGCTTTGTGATCGAGGGCCCTCGGATAAAGGTCGCAAACGACCGGGGGTGGCATACTCGTGTAGTAGTTACCTAGTTACAGAGGTAACCCGACCTTGTGTTGGCAGAGAGCTGGTTAAGTTCTCGGGACGTCCCTCCAGAGGCGTACCCATGTGGCAGTAGGAAGTTCCTTAGCCTGACCATTTGTTGGAAATCCAAATAAACAATACGAGCCCTTTACGATTGCAATTTGTATAACCTGTCACCTCAGGTGGCAGCTATAGTAGGCATAGTATAATGGTACCTATGCTGGCTAAGATTTATATTATATTTTCGAAATGTTTTCTGCACTATGCACTAGTAAAAATATCAGAAGAGTTTTCTCGTATTAAGCATATTTGACTATCATAAGAAGAAATCTTCTCCAAGTCTGCGATTGCATTGTGTGTGTGGTGGGAGGTCTTATGGTAGTTTCATTTTCCAAAAAGCATATCGGATTTCTCTTATGAACTGTTTGTATTTCAAACAACTGTTTTTGTTTACTCATACAGTCCCATGACTGACCTGGAGTTTATTGTTCCCTTCCTAAACTCTGGGTGCCCACAATTTTCCACACGGGCAGTCTAGAGTTGGGGTTTTCAGATAGTCAGGTTTAGTAGATTAGTTGGAGCTAGTTCAGTTTTTGGAGTTCGTCCGGATGACTGACCTTGCTTATCTTTGTGCATCGTGATGATGGTTCGAGCTTGATGTTGGAGTTGTTGGACTCGTTATCTTTTAAAGATCATTTGGAGTATCACTTCTGTTGTTTCCGTTGTAACATTATTATTTGTCTTTGATATTCTTGTATCATATAGATATCATTGTTGTATATCATATTCTGGATATTGTATCATTTGTGATGTATATGATATCATTCATTTCTTTCTTCCGCTGTGTTGTTATACTTAATGTGTTATAAGCTCCGGCACGAGTCGAATTTCAACGAGTGAATCTGCGGCATACGAGTACAAGTGAAGTACGGGTGCCGATTTTCGAACGCTAAAATTTGGATCGTGACATTAGGCTACCAACTACAGACGCATATGGAATTGATTCCATTTCCTTTCATTCAACATCATTCTTAGGACATTGCATGAGATTGAATTTATAACCTTTCTGTACAGGAACTTTTCTAGGTGAACACTTACTCATTCCAAATCTCTCTAGAATCCTTTCGATATATCCTTTCTGAGACAGTCCCAATATTCCTTGTGATCGATCACGAAATATTTCTATTCCAATCACATAGGATGCCTCTCCCATATCTTTCATTTCAAAGTTCATTGAAAGAAATTCCTTAGTCTCATGCAATATGCTTAAATTATTTGCAGCAAGCAAGATGTCATCAACATAAAGGACTAGATAAAGAAACTTGATCCCACTGATCTTTTGGTATAAACAGTGATCAACCGTATTTTCCTTAAAACCAAAAGATGTAATAATGGTATTGAACTTAATATACCATTGCCGGGATGCTTATTTAAGCCCATATATTGACTTCTTAAGTTTACACACCAATTGTTTTTTACCTTTTACAGAAAAACCCTCAGGTTGATCCATATAAACATCCTCATCAAGATCTCCATTCAGAAAGGCTGTTTTCACATCCATTTGATGCAATTCCAAATCATAATGTGCTACTAATGCCATTATTATTCTTAGTGAGTCCTTTTTCAAAACAGGAGAAAATGTCTCCTTGTAATCAACACCATCTTTATGAGTGTAACCCTTAGCAACAAGTCTAGCTTTATACCGTTCGATATTACCACTAGAGTAGTGTTTGGTTTTAAAAACCCATTTGCATCCGACTCTTTTACAGCCATGTGGTAACTCAACGAGATCCCAAACTTCATTCTATTGCATGGATTTTAGTTCTTCTTTCATGGCATTAATCCATTCCTTTGACTCTTTACTTTCCACAGCATGTGAAAACGAAACTGGGTCCTTATTGATTCCTATATCATAATCTGATTCTTGCATATAAACCATATAATCATTAGAAATAGCTAACCTACGATCTCTTTGAGATCTTCTTAATGCTACTTGTTGTGGTTCATGCATATCAGCATTATGTAAGTCATTTCCTTCAGGAAGTACTTCTTTATTTATATGTTGTTCATCATCATGTTGTTCTCCAACAGTTGGAACAACATTTGGAGTAATAGTAGATGGAGGAACTATTCTAGGCAATGTAACATTTACCCTTGTTTCCTTTATTTCCACTATTTCTCTTCTAGTACTCCCACTGACTTCACCAATCTCAATGAATCTTGCATTACCAGTTTCTACAATTCTTGGACTATGATTAGGACAGTAAAACACATATCCTTTAGATTTTTCAGGGTAATCTAAAAAATACCCACTAATTGTTCGAGAATCTAATTTCTTTTCATGTGGATTATAAATTCTCGCTTCCGCTGGACAACCCCAAACATGCAGGTGTCTTAAGCTAGGTTTCATGTTAGTCCATAATTCAAAAGGAGTCTTTTGAACAGCTTTACTAGGAACCCTATTCAACAAATAATTAGCGGTTTTGAGAGCATACAACCACAAATTCTTAGGTAGAGTAGAATCTAACATCATACTCCTAATCATATCTATTAACGTCCTATTGCGCCTTTCTGCTACACCATTTTGCTGTGGTGTACCTGGCATTGTGTATTGCGCACATATGCAATGACTTTCGAGGAATTTTGCAAATGGACATGGACACTGGCCTGACTCATTATATTTTCCATAATATTCACCACCTCTATCAGACCTTATGATTTTCACCTTTTTATCTAATTGCCTCTCAACTTCCTTTACAAACGTCTCAAGGACATTCACAGATTGAGATTTTTCATGAAGCAAATAGACATAACCATAGCGGGAAAAATCGTCAATAAAAGTGATGAAATACTTTTCTCCATTAAAGGCTGAAGTGTCCATAGGTCCGCAAATATCGGTGTGTATTATTTCAAGAAGCTGGCTGCTTCTAGTGGCTCCTTTCTTATTATGTTTGGTTTGTTTACCTTTAATACAATTCACACATAATGCTAGATCACTAAAGTTCAAATTTGACAAAATTTCATTACTTACTAATCTCATCATTCTTTCTTTGGATATGTGACCTAGTCTTTTATGCCATAAGAAAGCAGAATTTTCATTCAACACGCTACGTTTGCACCCAACATTATTTATTACATTCAGCAAGGAATTCGCATAAGTGTCATTCAATTTCAATTTATATAAACCATCAATTAGAATACCAGAACCAACATTATCAGTATTCTTATATAAATCAAAACAACCAGATCCAAACGTACATCTAAAACCAGAAATATCCAACTTAGTTACGGAAATAAAGTTTCTAGATAATGAAGGTACATAAAGGGTACTATATAAGTCTAATACATATCCACTTTCTAGAATTAGATGATATGTCCCAATGCCTTCTATTGTGGATTTCATTCCGTTTTCCATAAAGAGAAAATGATCTTCATTTGGATTTATGGTTCGGATCATAAGAAATCCCTGCATATTATTGGAGACATGAGTTGTAGCACCAGTATCAAGCCACCATGTATTAATAGAAACTTCAACTAAATTCGATTCAAAACATACGAAAGATAGATGATTACCTTTCTTTTCGAACCAAGCTATCCTTTTCGGACAGTCCTTTTGATAATGTCCTTTCCTTTTACAGAAATGACATCGAACATCCTTTAGTTCCTTCTTTTCCTTATCCTGTCCATTCTTAGCAGGTGCCTTTTTCTTCTTGAAATGACTTGATTTTCCATTCTTTTCTTTACCAGCTTTATTACTCACAAAACTTACCGAGTGATTCACTTGATTTTTCAAACGTCCTTCTTCCTGAACAAGTCTACTGGCCAATTCATTAACATTCCACTTATCCTTTATAGTGTTATAGTTAATTTGAAAAGGTCCATATTCAGAAGGTAGCGAGTTCAGGATAAACTGGACAAGAAAAGAATCCTCTACTGTAAGTCCAAGGGAGTTTAACCTTGCTGCAAGATTAGTCATCTCTATAATGTGCTCTTGCATAGTTCGCGACCCATCAAACTTCATAGTCATGAGTTCTGCCATAAGAGTACCAGCGAGTGACTTATCAGCTGAACGAAAATGCTCTTCCACAAACTGCATATATTCCTTAGCACTTTATGTTTGCGGAATTGTTGACTTGATGTTGTTAGCAACAGTCATCTTAATAAACATAAGGCTCGATCTGTTACTGCGTTCCCATGCTTTATGGTGTGATTTTTCTGTCTCAGTACTAGCTGTTGTAAGAGCAACAGGTTTATCCTCAAGGAGTGCCAAGTCAAGATCTTGAACACCTAAATGGAAATTGACATGTTCTCTCCATTCATAAAAATTAACACCAGTGAACAATGTAACAAATGAAGCATGTGTATTCATGGGAACTACTACAAATTAAATATAAAAAAATTGAAATAACTATAAGCTCATAGCTAACGTGATTCAGATATGTACATAATAGTATAATATAGCATTCCTTTAGGTAGATACTATCTTATACTTAACATAATTAAATACCAAAACATAAGTAAGTAATAAATATATTCAATTAAATAGAACTGACATCTTTGGATGATCAATATTTATTTAATCAAGATATCTATTAAACCTCATCATGTCAACTAGTTATAGAACAAGACTTTCCTTTGGGTAAGTTCTCAGGTTCTATCATTAGTGACGTCAGTTTTTAATGGGTATTATTATAACTGGCAATTTCTATCAATAATCATTATGTCACTTATGCACTAAATGATTATTCTGATTTTGACCACTTTGGTGATTAACAAAATCATAAATCTCATGTGCATAAATGACTTATAACACATACTTGCTTAAACATCATGAGTAAAGCATAGAACAGATCAATTGCAATCATAGGAAATATTCAGTTATTGATTGGTCGCTCCGATACCAAATGTTAGAAATTATTTACTGTTCGATCTTTCATGATTAATGATGAACAATTCAAGTAATGACCCAAGAATCACCAATACCGAATATTTCACAAACAAAACTTAACATGATTTATTGTTTAAGATGACATACCTTAATTAACAGCGGAAGATGTAATGGCTGTCATCTTCTTCTTCTGACTTCTAATAATTATTCTTCTTCTCAGAATTCGGTTTCTCTCTCTAACCCTATTTCTTTATGTGTTTCTTGATGGAGAAGAATACATCTGTTAGCTGGGAGAGAGAGGACCCAATCTTTTATATAACATTTAACTCTAAATCTGGTATGTCCATCATATACTAATTCAACGCTTAAGATTAATCACAGACCTAATGTTCTAATTATAGAACGGTCTATTTATGACTTAATTAATCGGGTCACATTAAGATTGGAAACCGCATAACGTTAAAGGTAAATGAAACATTCTATTTATGACCTAATTAATAGGGTCACATTAAGATTAGAAACTGCATAACGTTAAAAATAAATGAAACGTTTTATTTATGACCTAATTAATAGGGTCACATTAAAATTAGAAACTGCATAACGTTAAAAGTAAATAAAACGATTGCAGTTTCTAATAGCAGATTTCTAACAAAAGAACCTAAGAAGATTTTGGATAGGAGAATTGTGCCAATGAATAACAACCCAGCAGTGCAAATTTTGGTAAAATGGAAGAATCTGCCTATCGAAGAAGCTACATGAGAAGAGTATTGGGAAGTAATTAAGCAATTCCCTACTCTGGACCTTGAGGCAAGATCCATTTTTTATGGGAGAGGGGGTTGTTATGATCAAAGATCTTGCAAAAAGGCTGCTGTCCTCATTTCATCAGATTCCGACCAGAGATCATCAGAGCAGGGTTCCAGCTTGACCAGGGGTGGTGGCAAGGATGTTCAGTTGGAAGGTGTGGTGAACACTGCTGCTAAGGATTGGATGGATGAGCAATAGGGCTGTGCATGTGTGTGCACATGTGCACGTGCACAAGTTGATGAAGTTTTCTTTTATATCTGCTGTTTTAGTTTTCTGATTGAACAATTCAAACTAGCCGTTGTACCCAGTGTTATATATCTACTACTGTGAGGCAAATCAAATGTGTACATAAAATAAAAGTTGATAAATAAAATTCTGTTCTCTTTTATTCTTATCTTATGCATGCTTTTACATTTTCTTGCTGCTGTTACTCTTCTTACAAAAAGATATTGATCCTCTTACTTCATACACTCTATTTCTTTTATACAAACTATTACACACACTCTTAAACAACTCTGTCTTCTTCTTTCTTGCCTCAAGCCTCAACAGCAACTTCTTTACCATCTTTCTTCCTCTATTCAACAGCATTTCTTTATCCCTCTTGGAATGACGATCACTCGAAGTCCGGTAAAAGAACATGGGCACACCATATGCAATGCTAAGTACCGCTGTAACTTTTATTAATGCCATCAGCACCCAGACATCTGTTATTTTAACCATTAAATTGATGAGATCAAAGTGGAGTGAAATAATTAATCCACGCGACTGTTTCGTTTCGATTGATCATGAAATGGGTCCACTGGTTTATTATGAACTTTCATCATAGGTACGTTATTTAACTTTTCATTGCGTCCTTCTGTCGAACAACTAGAATGCATTTGTTGGTTTTGTTATCTGTTGCTTTTTTTTTCTTCTTTCTTTTTTTTTTTTTTCTTTTTTTTTTTTTTTGTGGTTGGAAATATTACGGTTTTTGAATAATTTGCACAGTATGTAGTGCATTGCAGTTTTGTTTGTTACTGCATGCGTTTGTGATATGAATGAGGTTGCAGTCGATAATTTTTTCACTGTGATAGCGATAATTTTGTAGACTGTAGAATTACAATAAATCTGAATAAGAAGTAATCAATCTGAACAGGGAGTAGTCAATTTGAAAATTTTGCATTCAAAATAGGGACTTTATTATTAAATGTTACTTGATACAAATATAGATTTTAAACGAGAAATATATTGAAAAGGAAGAAGAATAATTGAATTTCTGGAGACAAATCATAAACTTTGTGGCTCCTGAAACACACCTAAACACAAACCACAACCATCCATCAATTACCCATTTTCTGAATATTTTGAAACCAACCTAAGGAATCACTACTTTCTTGAAAGAATATTATTCAAAATTCATGCTTTTAGCAATTCCTATTTCTTTAAATCTTCGACTTCGTGCAAATACAAAGAGCATGAGACCTAGCTAAGTCCATAAAAGGAAGAGGGAAATGCTTCTCTCTCCCAAGTCTAGAATTCAAAGAATTTCCAGCAATGGCTAGTTCAACAATCTTGTTTCTAGCTCTCATGTCCTTTCTTCTAACTTCATCAATGCCAAAGCAGTCAAATGCGCAACATAAACCCAACTGTGTTTCTCAGTTTACCCTTGCCAACCAAGCATGTACTCAAATCCCTCTTGAAGTGGTTTCCATGAACCAGAACAACACGAGGGTCAATGCAACTTCTGATGGCAATGATGGTGATGGAGAAGATGATGGCAATGGTGGAAATGATGACAATGAGCAACGGGCAAGGCACGGGCATGGGCACGGGCACGGACACGGGCACGGGCATGGACATGAACATGAACATGAGCGCAGTAGCAGGCATGTGCCGGCTATTTATACAGATTGTTGCAGATGGGTGGAAGATATTGATGAAGCTTGCATATGCGGTGCTTTGTTGCGTTTGCCTCCATTTCTTACTAGGCTTCAGCACAATTTCAAGGTTGAGGTGATGGACACTTGCGACCGCACTTTTAAGTGTCCTGGAGTCTAGAATATTTTATGAATTTATTCGCTATAATCTGCTTTTAAGTGTATTGAGTTGTGATGTGTTTGCTTTACTTGTGCTCAGTTGTGTCTACGCGTGGTGAAGGGTTGGGCATTAGTACTATATGTTGGAATAAGTTGTTGGACTCAAGAATTTATAATGGAATAAATGTTTGTTATGCTGAAATTTCAAAAACCTTGTCAGTATTGAAATAGTGCCACAAATTTGTAAATCTTGCAAGTATATCCACTCCAAATATGAAATAATTGTTTAGTGCAAATCTGTCCTAAAATAATAATATAAAAATACAAGTTATATTATTTAAGCGAACCAAAGTCAGAGCGTCTAATTACTGGGATAGTCCCAGTAGTGCTGAACCACTTTATTGATATGGAATTTAGAAACTATTTCTGATAAAATCAACTTTGAAAGAAAAAAAAACGATAAGAAGAAAAATGATGATTGTAAAATTATATTTTTTTTTTCCTGTATCCTGCAGCCAATAAATAATATAATGGTATCGCCATTTGTTTTCATGCAAATGTTGTTTGTTAACATGTCAAGATCTTTGATATGATTGTTGACGAAAAAACAAAATTTGCCAACCATATAAGATAAATTAGAGCATATCATTCCAACATGTAACATAGGCATGAATTTGAATGCCTTATGTTCCGTTAATATGAAGATGAATATGAAGAAAGCTAATATGTTTTCATTGCCACTATTTTGGTCCCACCCATGAATAGTTATTTACTTCAAAACAGTTCTTGAGATGATCCATCCTCGTTACTCGTTAACATGGAAACTTCTACATAATTTTCATTTCTAGTGTTTACTTAGAGTACTCAGTTATCTAATGAGACTGTGATCTTATTTTGACTAGAAAAAACGACATTTGCCAGCCTATTTTACACCTATAGGTACAATAAAGCAGTATTGTCCATTTTAAAGTATATTAGGAATAACAGTAATTACTTTTAACCCTCTTTAGTTTCATATGCAACTTGCAATTGAACTCAAAAAGGATTTGCATGTAATATACATCAAATTTAGGCAAATGTTTGCACATCACTTGTAAAGTTGTAACAGAAAATTGATAGCTCAATTTTTCTTTCTCCTGAAGAAAACTTGTGTGTATTATGGACCACTGCAGCTTGTATTCTAATTGTTTACAGATATTACATATCAATTCCTTTTTCAACTTTAAACAATAAAGAAGAACGTTGACACTTGAATTACTATAATTCGGCCATCTACATCTGTATACGGGCCAACAGTACCACACTATGTAGTTAGGCATAACACCAAGTTAGCCAGCCCCCAGTGAAACAAGCACTATGTTAAAAAAAAGCTGGGTTAAATCAAGTGCACAAGACTCTCTTATTACTTATAAGCAAGGTTTTCAAAACATGTTTCAAATATTAGTTCATAAAATTCATACCAATAATTTAGGAGAACTTTAGTAAAAAACACCCTCCTCGAGTTTCAAAATACACAGCCGTCTCTTCTTAGAAACATAATTGAAAAACCATCCATGTTTTTAAGTTTGATATTTGCGGAAAACTCAACAAATACTTGCAGAGGATTCAACAAATATTTGCGGAGTAATCTGCAGATTTTTAAATTTTCTAGACGATTGTTTGCAATTTTTCAAAAATATTCAAAAAAATTGTTTTGATCATAGAAACATGCAATTCATGTTTTGAGTTAATTTTGAAAAAAAAAACAATTTTTTTTACCGAAATTAAAATTGTGGATGTAATCTAAAACATGTTTTGGAGAAGGTTGTTCACGTACCAAATCTGAAAATAAGGGCCAATCAAATTTACACATAATTTAAACTTTTGAAATTGATTTTGATGATCGAGCTTCTAGGCCTAATAAATATAAAAGTTAATTGCCTATTTCTCCTAGCATACTCTCTCTCTCTCTCTTTATTTTTATTTATTTAAAGATAATAAAATTGGAATTGTAAATTCAAGCAAGATTTTGATATTTTTTATTTCAGCATGGATTGATTTTTTACCCCCAATATTGAGTTCAGTCGTGTTTTGAGCTGAAACTCGAGAACTGAATTGTTACCGTAGAGGTTCGTTTTGAAACATGACTGAAATGGTAAGTTTTAAGATGTTAACAATCATGTTCACATGTTATTTCGAAACCAAACTCCCAATTAAATAAATAAGTATTTTCAAAAATTTTAGAGATTGGTACTATGATGATTAGTTAACCATCAGATATTTTGAAATTCTCTTTAAAACAACTTATTTGTTAACCACTCATGTTATTAACTTTATATCCAAAAATAAAATAAAGTTTAGTCAGTAAGAATTGACTTGTCCATCATAATTTGTTGAATCCTTCACTATTTACACGGGTGAAAAGTGAAAACACATTAGTCTGCAGTGGCCAAGCCTTTATTAAGCATCATATTAAAATTTGGATTTCTCTTTATGGTTATCATGCATGTTTTATGCCAAAAAATTGTCGCACCCACTAAACATTTCGTGCACACAGTTGTGCAGATACAAAGTAGTTCATGTTTGATTAAACTATATATGTAGGCACATATGCATGTAACCAACTATATATAGATGCTCCTTCCTTCGACTATATATAAGCCCATTCCCACCATTGTTTGTTACAACACTACTAAACATCATATATTTCCTTATCCATGGAGATCCTTTCCTCAACACCCACATTTTTTTCCCGTTTCCATGCGAAGGCATTTCTATTCGATCAAAAACTTGCCACTTCTTCACCCGTTCTTCCAACACAAAAGGACAAAGTAGTCTTTATATTAGGCTCCACTGGTACCGGCAAATCAAAGCTAGCCATTGACCTTGCCACCCACTTCAGTGGCGAAGTTGTGAATTCCGATAAGATGCAAGTCTATAATGGTCTTAGCATCATCACAAACAAAGTGACCAGCCAAGAGTGCGCTGGCATACCCCACCATCTCATTGGTGGGGTCCACCCCGACTCTGATTACACTGCTGCAGATTTCTGCAATGATGCAACACACACTGTAGAATCGATCCTCTCCCGTGGTCACCTCCCTATTATAGCAGGTGGATCAAATTCGTATGTTGAAGAGTTAGTGGATGGGCAAGGAGATAATTTCCTGTCCAAATACGATTGCTGCTTCATTTGGGTAGACGTTGAACTCCCTGTTTTACATTCATATGTAGCTGGTAGGGTCGATAAAATGGTTCAGTCGGGTCTGGTAGAGGAGGCGAGTAGTATGTTTAAGTTGAATGGAGATTATTCGACAGGAGTAAGAAGGTCAATTGGGGTGTCTGAAATGGACAGGTACTTTAGAGAGTATGAACACATGGATAATGTAACGAGGGCAAAGCTGTTGAAGGAAGCAGTATGTGAGATTAAGGAAAACACATGCAGATTGAGTTGTAATCAGTTGAAGAAAATCAACCGCCTGGCTAGGCTTCCAGGATGGAATGTGTGTAAAGTTGATGCTACTGAAGCTTTTATGAAAATATGTGAAGAAACATGGAGTAGAGTTGCAAGAGAACCTAGCATTAAGATTGTTAGGATGTTTTTGAACAAGGGATTTAGCATGGTAGGTTGTGATATGGGTGTTAATGATATGAAGGGGTATGTCGATGAACATAAAGTTGGTTTAGTCGTGGGAGCCACTAGTTAAAGTGGTTTTTCTTGAAGTTGTTATTATTGTGGCTACATATATCAGATGATATGTACATGTGTAAGTTGAAGAAATAAAGCATGTGGGAGTGGGGCTTAAGCTGTCCATTTGGAATCAAACTGTACAAAGTAGTCCGGAGATGGGCCAGAAGGGAAATATAGAATTTTGATTCCAGCAAATGTATGGAGTTATATAATATAGTTTGAGTAAGAAATATGCTTTTGAACAAGTACATATAAGATATATTTGACTGTTTATTGACCTTATGTGCACATCATTTGAATAGAGCCGATTTTCATTTTGGTACGTTCACCTGGAAACGTCACAATTTTGTAGCTGCTTGCCTCATCTAATTTTCACATTCGTGAAGGTGGATCCATTTTGTGCCTGTATATATACCCTACTTGTTAGACAGACACATTAACAATTGCATTCTCTTGCACCCTTCTGGTATAACCTCCCTTAAAGATTTTGAAGTTCATGCGTGTTTTAAGAAGCGCTTATCTACTGTGCAGGCATTATGTAAAAGATTTTCATTTGCAGTTACAGCACATCATAGTTAATGCTTTTTATATGAGAACACCCTCCGCAGATATTTTTGTTATGTACTTTAAGTTGCTAAGAATAGTGGAAATTGTAAAGCAAGAAAAGAGTCACAGGTCTCTGTTTTTTATGTTGTTATACAAAAAGTCCCTATAGAAATGAATATGTAAATTTGGCCTCTATTTTTCAAAAATAAAAAAACGCAAAGTGTCTTGCACTTTTCTGACAGAAAATGCAAGATAACTTGCACTTTTCTTATTTTGAAATATTTTTCGAAATTTTCGAAATTTTCGAAAATTTGAAAATTTTGAAAAACGCAAGTTAACTTGCACTTTTTATTGGAAAAGCGCAAGCTAGTTTGCGCTTTCTAATTTTGATTTTTTTTTGAAAATTTAAAAACCTTTAAAAAATTTGAAAAGCGCAAGCTAGTTTGCGCTTTCTTATTTTGAAATTTTAAAAAGCACAAGCTAACTTGCGTTTTCTTATTTAGAAAAAACAGGGACTTAATTTACATACTTATTTCTACAGGACTTTTCTTGTAACACCATCAGAAATAGGGACCTTTCGTGCAAAGCCCCATTGTAAATTGCACCTATTTGAAATTAACATTCATTTCTTATACATTAAAAAAAATGTAACCGTGAAATGTCATTGGCAAATATGAACTAAAATGAAGTGTATTTTCCATTTTAAAAAATATTTTCATAATCTGAAGTGGTGCTGTGTTGGGTTTTCTTTGCCACCTGAAAGAACAAAGAAAATCTGACAGCCTGACTCTTGTAATCGGATTATTCTTTAATACCCTTTTACATATAATGGACATAGTTTAAGGTACGGTAAACTACTATTTAAAGTGTCCAGTTAGCTGATATGCTGCAACCTGATTTGACTATGGTATCAACTTGATCAACCTATACATTTCTTGTATTAAATTTTAGAAATCTGAAATCTAATATATGTATCTTTAATAATTGTTGCTGTAGCTTTGGTGTTACCAACTTTTTGTGTCAGCGTGAACTACCAAAAACGCCTCAAATACCAAATTGTAATATCACTCAAATATGATGTAACAATTAAATTTTTTTTATAAACTCAAAACGGTCATTTACAAATATTATCAAATCTTAATGTCACTTAAAAGTAGCATCTAACAACTGAAGTTCTTTACAAATTCAAAACGTTCATCCACAAATACTACTAACTCTTAATATAACTTAAAAACAAGATCTAACAAATAAACTTTCTTTACAGATTCATTCTTTATTAATTAATAACGAGCGATACGGCACGCGCTTCACGCGTGAGTTGTTCTACAAATTGTATATGTTTCAAAACACTCAAAAAAATAATTTTCAGAAATATTTAGTCGTATTTTGCGTTAAAGTCATGCATAGTTTGTTTGAATTTTTATTTTTAAGTTTCAGTATCTAATTTTTTTGGTAGTTTGAATTTATATTTCTGTTATTAGTTAATAAAGAAAGAATTTGTAAATGAATTTCATTTGTTATATCCTATTTTAAAGTGACATTAAGATTTGATTATATTTGGACGTTAGGTCCTATTTTCAAACGATATTAATGTTTATTAATATTTGTAAAGACACATGTTGAACTTGTAGAGTGAGTTTATTTGTTAGATCCAATTTTTAAGTAATTTGGTAACATATATAGATGAGCGTTAAATTATATATGAGTAAAAGGTATTTTCGAAAGTTTACGGTCGGATCAAAAGTTTGCGCTTCCAGCCAACTATTAATAAAAATATAAATAAAAATTCAAACTAAAAAATTTAGATATTGCAACTTAGAAATAAAATTCAAATTAACAATTGATTTCAACACAAAAATATGATCAAATATTATACAAATTATACGAACCATATAAAATTTGCAGAAAAACAATTTACACGCGAAGCGCACGCCTTTTATAATGTATCCTTCAATTGGTATAAAATAAACCATACCAAATATAATTTATATATAACTTTTGCTGATGCGATTCAGTCTTAATTGTAGCTTTATAGTACTGGTATAATGATTTTAAGGGTGCCTGAAATAGCGCGTAATGTTTATATTGCAACTTTTGGTGTTAGTGGCTAAAATGGCTTTATGCTCCATTAAGCTTTGCACTTATGGAATGAGAAAGTTTTAAGCTCTTCCGGCAGTTGTTTTTCTTGCTTTCTTCTTGTAATGCAGGTGCTTTTAGAAAGTAAATTTCATTAGTATATGTTGTCTGTACTGTTATATTATATATTATTTGTTTGGGGGAACTAACTCGTGGTTAACTTTTCAAAATGCAGGTATATATTATTCGATGGAGTATTAGCATGAAAACCCAAGTAAAGGGTCTCAAACGAACAGTTTGAGCAAGTAAATACATCACTCCTTTTTTCTCCAGAAGCATATATCAATCTAGTTGTATGACTTAAAAAATAACTTCAAATATGTTTGTAAAGAAACGATAATCGATAGGCATTTCAAGAGGGGTGTTAAAAATGGTGCATGGTACTGCCCTGTTGGCTTTAAAATTAACATAAGGTGTTTCTTGAACCATTTGTTGTAAATTAAATATAACAAACCAATCAAATGTATGCTTATTTACTACTCCGTGAAATTTCAATTTGTGAACTATGTCAAGCAATATTCATACATATTGTTATTTAGTTCTTTTAGAAGATGTTTTGTTAGCAATTTATTTTAGTTTGTAACATCTTTAATATTTTGCTTAACAGATTTCAAGGGATATAGCAAAATCTTGGTTCTAAGGGGATTTTTTTTTTTTTGAAAACCCAGGAGAACCCGGCGGACCGGTAAACTCCTGAGGAAGGTGTAGTAAAGCCGTCCGCTGATCCAAGCCCCCATAACCCCGGGTAAAGTTATATAAGATAGAAAAACGCATGGTAGGAATCGAACCTGGGTCTTTTTACCAGAACCCAAGTCTCCTTTCCACTGCGTCGCACCCACGGACCTAAGGGACTTGATTTGCTGTAAGTTTATGTTGTGTTATATTGTTATTAATTTAGTTTGTCCGGTAAATGGAGTTTACATTTATTCTGTCACGTTATGATTGTGGTGAAAAAATATAGGAATGATTTATCATCAATACTGAACGGAAGCGATTTAACCAGAATCTTGTATTGCCTATTTGAATATCAATGCAAATTCAAAATCAAATATGATATCACACAAGATTAAACAAGAGGGAATTAGGCACAATGATAAACTTTGAAAAAAAATTAGATTGAAGGACACAAAGTTTCATTTTTGGGCTGAAGGACAAACTTTGAAAGAAAATTAGGCTGAAGGAAAATGCTAAATATAGTTAGCATTTTGTACAGTGCAAACATTGTACAAAATGCTAATTATAACTAGCATTATATTCAGTTTTACATTGTACAAAATGCTAGTTATATTAGCATTGTCCTTCAGCCTAATTATCTTTCAAAGTTTGTCCTTCAGCCTAAAAATAAAACTTGTTGTTCTTCAGCCAAAATTTTTATAAAAATTTGTCCTTGTACCTATTTTTCACATTAAACAATGGATTTTATGACTTGTTTCAAGAGATAGTTTCGAATGCTATAACACTCAGAAAGTGATAGCATAATGAATTATCTTATACCAATTCCACACGTACCCTTTTTTCAATTGAATTGGGATTTAATGACTTGTTTGGAATTTTTTTAATTAGACCATAAGCGCTGCAAACAGAGTTAGAGAATAATAAAGTAACTCGGCAGCACAAAAGAATGACATATTCTTGGAGAAGGAATTCATTATGTAAATTCAACAGCAATAAATTTACTCTGATATAATGTACACAAACAAGCAGTTAGAGAAAATAAAATAAAATAAAATAACAAACTCTTTAAATAAAGTGAAAATTAGGCTCACGTCCTTGTAATTAAACTTAGTCCGCGTAAACTCCTCCCGTTTGAAAACTTATATTTCTGATCCCTCCTTTTATTTCTGGCTAAATTTATTCCATAAATACCCCTGGTTACATGCCGGCCGCGCTAATTTTAATGGTGGTTTTGATTTCGATTGCAAGTTTTTAAAACTGATTCAGTTCGATCATTGTTTTAAGATATTATTGCGGATTCATGGCTTTATCTTCTTCCAGGTAAAATATTGTTAGGATTCGTAATCGATTTTGCGATATTCGTTTATAATTTTGTTATTTCTGTTTCGTTGGGTTTTTTTTTGTTTATAGTAAATGAAAATTACAACTATTCTATTGTTTATTTTATCAGAAAAATTAATGCGTGTGTATAGGGTACTGTTCGATGCTGTGCAGTTAATGCCCCGCTATATCCCCGCTATAACTCCGATATATCTTATAGCGGATTCCTACCGCTACGATTTTTCCATATATCCCCAACATATAGCCTTTCTGCTTTAATCCCCGCTATTTCCGCTATATCCCGTTATTTCCGCTATATTCCGCTATTTCCGCTATATCTTCTATAAAAAAATGGATTGAAAAATGATATTTATACGCTATAAAAATTATGAAATTAATTAATTTCATTGAATTTTTGATATATGTTTAGAAATAATAATACTCTAATATTCTACTAAATTAAATTAAGTTATATAACAATTTTACGTTCATTTACAATACATTTGCACATATTTTTATTTAAAATTAATTTTGTATTAATTATAATTCAATTGAATGTTAATTTTTCACATAATTACTATCTATATATTTGTAAAAACAACAAGTATGGGATTTATATGCTATTTTAGAGTAATCCGATATATCCCGCTATATCTTCGCTACATCCCCGCTATGACTTTTTGCACCTCTACCGCATTGAATCCACCGAGCGCTTTAAGTGCACAGGTTCGATGATATATTTTTTTAGCTTTGATTAAGTTCAGATTTGTCTGGAATTAGTGTAAGTATTTTACAGACTTGTCCGCAAATAATTTGAATATGTATGGTGAAACTGGTACAAATTACTAATAATTGCTGATTTATCTGCAATTTTTTACAATTATTGCATTCATATCAGCAAGTAATGTTCATATTTCACTGTATTTGATTAAGCTCATACTTCTGCTTATTTATCTGTTTTTTTTAGAAATATTGCTTACATATCAGCAAATGATATTGCTTACGTATTAGAATATTTTTTTATGGGCTAATTTATCTGCAATTTTTAATAATTATTGCTTACATATCAGCATATAATATATACATCCTGTGTTATTTATTTATTTTTTTATAATTGTAATTATGTTTTTTTAAAATTAGAGTGTTCCTGGTGATGCTGGAGTGCTTGTGCTGTTGAAGTTTGGATATGATAGCTTTTCGTTACGTCTTCAATTTGATAGTTCGGTTGTTATGTTGAGAAGTGCTATTTGTGGTAAATGGACAGAATTGAGTTCATTGTCATTTGAATTATACTACGTTAGAGATGGATTGAGAAGGAATATTGAAACTAATTTTGATCTTCAATCTATTTTGTTGTTGGCTGCTCATAACCGTGAGGATTACTTTGTTATTTTTGTTGATGTTGTTCCTGCTAGTTTTTCAGCTACCAATATTAGATCAGATGTTGTTTCTTGTAGCAGTGATTCCTCATTTGTTAGTACCGGTGATTCTAATATTCAATTCAGGCAATTATTGAGAAATGATTCCAACCAATCTGTTTTTACAGGTGTTGGTCAACAATTTCCAGGGGGTGTTACTAAATTTAGGCTCAATTTGATGATATATAGTATTAAGACTGGGTATAAGCTTGATTTGGTTAAGAATGATAAGGAAAGAGTTACGGCTGTTTGTTCTCGAACAAAATGTACTTTCAGAATTCATGCTTATGTTAAGTTTAATCTTCCTGGCTATTTTGTTATAAAGAGATTTCATCCTGAACATACTTGTGGTGTTGGAATTCATGATATTAATGATCCTCCTGTTTCAAGTAAATTGATTAAGTTGTTGGTTTATGATCATATTCAAGCTAATCCGTTAATGAAGACAAAGGACATTATTAACCTATTTCAAACTGAGTATAATATCATTTTGAAGTATTATTTTGCTTATAGTGGGAAGAGATTGGCTTTAGAAGATTTACATGGAAGTGATATGATGTCTTATCACCATTTGAAGTCTTTTTGTGATGCTGTAATCGAAAGTAATCCTGGTAGTAAAGTAGTTTTGGAGTGTAATCATGATACTCGTCAATTTGAGAGGGTTTTCATTGGATTTGAAGCTTGTGCACATGGTTTTCAATTTTGTCGGCCTTTAATATTTGTTGATGCTACTTTTATGAAGGGTAGAGCTCAAGGTTGTTTGATGGCTGCTACTGGTAAAAATGGCAATGAAGGTATGTTGTAGATTAATTTATAATTGCATTAATATCTGCAATAATTATTATATGTTGCTGCAACAACAATTTATATTAAGAAGAAAAAAAATATTTTACTTACAGAAATCATTGCGGAAATCGAAGCAATTTTACATAAAAAATTGGTGAAAAGTATGCAATCTTTTTGAATTAGTGAAAAATTGTTGTTCAGTCATATTTGGTAATAGTTGCAGTTTTATCTGCACCTTTTCAATATAAGTGAATAGTATCAAGCAATTTGTTCAGTTATTTATATATTTATTGTTTTATCGGGTTTTTTTCCTATAGCAGTTGCAATTGTGTCTGGTGAAGATGAAAATAATTGGATTTGGTATTGTGAACAGCTTAAAGATTTTTTGAAAGATGATAGTAGAAAGTTTGTTTTCATTTCTGACCGTCATCCTGGTATTCTTGTTGCTATTCCCAAAGTGTTTCCAGATTCAGTCTATGGTTCCTGTTTTTATCATTTAAACAATAATTTAAAAGTAGCTTTAAAGTCTGAATTTTCCAAATCAAAAAAGAAATGGTTGATAGATTTGTTTGGACGTGTTGCATATGCTTCTAATTTGGATGATTTCAATTTTGCATTGAAGAATTTTAAAGATGCTGGTGGTTCTACTGTGGCAAACTTTTTGAATGGAATTCTATTTGAGAAGTTTACTAATGTTTTTTTCCCTGCTTGTCGTTATGGTGAAATGTCTTCAAATTGTTCAGAGAGTTTCAATAAATGGATTTTGGACGAAAGACATTTACCAATCACTGCATGCTTGGATAGTATTAGAGTTAAGTTGATGAAGTTAATTTCTGATCGTCGAGAACTTGCTAATAGTTGGAATAGTGTTGTTTGTCCGGTGAATGAAAATCGGTTGAAAAGTCTTCATTTGGAAGGAGCTTCATGGTTTGTTATAAAATCAAGTGATCATGTGTTTGAAGTTCATTCTCTTGTTCATCAATCTGTTGATTTAAATAATCAGACTTGTTCTTGTAATTTGTGGCAAATTTATGGTTTTCCTTGTGCTCATGCTGTTAGATGTATTTTGAGTTGTGGAAAGTTAAATGTTTATGATTACATTGAAGATTATTTCAAAGTTGTTTATTTTCAATCGGCATATTCTCATCCAATCAATCATATTATAAACTTTGTGAAAGAAGATGTTTTGATTGAAGATATGGTTGTAGCACCTCCTAAAGGTAGAAGAATGCCTGGTCGACCATCAGCATTTAAGAGGATAAAATCTGCTGGTAAAATTTCAAAGACTATTAGATGCAGTATATGCAAGAAGTTGGGTCATAATAAAAGGACTTGTTCAGTGAAACACATGTAGTCTTTTTTTTATTTAGGAAAGCTAAAATGTATGGAGTTGAGTTTATGTTTTTCTTATTCATTTTAATTGTATTTTCTCTGTCCTTAGGTTGGATGTTTAATGTCTGTAATGTATTAATCATGGTATGCTTTCGATTAACCATTGTTGCAGTATTTTCTGCAATTATTACTATTAATTGCACATATTTCTGGAGTTTTTTTGAATATTTGTTTACTTTTTATACCCCTTTTGTGAATACTGCTTTTTATATGAAGATGATATATGTGTAATTGGTTGGCACAAAATAAATAAGATGTATCCATAAGTATGTGCAATTTTTGTTAATAAATATGGAGGTATCAGCAATTATCTATTTCTTATACTGACATTTCTGCCATTATCTGGTTCAAGAAATTCAAATATCTAAAAATTTGTGGAGATATCTGTAGATATATGGTTTTATTGCTGACATTTCTGCAACTATTTGGTGAAGAATTTCCAATAGCTAAATATTTTTGGAGATATCTGCAGATATGTTCTTCTTTTGCTGACATTTGTGAAATTATTATGAGTAAGAATTTGGAAAAAATAAATATTTATTGAGATATCTGCAGAAATATGCTTTTATTGCTGACATTTCTACAGTTCTTAAGAGCAAGAATTTAATTACCAATAAATTTGTCGAGATAACTACAGATATGTGCTTTCATTGCTGAATACAATTGTAAGAATTTTTTTGGTAATAAACTCTAATATTGTGTTAACATAGTAATATTGTCTTTCAACTACATAAGTTTAGCAAAATATGTACATACATTTCAGTATTCTTACAGAAAACATTACAGTTTGATACATCCCTCAAATATTTTGGTTTGCTTCAGAAAGTAAAAACTTTTGTGTCAAGCTTTCTTCTAAGCTCCAACTGTAAGGTTTGCAAGAAAGAATTTGATGTGCTAGTTCAGCTCTTTGTAAATCCATAGCTTCATATGAGAATTCAGGGTCTTCATTGTTGATTTCTTTGTCTTCACTTCTTTGTTTCATAATGTTCATTACAAACATGCCACAGTCAACTCTGCAATGATTGACAAATATTACATAATTATTAGAAGAAATTTTCTATGATATGGAAATATATGTACATTTTTGTTGTTGTGTACTTACGTATCAGAACATTGTTGTGGGATGTTAGCAAAAGTGACTTGCTTTGATGGTTCATGCTCTGCTTTTTCCAATTTTTTTAGTAAGGCAGTGATATAAACTCTCTGTAAAAAAAACAAAGATTTTGTTAAACCGTTTACTTTTCTTTGATTTATTCATTTTTTAATTTACATACCAGCTTTCTTGCTGCCTTCTGATGTTCTCCTTCGTGCCGTGGTTTTATGGAATCGTAGTGAATCCATATTCTATCTTGTTTAATAAACTCCAACAGTGTAAAATGTGATTTTTGGTGGATAGGAAAGAACATTTTATTGTAGTTTGTAAAATTTTGAGCTACTACATTATCGATTAGGGCTTGTGTTACATTCTTTGAATTGCTCAGTAGAAATGTCTGTAGGAGAATATATTAGACAATTGAATTTATGAACATTTAAACAAATTATTCAGTAGAAGATTATAAAACTTACAGTAGCGTAAACTTTGAAGTACAAGTTTTCTGGATGAACTTTACGCAATTCATGTGAATACCAATCAATGATCTACAAATATTATTATAAGGAAATAGTGATAGTATATTTGTTGACAGAAGACTATAATATGATTAGCAGAAAAAACAATAAGTTCTTGAAATTTTTGCATAAAAATCAACAGGTTTGATTAAATGTTGCTGAAAAATCTGCAGATAACTGTAATTGTTTTGAATAAATGGAATTTTACTGACAAAACAATAAGTTTAAAGACATATTGCTGATAAATATGCAGATAAATGGAGTTATTGCGGATAAATGTGTTTTTGCAGATAAAACAGCAATTCCAATTAAATGTTGCTGATAAATTTGCAAATAAATGGACTTTTTTAGTAAAGTTCTACCTAGCCATCAAGAAATCTTCCTATAATTAGTTCACCAACTGATGTTCCAGTTACAATTATGTCATCGTCTCCATTTAAGTATGCACTTTTGCTGTGATATAATGATCAATATTAGTAAATGTTTGCATTTTTCAAATATTTTCTGATATGTCACCAGGAAATTTAAATAATTACTTTTAGTTAAGCAATTATTGGTATACTTGGCTACTAAAAGAATTATACAGTTTTACCTGAGGTCGGAGTTATTAAAGAAGTCGTCAAGCAGCTTGATTTTTTCTTCAGATAGACTTCGTACATTTGACCTCCTTCTGACATTTATTTTTGTACTGGTAGATAGTTCTTTTGATCTAGGTTCAGATTCATACTCTTCAACTATTATTGGTAAGATTTCTACTTGCTGTTTTGCCTTTTTTGCTTTCTTTTCAGTTTGGAAATTCACTTCTTCAGCTAATTTATACCTTTTTTGGCTTTTCAATTTCCAATGTTTTTTCTTTGATTTCTTCAGTTTTTGTTTCTGCTGAAGTAGATATTTCTTCGGCTTTTTTGTCTTGTAACTGTGGATAATTTTTAATGCTTTCACCTGAAATTAATTTGAATGTTGCTTAATATTTCATTATTGGTTTTTGGAATACAATTATTGTTTTTTGGTTAATATAATTTTTGTGAATAATTGTGAAAAAGTGAAGAATATGCTTGCACTTTACAACAGTTGTTGCATTAATATCTGCAATTATTCTTCATATTATAATAGGAAGAATATTTGCGGATATATCAACAAATATGTTAAATTTTTACAGTCTGGTTGAAAAACTATAATTATTCAAATTATTACCAAATGAAGGATCTTGTTCAATTGCTTTGTCTTCCTCAACTATTTCTGTTTTGCTTCAAAATTTATTTTTTTCCCATTATCAACATCCTTTTCTTTTTGTTCTTCTTTTTCTTCAGCTTTATCTTCCTCCATTAGCTGAGATTCATCTTCAACAGTTTTGTCTTCAGTTTGAATATCAGTTAAATTTTCATTTTCTTCTGTCCTTTGAGCTGAAATATATGTTTTGCAATTTAACTCTTTAGTATTTTTGACATAGTTATAGATTTTATGTCTTATGTTACAATGTATTATGTAAAAAATGAAGATTGTGCCGCTCTTTTTAATAATTATTGCAATGATATCTGCATTTATTCTTTAAAAATGTTTTTTGTCATTTAGTAAGAATATTTGCAGATATATCATCAAATATTTTAAATTTTTACATTCTTGTTGGAAAACAATATATTATTGAAAGTATTACCAGATGACGTATTCTCTTCTGTTTCATTATCTTCACTTTCTTTGTTTTCTTCACTTTCTTTGTTTTCTTCACTTTCTTTGTTTTCTTCACTTTCATTTTCATCTGAGGAGTTTAGTTTGCTACCAGATCTTTCTATTAGTTGTAGCTCTACATTGTCAGATTCTGTGGATGATGATGTTTCCACATATTGTCTCAATTGCTTTTTTAGCAGCGTATTTTCAGCTTGAAGTTTCCTGTTGTCCAATTCAAGTTTTCTTATTAATTCTTTATATTTTTCTTCTCTTTTCTTGTATAATGCTTCATATTCTTCATCTTTTTCAACTGCATCTTTCAACAATTTTAGCTCCTCTCCTTGAAAATCCTGGAATAAATAATTGAATCAAAATTGAAGCTTAAGAATATTTGTATGTAATTATGTAAGAACTGTGAATAAGTAGAAAAATGAATATAATTTTAATTATGATTGGTATGTATGTCCATAAATGTTTTTAATAATGGCAGAAAAATATGCAAGTATTATACAAAATTGTAGATATATCTTTAATTATTGTAAATAATTGTATAACTATGTTCAGTTTTGCTATTTTAAGTGCAGATAAATATGCAATTGTTTATAAAAATTAATGATAAGTCATCATCTGTAGTGAATAATTGCAGCCAAAAAAAGCTCAACTGCTGCTAATAAATGCAGATATATCTGCAACCATTGTTAACTGTTGCAGATAAATTTGCAAAAAAATATAATACTGGCTATTTTTTTACTAAAGCTTAACAATTCTACAAATTAAATTGCAGTTATACTTACTGAGTTGTATTCTATGGTCAATAACATTATTGGCTTGAGTTTTGGTATATCCCATTTGCCAGCCAAGGGATACGAGTTGTTGTATTGCAATTTTGCAGATTTCAAAATTTGTGTTTTCTCACAGATCCACCATTGCAAAAAAGACAATTAGTATTAGAATAAATTATTAATTAATAGGATATTTATCTAATTAAACAAAAATTTAATACCAGTAATAATGTAACGCATGCATTTATTTTCCTTGGGGACTCAATATATTTTTCAATTTGATTTATCAAATGTTTGTGAATCGTTTTTGGCCATGATATCTGCTGCATTTTATCTTCACAAACACAATATAGAATCATATTCCATGATACAGTTGAGTTTGGATTTGATATTAAGAATGTTGCAACCAAATGTTGCAAAAGCTTTGCCGTATCTGCTTTTTCTTCTTTTGATTTTCCTTTTATTGTTGCAAACAATTCCCTTTCTATGTTTTTTTTTGACACTTGTTTCTCCTTCAAAGTGTCTGCTGATGAATGATGTAAACTGAGCATTGCTTTTACCCTCTTTTTTCATATGGCCAAAAGTTTTGATTTGCTGACGCTCTGTAGAAATTGATAACAATTGGCTTATATCATCCTCTGTGAATGTTAGTAACATATCTCCAAACTGGAAGCAGTTCAAATTCTTTCTATATGCTTTGATGATTATGTCTACTATTGTTGAGTTTTTTGTGTTTTCCTTTGTAGGTATAATTCCAACATAGATCATATGAATGAACTTGTAGAAAGGTAAATTCTGAAGATATTTTGTATGTGATACTGTCAGCAAATCTTCATTTTTAACCCTGCCAAGAACATCGATGAAAGGCCTTAAATTATTTCTATAGTTATCTTCTCTAGATGTAATTTTCTCTTCACTGTTTGTTTTTCTTTTTTTCTGTGCAATATTTGATCCTGCTTGTTGTTCAACAGGAACAATTGAAGTTTCTAGCATTACTTTTTCCCTTCTTTTATTTCTTCTGCAAAAATAAATTAAAAATTATGAAATAAATATGCACAAGATAGGTGATGTTAAATACTTGCAGTTATAATGAATATGCAGAAAAAACAGAAATGTATGCAATTATATTAAATAATTGCAGTTTGTTCAGCAAATTTTAAGGTATATGCAAATTTTCATATATTTGGAATTGTTGCATATAATTTAGCAGTTTTTAAAAACAATTGCTTATATTTCAGCAATTATTTCAATAACTGTGATATCAAAATTTTATTGTTTCTAATCATACATATTTCCCGAATTTTCTTCACTTTTTGGAAATCGAATGGTAATCCAATAAAGTATTGAAAAAATTATTAGCTTATAAAAACTTTTCTTCAATATGTTGTACTTGCATATATGTTAGCAGTTTTAAAAATTATTTGCTTAATTTTCAGCAACAATTTGAATAACTGTAAACTTTAAAATATGATTTTTGTTATTATAAATATTTTCAGTTTTTTTTTCATTTTTTTCCAACTAAATGGGTATTTCAATGAAACTGTTCAAAAAGTTGCATATAAAAATGAGAATAATCTGTTTAATTGAATTATTGCTGAAAAGTAAGCAGTTAAATTGAATTGTTGCTACTATATATGCAATATTGTCAGTAATGCTTATTTTTCTACATACTTAAATGTTGTAAAGATATTCAACAGTGCTCAGTATAGTTGCATATCTGTCAGCAATAATATGAATAATTGACATTAACCTACTCTAAAAATTAAAGATAACACTAAGTTTATTATGTATAACTGCTTTATTACTAAAAAGTAAGCAATTAAGGTTAATTATTTGCAGCCATATATGATATTTTCAGTAATGTTTACTTAATTTCGTTTATACACAAATGTTGCGGAGAAATTCAAAAAAAATTCAACACGGTTGCATATTTGTCTGCAATAATTGTGACTAATTGACATTATTATGATATTATTTGTTAGATTTGTAATTATTATGAAAAATTGCAGGCAAATACAGACATTGAACGAATATATTGCTTAAAAATAAGCAAAAACACATTACTAACATCTGCTTAAAATTTGAAGAGAGGAAACAGTTTTTTCAACAATTTTTTTACAAATATTGCAGTAATTACAGAATGTTTTTTAGTTTATCGTCTGCATTCTTAATTATCTTTGTATTACCGTAAAAAAGCTCGATTACATGCATGGCTAACTCAAAAATCTCCAAAATCTTTGCAAAAACCCTAAGATCTATCAATTTAAAATAGTGGAATATAAATCGACTACTTATGAAATTGAGATATATCACCTTCGATCTTCCCATTTTGCCTCGTTTGATTTTGAAAACGTGAGATATTCGACTTGATTTTGGTTGTTCTGTTTGTTCGATTTTGTAGAATTTTCGGATTTTGTTGAAGAAAATTTGATTTCAATTGTATCAAAGGTTGAACGATAAAAAAAAAGTGGGTTCAGGGTTTTACGATGATTTTCGAGGGTAGTTTGGGAAAAGAAAAGGCTGTGTTTAAAAATAGGGATGAAATTTTTATGTTTTGTGTCTAAGGGATGTTTGGTGAATTATGAAAGTTACTAAGGATGTATGGCAAAAGTTCCCTTAAATAAAATATATAATACTAGTTAAATGCGCAGATATTATTCATATTAGGCTCCAAGGTCTTTTAATGCTGAATTCTTCCTCAGTAGTGATGTGGAGGAGGTTGGGACATTGCGTGGAGTACATCAATAACCAACCTCATGCCATATTGGCAATGCTTACCATTCCCAACTCCGCATAAATACTACTTCCTTCCTGGAGTTTGAAGAGTTATCACATCATACTGTTAACGCTAAAAATTGAACGCTAACACCTGGTGTGTGTAAAGAAAAAGTGAAAGCACCACCCGTTTGCACGGGAACTAAAGATAAATAGAAAATCGCAAAACAGTAAAAAGACAACGATTTTTATAGTGGTTCGGCTTAAAATCAAGCCTACATCCACTTTCTCTCTTCTATATTGCTGATTTGATCACAACTTTTACAACTTTTACAATGAATCTTCGAATACAACACGATCGAAACAAGAAGCTAGAACTTTAACGGTGAATTTCTCTTTTGATTCATGGTGAATGTTGATCTTCTCTCTTGATTCTTCGAAGTGTTGTTGGCAAATGGAGTGTTGTGGAAGTGGAGAAAATAGCAGAGCTTCGACGCTTCTAAGTCCCGAAAGAATCCACCCTTTGAATGCGGAGTAGGTGAAGTATTTATGGGAGTGGTTGGACTTAGGTCGGCCAAGTTATAGGTCGTGGGCGACCTAAGGAGTAGGTCTTAGGTCGTTAGCGACCTAAGGAGTAGCAGGAGTGGGAGTGGCGACCTAAGGAGCATAGGCACAGGGAGTGGTAGGTCGTTAGCGACCTAAGGGGATGCAGTTTAAATGTGTTGAGGTATGAAGTGGAGCGACCTAAGAATAGGTCGTAGGTCGTTGGCGACCTAAGGGATAGGTCGTAGGTCGTTGGTGACCTAATGGAGTTATTCTGGATAGGGTATAAGCTATGAGCGACCTAGTGTATGTAGTGGAGGAGTGGCGACCTAAGGAAGTAGCGACCTAAGTATGTTGAGGCATGGCTTCATAGGTCGCGAGCGATCTAGAGAGAGAAGAGGCATTTGGCGACTAGGTCGTGGAGAGTCTTTAGGTCGCTAAGGATTTTAGGTCTCTAAGGCGGTTAAGCTGTTAGGTCGTGAGGTCTTTTAGGTCGCTTATGCTTTAGGTCGTTGAAGCTTTTAGGTCGCCGAGACTACTAGGTCATGGAGAAGTTAGGTCGCGAGGAAGTTTGGCCGTGAGGAAGTTAGGTCGTAGGTCGCTGAACGACCTATCGAAGACTTGCTCTGTCGAAATGCTGAGTTGACCCATCTCTGAGACGAACTACTTTTTGGTTTCTCGGTCGATCTTTTGGTGTCACGGCCTTGCGAAAAAGGTGGGATAACACTTGCCCCCCAAAACATGCCTTTCGGTAGGAAGGCGTGTTTTATAATGCCATAAGCTGGATGTTCATATCCTATTGATGACCTGCAAAAGGAACTGACAGTTTTATGTGGCCCCAAATAACGACCATTCGAGATCGAGCTATTTGGGATGGAGTGCGACTGTTCACGGTCAAGCACCTAACTTCAAATGGTGACCGTTCGTGATCGAGTCATTTGTGGTAAAGTGCGACCGTGCGCGGTCAGGTGGCGGAGCTCAGATGACGACTGTTCACGGTCAAGCGCCTTACTTCAAATGATGACCATTCGGGGGTCGAGCCATTTGCGGTAAAGTGCGACCGTGCGCGGTCAAATGGCGGATCTCAAGTGACGATCGTTTGCGATCAAGCCGCTTGAGGTGAAGTGCGACCGTTCATGGTCAAGCGCCTAACTTCAAATGACGACCGTTCGAGATCGAGTCATCTGAAGTGAAGTGCGACCGTGCGCGGTCAAGCGCTTATCTTCATGTGATGATTGTTCGGGATTGAATAATGTGAGATGAAATGTGACCGTTCACGGTCAAGCGCCTTACTTCAAATGACGATCGTTCAGGATCAAGTCATTTGTGGGAAAACGCGACCGTGCCCGGTTAGGGGCGGACCCTCAAATGACGATCATTTAGGATCGAGCCATTCGAGGTGAAGTGTAACCGCTCATGGTCAAGCGCCTTACTTCAAATGACGATCGTTCGGGATCAAGCCATTCAAGGTAAAGTGCGACCGTTGGCGGTGAGGGGGTGGACCCCAAATGACGATCGTTCGGGATCGAGCCATTTGAGGCGAAATGTGATCGCTCGCGGTCAAGCGCCTAACTTCAAATGGCGACCGTTCGGGATCGAGCCGTTCGAGGTAAAGTGCGACCGTTGGCGGTCAGGGGGTGAACCCCAAATGACGACCGTTCGGGATCGAGTCATTTGAGGCGAGTTTTTGACTGTTCGAAGTCGAGTGCCTGTTCGAGGAGAGTTTGTGACTGTTCGAAGTCGGGTGCCTGTTCGAGGCGAGTTTGTGACTGTTCGAAGTCGGGTGCCTGTTCGTAGGGCTTAATCATTGCAAGATCATCAAAATCAAATATTCAACTGAAAAGTTGTCAAGTAGAAATGTTTGAAAAAGTCAAATCCAAACATCAGAAGCAAATCATGAAAGCAAAGTAGGGTCAAAATCAAAACACCAGAGGCAAAGCATGAAAGCCATGTAGAGTTACAAACATTGGAAGCCAAAACATGAAAGCAAAGTAATCAGTCATCTGAAGTAAAATACGAAAGTAAAGTAGTCAATCATCAGAATTAAAACTCAAAAACAAAGAATTGACGTCCGAGTGCAAACACCTACATCGATATGATTTATAGTTGTATCAGAGCATGCCTGGGGATTGTTTGCGGTCCCATACATGTGTGAACAACTTAATTGTGTCAATGTAGAGTTTTCTACTCATTCGTCGTAACCTCAGTCAGTTGATAACAACCTGACGCCTTGATCCTGAGTCATCTCTAGTTGGTGCAGAAGGTGGACATTCTTGTTCCACCGTTGCAGCTTTCTTTTTTACATATTGCGATAGCAGACCATCCTAGATATGTCCCTCAACTTCGTCTTTCAAGTGTCTGCATTCATTTGTGCTATGACCATTTAGCTCATGGAACAAGCAGTACATGTCCGACTTTCTCTCGTTGTTAGTTGGATCTCTCCTAATTGGCTTTCGATAAGGAACCTGTCCCTTAGTGTTTTGGTAGATCCGCTCCAAAGTCTCATTCAATTCTGTGTATAAGGTGAATCTTGGTCCCCTTCGCTATCGTGTTGATCTATCGCTATCATCCTCATCCTTTCGTTTACCTTTGCTAGTTTCTGCACCTTTCTCAGGAGGATTTCCACCTTTGACTACAAAAACATCAATTCCTTCTCCTTCTTCTCTTTCAGCCTTTGCGCCTTCTAATCGTAGAAATCCTTCAGCCTCATGGTAAAATTCCCCTAGATCCATAGGGGGATCTCTTGTCAACGAATCCTTGAAATCTGTACCGTCAGCTATGCATGACACAGCTGCCATCAAGACCATAGATGGATCTGGTCGATCCACCGATGTCGCAGCTGCATTGAATCACGTCAAAAAACTTCTCAAAGATTCTCCAGTTCTTTGCTTCAGTGCTGTCAAACTCATAACATTCTTGGGCCTCGAGATGTGGACCCTAAATTGCCTCATAAACTTCTCAATCAAATCATTCCACGTCCCGATAGATCCACTTTTCAATTGTCTGAACCACAATGCCGCAATATCTGCCAAGTACAATGGAAAGCACCGAGCTATAACTTCCTCTGATGCCCCCAACACTTCCATATGCCTCATATATTTTGTAAGATGAACTGTAGGGTCTGTCCTTCCATTATACATATCCAATGATGGTAGCTTAAAGTCTGGTGGGTTCTTAGCTCGCCTAATTGTTGTGGTAAAAGGACTCTTATTCACATCCTCCAAGTCTTTGTTTACCAAACCACCTCTCATGGCTTTTTTGACCATTTCCACCAATCTGTCGTTGCCTCCAAATTGTAGTCCTCGTCCATTGCCTTCGTCTTGCCCCCCGAGTTCACGAGGGGATGGTGGAATCTGTTCTTCTTGTTGGGCTTCTATTCCTCTCTGATTCTGTGCTCCAAGTTGCCCAATCTGGTGAAACAAACCCTGGATCAACTCCTCTTTCCTTTTCATCATTGCCTCCATCTCATCCCTGGTCACGAAGGCTGAAGTTTGGTTTGCTCCTGAAGAAGCCTCTTGACTACCTCTCTGCTGACTACTCTCTGGCCTTTGTAATCTACTCGATCGCATTGCCATAATTCTTCGAATCTGAACTTTTAAACTTTTAAACTCAACTTCCAAGTAGTAGAATTCCTGAGTTCAATTCTCAGTGAAAGCACCAAAATGTTAACGCTAAAAATTGAACGCTAACACCCGGTGTGTGTAAAGAAAAAGTGAAAGCACCACCCGTTTGCACGGGAACTAAAGGTAAACAGAAAATCGCAAAAACAGTAAAAAGACAATGATTTTTATAGTGGTTCGGCTTAAAATCAAGCCTACATCCACTTTCTCTCTTCTTTATTGCTGATTTGATCACAACTTTTACAACTTTTACAATGAATCTTCGAATACAACACGATCGAGACAAGAAGCTAGAACTTTAACGGTGAATTGATCTTTTGATTCATGGTGAATGTTGATCTTCTCTCTTGATTCTTCGAAGTGTTGTTGGCAAATGGAGTGTTGTGGAAGTGGAGAAAATAGCAGAGCTTCGACGCTTCTAAGTCCCGAAAGAATCCCCCCTTTGAATGCGGAGTAGGTGAAGTATTTATAGGAGTGGTTGGGCTTAGGTCGGCCAAGTTATAGATCATGGGCGACCTAAGGAGTAGGTCTTAGGTCGTTAGCGACCTAAGGAGTAGCAGGAGTGGGAGTGGCGACCTAAAGAGCATAGGCACAGGGAGTGGTAGGTCGTTAGCGACCTAAGGGGATGCAGTTTAAATGTGTTGAGGTATGAAGTGGAGCGACCTAAGAATATGTCGTAGGTCGTTGGCGACCTAAGGGATAGGTCGTAGGTCGTTGGTGACCTAATGGAGTTATTCTGGATAGGGTATAAGCTATGAGCGACCTAGTGTATGTAGTGGAGGAGTGGCGACCTAAGGAAGTAGCGACCTAAGTATGTTGAGGCATGGCTTCATAGGTCGCAAGCGATCTAGAGAGAGAAGAGGCATTTGACGACTAGGTCGTGGAGAGTCTTTAGGTCGCTAAGGATTTTAGGTCGCTAAGGCGGTTAAGATGTTAGGTCGTGAGGTCTTTTAGGTCGCTTATGCTTTAGGTCGTTGAAGCTTTTAGGTCGCCGAGACTACTAGGTCGTGGAGAAGTTAGGTTGCGGGGAAGTTAGGCCGTGAGGAAGTTAGATCGTAGGTCGTTGAACGACCTATCAAAGACTTGCTCTGTCGAAATGCTGAGTTGACCCATCTCTGAAACGAACTACTTTTTGGTTTCTCGGTCGATCTTTTGGTGTCACGGCCTTGCGAAAAAGGCGGGATAACACATACCCTGTTGCCATCGCAACTGTGTTCAACGGCACACTGCATGTTTGGAAGTCTGGGCCATCTACTTTGTGCACATTGTGTTTTCCCACTGGGTACTTGAATACTAGTTTATCTCTAACTCTGAATTCTTTGCCTTGAGCCCATGCAGCATAATTAAAGTTACCAACCACTATAATCACCAACTTTATGTATTTTTCCGATACTAGGTACTACTACAGGAGGAGGAGCAAAAGCTTTCAATGGGGGAAGAACATCAATGAATAACTTTTGACCAGTCTGGCAGTGGTTGCTTACTCCACAAATGTACCATTTCCTCCCTGGAGTTGCCAAAGTTATCATGTCATTTCCAGTGGTCAGAATCTCTGCGTTTGCTGGTGAAGTGCATGCTTTGAAATTAGGTCCATCTACTTTTAATACATTGTGAGATCCTGGGGAGTATTTGAAAAGTAGGACATCTCCAACTCTGAAAACTTTTCCCTTGGCCCAATTGTTGTAGTCAAAATACAACCTCCAGCCCTTATCATCTCCTACAATGAAAGTTTTTGACCCATTTGTAACTACTGCTGGAGCTGGAGCATTCCAGTTAGTTTTAGCGGGCTGTACATCGATAGCTAGTTTCATACCCAACCCACAATGTTTACCTACTCCCCATAAATACCATTTTTTACCAGGCGTTGCCAGACTGATGACGTCTTTGCCTGTAGTCAAAGCCTGAGCTCCTGCTGGTATACTGCAAGCAAGGAAGTCGGGCCCATCTACTTTGTACGCGTTGTGTTTTCCCATTTGGTAGTTGAAAACTGCAAGGGAAGAATATTAGTCTATTTTGTGCAGTTTGGAAATAGAGAATTCATGTTAAGTGTTAACTACCTAAAGTGTCGCCAACTTTGAAATCTCTATGTTCAGCCCAGGCTGTGTAGTTGAAACCAAGTGTCCATCCATAGTAGTCACCAACTATGTGCTCCGTTCCATGAGCCAAAGATGTAAGTGATGAAGAAGATTGCAATGGTAGAAAGCATTAGTCTGTTACCCATAGTAACCATTGCTTCTTTGAACTGTTTACTTTGAAATTTTAACTGGCTGCTACAAATGATTTATACCGAATCACCAGCCGGCTAAACCAGTAGATTTAGTAGAAAACAACAGCGAAAGCATGTTCAATTGGTAGTTCAGAGATTAGTTAACGGAAATATTTTGGCTGAATATGGCTATCTTATTCCAAAACTTTTTATTATTGTATTTTAGGGACCCTATTTTTATTATGATATCTGAGATGTTTGTACTTGTTTTGCTGCAAATACTAGTTCAAGATTTATTTCTAATTCCTGTATAGTGGATAGAATGTTACATAGGAACTGCATCATTCCCATCTTCTACCAAGCTTTGTATATTCACTGTGTCATGTCCCTTTCTTTCTTGGTTAAGCACATGTGTGTACACACACACATTCACACACATACATTTACCTGGTTTGTAATTTAAGAAGTTATGATGACCAGATGACCCAACCACAAAACCTGTTGCAACAACACTGTAAATGCAATGATCAAGAGCTGGGGAGCTGCTGTAATTTGTGCACATCCTAACTTAAAACTTATAAAATTGTTGATCTTGCAAAAGCAACAACACAGCTGGCTTACTTCATATTCTCCATATTCATTTTCGTTGGTCTCGTGTTATACATTGGGCTTCGTATCCATATATGCTTAACGTAACTGGGTGCTATTTGAACACAAAATAAAACACAATTTATAACACAATAGATCTGGACCGTTGGATCTTATTGTATTCACATATGAGTTTGAAATCAGGGGACAATCCAATGGTTGAGATCTAATATGTTATCAATTGTGTAAACCAATTTGCGTCTCAATTAAATTTCCCTAACGTAATATCTTTATTTTATCTTAACTAAACACAAATTTATATGTTGTGCGGAATTGTACATGCCTACATCATGTAATATAGAGTTAATCAAGCTAAATAAGTCAAGACTATATTAGAGGCCAAGAAGTAAAAACACATAAGAACCATTTGTTTAGAATAAGCGTCCTCTTATTTGACGACTGTAACAACCCGGGATTTGCATTACCAATTAATAAATAAAAGTTAGGATTTTTATTTATTTTAATGAAGCATAAAAGGATTTGGAATAACAAAATTTATTTGAAAAAGGCTATTTTAATTAAATGGGAAATATGGGATTTTAAAATGAGGATAAAATGTTATTTTTGGAAAGTTAAATATTTTAGTAGAGATTTTAAAACGGGTTTGGATAAGAAAAATGAGTTTTATAAACATATATGAACACTTAGACTAATTGTTGGAAACATGTAAATAACTCTCTTCTTATTGGGTTACTAAACCTAGCCCAATAACCCACCCTAAACCTCCTCTATAAATTATCTCAAACTCTCCTAACCTCATTCATTCATCCCTAATCAAAACCCTAATCATTTCCTAAAGCTTTCATAACAAAAATGACCTCTATCTTCATCTCCTTCTAGTTTTAGCTTATGCAAGTCATTCTATGCAAAGGTAATGCAAATACCCACCTCAAATCCATTTTTATATCTTTCTTATTTCTGAAATTGATTTGGTAACACATGTTTTATGTGTTTTTCTTGATCTTATAGCCTCCTAATCATCTTTTGCTAACTTGGGTTGATGTTATAGTAGTCTTTGTTGCTTTCTAGAGAGGTATATTGCTAAAAACCTCTTCTAATATGTGTTTAATCATCTTTTGATTCTGGTAATCAGTTAGTAACACATGTTTTATTATGTAACATGTGAATCATAGCTCTTTGATCATCTTTGCTTTCATTTTGGGGTGTGCACATAAGGTACTTGTAATATATGCTAGCTGAAATTATAATTAGTTTATTGCTGTTAGTAAATTAGGCATATCTCATTCATCTTAAATCGAAATTAAGATTTTCTTGAAGTTCTGGAAAGATTATTCTGTACCCTATAACTTTTATGTTTTGTGCTTTACCTAATTTTGAGGTTTGAATGGTCGAAATCATGCTTGTTTGTCGCTGACCTGACAACTAACTACAGGGTTGATAAAATAAAAACCTAAAATTGATTTGGCCATAAGTTACTCGTTTCTTATCCAAATCTAATAATTTTGAATGTTCTGGAAAGCATAGATTTAGGGCTAAAAGTTTCATGTTTTGAGTTTCATGAAATTTCGAAGTTAATTTGGTCAAAACTGTGCATTCTTACCACTGTCCCGAGAGCACAACGACAGTGATATAAAAATTAGATTTGAGAATTGTTTTAGTCATAGAATTTTCA
Source organism: Allium fistulosum (assembly GCA_030737815.1). Taxonomy (NCBI): domain Eukaryota; kingdom Viridiplantae; phylum Streptophyta; class Magnoliopsida; order Asparagales; family Amaryllidaceae; genus Allium; species Allium fistulosum. Next base: position 458,802,017 of record CM060901.1, read on the forward strand.
TCTCTTGTCGGAATTTGACGATCTTGGTTATTCCAGAAAGCTTAGAAACTAAGCTACAACTTTCATTTTATTCATTTTGCCAGAATTTGAAGTTTACTATGCCAAAATTGTGGTTTTTCATCTATGGCCAGTTAGAGCATAGCTATAGGCCTTAGTCTCTTTTATCCCGTTGTTTTCAGCGTAGAATCCCGACTTTGCGATGCCATCCCGGGCTCGTCCTTTGTCGGATTTCATCGTTTTTGGTCTCGTTAAAAAGATGAGATCGAGATCTTTAACCATGCAAAGTTTGGTTTAGATCTGGGTGCATTAGATACTTCATTTCTATTGCCGAAGTAGCACCCAGAAACTGTTTTACAATAGTGATCATTTTCAGTTATCGTCGGACCAACTTTGAAACATTGTCGTTTTTTCGTTTCATGTCAAAACCGAACGATTCTTATTGCATATCAAAGTAGGAGTACTTTACTACGCTCCTACAAATTTTCATCAAGATCTGAGTTCATGCGACCCTTCGACCATGTCGTCGAAGTGGGACCTTTACATTGTTTTGACACAGTAAAGTTTTATGATTTTTGTCCGACTTTGAGACGACGCCGTTTCTTCGTTTCAAGTCGGAATTTCCCGATTCTTTTTGCAGTTTGGAGCAGGGATGTTGGACTATATGCCTACCAATTGTCATGCCATTTGGACATAGTTTGCTGGTCCAAATAAATTGCCGAACTTGGGTTTGCAGCTGTTTTTGAATGTTTACAAACACTTAGAATATTTTCCAGTGATTTTCTGGCTTTATTGATTTCTTTGAGACTTGTCTCTAAATTTCGTACATGGGTTTTATGAATCATTTTCAAAAGATTTTTCACTCCTAAATGGCTTTCGAAATTATTATATAATATTATTTTTAATTATTAAATTAATTACTCCATAATAGGAGAGTTTCAAAAGCCGTTTTAAAGTGATTTCAAAATCAATTATAAATCCGTTTCGCACCATTATTTTCTATAATAAAAACCTCACACTCACTTTTTAGCATGTCGAGCGAAGTGGAAAGGTGCTTAAACGGTTAGGAAATCTCCGACCTATGGAACCGTGTGTATTTTCTTTCCGGTTAATCCCCGACCTATTCGACTGATCGTTTTGACCTTTGGGTCTAGTTTACCGATGATACGAGGTGGACTTTTTATTGTTTGGAGTGTGAGCTTGCTATTGGTTAGTAAACCGTTTAGTGCGAACGTGGGGTATGAGACTCATTGTTAACACTTTACGGGTTCCTCTCCAAGAAGTTGGTGACACATTAGCCTTTGGGCGGCCAGTACTGGACCTCTGGGTCACCATGCCTCTGGGCAACCGTCTCTGGGCACCTGCTCTATGGAGCAGTTTATTTTTCGGCATGCGCCTCTGGGCCTTTATCCTTCTGGGAAGGATCTTGCCGTCTCGCGCGTTCCGCATCTGTGCGAGTGATCGATCACAACTCTACAGTACTTGGCAACAACGACTCTGGTCGGTGCACGTGCAATATTGGTATTATTTGATGATTTTTATATCCATTCGAGTACCGCCATTCGGTGTTGGTTCTATGGAACCATACGATGTAAGTGCGATTACCTTGTGGATTCAGTGTCTCTGGACACTACATTTCAATGTTGGATTTCATTTACTTTTCAGTATATCCCCATTGCTCTTTGGAGCATCGATCTTTGCTTGGGCATTGATTACAGACTCTGGTCACTCTTGGGATTATTGCCTATGGGCATCTTTTTATAGCTTTGGCTACGCCGATGATATGAGGCGATTTTATTTATTCTACACTTTGGTGTTGATTTCTCTTTGGAGATTTTTATTGTTTATTGATGATTAGGGATCGTCATTATATTCATGTGGTTCATAATATACTTCTCTTTGGATAAGTACTGTTTTATTTATGTACCGCATTATCATATATCTCAGTTATTACTGATTGTTTAGCTAGCCTGACCCGAGTGTTTTCGCTCGGGTCAGACCGAGTTGTTTCAGGTTAGGTCTCTGGACTTAGCTTTTGTGCTTCCGCTTGGACATTATCTGCTATGCTGATAGATAGCGCTTTTATTTGTCCACTATTCCGCTACTTTGTTATTATTCAGACTTTGATATGTACATATTTTTGACTCACATGTGTGAGCAGTGGCTTTGTACCCACTTATGATATTTGGATCTGTATTGACGATGTATTGTCCTGGGATTTTATATCTGTTATGTGATTCTGTTCTGTGATGTTTTATCATTTTATTACTATGCTTATTCTGATAGATCTTTAGCCATTGTAATTTCGTTATAAATATTTAATGAATATGTCGAACCACTTGAAAAAAAATAGATACCACCCTTTCGACGTATTCAGTAGATAGTTATAGCTTGATTACAAATGGTCGCTTCCACTATACTCTATTCTCCGCTTTAACAGACGGTATTACTCTCGTAATACTCTATGTTACAGTGGGTCTCAGAGTGGGGCGTTACAGCTTGGTATCAGAGCCTGGTTTCAGGAATAAGCATAATAAACACAGAACAGATACACTTAGTACAATACATTTTAAATTAGATCCGAATTAAATCAAATCCCTTCCTTATGTTTATTGATAGATAAGTTAGGAATATGTATAGGAATCCGTTATATTCCGTTGTATTCCTTAATTAATTATCTATCATTGAATCATGTCTAACTCTAATTCCCGTTACGACATGTTGAGCGGTGCGAAGGTCTTCTCTCAGCTTGACCTTGCCACCGGATTCCATCAGCTACGAGTCGTGGAAGACATCATTCCTCTTACAACATTTCGCACTCGTTATGGTTCTTTTGAGTGGTTGGTCATGCCGTTCGGCTTGATGAACGCTCCGGCTTTCTTCGTCGATCTTATGAATCGAGTATTCCGGGAATACATCGATAGATTCGTTCTGGTTTTCATCGGTGATATTCTTATTTATTCTAGATCCGAGGCAGAGCATGCACATCATTTGCGGATCGTCTTGGATACTCTTCGTCAGCATCAGCTTAAGGCCAAGCTCTCCAAGTGCCATTTTGGGAGAGCAAGGTCAAGTTCTTTGGCCATATTGTATCATCTGAGGGTATTTCTGTCGATCCTGCCAAGATCGAAGCTATTCAGAATTGGAAGCAGCCCGAGAACGTTCATGATATTCGCAGCTTCCTTGGGCTGGCGGGTTATTACCGTCGGTTTATCAAGGATTTCTCTCGAGTTGCACTTCCCCTCACGACTCTGACTCGTAAGGGGGTTCGTTTTATTTGGTCTGATAAGTGTGAAGCTTCCTTTCAGCGACTGAAGGAACTTCTCACCCATGCTCCTATTCTTGTGGTTCCTGAGAGTAAGCAGGATCTTGTTGTTTACACCGACGCTTGTGGTAGCGGCCTCGGTGCTGTGCTTATGCAGAAGGATCGGGTAGTTTCTTACGCTTCTAGGCAGCTACGTCCGAATGAGGTTCGCTATCCTACTCATGATCTTGAGTTAGCTGCTATCGTCTTTGCCTTGAAGACGTGGCGTCATTATCTATTGGGCGAACGTTTCACTCTTTACACCGATCACAAGTCTCTGAAGTATTTTTTTATTCAGTCAGAAGGATCTCAATATGAGGCAGCAGCGATAGCTCGAGTTTCTCGCCTCATATGACTTAGACATTCAGTATACCCCTGGCAAGGGTAATCGTGTGGCTGATGCACTCAGTCGCAAACACTCGGCAGTAGTTTCTATGATGATAGCCGAGTTGGATATTCTTGAGACTCTTTCTATGTGTGATATCCGAAATCGAGCTCCGTCTTCTGATCCTCAGATCTTGTTATTCAGCTTGGAAGCTCGACCTATTCTATTGGATCGCATTGCCCATGCTCAGCGGCAGGATCCAGACTTGTTGCGATATATTCATCTCCTTGAGTCGGGATCCAGTGATGAGACATTGTTGGATTATTTTATTGATTCTCATCGGTGTCTTCGTAAGAAGAACCGTATTTTGGTACCATCTGATTTATCACTTAGGCATGACATTCTAGACGAGTGTCATCGCACTAAGTACACCATCCATCCCGGGTCGAGTAAGATGTATGCCGACATGTGTCGCCTATTATATTGGGAGGGCATGAAGAGTGATGTGGCAAGTTATGTAAGCCGTTGCATGACTTGTCAACAGATCAAAGCTGAGCACCAGCGTCCATCCGGTCTTCTTCAGCCGCTAGAGATTCCATTGTGGAAATGGGATCAGATATCCATGGATTTTATTGACGGTCTGCCTCGATCGAGGTCAGGCCATACTTCTATTTGGGTCATAGTCGATCGCTTGACCAAATCAGCTCATTTCATTCCTATTAAGTCCACTCGGACTGCTCCTCAGCTTGCCAAGTTATATGTGAAGGAAGTCGTTCGACTTCATGGCATTCCTAGCTCTATCGTCTGTGATCGAGCCACTATCTTTACTAGTCACTTCTGGAAGTGCCTACAGTCAGCTTTGGGCTCAAAGCTGAATCTCTCGACTACTTATCATCCTCAGACCGACGGTTAGACGGAGAGGGTGAATCGTGTTTTGGAGGATCTTTTGCGCTGTTGTATTCTGGATTTCGGAGGTAGTTGGGAGGATCACTTACCGCTTGTAGAGTTCTCCTACAACAACAACTTTCAGTCTAATATCGGCATGGCACCTTTCGAGGCTCTCTACGGAAGGCCATGTCGCTCTCCTGCTTGTTGGTTAGAATCTGGCGAGAAGCTCCTTCTTGGTCCAGATTCAGTTCGGGAATCTTCTGAGAAGATTATTCTTATTCGTCAGAGAATGAAAGAGGCGCAGAACCGTCAGAAATTTTACGCGGACAACCGTAGGAAGCCTCTTGAGTTCTCCATTGGTGATCATGTCTTTATTCGGATATCTCCCATGAAGGGGTTGTGCGTTTCAGCTCTACAGGGAAGTTGGCTCCTCTCTATGTCGGACCATTTCCTATTACAGAACGCATCGGCCCCGTTGCTTATCGTGTGGCTCTACCTGCTCACTTCTCTGGAATACACGACGTGTTCCATGTTTCCCAACTTCGCATGTGTGTCCGCGATCCTGATTCTATCATTGAGCCGCATACTGTGCCTGATTTAGAGGTCTTACCTGATTTATCTTTGGAGCAGCAACCTCTTCGTGTGCTTGATTCGGAGGTTAGACGCGTTCGCAACAAAGAGGTTCCGCTCGTGAAGATTCAATGGTCACCGAATCCTAAGGACTGCACTTGGGAGACCAGAGAATCTATCGAACGCTCTTATCCTAGCTTTCTCCCATCTTCTTCTACGAGTGAGAATTCTCTATTTTATCTCTATCACTTCTTTTGTGGATTTGACGTTATAGACGACATCTATCTTAAGGAATTGCGGGGACGCAATTTTCTTAAGGGGGGGAGTCTATAACAACCCGGGATTTGCATTACCAATTAATAAATAAAAGTTAGGATTTTTATTTATTTTAATGAAGCATAAAAAGATTTGGAATAACAAAATTTATTTGAAAAAGGCTATTTTAATTAAATGGGAAATATGGGATTTTAAAATGAGGATAAAATGTTATTTTTGGAAAGTTAAATATTTTAGTAGAGATTTTAAAACTGGTTTGGATAAGAAAATTGAGTTTTATAAACATATATGAACACTTAGACTAATTGTTGGAAACATGTAAATAACTCTCTTCTTATTGGGTTACTAAACCTAGCCCAATAACCCACCCTAAACCTCCTCTATAAATTATCTCAAACTCTCCTAACCTCATTCATTCATCCCTAATCAAAACCCTAATCATTTCCTAAAGCTTTCATAACAAAAATGGCCTCTATCTTCATCTCCTTCTAGTTTTAGCTTATGCAAGTCATTCTATGCAAAGGTAATGCAAATACCCACCTCAAATCCATTTTTATATCTTTCTTATTTCTGAAATTGATTTGGTAACACATGTTTTATGTGTTTTTTTTGATCTTATAGCCTCCTAATCATCTTTTACTAACTTGGGTTGATGCTATAGTAGTCTTTGTTGCTTTCTAGAGAGGTATATTGCTAAAAACCTCTTCTAATATGTGTTTAATCATCTTTTGATTCCGGTAATCAGTTAGTAATACATGTTTTATTATGTAACATGTGAATCATAGTTTTTTGATCATCTTTGCTTTCATTTTGGGGTGTGCACATAAGGTACTTGTAATATATGCTAGCTGAAATTATAATTAGTTTATTGCTGTTAGTAAATTAGGCATATCTCATTCATCTTAAATCGGAATTAAGATTTTCTTGAAGTTCTGGAAAGCATATTCTGTACCCTATAACTTTTATGTTTTGTGCTTTGCCTAATTTTGAGGTTTGAATGGTCGAAATCATGCTTGTTTGTCGCTGACCTGACAACAAACTACAGGGTTGATAAAATAAAAACCTGAAATTGATTTGGCCATAAGTTACTCGTTTCTTATCCAAATCTAATAATTTTGGATGTTCTGGAAATCTTAGATTTAGGGCTAAAACTTTCATGTTTTGAGTTTCATGAAATTTCGAAGTTAATTTGGTCAAAACTGTGCATTCTTACCACTGTCTCGAGAGCACAACGACAGTGATATAAAAATTAGATCTGAGAATTGTTTTAGTCATAGAATTTTCATCTCTTGTCGGAATTTGACGATCTTGGTCATTCCGGAAAGATTAGAAATTAAGCTACAACTTTCATTTTATTCATTTTGCTAGAATTTGAAGTTTACTATGCCAAAATTGTGGTTTTTCATCTCTGGCCAGTTAGTGCATAGCTATAGGCCTTAGTCTCTTTTCTCCCGTTGTTTTCAGCGTAGAACCCCGACTTTGCGACGCCATCCCGGGCTCGTCCTTTGTCGTATTTCATCGTTTTTGGTCTCGTTAAAAAGATGAGATTGAGATCTTTAACCGTGCAAAGTTTAGTTTAGATCTGGGTGCATTAGATACTTCGTTTCTATTGCCGAAGTAGCACCCAGAAACTGTTTTACAATAGTGATCATTTTCAGTTATCGTCGGACCAACTTTGAAACATTGTCGTTTCTTCGTTTCAAGTCAAAACCGAACGATTCTTGTTGCATATCAAAGTAGGAGTACTTTACTACGCTCCTGCAAATTTTCATCAAGATCTGAGTTCATGTGACCCTTCGACCATGTCGTCGAAGTGGGACCTTTACACTGTTTTGAAATAGTAAAGTTTTATGATTTTTGTCCGACTTTGAGACGACGCCGTTTCTTCGTTTCGAGTCGGAATTTCCCGATTCTTTTTGCAGTTTGGAGAAGGGATGTTGGACTATATTCCTACCAATTTTCATGCCATTTGGACATAGTTTGCTGGTCCAAATAAATTGCCGAACTTGGGTTCGCAGCTGTTTTTGAATGTTTACAAACACTTGGAATATTTTTCAGTGATTTTTTGGCTTTATTGATTTCTTTGAGACTTGTCTCTAGATTTCGTACACGGGATTTATGAATCATTTTCAAAAGATTTTTCACTCCTAAATGGCTTTCGAAATTATTATATAATATTATTTTTAATTATTAAATTAATTACTCCATAATAGGAGAGTTTCAAAAGCCGTTTTAAAGTGATTACAAAATCAATTATAAATCTGTTTCGCACCATTATTTTCTATAATAAAAACCTCACACTCACTTTTTAGCACGTCGAGCGAAGTGGAAAGGTGCTTAAACGGTTAGGAAATCTCCGGCCTATGGAACCGTGTGTATTTTCTTTCCGGTTAATCCCCGACCTATTCGATTGATCGTTTTGACCTTTGAGTCTAGTTTACCGATGATACGAGGTGGACTTTTTATTGTTTGGAGTGTGAGCTTGCTATTGGTTAGTAAACCGTTTAGTGCGAACGTGGGGTATGGGACTCATTGTTAACACTTTACGGGTTCCTCTCCAAGAAGTTGGTGACACATTAGCCTTTGGACGGCCAGTACTGGACCTTTGGGTCACCACGCCTCTTGGCAACCATCTCTGGGCACCTGCTCTATGGAGCAGTTTATTTTTTGGCATGCGCCTCTGGGCCTTTATCCTTCTGGGAAGGATCTTGCCGTCTCGCGCGTTCCGCATCTGTGCGAGTGATCGATCACAACTCTACAGTACTTGGAAACAACGACTCTGGTCGGTGCACGTGCAATATTGGTATTATTTGATGATTTTTATATCCATTCGAGTACCGCCATTCGGTGTTGGTTGTATGGAACCATACGATGTAAGTGCGATTACCTTGTGGATTCACAGTGTCTCTGGACACTGCTTTTCAATGTTGGATTTCATTGACTTTTCAGTATATCCCCATTGCTCTTTGGAGCATCGATCTTTGCTTGGGCATTGATTACAGACTCTGGTCACTCTTGGGATTATTGCCTATGGGCATCTTTTTATAGCTTTGGCTACGCCGATGATATGAGGCGTTTTTATTTATTCTACACTTTGGTGTTGATTTCTCTTTGGAGATTTTTATTGTTTATTGATGATTAGGGATCGTCATTATATTCATGTGGTTCATAATATACTTCTCTTTGGATAAGTACTGTTTTATTTATGTACCGCATTATCATATATCTCAGTTATTACTGATTGTTTAGCTAGCCTGACCCGAGTGTTTTCGCTCAGGTCAGACCGAGTTGTTTCAGGTTAGGTCTCTGGACTTAGCTTCTGTGCTTCCGCTTGGACATTATCTGCTATGCTGATAGATAGCGCTTTTATTTGTCCACTATTCCGCTACTTTGTTATTATTCAGACTTTGATATGTACATATTTTTGACTCACATGTGTGAGCAGTGGCTTTGTACCCACTTATGATATTTGGATCTGTATTGACGATGTATTGTCCTGGGATTTTATAGCTGTTATGTGATTCTGTTCTGTGATGTTTTATCATTTTATTACTATGCTTATTCCGATAGATCTTTAGCCATTGTAATTTCGTTATAAATATTTATTGAATATGTCGAACCACTTGAAAAAAATAGATAGCACCCTTTCGACGTATTCAGTAGATAGTTATAGCTTGATTACAAATGGTCGCTTCCACTATACTCTATTCTCCGCTTTAACAGACGGTATTACTCCCGTAATACTCTTTGTTATAGTGCGTCTCAGAGTGGGGCGTTACAGCTTGGTATCAGAGCCTGGTTTCAGGAATAAGCATAATAAACACAGAACAGATACACTTAGTACAATACATTTTAAATTAGATCCGAATTAAATCAAATCCCTTCCTTATGTTTATTGATAGATAAGTTAGGAATATGTATAGGAATCCGTTATATTCCGTAGTATTTCTTAATTAATTATCTATCATTGAATCATGTCTAACTCTAATTCCGTTACGACATGTTGAGCGGTGCGAAGGTCTTCTCTCAGCTTGACCTTGCCACCGGATTCCATCAGCTACGAGTCGTGGAAGACATCATTCCTCTTACAGCATTTCGCACTCGTTATGGTTCTTTTGAGTGGTTGGTCATGCCGTTCGGCTTGACGAACGCTCTGGCTTTCTTCGTCGATCTTATGAATCGAGTATTCCGGGAATACATCGATAGATTCGTTCTGGTTTTTCATCGACGATATTCTTATTTATTCTAGATCCGAGGCAGAACATGCTCATCATTTGCAGATCGTCTTGGATACTCTTCGTCAGCATCAGCTTAAGGCCAAGCTCTCCAAGTGCCATTTTGGGAGAGCAAGGTCAAGTTCTTTGGCCATATTGTATCATCTGAGGGTATTTCTGTCGATCCTGCCAAGATCGAAGCTATTCAGAATTGGAAGCAGCCCGAGAACGTTCATGATATTCGCAGCTTCCTTGGGCTGTCGGGTTTTTACCGTCGGTTTATCAAGGATTTCTCTCGAGTTGCACTTCCCTTCACGACTCTGACTCGTAAGGGGGTTCGTTTTATTTGGTCTGATAAGTGTGAAGCTTCCTTTCAGCGATTGAAGGAACTTCTCACCCATGCTCCTATTCTTGTGGTTCCTGAGAGTAACCAGGATCTTGTTGTTTACACCGACGCTTGTGGTAGCGGCCTCGGTGCTATGCTTATGCAGAAGGATCGGGTAGTTGCTTACACTTCTAGGCAGCTACGTCCGAATGAGGTTCGCTATCCTACTCATGATCTTGAGTTAGCTGCTATCATCTTTGCCTTGAAGACGTGGCGTCATTATCTATTGGGCGAACGTTTCACTCTTTACATCGATCACAAGTCTCTGAAGTATTTTTTTATTCAGTCAGAAGGATCTCAATATGAGGCAGCAGCGATAGCTCGAGTTTCTCGCCTCATATGACTTAGACATTCAGTATACCCCTGGCAAGGGTAATCGTGTGGCTGATGCAATCAGTCGCAAACACTCGGCAATAGTTTCTATGATGATTGCCGAGTGGGATATTCTTGAGACTCTTTCTATGTGTGATATCCAAAATCGAGCTCCGTCTTCTGATCCTCAGATCTTGTTATTCAGCTTGGAAGCTCGACCTATTCTATTGGATCGCATTGCCCATGCTCAGCGGCAGAATCCAGACTTGTTGTGATATATTCATCTCCTTGAGTCGGGATCCAGTGATGAGACATTGTTGGATTATTCTATTGATTCTCATCGGTGTCTTCGCAGGAAGAACCGTATTTTGGTACCATCTGATTTATCACTTAGGCATGACATTCTGGACGAGTGTCATCGCACTAAGTACACCATCCATCCCGGATCGAGTAAGATGTATGCCGACATGTGTCGCCTATTATATTAGGAGGGCATGAAGAGTGATGTGGCAAGTTATGTAAGCCGTTGCATGACTTGTCAACAGATCAAAGCTGAGAACCAGCGTCCACCCGGACTTCTTCAGCCGCTAGAGATTCCATTATGGAAATGGGATCAGATATCCATGGATTTTATTGACGGTCTGCCTCGATCGAGGTCAGGCCATACTTCTATTTGGGTCATAGTCGATCGCTTGACCAAATCAGCTCATTTCATTCCTATTAAGTCCACTCGGACTGCTCCTCAGCTTGCCAAGTTATATGTGAAGGAAGTCGTTCGACTTCATGGCATTCCTAGCTCTATCGTCTGTGATCGAGCCACTATCTTTACTAGTCACTTCTGGAAGTGCCTACAGTCAGCTTTGGGCTCAAAGCTGAATCTCTCGACTGCTTATCATCCTCAGACCGACGGTCAGACGGAGAGGGTGAATCGTGTTTTGGAGGATCTTTTGCGCTGTTGTATTCTGGATTTCGGAGGTAGTTGGGAGGATCACTTACCGCTTGTAGAGTTCTCCTACAACAACAGCTTTCAGTCTAGTATCGGCATGGCACCTTTCGAGGCTCTATACGGAAGGCCATGTCGCTCTCCTGCTTGTTGGTTAGAATCTGGCGAGAAGCTCCTTCTTGGTCCAGATTCAGTTCGGGAATCTTCTGAGAAGATTATTCTTATTCGTCAGAGAATGAAAGAGGCGTAGAACCGTCAGAAATTTACGCGGACAACCGTAGGAAGCCTCTTGAGTTCTCCATTGGTGATCATGTCTTTATTCGGATATCTCCCATGAAGGGGTTGTGCGTTTCAGCTCTACAGGGAAGTTGGCTCCTCGCTATGTCGGACCATTTCCTATTACAGAATGCATCGGCCCCGTTGCTTATCGTGTGGCTCTACCTGCTCACTTATCTGGAATACACGACGTGTTCCATGTTTCCCAGCTTCGCATGTGTGTCCGCGATCCTGATTCTATCATTGAGCCGCATACTGTGCCTGATTTAGAGGTCTTACCTGATTTATCTTTGGGGCAGCAACCTCTTCGTGTGCTTGATTCGTAGGTTAGACGCGTTCGCAACAAAGAGGTTCCGCTCGTGAAGATTCAATGGTCACCGAATCCTAAGGACTGCACTTGGGAGACCAGAGAATCTATCGAACGCTCTTATCCTGGCTTTCTCCCATCTTCTTCTACGGGTGAGAATTCTCTATTTTATCTCTATCACTTCTTTTGTGGATTTGACGTTATAGACGACATCTATCTTAAGGAATTGCGGGGATGCAATTTTCTTAAGGGGGGAGTCTGTAACAATCCGGGATTTGCATTACCAATTAATAAATAAAAGTTAGGATTTTTATTTATTTTAATGAAGCATAAAATGATTTGGAATAACAAAATTTATTTGAAAAAGGCTATTTTAATTAAATGGAAAATATGAGATTTTAAAATAAGGATAAAATGTTATTTTTGAAAAGTTAAATATTTTACTAGAGATTTTAAAACGGGTTTGGATAAGAAAAATGAGTTTTATAAACATATATGAACACTTAGACTAATTGTTGGAAACATGTAAATAACTCTCTTCTTATTGGGTTACTAAACCTAGCCCAATAACCCACCCTAAACCTTCTCTATAAATTATCTCAAACTATCCTAACCTCATTCATTCATCCCTAATCAAAACCCTAATCATTTCCTAAAGCTTTCATAACAAAAATGGCCTCTATCTTCATCTCCTTCTAGTTTTAGCTTATGCAAGTCATTTTATGCAAAGGTAATGCAAATACCCACCTCAAATCCATTTTTATATCTTTCTTATTTCTGAAATTGATTTGGTAACACATGTTTTATGTGTTTTTTTTGATCTTATAGCCTCCTAATCATCTTTTGCTAACTTGGGTTGATGCTATAGTAGTCTTTGTTGCTTTCTAGAGAGGTATATTACTTAAAAACCTCTTCTAATATGTGTTTAATCATCTTTTGATTCCGGTAATCAGTTAGTAACACATGTTTTATTATGCAACATGTGAATCATAGCTCTTTGATCATCTTTGCTTTCATTTTGGAATGTGCACATAAGGTACTTGTAATATATGCTAGCTGAAATTATAATTAGTTTATTGCTGTTAGTAAATTAGGCATATCTCATTCATCTTAAATCGGAATTAAGATTTTCTTGAAGTTCTGGAAAGCTTATTCTGTACCCTATAACTTTTATGTTTTGTGTTTTGCCTAATTTTGAGGTTTGAATGGTCGAAATCATGCTTGTTTGTCGCTGACCTGACAACAAACTACAGGGTTGATAAAATAAAAACCTGAAATTGATTTGGCCATAAGTTACTCGTTTCTTATCCAAATCTAATAATTTTGGATGTTCTGGAAAGCTTAGATTTAGGGCTAAAACTTTCATGTTTTGAGTTTCATGAAATTTCGAAGTTAATTTGGTCAAAACTGTGCATTCTTACCACTGTCCCGAGAGCACAACGACAGTGATATAAAAATTAGATCTGAGAATTGTTTTAGTCATAGAATTTTCATCTCTTGTCGGAATTTGACGATCTTTGTCATTCCGGAAAGATTAGAAATTAAGCTACAACTTTCATTTTATTCATTTTGCTAGAATTTGAAGTTTACTATGCCAAAATTGTGGTTTTTCATCTCTGGCCAGTTAGTGCATAGCTATAGGCCTTAGTCTCTTTTCTCCCGTTGTTTTCAGCGTAGAACCCCGACTTTGCGACGCCATCCCGGGCTCGTCCTTTGTCGTATTTCATCGTTTTTGGTCTCGTTAAAAAGATGAGATCGAGATCTTTAACCATGCAAAGTTTGGTTTAGATCTGGTTGCATTAGATACTTCGTTTCTATTGCCGAAGTAGCACCCAGAAACTGTTTTACAATAGTGATCATTTTCAGTTATCGTCGGACCAACTTTGAAACATTGTCGTTTCTTCGTTTCAAGTCAAAACCGAACGAAATCTTGTTGTATATCAAAGTAGGAGTACTTTACTATGCTCCTGCAAATTTTCATCAAGATCTGAGTTCATGTGACCCTTCGACCTTGTCGTCGAAGTGGGACCTTTACACTGTTTTGACACAGTAAAGTTTTATGATTTTTGTCCGAATTTGAGACGACGCCGTTTCTTCGTTTCAAGTCGTAATTTCCCGATTCTTTTTGCAGTTTGGAGCAGGGATGTTGGACTATATTCATACCAATTTTCATGCCATTTGGACATAGTTTGCTGGTCCAAATAAATTGCCGAACTTGGGTTCGCAGATGTTTTTGAATGTTTACAAACACTTGGATATTTTTCAGTGATTTTCTGGCTTTATTGATTTCTTTGAGACTTGTCTCTAGATTTCATACACGGGTTTTATGAATCATTTTCAGAAGATTTTTCACTCCTAAATGGCTTTCGAAATTATTATATAATATTATTTTTAATTATTAAATTAATTACTCCATAATAGGAGAGTTTCAAAAGTCGTTTTAAAGTGATTTCAAAATCAATTATAAATCCATTTCGCACCATTATTTTCTATAATAAAAACCTCACACTCACTTTTTAGCACGTCGAGCGAAGTGGAAAGGTGCTTAAATGGTTAGGAAATCTCCGGCCTATGGAACCGTGTGTATTTTCTTTCCGGTTAATCCCCGACCTATTCGATTGATCGTTTTGACCTTTGGGTCTAGTTTACCGATGATACGAGGTGGACTTTTTATTGTTTGGGGTGTGAGCTTGCTAGTGGTTAGTAAACCATTTAGTGCGAACGTGGGGTATGAGACTCATTGTTAACACTTTACGGGTTCCTCTCCAAGAAGTTGGTGACACATTAGCCATTGGGCGGCCAGTACAGGACCTCTGGGTCACCACGCCTCTGGGCAACCGCCTCTGGGCACCTGCTCTATCGAGCAGTTTATTTTTCGGCATGCGCCTCTGGGCCTTTATCCTTCTGGGAAGGATCCTGCCGTCTCGCGCGTTCTGCATCTGTGCGAGTGATCGATCACAACTCTACAGTACTTGGCAACAACGACTCTGGTCGGTGCATGTGCAATATTGGTATTATTTGATGATTTTTATATCCATTCGAGTACCGCCATTCGGTGTTGGTTCTATGGAACCATACGATGTAGGTGCGATTACCTTGTGGATTCACAGTGTCTCTGGACACTGCTTTTCAATGTTGGATTTCATTGACTTTTCAGTATATCCCCATTGCTCTTTGGAGCATCGATCTTTGCTTGGGCATTGATTACAGACTCTGGTCACTCTTGGGATTATTGCCTATGGGCATCTTTTTATAGCTTTGGCTACGTCGATGATATGAGGCGATTTTATTTATTCTACACTTTGGTGTTGATTTCTCTTTGGAGATTTTTATTGTTTATTGATGATTAGGGATCGTCATTATATTCATGTGGTTCATAATATACTTCTCTTTGGATAAGTACTGTTTTATTTATGTACCGCATTATCATATATCTCAGTTATTACTGATTGTTTAGCTAGCCTGACCCGAGTGTTTTCGCTCGGGTCAGACCGAGTTGTTTCAGGTTAGGTCTCTAGACTTAGCTTATGTGCTTCCGCTTGGACATTATCTGCTATGCTGATAGATAGCGCTTTTATTTGTCCACTATCCGCTACTTTGTTATTATTCAGACTTTGATATGTACATATTTTTGACTCACATGTGTGAGCAGTGGCTTTGTACCCACTTATGATATTTGGATCTGTATTGACGTTGTATTGTCCTGGGATTTTATATCTGTTATGTGATTCTGTTTTGTGATGTTTTATCATTTTATTACTATGCTTATTCTGATAGATCTTTAGCCATTGTAATTTCGTTATAAATATTTATTGAATATGTCGAACCACTTGAAAAAAAATAGATACCACCCTTTCGACGTATTCAGTAGATAGTTATAGCTTGATTACAAATGGTCGCTTCCACTATACTCTATTCTCTGCTTTAAAAGACGGTATTACTCCCGTAATACTCTTTGTTACAGTGCGTCTAAGAGTGGGGCGTTACAGCTTGGTTTCAGAGCCTGGTTTCAGGAATAAGCATAATAAACACAGAACAGATACACTTAGTACAATACATTTTAAATTAGATCCGAATTAAATCAAATCCCTTCCTTATGTTTATTGATAGATAAGTTAGGAATATGTATAGGAATCCGTTGTATTCCGTAGTATTCCTTAATTAATTATCTATCATTGAATCATGTCTAACTCTAATTCCCGTTACGACATGTTGAGCGGTGCGAAGGTCTTCTCTCAGCTTGACCTTGCCACCGGATTCCATCAGCTACGAGTCGTGGAAGACATCATTCCTCTTACAGCATTTCGCACTCGTTATGGTTCTTTTGAGTGGTTGGTCATGCCGTTCGGCTTGACGAACGCTCCGGTTTTCTTCGTCGATCTTATGAATCGAGTATTCCGGGAATACATCGATAGATTCGTTCTGGTTTTCATCGACGATATTCTTATTTATTCTAGATCCGAGGCAGAGCATGCTCATCATTTGCAGATCGTCTTGGATACTCTTCGTCAGCATCAGCTTAAGGCCAAGCTCTCCAAGTGCCATTTTGGGAGAGCAAGGTCAAGTTCTTTGGCCATATTGTATCATCTGAGGGTATTTCTGTCGATCCTGCCAAGATCGAAGCTATTTAGAATTGGAAGCAGCCTGAGAACGTTCATGATATTCGCAGCTTCCTTGGGCTGGCGGGTTATTACCGTCGGTTTATCAAGGATTTCTCTCGAGTTGCACTTCCCCTCACGACTCTGACTCGTAAGGGGGTTCGTTTTATTTGGTCTGATAAGTGTGAAGCTTCCTTTCAGCGACTGAAGGAACTTCTCACCTATGCTCCTATTATTGTGGTTCCTGAGAGTAACCAGGATCTTGTTGTTTACACCGACGCTTGTGGTAGCGGCCTCGGTGCTGTGCTTATGCAGAAGGATCGGGTAGTTGCTTACACTTCTAGGCAGCTACGTCCAAATGAGGTTCGCTATCCTACTCATGATCTTGAGTTAGCTGCTATCGTCTTTGCCTTGAAGATGTGGCGTCATTATCTATTGGGCGAACGTTTCACTCTTTACACCAATCACAAGTCTCTGAAGTATTTTTTTATTCAGTCAGAAGGATCTCAATATGAGGCAGCAGCGATAGCTCGAGTTTCTCGCCTCATATGACTTAGACATTCAGTATACCCCTGGCAAGGGTAATCGTGTGGCTGATGCACTCAGTCGCAAACACTCGGCAGTAGTTTCTATGATGATAGCCGAGTGGGATATTCTTGAGACTCTTTCTATGTGTGATATCCGAAATCGAGCTCCGTCTTCTGATCCTCAGATCTTGTTATTCAGCTTGGAAGCTCGACCTATTCTATTGGATCGCATTGCCCATGCTCAGCGGCAGGATCCAGACTTGTTGCGATATATTCATCTCCTTGAGTCGGGATCCAGTGATGAGACATTGTTGGATTATTCTATTGATTCTCATCGGTGTCTTCGCAGGAAGAACCGTATTTTGGTACCATCTGATTTATCACTTAGGCATGACATTCTGGACGAGTCTCATCGCACTAAGTACACCATCCATCCCGGGTCGAGTAAGATGTATGCCGACATGTGTCTCCTATTATATTGGGAGGGCATGAAGAGTGATGTGACAAGTTATGTAAGCCATTGCATGACTTGTCAACAGATCAAAGCTGAGCACCAGCGTCCATCCGGTCTTCTTCAGCCGCTAGAGATTCCATTGTGGAAATGGGATCAGATATCCATGGATTTTATTGACGGTCTGCCTTGATCGAGGTCAGGCCATACTTCTATTTGGGTCATAGTCGATCGCTTGACCAAATCAGCTCATTTCATTCCTATTAAGTCCACTCGGACTGCTCCTCAGCTTGCCAAGTTATATGTGAAGGAAGTCGTTCGACTTCATGGCATTCCTAGCTCTATTGTCTGTGATCGAGCCACTATCTTTACTAGTCACTTCTGGAAGTGCCTACAGTCAGCTTTGGGCTCAAAGATGAATCTCTCGACTGCTTATCATCCTCAGACCGACGGTCAGACGGAGAGGGTGAATCGTGTTTTGGAGGATCTTTTGCGCTGTTGTATTCTGGATTTCGGAGGTAGTTGGGAGGATCACTTACCGCTTGTAGAGTTCTCCTACAACAACAGCTTTCAGTCTAGTATCGGCATGGCACCTTTCGAGGCTCTCTACGGAAGGCCATGTCGCTCTCCTGCTTGTTGGTTAGAATCTGGCGAGAAGCTCCTTCTTGGTCCAGATTCAGTTCGGGAATCTTCTAAGAAGATTATTCTTATTCGTCAGAGAATGAAAGAGGCGCAGAACCGTCAGAAATTTACGCGGACAACCGTAGGAAGCCTCTTGAGTTCTCCATTGGTGATCATGTCTTTATTCGGATATCTCCCATGAAGGGGTTGTGCGTTTCAGCTCTACAGGGAAGTTGGCTCCTCGCTATGTCGGACCATTTCCTATTACAGAATGCATCGGCCCCGTTGCTTATCGTGTGGCTCTACCTGCTCACTTATCTGGAATACACGACGTGTTCCATGTTTCCCAGCTTCGCATGTGTGTCCGCGATCCTGATTCTATCATTTAGCCGCATACTGTGCCTGATTTAGAGGTCTTACCTGATTTATCTTTGGGGCAGCAACCTCTTCGTGTGCTTGATTCGTAGGTTAGACGCGTTCGCAACAAAGAGGTTCCGCTCGTGAAGATTCAATGGTCACCGAATCCTAAGGACTGCACTTGGAAGACCAGAGAATCTATCGAACGCTCTTATCCTGGCTTTCTCCCATCTTCTTCTGCGGGCTAGAATTCTCTATTTTATCTCTTTCACTTCTTTTGTGGATTGGACGTTATAGACGACATCTATCTTAAGGCATTGCGGGGACACAATTTTCTTAAGGGGGGGAGTCTGTAACAACCCGGGATTTGCATTACCAATTAATAAATAAAAGTTAGGATTTTTATTTATTTTAATGAACCATAAAAGGATTTGGAATAACAAAATTTATTTGAAAAAGGCTATTTTAATTAAATGGGAAATATGGGATTTTAAAATGAGGATAAAATGTTATTTTTGGAAAGTTAAATATTTTAGTAGAGATTTTAAAACGGGTTTGGATAAGAAAAATGAGTTTTATAAACATATATGAACACTTAGACTAATTGTTGGAAACATTTAAATAACTCTCTTCTTATTGGGTTACTAAACCTAGCCCAATAACCCACCCTAAACCTCCTCTATAAATTATCTCAAACTCTCCTAACCTCATTCATTCATCCCTAATCAAAACCCTAATCATTTCCTAAAGCTTTCATAACAAAAATGGCCTCTATCTTCATCTCCTTCTAGTTTTAGCTTATGCAAGTGATTCTATGCAAAGGTAATGCAAATACCCACCTCAAATCCATTTTTATATCTTTCTTATTTCTGAAATTGATTTGGTAACACATGTTTTATGTGTTTTTTTTTGATCTTATACCCTCCTAATCATCTTTTGCTAACTTGGGTTGATGCTATAGTAGTCTTTGTTGCTTTCTAGAGAGGTATATTGCTAAAAACCTCTTCTAATATGTGTTCAATCATCTTTTGATTCCGGTAATCAGTTAGTAACACATGTTTTATTATGTAACATGTGAATCATAGCTCTTTGATCATCTTTGCTTTCATTTTGGGGTGTGCACATAAGGTACTTGTAATATATGCTAGCTGAAATTATAATTAGTTTATTGCTGTTAGTAAATTAGGCATATCTCATTCATCTTAAATCGTAATTAAGATTTTCTTGAAGTTCTGGAAATATTATTATGTACCCTATAACTTTTATGTTTTGTGCTTTTCCTAATTTTGAGGTTTGAATGGTCGAAATCATGTTTGTTTGTCGCTGACCTAACAACAAACTACAGGGTTGATAAAATAAAAACCTAAAATTGATTTGGCCATAAGTTACTAGTTTCTTATCCAAATCTAATAATTTTGAATGTTCTGAAAAGCTTAGATTAAGGGCTAAAACTTTTATGTTTTGAGTTTCATGAAATTTCGAAGTTAATTTGGTCAAAACTGTGCATTCTTACCACTGTCCCGAGAGCACAACGAAAGTGATATAAAAATTAGATCTGAGAATTGTTTTAGTCATAGAATTTTCATCTCTTGTCGGAATTTGACGATCTTGGTCATTCCGGAAAGCTTAGAAACTAAGCTACAACTTTCATTTTATTCATTTTGCTAGAATTTGAAGTTTACTATGCCAAAATTGTGGTTTTTCATCTCTGGCCAGTTAGTGCATATCAGTTATCGTCGGACCAACTTTGAAACATTGTCGTTTCTTCGTTTCAAGTCAAAACCGAACGATTCTTGTTGCATATCAAAGTAGGAGTACTTTACTACGCTCCTGCAAATTTTCATCAAGATCTGAGTTCATGTGACCCTTCGACCATGTCGTCGAAGTGGGACCTTTACACTGTTTTGACACAGTAAAGTTTTATAATTTTTGTCCGACTTTGAGACGACGCCGTTTCTACGTTTCAAGTCGGAATTTCCCGATTCTTTTTGCAGCTTGGGGCAGGGATGTTGGAATATATTCCTACCAATTTTCATGCCATTTGGACATAGTTTGCTGGTCCAAATAAATTGCCGAACTTGGGTTCGCAGCTGTTTTTGAATGTTTAAAAACACTTAGAATATTTTTCAGTGATTTTCTGGCTTTATTGATTTCTTTGAGACTTGTCTCTAGATTTCGTACACGGGTTTTATGAATCATTTTCAAAAGATTTTTCACTCCTAAATGGCTTTCGAAATTATTATATAATATTATTTTTAATTATTAAATTAATTATTCCATAATAGGAGAGTTTCAAAAGCCGTTTTAAAGTGATTTCAAAATCAATTATAAATCCGTTTCGCACCATTATTTTCTATAATAAAAACCTCACACTCACTTTTTAGCACGTCGAGCGAAGTGGAAAGGTGCTTAAACGGTTAGGAAATCTCCGGCCTATGGAACCGTGTGTATTTCCTTTCCGGTTAATTCCCGACCTATTCGATTGATCGTTTTGACCTTTGGGTCTACTTTACCGATGATACGAGGTGGATTTTTTATTATTTGGAGTGTGAGCTTGCTATTGGTTAGTAAACCGTTTAGTGCGAACGTGGGGTATGAGACTCATTGTTAACGCTTTACGGGTTCCTCTCCAAGAAGTTGGTGACACATTAGCCTTTGGGCGGCCAGTACTGGACCTCTGGGTCACCACGCCTCTGGGCAACCGTCTCTGGACACCTGCTCTATGAAGTAGTTTATTTTTCGGCATGCGCCTCTGGGCCTTTATCCTTCTGGGAAGGATCTTGCCGTCTCGCGCGTTCCGCATCTGTGCGAGTGATCGATCACAACTCTACAGTACTTGGCAACAACGAATCTGGTCGGTGCATGTGCAATATTGGTATTATTTGATGATTTTTATATCCATTCGAGTACCGCCATTCGGTGTTGGTTCTATGGAACCATACGATGTAAGTGCGATTACCTTGTGGATTCACAGTGTCTCTGGACACTGCTTTTCAGTGTTGGATTTCATTGACTTTTCAGTATATCCCCATTGCTCTTTGGAGCATCGATCTTTGCTTGGGCATTGATTACAGACTCTGGTCACTCTTGGGATTATTGCCTATGGGCATCTTTTTATAGCTTTGGCTACGCCGATGATATGAGGCGATTTTATTTATTCTACACTTTGGTGTTGATTTCTCTTTGGAGATTTTTATTGTTTATTGATGATTAGGGATCGTCATTATATTCATGTGGTTCATAATATACTTCTCTTTGGATAAGTACTGTTTTATTTATGTACCGCATTATCATATATCTCAGTTATTACTGATTGTTTAGCTAGCCTGACCCGAGTGTTTTCGCTCGGGTCAGACCGAGTTGTTTCAGGTTAGGTCTCTGGACTTAGCTTCTGTGCTTCCGCTTGGACATTATCTGCTATGCTGATAGATAGCGCTTTTATTTTTCCACTATTCCGCTACTTAGTTATTATTCAGACTTTGATATGTACATATTTTTGACTCACATGTGTGAGCAGTGGCTTTGTACCCACTTATGATATTTGGATCTGTATTGACGGTGTATTGTCCTGGGATTTTATATCTGTTATGTGATTCTGTTCTGTGATGTTTTATCATTTTATTACTATGCTTATTCAGATAGATTTTTAGCCATTGTAATTTCGTTATAAATATTTATTGAATATGTCGAACCACTTGAAAAAAAATAGATACCACCCTTTCGACGTATTCAGTAGATAGTTATAGCTTGATTACAAATGGTCGCTTCCACTATACTCTATTCTCCGCTTTAACAGACGGTATTACTCCCGTAATACTCTTTGTTACAGTGGGTCTCAGAGTGGGGCGTTACAACGACTTATTCATAAATACACTTATTCATAGATACCACTACAAGAGGTTAAGGCTATTCCAACGGCTCCAAGCCGTTTGCGGCCGTTGGGAGCCGTTGGAAATGCCGTTGGAATAGCGTTCACGCTTTCCAACGGCTTCCAACGGAAGCAACATGGCTATTCCAATGGCATTTCCAACGGCTACCAACGGCAATTAACCGATGGACGCCGTTGGAAACCGTTGCAATAAACTGATTAATAAGTCGTTGGTAGCCGTTGCTAATCTGTGTTAACTTTTTTTTATAGCAGCAAACCATTCACCTTCCAGCCACACACAATCAATATATATCAATTTCCATTCTATTTCCACTCCATTTCACATATATATCACATATTCAACACATTATACCACAAACAATATAAACAACCAAAATCAACATCAAAGATTACATTTTCAAACCAAACTCCAAGTCAATATGTACATAAACAACAAAACCCTCACCAATACCAACTCCAACTTCATATTCAAGTCAATATATACAATGCAAACACTTAAACCTCACCAACTCAAAGTCAATACATACACAATAACCATCAAACACAATCCTCACTACCTCAAAGTCAATATATACAATAACCAACCACAAAGACAATGATCATCATACCTCTCAAGCATCATCATCACCTCCGAAAGCACCAGACGACGAAGGGAAGGAACCATGCCTCTATGCGTACTCCGCTAAACGTTGATTCAGCTACTCCATTTGTATAGCGCGAAGACGGTCCTGCTCTTGCAGCTGCTCAACCATGGTTCTAAGCTCTTTTATTTCAGCTTTGTCACACGCCTTTTGAGCTGCCCGAACCTGCAAATAGAATATGAGATGTTCACATTTGTATTATAATCATTTTCTTAAGCAATGTAAATTGAGCAATGTATATTTTAATATTGTCGTCGCCTTATCATCACCATCCCACTGATATGTAATATTGCCAGCATTGTCTGCTTGTCTTGATGCGTGGGTGCGGGTAAATACCTCCATCATAGACACGCGACGTCCAACCGATCTATCCTGCAATAAATAATTTATATATTTTAATTTTTCATAGCTAATTACCGAACTAATTAATATACAAAATGTAATAACGGTTTAGATAAATTTACCAAGTCCTCACGGTGATGCTGAAAAGACTTGGATCCGCCACGATGCGTTACAGGATTCCTACTTCTATTGGAAGAGTTCCTCTCCGACTCCATCTGCAATTTAAATTGAATATTATATTTATACTAATTGCGAAATAATTAACTATATATTTGGTAGATTTACCTTGAACTCGTCGGTCTCCCACCAACTCATCCAAGAATCCCATACGGAAGCGCCCATCCAGTTCGGTTTCTTCCCCGATTTTTTAAGAGCTGACATTACCTCCCTGTAATTTTTGGCGACCTTCGAATTCCAGTGGCGCTGAACCATGGCGACATCGGACTCCGCTAAGTCTACTTGCCCCTGTACAAAGAGAAAACATTACTAATTGTTCATTTATACTTATTCATATAGTAAAGTGGTATAAACTCACCAGAAAATCATGCCGGATGGCCTCCTTGACATGGTCAGGGATCTTACTCCACTTAGGCCAGCAATCTGTCATCCTGCTCATATATGATTGCTTGGAAATGCCAAGCACAACTCCTGAGGACTCCAAATCAAATCCCTTGTGTTAAATAAAACAAAGCTTTAGACAAGTATATATATGTATGAACAAATTTATATTGTTATCATTTTAATTTTGATACTTACGCTCCATCAGCCTTCGGCTGCAAATATACAAGTAGTCGAGCCGGAGGCTCACCACTACTCTCGTCGGCCGAGCGAGAAGAGCTATGACGTCTGGAGCCTGACATAATACCTGTTGAAAGTTTCATTTTTAATTATAGACATAGATAAAATGATGATGATATGTGGTGCATGTAATGATGATGATGATATATATGTGATGCGTGTGCATGAATATATAATTGTAAAAATTACCGGATATTACTCAGTCCTCGTCGTTTTCTGATTCAGACTCGATCTAGTGTTCTATATCGTTTTCCTCTACACTCTCAAAATGAATATGAATATCCGTTTTGCAATAAAAACGAAGATTCATATAACGATCATATACAACACTTGTCAAACGGGGCCAAAAATTCACTAAGAGATTTAAATTTTGTTTGTCTAATAATTTAAAAGATATAATTTAAAGCAAACATATAGGCCAAAATTTCACTAAGAGATCATATTACTAAAAGATATAATTCATGTTCGTAAAATATTCAACTAATTCATGTTTGCCTAATATTTTACAAAACATACACAAAATAATTTAAAGCAATCCTAACTAATCTAACGCTAACTCAAATGCGCATTTACACTAATTATCAACATATGTATATATGGGCATAATATATATACACAAACAATTTGGACATTTGGATGGTAATAATTATAATTAGCACTTAGTTTGGTATAATAAACAATCAATAGGCCATTAGATACAACTATAACAAACAATTAAACACAAAATTAACAAAATTTTAAAATTTAGGGTTTTAGGCAAAACCTGATTTTGGAGTGGAATTGGATGGAGAGAGGCCGCTGGTGTTGATTGATGGCGTCGGAGTGGCTGCCGGTTGCGTGGGGAGGCTTGGAGCAAGAAAAGAGGAGTGGAGGAAGAGGGTGGGGGTTTTGGAGTATTTTGTTGAAGGAAGAAGAATGAAATCCACTACTAGAAAAGGCCTTAAAACAGACAGCCAGGGCCGACGGCTTTCGACGGCCGTCGGCGGCCGTCGGAAGCCGTCGGAAATCTGCGATTATAGCTCCAGCCGAAAGCTTTCTTCCTCCTCCTCTCCATACAAAAATTCCACCAAAAAACCCCCAAATTCAACCTCCAAGCTTCCAATCCCAAATTTCTAGCTTCCGGATCTTCCAAGGCTCCCTAATCAAACTCCATTACTCTTAATCTCAGGTATAATCTCTTATTTTTGTGAAAAATTCAGTTTTTACGCTAATTCTAGATTTGCATAAATTGATAAATTATGGCGAATTAGTGATTGCAATTGTTTCCAATAGCGTAATAACGATTTATAGTATCACATGGTATACTGATTTCATCTTTTATCGTGAAATTGTGAAAAACACGAATAATTTGTGGTTGTTCATGTATATGTAAATTGTTGTGTATGCCTTGATTCGACGATTGTATACGTTATTTGGAATAAGATAAAATGATTGAATCAACTAGGAGTATTATATTATGTGCGTATTTACTTATGAAACAAAAAAAATGCATTACTTTAAATTATAATTGTGTGTATTGAAAAATGACAAAAATGTTAAAACAGCCTTAAGTTGATGTAATACGTTGAATAAATATGTTAAATTAATATATATTTTTGTAAATGTGAACAGTGAGTAAAACTGTATTTTTTCGTAAAATGCACGCATGTAACTGACAAATGTCCCTTAGAGAGTTTTTGGCCCCGTCTGACGAGTGTTGTACATGATCGTTGTATAAATAGTCGTTCTTTTCGAAAAACGACCATTTATATTCATCTGGTACAATGTTTGTCGGATTTGTCCCTGTATTGGACAAGTTATGAACACAGTAAGCATTTACATTTTGTATACTACTTCGTCTCAAACGGTTCATAAAATTTCAGCCTAACTTTTCTTTTTTGTTTCCTGCGTACACGCATTTGTGTACAATGCAGGGAACAAAAGGGAAATGCTGCCGAAATTTTGTTGAATCGTTTGAGACGAAGTAATATACAAAATGTAAATGCTTACTGTGTTTGTAATGGGAAGTAGAATGCCTGACCAATAAAAAAAATTATATATATTTTTAAATCGTTACGTTAAAAAATAAAATGTGCCCTATTTGAAAATATTTTTAAATTTGTGAAGTTGTTCTTTAAATTCAAAATATTATACGACCATGAAAATAATCTTTTTCGAATTTGTATTCTTCAAAATAAATATTAAATTTTGAACTTCTCATTTTGTCAAATAGGAAAAATGATTGATTATTTTGTTGATCGGAGGAGATGGATGTACCAAAGAAAAGGACTGAGGGGCTCAATAAAAGAAGATTTTTATAATGGTATAAACGTGTTTGTTGAATTGCTTTAAGTAATAACGGAAACGATCCAGAAATTCGTTGTCCGTGTAGTAGGTGTAGACATTTGAAGTATTTGTTACCAGATATTGTGAAAGTTCATTTGTGCCAACACGGTTTCGCACCCGAATATTATGTTTGGGATCAGCATGGTGAAGTTGTAGCAAATACTTCTGTAGAGTCTGAAAGTGTCGTTAACGAAATAGTTTGGATGTATATTATGTATTTTTTTTATTTAATTTTATTTATTTGTGTGTTTATTGAATATTGTGTAGTTTGGATTTTGATATTTGGTTGGAATATTTTTACTGGATTGTGCAGTATTGATATAATAGTGTTTGGAAGAGAAATGTGGTTGGAAGGCTATATTTGCAGCCAAAAAAAAAACACAGCAGATTTCCAACGGCTTCTGACGACTTACAGGTCAAAATTTCCAACGGCTACCGACGGTTACCGGCGGCCTGTAGCTCATTATTCCCGACGGTTTTCGACGACTTACAGGTCAAAAGTTCCGACGGCTACGGACGGTTACCGACGCCCGTCGGCATCCGTCGGAAACCGCCGGAAACCGTTGGTACCCGTCGGAAATATGTTCGACAGGCACCGTCGGAAACCGTCGAAAGTACTGCTCCCCGACGCAGCAAATTCCGACAGCTTTTTCCGACGGTGGCTGACGGCTTTCGACGGCCGCCGACGGTTTTGGCCGTCGGAAATTGCGTTTCCCCTTGTAGTGATCTGCTCTCGGCCAGGTGTAGGTTTACACGAATATTTCCAACGACTTCCAACGGCCGCAAATGGCATTTTTACAACAGCTACCAACGATTTGTTAAAAAAATAACGAACCGTTGGAAAACCCCGTTGACGGCCGTTGGAACACTGTCGTGGCTATATACTGTATTTCTAGTAGTGTACGAACGTTATAAATGTTTGTTTCTAATAAACATTTAAAGCTAGAATACTTATTAAGACAAAAATTGAGAATATTTTTATATTGTTTATCCAAGTTCCAAATGTTTAATAAATATTTCTTTTCATTTGTATCCACATATATTTAAAAAGATTTAAAAAGCAAACTTTGGAGAATACAACATTTTCAAAGTCTAATATTTTAAAACCCTATCATTTTTTAAACTTAGAATTTTTAAATCAGTGTGTTTAAATTTCATTTTTTATTAGATTCAATAATTATTTTAAGAATTCAAGTTTTCAACATTAAAGTTTTTGATAATTAAACTTTCGAACTAAATTTTTAAAATTTTATTCTAAAGATAAACTTTTAGTGAACTAAAATTTGAATAATAACAATGTTTGCACCAAAATGACATAAACACCGCAGAAGCAATTGAAAGCATAAAAAATGTATAGATCTAATGAAATCAACGTAAAAGCAGTAGAAAAGACACTTTTTATAGTGATTCGACGAATACTCTGACCTACATCTGCTTTAATTTTTGTTATTGATTGTTCTCTCTCTGTATTACAATGAATTTAATCAGATCCAACTATAATCTAGTGGATCTCGGATTTAAGAGTGTTTAGAGTATTTTAGGAAAAAGAAGATATAAGAGAAATCAAGTGCCCCAATCTCAAAAAGAAGTCCTCTCCAAGTTGCAGTTAGCTTGTTATTTACAAAGAAATCATCTAGCAGAATCACAGGCTCGCGAGATATGAAGTACAGATCCAAGTCCAAGTATCCAGAAGTGAGATTTGCGGCTCACGCTCCAATAAAAACCACTTGATATCGAGAGGTTCCTCTCGGTACCGACATGTTTTGTAAGTGAGAGTTTCCCCCTCTCCCTTTATTTTCCTTCATATCTTTGATCCGTTGTGTTTCAGACACTTTCCCTCGAAGATTGAGTCATTTCTGATAGTTGCTGATATTGCTTTGTTCATTTTTACTTTCTTTGCCTTCTTCCAGAAAATCCTTAGAGTTGCTCGTCCATCCTTTGAGAAAAGCACTCCATGGTAATCACCCGAGGTAATGCTTCAAGTATAAGTGGTTTTGGAGGTCCATAGTGAAGAAAAAACCTTTTGATATCGAGTGGTTTCTTTCGATACTGAGTGGTCCACTTTACTCCAATCCCTTTGAAATCTCTTGAGTTACTTCATATCATCATTCTTTTGATGTTTTCAAAGTGTTTGAGTCATTTCTTCATCGTTTGTTTGTTCAATTTGCTCGTTTAAGTTCGTTTGAAAACTACGGAAAATTTGTTTATAACAAACAATTTAAAATTTCCCAAGTAAATAACTTTTGATTTTTATCCAAAATTTCAGTTTTCTAAACATTAGATACTTTCAAATTTTAGAAATTAAAGAATTCGAGCTTATAATAATTTTAAATTATCATAGATCAAATTTCTCATTTTAATTATCATTTGAAACAAATTAATATAAAGGGTAAATTGTCAAGATTACCATATACTTTCATTGTGGCCAAAAGTTTTAAAAATATAAACAAATAACCATTCCTAACTTGAGATTCAATAATCTGTAATTAGAATTCAACAGGCATTAACCAGTGTTCAACATTCAGCTTTTAACATTTTAAACAAACGAAGCACTAATTTTGTATTAAATTTTGTACACTAAAGAGTTTAACACTCGACTGTCAAAGCTGATTTCAACACCTTATTTTTCTTTTGTTGCATTCGAAATCGATATTGTTCCGTTTTGTGTATAGTAAGTTATTTAAAGCTAAATCAAAATGAAAACCAAAATTAGTTTTTAGTTGATTTTCCTTATATAAAATGGTATATGTAAGAGGGAATGAAAATGGGTCTTGGAAGTATAGGGTACCCATGGGGCCCATCTTTACTCTTTCTTATATGTATATTTTATTTTTTTTAAATTTGTAAATTTAGCATTGTTCAATTATGTTCAATTAGAACATGAACATTAATGCAACAAGTGTTTCGCAAGTGATTTGATGTGTTTATTGAGCATGTTAAAAAGCATAAAATATGGAATATAAAGGCCATCTTTGTTTTACATCCCTATAATTTATGGAATCAGTGGAAAAGAATATATTGTTTATTTTATTATAAATTCAATCCCTAAAATTTTATATTGTAAATTTCATCCATAAAATATCAGATACAAAATTACAATGTATATTCATTCCCAAAAACAATCCAAATCATAATTCTAGATTGAAATAAAAATCCTTCAAATCTAAGTGCAACAACGAATATTATATTATAACATATCAGGTTACTTGCACGGTTTATGCAAGACATAAGGAAACCATCATAATGAACGAACGAACAATATTTTGAATCTCATATTTATATCATTTATCGGATTAGAACATATCATTTTGTAATATAAAGTAACTCACATTGGCCAAAATAAATAAATTTAAAATATGCAATTTGCATTATAAATAATAAAGACATAAAAAAACCACTAAAGTTGTACCAGTAGGCATGGATTTGAACATTCAATAGTTTATGTCATGTCACTATAATTATATAATACAAGATAAATTGGCAAAAACAAACGATTTCAAAACTTTTAGATGGTTTTGGTAGCTTGGCATGAATATATTAAAGGGGTTTTAAACTGAAGGGAAAAATTGGAGAAAAATTTAGTCTCAGAGACAAGAAGTTTGCTTTTTAGGCTGAAGGGCACTTTTTAGCGTACTAAAAAGCGTCATTCAACCTAAAAAGCAAACTTCTTGTCCCTCAGACTAAATTTTTCTGCAACTTTTTCCTTTTATCTGTTTTCCTGTATTTAAAATTCATATTTATTAAAAACATAAGTATGTATTTTTAATTTACAACAATATAGGAAAATAGACACAAGAACAGACTTAGAAATTTTTTTAGACTAAAGGACAGCATGTTTATTATTTTGTTCGAAGGACAATGCTAGTTATAACTAGCATTTGTATAGTGTAAAACTGAATATAATACTAGTTATAACTAGCATTTTGTATAATGTAAAAGTTGAATATAATGCTAAATATAATTAGCATTTGTCCTTCAGTCTAAAAATAAAATCATGTCCTTGGGCCTAAATATTTATTAAATTTGTCATTTTCCTGATTCTCTCTTTACGGCATCTCTCATGCATTTTACCCAAAACCACCTTTGCGCTCTAAATCCCGCTTCAAGATAAAATGACAAAAAAATTCCATAAAATACAGGAGATACTATATTCACGTAGTAACGTTTTTTCCAGCCAATTTAATCAATATCATTCGAATGAAGTCTGTATGTTCTCTTCCTCAGTAATCAAATGATGGACATAACTACGAATGAAAAGGTAAAAGAATGGGGAAAAGAAAAATGAATGTAGAAAGAAGTAAAATGAATTTTTAGATTGCATCCTCAAATATAGAAGTTGTAACTGTGTTTCCCGATTTGCCCCTAGCCGACCAAGCATGTACTCAAATTTCTTTAGATGTATTTTCCATGAACCAAAACACCAAAAGGATGAATGCAACTTCTGATAGCAGCAACTACGACGATGATGGCAACGGTGGAAATGATGACAATGAGCAACAGGCATGGCACGAGCACGGGCATGGGAATGGACATAGATAGGAACATGAACAGGTGCCGCGTGTTTATGTGTACACACACATTATTGCAGACGGGTGGAGGATATCAATGAAGCTTGGATATGTGGTACTTTGTTGCGTTTGCCTCCATTTCTTAATAGGCTTCAGCATTTCAAGGTTGAGGTGATGTACACTTGTGACCGGCATATTTAAGTGTCCTGGAGTTTAGGATATTTTATGAGTTTATTCAGTATAATTTGCTTTTAAGTGTATTGAGTTGTGATGTGTTTGCTTTATTTTTAGTTGTGTCTACTCATGCTTTAAGGGTTGGGAATAATGCAAGTTGCGCAAATAAACTCATTCCAAATATGGATATAAAATTTAGTGCAAATCTGTCCAAAAATAATCTATAAAAATACAAGTGACACTATTTAAGAATCTAGTCTAGCAAGTCTTTTTTTTTTCCTTCCAAAAAATAAAAATAAAACCAATAAGGAAGAAACGATAAGACGAAATGATCTTTGTATCATACTTTCTCATTAGTCTGAAGAGACTGGTGTAGTTTGTCTATTGACGGTTAGGAATGCTCGTAGAATATTTTCTGACTAGTCTGAAGAGACTGATGTTTGTCTTTTGACTAGAAAAATAACATTTGACAGCCTATTTTACACCTATAGGTACCATAAAGCATTACTGTCCTTTTTAAAGTATATTAGGAAGAATGGTAAGCGTTACTTTTGAACCTCTTTAGTTTCACGTGCAACTTGCAATCATCCTCTTGTGTACATCAAAGAAGGCAAATGTTTGCAATCCTCTTGTAAAGTTGTCACAAAAACTGATAGCAATTTTCTTTCTCCTGAAGAAAACTAGTGTAGTATTATGGACCACTGCAATTTGTAATGTAATCGTCATACAGACATCACATAACAATTCCTTTTTAACTTTAAGCAATATAGAAGAAAAGAGTGACGCTTGAATTGCTAAGATTCGACCATCTATATCCTATGCAAGGTCCAACAGTAGTACCACACTATATAGTTAGGTTTAATACCTAAGTCATAAATAGGCGGGGCTAAATCAAGTGCACTGTCAATTTGATTGGCTGTTTTTCGTTATAGAAAAAAGACGTCCAAGAATACCTTGTGTAGGATGCAGAACTCACTATTAGAGACAGATACAAGCAGGTTGATCAGTTAACTATCCTATATTTCAACAATTTTTTAAGGACCTTTTTTTCTTTGACCACTTCAGTTTTCGAATTTTATATAAGATAATATCAGCGTCTACTCAGTATAATTGACTAGTGTACCATAAAAGGCTGAATCTTCACTATTCACATGAGTGAAAACATATTAGTCTGTGATACCAAGCCAGTGCATTTTAAGCATTATCTTAGATTTTCGAGTGATTATCTTTATGCTTGTCATGCATGTTTTTGGACTCATAAAAAGCCGCATCCCCCACTAAACTTTTCGTGGCACACAGTTCTTCATATGCGCCAAGAAGTTCATGTTTTATTAAACTATGTTATGTGTGCATACTCGTGTCACCAACTATATATATAGATGCTCCTTCCTTTCACTATATATAATCCCATCACAAGCATTGTTCATCACAGTACTAATAAACATCGTTCGTTTTCCTCTCCATGCAAATCATCTTCTCAATACCTACATATTCCCTCGCATCCATGCAAAAGCGACGTCGTTTCTGTTAGAAGATATTGCTGATTTCAGTATTATATTATTTCTAGGGCAAATTCTATTTCAACCCGAGTATTTATTTAATTGCCTCCAAAAATTTTAAAAATCTGTAAATCCAAAAAACAACTTAGTAGTCTTCTACAATTTTCAGAACTACCATTTCCATCATGAAAAAAAATGAACTACCACGCAAGGTGACTCTGTGGTTCGTGTCGGTACGACGTAGGCTTTCTGTGTGGATGAATTATCACCAATCCCCGTAATCGACAGCCTACGATTGTATTTGCAAAAAATTAAAAAAAAATCAATTTTATTTGAATTACCTGCTGTGATTGCGTTAACAATTCATTCTCCTCTTCAAAATCCTTCAGCTAGTAGTGAAATATTGAATTTTTTCTTCACTGATTTAAAAACTAGAGTTTTGAAAAAGCGATGATTTAGACAGTAAAAAACTGACGTAAGAAGTTAATGGAACTGAGAAGAAAGAAAGTACGCAACTTTCTAAGGGTATTTTAATCTTTAAAATTTTATTTATTTTAGCGGGCTACTAAGTAATAATCTTTGTTGAAATAGAATTTGCCTATTTCCCGTTGTAGAAGATTTGGATGATATTTGAGATAATTACTCAAACATAATATCTCTTTTATAGCAGTAAAGAGAGCAATAAATTACATAAGAAGAAGAATTATGCTTTGAGATTGAAGTAATCAATTAATTCCTCAGATAGCTGATTAAATAAGAAATCTTATCAGGCGCATGTAAATTGAGAGAAACTGGAAAATTAATTGGATAAACGTTTCCCATATGAATATGAGAATTGATTAGGCATGACTTATGACTATAAATCAATTAGTTCAATCCAAAATAATAATTTCTATGTAAAAGCGGAATTAGCATGAATAGAATCATCATCTCAAGTTGTATTTCTTATTCTTTTTCCTATTTTCCATTATCAATCTTGTAAATTTCTCTTTTTTTAGAAATATTAAAATCTTCTTTCCTCAAAGTGGATGTACACTATCTTGCGATAGTGGAACCACTAAAAATCCATGTGTAAACTCTCTATTTACTTTCTTCTGTGATTTACTGTTTTATTCTCTTGTTTCTGTTTGTTTTATCGCACTACGACAATTTTGGCATCATCACAAAGAAAGGCACCAACCAAGAGTCTGTTGGCATACTCCATCATCTCATTGGCGAGGTCCACCATAATAGAAACTTTACAAGAAGAAGAATTAAATGTAATTTGTAAGTGAAAAAAGGAGAGAAAGTTTTTGTAAAGGAGGAATTGAAATTTTATCGCAATTCTTTTTCTGCTTTATTTATTTTATTTTTGTTTGGTTACAAAAAAAACATTCATATTTACAGTAGCACATCTTTTAAATGGATGATAGAGATGTATTTAATCATATGAATAATAAACATTCTCTAAAGCTTTCTTCAATTTTCCTGAAAAATCTTTTATCTAGAGTAGTATTATCAAATTCAATACTAGAATATTCTAGTGACTTTCAATCAGAATATCAAACTTAGATTTTTCTCTAGGCAAAATTTTAGCATCTTCATTATTATTTTCATGAATGCAAAAATTAATTTTCTCAACATAATTAATGTTTTCAAAACCATTTTTATTTCCAACGCCCCCGTAAACTTGGTTTTGTAACTCCGAACAAAATTTTCAATATTTATATTTTACATGTTTTAGTATGAATAAAGATATTATCTCAGCTTTTTTTATTGTGTTGACCTTCTTCCTCAATGTTGAGATCTTCAAAATGATTTCACAAATCTTTGTTTTACTACTTTTGTTTCATCACCCATCGTTACGGTGGAATTCTCGAAAAAATTAAGCGTTTTGCACTTCTGTCGTTTTCCATTATATCATTACTATAACTTTTTGCAACTCCACCGCTATAGAACCGTTAAGCGTTTTAACTATACAGGTTTGAGATAAAGTTGTTTAATATCGAAAGATTCTTTATACTCATTTTGTACGATATCTCACGCATCTTACGATCCAAACAATGCCTTCATTGAATGTTCCAATTATCATAATACTTCTTTTTTAGTAAGGAAACTTGAAAAAGAGTTGTGTCATTTGTCATCTTTCTTTGATTAGCAAGAAACTTTATAGGAAAAATAATTAAATGAAATTGGCAAGTGAAAAATAGAAGATAAAAGACTGTGTAAAGAAGAAAATGAAACTCTATTATAATTTTTTTTCTATTTTATTTGTTTTATTTTTGTTTGCTTACAAATGGAAGAAAAAATTTCTTTTTATAGTAACATCTCATAAATGGATGGTAGATATGTATTTAATCTTATGGACAATAAACATTCTCTGGAGTTTTCTTCAATTCTCCTAAAAATTCTATTCTCTATATTTCTCTCAAATTTAATACTAGATAATTTTAGAGACTTCAATTCATTGATTTTTCTGTATGCTAAATTTTAATATCTTCATAATTATTTTCATAAATGAACAAATTAAAATTGCTCAACATAATTAATGCTTCTTATAACGAAGTTTATTTCCAACGCACCCGACTACACTGCTTCAGATTTCTA
Organism: Allium fistulosum; assembly: GCA_030737815.1. Lineage (NCBI taxonomy): Eukaryota > Viridiplantae > Streptophyta > Magnoliopsida > Asparagales > Amaryllidaceae > Allium > Allium fistulosum. The sequence continues at coordinate 458,837,130 of CM060901.1, forward strand.
CGTGATGCAACACATGTTGTAGAACCGATCCTCACCCATGGCCACCTCCCTATAATAGCATCTGGCTCAAACTCTTACATTGAAGAGTTGGTGGATGGCCAAAATGTTAATTCCTATCCAAATATGAGTGCTGCTTTATATGGATAGGCGTTGAACTCCCTGTACATTCTTATGTATCTGACAAGGTTGATAGAATGGTTCAGTCGGGTATGGTAGTGGAAGCGAGTAGTATGTTTAAGTTGAATGGATTATTCGATAGGGGTAAGAAGGTCAATTAGGGTGTCTAAAATGGACAGATACTTCAGAGAGTACGAATATGTGGATGATGTGATTAAAGAAAAACTGTTGAAGGAAGCAGTATATGAGATTAAAGAAAGCACATGCAGATTGAGCTGTGTTCAGTTAAAGAAAATCAGCCGCGTGCCTATGCTTCCAGGTTGGAATGTGTATAGAGTTGATGCTACTGAAGCTTTTATGAAAATACGTGGAGAGACATGGAGTAGAGTCGCAAGAGATTCGAGCATTCAGACTGTTGGGATGTTTCTGAACAAGGGAGTTAGTATGATAGGTTGTGACTTGGGTTTTAAAAATGTGAATAGGCACTTCGATGAATATAAAGTTGGGTTTGTTGTTGAAGCCACTTGTTAAAGTGGTTTTTACTAAGGTTGTTATTATTGTAACTATATGTGTCATATATGTACGTGTGTAAGTTGGCGAAATAAAGCTCGTGCATGTGTTAGTGGGCTTAAGCTGTCCATTTGGACTCTAACTATACAAAATAGTCGGGGGTTGGGGGTAGAATGAGAACATGGAATTTTGATTCCAATGAACCTATAGTTATATATGTAGTGAAATTTATTTTAATTTGAGTCGAAGCAAATTATTTGATCAAGATCTATTGTTGTCTATTTAAATATCAATGGAACTTAAAAAAATCAATTATGCAATCTCACAGACACAATAACAGAAATAAGAGACATAGAAGATTTAACTTGGTTCGGATATGAATATTCTACGTCCATGGAGACCCAACAACTTCTTTTATTTCATTGAAGAAAAAGAGTACAAAAAAGAGAGAAGAATAATGGTGGATGCTCTCACACACTCACATACATATGAAGATGAAATTCCTTCATTTAAATAGACTTGATAATGAAGGGTTGTTTGAGGGTTAAGAAAATCAATTTCCTAATTACCCAAATATCTTTCCAAATTGTATGATTTGATTTTAATACAAATAGATGGCGTAATCTTGGTTTCCTTATATTTCATTTGATTGATTGATTCTCCATGCTTAATCATTTATTTTTCATATAACAAATGCATTGACTAATTAATTAATTGGCTAATTAATTAGTTTTCTTTCAAAATATCCTCTCATATCTTTACATATGTAAGCCAAATTAATTTATTGATTGAACCAATTAATCAAAATTTCTTTCATCCTCAACAAATACTTGAATCATTCAAATTTAACACTCCACCTTAATTCAAATATAACAATCTCTCTTCATCATCAAGCAATCAACATAGAAGTTGTTGGGTCTAGCGCCCCATGGCGCTCAAGTAATAGGAATCAAACTGATCAAGTTTGAGCAATGCTCAAACTTGTCATTTGGAAGTGATTTTTTTATCATATTTGAAGAATTATCCAAAGTACTCACCTTCAACAATTTGATCTTGCTTCGTTCTTCCTCAAGCATAAGAAAGAAACCTCTAACATCAATGTGCTTCGTCCGTGAACTATAAACTTGATTCTCTACAAGATGAATCACACTTTGACTATCTGAAAATAGCTTTACTATCTGCTGCACCATTGAAAGATCATCCAACAACTGAAGTAAAGATAATCCTTCCTTTCTTGCTTCCACAATCGATATCAACTCTACTTCTGTAGTCGATAATGCTACGATAGATTGCAGCTTTGATCTCCATGAAATTGAGCCTATGCAAAGTGTAAAAAACATAGCTCGACACTGACTTCCTAGCATCTCTTTCCCAAGCATAATCAGAATCACAGTATCCTCTAAGAGAGATGTCACCATCCACTCCACCATACAAGCCTGCCGAAGAAGTGCCTCGAAGATATCTAAGAATTCACTTCACTGCTTGCCAATGCTCTTTGCCTGAGTTAGACATATATCGACTAACAACACCCACTGCATGGGCCAAATCTGGTCTTGTGCACACCAACGCATACATAAGACTACCAACAACAATAGAATAAGGTATATCAGCCATATACCTTTTGTCTTCTTCCGATGTGGGAGATAAATCTTTTGACAACTTAAAATGAGTGCCTAATAGAGTGCCAATCGATTTGGCTTTCTCCATTCCAAATTAAGCGAGGACCTTCTCGATGTACTGTGCCTGAGTGAGCCTTAACTCTCTCCGCTTCCTATCTCTGTTTATTTCCATACCCAATATTCTTTGTGCCTTTCTCAAATCCTTCATGTCAAACTCTCTACTGAGCTCCATTTTCAACTCCTTAATTATAACCATAATCCGAGATGCAATCAGCATATCATCCACATATAACAACAAATAAATCATATCACCATCACATCTCCTGAAATAAACACACTGATCTTTGAAACTTCTGGAGTATCCCTGTAAAAGCATAAACTTATCAAACCTCTTATACCATCGTCTAGGAGACTACTTCAGTCCATATAGAGATTTGTTGAGTTTGCAAACATAATCTAGTCTGCTACTATCAATGAACCCTTCCGGTTGCTTTAAATAAATCTCCTCATCCAGATCACCATGCAAGAATGCAGTTTTGACATCTAGTTGCTCTAATTCCATATCACAACGAGCAACTAATGCCAATAGAATACGAATAGAAGTATGCCTAACAACTGGAGCAAAGATATCATGATACTCTACCCCCTTCTTCTGAACATACCCCTTTGCGACTAATCTTGCCTTGTATCTGAGATCACCATTTTCACCGTCTTTCACTCTTTAGATCCACTTGCATCCAATAGCTCTCTTGTCGGTGGAAAGAGGCACCAAATCCCAAGTATGATTTCTCTGCAATGATTCAATCTCCTCCTCCGTAGCAACTAACCAACTGGATCTGTTAATTGATGCGATAGCTTCTCTATAATCACAGGGCTCATCATGGACAACATTCAAAGCATATGTTGCTATATCATCGAAGTTAATGTCTTCGATGTTCAATCCAACAAACTCATCAAGCCACTTAGGATTTCTTCTTTGTCTGACGGGCCTAGGTTTTGAATGAGCTACACCTTGAGTCTGATCCTCTGTATTAACATCGGTATTACCCTCATCAACCTCGGTGTCATCGGAAATACCATCTGAACGTCTATTGGAAAGAATCAACAGATGACTTGCTTTGTGTCTGGTATTCTTCACATGTCCTCTCATTGTCATCCGATGAGGAAGGTTCCACCTTCAACATAGTCTTCTCATCGAAAGTCACATGCCTGCTCATCACGATCTTCTTGCTAATAGGACACCGCAGTCTATATCCCTTCACTCCTCTCCTATAACCTAGAAAGATACACTTGCGAGCTCTAGGTTCCATCTTCCCTTTACTCTCATGCACATAAGCTAGACAACCAAACATTTTGAGAAATGAATAGCTAACAGGCTCTCCTTTCCATACTTCTTCAGGGATCTTCATATCTATGGCAGTAGAAGGTGTGCAGTTGATGAGGAAAGCCGCCATAGATAAAGCTTCAGCCCAAAACCCCTTCTTCAATTTAGCAGTTAGTCTGAGGCATCTTGTTCTCTCCAATAATATTTGATTCATCCTTTCTGCAACTCCATTAAACTGGGGTTGCTTGGTGAAGTGTAATACCTCTTAATGCATTCAGACTCACAATAATCGATGAATACTTGTGATACAAATTCACCGCCGTTATCTGAACGGAGAACTTTCAATTTCTTCCTTGACTGCTTCTCAATCATAGATTTCCACTTTTGAAACCTGACAAAGGTTTCACTCTTTGACCGAAGAAAGTATATCGATACTTTACGAGAGAAATCATCTATAAATGAAATGAAATACCTGGCTCCACCTAAAGACCGACAAGGGGAGGGACCCCAGACATATATATGAACATACTCCAAGACAGCTTTTTCTTTATGCTCTCCTATACCAAAAGAAATCTTCGTCTTCTTTTCAAGAACACACTCTTCACAAAAACCAAGTTTTGAATGATAAACTCCATCAATCAATCTTTATTTTCTAGACTCATCCATGCTGCGCTCACCGATGTAACCCATCCGTAAATGTCATAATCTAGAAGAATCTGAATCAACAGATGTAATAGAAGCTGATTCACCAACTACAGTAATGCCCTTTAATAGATAAAGGTTTCCTACAGTCACACCTTTCATAACAATCATGGAACCCTTCGATGTCTTTATTTTCTCTCCTTCTACTACAATCTTCAAGTCAAGTCTACTCAATGCCCCAACAGAAATCAAGCTTCTCCTCAAATCAGGTACATGTCTAACATTAGTGGTAGTACGAATAACACCGTCAAACATCCTAATCATCACGCTACCAACACCAACCATACGGCAAGAAGCATCACTACCCATCAGATCTTCTCCTCCATCAATTTCACGGTAAGTGAAAAAGCAGTTCCTATCATGAGTCATATGATAGGATGCGCCAGAAACAATCAGTCATAAGTTGCTCTTACCAGAAGAGGGCAGAAGCTGTAAATACATCGGTGTCACTTTCTGTATCTGATTTCTCTGTTGTAGAAGCTGAGGCTTTCTTTGGATCTTAATTTTCTTCTACTTTCAATCTTGGGACATTCTGCTATGATGTGCCTTGGTTTCTTACAATAATGATAAGTCAACTTCTTAGGCCCCCTAGACCGAGACCGTGAAGAATTCCGTCCTCCACCCTTCTTCGACCTGCTTTGGCCTCTACCTCTCTGAACAGATAAGCCTTTGGTATCACTATCCAAGCTAGTACTCGCCAATCTACCTCTTAATACTTCATTATGAAGACCGGCCTTTACATCAGACAGGCTAATTTTACTACGACCATAAATCATGGAATTAACAAAAGATATATACTCCTTAAGTAAGGAACATAAGAGGATCACAGCTTGAGCCTCATCAGTAATATCAACTTCCGCTACCTTCAGGTTCATATGGTCAAAGCATCTACATGCTCTATAAAATCGGCTCCAGGCTTCATCTTGAACGAATAGAGTTGTTGCTGAAGAATAATCCGATTAGTGAGAGACTTACCTTGATATGCATCCGATAATGTATCTCATAGTTCCTTCTCCGTCTTCTTCTGAGAGAATTCTCTAAGAACTTCATCTGAAAGACTTAACAGAATTGTTGTGAGAGCTTCATCTTTCATTTCTTCCAATCAACTGTATCAATATCTTTCAATTTCTCAGGTGCAGAAACAACCTTATAAGTCTTCTCCTTCTTTAATACAGCCTCCATCTTCATCTTCCAAGTACCAAAATCTCTCTTTTCGTCAAAACGTGTTACTCCATAATTGACACTGGATCTACCAACGGACTTACTAGAAGTAGTCATTAATATACAAACAGGAACAATAACACTAGCTCCGATACCGAACTGTAGTGAAATTTGTTTTAATTTGAGCGAAAGCGAATTATTTGTCAGAATCTAGTATTGTCTATTTAGATATCAATGGAACTTAAAAAAATCAATTATGCAATCTCACAGACACAATAGCAGAAATAAGAGACACAAAAGATTTAACGTGGTTCAAATATGAATATCCTACGTCAACGGAGACCCAACAAGTTCTTTTATTCCACTAAAGAAAAAGAGTAGAGAAGAATAATGGTGGATGTTCTCACACACTATACATATGAAGATGAAATTACTTAATTTAAATAGACTTGATAATGAAGGGTTGTTTGAAAATTAAGAAAATCAATTTCCTGATTACCCAAATATCTTTCCAAATTGCATGATTTGATTTTAGTACAAATAGATGACGTAATCTTGGTTTCCATATCTTTTCTTTGATTGATTGATTCTTCATGCCTAATCATTTATTTTTTCATATGACAAATGCATTGATTAATTAATTAATTGGCTAATTAATTAGTTTTCTTTCAAAATATCCTCTCATGTCTTTTCATTTGGAAGCCAAATTAATTGATTGATTGAATCAAGTAATCAATTTCTTTCCTACTCAACAAATATTTGAATCATCAAAATTTAACAATATATCATGGTTTGAGTAAAGAAGTATGCTTTTGAACAAGTACATGTAAGATATATCATGACATATTTGACCGTTTATCGAAACTTAAACATAAATAATTTGAATAGAGCCATTTTCCATTTTGGCACGTTCACCTGAAAACGTCATGATCTTGTAGCTGCTTGAGACATCTAATTTTCACAGTAATGTAGGTGGACCTACATTTTATGCATGTATTGTACTCATTCTTAAATACCCTACTTGTTAGACAGACATTAAATCACATTCTCTTGCACTCTTCTGGTATGGACTCTGTTGAAGGTTTTGAAGTTCATGAATGTTTAGGAGGCACTTATCTACTGTTTAGGTATTACATAAAAGATTTTCATGTGCAGTTCAGCACATCATGATTAATGCCTTATATATGAGAACATCCTCTGCGGATATTTTTGTTGTATGCTTGTATGTACTTTAAGTTGCAATGACTAATGGAAATTGTAAATTGTAAATTGTACATACTTCGAAATTGTCATTTATATGTATAAAAATAAATGTAATCATGAGATGTCATTGGTAAATATGAACTAAAATGAAGCGTATTTTACATTTTCTAAAAATATGCTCATATTCTGGAGTGGTGCTGTGTTGGGTTTTCTTTGCCACCTGGAAGAACAAAAGAAAAGTTGCCAACATATAAAAGTTGTCAGCCTGAGTATTCATGTATAATGGACTAAGTTCAAGGTATATATCAAACTACCACTTAAAGTGTGTCCAATTAGCTAATATGCTGCAATTTGATTTGATTATAGTTTCAACTTGATCAACCTATACATTACTTGTATTAAATTTTAGAAATCTGAAGTCTATTATATATCATTATAATGTACCCTTCAACTGGTATAAAATAACCCAAACAAAATATGATATATATATATATATATATATATATATATATATATATATATATATATAAAACCTTTTCTGATGCGATTCAGTCTTAATTGCAGGTTTATAGTACTGGTATAATGATTTTAAGAGTGCCTGAAATAGCGTATTATGTTTATATTGCAACTTTTGGCGTTAGTGGCTAAAATGACTTTATGCTCCATTAAGCTCTGCACTCATCGACTGAGAAAGTTCTAAGCTCTTCCGGCGGTTGGTTTTTTGCTTTCTTCTTGTAATGCAGGCGCTTTTAGAAAGTAAACTTAATTAGTATATGTTGTCTGTACCGTTACAGTATATTTATTTGTTTTAGAGGAACTAACTCATCGCTAACTTTTCATAATGCAGGTATACCTTTATTCGATGGTGTATTAGCATGAGGGCCCAATCAAAGGATGTCAAGCGAACAGTTTGAGCAAGTAAATAAATAGTTCCTTTTCGGTTCTCCAAAAGCATATATTGTTCTAACGGTGCGACTTAAAAATCAACTTCAAATATATTTGCAAAGAGATAATGAATAATATTAAAAAAATTCAACACACGGAGACCCACATGTAAACTAAAACGTGCTGCGCCATTTTTTCTTCGTAGAAGCATTACACATATTTAGTCTCGTTTTTAAGCTGAAATCACGTGGTTGGTTTTAATTTTTATTTCTAACTTTCAACGTCTAGTGTTTTTTTTGTTAGTTTGAATTTTTATTTTTATTATTAACTAAAAATATGAATTTGTACGTTATGTTTATTTGTTAGATCTTATTCTTAAATGATATTAAAATTTGTATGTAGATAGAGGTTTTTAATTGAAAAATTATCTATTAGATTCTATTTTTAAGTGGTATTAAATATGGGCGTTTTGAATTGGTAAATAATGTTTATTTGTTTGATCCTATTTTTTTTAGTGATATTAAGATTTAGTAATATCCGAAGAGGAGCATTATTGGTAGTTCACACTGACATCAAAAAAATGTGATACCAAAGGTATTACAACTATTATCAAATCAAATATGACTAGTAGAAGTGGTCAACTTAGAAGATATAATTATTAGGCTTAAGGGTATAATTATTATATAAATAATATGTAGATATAAAAGTATTCTATTTATTGAAGGGTCAAATTAAAGTGTCAATATTAAAAAAAAAGGTTATTGTCCTCAAATCATTCAATTTTTATTTATGTCTAAACTCTCTTCTATGGAGATAATATCAAATTTGGAAATCAAAACAAAATCTTCTCTTTTATTTATGATTAAGGAATTCAGGTATGATTTATGTGACTATGTTTATTATTTCTATATATTTTCTCGACTAAATCAAAATGGGTTTTCTATATTTGGATCTATGATTTTATAATTAATTGATGTTAAATAATATTGAAATCCTAATAGATAATCAATAGGTGTTGACGCCAAAAATGACAACAACATCCAAATATCACATGAAAGCACCAAAATGTAGAGATTCAAATCAAACAAGCAAAAATAGCAGGAAAGTAAATGAAGACACAAGAAATTTTATAGTGGTTCGGCAAATATCCGGCCTACGTCTACTTTAATCTTTGTTATTAGTTGTTTTATCTCCATATTACAATTAGTTTTATCAGTTCTAACCACAATCTAGTGGATCTCAGATTTACAATAGAGTTTCTATGGTATCTTTGAGAAAGGAGATAAGAGTGAAGAAGATGCAAAATCAAGGTCCTCTCTTCAATTGCTATAGGGTTGGTATTTGTAGAGAAACTCGTCAGTAGACTCTGGAGCCTACGTAGAATAAAGTTTTGATGCAAGTCCAGGTGTACAGGAAGAAGCACGCCGGCCCAAATTCCAAAGAAGACCTCTTGGTGTCAAGAGGTTCCTCTCGATACCGAGAGCTTTTTATTGGTGAAAACTCAACTCTTTCACTTGCCTTGCCTTTCTATCTTTAATTCAATGCACTTCGAACTATTTTCCTTGAAGGCTAAGATCTTTCTAATGAATCACTTGATATCGCTTGTTCTATTCTGCTTTCTTTGATTTCTTCTCATCAATCTTGAGAATTGCTTGTTTATTCTTTGAGAAAGCACTTGATGACGAGTGATTGGAGGAGAGTATGAATTATAGTCCAAAAGTAGGGGAAAACCTCTTGGTACCGAGAGGAAACCTCTCGGTACCGACTGGTTTTCTTAACTCTAAAAGTGATGGTTTTTCTTGAGTTCCTTTCTTTTGTCTTTATGATCGTGTTTCCAAGTTCATAATTCGTCTCGTCTTCATTTCGGCATTCTAATTCTGGTTTGAATTATGCTTGGTTAAAAAGGGGATTAACACTTGCCCCCCAAAGTACGTCTTTCAAATATAAGGTGTGCTTTATTCAAGAACAAGTTCCAACAGTAGTCAATCTTTGGTAGTTGAGCTCTCTGGCCATCCACTGATTTCAATCTTGGTGAATCGTTCAATTTCTTCGGACTCTTCTGCAAACCAAAGGTCGTTCTAGACCTATTATAGCTCTAGACTCCGGTCCTTGCTTAAGAGTCAGCCATGAATCATGATCAGTTTGTCTTTTATTCGTAGAGGTATTATTTTGTATGTCAAAATCATCATGTGTTCGCCTAGGATTTATCCATCTCATTCTTATTACAAGGCATTTAACTCCTTTTATCAAACCAACATCCGTTCTTAGGCTCGATCTCTCCGAACCATTTAACATCCAATCTAGGATTTGATCTCTCCAGATCGTTTGTCATCCAATCTAGGGCTCGATCTCTCCGGATCATTATCAATCTAGCGTACGAGCTCTTTAGATCCTTGTTGAGCCCAATCTGCTCGCTCTTCAGTAAAGGGACTCAACAATCAAGTAAGCCTATCTGCTCACTCTTCGGTGAAGGGACTTATTTTTTATCTCTTCGAATCCTTGCCGAGCCCAATCCGCTCGCTCTCCGGTGAGAGGACTCAACGACATGCAAGACCATCCACTTACTCTCTGGTAAGGGGACTTACTTCTTGCGGTCACAGCCCCGTCTCTCTAGATGCGACTAGCATGTTCAATATCATTCATCACATTCAAGTAGATTTTGATAGTTAAAAATTCAAATCAAATCAAACAAGCAAACAAAATCCTAATTATCCATCTCAAACACCCAACTCAAAGCATGCCTAGAGACCGATCGAGATCTCATACACATGTAAACGATCTGAGTTTATTATTATCTTATCTATTCATCTCAAACTTCCAACACAAAGCATGCCTAGAGTGACAAATTCATATCTCATACATGTGTAAACGATCCAAGGTTATTGTCTTAAAACGGGAAGCATGGTACGAGAAACGAACCTGACTCTTGTCCATTCCGATCATGAGATGATTACCATCCTCGACCCAGATATCTGGTCGTTCCTTGATGCATTCGCTGTAGATGGTGGCTGCTCCAGCTGCACCACCATAGTTCGGTTCCTTACGTACTATTGCAGATGGTTGCTATGAACCAGTTCTTCTATCAGATAACAAATGTGTCGACAATCGTTCGTTTCATGTCCATCCAGCTTGTGGAAAGATGCAAAACTTTCCAGACCTTCTCTCTCGATCAGTGGGTTCTCTCTTAAATGGCTTTGGGTAGGGGATTTGCCTCTAGTATCTAAGTATATTCTCTCCAAGGTTTCAGTTAGATCAGTGTAGGAAGATAACTTTGTTTCCCTCCTTTGCCGTTTTCGTTCTCCGAAGTTGTTATCAGCTTTTCGCTTCCCCTTATCTTTTCCATATCCTACTCCGAACAGTCCTCCATCATCCACAACATTAATATTAGCATTATCGGCTTCAACATCCTCTTAATGTAGATATCTCTCAGCTTCATGGTAAAACTCCGCAAGATCCATCGGTGGATCCCTGACCAATGCAACTTTGAAGTCGGTCTTGCATGCGACTCTAGACACTGCCGCCATTAAGACCATGGATGGATCAAGCTTGTCAACTGCGACAACTGCCACATGCTAATTGACCCATTCTCCAGCTGTTTGAACCACATCATTGCCAAATTCATTAGATATAGCGGGAAGCACCACCCTTTCACCTCCTTAGAAGCACGCAACACCTCCATATGTCAGATGTATCTCACTAAATGAACTGTCGAATCCGTCTGCCCATCGTACATTTCCAACATCGGAAGCTTGAAATCGGGAGGTTTCTCGCATTGTGGATGTTAGGAGTGGATGGATTCCTATATACGTCCTTCAAATTTTGGTCTGGGGGTCCACCTTTAACTATCCTTCTGATCATTTCGGCATCCAGTTATTGTCGTCTAACAAAAGTCTTTGACCGCTAGCTGCATTCTGCCCCCTACTCCTATGGGAAAACTCTGGCACATATTTTGGCATATACTCCTCTAATTGCACGCCTGCATTTTGATCCACACCTCTGGTTTAATTCTATCCTCCGTTCCTACGGGGAAGTTCTAGCACATATTCCTCCGGTTGTTGTACACTCATGTTCTGTCTTGCATTTGTAGCTCCAGCATCGTCCGTTCTCGGCATCCCAGCTTTCCTTAAGTCCAATCCAACATTGCAATCGAGCAAAATCCTCTTGGTACCAAGAGGATTTTGATTGGTACCGAGTGGTCTTGGTCGTGGGGGCACCGCTGTAGTTTGTTCTGCTCTAACTTCAGATGTTCCCGCATTAGTTCCTGACCCTTGATTCTGAATTCCAGCAGCTCCAGCTATCTCTTATTATTCCATCCTTCGGAAAAATCCTTCTAGCATTTGAGGACACCTCTTGGCTGCCTCCATGCTTAGACTAGTGTTAGGCATCTTCATCTTCTTTAAGCTTTAGATTCAAGCTTTAGGAAATCTAGCTCTTTCTTAGTGGAAGCACTAAAATGTTGAAGCCAAAAATGGCATAAACACCCAAATATTAGATGAAAGCACCAAAATGTAGAGATCTAAATCAAATAAGCAAAAATACCAGGAAAGTAAAAGGAGACACAAGAATTTTTATAGTGGTTCGGCAAATTCTCCGACCTACGTCTACTTTAATCTTTGTTATTAGTTCTTTTCTCTCGAGATTACAACTAGTTTTATCAGGTTTGACCGCAATCTAGTGGATCTCATATTTACATTGGAGTTTCTATGGTATCTTTGAGGAAGGAGAAAGAGTAAAGAAGATATAGAGTCAACATCCTCTTTTTAGTTGCTATAGGGCTAGTATTTATAGGGAAACTCGCCAATAGACTTAGGAGCCAACATATAATAAGGTTAGATGCAAGTTCAAGTGTACAGGAAGAAGCACGCCTGTCCAAAGTCCAAAGAAGACCTTTCGGTACCGAGAGCTTTTTGTTGGTGAAAACTCAACTCTTTCTCTTGCCTTGCCTTTCTATCTTTAATTCATGCACTTCGAACTCTTTTTCTTGAAGGTTTAGTTCTTTCCGATGATTCACTTAATATCCCTTGTTCTATTCTGCTTTCTTTGCTTTCTTCTCATCAATCTTGAGAATTGCTTGTCTATTATCTAAGAAAGAACTTGATGATGAGTGGTTGGATTAGAGTATGAATTATGGTGCAAAAGTAGGAGGAAAAACCTCTCGGTATCGAGAGGAAACCTCTTGGTACTGACTGGTTTCCTTAGCTCCAAAAGCAAGTGCTTGGACTAGTTTCTTGAGTTACTTTCTTCTGTCCTTCTGATCGTGTTTCCAAGTCCAGGATTCATCCCGTCTTCATTTTGTCCTTCTAATTCTAGTTAGAAATCTGTTTGGTTAAAAAGTGGGTTAAGAATAGGCATTTTGAGAGGAATGTTAAAAATGGTGCATTTAGTATTGCCATGTTGGCTCTAAAACCAATAGATGTGTTTCTTAGGATGTGTTTGTTTTTGTTCAGAAGCTCTTAGTGGAACTTCTGAAACACTAATTAGAACTTTCATTACTTTTATTGTTTTTTAAATCTTCTGATTTAAACCACTTATTCAGAAATAAGTTTTTTTTACACTTTATTCATGTTTACTGGTTCTAAATGCTGAATAATTATTTCTTTTATTTATACCCTACTAACATTTACAAATTTTAATAAATTCAAAATTTTAATATTTAGAAATTATAAAAAATTCAAAATTTTAATATTAACTTTCAATATTTCAAAATTAGAAATTTAAATCTTTGTAGTCCAAACTTGTAAAAGTCCAAACATTTAAAATTTTCAAATATGAAAGTTCAAGTGTTTTAAATTTTAGTTTTTAGAATTTTAGAATTTAAAAATTATTTTTTCTCTATAATCCAAAGTTGTAAGATTTTGAAAACCACTTTTCAAATTAAAATTCCAAATATTTTAAATTAGAATTTAAAAAATTAATATCTTTGAAAACTATCATTATGAATATTTGAAATTTCATAATTAATCATTTAAAAATTTTAATTTTCCAAAATAAACGTTTAATTTTTCTAGTATTCCAATTTCTCTTAATTCAAACATTTGATAATTTAAAATATTTAAATTTAACAATTTAATATTTCAAATTCCTCTTTTAATAACCATTATTTAAAAGAAAACTAATAAACATGGGTATTACTGTCAAAAGAGCCATATTTCTTAATATTAATCAGAGGTTTTGAAATGCAAACAAATTTATAAGTGATTATTCAGCATTCAACGATCAGTGTTTTGAATTTAACATTCAACAATCAGCATTCAGAATTTAGTACTTTAAACAAACGCTGCCTTAAATTATTTGTTTTAAATTGAATATACAAAGCAATCAAATGTGGGCTTATTTACTACTACAAATTTTTTCAATTTGTATCGACATCAAGAAATATTCGTATTGTTCTTTAGTCCTTGGAAAAGATGTTTTGTTGGCAAATTATTTTAGTTTGTAACATTTATGATATTTTGCGTAATGGATTTTGAGGGATATAGCAAAATCTTGGATCAGAAGATCTTAATTTACCGTAAGTTTATGCTGTGTTATATTGTTATTAGTTTACTTTGTCGGTTAAATGGAGTTAACGCTGATTATTAGATTTTTATTCTATCATGTGATAATGCTTGTATATTTCACTTCTTTTTAGTTATCATTTCTCAAATGCCAACCAAAGTCGTAAAAATATTTTATTTGCAAAATCAAGTAACATTGAACAATGCATCAATGGTTTAACTGACTTGCTAGCTCATTTATTAACATTTAGGTGAAAATGAATTTAATTATGAATAATATGATAAAATGTGGGGTTCAGAGTTATAAAAGTGCTAAAAAAATTATTAAATGTTGCAGAGCCACTATTTATGTCTTTGAAGAAAGAGAACCAATTTCTTGTAAACTTTAGGTAACATGTTTACTTTTAAAGAATGTATTTGCGTAGAAACTCATAATTTTTTCAAGTTATTCTAATGCTTTCAGCACTTGACCACCCCATCAGGTCAATTAACCATTTATTTTAGCAATTGAGTTATCAACTTTTGAAAACTCAATTGATAGTTTCCCCAATTGTCAATTGAGCTCCACGATCCTATTTTCTAATGAATGCATTATCTTTATTTATTGAATTTGGAAATCGATTTTACAATTGAGTCATGAGTGTAATTATTAGAAAGTTGTCAATAAACTTTTATGTATTTTGTATTTTATTTTGAGATATTATTTGTTTGTTTTGGTGAAGATATGAGTTTAGTAGAAGAAGAAAGAGGGGTTGTACAAGTCCCATATTATATAAATGTGAGAAAAATTTAAATATTGGATTGCCAAAACATAAATTGGACCTTTTGAACATCCAAATATGCTTTTATGTTGAGGAAGAAAGTCGTCCATAAGTCAAGTCACTTGCACTTAGTAGTCTGAACATATCGTGTAGTGCTTAGGTCTAATATATTTTTTGGACATATATTCTCAAATTAGGCACCATTTTTAAGACTAGCAAAACAAATTGAAAAGGTTAGAAAAACTTAATATTAGACATAAAAAGTGCAACCGATCGACCAATTCATCTAGTAGTTGATTGGTTGTTATAAGGTTTCTAGACTCGAGGGTAAAAACTGGTCGTTTTATTTCTTTTAATGGAATAAAGAAATGTTTAAGGGGTGGAGGCATGTATAATAACTTTACCAATGTTACTGTAGACTTCCAGGACAATGCTTCCTTTTCTATCAATTCAGACGCAACTTTGATCTCCATGTGAACTTCTTAACCAGCAATGACAGTTACATTGATTTTGAACAATAATTTGTGCTTATTGATATAGTTATTGTTTGCACAAAAAATGGACAAACACCTCAAAGTCGTTTGATTTTATTGATTTTATGTTGTTCTTAGTGATTTGGGTGATTTATGCAAATATATGAAAAGCAGAGACTAAACTGTAAAAGACACGCAGATTTATAGTGGTTCAGCCAGAATGTGCCTACGTCCACTTTATATATTATTTCTCTTTTCTTGTTTAGATTACAAGTACAAAGCTTTGATACAAGTATCTGAAAGTTGTTTGAAAGTTCTCTCCGTGCTTGAGCTCTCAAACTTGTCCTTTTTTGTTATACCCCTGCCCCTCTATTTATAGAGTGAGGTTGGGGGCAGGGGTCTTGGATGTATACAACAGCTGGCGGGCCCGGGCTGATGTAACCTGGCCTGGTGGAATTGGTCCGGTTTTACTTTGGTTCGGTGGTAGGAGCATGGTGGACCGGTGGAGCTCGTGTACTTTGGTTCGGTGGTAGGAGTATGGTGGACCGGTGGAGCTTTTGTACTTTGGTTCGGTGGTAGGAGTATGGTGGACCGGTGGAGCTCGTGTACTTTGGTTCGGTGGTAGGAGAATGGTGGACCGGTGGTTCTTTGGTTCGGCATGGGTGGGTAGGTTGGTCCGGTATAGGTTGGTTCGGTAGGCGCTAGGTGATTCGGTGGTGCTACTTCGAGTTGGTTCGGCAGGGATGAATGAAGGTTGGTTCGGTAGAATCTCACCCAACACTTGCCCCCCAAAGTAGGGCATGTGCATGCACATGTCATGCTTTGTTTTAGGTTATCCGATTTTGTCATTCCCATCCGGTTCCTAGTGCCGAACCAGTTGGTCGGTGGTTCACCTTCGCCTATAAGTAAGGGCCTAGGCCTTCCGTTACTTCCTACCGAACGAGACAGCCGAATCAGTTCTTCTTGCCAAATCAGTCATATCGCCGAATCAGACGTGTTGCCGAATCAGGTGATTGCCGGATGGCCTTTTTTGATTTTCTTTGTCTTACCGAATGAACATAAAGTTTTAATACCGAATGGACCTTATACTGAGGAAGCCGAATGAATCTCATACTAAGAATGCCGAACGAACCCTTGGTTGAGCCTTACTGAATGAATTCGGGGATTCCGAGTGTTGAATGAACCCTTTACCGGATGGACTTTTGTACCTGAATCACCAGTGAAACTCTAGATTACATAGTTTATGTGTCTTAACGATATACTTTCTTGTGTCTGCAGATAAATGTCTCAAAGAGTGGAAACCCGATCAGAGAAGAAGAGATCTCAGGACAGAGAAGGGCCTCCCGCCGTGCCCCCAACCCAGTCAGGACCGGGACGTTATGGGCCCACCCCAAGATCATTGGTAGATGGATACGGTCCTCAGGAGCTTTTGAACTCACCTCCTGACTACTTCCCTAGCTCACTTAAAGAGGAGCAACTTGATGTTATTTCTCGCTCCTTTGGGATTGACAGAGCACGCATGCTATTGCCAGGGGAAGGAGTGATGCCGTATGGCCCCCCTGAAGGCTACTTTGCTTACAGAAGGTATCACTATATAGAGGTGGCGACGGTGTCGGGGCTTTGTCTTCTGGGAAAGTAGGCGAGATGCAAGAGTGGACGGATGACGCTTTCCACCAAGCCTTCGAAGGTTTGGAGGGAACGGAGAAGTCCAGGAAAGCTGAGAAAGTTGGGACCGGCGTCGATTTATCTTCCGGGAGCGCCTCTATTGAAGCAACTTCGGCAGTTCAAGGTGAATTTCTCTTTACTCTTTTTAGTTCTTGAATGATGGCTCAATACATGTTGGTGACACTTGGTTTTCATATCAGGAGCGGGCAAAACGGCCAAGACCTCAGATCTTCGGCACAGGCTTGAACAATACAAACTCTTCAAAGCTTCCGCCAAGCCGAAGCCCCCTACTAACCGTCCTGGAGACGTAGTCGGTTATCGTCCTCTTCTTAGAGTTATTGAAGAAGATATACAAAAGAAGAAGAGGAGTCGGTCTACATTTGAATCTCTTCCTGGTCCTCCGGCCCCACTCCAGCCTATTCATGATATTAAGGAGGAGGACACCGAGTTTATACCTTCCCCCCATCCGTCTAAGAACCCAATCGTCATCCCGATAGATCATCCTGGCTCAGTTCGCAATCCGTTTGCGGGTCATCCGGACCTGGACTCGGCATCTCACGACATCTCCTTCGATGAGGTTACTTGTGAGCATCTCCTTCCTCGTAACCCTATGGTACGGGTGCTTGACGAAGCTAAGTCCCTGAACCTTGATCTGCTTACTACCCGGGTTGTAACTCTAGGAGACGAGGCTAAGGCAAATATTGACCGGGTTGCTGAGGAGACCAGGAAATTGATGGGGCACCATGCTCGATTGGTCAAGGCTGGGGAAGAGATAGGAAGCACCAACATTCGGCTGCGGTTGATGGTTTCCGACCAGGCTAAACAACTTGCCGACCAAGCCATTCAAATCTCCCAGCATGAGGCCGCATCCCGACAATTGAGGAAGACTATTGAAGAGGCCAGTAGGGCGGAGTTGTGGAGGATGGAGGCCGTCTGTAAGGAGCGGATTGACATGGCCAATGCCACGGTGGATGAGGTTCGGCAAGCGGACCTCGAGCAGGTAGAGGAACTATCGGGGAGACTTGAGGCTGTGGAGCTTGCTCAGGCCAAGTCGAAGGAGGAGATGGAGGCGATGAGGAGGTCCCTTCAAGCCGACCATTTATGGTATTGATCGGAGAGGGATGCTGTTGTTGCAAAGCTGTGGGCTTCTGAGGTCCGAATGAGGGAGTTTGAAGTGAACGAGGGGATGATGGATGGGATGCTCCAGGATATGTACTTTCGTACTTGGAGGCAGGGTAACTTGTCCTGGATGGATGACTACCCCCGGGTTATGGCTAGGATCTATCTCAGGGCTCTATAGGAGGCCAAGGCTGAGGCAGATAAGGAGGGTGGTGTGGTCTTCAGGATGGATGTGGTTACCGCCCAGTTTACCAAGGGGGAGAAGGTGGCGGTGAAGGAGGGCATGCGGTTGCTTGTAGCTGAGGAGGCAGGTGTGGAAGTGGAGGATGATGATCAAGATGATCAAGGAGCAGATGCTGGTAAGTCTTCCTTTCTAGTCTTTCCGTTAACTTGGTTGCTTATCACTAATGAATTCTTTCTCTGACCGGACAGGTGGGCAACAGGACAAGGATAAGACTCCAACGCAGCCGGCTCCTTGATTGGACCTGGAAATCTTTTTGTTGACTTGACATTATTGTATATGTTAGTCTTAAAACAGTAACGTAACTCTTAGGTTGTAATTATGCTACTTGTAATAAATAGCACTATTCTTGACGTGTAATTCTTTAACTTAAGCTGATTCTGTCGTCTTTTGAATGTTTTTGCTATTTTGACATGTTGTATGAGAAATATAGCTATGCATATTCTTGTAATTAAATTGTATTTGACATCAGGTTCTTGTTTAAAACATAATTTCATGACTTGCAATGTTAGCATGAGGTGTGAATAAATTATAGTCACGTGTTTTCACATGAAAGAAGGAAATACCGCCCTTTATATTTTGCTTGTAGATGGCAGCTTTGAATGTCTTGTGTGACCGAGTATGGAATGCGGTCCAGTATCTTGCTGTGAGTATCCGCTTCCATTAGCGATGTCTCTTGTTCTGTGTCCTGTACTTCAGGGATTATTACAGAGGATAGGAGAAAAGTTTCTTAAATAAAATTGAAATATGTGAAATAGTAAAACTTCCAATCACGGAAGGCCTTCGATGTGCTTAAGTTCGTGGCAAACGGGCTTTGTAGTCACTTTCCCTAGCTGTGGGTCTTGGAGACATTTGTCACCCATCTTACGCCTCCGCGGGGAGTTAATTCTTTTTTACCACAGCCATACTTAAGACACATCGGAGCCGAGATCGCGCACAGTAACTACCCGGGCCATTATGGCCCGTAATCGTGGGTATTATTCGATTTACTGTGGCCGGCTAGCGTGGGTGCCGATCGTCAACCGTGAACTGCCCCTGGCTGGCCACACCTTATGTTGGGGCTTATAGTCGGTTCACAGTTGCCGGCGAGCCGAACGCCGTAATGAGCTACCTCGGCTATAGTCGGCCTTCTTGGTGGCTTATAATCGGCTCATTACAGTTGGCTTTAAGGGCCGTCGCGAGCAATGAGTTAACCCGCAGCAGAGGGATGCCGGAGCAAAAGTGTCTCATTGGCGAGGGCGTAGATTCGCATAGTACCTGTTAGGTCTTGTCCAGGTGAAGTTGCGCTGTGGAGTGCTTTGAATGGAAATGTTACATGCATAGGATTTTGTTCAACAGAAAAGGATAAAGTTAACAAGCAGCCAAGATATAAAGAGACAAGTTAAAAAAGAGACAAGGTTTTTTTAAAGTGGTTCGGCACGAAAATGCCTACGTCCACTGATTCTCTTTGTTAATTCACTTCATATGGGCAATACAAGTTAAGAAAAGTATTGACGGAGGTGTTGGATGTTCCATGCCCTCTGGAACACCTTTCCGTCCACTGTTGACAAAATATAAGCTCCATTGTGGAGATCTTTATGAATTACATATGGTCCATCCCAGATTGGATCTACCGCTCCGGGGCGAGGGAAGATTCGCTTGAGGACAAGATCCCCTTCTTGTAAGGTACAATGCTTGACTTTGGAGTAGTATTGTGCTGCCACTTTTTGCTTGTGGGCTGCTGCTTTGAGGACTGCATCATTTCTTCTCTCCTCAATTAGATCCAAAGACATGTGAAGGAGTTCTTCGTTCTCTTCTGGGTTATAGTGGATCCTACGATGGAAAGGCACGATGGTTTCAACTGGGAGCATAGCCTCCGATCCGTATGCCAAAGAGAAAGGAGTATGCCCTGTTGATGTTCTGAAAGATGTGCGATAGGCCCACAGCGCCGTAGGGAGTTCATCCACCCAAGCGCCCTTTGACTTTTCGAGTTTCTTTTTGATTAGAGTTTTCAGAATTTTGTTGACGTCTTCGACTTGTCCGTTTGCCTGGGGATACGCTACGGATGAGAAGCTTTTGTGAATTCCGTGCTCTCGGTACCAGTTGGCGAATTCCTCGCTGTCAAACTGAAGTCCATTGTCTGATATGATTTTGAATGGGACTCCGTACCTGCACAGAACATTTTTGATCAAGAAGTTAATAACTTTTGCTGAAGATACTTTATTCCGAGGTTCTGCTTCCACCCATTTGGTGAAATAGTCGACTGCCACTATAGCATATTTGACCCCGCCTCGGCCCATTGGTAGTTCGCCGATTAAGTCAATTCCCCATACTGCGAAGGGCCAAGGGCTGGTCATTTGAGTAATCTCAGTTGTTGGTAGCCGCGGAATCTTAGCAAACTTCTGGCATCTGTCACATTTTTTGACGAAATCTAAGGCGTCCTTGCTTAAGGTGGGCCAGAAATATCCATATCGGAGTATCTTTTTTGCTAAAGTTTGCCCTCCGGTGTGATCTCCGCAGCTTCCTTGATGAATGTTGGATAAGATTTCCTTGGCTTCCCTTCCAGCGACACACCTTAATAAGGGGTTAGAGAATCCGCGCTGATAGAGGATGTCCTCTTGTATTGTGTAGCGGGAAGCTTTCCTCAAGATTTTCTTGACTTCGTTACGCCCGTTGGGTAGTGTGCCACTTTGTAAGTAGTCTCGGATGGGAGTCATCCAAGTTGCTTCTTCGGTTGCAGCTATCAGATTCACTTGCTCAAAACTTGGGGTCAGTTGCTTTGAGATGGCTACTACTCCGAAAATAGTGCCGTCTCTCACGCTTGCTTGCTTCGCCTATTCGTCGGCCTCTCGGTTCTCTTCCCGAGGGATGTGTTTGACTAAGTAGTGGTCCAATCGATTGAGAAGTAACTTGGTCTTCTTTAAATATGCTATGAGTCGTTCTTCTCGAGCCTGGAATTCTCCTAGTATTTGATTAACAATAAGCTGAGAATCGCTATGAAGACACAAAGAATTGGCTCCGATTTCTAAGGCAAGTTCTAATCCAGCTATCACTGCTTCATACTCTGCGTCGTTGTTAGTGGCAGTGAACTCCAACCTTATATCATAGTGCAGCTTATTTCCCCTAGGAGTGACTATTACCACACCTGCCCCCGAGCCTTGATCGTTTGACGCCCCATCCACGAAGAGATTCCACTTGATGTCTTCTGCTATTTCCGATTGCTCCTTACCTTCGTTGGTAGTGAATTCTGCAATGAAATCGGCCATGGCTTGTCCCTTGATGGCGGTGCGAGGGTGATAGGTGATATCATACTGACTCAGTTCAATGCACCATTTAAGTAGTCGCCCGGAAGTGTCGGGACGATGGAGTACCTGCCTCAGTGGTTGATCGGTCAGAACTTTGATGGAATGGGACTGGAAGTAGTGACGCAGTTTCCGTGACGTGATCAGTAAACAGTATGCTAGCTCCTCAAGTTTAGGATATCTGACTTCTGCCCCCGTAAACCACTTACTTACAAAGTAAACTGGCCGTTGCGTGCAGTTGTCTTCCCTTACCAAAGCAGCGCTTAGGGCGTGAGATGACACAGCAAGGTATAGGTATAACTCTTCGCCTTCGCTTGGAGTCGAGAGTACCGGCGGTTTCTGGAGGTGTTTGATTAAGTTAAGGAAAGCGGTTAAGCATTCGTCAGTCCATTCGAACTTTCCTTTGTCTTTCTTTAGAGCTTCGAAGAAGGGGACGCACTTGTCCGTTGCTTTGGAGATGAATCGGCTTAGGGCGGCCACTTTCCCATTCAGGCTTTGCATTTCCGTTCGAGTGGAAGGTATCTTGATATCTTTTAGCGCTCGGACTTGTTCAGGGTTTGCTTCAATCCCTCTGGCATGGACGATTAATCCCAAGAACTTTCCTGATGATACTCCGAAGGAGCATTTTAGAGGATTAAGTTTCATTCCATATTGGCGAAGTACTTGAAACATCTCGCCCAGGTGGCTTACGTGATCGTCAGCTTTCCCTGACTTTACCAGCATGTCATCCACATACACTTCCATAGTTTGTCCTATTAGCCCTGCAAACATCTTGTTGACGAGGCATTGGTAGGTGGCTCCTGCGTTTTTAAGTCCGAAAGGCATTACCTTGTAGCAGTACAACCCCCGGTTAGTGATGAAACTAGTGTGGTCTTGATCGGGAGCGTGCATAGGAATTTGGTTGTATCCCGAGTATGCGTCCATAAAAGATAAGAGTTCGTGCCCGGTTGTGCTGTCTACAAGTTGATCGATTCGGGGAAGTGGGAAGCAATCTTTCGGGCAGGCGTCATTTAAGTTGGAGAAGTCAATGCATGTTCACCACTTCCCATTAGCCTTCTTTACCAGCACCGGGTTGGCGATCCACTCTGGGTAGATGGCTTCCCTTATAAAGTCATTGGCAAGTAGATTCTTTACTTCTTCATCGAGGGCTGCTGATCGTTCCGCCCCCACACTTCTCTTTCTTTGTTTTACGGGAGCCTTGGTAGGATCAATGTTTAGTACGTGGCATGCTATGTCAGGGGAGATTCCGGTCATGTCAGCATGTGACCATGCGAATACATCCCAGTTGTGGCGGAGAAAGTCAATGAGTTGCTCCTTCAACTCAGCTTTTAGTTGGGACTCGATTTTCAATAGTCTACTCGAGTCATGTTTGTCTACAGATACAAATTCCATAGCCTCTGCGGGCTTGGCGGTGGCCTCCTCCTCTTTGTCCCTGGGGTCTAATTCATTGAAAGGGTCGCTGGTATATCGAAGAGGAGGGGCTTTCTTTAGTTGCTATGCTTCCAAACTTTTTGCGCAGAGGGCAACCTCTACACTTTTCCCTTTATCCTTCCTGTGGTTGTTGCGAAGTTCAGTCACATAGCAGTCTCGAGCAACGTCCTAGTCTCCTTCTACTTCCCCTACTCCATTGTCCGTTAGAAATTTCATCTTTAGGCACCATGGAGCTAGGGCAATTTGGAAGTCAGACAAGGCTGGCCTTCCTAAGAAGGCGTTGTAGGCCGAGTGGTTTTCTATTAGCACAAATGTCTGTTTCCGTACAACGGAGCGGGGATGGCTTCCAATTTCAACAAAGAGATCCAGTTGCCCGAGGGGCATCTTCGCATCTCCGGTGAAACCGTGTAGTGGTTTATTGCAGGGAGGTACATCCTTCATTGATAGTTTCATTTTGTCGAATGCATGTTTGAACAGGATATTTACTGAGCTTCCAGTGTCTACTAGAATTCGGAAAACTTCGGCGGGACCGAGCCGGGCAGAGATAACCATGGGATCCATGTGAGGGTATTGCCTTCCTTCTAGGTCACGCCTACCGAATGTGATGTCATCACTTTCTTTCCGCTTCGGGTGGCGCTCTTCTATAACCGAATTGACACAGTCTTCATTGTTTCTAAGCGACTTTCCATATCTTTCCATCTCTTTCCAGCTTCTGTCGGCGATGTGCGGTCCTCCCGAGATGGTATGGACCACTATCTTCTCTTGATTAGAGCCGCTAGTGTTGCGATTTCCTCTGCCTATCTCTGGTGAGGGTAGCCTTGGGTTCTCATTGGCAGGAGCTGGAGTCCTGTTCTGACCTCTTACATAGCGTTCCAGTATTTTCCTTCTGATGTGTTCTTCAATCAAGTCCCGGAGATAATGGCATTCATTAGTATCATGCCCATGAGATTCGTGGAAGCGGCAGAACTTTCCAGACTTCTGTGCGTTATCTGATTCCTTCTTGTATGGTGGGCGTTTGTATCTAACTTCGTCTTGAGTGGCAAGGAAGATGTTTTCAATGGTTTCATTCAAAGGAGTGTAAGTGTCGAACCTTGGTCCTGGCCTATATAGGCGCTTTTCTCCTTTCTTGCCCCCAGCGTTGTCTCTAGAATCATTTCTTCGAACGTCCTTCGCTGCAGTGGGCGTGTTGCCGTGAGCTGCCTTATTTTGTTGCTCTGACTGCCCCTCAGTGGCAGCATCTTCCAGCCTCATATATTTCCCGGCTTCATGGAAGAAGTCGGGTAAAGTAGCGGGTTTTTCTTTTGTCAACCTCCTAGCAAATTTAGTATCCGGATGCACACCACTACAGAGGGCCATTAAGATAAGCTTCTCATCGGCATCTTGGACTGCGGCCGCTGCGGCATTGAATCGGGTTAGGTATTGCTGCAGTTTCTCTCCAGGTTTCTATTTGATACTGGATAAGGAATAAGCGTCCTTGGGTTGTTCCACATGAATGTGGAACTGACTGATAAACTTTTCTTTCAACATTTCCCACGAGCTGATGGATCCCTGGGGTAAATGACAGAACCAGGAGGTAGCTAGATCTGCTAAGAATAGTGGAAAGCAATTGCACAGTACTCCCTCTGTTGCTCCACTCATGAGCATATGCTGTGTGTATCTCTGTAAGTGTACAACGGGGTCAGAGGTTCCTTTGTAAGGTTCCATTGTTGGCATTTTCCATTCTCGGGGGGTGATAGCGATTTCGATATTGCGGGCGAAAGGGCTGGTTACCCTAGCGCCTATCCCTCGATCTCTTTTATCCCGTTGGACGCACTCTCTGAACAAACGTGCCATCATTTCATCAGAATTTGGAGCAGATAGAAATGAGTTTGGTTCTGTTCTGTGGGATTGATTCCGTCCAGATGACCTGTAGGGATGGTATCGTCTATCATTCCTGATATTTTCTAGTGGCTGTATTTGGTCTTCTGGGAGCATGCTAGGGTCAGCTACAGTTGGCCCCTGCCTTGATCTTCCCCTGCCGGGTTCTGATCTAAGCACTTCCTCGGGTTCAACTTCGGGCTGGACTCTAGCTCGGCCCCGTTCAATGGCGTTTCCGTGGTTAGGCAGTACAACCGGCTCAACTACAGTTGACCTCCGCCCGGTACCTCCCCCGTTGGGTTCGGTTCCAAGCGTTTCCTCGGTCCTAACTTCGGGCTGTGCTCGATCTCGGCTCCTACCATGGCCGCTTCTGTTGTTAGGTCCTTCGAAGAAGGAAGATCTTTGTTGTCTCTGAGATCCTCCAGACTGGGACTCACCCCATGATTCAGTGTTGCGGTTGGACTCTTCAGCATCTCTTAAGCGTGACATGAGATGGTCCACCAAGGCTTCCTGCTGGGATGTGAAGCGGTTAGTCACTTCAGCCACAACCCTGTCTAGATCTGCCCTAGTAATTGCCGTCGGCTGTTCTGCGGCAGGGGTGGTCGGATTTGCCTGACCTTCATTTGGTACTGCTACTAGAGTGGGACGATTTACTTGATCTGTGACCACTGGATATGGAAGACTGCTGGTTGCGATGTTTTTTCCTTTGTTAACATCTTTCTTCTGCTTGGGAGGCATGTTTTCCAAGCAATGAACGATGCTGTTAGGAAGAAGGTTAAGTGGAAGAAGCTGAAGCTTCGAGCTTCTAGCTCTCAATGAAAGCACCAAAAATGTTTGCACAACAAATGGACAAACACCTCAAAGTCGTTTGATTTAATTGATTTTATGTTGTTCTTAGTGATTTGGGTGATTTATGCAAATATATGAAAAGCAGGGACTAAACTGTAAAAGACACGCAGATTTATAGTGGTTCAGCCAGAATGTGCCTACGTCCACTTTATATATTATTTCTCTTTTCTTGTTTAGATTACAAGTACAAAGCTTTGATACAAGTATCTGAAAGTTATTTGAAAGTTCTCTCCGTGCTTGAGCTCTCAAACTTGTCCTTTTTTGTTGTACCCCTGCCCCTCTATTTATAGAGTGAGGTTGGGGGCAGGGGTCTTGGATGTATACAGTAGCTGGCGGGCCTGGGCTGATGTAACCTGGCCTGGTGGAGTTGGTCCGGTTTTACTTTTGTTCGGTGGTAGGAGCATGGTGGACCGGTGGAGCTCGTGTACTTTGGTTCGGTGGTAG
Source organism: Allium fistulosum (assembly GCA_030737815.1). Taxonomy (NCBI): domain Eukaryota; kingdom Viridiplantae; phylum Streptophyta; class Magnoliopsida; order Asparagales; family Amaryllidaceae; genus Allium; species Allium fistulosum. The sequence continues at coordinate 458,863,269 of CM060901.1, forward strand.
GAGTATGGTGGACCGATGGAGCTCGTGTACTTTGGTTCGGTGGTATGAGTATGGTGGACCGGTGGAGCTCGTGTACTTTGGTTTGGTGGTAGGAGAATGGTGGACCGGTGGTTCTTCGGTTCGGCATGGGTGGGTAGGTTGGTCCGGTATAGGTTGGTTCGGTAGGCGCTAGGTGATTCGGTGGTGCTACTTCGAGTTGGTTCGGCAGGGATGAATGAAGGTTGGTTCGGTAGAATCTCGCCCAACAGTTATGGATGTGATCTAGGATAAATAATGTAATTTTATTATGTAACCGAACTCTTATAGGGAATTTTATTCAAAATAAACTAAAATTTTATTTTATTTTCTATTGTGTATACCGTTATATTATGATGTAACTAATATTTTAAATATATTTAATATATAAAAGTAGAAAATCCTTAGAAAAAATATTTAATTGATTACTATTATAAATGCGTTCGTAGCCATAAGTATTAAATCGTGTCAAATAAATATTTGTTCTTAGATATTCCTAGTTAAGATGTGTCGAGAACGAGATACTGATATATCCATTGAGACTAGTGTACGTACCGCTCTTCATACAGTATGAATAGTGAATTACTCATGATTATTAGAGACACTAAGGGGTTACATACATGTGATTATTTGGAATAATTACAGATCGACTCACTGAGAGTTTTATACATGTTAAATTTAATGTCAAATAAAAGATCTTATGTGACGATGTCAATAGTCTTTTAACTTGAGAATACTATGAATCTTAAGTGTCTAAACTATACTTTGATTATGGTCAATCATATGACACGATGTTCATGTTAAGCCATAGTTAGGTATAAACAAAACCATTTGAAGTGAAATACTATTCAAGAAAGGGTTCGTTTCATTTGAATCCAATGTTAGTATCATCGTAAGTGTAGTTAACTTAAAAGTCATAGTTTTTAACCAATGCAAATAGTCTGATCCATAATTGTTATCAGACTAAACCACATACTTTAACGTTGAATTTCGCAATTAACTATGGATATTGTTATAGCTTTGACCATTGACTGAGCTCTAGATATTCATGTGATATAGTGACGACGAAGAAAAATCATGCAAAATACACTATTGCTTAAGGTTGTCGCTTTAAAAGATAAAAAATAGTCACCTAAATATTCTATAAGCAACCGAACTTGTGACCATTAATGTGCCTCAACAAAGTTCATACAAGTTTTTATATTTAAATTATTTAAACAAGATTTTATGGCACATGCAATGCACATGCTTAAAATTAACTACAAGAAAACATTGATTTTGCAGTGGCAGAATCCGTCGTGAAATAGTCACTAAAATGAATTTAGCGATGAATTTACGACGGATGTCGTTGGTCGGTGAAATTCATATCGGTAATCTAGTGCCAATTTGGTGATGGAATTTTGCGTGACCTCACTGACAGTTTTTCGTCATCCATTAAATAATAAAAAAAATTAAAATAATTTTACCGTTATTTTTCCGATGTCTACATAAAAAATAATTTTTTTAGTATATATCCGTCGGTAAACCCTAGCTATATTGTGTGTGATTAGAACAGATAATTTTGATATATGTGCTTTTAGTGTTAAATATCTATCGGTAATTCATCAGTATTAGCAATAGTTTGATTTGAATATTTCGCTTGTATTCTCTTTCTATTCCATCGATAACTTTAGTTTATTTTCCATTTTTTTATTTCATAGTTTTCCTTATACATTAAATGTTAATAGTTCACCAATCAACAATAAAATAGTCTATAGGAAAATATAAATGCACATTTATATAAAATAGATAGTATAAACAAAAATGAAAATGTAATTATAAACAGAAAAATAATTCAACTAGTGCTTGTATCCCATACAAAAAACAGAACCTTCCTTAGTCATAACTAATACCCATATAAGAAAACACATAATATCTCATGATAACAAAATGTGCCCAGCTACCATAGTAGAAGTGCTTATGAAGATGCCAATGACGAAGGGTCTTCATAATCAAATTCATCGGGCCTCTTGGACATTGCCATCACTTTTGCCACTTGAGCCTAAAAGTTCTCTATCTTCATTTTGCTGTTGTGCAAGCCTGCTTGCTCTTCCTTGAGTCTTCGGCTCTTAGCTCACTCATTTATCTCTCTATGCCTCAATCCTAAGCTGCTCTACTCTCTCTTTCTCGAGCTTTAAGCGCATATCCTTAATAGTTTTTTGTAGCTCATGAACATCATCTTCAACAAAATGGCGTTTTGAATCACGAAAAGATGAGGAAGGCTGTAAAGTAAAAATGAAATTATAAATCTAAACAATGAAAATAGAACCTGAATGGGAACAACAGCTAGTATCTAATTAACAATCACCATGTGGAATAAAATTATCAACTACAAAGTTAGAACATGCTACATCTATCATAAAATCTATATGCTTCAGCCAAGATCATCATGTTGGTTCATCCAGGTTCAGCCTAAATTTGTGATGTGTGTATCTAAAAGTAAACCAAAACACAAATTTTCCAACTCATACAGGAATCACATTTGGAACAAGAATTCAAAGCAGTTGAACAAAGGTGCCTAAATAAGGAGCACAGATTGGACATGATTGGATAGTTAAGAAATAACTGACAAAACTTGTATTGGTAGTGTTAAAATACAAGTTAATCAGAATCCAAAAGTTTTACAAAGTAATAATTGTATTGGTAGTGTTAAAATCCAATAGGTTTAGCCCAATGGTTTATTATATTCTCATTGTATATTACATCACTTTGGCCATACACTATGAAGCATAAACATGCCTTATTGATACATCTCTTATACACCTTCGATTCACAGATTGACAATTGGATGTGTGAAGAAGTAAAAGCATAAATAACATGGTCACTATTCAACATTTTTTACGACACACAGGTCATCACTGCCGTCCACTTATTAATTTTTGTTTTTCTAATTATGTTTAGGAGAAGATAAATTAAGCGCTATTTAGTTTTAAGGATATATTTTAGAAAAAAATTAGATCCATGTACAACTAACTTTAATAATTAGATCAAGGACAAAGACCCAACTAGATTATGTAAACCTCAAATTCATTTTAATTGCTTATTTTCATTAAATTAATAATAAACAAAGAACGACATACGATATCGCAAGAAATATATTGATTTCAAAAATGTTTTAATCGACTAATGTCATCCTAAAAATATAAAAGTATAGCTCGAAAAGCTAAATGAATATAGCTTTATAACTTAAAAATAGCGTTAAATTATATCACTAAAAATATAGAACTAAGCAATTTAAAAGCTAGTCCCATTTAGTAATTGAAAAATGTTAGCAGTAAATAATGAAGCTGCATGCATTTAGCTTTCTGTCCTGTTTTTTCCTATATTCTTTTCTCCCACATTCAAAAGAAAATGTTTCCGGAATTAATTTTTATAATTTTTTTCTCAAATTCACAGAAAAATGTTTCCATAATTAATTTTTATTATTTGTAAAATATCAACGTATGTCCTTGATTTAAAATATTTGAACATTATCCAATTAAAACTTGAAAATTGTCCTTGATGTAAATAACAAAAGTTGGTTGTCCTTTGAAATAAAAAGAAAAACAATTTCGTCCTTGAAACAAATATCCACATAAATTAATGCATCGGCTATTTTAAAATTAATATGTAACTACAACTTCATGTTCACTGAGGTCATCACTGAGGTTTTTGGTTTTAGTCAAAACATCAAAAATTTCTTCCACTATGTTTTATTTTATAAAACGATGGATCAAAATCTTCAAAATCCTTGCATTTTCACCAAATGGGTGGTATCGACTGCGTGAATTCATTTTTTCATGTGTTTGGATTAAAATTAAACAAAAAATAACTTTTCTTGATTAAGAAAAAAATAGCGACTTGAATTTTTCTAGAAAACTTTCAATTGAATAACAACCTAACTTCTAAATTCATAAATTTACAAAATATTCAAGTAGAGGAATAAAAATATTTAAGGAACAAAATATTTTTTTACCTAAAACAATCTGCTTTATCTTTCATCCCTAAATTGAGGTAGACTTTTATAACATTTAAGCGTTTACCTTATAAGATAAATCTGTCGTCCATTATTTTTTGGTTGATGCTATATGTTAAAGCATATCAAAGTTTAATTAATAAAAACCAAAAAAGTATGAATGGCATAGTTGTCAAAATCAAAGTGCACCAGAACCCATTATCCTCACACAATATGCTAAACTTCTCCATGACCTAAATGTGAATAATAGTTGTTAAATTAAAGTGCAGCAGAACCCACTATTGTAGACCTACATGTCAGTTTAAATTCAACTATATGAAACTTAGCTAGAGACTAAGTTATTGTTTGTACAATTCCAGTTCATAATTAGTTACCATGCATTAGAAGAAGAGGAGGAGGAAAAAAACATTATGGATGTTAACGAATTTCTTCGTTAACCCTAAAAAGTGTAAGGAAGGGAATTAATGAAGGGATTTGGAGAGCCTTGGTTAACCTCAACGAGTGTAAAAAAAAGTGACACTTGGTTGAGCTAAGGCTTATGTAAAGTGAGTTAGCTAGCTTGGGTCCATGATGAAGTTACAAGCATTGTCATGTAGAAGCCTATATGCACTTGAAATCGATCTATGTAGATGGTCTTATGCAAAAATAGAAATCAAGAATATGAGTACTTTTGGAATTCGAAGCAATCTATGATTAAGAAATCACAAGTGCTTAGGAATTCAATAGTAAGCCATAACTCAAGAAATCTTACTCTTATTCCATATAATGTTGAATGTATGAAGTCCTATGTGCAATAGCTCACTGGGCACTAAAATTCTCAAATAAATTTAGGGTTACAAAGTTTAAAATGTAAGAGATGAGAAAATTCCCATACCTCTAGGTCCGTATTTATAAGGGTGGAAATGCAGCATAGCGACTTAACCTCGGTATGCATGAATTTCGGCAACATCAATGCCGCATAGCAATAGGCCTTGCTCAATGATGACATTCGACATTCTTTGGTAAATTGTACAACTTCAGCATCACCTCAATAGTAAAGACATTCGACATCAATGACTTTCGGTATCGATGGGTTCTTCTATCATAATCAACACTCTTAATTAGCAGGTGGTGGCATCAGTTTAAAGCAACACTAGTATGAAGCAACATTGGTGAGGAGCGGCATAATAACCTTCGTGGATATTGATGACTTCCGCCATCAATATCGCATTTATAGATGTGCAGTTTCCTATAAGGATTGATGAAGTGCGCCATCAATAAGCAACGTCATTGATAAGTGGCGATATTGGCATTGATCGTCATTGATAACAAGCAGCATTGATAGTAGGTGCTTCGATAGAAGACGTTATTGATAACAAATGGCATTTGTAACATGCAGCATTGATAACAGGCGGCATTGTTAATAAGCGGCATTGATGATAAGCGACATTCATAAGAGATGGCATGCATTGATTCTTCTGGCTATATGGAAGAAGTGCAACATTAATGTGATGCAGCATCAATTCTATATCATGTTGTTATAACATTGATGGCTTTTGGCATAGATCTTTCCAATATCATCATTCCCTTACTAACATGCGGCATTGATGGCATATGGTATTGCTGGCTTCATTGATGACCTACGACATTGTCTATTATTCTTTATTGATGAGGGGCGAAATTATAGGACTTCGATGTTGGCTCATTACCATTCTTTCGGCATTAATTATTGATGCGATGTCACAACTATGTTGCATGCCGCATATCTTCAGCAACAATAATTGTAGTAACATTTATCCCCTAGTGTAATGGAAGGGTTGACCTTTTAGGTTAACAATCTCATCAATAATGCTTGCCGCCTATCGGTATCCCAAGTGAAATTAACCGTTCATTTGAATTAAATCGATGGTAACTGTATGTCTTCCTTTTGCTTTATAAGTAAACGAGCTTTCTCTTCATTCCTCTCTTACCTATAATTTAAAACTGGTGGTAACGAAATCAAAATTCACAAAATTATTTATGAAACCTAGATTTTCTGTAGCAAAGTTAAAATCAAGATATGATTCTCCTTTCATTGATTAAATTAACATGACAAATCAGGTAATCTGGATTCAAAATTGTTGTTAGGGTTTAATTAGGGTTGTTGGTTTTTGAATTGGCATTTAGGTTTGATTATAAAACTTCGATTTTCATACTAATGATTAGATTGACAATCATATATGCTTGTAGTTTAATTTAGCGTTAAATTTCTATGTTACTTGAAGGAATTTTTGGTTAATTAATAATTAAGTGACATTGATAATGAAAACCTGGGTGTTCTTAGTCTAATAATGAAGGGGATAGTTTATTTGACCCGATTCCAATACCGCTTCGTTCTATATCAACATTGAGCTTTTATAACATCACTATAATATTCGACATTGACTTATTTTCTTTTTTTATGCCGAAATTGATGTTTTACGATATTGATATGATGCTCGATGCAAAACTTTTCATATCGTTAATGACTAAAGAGATGTGTGTCAACCGATTTTTGGGACATAGGAGTCATTGTTACAGGAAGGATTACATCGATTAAATGCAACACTAATAAGTTTAGTATTAACTAAGAACGTTGTCGCTTATATATGATATTGACTTAGGGGTTATGGTTTGATATCGATAGCTTGACCGTTTGTTATTATCTTTCAGTAGCCACTTTTATCATTATAAATTAAGCTTTATTCGACACCATAATTTATAACATAATTTCTTCAGCAACTTATAAGTCGTTTATAGATTTAGCAATATTTATTGATGCTGACAACCTTATTACTTCGACACTGATTATAGTTGCGGCATTACATTGTTTCTTTATAGTATGACCTATGCGACATTCGGCATTGATATACCCATTCAATGTGGGTTTATTGATGCAATGTTCTTTATTATCATAAGTTTAACATTTACTTGTGCAGTTTTAATCAACTTAACGGTTCAATTTTTTTCATGAATTCGATACTGACTACTTAATGGTCACTGACTTATTGTAAATATTATGTTGGGCTTTGTATTTTTTATTAATATTTTGGTGTGACAAGTAATCATTTATATGCCCTTTGACTTAGTATATACTAATCTATCTGTATAATAAGCTCTAATATTTCTCAAATTTAAAATAATATCACATGGCAGACAAATGGAAGGCCAAAAGACAACCAAGAAGTCTGTCGAAATGACTAGCATAGGTCCTAAGGTTTCACCCTCTACTAGTAAGAAGGGGGACCATCTCTTGAATCCTTCATATATCACAACTCAGGCTGAAGTTGACTCTATCTTGGAGCAATTCGACATTACTGGAATTGAAGCTATTCTTGCTGGTTCTACTGGCAACATCTATAACCCTCCAGAAGGGTATTTTGCTTTCACCCCAATCCACATCTAACATATGGGCTACCTTACTTTTCATGACTTCTTTTGAGATACCTAGAGAATTTAAACACTGCTGTGATCCAGTTGACTCCAAATGCATATACATACCTGACATGCCTAGAAGTCCTTGCATAGGAGGCCAGACTTCCTTCCTTGAGCGTTGAAGTCCTCTATTCTACAGTTAGCCCTGCAAGAATAAGTGATCAACAGGATAATCCATTGTACTATGTTTGTCCACTTTCGAAAAGCCTATTCACTGACATTGTCAATAAGACCAAGGAATGGGAGATGCAATTCTTCGATGTTAGGCGTTATTCTAGCATCAAGGGAACTTTCTCCACCGCCAGTAAGTTTCCTTATCTTATTACTCATGTTCTTTTGTTGTTCGCTTCTAATGAGTGTTTTCTTTTAGGTGCTGCTCCAAAGCAATTAAGTTCTTCAGCCCAAGAAACTACCCAGTCTTTAACTCGAGCATCGAAAACGATGGGCAATAGACTTACGTTGCTAACACAAGCAAAGCTCCTTCAATATTCTATAATCTTGGATCGTCACAAAATCTTGAGAGAGCCTTTAATGATTAAAGGCAATGCCTAAGGAAGATGATCATTAGTAATGGGCTAGCTGTGATCTTTCTCTATTAATTTTCTGGTCCAACCAGTACCTTCTTGTGAGTTTCTATTGCAACTTAGACAAAACCTCTTGTAATATTATCTTATATGCTTTCCTCCCTGATTCAGCTCATCTTCCCTAGTTATTGTCTCCAATGAAAAGGAGACCTTAAGTGATGCTCCCTAAGAGAAGGGGAACAAAGATGACACTCCTGCCTCGACTCAGGTTATCAAACCTCTTTTAATAAAGGTTTCCATTGCTAGCGCATTCAAGACTTTGAAAATAAAATCAAGTGATAGTCCTATTGTTGCCACTTCAACCTCTAGCAAAAAGTTCAAGGTTGGGGATGAGCATACCCCTATAGTTCTGGATGAAGAAAAATATGTAAACATTGACGCAAGTCCTGAGGCCTTAAATCTTAACTCTCCTAGGAAAATGGCTCAACAGCCAATAGAGGTGGGGCAGTCTTAGGATTTGTTTCTGAATATCCATTTTTTAGATACCCCTAGGGCTCTTTACCGTATATGCAAGGATCTTGGTCTATCTCTTACCCCAGAAGATCCACTCCCCTCTAAGTCTCAGGAAAAAACTTCCATTAGTAACTTTGATGATCTTCTTCAATTGGTCGCCCACTCCCAAGATTACCTCTTTACTATTCTAAAGTAGTTTTATCGGTATGCACCTTTCTTTATTCTTGGTTCTCAACTCTATATATAATATTCTAACTTATACTTGTTACTTATTCTAAGCAGCTAAGCACATCTTTCTCTTCCAAGAGGCTTCCCAAGGGACTTCCAATAAGGTGCCTAAGCTAAAAGAGCAGATTTCATCACTTAATACCAAATTAATTGACCTTTCAATAGCAAAGGATAAGGACATAGTTGAGAAGGAAAAACTTGCCTCCTCCTTTAATGAAGAGGAAAGTGCCAGACAAGTGCTAGAGGATAAGGTGAGGACTCTAGAAGAAAAAACTTGCGGAGGCTGATAAAAGAGAGGCTAGGCTTGCAGAGGCGAATGAACATCTAAAGAAGAAGTTTCAAAGGAAAAAACCCTCCAGACGAAATCAACCGGCATTATTAAAGATGGAAAGTAAAAGGTCTCTTATTTTCTTGACACGACTCTCGATTCCATTATCGAGAAATGTTATGAGAAGACCTATACATTGCATACGCCAACAATATTCACAAGTGCCTAGATCCGGATTTCCCCTCTCTTCAAGCTTGGAACGAGGGGTTTAAAAGGAAATTTAGTGTAATGCTGGAGAAAGCTCTGGGATCCAAGGAGGAGGGAATTGATGCTAAAAATTGGTAACTTTTGATGATCCTCTGGCAGACGAGGAGACGGAGTCCGACGACGAAGAGAAGGATGATGACGGGAACAAGAATGATGATAGCCATGACGATGAGGGTCACGAGAATGATGGAAATGATAACAATGGAGGTGGTGGTAGAGAGGGTCCCTCTAGACTACCAAATGTGAAGGATGAATCGGGAGACGCTAACCTGGACTCGGCGGCCCAAGGTACGAAAGTCATTGAAATTCCCGATTCCACAACTAAAGATTCTTCTTGGAAAGACAATGCTCCTCAAAGCCATAGGTCTAATGGAAAGAGCAAATTTCTTTGTTTCAAATTCCATTCTCTCAAGTATGGATCTCTTTTTTTAAACGTTTTAAGTTATCAAGCAGATTTTAGTTAATATGTTAATTATTTTAGTCAAGGAGAAAATCAAAATACTATTATGAGATTATGCTTGAAAGGAAGCAAATGGAAATAAATCGACCGAATGGTGAATTGGATAGGCTTTTGAAGGAGCATAATAAACTGTCTGAGAAATATGATAATCTTACTACTAGTGCATTAAAATTAAGATTTTTCAAAGAAAGGCAAATTGCTCCACGTATGAAAAATGCACGTCTTCATCGGGAGAGACTCTTGACAGAGAATGCAGAACTTATGACCCTCTTTTGGATGCTGATCGATGAATGGAATGCCTTAGAGGAGTTTCTCTGTAGAGTTTATTCCAGGGGTATATTTGTTGATTTTTATTATTTGGGCGACAACTGCGGGGGTTTACTTAGGCGCTTCCATCGTAGATACTTAGATGAAAATGGATCTGATCCTCATCCCGGGAAGAATGGTTGAATCTCTTAAGAGTTGCTTCTATCCCTCTTTCTTCTCATTCTCTTCTCCCTGAAAAACTCAAATACAATATAAAGAGATTTATTTTCGAACTTTAAAAGAAATCAATTTTGTATGAACCCAAGTGATTGTACAATTCTACTATGTAACTCAAGTAGCTCATAAACCTTATCGCTTTTGTTTCTCTTGTGTTTAGTCTAATTTTCGTATATTATACAAATTAAGGAACCATCAAATAGTCATGTTCCCATGGAATTGCTAAATAAGTTTATCAAGTTGAAAAGGGGTTTTCAAGAGAAATGTTTAACTTTTAGAACATCTAAGTTAGTGAGACATTGCTTTCTCAAAGATCTATAGGAAGTATACGCACAATTCCCTCACTTCTATTTTGACTTTTTGAGTGATCAGAAGGATAGACTACTTAGTGAAGTTTGAACTTATCATGCCAAATTGTTGTGTGGTCACACTAGCCCTTTAGCTGAAAAGTGGGATTATCATAAATATCCCCAGTTAACGCCCTGGAAGGAATTAAAGCTCCTTTTGATTCTACCCTTACCTTATCCATTAGTTCGTTTGAATAGGCCAAAATCATCATTTCAAAACTTTACGGGTTATTTACATGTTCAAAAATGGAATTGTGATGTAATTTGATTTTCCTTATTTTTTGTAAACTTTGCTATAGTTATTAGAATAACTTATTTTCATGTGTTAATTTTCATTTTACTTATTCCAAATAGGAATTATTTGGGATGTATATCCTGCTTCTTGGTATTTTAAGCTTTTATCATATAAGCCAATAATTTTCCTATTAAGAGAAAAAAGAACTTTATTTATTGAGTATTCAGCATTTAAATTATAAAGAACATAAATTTTGATCGTGATATAAGGGTCTGCCTCTTAGTCTAGTAATGGAGATTCCCATTATCTTAAGAAAGTTGAGTTTCAATCTGAACTTAAAAGATCGAAAGCCGATTTAATGAAGCTCTACTTTTGTCCTTAAAGTAAGATAGTTTACTTTTAGCGTTAGTTATTTCCCTTTTTTAGGGAATCCTATGATTGTAAACTAGAAGCCTGATTGGTAACAGAAGGCTAGAAAGCCACTTAGCCATAGAAATTAATTCAGAAAACCATCTGGCAATCGTAATTTCTGACTAGAAGAAGATTAGAAAATCCATCTGGCAATAATAATTTCTAAATAATAGAAGATGACCAGAAAATCCATTTAGCAATAATGATAGAGGACCAAAAAACCTATCTGGCTATATCAGAAGACCAGAAAATCCATTTGGCAATTGGAGATTGCTTTCTTTCGTAGAGAAATTCTGCTTTCTTTACTTTGAAGCATAACAGCTCTTATTTTATAGACCTTCTTCTAGAAAATTACTTGATCCTTGCTTTGGAGCACAAATGGTTCATTTTTGATCGAGTTCTTTTGCCTCTCTTGAGGCGTTGGATGTCTCAGTCTCTTTTCTTTGCGCCTCCCTTTAGACTTTGGACATCTTAATCTCTCTTCTTTGCGCCTCTCTTTGGGCTTTAGATATCCTAGTCTCTTTTCTTTGTCACCATCTTAGGTGACGATCTCAACTTGCATCGTACCCCTTATCACCGTCTTAAGTGACGATTTAGTTCCGTTGTCCAGTGCAATTGGTTAGTATCTTAAGCAGAATCAAATATTTACCTAACCCCCTCTAGGAGGCACTTTAGTAAGGCCTTAGAGATGGTACTAAAGGCTAGTTCGATGCTTTGGTCAGACCATCTTAGCCGGGACAAAAGACATACTTCGTCCTCCTTCTAGGAGGCCTCTAGCTAGGCCGCATAGGTAGGGGTTGTAGGCTTGTAGATGTTTTGATCAAGCCTTTTCAGATGGGACCAAAAGCTTACTCTGACTTCCTTCTAGGAGGTTCTTTGACCAGGCCATCTTAACGAGGAAAAAAGCTTTCCGCTCCTTACTACCATCTTAGATAGTGGTTTAGGTTTTTCCTTTTATTTTAGGAGATTCTTAGTCCTTAACCATGTAGATGCACTTATTTTTACTCGAAAAATCTTTCTTTATTATCAACTTATTCATCATCTTTGTAAAAATTCCTTGAGCTTCCCCTGTCTTAAGAGGTTGTTGACTATTCCCTCCAAGCTCTGCACTGATTAGTCCAATGGCAATTAGAACGATGATAATGACAATATAACCCTCTAAGATTTCATTCACCCTTTGGTCACCTCTTTTGTGAATGCCAATTGTTGAGCTTCTCTTTGGTCAAGAGATAGATATTCTCATAAGAGGTAGTAAGAAAGTAGTCCTTAGAAAGTCGTAATCTTTTGGGGAATGACCCTCTCGATTGGCGCTTAACTCTTTTGTTGCTTGCGATAGACTCTTCATCTTCAATGAACAACTTTCTTTTTTGGAAGTTTTGTGCTTCATTTGTTTTGTAAGATTGATCAAGTACACTCCTCCACTTTCTAGTAAACTGATCAAAATCTCTTTTTATCTCCTTCTCAAAGATAGTTCCTTTAGCTTTGAGTTGGATTTCTTTTCATATTTTCATGAAGATGCTCTCTTTTATATTGTCTTCCTAAGGAAAAGATTAGTGTTGGCCCCACATGTACTGGATTCAGACTCCACTTTTACAAATTATAAGAAGCCACTTGTCGTCTTTATCCTCCATGACTTTAAAGCCAAGGATCATTAGTGATTTGATAGGTTAGTCTAGCCATTTGAGGTTCGAAGACCCCTGGCCAGAGATTTTAACATGTTTATTTGACATGACTAAGCTAAGCTTAATTGATGTGATTAAATAGTGTTAAGAATCAAGAGTAGACTGGTTTGAAAGGATTCCTTAAGGGGATATGCTTGGTAGGGATAAATCATCTACGCCCTACATATGCAGGCCAAGTAGTTCCATTTATAGGTTAAATAGATCCGGAGGTTCAGACCCTCCTTCTAGCACTAAAATGTTAACGAATTTCTTTATAAACCCTAAAAAGTGTAAGGAAGGGAACCTTGGTTAATGAAGGGATTTAGAGAGCCTTGGTTAACCTCAATGAGTGTAAGCTAAAGCGACACTTGGTTGAGTTAAGGCTTATGTGGAGTGAGTTTGGAAGCTTAGGTCCATGATGGTGTTGTAAGCATTGTCATGTAGAAGCCTATATGCATTTAAAATCAATTTATGTAGATGGCCTTATGCAAAAATAGAAATCAAGAATATGAGTATTGGAATTCGAAGTAATCTATGATTAAGAAATCACTAGTGCTTAGGAATTTGAAAGTAAGCCATAACTTAAATTTTTTTATTTATATTCCATATAATGTTGAATGTGCAAAGTCCTATGTGCGAGAACTCACTTGGCACTAAAATCCCTAAATCAATTTAGGGTTACAAAGTTTAAAATGTAAGAGATGAGAAAAGAATGATTCGCCACTTCTCCCATACCTCTACGTCCGTATTTATAGGGGTAGAAGTGCGGCATAATGGCATAACCTCAGTATGCATGAATTTAGACAACATCAACGCTGCATAGCACTAAGCCTTACTCAATAATTACATTCGACATTCCTTGGTAAATAGTAGAACTTCAGCACCTCCACAATAGTAAAGACATTCGACATCGACGACTTTCGACATTGATGGCTTCTTTTATGATGATCAACACTCTTAATTAGCAGGTGGCGGCATCAGTTTAAAGCAAAATTAGTATGAAGCAACATTGGTGAGGATCAGCATAATAACCTCTGTGGATATTGATGACTTCCGGCATCAATATCGCATTTATAGATGTGCAGTGTCCTCTAAGGATTGATGAAGTGCAGCATCATTGATAAGTGGCAATATTGGCAATGGTCATCACTTATGACAAGTGGAATTGATAGCAGGCGACATCGGTAGCAAACGGTATTGATAATAGACGGCATTAATAACATGCAGCATTGATAACATGGGGCATTATTAATAGGCGGTATTGATGATAAGCGGCATTAATATGAGACAACATCGACTCTTCTAGCTATATAGAAGAAGTGATGTATTAATGTGATGCAACATCAATGCTATATCATGCTTTTATAACATTGATGCTTTTGGCATAGAGCTTTCCAGTATTGTCATTTCCTTACTAACGTGCGGCATTGATGGCATCCGGTACTGCAGGCTTCATCGGCGACCTGTGACATTGTCTATTATTCTTTATTGATGAGGGGCAACATCGTAAGCCTTCGGTGTTGGCTCATTACCATTCTTTCGGCATTGATTATTGATTTGGTGTCACAGCTATGCCGCATGCAACATTCTTCGGAAATAATAATTATAGTAACAGTGGATACATTAGTGTTCAGTATCACTTGAAAGTAGTTGTAAGAATATTACTCCCACCATGGTCCTAGGCTTTACTATATATTGACAGGTAAATATTTTTGCTAGCATCTTATAAGAAACATAACTAGGTTTAGTAGAAGTTGAACATATGATGGTGAATATAAAATACAAACCATATTGAAGATCAAGCATTTGTATCAGCGTGAAAGTTATATTCACATCGGCTACAACAAATGTATACTACCATATGGCTCGATTACCCTCTAGCTCGTGTCTTCCACCACGTCATGCCCTCTTATTCGTCCCCATAATCATTAACAAGGCTGGGATGATGCACAAATCAATCATCGAATCTTGGTTTAAGAAGTAGAATGAGATTTCGTATAGGGCTTTTAGACGATAACGTGGCGAGGTTAGAGTTTTTGAGGATGTCGATAGGGCTATTAGGTAGCGAAGATATTAGGGAGGTAGGTGCCTATGGAGAGGAAGTTGAAGAGGGCATCGACGTGCTAATTGATGGTGTGGGAAGTAAGGTGAAGGCGGCAGGAAGGAGCGTGGGAGTGGACATGAGAGATTCAGGAGTGGAGATGAAAGGAATTTACTTCGAAGATGAATGAGGAGAAGTAAAAGTTGTGGCAACTCAGGAGCTAGGGTTCATAAGTAAACATAGCCGAAGAATATAGGTACAAAAGATCCAATGGTTATGAAATAAGGGGTGTAAAATATCTATATAAATGTTGATTTAGTTTTTTATTACATGTATTTTAGAATAGAAAAATATATATTTAATTTCATCAGACAAATATTTATTAGATGCGGATACACCTAGGGGTGGGCGCGGGTCAGTTTGGTGCGGTTTGGAGTCCAAACCGCTTCCGTACCGCATCAAACGGTTCATCAAAAATACAAACCATTATACTAATCTTTTAAACGGTTCGGTTTCAGTCCGATTTGAATGTAATACGGTTCGGTTTCGGTCCGGTTCGGTTTGAACCCATATTAAATATGAAATTAGAGAATTACTTTCATCAACAATCAATTTATGAAGGCTACTGTGTGAAACTTTTACACTTAAAGGTTAAACACACAATGTTATACTGAAATGAAAGATTAGTTCTTAATTGTATGAATATTTCAATTTGACATTTACCTACAAGTGAGATTTTTTTGGTAGATTAACCAAACATCAATGTTAATCAATGTATAATCATTAAGGAAAATGACTAGGATTATAATTAGCATTTATCCAAAAAAATGAGATGAAAAACATTATACCAAAACTATAACTTCTTCCTTTATGACAACGATTATTATTAATATAACAACAACATACGCTAAAAATAGAATGTACATCGTTAGAATCTAAAATAAGATAGGAGTTGCTTATATTTCATAAGATTACTAATGTAAATTTTTGGTTCGGTCCGGTTTAATATGGTTGGTTCAATCGTCCAAACCGCAACCGAACCGTATCGATGCAGGTCGGTCCGATTTAGGGTATCTGCTTCGGTTAGAAGATTCGGTGCGGGTTTCCGCACCGTTTTTACGGTCCGGTGCGTGCGGTTTCCGTATAGCGGTGTGGTTTATGCCCACCCCTAGATACACCTACTGCTATATCCGAATTTGTATCAGAAAAATTATTATTTATAAATTATTAATTATAAACCGGTAATAATAGTAAATAATAGATTTTAAATTATTAATCATTAATTGTATATTCATGAATATAAATTATAAATCATTAATACAATAAATTATTATATATTAAGTATAAATTATAATTTATACATTAATACTATAAATAATTAACTACAACGCATTATATATATTATAACTTATATGTTTTGTTTTTAAATTTTATGAATTTTTCAAATTTATTTAAGAAGGTTTCAAAATTTTAAATTTTTTGAAATATTATGTATTAAATATAATTATCAATTATAATTACTAAATAATAATATTACTTCTTAACTATTAAAGATTGCTTATTAATCAATAATTATTAAAAAATAATTATTAAATAGTAAATATTAAATAATAGTCTTAATTATTAGTTATAAATTATTAATTAACACTCCTTAATTAAACAGTTGCTAAAAATACGTTTATAACAAATGTCGGAAAAAAAACTTGTTAAAGATACGTTTATTACAACTTTCAAGAAAAATTATTTGTTAAAAATACGTTTATTACAAATGTCAGGAAAAACCAGTTGTTAAAAACCCTTTATTGCAACTACTAGAAAAAACCGGTTGTAAAAAATCCTTTATTATAGTTGTCATTTTGCGCTATAAATAACTAGTTGTGATAGGGTCATTTGGTTATAGTATAAAATTTAAAATTTATTTAAAATTTATTTTTTTGAATTTTATGAAAACTTCAAAATTTTATATTTTAAATTTATTTTAGAAAATTCCAAAAAAAATTGAAATAAAATATCCAATATAATTATAAATTATAATTATTAAATATTAGATAATAATTAATAAATATTACATCTTAATTATTAAAGATTACTTATTAATCATTAATTATTAAAACTAAATTATATTAAACAATAAATATTAGTCTTAATTATTCATTATTACCTCTTAATTATTTAATAGAAATTATTTGATTATTATTATTAATAGTAATCATTTAATTTTGGTGATTAATTAATTATTTTGGCAAAGCCAATGGGGTTGAATGGACCCCTGCCATTTATTGAAATACTGAGAAATACAAAGAAAGATGGGTATACCCATCTAAAAAACAGAAGCCAGAAAACATGAAAAAATATGGTTACAAGAATAATTGCGAAAACCCTAGCAGTAAATATATTAGGGCACCATCATTCTCTCAAGCAAAAGAAACATAGACTGTTTAGTGCAACTGATGCCAGTAGACAGTCTAGAATTTCTTTCCTTTCATATCAAAAATGCAAACTTTTTCAGGACCCTTATCAAAAAAATTCCTCTATTCGATTTCCACCTTGTAGATTTAAAAATGTTGTACCACTCAACCATTGATATAACACTAGGGTTATGTAAATTTAAGTGTCTCAAAATTCTCTTCCAAATGAAAAAAGAGAAGGAGCAGGAAAAGAAGAGATGACCCGTGTTTTCAGCAGTATTTCCACATAGTAAGCAAGAAGAATTTTGAAGCGTCCCATTAGCCATAAGGTTATCTTGAGTATGAATACCATTCTTGATAATTTTCCAGAGAAGGAAATTTTCTTTAAGGAGAGAGGATGACATCCAAATGCGTGAATGCCAAGGAAATATATGCAAAGACGTGAATTCTGAAATGTACTTATAAATCACTGAGATAGCATGAGGTTTACCACACCAAAATGAAGATAATATATTATTCTTGAATTCCTTGCTATCAATATAAGTCCAAATGCTTCTCGCCGAACCAGAACTGGAAAAAGGAAGAGTATTAGAGTCATTACTCTAAAAATAATCAACCTTCACATTGTCAAGAATACCAGTTAGTTGCCTAAGATTGAAATGAATAAGCCCTGACAAAATAACACCCATTACTGACCAAGGATCATGCCAAAATGATATAACTGCCTTGTTCTTTGTTGAATTCTGGAAAATAGGCAAAAACTTTGATCTGGACCTAAGCAAGTTCTTCCACAACCAACTACAGTCCGCTGGCACATTCATTGTCCAGAAAAAAACTTTTTTAATAAGGTTGTTTCTAGTCCAACTGGTCCAGAGATTAGAATCATAATACATTTAACTTGTTAATATGAGAAGATAAAGCATCTTCATTCCATTTAGGTAAGTTCATGACTCTAAGACCCCCTTTGTCAAAAGGGAAACAAATTGCTTTAAAAGAAATTGGAATAAGCTTTCTGGACAAAGGACTACCATGCCATAAAAAATGATTAAGATTAGAATTAATCATGGAGATTAATTTGTGAGGAAGAATAAAGATTCTTGCATAATACAAACACATAGAAGTGGCAATGAGCTTCACAATAATAAGTCTCCAGGCAGTGGATAATTTAGCAATAGGCCAAGAAGAAATTTTGGATATTATTTTTCCAAACAGTGAATGGCAATGAAGTGATCTGACTTTAGTAGATGATATAGGAGCTCCAAGATACATCCCTGAAGTGTCAAAGGAAGACTGTGATGATAGGCTAATTAGGCTAGCCATATCCATATCAGATAATCCTATAATTAATATTTTGGATTCACTCTTATTAATAGATAAACCAGTCAGAAGAGTGAAGGAATCAAGAACATTCAGAGCACCATTGATTGATTTAGCATTAGGCTTGGTGAATAACGATAAATCATCAGCAAACATAAGCGAAGAGATTCTAGGACATTTATATGATGGATGAATGTCCATCTGCCTCTTATCTATAGCCATATTAAACATTGACGTTAGAAGTTCTATAACACATATAAATATGTATGGTACAAAAGATCTCCTTAGCGAATACCTTGCTTACCCATAAAATAACCAAAAGTGCACCCATTTAAACTTAAAGAATATGGAACTGTTGATAGAAAAGTATAAATCCACGCTAAGAAAGGCTGAGGAAAATTCATGAGATGGAGAATATAAATGATAGATTTCCATTGAACTGAATCATAAGCCTTTTGGATATCTAGTTTGATTGCAAATCGAGGAGAGATGTTTTTTCTATTGTACCCTCTCAATAGCTCATTTGAGAGTAAAATTATCAGTTATATCTCTAGCTGGTAAAAAAGAAATCTGGTTTGGTGAAATGATTGTAAATAGAGCTGATTTCATCCCGGAGGTCATTATCTTTGAAATACATTTATAGATTACATTGCAACAAGCAATAGGTCTGAATTGGGTGACAGTAGATGGTTGTTGAACATTAGGGACCAAAGCAAGCTTGGTTGCATTGATCCCTGAAAGCATCTTATTGTGTTTTAATTTTTTTTAACTGCCTTTATTACATCAGACCCTATAATACCCCATGCAAATTTATAAAAATGAGCATTAAATCCGTCCGGCCTAGGAGAACTTGTGTTAGAATTTTGATATAGAGAGGAGAGATTAAACGGAAAGCACAAACAAACTACATTGTTATTCACTTGATCTACTATCTTCTTAAAATATAGAAAATACAATCACTTAAATAGACTTGGAAACACTTACCCACTAACCTATTGAATATGTAATTGCATTATTTTAGGACAGACTACTATGCTAAGAACTAGGACAACAAAGACTAAATCATAACTTCTAACACCCTCCCTTAAACTAGATGTGCTAACGTCTAGTTTACAAAGCACTGAACTGCGCTTCTCAATTTCTTCATCGTTACGCATAGACGAACTCGGTCATAACTTTCATCTCTACCTGGTTGGGCATGCTCAACTGTTTCACGTTGATTGGTACTTTAACCATCAACAAATACTCTTGGTTTCCTCTTAGGGATCCACTGACCTCTCCATTCGGATCGTCCCTTGTATTTGTCATCCCCAACAAGTGAGAACCGCAGCTCTTCTTCCTTACTTGTTGGATGACAAAACCAAGTCTTCCTCACTCAGCCTACTTCACATGTAGGCATGCCTATCCTCTCTTAGGCATATCATCAAACAGTTCATGAGCACTCCACAAATGTCTAACCTCAGTACTGACTTCGTCTTCTTTGCTATCTCATCTGCAACAACGTTCTGCTGAACGTCTTTCTTCATGCTAACATCACAAGCTGCTTCGTATACAAACACCACTACAAACAGCCAGCCTTGCAAACTGATACTTCATCATTCCCTCCTATTTTAAACCGTCAACTGCTACCACTTGCCTCTTCACATATCAAAGCTCCCACACTGTCATTCCACCTTTGTTCAAACTTTCACAACCCACTACATCAGCACCTTACTGCAACTTTTGGTCATCATTCACCAGATTACTGCCTCTAATTCATTCATACATCACCATCTGAACAACTCCACTTGCGCTGACATTGCTATACCAGTTACAATACCAATCACATCAATACTTTTAACACTCACCACTTAATACAACAGTCCCCTTCCTCTTGCACACTTCACTTCTACACATCATACAACAGCCACACATCTACCACCATCCTTTCTTCATCCATCTATAACTATACACCTGCCACTAACATCACCATACAGCAGTTCCTTCACCAAACCAACATCATACTCCATTCAACATCATATTGCCTTCACACAGTGCACAACCAAGCAGTGCACACTTCAGTTCTGTCAACAAATTACCACTCCTTACTGCATGTCTTAGCACTGCCACCCTACCCCTACTCATAACGTCAATAGCAACTCTACACCATATACATCACTCCCCCACATTCAACTTCAACTACTATAACTCCTACTGCCTGCACTTTTGCCTCATTGTTGTCAACAACATTACTGTCAAGTTCCTACCAACAACCATTCAACAAAACATGACTACCTGCAACCCTTCTCAATTTCCATCAATAACTGCTGCAACACCAAACATACTTCATACAATAGTGAACACCTCCAACAACCACTACAACTTCACTGACCCACTCCTCTACTACAGTGCTGCAAATCCACTTCTGCCTACATCACCACATCATCAAATCAAACACAACAACCACACTGACCTTCTCTTCACCACCTTCCTCTCCTCCCCACCTCCTCCACCGCCTCCCTCTTCGTCCACCAGCGAGATCCCCACGTTTAGGATCCCCTGCGGCCTCAGCGAGCTCGGCCTCCTCATCTGGAGCGCCACGAACTTCACCTCCATGGACAGATGCAGCGTGCTGATCATCGCCCTGGCCGTGCCCAGCAGGACGTCGGATCCGAACAGCAGGCCGGATCAGACCGCATAGATGTCGAAGTTAATGAAGGAGGTGTTGGATTTCAAGGTGTGGGAGTCGAGGCGGAAGCCGAGCTTGTCGTTCCAGGCGGGGTTGGCGTGGTTGGTGAGGTCCACGCTGGTGCGCAGCTTGTGGTTCGGGTCGGACCAGGCCACCACGTAGGTCCGCATGCCCAATTTGGTGATTGGGTGCAGGTCTTGGGCCGAGAGGATGGTCACTTCTAGGAAGTGGGTGTCGCCGCCTGGGGCTGGGGGTGGCATGGTGGCGGCCCCACTGTCGCTGGTAGAATTATGATAACACGGGCAGAGAGAAGTGGGGTTGATTTTGGATTGGGGATGATTAATTGTTTTGGTGGACGAAATTATTTTGTGCGGAGGCTATTCTTGATTTTGGATTGGGGATGATTAATTGTTTTGGTGGACGAAATTATTTTGTGCAGAGGCTATTCTCTCTCTAACCTCGCTCTGATACCATGCTAGAATTTTGATATAGAGAGGAGAGATTAAACAGAAAGCATAAACAAACTACATTGTTATTCACTTGATCTACTATCTTCTTAAAATATAGAAAATACAATCACTTAAATAGACTTGGAAACACTTACCCACTAACCTATTGAATAGGTAATTGCATTATTTTAGGACACACTACTATGCTAAGAACTAGGACAACAAAGACTAAATCATAACTTCTATCAACTTAAAGAATTCATACTAAAAATAGTAGATTTTATCTCCTCATTAGTAACCACCTTAATCAATGAGCATCTGTGAACTTCAGAAATAACAGGCACTTTTATATGAGGAAATTGAGATAAGGAAATGGCAGAAGGAGACTGGTTAGCAATAAGACATTGGAAGTAATCTAAGAAGCCAACCTGAATATCAGAGGGAGATGAGCATGATTGATTGTCTTTATCAAGGATGTTGATTATGTTATTGGACGCATGGTTGATCTTTAGAGAATCATGAAAACATGAAGTGTTTTTATCCCTAAACTTTTGCCACTTAATTCTAGACTTTTGTTTTAGCATCTTGTTTTCTTCCATAATGGCTTTAGCAAGGCACAAAGACAGCCTTTGTTCTTCACCGGATAGAGAAATATCAGTAGGGTTTGAAAGAAGATCATTTTGCACATGTATCAGATTCTGCCTAATAGTTGAAGATTTGCTTGCACCATTTCCAAAAGTTGAGGAGGCACAACATTTTAGTTTTCCTTTGAGATGTCTCAGTTTGCCCTGCAAAACAAACATAGGATTGCCATATATATTGGTTTTCCAACTGTCAGAAACTATACTAATAAAATCATTGTGATCTGTCCAATTATTAAAAAATGAAAAAGAGGCTTGACTTCTCATAGCGTCCTTACCCCAATCCAAAATAAGAGGGGAGTGGTCAGACAATGAAGGTGGAGGGATGAAATCATGGATATTGGACCACAAAGATAAAGATGAGAGGTTATGAAAAGCACTGTTTAGTCTGCATAAAGTTCTAGTGTGTTGCATTGAAAGGGGGATACCACCACTTTTATCATGTGAAGCTTACATATAATTCCAATCACCTATGCACATATAAGGGAAATTATTAGGGTAAAGAGGGCAAAATATCAAGGAAAATTTTCCTATGAGCTTTGTCATTTTCAGCATAAATAGAAGTTAAGAAGAAAGGGGTATTGGAGGGGATGTGAGTGATTTTTGAGTGAATGAATTGTCTATGAACTATACTAGGAGAAATAGTGTACATGAAGGGATTCCATAGATTAAGAATCCTGCCAAAATGGGCTTGAGATAAATTATGAGTCAAATTCCAGTGAGGATTAATTATGCAAGCTGCAGCATAAGTAGATGAATGATTTAGCTTGGTTTCAGCTATAATCATAAGCTGATTGTTGTGAGATATGATTAAATTTTTAATTTTAAGTTGCTTGGCAATGGAATTCACACCTCTAATATTCCAATAACCAATTTTGTCTAACGTTACAATAATTGGGAGGATGCAGCCCTAGTTTTTACACCAGAGTTGGTTGAAGTTAATAAATCAATTGAAAGCATAGCAATAAAAGTTTGGTCCATCGAACACTCCTTCCCCTTGTCAAGGTCAGTAGGAAGAGAATGATGAGATAAAATTTTCTTAGGTCTTCCCCGCTTTTGCTTAGAAGAAGAATCAGAAGGAAGAGGGTTTGATGTTGTTATGTCAAGGAAAAAGCGGTTTGGAAGATCAATTGATAGATATGGAGAGATAGAAAAGGAGAAAGAGGAATTTGATCGGGTTCAGGAATAGTAATAGGATTGATGATAGGAGAATTAGCTTGAAAAAATGATAAAGAAGGGGAGTGCATGACAGTGTGCATGATAGTATGCATAGTAGTGGAAATTTTAGAAAGAGGAGAATTGATCAGCTTAGGAGGAGAAATGGAATTATTATTGCTAGCACGTGAATCAATTCCAGTTTCAGTGTCTTGATCAGTTTCATCATGTAAAATGAAAAGGGATTTGAAGATAAAATATTAAGTGGATGGACTTGAATTAAAGGATTTGCATGTAAACTGACAGTTTAAAGTGGGTTAGGTGCACCATGCACACTTGTTTTATTCACTTCAAGTGCAGCAACAACATGATCAAAATTTTGAGACGAATCAACCCATTTTGATAGTTCCACACTTCTATCAACAAGTTTTGCCACATCTAGGCTTTCCATCACCTTTCCTTTCACATGATCAACTATCATATTCCCTATTACTTGAGAAGGCATTTCATTACCATTTTCCCCATTTTTTTGAGATACATTACCAATTGCTTTTTTTGCTCTTCTCCACTACTTTATGGGTAGGCTTTAACTTCCTTTTAACTTGTATATAATCAGCCTCACCACCTTTTTCTTGGTACACAACCTCCACTTGTTTTCTCGAAGAATCTTTTCCATTAGCTCAAATTTCAACATTACGATCACCCTTCCCTTTAGTTGGTTCATTATCTTTAGCATTGAATACTTCACACTGTATGGTAGAATGACCAAAAACTTGTTTTGAACAAATAAGAGGTCTCCATGAATACTCTACTAGCACATTTGGGCATGAATCATCACCCACTGAAATAAATTCAGGCAATTCTTTATAAGGAGCCACTTCTATTAAACACCTAGCATATTCAAATCTTTTCATCTTTTCAGAGTTCTCATCATAACAAACAAGTTTCCCCAAATGACAAGCAAGCCAATTAATGCCTAATAAAGTCCATGTCAATATCGAAATTCTATAAAGATGCACCCAAATAGGCACACTTTTGATGCTGGATTGAGCTGAACCGAAACTAGGGTTCCAAGCCGTGATGATGAACATTTGCCCTCTAATGAATATTGGGTCCTTTTTAAGAAGATTAATCTTATCCTCTTAGCAGAAAACTTAAAGTAGTAGTTCTATTTATCAAAATACATTTCATATGTTCCTTTTAGCTTCCACCCCTTATCCAAATGTGCTTTAATAGCCATGAAATTTATAGAATATTAAAGGTTGAAATGAACTGGAGTGTAAGCTCCAGCATTCCTCGGCATACTACTGAATAATGAAGACCATTGAGGAAGAAGCTGTTGCAAAGAAGAAGAAGGATTAGAAGATGAAGGTGGGACAGAAAGGTTATGGAAGTCATGAGAAGGGAGAGGAGGAAAAGGGTCCGGGAGAAGAGGAGGTGGAACGGGAGGAGGAGGATCAGAAAGGACAACGATAGGACAAGGTATGGTAATGGAAGGATCAGGTACAGTCAGAAGGGAAGGAGTGGACGTGATGGGGATGGGGATGCCACGAGAAGTTAATGGAAAGGACATAATCCGATAGAAAAAAAGAAAAAGAAAATGAATTTTTTTTATTAATTAATTATTATTAATAGTAATTATTTAATATTTATTATTAATTATCAATTAGTTAGTAATAATTATTAATTAATAAAAATTAATTATTAAATATTACTTCTTAGCTATTAATTATTAATCATTAGTTATTAATTATTAAATATGTATATTACAAAATTCATCATAGTTAAATTGGATCAGCCTCATAAAATTTTATATTAAAAATAAGCGCCCTTCCCAAATTCTTTGGAAATCCGCCGCAAAATAGATTCAAAATGCCATCGTTGGTATTTTGCCTCAATTTACAGTGGAATTTAGCGTCAAAATATATATGTTAGTAAATTGATGCAATTTGCAACAGTTTAGTTGTGGATATAAAAAGCGGATGGTGTTAATTTAAAAAAAATTGATATAGAAAAAACTTAAACTATCCCTTGCAAATCACTCTCAAACCAATTGCCAATTTAGCAATATAAATTCCATCGCTGCTATCTGTCGCTATTTTCAGCTTTTCTTGTTGTGATTTCAGCGTAGTTTTGATAAAAATAAATTATAAAATATAAAGGAAAAAGTTGTATTTTTTGTTGGATTCCGTTTGAATATAGATGTTAATTTTTGTTTTTAGTGGGATTCGAACTTCTGACCACTTATTTACATATAAGGGTATTTTGGAAACTTCGAGGTCGGACCAAAAGATTGTGTTTCTATTCCAACTATCACTAAAGATATTTCTAAGGGTTGAGTTCACATCTGAAAGTCACACAACCTTAACTCTTAGTTTTTGAAAACAATTTAATGAAATAATTTATAAAAGCTATAAATTATTATGGAGAAATTAATGTAATTCCTATATTGATTCAATTATTACTATAATATTATTAGAGGGCCGAAAAAATAATTAATAATATATATAATTATTATATATATTTAATCATTTATATAGGCCGAAAATAATTTTTATTAATAATAAATATTGTATGGTAGTCAAAATTATTCATATTGATTAGTAATTAGAGGAATTGGCATATTGATAATGGGTAAAGGGTTTATCATTTATTTGGGCTAATGAGACCTAATTAGTAAATAAAATCTAGTTAAGGACCACTAGCTCAATTACAAAGTGATAAGACACTCTGAATTAAGGTTCTAGAGATTCCTAAGTTCGAGCTTCCTTTAAAATACACAAATTTTCTTCTCCTTCCATTGATAAATTCTATCTTAATGATAGATTTGGCAAGTGTAGGAACTGGGCCAGCTCGCAGTGGAAGTTATGGATGAATTTCAAATTTTTTACCCTATTGGATCTTTATTGAGCCTACAAAGTTTAATTTATTTAGAACATTTCTAAATTTAGTTTAAATAATATCATGTATTGTATTTTTTAAATTTATTCGATTTATTTTCACTTATTATCAAATTATACATATGTATCATATACATATGTAAATGTGTGTGCATGCGTAACATGATACTCCACACAAGTTATAACATGCCTGCATATAGATTTTGGGATTTACATCACAACATACAAATTAGCTCATTTTATATGTATTGTATGTTGTCCAAATATGTGCATATACTTATGGTTATAAATATCCAAGTAATTATAAATGAATATATATATATATATATATATATTTATTATGAAAACTATTATAAATATATACATAATATTATAAATAACAATTAAACATATATGTGTGTGTGTGTGTACATATAAAATTATAAATTTAAGAAATAAATTATTTTATTTATATATATACACATACGAATTAAAGTAAATATTATGATATAAATATAAATATAAATATATTAATTAAATGTAGTTTATATTATAATTAATATATATATAAATATATAAAAAATTAATTTATTTTGTTTAAATATTCCAGTTCGAAATCATTAAAAATTCAAAAAATTTTAAAGTTTTAATATATTAATATATTAATATATATTTGTTATGAATTAATTAGTCAAACAATCATAAATAAATAATATAAAATTATTGTTTAATAAAATATTATAATTTAAATGTTCATAAAGTAAAGAATAATATTTTAAGTGCTGCGAAATTTTTCTAGCTTTTTCTCAGTAAAAATTATATTTTTAACTAATTAAATACCAATCGGCCGATTTTTAGGTTAATTTTTAAAAATATAAAAACTTATTCAAAAAGTCTGAAATATTTTCAGAGATCTTCTAAGATGATAGACTAATTTAAAAAAAATTGAAATGGAATTTTTGAAATAATACTTATTTTATACAAATTCATTAAATCTTAGACTGATTAAATAATAATAAAAAATATCTACTAACAACAGAAAAATTAATTTTGGCTGTAAAATTCATAATTAATATAAACATATATTATAAATTTATTAGGTCAAATTATATATATATATGATTTGATATAAATTATGTAAATAAATTGATATTATAAGCATAGTGGATCGTATAATATGGCTTGTATATTAATATGTGGGTATATACTACTATATGCACTAAATAATCAATATAACATAATATAATAAAAGTAAAAAAAGAAACGAGCACACCAGATTTTTCATACTGGTTCGGACCTCCCGTCCTACGTCCAGTCCCGAATCCCCTTTGGTTTTCCACTAACCAATAACCCTCGCTTCGCCTAGAGGAACTGGCTTATACAAAAGAGTTTCTTTGACAAGTTTGTGTTCTAAATAACACAGATATTGACTGCTAATACAATTCTTCATATATCTCCTTGGTGAATTGGAAATGTGTAATTCGTGATTATGTAATTTGTTCGAATTATTTTTGAATGTAGAATATCAATGAACTCTTGAGATCAAAAAGTAGTAAGATAGTAAGTAAGCAAGTTGAAAATGATTTTGGATCTAGATGTATATTTATATAAATCAAAGAGTTATGATAAAAGGTGGCAATCATTCATTAATAATCACTTATGTTAAAAAAGATATGTATAAAAGGTTGCTACTTTTCGAAGTGACCTTTCAGAAAAATAGCCATTATACAGTGGTCAGTCGACTGAGGATGAAAGTCAGTCTACTGAATAAGAACTTAGAAAATACACAAAAGATTTTGAAAACTAAAATAATTTAACTAAATTGTAAGGTCAAGTCGACAACCCTTGGTCGACTGAGAAAAGAGTTCAGTCGACTGAACTAGAAAAATTTGTACATTGTAGTATTTTTGAATATCTTTGATTGCTAAAACTTTTTTTATGCAGATGTGTATATGCCTGCATATGAAATACTAAGAATATTTTACAAATAATTCTAAAACCACATACATACTCGTAGTTTGAAGATCTTGTGATTTGTTGAAGTTGATCTTGTGATTTGTTGAAGTGCTTGAGTGTAGTTGGTCTATCTTGCTAGTATAGTCATTCCTGTATTATTTATAGCTCCTTCTCATGCACTATAGTAAGTACTAAATATATATGATGATATAGTTGTCATCATTAAAATACTAAAAACAGGGAATTAACAATTTACCTGTTTTGATAATGAAAATTATATATATGAGTAAGTAAAAATCATGTGTTATCTCTCCCTAAGTGTATGCTCCCCCTATCACAAATCCATCCTCCTTTGTCATCAACAAAAGGAAGAAACTATAGTTTTAGAAGAAAAAGTTACTAATAGGAGAGAATTAAAACAAAATAATAATACAGACATAAAACTAGAGAACATTATAAAAGAACAAAAGAAGTTCATTACAACATAACTCCTACATAACTAAAAGCATAATAGTTTGAACATAAACACATACCAACTAGGATTAAAACATATACAAGCAGAAACAAAAGAAAATCTAAGATACCACAACACATAACAAATGTACATGCAATCAGATAGGCATACCAATGGAAAATCATCTAAGATTCTGGATCCGAATCCGATGGTGATGATGGACGAGAGCATGATGCAAGTTTGTTCCAAATTTTCTCTAAAAAGCCAAGAGTTTCCTTCTCAAATGTCTTTTGGCACTTAAGCAATTTCTGTTGTTGGTTAAAAATAAGTTCTTGATTTTTGAGTATTACATCAGAAGATGACACATTCTTAGAAGGCTTGAACGACAAGATTCCTGGATCACTATCTGTACTCCAATGAACCTCTTCTGGATTCTCTTGTTGAATATCCACTTATTGCACTTGTTGAGATGAAGATCGATCAATCATATTATGAACAAGGTGAGACACATACTCTTGGTAAGAAGGAAGAATCTCCATCTTTGAATGAAGTTTCATTAGAGAAATTGATTTTTGATCCATTATTTTCGGGAGAAGAAGATCATGCAAGTTGTCAACATTAATAGCGTAGTGAAAAAAATCTTTGTTAAGTAGGAACTAAAGAATATTGAAAGGTACGGGCATGAAAGCTCTTGATTTCATCATGAATAATTCGAGCCTAATTAAACTTTTGATTGAAATAGAGAGCATATAAATTTTTGTAATTATTTTCATACATTTTCTCATAGCTTCCGGTTTGTGGCAAAATGGTGTGAAGGATCATTTTATTAATAATTCAAACTTGGGGCCTTAAATTTATTAAGATGTTTTCTTTATTCTCAGTCCGAAAAAGATAGCTAACAGAATCATAAGAATAATTATTGTGATTTATGTCATCTAATTCAAGGCCGGTATTATCATAATCCAATACAATGCCCAAATCATGAACATTTTAGACAATATCAACTCCTAAAACCCTACTCCATAGAATTCCACCATCATCATCAGTTAGAGGTTTGCAGAAATCTCCTTGAAGGTTCGCATAAAACATTCGAACAAGGAAGGGATAAATTTTACCATATTTTCTTTGGCATCAATCAAAGAGAGAAATCCATGTTCCCAAGCGAATTGTTCAATCCGAAATTCAGTGAAATCGGACATCTTATAGAAGGTTTCCTGAAAAATTTGCTTATTATTGAGACCGTTGAAGTATTGAAGTGATTTCTTGCTACCATTCAGCCATTGAAGCAATTGTTCATTAAGACTAAATTCTGGATGTGATGGTCCACCAGGTTCCTTTCCCTTGTGAGTTCTTTCCTTTGATACCGATTGTTTTGCGCGTGGAGCCATTAATTTTGACAGAGAGAGATCTAGGGTTTTAAAGTTGAAAAGGAAGAAGGTTATAAAATGGTAAAAGGGAATGTCTTTTGGCTAATTAAGACAGAATATGGGTCGTTCAGTCGACTGAGAAGTGAGTTCAGTGGACTGAAAGTGGAAATTTTGAAGGCAGAGAGTAGGGGTTGATTCAGTAGACTCATGAATTAAAATGAATAGGCTAATAGCCTGGTTCAGTCGACTGAAATTGTGTCTCGGTCGTTTGAAAGTTGTTGTTTGGTAGTAATTTCTTTCTTAGATTTAAAAGAACTTTTCTTTAACTTTCCAAGTTGACAAGTATCACATAGGTTTTTAACTTTATAATTAATTTTGGTAATCCTCTTATTAAATCATTCTTTGCTAATTTATTTATATATTTAAAATTTACAGTGCCATAGCCATGGGTCATTATGATTTGTAGTTAGACATAAATCACTATTGTTTTTAATATTCATATTTAAACATAAATATTTCATTTTCTTAATCCTTTAAAATTAAATTATTCTGATTAAATATACTACATTTATCTTTTTCGAAATTGATTCTAAATCCTTTATCACATGGTTGACTTATACTTAATAAGTTATATTTTAAAATTTCTACTAACAAAACATTAGTAATAAGGGGAGAAGTGGATATACCGACGTTGATGAAGTCTTCAATGCAAATGACAAACCCTTTGAGTTATCTTCAAATGTCACGGTGCCGCCATTGATATATGTTATATTTGATAACATTTATGCATTTCCCGTCATATGCTTGGAGCATCCACTATCGAGTATCCATTTCTCCTTGCTTTTAACTTTATTTTTAGGTACCTACAAAATAGTAAAGGTTTAGTTGGTACCCACTTCCTCTGTTAAGATCCTATGTGTTAGTGGGTGAAGGTAGCCATACCCAAGTGGGTTTAGGACCTTTAAAAACATAATTATTATTATAAAAAATATTTTTAAAGTATTCATCTATATGGTTTTGCCTAATAAATTTGTTATTTGATTCCCATATTTTGATACTACTTGTTTTAGGAGTATTAATCTTAATTTTTGAGATAGGTTTCTTGAACTTAGTATATAGTGTACTATAGTTTCTATATTTTTGCTTAGCTTAAATCCTAATCCATTTCGATTTCCTGATGGTCTTGATATTTTGATCAAATTTTATAAGTTTGTTTTCCTTTATTAAAATTTGATACATTATTAGTTATTTTATTTAACTTGTTCTTAAAATGAATTTTTTTATTATTGCTAGAATCTAAACTTGCATTTAGTTCTATTTTTTCTTTTTTAAGTTTGGTATTTTTTAATTTACTATTTTCTAAATCAAGTAATAGAGTAGTATTTTGAGAATACAACTTTTTACATTCTTTTTGAGCCATTTCTAATTCTTCTTCTAATTTTTTTTAATCTTTTAATAAACTAATTTCTAGCTCTGCTCTATTTAACTTTCCTATATATTCCTTGTTTAGTTTTGTAGATTCTTTATATTTATTGTCTAATTCTATGCCAATTTCCAAGATTTCATCATATGTTAATTCAGGGCGTACCTCTTCTGGCTAGCCACAAAGCAGATATTTTCTTGTTCTAAATCATTCTCGCTACCAGATGAGGAGGACGAGTCAGATTCATCCCAAGTTACTTGAAAGGCTCTCCGTTTTTCTTGAACTTTTCAAAGTTGTTTTTCTTTTTGTTATTATTCTCCTGTGGGCATTCTTTGTTCATATGGCCGAACTTGTCACATCCATAACATTTGATTGATGTTTGATTTGAATTTCCACCATTTTGAAATTTCGCCATCTTCTTGAATTTTTTAAATTTGTTATAGTTCTTGGTAATAAACTTAATTTCATCTTCTTCTAAGTCGAAATCGTCATCATTAGCTTGAAAAGTAATATTATTCTTTTCTTGGTTTTGCTCCTTTCTTGTCTGCAAGTTTGCTTCGTATGACATCAAATTTCCTATTAACTCCTTGACTTTGAGTTGAGAGAGATCGTTTGCCTCTTCGATAGCTAAAAATTTTCTTTCCCATTCATTAGTCAAGTAGTTTAAAATTCATGTGACTAAATCAAAATCAATGAATCTGACCCTAAGTGCCATGAGATCGTGTCGTATAGTTTGGAATCTAGCATACATGTCAACAATAGTTTCATTTGCCTTCATTTTAAAAGATGAAAATTGGTTTTGCAAAATAGAGGTTTTTGTTTGCTTAACTTTTTTCATGCCTTCGTGAGTAATTTGTAAAGTGCACCATATATCTTATGCAGTAGTGCAAAGCATAACTCGTGAAACTTCATTTATATCAAGTGAACAAAATAATACATTCATAACTTTGGAATTATTAGATGCTTCGACCTTTTGTGCATCAGTCCAAGTGCTAACGTCTGTAGTAGGTGCTTCATATTTAGTTTGAGTAGCTAACCAAATTTCTAAATCATTAGCTTCCATAAAGATTTGCAAACGTGTTGACCAATAAGCATAATTAGAATCGGTAAATAGTGGAGGACGAGCAGTTGATTGACCTTCTTGAAATATACTTGCCATATTAAAAAGTTTTCAATCACGTGTTGCTGTAAATTGAAATAACCGTGCTTTGATACCAAATGTAAGTATAGTGGATCGTATAATATGGCTTGTATAGTAATATATGAGTATATACTACTATATGCACTAAATAAGCAATATAACAGAATATAATAAAAGTAAAAAACAAGTACACCAGAGTTTTTATACTGGTTCGGACCTCCCGTCCTGTGTCCAGTCCCAAAGTTCCCCTTTGGTATTTCACTAACCAATAACCCTCTCTTCGCCTGGAGGAATAGGCTTATACAAAAGAGTTTCTTTGACAAGCTTGTGTTCTAAATAACATGGATATTGACTGCTAGTACAATTCTTCCTATAATCTCCTTGGTCAATTGGAAATGTGTTATTCATGATTTTGGAATTTGTTTGAATGATTTTTGAAGGTCGAATAGCAATGAACTCTTGAGATCAAAAAGTAATAAGATAGTAAGTAAGCAAGTTGAAAATGATTTCTGATCTTGATGTATATTTGTAAAAATCAAAGAGTTGTGATAAAAGGTTGTAATCATTCATATATGATCACTTCTGTTCAGAAAGATAAGTATAAAAGGTTGCAACTCTTCGAAGCGATCTTTCAGAAAAATAGCCATTATGAAGTGATCAGTCGACTGAGTATGAAAGTCAGTCTACTAAATAAGAACTTAGAAAATATGTGCGAAATTTTGAAAACCAAAATAGTTTAACTAAATCGTATGGTTCAGTTGACTGAGCTCTTTTCTCAGTTGACTACCCTTAGTGGACTGAGAAAAGAGTTTAATTGACTAAACTGGAAAAATTTGTACATTGTAGTATTTTTGTTATTCTTGAATATGTTGATTGCTAAAAATTTTTGTATGCAGATGTGTATATGCATGCAGATAAAATACCAATGAGATTTTACAAATAATTCTAAGACCATATACATACTTGTAGTTTGAAGATCTTGTGATTTGTTGAAGTTGATTTTGTGATTTATTGAAGTGCTTGAGTGTAGTTGACCTATCTTGTTAATGTAGTCATTCCTATATTATTTGTAACTCCTTTTCCTAAACTGTAGATAAGTACTAGACGTATATGACGATATAGTTGTCATCATTAAAATACTAGGAACAGGGAATTAACAGATATATATATATATGTATGTATGTATGTATTAATTAATGTAGTATTAAAATAAAATACATTTATTTGGTATAGAACATTAGATTATGAATAATATATGTGTATGTACGAGTACATTAAACTTATACACATAACCAATCATTATTGTGACAACAACATTACCTATAGAAATCTCACTTAACTAACTAAACAATAATAACATATATACAAAAATGTACTTAAGCAATGAATTATTATACAATAATCATATACCCTATTATGTAAATAAATAGTTACCCATAATCGATTCCCTTAAATCCACGTTGAAAAGATGAATCCTCTTCCTTTGGAAATTTCCTCGATTCGATAGATTGCTAGTCTTGAATTGCTGACCTTTCGCTATCAAATAGCTATTGATTTGAGATTTTTCTAAATTTTTAAAGAAGTATTTCGGCCAAAATAATGATGAAGGAGACAGCCAAAAAATCAGATGAAGTTAGGTTTAGAGATGATTTTATATTGGTTGAATGAGAGGGAGAAAATTGGATAGTATCTCATACTTTTTTTTACCTAATCTCAACCATGTATTTCAAAACCAACTTGCAACATCTTTTGCCGCCCCTATGCTTTGTTATTGCTGTCGAACCATGCCTCAAACAACATACGCCAATAGTCCATTTAAATCCAATTAAATATGTTTAATTAAATCTAATTTAATTCGTCATCGATATCTCATATCAATCGATATATTTATAACTATTATAAATATATATGACAATATTCATTTCTCAAATCATATTCAAATTTTATAATTAATATTTAATAAATATTAATTAAGTATAACAATTATAAACTAATTAAATCATTTGGTCTAAAGAGAATTCATCATTTCGGTTGTGTAGCTCTTGGGTGTGAATTTGAGTCGGTAATTAACATCGAACTATTCAAATATTAACGTTCAGACGTCACTTAGCAGATGGTGTGACATTTTGGTCAAATTTATTGCTTATTTAGTTTTGGTAAAATCTAATTTCACTTTATTAAGCATTATCCAGTTATGACATTTATTTAAACCAATTCTCTTCGTCGAAACTATATCACTTTGGACTTACGGAGTCTAGTAATGATCAAAATTCCAATACCATCCATATTCAACTCTATATTCCAAATACAAAGTCCTTGGTTCAATAATAATAATTATTATTAAACCAAATGCTCTAGCCAGAGACTTTGACTTTGAGTTGACCAAGTTACTAACCCCATATAATTGAGGAGACGAATGCTCTCTAGAATAGTGCTTCACTTCCAATACTCCTACTCAACCTAACTATAGTCGCTCGATGGAATATCATGCCATGATTTGACTATAATCAAAGTGGAGCTTTCTTATTGAAGATTCATAGTATTCTCAAGTCGAGAGAACAGTGTAAATCAGTCATATCGATATTTTGTGTTTAACCTTAGTTATATTAACCTACAGAAAACAATCGAGTGAGTAGTTCCATAGTTATCCAATAACTATCAATATGTAACCTCTAGGTACCCCCAGTAGCCATGAGTAATACACTGCACAACCTTTAGAGAGCGTTATGTACTCTGGTCTCAATAGATACATCGATAAGTAGTCTCAATGCATCTTGACTAGGAACATTTAAAATGACATATTTATTTTTATTATGATAAATTACTCACGGTTACAATAATTTATAACTACTACCATAAAATATACCATATATGGATTTCTTATTAAATATACTTTTAATTAAATTAATTAATTAATATAACCACATTATATTAAGTGTATAATTGAAAGAAGTACCTTTGATTTCGAACAATATTAATTATTGAGTTAGATATATGTAACAAATTAGATAATTACCCCTAAGGCATATCCCCAACTCTATCAATCTCCTACTTGCACTTGGGGTCAATTATGGAATTTTATTCCAACTTCTCCAATCAGTTCTCTAGTATTTCATAAATACACAAGAGCACTCTAAACTATCATTCAGCGATATCAATTTGGATTTAATATTTACTTCATGTATCAAATACATGAACAAATCACAAAATCGTAGAGAACATAACGTGTATGATAATTCCAATTGCCATGCATAAGGAATTCATCTAGCATGTTCCATATTAAACATTTTAATAAGCTAGCCTTGCATATCATTTGGGAAATTTCCAACATCTTTTGTACTTACTATAAAAGACATCTTTTATAAATCCAAAATCGAGTATTAAAACAAGTAAGGCCGATTTCGTATCCGAAGGGATGTGATCCATCGGCCGAGATTGTGTCTTTAAGAGACTAATGTAGTTGGAATTAAATGAGCAATGTTGATAAGAATAAACCCGTAAATTTCAGTTGCTGAAATTAGCGTAATAGATTCGTTAACCAACGTACTCAAGTTAATATGAATTTACTACAAAGTTATCATCTAGTATGAATTTAGGTTTTCATATATATATATATATATATATATATATGTGTGTGTGTGTGTGTGTGTGTGTTGAAACCGAAAGTTCTAATTATAAATTTAGACTAGACCGCTTGCACATAATAACCAATGTGTCTCAAAGTCAGTGGGAGCGATATTGAGTTTGTGGGATTTTGGATATGATCCAAGGAATGATAGAAAGTATCATTTTATAAGCATCAAAATTGAACAAACATTTTGATGGTAATATCAAATAGTTTGATTGTCAATTAAAATGCAAAGGTCAATATTTTAACCATAAAACCAAACATTGTCCTAAAAATTAATCATAAGGACAAACATTCTTCCAAAATTATTCATAAGAACAAATATTTTTCCAAAAATGCTACCATACTAAAAACTGATACCTAAAAATTGCTACTGATAACTACAAACTGATACCTAAAAACTGCTATCAATAACTAAAAACTGATACCTAAAAAAGTTGTCATTCAAGCTAAAATACTGAAGTTCTGTCCTTGAGGCTAAAACACCGAGAAATTTTGTCCTTGACAATAATTTCCTGTTATCTATATATCGTATCCAATTCCATTTTACTACCAATTTCTCAAAGAAATTCCTTCACTATGAAGTTGGTATTTCTTCAAACAACAATTATTTCTTGGTACAATGGAATAGGTATTCATAAATATTTTATGAATTTCCTTATATACAAAACTGATTTGGTTTTAGTTTACATAACTTATGTGCAGAACATAAGTATGCCATCCAATGATAGTCCTTTCTGAACTTCTTTTGAAGAGATTCATACAAGATCCCTCACGAACAATTATTACATGCAGACTTTTGACTTGCACAATTTGCCAACTCCTTGACCTAGGATATGTTGGGGTTCCTTATAAACCCTTATCTAGTATGATTTTGTAAACTATTATATAGGTGAAATAATATTAACCTTGTGTACTATTCTTAAGTACATGCCCTTAAAGAGAAAAATTAACTCAACTTCTCTCTCAATTAATCGTACTCTATGCAACAAAGTTCGATTACTCCTTATCGATACATAAATATGTATCACATGGAGGAGTGACTTTTGAGTTTGAATCTTCATTCATTTTTAGTTCGGAACTCTTTCCAATATACTCACCCATTCGATTAAATTAAATCATTTCTATCGCATGTTATTTTATTTATGTCTGTTTATACTCTATGAGTTTACCATGGACATATTACATGTTTATCAAATACACATGTCCATGTCGGTGATAATCATCGGTTAATATAACAAAGTATGTGGAAACATTTTGGTATTAATGGACTTGCGATTGCATACATTTACATGTATCAATCCGAAGAGTTCATCAACTCTTATGATGCTCTCACTAAATGGGTACACAGCCCTTAATTGTTTGAGATATAATTAACCAATATCATATGTTTCATAATCATATAATGAAATTATTTCTTAAAACTATAGCTTAGTCTATAATTCTAAAACAACTACAAATAATTTTAGGTACTTCGATATTTTCTAATGCATCACTTTGTCATGAAAAAAAATACCATATTATAGTTTTGTTTCATAATGAATATTCATAATATTCACATTGAAATATAATTATGTCTATTTTCAGTCAACATAATCATTATTTCATAAATAACGTTCGGTTTGTTGTATGAAAATAATTTTCGTAATGTGACGCAAGCATTAAGTGCTATATGGCATGCTTCTACTATTTTCGTCATTACTATAATAGCATACTAAATTTGGAGGTCCATCATTCACTTAATATAAATTATTTACTTCATATATCGCAACTAGTTTACAACAGTGAGTTCTTTGATCAAATTTCTCGAACTCAAAGAAATAAATCTCATAGAAAATGTTTTTCTATATTAAAATACATTTTGAAATAGAAATCGAATTTCTCATTCCAATGTTAAGTACCAATTATTATTATTATTATAATAATTCTCATTTCTGATGTTTCTTTATGAAGCAGAAGTGGCTATTCATTCTCTTCATCCCAACTGTACCTTAAATCACATCTACTCTTATACACTCGTTTTTCTTACTAAATGGTTGAACAATTAAAAGAAGAATTCTCTTACTACAACACCATAATGAACTCTTTACAAAATGCACTCGATCATCCTTAACATTTAAGGATATCAAATATGTTGCTTATTGCGTAAATTGACAAACTAACATTTCAGCGATCGAATTCTTAGATCTATCTTGTAGTTTTGGTCTAGTGTTATAGTTAACACAATACGATCCTTTTGTAATCAATCATATTGAATACTTAATCATATAGTACTATTTATTGGTTTATTTTTGAATAAGCTAACTTCATCGAAGTATCGTACATTACGGATTGTGACCATTCCTCGTATAACACTTATATGCAATAGTATATGGATCAAATGTCCATAGTCTTGTATTGTTTTAGAGTTCGAAACTCATAGAATACAATTAATGGTCTCGACCAAATAAAAGTGTAAGCGACCAAATTACGAATGTATTTAGTAGTTGTAAAATCAGGAGCTTGCAAGGGTATTGAAATATTAACATGCAAGAAGCATTTATTAGTAAGTATATGTTATATTTCTATTTGTCAGTCTTTGATTCAAATCACTTGTATATCTAAATTGATAACGTTTTATCAATCGTATTAAATACATAAATTTATCATTGTAGAATATTATAACATTATATAACATATGTTCTTACAATATTAGAAAGGTTAAATGTTATCATTTCATTTTTTGAATAAGGCTCCCACCAGTCTTTTATTTTTCACCAAACTCTAAGCAAAACATTGAAATCTTTTGACTTCACTAATGAGTGTTAGGACTCGTATGCCTCGGGATTCTGACCTTAAGGAAAACTTAACAAATCATTGGTCCGCATATGTTCAATAACTCCTTATCAGTTGTATCACATACAACTCCTAATCCGTGGTACCTTGTCCTAGTCATGCCTTTACCATAAGGAAAGCTCAAGAAGTAAAGTGAGACTATTCACTCGGACCTATCATTTCACGACGACTTAAGTTTAATGCACATAACTTGAGCAAAGCTCAACAAATATGTGCAATTATCTTGCCTCATCAGTGACACCCCCACTTCTATACCCATACTACCCAAATGTATTAATAAGTAATACTATCAAGTATTATGGAGAATGGAGTGATATGGGGCACACACATGGATATTCCTTTGGACCAACACTGGTATGCATCTCAAATATGAATAATATTTACCATATTCGTACTCGGTCTTGGTATATAGCAATAAACTTGTGTGCTTCCAAGATGAACATTACATAATTTATAAATAATAACTAGAGAACATCGAGTCAATAAACGTAACAATAAAATACAATAATAAATATTTGTGCAAAATACAATATCTAAATCACAGTAAACTTCAACAAGAAATTATTTTCATGATATAAATTATATCATATCCTCCTTCTATATCTAGGTATCTAAAATCAGATCGACATATCTCTAAATCCAAAATGTCTCGAACTGACTTGATTATTATAAATAACTCACGGGTCAGGCTATGACTATATTATAGGGTAAAATATCTATAATCTAATATAATAACAATTAATAATATAATAACACCCATAATATGGATATATATGTATTATATGTATTGTATATAATCACAACACTAAACATATCTCTATGTATTATATAACTTCAAATATCATAATGCATATATAAAGATGTCATCATCCATCTTAAAGTAAATCAGTTTAGGAATCAAGGGCATCAAATCTGATGGTTGAATCATCCAAATCAAGTATTGTTAAAATCAAGAAACCTTCATTAATGAAATATCATCAAATCATCTTACAACAATAATCAAATATCACTCAATATCAATAAAAAACGATTCGTCATCAATCCACTAAGATAGGCTGCTTATTAATTAATACATAATGAAAATACGAGGATCCACCATATTCTGGATGTCTATCCAAATATAATCTCATCTCCTCATATATGAATAATTCAGAATAGTATGGATATACGGGGGCTGATTACACTTTAGACACATAGTCTTTAGTATAGTGTAACAACCCTAATTTTGGTTAACATTATTTAGGACATTTAATTAGTTAAATAAAATAATGTAAATGGTTAAGGGATTGAGATTTGTGTTAATAAAGGGTAGCCATGCCTAATGAACAATGAACTAAAAAGGGATTAAAATGAAATAGATAAGGGCAAAGTAGGAATAAGTTATATTCGTATACCCTAAACCCTCATATCACTTTTTACACGTTCACAATCTAAAATCAAAACTTAAGAGAGGCCGGCCACCATTATGGGGAAATAAGAACAATATAAAGTTAGAATCAAAAGAAGGAAGCCTAATCAACTTAATCCAAGATCAAATCTCAACTCCTTAATCACAAGCTGAAGGTGAATAGTCGGTTACATCTCATGTTTTCTTATTTTTTGTTTTAGATTGAGATTTGAATTATTTTGCAAATGTTTGCCATGTTTTGATTGTTAAAATGGATATATATGCTTGTTATGATTTATGCTATTTCATATGGATTTTATGATAAATTTTAATGTGAAAACCCTATTAAATGACATCCAAATGCCTTGCGATATTTATATAAGGTCAGAAATAATATTTTGGAGATGGGTTTCAAATTTCATAATTTACTGAATTAATGTGGATTAATTATTAATTTTCTAGCAAAGAAAATAGTTAATTCGGTTTAAAATTAATTATGACTATTTTATATATGTTTTGGGTCAGAAATTTAAATTTGTTAGAAAACATATTAAAAACGATTTATGGGAATTTTTGTAGAATTTTCCTAAGTGTTTTAATAAGTATATAAAATTATTTAAGGTATGAGACTTAAATGTTTTATATATTTATAAAAGGAGAAGGGGCATTTGGAAATATTTTAAATTGTTTATCTTTGAAATTCGGCAGTACTTTTAGAAAAGATTTTAGAAAAGAAATTAGCAGCCAATCATATGTTGACAAACAAAGCAGGTTAGTTGAAAAGAAATTACCTTTTCAAGTTAAAAATTAGTTTTTATAAGACTTTGTTGTTTCACCACTTTCGGCACCTACCTTTCGACTTCATCCTTCCGCCTCGAATCTTATTCAAAACCAATACACATGGTATCAAAGACTTGGTACGTAGTGGATTGAACATAGGCGAAAGGTATATAGTCAAAACAGGGGTTTCGAAGAGGACGAGACCTTGTTTTGCTTTTAAAAGGAAATGCACGTTCTTTGCTTTCGAAAAGAATGCTTTCGAACAAGATAGCTTTCGACTTAGTCAAATGTTTTAAAGAATGGTTTCAAAAGAGGTTGCGCCTTTCTTTTAAGAAAACGTTTTAGAAGGGGTCAAAACCCCTTGTTGCCGCATCCTACCTTTCGAAGCAATGCCTTCGACAGGGTTTCTTTATTTTAAAACCTAAGACGCTTCTCCAATGCTTTCGAAGGGATTGGTTTCAACACCGTCCACTTCTTTTACTTAGGAAATTGCTTTCGACTTAGTTGTTTTAAGACCCTTTGTTTTATTGAAAGTTAAACCCAAAGATTTCAAAAGGAATGGTTTTAAATGGTTTCGAAAGGTTGTTCTACATGCTTTTAATTGAACCCAATGCTTTTGAAAGGTTTGATTTATGTAAAGGACTTAATGCTTTCGAAAGGTATAAGATAAAGGTTCCGAAGGGGTGGCTCCCCAATGTTTTTGAAAGGTTTTAAATGGAGGGTTTCCAATGTTTTCAAAAGGCATGTTTAAAGTGTTTTGAAAAGAGGATGTCTAAGGTTTTATAAAACTTTCGAAAGGGATGTTTTCAATGTTTGTGAAAGGACTATTGTAAATGGTTTCGAAATGTATGTTTTGGCCTTTCGGCCCAAGGTTATAAAGTAAAGTAGATTACCTGTATCGAAAGGGATACTTTCAATAGTTTCGAAAGGGGTACTTTCAATGGTTTCGAAAGGGGTTGTTTATAGTAAACAAGGGTCTCAAATGTGTTCATCAACAAAGTTTGTGTATATATAAATAATATAGCAAAGTGGTTTGAGTAAAGCATATAATATATTTTACTTGTTTAAGTATGATTTAAAGGGTTAAATCAATTTGAAAGAAATATTTTCAAGGAAAATTTGATAGGGTAGTTGACCCTAAGTAAATGACTAAGATATTAGAATACTAGATGTGACTGATATGGGGTCGCGCCCTATACTTTAGCTAGTAGCCCCTAGCTAATATAAGTCCAAAATTCCAGTGTGTAGGCTTTGTCATAGTTAAGACTAAAATGATGTTATACACAGAAAGGAATATACATAGTAGAGATAGGTTATTGGTGAGCCCGTAAAACCATTAGGATCAGTTGACCCTGGGAGAAGTAAGTTAGGACAAATAGTCTAGAAGAGTATCTAACAGAAGTTAGATTGTTTGTTTATTTTGTTTGGTAGGCCCGAGTCAATTCAAGGTTAGTAGTTAGCCAAACAAAACTATAACGTTCGAACAGGTAGTCCACTGTTACCTGATTTGTATGCTTACATGATATTGATATTATTGTTTTAACCAATTTGGTTGTAGGACTTAGATTTGCAAAAGAAATGTTTTTAAAAGGAT
The DNA here is from genome assembly GCA_030737815.1 of Allium fistulosum. NCBI lineage: Eukaryota > Viridiplantae > Streptophyta > Magnoliopsida > Asparagales > Amaryllidaceae > Allium > Allium fistulosum. Next base: position 458,906,230 of record CM060901.1, read on the forward strand.
ATTAGTGAGGGGAAACCCATTCCACTAAGCGACGTGGTCTCACTTAATATCATATAACCGAGATGTATAGTATTATTCACAACATGCTTTATGTCTGACTCAAAGTTTATGTTTTTCCTCTTAAACTCTCGGGTACTCAAAATTGATTTGAGTAGGTTGAGAGTTGAGGTTTATAGGTTTTAGTAGGTGGACGAATAAAGCTTTCGAAGATAAGCAGGAGGCTGATGTTAGCTATTTAGGAGTTGTTATGTTTTTATTTTCGCTGTGATGTATTAAGGCAGTTTTTGTCTAGTTAGTACTCTGGTCATCCAGGGGGGCATCTTCATATGTTGCTCTTAGCATATTTTGTAATAATTATATTTTATCTGAACTTGGGAAACGTTTGGGATTATGTAATTGGATATGAAACATGATTTTGTGAAATGTAATCAGAAAGGTTGTTTTTGAAATCTGTGATTTTGTTTCATATTCTTGTGTTTTGATATTATGGATACCATTAGCATTACATTATTTTATTACCGGAAGTTAAAACTATAGATGACTGCAGCATCTGCAGCGCTTAGCTTAGGGCCTCAAGATAGGGGATGTTACATATAGCCACATCATGGGATAATGAATAATATATACCAATCCATATCACATACATAACCCTAAACTAGAAAGGGAGACTGATAGCACACAACATGCTCCAGGGACCCAGGACTACTCGCTACCGCAGAGTACCATCTATCCCTACAGTCTTCAGTTATATCGACGAACGTCATGAACCCATCCATCAATGGCTCGTCTACACATAGCCTTAGTCATGATTCTGCTTTGCCCTATAGGTAATAGATTACTGGCCTACGCAACACAAGGGGCTGTAGGCACTTACCCTACCAACTACTAATCCTGTGATGCGCATCCAAAATATCCATAACGATGTCATGGATTTGGGGTGCGACCCCACGATCAGCATGCCTAGTAAATCTAGTTCATTGCCCAGCCATAAAGGAAGCTGGACAACAAGCGGATGACATATTATACTCATATCCAATATCCATATACAGCTCTAGTGATAAGCCGATACACGGCTTCGTATAAGTTACCACGTGACCATAATATCCTAATGCTCTAGTCTCACACCGACACATGGCTATCCCTCTAAGTCACCACGTGACCAAAATATACTCACCGCAGCAAGTATCATCAGGTACATGAGTAATCCCCGTTTGAGTGACATTTACTAACAAAGAATAATCTAACGGCGTCCTATACCACCACATGTTGCTCGGATAATTATTCAATGCTCATAAACTACACTCAATCCATGCTAGATATCTCTATATGACATGTCCGATGAATAACCAGAAAAGTGTTATCGAAAATCCCATACCAAACGATATCACTAATCCTATTCAAATTTCTCATCACACAAAAATGAAATATCATAAATCTAATATAAAATGTCATAAATTCATATAGAAGGATCTCATCACTGTATCATATCAAATCAATATCAATGGTGAATCACTCATATTATTGGGATCAATATAAAGAAGATAAGAAATCAAAAATCATAAACCAATATAAAATAGATTACTTAAATACACATAAATCAATCAATACTTAATAATGAAACATTCAAAACATATAATTTGATATAAGAAAGATAAGAACTAAGAGATAAAGAATTAGCACATCTTCTAAAATTAATTAAATAATTATCTTAACATAGATATAGTTTAATATTTACAGTAAATAAATAGTTTATAAAACTTGATTTTATACATACCATCGTTTTAAAGTTTTCAGTAATTAAATACTACATTTATGTAATTCTATAGAACATCCAAATCTATTTTATATAAATTTATAATCAATGAAACACAAATTCAAAACTTGGATTATATATTAAAATTTCTTAAATATACTTTAATAACTAAAGAATATCAACTGAGAATTTTTTTTACAATCTCATTCATTTAAATAATACAATTAAGATTATTTTATCATTTAACTTGACTTTAAATTATTTTATTATCATGTATAATATCTAAAGCCTATATAAGAGTTTAAGTTGGATTATTTTAGTTTGTTTAGATGAAAATATAACTACATATTTTAATCATTGATTGATAAAGTATACACATACCCAGTTAACGAACACACTCATATGTATAGTGCTATATGGCACATAATACCAAAAGCTTATATATATATATGATTAATTAATTAACCATAGTGGATAACAAAATTTTGCACATGTATAACTTTTTTATTTTATTTTTCCTCTTTTTCTTCCTTAGCTAAATGATTATAGTTTCGACACCTCAGGCCATCAACTACTAAATCGAACCCGCTATTGCACTCAGCTACGCAATACGAATGTACATGTACTTTTTGTTCCAACTCCAATGCACTTGTTCATAATATAGACGCGGACATGATGGTGTCATTTTTGAATACCACGGATATAACGACCCGCATATTTATCTATTTTATAATTTTTTTAAAATATTCAAATATAAGATTTTTTAGCATAGATTATGATGTTTTGAACAATAAATAATAATTGTATAAGTATTTACAAAAATATATACTATGGAAAAATAGCAATAAAATGACCAAAAACCATTTTATTAATAAACAGCTATATTATCGTCAAACGTCGAGAATATAAAATAAAATAATTTATTTTATTTTTGGAAAAATAAAAGTATTTATAACATCATTAGTGATGCCCTTATATTTAATAATTTATTTATTAAATTAAATTGAGATTTAATGATTTAATAATTATTTTAATTATTTAAATACTGGGTTTAGATAATTATAATTCATTTCAATTAGTTATAAAGTGATAATAGATGATTTGTAATAGTTTTATAAAGATATATAATCAGTTTGAAAATATAAGAAAATTGATATCTCTTTATCGGTATAACAACATTTTTTGTAAATAATTATCAATATTGATTTATATGATTTTATATCCAACTAGATCATTTTTATTAATTAAAAATGATTAGAAATTTGTTTTCAATTTTTATTTACATATATATGTAATTTAAAGTATAAGTGAAAAAGTGACCGAGAATCAGTTCTCCGATTTGCAACGGTTTATCGAACGGAAGTTGTTCGGAGTCAATGCAATGTTGTTTATATGTCATGTACACATATATAACACATAAATAAACATCCTAACATATACATATGTCCATATATATATATACATTACACTTTTATACATTTATATATACATAAAGTTAAAAATATCTAAGATATTTTCCAAAACTTAACCCTTAAGCCATCAAAAGTCAAATGCACATGCCATGAGAAGAGCGAAGTGATGTAGGCACATGGAGGAGTGGGGGGGGGGGTAACGTGGGGAACATGATGGAAAAGGAGGGGGTGGATGCACATGGTGATGGTGATGGATAATGATGGTGTTTTAGATATTTTTGTCACTTCCTTTTGCTTATAAATACAAGCATCCATTCACTCCTTCAGTCACTCATTTCTTCATCTCCTTCCTCTTATTTCATCAGCTTTTTAGTGGCTTCCACCTTAGGAAAGTTATAAAGAAATAATACCAAAGGTAAAATAAAAATACATATACATGTTATCATTCGACCTAAAAATCTAGTGCAAACACCTCCCTATTCTCTCTACAACTCATGCCACCCCTATATCCAAAGCTAAGGCCAAGCATCACTCATCCAAGGTCAAGGCTGAGAGCACAAAAGGAGAAGGACGCAAGTTGGGGAGCTCTGGAGCAAGAAAAAGAGTAGGAAGTGCTGCCGAAGTGCCGTCGGAATCGATTTGGGAAGCTACAGAAAAGTTTGGTGGAGTGGATAAAAATTGTGAGTACTCAATGTTTTATTAAATGATAAATAATCTCTATAACTATTTTTAAGTATGATAATATGGCCATTTAATCTCTTAATGATTTGTATGAATGTTTGGTAACTCGGTTGATTATATGGTTGATTATATGGATGTTGATATGGTTGATAACTTGGTTGTGATAAATTATGAGAAATCATTATAAAAATAGTTAAGTAATTAACCATGGTTAATTAATAGAAAATGAATTCATATAAGTATGTATATGGAGTTTATTGAGCCTCGTAATGGTTTTAAAATATAAAAAGTTTGGAAATTAATATTATAATAATATAATATTATGAAATGGTTTAAAAGTGAATATGAGATTTAATATGAAAAATATTTGTTTAAATGATTTAAAATGGTTTATAAATGTTTCATAAACAATAAAACTCAATTTGGAGATGTTTTGACAAGTTATGAAAAATAAGTCAAAATAAGGCGCGTCGCGTAAGCGTAACGGTAGTTTGCAATTTCGCGCTGGAAAAGTTAAATGAACATATAGAGTGGAATATAGCTCGGAATTATTCAAGATAAGAATATTTCAGACTATTATATCCATAGTTTTCAAATGAAGAATGAAAATCAAGATTTCATCTTGTATATTTTTTAATAAGTCCAAAACAAAATTTCAAAATAAACGCGATTTTGCAGTTCGGAATCTATAAAGAATATTCCTTTAAAATGAAATTTTCAAATGTTTAAAAATATGGAATAAATTCTATAAATCTTTTAAAATGTTTTAAAAGAGATTTGAGTTATATAAATGTATTTCCAAAAGATAGAAAAGTCGTTCTAATCAATATAGCTTTTAAAACACTATTTGCAGCACTTTTTAATAACTTTTGCAGACAATGGCTTTAACTTAATTATTCTTTTCCGAATCTTTTTTGAACCTTTTCAAATAAATAATTAAGTAATTTAAAGATGATTAAGCGATTTCAAAATGAGTATGCGGAAACGACTAATACATTTGTTCCATTTGTGAGTGTCATAGAAAATCCGACCAAGGAATGGAACAGATCGAAGGGAAAGCCCTGATGCTCTAAAATAATTAAAAATTAATTAAGTATGTTAAATGATTTAGAGTCGATCAAATAATTGGACCACCTTATGGTGAAAGAGAGGTAGTCTCTAGGTTTGGGTTTGGAAAACCAGTTGTCTGCCCTCCCAAGCTACCCAGACTGGCCCGACGGAAGAAATAGTAAATTTGATTTACTCGGATCAAAATATTCCAAAGTATAAAATATATAATTTTCCAAATTTAAACAACTTGGATTGCATAGAAATAATCTTCTTATACTGGTAATAAATCCCAAAGAGGGAATCCGTACTATCGGCGAGAATTTAAATGGTGATCTCACCGTTATTCGATGGATAGTAAATGTTGAAGATGGAAATTGATATTGAGTAAAATTAGTACAATTTCCATGATCCTTTTTATTTAATATTTTTTTCCAATATGAGATGTAAAAAAATGATTTGGAAATATTTTCCTAAATAAAAGGTGAAATGATTTAGAATTATTCCAATATTCAAATAGGTTTAATTAACCAAAAGGATTTAATAAGTGAGGCTTAATAATTCAATATACTATTAAGAAGATGTATGGAATAATTTAAAATAATATGTCTCACTGAGATATTTATGAATCAATAAAAAGATGAATTAAATTGAATCATGATTAATAATCACATATGAACTTAACATCTTTTTAATTGATGATTGGTTCGGAGGAACCGGGGTCGGATTTGGGTAACCCCTATCCGAAAACCACTTCGAACCAATGTATACATTCGGAAGTGAAGACATAATGAAGTTGATGGTTTTTGAAGATAGGGATCTTCATGGTGAAGGGCTGCTTACCACTAGTCCCTCGAGGTGAAATTTACCATATCATATATTTATGGTGGCAGTAGTGCTCTGTTATGAAAATTTTCGATTGCAAGGACTAATCTCTACTAATCCTAAGGATAATTCCCGACAGGATGTGGTGGGAGGAGTTCCTTCGGTTTCGTTCAATCCTAGAATTAACTTGTATGGACAAATGTATGACATTGCATTTCTAAGATCACAACGTTGACTTTTACAAACGTACATCTGTTTGGTGGCGGAGAAGGCAACTTCTCTTAGCTTAACACCCTTCTCCAAGACGTACGAGCTCAGAGATTATATGTTTGTGAAAGTCAATAGTGCTCGAAGGAATGGAAATGTGGCATTCAAAGTGGAACCTGATATGATCAAACTATGGCTTTGCAAAAAGAAAACCGTGGCTTTGTTGAATGTAACCTCACGAGCCTCACATCCCAGGAATGGTACGGGATACTACGTACACTGAAGGACATATTTCGGGCTATTATTGGGGAAAGATGTCCCTCTAGGCACTTGTTGCGAATGGAAAGATATTGGAAGCTGACGGGGACCGTGTAAAGCCCAGTCGAGTAATACTCTGTTTCATAGTAGTATAACAGCGTAGTTCAGAGGCTGACAGAGATCGTGTAAAGCCATGTGGAAACTATGTGTTATGCATGGATTTTTCGAGTCTAAAGGGTCACTAGATCCCTATCATGTTGGAAATCCAATTCCAATACGTTGCCTTTACGGTTTTGATTGTAGAACTTACTTTTAAAAAGTAGTTAGTAAGCCGTCAAGTTTAATCAATATAACAATTTCAACTATTTTGAGAGATTATTTGAAAAGTGTTTCCATAGAAATGTCATTAGAAAAAATATTAAATTATTTTGGTATAAAAGTGATTTGGTTATCACAAGGTAAAAACCCGTCTGTATTTATGTGTGGGCGTGGTCTTATGAAATACCCTTCTTTCGAAAGGTTTTGATTGACATCAGCATGATCCATACATTAAAATTTTTGAGTATCTCACGCTGGTTTATCAAAGCTGATCCTCCTCTTACAAACGCACACTCTAAACTTGCCATCATCACCACAAAACATGAGTTGCTTCCACTATAGAGCTAACAAATATCTAGATAGATAAAAAAATTAATTTGGTAATTTATTTTAATATATAAGATTTTTTTCTTAACAGTGAGAAGATTTCTATACCTTTGCTTCTGGAAGTTCTCTCCCCTTTTTACAGAGAGTGTTGCATGATATATATTTTGTTTTGAGGCATGAAAGTTCTCGAATTCTAGAAGTCTAAAAAAATGAGCTTGGACAATAAGCTATTGGACTAGATTTCTTAGGCTTGGCTTTGAAAATATAGAGTAAACAAATATATATTTATTTTCCTTTATTTGTAAAACTAAATTCTTGTTTAATTTAGACAAATATAAATTACATTCCAAACCTCTTCTTTTCCAATCCATATTATATCACTATTTCATCACTTCTGTAAAATATTATTTTCACATTCTTTTTAACTAGTTCCAATTCAATTATTTTATTTCATAATTTAAATTCTTTGATTTAAGCAATTTCTAAACCAAGTTATCCAATAAGTCTCTAAATTCTAATTTGATTAACTAAATTACTATCATTAACTTAAATTAATTATTACTTAAAATTCAGGTTGTTAAATCATCCATTTAATAAATTTAATTGTACTACACATAACATCCCTAGCTTGAGGAAAGCTCAACAACTAAAGTGTATGCAAGTAACCTTTTAATATATAAATGATATATGACAACTTTATATTAAAGATTCATAATCTTTAATATATTATATCAAGTGATATCGACTTATGGAATAATGTATTTCTTATGAAATAACCTTGTGATTCAAGTGTCGGACACCTCAGAAATCATGGTATACGTACAATGCATATATATTTATCCCTTAAGTCTATTTAGGTTTTCTTTAATGTTGCACATTTAGTTTATACATTCATATTATATAAGTTTTATTATTATATAACTTTTATATGTTATATTACTTATATAATAGACTTAAGTATAATATTATATTAATTAAATCTTATTTAATAATTTTTTTAAATTAATTAACATTTTAATAAATTTTATATTAATTTAATATAACATTTATATTAAATACTTAATACATACTATAACCTTTATAATATTACACATATATCTTATATATGTGTATATTCATTTAATTAATTAACCTTTGATTTATTTATTTAATTAACCTTTAATTAATTTTATTTATTTCGTTAACATTTAATTTATTTATTTAATTAGAAAATTTTAATTAAATTATATTAATTTCAAAATTCAATTCATATACATACATGTATACTTATGTTATTTTAAACATTTTAAAATATCACAACATATATCATGTTATTTAATACATGCGTATATATTTTTATTAATTACCTTATATAATTAATTTACTTCATTAATCCAATTAATAAATTTTAAAATTTTCAAAATTAATATATATATATATATATTCAAACATTTTGAAAATTTTATTATATTATAACTATTATAATATATTTATATTTATATCTTATTTTAAATTTAGCTTTAAAATTTAAAATTTTATATTTTTATTTTCAAACAATTTTAAAATTTTATATTATAGCATTTATAACATCTTTCTATATTCAAACTTAACTTTTTGAATTTAAAACTTTTATTTTTAATTTCAAAACAATTTTGAAATTAGCCCAAGGCCCAATTTAAATTAGGCCTTTTCTATTAGGGATAACCTTTTGGACTGTGAGCTTAATAGTTAACCCTAATATGGATAATATAGACCACATAGGCTACTGGGTTCTGATGCCATTGTTAGAACTAGGCCAGCCCACAGCAGAAGTTAGGGTGAATTTCAAAAGGTTTTACCGTATTGGATAATTATTGGGCCTATGAAGTCTAATTATTTAGAACATTTCTAAATTTAGTTTAAATAAAATCATGTATTTTATTTAAATTCATAAATTATTGTTTGAAACTTATTTGATTTATTTTCACTTATTATATAACATATGTATCAAATATATATATATATATATATATATATATATATTTGTGTGTGTGTTTGTGTGTGTGCATGTAACATGATATTCCATGCAAGGTATAAAATGCCCAGATATAGATGTTGGGATTTATATAGCAACGGACGCATTAACTCGTTCCATACATACTGTATGTTGTCCAAATATGTGCAAATACTTATAGTTATAATTACCCAAGTAATTATATATGAACACACACACACACACACACACACACACATATATATATATATATATATATATATATATTATGAAAAACTATTATATATATATAATAAATAACAATTAATCATATATATATGTACTTATAAAAGTATCAATTTAAGAAACTAATTTTATTTATTTATTTATATATATACATACAAATTAAAGTAAATAATTATGATATACATATATAAATATAATAATTAAATGTATTTTTTATTATAATATATATATATATAAAAATTAATTTTTACTTTATTTTAATATTCTAGTTTGGAATCATTACAAATCCAAATTTGTTATAATTTTAATATAATAATATATATATTTTATGAATTAATTAGTCTAACAGTCATAAATAAATAGTACAAAATAATTATTTAATAAAATATCAAATTTAATTTTTCAAAAATTCAATAATAATATTTTAACTATTGCGAAATATTTCCAGATTTTTTTGAGTAAAAATTATTTTTTAATTAATTAAATACTAATCGGTCGATTTTTAGGTTAATTTTTAAAAATATAAAAACATACTCAAAAATTAAAAAATAAATCGAAATCTTCTATGATTGTAGACTAATTTTAAAATTTTAAAATTGAACTTTTGAAACAATATTTATTCTATATGAATTTATTAACTCTTTTACAGTGATTAAATAATGATTAAAATATATAATAATAATAGAAAAATTATTTTCTGCTGTTAAAATTCATAATTAATATAAACATATACTACAAAATTATTAGATCAGTTCTATATAATATATATATATATATATATATATATATATTTACTTTGATATAAACTGTGTAAATAAATTGATTTACATATGTTTGTATGTATGTAATATTAAATAAAATACATTTATTTGGTATAGAACATTAGATTATTAATAATACATGTGTATGTATGAGTACATTAAACTTATGCACATAGCCAATCAATATTGTGACAACAACATTACCAATAGAAATCTCACCTAACTACTAAGCTATAATAGCATATATACCTAGATGTATTTAAGCATTGAATTATTATACCATAATCATATACCTTATTATGCAAATAAATAGTTACCCAAAACTGATGCACTCAAGTCCACATTGAAAAAATGAATCCTCTTCCTTTGGCAATTTCGTCGATTCGTCAGATTGCTAGTCTTGAATCGTGGACCTTGCGCTATTAAAAATCTGTCGATTTAAGTTGAATTTATTTGAGATTTTTCTAGGGTATTGAGGAAGTATTTCAACCGCAATAATAATGAAAGAGACAACCAAAAAATCAGATGAAGTTAAGTTTAGAGATGATTCTATATTGGTTGAAGGAGAGAGAGAAAATAGGATAGTATCTCATACTTTTTCTCACCTAATCTCAACCATGCATTTCAAACCCAACTTGCAACATCTTTTGTCGCGCCTATGCTTTATTATTGCTGTCGTACCATGCCTCAAACAACATGGGCCAGTTGCCCATTAACCCTAATTAAATATGTTTAATTAAATCCAATTTAATTCGTCATCAATATCCCATATCGATTGATATATTTATAACTATTATAAATAAATATGACAATTTTTATTTCTTAAATGATATTCAAATTTTATAATTAATATTTCATAAATATTAATTAATTTACAACAATTATAAACTAATTAAATCATTTAGTCTAAAGAGAATTCATCATTTCGATTGTGCAACTCTTGGGTGTAAATTCGGTCAGCAATTAACATCGAGCTATTCGAATGTTAATGTTCACACATCACTTAGCATGCGATGTGACATTTTGGTCTAATTTATCGCTTACATAGTTTCAGTAAAATCCAATTTCAGTTTATTAAGGGTTACCCGGTTGTGACATTTGTTTACACCAATTCTTACGTCAAAACTATATCACTTTTGACTTATGGAATTTGGTAATGGTCAAAATTCCAATATCATCCATATTCAACTCTATAGTCTAAACACAAAGTCCATGGTTTAATAATAACAATTATTATTAACTGAAATGCTCTGGTTAGAGACTTTGAGTTGACTTGAGTTGACCGTGATACTAACCCCATATAATTGAGGAGACGAATCCTCTCTTGAATAGTACTTCACTTCCAATACTTCCACTCGACCCAACTATAGTCACTTGATGGAACACCATGCCATGATTTTACTATAATCAAAGCAAAGCTTTCGTATTGAAGATCCACAGTATTCTCAAGTCAATAGAACTGTGTAAACCAGTCACATTGATATTTTCTGTTGGACCTTAGTTATATTAACCAACAGAAAACTATCGAGTGAGTCGTTTTATAGTTATCCAATAACTATCAAAAAAGTAACCTCAGGTGTCCCTAGCAGCCATAAGTAATACACTGTCCAACATTTGAAGAGCGTTACATACTCTAGTCTCAATGGATATATCGATATCCAGTCTCGATGCGTCTTGACTAGGAACATTTAAAATGATATATTTATTTTTATTGTGATAAATTACCCATGGTTAAATGTTTTATAACTACTATCACAAAACATACCATTTATGGATTTTCTATTAATATACATTTAATTAAATTAGTTAATTAATATAACAACGTTATACCAAGTACATAACAGAAAGAAAATACCTTTGATTTCAAGATTGGTTATCGAATTATATATATGTAACAAATTATATAATTTCCCTAAAGGCATACCCCTAACTCAATCAATCTCGCACTTGCAGTTAGGATCAATTATGGAATCTTGTTCTAACTTCTCCAATCGGTTCTCTTAAAACCAATTGGGTCAGTCCCCTAGTGAACGGGTATGATATTATGTATTAATCACCTACTCTCTCGATTAACTATCTCTGATGCTGATAAACTACCTTTATCATGTGGAACAATTCAGAGTATGTCACTCGACTTCTAGTGAGCTTTAAGTTCTATTATGAACTATGTCGTGAAATTGTTATCATATAACAATATTATGAGATTCTCAACATTTGGAACCATCCTCAACTTAGCTATAAATTTATACATTTATATTTATATACATTTCTTTATTTCTACGCTATTCAAGACGATGTACTTAAGCTTTTCCATTGAATCAGCTACATTCTTTCATTTGGAACATTTCCATTTAAAAGATTCTTAACTTGAATTCATTATTGACATTTCATACTCAACGTCACTTCTGAAACTTTGAGTCCAAACATTTCTTCACAAGGAGTTCGTTCTTTCTATAAAAAATTCTCTAGTATTTTATAAATACACGAGAACGCTCTAAACTATCATTCAGTGATAATAATTTGTATTTAATATTTGCCTTATGTGTCAAATACATGAACAAATCACGATATCATAGAAAACATAACATGTATGATAATTCTTATTGCAATGCATAAGGAATTCATCTAACATGTTCCGTATTAAACATTTTAATAAGCTGGCTTTGCATATCATTTGGGAAATTCCCAACATCTTTTATACTTATATAAAAGACATCATTATAAATCCAGAATCGAGTATTAAAACAACTGAGGCTGATTTTAACACAAGCACATCATTAAAAATTAGCAGTTTTTTGTTTACTTATGTTTTAGAAATATCTATGTACCTTTTAACTTTCTTACTTATGAGCACAAGCTTCCTCTGCATTTTGATTGACAATCAAACTATTTGATATTTCCATCAAAATGTTTGTTCAATTTTGATGCTTATAAAATTATACTATCTATCATTCCTTGGATTATATTCAAAATCCCACAAACTCAATATCGCTCCCACTGACTTCGAGACACTTTGGTTATTATGTTCAAACAGTCTAGTCTAAATCTAAATTTAGAACTTTATGTTTCAAGATATATATACCAAACCTAAATTCATACGAGGCGAAAACTTTGTGGGTAAATCCAGATTAATTTCAGTACGTTGGTTAATGAATCTATTACGCTAATTTCAACAACTGAAATTTACGAGATTATTCTTATCAACATTGCTCATTTAATTCCAACCGCCCTAGTCCCTTAAGGCACATTCGCGGCTAATGGATCACATCCCTTCAAATACGACTACCAAAATCTTATTTTGATAACGTACTTGGAATCCCTTCGGATTTGCTTATCATACCATATCATAGAGTCAATACTCTTCTTAATTGTCAACTGAGGATTATCTATTCTTGACATTGATAAGAAACTCATAGTTTCTCTTCAATGTGTGAGAATACTTATTAGACACTCTAATGTGATGTGTTCATTTAGGTTAGGTTAATTTCATTTCATCCTATGTAATCAGCTTTACCTATAAATCATATCCAATTCTATTTTACTACCAATAATTTCTCAATGAAATTCCTTCACTATGAATTCGGTATTTCTTCAAACAACAATTGTTTCTCAATGTAATGGAGTAGGTATTCATAAACACTTTATGAATTTCCTTGTATATAAAATTGATTTGGTTTTAGTTTACATAACTTATGTTCAAAACATAAATTTGTTCCAATGATAGTCCTTTCCAAACTCCTTTTGGGAAGATTCATACAAGATCCCTCATGAACAATTATTACTTGCAGACTTTTGACTGGCACAACCTGCCAACTCCTTGACCTAGGATATGTTGGGGTTCTATTACTAACATCATTGTCGTAAAAGGAGTTCGATGTGCTACCTAACCTCGACCCCACTTCAATAAGCAGTGCCAAAGTAATAGTGTCGACACCAATTTAAGATTTATGATGGATGAAGCCGTAGAATCACGAGATGACATTAATACCATTAGCATAAAGGAAGCTCAGCTCTTTAAAGCATTGACATCGTCTTTCATAATGTATAACTACTCTTTGTTCACGTCATCTGCCATCATTATTATCGAAGACATGTAATCAATAATACACTAATGGCGCTAATGATCAACATCGAGAACATAAGGATAGATCAGCGTCGAAGGGGGTAGGATGTTGTGCGTTGTCGATAAAGGAATGTATGTAGTGTCGCACATAACCAAAGAGGCAAAGGTATCGAATACGACCGAAATCTTCAGCCATCAATGAGTGTCGATGTAACCTATCGTACATTTCAGTGATGCTGAATTCTACCGGTGCCACTATTCATCTATTGTTACTAACAAGCTCATCGACAATGTAACTCCTCCATATCAACTTCCAAGTAAAGCTATGTGCACTGCTGCATTTCATTAGCCACTGGATATTGGCACCGACAATCGTCGGTGCCTATATTATACCAAAGCAAGTTACTCCTTCAATATTCACGCCGTTTGTAACAACCCGCAAATTTTGAAAATATTTTAAATGAAAATTCATTTGCAACGTTGAATATAATTATTTTAAAATTCGATAAATTTGGAAATTAATGTAATATTTTGGGATTTGATGTGAAATGTTCTTCCAAATTTAATAAAATAAAGAATTTTCTTAAAATGCAAATTTTGGTCAACTTTGGTCAAAGTTAGACTTTCTGTGAAAATTTTAAAATTTGAATTTCGAGCTTTACTTTTTTTTATGAAGATGGATTTAATTCTAACATTTTCCTTGTTTTTTCGTTTTGTAAAATTTTGATTTCTACTTCTCAAAACTTACAACTTTTGGCGTATTACACGCAGTTATTTCCCTTAACATTCATCTTATTTACATTGTGACTTTGGGCTTATACTAATGGGCTAGGAATTCCTTTAGTAGATGAGAAGCCACATGATTGAGTAGCCTATATAATATCTTAGGGTTTTGCTAGACCCTCATTTTTTATTTGTGCCTCTTCAGAAATTGATGTAAGTTTTCTTCTTCTTCCTCACCTTCTTCTTTTTCTCTAAAATTTTGTTTTTCTCTACAATTTTCCTCCTCCTCTCCTCAACAAATTTCGGCCATGCTTGTCTCTACACCCATCTCCTCTTCTCCTTCCTTTTTCCCTTTCCTCTTCACCAATTTTTGCCTCCACCTCCTCTTCCTCCAACCCAAAAATCCATATAGCCGAACCCCTTCCTTCTTTATTTATTTTGGCCATCACCACCATCCTCCTCTCCAATTGCCAAACCCTAACCCTAGCCTTGCCATAGCCTATGGCCGAACCCAAAACCTTGCCAAACCCTAACCCTAGCCTTGCCTTGACTATGTAGGCCGAACCCTAAACCCAAACCTTGCCTTCCTCTAGCCTTGTAGCCACAATCCCTAGCCTATAGACCAAACCCTAACCCAAATCTAGTTTATGCCGAACCAAAACTCCCTATGGATGAGCCCAAACCATCATGGCCGAACCATTTGACCCCTCTAGGCTGAGCCTATTAGCCTTTAGGCTAACCCTTCTCATGTATTTTGCAAATATACAATTTTCTACTTTTATTTTCTATGTGAATTATTTGTTTACGCATGGAATTTATTTTATTTTTCAAAGCGTCGGATTTGGATTCTCCTCTCACTCAAGCTTGTCCGTAATTTGTCGTGCTTGTTGTAGTCGTTGTGTTGCGTTTTGAATCACTTCTTTAACCAAAGAAAGGTGAGTAAACACTCTTGACAACATATACTTATATTTTGGTGAATTAATGACAATGGAATTGTATGGATTTGTATATGCAAGTTGAGAATTTCACCTATGTTTATATTATGTAATTTCATATCATATTTTACCTGTTATGATCATATGCCATGATATAGTGAATATTGTTATATTTCATATTCTGTTCTCACACTGCAAGTTCCTTCACTATGGGTTGAAATGATACAACCCGAATGATTTCTAGATTAAGGAAAATTGTTATGGGCTAAAATGATAGGCTTGAGCAATTTTATTTGACTTTGGATTGCGGGTTTGAAATGATATAAAACCCAAAAAATTAATAAATTGCGGAATGAAATGATATATGTTTGTATTTACTTGACCCTAGGGTAGAGAATTTTATACAGACTTTGTGGTTGATTTAAAATGATTTCCTAAAAATTATTAAGTATTTTGGATTTCTATATATGAATCTCAACTAAAATTTAATGTAATAATTTCTGTGAATTTGTTCACATGAGTTAAAAAATTTATAAGAAATAAATAGTTGGAAATGTAAATTTTGGAATCTAATTTACAGTATGAAGGTTAATTGAAATTTAATAATTCGATTTGACTTAATAATGGTATTTTATTCTAACCTATAAATTGTAAGTTTTAATTCATGTAATAGTGATTAAAATGATAAATGGTTTTTTTTTGTGGAAAAAAATGTAAGTGGTATAACTTAGGTAATAAAAATGATAAATGTTATTTACTGAAAAGAAAATAAAGTGTAAGTTAATAACGTACTTTTAACTTAGCATAAGGATTTCAGCTTTAAAATTTGACATTATAGTAACAAAGTTATTTAACTAAAGGTGTGGTTTCTTTAATGACCAAATAGCTAAAATTTGAGTGATATAATAAGAATGATATAATGACTATGATAAAAATTATAAATATATGTACTATTTGATTATATAAACTATCGTAGTAGGAAGTATTACAGTAACAATTCAAAACTGCTGCGATTTCTTACGGTAACAATTCAAAACTACTTTGATTTCTTACTGTAACAATTCTGCACTGCTACAGATTCTTACAGTAACAATTCTACACCACTGTGAATTCTTACAGTAGCATTTCTGTACTGCTGCATTTTCTTAAAAGTGACATTTCCAGAATGCTACAAAATTTTCTAAAGGTTTATAGTTCCGAATGTTATGGTTCTAAAGGTTACATTTTTAAAGTGCTATGATCTCTAATATTTTACGCTTGGGTCAGCCTGAGTTTCACAGCTTTGGTTTCATCCTTTTTGGAGCTAGAGATCCGCCGGAGATTTAGCTGTCTACCTGATATTTCCATTCCAGTTATTTCCACTCAGCTTTTGCTTTTGCAGTGGAGAACATATGTATCTAAACTTTCCATTGTATTTGTCTTTAGACTTGGGTATTATGTATTAGTTTGGGACTATGTATCTAGGAGCTTCATGAACTCCTATGTTTATTTTATTCCACTGCGAGTTATTCTAATATTCTGTGTCCGTGATTGATTTTATTTGCCCCAAATTTTATTAATAATATGTTGTTTTGAATTATTCAAGTCTGACATGTGTAGTTTTATTGTCGATTTGAATGGCCAAATTGGCGGGATGTTACAGTTGGTATCAGAGCTTTGGTTTTAGGCAAACCTTAGCCCACGGGGTAAAAAAACTCATTAGAGATAGGGTAGAAATACCCTAGAATGAGTAAAATCAATCTTAGAATCATTCTTTGCGAGAGAACGTATTTTCAAGTATAAAATGGTTTTCAAATGATTTTTAAATGATTTTAAAGGATTATTTTGTATATAAATTTTTTCTTGTTTTAAAATCTAATTTTCCTTTGAATTTCCTTCTTTTCGAATTCACCTTGTTTAATAGAATTCTTTTATTAGGATTTCCATCCTAGTTGAATCTTGTCTTTTGTCTTTCTTCTCTATCTTGGTCCTAAAGAAAAAAAATTCATTCTTGAATTTCCAGGATGAATTGTAGGAATGCCAGTGGTCAGGGTCGTGGTGTTGCCCCAGTTCCAGCACCAGTTGCACCCATTAGGTTTACCATTCTCTGTAAGGAGTTCACTCAAATAGGTGGTACTAAGTTTACGGGATCAGAGACCATCATTGAGGCTCAGTAGTGGCTGAGGAGTTTGGAAAGAATTTTTGCTGGTTTGGAGATCACCGACGCTCATAAGCATTATTTAGCAGCTTCGCAGTTACAGGAGGCAGCCCTGGATTGGTGGGAGTCAGTTACAGCCAACACTATTGAGGCAGATATTTCGTGGGAACAATTTCGGTATTGTCTTGAGTTAGTCCTTTTGAATTTGATTTAGGTTATCCCTTTGGAATCTTTCTTAAGTTTGGATATCGTGTTTTAGGGAGGCCTTTGTGGCAAAGTGGATGCTAGAAGCTGGGAAGTCTCAGCTGTACAGGGAGTTTATGGATCTTAAGCAAGGGGATATGTCATTTTCTGAGTATGAGCAGAAGTTCAACGAACTTTCCAAGTTTGGTCCTAGCTTGATTGATACCTCTCTTAAGAAGAATGAAAAGTTTATAGCTGGAGCTCGGCCAGAGTTTTATGACCGTTTGATTTCTCATGTGCACAGCCCTTTTACTGGATTGATGGATATGACCAATAGATATGAGAACCCCACTTCTAAGGAAGCATCTGTAGCTCGTGCACCTTCATCTCAGCCCTCTTCTGGCAACTCTAAGAAGAGGAAGTCATCGGCAGAAGCAGAATTGGCTCAAGAATCTAGGTTTAGGATCTTCTTCTTCCCGGAGGCAGCATATCGATCTTTCTTCCATCACTTGCTTCAAGTGCGATCAGAAGGGTCACTATGCCAACAGTTGTCCAGCACCTGCCAGTGCCGCCATTCCTCCACCTCAGAATACCAAGAACAACCTCTACCATGTCTATTTGCAACCTGGCCATTTCAAGAATGATTGTCCCTTGTATCAGAAGGGCAAGACATTTGGAGTCTTTGCCATGACTTCTTTCACTCGTGCTCCGCCTACTCCACCTGCTCCTAGTGATACCCAAGGTACCCTCCAGGGCACTTTTACTTTGTTTGATTTTCCGGTTTGTGTTCTATTTGACACTAAAGCTTCGCATAGTTTCATTTCTGTGGACCTTTGTGATAAGTTTGAGCATATCCTTTCACCTAAGTTTGCAACCGAACCTTTGTGCGTTACTAATCCTATTGGTGGTCCTGCAAACCTTAGTAGGATGTAACAATGTGAAACTCCTCTATTTCGACCATCGCTTTTCTGGTGATTTTTATGTTCTTGGTTTCGATGCTTTCTACATGTTGCTTGGAGGAGATTGGCTGAAGATGCATGAAGTTGTCATCTCTTGTAAAACCCAGACTGTTTCTCTTGTTGATGATTTTGGTAAGCCCTTGGTGATTCAGTGCCGTATGCCTCAGGAGTATGCAGGCAGTTTTATCCATTCTCTTGATTCTCCCCTAGTGATCTTGATTCTACCCCTGTGGTCAAACTGTATTCCGATGTATTTGGTGAAGTCACTTCTTTACCTCCTAAACGGGAAATTGAATTCCGTATTGATCTCATTCCTAGAGCTCGACCTGTCATTCTTCCTCCTAGAAGAATGGCACCCCGTGAGAAGGTTGAGTTGAGGAAGCAAATTGAAGACTTGTTCTCCAAAGGTTTGATCAGACTCAGTCATTCCGAATGGGGAGCAGCAGTGGTTTTTGTCACTAAGTCTGATGGTTCTTTGAGGATGTGTGTTGATTATAGGGAGCTGAACAAGCTCACTATGAAAAACAGATATCCAATGCCTCGTATTAATGATATGTTCGATCAGCTTTATGGAGCTACTGCATTCTCTTAGCTCGATCTTGCCACCGGTTTCCACCAGCTCAGAATTGCTGAGGAAAGTATTCCCAAAACCGCTTTCCATTCTTAGGATGGTTTCTTTGAATGGTTAGTTATGCCTTTTGGTTTGACTAACGCCCCAGCTTTCTTTGTCGACCTTATGAACCGGGTTTTCCGTGATGTTCTTAATAAGTTTGTTCTAGTCTTATTCAACGGTATTCTTGTTTTCTCTAAGTCTAAGGCGGAACATGAAATACATTTGAATTTTGTTCTGAAGACCCTTAGGAGTCATCGGTTAAAAGCCAAATTCTTGAAATGCCATTTCTGGAAAGATGAAGTCCGATTTCTTGGACATATTGTTTCTGGTGATGGAGTTTCTGTTGATCCAGTTAAGATCACTACGATCAATGTAAGTCTATCTTCTCTTCTTCCTTTGTACCTTAATTATTCTATCTCTTTCTCGGTTCTTATTTTTCCCTATTCTATTTCAGGATTAGGAACTCCTATGACTCCATCTGATATCCGAGTTCTCTAGGCCTTGCCGGTTATTATCGGAGATTCATTGAGAATTTTGCTTGGATTGCTGCACCTCTCACCGCTCTAACTCATAAGAATGCTAAGTTTAGATGGAATGATAAGTGTGAAGCTGCATTCAATGAGTTGAAGCGCAAGCTTACTTCCGCGCCAGTTATTACCGTTCCAAATGGAAATAAGGGATTAACGGTATACACTGATGCTAGTCGTGAATGTTCGGGAGCCGTTCTGATGTAGGATGGGAAGGTTATCGCTTATGCCAGTCGTCAGTTGAAGACTCATGAAGCCAATTATGCAGCCCGTGATTTGGAATTGCTCGCCATAGTTTTGGCTTTGAAGCTTTGGAGACATCATCTATTAGGAACTAAGTTTGAGCTTTTTACGGATCATCAGCCTTTGAAATATATTTTCACCCAGAAGGACTTGAATCTGAGGCAAGTTAGGTGGCTTGAGTTTCTAGCTTCTTATGACCTCGACATCAACTATACCCCCGGGAAAGCTAGTGTTGTAGCCGATGCTTTGAGTCCAAAGAAGGCGATGTTATGTCAACTTGTTGTTTCTTCCCCTCTTATGGATCGTATTATTGCTAAGAAGGATGAAGATATGATAATTAGGCTTATTAAGGAAAATGTTCGTAGCAGGGTTGGTGGTAGTAGCCAAGATGGAAGCGGAGCTCAGATCGATGATAAAGAGATTTTGAGGATTAATAATTGGTTTTGTGTCCCGAATGTCGATGAATTGAGGCAAGAGTTACTTGGGGAAAATCATCGTTCCAGACTTTCTATTCATCCAGGTGTGATGAAGATGTACCATGATATGAAGAAGCTATATTGGTGGAGGGGTATGAAGCGTGATATCTCCCTTTTTGTCAGTAGATGTGCGACTTGTCAGCAGGTTAAGGCTGATCATCAGAAGACCGCTGGATTATTGCAACCCCTTGAGATTCCCAATTGGAAATGGGAACAGGTTTCTATGGATTTTATTGATGGATTACCGAGAACCAGGAGAGGTAATGAGAGATTTGGGTAATTGTGGATAGATTGACCAAGTCAGCTCATTTCATTCCGGTTAGGTCCAACCGTTCTGCTTCGAGTTTAGCTGAGATTTATATGAGAGAGATTGTTCGTCTTCATGGTGTTCCTGTCAGTATTGTTTATGATAGAGATCCCATATTTACCAGTCAGTTTTGGAAAGCTTTTCAGGAATCTTTAGGTACTCGTCTGAATCTGAGCATTGCTTACCATCCACAGACCGACGGTCAAACAGAAAGAGTGAATCAGATTCTGGAAGATCTTCTTTGTGCCTATGTCCTTGATTATGGAGGATCTTGGGAAGATCATCTCCATCTCGTTGAATTCACCTATAAAAATAGTTATCAAGTAAAGATCTCAAATATCTGTTTAAGGTTGTCTTAAACATTTATCTATCTTATCCCATTTTTGAATTCAGGCTAGCATCGCAATAGCTCCATTTGCGGCTCTTTATGGACGCCCTTGCAAATCTCCGTCTTGCTGGATTGAATCCGGTAATCGTTTGGTTCTTGGTCCTGATATGATTCTAGAAGCATCTGAGAAGGGTGAGGAGATTAGGAGAAAGATGAGGATTGCTCAGGATAGATAGAAGAAGTATGCTGACAGGCGTAGGAGGAATTTAGAATTTTCTGTTGGTGATCAGGTTTTCCTTGAGGTCTCTCCATTAACAAATGTGATTCGTTTTGGTCAGAGAGGGAAGCTTGCTCTTAGGTTTATTAGTCCTTTTCGCATCTTAGAGAGAGTTGGTTCCTTAGCTTACCATTTGGATTTGCCTGTGAAGCTTTCTAGAGTGCATAATGTGTTCTTTTTTTCGCATCTTCGTTGGTATCTTCATGATCCATCTTTGATTGTCCAGCCTTCTGCTCTCGAGAGTTTGGATGTTGAGTCGAACCTTACTGTCGAGAGGAAGCCACTTCATATTATCGATAGAGGTACGAAGCAGCTTCAAAGAAAATCTGTCAACCTAGTCAAAGTGCAATGGAGCACTGGTGATCGGGATTGTACTTGGGAAACAGAAGAGATCATTTGTGCTTCGAATCCGGAATTGTTTGTTCCAGGTATCATTCGTTATCATACCTTATCGCTCTTTGATTTTCTGGGTCTCCTTCCTTTTCGAGGACGAAAAGCTTTGAGTGGGGAGAGTGTAACAACCCGCAAATTTTGAAAATATTTTAAATGAAAATTCATTTGAAATGTTGAATATAATTATTTTAAAATTCGATAAATTTGGAAATTAATGTATTATTTTGGGATTTGATGTGAAATGTTCTTCCAAATTTAATAAAATAAAGATTTTTCTTAAAATGCAAATTTTGGTCAACTTTGGTCAAAGTTTGACTTTCTGTGAAAATTTTAAAATTTGAATTTTGAGCTTTTACTTTTTTCATGAAGATGGATTTAATTCTAGCATTTTCTTTGTTTTTTCGTTTTGTAAAATTTTGATTTCTACTTCTCAAAACTTACAACTTTTGGCGTATTACACACAGTTATTTCCCTTAACATTCATCTTATTTACATTGTGACTTTGGGCTTGTACTAATGGGCTAGGAATTCCTTTAGTAGATGAGAAGCCACATGATTGAGTACCCTATATAATATCCTAGGGTTTTGTTAGACCCTCATTTTTCATTTGTGCCTCCGTATATATTGATGTAAGTTTTCTTCTTCTTCCTCACCTTCTTCTTCTTCTCTAAAATTTTGTTTTTCTCTAAAATTTTCCTCCTCCTCTCCTCAACAAATTTCGGCCATGCTTGTCTCTACACGCATCTCCTCTTCTCCTTCCTTTTTCCCTTTCCTCTTCACCAATTTTGGCCTCCACCTCCTCTTCCTCCAACCAAAAAATCCCTATAGTCGAACCCTTTCCTTCTTTATTTATTTTGGCCATCACCACCATCCTCCTCTCCAATTGCCAAACCCTAACCCTAGCCTTGCCATAGCCTATGGCCGAACCCAAAACCTTGCCAAACCCTAACCCTAGCCTTTCCTTGACCATATAGGCCGAACCCTAAACCCAAACCTTGCCTTCCTCTAGCCTTGTAGCCACAAACCCTAACCTATAGACCAAACCCTAACCCAAAACTAGTTTAGGCCGAACCAAAACCCCCTATGGCCGAGCCCAAACCATTATGGCCGAACCATTTGACCCCTCTAGGCCAAGCCTATTAGCCTTTAGGCTAACCCTTCTCATGTATTTTGCAAATATACAATTTTCTACTTTTATTTTCTATGTGAATTATTTGTTTACGCATGGAATTTATTTTATTTTTCAAAGCGTCGGATTTGGATTCTCCTCTCACTCAAGCTTGTCCGTAATTTGTCGTGCTTGTTGTAGTCGTTGTGTTGCGTTTTGAATCACTTCTGTAACCAAAGAAAGGTAAGTAATCACTCTTGACAACATACTTATATTTTGGTGAATTAATGACAATAGAATTGTATGGATTTGTATATGCAAGTTGAGAATTTCACCTATGTTTATATTATGTTATTTCATATCATATTTTACCTGTTATGATCATATGCCATGATATAGTGAATATTGTTATATTTCATATTCTGTTCTCACACTGCAAGTTCCTTCACTATGGGTTGAAATGATACAAACCGAATTATTTCTAGATTAAGGAAAATTGTTATGGGCTGAAATGATAGGCCTGAGCAATTTTATTTGACTTGGGATTACGGGTTTGAAATGATATAAAACCCAGAAAATTAATAAATTGCGGAATGAAATGATATATGTTCGTATTTACTTGACCCTAGGGTAGAGAATTTTATACAGACTCCGTGGTTGATTTAAAATGATTTTCTAAAAATTATTAAGTATTTTGGATTTCTATATATGAATATCAACTAAAATTTAATGTAATAATTTCTATGAATTTGTTCACATGAGTTAAATTTTTTATAAGAAATAAATAGTTGGAAATGTAAATTTTGGAATCAAATTTACAGTATGAAGGTTAATTGAAATTTAATAATCCGATTTGACTTAATAATGGTATTTTATTCTAACCTATAAATTGTAAGTTTTAATTCATGTAATAGAGATTAAAATGATAAATGGTTTTTTTTGTGGAAAAAAATGTAAGTGGTATAACTTAGGTAATAAAAATGATAAATGTTATTTACTGAAAAGAAAATAAAGTGTAAGTTAATAACGTACTTTTAACTTAGCATAAGGATTTCAGCTTTAAAATTTGACATTATAGTAACAAAGTTATTTAAATAAAGGTGTGATTTCTTTAATGACCAAATAGCTAAAATTTGAGTGATATAATAAGAATGATATAATGACTATGATAAAAATTATAAATATATGTACTATTTGATTATATAAACTATCGTAGTAGGAAGTATTACAGTAACAATTCAAAACTGCTGCGATTTCTTACAGTAACAATTCAAAATTACTATGATTTCTTACTGTAACAATTCTGCACTGCTACAGATTCTTACAGTAACAATTCTGCACCACTGTGAATTCTTACAGTAGCATTTCTGTACTGCTGCATTTTCTTAAAAGTGACATTTCCAGAATGCTACAAAATTTTCTAAAGGTTTATAGTTCCGAATGTCATGGTTCTAAAGGTTACATTTTTAAAGTGCTATGATCTCTAATATTTTATGTTTCAAGGGGTTATAATTAAATGAATTTGGAAGTGTACGACTTTGGAAAAATGAGTAATATTTTAAAGAACAATGATATGGAATTTACATGGTTTTGAAAGGAATATGTTTGATATAAAATATAAACCATTTGAAATTGAAATAACCACGGGTTATAATAACGTTTGGTTGTTAAAGAGAACGGGATCGGATATGGGCATACTCTCTATCGATACCGAAAACCACTTTAACAACTGTGTACATGGTGGAGATTCCAGAATGAAGTAGGATGGTGGAGACGATCCTAAAGGTATACATACGTGGACCTAACTCCTATGAGTTAGCATAAGGTGGCTAAAACAGGAGCAATTGACGGGCCAAGTGAGGTAGCTCCTCCGATCGGACACACTTCATCGTTAGCCATAATATTACTTTGTGATTGATTTGGTGTGCATCTTTGATTCAGGAGTGTAGATCGAGTTAGGCGGTAGTTGCGGCTATGCGTTACCAACAGTCCGGAAGTGTAATTGGTATATCTACCCTGGCATTCCTAGTTGTGCCGTGTCACCTACCTTAGCACGCCTTCTACGAGTTTGTTTTATGTCGTACCAATGGGGTATCCTCTGGCGGCCCCAGTTTACGGGGAGTTACGATACTGTATAGACTATTGGCATTATAAAAATGTGTTAAGGGGGAAAATGTACCGCCTTAACGCTATTTTAATAGTTTACTTTACTTTAGACATTATTATAATAGCGTATGTTACTACATAGTAGATAGTTTAAAGGATCCTTAGAGCATGGGTGATCTGAAGCATCCTTTAAGTTACCGATGCATCTCTTTTACAGTTCACTTCAGTTGATTTACATTTTATAAGTATGTATGTCCCGACTCGAGTGTTTTGTGTTTTGTTTTACGCTCAGGTCAGCCTGAGTTTCACCGCTTTGGTTTCATCCTTTTTGGAGCTAGAGATCCGCCGGAGATTTAGCCGTCTACCTGATATTTCCATTCCAGTTATTTCCACTCAGCTTTTGCTTTTGTAGTGGAGAACTTATGTATCTAAACTTTCCGTTGTATTTGTTTTCAGAATTGGGTATTATGTATTAGTTTGAGACTATGTATCTAGGAGCTTCATGAACTCCTATGTTTATTTTATTTCGCTGCGAGTTATTCTAATATTCTGTGTCTGTGATTATATGATTGATTTTATTTGCCCCAAATTTTATTAACAATATGTTGTTTTGAATTATTCAAGTATGACATGTGTGGTTTTATTGTCGATTTGAATGGTCCAAAACGGCGGGATATTACACCGTTCTTCATTAACGTTCAAATGACCTTCAAATGATGTTGCTAGCAACCAATCAAGATTATCTCAAGGCATAGGATTATCACTGCTAACAGTATACTAAGAAAAGTCGTGTTATATCAATACAACACTATATCGATGCCGCTCCTCATCAACACTTCACCCTGCTTCCAACCGGTTTCGTCAATAATCAACTAAGAAGGCTTCAATGCATGAGATTATTGATGTCAAATGTAACGAACGCCTTTTTGAACTCCAAATGTCGACACTAATACATCCACGGTATTCACGTGCTGAGCACTTAAGTGTCGGAAAGGCAGAATATTTGGATAAAATAAAAGAAGAAAAGAAAAGAACAAGAAAGAAGAGAACACAATATCTGAATCTCACAACGGAATGATAACATATAATATCAGAATGATACTTTTACAAAGGAAAACTATATAGATACAATAATCAGTGTAAACTAACCTATTATTAGCCTGGACAGCTATAACAACCCGTCCCCACAATTGCTGATATAAAAATAAACAAAGTAATGCAGCGGAAATAAAATCTATGATAGGGAACCATCTAGCTCCTCTCTCCAGGAGCTCTAATGATTATCAATGAAATCTGGAAATATACATTTGGCTGACCCAAGCATTATAAGAAAAATAATACCCGGATCAATCTGGTAAACCAGCGGGTGAAGACTCAAGTCATTTGAATTATTTATTGTTTATAAAACCTTTGTAAATAAAGGTATCTAATAAGACCACACCGCAAATGAACACGGACGGGTTTTTACTTACGATAACCAAAACATTTATATATAAAATCATGTGATATTATAATATTGTCTAAGGTGTTTAATATAAATATAACATAGCTGAAATTATTACATTGATTACATTTGACAGAATATTCAGGTATACAAACAAAACCGCTAAGGGACATTCGTATAAATGGATTTTCCACAGAGACCTCCCCAGCATACTCGTAAACCATACCGAGACCGATCACCTATGACAAGGGTCAGAAACTACCTTCCGAGCGTTGTATATCTCTCGATAAAATATACCATAAGGTAAACACAACTAGCCCACGCCCTAACATGTGAACCGAGTATCATCAACTCCCCATGCGCAACAAATTGATAAGCATACTCTAGATAATGGAGTTGATGTACCCCTTATTTGGGTTAGCTTAACCTGGATCATGCATCCTACTCTATCTTTAGTCATTTGCCGATGTTGAGGCTACGTTCGGCATCTTCACATGAGTAACCAACGAGACTAGATCACATAATGAATCCTATATCGATTCCATCATCTCAATAGAATTCTGAAACCACACACAGTTTCCATCATTCACTTCCAAAACACAGGACCCGAACAATAGCTTTGAAGTGGTATTCGATAAGTAAAACACCTACCAATCCCAGACTCTTCAAAATCAATCGATGAATTTTTCGGTTAACTCAATTCCGGTTCTTTTAGAAGTAATCGAAAGCTAAAGGCTACCAATACTCCTCCCCGGGGGTTCTTATTGGCATAAATCCCTGAAGCATTCCATATACTTCCTAAGTTAAGTTTGGTCCATATCAGTAGTCGACTAATCAACTATCGAGTCTTGAACGCTTGCTTATGGGAATCAAGGTTCCACACTTTACACATTTTCGACCTTTCTGCTTAACTATTCCTTGGCCTAGAAGAATGCCGATAGGTTAGAGCTCTATTACTCCATTCCTACCTAAACATCAGTCTTGACTCTCACAAATAGAGAAGCTTAATCGTTCAAATTTTAGTGTTAAGCATATTAGTACTAACATGCCATAAACAATCTAGCTAATGTCATTACATAGTTGTTACTTATCATCCAAGTATAATCAAGTAACGTAAATGACTTTTAATCCCTTTATAATTAATTTATCATTTATTAATCAAAACACTTTTTTATTAGTAAAAGTCTTTTTATCTAATAAAACTTCTTTTATAAATCAAGGCTTCCTTTATTAATTAATAGTCTTTTATTGATTAAAACTTCCTTTATATACTTGTATAAATATATTGAGTTTCTCTTTATAAAAGATATTTGTCTTTATAAATTTAACTATTCATTTATTCTTTTAATACTTAAAAAGTATTCATATACTTATTTCAATGGTATAAGTGTATTCCCAAATCGTTTAACAAGTTTTACTTGTTTTAAATATAATCAAAGAGATTAAAACAATTACCACCAAAACATTGTTATAATAAACTCCTTTTCATTTATAAATTAAACATATAACATTTTCTATCTTTTTATAAAATATTTAAATACTTGTTATTATCTTTAAAATTCCATTGTTAAAGATTTATAATATATCTTCCAAAATATAATTCAGGGGTTTAAAAACAAATGTTGCTAAAACATTGTTTACTACGAACCCAAACCTATTCCATTTAATCATTATCTTTAAAACTCTCCTTTTAAAGGTTTAATTACATTTAAGGGTTAAAGAGAAGTGTTGCTAAAAAAAATTGTCATAACAAACCCAAACATTTTATACTTTGAAAACATTCCTTTTTAAAATTCCCTTCTTAAAGATTTATTTATATTTAAGGGTAAAAGAAAAGTGTTGTTCGAAACATTTGTCACAACAAACCCAAAACCATTTACTTGTATTTTTCTACTAAATATCCATTAGTAGAAACCGTTTACAACAACCCAAACTATTTACTTATCCATTAATGACTTTAAACATTTATTTAAAGATCAAAGCATATCCACGCTTATTAATTAAGGTAATACACTTTTAGTTGATTCCACAAAACAATTTATACTTAAGTCTTAAAGTCTAAACTCCGTTTATTATATTTATAAAATACTTAATTAATATTTAAAACTTATATATAGTTATCTTTAAAATACTTATTAATATGTTAAAAATAATTTTAAAAATATTTACAGTGTATCATAATTATTTATATAGAATATTATGTAGAAATATGGAGTTTTGAAATAAATAGAAAAACAAGTTTTAATTTTAAAAGCTACTTAGTTTAGAAATTCATAATTAACTGTTCAAGATATATTTAAACTTGAAACCAATTTTAAAACACTCTTTTATAAGTTAGAAAACAACCGTAAAAAGATTAGACAACAATACGTATTTTAAATATCATTTTTAAACAATTTATATCTTCAATTTATATTGGTAGCACTTCTAGAAGTGCTGCCTAAAGTTTTGTTACTAGTTTTATCACATTTTTGTTACACCTTTGTGTCTAGTTTTCAATACCTTAACAATTTATTTCAGATCATTATTTTTACATTAGTTATTATACTTTGGGTACTTGAAAACCATGAAGAAAAATATCATGGAATATCTTTTAATTATTTTAAAGAATTTCCCGAAAACATGGTATTTTACCGAACTACACTTATAGCGACTATTTCGCTATAACTTTTTGCACTTCGTTCAACTATCTATCAAATGAATTAGGCTTCAAAACTTTCATAATAAGAACAATATATTATTTTATTGATTAATTGCTAAAGAAACCCCTAAGAAAGTTTTCGCACAAATGCGTGTTATTTTCAAAGATGGACTATATTTAAAAGTGTCACTATAGCGACCTTTTTAATTCAGTCTTTTGTTACTTTGATTTACTTCTTCTATAACTTTCAAAAACATATTCTTTGCTTTTCAAAACACTTATAGAGGTGTAGATAATAACCAAACAAGTTATTATTAAGATGTTATTAAATCACCATTTCCACAAGTTATACTTTAAGGGATTCAAAGTGCGCTTATAACGACTATCGCTATATGGGTCATTCCTTATTTAGTTCCAATATTTAGTTTTGTACACTTTTAAACACTTATATCATTCCAAGTTCAAACCGTATCATTTATAACATATATTAACATATGTATTTAAACTATTTGTCCATTTTAAATGTCCATATTAACTTATCACAATTCAGTGGTTTAATAAACATCTATTTTATCCAATAAAACATATATTCAAGGGGTAACTTTAAGTAGTTAGCGTCTATTATTACTAATATATAGTAAGCATTTTAATAAACATTTTAATAAACATCTATCAAGTGATTTAGAAAGAAAATTTCAACCATATTTCAAGCGACATCATCAAGTGAATTAGCAATCAATTTAACTAGTGATTAGCTAACATTTTCAAGCAATGTTTCAAGTAATATTTCAAGCAATATTTCAACTTAACATTCAACAAAATATAGTGCAAATAAAAATGAGATTTACTCACTTTTATCAATCCATATCACTTCCTACCAACATCCATTTGTAACCCCACTTCTTCTAACATTTTTATCTTCAATCTTAACATCACCGTAGCCTTCCTTAACACTTCTATACTTCATGCACATCCTCCCCATCATCTCTTAAGCTCACGGTCTCCTACCTTTCACCATAGCCCATGGCCATAATGCCTTTCATTCCCTTAAATGCTCATGCACATTACCTCCTCCACCACCAAAGCAACCAAGGCCAAAGCCTTCCATTTCTCCCTTAGAACCCACGCCCAAAGGCCTTAAAATATTCACAAGGTACACAGCCAAGTATAAGAAGAGGAAGAAGAGAAAGAAGCGAGGATCATAGTGAATTTGTTTGTGAATGAACGAGTGAATATGAGAGGGTATTTATAGGCTTAGGAATTTAAGGTAAAAGTGTGGAATACTCCCTCCTTAGCCATGAAGTTAAGCATATAAGACCATGGTCATACACAAGCATGCTTTCCTTAAATCAAAGAGTGATTTAAGGGTCCTTTTGTCTTTAATGTTCTCTTAATTAAACATGTTTACTTTTAGTTAATTATAGCTTAGAAAAATATGTGTTTAATTCTTATCATATGTCAACACATGATAACTATTCAGGTTGCAATATGTTCACACAACTTGTATTGTATAAAAGTTGATTTTTAACAAAACATTTTCGGTCACATTTTCAGTATTTATCCAAAGTAAATATTTTTGTAAACACATTTCAAAAATAAATTTTCTAACATTACTTATTACTTAAAAAGTGTTTAATAAGGTTATAAAATCATATTTAATCACATTAAATCTTGGATTCAAATATTTAAATAATTCAGATATTGAAGTATGCAGTGTTCAAAATTCCAGGTCATTACATCAAAGACCACAACTGCCGAGATGGCACTAAAGTTCCACTATTGTCGTCGTCAAGCAAGCCAAGCACATAACGACATCAAAGTCACCGAAGCTGTTGCTGAAGCTTACCAACATTGTACGCCATGTCGCTTTTCCCCTATGAATATGGATCTAGGGATGTTGTTTTGAGGGCGAATCATTATTATCCCACTTCTTAGATTTTTCACTTTGTAACCCTAAATCAATTTGTGGATTTTGGCCGATTGTAACACTTGAACTTTATGCACATAAGGAATTGAATATAAACAATTTCATAGCATATTTGACAAGTTGACTCTTGGACTGAGACTTGCATATTGACTCTTATATTGACCTTCATATTGACTAGAATATCGACTTGCATCTTGACTCGGTTCATCTATGACGTTCGACATATTTTTTGCCTAAGTAACGAATGCACATTGGAATCACATGAATCTAATCTCGAGTACATTCTATCCAAGTGGCTTAGCCTAAGTTTTCCTTGGTCGTTTCCTATTTGAATTCACTTCTTCTAACACTTTCGACGACAGTGAAGAAATTCATTAACATTTTGGAGCTAGAAGGAGCGACCGAACCTCCGATTCCGATAAAACCCTAAGTGGAACTACCCTAGCCTACATATTTATGGCTTAAAGGACTTGCCCAACCAAGCATATCCCATTCCAAACTAACCTACCTTTGATTGCATCAACTAAGTTTTACTTAGTCAAGCCAATTAACCATGTTAAGATGTCTGAACAAGGATCCATCGAGCCTCAAACAACTTGGCCCACTTACCCAGTCACTAATGATTCCCGACTTCACGAAGAACAAGTATTAAGAGTCAAACTCTACAAATCATGGAAAATTAAGGGAAGACAAGCAGCATTTCACTCTTGAATCTGTTCCATCTAGGGCTATCATCGATCTTTGTCCTAGGAAGAAAGTGCAAGAAGGATGATATCTTCTTGAAAATAAGAAAAGAGATTGAACTCAAAGCTAAAGGGACCATTTTCGAAAGAGAAATAACAAAGGCTTTTGATCGATTCACTAGGAGGTGGAAAAATATTCTTAACAACTCTCAAGGATTAAATGAAACTCGAGACTCTTTAAAAAGAAAGCTTGTTATCGAAGCTAAGGAGCCTGCCGTGCATAAGAGAGCCAAAAGGAATTCTGAAGGACCAACTTCCAAAAGATCGCAACTTTCCAAGAACTGCACTCTCGCCACTTCTAATGAGAACATTTTGTTAGTACCTTAGGTATTAGTTTTGATGATAATGACAATAAGACATTGTATAAAATATAGGACACTAATGTTTTACCAAGATATATAGTATATAGTGCATGATACTAGAGAGGTATTGATTAAGAAGACTGTACAGTATCAACAGTAGATTAAATATGCTGATATAAAGTTTCTAAGAGTTAAAGAATGAATACTCTTGAGTACTGAATAGTTCAAGATTTCATGATATTCCAAATAAGTTATAGAGTCATAGAATTTATGTTAAAACCTTGATAGCAAATTCCTGATCTCTCTCATCTTCTCTAATTTTGTTTTGAATTGTTTTTCAAATATTCTAGTTTTAAAATAATCTTTCCAAAATATTTCTCAAAATTATTTTCAATCTCTTATACTTATAAAGATATTATTTTAATATTTTTAATTTTATATATTAATTCTTTGTTAATACTTTAATAATTTATAACTATATTGATTATATATATATTATTTACATTATATTGAATATTCTTATTAAATCTTTCAAAATTATTTTATAAAGTTTTAATATGATTAAAATATGTGTAAACTATGTTTAAATGTTTGTACAAAGTTTCAAAATATTTTACAAAACTTAATATTTTCAAAACAATTTCTATTATGTAATTTTTCAAAATACAAAGGGATATGTTGACATATCCTCTACAAGTGTGTCGATATACCAGCCATAAATTTCAAAATTTAAATTTTTGAATGGAAATGTCTTTTCGTCATATCTCTTTGTGAATGGACATGACTGTTGTTTCCCTATATATACCAGACTTCCAAACGAATTTTAATCAATTACTTTCTTATTCTTCTCTCCTCTTTTCACTCTCTTGATTTCTAAGTCAATTTTTACCAAAACTCTGCCGAAATTCAACCAAAATCAAATTCAATTATTACTAATTTGATTCTCCTTCATCTACTCTCTGATTTCTCTCATCTCTCTTAAGATCAAAATGCTATTCAAGAGTTATAGGATCAATTGTAATCAAGATTGAAGATCCGAGTCTATAAACTTTATCAAATCATACTCTTATACTCTATGGTGTGCTTGGTATCCCTGAAATCCAAGTAGGTGTGATTGTAGCCTGTAAAATCAATTGGGTGTGCTTAGTAGTCCGTAAATCTAGTGGGTGTGTTTGTGGCCCGAAAATCAAGTGACTCTACCCTGAGGTCGGGATTCTCGAAGTTGTACCTCGTAGCCTTGAATCGAGATTGTATTTGCATTTACTAGTTGAAAAGAAATCCGTACAAGGAATTGTGCAGGACTAGATGTAGGGTAACTCCGAACAAGTATAAAATCTTGGTGTGTTCTTTCCTTTTTATTTTTACTTCATTTACTTTTATCTGAATGTTTATTTTGTGATTGTTAATTACATTATTCTAAGTAATATCTTAAAGAATTTGAAAAATATTCATATAATCCATTAAACACTATTCACTCCCTCCCCCCACTTGTGTTAATTTAGCCTTAGGATCCCTATTCTGCTAACTCACATTTGGTATCAGCGCATTGGTTTTCAAAATATACATCTTATGATTTTTAAAAAGGTTTAAATGGCTACCAACACTGGTAATAGTACTGTTAGTAACACTATTAATACACTTGTTAATAACTCATTTGTCGAAGGACAATCTACTACTAGCCCCCACTTTTTAATGGCAGAAATTACACATATTGGTCATGTAGAATGAAAATTTATTTATAGCCAATTGGTTTAAACACTTGGAATATCACACAAACTAAATACACTAAACCGGAGACTAATTTTGCACAGTGTACTGCTTACCGAAAAGCAGTTGCACAAAGTAATTCTAAGGCTGGAATATATTATTTTGTTCACTAGATAGAAATGAATTTAATAGAGTATCTGTATGTAAATCTGCATTTGAAATTTGGAGAATTTGTAAGTTACACATGAAGGACAAGTAAGGTCAAACAGATCAAAATTTCCATGTTAATAAACAAGTTTCAATTATTCAAAATGAGTTCAAATGAGTCCATATCTGGTATGTATAGTAGATTTCAAGATATAGTACACTCACTTATTGCATTGGGTAAAAAAATTTCTAAAGAGGATCAAGTTAGAAAAATCCCCAATTCACTTACTCCGGAATGGGATCAAAAGACTCTTACAATCGAAGAGGCTAATGACATTAGCACTCTAAAATTGATGATTTAATTGGTTATTTAATGTCTTTCAAAGAAAAAATGTAGGGCAGGAGAGAAAGAAAAGCAATAGAGAAGAAATCTATAGCTTTCAATGTAATGACGGATAATCTGGATTCAAACAACGATGACGATGAAGAAATTGCTTTCATGACAAGGAATTTTAGAAATTTTCTAAAATATAGAAAGACGAACAATTTCAAAAGAAATGACAATAAAAATCCAGGAAGTAGAAGTAGAAATGAAAATGGCATTAGATGTCATAACTGTGATGACCTTGGCCATTTAAAACGAGACTGCCCACATCCCAATAAACTGAAAACTACACCAAACACTGATTCATCTAGATAACGAAGAAGAGCCTATACTACAACATTAGACGATTCAGATACATCCTCAAGTGACAATGAATCAAATACAAAAATTGCTAACATGTGCTTCACAACAATACATAATTCAGAACAAAATGGTGAAATGGATCAAAAAAAGGTACGCTTTTTATATCAGAAGTTTTTTGAATGAAATTTTCTTTTCTTTTGGTTTCTTTATTGGTTATTAGGAAAATCTTACATATTAATAATAATATTGATCGAATATTATGTGATTATATTTTAAATATAAATATTTTATATATTTTAATAATAAAATAATAATATAAAATATATTTAAAATTATTTTTCTTAAAATAGAATAACTATAAATAGATATATATATATAATAAATAGGATATAGTTGAACAAAAATCTTTTTGAAAATGTCGACCTATATGTTGACATACCCCACGTGCATATGTCGACATATGTAGACGGATTTTGAATTTCAATTTCAAAATTTGGATTTCCCTCCACCTTTTCACCAACTCCTATGTTCTGAAATGTTGCCTTTGACCAGAGAACATGTTCTTTGATTCTTTATTTTCTTACTCTATCTCCATCCATTTATTTCTCACTTTCATTTCAAAATTCAAAATTTCATTAACTCTCTTATCTCTTCAAAACTCTTCATCAATGGCTTCCTCAAGCACTCCTACATTTATGAGACTTTCAAAAAGTATCAAGAATTTTTTCTTCCATGATCAAGAGGCTATGAAGCATATATTAGTTATATGAATTATGGAAAGGATTCTACGGGAAAGTTTGTTATTTTCAATGATTTTCCTACTTATGAACTTGATTCTCTTTGTTTACAAAATGGAATTCTCAGTTTAATTGATGCTTCTCAAAATGATTTTGTTTGCTATCCACACTTGATCAAAATGTTTTATGCAAAATTGAAAGGAAAATTTTGTGATGGAAGAGAAGGAGAAGTATGGCGTAGTGTAAAAAAGAACTTTAATTGTTTCAAATTGTGAACATTTGGGTACCATTCTTGGATGTAAATCTACCATAATGGACCTTACATCTTTCAAAATTGATGATCAAAATTATGAAGTATTTCACAACATTTTCAAAGGTGATGATAATTTTGAGTTTAAAAACTAAAACTTTCGTTCAAAAGCAAGAATTCTAAATTTTATTTTACAACATGGCATCACAACTCGATTGGGAAATTTTAATAATACAACTCTAAAAGTTTATAAAGCCCCTTTTGCCATTTATGATCAATATGACATAAATTTGGCTCAAGTTATTCGGATGAATTTTATCCCAAAAATCTTTCCAATCGTGAAGACACACTATTTTATGGTGTATATCTTACCCGAATCTTCAATTACTTCAGTGTTGACCTTAAAGGAGAAGAATTTGTCTCTCGTAAAGTCTTTAATCAAGCCAACATCGCCCTTATAAAAATTCCATCTTTTTCGAGCCATATGCAACTCTTGCGAAAAAGAAGAAAGGTTAGCTTACGAAGAGGAAGTAATTCAAGAAAAGGAAGAAGAGGAAGAAGGAGAAGATATGGATATTGAAGAAGAAGACGAGGAGGAGGAAATCTCTTTAGAAAGTATTGACTTTCCACTCCAACCAACCAACCAAGACCTTCTCAACAATAAAAAGAAGGTTGTTGAAAACAAAAAGATTCCCAAGCGTTCGGTTAGTAAGAAATTAAACACTATTTTCAACAAAAAGGACAAGTTCTTTGGAAAAGTGAAACGCAAGCTTGGGATATCTTCATCAACTTCCTCATCTACATCCTTTTATTTTATTATCTAGTTGATTATGAGTGTGTTGTAGTTTAAATTTGGTTTGAACTTATGTACCTTTTCATTTCTTTGTGTTCTATGTAATCTCTATCTAAGTATTAATGAAGAATTTGTTTTCTTGCTGTTATACATTGTTCATCATCTCTGAAAAACATAACAGGTATAATCGTATAAGTTAAATACATTAGAATATTAAAACAAAGTTGTTTTGAAAATTTCTACAGATATGTCGACATACCCTAGGTATATATGTCGACATACAACGGTAATTTTTCAATTTTTTTTAATATTTAAAATTAAATAAACATAAAATGTCTATTCATTTCTAATGAATTTCCATCCCTTTAAATACCTTTTAAGACTAGAAATCATTATTTTTTACTCTCTTTCTTCTTCCTTTGCATTCCTAAACTCTAAAACCAAAATAATGGCTTCTCCTATCCAAAAAGTAATAGAAAACCTTGAACTAACTCTTGAATCATTTAAGAGCATTCTTACTTTCATCCTAAGAAACTAGTGGCATTTAGAATTGAGTCAAATGCAGATAATCAAGGAGCAAGAAAGCATTTCAACGCGATTCGGTGGATGATTTCTGCCTTGAACAAAGAAGAACCAACCACCAATCCAAAGTGTACCATCAACAAAGATGATGAAGACTGGGACGCTATCAAAGCGGATCCATTCTTTGGCGCTGATGGATGGGTTGAAGTTCCTTGAGAAACCTAATATAAATAGGTTTGATTGTATATAAATATTGATACTTGATTTGGTTTGGATTTGATTGGTTTGCTTTGTGCGTATTTGTTTGAATGTTGTATGACATAAACTTTGTTTGATTGGATGAATATTTGGATTGATTAATTAATGATTATCTAATTTTACGTATCACTTATTGTTTTTAGATAATCTCTCTCATCATCATTATATATAATTCTTATACATATTGATTAGTATTTTATTTATAGGGAGTTAAAGTTAGAATTAGAGCAAGAGTTAGTGTTAGAGTTATAGTTATTGGTTAATTATTTTTGTTGATGACAAAAGGGATAAATAAATAAAAAAATCTAAGTACATATCAAGGGGGGGTTATATTATATTTCATACATACATAGTTGTCATCATCAATAAGGGGGAGATTGTTAGTACCTTAGGTATTGGTTTTGATGATAACAACAATAGGACATTATATAAAATATAAGATGCTAATGTTTTATCAAGATATATATAGTATATAGTGTAGGATATTAGACAGATATTGATTAAGAAGACTGTATAGTATCAAGAGTATATTCAAGATGCTGATATAAAGTTTCAAGTGTTCAAGAATGAAAATTCATGAGTCCTGAAGAGTTCGAGATTCCAAGATATTCCAGATAAGTTATGGTGTCATCGAATTTATGTTAAAATCTTGATAGCATTTTCCTGATCTCTCTCATCTTCTCTAATTTTGTTTTAAATTGTTTTTCAAATATTCTGGTTTTAAAAATAATCTTTTCGAAACATTTCACAAAATGATTTTCAATCTCTTATACTTATAAAGATATTATTTTAATATTTTTAAGTTTATATATTAAGTTTTTGTTTATACTGTAATAATTTATAACATATCGATTTTATTTATATTATTTACATTATATTGAATATTCTGATTAAATCTTTCAAAATTATTATGTAAAGTTTTATTAATTTTTAATATGATTAAAATATGTATAAACTATGTTAAAATGTTTGTACAAATTTTCAAATTATTTTACAAAACTTAATATTTTCAAAGCTATGTGGACATATCCTCTACAAGTATGTCAACATACTAGCCATAGATTTCAAAATTCAAATTTTGAATGGAAGTGCATTTTCGTCATATCTCTTCGCGAATGGACATGACGGTTGTTTCCCTATATATACCATACTTCCAAACGAATTTTAATCAACTACTTTCTTATTCTTTTCTCCTCTTTTCACTCTCTTGATTTCTAAATCAATTTTTACCGAAACTCTGCTGAAATTCAACCAGAATCAAATTAAATTATTACTAATTTGATTCTCCTTCATCTACTCTCTGATTTCTCTTATCTCTCTCAAGATCAAAGTGCTATTCAAGATTTATAGTATCTATGGTAATCAAGATCGATGATTTGAGTTTATAAACTCTATCAAATCATACTCTTATACTCTATGGTGTGCTTGGTTTCCCTAAAATCCAAGTAGGTGTGATTGTAGCTTGTAAAATCAATTAAGTATGATTAGTAGCCCGTAAGTCTAGTGGGTGTTCTTGTGGCCAGAAAATAAAGAGACTTTACCCATAGGTCGGGATTCTGGAGGTTGTGTCTCTTAACCTTGAAATCGAGATTGTATTTTCATTTACTCGTTGAAAAGAAATCCGTACAAAGAATTGTGCAGGACTAGATGTAGGGTAACTCTGAACTAGTACAAAATCTTGATGTGTTCTTTCCATTTTACTTTACATGCATTTACTTTTATCTGCATGTTGATTCTGTAATTGTTTCTATGATTATTAATTACATCATGCTAAGTAATATCTTAAAGAATTTGAAAAAAATTCATATAATCCATTAAACACTATTCACCCCCTCTAGCCTTAAGATCCCTATTCCAATGACTCACACATTTATCTCTTGACTAAGGATGAACTCAACTACTGGCCTTCGCAAAAGAAATGTCCAAAGAATGAAAGGAAACTTGGAGAGTCGTATTTCTATTATCGTCAGGTCAATGGGTAGAATATAAACCAATGTCGTAGCTTGGAGGGCTTGCTTAACAATGTCCTAGGGCTACGAAAGCCGAATAAATTTATACGAAGATGTTAAGTCAATCATCAATAAAGTCAGATCTTCTAAGTATATCTACATGGTTGAGGAGTAAAACTCTCCTAAAATAAGTGAAAGCCTAAAACACTGCCTAAGATGGTAGTAAGGGGTTAAAGCCTTTGCCCTCTTCTAAGATGGCCTGGACAAAGCACTTCTTGGAGGGAGGACAGAATAAGCCTTTAGTGCCATCATCAATGGCCTCACTAAGGCACCAAACAAGCCTTCGGTGTCGTCATAAAAGGCCTCATTGAAGCACATCCTAGAGGGAGGATAGAGTAAGCCTTTAGTGCCGCCATCAAAAGCCTAACTAAAGCACCGAACCAGCCTTTAGCGTCGTTATCAAAGGCCTCTCTAAAGCGCCTCCTAAAGGTTGAACGAGTAAAGGTCTGGCCTATCTAAAGTGTCAAACCAGCCTTTAGTGCCATCATCAAAGGCCTCACTAAAATGCCTCTGTAACATCCCTCTACTTGGAGGCCCATAACTAACGGCTACGGATGCTGTAGTCATCCATAGTTATTAATCCTTGGCGACCAAATACGGCGGTGTTAGATTCATTGATACACGGAAACACATGAATATGAAAAAAAATTTAAACTTCAACAAAATCACATTTCATATCAAAAACATTTCCAATTCATTACATAATCCCACATTCGCAAATCACGTTCAAAGAAAATATATTTATTACATCATATGCCCAGCGCGACATATGAAGATGCCCCCTGGGATGATCAGAGTACATACAGGCAATATAACAACTTTGCCTTTTCAAACAACATGGCAGAATCAAAAGAAAAGAGAAATCTAAATAGCTATAATGCCTCCTGCACGTCTCTAGAAGCTTATTCGTCTTAAGAGGTACTTGAAAACCTCAAATCTCAAACTACTCAAAATCAATTGAGTACCCAAGAGTTTCAGGGGAAAACATAAACTTTGAGTCAGACATAAAGCCTGGTATGACCATCTCAAATCATTTAGATATCTAGTGAGACCGTGCCGCTTAGCGGAACGGGTTTCCCCTCACTAGTATCTCAAAAACTTCATAAAACCATATACCGTGCTCCTGCATCCACAATGGTTAAAACAATTCAAAACAGTATAATATGATGATATGCAAAACAATTGAATTTATTCTGGATTACCCATCCCCATTCATTTTAGACTATCTATCTCAATTATAGTTTCTAGGATTACTATTAACCTATTAGTTTTCATGGGCTGAGTAATAACCAAATAAACATTTAAGGACTCTTTGTCAAATTACATAGTTTTCATGGGTTTACTATGAACCTATTGGTAACTTCAATATTGGTCTTATCCTAGTTTTCATGGGTTGACTAGGAACCTATTGGTAATCCCAATATCCTTTCTTCTTACCCTAGTTTTCATGGGTAGACTAGGAACCTATTGACATCTGTTAATATTTCATCAGGATACAGTTTTCATGGGCTAACTACAAACCTACTGGCCCTGCCAGTATCCAATCATAGTTTTCATGGGCTTACTATGAACCCATCTGACATCTTTCTTTACACATAGTGTTCATAGGCTAACTATGAACCTGTCTATCTGACATCTTCCTTTACACATAGTTTTCATAGGCTAACTATGAACCTATTGGCCCCTACCAATATCATACAGTTTTCATGGGCTTAATGTAAACCTATTAGCCTATGCCAATACCTTTCCTTTATATTTTAGCATCCTATATTCTGGTCTTCCTGACCTCCTGGACGCAATTCTACTCATTCAGGAGTTTATTCAATTTATATTCACTACTATGTTAACCTAACTGGTTCTCCAACCTTTTATCCCCAAAACGCAGTTATGGGTGCAATATAAAGTGAATATATTCATATTAGAAGAAGCAATATAACAACATAGCAATACCACTCCTGTGGGTTTAAATTAAACATGGTTAATCCCTTTAACCTATTTCTTTATCAAAGATAGCTTCTTCTTAAAACCATAATAAAAACCCCTTTAATATTGCCAAAGGTTTTTCCTTTAAAAATAGAGTTTGGGTCAGAAAACCTTTCGATAACTTCAAAACCTAGCTTCCGACTTCATAGAATGGCCTCCTTCGAAAGCTCTTAAAAACATTAGGCTCCTGCCTTATAATACTTTAAAATTTTACCTTTCAAATATATTAAAGTATTTGCATTTAACTTTAGGTGCTTAGCTTCGAAACCGGTTTTCGACACTCTTGGAAGTAACCCTTCCGAATTCGTTAAAAGTACCCCGTTCGAAAGCATTGGGTTTATACTTAAAACATTATTCGGTTCAAAGTGAAAATGGGTGAAAGTATCTCTTTCGAAACTATCCTTTATCATTTATAAAACATTGGGGATACATGATGGCATCGGCACCATCATTTTCGAAAGCATTAAAAATTTGGGTTTAACATTGGAAGGTTGGAGTCAAAGCCCCTTTCGAAACCTTCACCTTCGAAAACCCTAACCCCTTTCGAAAGCTTTAGGAAGTGGCTTGAAGTTATAAAACAAAACACCTTTCGACAACATTCATATCTTCAATACCGTCGGAAGGTTATAAAACGGCAGTAGGGCCTCGACTAGGTTGGAATCCCTTCTTTCAAAACATCAAAGAACCCAGTTGAAAGAAAACTTTAAGTTAACGGCTAGCCTTTAAAACCTCTTTCGAAACTTTATTCTTCGACTCTATCGAAGGCTTAAAACAAAACATAGGCAGGCGCTTTTCATTTTAAAAACAAACCAAGGTTTCGACCCCTTCGAAAGCTACGCTTTTGACACCCTACCTTCCGCCTATCCCCAATCCACTACGTACCATTATAGTGATACCTTGTGTATTGGTTTCGGCATAGCTGGTTTCGACAAGGATGAAGACGGAAGCTATTATGTCAAAAGGCACTTTCCTAGTAGGCAGGACCAATTTTCTGAGCAAACCAGATTTAATTCTTGTTTAAGTAAACTTTTCTCTAACTAACCTGACACGTGTCAGCACCAGATTGGTTGCCTTAACTTTTTCAAATCCTTTTTCAAAAATAACTGCCGCTAATCCGGATGTAAACCATGGTTAAGTTAATCAAACAAGCCCTTCTAATTTTTTTTACAAAGAAGTCCCTCTTCTAAAACAATTTATTTTGCATAGCAAATCACTTTGGAAAAATCCTCAAAAATTCCAGAAATTCGCTTTAATCATGTTATCTAACATATCAAAATTTCAGACCCAAATTCTCAATATATTTTCCAAAATAAATTATAAACTCAAATAACCATGTTTTCCTTTGAAAATTCATAATAATCTTTCCATAGCTTGGAAAATTCTCAAAATTGAAAGCCAACTCCAAAATCATGTTTCTCATAGCATAAAAAAAATTCTTATGGCATTTAAACATCATTTGATCTCGGTTTTAACCTAAAACCGTGCAAAACTCTTTTAAACAACCTTGTTTAAATCAAATAAATCATGAATCAATCATATCATCATCCAACATGTCATAAAAACGAATTTATCCCTTAAATTTGAAAATATATGATATAAAACAAAATAGAGATGGAATTACTATTCACCTTGCTCTAGATAAGAAGATTGGATTGAGATAGATTTCCCCTAAGCTTGATTTTCTAGCTTTAATTTGATTTCCTCTTCTTCCTCTTAATGGCCGGCCATTTCTTCTCTTTTGTTTTGAGTTTTAAAATCACGTGAATAGGAAGAAAATAGTGGGAATGAAGATATATATAAGGGTGGAAGCTATGGACGACAATTTCCAATAATACCCTTATGTAATTTGTTTAACCTAAAAACCACTCTTTAGCCCATTAATTAGTTTATTAGGCACGACCTTAATTATTTAATTCAAATCTCAATCCCCTTATCACTTACATTTATATTATTCTATTTAATTTATCTAATTAAATCTCCTGAATAATGTTATAAAAAATTTGGAGTGTTACAGGCTCCCCTCCTTAAAGAATTTCGTCCTCGAAATTTTGTAAGGACTAAATATCAAACATAGCAATCATCTACAACGACTCCTAACAACCATACTAGTCTACCTGACTAGGAAATATCTATATAAATCTAATATACACATAACCTCAAAGTAGATCATGATACATATCTCGAATCCTGTCCTATGTCTCCCAAGTACAGTCCTTCTCATTGTCACTCCACTGAACTTTCACCAACTTGACTATCTTGTTCCTCAATCTTTTCTCATCTGTCGCTACAACCCAAACTGGTTGTCTAGCAAAAGTCAAATCAAGCTCTACTACCAAGTCGTCCAACTCTATTTGAGGAATGGTAGCCTTTGGATCATGCACATACTTGCGAAGATGAGACACAAGAAACACATTATGGACAGCTGCCATACTGCTCGGCAACTCAACTTTGTATGCGAGCTTTCC
Organism: Allium fistulosum; assembly: GCA_030737815.1. Classification (NCBI taxonomy): domain Eukaryota; kingdom Viridiplantae; phylum Streptophyta; class Magnoliopsida; order Asparagales; family Amaryllidaceae; genus Allium; species Allium fistulosum. The sequence goes on from CM060901.1 coordinate 458,950,010, forward strand.
AATCCTCTCTAAAATCTGGAATGGACCAACATATCTCGGGGCCAACTTTCCTGATTTCCCAAACCGTACCACAACCTTCATCGGTGATACCTTAATGAAAACTCTGTCTCCCACTAAGAACTCTAGGTCTTTATGCCTTTTGTCTGCGTAACTCTTTTATCTGAATTGAGCTTCCTTCATCCGTTCTCGGATTAACTCAATCTTCTCCGACGCCTCCTTAATCAATTCTAGACTTAAGACCAATCTGTCTCCAGTCTCCAACCAACATGCAGGGGATTTGCATGGCCTTCCATACAAAGCTTCAAAAGGCGCCATTCCTATACTAGTCTGGTAACTATTATTATAGGAAAACTCAACCAAATGCATGTGATCCTCCCAAGGTCCATCAAAATCCAACACACAAGCTATCAACAAATCCTTGAGCACCTTATTAACTCTCTCTGACTGCCCATCCATCCGTGGGTGATATGCGGTACTCATCTTGAGCTTAGTGCCTAACACATCTTGTAGACTCTTCCAGAATTCGCTAGTGAATAAAGCATCTATGTCGCTGACTATGCTACTAGGAGCTCCATGAAGTATAACTATGTTCTTCATGAATAACTTTGCTAAAACTGGTGTCGTCTTGGTCGACTTTACTGGAATGAAATGGACACTCTTGGTCAACCTGTCCACAATAACCCATATACTTTCATTTCTTCTCCTTGACCTTGGCAATCCACCAATAAAATCCATGGATATTTGTTTGCGCCAAAATTGGTCACAAACCCCAAGTGTAGTGAAAGCACCAGCGTATGAATATAAATCAACAATATTCACACACAAATCACAGATCTAAGCAAATAACAAATAGCAATCCAGAAATAATGAACAGTGACACAAGATTTATAGTGGTTCGGCTATCTCCGGCCTACGTCCACTTCAAGGTTTTTATGATTTTATTGCTCGATGCTTGAAGATTACAATTTCGTGTGTTGTATTACAACTGATTTTCTGAGCTGGGTCTGGATCTAAGACAGCAGTGGTGATTCTGAGTAAATATGGTAGAGTCTGGGCACTCTTTAGCTCTCAAAATTGTCTGACCCCTTTTCTGAATGACCAAGGGCTCTATTATAGGTGTAGGAGGCTGATATTTTGCCTAAAATTCGGGGAGACCAGTTCTGGCTCGTGAGGGGACCACATAGCCGAAATCTGGAGAACCGGGCCCACTTTGGGATCGATTCGACCCTTGGTTCGAATCGATCAAGAAATCATCCAATCGAGCTGAAATTTGGTGTGAACATTCTTCACCATGTGCTCAAGCTTCTGTGAAAATTTCATGGCATTTGGATTTGTGGAACTCGAGTTATGATCGATTCAAGTTGAAGATTTTCGTGCTCTTCGTCCTATGGATTCGTTCGAATCGATATGGTTCGAATCCATAGGTTCGAATCGATGCTTCTGCATGTGAAGATGGTGACGTGGTGCGTATGCTTCGTATCGATCTGCTTTTCACTCCGGATTGACTGGGTCGACTCCATGTTCTTTGCCGCTTTGACTGGGTGGATTCGTGGTAGTGGATTCGAAGACATCCTTCTTCGAATCGAATGAGCGAAGGTCTGTTCGAATCGATCTAGGTACGTTAAAGTTGATCGATTCGAAGCTGCCTCAAACAGTGTGGATTCGAAGGAACTTCCTTTGATGGAGTCGAAGGACTCATACCTGCAGCTCTGTGGATTCGAAGGAAGGGACAGCCTAATGGATTCGAACTAGGCCTCGCTTGATGGAGTCGAAGCTAAAGTACTTCCATCGATTCGAAGCCATCAGGGGAACTTCGTTGGAGTCGAGTTTGATGGATTCGACCATAGGGGATTCGAACCATAGGGAGACGAACTCAAGGCTATGTCCTTCACTTGCGTCGATGATATCTTGGACGTACGAACTCAGATTGACTCGGGATTTGGAATGTTGTTTTATCTGGCCTTACTTGACATGTCTTATCAATTGTAGCCTGATCCGGACCCGGACAAAATTCATCGATATCCATGATGAACCTGCGATGCACAATCGATGTTCATGACTAATAATCATTGATTTTCGGTTAATCTTTGGGTATCTCGGCTTTGCCAAAAGTTGGGATAACATTTTGCCCCCCAAAACATGCCTTTTGGTAAAAGGCGTGTTTTGATCAGTCTCAAGTCAAATGCAGTGAGTTCATGTTTTACTCATAGCTTATAGCATTTTCAATCAAGTCCATGGCTGTTCGAAGCCGAATTGTTATCAATTTTTTCCAGTGGAAGTTAAGAATGAAGTTCTACAGTCTCTCCATACTATCGGTGGTCACTCCGGACCCTTGCCAAGCCCATTCCAGACTTAGCGATCGAATAGAAAGATCCTATTGCACTCCGGCGTTCCTTTCTATTCCTTGCACTCTAGCCCAGTTAGGGCGTAAAGCGATGTCTTGGTCATTCTAAACCGATCATAGTCTCTCCGGGCTCTTGCTGGATCTAATCCTATCACTCTCTGGTGAAGGGGAAACAACGATGAGTGAGCTGATCCTGTCGCTCTCCGGCGAAGCGGCTACACTCCCTGCACTCCGGTTCAGTGTCTCTGAACATTAAGCGATGTCATGGCCTAAATCGTGGGCCGATCATAGCCTCTCTAGGCTCTTATCGAATCATGATCCAATCACTCTCCGGTGAATAAGAAACGATGCTTAAGTGAGTCGATCCTGTCATTCTCTGGCGAAGCAACTCACTTCTTGCACTCCGGTTCAGTGTATCTGAACATTAAGCGATGTCATGGCCTAAATCGTGGGCCGATCATAGCCTCTCCGGGCTCTTATCGAATCCCGATCCAATCACTCTCCGGTGAATAGGAAACGATGCTTAAGTGAGTCGATCCTGTCGCTCTCCGGTGAAGCAACTCACTTCTTGCACTCCGGACCCTGCCTCTCCGAGTAGGATCATAAAGCGATCATCTTTATATTGATATTTTATATTTATCCTTTAACTCTCCGGTCAAAGGTTTGTTTCAATAAATGCTTCTTTATTAAATTCAAATCCTAGGTGTTCAATCTCAAACACCAGGAAAAACAAGACAACGCCTCTCCAGGCGGAGCGGTCTATTTCCATCTTAGAGCATGCCTAGGGATCTCTCCGGTTCCCGTACATGAGTAAGTGGGATAGACGTTTTATTTTGGAAATCAAATCTAAGAAAACTAATCGACCAGAGTCCAAATCTTAAACTTGGCCCTTGCCATCACAATCAGTTGATGACGAGTCGTGATCCCGATCCAGGATCATTCCTGTTAGGTGGAGGCGGTGGTTGTTCAGGTCTTACTGTCGCCGCCCGTTCTCTAGTATATTGTGGCAACCTACCACTCCTGGCATGTTCTTCCACCTCATCCCTTAGGTGGCGACATTCATCGGTAGTGTACCCATCCAGCTCATGGAATAGGCAGTATTTTCCAGTTCTGCGTTCCCGCTCCGTGGGATCTCTCCTGGGTGGTTTTCGATAGGGGAGTTGCCCCCGAGTTTCAGCGTAAATCCTTTCTAGGCTTGCCGTCAAATCTGTGTATTGCCTGAATCTAGGCTCTTGGAATTTCTTCCGTTTATCAGGACCATCATGTATGTCCTCCTGCTTTCTCTTTCCTTTGTCTGCCCTGGACTGTTCCCTGGCGGTTCCTTCGCCTTGTGCAACATTTATTTCCTGCCTCTCGGCTCGTGATTCTTCTAATCGAATGAATTTTTCAGCTTCATGGAAAAACTCTCCAAGATCTTGCGGTGGATATTTAGTCAAAGAGTCTTTGAATTCGGTGCCTTCCCCAACTCCTGCCACTACCGCCATCAGAATCATTGATGGATCCGGGTGATCTACGGAAGCCACCGTTGCATTGAATCATAGTAGAAAATCTTTTATGGACTCTCCGGTCCTTTTCCTTATTGAAGCCAGAGTCATCACACTCTTGGGCCGTGTTACGTGGACCCTGAACTGTCTCATGAAGCAATCCACAAGCTCGCCCCATGTTCTGATTGATCCAGTCTCTAACTGTCTGAACCAAAGTGCAGCCAAATCTGATAAAAATAAAGGGAAACATTATGCCATCACTTCCTCGGATGCTCCTAGTACTTCCATGTGTCTAATGTATTTGGTAATATGCATGGTTGGATCCGACTTCCCGTCATACGGATCCAGCATTGGTAGTTTGAACTTTGGAGGGTTCTTTGCATTCCTGATATTCGGAGCGAACGGACTCCGACTAACTTCTTCCAATCCTCCTCCTAACAACCCTCCTCTCATGAGTCATCTCACTAGGCCAATCATTCTTTCATCTCCATCTAGGGGTTGCCCCCTTGTCATGTCTTTGTCTTGCCCTCCAAGTCTTGTAGGGAATTCTGGTACGTACTCTTCGGGTGGCTCGTTAGCATTTGTGTTGGCCCTAGCCGGTTTAGCTCCTTCCAAAGGTCCTTCTGCGTTGGATCCTGTGGGCCTGCCCCCAAGCCCTTGTTGATTGCCTTCTGGTTCTGTATTCTGTCCTCCGTTGGGTTCCATAGCCCTAGCTCCTTGTTCCACATTCACAGCCGCTGTAGCTGGTCCAAGGTTCTGTGTCCCTGCCGCTCTCATCTACTCGAAGAAATTCTGCAGCATCTCTTGTTGGCTTTTCATCATTCTTTCCTGCATTAGGTTATTCATAGCCTCCATCTCATCTCTAGTAATGTAGATTGAAGCTTGTCCTTCTCCAACGCCAGAGGATGCCTCTTGACTTCCTCCCTATTGGCTCCTCTCAGCTCTTTGTCTTGTTTGTCGAGTCATTGTAGAGCCAAATCTGAATCCTTAAAATTTCAAATCTAAACTTTGAATCTGGTGTAGCGGGTGCTAGTTCTTCTCAGTGAAAGCACCAAAGTGTTTGCGCCAAAATTGGTCACAAACCCCAAGTGTAGTGAAAGCACCAGCGTATGAATATAAATCAACAATATTCACACACAAATCACAGATCTAAGCAAATAACAAATAGCAATCCAGAAATAATGAACAGTGACACAAGATTTATAGTGGTTCGGCTATCTCCGGCCTACGTCCACTTCAAGGGCTTTATGATTTTATTGCTCGATGCTTGAAGATTACAATTTCGTGTGTTGTATTACAGTTGATTTTCTGAGCTGAGTCTGGATCTAAGACAGCAGTGGTGATTCTGAGTAAATCTGGCAGAGTCTGGACGCTCTTTAGCTCTCAAAATTGTCTGACCCCTTTTCTGAATGACCAGGGGCTCTATTTATAGGTGTAGGAGGCTGATATTTTGCCTAAAATTCGGGGAGACCAGTTCTGGCTCGTGTGGGGGCCATATTGCCGAAATCTGGAGAACCGGGCCCACTTTGGGATCGATTCGACCCTTGGTTCGAATCGATCAAGAAATCATCCAATCGAGCTGAAATTTGGTGTGAACATTCTTCACCATGTGCTCAAGCTTCTGTGAAAATTTCATGGCATTTGGATTTGTGGAACTCGAGTTATGATCGATTCAAGTTGAAGATTTTCGTGCTCTTCGTCCTATGGATTCGTTCGAATCGATATGGTTCGAATCCATAGGTTCGAATCGATGCTTCTGCATGTGAAGATGGTGACGTGGTGCGTATGCTTCGTATCGATCCGCTTTTCACTCCGGATTGACTGGGTCGACTCCATGTTCTTCGCCGCTTTGACTGGGTGGATTCGTGGTAGTGGATTCGAAGACATCCTTCTTCGAATCGAATGAGCGAAGGTCTGTTCGAATCGATCTAGGTACGTTAAAGTTGATCGATTCGAAGCTGCCTCAAACAGTGTGGATTCGAAGGAACTTCCTTTGATGGAGTCGAAGGACTCATACTTGCAGCTCTGTGGATTCGAAGGAAGGGACAGCCTAATGGATTCGAACTAGGCCTCGCTTGATGGAGTCGAAGCTAAAGTACTTCCATCGATTCGAAGCCATCAGGGGAACTTCGTTGGAGTCGAGTTTGATGGATTCGACCCTAGGGGATTCGAACCATAGGGAGACGAACTCAAGGCTATGTCCTTCACTTGCGTCGATGATATCTTGGACGTACGAACTCAGATTGACTCGGGATTTGGAATGTTGTTTTATCTGGCCTTACTTGACATGTCTTATCAATTGTAGCCTGATCCGGACCCGGACAAAATTCATCGATATCCATGATGAACCTGCGATGCACAATCGATGTTCATGACTAATAATCATTGATTTTCGGTTAATCTTTGGGTATCTCGGCTTTGCCAAAAGTTGGGATAACAATATTGAATCCCATTTTCAAACTGGAATATCTAGAGGCTGAAGTAACCCACTCGGGTTTTGATGTTCAGCTTTCACTTATTGATAGTTTACACACTGGATAACCCACAAGCCAACATCCCTCTTCATGCCTTCCCAATAGAAGCTCCTCTTCATATCTTGATACATCTTGGTCCCTCCAAGATGAATTGTAAACTTGGATCGATGACATTCCTCAAGAACTTCTCTTCTCAGGTTTTCTACATCTGGAACACATAACCATCCCTTCTTTCTCAACCATCTTCTCTGGTCAAGACTAAAATTTTTCAAATCATCTACCTCAATTCCAGCCTCAAGCCTTTTGATCCTCTCAGCTAATAATGGATCCTCCATCTGCTTAGAAGCAATTCTCTCGATCAACACTAGTCGAACTTCTAAACAGGACAACATGGCAGTACTCTGACTAGAACTAGCAGTCGATCTAAACTACACACCATAACTGGCCAAAGCTTTTAGATCTTTCCATTCTGCCAACATAGCCAACACCACATTCTGATGTCTTCTGCTAAGAGCATCTGCTACTTTATTTCCTTTCCCTAGGGTATACTCTATACCAAAATCATAAGCAGCCAAAAACTCCAGCCATCTCTAATGTCGCATATTCAACTCGTTCTGAGAGAATAAGTATCTTAAAGACTTATGATCGATATATAAATCAAATATCTCCCCCTAAGGGAAAATGCCTCCAAATCTTCAAGGCAAAAATCACCGCATCCAAATCTAAATTATGAGTAGGATATCTTACTTCGTGCGGTCTAAGCTGCCTAGATGCGTAAGGAATGATTTTGCCCTTCTACATCAACACTGCTCCCAATCCAGTCCCACACGCATCTGTGTATACTACCAACCCTTGGTTACCATCTGAAACTACTAACACTAGAGCATTAGTCAACAAATGCTTTAACTTAAGGAATGCTTCCTCACATCTTTCGGGCCAAACAAACTTCACTTCCTTCCTGGTAAGCTTAGTCAAAAGCGCTGCTATCCACGAGAAATCCTTGATGAATCTCCGGTAATAGCCAGCAAGTCCAAGAAAACTTCTGATCTCAGTCACCATTTCTGGTCTCTTCCAATTGTTCACAACTTCGATCTTATCTGGATTGACTGACAATCCTTTCTCTGAAACTACATGACCATAAAACTTAACCTCTTTCTTTCAAAAATGACACTTGGAAAACTTCGCCTTTAGCTGATTCTGCCTCAGCGTCTCTAGCACAACTCTAAGATGATCTTCATGCTCTCTCTCATCCTTAGAGTACACCAAAATATCATCTATAAACAGCAACACGAATCTATCTAAATACTCTTGGAAGACTCGATTTATCAAATCCACAAAGAAAGCAGGTGCATTCGTTAACCCGAATGGCATCACTAGCCACTCATATGAACCATATCTAGTCTGAAATATAGTCAAAGGAATACTGTCCTCTGCCACTCTCAACTGAAAAAACCCCGTCGCCAAATCCAACTGGGAGAACACCTTGGCTCCACTCAACTGAGCAAACAGATCATCAATTCTCGGCAAAGGATACTTATTCTTTATCGTCCTTTTGTTCAGCTTACGATAGTCGATACACATCCTTAACGATCCATCTTGTTTCTTCACGAATATTGAGGCAGCTCCCCAAGGAGAACTGCTTGGTCTAATAAATTTCCTTTCTTCTAGATCCACTAGCTGCACCTTCAGTTCCTTCATCATAGTCGGTGTCATCCTGCTAGGTAGTCTACTAACAGGTTCAGCTCCCTACAAAAGATCTATTTGAAACTCAACATCTCGTTTAGGTGGTAGTCCTATGACTGGCTCAAAGACATCTGCAAATTCTCTTGTAATCCGAACCTGACTTAGCACTTCTTTTGCTTCCATTGCACTTAACAAAGCACAAATGTAATAACCCGTATATTTGGACCATTTAAATTGACAATAATCCACACATGTCAACTTAAATAGTACAAAACATGAATCATTAATGGAGTATATGTATATAAATGAGAATCATCACAGAATCACAGAAAAATACATCATAACAGAATAGTGCAGCGGAATTACAACATAGTCATAAAAGTAGTTCATGAAGCTACCCATAAATACAACAATGTCTCAAATAAAATGAAATAGAACAACATAGATGTCCAATAGTGTCCAAATAGAAAGAGTAATACTGATAAAGTGAAGATAATGATAGTCTTCGGTCTTCAGCTCCAAGTAGAACAGTAATAGAAATCTTCAGTCTGATCCGAGCATAAGCACAAACAAACACTCGAATCAGGACATATATTCTTATACAGATAATATGATTCGGAATTGGAAATAACAATTACTCAAAGATGAATGGAATAAACATCTTTCAGGATCCGTTAAACTATTTATACATAGTAGTGTACGATAAGTAGATAATGTCTAACAGTAAAGTAAAATATCAAGATAGTGTTAAGGCGTCACCATTATTCCCCTTAACACATTTTATATAAGCATCATAGTCTATACAGCACAGTAAACTCCACCGTAAACTAGTGGGCTATCAGGGAGTACTCCATAGGTATAATACAAAACAAATTCGTAGTGGTCGCGTATAGGGATACAAGTATGACAAGGCACATGAGGCAATACCCAAGGTAGTGAAACTACCGTTTGCCTGATCTGGACTGGTGAGAACGCATCGCCGCACGATCGCAACACCGTGAAACAACACTCCCAATTCAAGGGTGCGCACCAATCAATAACCACTAATGAGTAGTTTACGAAGAAGTGTGTTCGCTCGAGGTAGCTAACCCCATTTCGCCCGGCACGGCTCCTGTTTTAGTCATTTCCAATTTGACACAAGTGTCAAGGTCATCCATTATCATTCTCTTTCTTTGGTCATCATCGTACATCATTCCAACCACTTCATTCTGGATCACACTCCGCGTTTAGTTATTAAAGTGGTATTCGGCTTAGACAGTGAGTACGTCCCTAACCGATTCCGGTCTCTTTAATAACTTTTGTAATTATTATACCGATTGGTCATTTAATAAATTTCAAAACTAAATCAATTTCAATTTCCCTTGGAATTCGAAGGCCAACATTTCATTTCTCTTTCTATATCAATTTCTAAAATTTATGTTTCAAATCTTCCAATTTTTTTTTACATTTCAAAATTTTGTAATTCAACTCAAATTTTATTAAACAATTCAAATATCGATTTAAATTCATATATAAGTTCATTCCATAATCATTTAAATTAAGTTAATTAACATTCAAAATAATTTAGATTCATTGATGGATTCATTCAGTAATCATTTAACTTAAGTAATTTTATCCTTTCGAAATAATTTCCATTAACCTTCCAATTCATTAAATCAATTTAAGTTTACCTATATTATATCAAAACTTGCAAATTTAATTAAATTAAATTTGTCAAATTAAATTCTTTAAATTACAAGTCTTATATTAATTTCAATAAATCAGATTTTATTTCTTATTAAAGAAATTCAAATTCACTTATTTACTTATTCAATTTAAACAAATTTCAAAACTTAATTATTAAAGAAATTCAATTTCACTTACTAACTAAATTTAATTTCACTTATTAAGGAATTCAATTTTATTTAATTATTAAATAATTTCAAAACTTCATTATTAAATAATTTCAAACTTAATTCAATAATTAAAACAACATTCTTTTATCAACACCTTGTTAATTATTAAATAATAACATTTAAATTTCATTAAAGTTCAAATTTCAAACTTCAATTTAAAACCCTTATTATTTCATTCAAATAAAACTTATTTATTTATTTAAATCGAATTATTTGACCAATCGGTTTCATTTAATTCTCTATCCTAAGTCAATGTTTATTTGGGTATTTATCATTTCAACCCGATTCCATTTCAATTCAAAAAAAACAAAACACAGTAAAGGGAACTTGCAGTGTGATAACTGGGATGGTGTCAAAGTAAATAAACAAGTCATAACAACAATCAATAACAATCCAATAATCAATTTAAATAATCCCGAAATAATCGTATTAATTCACATTGTTGTTTATGCAAATTAATATAATTATTTCTAGAATCTACACTATCATTTCATGTAGGTAAAAGATCACTACACTAATATTTATACAGTTCTTCACTTGATATCCATTATTCGATTTTATACCACATCAATTTATACAACATACATTCAATGGTTCAAGGTGTACTTAACCAAATTTCTATGTGTCAATTAATTTAACATTTGAAAGGGGTCGTATTAAATTTAACTAATCAAATTCAACAAATGTATCAATTTTAAATTGTTAACTATCCTACATCAATTCCAATTTTAAATTATTTATCACTTCAAACATTAACAATTTAACTTCCAATGTAAACATCACAATCAATCAATTATCAATCAAACTGGATTATTATCATATAAGAATATAAGTCGTGAAAATTAATTCACCTTTCGTGGTTAGAGAAATTTGACAGCGAAGCACGAAGAAGCACAAATGGAGTCGATACAACACGAACAAATAGAACACTGTAATTATCGACAAAAGAGGGACGATATTAATTTAAGTGAACATTCATATATAATTATAAAATTATATAAATGCGCTTACTAATGACGAAGAAAAGAACGAAGGCTGAGAGATTTGATGCTGTAGCAAATGTAACTCAAACAGTTGTTGTAACAAACAGAGAAAGGTGATTACTATTTCAGTAACAAAATAGATGCTGCGAATATATTCTTTTAGCAACAATTGAAAGTGACAGTACACTGCTACTTTTGCACAGAGCAACAATACACTATCAACTTCATTCATTTTATATAAACATGCTGTTTCTTTTTTTTCAAAACGAGACTCCATTTTCCTTTTTCCCTCAGACATTAACCCATTATTTTATAAACAATGACTCCTCCTTCAACACAAATGCATTCAACAACACTTCAACACACGCGCACACTTTTCTCTTTTTTTTATAGGCCTCAAACACACACTGACTACATATGCATGTACATGGTTTGTACACACACATGCACTTGGCTTCCCCCATACGTATGCACATGCGCAAGCCAAGGATGGGTTGGCGGCATGGCTAGAGGAAGGGTTGTGATGCTCAGGAGGTGCGGTCAGAGGGACGGTTAGGGTGTACGCGATCTAGAAGGAGGGCGTGTGCGAGGTGACGCGCGGTGTGTACGCGATGATCGGAGGTTGAACTTGCAGCTGGGGTGGCAGAGTGATGCGCGTGTGGTCTTAGTGGGTGGAAGGCAGTTCAGGCGTTGGTGGCGTGCAACTGAACGGTGGAGGGCAGTGTGCATGCACGCAGCTGAGGGAATGGTGCAGTACACGAGTAGGGGAGGCTGAGGAGGTGATGGGCTCGATGTTGGAGAGGGATGGGTAGTGAGGGTGCGTATGAAAGTCGGAACAGTGGGGTGCGTGCACTGTCTGGTTTCCATTTTCTTGCATAGTTTCTTTATATATTAACAGTAAAGAACGAAAGGAGTAAGGAAGAAGAAAGGAGGGAGGAGAGTTATACCTAGAGAAGTTTTGTAAAATTTAACAGTACGTGTTTCCTTTTAAATTTTATAAATTTTTAAGTAAGAATAAATGTTGCTTTGAAACCTGAAACGTCCTTCCCATTCCCAAGTCTCAACCACCAACTACTAACCCCTTAATGAACGCACGACAACTAAAATAAATTTTTAAATTTTTGAATGGGTACAAGTTGTTTTAGTTTGGCTGAATACGGTTTAACCGGTCCGTCCGAAACGGTTAAATTAACGCAACGATTTACGTCGGACTACGATTTGCACGAATGAATATACCGTTTTGGTCAGCGCGACGAGACGCTTCCAACGGTACACAGATAATTGCGATACGACAGTTTTATAAAAACTCGAAATTTACGTCGATTAAATTGTTCGTTTGACAAAACAATTTAAATGAAGCAGGCGACGATGGAATTAGACGAAACGAATTACATCGTCTTGATCAGATAAATTTTTACAACATTACTGTGTAAAAATATTTAGAATTTAAAGATAAATTTTTACGTAGTTTAAAATGAACTGGTAGACAGTAAAAGTGCGAACGAAATTTTACTGCAATATTTTGCGACGAAACTTTTCCCATATCCATAACTAACTAGACGTATCTTATAAACGAAGTTTGGACGTTAATTGAGATCGTATATATAAATTTCAAATTTTATATTAAAACGATGGATTTAAAAATTTTAATTGGGTCGGAATTTCAGGGTCGTTACAATCTCCCCCACTCAAAACTTTTCGTCCTCGAAAAGGAACGAGACGAGAGAAGTAGGAATGAAGTAAGCAGAAAAGTCATGATAGATTTAAGAAAATTGAATTATACCTGAAATTAGTAGTTCGGGGTTTGAATCCCGAATACTATCCTCAGTTTCCCATGTGCAATCTCGGTCATCTGCACTCCACTGAACTTTGACGAGATCGACCGACTTCCTTCTAAGTTGCTTCATCTCACGGTCGACTATCCGAAGTGGCTTCCGCTCAACAGTCAAGTCAGGCTCGATGACTAACTCTTCCAACTGAGCAGTAGGAATGGTCATAGATGGATCGCGCACAATTTTGCGAAGATGTGAGACATGGAACACATTGTGCACATCGGCAAACTTCTCTGGTAATGCGATTTTATAGGCCAAGGTTCCAACTCTTTCCGTAATCTCAAACGGGCCAACAAATCTGGGAGCAAGCTTCCCCCTTCTTCCAAATCGGATAACATTCTTCAAAGGCGACACTTTTAGAAATACTTCGTCTCCTACACTGAATTCGAGATCTCTTCTTCTTCTGTCAGCGTAGCTCTTCTGTCTGTCCTGTGCCGTCTTTATCTTCTTCCTGATTTCTTCAACTTTCTCGGAAGCTTCCATAATTATTTCTGGACCAAGCACTAATCGGTCTCCAGATTCAATCCAACAAGCTGGCGATTTGCACGGCCGTCCATATAAGGCTTCGAACGGTGCCATACCAATGCTTGCCTGATTTATTCAATATGATTAATTCAAATTCAAATATACTTATTCAAATTTGAAATTTCAATTTCCTTACCTGGTAACTATTATTATATGTGAATTCAACCAAATGGAGATGGTCTTCCTAGGATCCACCAAAGTCTATAATACAAGCCCGGAGAAGGTCTTCCAAAATCTGATTTACCCTCTCAGTTTGGCCATCTGTCTAAGGATGATAAGCTGTGCTCAAATTCAGTTTGGTGCCCAAGATCTCCAAAAATGCTTTCCAGAATTTACTAGTGAAAATAGGATCTCTATCGCATACGATACTAGATGGTACACCATGAAGTTTAACCACTTCTCTCATGTATATCTCGACCAAACTCGAAGCAGTACGAGTGGTCTTGACTGGAATAAAATGAGCGGATTTCGTCAGTCTATCGACAATCACCCAAATGCTTTCATTACCCTTTCTAGTCCTTGGTAGCCCATCAATAAAGTCCATAGAAATATGCTCCCACTTCCAACCTGGAATCTCTAGTGGTTGAAGCAAACCTGCTGTCTTTCTGTGGTCGGCTTTAACTTGTTGGCAAGTTGTGCATCTACTAACATAGGTAGAAATATCGCGCTTCATCCCACTCCACCAATATAGCTTCTTCATATTTTGATACATCTTGGTGACTCCTAGATGAAATGAAAGCGAGGATTGATGATTTTCTCTCCGCACTTCCTGTCTTAGACCATCAACATTAGGAACACAAATCCGATTGTCAATTCTCAAGACTCCATGACTATCAACTTGTGCACCCAATTTATTATCAGCATTTCCAACTCTTCTGAGAACTATTTCTTTGATGCGATAGAGCAAAGTGTACTCGTATTGCTTGGCTATAATGCGATCCATAAGAGTTGGGAAGACGACGAGCTGGAATAACATTCCTTCAACAAGATTACAACATACCATAGCTTGGTTTCTGCTCAAAGCATCGGCTACGGCGTTTGCTTTCCCCGGGGTGTAGTTAATATCAAGATCATATGCAGCTAGAAATTCGAGCCATCGGACTTGTCTCTGATTCAAATCCTTTTGTGAGAAAATATATATCAATGACTTATGGTCAGTGAATAACTCGAATTTGGTTCCCAATAGATAGTGCCTCCATAGCTTAAGAGCAAATACAACCGTAAGAAGCTCTAAATCGTGTGTTGCGTAATTTGCCTCATGGGTCTTTAACTGACGACCCGCATAGGCAATAACCGTTCCGTTCTGCATTAAAACTGCTCCTAATCCATCCCGGCAGGCATCTGTATAGACGGTCAATCCTTCACTACCATCAATAACTGTAAGAACTGGGGTAGAGGTCAACTTCTGCTTCGTCTCATTGAAAGCTGCTTCACACTTTTCACTCCAAATAAATTTTACATTCTTTCTGGTCAGTGCGGTAAGTGGTGTGGCAATACGAGCAAAGTTTTCTATAAATCTGCGATAATAGCCGGCCAAACCCAAGAAACTGCGGATATCCCTAGGAGTTTTGGGAGTCACCCATTCCTGCAAATTCAAAGGATTCGAATTTAGATAGAGATAAGATGTTTGGATAGAAATGACAAGTAAGGATAGAACTTACATTGATTACGGCTATCTTAGCTGGATCGACCGAAATCCCATTCTCCGAGACAATATGGCCAAGAAACCGAACTTCATCTTTCCAAAAGTGGCATTTCGAAAACTTGGCTTTAAGCTGATGACCGCGAAGAGTTTCAAGAACAAAAGCCAAATGCGACCTATGCTCTTTCTCATCCTTAGAGAAAACGAGAATATCATCGATGAAAACAAGAACGAACTTGTTAAGAATATGCCTGAAAATTCTATTCATCAAGTCGATGAAATAAGCTGGAGCATTAGTAAGACCGAACGGCATAACCAGCCATTCAAAGAAACCATTTTCAGTGCGGAAAGCTGTTTTGGGAATACTCTCTCGGCAATTTTGAGTTGGTGAAAGCCGGTAGCCAAATCAAGTTGGGAGAAAACTTTAGCTCCATGGAGCTGGTCGAATAGATCGTTGATGCGGGGCATCAGATATCTGTTCTTGTGTGTGAGCTTGTTTAGCTCTCTATAGTCCACACACATTCTGAGAGAACCATCAGATTTTGTGACGAATACAACTGCAGCACCCCATTCTGAATGACTTCGCTGAATCAAGCCTTTGGCAAATTAATCTTCAATTTGAGCATTCAGTTCATCCTTCTCTTTAGGAGCCATTCTCCTGGGAGGGAGAACTACTGGTCGAGCACCAGGGATAAGATCAATGCGGAATTCGATTTCCCGCGGAGGTGGTAGAGAATTGACTTCTCCAAACACATCAGAAAAGAATTGAACAACTGGAGTAGAGCTTAGATCATTCGGATGAGAGTCAAGAGAGAATATAAAACTTCCAGCACTATCCTAAGGCAATTTTCCTTCAATAATTAAAGATTCACTCTTATCGTCAATTAGAGAGACGGTTCGAGCTTTGCAAGAGATAACAGCTTCAAATTTTCGTAGCCAATCAACACCTAATAGGATATCGAATGCCTCGAATCCAAGGACATAGAAATCCCAAGTGAAACGGTGCATGCCATTCATAAGCATGACATATTTGCATACCCTTTTGAGGTTAGCGGGTCCTCCAATGGGATTTGATACACATAAAAAAGTAGATGCAAGGATGGGTTCCAATTCGAGTTTATTATACAAATCAATAGATATGAAACTATGTGTTGCACAGGTGTCAAATAGAACTCTAACATGTAATGTATGCAACATAAAAGTACTCTGTAATGTACCTTGGGTATCACTAGGAGCAGGTGGGGTAGGTGGATCCCGGGTGGAAGAAGTCATAGCAAATACTCCAGCTGTCTTTCCCTTTTGATACAAGGGACAATCCTTCTTGAAATGGCCCGGCTGCAAACAGACATGACAGAGGTTGTTCCTGGTATCCTGAGGTGGAGGAATGGCGGCACTGATAGATGTTGGAAAACTGTTGGCATAGTGACCCTTCTGGTCGCACTTGAAACAGGTGATGGAGGATAAGTCAACGGGCTTCTTCTGAGAATAGCCAAGCCCGGTTGTCTTCTGCCAGTTCTTATTCTGTTGCTCAAAGTTTGGCTTCCTCTTCCCAGCCTGACTAGAAGATGGCTGAGTAATTGGAGCCTTGGTGGCTGATGTTCCCTTCGGCTTTCCCTCATACCTAAGAGCAAAATCCATCAACTCGGTGAAAGTGCCATGGACATGAGCTGTGAGGAGATCGTAATACTCTGGACATGCTCCATGGATGAACTTTTCATTTTTCAGCAGTGGTGTATCAATCAAGCCAGGTCCGAACTTAGAGAGTTCGTTAAACTTCCTTTCATACTCGGAGAAAGTCATGTTGCCCTGCTTGAGGTCCATAAATGATCGATAGAGCTTAGCCTTTCCGGCAGCTGGCATCCACTGAGCCATAAAGGAATCCCTATTTACAAGCGATATAAGATGATACGAGATAGAAGGAATAAATTTGGATGTAATTCAGATAGATTTCTACCTAAACTGAGCCCAGGTGATAGTTTCCTCGTCAGTACGGGAGGTGACTGACTCCCACCAATCCTGTGCCGCATCCTGAAGCTGCCAAGCGGCCAATTGACGCTTTTATGCGTCAGTAATCTCCAGGCCAGTGAAGATCCTTTCCATGCTCTTCAGCCACTGTTGTGCTCCAATAATGCTATAACGATCCTGACTCGGCCTTCGAAAATCGGCACCCGTACTTCACTTGTACTCGAAATGTCATAGATACAAACGCCAAATCTGGCTCACCGAAGCTTATAACACGTTAAGTATAACAATACAGCGAAGAGAAGAAATCAATGATATTATATACAACACCAATGATACAATATCCAGAATATGATATACAATAATGATATCAATATGATACAACAATATCAAAGACAAATAATAATGTTACAGCAGAAACAACAGAACTGATAACTCCAAATGATCTGAAAAAGAGAATGAATCCACCAACTCCAACATCAAGCTCGAACCACCATCACGTTTCACAAAGATAAGCAAGGTCGGTCGTGATCTCCAAAAACTGAACTAGCTCCCGATAATATACTAAACCTGACTATCTAAAAACCCCAACTCTAGACTGCCCGTGTGGAAAATTGTGGGAACCCAGAGTTTAGGAAAGGAACAATAAACTCCGAGTCAGTCATAGGACTGGTATGAGTAACAAAAATAGTTTTTTTCACAAAGAAGATAAAAGAATTTCGCAATGCTTTTGGAAAATGAAACTACCATAAGGCCTCCCGCCACACACACAATGCAAATGCAGAATTGGAGGAGATTTCTCCTTATGATAGTCAAATATGCTCAATACGAGAAAACTCTTTAATATTATCACTAGTGCATAGTGTGAAAGCATTTCGAAAATACAATATTAATCTTAGCCAGCATACAACCATTATTGTATTCCTACTATAGCTACCATGTTCAATAGCAGGTTACCGCCACATTCCATAGCAGGTTATACAACTAAAACCGTACAAGGCTCGTATTGTTTCTTTGGATTTTCCAACAAATGGTCAGGCTAAGGAACTTCCTACGCCACATGGGAATTCCTCTGGAGGGACGTCCCGAGAACCTACCTGGCCCTCTGCCAACACAAGGCCAGTTACCCCCTTCCTGGGAAGTAAACCTAAGATATGCCACCCCCGGTCGTTTGCGACCTTTATCCGAGGCGCCTCGATCACAAAGCAACAATCACACAGTAAATGAGATTGGAGCAACCACACAAGTAAAATATCTGGGCTCCATACCATGATACCACCTTTTTCCAGAAGGAATGGACATACCCTAGGGGAGCTACCCCTGAAACCTTGCCACGTCTTTCCTGTTTCGACCATTTCCGGGGTGTGAGGTCCGATGAGGTCTCGTCCACAAAGCTACGCTTCTTCACAAAGCCATGCTTTGATCAACAAATTATCAGCAACACTTAGCATGCCACACTACCAAATTTGGAGTATATCACTGATAACCTTCAATTACATAACCTCTGAGCTCGTACGTCTCAGAGAAGGGTGTTAAGCTAAGAGAATAAATTCTCCGCCACCAAACAGAAATGTATTTTAAAGAAATCTGCTTTATATCTCAAAGTGTAATGTCAGACATACAACCATACAAGTCTGTTCCGGGTTCGAACAGAACCGAAGGCACTTCCAAAGAAGCCCTTGCAATCCGGGTATTCACAATCCCGATTGGATTTCCCATCACTTAGGGAATCTCTATACCGACGCGACTCAATGCAGAGACAATCGATGGGTTACCCTATCGTTTTCACAAATACCCAGTCTTCACCACCGGTCTTCAAATGCTATCCATATACGACGTATCATTATTCGAAATGGGTTATATGACGCAAAGGTCCTCTCCCGGCTAAGCCGAATAATGAACGCAATATTTAAAAACATATGGATAATGGGATTCCAATTAAGTCATAATTTATTATCCAAAACTTTCTTTTCAAATGGTTTAAACAAATCACCATTTTAATCTTTTAAAAAAAAGCATTCAATTCACAAAGTTCATACAGTTTCACAAAGATACATTCATAGATTTTCAAATCGATTTCCATCTCAATTGGATTAACTCATCAAATCTTTATATTAAAGATTTAACTTATAGCCTTCAAAATCATTTCCAAAGATTTAT
Organism: Allium fistulosum; assembly: GCA_030737815.1. NCBI lineage: Eukaryota > Viridiplantae > Streptophyta > Magnoliopsida > Asparagales > Amaryllidaceae > Allium > Allium fistulosum. Next base: position 458,968,994 of record CM060901.1, read on the forward strand.
GCGTAACTTGGGAAACCATCTTCAATTCAAACTTGAAATTCCTTTAATTCAAATTGGAAATTCATTTCTTATATGAGAGCTTTTATCAGTTGAAAACAATTAGTTTCCCAAATCATTGAATTTAATTTCAAATATTGAATTCAAATTTAAATCAAATTATTAAATATCAAGTTTTATTAAGTTATTTAAAATAACTTTTACATTTGAAACTCATTTGTAAAGCTCTCAATTCAAATTCCAAAACTATTTGGATTCACAAATTCAACCTTTGAAAATTGTCAACAATCTGTGACTTAACTGATTTCCACGTGAAATCCATATTTGTGTGTATATGGTGTAGTCAAGGGGTTTCACACTGTAGTGCAACATCAATAAATCATCACAGATCAAAATACAAAAATATAGTTGATAAGCGGTATAACTATAACGCTTATCTTTTATTCACAGATCACAGATCACAAATATATATATATTACAGATAATAAATTGCATTCATCCCAGATAAATAACTACATTACATGTCACACACAAATCAGAATATGTCACAAAGCATCACAGATCAGGAAATATCAACAATTCAATCATTGAGTCAGGTCCAAACATTCACAAATAAACTTATTAATCAACTGATTAATTTAAATTAGATGTATTATTTAGGAATGAATCATTAATCTGGGTTAACCATCATAGTTAATTACAAATTATTTGAAAGAAATTTCCCTTTCAAATTCATTGGTTAACCTTTAATTATTAACAAATCAATCTTAATTAACGAATCAATTAATCTTTAATTATTAAATAAATCTTAATTAATCACAATTATTAATTAATCCTTTAATTATTAACAAATAATTATACTCAAACTTCAAATTATCATTCAATTTATTACATCCAGTAATTATCTATTAATTACTTACTTCTCTAAGTAATTATATTTCCCAATTTGTTAACTGATTATTCTAGATTAAACTCAAGGAATTTAACTTGGACTAATCAAATTAACTCAATTAATTACACTGAACAATTAATTCCTTAATTACTCTTATTAAGTAATTTTACTTAAATAATTTCACAAATGATTACCTCTAATTAATTAACATAATTAATTATTAAAATTAATCACATTAATTAATTATTTAATAATCTCAAGTTAATGATCTTTATTAACTATTAACAAATCTTTAATTACTTCTACTAAGTAATTAATCTTAGATAAATCATTTTTAATTACAAGTTAATTAATCTTTAATTACCCATTAATTAATCTCTAATTATTAAATTAATTAGGTGTTTAATTGTAACTTAATTAATCCTTAATTACTTGATTAATGAATCCAAATCATTAATTAATTATATTATATAGTTATAAATCATAAAAATCTAATTTATCTTTGATATAAATCATTTCTTTTATTAATGATCTAATTATCATTAACTTAAGCATTTGAAAACAATTTACTTTTAAATTCCATTTTTAATTTAAAATTCAAAATTGAATACAAATTAAATTTGAATCCATACTTTAAAACTTGATTTAAAATTTGTTTAAATCCTGCTTCCAGATTTTAAATTCAATTTACATTTTAAAAACTTGACAGGGTTTAAAACCTAGTCAAAATCAAAAGGATTTTCAATTTAACTAATACATGAAAACTGAAGCTATAAACAGAGAGTAATCTGATGAATACAACATGCATACCATACATCCAAAAATACAACCATATATATATATATACAAACATACATATTTCAGACAACTAGCATTCAACCAAATTATATACTTAAAACTGGTTAAAAGTGATGTTACTCACCTTTTACTTCATAAGGAAGAACAGGGCTTCTTTTATGTTGACACAGGCTGAAGAAATGTAAACTGGAATTCATCTTGATCTCTGGCTTGTAATGATTTGTTTGATGTTTTTAAATTGAAGTTTGTTTATGTTTTTAAGATGATATTCTTTTTCTAGTTTTGAATGAACGAATTGAGATAAGTTAGATGCATATATGGAAATGAGAAGTTGATGTATAGATGAGATGAAGTTTACAGAGTAATATTTTTGTACAGGGTGATATATTTGGTCTGTACAATTTATCAGTGATATTTTTTTTCCTTTGTGGCTGAGATGATATTGTGGTGGCTGCATTTATTATCAGTTGTACAAATATATATTTTATTTTGTTTCTTCTTTAGCAAGCTTCATTCCCTTTTTTTTTTACATATACTTGCTTACTTGTTTGCATATTTTATGTTTTCCTTTTCTTTATGTTGTCTGTTTTCACACTTATGCTTGAATATATATATTTGCTTTGTTTTACATACTTATATTTATATTTGCTTGCTTCTTTTACAAGTGTTGTCTGGTTTGTATTTCCTTCTTATGTTTTCTTTTGCAAGCTAGTACAAATATATATATATATTTTCCTTTGTTTGTTCCATTACTTGTTTCATATTTTCATATGTATTTGGTTTTGTTTCTTTTCTTTTTTATTTGCTTCATTACTTAGTGATATAAGTGAGCTTCTAACTTTGTTTTATTTTTCTTTTATTTTTGGTAGTCTATTTGTATTACATTGTTTTGTATGGATTTATAAGATTAAAATTTATATATTTACTTTATATTGTATAAAACTATATAATTTATTTTGAAATATAGATGAATTCTATATTTTATTTTGTTGTTAAAATTTTAGCTAATGCTTTTCTTTCTATTTTTATAACTTATCTTATATACATCTATTTTCATTTTTGTAGTCTATTTTGTTTGTATTAATACATATTATTTAAAAGAGAATGTTTTGAAATCAAATACATACTAAATGAATCACATAGATATATTTTATAAATTCAAATTATTTTTAAACCATTTACTTAAAATTTAAATTCAAATGATTTAACACATATTTTATTTGAATTTAGAGAAACTCACATCGATTTACCAATTAATTTCACAATTTTTATTCATTAAATTAATTATCAATTTAAACTTTAGTAAAAATCCAGGATCGTTACAGATGCTCTCGGATCCAGAGAATTTTATGCCGCCAAGCTGGGTGTATTCCTTGCTAAGAGTAGAAAACTTGACTGCGGGAGCTAGGGCACGTGGTTCGGGAGCATTTCCTCTACCCCCACCTCTAGCGTTCCTTCTGGCACTCATCCTGGAATACCAAAAGCGATTTAGAATCAAGGATAGAAATTTATAGAACTTAAGGAAATTCAAATCAAATGAATTCAATGAGAAGGATGGAATCAAAAAGGATATAGATTCTGAAATGATTCTCCACATTCTAGGGTATGGTTACCCTATCGCTAATGAGCTTTACGACTCCACAGGCTAAGGTTTTCGGGAACCAAAGCTCTGATACCAACTGTAACAACCCGTATATTTGGACCATTTAAATTGACAATAATCCACACATGTCAACTTAAATAGTACAAAACATGAATCATTAATGGAGTATATGTATATAAATGAGAATCATCACAGAATCATAGAAAAATACATCATAACAGAATAGTGCAGCGGAATTACAACATAGTCATAAGAGTAGTTCATAAAGCTACCCATAAATACAACAATGTCTCAAATAAAATGAAATAGAACAACATAGATGTCCAATAGTGTCCAAATAGAAAGAGTAATACTGATAAAGTGAAGATAATGATAGTCTTCGGTCTTCAGCTCCAAGTAGAATAGCAACAGAAATCTTCAGTCTGATCCGAGCATAAGCACAAACAAACACTCGAATCAGGACATATATTCTTATACAGATAATATGATTCGGAATTGGAAATAACAATTACTCAAAGATGAATGGAATAAACATCTTTCAGGATCCGTTAAACTATTTATACATAGTAGTGTACGATAAGTAGATAATGTCTAACAGTAAAGTAAAATATCAAGATAGTGTTAAGGCGTCACCATTATTCCCCTTAACACATTTTATATAAGCATCATAGTCTATACAGCACAGTAAACTCCACCGTAAACTAGTGGGCTATCAGGGAGTACTCCATAGGTATAATACAAAACAAATTCGTAGTGGTCGCGTATAGGGATACAAGTATGACAAGGCACATGAGGCAACACCCAAGGAAGTGAAACTACCGTTTGCCTGATCTGGACTGGTGAGAACGCATCGCCGCAACGATCGCAACACCGCGAAACAACACTCCCAATTCAAGGGTGCGCACCAATCAATAACCAGTAATGAGTAGTTTACGAAGAAGTGTGTTCGCTCGAGGTAGCTAACCCCATTTCGCCCGGCACAGCTCCTGTTTTAGTCATTTCCAATTTGACACAAGTGTCAAGGTCATCCATTATCGTTCTCTTTCTTTGGTCATCATCGTACATCATTCCAACCACTTCATTCTGGATCACACTCCGCGTATAGTTATGAAAGTGGTATTCGGCTTAGACAGTGAGTATGTCCCTAATCGATTCCGGTCTCTTTAATAACTTTCGTAATTATTATACTAATTGGTCGTTTAATAAATTTCAAAACTAAATCAATTTCAATTTCCCTTGGAATTCGAAGGCCAACATTTCATTTCTCTTTCTATATCAATTTCCAAAATTTACGTTTCAAATCTTCCAATTTTTTTTTTACATTTCAAAATTTTATAATTCAACTCAAATTTTATTAAACAATTCAATTATCGATTTAAATTCATATATAAGTTCATTCCATAATCATTTAAATTAAGTTAATTAACATTCAAAACAATTTAGATTCATTGATGGATTCATTCAGTAATCATTTAACTTAAGTAATTTTATCCTTTCGAAATAATTTCCATTAACCTTCCAATTCATTAAATCAATTTAAGTTTATCTATATTATATCAAAACTTGCAACTTTAATTAAATTAAATTCGTCAAATTAAATTCTTTAAATTACAAGTATTATATTAATTTCAATAAATCACATTTTATTTCTTATTAAAGAAATTCAAATTCACTTATTTACTTATTCAATTTAAACAAATTTCAAAACTTAATTATTAAAGAAATTCAATTTCACTTACTAACTAAATTTAATTTCACTTATTAAGGAATTCAATTTTATTTAATTATTAAATAATTTCAAAACCTCATTATTAAATAATTTCAAACTTAATTCAATAATTAAAACAACATTCTTTTATCAACACCTTGTTAATTATTAAATAATAACATTTAAATTTCATTAAAGTTCAAATTTCAAACTTCAATTTAAAACCCTTATTATTTCATTCAAATAAAACTTATTTATTTATTTAAATCGAATTATTTGACCAATCGGTTTCATTTAATTCTCTATCCTAAGTCAATGTTTATTTGGGTATTTATCATTTCAACCCGATTCCATTTCAATTCAAAAAAAACAAAACACAGTAAAGGGAACTTGCAGTGTGATAACTGGGATGGTGTCAAAGTAAATAAACAAGTCATAACAACAATCAATAACAATCCAATAATCAATTTAAATAATCCCGAAATAATCTGATTAATTCACATTGTTGTTTGTGCAAATTAATATAATTATTTCTAGAATCTACACTATCATTTCATGTAGGTAAAAGATCACTACACTAATATTTATACAGTTCTTCACTTGATATCCATTATTCGATTTTATACCACATCAATTTATACAACATACATTCAATGGTTCAAGGTGCACTTAACCAAATTTCTATGTGTCAATTAATTTAACATTTAAAGGGGGTCGTATTAAATTTAACTAATCAAATTCAACACATGTATCAATTTTAAATTGTTAACTATCCTACATCAATTCCAATTTTAAATTATTTATCACTTCAAACATTAACAATTTAACTTCCAATGTAAACATCACAATTAATCAATTATCAATCAAACTGGATTATTATCATATAAGAATATAAGTCGTGAAAATTAATTCACCTTTCGTGGTTAGAGATATTTGACAGCGAATCACGAAGAAGCACAAATGGAGTCGGTACAACACGAACAAATAGAACACTGTAATTATCGACAAAAGAGGGACGATATTAATTTAAGTGAACATTCATATATAATTATAAAATTATATAAATGCGCTTACCAATGACGAAGAATAGAATGAAGGCTGAGAGATTTGATGCTGTAGCAAATGTAACTCAAATGGTTGTTGTAACAAACAGAGAAAGGTGATTACTATTTCAGTAACAAAATAGATGCTGCGAATATATTCTTTTAGCAACAATTGAAAGTGACAGTACACTGCTACTTTTGCACAGAGCAACAGTACACTGTCAACTTCATTCATTTTATATAAACACGCTGTTTCTTTTTTTTTCAAACCGAGACTCCATTTTCCTTTTTCCCTCAGACATTAACCCATTCTTTTATAAACTGTGACTCCTCCTTCAACACAAATAATGCATTCAACAGCACTTCAACACACGCGCACACTTTTCTCTTTTTTTTACAGGCCTCAAACACACACTGACTACATATGCATGTACACGGTTTGTACACACACATGCACTTGGCTTCCCCCATACGTATGCACACGCGTAGGCCAATGATGGGTTGGTGGCACGGCTAGAGGAAGGGTCGTGATGCTCAGGAGGTGCGGTCACAGGGACGGTTAGGGTGTACGCGATCTGAAAGGAGGGCGTGTGCGAGGTGAGGTGCGGTGTGTATGCGATGACCGAAGGTTGAACTTGCGGCTGGGGTGGCAAAGTGATGCGCGTGTGGTCTTAGTGGGTGGAAGGCGGTTCAAGCGTTGGTGGCGTGCGACTGAACGGTGGAGGGCAGTGCGCATGCGCGCAGCTGAGGGAATGGTGCAGTACACGAGTAGGGGAGGCCGAGGAGGTGATGGGCTCGATGTTGGAGAGGGATGGGTAGTGAGGGTGCGTATGAAAGTTGGAACAGTGGGTTGCGTGCACTGTCTGGTTTCCATTTCCTTGCACAGTTTCTTTATATATTAACAGTAAAGAACGAAAGGAGTAAGGAAGAAGAAAGAAGGGAGGAGAGTTATACCTGGAGAAGTTTTGTAAAATGAAACAGTACGTGTTTCCTTTTAAATTTTATAAATTTTTAAGTAAGAATAATTGTTGCTTTGAAACCTGAAACGTCCTTCCCATTCCCAAGTCTCAACCACCAACTACTAACCCCCTAATGAACGCACGGCAACTAAAATAAAATTTTGAATTTTTGAATGGGTACAAGTTGTTTTAGTTTGGCTGAATACGGTTTAATCGGTCCGTCCAAAACGGTTAAATTAACGCAACGATTTACGTCGGACTCCGATTTGCATGAATGAATATACCGTTTTGATCAGCGCGACGAGACGCTTCCAATGGTACACAGATAATTGCGATATGACAGTTTTATAAAAACTCGAAATTTACGCCGATTAAATTGTTTATTTGACAAAACAATTTAAATGAAGCGGGCGACGATGGAATTAAACGAAACGAATTACATCGTCTTGATCAGATAAATTTTTACAACATTACTGTGTAAAAATATTTGGAATTTAAAGATAATTTTTTACGTAGTTTAAAATGAACTGGTAGACAGTAAAAGTGCGAACCAAATTTTACTGCAATATTTTGCGACGAAACTTTTCCCATATCCCTAACTAACTAGACGTATCTTATAAACGAAGTTTGGACGTTAATTGAGATCGTATATATAAATTTCAAATTTTATATTAAAACGATGGATTTAAAATTTTAAATTGGGTCGGAATTTCAGGGTCGTTACAACAACTACTCTGGTCAGAATTCTCTACTGAGAATATAATTCGGCTATGACTATCTGGGTGTCTCAAAAATATCTCCCCATCCTGGTAGAATATCTTGGTCTCGTACCTCCTCAACAAATCAATGCCCAAATTGATTCCGAATTCTATGAAATCGTAAACATACAAACTGCATGCAAACTTATGACCTAACAAATCAAGTTCTAACTGGTCACATCTCATCCCTATAGTTGCATACCCTCCTATTGGGCTCACAACCCTTAAGGATGTAACAAGGTATGTGGGTTCTAAGCATAACCTATCAACCAAACACTGGGATATAAATGAATGTGATGCACCAGTATCAAAAAGTATCCTCACTGGTATATTATGAATCAAAAACATACATTCCATTACAGTTTTTCCTTTATCAGCTATAGTAGGCCTAGCTTATGTTCCAACAGCAAAAACTTTCCACTTGTCCGCCCTGGCTAGCTCTGGACACTGGTACATGTAATGCCCAACTTGATCACAGTTAAAGCATTTCATATTCTTCTTGTCTGCAGCTTTCTTCCCCTTGCCTGACCGGCACTCATTTGCATAATGACCCTTCTTGTCACATTTATAGCGAACCAAATCAGCATTTGCCTTCTTGGAAGCTTCCCCTTTCTAGGCTCCCTTCTTCTTAAAGAATTTCCTCTTCTTTCCCTGAGGATCCTAGGATTCAACTGGCTTCTCTTTGGCTGAAATTGCAAGCATCTCTTCATGGCGAATGGCCATCTCCATCACCACATTACTAGGTTCTCGGATATGGGTCATGGTCATCCTAGCTAGCTCAGGTCTCAGTCCTCAAATGAACCTTTCATTCCTTCTGACATCAGTGTCAACCAAAGCATATCCATATGGAGACATCTTATCAAACTTAGTAGTGTACTCGACCATTGACATCTCTCCTTGAACTAGATACATGAACTTTTTCATCAATGCTGACTTAGAAACTTTTGATAGAAACCTCTGCTCAAACCTTCTCCTAAAATCAGCCCATGTTAGCTCTTCCTCCGGTACCCCGGCAGTAACACTATTCCACCAATGAAGCACTGCCCCTTGCAACTGTCTAGAGATTAGCCTTCTCTTTTCCCCATCATCCAAGCCTAGATTAGTACAGATCCTTTCACAACTCAACAGCCAATTGTCAACTTCAACACCATCTTCCATTCCAACAAACGGTTTTCCACCCAAACTGGTTTAGTCTCTGCTTAGCTTAGCATAGTTATTCCCAATTGGAGTCACAGGATTAGCTACTCCAACATTATCGGTAACTCCAGCTTGCAAAAGATTGGCTAACAACTGATATACCATCCCCGCATCTACTAGCGGATTTCCAGCACCTACATTGGCTTCAGCATTAGGATTAGCATTAGCCTGTTGACCTTGGTTCCTTCTGGTATTAGGTCGAGCATTTTCGTTTGTTGTGGTGCTTCCTCCACCTAGATTTCCTCTTCCGTTTCCTACTTCCATATCTTCTTTCTTGAAAATCTGCATACGAGTCTTAGTAAGATATAGAAGAACGGTCTAAGAGAGAGGAGAACAGGTACTTATATATATATCTATATATCAAATACAAGTATGTTACTATAGCGTTAACAAAAACCCCGATCATATTTTCAAATTCATTGGATTATGTTTGAAAACCTTTTAGGTTTAACTTTCTTTTTTAAAGTTTCATAAACCAATGGTCTTATATCAACTAGTAACATCACCATACTTGGAGCCTAGAACTAACGGCTATAGATGCTGCAGTCATCCATAGTTATTAATGCTTGGCGACCAAATACGACGGTGTAGATTCATTGATACATAGAAACATATGAATATGGAAAAATTTTAAACTTCAACAAAATCACATTCCATATCAAAAATATTTCCAATTCATTACATAATCCCACAGTCGCAAATCATGTTTATAGAAAATATATTTATTACATCATACGCTTAGAGCGACATATGAAGATGCTCCCTGGGATGATCATAGTACATACAGGCAATATAACAACTTTGCCATTACAAACAACACAACGAAATCAAAAGAAAAGCGAACTCTAAATAGCTATAATGCCTCCTGCACATCTCTGGAAGCTTATTCGTCTTAAGAGGTACCTGAAAACCTCAAATCTCAAACTACTCAAAATCAATTGAGTACCCGAGATTAAAGGGAAAACATATTCTTCGAGTCAGACATAAAGCCTGGTATGAATAATAATCTACCATCTCAAATCATTTAGATATCTAGTGAGACCATGCAGCTTAGCAGAACGGGTTTCCCTTTACTAGTATCTCAAAACCTTTATAAAACCATATAATGTGATCCTACATCCACAATGGTTAAAACAATTCAAAACAATATAATATGATGATATGAAAAACAATTGAATTTATTCTGGATTACCCATCCCCATTCATTCTAGACTATCGGTCTCAATAATAGTTTCTAGGATTTCTATTAACCTATTAGTTTTCATGAGCTGACTAATAACCGGATAAACATTTAAGGACTCTCTATCCAATTACATAGTTTTCATGGGTTTACTATGAACCTATTGGTAACTTCAATATTGTTCTTATCCTAGTTTTCATGGGTTGACTAGGAACCTATTGGTAACCCCAATATCCTTTCTTCTTACCCTAGTTTTCATGGGTTGACTAGGAACCTATTGACATCTGTCAATATTTCATCTAGATATAGTTTTCATGGTTCACTACAAACCTACTGGCCCTGCCAGTATCCAATCATAGTTTCCATGGGCTTACTATGAACCTATCTCTCTGACATCTTCCTTTACACATAGTTTTCATGGGCTAACTATGAACCTGTCTATTTGACATCTTCCTTTACACATAGTTTTCATGGGCTAATTATGAACCTATTGGCCCCTGCCAATATCATATAGTTTTCATAGGCTTACCGTAAACCTATTGGCCTCTGCCAATACCTTTCCCTTATATTTGAGCATCTTATATTCTGGTCTTCCTGACCTCCTGGATGCAATTCTACTCATTCAGTAGTTTATTCAATTTATATTCACTACTGGGTTGACGTAACTGGTTCTCCTACCCTTTATCGCCAAAATGCAGTTATGGGTCCATTATAAAGTGAATATATTCATATTAGAAGAAGCAATATAACATAGCAATACCACTCATGTGGGTTTAAAATAAAACATTGTTAATCCCTTTAACCTATTTCTTTATCAAAGATAGCTTCTTCTTAAAACCATAATAAAAAATCCTTTAATATTGCCATAGATTTTTCCTTTAAAAATAGAGTTTGGGTCATAAAACCTTTCAATACCTTCGAGACCTAGCTTCCGACTTCATAGGATGACCTCCTTCAAAAGCTCTTAAAAACATTAGGCTCCTGCCATATAATATTTTAAAATTTTATCTTTTGAAACCTTTCGAATATATTAAAGTATTAGCATTTAACTTTAGAAGCTTAGCTTCGAAACCAGTTGAAAGTACCCCTTTCGACACTCATGGAAGTAACCCTTCCAAATTCGTTGAAAGTACCCCATTCGAAAGCATTGGGTTTATACTTAAAACATTATTCGGGTCAAAGTGAATATAGGTGAAAGTATCTCTTTCGAAATCATCCTTTATTACATGATGGTGTCAGCACCATCTCTTTCGAAAGTATAAAACATCTGGGTAAAACATTGGAAGGTTGGAGTCGAAGCCCCTTTCGAAACCTTCACCTTCGAAACCCCTAACCCCTTTTGAAAGCTTTAGGAAGTGGCTTGAAGTTATAAAAAAACACCTTTCGACAACATTGATATCTTCAATACCATCGGAAGGTTATAAAATGGCAGCTGGGTCTCGACTAGGTCGGGACCCCTTCTTTCAAAACATCAAAGAACTCGGTCGAAAGAAAACTTTAAGTTAACGGCTACCCTTTAAAACCACTTTCGAAACTTTATGCTTCGACTCTGTCGAAGGCTTAAAACAAAACATAGGCAGGCGCTTTTCATTTTAAAAACAAACCAAGGTTTCGACCCCTTCGGAAGCTATGCTTTCAACACCCTACCTTCCATCTATCCCCAATCCCCTATGTACCATCATAGTGATACCTAGTGTATTAGTTTCGACATAGTTGGTTTCAACAAGGATGATGACAGAAGCTACTATATTGAAAGGCACTTTCCTAGTAGGCATAACCACTTTTCTGAGCAAAATAGATTAATTCTTGTTTAAGTAAACTTTTCTCTAACTAACCTGCCACATGTCAACACCAGATTGGTTGCCTTAACTTTTTCAAATTCTTTTTTCAAAATAAGTGCCGCTAATCCAGATCTAAACAATGGTTAAGTTAGTCAAACAAGTCCTTCTAATTTTTTACAAAGAAGTCCCTCTTCTAAAACAATTTATTTTTCATAGCAAATCACTTTGGAAAAATTCCCAAAAATTCCAGAAATTTACTTTAATCATGTTATCTAACATAGCAAAATTTCAGACCCAAATTCTCAATATATTTTTCAAAATAAATTATAAATCCAAATAACCATGTTTTCCTTTGAAAATTCATAATAATCTTTCCATAGCTTGGAAAATTCTCAAAATTGAAACCCAACTCCAAAATCATGTTTCTCATAACATAAAAAAAATTTCCCATGGCATTTAAACATCATTTGATCTCGGTTTTAACCTAAAACCGTGCAAAATTCTTTTAAACAACCTTTTTTAAATCAAATAAATCATGAATCAAGCATATCATCATCCAATATTTCATAAAAATGAATTTACCCCTTTAATCCAAAAATATATGATTTAAAACAAAATAGATATGGAATTATTATTCACCTTACTCTAGATAAGGAGATTGGATTGAGATAGATTTCCCCTAAGCTTGATTTTCTAGCTTTAATTTGATTTCCTCTTCTTCCTCTAATTGGCCGGCCCTTTCTTCTCTTTTGTTTTGCGTTTTAAAATAACATGAATGGGAAGAAAATAGTGGGAACGAAAATATATATAAGGTGGAAGCTATGGACGTCCAATAATACCCTTATGTAATTTGTTTAACCTAAAAACCACTCTTTAGCCCATTAAGGAACGACCTTAATTAGTTAATTCAAGTCTCAATCCCCTTATCACTTACATTTGTATTATTATATTTAATTTATCTAATTAAATCTCCTGAATAATGTAATCAAAAATTAGGAGTGTTACAGCCTCCTAGAGGGAGGTCGGGTAAGCCTTTGGTCCTGCTTAAGATAGCTAACCAAACACATCGGACAGCAGACCTAAATCATCACCTAAGATGGTGGTAAGGGGTCTGAGCCAAGTAGTGCTCCAAATTAACCAATCTCCTAGATGAAGATCTATCAAAATCCGAGCCAAGTAGTGCTCCAAATCAACCAATCTTCTAAAGGAAGATCTATCAAAATCCGAGCCAAGTAGCGCTTCAAATCAATTAAATCTTCTAGAGGATGGTCCATCAAATATGAGTTATTTATGCTCCCTAACAAACGCAGTTTTCAACTACCATATAAGGATTTCTGGTCTTTAATTATTATTATCGGATAAGGGTTTCTGTTCTTCTATTATTATTGCCAGATAAGGCTTTTTATCTTCTTTTATTATTGCAGATAAGGATTTCTGGTCTTCTATTATTATTGTCAGATATGGACATCTGGTCCTCTTTTATTATTTGCCAGATAAAGGTTTCTAGTCTTCTTTAATTGTTGCCAGATAAGGGTTTCTGATCTTCTATTATTATTGCCAGATAAGGATTTCGGGTCTTCTATTATTATTGTCCGATAAGGATTTCCAGTCTTCTCTTGTAATTATTGGATTGGTTTTCTGGTCTTCTATCTATTGTTGAATTAGTTTTTTGGCCTTCAGTTAATTAGTGCTAAATGGGTTCTTCAATTATCAATCGACAGACAAAATGCTTCAAATGATTATTCAAAGAGTTTATCACTTTGACGACAAAGTTTCACCAAAACAATTCTCAATTAACAGGAGTCTCCATTACAAGACAGGCTGCTGAATATTATAGGAAAGCAACTACTAGTATCAAGTTCTAAAGAGCTCAATAAGCAAGGTTCTCGGTTCCCTTAACAAGCAGAATATTGATCCATACATCAAAATGCTCAAAATGCAAAGGGAAGGGTACTAGTTGCCAAGTAATTTCAAGAGAAAAAAGAGCCAGTATTTGATTTAAAGCTATATACCTAACATTTGAGGTAACACTCATTCAAAGATAAAATTCATTTATAGTCTAATATGCTATATGCAAAGTTGCAGGTACAAAAATCAAACAAAAAGAAGATTCTACTTAAAGCAATTTTTGCCGAAGACCAAAGCTTCGTGCTTGCTTATCCAAATCTTTGGCAACTAAAGGGCCTTGTTGGCTCCTCTCAAAGTTTGAACCATTCTCAGAACAATGTTTGCTCCATCAACTAAATCAATTTGAATTTTCAAAGCATGATGGAGAGTCTTGTTGGCTCCTCTCAAAGTTTGAACCATTCTCTTTAACTCTTCAATCTCCTTTTGAGAACGTATTTCTCGTGCTCAAGCTTTTCAACTTTGCTTTCATAATCATTGAGATGCTCAGATACATTTACATTCCACATCTTGTTGAAGTGTTGCATACACTCAAATTTTACTTGTTTGCCCCACTTGGAGATTACTTCATTACTTAGGCTAGGAGGTGGGCTTGTTAGAGTGGGAAATTCTTGACTAGCTAAAGCATGAGATCAGCCGCTCTTTTGGAAGTAGGAGTAAGGAGGCTGGATGTAACACCCTTAGTTTTAGTTTAACATCATTAAAGTTATTTAAATGGATAGATTAAATAGAATAATGTAAACGGTTAAGGAAAATGAGACTTGGAAATTTATAAGGTCGATCCATTACTAATGAACAAAGTAAGATTGTTTTAAGTTTAATAAAAAAAGAGTGCATGAGAGGGGTAAACTAGGAAATAAACCTACCATTTACCTTAAACCCTCTCCCCCTCATATCATTCTCATTTTTCCTAACATCTAAACAATCAAAGAAAAGAGAGACGGCCGACTATTAGCAAGCAAGATAAGGAACGAAATCAAAAGGAGGATTCAAGCAAAGTTTAGGGAAACCATAGCACTAATCAAATCTCAACTCCAACAATTAAATCTAAGGTGAATAATACATAAACGATCTCTATTTTTGTTCTTGTATTCGATTATGGATAATATCCTAATGGTTTTAAAGATTTTTCCAAGTTATGGTTGTTTAATTATTGTTTGGATAGATAATGATTTATGGAATTATTTATGAAATTATTTAAGTCGATCTTAAGGTAAAACCTAAGTTTTTAGTCTCCAAAGGACTAGTTCAATGAATTTTTAGTCTTAAGGTAAAACCTAATTATTTGATATGATTTGTAAAATGATATTTTAGAGATGGGCTTTTATTTTAATTTTTCTAAATTAAATTGGATAATTTATGAATTTCCTAAGGAGGAAATTGAGTTAATTTTGGGTTTTAATTATTAAAAATAAATAAATATGGTTTTTGGCTTTAAAAAATTTATATGATAAAGAATATTGTGTTTTGGAATTTCTATGAATTTTTGGGATTTTTCTCAAGTAATTTCGAATTATAGTAAATTTAATATGCTAGAAAAGCATTAAATAGATAATTTATTTAGTATATTAATTAATTGATTTGATATATGTTTTGGAACTTTAAAACTGAGATGTGGTAGTTTTCCTGAGAAAGAAATGTTAAAAGATGATTTTTTTCCAATAGAAATTTGACGAGAATTATGGTTTGATGAAAAACAATTGCCTTTAGTAGAAATTAATAAGTTTTAAAGAAAACTAAGTCAATGTCATGCCGCGTTTGTTGTCTCCACACTTATATACGTGCCGCATACATAAGTGTCAACGTTAAGATTGAGGGAAGCGTATGATGGCTACTTCGGTAGATATGGAATGAATCCTTCATTGTCGACGTCGATCTCATCGGCAACCTATTATTAGTGGTATAGTCTTATCGGGATTCATCTAAAGGTTTAAAGGGACAGTGCCATGGACATTAACACCGTGCACTTCTACCGCTGTTTTAAAGGACGTCGCATCTCTTCTCTTTGATTGTTTTCTATACTAAGGCAATGGTGCTGCATGCTTTGTCTTCGACACTATATACAAAGCGACCTAGTAGCCAAAGGGTTTAAGTATGTTTATATATTGACGCGATTGTCTTAGTGTCACTGTTCTTCAAGGTTGGTGATGTTATACTTGTTTACATAAACGCTAAGTATTGTCTTGAAGGGGGTGGTATTTCTTCTATGTCGTTGACCTTATTTTCGGCATAGTATTTCATACTTAAAAGAATTTAAGTTTTGGTCTACGACCTTGGATAGAGGTCGACAAGGTCTTAATATCGTGTGTTTTACATGTTATTTTTATTAAAGGTGGAAAGCATTAATCCTCCTTGTCGACACTATTAGGACGTCTGCATTGATCAATATTAACCTAATTAAAGGCGGCGAGCCTATTGTTTTATGACTTCGATTTTAAACATTGGGGATACCAATGATATTTTGATTGTAGATGTCGACACTATCATTGGGGACACCAAAGTAGATTAGTTCAATGAACTATATATTTTATAAATGTGGCTTTATCATTGTGGATGCTAATATATTCTCTTAAATGAGTTCGGCACCAATCATTTGGGATACCAATATACTTTACTTTGAAATGTTATAACTTGGGAGGTAACTTAATTGGGGACACTAATAAACGTAGGTTAAACAATAAACGTAGGTTAAACATGTGGGTAACATGAATTAAATTGTTAAATGATGGATTCATAGTCATCATAGGAAAACTATGGAATGTGAGATGGATAGTCCATATAATACTGGAGATGGATACTCTCTATGAGGTTAATGAAGGTTCATAGTCATCCTAGAAAACTATGGGATGTGTGATGGAATCCACATCATTATAAATTAAATGGAATATGTGTGATTGATAGTCTACATAATTTAAACAATGGAACTATATGTGATGGGTAGTCAATATGGTAGGGGATGGGTAATCCAAGTAATAATTGCATGTGAGATGGATAGTTCACATAACTATGAATATGTTTAAATGTAAGATGAGTAGTCCACATAATTATAAGACGGGTAATCTAATCAAAATAAGATGGATAGTCAGTTCAAATTGTGATGGGTGGTCATTGGAAATTAAGATGGGTAATCTAATAAATTGTGATGGGTAATCGAGTATATGTTGCATAACTATAAATTGTAGGGCACAATATATAGTTAATTAGTTTTGGTTAAGGTACCACTGAGGGGAAAACCTGTTCCGCTCAACAGCATGGTCTCATTAGATATCAATTTGGTTCGAGATGGTAGGTTATTATTCACACCAGACTGTTGTCTAACCTGAAGTTTTTGTTTTTCGCCTTAAACTCTCGGGTACTCATTCGAGTAGGTAAGGAGTAAGGGTTTTCGGGTTCCAATTAAAGGATAAGCTTTTAGAGGCATGCAGGAGGCAATCTAGCTATTAGGAGCTTTGTCTATTTCTGCTGTATTTGTCTTTTTGAACGTATGTAATGATAGAAGATTCCAATTGTCTACTAGTAGTAGTAGACTGATCAACCAAGGGGGCATCTTTATATGTCGCTCTTAGAGTATCTTGTAATAGTTATATTTTCTTTGAACGTGGAATCGTAAATAAGATTATGTAATGAATATGAAATCATATTTTGAAATGGAACGTAAAAGTTTTTTTTGAATTGTGCTTGAAATTTTTTCATATTCATCTGATCTTGATATTGATATGATTAACATAGCCTTATTTTTTCATCGAAAATTAATAATTATGGACGACTGCAGCATCCATAGCGGTTTATTTTGGGTCTCAAAATGGGGAATGTTACAAGTTGGTATCAGAGCATAGGTTTATGATTAAAATAATTTTAAATCTAAAGAGTTTTTGAAAACATAATCCTAATGAATCATAGAATATGATTGGGGTATGGGATAATGCTATAGTAACGTACTTGCATTTGCTATAAAGTATGTAACCTATCTCCATTCTCCCCTTTCTCTTAGTCCGTTCTTCTGTATCTTACTAAAACTTGTATGCTGATTTACGAGAAAGATATGAAAGCAGGAAACAGAAGAGTGAATCTAGCTGGTAGAAGCACCACAACCAATGGAAATGCTTGGCTCAACACCAAGAGAACCAGAGTCAATAGTAAAATGCTAATCAAAATACGTTCCAATGTAGGTGCTGCGACCCCACCAGTAAATATGGGGGTTAGGTATTAGTTTTTCATCAATCTGATGCAAGCTGTAACATCTGCTGGTGTAGCTGGAGGAAATGCTGCTAATGCGGGAGGAGTCAATCCTGTAGCGCCAGTTGGTAATAACTATGCTAAGCCGAGTCGAGATTACACTAGTCTAGGTAGGAAGGCTTTTCTAGGGACTGAGGATGCAATAGAAGCGGAGAACTGGCTGTTACATTGTAAAAGGTTTTTTTTGCTAATTTGGGCTTAAATGAAGAGCAGGAAAGGAGATTGGCTTCGAGACAGTTGTAAGGAGCTTCTTTGTTCTAGTGGAATGGTGTGACCATAGGAGTACCGAAGGAGGAATTGACTTGGGTAGAATTCTGAAGGAGATTCGAGAAAAGGTTTTTGTTTAAAGTAGCCAAGTCAGCCCTACTTAGAAAGTTGATGGAATTAGAGCAAGGAGATATGTCAGTGTTGCAGTACTCTACTAAGTTTGATGAGCTGTCCAGATATGGATATGCCACTGTTGACACTGTTATCAAGCGGAACGAAAAGTTTATCTAGGGGTTGAGATCAGAGATTGTTGGGGCTACTATGCCATCTTAGAGATCCATCGAATGTAATGATGGAAATGGCTATCAGGAATGAGGAAATGCTTTCTACTTTTGGGCAGGAGAACCTAGTTTGAAACCAGAGTTCTCAGACTAAGAAGAGGAAGTTCATTAAGGGAAAGGGAGCTCAAAAGGGTGGAGTTGCTAAGAAAGGGAAGGCATGTATCATTTGTTATAAGTGTGTTACGAAAGGGCACTATGGAAATGAATGTCGGTCAGGTGATGGTAGTGGGCAAGCAGAATGAGTGCTTTAATTACGATCAGGTGGGGCGTTATAAGAACAAATATTCAGAAGTGGCCAAGGCTAATAAAGGAAAGGTGTTTGGTTTGGAGCCATCTGCATCAAGACCAATAGCAGTTGAGAAGGAATGAGATGTGACCATCTAGAGTTTGAGTTGCTAGGTTATAATTTTGTCTGCAGTTTGTATGTATTTGATTTTGTAGGTTTTGGGATTATTTTGGGTATGGATTGGTTGAGCAAATATGATGCTAGGATATTTTTGCAGGATAGGAAAATACCAGTTGGACACCCTGAAAGTAGTGATCAAATTACAAACTTAGGAGATAACTCAAGTGTGGATATTTGTACTTTGCTAGGAGCAATGGAAGTAGGAGATGAAGTGAATCGGGTTTATGTTGGAAGGAAATTTGCAGATGTTTTTGAGCTGATTGCAGGACTACCACCGAAATGAGTATTGAGTTTCGAATAAACCATATACCCAGAGCCAAACCCGTAAGTAGACCACCTAGCAGGATGACACCTATCGAGATGTTTGAGTTAAAGGTGCAGCTAGTGGACTTAGAAGAAAAGGTTTTATTAGACCAAGCAGTTTGCCTTGGGGAGCGGCCGTGGTATTCGTGTAAAAACCGGACATGTCATTAAGATTATGCATCGATCGTAAGTTGAATGAAAAAACGATAAAGAATCGATATCCTTGCCGACAATTGATGATTTATTTTATCAGTTGAGTGGAGCCAAAGTATTCGACCAGTTGGATTTAATGACGGGGTTCCATCAATTGAGAGTGGTGGAGGATAGTATTCCTTTAATGGCATTTTGAACGAGATATGGTCCATACGAGTGGTTAGTGATTTCATTTGGTTTAACTAATGTGCTTGCTTTATTCGTAAACTTGATGAACTAGATTTTCTAGGAGCACTTAGATGGGTTCATATTGGTATTCAATGATGACATACTGATATATTCTAAGGATGAAAGAGATCAAGAGATTCATCTTAGAATGGGCTTGAGATGTTGAGGCAGCAGCAATTGAAAGCGAAGTTTTCAAAATGTCATTTCTAAAATGAAGAAGTGAAGTTTCTTAGCCATGTAGTTTCAAAGAAAGGGTTGTCCGTGGATCCAACTAAGATTGAGGCTGTAAATGGTTGGAAAAGACTGGAGACGGTGACCGAGATAAGGAGTTTACTTGGATTGGTTGGCTATTATCTGAGATTTATTAAGGATTTCTCACATATAGCATCACCCCTGACTAAGCTAACCAAGAAGAAAGTGAAGTTTATTTGGTCCGATAAATGTGAGGAGGTAGTCTTTGAGTTGAAGCATTTGTTGACCAATGCGCCTGTGCTAGTTGTTCCAGATGGGAATATGGATTAGGTGGTGTATACGGATGCGTGTATAATAGGATTAGGAACTACATTGATGCAGAAGGATAAAGTGATTGCCTACACATCTCGGCATCTCAGACCACATGAAGTGAGATATCCGACTTATGATTTGGAGTTGGGAGCGATGATTTTTTGCATTAAAAGTATGGAGACACTACCTCTTAGGAGAACAATTCGAGTTGTATATAGATCATAAGTCTTTGAGGTATTTATTCTCTTGGAAGGAGTTAAATACGAGACAGTAGAGGTGGCTGTAGTTTTTAGCAGCTTATGGTTTTGGTATTGAGCGTACATGGGGAAAGGAAATAAAGTTGCGGAAGCACTTAGCAGGAAACATCAAAATGTGGTGTTAGCTATGTTGACAGAGTGGAAGGATCTAGAGGCATTGACCACTTGCATTGTGCTGTTGAGATTGACTGCTAGTTCTAGTCAAAGTACAACCATGTTAACTTGCTTGGGAGTCCGACC
Source organism: Allium fistulosum (assembly GCA_030737815.1). NCBI lineage: Eukaryota > Viridiplantae > Streptophyta > Magnoliopsida > Asparagales > Amaryllidaceae > Allium > Allium fistulosum. Next base: position 458,989,690 of record CM060901.1, read on the forward strand.
AATATTGATCGAATAGATTGCTTCTAAGCAAAGAGATGACCTAGAATTAGCCGAAAGGATTAGAAGATTGGAAAGTGGAACCGAGATCGTTGATTTAAAAGATTTTAGTCTTAACTAGATAGGATGGTTAAGGAAGAAGGGACAGTTATGTGTTTCAGATGTTGGAAACCTAAGGAGGGAAGTTTTTAGGGAGTGTCATCGATTGAATTTTACGACTCATCCTGGGGGAACCAAGATATATCAGGACATGAAGATAAGTTTCTTCTAGGAAGGCAAGAAGAGGGATGCAGGCTTATGGGTAAAGCAATATGCAAATTGCCAGCAAGTGAAAGCCGAACATCGAAAGCCAAGTGGATTGTTTCATCCTTTAGATATACCAGTTTGAAAATAAGATTCTATATCTATGGATTTTATTGATGGGTTGCCAAGTTCGAATCGAGGAAATGGGAGTATATGGGTCATAGTAGATAGACTGACCAAGAGTGCACATTTCATTTCAATTAGGTCAACCAGGACGGCACCTGTATTAGCTAAATTATTCATGAAAAATATTGTTAGAGTGCATGGGATTCCTAGTACCAAGCTTAAGATGAGTACCACTTATCACCCTCAGACAAACGGACCGACAGAGAGAGTCAATAAGGTACTTGAGGATTTGCTGAGAGCTTGTATACCTGATTTTGGTTGGACATGGGAAGACCTTTTACACCTAGTTGAGTTTTCCTATAATAATAGTTACCTGACTAGTATAGGAATGGCGCCTTTTGAAGATTTGTACAGAAGGCCGTACAAATCAACAGCATGTTGGTTGGAGACTGAAGAGTGATTGGTCCTTGGTCCAGATATGGTGAAGGAAGCCACATAGAATATTGAGTTAATCCAGGATAGGATGAGAGAAGCTCGGTCTAGGTAGAAAAGTTACGCAAATAAGAGGCATAAGGATTTAAAGTTCTCAGTTGGAGATCATGTTTGCATTAAAGTATCACCAATGAAAGGTATGGTACGATTTGGAAAGTCAGGGAAACTGGCAACCATATATGTTGGACCGTTCCCTATTGTAGAGAGGATCGGAAAGCTCGCGTACCGAGTTGAATTATTAAGTAGTTTGGCAGGTGTCCATAATGTGTTTCATGTTTCTCATCTTAGGAAGTATGTGCATGATCCAAAGACTACTATTACTTCAACGACACTGGAAGATTTAGTAGTAGAACCAGATATGACTTTTTTAAGACAACCAGTTCGAGTTGTAGCGGAGATAAGAAGAAGTTAAGGAACACACAGTCAGATTAGTGAAAGTCTAGTGGAGTGACAATGAGAAAGACTGTACTTGGGAGATAGAGGACATTATTAGGGATACTTATCCAGAGCTGTTATGATGGAATGTTCTATATTTGTTGTATATAGACATTGTAGCTGGTAAGATATACTAGCACTGTTTGCATGTTTGATATGCTTGTCTTGTAGTCCTTACTGAATTTTGAGGACAGAATTCTTTAAGGAGGGGAGCCTATAACACCCTTAATTTTAGTTTAACATCATTCAGGATATTTAATTGGATAGAATAATGTAAATGGTTAAGGAAAATGAGATTTGGAAATTTATAAGGTCAAGCCATTACTAATGAACAAAGTAAGATTGTTTTAAGTTTAATAAAAGAAAGAGTGCATGAGAAGGGTAAATTAGGAAATAGACCTACCATTTACCTTAAACCCTCTCCCCCTCATATTATTCTCATTTTTCCCAACATCTAAACAATCAAAGAAAAGAGAGAAGGCCGGCCATTAGTAAGCAAGATAAGGAACGAAATCAAAAGGGGGATTCAAGCAAAGTTTAGGGAAACCAAAGCACTAATCAAATCTCAACTCCAACAATTAAATCTAATGGTGAATTATACATGAACCATCTCTATTTTTGTTCTTGAGTTCGAGTACGGATAATATCCAAATGGTTTTAACGATTTTTCCAAGTTATGGTTGTTTAATCATTGTTTGGATATAATAATGATTTATGGAATTATTTATGAAATTATTTACGTGGATTTTAAGGGTAAAACCTAAGTTTTTAGTCTCCAAAGGATTTAAAGTTTTGATATGATTTGTAAAATGATATTTGGAGATGGGTTTTAATTTCAAAATTTTCTAAATTAAATTGAATATTTTCTGAAGTTACTAAGAAGGAAATTTAGTTAACTTCGAGCTTTAATTATTAAAAATAATTAAACATGAATTTTGACTCCAAAATTTTTATATGATAACGAATACGGTGTTTTGGAATTTCTATGAATTTTTGATATTTTTCCCAAGTAATTTCAAAATATTGTGAATTTAATATGCTAGAAAAGCGTTTAAATGGATAATTAATTAAGGATATTAATTAATTAATTTGATCTATGTTTTGGTACTTTAAAACTGAGATGCGGCAGTTTTTCTAAGAAAGAAATGTTAAAAGATGATTTTGTCCGATAGAAATTTGATAAGAATTATAGTTTGCTGAAAAGTAATTGCTTTTAATATAATTAAATCGGTCTTAAAGAAAATTACGTCAATGCCATGCTGCATTTGTTGTCTCCGTGGTTATAGAGGTGCCGCATCCATGAGTATCGACGTTGAGCTCGAGGGAAGCATATAATGGCTACTTTGGTAGCTATGGAATGATTCCTTCATTGTTGACTCCGATCTCATCGGTAACCTATTATTAGCGGTATAGCCTTATTGTAATTCATCTAAAGGTTTAAAGGAGTAGTGCCAAGGACATTTACGCCGCGTACTTCCACCACTGTTTTAAAGGACGTCGCATCTCATCTTTTTGACTGTTTTCTATACTAAGGAAATGGTGCTGCATGCTTTGTCTTCAACACTATATACAAAGAGCCTAGTAGCCGGAGGGTTTAAGTATGTTTCTATATTGACGCCGCTAGTCTTATTACCGCTATTCTTCAAGGTCAGGGACATTATACTAGTTTACATAAACGCTAAGTATTATCTTGAAAGGGGTGGGTAACCTATATTACTTCTATGTCGATAGCCTTATTTTTAGCATAGTATTTTATACTTAAAAGAAATTAAGTTTTTGTCATCGACCATGGATAGAGGTCGACAAGGTCTTAACTATATGTTATTTTATTAAAGACGGAGACACTTTATCCTCCTTGTTTGACACTATTAGGACTTCAGCACTGATCTATATTAACCTAATTAAGGGGGCCGAGCCTTTTGTTTTATGACTTTGATTTTAAACATTGGGGATACCAATGCTACTTCGATTCTAGATGTTGAAAATATCATTGAGGATACCAAAGTAGATTAGTTCGACAAACCAAATATTTTATAAATGCAACTTTATCATTGGGGATACAAATGTATTTTCTTAAATGAGTTCGACACCAATCATTGGGGATACCAATGTACTTTACTTTGAAATGTTATAACTTTAAGGGGAGATAACCTAATTGGGGACAACAATAGACATAGGTTAAACATGTGGGTAACACGAATTAAATTGTTAAATAATGGGTTCACAGTCATCCTAGGAAAACTATGGGATGTGAGATGGATAGTGCACACCATACCGAAGATGGATAGTCTCTATGTGGTTAATGAAGGGTTCATAGTCATCCTAGTAAAACTATGGGATATGTTATGGATAGTCCACATTATTGTAAACTAAATGGAATATGTGTGATGGATAGTCCATATAATTTAAACAAAGGAACCATATGTGATGGGTAGTCAATATGGTATGGAATAAGTGAACCAAGTAATAATTGCATGTGAGATGGATAGTCCACATAACTATGAATATGTTTAAATGTGAGATGGGTAGTCCACATAATTATAAGACGGGTAGTTAGATCAAAATAAGACCGATAGTCAGTTCAAATTATAGCGGGTAGTCATTGGAAATTAAGATGGGTAATCTAATAAGTCGGGATGGGTAATCGAGTATATGTTGCATAACTATAAATTCTATTTTTATGTTCTAACCATTGTGGTTGCAGGAGCACATTATATGGTTAATTATTTTTGATTAAGATACTAGTGAACGGAAAACACATTCCGCTCAGCAGCGTGTCTCAGTAGATATCTATTTTGTTAGATATGGTAGGTTATTATTCACACCAGACTATTGTCTGATCTGAAGTTTTTTGTTTTTCTTTTTAAACTCACGGGTACTCATTTGAGTAGGTCGGGAGTATGGGCTTTCGGGTTTCAGTTAGATGAATAAGCTTCCGAAGGCATGCAGTAGGCAATCTAGATATTAGGAGCTTTATCTGTTTCATGTTTGAACGTATGCAATGATAGAAGATTCCAACTGTCTAGTAGTAGTAGACTCGGATCAACCAAGGGGGCAACTTCATATGTCGCTCTTGGAGTATTTTGTAATAGTTATATTTTCTCTGAATGTGGAATGGAAAATAGGATTATGTATATGAAATAATATTTTGAAATGGAATGTAAAATTTGTTGCTGAATTATGCTTAAAAATTTATCATATTCACATGCTCCTGATTATTGATATTTTTAACATAATCGTACTTTGTCATCGGGAAATAATAATTATGGATGACTGTAGCATTTGTACTGCTTAGATTTGGCCCTCGGAATGGGGGATGTTACAATGGATTTTCCTCCATGCGATAAGTTTCGGAGGTTGATAAGATACTTGACTCTTCATTAACTCCACTTCGAGATCATTTCTTCGTTGAGGTAATTTGGCCATTTCGACATCGATCTAAACTAAGGGTTTAGAAATTAAAAATGTGTCTATCTTGTCTCTTAACACTTGAGACTCTTTGATCTTCTCGTCAACTTGTTCCTCTAAGTTTGAGGTTACTTCTTTATGCTTCCTAAATAATGACCTTAGTTGATAGTATTTTCTGTGACATTCTTGCGCCTCCAGATTATTTGGAAATTGCAAAGCTGAAGCATCTTGAGAAGACTTGCCCTTTTCGACATTCGCTAGTAATCATCTTAGGGGTCAGACATACGCACTAATCGAGTTTCCTATTAAGAACAAGCGAAACATGAATTAATACGTGAAAAGCAAGTTCTTTTATTTAGTGACAAAAAAAGTTGACAGACAATAAGGAAGTTTGAATTACATCACAATTCTTTTTCAAACATTTAAATAGCTCTTAAAGCTTCGAAACATCATTTTTGGCCTTTTCAAATGACCTAGCCAATAAGGCAAGGGTAGAATCAAAAGAAGCTTTAATTCCTTTCGGAGTATAAAGCAGAGGAAATTATTGACAGTCCCATTCCCCTACCGGAGAACTAGCGTGACCACATATTACTTGAGCGTGATAAGTTCGAATTTAGCTTAATAATCAAACCTTTTCATCACCTAAGAAATCAAAGCGAAAGTAAGGAAACCTTATGTAAACTTCTTGTAGGTCTCTAAGAAAGTAATGTCTCGCTAGTTGCAATGTCTTGAGAACTAAGGATTTCTCTTTAAAATCCTTCTTTAATTTGACAAACTTACTCAAGAGTTCCGTAGGAACAAGACTGCTTGAGGTTTCTTTACTCTATAAGATATGTTAAAATTAGATTACAATGAGAGAACTAAAATGATAAGGTTTATAAGTCCAGTTACATATAACAATTATACAATTATTCGGGTTCATACAAGATGGATTTCTTATACAATTCGGAAATAAATCTCTTCGTATTATATTTGAGTTTTTCGGGAGGAAGAGAACAAGAAAAAAGAGGAATAAATGCAACTCTAGGAAGATTCTAGAACACTCCAGGATGATGATCGGACCTATGCTCATCCAAGTATCTATGATGAAAGCATCCGAGCAAACCCCGCAGTTGTCGTCTAGATAGGAAAAGTCAACAAACTTGCCCCTAGAATAAGCTCTATAAAGAAACTCTTCCACAGTATGCCTATCATTAATCAACATCCAAAAAAGAGTCGTCGGTTCTACATTCTCCACTAAGAGTTTTTCCCGTTAGAGGCATGCTCTATTCATCCGTGGAGCAACTTCCCTTTCTTTAAAATATCTTAATTTTGATGCACTGGTTGAAAGGTTCTTATATTTTTGGACAACCCATTGTACTCTTTCAAGTGTCTATCTAATTCTCTATTAAACCAGTCTATTTTCATTTGTTTCTTTTTAAGCATAACGTCGTAATGCTATTTTGGTTTTCTCCTTAACTAAAACAATCAATGTATCAACTAAGAATTACTCGATAACTTAAGGCTTTTGAATAAAGAGATCCATATCGGAGAAAATGGAATTGAAGACAAAGAAATCTTTTCTTCTTCTGTGGATTGGCCTTGAGGAGTACTGCCTTTCTTAGGAGAATCTTTCCATGACAGATCAGGCATATTAGTTGTTTCTACATCTTAGATGGTGAGTCTAGGTTAGCATCACTAAATCCGTCCTTATCATCCAACAGCCCAGAGAAACCCATTCTATCACCTCCACTGTCGCCACCATTGTCATCATCCAGATCATCATCGCCATCGCGATCATCATTATGGTCATCAGTATCGCCGTCGTCGTCTTCTTCTCCATCGGATTTTGTTTCTTCAACTATTGGAGCATCGTCAAATGTTAACCATTTTTCAGCGTCATTTTCCTCTTCAATAGGAAATTCTTATTCAAGAGTCATCTTGTCCTTTTTCCTCCTAAGATTGAACTTCCTTTTAAACTCTTCATTCATGTCTGTAAGAGAAGGAAAGTCCAAATCTGGGCATTTTTAGATGTTGTTAGCATACGCTACATACAAAGCATCTTCGTAACACTTTTCAGTAATTTTAGGAAGACCGACATCAAGGAAGAAGGTGCCTTTTTTCTTAGCATGGATGATAATGTTATTCGAATAAGCTAAGCACTAGACTTCCTCTATAGTTGGTCTTCTAGAAACTTGTTCTTCTTAACTAGCTCAGAATTTTCCTCGTTCATCTTCTCAAGATCTGCTTTGAGTTTTGATGTGCACGTAAATGTGCATATTTTTACCACCATATTTAATCTATTTAAATTAAATAAATGATCATATTGGGTATTTTAACTTGTTTAAACCAAAATTCAAATTATTTGAAATTGTCACATATTCATCTTCATATAGGGGCAAAATGGTCATTTTTATGCATTTATTAAATTATGAAAATTTACATGGAATTTTCTATGTTATTTTGTAGGAAATTTGGTGAATTTTACAAGTGGTTACATGATGATATATGCATGCACAAGAGTGAAGAGAACAAATGAAGATGGAAATAATTCAAAGTGAAGATAATATAGGACCCCACCTACCCACCTACCTTAATGTACAAATTAGAGGCTAATGCACATGCTTATGAATTAATGGCTTCATGTACACTTAAATGAGGATTATTTGAAGCTAATGATTATTTGAAGCCATTTTATTTCATGTAATTTTTTTTTCTTTTATGCAATGTTAATTCTCTTTTATTTACATGCTTTTTCTCTTCTTATGCTAGTAGTGTAGTTTACATTCATGCAAAGTAGATTAGTTTTAATTCTTGTTAATTAGCTTCTCTTTTCCATTAGTTTTAATTTTCCTTTCTTTTTGCTTTCATGTTGCTAGCTACATTTGTTCATATGATAACAAAAATGAGAGCTTAACCCCTTCAATTTAGGGGTAATGAAGCCTCTAATCATGTAGCTTCAACATTTTGATAATTTTGATCTCTTTTGTGCTTAAAGGAATGTTGATGTGATTTATTGTTTCATGTTGAATTTGATATTCTATGTTGTTCATAACCAATAGGCTATGCTTAAACAATCACAAGCAATAATTACCTCTTCATCTACATATGATGATGGTAATGAAGTGAATGTGAAATTAAAATTTGATGGCCTATATTTCTAAACAATAGTTAATAGGTCATGCTTAAAATAGATTTTATTTTCAACTTTGTTGTTGTTTTCATGAGAGTTAGTAAGTGCTTTAAGGGGTGTATTAAAGTTTGATGGCTTATGTTGAGCTAATTAATAGCACAAATAAGCCATACTTATGATAAACACATCATTTAAACTCACTTTTGACCAAAAAAGAGATCATAATTTCATTACTTGTTGAATTATATGATCTAGAGAGTGGATTTATTCTCTAAATTGTCATTTAACTCTTATATTTGCATTTCTTTTCTTTTAGTTAGTTAGTTAATTCTATAATTCTCTTGCTTAACTTTCACTCGACTTTGGTTTAATTTGATTGAATAGATTTTTAAAATCATCAATTCCCTACGGATCGACCCGAATTTGCCACGTACTACAAGTGTACGCCGTGCGCTTGCGGTTATTTTTAATTTAAATTCGTTCGACGATTTTCTAAACCGATAGAATTTCCATCGACAAACAAGTTTATTAGCCAACTCAAGGTCAGCTTTCAAGTTTTTCATTTTCTCTTCCAACGACTGCCTAGCTTTCTTTTCCTCATCAAGATTGGAAGAAAGTTTGTCCTTTTCAAGAATACCTCATCTCTCATCATAGTAATGTCAATCATACTATTGTTAAGCGAGGAGATCTTTTCATTAAGCTCGGCCACTTCATTGGAAGGCCCTTGAGAAGCATCTTAGAGAAGAAACATATGCTTCCCTACCTAGAATTTATAACCCGACTAAGTCAGAACGGAATCTATAAAGTTAAGATTAACCAAGTGAACAGAAAAACATACCAGTATAAGTTGTTTAAGAATAATGAAAAGGTGATCATCAGAATAAGCTGGAGGCTACAATGATCCAAAAGAAGTTATGGAGGGAGTTTGAATGGCCAGTCAAGCGAGTTCTTTGAAATTCATCACCGAGGGCTAAGTCTGAGCCTTCGAAGGAAGGGGATCATTTGGAGAAAGAAGTAAACCAAGATCAGCAAACATGCGGCTGATGGATGAGGGGAAGGTAGGAAAAGTAATATTCAGGAGGGGACTGGGAGTCTGAGCCTCCTTAGGTTTCTCCAAAGCTTTATCTAAATTCACCCCCTCGGGACTTGAATTAATGTTTACATGCCCCTCCTCATCCATAACAACGGTAGAGAATTCACCCACAAGTTTAGACTTCTTACTCTCAGGGAAAGGATGAATGTTAATAAGAGCATCATTTCCTGCTTCTTCTTTTTCATCTAATGCCTCAATGGCTTTGGCAATGGAGTTTTTAATAAAAACGGGTTTGATTGGTTGAGATGGAACCAAAGCTTCATATTTGCTCTTCTTCTTCTTAGAAACACCATTTTCAACCTTTGTTTGTTTGAGAGCAATGACAAGGGAAGACGAACCTGAAGCGAAAGGAAAAGTTAGTAAACCAGTAGCATCAAGAATTCCATTTAAGCTAAATTGAAATTTACCAGCAGGATCAAGCTAAACTACAGAGTTAGAAGTGAAGGATTTTGACTCTCCCATCGCCAACGAACATTTCCTCCGGGCATTGTGTTTCACCACGGGAGATTCTTCTAAGATTTTGTGATGATATAAAATAATAGAATATTTAAGAAGCATGGTTGGAGTGAATAATATTAGCCTATTCCCTATCTTCTTTGTCGCCTGAGTTAAAGGCAACACGTGCTTGTTCATCCGAGCTTTGCTTCTTAGGCCAAGAATCTGAGAACATACGCTTATCAGTAAAAGATAATAAACATGCATAAGGTAACTAAGGATGAGAATCTTACTAGCGATAGAGAAAGTCCCTCTGATGTTAGAAAACTACTTGAAAAAAAAGAATCAAGTTTCCAATCCTTTTGCCTCGATGACGCTTCAAAAATCATACTTTTTGGGCGAGGATGGTTTCAGTACAATTGATGGTCTGATTGTTCACCCGCCTTAGTAGTACCAACTACCAAATAAAGAATCTTAGCACTAAGGGAGGGAAGTCCCGCCTCCCGAGCCAAGACTTCTAAGCAAGTCAAATATGTATATGAGTTTGGAGAAAATTGTATTAGTGTGATGTCCAAATGTTCCAGATATCTTTGGAGAAAACTAGGAAAAGGAAGATAACCAGTATGCCAGATGTGTATGGGAGTAAAGGCAAAATATCCCTCTAGTGGGTTATAGATGTTGTTTGGGCCGAAATGGCTTTAATCCTTGTAATGCCAAACTGCTCAAGAGTAGAATTCACCTCCTCCTTAGTTGTTATATATGATGGGTTCAATAGATTATCTCCTTTGGCTGAAGGTGAAGGTTTAGGCCCTTTATTAGATTTCTTAATGGGCTTCTTGCTGGATTGCTGACCTTCCATTATCCTGCCTAATGATATTATTCCAAACATAGGAAGTAATCATATTAATATTATGTAAAAGATTTAGTATATACGAAGTAAAAAAATATTGTTTAAGTAGTCTATTTTCTATTGAAGTGATAAAGTATATGCCGGTCACATGATAACAGCTCATAAATGTCATATTCCAAATTTGTTAGAGAATTTCAATTTCAGTTCCAATAAGAGAATCCCATAAAGAAGCTATATAAATATTGAATGAGAATGCATGTGCGGCACCAATAAGCCCACATCGACAATGTCGAAAAAAATATGTTGTAAAATACTAACAATCTCCACAACCGTGAGTAGCATCGAAGTAACAAGGTCATCAACATTAATGAGTAGCGGCAACATGGATTAGTGGTGAGCTAAATTGTCAAATAACTCATAATGTGCTAAGTCAGCTAGGTTGAAGGCAATGATACTGAGTAAATCCTAATTCATGATATTGAAGGCAGTTATAGAACAATAGCGATAAAAAAAAGACCGCTGATGTCAAGTTAAAGCTTTATAAACAAACAACGAAGGAAAATAACGTCAGGTATTATTAAATAACATCACACCTGATTGATATACACCTTCTCTTAATAATGAAAGGTTCTCGTATCTCATTTTGATCGTTACTATGCAGAGATGTTGCACTATAAAAGTAATAGGTTAATAAAAAGTCTTATCGATGTTGAGGGTTATGCTAGTGTCACAACATTGACTTTGATTAATACCAAGATTATTTATGTTGCATCCAATTGATTTAGGCATTCTAATAACAATGATATTTGTAACTTTGAGTGGATCACTGCATTTTAGTATAAAAGCTTTGTATTAAAAAAAATTAGCCAAGCGGAATAACAAGATAACTTAACATTTTATTAACTCCATGTATCCTAGTAATATCGAAAGCCATCAGCATCGATCATCATGACAACATCGTAAATAATTGATGATAATATGGAGTGGAAGTCGATATCAAGTTTCAGGTTTAATAAGTCATTTTCGTCGATCAGTAAACCTAGAGCATATTAGCTTTTCACACCAATATTAATTAATGTCAGAACTAATTTAAGTGATATGAAAGCCTTGAACTATTGATTAATCAATGTTAAACCTTTCAATGGTACAATGAGTGTCGATACCAACTCAGGTTTAAACAGTAATGGATTGGGTTTAATAATAGACCTGCTTCATCATTAAGCTAAAGCCCCAAACATTCAGGTCCACGACGGTTCATAATTAGTTAATTCAAATATTAATACAAATACATGACATCCAGCAATAACAAATTTTCAATCTCAATCTTTAACACGTTGCTAATCAAGTTGAATAACGAAACCCCCAAATCAAACCCTAATAGCAGTCTTAAACCTGATTGTATGAATCGGCTTCTCAATTAAATTAGTTTGAAATGAAAGTCATACCTAAACGAAAATCGAATGCTTAATAATTAAAGAAGTTTAAATTTTCCTAGAAAATTCTTATTTCTTGCTTGAGCTATCAATTACAAGTAAATGAAGTAAGGAGAAGAGGCTTGTATATTTATTAAAAAAATCAGTGCATGAGAGTCGTTGGATTCATTTTAAACAAACGATTAGATTGAGGCAGGAAAGGAGGATGTCGAGACTATTGACTTGAAAAGTCATTGGCTCCTCTACAATAGGGGGTAAATGTTACTACCATCATTGTCGTCGAAGGAGTTCGACGTGCTACCTAACCTCGACGCCACTTCAATAAGCAGTGCCAAAGTAATAGTGTCGACACTAATGTAAGAGTTATGATGGATGAAGCCGAAGAATCAAGGGATGACATGAATACCATTAGCGCCAATGAAGCTCAGCGTTTTAAAGCATTGACGTCGCCTTTCATGTTCTCTTCGTTCACAACGTCTGCCATCATTATTATCGAAGACATGTAATCAATGATGCACTAATGGTGTCAATGATCAACATCGAAAAGATAAGGATAGATCAGTGTTGAAGGGGTAGGATGCTTAGCTTCATTAATAAAGGAATGTATGTTGCGTCGCACGTAACTAATGAGGCAAAGGTATCGAATACGACTATAATCGTAAGCCATAGTGAGTGTCGATATAACCTATATCGCATTTCATTGATGCTGAATTCTATCGGCGCCATTATCCATCTGTTGTTACCAAAATAAGCTCGTCAACAATGTAACTCCTCCATATCAACTACCAAGTAATGCTATATACATTGCTACATTTCATCAGCCACTGAATATTGATGCCAAGAATCATCGGTGCCTATATTATACTAAAGCAAGTTACTTCTTTCCAATATTCATGTCATGCTTCATTAATGTTCAAAGACACCTCCAAATGAATTCGCTAGCAATCAATCAAGAGTATCTCAAGGAATAGGATTATCAACATCGATTGTATACTAAGTGAAGCCGCTTTATATTAATACAACACTATATCGACACCGCTCCTCATCAACGCATCACACGGCTTCCAACTGGTGTTGTCAATAATCAATTAAGAAGGCTTCAATGCATGAGATTATCGATGTCGAAGACCAACACTACCAAAATGGCACTAATTTCATTATTGTCATCATCAATCAAGCCAAGAACATAATGGCATCAAAGTCGTCGAAGCTATTGCCGAAGCTTACCAATGCCGTATGGCATGCCGCTTTTTCCCTTATAAATATGGACCTAGGGATGCAGTTTTGGGCGCGAATCATTCTTACCCCACTTCTTACATTTTTCACTTTGTAACCCTAAATCAATTTGGGGGTTTTAGCCGATTGTAACACTTGAACTTTGTACAAATAAGGAATTGAATATCAAATGATTTAAAAGCATATTTGACAAGTTGACTCTTGGATTGAGACTTGCATATTGACTTGCGTATTGACTGGAATATCAACTTGCATATTGACTCGGTTCATCTATGATGTTCGACATAATTTTTGCCCAAGTAACGAATGCTCATTGGAATTATATGAATCTAGTCTTGAAAACACTCTATCTAAGTGGCTTAGCGTAAGTTTGCCTTGGCCGTTTCCTATTTGAATTCACTTCTTCTAACCCTTATCTTGGATGATTTTGTAAATTATTATTTAGATGAAATAATATTAACCTTGTGTACTACTCTTGTGTACATGCCCTTAAAGAAAGAAATTAACTCAACTTCTCTCACAATTAATCGTACTTTGATTAACAAAGTTTGATTAATCCTTATCGATACATCATTATGTATTACATGAAGGAGTGACTTTTGAGGTTGAATCTTTATTCATTTTTAGGTACGTTCAGAACTCTTTCCAATATACTTAACCATTCGATCAAATAAAATCATTTCTATCGCATATTATTTATTTACTTCCGTTTTATACTCTATGAGTTTACCATAAACATATGTATAAAATACACATGTCAATGTCGGTGATAACTCATCGGTGAATATAACAAAGTATGTGGAACCATTTTGGTATTAATAGACTTGCGATTGCATACGTCTATATGTATCAATCTAAAGGGTTCGTCAACTCTTATAATGCTCCCACTAAATTGGTGCATGGCACTTAATTATTTGAGATATAATTTGAAACGACCCATGAATATCGCCGAATTTGCATAAAAATAGTGTTGATTCAAGGGGTACGGGTTTGCGGGTCATTACATAATTAGCTGTGGTGACCCTCTCCAAAACACATAGATTTTTTTTTATTTTTAAAAGCATACAAAAGGAATTCACCACTAAACCCCATTTCTTCTATATTTGAATATTTATATAATTTCCAAATATTTTTCCCAAGACCCTGGATTTACTAATATAATCATATCAGTGCACAAACAAATTAAGACAATTATATATTTGATGATATATAATTGTTTCCCTTTGCCATTCAGATCTAACAAATTTGCAAAGAGAGTTTGAATCAAACAGGAAACAAAATTCTATATGTGTTGACAACATAACCATTTATTTCTTCTTTAAATTTTTTTTTGTTCTACTGCCAGAGATACATTTTGGCAATTATAATACTTATACATTTAATATTGCAATGCACAGTGCATTTTTTTTAATGCTTTCTAGTCTTTCTGCCTAAATAATTTTATTAACACTAAAATGGTATTTAATTGACCTTATGGTAGTTATCAAGTACTTGTATGAAATCACTTCAACAATTATACTTGCAGGCATGAACATTGGAACTAATTTCTATTTATCATTTCAGGTTGAACAATTGAAGTCTTTTTACATTTTTAAGTTTAACAAGATGCAGACTTGAGTACTTGGTTTTTTATTGAAAATGCTTGGTGTTATTTGAGGGTTGCTTGGAGTTTTCTTTTCTTTTGTTCTGGAAACACTTACACTTCATGAATTGAAATGAAATGGTTCCAGGCTACAAGAGTTTGACCCATGGCCATCTAGGCCGGCCATAGTCCCTCTTTTACCACTTGCAAACCCATATTCCTCATGTTAACAAACTTCTACAAAGATCTATTTCTAACACAAGCATTTTTTTGCCTAGTTTAAATTTCCTGGAAATGCATCCATATATGTACTCAATCCCTTATTCAAAATACAATTACTTCCAGGTTTATTTCTTTCATAATTTTTTTTTGAAATCAAATACACAAATACATGTTAATCACTTTTTCACTCCAGAATTCATGCACATGCCTGTACCACTTACCTGCCATGCACAAATTCATTTCTCTTGAGTACCCCTACTCAAATCTTGTGAGTTCATTTTTAAATCAATCACCTTAGCTCTTTAATTTCCATAAAGTCAAAAAAATATAAATTCATGCAATAAAAATCAGAGATTATTATATACACATATCATATTTATATGATATGTCTATCCCCTTATTTCTCCAAATCAGACATTCATAAAATCAATAGTTAACCAAACATCATCAATAGTCTTTCATAGCAGGTTTACTTAAGTACATATTTTTAATCCAAATACTTAGAAATCTCCCTACAAGTAACTTCAATTACAACATGAAATCTGACTAATGAATTCATTACAAAGAAACTATAAATTTTAAAACTGGTTTCTCTTATTTATACTAGCAGCTAATTGCCATCTTCATCCATCAAGCCAACTTCAATTTCCTGCAAGCAATTCACTGAGCTGCCCCAATTTTAATGAGACACCCAGATGATTGCAAGGGCAACCAAAAGGGTCAGTTTTCACTGGTATGAGCATTTATCAATTTATACACATATTCATAGTTTTTGGTGAACTTGCAATGTCTTCCTAATTTAGCATATTATTGGTTAATTTCAAGTGATACAAGGGCACATTCATTCATATAAACAATACCCAGTTAACCATCAAAATAAACATATATATATATATATATAATTCTTGATTCATTTCTGAACAAGTAAACTCAGATTTTTATACTCCCAATTTTCACCCAGAAAACAATCAATGCACATATTTAAACTTGATTGACATGGCTCCATATCTGGATATTTGTAATCTAGAATTTTTTTAAACCCCATTCCCCATTTATTTTATGGTCTTTAACTCCCTGTCAAATGAACACCATGTATGCATTGTGAAGGAAACTCCCAGGTTATTTAGTTTATTCCAACACACAAAGGCCTCAGGGTGCAATTGCACCATGCATATACTTACTCCCACCTGAAGTAAGCAGATCATTGACTAACTCCCAAATGACCAATATAATTTTCTTTAATATATCCCCCTCCAGTTTTTGCTTATTTGGTTAAAGCTTCTATTTATGAATTCAATCATAAAAACTCCCAATTCATTCATGTTTCAGAAAGGCTTATCTTCTTTAATACTTTCTGGTTCAACCCCATTTATTTTCCTTATTACAGAAAATACCCCAGTTTGCCTATAGTTTTTCCTGAGAATAGTTTAAGCATCATAGTCCTACTAACCCAGAAATTCTCCTCTAACTTATGATATGAACATTTAGTTTAATGCTTCATTATCCAAGAAATAAACATGAGCTAGATCTCTGTCTTACTGCCTATTTCCTAAATAATTTAGATCCATACTTCATAATAAAATAGAACAGAAATGCTCAAACCATTTTAACTTTAAAAACCCACATACAGATTAAAACCCCAAACAAGAATGCACAAACAAACATCCATCTCATCCATAACAAATCATTTCAGAGGTTTTAAATAACTTATAACATTTTAGGCTGCCTACAGGAGGACTTAATGCCATTGCATACAAAGGGATAAATACTCACCCTGTGTTCTCCTTTTACTAACTTAATCTCCTGAACAGCAAATCCCCCAAAGTCTCAAGCTAGTGTTTCTCCTAGTTTATTTTATTTTTGTTTTGATCCCGAGAGAATGATGGATATGGTTATGTGCAGATATTTATAAAACCATCCTAGGGTTTAAGAAAAATGGGTAATTTCCTTGATGCCCTTAGATATTCATGCACAAATCATTTCCCTGTGTGGTCCTTAATTGGAAATGCACACTTTTGGTTACCTCAATTAGTTATTTCGGGAATCAAGCATTTTAAACACTTCATACTATTTTCATGACTCTATTTCACTCATGCCATATGCATGTGACCCATTGTTTATTTTTATTTCTTATAAGTTTAAAGAAACTGAAAATCCCCTTTGTGTTTTCTACCTTTCTACCATTTCCATTAATCATGCATACTATCATACATAATCATGTAATGTAAAATCATTCACACTACGTTATTTGCTTGAAATAAATATAAGATATGGAAATTCTTATTTGATCCTGTATGTATATATTATTTTTCTGCCTTTAGTCAAAACAGTAGCTCCTCATACATCTTCATGTGTTTTTAAAAAAATCACATATGTCATGCTAATTATTTCTAGCATATATATATATATATAAGACATTTAAACCTTTTATTGAACTTTATTTTATTCAGTCTTTAAATAAAACAGAAAACACCCCATATATTGAATATATGTATTTATATAATTCTTTGGACATAGAACTATATTTATTTTGAGTTCCAATTTTTAATCATTTTAACTCCTTGTATTTTATCAAACAGAAGCTCCTATGCAAATTTTTATTATTAACAAATTTTCTTTTCTATTTTAATGCAATATATATATATTTTATAATTTCAGAATTTCTTAAAATAAATGTAACTTTCATTTTATTTTATTTTATTTTATTTTAGGGTCATTACATACCCTCCCCCTTAAAGGAATTATGTCCCCATAATTTCTTTCTAAGTCTTCAAATAAAAGCACTAATCCATAGTCTGTTTTATCTCCATAACCCCATACTCACATTTTATGAAAGCAAACAATATATAAAAATATTCAGAAAGCTATCATAATACTACTTAAACATACCTCTCCATCAGAAAACAAATTGGGGTATTTAGCCCTCATTTTGTCTTCAACCTTCCATGTACAATCATTGGGGTCCAAGCTCCACTGAATTTTCACCAGTTTAATCACCTTGTTTCTCAGCCTCTTTTCTTCCTTAGCAACAATCCCCACTGGCTCATTTGCATAGACCAAGTTCTTATGAATTTGAATTTGAGTAGGTGACTCTAAAATTGCTCCTTCATCATGTACCCACTTTCTCAATTGAGAAACATGAAATACTGGATGTACACCACTCAATTCTTCTGGTAACTTAAGCTTATAGGCCATGGTACCAATTCTCTGTATGACTTCATATGGTCCTACAAATCTTGGTGAGAGCTTACCAGATTTCCCAAACCTGAACACCTTCTTCATTGGTGATACCTTCAGAAAAACATACTCTCCTACTTCAAACTCCATTGGCTTCCTCTATTTTTAATTCCTTTTGAACTTCATTAATACTCCAGATTTTATTAAAACATGCATTCTTTGCTATTTCACTTAGAATGGTAATCCTTTTGCCTTCATTTGTCTCCAAAGAAATAGTAAGATTTTCTAAATTTAAAATTGCTTTGTTTTTCATTAACCAATCCACCCCCAAAATTACCCCAATACCAGGATAATTTAAAGTATATAGATCTAAATTAAATTCATAACCCCCTATAATTAATTCCAGACCCATACACTTCATCCCTAACATACAATGACTCCCTATGGGGCTGTGTACAGTTAAGGGTTGATCAATAGAAACACAAGCAAGTGCTAACTTCTTTGTAATTTCCAGAGATATTAGTGAATGTGACGCACCAGTGTCATATATTACTAATATTGGTTGGGTATGAATAAAAATTATACCTTCAAGTTGCCCAACATTTCGAGTGTTGTTTGCTGCCAAAGCTACTATCCTTGCTGTTCTTCTATTAGTCTCTGGGCAATCCTTCTTTAGATGACCCATCTTTCCACAATTATAGCAGCCTCCTCTAGGTATTTTAGGGTCAGGGCATTGGTTACTATAATGTCCAGCTTTTCCATAATTAAAACAATGAGTGAGTTTCTTGCTTTCAGGTGCTACTGCTCCTTCCCCCTTCTTAACTCCTTTGTTTGCCTTGTTCTTGTCATAAGGTTGCACTTTGTTCTGTCCTCCCTTCTTCTTGTTGAACTTCATGTTCCTGAATTTCTCTCTGGTGGCATCATGTTGCTCAAATGAGAGAGTTAGATCAATTACTTGATCAAAGGTTTTATCCTTATATGGCAACATTGCCCTTGACAGACTGGGGTTCAAGCCTTGAATGTATCTTGCATTCTTTGCTTCTTCATTCCCTATTAACACCATTCCATACTTAGACAATCCTTCAAATTTCTGAGTGTACTCATTCACACTCATGCCTCCTTGCCTTAATTTAATAAAGTCTTCTAGCAGTGTGGCCTTAGCAGATGCTGGGACAAACCTAGCCTCAAGCATGACCTTAAATTCATCCCAAGTGATGTCATTCTCTGGCCTTCCTGCTATCACCACTTCCCACCAATCTAGTGCAACCCCCTTCAACCTCCTTGAAGCTATCTGTCTCTTCCTTTGGTCATTGACTTGCATATCTGCAAAGACTCTCTCCATAGTCCTTATCCAAGTTTGGACACCCATAGCTCCTTCAGTGCCTTCAAAATCCTTTCCTCCTAAATTGGTGCATGTCTTAAGTAGTTTGGAGAGCTCCTCATGAGGTTGTCATGCCTTGGTGCTATTCCATCTCTCAAAGCTCTCACAAAATCCTCCATATTTATCACAGGTGGCTCACGTGATGGTCCTGCACCTGTGTGATGTCTTGGTCCTACCATATTGCTATAAATATGATTTCTATGTTAGTTTGTTTACCCCATCATTCTTGGTGTCTTTACTTTGTTTATTTTATTTCTGTGCACACTGTGCATGTATCTCATGCACACACATATTTTTTTTATTCAAACATAAAACAAAAGCAATCAACACCAATAATTCAAATAATGCATTCAAACTCCATATGCATACAATAATATTTACTATGTTATTTAAAACATAGCTCTGATACCAACTGTGGTGACCCTCTCCAAAACACATAGATTTTATTTTTATTTTTAAAAGCATACAAAAGGAATTCACCACTAAACCCCATTTCTTCTATATTTGAATATTTATATAATTTCCAAATATTTTTCCTAAGATCCTGGATTTACCAATATAATCATATCAGTGCACAAACAAATTAAGACAATTATATATTTGATGATATATAATTGTTTCCCATTGCCATTCAGAGCTAACAAATTTGCAAAGAGAGTTTGAATCAAACAGGAAACAAAATTCTATATGTGTTGACAACATAACCATTTATTTCTTCTCTAATTTTTTTTTGTTCTACTGCCAGAGATACATTTTGGCAATTATAATACTTATACATTTAATACTGCAATGCACAGTGCATTTTTTTAATGCTTTCTAGTCTTTCTGCCTAAATAATTTTATTAACAGTAAAATGGTATTTAATTGACCTTATGATAGTTATCAAGTACTTGTATGAAATCACTTCAACAATTATACTTGCAGGCATGAACATTGGAACTAATTTCTATTTATCATTTCAGGTTGAACAATTGAAGTCTTTTTACATTTTTAAGTTTAACAAGATGCAGACTTGAGTACTTGGTGTTTTATTGAAAATGCTTGGTGTCATTTGAGGGTTGCTTGGAGTTTTCTTTTCTTTTGTTCTGGAAACACTTACACTTCATGAATTGAAATGAAATGGTTCCAGGCTACAAGAGTTTGACCCATGGCCATCTAGGCTGGCCATAGTCCCTCTTTTACCACTTGCAAACCCATATTCCTCATGTTAACAAACTTCTACAAAGATCTATTCCTAACACAAGCATGTTTTTGCCTAGTTTAAATTTCCTGGAAATGCATCCATATATGTACTCAATCCCTTATTCAAAATACAATTACTTCCAGGTTTATTTCTTTCATAATTATTTTTTTTGAAATCAAATACACAAATACATGTTAATCACTTTTTCACTCCAGAATTTATGCACATGCCTGTACCACTTACCTGCCATGCACAAATTCATTTCTCTTGAGTACCCCTACTCAAATCTTGTGAGTTCATTTTTAAATCAATCACCTTAGCTCTTTAATTTCCATAAAGTCAAAAAAAAATTCATGCAATAAAAATCAGAGATTATTATATACACATATCATATTTATATGATATGTCTATCCCCTTATTTCTCCAAATCAGATATTCATAAAATCAATAGTTAACCAAACATCATCAATAGTCTTTCATAGCAGGTTTACTTAAGTACATATTTTTAATCCAAATACTTAGAAATCTCCCTACAAGTAACTTCAATTACAACATGAAATCTGACTAATGAATTCATTACAAAGAAACTAAAATTTTAAAACTGGTTTCTCTTATTTATACTAGCAGCTAATTGCCATCTTCATCCATCAAGCCAACTTCAATTTCCTGCAAGCAATTCACTGAGCTGCCCCAATTTTAATGAGACACCCAGATGATTGCAAGGGCAACCAAAAGGGTCATTTTTCACTGGTATGAGCATTTATCAATTTATACACATATTCATAGTTTTTGGTGAACTTGCAATGTCTTCCTAATTTAGCATATTATTGGTTAATTTCAAGTGATACAAGGGCACATTCATTCATATAAACAATACCCAGTTAACCATCAAAATATATATATATATATAATTCTTGATTCATTTCTAAACAAGTAAACTCGGATTTTTATACTCCTAATTTTCACCCAGAAAACAATCAATGCACATATTTAAACTTGATTGACTTGGCTCCATATCTGGATATTTGTAATCCAGAATTTTTTTAAACCCCATTCCCCATTTATTTTATGGTCTTTAA
Organism: Allium fistulosum; assembly: GCA_030737815.1. Taxonomy (NCBI): domain Eukaryota; kingdom Viridiplantae; phylum Streptophyta; class Magnoliopsida; order Asparagales; family Amaryllidaceae; genus Allium; species Allium fistulosum. The sequence continues at coordinate 459,011,174 of CM060901.1, forward strand.
CTCCCTGTCAAATGAACACCATGTATGCATTGTGAAGGAAACTCCCAGGTTATTTAGTTTATTCCAACACACAAAGGCCTTAGGGTGCAATTGCACCATGCATATACTTACTCCCACCTGAAGTAAGCAGATCATTGACTAACTCCCAAATGACCAATATAATTTTCTTTAATATATCCCCCTCTAGTTTTTGCTTATTTTGTTAAAGCTTCTATTTATGAATTCAATCATAAAAACTCTCAATTCATTCATGTTTCAGAAAGGCTTATCTTCTTTAATACTTTCTGGTTCAACCCCATTTATTTTCCTTATTACAGAAAATACCCCAGTTTGCCTATAGTTTTTCCTGAGAATAGTTTAAGCATCATAGTCCTACTAACCCAGAAATTCTCCTCTAACTTATGATATGAACATTTAGTTTAATGCTTCATTATCCAAGAAATAAACATGAGCTAGATCTCTGTCTTGCTGCCTATTTCCTAAATAATTTAGATCCATACTTCATAATAAAATAGAACAGAAATGCTCAAACCATTTTAACTTTAAAAACCCACATACAGATTAAAACCCCAAACAAGAATGCACAAACAAACATCCATCTCATCCATAACAAATCATTTCAGAGGTTTTAAATAACTTATAACATTTTAGGCCACCTACAAGAGGACTTAATGCCATTGCATACAAAGGGATAAATACTCACCCTGTGTTCTCCTTTTACTAACTTAATCCTCTGAACAACAAATCCCCCAAAGTCTCAAGCTAGTGTTTCTCCTAGTTTATTATATTTTTGTTTTGATCCCGAGAGAATGATGGATATGGTTATGTGCAGATATTTATAAAACCATCCTAGGGTTTAAGAAAAATGGGTAATTTCCTTGATGCCCTTAGATATTCATGCACAAATCATTTCCCTGTGTGGTCCTTAATTGGAAATGCACACTTTTGGTTACCTCAATTAGTTATTTCGGGAATCAAGCATTTTAAACACTTCATACTATTTTCATGACTCTATTTCACTCATGCCATATGCATGTGACCCATTGTTTATTTTTATTTCTTATAAGTTTAAAGAAACTGAAAATCCCCTTTGTGTTTTCTACCTTTCTACCATTTCCATTAATCATGCATACTATCATACATAATCATGTAATGTAAAATCATTCACACTATGTTATTTGCTTGAAATAAATATAAGATATGGAAATTCTTATTTGATCCTGTATGTATATATTATTTTTCTGCCTTTAGTCAAAACAGTAGCTCCTCATACATCTTCATGTGTTTTTAAAAAAATCACATATGTCATGCTAATTATTTCTAGCATATATATATATATATAAGACATTTAAACCTTTTATTGAACTTTATTTTATTCAGTCTTTAAATAAAACAGAAAACACCCCATATATTGAATATATGTATTTATATAATTCTTTGGACATAGAACTATATTTATTTTGAGTTCCAATTTTTAATCACCTTAACTCCTTGTATTTTATCAAACAGAAGCTCCTATGCAAATTTTTATTTATTAACAAATTTTCTTTTCTGTTTTAATGGAATATATATATTTTAGAATTTTAGAATTTCTTAAAATAAATGTAACTTTCATTTTATTTTATTTTATTTTATTTTAGGGTCATTACATTAGCCAATATCATATGATTCATAATCATATAATAAAGTTATTTCTCAAAACTACGGCTTAGTCTATAATTCCAAAACAATTGTAAATCATTTTAGATTTTTATATATTTTCTAATGCATCACTTTGTCATGAAAAAAATATCACATTATAGTTTATTTCATAATGAATATTCATAATATTCACATTGAAATATAACTATTTCTATTTTCAGTCAATACTGAAAAATGTCAGTATTTCATAAATAATGTTCGGTATATTGTACAAAAATAATTTTCATGATGCGATCATTAAGTGCTATATGGGATGCTCCCCCTATTTTTTCCATTATTATAATAGCATACTAAATTCGGAGGTCCATCATTCACTTAATATAAATTATTTATTTCATATACTGCAATTAGTTCACAACGGTGAGTTCTTTGATCAAATATCTTGAACTCAAAGAAATAAATCATAGAAAATAATTTTCTATATTAAAATACATTTTGGAATAGAAATCATATTTCTCATTTCAATGTTAAGTATCAATTAACACAATACAATCCTTTTGTAATCAATCAAATTGAATACCTGATCTTACAATACCGCTTATTGGTTTATTTTCAAATGAGCTAACTTTATCGAAGTATCATACATTACAAACTGTGATCATTCCCTATATAATATATGCGACAGTATGTGGATCAAATATCCATAGTTTGTTATTGCTTTAGAGTTTGAAACCCATAGAATGCAATGCATGGTCTCGACCAAATAAACGTGTAAGCGACCAAATTACGAATATATTTAGTAGGTGTAAAATCAGGTGCTTGCAAGGGTATTGAAACAATAACATGCAAGAAGCATTTATTAGTAAGTATATGTTATATTTCTATTTGTCGACCTTTGTTTCAAATCATTTGTATATCTTAATTGGTAAACGTTTTATCAATCGTATTAAATGCATAAATTTATCATTGTAGATTATTATAACATTATATAGGATATGTTCTTACAATATTAGAAAGGTAAAATGTTGTCATTTCATTTTTCTAATAAGGCTCCCACTACTCTTTTATTTTTCACCAAACCCTAAGAAAAACATAGAAATCTTTTGACTTCACTTGTAGGTGTTAGGACTCGTATGCCTTAGGATTCTGACCTTGAGGAAAGCTCAACAAATCATAGACCTGCATATGATGGATAACTCCATATCGGTTGTATCACATACAACTACTAACTCATGGTACCTTTTCCTACTCCTGTCTTTACGTTGACGAAAGCTCAACAAGTAAAGTGAGACTATTCACTCAGACCTATCATTTTGCGATGACTTAAGTATATTGCACATATCTTAAGGAAAGCTCTACAAATATATGTAGTTATCTTACCTCGTCTATTCAATAAACTAATAGTACTACGCATAGCATCCCTAGCTTGAGGAAAGCTCAACAACTAAAGAGTATGCAAGTAATCTATTAATATATAAATGATAGAAGATGATTTTATATTAAAGCTTAATAATTCAATTGTTGGAACTGGGCCAGCCTGTAGTAGAAGTTATGGGTGAATTCCAAATTTTTTACTCTATTGGATCTTTATTCAGCCTATAAAGTTTAATTTATTTAGAACATTTCTAAATTTAGTTTAAATAAAATCATGTTCTTTATTTAAATTCATAAATTATTGTTTGAAATTTATTTTGATTTATTTTCACTTATAATATAAGTATACATATGTATCATATACATTTATCAACATGTGTGTATGCGTAACATGGTATTTCGTGCAAGGTATAACATGCCCGTATATAGATGTTGGGATTTACATCGTAACAGACATATAAGCTCATTTGATATATATTGTATGTTGTCTAAATATGTGCATATATATACTTATAATTATAAATATCTAAGTATTATATATGAATATATATATATATATTATGAAAATTTATTATAATATATATACTATAAATAACAATTAAACATATATATGTACATATAAAATTATAAATTTAGGAAAATTAATTAATTTTATTTATTTTTATATTTACATACGAATTAAAGTAAATAATTATGATGTATATATAATATAAATATAATAATTAAATGTAGCTTGTATTATAATAAATAAATATATAAATATAAATATGTAAAAAATTAATTTTTATATTTTTTAATTTTCTAGTTCAAAATCATTACAGTTCCAAAAAATTTATAACTTTAATGTATTAATATATATTTATTATAAATTAATTAGTCAAACCGTAAAAAATAAATAATATAAAATAATTATTTAATAAATTATCAAATTTTTAAGTTTCAAAAAATCAAGACTAATATTTTAAGTGTTGTGAAATTTTTTCAGATTTTTCTAAGTGAAAATTATATTTTTAGTTATTTAAATACTAATCGGTTGGTATTTAGGTTCATTTTAAAAAATATAAAAACTTATTCAAAAACATTGTAATTTTTTCAAACATCTTCTGAGATGATAATTTTTTTTAAAAATGTTAAAATTAAATTTTCAACATAATTTTAATTTTATATGAATTTATTAAATCTTATAGTGATTAAATAATGATAAAAAATATCCAATAGTAATATAAAAATTATTTTCGACTGTTAAAATTCATAATTAATATAAACATATATTATAAAATTATTAGATTAAATTTTACATTATAAATATACATACATACGTACGTACATATATGCATATATATATATATATATATATATATATATATATATATATATATATATCTGTGTGCGCGCGCGCGCGCGAGCGCTTTGAACCTTTCGCAATCAAATACCTATCGATTTGAGTAGATTTGAGTTTATTCTAGGGTTTTGAGGAAGCATTTCTACTATAATAATTATGAAGGAGGCCGCTAAAAAATCAGATGAAGTTAGGTTTAGAGATGATTTTATATTAGTTGAATGAGAGAGAGAGAAAATAGGATAGTATCTCATACTTTTTCTTACCTAATCTCAACCATGCATTTCAAAACCAACTTGCAACATCTTTTATCGCCCCTATGCTTTGTTGTTGTTGGTGAACCATGCCTCAAACAACATGGGCCAATAAACCATTTAACCCTAATTAAATATGTTAATTAAATCCAATTAAATTCGTCATCGATATCTCATATCAATCGATATATTGATAACTATTATATATATATATATATATATGAAAATATTTATTTCTCAAATCCTATTCAAATTTTAAAATTCTTTTTCATAAATATTAATTAATTTAATTAATTTATAATAATTATAAACTAATTAAATCGTTTAGTCTAAAGAGAATTCACCGTTTCGGTTGTGTAACTCTTGGGTGCAAATTCGGTCAGCAATTAACATCAAACTATTCAAATGTTAACTTTCTTACGTCATTAGCAGGTGGTGTGACATTTTGGCCAAATCTATCGCATACTTAGTTTCGGTAAAATCCAATTTCACTTTATTAAGCATTACTCGGTTGTGACATTTATCAACACCAATTCTCTTCGTCAAAACTATATCACTTTGGACTTATGGAATTTGGTAATGGTCAAAATTCCAATATCATCCATATTCAACTCTATCATCCAAATACAAAGTCCTTGGTTTAGCACTAACAATTATTATTAACCGAAATATTCTAGTCAGAGACTTCGACTTTGAGTTGACTTGAGTTGACCGTGATACTAACCCCATATAACTGAGGAGACGAATCCTCTATCGAATACTGTTTCTCTTCCAATACTTCCACTCGACCCAACTATAGTTACTCGATGGAATGCCATGCCATGATTTGACTATAACCAAAGTGGAGCTTTCATATTGAAGATCCACTGTATTCTCAAGTCAAGAGAACTGTGTAAATCAGTTATATCGATATTTTTTGTTTGACCTTAGTAATATTAACCAACACAAAACTATCGAGTGAGTCGTTCCATAGTTATCTAATAACTATCCATATGTATCCTCTAGATGCCCCCAACAGCCATGAGTAATACACTGCCTAACATTTGAAGAGCGTTACATACCCTAATCTCAACAGATACATCGATATCCAATCTCAATACATCTTGACTAAGAATATTTAAAATGGTATATTTAATTTTATTGCGATAAATTACTTGTGGCTACAATGATTTGTAACTACTATCATAAAACATACGATTTATGGATTTTCTATTAAATATATTTTTAATTAAATTAATTAATTAACACAACCACATAATATCAAGTATATAATAGAAAGAACCTTTGATTTCGAACAAGATTGATTATTGAGTTAGATATATGTAACAAATTACATAATTTCACTAGGGCATACCCCTATCTCTATCAATCTCCCACTTGCGTTTGGGTCAATTAGGAACTTATTCCAATTTCTCCAATCAATTAACCAATTGGGTCAGTCACTTTGTGATTGAGTATGCTATTACGTTTTAATCGTTTACTCTGTCGATTAACTCTCTCTGAAGTTGATAAACTACCTTTATCATGTGGAACAATTTGAAGTATGTCCCTCGACTTCTAGTGAGCTTTAACTTCTATTACGAACTATGTCATGGCATTGTTGTCATATAAAAATGTTACGGGATTCTCAGCATTTGGAACCACCCTGAGCTCAGTTATACGTTTGTGCATTTATATTTATATACATTTCTTTATTACTATACTATTCAAGGCGATGTACTTAGCCTTTTCCATTGAATCAGCTACAGTTTTTCATTTGGAACTTTTCCAATTAAAAGATTCTTAACTTGAATTTATTATTGACATATCATACCCAACATCACTTATGAAACTTTGAGTCCGAACACTTCTTCACAAGGAGTTCGTTGTTTCTATAAATAACTCTCTAGTATTTCATAAATACCTAAGAACACTCTAAACAATCATTTAGTGATATCAATTTGGATTTAATATTTGCTTCATGTATCAAATACATGAACAAATCACGATATCGTAGACAATATAACATGTATGATAATTCCTATTGCCATGCATAAGGAATTCATCTAACATGTTTTGTGTTAAACATTTTAATAAGCTGGCCTTGCATATCATTTGGGACATTCCCAACATCTTTTATACTTACTATAAAAAACATCATTGATAAATCCAAAATCGAGTATTAAAACAACTAAGGCTGATTTTAACACAAGTACGTCGTTAAAAATAAGCAGTGTTTTGTTTACTTATGGATTAGAAATATTTATGTACCTTTTAATTTTCTTACTTATAAGCAAACGCTTCCTCTACATTTTGATTGACAATCAAACTATTCAATATTTCCATCAAAACATTTGTGTAATTTTGACGCTTATAAAATGATACTTTCTATCATTCCGTGGATCATATCCAAAATCAAACAAACTCAATATCGATCCCACTGACTTCGAGACACTTTGGTTATTAAGTACAAGCAGTCTAGTTTAAATCTATATTTTGAATTTTCTGTTTCAACAGATATAACACAAAATCTAAAGTCATATTAAGAGATAACTTTGTAAGTAAATCTGAATTACCTTGAGTATGTTGAATAACGAATCTATTACGCTAATTTTAATAATTGAAATTTACGAGATTATTGTTGTCAACATTACTCATTTAATTCCAACTGCATTAGTCTTTTCAAAACACAATCACAACCAATGGATCACATCCCTTCGGATACGACTAGCAAAATCATATTTTGATAACGTATTTGGAATCCATTTGTATTTGTGCATCATACCATATCATAGAGTCAAAACTCCTAATGGCATAATTGACAACTGAGGATTATATATTCTCGACAACCCATAGTTTCTCTTTAGTGTGCGTGAATACTTATTAGATATTCTGATGGGATGTGTTCATTTAGGTTAGGTTAATTTCATTTCTTATCTATAGATCGTATCCAATTCTATTTTACTACCAATAATTTCTCGAAGAAATTCCTTCACTATAAATTTGGTATTTCTTCAAACAAAAATTATGGTGGAATAGGTATCAATAAACATTTTACAAATTTCCTTATATATAAAACTGATTTGGTTATAGTTTACATAGCTTATGATCAAAACAGAAGTATGTCATCCAATGATAGTCCTTCCCAAACTCTTTTTGGGAAGATTCATACAAGATTCCTCACGAACAATTATTATGTGCAGAGTTTCAATTCGCATAACCTGCCAACTCCTTCACCTAGGATATGTGTGGGTTTCTTATAAACCCTTGTCTTGTATTATTTTGTAAAATAGTATTTAGATGAAATAAATTAACCTTGTGTACTACTCTTAAGTACATGCCCTTAAAGGAAGAAATTAACTCAATTTCTCTCACAATTAATCGTACTTTGTTCAACAAAGTTCGATTACTCCTTATCAATACATCATTATGTATCACATGGAGGAGTGACTTTTGAGATTGAATCTTTATTCATTTTTAGGTATGTTCAGAACTCTTTCCAATATACTCAAAAACATTCGATCAAATCGAATCATTTATATCGCATGTTATTTTATTTCCATTTATACTCTATGAGTTTGTCATAGACATACTACATGTGTATCAAATACACATGTCTATGTTGGTGATAACTCATCGGTGAATATAATGAAGTATGTGGAACCATTTTTATAATAATAGACTTGTGATTGCATACATCTATATGTATCAATTCGAATAATTCATCAATTCTTATGATGCTGCCACGAAAGGGGTTCGTAACCCTTAATTGTTTGAGATAAATTAACCAATATCATATGATTCATAATCATATAATAAAATTAATTCTCAAAACTAAGGCTTAGTCTATAATTTCAAAACAATTGTAAATAATTTTAGATACTTCTATATATTCTAATGCATCACTTTGTCATGAAAAAAATACCACATTATAGTTTTATTTCATAAAGAATATCCATAATATTCACATTGAAATATAACTATGTCTATTTTCAATCAATAACGAAAAATAGTCATTATTTCATAAATAATGTTCGATATGTTGTACGAAAACAATTTTCGTAATGTGATGCGATCATTAATTGTTGCATGGCATGCTCCCACTATTTTTGCCATTACTATAATAGCATACTAAATTCGAAAGTCCATCATTCACTTAATATAAATTATTTATTTCATATACTGCAATTAGTTTACAGCAGCGAGTTCTTTAATCAAATATTTTGAACTCAAAGAAATAAATCATATAAAACAATTTTCTATATTAAAATACATTTTGGAATAGAAATCGTATTTCTCATTTCAATGTTAAGTATCAATTATTATTATAATAATTCTGGTTTTCGATGTTTCTTTATGAAGCAGAAGTGACTATTCATTCTCTTCATCCCAACTGTACCTTAAATCACATCTACTCGTGTACATTCATTTTTCTTTCTAAATGACTGAACCATTCAAAAGAAGAATTCTCTTACTACAATATCATAATGAACTCTTTACAAAACCGCACTCGATCATCCTTAACATTTAAGGACATCAAATATGTTGCTTTTTGCGTAAACTGATTAAACTGACATTTCAGCGATCGAGTTTTTAGATCTATCTTGTAGTTTTGGTCTAGTGTTACAGTTAACCCAATACAATCCTTTTGTAATCAGTCAAATTGAATAACTGATCTTATAGTACTGCTTATTGGTTTATTTTCGAATGAGCTAAGTTTATTTAAGTATCATACATTACAAACTATGACCATCCCCCATATAATATATGTGATAACATGTGGATCAAATATATATAGTCTGATATTACTTTAGAGTTTGAAACCCATAGAATGCAATACATGGTCTCGACCAAATAAACGTGTAAGTAACCAAATTACGAATGTATTTAGTAGTTATAAAATCAGGTGCTTGCAAGGGTATTGAAACATTAACATGCAAGAAGCATTTATTTGTAAGTATAAGTTATATTTCTATTTATCAATCTTTGATTCAAATCATTTGTATATCTTAATTGATAAATTTTTTATCAATCATATTAAATGCACAAATTTATCATCGTAGATTATTATAACATTATATAGCAAATGTTCTTGTAATATTAGAAATGTTAAATGTTATCATTTCATTTTTCAAATAATGCTCCCACTAGTCTTTTATTTTTCTCCAAACCCTAAAAAAACATAGAAATCTTTTGACTTCACTAGTGGGTTTTAGGACCGTATGTCTTGAGATTCTGACCTTGAGGAAAACTTAACAAATTATAGGCCCGCATACGATGGATAACTCCTTATTGGTTGTATAACATACAACTCCTAACCCGTGGTACCTTATCCTAGTCTCGCCTTTACCTTAAGGAAGGCTCAATAAGTAAAGAGGGACTATTCAGTCGGAACTATCATTTCGGGACAACATAAGTATAATGCACATACCTTGAGGAAAGCTCAACAAATATATGTATATCTTCCCTTATCTATTCGATATATTTAAAGTACAACAAATAACATCCCTAGCTTGAGGAAAGCTCAACGACTAAAGAGTTTGCAAGTAATCTATTAATATATAAATGATAGATGACAACTTTATATTAAAGATTCATAATCTTCAATATATTATATTGAGTGATATCGACTTATGGAATATACCCTCGTGATTCAAGTGTAGAACACATCCGAGATTATGGTATACGTACAATACATATGTATTTATCCCTTAAGTCTGTCTAGGGTTTCTTTAATGTTCCACATTTAGTTTATATATTCATATTATATAAGTTTTATTATTATATAACTTTTATATTGTATATTACTTATATAGCCTTATGTATAATTTTATATTAATTAAATCGTATTTAATTAATATTTTTAATTAATTAACATTTTAATTAATTTTATATTAATTTAGTATAACATTTATATTAAATATTTATTGCATAGTATAACCTTTATAGTATCACACATATATCTTACACATGTGTATATTCATTTAATTAATTAATTTAATTAATCAACCTTTAATTAATTTTATTTATTTAATTAACCTTTAATTAATTTTATTTATTTAACTAACCTTTAATTAATTTATTTAATTAAACAATTTTAATTAAATTATATTAATTTCAAAATTTAATTCATATTCCATGTATACTTATGTTATTTTAAACATTTTAAAATATCATAACATATATCATAATATATAATATATGCATATATATTTTTATTAATTAGCTTATTTAATTAATTTACTTTGTTAACCCAATTAAATTTTAAAATTTTCGAAATTAATATATATACTTTTAGACATTTTGAATTTTTTTTTGGCAAGGCCGACGGGGTTGAATGGACCCCTACCATTTTATTGCTGCACCAAAGAGGGCTAGAGAGAACACGCCAACAGACTGGCGTGTAAGAGAACTAGGAAAACAAAGTGCAACAATCATAGGGAGCACGAAGAAAAACAAAAACACTGAACTAAAAGAAAACAGAAAGAGCACCGTACTAACGGAAGATGCCTGGGTCAAAGGAAAAGTTAGCTAGACACATGTCTTGCTTTATTTCCTGCTTCATATGCTTGTCGAACTGGTCATCCGTCAATCTTTTATCAGGTTGAAAGATAGGACGGTTCCTTTCTTTCCAGACCACTGTCATGAATCTCTTGACAATGAACCTGAATAGCCTGTTTTCGTTAGTTTTTCCCCCGGTACTGTCGAATATTTACTTCCACTGCGCGGAGTTGTCAATTCCGTTCCATCTCCTTCAGATTTTTCTTATCCATGACTTCCAGAGAGCATTATAATACACATTTTGAAAATTTTATTATATTATAACTATTATAGTATATTTATATCTTATTTTAAATTTAAAATCTTATATTTTAATTTTCGAGCAATTTTGAAAATTTGTATTATAACATTTATAATAACTTTCTTGTTTTAAATTTAACTTTTTAAATTTAAAACTTTTATTTTTAGTTTCAAAACAATTTTGAAATTAGCCTAAAGTCAAATTTAAATTAGGTCGTTTCTAATAGGAATAAACTTTTGAGCTGCAAGCTTAATAGTTAACCCTAATATGGCAAACATAGATCGCATATGCTATTGGATCTGATATCATTGTTAGAATTAGGCCAGCTCATAGCGGAATTTATGGGTGAATTTCAATTTTTTTTGCCATATTGGATCTTATTCGGCCTATAAAGTCTCTTTTATTTAAAACATTTCTAAATCTAATTTAAATAAAATCATGTATTTTATTTAAATTCATAAATTGTCGTTTGAAATTTATTTGATTCATTTTCACTTATTATATAAGTATACATATGTATCATATACATATGTAAATGTGTGTGCATGTGTAACGTGATAATCCGTGCAAGATATAACATGCCCGTATATAGATGTTGAGATTTACATCGCCACAAACACGTTAGCTTATTCTATATGTATTGTATGTTGTCTAAATATGTGTATATACATAGTTATAAATATCCGAGTAATTATATATGAATATATATATATATATATATCTATTATGAAAACCTGTTATAAATAAATAAATAACTATACATATATATTATAAATAACAACTAAACATGTATATGTATGTATGTATGTACGTATAAAACTATAAATTTAAGAAAATAAATTATTATATTTATTTATATATATACATACAAATTAAAGTAAATAATTATGATACATTTATAAATATAATAACTAAATGTAGTTTGTATTATAATAAATATATATATAAATATAAATATATAAAAAATTAATTTTTTTCTAATATTCCAATTTGAAATCATTAAATATCCAAATTTGTTAGAATTTTAATATATTAACAATATTTATTATGAATCAATTAGTCAAACTATCATAAATAAATAATATCAAATAATTATGTAATAAAATTCAATTTTAAAATTTTTATAAAATCAAGAATAATATTTTAAGTGTTTCAAAAGTTATCCAAATTTTTCTGAGTAAAATTTATATTTTTAATTAATTAAATACGAATCAGCCGATTTTTAGGTTAATTTTTAAAAATATAAAACTTCTTCAAAAAATCTGAAATTATTATCATGATCTTCTTAGATGATTAAATAATTTTAAAGAAATTATAATTTAATTTTCAAAACAATATTTATTTTATATGAATTTACTAAATCTTACACTGATTAAATAATGATGAAAAATATCTAATAATAATAGAAAAAGTATTTTCAACTGTTAAATTCATAATTAATTTAAACATATATTAGAAAATTATTAGGTTAAATATTGCCTAATATATATGTATGCTTTGATATAAATTGTGTAAATAAATTGATACACACACACACACATATACACACATAAATACATACATACATACATACATACACACATACATACATACATACATACATACATATGTATGTATGTATGTATTAGTTAGTTTAATATTAAGATAAAATACATATATTTGGTATAGAACATCAGACTATTAATAATATATGTGTATGTATGAGTACATTAAACTTATGCACATAGCCAAGCATTATTGTGATAACAACATTACCTATAAAAATCTCACCTAACTAACTAAGCAATAATGACATATATACGAAGATGTACTTAAGAAATGAATTATTATACCATAATCATATACCTTGTTATATAATAAATAGTTACCCATAACTGATTCCCTCGAGTCCACGTTTAAAAGATGAATCATCTTCCTTTGGAAATTTCCACGATTCATCAAATTGCTAGTCTTGAATCGCAGACCTTTCGCCATCAAATAGCCATCGATTTGAGATTTTTCTAGGGTATTGAGGAAGTATTTCGGCCACAAAAATAATGAAGGAGGCAGCCAAAGAGACAGATGAAGTTAGGTTTAAAGATGATTTTATATTGGTTGAATGAGAGAGAGAAAATAGGATAGTATCCATACTTTTTCTTACCTAATCTCAACCATGCATTTCAAAACCAACTTACAACATCATTTGTCATCCCTATGCTTTGCTATTGCTACTAAAGCATGCCTCAAATAACATGGGCTAATAACCCATTTAACCCCAATTAAATATGTTTAATTAAATCCAATTTAATTCGTCATTGATATCCCATATCGATCGATATATTTATAACTATTATAAATATATATGAAAATATTTATTTCATTTAAATTTTATAATTAATATTTCATAAATATTAATTAGTTTAATTAATTTATAACAATTATAAACTAATTAAATCGTTTTGTCTAAAGAGAATTCATCATTTCAGTTGTGTAACTCTTGGGTATAAATTCGTTCAACAATTAACATCGAACTGTTCGAATGTAAATGTTCACACGTCAATTGGCAGGTCGTTTTTGCCAAATTTATCGCTTACTTAGTTTTGGTAAAATCCAATTTCACTTTTTTAACCGTTACCTGGTTGTGACATTTATTTTCAACAATTCTCTTCGTCAAAACTGTATCACTTTGGACTTATGGAAATGTATAATGGTCAAAATTCCAATATAATCCATATTCAACTTTACAGTCCAAACATAAAGTCCTTGGTTTAATAACAACAATTATTATTGACCGAAATTCTCTAGCCAGAGACTTCAACTTTGAGTTGACCTGAGTTGACCGTGATACTAACTCCATATAGCCGAGGAGACGAATCCTTTCTTGAATAGTACTTCACTTCCAATACTTCTCCTTTACCCAACTATAGTTACTCGATGGAACACCATGCCATGATTTGACTATAATCGAAGAAGAGCTTTCATATTGAAGATCCACAGTATTATCAAGTCGAGAGAACTTTGTAAATCCGTCACATCAATTTTTTCTATTTGACCTTTGTTATATTTGTTAATCCTTGAGAAGGATGGTTTTGATGACAACAACCTTAGGACTTGTTATAAAATATAAATACTAGCATTATAGTTTAGATATATATATATATGTATGTATGTATATGCAGGATATAAACATGCAAGTACCAAGAATGAAGACTGTACAGTATAGAGATACAAGACCAATGAATTTAAAGATCAAAGATATCAAGATTGAAGACTCATGAGTATCAAGAAATCAAGTTATCAAGAGTTCAAGATTTTAATAGTACAAGATAAGTATTGAGTCTAGAATTATGTTAAAACTTCTTGAAAGCACTTACATCTTTATTCGAAATTTATTCGTGGAATGGAATCCACTTCGAGCCTGTTAAAGGGATGGAACCCTAGTGGGATGGAACCCACGACAATATCTAGTGGAACATATAGTGGTCCTATTTTGATATCCACTAATTTTATAAAAATGTTTTTCAAAAAATATCTCTTGTTTTTTTTAAAATGTTTTCAAAACTTTCTTTTCAAAATACATCTCTCATGTTTAAAATATTTTAGCCTCAAAACTATTTTTATCATTTTTAGTATTTTGATTTCAAAATTGTCCTTGTTTTTAAACCATCTCTTGTTTTAAATATTTAGCTTTAAAATATTTATTCAGATTTTAAATCACTTTATAGATTAAGATTATATATATTAAAAATTACTTTCTAAACTCTTTTATATGTTTAAACTATATTCAAATATATTTACAAAGTTTTAGAAATCGTTTTGACAAATTATAGAAACCAATTTTAATAAGAAAATCAAAATCACCAATTTTGCCTAGAGCATGTCGACATCCCTCAAACCCCCATGTCGACATGGTGCCCGTTAAATTCAAAATTCAAATTTTCAGAAGAAGTGTCTATTCGTCGTATCCTTTCACGAATAGATATGGTTGTTGATTCCCTATAAATACCAGTAGTTCTAAACGAATTTATCATCAGATTTCACTTGTTTTCTCTTCTCTTCATCTTCCACATTTATCCTAAAGAATCCCAAACTATACTTTGCCGAAATACCAAGTGAATCAAACTTGATTATCTCTTGTTTGATTCTCTGCCACTCTCTCCATAAGATCTCAGTGCTATTCAGAGTTATAGGATTATTTGTAAATCAAACTGTTGAGTAAAAGGTGCGGTTGAGCCTTGAAATCAATTGGGTGTGATTGTTGCCCTGGAAATCGATTAGGTGATCTTGTGGCCTGGTAAATCGAGAGAGTTTTCCCCGGACTCGAATACAAGAGGGTGTACCTTGTGGCCTTGAAATCGAGGGTGTAATCTGGGAGATTATTTTTGATAAGAAATCCATACATTTGTGCGGGACTGGATTAGGGTAACTCCGAACCAGTATAAAATCCTGGTGTGTTCTTTCCTTTACTGCTTTTATTTATTATTTGCATCTATGTCTGATTCTGTGATTATATCTATGTCTGTGAATTGCATTTGTTGGTGATTAAATTTACATAAGTTTCAAAAAGATTTAGAAAATCCACAAAACACTATTCACACCCTCTCTAGTGTTATTCCAGCCTTAAGATCCGTAATCCGCATTTCTCACAATATTAACAAATAGAAAACTATCGAGCAAGTCATTCCATAGTTATCCAATAATAATCATACATAACTTCTAGTTGCCCCCAACAGCCATGAGTAATACACTGCCCAACATTCGAAGAGCATTACGTACTCTAGTCTCAACGGATACATCGATATCCAGTCTCGATGCATCTTGTCTAGGAAAATTTAAAATGGTATATATATTTTTATTGTGATAAATTACTTACGGTTACAACACTTTATAATTACCGTCACAAAACATACAATTTATCGATTGTTATTAAATATACTTTTAATTAAATTAATTATTAATATAACCATATTATATCAAGTATATAATAGAAAGAAAATACCTTAATTGGTTATTGAGTTAGATATATGTACCAAATTACATAATTTCCCCTAATGCATACTTCTAATTCTATCAACAACTACGTCGTTAAGTTAGAGAAAAGATCTATCTAAGGCGAGGTTGATGGTTCAAGGTGTAATCGGCCAGTAGGATTATCAAAGATTTAAATTAAAACTGAAATTGTTCTAAAGTAAAATGATTTTATATTAAGTTATTGTATGTGTATATATATACATAACAATTTACAAAATTATTAATTATTTTATTTAAAATAATTGTATATGTGCACAATCTTGTGCACATCTCCCTCCCTGGTACACGACCGTTGTTTTGACACATGATCCATGAGTATCAAAGAATTCGAGTCGACCATAGGATGTTATAGATCGATGATTAGAGATGATGAGAAACAGGTGCACATATTAGAATCCAATAACAATAATATATATATATATATTGAACTATTTAGTATATGTAAATTAATTAACTATGATATTTTATGTAGGGGTGGGCATAAACCGCACCGCTATACGAAAACCGTCCGCACCGGACCGCAAAAACGGTGCGGAAACCCACACCGAATCATCTAACCAAAGCAGATACCTCAAACCGGACCGACCCGCATCGATACGGTTCAGTTGCGGTTTGGACGATTGAACCAACCATATTAAATCGGACCGAACCGAAAATTTACGTTAGTAATCTTATGATAAAAATATAAGCAACTTCTATCTTATTTTAGATTCTAACGATTTACATTCTATTTTTAGCAAATGTTATTGTTGTATTAATAATAATCGTTGTCATAAAGGAAGAAGTTATAGTATTGGTATAATATTTTTCATCTTATTTTTTTTGGATAAATGCTAATTATAATCTTATCCTAGTCATTTTTCTTAATGAATATGCATTGATTAATGTTGATGTTTGGTTAATCTACCAAAAAAATCTCACTTGTAGGTAAATGTCAAATTGAAATATTCATACAATAAAGAACTAATCTTTCATTTCAGTATAACATTGTGTGTTTAACCTTTAAGTGTAAAAGTTTCACACAGTTGCCTTCGTAAATTGATTGTGGATAGAAGTAATTTTCTTATTTCATATTTAATATGGGTTCAAACCGGACCGGACCGAAACCAAACCGTATTACATTCAAACCGGATCAAAACCTAACCATTTAAAAGATTAGTGTAATGTCTTGTATTTTTGATTAACCGTTTGATGCGGTGTGGAAGCGGTTTGGACTCCAAACCACACCAAACCGACCCGCGCCCACCCCTAATTTTATGTATAATTTATTTTGTCACAAAAGTATTATTTTGAATTATTTTATACTAACAAAACATCAGTTAAACACATGAAAATACCGAGTATATTACTAATAATTTTTATAAATTTATTTAATACTTATACATTTACACTTATTATATTTTATTCAAATTTCAAATTAACTTTTTAAAATATTTTTAAAATAAAATACATTATTCTATTTCTTTATTTATAATTCGAATAATAATAATATAAATTTATAATATAATCTACGGAGTATTAATCTATAAATTGATTAATCTATCCGTATATTGATCTATCCAAAGATGGCAAAGTAAAAGAATGTACTCTATTCTCTTTCATTCTCTTCTATTATTTTTTCTTCCTCTTTCTATCAGTTATATTATCATTAAGTCGTACAAAATTTAGAAATAAAAAATAATTAGTATCATCTTTAATTATCTTCTATTTTCTTTACATATCAGTCTATTACAATTTAAGATTCTTATCCAAAACTATTTTGTAATTACACATTTAAAATATTATCAATTAAACTTGTAAACATTCATGATTTTTTTATAGAATTGACAGAATAAAGATATTACGAATATTTAGTACATACATATAGATTAGCCAAGTACTATATTTAGTGTGTAATTTACTAAATAAAAAAAATACTATTTTAAATTATTTTATAATCAGGACATATTAGTTTAAATTATAAAATACTGAAAATAACCCTAGCTTTTTTGTAAATGTGTGTTTGTGTATCTCTATGTGTGTGTCTATATATATATATATATATATGAATGTATGAGAAATTCTATTGGGACAATAATTGTAGATACAATGAATCTCGACCATTAGATTGCCCTTTGATTTTCATCTCTCGTGTAAAGGCAAAAAGATCTAGTGGTCAATACTTATTGTGTCGGATTTTGTGTCTAATTTTATGTCTAAATAGCTGTTCCCATGTATATGTGTGTGTATATATATGTATATATATATGTATGTATGTATGTATTTATATCTATCATTGTTATAAAAAACGCGCCTCTCGATACCCGCCTCAAGGGGCATCTCAAGGCAAGAAAAGAAAAAATGCTTCAAGGCTTTCTTTAAAAGGCATTTTACCTCTAAGGCTTATGTCTGAACAACATGAGGCATACGAAGCATACAAAACATACCCTTTGCATACCTCAAACTGTTAAGTCATGCGACTCAAGGAAACTATTACCTTCGATTGTAAATATTGACACAAACAGATATTATTAAACATTAATTATTTAATGGCAAACAAAAAAGAAACAAAATTTAAGAAAATGGAAGTATGTGTTTTTTTTACTTTTCAATTTCAATATCGACATGATTGAATAAGATTGTTTTTAAAACAACAATCGAGAGCTGCATAAAGGATTATCTCAATTGCTATTTAAAGAAAATTTCTAAATTATCATTGCGAAAAATCCGAATAAGTTTTGCTGATCGATTTAAATTGGTAGATGGAAAAATAGATAAAATAATAACTTACATGATTTCCTATTGCTTGTAATAGAAATCTATTCCACTAGAATCGATCAAAGATCACTTTCAAAAAACTGGAAAAAATTAAGGAAAATAGAGGAAGGAAGGAAAAAAATAAAATGCATATCATTACAGAGCTAAAAACTATATATATATATATATATATCATTAGCTGCTTAAATTTTATTTATTCATAGTCTTAATTGCTTATACTTTTATGAATGAATAATAAAGAATGACCTACCTAAATTCTTTAAAGTTAAATATTTATATTGTTATGTATTTGTAGTTCTATACGATTAATTGTTAGATTTTATTTATCAATCAAAAATTAATAATAACAAAGCAATAATAAATTAGACCTCAATGTTTACCCAAAAAACATACGCTTCAGCGTTTTGATGTTTACACGTCACCTTGGGAGCAAAGAATGCCTCGTGTACGTTTTTTGTTTTAAAATTTGATACTTATATAATAATTGAATATTATATTGAATATATAGTTTATTGGAATTTTAAAAATTATTTTAAAATTAATTTTACCAAAATATATCATTTTGAATATTTTGAATCCGGTAGTAAAATTACATATAATTAGTTATACATATTTAAAATGTATAAATTATCTTTTAATGCATCTATTAATGTATTCAATAATAGTAAAAAAGAAAGTACTCTCTTCTCCTTATCCCTTTCTACTATTTTTTCCCTTGATTCTCTATATTCTTTCAACATCAAATTCCTCACAATTTTAGAAAAAAAGAAATAATTAGTGTTCTCCTTAATCATTTTCTAATATATTTTCGTATAACTCTATTACAATTAAAAAAATTCATTCGAATCTATTTTTTAATTTCATAGTCAGTTCCTCAATTATATATACACTTATATATTTGTTCATGTATTCATGATTTTTTTAAATAATTTAAAATAAAAACATATTACTTCAATATTTAAATTTTGATGATAATAATAATATAAATTATTTGAAAATATTTAAAATATATAAATTAGCCAAATATTATATTTATTTAATATATAATTTTTTAAATTTCAAAATATTATTTTAACCTATTTCATAACCAGAAAATATAAATTTGAAACATAGAAATCCAAAATAACAAGAAAATGATTTTTTAATAAATTTATTCAATTAATTAATATGTATAAATTAATTAGATACTATATTTAACATATAATTTATTAACATTTCAAAGACATTATTTTAATACTAATTTAAAACAAAAGTTATCATTTTGAATATTCAAAATTTGAAGAAAATAATGTATGTGTTATCATTAACCATTTGAAATATGTAAATTAGTTAAATAGGATATTAATGTATAATTCATTTAATTTTAGAAATATTATTTTAAATTATTTTAATTATAGCAAAAAAATATTTTTTAACACATAAAATCCAAAAACAAATAGTTGATTTGTGCTTCGTATATGTAACTAAAAGCTTACAGCATTAGGTACGCTATAAAATTGTGTTGAAGATCCAAAATAATTTACTAACCATTTTATATCCACAAAATATTTTTTTAACACTTAAAATCCAAATCAAAAAAACAATAATAATAATATTTTATAGATATTTATATTTATTATATATGGATAGATATAAATATTAGACTTAATGCACAATTTATTTAAATTTTGAATGGATTATTCTAAAATCATAATATATTATTTAAACATTTGTAGTTTATAAAAAAGAATTCATATAACTATTTGGGAAATTCTATTACAACACAATTGATGACACAATTTGTAACAGGGTTGGGCACTTAACCGACAATACCGACATAACTGCCTTAACTGAAATGACTTAATCGACAAAATCGATTAATCAACGGACCTTAACCGTTAATTGTTAGTTCGATTAACAATTAAAGAAATTTGGGGGGGGGGGTCTGTTAACCGTTAATCGATTTTACCCATTGTAGTTTTTTTATTTTCCAAAATCCCAACCCAAATATCCCAGCAAGTTACCAGCCCTAATTTTAGATGGTTACTAATAATTAACCGATCGGTTTGATTAACAGACCGCATGCACCCTTAATTTGTGACACAATAGATCTGAATAATTAGATTTCTTCCTAAATTCAACCTTTTATATAAACACAATAAGGTTTAATTATTAAAAATCTTATGTTAGATTATGTGTTTTTTAATGTCTAGATAGGTGCTCCCTAATTGTTTATAAATTATTCTACCAATTTATTGATGTACCAAACATATTAATCTAGTATTGCTAAATACACCAAATTAACTACTGATTAATACCACACAAAAAATGTTGCCCTTAACTTTTTTTTCTGCACTTAAAATTACCATGGTTGCGGCAACCTAAACCTGTTACTTCTTCATCTTCTCCCGTCTTTGATAACATAGATGATTTACTCAGTATAATTCAAGCAATCAAATTGATTAACGCAATCCAAATTTTTTCTAACAATGGATTTTGATCTTTCTAAGACTTTCAAGTATCTTGCATAAGTTTATTTTGTTCTTCTAAATTTCATCATTATTTTCAAAATTGATCACGGTCTATTTTTAATTTAAAAATATTTTTTGTTGTTTATTACACAAATTTTACTATGTTGTTAATTACGTCAGGTCATTAGTCTTACTACAAAAAAGTAAACAATGGGGAAATGAATGATTTGTTTGTAGAAAATATAAAAGTTTTGATAATTGAAAGTCGAGATGGGTTTACACACCCATTTGTTGTGTGAGGTATATAGATTACCATATATTAGGTTGTTATGAATTATAGTTTTGTGGCAGCAATTGATAACCAACTCCATGTGTTAATAAGCGGGTGTTTATACCCGATAGTAACAAATAACATACGGGTATACATTGTCGTTTATTGATTATTATCAGGATGATTTTTATTTAATTTGATCACAAGTGGTGATGTCAAGGTTACTGATGCTATTAAAATTGACGACGTTATTATTGAACAAGATGTAAAGAGAAAATAACGAGGGTGCAAGCACTTTTAGTTGTCGTTCACATTTAGTGACGTGGTCATTGCCCGTTTATTCGAAAAGAAATAAAAGTTTAACAATCAATTTAATATAACTTATAAACAACAGTTCGCACCACTTGCAACTATAGTTCATTAAGAAAACAAATTCATAATACAAACTCAAAATATATATCAACCGCAGTACACAATAGTTCACAAAGAAGACCTAACGGATATACAAAATCATCTTCTACAAGCTAGGAGCGGAAAAATTTAAGAAAAAATCCATATAAAGACGGTTTTGCACATACATCTGCTAGTTGTCGTGGATGGTTATTCACAACCGCATGCTAAGCTAAATATGCTTTTTTGTAAAACTAAACCATTTTAATTCATACTATATATATATATATATATATATATATATATAACATCGGATCATATCAAATGCACATCGTTATTCAATAATCATTTGTGCATAAAAAACCTCCGCCTATTATTACAACTGACCAATGCTGTCAACGTCTGCATAGAAAACCCTAAACTTAGCTCACCATACTTTAACATATCGACAAAAAAATTAAATTCATTTCGAAGTTAAATTCAAATTTTACTTACCTTTGGTAGACTCCATTGATTTTCTCGACGATAAGTTAATCCATATTTGTTATAAAGTTGCGATAATTTCTGCAATGTTTTTCTTTTTCCTTTTATAATTAGCATTAATAAGGACTGTGGTGTATATAGGGTATTAATAAGGAGATATTCAAAAGGACGTGGTATTTTCAAGACATGGTAAAAACTAGGGCCGGTCCTAGAAGTTTTGGTGCCTAAAGCCAAAACTAAAAACATGACCTTCATACAAAAACTAATGGTACTACCATTAGTTAAATCATCAAAGTAATTTATATTGTTTATAAATAAGGAGAAGAGGAAAAAAGAAAATAACTTTATCCGTAATAATAATCTAAGTTATACAACAAAATTAATATTAATTACTTATGGATATTTTTCTAGCCTTTTGACTTGAAAAATTACTAATAATATTATCATATTCAAGTTCGTTGACCATATCTTGTTCAATCGACAAAAGTGTCAAACCATTTAATCTTTCTTGTGACAAAGTGGAGCGAAGATAAGACTTTATCAATTTTAGCTTTGAAAATAAATTATGAATGTGGAATCTACTACTACTACTAGACTACTAATGATAATTGATTAAAATTATTTTTAACGATAATTTATTATGTCAAATATCAATTTGAATATACGAATACAGCAATACCAATTTTGATTCAATCCTTACTAATTATTTAAAAAAAATCACAAATGTACAAATCAATCCTTAAAAGTTAAATTAATATGCAACCAACTAACAATATTTTATTATACAAATTACAAATATTGTTTGATATTATCAGAGATTCAAACTTCAAAGAGACCAAAATTGGTATAAATCATAATATATTGTGCGGGAGTAAATTGAATTTGTGTACAACATTGTTACATAGAGGGAGATTGCAATTTTACCTTCCGCAAAATTACATAATTATAAATTTTAAATTATTAAATTGAGTTTGCAATTTTACCTTCTATAGACTACAGTTCTGCCTTCAAGGGAATCAAGCTTCAACTTCAAGCTTCAAGCGACAAGCAAATCAAGCATTCAAGCCTTCTGCCTAATTCGGGGCTTCGTCTTCCGTCTTCAACCGTGAAGCGACAACAAGCGACCGGCCCTGTCTGCCTTCAACCGTCTTCCGTGAATCAGGTCTTCTTCGTCCGTCTTCATGAATCGCGAATCAAGCGGAGCAAATGGAAGAGCGAACCACGAATTTGGAATCGCGATGGACTTATGGAGGCTGGAGGAGCTGTGCCGCTGGAGGCTGACGGCTGTGCCTTAAATTGCGATTTCAATTATTATTTTTGAATGTCAGTATCGCGAATTCTGGTGCCCCCGATGTTATGATGCCCTAAGCGGTCGCTTCTCCCGCTTCGGGGAAGGGCCGGGCCTGGTAAAAACCACTGTATTTTTTGGTAAATTTATCAACACTCCTAATCTGTTAATCTTTCTATTTTAAATATTAGCAAAGCAAAAAGATTTTCTGGTCTCTTGGTACCTTTAGGAATTTCCAAGGCTCTCCCTAATTCTCTGCCAATGATCCAAATTTGAATTTCATTAATTTATCATTTTTACAATTATTTACAAAGGCCTTTTGATTTCTTTCACTATTTTAGATTCAAGTACCAACAATTTATAATTTCTACAATGGTTGAGAAAATTCACCTTAATTCTCTACTACAATTTTATATTTAGTCTATGTAATAAAATGAAATATTTAGATAATCTTATATTTTTAATTAATTACATAAATTCAATCAAGTAATACCTAGCAATTCATCTAACAAACATTAAAACCTAGCTAAAAGATTGACAATTTCAATGTGTGTGTATGTTACGTTCATATATAAACGGAAATTGAAAATTTTAATTACTAAATCATAAAAATTGAAAACATATATATACATATACTACATTCACATAGATGGCAAAATTATATTTACAATTGAAAATAAAATATATGAATCAAATGGGGATCGTTAAGAAGGGTCAAATTTGCCACTATTTTTAAAATTATTATGTGAAGTACTTAAAAGCTCAGCCCTTCATGACAAAATTAAACATAATTGCGTAATGATCTTCTTTTTTATCGGTATGTAAATTTAAACGGCAGATCCTTGTCCTGCTTTTAAAAAATTTCAATAGACCTCCACCGTTGTACTGTATTGACGCTACCATAGTGTTTTTATATAGATTTTCAGTCGGTTCATGTTGTTTTTCTTTCAAAGTTTTAAAGGCATGTTACCAAATTTCCATAAAAAATGATAAAATAATAAATTGTTCAGATTAGAATCATTTGCACCATGTCCTTATTTTAACAATTTTATTTTGGTTGGAGTTCACTTAAAATTGTGATGTTCCACTCTAGTAAATTAGTATTTCAAGACATAGATTTGGAGATTTTAACACACGGGAACTGATAAAATAAGGATTTATTATACGTTGTACCAGTTCCAAACCTACCTTTTTCTCAATTGCATTGGGATTAGAAGACTTGTTTGGGATTTCCTTAATTAGACCATAAGAGCTGCAAACGGAGAGTTAGAAAATTATAAAGTAACTGGACAACACAATAGAATGACATATTCCTGAAGAAGGAATTTATTAAAAGAAATCCAACAGCAATAAATTTACTCCGACACAGTGTACACAAACAAACTGTTAAAGAAAAGGAAAAAAAAAATAGCAGTCTCTGTAAATAAAATATATAATACTAGTCAAATGCGTAGATATTATCCATATTAGGCTCCATGATCTTTTAATGCTGAATTCTTCCTCAGTAGTGATGTGGAGGAGGTTGGGACATAGCTGGAAGTACATCAACAACCAACCTCATGCCATATTGGCAATGTTTACCATTTCCAACTCCGCACAAGTACCACTTCCTTCCTGGAGTTTGAAGAGTTATCACATCATACCCTGTTGTCATCGCAACTGTGTTCAACGGCACACTGCATGTTTGGAAGTCTGGGCCACCTACTTTGTACACATTGTGTTTTCCCACTGGGTACCTGAATACTAGTTTATCTCCAACTCTGAATTCTTTGCCTTGAGCCCATGCTGCATAATTAAAGTTAAGGGTCCAACCACTATAATCACCAACTTTATGTATTTTTCCGATACTAGGTACTACTACAGAAGGAGGAGGAGGAGGAGCCAAAGCTTTCAATGAGGGAAGAACATCAATGAATAACTTTTGACCAGTCTGGCAGTGGTTGCTTACTCCACAAATGTACCATTTCCTACCTGGAGTCGCCAAAGTTATCATGTCGTTTCCGGTGGTCAGAGCATCTGCATTTGCTGGCGAAGTGCATGCTTTGAAATTAGGCCCATCTACTTTAAATACATTATGAGATCCTGGGGAGTATTTGAAAAGTAAGACATCTCCGACCCTGAAAACTTTTCCCTTGGCCCAATTGTTGTAGTCAAAATAGGATCTCCAGCCCTTGTGATCTCCTACAACGAAAGTTTTCGACCCATCTGATACTGCTGGAGCATTATTCCATGTTTCAGCTGGTTGTACATTGATAACTAGCTTCATAACTGACCCGCAATGTTTTTCTACTCCACAAATGTACCATTTTTTACCAGGTGTTGCAAGATTGATGATGTCTTTTCCCGTAGTCAAAGCCTGTGCACCTGCGGGGATACTGCAAGTGAGGAAGTCAGGCCCACCTACTTTGTACACGTTGTGTTTCCCCATCTCGTAGTTAAAAACTGCAACAAAATATATATTGTTAATTCATTCTTCACGATTTGTTGTAGGAGTGAATATGGAAATATAAAATGTATGTTACCTAAAGTGTCGCCAACTTTGAAATTTCTATGTTCAGCCCAGGCCGTGTAGTTGAAACCAAGTGTCCATCCGTAGTACTCACCAACTATGTGCTCCGTTCCATGAGCCAAAGTTGAAAGAGCGACGAGGAAGATTGCAATGATCAAAAGCATTTGTCTGTTATCCATAAGTGTTGCTTCTTTGAACTGAGCTTGTCACTTTGAAATTTTAACTGGTTGCTGTAAATGATTTATATTGAGGCACCAGCCGGCTAAACCAGCAGATTTAGTAGAAAACAATATAGAAAGCATGTTCCTATATGCTATTTTTATTTTTAAATTTAAACCGTGTAGTTTGAATGAGTCTGATGAGTCCAATTGGTGGTTCAGAGATTGATTAACGGAAATATTTTGGCTGAATATGGCTACCTTGTTCCAAAACATTTTATTTTTTTTATTTGTACTAGGATACCTGAGATATTTGTATTTGTTTTACTGCAAATACCAGTTCAAGCTTTATTTATAATTCCTATACTGTGGATAATGTTATCTAGGAACTACATCACTCTCATCTTCTACCTAGCTTTGCATATTCCTGCATGATGTCCCACTCTTGGTTAGGCGTGTAGATACCAAGGTTTAAATTCCTGCTTTTCATTTCCTTTATGTTCATCATGTAATCTCGGAATTTCGATTCCGTTTCGGAAATTTCGAAAATTCATTTTTAAATCTGGTGTGTATTATGTTAACTAATTTGATTTTTTGATATAAATTGTCTAATTTACACAAATTAAACTAAAATATGCTTTATATAAATTATTAGGCAAACCATTTTATAATAATAACTTAATGCTTAATGAAAATTATTATACACTGCTTAATCTACAACAAATTTTTTTCAGTCCATAATTACTGAACAGATCAATATAATGTCCAAAACATTAAAGATCCAGTCCAAAACCATTGTATAATAATAACTTACTAGGTTCTGAATCCATCATTGTCTACTTGCTGCTACTATTTTAATTGTATATACACACACATTCACGCACATACATTTTAATTGTAGTTTTGACATTATTTTGCCTGGCTTAACTAAAGAAGTTATGATGACCAGATGACTCAAAAGTAAAACCTGCTGCAACAACACTGTAATTGCAATGATCGAGCCCTGGAGTGCTGTTGTAACTTGTGCACATCCTAACTTAATCTTATAAAATTGTTGATCTCGCTAGAGCAACAACGCTGCTGGCTTATTTCATATTCTCCATATTCATTTTTGACGGTTTCGTATTATACATGGTGCGTTCGTCATGTCTATATATATGCTTTATGAGTGTTCAAGTTTAAAAACAAGAACTTTATAAATGTTTGTTTGTACTAAACATCCAAACTAGAATACTTATTAAGAGAAAAAATATGTAGCATTTTGATATTGTTTATTAAAGTTCCAAACACTTAATAATATTTCCTCTCATTTGTATCCATATGCATTTTAAAAAATTAAAAAATATTCAAAATTAGTTAATACAACATTTACCAAAATCAATTTTTTTAAATACTATCATTTATAAAATTAGAATTTTAAATCGATGTGTTTAAAATTCATTTTCATTCGATTCATTTTTTTTAGGAAATCAAGTTTTACGTATTAAAGTTTTTGATAATCAAACTTCTGAACTAATTTTTTTTAATTTATTTTTTGAAGTAAACCTATTTGTATATTAAAATTTTGAAATTTTAAATTTCTCAAAAATAAAATTTGAATGATAACATTTAAAATTTAAAAGCTTCCAAACTTAAAACTTATGATGTTTTATCAAATATTCTCGTTTTTCTAAATGTTAAATACTTCCAAATTTTAGAAATCAAAAAATTCAAGCTTTTAATACTTTTAAATTATCATAATCAAATTTCTCATTTTATTTTTCATTCGACACCAATTAATATAAAGGTTATATTGTCAAGATAATCATATTCTTTAATTATAATCAGAAATTTAAAATTATAAATGAACAACTATTCATAATTTAGTATTCAACAATTAGCAATCAAAATTCAGTATTCATCAATCAATCTTCAGTAATCAGCTTTCAACATTTAAAAAAAACAAAGCCCTAGTTTTGCATTTAATTTTGTACTCTAAATGAATTTTACACTCAACCGTCAACATTGATTTCAAAACCTCAATTTTTTTGTTACATTCGAAATTGATCTTGTTTAATTTTGTGTATATTAAATTATTTAAAGCTATATCAAAACCGAAATTTGTTTTCGGTTGATTTTCCACACAAAAAATACTACATTTGTGTTTTCATGTTTTCATACATAAATTAACCAAGATCAGCATATATATAATTCATATTTCAAATTAAAAAATAAATGTGCTTTTTTAATTTACAATATCTCTCAGGCATTTTGCCCAAATCCTCCTTTGCACTATCTACGTTCCACTTCAAATTAAAATGACAAAAAGCTGCCATAAAAAACAATAGATATTCATACATAAAGTAATGCATTTACTGGTAACACATCGTATTGTTTTTTTTTTCAATTCAATTTAATAATATCATCCCTAATGTTAGTCATTCGAATGAAGTTTATATGCTCTCTTCCTCGGAAAGCAAAGTGGATAGAAAAAAGAAAGAAAATGTAAGAAATGAGAAGAAAAAAACAAACGTACAAAGTGTTAGAAACGAGGAGGAGAGAAGAAACTAATTATATTTCATATAAATTTTCTTGCTTGCAAACACAAAATGACCACATATTTATAGTGGTTTACATACCCTTACAAATAGACACGACCCTTTAGATAGACACCTCTTCACTCCAATGGACACGACTCTTCACTCAATAGGCACGACTCTTCACTCAATAGACATGACTCTTCACCTTATTATTAATTTGAGTTTATTCTTTAACAAATTCCTCCCTTAAACTCAAACATTTTCCATCCTTCATTCCAATCATCATCTTACAATTTTCGAGCTGCACTTTTGGTAGCGGCTTTGTAAATATATCCACCACTTGATCACGACTTGCAACATGACTTGTTCCACTACGCCATAGATGGCCTTCTGCAACAGATTTGCAAGGTGTTGCTAGCTAAAATGTTGCGACAGCTATAAAATTTTGGTCCTACTGCAACGTTGTATTTTTGGTGTTACCTTAGCCATAAAAATGTGTTGCTCTAGCTAAACAAGTGTAACACGATGCAACATTTTGATATAGTGTTGCTATAGATATATTCTAATTAAAAAAATTAAAAAAAAATTACACTTCAGCGATCCACACCATTAGTTAAAACTAAATCTCAACCATTCATCCACTGTCATCTACGCTTCCTCTGATTCCCGCTAACATTTTCATTCACGCGCTTCCTTTTCATTTCTTTCTCCTCCAAATCGTGTAGAATCAAAAAATTAGGGCTTCTCCCCCAATTCCCATAATCGGATGCTGGCAATATCGAACACACCTTCATTTCTTAGTCATGTTTGATATTTGAGTCTTCCTTCACATGTTCCCGAATAAAATGAAAGCGAACATCTATATGCTTGCTCCTTTCATGGTGCACTGGATTCTTTGCCAACTCAATTGCTAATTTATTATCGATTCGTATTTCAGTTGCTTCGTGCTGCTGGAGTTTTAACTCATATAACAAATTTCTCAACCATACTGCATGGCATACACACAAAGATGCTGCCACATACTCTGTGAGGCGCACGGTGACATCGTGGTTTGGCGCGAGCGATTCAAGAAAACAAAATGAACAACCACCGAGTTTCATTCGTGAGCGGGGAAGAGGGGGAAAAGGTTCAAATTTGTTTAAACGTTATCTATTTTAGTTAATTATAATTTTTTAATTCAAATATTCGTTAATCCATATTTAACTCATACGAGGTCCAAATCGAGCGCGACAAGTCGCGATGCGATCGTATCGATGAAGGCTATGCTATGGAGTGAATTGAATGAATTTAGAGCTAGCGGAATTTTAGATTAAAATTGGACGGTCATTCAATTTTAATTCAAAATGGAACGTTTTGACGACTATTAAAATCAAAGTGAGTAAATCTCACCTTTTTGGCTAATCAGAAAAATTATATAGTCAATAAATATTATTTATTGGATGTTTGGATATTTATTCCTGATCGTTATTAATTCTTGGATAATATACTAAAGTATATTATTGGTTAGGATATATTCCCGCCTATTGGAGCGGATGAGACCCTATTACGTTCTCGTGTAAGAGCGGATGACCCTTTGTTTACGAATCCCACCTTGAAGCTGTTGATTTATATTTTTATGATTATATACTGTATGCAATGCGGGGGACAGGTTGGAGGGATCCAACGGGATTCCTCACGCAGTTGATTTATTTTCATATAAATTGATATATGATATGTTGGATGTTATAAATGATGACATGGACACGATTTTGTCTATTTAGTGCTTTGGTAGTACTAGGCCTCAATTTTGGTATTTTAAATTACTATAAAATAGTGATTTGATTTAAAAAGAAATTTCAAGTGATTTGAAAATTATTTATGTTTAAATAATTTTTCTAAAGTAAAAGTATGATTTTTGTGGATATTATAATTGAATAGCTTTATAAAACATTTGAAATAGAGTTTAAAAAACCAAGGGTAAAGATTTTTAAAATTTTGGAAATAAGCCAGTCTTTTAAAATAAGGGGATATGGTCTTAAAAGAAAATAGAAATATTTTTATAAATATTATTAATCATTATATATATATACGTATATATTGTAATTTATTTATAAAGGTGAAATTTATAAATGTGCTAAATTTATAAAAGAAATTTATACCTATTGAAGCAAGGTTAAAATGGTTGGAATTATGTTTGGATGGGGTTTTATAAATAAGTAGGAATTTATAAAGGAATAGAGGTATAAATGGTTTCATAAATAAAGGAAGTTTTATAAAATGGGAAGGGATTTATAAACATGGTTTATAAATATGGAATTGACTATACTGAATTAAGTATGGATTTTTATCAAGGAAATATATTTATATTTTAAAGGTTGTTTATTAATACCAGTATTGTTTAAAAAAATTATCAATATTTTAAATATTTTGGAAGTTTAATTATTTAAAATATTAATATGGTTTGAAATTGATTATAATTATTTATCAGTAAAGTTTTGGAAATTAACTATTAGTATTTATAAGTAAAAAAAGGTTGAAGATAAATTATTATTGTTTTATTAAGAATGTTTGAAATTTATTAGTTATTATTTTAAAGTGTTTTAAAGTTAATATTTATTTATTTAAAATGTTTACTATTATATAATAGCGTTTTAAAGTAAATGATTATTATTTATTTATAAATGTTTACGAGATTTATAAATAAGGTTTTTATAAATAGATTTGGGCTTTATAAGAGAAGTTTGTAAAATGTTTTAGAGACTTAAAGGAGAATCGTTTATAATGTATGAAGAGAGCTTTGCAAATGGTTTTAGATAATTATAGAGGGATTTATAAATGGGTTATAGGTTTATAAGAGGAACTTTTTAAATAATTGCATGGATTATATAAATAGGTTTATAAATGACTCGAGAAATGATATTTATAAAGGGTTTTAAATGGTTTTTTATAAATGAATTTTGGATTGGTAAGGGATTTGTAAGTGATTTTTAAATTGTATCGAAAGGAAAACATTCCCAGTTTTGTGAATATACTTTTAGCATTGAGATAAGTATGTGAGTATCCTCCAAGTATTGAAAATAGAGGGAATGTGGCTATTTATATATATTTAAAAGGATTTTGGGATGAATATTTGCAAGCTAAATTTAATTAATAAAGGATTAATTAATAAAGGCCTAGTGTTGCTTGGTGCTTAACCAATATTGTTTTTCATGGAATTAAATTCCTGATTGAATGTTTGTTAATCGATAGATATATAACCGACTATCGAAATTAGACCTAAACATAACTTTGGAAATATTTAGAAGAAACACGTGAGTTATATGGCATAGCCAGCTCCGATGATGTTATACTGTGCATATAAATCTCGTTTCGTTCTCCTAGGACAATGATAAGGAAATCTATCCACTAACGGTTAGGAGGTGATCTTCATCTTATCTTTGACTTTTTATTTCCTAAAGAACCAGGGTTGAGTTTACCAGGAATTATCGAATGCTGTTTCAAGGAGACCGGGATCGGGTACGTTATCAAAAAACCAATTTGATCCAACGAATGCTTTTCGAAGTGAAGACATCTTGAAGATGATGGAATTGGAGATGGAGCTCTCAAGTGTTTCTTTCAGTCCCAGAACGAACTTGTATGGATGAATGTTGTATTACATTATTGCCTGGAGGGCAGTATTAGCATTCCAAGTGGGAAGTGCTATATAAAAGCTAAAACGTAGCCTCAAGCCTCATCAACCGGGAATGACTAAAACATGGGAGATGCAGCAGGGCTAAGTGGGTCGCCCCCAAGTAGGGTATGATCATCCCTATCTAGATTCACTATTATATCTCATTTGTATGCTTCGGAGCCCATTAACGGACGAGTGATCATATTCGGTACTATCCAGTAAGGAGTAGGCCGGTCCTGTGTTGGCAGGGGATCCAAGCGAGGTCCTCGGCGTTATTTATCTAGAGATGCACCGTGAAGGACGGTACCCCAATAGCCCAGTCATTGTATGGAATCAATTCTCCAATAAGAGCCGTATGTACTTTGTAGTGCCCAACTATGCTAAAACGTGAGATGCAAGCATTTCACCTATATTCATATTTTACTTTGACCCCTAGACATTATTATTATAATATAAATGGATTTTCTATAGAAAATGTTTTGGTTATCGTAATGTAAAAACCCGTCCGTGTTTATGTGCGGCATGGTCTTATGAGATACTTTTGATTTCAAATGGTTTTATAGAACTTTAAAGTCCAATTGGGTGTGTTTTCTCATACTAGTTTTCCAGACTGACTCGAGTGTTATTTTATTATAATGCTCAGGTCTGACTGAGCATTACAGATTTACTTCGGATTCTTTAGAGCTCTAGTGACGAGTTGGAGGTCTATAGGTCGTATCCACGTATATGTCTATGTTCCACTGTTTTTGTTGTTGAAATCACCAGCATTTGTGAGGACGGGCTGTTATAACTTTCCAGGCTGATGATCGTTATTTGTGTTGTACTTTGATGGATGTAAGTATGTAACAGTTCTCTTTGTAAAGATGTTGATATTATATATATTGTTCTGGTGCGATTGTGAGATTCTGTATTGTTTTTAGTTTCTTTTCTTTCTTCTCTTCTTCTCTACTTCTTTCCTCTTTCTTTTCCATAACTATCCATCTTTCCGTTCGATTCGGCTTGGACATGTATGGTATATTGTCAACTTGAATCGTGCAAATTGGCGGATCGTTACACATGGTATAAGAGCGCGAGGTTAAGCGAGAACCTTGACTTTAGTGGGGCAATTCATTAAGAGATAAGTTAATGGAATGCCTTATTATGAGTTTTGAGCATATTATATATATGAGCGCGTATTTGTTAGTGACTATAAAAAAAATTATATTGTGTTAATTTATCTGTTGAGTGGTTTATGAATTCTGGTCGGTACGTGGGACGCCACGATATCGGTAGGGGTTTCTAAACGCTTAAACAAGGAAAACCGATATAGTATTGTTTTAAAGGTGGGTAAATGAAATAGTTTTACCAAAAATATATTTTATATATAAAGGAATAATTTTTCAGAAATTATTATAGTTATATATGGAGTATTTGGTTGTTAGAGAATGGTAATATTTGATTATTACCATTTGTTTATTTGTTATTTGTGTTCAAATAAAAGTTGTTATTGTTATAATCTAACCAAAGATAAACATTTGCAAATTGAGTTATATAAGGAAGTAAATTATAGAAAATCGATTATAATTAAAATAATCAACATTTGTGAATGAAATGGCATAAGTATATTTTATGATTTATAAATGGAAGATTTAAAACAAGAAGTTTGAGAATTTAAATCTCATTGGTTTGAAAATGGTTTTTCAAAGGGTTTGGAAAAAAATATTGTTTGGGAAAAAGTTTTAACTAGAAATATTTTAAATGGGATTTAAAAGAAATAGAAAGCACTAAACTCATCTCAATCACTGGGAAATAATTCAGATGATGACGACCACATTATCAATATTCATTTTTGAGTTTCTAAGTGAGGAATTGCTACCATTGAAGTTTTTTTTTGGTAAAACAAATTTGTTTTAGATTCCAGAAGTGTAATTAAAAATTTAAAGGAGTTATGTATATATATGATTTCAAAATGATTTGAAAATAAACTAGGTGTTTAAAATCCTAAAATTTCTATATATATGTTTTGAGAAACATAAGATGCTAAGTTTTTTGAACTTAACATTTGGAAATAGTATAGATATGGAAAGAAAATTGGAAGTGAGATATGAAATTTAAATTTTAACTTAAGTTAAATAAATTGAGTAATGTTTTAAATGAAATGAAGTTCGATATAAGAATGGTTAAATGAAAATGAAATGGGATTTGAAATGGATTAAATGAATTAATAAGTGAATTAATGAAATGAAGTAATGGAATGAGTATAAATTTGAGTTATTAATTTATTTAAGTTGTAAAGTGAAAATATGTTTTGGAATGTTGTTTGATAGAAATGAATGAATTGAATTGGGCTAATGAAATGAATTATTGAATTGAATATGGTCTAAAATTTTGTTTAATGGATTTAAATGTGAACTTAAGTTGTGAATTAAAACTAAACATTAGTGGTTGTATGAAATGTTTATAATAAACTTAAGTAATGGTTTTATAAAATGGCCTATAAGAATATTAGCATTGAAAGAAATATACTATACAAATTGGATATAAAAAAAAGTGAATGTAATTAAAGTGAATTTTAATAATTGGATGCAAATCAATTGAAAGTAAATGAATTGAATGAGAATCAATTGAATGTTAATAGACGAGTGTAAGTCTAATTAATGTGAATAACTGAATTTGATTTAAATTGAATGTAAATCAATTGAATGCAAATGGATTGAATGTTAATTAGTTGAATGTTGGTAAAATTAAGGTGAATAAATTGGAAGTGAATCAATTGCATGTTAATATTAAAAAGAAAGTGTATAAGTTAGATGTTGATATTTGAAATGCAAATGGATATGATGGTAAATAAATTGGATGGATGTTATTTGTTTAATAAGTTCTCTTGTTACAGTCACTAATATTGCATATAGTTATGGTATAGTCTATGTATATGGTGATATTATTTTCTATATACATATTCTCATTGATTGTTGAGTGTCTAGTAGGTGCGGATGGTGTATGTTTTGCATTTGGAGCTCGCTTTTGCATTTTATTGACATGTATGCTTGTTAATACTAAAATAAGGAACACATCTCAGATTACATACTGTATTTTTTCCTACGGGATGCTTCATCGTCGAAGATGAGATGTATATTTGTTATTATATATACATTTTAAATTTTTATGATCGAGCCGCGAAACGGAGACGCTAGCGAAATTTTTCGTAAATTTAAGGCGTTAGAAATTTTTTGAGAAATTTTAGAAAACTTTTGATAACTAAAATTTTGATTTTAGTTTTATAATAGTTTGTTTTGGAAATTTAATTATGAAATTAAAGAATTAGGAAATTGTAATTACAAATTTTAACCAATTGGTTTCGAACGTTAATGGGTTTGGGCATTTTTCTTACCTTGGAAATTTCGGGGACGAAATTCTTTTAAGGGGGAAGAATGTAACGACCTAGAATTTCGGTCATTTAAAATTTGGAATATTTAATTGAGTTTAAATATTGAAAAGGTTAATTTTATAAATTTAGGAACTTGGATTTCGAAATATAACAATTTATTTGATAGTTAATTTGTTGAATTTAGTATTGGAATTGTTTACATAACTAAATCTTGAATTTAATATGAATGAGAACGATTTCAAAAGTTGAATTAATTTATATTTGAACAAGAATAGACATAGTAAACTTTTAAATTGGATTTAAAGTAATTTAACTGATTTTGGGAAATTGCTCATTTTAATTAACATGTAAAAATAGTCCTTCCAGGAACTGCCTCAGATTTCGACGAAATCAACTCCATTGGATCTGTAATAATATATATAGTGCGCCGAAGAATTTCGTGGCAATTGGATGTATAGTTTAAACATACGAGATGGAAACGCGTAGAAATTGATTAAAGGAATTTAAGTAAATAATTGAGTTTGAGAAGCTATCTTCTGTATACGATCGAATCAGGTCTTGAGACTAGTTCCATTGTGTTCGGAATAGGGGTATAACATATAGAACGCCAGGCGGCACACCTCGTTTAGAGATTGAGATTTTCAGACGTTTAAAGTAGGATATTATAATATATATATATATATATATATATATATATATATATTATATTAGTCCATCGTAGCTATACCATAGCCCATGCCTGCAAGTTCACGCCATACCTCCTCTCCCTTATATTAGTCATGCCCATCAGAGAAAAAATGTTAGCGTTTTATTTTCAAATTAAAATCAACCACACGATCCAATGGCCCTCATCAATTTGGACCAATCCGTGCACTTTTAGGGCACGAGTTCAACAGAGAAGATGTTCGCGTGAGGGAGCTCGACCTATTCAACAGTGGGATTGACGTGCTTTGTGCCATGGTGGCCGAGGAGGGGCTGCGTT
The DNA here is from genome assembly GCA_030737815.1 of Allium fistulosum. NCBI lineage: Eukaryota > Viridiplantae > Streptophyta > Magnoliopsida > Asparagales > Amaryllidaceae > Allium > Allium fistulosum. The sequence goes on from CM060901.1 coordinate 459,048,396, forward strand.
CGAGCAGCAGTTTTTTTGGTTTACGCAATTTGGCGTTCGCGCGCGCGTGTGAGGGCGACTGACATGGCGAAGGTCGGTGAGGTGAGGCACGTAGCGACAGGCGGCGTCGTGGTTTGGCACGAGTGATTTAAGAAAAAAAACAGTGGTCGAGTTTCGTTCGTGAATAGGGAAGATGGGGAAAAGGTTTAAATTCATTTAAATGTTATCTATTTTAGTTAATTATAATTTATTAATTCAAATGTTCGTTAATCCATATTTAACTCATACGAGGTCCAAATGGAGCACGACAAGTCGCGTTGCGATCGTATCGATGAAGGTTACACTATGGAGTTGGATGAAACAGATTTAGAGTAGTGGAATTTTGTATTAAAATTGGATGTTCGTTCAATTTTATTTCAAAATGGAACGTTTGGACGACTATTAAAATCAAAGTAAGTAAATCTCACCTATTTGGGTAATCAAAAAAAATATATAGTCAATACATATTATTTGTTGGATGTTTGGATATTTATTTCTGATCGTTATTGATTCTTGGATAATATACTAAAGTATATTATTGGTTTGGATATATTCCCGCCTATTGGAGTAGATGAAAACCTATTACGTTCCCGTGTAAGAGCGGATGACCCTTTGTTTACAAATCCCACCTCGAAGCAGTTAATTTATATTTTTATGATTATATACTGTATGCAATGCGGGGGACAGGTTGGAGGGATCCAACGGGATTCCTCACACAGTTGATTTACTTTCATATAAATTGATACATGATAGTTGGATGTTAGAAATGATGACATGGACACGATTTTAGTTATTTAGTGCTTTGGTAGCACTAGGCCTCAATTTTGGTATTTTAAATTACTATAAAGTAGTGATTTTATTTAAGAGGAAATTTCAAGTGATTTGAAAATTATTTATGTTTGAATAATTTTTCTAAAATAAAAATATGATTTTTTTGGAGATTATAATTTAATAGTTTTATAAAACATTTTAAATAGAGTTTTAAAAAACTAAGAGTAAAGATTTCTAAAAGCTGGGAAAATAAGTCAATCTTTTAAAATACGGGGATATGGTCTTATAAAAAATAGAAATATTTTTATAAATACTATTAACCATTATATATATAGGTATATATTGTAATTTATTTATAAAATGAAATTTATAAATGTGCTAAATTTATAAATGAAATTTATACCTATTGAATCAAGGTTAAAACGGTTGGAATTATGTTCGGATGGGGTTTTATAAATAAGCAAGATTTATAAAGGAATAGAGGTATAAATGGGTTTATAAATAAAGGAATTTTTATGAAGGAAAGTTTTATAAAATGGGAAGGATTTATAAACATGGTTTATAAATATAGGAATGGCTATGCTGAATTAATTATGGATTTTTATCAAGGAAATATATTTATATTTTAAAGGTTTTTTATTAATATTAATATCGTTTAAAAATTGTTTATCAATATTTTAAATATTTTAGAAGGTTAATTATTTAAAATATTAACATGGTTTGAAATTGGTTATAATTATTTATCGGTAAAGTTTTGGAAATTAACTATTAGTGTTTATAAGTAAAAATAAAGGTTGAAGATAAATTATTATTGTTTTATTAAGAATGTTTGAAATTTATTAATTATTATTTTAAATTGTTTTAAAGTTATTATTTATTTATTTATAGTGTTTATTATTATATAATAGCATTTTAAAATAAATGATTATTATTTATTTATAAATGTTTACGAGATTTATAAATTAGTTTTAATAAATAGGTTTGGGCTTTATAAGAGCAGTTTGTAAAATGTTTTGGAGACTTAAAGGAGAATCATTTATAATGTATGAAGAGAGCTCTGCAAATGGTTTTAGATAATTATAGATGAGATTTATAAATGGATTATAGGTTTATAAGAGGAACGTTTTAAATAATTGCATGGAGTATAAAAAGGTTTATAAATGAATCGAGAAATGATATTTATAAATGGTTTTAAAGGTTTTTTATAAATGGATTTTGGGATTAGTAAAGGATTTGTAAGTGATTTTTGAATTGTATCAAAAGGAAAACTTTTCCAGTTTTATGAATACTTTTAGCATCGAGATAAGTATGTGAGTATTCTTCAAGTATTGAAAATAGAGTGAAAGTGGTTATATATATATATATATATCTTTGTAAAAGGATTTTGGGACGAATATTTACAAGGTGAATTTAATTAATAAAGGATTAGTTAATAAAGGCCTAGTGTTGCTTGGTGCTTATCCAATATTTGTTTTCATGGAATTAAATTCATGATTGAATATTTGTTAATCGATAGTTAAATAATCGACTATCGAAATCGGACCCAAACATAACTGTTACCGGATTGTTTGGCCCGGTTACGAGAGGCTAACTATCGAGTTTCTTGGTTGGCTCTAAGTGAAACATGATCCAGTAAGAGATTGGCTTGAATTGAGAGGCTCAGCATACAAGTGCAGTTCGACCTGGATACATCGCTCGGCATGCAAGTGTGGTTCGGCCTGGATATGTGGTTCGGCCAACACAGCTTAGCAACTACCATTTGGCCAACCTCGCTCGGCAACATCGTTCGGCTATCACCGATCGGCCATTGAAGATAAAGGTGGGACGGTTCGGTCTGGATGCTCGGGGAAAGACGGCTCAGCATGAGTGGTTCGGTCTAGAAGGTTTGGCATATATCGCTCGGTGCATATCAGGAGAGTTGGTAATGGTCAGTTCCATCCTAAAGCGAGCCGACTGCTATATCATCACTTCGAGTCACACCACTGTACGCTTCGAGCTCCTTGCGGGTTTGCTTCGAGTTCTTTACCAAGACACCCCGGTTCGGGATTTGCCGTTCGGTATGTATCGTTCGGCATGCCTAGCTAGGTGCGCAGAAGTAACCTACTACGGGCCGAAGTACCTTGTACTTGGGCCCATAGAGGAAGTTCGGCCTATCTTCATCTATAAATAAAGGGGCAGGGGCGCAGTGAAAATGGACCTTTTTTGGAGAACAACGGGGAGACTCTGCCATTTCGAAGAATCATCTATTTTTGATCCAAACTTGTAATCAAGTCGTTAGTGTATGGATTGTATCTGTATTCAATAATTTAAAGAAGCAATAAAGATTAAACTCTGTTTGCGCCAAAATTGGTCACAAACCCCGAATGTTGTGAAAGCACCAGTGTATGGATATAAATCAACAATATTCACACACAAATCTCAAATCTAAGCAAAAAGAGTATCACAATTCAGAAATAATGAACATAAACGCGAGATTTATAGTGGTTCGGCGATCTTGCCTACGTCCACTCTGAAGTTGATGATTTTATTGATGTTCTCTTGATGATTGCAATTTATTCTGATGTAGTACAACTGATTATATGATTACAATCTGAATCTAAGGAAGCAGTGGTGATTCTGAGTAGATCTGGCAGAGTCTGGGCGCTCTTTAGCTCTCAAAATTGTCCGACCTCTTTTCTGAATGACCAGGGGCTCTATTTATAGGTGTAGGAGGCTGATATTTCGCCTAATATGAGGGGAAACCAGTTCTGGTACGTCAGGGGGCCCACCTGGCCGAAATCTGGAGATCTGGGCCCACTTTGGGATCGATTCGACCCTTGGTTCGAATCGATCAAGAAATCATCCAATCGAGCTGAAATTTGGTGTGGTCATTCTTCGTCATGTGCTTAAGCTTCTGTGAAAATTTCATAGCATTTGGACTTGTAGAACTCGAGTTATGATCGATTCAAGATTGCATTTCGTTTCCTGGAGTCGTTCGAATCGATACGTTCGAATCGATTCGTTCGAATCGATCCCCCCGTATGCGAAGACTTCGGCGTGGTGCGCATGCCTCGGGTCAACCCCGCTTTATCTCCGAGTTTTACTGAGTCGTACCCGGGGTTTTAGCTGTGTGGACTTGAGACGTTGGATTCGAAGACAGTGATCATATCTGGATTCGAACAAGGGTTCGTTCGTATCGATCGTGACGTGTTCCATTCGATCGATACGAAGCAACTATGTCTGGATGGATTCGAAGGCTTCAACTGCATGGATTCGAAGACCTTCCCATTGATCGATTCGAAGCTGGAAATATTCTGATGGATTCGAACCACGGGAGGCCTTCGATGGATTCGAACGTGGAGGATGTTTTGATGGAGTCGAAGCAATGGTACTTCTCATGGATTCGAAGTAATGCAGGGACGATGGATTCGAGCTAAGGGTTTGTTCTGAGGGATACGAAGGGGATGGAGTCAATCTTGATGGAGTCGACCTTGATGGATACGAACCATATGGAGACGAACACAAGGCTATGTCCTTCACTTGCATCGATGATATCTTGGGCGTACGAACTCGGATTGACTCGAGATTTGGAACGCTGGCTCCTATGGCTTTACTTGACGTGTCTTATCAATTGTAGCCCGATCCGGACTCGGACAAAATTCATTGATATCCATGGTGAAACAGTGCATATCGAACTTTTACGACGAACTGTCTTTAGTTTTCCAGTCAACTTTTTGGTGTCACGGCCTTGCCAAAAGGCGGGATAACATTTGCCCCCCAAAACATGCCTTGCGATAGGAAGGTGTGTTTTGTAGTTTCATAAGCTGGATGTTCATATCCTGTTGATGACCTGCAAAGACATTGATAGTTTTATCTGACCTTAAATGACGACCGTTCGCGATCTAGCCTTTTTGAGGTGGAATGCGACCGTTCGCGATCTAGTATTTTTTGTATGACCTTAAATGACGACCGTTCGCGATCTAGCCATTTTCATATGGCCCCAAATGACGACCATTTGTGATCAAGCCATTTGAGTTGAGGGGTGCCGTTCGAGGCGAGTGGTGACCGTTCGAGGTCGGGTGTCGTTTTAGACGAATTGTGACTGTTCGAAGTCGAATGTCGTTCTAGACGAATTAGGATGGATTATGACCGTTCGTGGTCGAGTGCCGTACGAGGCAGAGTGTGATCGTTCGTGATCGAATGTTGTACTAGATGAAGTGTGACCGTTCGCGGTCGGGTGCCGTTCGAGGCTAATGGTGACCGTTCGAGGTCGGGTGCCGTTCGTGGCGAAGTGTGATCGTTCGCGATCGAATTGTGACCGTTCGCGGTCGGATGCCGTTCGAGGCGAATTGAGTGTGCCCGGGGAGGGACTTAGTATCATCAATACCAGGTTTCACGTTCGGGTGAATCCCCGGATTGTTTCTTGCAACGGTTTATCGCCATCTCAGAGCATGCCTAGGGACCGTTCGTGATCCCGTACATGTGTAAGTGGCTTAGCCGTTATGAAATCACAAGTAGCATTTTTCATTGAAAATAAGTCTTTAGCAGAAATGTTAAACAAAGTCAAGTTCAAATGTTCAAATCAAAATGAAACAAAAGCAAAGCAAGGATGTCAAAGTGTAAACTCCCACAACGATAGGGTCAGTAGTCATTCACAACATTCCTATGGACCGTTCGTGATCTCGCACATGTTTAAACGACTTACCCGTGTTGGTGAGAGGTTTACAACTTGTCCATCGTTATTTCAACTAATTGATAATCATACGATGTCCTGGCTCGGGGGCACCCCGGGCTGATGTAGACGGTGGTCGCTCTGGCTCCACCGCTGGAGCTCGCCTCCTCACATATTGAAGTAGTATACCGATCCTGATGTGCCCTTCCACCTCATCCTTCAGATGTCTACAGTCGTTAGTGTTATGACCTTTCAGTTCGTGGAATAAGCAGTATCTGTCTGATTTCCTCTCGTCAACAGTGGGATCCCTTCGTATTGGCCTACGGTAGGGAACTTGCTCTCGCGTATCTTGGTAGATTCGCTCCAAACTCTCATTCAGCTCTGAATAAGTGGTGAATCGTGGCTCTCTTCGCAGTCGCTTTGACCTGTCACCATTGTCCTCAGCCTTTCGTTTTCCTTTATCTTTGCCTGAATCATTTTCGAGAGGCTTTTTGTCTTTAAGTGCATAAACTTCTATTCCCTCTCCTTCTTCTCTCTCAGCATTAGCATCTTCCAATCGTAGAAACTTTTCTGCCTCATGATAGAATTCTCCTAGATCCATAGGCGGATCCTTAGTTAGTGAATTTTTGAATTCCGTGCCATCAGCTACTCCGGACACAGCTGCCATCATAACCATGGATGGATCTGGCCGATACACCGATGCTGCTGCCGCATTGAATCGCGTCAAGAAATTCCTCAAAGACTCCCCAGCTTTCTGCTTTAGCGTTGCCAAACTCATCACATTCTTGGGTCTCGAAATATGAACTCTGAATTGCCTCATAAATTTCTCAATCAAATCGGTCCATGTCCCAATGGAGCCGCTCTCTAGCTGTCTGAACCATAAAGCTGCTATGTCTGTCAAATACAATGGGAAGCACCGGGCCATGACTTCCTGTGATGCCCCCAGCACTTCCATGTGCCTTATATACCTCGTTAGATGGACCGCAGGGTCCGTCCTCCCATCATACCCTTCTACTGTTGGTAGTTTGAATTCTGGTGGGTTCCTAGCCAACCTAATCGCAGGAGAAAAGGGACTCTTGTTCACATCTTCAAGATCTTTGTTTACTAATCCTCCTCTCATGGCTCGCCTGACCATCTCTGCCAATCTATCATTGTCTCCAAGCTGTAGTCCTCGTTCACTACCTTCGATCTGCCCCCCGAGTCCGTGTGAGCTTTCGGGTGTTTGCCCCCCTGACTGAGCGTTCATCCCTCTATTGCTGTCAGGTTGCTCGGATGTCCTTGTCTCTCTTCCCGTGTTCGGATCAACATGTCCTAAGTGGGTGCCCCCCAGCTCCGGCGCTGCGCCAGATGGTCCTGCTCCGTTCTGGATTCCGGTTGTTCCTTGATTTTGTGCTCCAAGTTGTCCAATTTGTTGAAGCAAATTCTGGATCATCTCCTCCTGTATCTTCATCATTGTCTCCATCTCATCCCTGGTGATGAAGATCGATGCTTGGTTTGCTCCTGAGGAAGCCTCTTGACTTCCTTCGTGCTGACTTCTCTCAGCTCTTTGCCTTCTACTTGTTTGTCGAGTCATTGTCTTTCAAATTTTCAAATCTTGTGTAGCGGGTGCTAGTTCTTCTCAGTGAAAGCACCAAAGTGTTTGCGCCAAAATTGGTCACAAACCCCGAATGTTGTGAAAGCACCAGTGTATGGATATAAATCAACAATATTCACACACAAATCTCAAATCTAAGCAAAAAGAGTATCACAATTCAGAAATAATGAACATAAACGCGAGATTTATAGTGGTTCGGCGATCTTGCCTACGTCCACTCTGAAGTTGATGATTTTATTGATGTTCTCTTGATGATTGCAATTTATTCTGATGTAGTACAACTGATTATATGATTACAATCTGAATCTAAGGAAGCAGTGGTGATTCTGAGTAGATCTGGCAGAGTCTGGGCGCTCTTTAGCTCTCAAAATTGTCCGACCTCTTTTCTGAATGACCAGGGGCTCTATTTATAGGTGTAGGAGGCTGATATTTCGCCTAAAATGAGGGGAGACCAGTTCTGGTACGTCAGGGGGCCCACCTGGCCGAAATCTGGAGATCTGGGCCCACTTTGGGATCGATTCGACCCTTGGTTCGAATCGATCAAGAAATCATCCAATCGAGCTGAAATTTGGTGTGGTCATTCTTCGTCATGTGCTTAAGCTTCTGTGAAAATTTCATAGCATTTGGACTTGTAGAACTCGAGTTATGATCGATTCAAGATTGCATTTCGTTTCCTGGAGTCGTTCGAATCGATACGTTCGAATCGATTCGTTCGAATCGATCCCCCCGTATGCGAAGACTTCGGCGTGGTGCGCATGCCTCGGGTCAACCCCGCTTTATCTCCGAGTTTTACTGAGTCGTACCCGGGGTTTTAGCTGTATGGACTTGAGACGTTGGATTCGAAGACAGTGATCATATCTGGATTCGAACAAGGGTTCGTTCGTATCGATCGTGACGTGTTCCATTCGATCGATACGAAGCAACTATGTCTGGATGGATTCGAAGGCTTCAACTGCATGGATTCGAAGACCTTCCCATTGATCGATTCGAAGCTGGAAATATTCTGATGGATTCGAACCACGGGAGGCCTTCGATGGATTCGAACGTGGAGGATGTTTTGATGGAGTCGAAGCAATGGTACTTCTCATGGATTCGAAGTAATGCAGGGACGATGGATTCGAGCTAAGGGTTTGTTCTGAGGGATACGAAGGGGATGGAGTCAATCTTGATGGAGTCGACCTTGATGGATACGAACCATATGGAGACGAACACAAGGCTATGTCCTTCACTTGCATCGATGATATCTTGGGCGTACGAACTCGGATTGACTCGAGATTTGGAACGCTGGCTCCTATGGCTTTACTTGACGTGTCTTATCAATTGTAGCCCGATCCGGACTCGGACAAAATTCATTGATATCCATGGTGAAACAGTGCATATCGAACTTTTACGACGAACTGTCTTTAGTTTTCCAGTCAACTTTTTGGTGTCACGGCCTTGCCAAAAGGCGGGATAACAAACTCAAAGTGGACGTAGGCAGTTATGCCGAACCACTATAATTCTGGTGTTCATGTTTCTGTAGTTAATTCTACATACATTCCTCTATTTTAATTTTCTATCTTCATTAATCTCTCTACACAAATCCTTTCTTGGGTGTTAGTGACCAATTTTGGTGCTAACATTTTGGTGCTTTCACTGAGAACAGCATCCTCAGGCTGTTAGGATCTCCTTTGTTGCTACTGGATTGAGGAAATCCCCGAAGAAGATCCGATTTTATCCACAAGAAGTCCATTGATTCTATTCAGAGTTCCAACTGATAACTCTACAATGGGAAGACCACGTACTAGATCAGCCTCCCACAATGCAGATGTCAACGAGACCGCTAGCGTCCAACAAGTAGGACCCAGCAATCAACAAGCTAATCCGGGCATAGGGACCATCACCACCCAAAACCAAACGGAAGCTGTCAACGGGACAGATTTCAACGAGCTGGTGAGAGAACTCATGGAAAGTAGGAGACAGCTTAACAAGCAGATTCAAGCTAATGCTAACCTCATGACTCAGCTTACTCAACAACAGCATCGGAATGCTGGAGGAAGTCCCGCTTCCTACTCCTTGTTCGATAGCTCTGCTTCATCTGATGAACCTCCTAGGCGTAGACGCCGTAGAACTGAAACAACGCAAACAGGTGCAGTGAACTAGGAAAATCGCGCTCAAGATGAAACAGTAAACTTAGGATTTGGAGCACGGGTGGAAGCTGGACGATTGGCTCACCAAGGTCATGATGAAGCAGGTCCCCAGGATACACGTTTGGTAGATCGCCAATAGAGGAGGCACCAACCGGAACGGTCCTGCAGGACGGATTCCAACTTGCCATCTTCCATACAAACCCCAGACCTATCGACAGCTGATGAGGGAAAATCAAGGTTTAACTGATGATGATTGGGGCGTATCTAGGAGTCATAATCTATTCACATATGCTATCCTACAAGCTGAGTACCCCAGGAAGTTTAATATGCCGACTATCCCAGCCTATGAGGGGAAGACTGATCCGCGACAGCATGTAATGAGGTATGGGTGGATGATGGATTTAGCTAGGGCGAATGATGCAACTAAATATAGATGTTTCCCAATAACTTTATCTGGAATCGCTACCACGTGGTTTACCCAACTTCCTCCACAGTCTATCTCCAATTTTGATGAGTTAGCGATGAAATTTGTGGAGCAGTTCAGGATTCATGCCACTCATCCCAAGGATATTATGTCCTTGTCCAGTGTAATTCAGGCCCTAGGGGAATCATTAAAGGAGTACTTACAAAGATTCCACGTTGCTGCTACCGAAGTTAGAAACCCGAATGACCATGCCATTTTAATGGTCGTAATGCGAGGAGTATATCCGGATTCAGAGTTTGGTGATTGGCTGGAAGGAAAGCCTCCAGCTACGTTGGAACGTTTTTACTCAAATGCACACCAATTTATAAGAAGGGAGGAAGCCAAGTGGACGAGGCGAGATAATGCACCAGGATCCGGCAAGGAGACTGTGCAAAGCAACATTGCTGTAAAACAATCTGGAGACAACTCTGGAAAAGTCCAGGTCAAAACAAGCCCGAGAAGTCAAAAGGATCGGGAGGAGGAAATTCCGGAAAGAAAAGGGAAGCCGAAAAGTGGAAACCAAGGATCCCAACTTATAATGAATACACTCCCCTGAATGCATCTCTGGAAAATATTTACCTATCGACCTGTAATACTTTCCAATATCGAAAGCAACGTCCAAAAGAGTCCACCGAAGAACAAAAGCGGACTAGGAAGTATTGCCGCTTCCATGAGACTTACGGGTACAATACCGAGGAGTGTAGGCACCTCTGTGATGCGATTGAAAAGCTGATTCGACAGAAAAAGTTACAGGAGTTTGTGAGGAACCCTCAGGAAGGCGGACAAGGGACATCCAACCCCAATCGTGGACAGGCCCCACAACGATCTGAGGAACCCGTTGGGACTGGAGGTAGATTAGTCATAAACACGATAGTTGGTGGGCCTCACCCTGCAGATAAGAATTGGCAAGAAATGGAGCACTATGCTAGCTCCCTAAAGCATGCAGATTTTGAATGTTATTCAAACACGGAAGATGGAACTCCGGCTAAGCAACAACGAATGATGACGGATGATATAGTGTTCAGAAGTAGAGATGCCGATCAGGTGGAGGCACCTACCATTGACTCGATGGTCATCTCGGCCACTATTGGGCCAGCATTTGTGAGAAGAATACCGATTGACTGTGGAAGTTCTGTTAACATCATCTTCAAAAAAGCATATGACCAGATGAAGATGGAGACAAAGGATCTAAAACCATCTAAAGCCCGCATTCATGGCTTTAATGGTGCGGCTACTGATGTAGTGTATTTTGTTAAATTGTCAGTTGAACTTAGAGAAGGTGAACGTAGGAGGGTGCGGATCCTACTGTTCATCGTTTTGGATGTCGATTCTCCATATAATGTATTTCTGGGTCGACCGACCCTGGCAGAGTTTAGGGCAGCTTTGGCCCCGTGGTGTTTAACCTTGAAATTTTCGACGGATAAAGGAGTTGGTGTTGTGCATGGCGATCAGGCGACTGGTCATGCGTGTTATGTGGTTGAGTAGAGAGAGACCCAGCGAAGAGAGAAAGGAAAGGTTGTGGACAACTCCATCCGCATCCGAGTCACTGAAGATTGACAAGTAATGCCCGAGTCTTGGCTCGGGCAACATGATCGGTCTATAGAGATATAGATTCGAGGGACGATGATGAGGAACCTAAGGATGCAAAAGCAGCACCGGCTGAACTAACGATTGACATTCCAGTCAGCCACGATGACCCATCGTGGGTACTTAAGATTGGATCACAACTCAACTCCTCGATGATCGAGAAACTCACTGATTTCCTCCGAGCGAATCTGGATGTCTTCGCTTGGACACATTCCGATATGTGCGGGATTTCTCCTACCATTAGGAGTCATATGTTGAACATAGACCCGAAATACGTACCAGTGAAGCAAAAAAGGAGAGGCATGGACCCGGAGAGGTCCGCTGCTCTCAGAGAGGAGGTGGCCAAACTCAAAGCCAATGGGTTCGTTCGCGACGCCCTCTACCCAAAATGGGTCTCTAACCCTGTACTAGTGAGAAAAGCGAATGGGAAATGGAGGACCTGCGTGGATTACTCAGATTTGAATAAAGCATGCCCTAAGGACAGTTTCCCTATACCCAGAATTGATCACCTGGTCGACTCAATAGCAGGACACGAGTTATTATCATTTATGGATGCGTACTCGGGATATAATCAAATCCCGCTGCACATTCCAGATTAGTAACATACTAGTTTTGTGACAAACGTTGGACTGTACTGTTATGTAGTGATGCCTTTCGGATTGAAGAATGCAAGAGCAACTTATCAACGTCTGGTGAATCAGATGTTTAAAGACCAAATTGGTAGGACGATGGAAATCTATGTGGATGACATGCACTACACCATAAACGATAATTAGAAATGGCTAAAAGCCGTATCTAATTAACTTAGACACGGCTATAAGTCGTATCAAAATATGGCGTCGTTAATTGTTAGATACGGCTTTAAGCCGTATCTAATTGACTCATTAGATACGGCTTAAAGCCGTATCTTATTGAGCCATTGAGCCATTGCCTTGTTCATTATATACGGCTTTTAGCCGTGCCTAAGTTGACAATTAATCTGCACCCATTTTTCAACTAGATACTACACATATACAATCAATTTATATAATCACACACATACAGTAATAGTTCATATCTAATACCCAATGCAATGATGCATATTATACAATACATTACAAAAATACATTCAATTACAATGCAATGATGCATATTATACAATACATTACATTACAAAAATACATTCAATTACAATGCAATGATGCATATTATACAATAAATTACTGAAATACATTCAGTTACATTCTAAAACAGAAATACATTCAGTTACAATACATATTATCACTACCAATCCACCCTTACATATTTGGTTACTTAGGTTCCCACACAGTCACTCATTTCATAGTTACTTCATTTATAAATAGTTCATAGTTATTACATTACATTAATACAACATGTCAAGTGTCAACAACTACACAGTCAGCTTCACTGCTTCAATCTTCAGTCTCCACTTTCTATTCTCCAAGTTTATCCATACAAAAATAATTGTTTGTATTAGCAAGCATGTACTGCAACTGAATATGAATACAACATATTAATGAACATGAATACTGATATGAAGTTCAAACTGAGTCTCGACGACGTTTTTAACCGAGTCTTAGAGTCAGTAAACTGAGTCTTAGACTCAGTTTTAACTGAGTCATGGCGACTCAGTTATAGACTGAGTCTTAGACTCTGTAAACTGAGTCTTAGACTCAGTTATAACTGAGTCATGGCGGCTCAGTTAAAGACTGAGTCTAGACTCAGTTATAGACTGAGTCTAGACTCAGTTATAGACATGTGTATTGAGATGAAAAATGAAATTATATATGTGTGCATCTGTGTGAAGCAAATATGTGTGAAGCATACATGCAACTGCAATATGGAAGATCGAATAGCTACAAGAAGTACACCAAGCATGAATATGCAATAACAAGCTAGTACCAGTATATACCTCACATGTACACAGTTAGCAAATCATTGCAGTGACTCAAAGCTTCAAAATGACTCACAAGAACAATCATCAATCTCCAAACAGTGTTCATATCAAGACCATATAGAAGGAGTTTACAGGCAAGTGAAAACCAGTGCAAGTTGCAAGAATGAAATCTCACATCCACACATATATGCATACATATATGTATATATGCATGTGTGTATATATATATATATATATATATATATGATAATGCAGACTTAATAGAGCATGTGCAACTCAAGTTAGTTAAACTAGATTATCAAATCTGGTGTCTAGTTTCAAAGTGATCAACAGAAAAGGAAAATGGCCAAACTTTCAAAACTGATAGAAACAGTGACAAGATATCCAAACAACAACATCTCAAGCCAAAACAGCATGGTACAACTACAAGTAAAGTTCAATGCAAGAAGATAACTCAATCTGTATAACAAGTCATACCACAAAAAACAACAAGACTAACTATTCTCAAAATAATGAATCTGGTCACAGTCCTATATCAAGCATTTCGAAAACGGATATGTTTTAAATCTAGCCACAGCGAATCTAAAGAACAAGCTCTTCAAACAACTTCAAAACAGAAAGGAATGAAGCATTACAAACGTGTTTTTTTCCTTATCACATTTAAGGAAATTAAATGTGACATGTCATGTATATAGTGGAAGAGGTTTCCAAAAACAATACATAGTAAAATATTAACATAAACATAAAATATACCTGCTCCAACGTCTAAAGATATTGAATAAGACCCTTCGGATGGCACACATACCCACCCACTCCAACTTCAGCAAAGGTCTCTACAAATTGATGATTTATTTTGTTGGTTATCTCATCTGGTAGTAGTATGTTGTCCAACACCACTTTTTCATGTGTGGGTGGTACAGATTTCCCATGTATTTTGGATGATGTAGAATCTCGGCATAAAGTACCTGTTGCAATAAAGATGTCTAGATCTATCCAACAAAATATCTGCTCGAAAGCAACTAAAAATATAAAGCTTGTAATAAATACCTGTTGCTATTATGTCTAAATCAGAGTTGAGGATTTCACCTCTTTGATTGTTCGCTACATCGGTCGAATTCGGGAACTGAGAAGCAACGAATTCAGAAGCATTGAATTGTGTGGCGCGTCCTCCATCGGAAGAATTGCCCGGTGCGTGAATTCCATGTTCGATGTTTCCCACCATGTTGATCAGAACCTCCAATTGCCCAGACATACTTCCCACTATACCCTCCAAACTTCCCACCCTCATTTTCAACTCATCATGGTCTCCACGAACATGTTTGAGTCGTTTTTGTGGAATGGCACAAGCCTTAACTTTAGTCTTTGGTACAGCGGTCCCAACACCGCGGCTCCTACCCCTTGCATCCTTACCAAGCACTTGTGATAAGATGTCTTCGTCCACTGTTAATTTTTCTTCATCACTATCAGTGATCTTTTCCTTTGCTTTCGCAATTTGATCCTGAAATATTTATAAAATAACAGCAATTAGTATTTGTTTAATCCATATATCATATTACTGAAAGTTAATTGATTACTAATATATGCATATTAGTATTTTTCCAACTCCTTGTTATCTGAATGCATACTAAATTCTAAAGAAGTGCAGAAAACTGAAAAAACGATAAATTATATTTATCTTTAGCAAAGCAATGTCAGGCATAGTGGAGATAGTTCAAACTTACAATCTTGGTTCCTAAGTTCATAATAACTTCATAATCAATCCTAAGTACATAGTCGAGATTGTAGTTTGTAGATTAGTGTACACTAAAAAATGTTTAATGAAAAGAATATGCAAGTTAGTATTTGTTTGACTTACGAAGTACGAAGAAGTGGCATCTGATATGCTACCATCTTTTTTCGTGTGTGTCTTCTCCCATACTTGACGACGATTGATGTTTTTTGATGGACTAGCAGCGATCTGCAATGTATAAAATATGTTAGTTGTGATTTTTACCATTTTTGAAAGAAAATGAATATAAATTACCATTTCTTGTTCTACTTTAGCGTGACTTTTACGTCCTGCATGGTGAGCATAACTGAGCAATGATCTGTTCTTTTTGCCTGACTCTCTTCTTCCGCTCGCTTCAGGCGTTGCTTCATTTTTTAAGAACTCTTCCCAATCTTCTTGAGCAATTGTAGGTGGACAATTTTTCATCCGTTCTTCGTCATTGTTGAAAGTGTCATTATAAGTTGTTCTTAAGTGTTGCTTGTGTCTCCTAAAAGCCTCCGACATTCTTTTTAAAAACAATACTTTTGAAAGCGGATCGAGCTCAAAAAATTTCTGCAAAAAGACAAAACATGAAAAACAGTAGACTCCTCGGTAGCAAAAGCTTGGTCAAAAATAATACTTTTGAAACCATCTGTCGCTATTCCAAGTGTGACATTTCGTAGCTCGACAGCAAAAGCTTGGTCAAAAGAATCTGCGGCTTTCCATTGAGAAGTGTCGCATGGATGACACATTACGGTTGGATCAGACTTGGCACGACCATGCCAGGTCATCGCATCTGCTATCCATGGTACAGTATACAGTCTCTTCAATCTAGAAATTAAAGGGAAATGTATTAATGTCTTTCGAGGTACTTTGGTGCCTTTTCTCTCTTTGTTGAATGATGTCATATATCTTGGTTCATTGCAATTTGTACAAGAAACTTTGTTCGCATCATCTTTCCAGTACAATATGCAATCATTGATGCATGCATCATAAGTTTTGTAATTCATCCCAACTTGCTTAATGATCTTCTTCACGTCGTAGTACGTTGTCGGCAGCGTGTTACCTTCGGGGAGTAACTCCTTTATTAGTTTGAGGAGTGCAGTCACACCATTATCTGAAAATCCGTATTGGGTCTTCAAGCTATTCAGTTTCACAATGGCATACAACTTCGTAATCCCTTTTGAACATAAAGGATACAGTGGCTCTTTTACGCTACCAAAAAGTGATTTATACTTCTTACTTTCATTAGCCTGCCAATCTGGATAATCAGTAGACTGCTCTCCAACATTAGCATGATCACACAATGGATTATTAGGTTGAAAATGATGAAATCTATCTGCATCATTGACCAGATCTTCCATCCTAATATGTTCAGACTCATCAGTAGTTGTGGCATGACTAACTGGTTGTTGTTTTTCCAGCTCCGCCCTTTTTCCCCTATGAAAATACCACGCTGTATATGATAGGATAATACCCCATCTAAGCAAATGAAAATGAATGTCATCTAATTTGATCGCCTTCATATTTTTGCACCGGGTGCAAGGGCATAAATACGCTCCTTTCTTACCACCGTTTTCTTCAACAAAACTAATGAACTTCTGCACCCCGTCTATATAGTATGTAGATCTTAGATCTGATTCATTTATCCATTGTTTGTCTATGCTGAAAGACATACTGCCCTCCTATATCATATATAATAGAACATGAGACTTGCCCTTCAATGGGTCCTCGTTCCAATTGCTCGAAAAAATATTTTTGAAAAATTCAAGTGGGAAATTATTGGAAATTTTTTGAATTGAAATGAATTATTAAAAATACGAGAAGAGAATATAAGCTCTTATTTGAGAATAGTCACACATTGTAAGGTAAGGGTCATGTTTTCAGATGTGTGAAGTATATTGATATAGACTATTTTCTATGATACTCTTAATTATAAAAATATAATTTCTATAAAAGTTAACATTAGCACCAAACTATTTCCAAAAATTTTTCCATTACAACGACGCTATTTTGTAGCACCGAAGTAACGTCTATGCATTATCCCTCTCCTGACTTGGCTTGCACCCACTTATACAACAATGTCAGAACCATATACAACAACGCCTTTTAAATAGTTTTATCCCAACTATTTAATATTCCCAGCACCACTAATCCCAAAAGCAAATGAATCATTACTCATTACAAAGCATCATTACAATAACAATCCAAGTCAACTACCAATCGAATAATATCACTAGTTGATATTATCCTACAACAATCAACTCAATCAACTACCAATAATTTATTAAACAGATCAAAATCACCACTACTTTAGTTACTATGGACTATAACAACTGCTAAATTTTATCAATCACATTTTGACTAATTGACTACAAATAACTTATTAAACAGATCAAAATAAATTACTGGGCTTTAACCCTGCTTGTAGAATACCTTGGAAATCTTCCCTAATTCTGACAAAGGATCAACTGCAGTAGAAGAAGTGGTTCCAACCTGAAAAACAAAGAAGGTGATTTTGTCAAACATATATTTCAGAACTTAACTGAAGGTGCATGTAATCTAACAACCAAATTTTGCTGCAAAGAAGGTGATTTTAATCGGAAACCAGATGTTCCATGGAACAAACAAACTGATCAACATCACAATAATACAGTAACCAAAGGGCAAGTGATCTTAATTTGCAGGAGGAAGCATAGCAGCCTTTGAGTGTTTATTTTTTATTTTATTTTTTTAAGGTTGCCAAAGTGGAATAAAAATAAGGGAAAGTCTGTTATTAAACATAGTTTCAAAAAACCCTACGGGATATTGTTTAAATTTTAGATCTAATATTTCCAATGCCTTTCAACAATACGCTACTGGGCATTAGAATTACATCCAAAAATGAATAGAGACCTTCAACAAGACATTAAAAACTATAGATGCCTATCCAATTTAGTATGACCGTCAATAACTATTAAGACGTCAGAAATATATCGGTATTTTTGAATATCATTCCAATATCTATCAAATTTAATCGGAATTCCAATGTTTTTCGAACGCTATACTAAAATTCAGATCGACCTGTTTAACCCGAATGCACCCAAAACAATCAATGTTAAGTGAAGTTAGCTCCTTTTACTTCATATTCTACCATGATTAACTCCAGTTGTATAAATCTTGCATTTGCCATAAAAAGTGATATACAAGGAGGATAGATTTTTTTTGTTTACAATGATCATGAGATAAATAAAGTTATACCTGCTATATCAAACATTTGCTCAATCTCATACGAGAGAAATTAGAGAAAATAACTGATCTTCCAAAAAAGTAAAATAACAAGTTTTCATAAATTCTTTAATAACATCCTTATATTTGTTGAGCCAAGAATTCACTTAAGGAGTGGGAAGAGAGGCGATCTTTAATAACATCCTATACGGCTAATTTGTTTGTAAACGAAGGAGGCGTTGGTTTGTACTAAGAAGAAGGAGCGAAACCCTATATGGCTAATTTGGGGGAAACGAACGAAATGAACGAAAGAAGGCGTGTACCTGGTTTGATTGTAAAAAGTAGCACACAAAATAGATAAGGCTAAAACACGTATCATATTAGATACGGCTAAAAACCGTATCTAAATAAGTGGGAAAGCCAATTTTCTGGAGGGAAGCAGTGCGTATTGGGGTGGAAAATTTGCGCCAAAAATAGGGACGAAATAAGATACGACTATTAGCCGTATCAAATTTGATACGGCTATTAACCGTATCTAAATAAGTGGGAAAGCCAATTTTCTAGAGGGAAGCAGTGCGTATTGGGGTGGAAAATTTGCGCCAAAAATAGGCACGAAATAAGATACGGCTATTAGCCGTATCAAATTTGATACAGCTATTAACCGTGTCTAAATTTTTAGATACGGCTAATAGCCGTATCTAATGAGGCGGTAGGAGGGGTGGCTAAATCAGCTTTTTGGTGTAGTGATGCTCGTGAAGTCACGGCAGTCAAACGACCACATACGAGACTTGGCGGAGATGTTTGATATACTCAGACACTACGGGATGAAAATCAATCCCTTGAAGTGTTCTTTTGGTGTCGTGACGGGGAAGTTTTTGGGTTTTATCGTCAATGCATGGGGAATTGAAGCTAACCCAGAAAAGATTTAGGCTATTCGAGACATACAAGTGCCCAAAACCATAAAGCAAGTACAAAGCCTGAACGGAAAAGTGGCCACGCTAAGTCGGTTCATATCCAGAGCGACGGACAAGTGCATTCCCTTCTTCGATGTAATAAAGAAAGGGAAGAGAAATTTTGAATGGACTCCCAACTGCAAGGACACATTCCGAGCTTTGGTAAGACATTTGGAAAGTCCCCCGGTGCTGTCGAAGCCTATAGACCATGAAGTGTTGTATGTATACTTGGCCGTGTCTTAACATGCCATCAGTACAGATTTGGTTCGCGAGGAGGACCAAGTTCAAAAGCCGGTGTACTATGTCAGTAAACGTTTAACGGGAGCAGAAAGGAATTATTCTAAAATTGAGAAGCTAGCCTACTGCTTGGTGATTGCATCATGCAAGCTTCGTCCATATTTTCAGGCACATCCGATCAGTGTTTACACCGATCAACCTTTGCGACAGGTACTCCAACGTCCAGAGACCTTAGGGAGGTTACTGAAATGGAATATTGATTTGAGTCAATTCGATATCACCTACCTGCCACGAAGGGCCATACAAGGGAAAGCACTAGCAGACTTCATCGTGGAATTTATCGTGTCCGACGAACCAGACGGAGATGATGTTATACCCACTATTCGATGGAAACTATACACTGCTGAGGCATCCAACGAACGTTGCTCTGGGGCTGGAGTCATTCTAGTAAAACTTGAAAACTGATCTATTTGTTATGCTTTGAAGCTCAATTTCCCAGCTACGAATAACGAAGCAGAGTATGAAGCACTACTCCATATAGCCGAGGAGAAGAATCATTTCTTGAATAGTACTTCACTTCCAATACTTCTCCTTTACCCAACTATAGTTACTCGATGGAACACCATGCCATGATTTGACTATAATCAAAGCAGAGCTTTCATATTGAAGATCCACAGTATTGTTAAGTCGAGAGAACTTTGTAAATCTGTCACATCAATTTTTTCTATTTGACCTTTGTTATATTTGTTAGTCCTTGAGAAGGATGGTTTTGATGACAACAACCTTAGGACTTGTTATAAAATATAAATACTAACATTATAGTTGTTATCCCGCCTTTTAAGCAAGGCTTTGATACCAAAAGATCGACTGAGAAACCAAAGATAGTTCGTCTCAGAGATGGGTCAACTCAGCATTTCGACAGAGCAAGTCCTTGTTAGGTCGTTCAGCGACCTACGACCTAGAGTGAAAAGATGACCAAGAGACCTAAAATATGGAGTGACCCAGCGACCTAAAAGGCCTCACGACCTAACAGCTTAACAGCTTTAGCGACCTAAAATCCCTAGCGACCTAAAATCCTTAGCGACCTAGTAGCCTCCGCGACCTAAAACTCTCCGCGACCTAAAACTCTCAGCGACCTAGTAGCCTAGCGACCTAATCCATACGCTACCTCTTCCTTTAGATCGCCCACGACCTATGAAGCCATGCCTCAACATACTTAGGTCGCCACTCCTTTAGGTCATTATTCCCTTAGGTCGCTACTTCTTTATACCGCAACTCTTCATGCCACTGCCCCTTAAGTCGTTGGCGACTTACGACCTAACCACTTCCTTAGGTCGTTGCTCACCTTAGTTTGCCATCCTTTGTGCCGCAACCCTTTAGGTCGCACACGACCTATGACCTACCCTTAGGTCGCTCCGCTTCGTACCTCGACACATTTAAACCGCATCTCCTTAGGTCGCTTACGACCTACCAATCCCTGTACCTTTGCTCCTTAGGTCACCACTCCCTCTCCTGCTACCCCTTAGGTCGCTAACGACCTACGACCTACCCCTTAGGTCGCCCACGACCTATAACCTGGCCGACCTAAGTCCAGCCACTCCTATAAATACTTGGCCTACTCCGCATTCAAGGGGGACCTTTTTCCGGACTTGGAAGCGTGGAAGCTCTGCTACTTTCTCAACCTCCACAACACTTCACATCCAACAACACTTCAAAGAGCGGAGAGAAGGGATCAACCACATTCAACATGTATCCGAAGAGCAATTCACCGTTAAAGTTCTAGCTTCTTGTCTTGATCGTTTTGTATTCGGAGGTTCATTGTAAAAGTTGTAAAAGTTGTAATCAAATCAGCAATAAAGAAGAGATAAAGTGGATGTAGGCTTGATTTTAAGCCGAACCACTATAAAAACTGTTGTCCTTTTACTGTTTTTGCTATATTCTGTTTACCTTTAGTTCCCGTGTAAACGGGTGGTGCTTTCACTTTGTTTCAACTCACACCGGGTGTTAGCGTTTACCAATTTTAGCGTTAACATTTTGGTGCTTTCATTGAGAACTCGAACTCAGGAACTCTGTCAACTAAGGGTTAGATCAGAGAATTTGTTGGTTTGGGTCTGGGAAATTATGGCAAGGCGATCGAGTAGAAGGCAAAGGCCAGAGAGTAGTCAGTATGAAGGAAGTCAAGAGGCTTCCTCAAGAGCAAACCAAACTTCAGCCTTTGTTACGAGGGACGAGATGGAGGCAATGATGAAAAGGCAAGAGGAGTTGATCCAGAATTTGTTTCATCAGATTGGACAACTTGGAACACAGAATCAAAGAGGAACATGAACCCAACATGAAGAACAGATTCCACCATCCCCTCGTGAACTCGGGGGGCAAGACGAAAGTAATGGGCAAGGACTACAACTAGGAGACAACGACATATTGGTGGAAATGGTCAAGAAGGCTATGAGAGGAGGTTTGGTAAATAAGGACTTGGAAGATGTGAATAGGAGTCCTTTTACCATGACAATCAGGCAAGCAAAGAACCCACCAGACTTTAAGCTACCATCGTTGGATATGTATAATGGAAGGACAGACCCTACGGTCCATCTAACAAAATATATGAGGCATATGGAAGTACTGGGGGCATCAAAGGAAGTTATGGCCCGATGCTTTCCATTGTATTTGACAGATATTGCGGCGTTATGGTTCAAACAACTGGAAAGTGGATCTATCGGGACATGGAATGATTTGACTGAAAGGTTTATGAGGCAATTCAGGGTCCACATCTCGAGGCTCAAGAATGTTATGAGTTTGACAGCATTAAAGCAAAGAACTGGAGAATCTTTGAGAAGTTTTTTGACGCGATTCAACGCAGCAGCAACATCGGTGGATCGACCAGATCCATCCATGGTTCTAATGGCAGCCGTGTCGGGCATAGCTGACGGCACAGAGTTCAAAAATTCATTGACCAGAGATCCTCCTATGGATTTAGGAGAATTTTTCCATGAGGCCGAAGGGTTCTTACGATTAGAAGATGCAAAAGCTGAAAGAGAAGAAGGAGAAGGAATAGAAATTTATGCACTTAAAGGCGTAAAACCTCTTGAAAAGGATCTTGGCAAAGATAAAGAAAAACGGAAGGCTGAAGATGATGATGATAGGTCAAAGCGAGCATGGAGGGAGCCACGTTTCACCACTTATGCGGAATTAAACGAAAGTTTGGAACGAATTTACCAAGATACTAAAGGACAGATTTATTATCGCAAGCCAATAAGGAGAGATCCGGCCAGCAGTGAAATAAAATTAGACAAGTACTGCTTATTCCATGAGATGAATGGTCATAGTACAAATGATTGTAGACACTTGAAGGATGAAATTGAGGGGCATGTCCGCAATGGCCTACTATCGAAGTATGTGAAAAGGGGAGTGACGACTGTGGAATGGGAACTGCCACCACCTGCACCAGCTGGCGATGTATCGGGATCAAGACGTCAACCTGTCATTGAATAACTGAGATAATGGCGAATAAGTAGCAAACCCCACACCAACACGATTAAGTCTTTTTACACATGTATAGGATCACGAACAATCCTCAGGCATGCTCTGAAACGACTCTTAATCGTAGCAGTGTAGGTGTTTGCACTTGGACGTCCTTGTTTTGTTTTTGTTTTTTCTATTCTCATGTTTAGACTTGATTCTGTTTGTCATATCTACTAAAAACTCATTTTCAGTAAAGGAATGCTACTTGTGATTCCAAAACAGCTAAGCCGCTTACACATGTACGGGATCACGAACGGTCCCCAGGCATGCTCTGAGATGGTGTCGAACCGCCATAACCAATAATCCAGGAACTCACCCGAACGTGAATCTGGCATCGGTAACGCTAGTTCCCTCCAACATCAAACGCCCCCCCGGGCACACATCTACTCACCTCACCTCAAACGCCCCCTCGGGCACACATCAGCTCACTTCACCTCGAATGGCTCGATCCCGAACGGTCGTCATTTGAGGTCAAGAAAACTCGCCTCGAACGGCAAAAACTCGCCTCGAACGGCAAAAACTCGCCTCGAATGGCTCGATTCCAAACAGTCGTCATTTGGGGTCCACCCCCTGACCGCCAACGGTCGCACTTTACCTCGAATGGCTCGATCCTGAGCAATCGTCATTTGAAGTAAGGCGCTTGACCGTGAGCGATCACATTTCACCTCAAATGGCTCGATCCCGAACGATCGTCATTTGGGGTCCACCCCTTGACCGCCAACGGTCGCACTTTACCTCGAATGGCTTGATCTCGAACGATCGTCATTTGAAGTAAGGCACTTGACCGCGAGTGGTTACATTTCACCTTGAATGACTCAATCCCAAACGATCGTTATTTGAGGGTCCGCCCCTGACCGGGCACGGTCGCACTTTCCCACAAATGGCTTGATCCTGGACGATCGTCATTTGAAGTAAGGCGCTTGACCGTGAACGGTCGCATTACATCTCACATGATTCAATCTCGAACAATCATCACATGAAGATAAGCGCTTGACCGCGCACGGTCGCACCTCACCTCGAATGACTCGATCCCGAACGGTCGTCATTTGAAGTTAGGCGCTTGACCGTGAACGGTCGCACTTCACCTCAAGTGGCTCGATCCCAAACGATCGTCACTTGAGACCCGCCACTTGACCGCGCACAGTCGCACTATACCGCAAATGGCTCGACTTCGAATGGTCGTCATTTGAAGTAAGGCGTTTGACCACGAACGGTCGTCATTTGAGCTCCGCCAATTGACCGCGCACGGTCGCACTTTACCACAAATGACTCGATCCCAAATGATCGTCATTTGAAGTAAAGCGCTTGACCATGAACGACACCTGACCGCGCACGGTCGCACTTCACCTCGAATGGCTCGATCACGAACGGTCGCCATTTGAAGTCAGGCGCTTAATCGTGAACGGCCGCACTTCATCCCAAATAGCTCGATCCCGAACGGTCATTATTTGGGGCCACATAAAACTGTCAGTTCCTTTGCAGGTCATCAACAGGATATGAACATCCGGCTTATGGCATTACAAAACACACCTTCCTACCGCAAGGCATGTTTTGGGGGGCAAGTGTTATCCCGCCTTTTGAGCAAGGCTTTGATACCAAAAGATCGACTGAGAAACCAAAGATAGTTCGTCTCAGAGATGGGTCAACTCAGCATTTCGACAAAGCAAGTCCTTGTTAGGTCGTTCAGCGACCTACGACCTAGAGTGAAAAGATGACCAAGCGACCTAAAATATGGAGTGACCCAACGACCTAAAAGGCCTCACGACCTAACAGCTTAACCGCTTTAGCGACCTAAAATCCCTAGCGACCTAAAATCCCTAGCGACCTAAAATCCTTAGCGACCTAGTAGCCTCCGCGACCTAAAACTCTCCACGACCTAAAACTCTCAGCGACCTAGTAGCCTAGCGACCTAATCCATACGCTACCTCTTCCTTTATATCGCCCATGACCTATGAAGCCATGCCTCAACATACTTAGGTCGCCACTCCTTTAGGTCGTCATCCCCTTAGGTCGCTACTTCTTTATACAGCAACTCTTCATGCCACTGCCCCTTAAGTCGCTGGCGACTTACGACCTAACCACTTCCTTAGGTCGCTGCTCACCTTAGTTTGCCATCCTTTGTGCTGCAACACTTTAGGTCGCACACGCCCTACGACCTACCCTTAGGTCGCTCCGCTTCGTACCTCGACACATTTAAACCGCATCTCCTTAGGTCGCTTACGACCTACCAATCCCTGTACCTTTGCTCCTTAGGTCGCCACTCCCTCTCCTGCTACCCCTTAGGTCGCTAACGACCTAAGACCTACCCCTTAGGTCGCCCACGACCTATAACCTGGCCGACCTAAGTCCAGCCACTCCTATAAATACTTGGCCTACTCCGCATTCAAGGGGGACCTTTTTCCGGACTTTGAAGCGTGGAAGCTCTACTACTTTCTCAACCTCCACAACACTTCACATCCAACAACACTTTAAAGAGCCAAGAGAAGGGATCAACCACATTCAACATGTATTCGAAGAGCAATTCAGCGTTAAAGTTCTAGCTTCTTGTCTTGATCGTGTTGTATTCGGATGTTCATTGTAAAAGTTGTAATCAAATCAGCAATAAAGAAGAGATAAAGTGGATGTAGGCTTGACTTTAAGCCGAACCACTATAAAAACTGTTGTCTTTTTACTGTTTTTGCTATATTCTGTTTACCTTTAGTTCCCGTGTAAACGGGTGGTGCTTTCACTTTGTTTCAACTCACACCGGGTATTAGCGTTTACCAATTTTAGCGTTAACAATAGTTTAGATATATATATATATATATATATATATATATATGTATATATGTATGTATGTATGTATGTATATGCAGGATTTAAACATGCAGGTACCAAGAATGAAGACTATACAGTATAGAGATACAAGATTGATGAATTTAAAGATCAAAGATACCAAGATTGAAGACTCATGAGTATCAAGAAATCAAGTTATCAAGAGTTCAAGATTTTAATAGTACAAGATAAGTATTGAGTCTAGAATTATGTTAAAACTTCTTGAAAGCACTTACATCTTTGTTCGAAATTTATTCGTGGAATGGAATCCACTCCAAGCTTGTTAAAGGGATGGAACCCTAGTGGGATGGAACCCACGACAATATCTAGTGGAACATATAGTGGTCCTATTTTGATATCCACTAATTTTATAAAAATGTTTTTCAAAAAATATCTCTTGTTTTTTAAAAATGTTTTCAAAACTTTCTTTTCAAAAGACATCTCTCTTGTTTGAAATATTTTAGCCTCAAAACTATTTTTATCATTTTTAATATTTTGATTTCAAAATTGTCCTTGTTTTTAAACCATCTCTAGTTTTAAATATTTAGCTTTAAAATATTTACTCAGATTTTAAATCACTTTATAAATTAAGATTATATATATTAAAAATTACTTTCTAAACTCTTTTATATGTTTAAACTATATTCAAATATATTTACAAAGTTTTAGAAATCGTTTTGACAAATTATAGAAACCAATTTTAATAAGAAAATCAAAATCACCAATTTTGCCTAGAGCATGTCGACATCCCTCAACCCCCCATGTCAACATGGTGCCCGTTAAATTCAAGATTCAAATTTTCGAAAGAAGTGTCTATTCGTCGTATCCTTTCATGAATAGATATGGCTGTTGATTTCCTATAAATACCAGTAGTTCTAAACGAATTTATCATCAGATTTCACTTGTTTTCTCTTCTCTTCATCTTCCACATTTATCCTAAAGAATCCCAAACTATACTCTGCCGAAATACCAAGTGAATCAAACTTGATTATCTCTTGTTTGATTCTTTGCCACTCTCTCCATAAGATCTCAGTGCTATTCAGAGTTATAGGATTATTTGTAAATCAAACTGTTGAGTAAAAGGTGCGGTTGAGCCTTGAAATCAATTGGGTGTGATTGTTGCCTCAAAAATCGATTAGGTGATCTTGTGGCCTGGTAAATCAAGAGAGTTTGCCTCAGACTCGAATATTGGAGGGTGTACCTTATGGCCTTGAAATCGAGGGTGTAATCTGGGAGATTATTTTTAATAAGAAATCCATACGTTTGTGCGGGACAGGATGTAGGGTAACTCTGAACCAGTATAAAATCCTGGTGTGTTCTTTCCTTTACTGCTTTTATTTATTATTTGCATATGTGTCTCATTCTATGATTATATCTGTGTCTGTGAATTGCATTTGTTGGTGATTAAATTTACATAAGTTTCAAAAAGATTTAGAAAATCCACAAAACACTATTCACCCCCCTCTAATGTTATTCCAGCCTTAAGATCCGTAATCTGCATTTCTCACAATATTAACAAATAGAAAACTATCGAGCAAGTCATTCCACAATTATCTAATAACAATCAGTACATAACTTCTAGTTGCCCCCAGCAGCCATAAGTAATACACTGCCCAACATTCGAAGAGCATTACGTACTCTAGTCTCAACGGATACATCGATATCCAGTCTTGATGCATCTTGTCTAGGAACATTTAAAATGGTATATATATTTTTATTGTGATAAATTACTTACGGTTACAACACTTTATAATTAACGTCATAAAACATACAATTTATGGATTGTTATTAAATATACTTTTAATTAAATTAATTATTAATATAACCATATTATATCAAGTATATAATAGAAAGAATATACCTTAATTGGTTATTGAGTTAGATATATGTACCAAATTATATAATTGCCCCTAATGCATACTTCTAATTCTATCAACAACTCCATCGTTAAGTTAGAGAAAAGATCTATCTAAGGCGAGGTTGACGGTTCATGGTGTAATCGGCCGGTAGGATTATCAAAGATTTAAATTAAAACTGAAATTGTTCTAAAGTAAAATGATTTTGTATTAAGTTATTGTATGTGTATATATATACATAACAATTTACAAAATTATTAATTATTTTATTTAAAATAATTGTATATGCACACAATCTTGTGCACATCTCCCTACCTGGTACACGACCATTGTTCTGACATATGATCCATGAGTATCAAAGAATTCGAGTCGACCATAGGATGTTATAGATCGATGATTAGAGATGATGAGAAACAGGTGCACATATTAGAATCCAATAACAATAATATATAAGTAAATATATATATATTGAACTATTTAGTATATGTAAATTGATTAACTATGATATTTTATGTATAATTTATTTTGTCATAAAAGTATTATTTTGAATTATTTATACTAACAAATCATCAGTTAAACACAGGAAAATACCGAGTATATTACTAATAATTTTTATAAATTTATTTAATACTTATACATTTACACTTATTATATTTTATTCAAATTTCAAATTAACATTTTAAAATATTTTTAAAATAAAATACATAATTCTATTTATTTATTTAGAATTCAAATAATAATAATATAAATTTATAATATAATCTACGGACTATTAATCTATAAAATGATTAATCCATCCATATATTGATCTATCCAAAGATAGCAAAGTAAAAGAATGTACTCTATTCTCCTTCATTCTCTTCTATTATTTTTTCTTCCTCTTTCTCTCAGTTATATTGTCATTAAGTCTTACAAAATTTAGAAATAAAAAATAATTAGTATCATCTTTAATTAGCTTCTATTTTCTTTACATATTAGTCTATTACAATTTAAGATTCTTATCCAAAACTATTTTGTAATTACACATTTAAAATATTATCAATTAAACTTGTAAACATTCATGATTTTTTTAGAATTGACAGAATAAAGATATTACGAATATTTAGTACATACATATAGATTAGCCAAGTACTATATTTAGTGTGTAATTTACTAAATAAAAAAAATACTATTTTAAATTATTTAATAATCAGGACATATTAGTTTAAATTATAAAATACTGAAAATAACACTAGCTTTTTTGTAAATGTGTGTTTGTGTTTCTCTATGTGTGTGTCTATATACATACATACATACATACATACATACATATATATATACACATACATATATATATATACACATACATATATATATATATATACATACATATATATATACATATATATATGAATGTATGCGAAATTCTACTGGGACATTAATTGTAGATACAATGAATCTCGACCATTAGATCGCCCTTTGATTTTCATCTCTCGATTAAAGACAAAAAGATCTAGTGGTCAATACTTATTATGTCAGATTTTGTGTCTAATTTTATGTCTAAATAGCTGTCCCCATGTATATGTGTGTATATATATGTGTGTATATATATATATATGTATGTATGTATGTATGTATGTATGTATGCATGTATTTATATCTATCATTGTTATAAAAAACGCGCCTTGATACCCGCCTCAAGGGGCATCTCAAGGCAAGAAAAAATAAAATGCCCCGAGGCTTTCTTTAAAAGGCATTTTACCTCTGAGGCTTATGTCTGAACAACTTGAGGCATACAAAGCATACAAAACATACCCTTTGCATACCTCAAACTGTTAAGGCATGCAACTCAAGGAAACTATTACCTTCGATTGTAAATATTGACACTAACAGATATTATAAAACATTAATTATTTAATGGCAAACAAAAAAGAAACAAAATTTAAGAGAATGGAAGTATGTGTTTTTTTACTTTTCAATTTCAATATCGACATAATTAAATAAGATTGTTTTTAAAACAACAATCGAGAGCTGCGTGACGGAGTATCTCAATTGCTATTTAAAGAAAATTTCTAAATTATCATTGCGAAAAATCCGAATAAGTTTTGCTGATCGATTTAAATTGGTAGATGGAAAAATAGATAAAATAATAACTTACATGATTTCCTATTGCTTGTAATAGAAATCTATTCCACTAGAATCGATCAAAGATCACTTTCAAAAAACTGGAAAAACTAAGGAAAATAGAGGAAGGAAAAAAATAAAATGCATATCATTACAGAGCTAAAAACTATATATATATATCATTAGCTGCTTAAATTTTATTTATTCATAGTCTTAATTTGTAACGACCCGATTTTTCGACGCCCGAAAGTAGACATCAATACGCCCACTGTATCAAATGTCGAACCATCGAATGCCGGAAAACCGAATCATTAGGGTTAAAGAAGAAAGAGGATAGAAGATAGAAGAAAAGGAAACAATATCAGAATCTCACAATCGCAGCGGAACAATATATAATAGATAAATGAATAATCTTTAAAACAAAAGAACTATATCTGTTTATACAATACATCATCAGAGTATTACAACAACAACACACAACGCTGGCAGTTATAATAACCTGCCCGTATGATTGAATACACAGCGGAATGATAATAATATACGGAAGTACGTCTCGCCATCCAGTTCGTCTCCTGATCTCCACAGCATACTTTCCTGACTTCGCTCCAGAACAACGATAACTTGACTCTAGGCTGCCAGTGTGGAAAATTATGGGCACCCGGAGTTTAGAAAGGGAACAATAAACTCCAGGTCAGTCATGGGACTGGTGTGAGATCTTAAAATAGTTATTTGCACAAAGGAATAAAAAGAAATCCGCTATGCTTTTGGAAAATGAAACTACCATAAGTAAATGGCAGGTTATACAACTAAAACCGTACAAGACACGTATTGTTTCTTTGGATTTCCAACAAATGGTCAGGCTAAGGAACTTCCTACACTACATGGGTACGCCTCTGAAGGGATGCCCCGAGAACCTAATCGGATCTCTACCAACACAAGGCTGAGTTATCTCATGCTTCTGGTGCAATGAAGCTGTAACTAGATAACTCCACACACGAGTATGCCATCCCGGTCGTTACCGACCTTTATCCGAGGTTCCTCAACACCAACAACCACAAAGTAATAAATCTGCAGCAACCACATAAGTTAAGTATCTGGGCTCCATACTAAGATACCACCTTTTTCCAGAAGGAAATGGACATACCCTGTGGGCGCTACCCCCAAACAACCTTGCTGCATCCTTCTTGTTTCGACCATTTTGGGTTGTGAGGTCCGACGAAGTCTTATCCACAAAGCTACGCTTTTTACAAAAGCCATGTTTCGATCAACAAATGATCAGTAACACTTAGCATGCCACATTACCAAATTGGGAATATATCACTAGTAACAATCAACTACATAACCTCTAAGCTCGTACGTCTCAGAGAAGGGTGTTAAGCTAAGAGAATAAATTCTCCGCCACCAACAGAAATATATTTGATAGAAACCAGCTTTACATCTCAAAGTGTAACGTCAGACATACATCCATACAAGTCTGTTCCGGGTTCGAACGGAACCGAAGGCACTTCCAAAGAAGCCCTTGAAATCCGGATATTCACTAATCACGTCCGGACTCCCCATCACAAAGGGTGATAAAATCTCTATACCAGAGCAAATCGGTGCAGAGACATTCGACAGGTAATCCTTTCGTTTTCGAAAATACCCAGTCTTCAACACCATCTTCAAATACGATCCCATTTTGTCGTATCATTATTTGGAATGGGTTTTATGACATAGTCCTCTCCTGGCTTAACCGAATAATGAGCGCTTGTATTGAAAACAAATTCAAGTGCCGTTTCAAAGACCAATATTGATAGTCGGTTATTTAACTATCAAACAATATTCACAACAATCATCAAGCCTCAATAATTTCCCAAATTGTTTATACTGATAGTTGGTTATTTAACTATCAAACAATATTCACAACAATTAAATTATTTTTCCCCAATTATTTATTTTCAAAATATCTTCGCAAGATATATTTTAACACTTCAACATTTTGAAAACTAATTTCAAATCACTTTTCTTTTGCGGAATAAATTTCCAAATATTTATTTACTTCCACTGAAAATTTGCCGAGTCCGAATACTTCAAAATGATTTAAATCACTTATCCAAAAATATATGTACTTGGATACATTAAAAATAAAAAAACTATTTTTAAACACTTTATTTAAAACATTAGTTTTGAAATTTAATATCAATATCTCATATAAAAACTCAAGTCCAAACTAATTTTAAAAATGAAATTATTAGATAGAGTATAATTATTTAAATATCCATTTTCTAAATCAAATCTCAATTTGATCTTTAAAATAATCACTTCTATAATTAACCAAATAAATCTTTACTTTAAAGATTTAAAAACAATTTCCGAAAATAATTTCTCCAACAATATTCTTTTTAAAACCAATTCTAGAACTTTTAATTTATATTTTAAAAGCTACTTTGAAACCATCACTACAAGAAAATCCGACTTTGATAGCATCAATACATAGCATTTCCGCCTTTCCTCCATCCAACGCTATATCTACCAAGTTATTCAACGCTATACAGTATAGAGATACAAGTTTTTCAACGCTGTACCATAAATAGGCTGGAAATAATTATTTTGTGCGGGAAAAGAAATTCACGTCTTTTAGCAACCTGCGCCTTTTTTCCCTTTTCGTTCCTTTCACCTCGTCACCTCTGTAAACAAATTCTATGCAGATCTAACCGCCCGCATTATCAACATTCACGCAACCACTCGCGAAGCCCTAGCCACTGTTGATCTCAATCATGTGTTGTAATCTACTGAGTATTTAAGTCGATCAAGCTAATATCGATCAACTAAATTAATGTCGATTCCAATCCCTAAACAAGCAGCGACCGTTTCAACTGCCTAGAACCCTAAATCAGTGCCTCACCAATTCGAACCGCCGTGAGAGGTACTGCAATATTGGTTATATGATTTTTCGCCGCTTATGATTCTTCATCTATTCATTAATTTCTTCGCTCACATGTTCACATATTATTACACCCCTTAACTACGCTGTGGCGATATCTTTATCCCTAAGTTTCAATCTAACGGAATAGTCAGGATTTTGAGGTAATTTATCTAACCCCATTTTGTTATGATGTGTAGAAAATAAAATGAAATTAAGTGATTATTTAATATGACAACTGTAGTTTTACGTTTCTGGCTTCCTTTTTTTGTACAGATAACATATAGTAAGTATAGTATATGTAGATATATTATTACCTGTGATATTTTTAGTGTAATTTTATACCATGGTCCATTATATCTAGACAAAGGATTGATTCTACTTCGAGGGATGTATGTCTTAGAATTCATATATACAAATCATTTGCATATACATTTGTGATAGTTCTATGAGAGTTGAGCTCATCTGAAATAGTTATAAAAGTTGAGCTCATTTAAAGTACGTCTTCTTTAGGCAATCGATATACATCTATTGTTGCCTTCAAACCATGCTAGTTCCCATTGAGTGATACCCAAGACTATGTATACTAAATTAATTAGAAGGATAATGATTCCCAATATTATCTGTAAATTTGTGTTTTTAAAACGAAACAACATAATAAAGTATAAATGTTTTTGTTTATTAAAATGATATGATCAATGAAAATAATATGGTCTCACAATTTTAATAGCATATAATAGTCATATAATATGAAGAAAATTACTTACCGACGACTAGTAAGATTCATTGACTATGAATTAAAGGTGTAAAATATACTAAATGATTTCTAACATGTACAATTAATACAAATGATATATATTTTTACATAAAAAGAGGCTCTTTTCCCTTTTAACTAGTTTTCTTTTTTCCTCCCTTTTTATCTTCCTTTTTTTAACAAAAAAAGCAGGTAAAATTTGAGAATACCTTCGGTTCAAGGATAAATAAATATCAAAATGCCAAATTGTTGTAGCTATCACCATGTAAAGTAAATGGAAACCATTTGATGTTAGACTAAATATATTTGAAGAACAATTATTAAATCAAGGTTGTTCAAATGCAAGTTAATCATTTTCTTATACAACGTATACATATATACTTTATAATTCGTATTCTTCAAGGGTATCCTAGTAGTAGTGACATTTTGAGTTTACTTTTCCGTTTTGTTCACTCTTGAATCCAAATGAGTCGTTATTTTATTATTATTTTATAAATGGATTTGAATATTAGCTTTTTAGTTATTTGAGATTAGCTGTAAAAAGTACGAGTATTTGAATAATTAACTTACATTTTTGATAAAATTTAGTCTAAAAATTAATAAGAATGACAAGTAAATTTTTACTGCTGACTAGCTATTGTTTAACTCAAAATTTGAGTTATGAAATTTTTTTTCCTTTTTCTTTTTTTGAGATAAGACGCAAGAACTAAAATGTGCATGTAAACCAAAAATGGGAGGTTGAGGTTTGGTATAAATTGCAACTTCTTTGGTAGAAACTCTAGCTTTACCTTTTTCTAGTTCTGAATCAAGAGGTTTTCCGGAGGACTGGTTACCCTTTTTATCTTTCAATGGTGCGTCCCTCTCTTCTTTTCACCTTAACTTCATATAAGAAGTTTGATCTTTTTCTTCCTGGCTATTTTCTCCTTGATTCTCACCGGTAACTCTAGTGAAGTCTGTAGAATCAGTAGTTTTGTGAGGAATCCTTGTTTTTTTCTTTTCTCTTGTGTCTACTTGCTTGAAGATGAAACTGGTAAACCACTTTGAGTAGCGTGGTTAATATTTTCTTTAACAGTTAATTCACCAGACTCTAGTTATGAATTGCTTTACAAATAGCTTTGAAAATGATAGGCCAGCAAAATTGACAAAAATGAGCATTGAGACCTTCAGCAAAATTGAAAAAAATGATAGGCCATTAATTTATTCATTATGTAATCCTAGTACTCTTGCTTAGGCTCAGTGCAAATGAGTGGTATTACCTAATGTACTAATGCATAATGGAAAAAGAAAATAAAACTGTCATTTGTACATAATTAGACAAGTCCAATGCAGCACAAGGCACTCCAGAGTGTTTTCTTATAATTCAGTTTATTATTTTCCATTTTTCTACCATTGATTGCTCGCTACACCTTCACTTGGTTTTATATGTTTTTCCTAATTATTTTAGGTATGTGGAACCATCAGTAGTTTTGAAGCTGATAATCAACTACAAAACCTGGTTTTAGTATTAGAGTATCTTTGGCCTGCTTTGCTTTTGCCCATTGCTACAGGAAATAAGGTAATAATGTACAAAAAACTATATTTGGGGTTCCCTTTTAGTGCTACTGACAGCGAATCCATACGCGTGTTTACTGTAAGAAATTACACCGAAAGTAAGGTTTTTCCCCAAAATCTATTACTGTGGTTCTATCCTAGTACCTATTTAACTTTAAATGGTATCTTATTGGATATGAATAGCAACCTGATGAAGGTTTAAATGTACAGGGAAACCTTAGCAAACAATATCAACTTAATAGACTTGAGTAATTGAATTGTAATGAGTTTGAAATAATAGCGAGCTATATTTTGAGACTAAGAGCTATAAATTCATTTGTATAAATTCAAACTGATTATGTGTTGCAGGTATATTAATGTACGAAGATTCGTTTACTTTATTTAATGACAATTGATATAGGAACCTGGTGCTTCAGAGAAAGCAATAAGAGATCTACCTCCTTCAGCCATTGGTGATTCCACTGCTTTCGATGTCGTTGCTTTTAAAGATGCAAATAAAGGAAGGTCTATTAAATCCATCGTTGAGCAAGTTCGT
The DNA here is from genome assembly GCA_030737815.1 of Allium fistulosum. NCBI lineage: Eukaryota > Viridiplantae > Streptophyta > Magnoliopsida > Asparagales > Amaryllidaceae > Allium > Allium fistulosum. Next base: position 459,083,684 of record CM060901.1, read on the forward strand.
GATGTAAGCATAGTATGGCTCTATTTGCTTCCACAAATGCAATTTGTTCAGCTGTTTGTGGCAGGTGTTCAAGTAATTCTTGTATTCATTCGTTTGTTTTACATTTAGGTATCTTAGATACTATTTTAGAAAAAAATGGTTGTAATGACATTGTTGTTTCTATAGAACACTCTTAATTTTGAACTTAGCTCAATGATACAGGATTTATCATGGTTTGTAATTGTTGATAAATAACACCATCGGCTTTCCTTCTCTTTTACATCAGTACACCCTTTTTTTACTATGTTCTCTGTGGTTATAATTAAACAAGAGAATATGATGAGTGATTAAGTGCATGTTGTCTAAATGGGGCAACTGAATGTAGAAATAGTTATATAGTTGTTGACGTTAAAATTATAACGACATAATTAGAGGCAACATAGAGGATACAAAATAGAGAATTAAGTTCCATGGGTTCAGTTGGATGTTTAAAACATGAGTGATCTCTATGGATGTAGTCAGTGTATTTACTTGGAAATTTAGTATATTTCAATTGATGCATTTTACTCGGTTTTCCAAAACAAGCTCCATCCATAGGTAGGAGAGCAGTGCTTGAAACAGTTCCTAAACCTGAAACAGTCACCGATAACGCAAATGGTGTGGATTCTATTATTGCCACTCCATTATTGACATCTGCACAGAAACTCTCTTCTACATCAGCGGCATCTTTTGAAGTTCCTCCTTACCCTTTTGGTAGGGAACCTAAACATTTTACAGAGATCAGGGTTTTAAATAGGGATGTAAGTGAGCTCTACCTAATGTTTTCTAGTCTTTCCTCTTATTTTTCTCCCACTAATCATAGTTTGTGCTTTGTGTTCCCAGGTTCATTTTATGGTAGAAGGCGTTAACAAATCAATAATCTAATAGGTTTAATAATATATGCCTATGGCGATACTCCCAAAGACCTTGGTTTGGAGCTTATACAAAGTGTAAGTTCCACAATGGTTGTTCATGCCTGTTAAAACTAGTTAACATTAGAGCACATATGTATGCAACTTCCATGTGAACATTGGAGTAGAGTACATTTGCATGGAACTTCCATGTTATGCTTATATGCATAATTTTTATTTTTCAGTTCTAATGGCAGATGAAAGCGAAATTCAGCTGCATTTGGGAGAATTTCAAATTTAATACATTTGATGATATCCAAAATTTTCATATTCTGCTAAGACTATTTAAATGATGCATATACATCCATGTTAATTATCATTCATGTGATTTCCTTACCATTTGCACTTGTGTTTCTTTAGTTGATTTCACTATATGAATATACATTTAAAAAAATATTTTGGATTTGAGAATCCTAATCTTAGACAATCATGCTCAACTCTACATTTTTCTTTACTTTCATGAAGGGTTTAGAAAAATATTTTGAATGGAGTGCATCCACGATGTTATTTATTCTGCACATCCTTTAAGTTGTTATTTAGAAGAAAGAAAAAGAAATTTGTGGTTTTTAATAAAGTTGTTACCGCTGTCTTTTTATGAAATTAATCAATAGAAATGGAGGTCCTAAAAATATTTAAAATGGAAGTATTATATGGTAACAAAAGAAATTTAAACTGTGGAGCAAAGTCAATAATACATATATGAATTTTCAGGTAAATGTATCAATGGAATATTCTTGAAAAATTCCTATACCAGAGGAAAATAATTCAGTTGATTGTTCAGTTGATTCACGGGTGATGGATTTCGGATCAGTTTTTCTTGTGTCTGAAGCAAACCAAGGAAACAATGTTAATATTGCTGACCTGATCATAGCATGAGGATTGGGTGAAGTAATAAGACACGTTTTGATGATAGATCAAACTTTTATGATGCTCTATTGGCCGCCAAAACTCGTGCTATTAATGGAAAGAAAGGAAAATATAACATAAATAAAGACCCACCTCCAGCCATGCATATAAATGATTTGATAGTAGTAAGAAAAAAAAATTCTTTTTTATGGGATTTCAGTTAAGAAACTTGTACATAATTTACTCCTTTCATTGTTTGCAGGCTTCAGCGAATAAAGCCAGAGGTTTTTTTAATAATTATTACAGATAAATAAAAGCCAAAAAGCAGCTGTGGAATATGTGCTCAGTGGGCACCACTTAAAATTATTCCTTCCCAAGGAAACATGTAGCCTGGCCTTCTCTTTTTCTGGCGTCAGATGCCCAAGTCGTGATGAGCCTCATTCTGATGAAGCTGTTGCATTCATGAGAAAAAAGATAATGCAAAAAGATGTTGAGATGCTAATATCCCCAATAGAGTTTGTATTTATTTATTTTGTTAATTTAGTGTTATCAACCATGAAGGATTGTTTGTGCAAAAATTAAGTTCATATCTAATTCAATGCACCTCTTTACCTCATGCAATTGTTTTACCATGGACAACTAACATTAAATCGACACCGCAATATTAACCTAATTTCGAAGCATGTTCATGCATAGTCTAATAAATTATTCTACCTTGGTCTTCAATGCAGCAGTTATGTAGTTAACATGTTTGCATAAATTACTGTTTTAAATATAAGCGTAGCGTCTTTACATCTACGAACACTATTTAGGCATAAAAAGACTTCTTTTTAATAAGGCATTAAAAGGGTTCTTTTTAATAAGGCATGTAACTGTTTGCTTATATTATATTGTTTGTCAAAATAAATTAAGATTGCCAGTAATTGATTGAAGTAGAATTTTTGTTCATCAGTTATATATTGGCATAATGCTATTTTAATTCTCAAAAGAATTAAGAGCCGGGACAAGTTTATTATGCTTTTGCATAGTAAGCTGCACTCCAAAGGTTAACAAATCACAACATACTAATAACTCATTGATTCTTGCTGCTCATCATCATTCTTTGTTACCTAAATGAAAACTGTGATTACCGTCATTTGTTTTCTGAAGTAAGTTTAAAACATTGAAAACTTTACAACTTTGTATAAGCCAACTTTGTGATATCCCGGAACTTTGGGCAATATCAATTTAATAATCTGTATTAAAAATTAAATTGATTTGATAATCTTTGTTAATCAATTTGAATTAATTTAATAATCTAATTAAGTAAATATTTAATTGGTGAATTTTATCTTTTAGAAGTTAATAAAATATTTTCTATTTATAATGTATATATATAATTGTATATATTGTAAATAGATGAGCCTTGGTTTGAATTTAACAAATGAAATTATGTTTTCAAATTCTAATATATTTTGGTAATTTGGAAATCATGATTAATTTAATATTAAGCTTTTCAAAGCTATTTAAACAAATAACTATATGGTTTTAAAAAATACTTAAAATAAATGATTTATTGTTTAAATTATATTTTAGCTTAAGTTTAAATTTAAATAAAAGGTTTGTTTTATTTCTTTTTAAATATTACTTAATAAATATGATTTGTAATTAGATATGAAAGTTTAAATAAATTAATATATGATATATTAATTTATTTAGAAAGATAAGTAATGTATATATGTAATAAGATAATTTCTTTTATTAATTATTTAAATTTGTCAAACAATATTAATAATGTATTGTTTTTATATATAGATATAAATAGACTTTAATAAAATAGAATTGTTATTTCAAATTGAATGTATTGTTATAAATTGACTTTAATTTGGATATTAAGAATATGTGTATAAGATTTTATTACACTATATAATTTGTTTTATTACATTTCCTTTAAAAAGAAATTCATATATGTATTTACATAAGAATTTATTAATTAAGTTAAAAATCTTTATTAACATTTAAAATAAAAAGAAAATACTTAATGGACAAGTGTAATTATACTAAGGCCTCATAATAACAAGTGTTAAGATATTAGACAAGCGTCATTTTAAAATTTTAATTTTCTTTATTTTTAATAAACCACATTTTTCACTTATATAAACATTTGCTTTCTCCCCTTCCATTCTTTTTCTATTCTTTTTCCAAAACTAAGAAAAAAATTTCAGCTTACAAAATAACTCAAAGCAAATATGAAATTCACTCTTCTCAAACCATTTCTCAAAGCAAAATCAGTGGATCAAACTCCTCAATCCAGAAATTTGTTTCACTTCAACAACCTATAATCAAAATTAGTAATCATCCTCCTCAAACCAAAATCAAAAGCCTGTTTCTACTTCAAACCTGTAAACTCATTTTCAAAAGCAAGAACAAAAGCCTGAACACTTTCTTCAACCTGGAGCATATTCCAGCAACTTCAATTCTGTTTGAAAGCAAGCATGCAAGTTCTTAAATCAAAGAAACACTTTTCTGCTATTCAAGTTTTAAAAGTCTAAAGATATTTTCTAATCAAAAGTGCTCTGTTCTTCATTTGAACAGGTGAGTAAACCATTCCTTTAAAAACAGTTTTAATCAATTGCATGTGATAAATCTATATGGAAATGTTGAATTATGTTTGCATGAATGTTCTTTTTCTGGAATATGGCTGAATTGCTCTGTGAATATGGATGTGCATGTCTGTGTGTATATAGATACTAGTCTCTGTTGAATCTCAGACTCAAGAACAACCCTTTAAAAATTCATATCTCCTCATACAATCAAATTTAAGCTTTGATCTTTGTATGAAAGATGATTATTATAGTGTAATATTAATTTTAAAAATGATTTCAATATTTCATATTTAGTAAATATTTCATCAATGAAGGAATACAGTGATAATCTAAGTATAAGATAAAAATCAAACAATTTAATTCTCTTTTTTAGTTATCTTATTAGATTCGTAATTAAAATTGATGAATTTTAAAGGTAGTATCATGATTTTTAACATAGTAATGATTGTGATAAGTTGAGTTGATCGGATTGGGCATTTTCGCCAAATTCCGACGAATGGAAGAAATTGGGTTGTCGAGCTTTGGTCTGGAGGAAGGAGGTAGCTCGACGATCAAGGGAAAAATGGTCGCCAGATTGTTCATTCGCCGTGGTGGTCGGAAATGGGTGAAGTAGGGTTTTCCTGTCGTATTTGATGGCCGATGGTTTTGAGGTATTTTCGACATGGGCGAAGGACCGGGTACGATCGCGAGTTGAGGAATGGTGGCGTGGTGATATGGCGGTGCTCTGGAAGAAGAACTGGAGGTTCCAGTCAACGTGATCGACGGCGGCATGAGGTTTTATGGATCGAGCTTTGCTCCAGATTTCGATCGAGGGTCGAAATTTTGTTTTGCTGCTGGAATTTGGTTGCTGGGTGATTGTATGGGTTTTCGAGGCCAGGAGCAGTTGGTCGTAGGTCAGAGGATGGTCGTGGTCGATGCCAGTTCGACGTGCACGTGCACGTGTGTGCATTGGCGTCAGGTTGTGTTTGGGGTTCGGGGAAGAAGGCTCGATCTCGAGTTTTGTTCGTGATTGTTTCGGGTTTATCTCAAAGCGATTAGGGGAGCAAGTGTAGTAGGCTCGAGTTTGGTTACAGATTTTTAAACCTGTCAGTGTTTTAGAAATTTAAAATGATTTTAAAAATTTGAAAGCAGATTTAAAACAGGTTTTTAAATCAAGTTTAAGTATGGATTCAAATTGAAATTTGTATCCTAGTTTTGAGATAAATTAAAGTTTTATAAAATCAAATATTTAAACAAGTTAAGGTTTAACGTATAATTTGAAATGAAATTTAAAGTTAAATTTAAAAGCAAAAGGTTTCAAATGCATTTGTTAATAACAAATAAGTTATTAATAAGGATAATGTTTTTATCTTAAAGATAATTAAGATTTAATGATTTGAGATGCATTAAATTAATAAGGAAATTTAAGGGTAATTAGTTTTAATTAATTAATGATTTAGTAATTAAGGGTTAAGTTAATTGATTTAAAGATTAATTAATTTGAAATTAAGGATAATTAATTAGATAAGTATAGATTATTAGTTAATGATTAGGAATTGATTAATCAAGTAATTAAAGAGTAATTAAGATAAAATTTAGAAATTAATTAATTGGTAATTAAGAATTAATTAATTTGTAATTAATAATGGTTAATTAAAAGTTTAATTACTTAAGGAAAAGTAATTAAAAGATTGTTAGTAGTTAATGAAGATCATTAACTTGGGATTAATAAATAATTAATTAATGTAATTAATTTTGATAATTAATTAGATTAGTTAATTAAAGATAATCATTTGTGGAATTGTTTAAGTTTAATAAGATTAGTTTAAGTTAATTAATTAAGTTTAATTAATTTAAGATAATCATTGGATGATTTGATAAGTATAATTACTTAATGAAATTAATGAAGTGTAATTACTTAGTGAAGTAATTAGTAATGGTAATTACAGGATGTAATTAATTGAAGATCGAAAGTAATTTTGGATTTAATTACTTTATGTAATTAATCAAGGGATTAATTAAAGATAATTAATTAAGAAGTAATTAAGAATAGTTAATTACTGAATGTGATTTAATCAAGAGTGATTAATAAATGTGGTTTAATTAAAAATTAATTACTTAATGTAATTAATTTAAATAATTATAATTAAAAAGTAATTAGGGATCATTAAAATAATTAATGATGATTAATTAAGAATAATAAATCAATAATAAGTGATTATAGAGTAATTAATTAATGTAATAATTAAGGATTAACATAATTAGTTATAGTTAATTAATTAATGAAGTAATTAAAGGTTAATTAATGTAATTGTTTGAGAATAATTTTATAAAATGAATAATTAGAGGATGACTAATTAATTTATTTGCAATTAATTAATGGTTATGTAAGTAAGTTTTATAATGATGAAGTAATTAATTTAATTTACTTTAAATTAATTTAGAGATGAAGTAATTAATTTAATTCATTTTAAATTAATTATAGTGTGATTAATTAAATCCTTGCTTATGTATGATGGATGATATTGATTGCCTTGAATGGTTAAGATCTCAGATATGAGATAAGTGATGCTGAGTGATATGGATGCTTTGGTTGAAGTGTGATGATAATGTGAATTATCTATTTGTGATGATAATGTAGATTATCTATTATGATATTGTGAATTATCTATCTGTGTGTATATAGATAATAGAATTAAATTGTTTTAACTTTAAAACAACTTGGACCTAAAAGATACGTTTTGGATTTCGATGAGACCGGGATCGGGTTTCCAGATTTGGATATCTGAAAACCACATCGATCCAAATTAAACGATAGGTCGTGAATCTCAAGTGAAGATGAAGATTTAGAGTGCAAGGGTTATTGTCGTTAACTTTGAGGGTGATTCCAAAATGAGTGTAACAAGATAATGCCTTCGGTTTCGTTCGAACCCGGAACGAACTTGTATGGACTGAATGCTTTCATAACATCGTCAGGTGGACGATAAACATTCTAAGATAGATATGTTCTATAAAGGTAATTGTAGCCTCAAGCCTCATCAACCGGGAATGGTTAAAACAGGGGAGGTGTAGCAAGGCTAAGTGAGTCGCGCTCAAGTAGGACGAGATTTTCCACTGTCTAGAGGTCCCTTCTTTTTATTCGGCTTAGTGGGCAGTTGGTTGCAAACAACTGTGGGGTTGTCTTGTTCGGGACTATCCAGTAAGGGATGGTTCCGGCTTTGTGTTGCAGGGGGTCGGGAGTGATCCTCGGTACGTTGATCTAGGCCACGTACTGTGATGGGTGGTACCCCAGTAGCCCTGCCATTGTATGGAAATCCAACTTCCAATAAGTGCCATCGGACTTGATTGTATACCTATGTATGCTAGAATTTAACGAATGTAACAATTTCAGCTATGTGAATATTTACTTGAAAACCCTAGACACTATTGTAATATAACTGGACTTTCTATCAAATGTTTTGGTTATCGTAAGGTAAAAACTTTTCCGTGTTTACGTTTGGGAAGTCTTACGTGATACCTTTTGTTTTCAAAGGTTTTTCAAAGTTAAACAACTTTAACCTATTACTCACACCAGACCTATGTCTGACCCGGAGTTTATTTCTGTTTTTCTTAAACTCTTGGGTACTCAAATTTTTACGAGTAGCCAAGGGATTCAGGTTAGATTTGACGAATTGTAGAGGAGCAATGGAGCAGGAGGCTTCAGCGTATAGATATATAGTTTTCCACTGTGTTGGTATCTCTGTGTTGTATTTGAGTTGTAATAACTAGCCAGGTGTTTATAACTGTCTAGTATGTGATGTATTATCTGTGTAACTCTGATTGTTGTTGTATATTATGTAATACTTATGTTATTAATATAATTTATTCGTTTCGCTGTTGAGATTCTGATTTTGTTTCTTCTTTCTTCTCTTCTTTTCTCTTTTCTACCCCTTTCTTTCTTCAAGATGATACGACTTTCTGGTCGATGAAAGTCAGGTCGTCACAAACTTCCAGGCTCTGTGCAAATTAAACTGTTGCAGTGCCTAATTTTACAAAGAAAAATTAGTAAATACTGCTATAAATGAGGAGCTCGTGAAGGAGAGAAAGACTACCAATGGAAAGCATGCTTATATCCCTTTAAAGTAGGTACCTGCAGTATAATGAATTCCTTTTATCAGAGACCATAGAAAGAGAAATATTTTCAAGAAATACAGACTGGACTTGTCGTTTAATAGATGGATACTACTCATGCAATAGTAAATGGTGATACTAAACTGCATTGTGAAAGTTAAACATAAATATTTGTTTGCATCATACATATAATATTGATATTTTTAATTACAATTTGGTTAATTAATTTCTTATTTTTTTATCTTGGCATTTAGATGAATATTACATATATTTTATTTCTTGTAACTGATACTTGTTTGTTCCATGAAATACTTCAGCTAATGCGACAGTAATTTCAATGTAAAGAATGCATGACACTATACATAACAAGAGTGAAATTACTTTATTGATACCAATTTTATTGTAATTATTGTATTACTGCAAGAAGTATTTTATCATCCAGCCTTCTTACATGTTTTTCAGTGATTCTTTTTAACAGGTCAAGGGAAAAAATACACTAAGGGCTATATTGGAGATGCTACTCTATTTGGCCGTAAGTTACCATATCAAATCTTCAATAATAACCCAAATTATTATTATTATTACTATCATCATCATATTCATTATTATTGATTATTGATATTATTAACACCATAGTTTATCTTGAACTCAATATTTATTTTAGCCTTCTAAACAGCAAGTTGATATTATTATGATTGTTTGCAACTTTAGTTGGTTGAGGCTGTTTAGTTGACCCTTGTTCCCACACATTCAATCCAGCATGTTGATGATGCCAACAATATGTAAAGTGCATTTTAATAGCTGATTTACAAGTTAGACTCTAAAATTTGATGAATATTATCTCTACTTATCACTCACTTGGTCCATTGTTATACACACCTTTTGTGGTTTGATTGAATCAGTTAATCGTTGATGTTCCGTGGGCTTATTTCTATCCTTGTACTGTATTTTGTCAACCGACTTATTTTATAGGATACTGGAAATATGAAAGACTGAGAAGTTATGTATGATTTAAATTTTGTTCGTACATCATATCTAGAAAGTTATCATGGATGGTTATTGATTTTTTTAATGTAGAAAACTAAAGTGTTGAATGTAGTTATGTATATATATGATTTTGTACGGGGAAAGACTTTAATTCTCATGTTCAATAACCGAGCGAGCTCAGTTTTGCTGCTGAACCGAGAGAGCTTAGTTTTGCTGCTGAACAGAGCGAGCTCTGTTTGGTAATTGAAAGGAGAGCGCTTATGTTGCAACTGAGAACACTAATTGTTGTAACTTAGCATGCAAGCACTCAATTTTTTTAAAACTGAGAGTGCCCTCGATTTTGCAAAACCAAGAGTGCACACATTTTTGTGGAATTGAGAGAAGGCACTCAGTTTGGCAAAACTAATAGCCCTCTCAGTTTTGCATCATAGAGCAATCTAAATTTTGGAACTAAGCATGCACCTAGTTTCCCCAGTCTGGCAGAACCAAGCTCCTGATTTTCTAGAACTAACTGCACATAGTTTTGTACACCCAGTAGTGCAAGGCACGGCCAGTTTTGTGGATGCTCGGTTTTTGATACCAACATTGTATAATTGTTATAGTTGGCCAACAAAATAATCGTTGCTATCTATTGTGATGTTTTATGTAGTAATATCGTATCTTAATAATTTCTTTACCTAAATGCAGAAAAATAATGAATTAAAGAATTTGTATGAACGATTTTGGCAAAGCTAACAACTTCGTACGGGTGAATGTTTTTTGAGCTCATGGTTTAGATTTGGATGATTGAGTATTTTGTCTTGAGGATTACTAGTGGTAATCATGTACTCTTTTATTTCAACGGTATTTACATGATACACTTGGTATTGCTAGTAATATTTTATGGTTCTTGTGGCATAATATACCGTTAACTTTCTTAGTTAACTATTATTGATTCATTATATTGACAAACTATTTGCGTTTAATACACTAGTATAGTTTGAACTTTTGTTTTGTTTGAACTTATATGAAAAGAAGAAATGGATAAATGGATATTATAGGTGGAAAAGCTAAAACGGCAGTAATTTTTTTTAAATTTATATTTTATTTAATAGCGTTTCATAAACGCTATCGTATATCAAACGCTATAGAAAGCAACCTCTTGCACGCTATAGAAATGTTACATAACAAATGCTATAAAATGTTACATAGCGTTTTATCTTGATAGCATTCCACAAATGCTCTAGAAAATTAATTTTTCATAGCGTTTTTGCTTCCGCTATTTAAAGTTTAAGGTCTATCATAGCATGTCGTTCCCTAGCGTTCTCTGAAACGCTATAGTAAGGTAAAATAGCGTTTTTTAAATGCTATTAAAGCCCCGGTTTGTTGTAGTGCATACTCGGCTTTCCAGGGAAAATAAACTTTCCATTTCAAAATGATCCATTTAAATCAATTAATAAATCCTTCTTGACTTATTTCAATTTACATTCCAAATCCTTAATTTCTTTCCACACTTTTTAAAATAAACCAATATTTATTTTTAAAACAAATAACCCATTCCTTTATAAATTCCCATTGTGAATTTACATTTCCAAATATCCATTGATATACAATTTTCAAATCGATTTTCAAATATTCACTTTCAAACACCAAATCAAATTCCAAATTTATTTCTTTCCAAAAATTTATTACCTTTTAAAATAAATTTTTACTTTAATTTTCAAAAATCCAATTATATTTATTTCTGGTATCCTACGATACCAAAAATATATTCGGCTAAACTATAGCCTTCAAATAAATTCCATTTATCAATATAATCATTCACACCAATATAATCATTTACAGATTATCACATCACAACATATACAAATAAATTCAACAATATGAGGAATCCAGTTGGATCCCTCCAACCTGTTTCCTTGCATCCATAGATGTTAGCACAACAATTAAATACCAATTCCACTTTGAGGTGGAATATCGCGGTATATGGAATTATATGATATCATCTGCTATTATGCGGCGCATAGGGTCTCATCCGCTATATAATGCGGGAAATCAATCACTCCAAATATATATATATATATATATATATATATATATATATATACACACACACACACACTATCATATATACTACCACATCCAAACAGTCAATCAATAATTGAAATTCCAATTTTAATTTGAGTGAGAAGATCTCACCTTTAATAATGCATGCAATCCATTTTCCATTCCAGCTTGATTTCAAAATTTTTAAACCATACTCGATTTCTAGATCAGAACTCACGAACTCGAGCTCGGAAATCTCCACTTCGAATGCAACTATCCCCCTGAATGCGATGACCATGACTTCGATTTTCATATCATCATGCCTCGCGATGTCGCCTCCCACGCTGCCATCGTGAAGTCGAACCTCCTCCGAGTTACTACCCTCGCGACTGCCTCTGGTGCCGATGTTGGCCTCACCTCCATTGGCCTGTAGCCTATTGCTATGCCTTTGAGCGCTTCCTGATCGCAAGCCGCTCGAGATCCTTTTTTTTTATATTAACTGAGGAACAAATCGTTCCAGATTTGAATTGGAAAAGGGGAGAGCGGCCATTGATTTAGTTTGAAGCCGAGTGATTTTTTTTTCTGTTTGTTTCTTCGTTCGATTTTGTTTTGAAAAAGGGTTTCCCGTTTTTTTATTTTTAACTAATGCGTGTATAAAAGACAACACGTGTTGGAAGAGGTAAACAACGTGTTTAAAATTGTCTAATGAAATATTATTATGTTAAACATATATAAATATTAAATTTAAATTCAAATTCAAATCGTCTCGATTGTCGCAACTCAAAATTTCGAACTTCTATCGAAGCGTGCCGCCAGCGTTCATAAGGTTATACCCCTATTACGAACGCAATGGAAAAGGTTTCGAGTCCAAATTCGATCGTATGGAGAAGATAGCTTTTTGGACCCAGCTATAATACTAAATATTCGATTTAAATTTCAGTGCGTTTATCTATCGTACGATCACACGACAACTCTGAATGCTACAGAAATTGAAATCCGATATTAATACAATATTACAGATCCAACGAAACTGGTTTCGTCGAATTCCGAGACTGTGCCTCGGAAGGCTATTTTTAAATATCGATTAAAACGATATAAATTCAAACTGAACAAATAACTTTCAAATTCAATTTTTAAAAGTTCTATTATCGTCAGTATCATTAATATAGATTTTACAAGATTTCAAATTATTTTTAACAAGCTCAAAACTGAAGATCCAATATATTTTTTTCCAGTTTCAAAAATTAAATTTAATAATTTAATTGCCAAATAAATCCTGATATTTGAATTTCAAGTTAAACTAACTTCCAAATATTTAAAATCAATTAAATATTTCTATTTCAAATGTCCAAAATTCAAGGTCGTCACATAATTGCTTATACTTTTATGAATGAATAATAAAGAATGACCTACCTAAACTCTTTAAAGTTAAATATTTATATTGTTATGTATTTGTAGTTTTATACCATTAATTGTTAGATTTTATTTATCAATCAAAAATTAATAATAACAAAGCAATAATAAATTATACCTCAATGTTTATCCAAAAAACATACGCCTCAGCGTTTTGAGGTTTACATGTCACCTTGGGAGCAAAAGAATGCCTCATATACGTTTTTTGTTTTAAAATTTGATACTTATATAATAATTGAATATTATATTGAATATATAGTTTATTGGAATTTTAAAAATTATTTTTAAATTAATTTTAGCAAAATATATCATTTTGAATATTTTGAATCCGGTAGTAATATTACATATAATTAGTTATACATATTTAAAATGTATAAATTATCTTTTAATGCATCTATTAATGTATTCAAAAATAGTAAAAAAGAAAGTACTCTCTTCTCCTTATCACTTGATTCTCTGTATTCTTTCAACATCAAATTCCTCACAATTTTAGAAAAAAAGAAATAATTAGTGTTCTCTTTAACCATTTTCTAATATATTTTCGTATAACTCTATTACAATTAAAAAAATCCATTCGAATCTATTTTTTAATTTCATAATCAGTTCCTCAGTTATATATACACTTATATATTTGTTCATGTATTCATTGTTAGTCCATGAGTTGATGGTTTTGATGACAACAACCTTAGAATAAGATTATAAAATATAAATACTAACATTATAGTTTAGATATATATGTATATGCAGGATTTAACCATGCAGGTACCAAGAATGAAGACTGTACAGTATAGAGATTCAAGATATCAAGATTGAAGACTCATGAGTATCAAGATTATCAGGAGTTCAAGATTTCAAGATAAGTATCGAGTCTAGAATTTTGTTAAAACTTCACAATAGCACTAAAATCTTCACTCCATTTTTCTTTTGGGATGGAACCCATTTCTACATTTTTAGTGGCTTACAAACCCACGACAAGTAGCTTACAAACCTACAACAAGTGGCTTACAAACCAACGAACATCCTAGTTTTGTACAAGTTCTCGAGTCCTGATATGATGAGATATTCTGCAGGAAGAAGCTTGCAAAACTACTTCAAAATGTTTTTCAAAACAACTTCAGAATGATTTTCAAAATTTCTTTTCAAGATGTTTTTGCCTTAAAAATTATCTTTTCAAATGATTTTCAAAAAAGATGTTTTAGCCTTAAATATTCTTGTTTTTAAACTTCGTTTGTTTTAAACTATCTTTTAATTATAATATATTTATACTCAGATTTAAATATAAAATTATAGTAAAATTATATATATATTGTTCTCTATATTTATCTATGTATTTTATCTATAGTCAAGTATATTTATAAAGTTTAAAATAGTTTTAATATAAGATAAAGGTTATTTTCAAAGAAAAACAAAACATCAAAATTTCCTTTGGGATGTCGACATGCCCTAGTACCCCATGTCGACATAGTGTTAGTTAGTTTCAAAATTTGAATTTCAAAAGAAGTGTCTATTCGCCATAACCTTTCACGAATGGACATGGCTGTTGTTCTTCTATAAATAGGGGTTAGTTTCAACGAATTTAACATCAGATTTTCTGGTTTTTCACTTCTCTTCTTCTTCAACATTTTCTTATTCAAAATCCTATCATCACTCTGCCGAAATCAACATTGAATCTAACTAGATTATCTCTGGTTTGATTCTCTATCACTATCTCAACAAGATCCAAGTGCTATTCAGAGTTATAGGCTTCTTTGTAATCTATCTAGCGAGAAAAGGTGTGATTGTAGCCTTGGAAATCAATCAAGCGAGAAAAGGTGTGATTGTAGCCTTGGAAATCAATTGGGTGAACTTGTTGCCCCGGAAGTCAAGTATCTCTACCCAGAGGATTGTGATTCTGGAGGGTGTACCTCGTAGCCTTGAAACCGAGGGTTGTAATTGTTGAATTGCTTTTGAAAGGAAATCCGTACTTAGTTGTGCGGGACTGGATGTAGGGTAACCCCAAACCAGTATAAAATCCGGTGTGTTCTTTCATTTACTGCATTTACTTTATTTCTACATATGTGTTTGTTTCTGTGATTATATTCGTGTCTGAATATTGCATACATTTGTGTTCAAATTAACATAAACTCAAAAAGATTTAGTAATTTCTTAAAAACACTATTTACCCCCCCTTTAGTGTTATTCCTAGCATTAAGATCCATATTCCGCATTCCTCTCATTTGGTATCGGAGCAAGGTTTTCAAAAGTTTCATAATCTGAATTTTGAAAAGTTTTCAAAATGGCTACCAACACTGGTACTGTTATTAACACTGGTATCCCTGTCACTAGTTCATTTGTAGAAGGTCAGTCTACTGCCAGACCACCACTTTTTAATGGGAGGAACTATGCATATTGGGCATGTAGGATGAAAATATACTTACAATCTATTGGATTAGACACTTGGAATATCACACAAACTGAATATTCTGAACCCACAACTAATTTTGCACAGTGGACCACTGAGCAAAAGACTGTTGCACAAAATAATTCTAAAGCAATGAATATTCTGTTTTGTTCACTTGATAGAAATGAATTTAATAGAGTGTCAGTTTGTAAGTCTGCATATGAAATCTGGAAAACTTTGCAAGTGACTCACGAAGGAACAAGCAAAGTTAAACAGACCAAAATTTCCATGCTCACAAATCAGTTTCAGTTATTTAAAATGAATACTAATGAGTCTATTTCAGATATGTATAGTCGATTTCAAGATATTGTGCATTCTTTAATATCCTTGGGAAAGGAATTTTCGGAAGAAGATCAAGTCAGAAATTTTTTAAATTCTCTCACTCTAGAATGGGATCAAAAGACACTTGCAATTGAAGAGGCAAATGACATCAGTACTTTAAAGATAGAAGAATTGATTGGAAATCTAATGTCGTTTGAAGTCCAAATGATCCGGAGAAGAGAAAGCAAAGCATCTGAAAAGAAATCAATGGCATTCAATGCATTAATCGACGGATCAGTCTCAAACAGTGATAATGATGAAGAGATAGCATTTATGACCAGGAATTTTCGAAAATTCCTGAAATATAGAAAGATGAATAATCTCAAAAGAAACAACTATAAGAATTCTGGAAATCAGAGTGTAGTGCCAAACAATGTCAAATGCTTCAACTGTGATGAACCAGGCCATATCAAAAGAGACTGTCTGTATCCAGAAAGGTAGAATCCTCCTATAAACAATGATTCAGTAAAGAAACGGAAGCGTGCATTTACTGCTACTTTAGATGACTCAGACTCGTCCTCAAGCGATTATGATCAGAAGACAGATAACTCAAATTTGTGTTTCACGACAATTCACGACTTTAACAAATTCAAGGAAACGGACTCAGAAAAAGGTACACATTTACAATACAATTGATTGAAATTGCATGCTTAGAATTAGATGATTGATTGCTTGATTGATTGATTTTGAATTGGTGTGTTGATTGAATTTTAAATTTATTTTTTATTATTATAATTTTATTATTATTTTTATTATTTTTTAATATAATAATATTTTCTTGAATATACTATAAGAATACTCCAAATATATATATATATATATATATATATATATATATAGACATTAAAATAAATAAGTATATATATATATTAGAATACTTAGGAAAAATAAATCATAGAAATTCATAGGCATATGTCGACATGGTCCCTACCCTGATGTCGACATAGGTACCAGAATTTGAAATTCAAATTTTGAATTCAAATGGTTGAATTTCCCTCCACCTTTTCACTTCATTCAATACTCTGAAAAGGCATCTTTTGACCAGAGAACATGTCTTTCAAAAATCTATTTAGTCACTATCTTTTATCACAACTTTTCACTTTCATTTTCAAATTCAAACTCTCTCTTCAAAACTTCAAGCTCTCTACTCTTTACTTTAATTGCTTCTTCAAGCAACCCCTCCACCGTGAGACTTTCCAGAAACTTGAAAGAGCAACTCCTCAATAATCCGGAGGCCATAAAAGCATACATCAATTATGCTAACTATGGAAAAGTCCATCCCAAAAAGTTTGCTATTTTTCAAGATTTTGCTTCTTATGAAATTGATACTGTTTTTGCAAACAATCAAATTCTTAGTCTTGTTGATTCTTCTCAAAATGATTTTGTCTGTTACCCAAATCTTGTTAAAATTATCTATGCAAATCTCAATCGAGAATTTTATGAAGGAAATGATAATGAAATTTGGAGTAGTGTCAAAGGCACTAAAATTGTTTTGAATTGTGATCTTTTGGGTACCATTCTCAATTGCAAAAACACGAGAATGGATCTTCTAGTTTTCAAATCGATGAACATGATCGTGAGACATTTCATCATATTTCTGAAGGAGATGAAAACTTTGAATTTAAAAACCGAAAATTTCGTCCTAAAGCAAGAATTGTCAATCTTCTTTTACAACATACTTTGACCCCAAGATCAGGAAATTTTAACAATCCTACTTCAAAAGTGTGCAAAGCACTTTTTGCTATTTTCGGAAATTATGATATCAATTAGGCGCAAGTTATTTTGGATGAACTTCGTCCTAAAAATTTTGAAATGGGAGAAAACACTTTATATCATGGAATTTACCTTACTCGGATTTTCAACTATTTTGGAGTAAATTTCAAAGCAGAAGAATTTATTTCAAGAAAAGTTTTTAATATCTCAAACATTTCTCTCATGAAAATCCCATATGTTTTTCAACCTTATGAAACTCTTGCCGAAAAGGAAGAGTGCTTGGCTCATGAAGAAATGGAAGAGGAAGAAGAAGAAGAAAGGGATGAAATGGAAATAGAGGAAGAAGAAGAAGAAGAAGGTGAAACATTCCTAGAAAGTATTGAATATCCCTCCAATCCTACCAACAAAACCCTTCTCAATAACCAAAAGATTATTGTTGAAAATCAACGGGTTCTTAAAAGATCCGTTAGTAAGAAGTTGGACAAAATATCATCCAAGATGAACAAGTTTTTCTCCAAAGTCAGCAAGAAACTTGGATTATCTTCATCTTCATCATCCTCTAACTAGTTCTATATTTTCATATCATATCGAATTAGTTTAAGTTTGTTTTAATTTGAGTGTTTATGTAGTTCTTTATGATTAATCATTGTATCACTCTTCTATGCAATGAAATTGAGTTTCCTTTCTGTTATCTAGCTTATCTTATCTCTTGAATAAATGTTAGTATATTATATAAATATATATATACACAATTATTCACAAAATCAAAATGGTCATCAAATTTCACTACTTCATGTCGACATTCCCCGCTTGACCATGTCGACATGTACTGGTCAAAAATGACACTTCATTTCTGAATTTGAAATTTGAATAACAACCATATGTCTATTCATTTCAAACGAATTTCTACACCTATAAATACCCATTTCTTCTAGAATTCATTACTGAATATTATTTCTTATCTATTCTATCTCTCATTCTTCTCACAATTTCAAAAATGGCTAATCCAATTCATAACTTATCCGAGAATCTTGAAGAAACTCTTAATTCATTCAAGAATATTCTCTCGTTCATTCTTCGTAACCAGCGACACTTAGAATTGAGTCAAATGCAGATGATCAAGGAACGAGAAAGGCATTTTGAGGAAATTCGATGGATGATTTCTTCCTTGCACAAGGATGATAACGAAGCACATCCTCTTGTCTCTCTCACAAATGACAATGAAAATTGGGATGCCATCAAAGGAGACCCTATTTTCGAAGAAGAAGGATGGGTGGAAGTTCCCCGTAACGTTTAATTTGTTTGCTTTATTACTTTGTTTGAATTGATTGTTTCGATTGAAATTGGTTGTTTTGATTGATTTGATTTATACTTGGTGTGGTTTGATAATTGTATAAATATGCATTGATATATTTATAATAGTTGATTGAATATCATGTCTATAAGTATAGTTATTTCCTAATATACTCTATTATATAGTTTATTAATGCAGGTACTTGAGTACAAGAATGAGGGGGAGTTGTATAGTTTAAAGTTTGTTTGTTTTTGTTGATGACAAAGGGGGAGAAATATAAAATAGGGTAGTTAGGCATAGATTAAGGGGGAGTTATTAGATTTAGGGGGAGTTATTAGGATAGAAGTAATATTTTATAAACAAAGGTTGTCATCATCAAAAAGGGGGAGATTGTTTGTCTATGAGTTGATGGTTTTGATGACAACAACCTTAGAATAAGATTATAAAATATAAATACTAACATTATAGTTTAGATATATATGTATATGCGGGATTTAACCATGCATGTACCAAGAATGAAGACTGTACAGTATAGAGATTCAAGATATCAAGATTGAAGACTCATGAGTATCAACATTATCAAGAGTTCAAGATTTCAAAATAAGTATCAAGTCTAGAATTTTGTTAAAACTTCACAATAGCACTGAAATCTTCACTCCATTTTTCTTTTGGGATGGAACCCATTTCTACCTTTTTAGTGGCTTACAAACCCACGACAAGTAGCTTACAAACCTACGACAAGTGGCTTACAAACCCACGAACATCCTAGTTTTGTACAAGTTCTCGAGTCCTGATATGATGAGATATTCTGCAGGAAGAAGCTTGCAAAACTACTTCAAAATGTTTTTCAAAACAACTTCGGAATGATTTTCAAAATTGCTTTTCAAAATGTTTTAGCCTTAAAAATTATCTTTTCAAATGATTTTCAAAAAAGATGTTTTAGCCTTAAATATTCTTGTTTTTAAACTTCGTTTGTTTTAAACTATCTTTTAATTATAATATATTTATACTCAGATTTAAATATAAAATTATAGTAAAATTATATATATATTGTTCTCTATATTTATCTATGTATTTTATCTATAGTCAAGTATATTTATAAAGTTTAAAATAGTTTTAATATAAGATAAAGGTTATTTTCAAAGAAAAACAAAACATCAAAATTTCCTTTGGGATGTCGACATGCCCTAGTACCCCATGTCGACATAGTGTTAGTTAGTTTCAAAATTTGAATTTCAAAAGAAGTGTCTATTCGCCATAACCTTTCACGAATGGACATGGCTGTTGTTCTTCTATAAATAGGGGTTAGTTTCAACGAATTTAACATCAGATTTTCTGGTTTTTCACTTCTCTTCTTCTTCTTCCACATTTTCTTATTCAAAATCCTATCATCACTCTGCCGAAATCAACATTGAATCTAACTAGATTATCTCTGGTTTGATTCTCTATCACTATCTCAACAAGATCCAAGTGCTATTCAGAGTTATAGGTATCTTTGTAATCTATCTAGCGAGAAAAAGTGTGATTGTAGCCTTGGAAATCAATCAAGCGAGAAAAGGTGTGATTGTAGCCTTGGAAATCAATTGGATGAACTTGTTGCCCCGGAAATCAAGTATCTCTACCCAGAGGATTGTGATTCTGGAGGGTGTACCTCGTAGCCTTGAAATCGAGGGTTGTAATTGTTGAATTGCTTTTGAAAGGAAATCCGTACTTAGTTGTGCGGGACTGGATGTAGGGTAACCCCGAACAAGTATAAAATCCGGTGTGTTCTTTCCTTTACTGCATTTACTTTATTTCTACATCTGTGTTTGTTTCTGTGATTATATCTGTGTCTAAATATTGCATACATTTGTGTTCAAATTAACATAAACTCAAAAAGATTTAGTAATTTCTTAAAAATACTATTCACCCCCTCTAGTGTTATTTCTAGCCTTAAGATCCATATTCCGCATTCCTCTCATTCATGATTTTTTTTAAATAATTTAAAATAAAAACATATTACTTCAATATTTAAATTTTGATGATAATAATAATATAAATTATTTGAAAATATTTAAAATATATAAATTAGCTAAATATTATATTTATTTAATATATAATTTTTTAAATTTCAAAATATTATTTTAACCTATTTCATAACCAGAAAATATAAATTTGAAACATAGAAATCCAAAATAACAAGAAAATGATTTTTAATAAATTTATTCAATTAATTAGTATGTATAAATTAATTAGATACTATATTTAACATATAATTGATTAACATTTCAAAGACATTATTTTAATACTAATTTAAAACAAAAGTTATCATTTTGAATATTCAAAATTTGAAGAAAAAAATGTATGTGTTATCATTAACCATTTGAAATATGTAAATTAGTTAAATAGAATATAATGTATAATTCATTTAATTTTAGAATTATTATTTTAAATTATTTTAATTATAGCAAAAAAATATTTTTTTAACACATAAAATCCAAAAACAAATAGTTGATTTGTGCTTCGTATATGTAACTAAAAGCTTACAGCATTAGGTATGCTATACAATTGTGTTGAAGATCCAAAATAATTTACTAACCATTTTATATCCACAAAATATTTTTTTAACACATAAAATCCAAATCCAAAAACAATAATAATAATATTTTATAGATTTATTTATATTTATTATATATGGATAGATATAAATATTAGACTTAATGCATAATTTATTTAAATTTTGAATGGATTATTCTAAAATCATAATATATTATTTTAGACATTTGTAGTTTACAAAAAAGAATTCATATAACTATTTGGGAAATTCTATTACAACACAAATTGATGACACAATTTGTAACAGGGTTGGGCACTTAACCGACAATACCGACATAACTGCCTTAACTGAAATGACTTAATCGACAAAATCGATTAATCGACGGACCTTAACCGTTAATTGTCAGTTTGATTAACAATTAAAGAAATTTGGAAGGGGGGGTCTGTTAACCATTAATCGATTTTACCCATTGTAGTTTTTTTATTTTCCAAAAACCCAACCCAAATATCCCAACAAGTTACCGGCCCTAATTTTAGGTGGTTACTAATAATTAACTAATCGGTTTGATTAATAGACCGTATCCACCCTTAATTTGTGACACAATATATCTGAATAATTAGATTTCTTCTTAAACTCAAACTTTTATATAAACATAATAAGGTCTAATGATTAAAAATCTTATGTTAGATTAATGTGTTTTTTAATGTCTAGATAGGTGCTCCTTAATTGTTTTTAATTTATTCTACCAATTTATTGATGTACCAAACATATTAATCTAGTATTACTAAATACACCAAATTAACTACTGATTAATAACACACAAAAAATGTCGCCCTTAACTCTTTTTTTCTGCACTTAAAAACACCATGGTTGCCGGCAACCTAAACCTGTTACTTCTTCATCTTCTCCCATCTTTGATAACATAGATGATTTACTAAGTAAAATTCAAGCAATCAAATTGATTAACGCAATCCAAATTTTTTCTAACAATGGATTTTGAACTTTCTAAGACTTTCAAGTATCTTGCATAAGTTTATTTTGTTCTTCTAAATTTCATCATTATTTTCAAAATTGATCATGGTCTATTTTTAAATTTAAAAATATTTTTTGTTGTTTATTACACAAATTTTACTATGTTGTTAATTACGTCAGGTCATTAGTCTTACTACAAAAAAGTAAACAATGGGGAAATGAATGATTTGTTTGTAGAAAATATAAAAGTTTTCATAATTGAAAGTCGAGATGGGTTTACACACCCATTTGTTGTGTGAGGTATATAGATTACCATATATTAGGTTGTTATGAATTATAGTTTTGTGGCAGCAATTGATAACCAACTCCATGTGTTAATAAGCGGGTGTTTACACCGATAGTAACAAATAACATACGGGTATACATTGTCGTTTATTGATTATTATCAGGATGATTTTTATTTAATTTTTTTTTGGAAAAAAGGTACTTTATAAATAAAGATAGAAATCATATACTTCCTTGATATGCCTCATTAAAACCTTACAACCCCCCTAACCTATATGGGTGCCTTGTAAGGAAAAAGAGTACATATCAATTCCATATATTAACAATACAACACTACGAAAACTGAGCTAAGCTGTCAAACAGATGGAGGAGCAAATACACAGACAAGACATTCTCAAAACCATCCGTACGATCAGCTTGCACCAGAGACAAAACACAAAACCAATAACCAAAACTACAAAGAAACAAAGGGAGACTAATACAACAAAATTCTAGTCCTTGACCGTCTCAACTTCATTAGCTATCCAATTAAAAGGAGAGAGAGAAGAAAAATCCCCAAAATTCTCAAGACAAAGATCTTAATCTTTCAGATAGTTGGAAGAGCCAGAAAAAAACCACTGCCGGAAATAGCAAACGTTATATATTGGCGATGAACAACAATCAACCGAGGATCAAGGGGGTTGAAAGCAAGCATGGAGATCTGTCGCCATAAAGAGTTTCAATAAGATAAGTCTTTCTTCAGAGTTTAAGTTATGAATATGAACTCTCTGTTGAATAAGATGTTTGCTTTCAATGAGTATATGCTTAATTCTCAGTTCAAATGGTTCTTCGGTTCCATTAAAAAGTTGTTTATTTCGTTCGCACCATATGTTCCATATGATAGTTGTACAAATGATGCTAAGAATGCATGAATTAGCTGCGTGGAATTTTTCCTGTGCTTTTTTAGTAGCAATCAGTATAAAATTGAGATCATAATTGGATCCTAGCTTAATATTAAGCTTAGGGAAGAGATCATCCAAAATGTTCTTCGAGTAAGTGCATTGAAAAAAAAGATGATCTCTGTCCTCATTGTGATTAGCACATAATACACACTTTTGATCTATTGTAGGGGACCATTTACTAATTCTGACTTTAGTGTGCAATTTGTCTCTAATGGCCAGTAGTGAACATGTTGACATTTTTGTTGCATAGCCTTTATCCCAAATGATTTTGGTCCAGTCGAACTCTTCATATTTGTTTCTAAAAACATTCCAGGCAGATTTCAAAGAGAATTGACCTTGTTTACTAGGGATCCACCACCAAAAATCCTGTTTCATCTGATGATGAATGTGAGTGTTCCTAACATCATTATGAGATTGAATGTGAATGAAATTGAAACTTTGTTTCCAGTTATTATTAGAGATAAGATTTGAAACTTTTTTGTGACAACCACTCAAAGTAGTCATGCAGTTCCATCCATAATTGTCAATTAATGAAGATCCTTGTAACCATGGGTCAAACCAAATGTCAGTATTAACCCCATCCACAATTTTTCTTTCTATATATCCTTTGCACCATTATCTAGCACATAGAATAGTTTTCCAAGTGTGTGAAGCATTATTGTCCATTCTGACAATCCAAAAATTAGTCTTTTTACAATATCTGTTATGAATCCATTTTGCCCATAAAGAGTTACCATTAGTATAATTCCATAAAAGTTTGGTTGTAGAGGCTACAACTAAGTCTTCAATTTTCCTGATTCCCAATCCCCCTTCTCTTTTGGTTTTGCATACTTCATTCCAACTCATTTTATGGGACTTTGAGTTCCAAAAAAAATTTCACATAAAGAATTAATCCTCTGAATAATTGTTGCAGGAAATTGTGAAACCTGAAGCCAAAATTGCAGCATGGGGTGGATAACAGTCTTGATAAGTTCAGCTCTCCCACTAATATTGAGGAATCTAGTTTGCCAGTTATTGAATTTTTTGTTGATTTTGTCAATAAGCCACCCAAAGTCTCTAGTTTTCAAGGCATTATTAGAAAGGGGAATTCCCAAATATATGATTGGCAGATTATCAATCTTCAAATTAATAATATCAGCAATTTCCTGCTTGAACTTGGCACCTTTACTGAAAAATAAACTAGATTTTTCAGTATTTAATTCGAGTCCAGAGAAATTTTTCATGTTTTGTAAAATGTGGTGAATTGTTTCTGCATTTTTAGTGGTAGCTTTTGTCATTATTAAGATATCATCTGCATAGAGGAGGTGAGTAATCATTGGCTCAACTTGGTAAATAGGACTGATATTGCCTTTGATGAATTCTATGTCCAAATTTAAAGTGAGGAATTCCATGACAATTGAAAATAAATAAGGGGAGAGGGGATCCCCTTGTCTTATTCCTCTCGAGCTATTAATGAAACCATATGGGGCACCATCTATTAAAATAGAAAATGAGGGAGTAGATATACACTCATATATGAGATTAGCAAAGGAGATAGGAAACCCCATAGAAATCAGCATATGATAGATAAATTCTCTATTGATCTTGTCATAAACCTTATGTAAATCAATTTTCAAACAAATATTGCTCGAATTTTTTCTATTAAAACTTCTGATCATTTCATAGGCAAGGAGGGAATTTTCAGAAATTATTCTACTAGGGATGAAAGCATTTTGATTAAATGAAATTAAGTCATTCATATATTCTTTCATTCTGTTGCATAGAAGATCGGCAAGGATTTTGTATGTGACATTATAAAGAGAGATAGGCCGAAAGTCAGACATTTTAGAAGCGTCTGGAATTTTTGGAATAAGACAAATGAAAGTGTGATTAATTTCTCTAATAATTTTACCAGTTTGAAAAATACCATTCATAGCTTTCCTAATATCCATTTTAATGCTGTCCCAATGAATTTTATAGAATTTAGAGTTGAAACCATCTGGACCAAGGGAACTATTACCATTAATCTGAAAATAGCCTCTTTGATTTCCTCCATCAAAAAAGGTTTACATAAATTGTTCTTTGCATTTTCTAAAAGAATTTTCTTGCAAATTACGTTTGGAAATTGGTTTGAGGCTTGGGGCAAGAGAAAAAGATCTGAGAAATATAGTGAAGCTTCTTGAGCATTTTTTTCTGATGCTGAAATCCACATACCTTGATGATTAATAGTAAAATTGTTCTTTCGACACGGTTTAAAATCAGCAATTTTACTAGAAGAAAAATTCCGTAGGCCTATCCCCTTTAAGAAGCCAATTGATTTTCATTTTTTGCTCATTATCAATGGAAATATTTCTCATCATATTGTGTAATCTATCACAATTATTGGAATATATTTGCAGAAGATTGTCATTAAGTGGATTACTAACTAAGTGATTATAGATACTGTTATTTTGTTCTTTCAAACTATTACTCATTAGTTGCAAATTATTTTTATTACTTGACCATTTCTTCAGGTTACTTTTCACCTTTTTCATTTTGTAGAGCAAATTATAGAGAGGGCTACCAGTGAAGCAAGAATCCAAGGCCTCAACGATGACTGGGGTATAATCAGAATAAGAATGCCAAGAATTTTTATATTTAAAAGGTATGTTTCTCTTTCTATTATTCTGGACATGTAGAATTATTGAGATTGGGGTATTAGCACTTAAAGAATGATTACCAAAATTAATGCCAAATTTATTAAATTTGTCTAACCAAATTGAATTAACAAAAACTCTATCAATCTTACTATGAATAGAGAATGAGTTACCTCCTCGCCATGTATAAAAATTGCCTGAGAAATCAGGTTCCACTAGCTTCGAGAGAGTGATACATTCAGAGAATTGGAGATCCCCACTAGAATTAAATCTCCCGTTATTCATTCTTTCATTGTTGTGAAGAATTGTATTAAAGTCACCTGCCACTAACCACAGAAGATTAATTTTTTTGGATAACGTGATGATGTCATCCCATAGAAATTTGCGACCATCTTCTTCATTATGTGCGGAAACAACTGTGCACACAACATTAATATTATTAGCATTATATAGAGCATAGGAAATGTATTGCTCAGTAGTGTGTAAAATAATTGTATTCCAAAAAGAAGAATCCCAAATAATAAAAATTCGACTTTTCCGATCGTCAATGATATTGTGGGACATTTTCCATTTTTTATCAATTTTATTCATAAAACTGTCGATAGAATTAAGAGAAAGTTTATTTTCCAGAATTCCAATAAAGGAAAATTTATTCGATTTAATGATATTTATAACTTCCAACTGCTTGTAGAGGGCATTCATCCCCCTTATGTTCCAAATTAGGAATTCCATTAACAATTATTATTAGGAGAGCTACTTTCTTCCATAAGAGTAGCTTTCCCCGTGGTCTTTGCTTTTTTGGATTTTTTATTTTTCAGCTGGTTAACAAGATTTGACCATGCAGGATTATCCACAACATCGGAGTTCAAAGAAGCTTTGAATTCAAAAGGCACTTTCTCTGATCTAGTTTTGCGAGTTGGTTTTGTTCTGGCGATGGACGATGACTCTAAGTTATAGGACCCAGCTTGTTAACACGAAGAGGGGGTATCAGAAATGGTAACAACATCTTCTTTGGGAGGAGAATCAAAAGGAACAGAGTCCGAAGTCAATTTGAGGGAGTTTGCATAATTGGAGTCAGGCAAATTGATCAAACTATCAGACATGCTGTGATCTTCTGTAATATAAATAGTCGTGCAAGCATTAATCGACTGGACTGTCTTAGTGTTAAGCGATTCATTTTGGTTAATCTCTGAGTTTTTAACAGTTGTCTCAGCTTTATTATGCTTATTCTGCACTGTTCCAATATGTAGCTGATGTTGATTCTGATTAATAGTATCCAAGTTTGTGAACTGATTATTTGACTTTTCATTTGTATCACAATTATTCGGAGGATTTTCATTGGAGTCAATAATCATTTCTGTGTTATCGTTAACAGTGTTACGATTCACTTTGGGCAACCACACTTTGCTGAATTGACATTGATTTTCTGAGTGTCCAAAACTCGAACAGTTAGAGCACACACTAGGTTTCCATTCATAAATAACTTCTTGCCATGTAATCTCATCTTTCTCATTTAGGATAGGAAGTTTACTAGGATACTTAAAGTTATTATCAATTTCAATAAGGACTTTAGCAAAAGCAATCTTGATTATTCCTTCAGTAAACTTGTCAAGTTTGATAGGAGTTCCGAGCATAGAGGCAATACGACTAATCCCCTCTTCAGTCCAGAAATCAAGTGGCAGATTGGGGAGGCGAATCCAGATCAGAATAGAATTAAGTAGTTCTTTATTGAGTTGCATTCCGGGGTGCCATCTCTTCATCATCATCAGCTTCTTGTTATAATAGTATGGTCCACCCTCCAGAACATTTAGACAATCTTGTTCTTTACTGAACTTAATCACATAAAATCCATTTTCCATTGAGAAAATCGAGAAATCCTCAACTGGTTTCCAAACTCTAGTGATATACTCTTTGAAATATGGATAATACGGTTTAGGTCCAACTACATACACAACAATAGCGTTGCTCCATTGTGTTCTAGCATCCAGGATAACTTCAGCGGACATTTTAGCGCACTTTAAAAAATTGACTTCTCGGGGATGGTAAAATTTCAGTGGAACAGGGACTGGTATATTGTTGCCTTTGACAACCTCGTTCCACGCTTTACTATTTGGAGAAGCAAAGTTCCATTTAGAAGGGTCTTGCTTGGTATTCACTGGACAATTTTGGGAATTCGATCCAGTTGGGATTGGGTTTTTTTCTGAATCAGAGGGAAACAAGAATTATTAGGCGGAGGAGAACGAGCTGAGTGATACGCAACCTTGGCATGACTATTGTTAGGACTCAGCTTGGGTTGCCTCTTCCATTTACGTGAAATTACAGGGGTGAATCCATCATCATTGGCGGGGGGAACCAGTACAGATTCGCATGGTTCAAAACCAGGTGGGTGGTCTGAAGGATAGGGCAGCGGATCAGGGGATGGAGCTTCCTGATTGCTAAGCGAAGAGGATGGCGACATGTCAAAAATAGGAAGCGAGGACGGAAACAAACGGAGAAGACAAAGAAAAAAGGGAGAGACGACAAAAATTATTCAATCGCCAGGACAGAGATGGCGGCTTCTAGGGTTTGAACTATACTTATCTTAACATATACTATACTTATGCATCTAGCTTGTCATCTTCACGGTAGTATTGATAGCTAATATTTGGTGAATCGGGTCTGATTTTTATTTAATTTGATCACAAGTGGTGATGTCAAGGTTACTGATGCTATTAAAATTGACGAAGTTATTATTGAACAAGATGTAAAGAGAAAATAACAAGGGTGCAAGCACTTTTAGTTGTCGTTCACGTTTAGTGACGTGGTCATTGCCCGTTTATTCGAAAAAAATTAAAGTTTAATAATCAATTTAATATAACTTATAAACAATAGTTCGCACCACTTGCAACTATAGTTCATTAAGAAAATAAACTCATAATACAATCTTAAAATATATATCAACCGCAGTACACAATAGTTCACAAAGAAGACCTAACGGATATACAAAATCATCTTCTACAAGCTAGGAGCGGAAAAATTTAAGAAAAAATCTATATGAAGACGGTTTTGCACATACATCTGCTAGTTGCCATGGATGGTTAATCACAACCGCATGCTAAGCTAAATATGCTTCTTTGTAAAACTAAACCATTTTAATTCATACTATATATATATATAACATCGGATCATATCAAATGCACATCGTTATTCAATAATCATTTGTACATAAAAAACCTCTGCCTATTATTACAACTGACCAATGCTGTCAACGTCTGCATAACAAACCCTAAACTTAGTTCACCATACTTTAACGTATCGATAAAAAGATTAAATTCATTTCGAAGTTAATTAAATTCAAATTTTACTTACCTTTGGTAGACTCCATTGATTTTCTCGACGACAAGTTAATCCATCTTTGTTATATGGTTGCGATAATTTCTGCAATGTTTTTCTTTTTCCTTTTGTAATTAGCATTAATAAGGACTGTGGTGTATATAGGGTATTAATAAGGAGATATTCAAAAGGACGTGGTATTTTCAAGACATGGTAAAAACCACTGTATTTTTTGGCAAATTTATCAACACTCCTAATCTGTTAATCTTTCTATATTAAATACTAGCAAAGCAAAAAGATTTTCTGGTCTCTCTGTAAATAAAATATATAATACTAGTCAAATGCGTAGATATTATCCATATTAGGCTCCATGATCTTTTAATGCTGAATTCTTCCTCAGTAGTGATGTGGAGGAGGTTGGGACATAGCTGGAAGTACATCAACAACCAACCTCATTCCATATTGGCAATGTTTACCATTCCCAACTCCGCACAAATACCACTTCCTTCCTGGAGTTTGAAGAGTTATCACATCATACCCTGTTGTCATCACAACTGTGTTCAACGGCACACTGCATGTTTGGAAGTCTGGGCCACCTACTTTGTACACATTGTGTTTTCCCACTGGGTACCTGAATACTAGTTTATCTCCAACTCTGAATTCTTTGCCTTGAGCCCATGCTGCATAATTAAAGTTAAGGGTCCAACCACTATAATCACCAACTTTATGTATTTTTCCGATACTAGGTACTACTACAGAAGGAGGAGGAGGAGCCAAAGCTTTCAATGAGGGAAGAACATCAATGAATAACTTTTGACAGTGGTTGCTTACTCCACAAATGTACCATCACTACTAGAAAGGCTTCGTATAGCGGCGGAGCCTAGCGACGGCTAACGACGGCTAAAAAAAGCGGCCGTCGCTAGCCGTCGCTATACGCAATATACAGATCCAAGCCGAGAGCAGCAGCTTCACTTCTCTTCCTCCCCAAAACCTTTCTCCTTCCCCCAATCCGTCGCCCCCCGTCACCATAGCCACCGCCCCAGCCTTCACCGCCTCCAAATCACCCAAATTTGTGTCGGTATGCTCCTAATCTCTTGTTTGAATATAAATTTGATGTTTTTAGGTTTAGTTTAAACCCTGATTCAATTATGATTTGTTGTAAAATTGAGATTTGTTGTTAAATTGGGTATTAGTAGTGTTGTTAAATTAGGTATTAGTAGTGTTGTATGTTGATTTGGTAGATTAATTAGTTTATTATCATGAACTTGAATTAAGTATTACATTAATTAGTTTATCATGATCAAGTTGAATAAATGGTTGATGTAGATAATTAGTGTTGGCGATTAACATGGTTAGTTGTTTTAGGTGAAAAAATAGTGTATATTAATGATTAACTTGGTTATTGATAAATTTACATGAAAGTATTTCATAGTTTATGAAATTGATAAATGAATATGAGAACATTAAAAATTCTGCAAATATCTAATTTTTTTAAAAAAAATTAGGAAATGACTTTAAAAACAACTGATATTGTACTAAAATCGAGTTTGTAAAGAAATTAAGAAATGAATATAACAACAAATATTCCGCTAAAATCCATGTCGTAAAAAAATAAAGAAATGAATATTGAACTAAAATTGTTAATTGAATGTTGAACTAAAATTTAAATATACAAATTTATTAAATAAAATTTAAATAGTTGAATCATTGTCAAAATTTGAAAAGAACAACAATATTTGATAAAATTTAAAGAATTTTTTTATCTCTTAGATTGGCTTTGGCCCCGTCTGGCAAGTGTTGTATATGATCGTTATATGGATGTTCGTTTTGGTAATGGAACGGACATTTATATTCATTTGATACAATATTTGTCGGATTTGTCCCTGTATTGGACAAGTTACAAACACAATAAAGTAATTACATATTATAAATCATTTCATTTTAAACGGTTACAAAATTTCGATAGCACTTCCTTTACGTTCCCTGTGTACATGCATTTGTGTACGATACAGGGAACAGAAGGAAAGTGCTGCCGAAATTTTGTTGAACCGTTTAATCTGAAATGATTTATAAAATGTAATTACATTATTGTATTTGTAATGGGAAGTAGGATGACTGACCACCGAAGTGAAAACCAAAATACTAAAAAATTAAAAAATAAAGTGAAGTTTTTATTTTGAATTTTCTACAACGGTGAACTGTTTACAATGGAGAATGGTTGAAAATTAATGATTTAAACTGTCTAACATACATTTTCAAATCAGGAAAAATGTTCAATTATTTTGTCGACCGTACTTGGATGTATGAAATCAGAACTGGAAAGAAGGGGTCAATAAAGCAACATTTCTACAACGGTGTACACGAATTTATTAGATTTGCTAAATCTAATTACCGAAACAACACAGAAATTCGTTGCCCATGTAGTAAGTGCCAACATTTGAAGCAGATGATCTAGATGAGCATTTAAAAGATTTTTACAACGTCTTAACACAGATTCTAGAGTTGACATATTATGTTGAACCTTTAGAAAAGGTTTTGTTATTTAAGTGCAATTGGTTCAGTAACGTTCCTGGTTCCGGAATCAACGTGCATAAAGAGTACAAACTTATTGAAATAAGGCATACATCACACTACTATAAGTACGATCCTTTTGTATTAGCCAAGCAAGCGTTGCAAGTTTATTTTGCTCCGTATCCATCTTTGAAAAGAGATAAAGCGGATTGGTGCGCTGTTTTCAAAACGAAACCAAGGTTTACGTTTGATGGAAATAATATTCCAGATGAAGCAGCATATCAAGCCGATCTTGAATCAAATACAGAAATAATAATAACTGATGATATTGATGTAGGGCCTTTGAATGATGAATCAAATGTCCTATTTGATGCATTCGAAAGTACCGAAGAAAATGAGATAGAATACGAGACTGAGTCTGAATCAGAAAACGATGAAGACTGATCGTTATTGATATAATTGTTATGTGATAGTGATTGAAACATGCGATGTAATAGTAAATTTCTATAATTGTTCTGTGATGATCATTTAGTTAATTTTTATCCATGTTTTGTACTAGTAAATGTTTATAATTGTTCTGTGAAAATGATTGAAACATGCTATGTAGTAGTGAATTTCTATTATGGTTCTGTGATGATTATTTATATAATTTTTATCCATGTTTTGTACTAGTAAATTTTTATAATTGTTTCTGTGAAAGTGATTGAAACATGTTATGTAGTAGTGAATTTCTATAATTGTTCTCTGATGATATTGTTTTTCTATAGCAGATATGTCTGGCAGGAGACGGAGTGTAGGTGGTAATGTCACGCCATCCCCATCTCCCAGTGCAGGTGGTAGTGGCACTGCACCGGACTTACGTCCTATTGCAGAAGTTGTTCCTAGAAGTGCTGGGTAAGTATCAATTTTATTTAAAGTATAAGTTTTAAAATCCACTAAACATGTATATCATAACTTTTGTAGTGGCTTTGAGGTGGAGCCATCAGATTATATTTTACAGGTTTCGAGAATGGCATTTCAGAGCCGCATGGATGGTTGTTGGCCTCGCTGGGATGACATCCCCCCTCATGTCAAAAACGCAATACAGGCGGATTTACTTGTAAGTAGTAGTTTGAATTTCAGTTGCAAATTAATATAATGTATATAACTTAAAATAATTTTAATTTACAGGCTGCAGTCCGCGTTGACCCCGACGACTTGGACATTTTTTTAAATCACTAGAACAAACGAATGACAAAAAATTACAGGGATACATTGTCCAAGGCTAAGAATGCAGGGAAAAAGCCGAACTAGATGGGTGAGGGTGTATGGAATGAATTTCTTCGGCTTTGGGACAGTCCGGCAGCAAAAGTAAGTAAAATATGTTTTCTTTATTATTTAAATCTAATATAAATCTCGCAAGATATATACGTGATAATTTATCTTAATTTGTAGGAGTTATCTGTGCGGAACCAGGCAAACAAGAATAAAAATTCTAAATTGCACCGTGGTGGCTCTTAATCATTTTAGGAGCACAAGAGAGAGCTGGTAATTAAATTTATAAACTGTGTTTACATTTTAGTACAATATTTTATAATCAGATTAGCAATAATATTTATATATTTTCAGGCCGCGAGATACAACCACGAGCCCATTATGGCCGAGCTGTTCAAGGCCACGCATGCCGTGGAGAGGACTGACGAAGAGGGCAATGTTTCATACGAGTGGACGGATGACAAATTACAATCCGTAATGGTAAATTATTTATTGTTAATAACAATATTTTGTCTTATTTTATTTTAAAAAATTTGAAATTCGGTTTTTATCGTGTAGAACAATTGTTTGTAATCGCAGGAGAGGTACAAAGCAGAGCGGGCTCGTGTAGCACAGTCCACTGGTCGGGAAGAGCTTACATTAGAGGAGAAAAACCATATATGGGATGCTATTATTGACCCGCCTTCTCGGACCAGTCGACGGTATAGCTATGGAAATGTGGAGGTAAATTTTGACATGTACTAATATATAAATTTACTCATGCATATGTATAGTTAAATAATTTTAATAATATTATATATATACTAATATATAAATAATTATGAACTATTTTACAGGCGATGAGAATGCAAAGTGCATACAGGAGGTCGCAGCAAGACACGGAGATTGCTCAGTTGAGGGCGATAGTGGAAGAAATAAATGATTGGAGGAAGAGTTTCTTTGAACAACAGCTGGATGAGCGGATTGCGGCTTATTTGCAACAGCATGGGAGGATGCCTAGAGAGGACGGCAGCGATGGCGAGGAGTAGGTATGTTTGTTTGCTCGTGTTATAGTTTGGTATATACACATTTTGGTTGGTTTGGTGTATATATATTTCAGGATATTATGTACATATTTTGATAACTTCTAGTTGATGGATTTGGTTGGCTATTATGTATATATATGTCGGGATATTATGTAGAAATTTCGGGTTACTATGTAAATATTCTGGTTAATGGATATTGATATGGATTTTATATTGTTTGATTTGGTTGGATTTGAAAATGAGATTTGGTTGGATTTTATATTGTTTGAATGTATAGTGATGTTATATGATGGATATATGATGGCAATAGTTGATGAATATAGTGTATATTGGCTGTGATGATGGTATTTGATGGTTGTTGGTTGAAGTGTGTATGGACTGTTGAAGTGCATAAATTTTGCTTCAGATTAGCGACGGCTAGCGACGGCCTGTATGTTGCAGATTAGCGACGGCTAAAGTGCAAAAATTTTGTGTCGCATAGTGACGGCTAGTGACGCCATTTAGTCGTTGGAAAATTTCCACGTGGCACATTTGCAGTCGCGAGCCGTCGCTATTTTGGTGACGGAGCCTTCGCTAAAGCCGTTGCGATACTATTGGACGACGAGGTAAATAGCGACGGCTTGCGACGGCCTGCGACAGCTAAAAGCCGTCGCTATCTGCTGCCGTCCTTGTAGTGCATTTCCTACCTGGAGTCGCCAAAGTTATCATGTCGTTTCCGGTGGTCAGAGCATCTGCATTTGCTGGCGAAGTGCAT
Organism: Allium fistulosum; assembly: GCA_030737815.1. NCBI lineage: Eukaryota > Viridiplantae > Streptophyta > Magnoliopsida > Asparagales > Amaryllidaceae > Allium > Allium fistulosum. Next base: position 459,118,531 of record CM060901.1, read on the forward strand.
GCTTTGAAATTAGGCCCATCTACTTTAAATACATTATGAGATCCTGGGGAGTATTTGAAAAGTAAGACATCTCCGACCCTGAAAACTTTTCCCTTGGCCCAATTGTTGTAGTCAAAATAGGATCTCCAGCCCTTGTGATCTCCTACAACGAAAGTTTTCGACCCATCTGATACTGCTGGAGCATTATTCCATGTTTCAGCTGGTTGTACATTGATAACTAGCTTCATAACTGACCCGCAATGTTTTTCTACTCCACAAATGTACCATTTTTTACCAGGTGTTGCAAGATTGATGATGTCTTTTCCCGTAGTCAAAGCCTGTGCACCTGCGGGGATACTGCAAGTGAGGAAGTCAGGCCCACCTACTTTGTACACGTTGTGTTTCCCCATCTCGTAGTTAAAAACTGCAACAAAATATATATTGTTAATTCATTCTTCACGATTTGTTGTAGGAGTGAATATGGAAATATAAAATGTATGTTACCTAAAGTGTCGCCAACTTCGAAATTTCTATGTTTAGCCCAGGCCGTGTAGTTGAAACAAAGTGTCCATCCGTAGTACTCACCAACTATGTGCTCCGTTCCATGAGCCAAAGTTGAAAGAGCGACGAGGAAGATAGCAATGATCAAAAGCATTTGTTTGTTATCCATAAGTGTTGCTTCTTTGAACTGAGCTTGTCACTTTGAAATTTTAACTGGTTGTTGTAAATCATTTATATTGAGGCACCAGCCGGCTAAACCAGCAGATTTAGTAGAAAACAATATAGAAAGCATGTTCCTATATGCTATTTTTATTTTTAAATTTAAACCGTGTAGTTTGAATGAGTCTGATGAGTCCAATTGGTGGTTCAGAGATTGATTAACGGAAATATTTTGGCTGAATATGGCTACCTTGTTCCAAAACATTTTATTTTTTTTATTTGTACTAGGATACCTGAGATATTTGTATTTGTTTTACTGCAAATACCAGTTCAAGCTTTATTTATAATTCCTATACTGTGGATAATGTTATCTAGGAACTACATCACTCTCATCTTCTACCTAGCTTTGCATATTCCTGCATGATGTCCCACTCTTGGTTAGGCGTGTAGATACCAAGGTTTAAATTCCTGCTTTTCATTTCCTTTATGTTCATCATGTAATCTCGGAATTTCGATTCCGTTTCGGAAATTTCGAAAATTCATTTTTAAATCTGGTGTGTATTATGTTAACTAATTTGATTTTTTGATATAAATTGTCTAATTTACACAAATTAAACTAAAATATGCTTTATATAAATTATTAGGCAAACCATTTTATAATAATAACTTAATGCTTAATGAAAATTATTATACACTGCTTAATCTACAACAAATTTTTTTCAGTCCATAATTACTGAACAGATCAATATAATGTCCAAAACATTAAAGATCCAGTCCAAAACCATTGTATAATAATAACTTACTAGGTTCTGAATCCATCATTGTCTACTTGCTGCTACTATTTTAATTGTATATACACACACATTCACGCACATACATTTTAATTGTAGTTTTGACATTATTTTGCCTGGCATAACTAAAGAAGTTATGATGACCAGATGACTCAAAAGTAAAACCTGCTGCAACAACACTGTAATTGCAATGATCGAGCCCTGGAGTGCTGTTGTAACTTGTGCACATCCTAACTTAATCTTATAAAATTGTTGATCTCGCTAGAGCAACAACGCTGCTGGCTTATTTCGTATTCTCCATATTTATTTTTGACGGTTTCGTATTATACATGGTGCGTTCGTCATGTCTATATATATGCTTTATGAGTGTTCAAGTTTAAAAACAAGAACTTTATAAATTTTTGTTTGTACTAAACATCCAAACTAGAATACTTATTAAGAGAAAAAATATGTAGAATTTTGATATTGTTTATTAAAGTTCCAAACACTTAATAATATTTCCTCTCATTTGTATCCATATGCATTTTAAAAAATTAAAAAATATTCAAAATTAGTTAATACAACATTTATCAAAATCAATTTTTTTAAATACTATCATTTATAAAATTAAATTTTTTAAATCGATGTGTTTAAAATTCATTTTCATTCGATTCATTTTTTTTAGGAAATCAAGTTTTACGTATTAAAGTTTTTGATAATCAAACTTCTGAACTAATTTTTTAATTTATTTTTTGAAGTAAACCTATTTGTATATTAAAATTTTGAAAATTTAAATTTCTCAAAAATAAAATTTGAATGATAACATTTAAAATTTAAAAGCTTCCAAACTTAAAAACTTATGATGTTTTATCAAATATTCTCGTTTTTCTAAACATTAAATACTTCCAAATTTTAGAAATAAAAAAATTCAAGCTTTTAATACTTTTAAATTATCATAATCAAATTTCTCATTTTATTTTTCATTCGACACCAATTAATATAAAGGTTATATTGTCAAGATAATCATATTCTTTAATTATAATCAGAAATTTAAAATAATAAATGAACAACTATTCATAATTTAGTATTCAACAATTAGCAATCAAAATTCAGTATTCATCAATCAATCTTCAGTAATCAGCTTTCAACATTTAAAAAAAACAAAGCCCTAGTTTTGCATTTAATTTTGTACTCTAAATGAATTTTACACTCAACCGTCAACATTGATTTCAAAACCTCAAATTTTTTGTTACATTCGAAATTGATCTTGTTCAACTTTGTGTATATTAAATTATTTAAAGCTATATCAAAACTAAAATTTGTTTTCGGTTGATTTTCCAAATAAATGTGCTTTTTTAATAAATTATTTAAAGATCGGCATATATATAATTCATATTTCAAATTAAAAAATAAATGTGCTTTTTTAATTTACAATATCTCTTAGGCATTTTGCCCAAATCCTCCTTTGCACTATCTACGTTCCACTTCAAATTAAAATGACAAAAAGCTGCCATAAAAATCAATAGATATTCCTACATAAAGTAATGCATTTACTGGTAACACATCGTATTGTTTTTTTTCAATTCAATTTAATAATATCATCCTTAATGTTAGTCATTCGAATGAAGTTTATATGCTCTCTTCCTCGGAAAGCAAAGTGGATAGAAAAAAGGAAGAAAATGTAAGAAATGAGAAGAAAAAAACAAACGTACAAAGTGTTAGAAACGAGGAGGAGAGAAGAAACTAATTATATTTCATATAAATTTTCTTGCTTGCAAACACAAAATGACCACATATTTATAGTGGTTTACATACCCTTACAAATAGACACGACCATTTAGATAGACACATCTTCACTCCAATGGACACGACTCTTCACTCAATAGACACGACTCTTCACTCAATAGACACGACTCTTCACCTTATTATTAATTTGAGTTTATTCTTTAACAAATTCCTCCCTTAAACTCAAACATTTTCCATCCTTCATTCCAATCATCACCTTACAATTTTCGAGCTGCACTTTTGGTAGCGGCTTTGTAAATATATCCACCACTTGATCACGACTTGCAACATGACTTGTTCGCACGTTGCCTTCCTTCACATGTTTCCGAATAAAATGAAAGTGAACATCTATATGCTTGCTCCTTTCATGGTGCACTGGATTCTTTGCCAACTCAATTGCTAATTTATTATCAATTCGTATTTCAGTTGCTTCGTGCTGCTGGAGTTTTAACTCATATAACAAATTTCTCAACCATACTGCATGGCATACACACAAAGATGCTGCCACATACTCTTCGAGGCGCACAGTGACATCGTGGTTTGGCGCGAGCGATTCAAGAAAAAAAATGAACAGCCACCGAGTTTCATTCGTGAGCGGGGAAGAGGGGGAAAGGTTCAAATTTATTTAAACGTTATCTATTTTAGTTAATTATAATTTATTAATTCAAATATTCATTAATCCATATTTAACTCATACGAGGTCCAAATCGAGCGCGACAAGTCGCGATGCGATCGTATCGATGAAGGCTATGCTATGGAGTTGAATTGAATGAATTTAGAGCTAGTGGAATTTTAGATTAAAATTGGACGGTCATTCAATTTTAATTCAAAATGGAACGTTTGGACGACTATTAAAATCAAAGTGAGTAAATCTCACCTTTTTGGCTAATCAGAAAAATTATATAGTCAATAAATATTATTTATTGGACCTTTGGATATTTATTTCTGATCGTTATTAATTCTTGGATAATATACTAAAGTATATTATTGGTTAGGATATATTCCCGCCTATTGGAGCGGATGAGACCCTATTACGTTCTCGTGTAAGAGCGGATGACCCTTTGTTTACGAATCTCACCTCGAAGTTGTTGATTTATATTTTTATGATTATATACTATATGCAATGCGGGGGACAGGTTGGAGGGATTCAACGGGATTCCTCACACAGTTGATTTACTTTCATATAAATTGATACATGATAGTTGGATGTTAGAAATGATGACATGGACACGATTTTGTCTATTTAGTGCTTTGGTAGTACTAGGCCTCAATTTTGGTATTTTAAATTACTATAAAATAGTGATTTGATTTAAAAAGAAATTTCAAGTGATTTGAAAATTATTTATGTTTAAATAATTTTTCTAAAGTAAAAGTACGATTTTTGTGGATATTATAATTGAACAGTTTTATAAAACATTTGAAATAGAGTTTAAAAAACCGAGGGTAAAGATTTTTAAAATTTTGGAAATAAGCCAGTCTTTTAAAATAAGGGGATATGGTCTTAAAAGAAAATAGAAATATTTTTATAAATATTATTAATCATTTTATATATATATACATATATATTGTAATTTATTTATAAAGGTGAAATTTATAAATGTGCTAAATTTATAAAAGAAATTTATACCTATTGAAGCAAGGTTAAAACGGTTGGAATTATGTTTGGATGGGGTTTTATAAATAAGTAGGAATCTATAAAGGAATAGAGGTATAAATGGGTTCATAAATAAAGGAATTTTTATGAAGGAAAGTTTTATAAAATGGGAAGGGATTTATAAACATGGTTTATAAATATAGGAATGGCTATGTTGAATTAAGTATGGATTTTTATCAAGGAAATATATATTTATATTTTAAAGGTTGTTTATTAATATCAATATTGTTTAAAAAAAATTATCAATATTTTAAATATTTTGGAAGTTTAATTATTTAAAATATTAATATGGTGTGAAATTGATTATAATTATTTATTAGTAAAGTTTTGGAAATTAACTATTAGTATTTATAAGTAAAAAAAGGTTGAAGATAAATTATTATTGTTTTATTAAGAATGTTTGAAATTTATTAGTTATTATTTTAAAGTGTTTTAAAGTTAATATTTATTTATTTAAAATGTTTATTATTATATAATAGCGTTTTAAAGTAAATGATTATTATTTATTTATAAATGTTTACGAGATTTATAAATAAGGTTTTTATAAATAGATTTGGGCTTTATAAGAGAAGTTTGTAAAATGTTTTGGAGACTTAAAGGAGAATCGTTTATAATGTATGAAGAGAGCTTTGCAAATGGTTTTAGATAATTATAGAGGAGATTTATAAATGGGTTATAGGTTTATAAGAGGAACTTTTTAAATAATTGCATGCACTATATAAAAAGGTTTATAAATGACTCGAGAAATGACATTTATAAAGGGTTTTAAATGGTTTTTTATAAATGAATTTTGGGATTGGTAAGGGATTTGTAAGTGATTTTTAAATTGTATCGAAAGGAAAACATTCCCAGTTTTGTGAATATACTTTTAGCGTTGAGATAAGTATGTGAGTATCCTCCAAGTATTGAAAATAGAGGGAATGTGGCTATATATATATATATATATATATTAAAAGGATTTTAGGATGAATATTTGCAAGCTAAATTTAATTAATAAAGGATTAATTAATAAAGGCCTAGTGTTGCTTGGTGCTTAACCAATATTGTTTTTCATGGAATTAAATTCCCGATTGAATGTTTGTTAATCGATAGATATATAACCGACTATCGAAATTAGACCTAAACATAACTTTGGAAATATCTAGAAGAAACATGTATGTTATATGGCACAGCCAGCTCCGATGATGTTATACTGTGCGTATAAATCTCGTTTCGTTCTCCTAGGACAATGATAAGGAAATCTGCTCACTAACGGTTAGGAGGTGATCTCCATTTTATCTTTGACTTTTTATTTCCTAAAGAACCGGGGTTGAGTTTACCAGGAATTATCGAATGTTGTTTCAAGGAGACCGGGATCGGGTACGTTATCAAAAAACCAATTCGATCCAACGGATGCTTTTCGAAGTGAAGACATCTTGAAGATGATGGAATTGGAGATGGAGCTCTCAAGTGTTTCGTTCAGTCCCAGAACGAACTTGTATGGATGAATGTTGTATTACATTATTGCCTGGAGGGCAGTATTAGCATTCCAAGTGGGAAGTGCTATATAAAAGGTAAAACGTAGCCTCAAGCCTCATCAACCGGGAATGACTAAAACAGGGGAGATGCAGTAGGGCTAAGTGGGTCGCCCCCAAGTAGGGTATGATCATCCCTATCTAGATTCACTATTATCTCTCATTTGTATGCTTCGGGGCCCATTAACGGACGGGTGATCATATTCGGTACTATCCAGTAAGGAGTAGGCCGGTCTTGTGTTGGCAGGGGATCCAAGCGAGGTCCTCGGCGTTATTTATCTAGAGATGCACCGTGAAGGACGGTACCCCAATAGCCCAGTCATTGTATGGAATCCATTCTCCAATATGCGCCGTATGTACTTAGTAGTGCCCAACTATGTTGAAACGTGAGATGCAAGCATTTCACCTATATTCATATTTTACTTTGACCCCTAGACATTATTATTATAATATAAATGGATTTTCTATAGAAAATGTTTTGGTTATCGTAAGGTAAAAACCCGTCCGTGTTTATGTGCGACATGGTCTTATGAGATACTTTTGATTTCAAATGGTTTTCTAGAACTTTAAAGTCCAATTGGGTGTGTTTTCTCATACTAGTTTTCCAGACTGACTCGAGTGTTATTTTATTATAATGCTCAGGTCTGACCGAGCATTACAGATTTACTTCGGATTCTTTGGAGCTCTAGAGACGAGTTGGAGGTATATAGGTCGTATCCACGTATATGTCTATGTTCCACTATTTTTGTTGTTGAAATCACCAGCATTTGTGAGGACGGGCTGTTATAACTGTCCAGGCTGATGATCGTTATTTGTGTTGTACTTTGATGGATGTAAGTATGTAACAGTTTCTTTGTAAAGATGTTGATATTATATATATTGTTCTGGTGCGATTGTGAGATTCTGTATTGTTTTTAGATTCTTTTCTTTCTTCTCTTCTTCTCTACTTCTTTCCTCTTTATTTTCCATGACTATCCATCTTTCCATTCGATTCGTCTTGGACATGTATGGTATATTGTCAACTTGAATCGTGCAAATTGGCGGATCATTACACGTGGTATAAGAGCGCGAGGTTAAGCGAGAACCTTGGCTTTAGTGGGGCAATTCATTAAGAGATAAGTTAATGGAATGCCTTATTATGAGTTTTGAGCATATTATATATATGAGCGCGTATTTGTTAGTGACTATAAATTTTTTTATATTGTGTTAATTTATCTATTGAGTGGTTTATGAATTCTGGTCGGTACGTGGGATGCCACGATATCGGTAGGGGTTTATAAACACTTAAACAAGGAAAACCGATATAGTATTGTTTTAAAGGTGGGTAAATGAAATAGTTTTACCAAAAATATATTTTATATATAAAGGAATAATTTTTCAGAAATTATTATAGTTATATATGGAGTATTTGGTTGTTAGAGAATGGTAATATTTGATTATTATCATTTGTTTATTTGTTATTTGTGTTCAAATAAAAGTTGTTATTGTTATAATCTAACCAAAGATAAACATTTGCAAATTGAGTTATATAAGGAAGTAAATTATAGAAAATCGATTATAATTAAAATAATCAACATTTGTGAATGAAATGGCATAAGTATATTTTTATGATTTATAAATGGAAATGGATTTAAAACAAGAAGTTTGAGAATTTAAATCTCATTGGTTTGAAAATGGTTTTCAAAGGGTTTGGAAAAAAAATATTGTTTGGGAAAAAGTTTTAACTGAAAATATTTTAAATGGGATTTAAAAGAAATAGAAAGCACTAAACTCATCTCAATCACTGGGAAATAATTCAGGTGATGACGACCACATCATCAATATTCATTTTGGAGTTTCTAAGTGAGGAATTGCTACCATTGAAGTTTTTTTTTGGTAAAACAAATTTTTTTAGATTCTAGAAGTGTAATTAAAAATTTAAAGGAGTTATGTATATATATGATTTCAAAATGATTTGAAAATAAACCGGGTGTTTAAAATACTAAAATTTCTATATAAATGTTTTGAGAAACATAAGATGCTAAGTTTTTTGAACTTAACATTTGGAAATAGTATAGATATGGAAAGAAAATTGGAAGTGAGATATGAAATTTAAATTTTAACTTAAGTTAAATAAATTGAGTAATGTATTAAATGAAATGAAGTTCGATATAAGAATGGTTAAATGAAAATGAAATGGGATTTGAAATGGATTAAATGAATTAATAAGTGAATTAATGAAATGAAGTAATGGAATGAGTATAATTTGAGTTATTAATTTATTTAAGTTGTAAAGTGAAAATATGTTTTGGAATGTTGTTTGATAGAAATGAATGAATTGAATTGGGCTAATGAAATGAATTAGTGAATTGAATATGGTCTAAAATATTGTTTAATGGAATTAAATGTGAACTTAAGTTGTGAATTAAAACTAAACATTAGCGGTTGTATGAAATGTTTATAATAAACTTAAGTAATGGTTTTATAAAATGGTCTATAAGAATATTAGCATTGAAAGAAATATACTATACAAATTGGATATGAAAAAAAAGTGAATGTAATTAAAGTGAATTTTAATAATTGGATGCAAATCAATTGAAAGTAAATGAATTGAATGTTAATAGATGAGTGTAAGTCTAATTAATGTGAATAACTGAATTTGATTTAAATTGAATGTAAATCAATTGAATGCAAATGGATTGAATGTTAATTAGTTGAATGTTGGTAAAATTAAGGTGAATAAATTGGAAGTGAATCAATTGCATGTTAATATTAAAAAGAAAGTGTATAAGTTAGATGTTGATATTTGAAATGCAAATGGATATGATGGTAAATAAATTGGATGGATGTTATTTGTTTAATAAGTTCCCTTGTTACAGTCACTAATATTGCATATAGTTATGGTATAGTCTATGTATGTGGTGATATTATTTTCTATATACATATTCTCATTGATTGTTGAGTGTCTAGTAGGTGCGGATGGTGTATGTTTTGCATTTGGAGCTCGCTTTTGCATTTTATTGACATGTATGCTTGTTAATACTTAAATAAGGAACACATCTCAGATTACATACTGTATTTTTTCCTACGGGATGCTTCATCGTCGAAGATGAGATGTATATTTGTTATTATATATACATTTTAAATTTTTATGATCGAGCCGCGAAACGGAGACGCTAGCGAAATTTTTCGTAAATTTAAGGCGTTAGAAATTTTTTGAGAAATTTTAGAAAACTTTTGATAACTAAAATTTTGATTTTAGTTTTATAATAGTTTGTTTTGGAAATTTAATTATGAAATTAAAGAATTAGGAAATTGTAATTACAAATTTTAACCAATTGGTTTCGAACGTTAATGGGTTTGGGCATTTTTCTTACCTTGGAAATTTCGGGGACGAAATTCTTTTAAGGGGGAAGAATGTAACGACCTAGAATTTCGGTCATTTAAAATTTGGAATATTTAATTGAGTTTAAATATTGAAAAGGTTAATTTTATAAATTTAGGAACTTGGATTTTGAAATATAACAATTTATTTGATAGTTAATTTGTTGAATTTAGTATTGGAATTGTTTACATAACTAAATCTTGAATTAAATATGAATGAGAACGATTTCAAAAGTTGAATTAATTTATATTTGAACAAGAATAGAGATAGTAAACTTTTAAATTGGATTTAAAGTAATTTAACTGATTTTGGGAAATTGCTCATTTTAATTAACATGTAAAAATAGTCCTTCGAGGAACTGCCTCATATTTCGACGTAATCAACTCCATTGGATCCGTAATAATATATATAGTGCACCGAAGAATTTCGTGGCAATGGATGTATAGTTTGAACATGCGAGATGGAAACGCGTAGAAATTGATTAAAGGAATTTAAATAAATAATTGAGTTTGAGAAGCTATCTTCTATATAAGATCGAATCAGGTCTTGAGACTAGTTCCATTGTGTTCGGAATAGGGGTATAACATATAGAACGCCAGGCGGCACACCTCGTTTAGAGATTGAGATTTTCAGACGTTTAAAGCGAGATATTATAATATATATATATATATATATATATTAGTCCATCGTAGCCATACCCTAACCCATGCCTGCAAGTTCACGCCATACCTCCTCTCCCTTATATTAGTCACGCCCATCAGAGAAAAATTGTTAGTGTTTTATTTTCAAATTAAAATCAACCACACGATCCAATGGCCTTCATCAATTTGGACCAATCCGTGCACATTTAGGGCACGAGTTCAACAGAGAAGATGTTCGCGTAAGGGAGCTCGACCTATTCAACAGTGGGATTGACGTGCTTCGTGCCGTAGTGGCCGAGGAGGGGCTGCGTTCGAGCAGCAGTTTTTTTGGTTTACGCAATTTGGCATTCGCGCGCGCGTGGGGGGGCGACTGACATGGCGAAGGTCGGTGAGGTGAGGCATGCAACGGCAGGCGGCGTCGTGGTTTGGCACGAGTGATTTAAGAAAAAAATACAACGATCAAGTTTCGTTCGTGAATAGGGAAGAGGGAGAAAAGGTTTAAATTCATTTAAATGTTATCTATTTTAGTTAATTATAATTTATTAATTCAAATATTCGTTAATCCGTATTTAACTCATACGAGGTCCAAATGGACCACGACAAGTCGCGTTGCGATCGTATCGATAAAGGCTACACTATGGAGTTGGATGAAACGGATTTAGAGTAGTGGAATTTTGTATTAAAATTGGACGTTCGTACAATTTTAATTCAAAATGGAACATTTGGACGACTATTAAAATCAAAGTAAGTAAATCTCACCTATTTGGCTATTCAAAAAAATTATACAGTCAATACATATTATTTATTGGATGTTTGGATATTTATTTCTGATCGTTATTGATTCTTGGATAATATACTAAAGTATATTATTGGTTTGGATATATTCCCGCCTATTGGAGTAGATGAAAACCTATTACGTTCCCGTGTAAGAGCGGATGACCCTTTGTTTACAAATCCCACCTCGAAGCAGTTAATTTATATTTTTATGATTATATACTGTATGCAATGCGGGGGACAGGTTGGAGGGATCCAACGGGATTCCTCACACAGTTGATTTACTTTCATATAAATTGATACATGATAGTTGGATGTTAGAAATGATGACATGGACACGATTTTAGTTATTTAGTGCTTTGGTAGCACTAGGCCTCAATTTTGGTATTTTAAATTACTATAAAGTAGTGATTTTATTTAAGAGGAAATTTCAAGTGATTTGAAAATTATTTATGTTTGAATAATTTTTCTAAAATAAAAATATGATTTTTTTGGAGATTATAATTTAATAGTTTTATAAAACATTTTAAATAGAGTTTTAAAAAACTGAGAGTAAAGATTTCTAAAAGCTGGGAAAATAAGTCAATCTTTTAAAATACGGGGATATGGTCTTATAAAAAATAGAAATATTTTTATAAATACTATTAACCATTATATATATAGGTATATATTGTAATTTATTTATAAAATGAAATTTATAAATGTGCTAAATTTATAAATGAAATTTATACCTATTGAATCAAGGTTAAAACGGTAGGAATTATGTTTGGATGGGGTTTTATAAATAAGCAGGATTTTTAAAGGAATAGAGGTATAAATGGGTTTATAAATAAAGGAATTTTTATGAAGGAAAGTTTTATAAAATGGGAAGGGATTTATAAACATGGTTTATAAATATAGGAATGGCTATGTTGAATTAAGTATGGATTTTTATCAAGGAAATATATTTATATTTTAAAGGTGTTTATTAATATTAATATCGTTTAAAAATTGTTTACCAATATTTTAAATATTTTAGAAGGTTAATTACTTAAAGTATTAATATGGGTTGAAATTGGTTATAATTATTTATCGGTAAAGTTTTGGAAATTAACTATTAGTATTTATAAGTAAAAATAAAGGTTGAAGATAAATTATTATTGTTTTATTAAAAATGTTTGAAATTTATTAATTATTATTTTAAATTGTTTTAAAGTTATTATTTATTTATTTATTTATTTATAGTGTTTATTATTATATAATAGCATTTTAAAGTAAATGATTATTATTTATTTATAAATGTTTACGAGATTTATAAATTAGTTTTAATAAATAGGTTTGGGCTTTATAAGAGCAGTTTGTAAAATGTTTTGAAGACTTAAAGGAGAATCATTTATAATGTATGAAGGGAGCTCTGCAAATGGTTTTAGATAATTATAGATGAGATTTATAAATGGATTATAGGTTTATAAGAGGAACGTTTTAAATAATTGCATGGAGTATAAAAAGGTTTATAAATGAATCGAGAAATGATATTTATAAATGGTTTTAAAAGGTTTTTTATAAATGGATTTTGGGATTGGTAAAGGATTTGTAAGTGATTTTTGAATTGTATCAAAAGGAAAACTTTTCCAGTTTTATGAATATACTTTTAGCACCGAGATAAGTATGTGAGTATTCTTCAAGTATTGAAAATAGAGTGAAAGTGGTTATATATATATATATATATATATATATATATCTTTGTAAAAGGATTTTGGGACGAATATTTACAAGGTGAATTTAATTAATAAAGTATTAGTTAATAAAGGCCTAGTGTTGCTTGGTGCTTATCTAATATTTGTTTTCATGGAATTAAATTCATGATTGAATATTTGTTAATCGATAGTTAAATAATCGACTATCAAAATCGGGCCCAAACATAACTGTTACCCAGATTGTTTGGCCCAGTTACGAGAGGCTAACTATCGAGTTTCTTGGTTGGCTCTAAGTGAAACATGATCCAGTGAGAGATTGGCTTGAATTGAGAGGCTCGACATACAAGTGCAGTTCGACCTGGATACATCGCTCGGCATGCAAGTGTGGTTCGGCCTGTATACTGTTCGGCCTGGATATGTGGTTCGGCCAACACTGCATAGCAACTACCGTTTGGCCAACCTCGCTCGGCAACATCGTTCGGCAATCACCGATCGGCCATTGAAGATAAAGGTGGGACGCTTCGGACTAGATGCTCGGGGAAAGACGGCTCATCATGAGTGGTTCGGTCTAGAAGGTTCGGCATATATCGCTCGGCGCATATCAGGAGAGTTGGTAATGGTCAGTTCCATCCTAAAGTGAGCCGACTGCTATATCATCACTTCGAGTCACACCACTGTACGCTTCGAGCTCCTTGCAGGGTTGCTTCGAGTTCTTTACCAAGACACCCCGGTTCGGCATTTGCCATTCGGTATGTATCGTTCGGCATGCCTGGCTAGGTGCGTAGAAGTAACCTACTGCGGGCTGAAGTACCTTGTTCTTGGACCCATAGAGGAAGTTCGGCCTATCTTCGTCTATAAATAAAGGGGCAGGGGCGCAGTGAAAAGGGACCTTTTTTGGAGAACAACGGGGAGACTCTGCCATTTCGATGACTCATCTATTTTTGATCCAAACTTGTAATCAAGTCGTTAGTATATGGATTGTATCTGTATTCAATAATTTGAAGAAGCAATAAAGATTAAACTCAAAGTGGACGTAGGCAGTTACGCCGAACCACTATAATTCTGGTGTTCTTGTTTCTGTGGTTAATTCTGCATACATTCCTCTATTTTAATTTTCTATCTTCATTAATCTCTCTACACAAATCCTTTCTTGGGTGTTAGTGACCAATTTTGTTGCTAACATTTTGGTGCTTTCACTGAGAACAGCATTCTCAGGCTGTTAGGATCTCCTTTGTTGCTACTGGATTGAGGAAATCCCCGAAGAAGATCCGATTTTATCCACAAGAAGTCCATTGATTCTATTTAGAGTTCCAACCGATAACTCTACAATGGGAAGACCACGTACTAGATCAGCCTCCCACAATGCAGATGTCAACGAGACCGCTAGCGTCCAACAAGTAGGACCCAGCAATCAACAAAGCTAATCCGGGCGCAGGGACCATCACCGCCCAAAACCAAACGGAAGCTGTCAATAGGACAGAGTTCAGCGAGCTGATAAGAGAACTCATGGAAAGCAGGAGACAGCTTAACGAGTAGATTCAAGCTAATGCTAACCTCATGACTCAGCTTACTCAACAACAGCATCAGAATGTTGGAGGAAGTCCCGCTTCATACTCCTCGTCCGATAACTCTACTTCATCTGATGAACCTCCTAGGCGTAGACGCCGTAGAACTAAAACAACGTAAACAGGTGCAGTGAACCAGGAAAATCACGCTCAAGCTGAAACAGTAAACTTAGGATTTGGAGCACGGGTGGAAGCTGGACGATTGGCTCACCAAGGTCATGATGAAGCAGGTCCCCAGGATACACGTTTGGTAGATCGCCAATAGAGGAGGCACCAAACGGAACGGTCCCACAGGACGGATTCCAACTTTCCATCTTCCATACAAACCCCAGACCTATCAGCCATGGTCAGACAGTTGATGAGGGAAAATCAAGGTTTAACTGATGATGATTGGGGCGTATCTAGGAGTCATACTCTATTCCCAGATGCTATCCTACAAGCTGAGTACCCCAGGAAGTTGAATATGCCGACTATCCCAGCCTACAAGGGGAAGACTGATCCCTGACAGCATGTAATGAGGTATGGGTGGATGATGGATTTACCTAGGGTGAACGATGCAACTAAATGTAGATGTTTCCCAATAAATTTATCTGGAATCGCTACCATGTGATTTACCCGACTTCCTCCACGGTCTATCTCCAATTTTGATGAGTTAGCGACGAAATTTGTGGAGCAGTTCAAGATTCATGCCACTCGTCCCAAGGATATTATGTCCTTGTCCAGTGTAATTCAGGCCCTAGGAGAATCGTTAAAGGAGTACTTACAAAGATTCCACGTTGCTGCTAATGAAGTTAGCAACCCGAATGACCATGCCATTTTAATGGCCGTAATGTGAGGAGTAGATCCAGATTCAGAGTTTGGTGATTGGCTGGCAGGAAAACCTACGACTACGTTGGAACGTTTTTACTCAAAGGCGTACCAATTTATAAGAAGGGAGGAAGCCAAGTGGACGAGGCGAGATAATGCACCAGGATCCGGCAAGGAGACTGTGCAAAGCAACATTGCTGTAAAACAATCTGAAGACAACTCTGGAAAAGTCCAGGTCAATGTTCAAAACAAGCCTGAGCAGTCAAAAGGATCCGGAGGAGGAAATTCCGAAAAGAAAAGGGAAGCCGGAAAGTGGAAACCAAGGATCCCAACTTAATACACTCCTCTGAATGCATCTCTGGAAAATATTTACCTATCGACCTGTAATACTTTCCAATATCGAAAGCCACACCCAAAAGAGTCCATCGAAGAACAAAAGCGGACTAGGAAGTTTGCCGCTTCCATGAGACTTACGGGCACAATACCGAGGAGTGTAGGCACCTCCATGACGCGATTGAAAAGCTGATTCGATAGAAAAAGTTATAAGAGTTTGTGAGGAACCCTCAGGAAGGCGGACAAGGGACATCCAACCCCAATCGTGGACAGGGCCCATGACGATCTGAGGAACCCGTTCGGACTGGAGGTAGATTAGTCATAAACACGATAGTCGGTGGGCCTCACCCTGCAGATAAGAATTGGAAAGAAATGGAGCACTATGCTAGCTCCCTAAAGCATGCAGATTTTGAATGTTATTCAAACACGGAAGATGGAACTCCGGCTAAGCAACAGCGAATGATGACGGATGATATAGTGTTCAGAAGTAGAGATGTCGATCAGGTGGAGGCACCTACCATTGACTCGATGGTCATCTCGGCCACCATTGGGCCAGCGTTTGTGAGAAGAATACTGATTGATTGTGGAAGTTCTGTTAACATCATCTTCAAAAAAGCATACGATCGGATGACACTACAACAAAACAGTCGTATTACAACTTTTAGTTTACAACTAACACAAACCGACAGTTGTTATAGGTTATTTTTAACAACTGTTTATTTCTAACAGTTGTAACAAAGGTATTTTTAACAACTTTATCTATATAGCAGTTGCAATATACGTCTATAAAAACTGCTTTTTTTGTACCAGTTGTAATTACTCAATTATAATAACTGTCCATTCCAGTTGTCTTTTGAATAGATACATTTCCCTTTCCACCTCATCAAAATTTTCAACTTCCCTCCCTTCATTTTTCTTGGCCGCTCAATTTACTCACTCGGCACTAAAACTCACCGTCAAAATTTCATACACCTAAACCCTAACCCCATCTCGTTTACCTCGCCGCTCTTGCCATATTCCACGAAGCTAAACACGCTCGCCGCCCTAGCCATCCACGAAGCCAGACCACCGCTCGCTGTCGTTGCCATCGACGAAACCCGCGAACCCTAGCTGCGCTCTTTTCTGCCATCTGCTTGTCATTGCCGCTGATATAGGTATGGTATCGTTAAGATTATTTCAGTGACATGAATTTTTAACAAGCTAGGGTTCTGTCATTGCCGCTAAACACTTTGACTCTTCATTTTTTTGCCAATCGTTAAGAAAGTATATTGTTCTTTCTGATGATAAAGTTTGAAGTGTGGTTCTGTCTTGATGATTACGTATGAAGTTATTACTTCCTCCTGCGCTGTTCTAAAAACTTATCGTTTCATTATAAGTTAAGTACTTAATTTTCGGCCTTTGGGACATTCCAATAAATAAAAAGGAATGTGACAATTTATTAATGTTTTGTACCTTCAGGTTCCATAATTCTGTTAAATCAATATATATATGATTTTATCACTACTGTACTCGTCATAAATCCTGATTTCGTGTGATGATTTGGCTTTAACCAACATTGATACTAATTTCACTGCTGACATAAAGGATAAAATTTCGTTTGGGTATTATTTTCCACCGAATAAAAAGGCAAGCGACTGTTTTCTTCATATTTTATGCTTTCCGCTTCACTGTTTTTTTTGTTACTCAACATATGCATTGTTTACTGTTACTGCGGTCATCGTAGATCATGGTTTCATGTGGTGGATCAGCTCTAACCAAATTAGATCTAATTAAAATTCTGGATAGACTCTGTTTTTCATTACTGATGGTTTATACAATTTTTTTGTCTTAGTAATACCACTATCGATTATTAAACACAATTAGTGCATTTTAATTAGAAATTTTGTTAACTCCCTTATATAGTTTTGTTTTCAAGTGTTTTGACTAGATTTTGCTATTTTGTATTCTCAGACTTTTTTCATATGGCTTAAGTAATCTATGTTCATATTAAATTTTTCCGATCAATACTTGTATCTATAGAAAGTGCATAATACTACAAAACAGGGCTACAATGCTTATCGTTCTCCGAGCATTACACTTTTACAACTTGAAGCTTTCAAATAACTGATCTGCTTAAACCATTGCTATTTGCCGCTAAGCCCGATGTGTCAGGCCTTCTTCAGCATCCACTATAGTGATTTTCAGAAGTTGCTTTTAGTTGGTTGTTGGAAAAAAGAGAATAAGAGTGCTACGTGAAAGTAGTTGGTTGATTGGTTAAGTTACATGTAGATTGCTGCTATAGATGGATGAATGCATTTTATTAACCATTTATTTCGATTGTTCAATGTTTTATTTTATTGAGAAGTTTGAAATTTGAGTATTTTTACACTAAAGAAATGGAAAAAAAAACATTTACTGTAAGGCATGTTTTCAAAATAAAAATAATTTTAATGTGAGTTTTGAAGCAATATTTTGGATGCAATATTTCAAAATAACATTTACTGTGAGTTTTGAATTTTAATGTGAATTTCAAAATAACATTTACTGTAAAACATTCGTATGCAATATTTTGGATCCGGGTTGCCTACTGACTTTGAAGCGGAAAAAAAAATGTGAGTTCAAAACTCACGCTTCTAATTTAAATTATATACCTTCTATCGTATGCAAATATTTTGTAAATTTATTACTTGCGTGGAAATGGTCAGTGACATTTGTGTTTTTAATCTGAGCATGCAATATAGAGAGTTCAAGCCAAGTTTTGGTTTAAATCAGTTGCGTGAAAGAGATTTTTGTGTTCAAGTGTATTTGTAGTAATGTTGCCTGGTCAAATATTTTATTTCATTTATTACGTGCATTGGAACTTGGCACAAAATCAAGTTGAAGTTGCATTATAGAAAGTATAAGTCCCAGGCTATTTGTATTAAATTTTGTCAACTTCAAAACTTTTCCTTCAGTTGCACAAATCACTGCCAATTATTTGACTTAGGTAGTATGCATGCAAACAGTTTTAAGAACTACGCGAATTCAAATTATACACGCATTTAAACCAATTGATTGATGAATGAATCTATCAACATCAGCCGCAACATACAAAAATGTACACTTTTTTGTATTATGTTCATCTCATTGCTATGTAGTCATAGAACAAAATAGTTGGACGGAAATACTCAAAAAGTGCAAAACGATTTAGTTTACACTTTACAGTCTTTGTATAGGGTTGGAAAAAAACAGTAATCTGTTTGTTTGAGATGATTAAAATATTGGATTGAATGCATGATGATGGTAACTAATTATGTACTTTACCATCCTTATTCTCTGAAGTTTTATAAGTTTTGACCTTCTTCTGCCTTAATTAATCTTTTGAACTAATCTCCATGAATTCCCACAACTATCTCCATGAATTCCCACAACTATCCTGAACTGTTTAGCCTTGCATAATAGCAGCAGTTCAAGAAAGTTGTGGAAATGTATGAAGAAATTGGGGGTTAAAGAAATTGAATTTAAATTATCAAAGTCAAGTTTTACATGTAGCATTTAAAGGGAGGGACTATTTAAAACTTACTAGTTTCTTTGTTGTTGCAGTTACTAGTTTCTTTTCCACGTGTGCCCAATCTGATCCACATAAGATATGGACAAAACATGGATCAATTTACCAAGGTTTCGTAATTTTTGATTAATAATTTTGTACTTATAACTATGTAGGGTTGACTAAGGATATGCTTATTTTTTTTAGAATGACAGAGGAATATAGGCAAGCCGCTCGAAATTTCATACACAAGCATGCTGAAAGTGAGGGTAATCCAGAAAAAATTATTTGCCCCTGTCGTCGATGTAGGAACCTTATTTGGCATTCTCCAAGAGATGTTGTGACACATTTGGTGTGTTTTGGAATTGATCCAACATATGATGTATGGATCTTTCATGGAGAAGCGCGTCAGTCACGAAATGAAGCCGACGAAGTGGTAGATACATACAGAATGTACTTCGATGCACAAATTGAAGACGAGGAGAATGAATATCGTGTTAATGATAAACATAGGGAAAGGACTAAGAAATTGTTGGAGACAGCTGAAATACCTTTATATCCTGGTTGTACAAGCCACACAAAGTTGTCTGCTACGATACTTCTTTATAAACATAAGGCTCGAAATGGTATAACCGACACGGCATTTACGGAACTTCTTATGCTCATCAAGGATATGCTACCTAAGGAAAACAAGCTTCCTAATTCAACATACGCAACAAAGAAGTTGATTAAATCATTTGGTTTAGGTTATAGGAATATACACGCATGCGCAAATGATTGTTGTCTATTTAGAAAAGAGCTTGCACATTGTGATTTTTGTCCTAAATGCGGCAAATCTCGTTGGAAAAAGAACAAGACAAGAGAAGATGGAAAGCAATCCAAAATACCTGTGAAGGTTTTGAGATACTTTCCACTCATACCAAGGTTGAAAAGAATGTTCATGTCGCCGGAGACATCAGAACAATTAAGATGGCATAGCAGTAATAAAAGAGAAGATTGTAAACTACAACATCCTGTAGATTCCTCTCAGTGGTCTACAATTGATAGAATGTATCCCTCCTTTGCATCCGATCCACGAAATTTAAGGCTTGGCCTTGCAAGTGATGGCTTTAACCCTTTTGGTGATTGGAATTCAACATATAGTTGTTGGCCAGTGTTTCTTGTTGCTTATAACTTCCCTCCGTGGCTTTGTATGCATAAAGATAATATGATGCTATCTTTATTAATTCCCGGACCGCGACAACCAGGAAATGATATCGACGTGTATCTGCAACCACTTATTGAAGATTTGAACAAATTGTGGAATAAAGGGGTAAAGGTGTATGATGCATTCAATCGTAGCGAATTTAGATTAAATGCAATTCTGATGTGGACAATAAATGATTTTCCAGCTTATGGAAATTTAGCAGGTTGCACTGTAAAAGGTAAGAGAGCATGTCCTGTTTATGGCATTAATACATGTTCAATATGGCTACCATTTAGTAAAAAATGCGCATACTTGGGCCATAGACGATTTCTTGCACCTAATCACGAATATCGCCACCGGAAAAACTTATTCGATGGAACCATAGAAAATAGACAAGTGCCTCCAATACATACAGGTGCTCAAATCTTCGAAGATGTCAAAGATATCGTTAATGAGTGGGGGAAAAAGACAAAGGAGGAAGAGATAGGCGGTAGAAAAAGAAAGCGGGGAGATGTGAAGAAAAAAGGTATCCAAATGTGGAAAAAGAAGTCCATTTTCTTTGATTTGCCTTATTGGAAGGTAAAAGATAATTAAAAATAAAATGTCTTTTCATTTGATAGCCATGTCTAGTAATTAGTATTTTACTATCAATCTATTACACACATTTTTCTGGTTTTCGCAGACACTTCCTTTGCGTCACAATCTAGATGTAATGCATGTCGAAAAAAATATTTGCGAGAGCATTCTTGGTACATTGCTTGATATCAAAGGAAAAACAAAAGATGGAATTACTTCACGTCAAGATCTGGAAGCAATGCGTATAAGGAAGAAGTTGCATCCTATAGATGTTGGAAGTAAAGTATTACTTCCTGCTGCACCATGCACCTTAACAGACCAAGAAAAAGAGATCTTTTACGATAGAATGAGGAATTTGAAGGTGCCTGATGGGTATAGCTCAAATATTGGGAAATGTTTTGTAAAACAGGAAAAAATTTCAAGTCTTAAGTCTCATGATTATCATGTTTTGCTGCAACAACTATTGTCTGTAGCGTTGAGAGGGCTTTTGCCCGTAGGTACAAGGAATGCATTACTGCGACTATGTTCATTTTATAATGACTTATGCCAAAGAGTGCTTGATAGAGATAAATTAGAATCCATGGAGAATCAAATTGCATTAACATTATGTGACCTTGAGAGATTCTTTCCCCCTTCCTTTTTTGATATCATGATTCACTTGACGGTACATTTGGGGAGGGAGGCAAGAATATGCGGACCGGTACAATACCGGTGGATGTATCCATTTGAGAGGTAATTTTTTTATGAATACTTAACGTAATTAATAAAATATGCGCTTATGAAAGCATTTTATGCTTATGTCTTGATTATAGGTATATGAAAATACTCAAGGGTTATGTTAAAAATCAAGCCCGACCTGAAGGATGCATAGTTGAGCGCTATTCTGCTGAAGAATGCATTAAGTATTGTGCTAGATATATTGAAGATGGGTTTGAATTTGGAGGAAAGAAAAATCGAAATGAAGTGCAACAAAGTGATTCCATACTCGATGGGTGTCCGATTTCCAAAGGAAAACCCATGTTACTTTCCGAGGAGGTGATTGATGCTGCTCATCGGTATGTGCTATTCAATACCGATGAAGTGGAGCCATACATAGAGTAAGTATAAGTTCAACTCGATCATTCTATATGAAAGCAATTAAATTTTAACTTGTACATTTGCATATGCAGAATGCACAAGGAGGAGTTGAAACGTTTGTACCCTCGGCTTTTACAAAATGATATGGAATTGTCAAAACTGCATTCAGAGACTTTTAGTTATTGGTTCGGAAAAAAGGTTGAAATAGTTATATTTTCTTTCATTAAACCAATTAAGCTTCATATATGCACATATTATTGTCATATATCATTATATTCAACATTTTGTATGTCCAGGTTAAAGATGAGAGAAATGTTTCAGATGTTAGCGAAATAATAAAATGGCTTTCGTATGGGCCTCGATCGCAAGTAGTTTCTTATACTGGCTATATTGTCAATGGACGACGTTTCCATACTAAAAACAATGAGAAGTCTACGCAAAATAGCGGTGTTTCCATTGAGGCAAATACAATTCGTGCAGACGGGTCCGTAGAGAAAATTATTTATTATGGTATCTTGCATGAGATTTTGTTGTTGGACTACCGTTTGTTTCAAGTTGCTTTGTTTAAGTGTGATTGGGAAAATATTTATCGTGGAGTTAAGGTTGAAGATGGCTTTACATTAGTTAATTTACATCAGTTCCAAAATCAATTTGCAAGCGATCCTTTCATCTTAGCAACACAAGCTGTACAAGTGTTTTTCTCTAGAGAAAGTAGTTCTTCAAATTGGTATGTTGTTTTGAAAGCACCTCCTAGAGGTTTTCATGAATTGGAAAAATATGAGGAGGAGGAAAACTCAACGAGTAAACCACTAGATGAGTCGCTACTTAATGATAGAGATGTTGATAATGAAGACGAAAGTTACATAAGAAAGGATTGCGATGGCATTTTGGTAAGAATAAGCATTCATTGTTGATATGTTGTTTTATATGTAGTCATATGTGTTAAAGTGTTTAGTTATGTTGTTATATAAACCGATGAATAAATTTCTCTTCGTATTAAAAAGATACGACTTATCAAATCACATATTAATTTACTCGAGTTTTTGATAGAAGTGTATCAAAACAATTTTACATCGTATCGCACGTGGTTGTTTTCATATTTTTATTGATATTATTCATAGTCGTTACATATCAAAAAAGTCCTATACTAATTAGTATAATGTTAATTTTTTACATATTATGATTTTTTTCTAGGTTGATCACTTGGAGAAAGAAGCTTGAACTTATTGCATCTATGGGTAAGAACGAGCAACATCAAGGAGAGGTAAATGCTATTGCTATTTTTACCTCAATTCCAACTATAACCCTAACTAATGCTATATTTATTCAAATAATTTCAGAGCTCGAAGCAAGCACATAAAAGATCGAAGAAGCAAAGTCTTACTGCACTTGCAGCTGCTCGTGGTCTAACAGAGGCTAACGGTGGTATTAGAATCTCTAAAATGAAAGATGTTGAAGTTGAAGTTGGTTGTACTCTTAAGGATATGAATGTGACTGTTAGAAAATCTCCACGCAAGCACGGTGAAATTCCTCCATCCATCATTCCTTGGCATTATTCAACCCCCCTACAAAACGTTACTACCACACGCTCCTCCAAATCTCTTCATTTCGCTTCCCTTCAAAACGTCGTTACCACACACACGTCCAATAGTCATGTTTCAACTTCCCTTCAAAACGTCAATACCACACACTCATCCAATCCTCCTGATTCAACTCCCCTCCAAAACGTCGTGACCACACAAACGTCCAATCCTCACGATTCAACTCCCATTCAAAATGTCAATCCCACACAATCATCCAATCCTCTTAATTCAACCCCTCTCCAAAACGTCATTACCACACAAACGTCCAATCCTCATGATTTAGCTCCCCTTCAAAATGTCAATACCACACACTCATCCAATCCTCTTGATTCAACCAACTTAGATTTTTCCTCCGAAGAGGCGAACATGGTCAAAACTAAGAGAAAAGAGGAAAAACAATGATGAGATTATTTTCTTTGACACCAAATGAGAAGGTTGAAATAGAGTTCAATGAACTAAATCAACCTATTGGTCCAAATTCCAAATATTTATCATCGTATCTTGGGACTTTAGCAAGGGAGATGATACCTGTGACCATTAGCAATTGGAAGAAAGTCGACGACAAATTAAGGGCTGATATATGGACATGTATTCATGTACTACAATAAATCACCATGATATATATAGAAAAGTAGACTTTGGCTCGTGTTTTTATAACCAAACTTTGGCTATCAACCAATACTTAACATTGGCTTATTTTTAAGTAGGCATTTCTGTATAGTATTTAGAAATAACCTATGTGTAAGGAATATTTCTAAATAAGCAGTTTTGTCTATTTTAACATGCAAAATAACATACCTATAACATGTAGCAGTTTTGTCTTATGATATCTACATTACATACCATTAGCCTATTTCTAAATATTGGCTTATTTACAAATAAGCAGTTTTGTATGGTATTTTGAAATAACCTATCTGTAATGAATATTGATCCTAAAATTGACCCTAAAATAACCTACCTGTAACATGTAGCAGTAACATGGATTTTCTGGTAACATGAATTGAAAGTACTGTTACTTCTATGCTTTTCACAGTAACATGAATTTCTGGTAACAACCTTGTCTATTATCTTCTTTTGTAATTAAAGAAATAAAACTCTATGAATTGAAAGTACTGTTACTTCTATGCTTTGCATGCATTCTTTTTCTAAAATCTAAAAGCGTAAAGCATTTTAGTTACTGCCCACTTTAGAACAAAACCTGGACTTACTGGTCCTTTTGTTTTAATTTTAACCTTTTTAGCGTCCTTGTTGTGGTCCAAAGTTGTGTCCATATAACTGGAAATACGGCTGCCCAAGTTTTGTCTTCTGCTTGATAAGTCAATTCTAACTTGAGTGCTTACTTGTTTAAAATTAATGTCGTCTACCCCATTACGTATATTTTCCTTCCACCTTTCTGGCTTCCTGTGTAGGACTTTTAAGCATTTGGGTTGAAGGTTGATTGAAAGTAATTTTTTTTAATTAGATATCAAATATTAGTAATTAGTAATTAATTAATCTTTATATATTTATATTGGAGTCTCACTAGTTTTATACAAAAGTAAAGAAAATTGCCAGGTACATTTGGTTAATTATTTTGCCATATCTGAATTTTTATCTTGGTACCTATATTTGATGTTCAAATTTGCGACTCTGCTACCTATATCTGATGTTCGAATTTTCTTTTATATTTCATGTTTAACTGTTCATCTTTTCTCCAAATATATATACTGATGGAGATTTTAAATTTTAAACTAAACATGAGATGTACCAGTTAAATAACTAGATGAAGATCAACAGTAAATAGCATGGGTATGAATACATTGAACATAAAGTCTAGTTCTGAATTTAATTCAGTTGAGCCATCGTAGGAAGAAGCAGCGAATCTTGAATTTTAGCAGCCTTCTGCTTCTATTAATGACACCGAACTTCTGAAACATAGAACGCTCTACCGCGTTTGACCTCAAAAATAGTTATTCCTGTTTTCATGTACCAGCCTTCTGCGTATTTAACTGTGCGCCAACAGAACACACACAATGTGTGTCTATATCTATATATATATATACACACACACACATACACACACGAGCATTACGGCACGCGCGAAATTATAATTCAGTGATTGCAAACAAAATGCTCCCAGCTCGAATTATAAAAGACTAGCGTCAGTCATCATATATTTATATATGAAAGAGTCAACATGTTAGGCATTGACTGTGGAAGTAAACTGCAGTTTTTTTATATAGAGCCAAGTTTATTAGGCATGATGTTGTATTCATTGAATTACTGGTTCATTAGTCGCTCAGGTATCAAACTTAGCGGCATTTGAGATCCGAGAGAAGTTGACATGCATAATAGCAACAAATTCCTGGACAGATTAAAAATAATAACGGCCAAAAACATCTACCATATAACTTCGTGCAAAGTTCAGATCCCTAAAGTAACATACTTTCCTTCAAAACAAGTAATTCAAGAAGTATTATAGAAGGGCAAACCTGCTACTGCTAATAATGTAACTATGCAATTTAGATTTTTCTTTTTATACATAATGTAACTATGCAATTTAGATTTTATTCATACTGTACAGGCAAGATTCAAGTTGGATGATATATACCAAAATATGTTCCTTCAGATGGTGGGCCTACGATGGAAAGAGGCAAAATCAAGGCTAGTCAAAGCTATAAAAGTTGCAGCAAAGAGTCCCGATGCTTCCAACAAATTAGACATATTAAAACCGAATAATATTAAAAGTGCTCAAGAGTGGAATGATTTTATCAACGAGTAATTAACAGAAGAGTTTGAGGTAGTTGGCTTTGTTTTGATGGATACAATTAAGAATTTTTCATTTCAGTTTATTATACCAAATTCTAATGAATTTCTCTTATGTAGTCGACAAGCAATAAATACAAGGCCATACGAGCGTTGAATACAGTTCCACACACTATGAGTCGAAAGGGTTACGCAAGACTGGCAGATGATATGGTAAAAAAATAACTTGTAAAATTCATTTATAATCGGTATCAAAAAAATATAATCAGTATCAAAAAAATATCCAAAATTGTTTAGTATTTAGTTGTTAAGCTCTTATTGCAGAAAAAAGAAAGTGGTTGCTCATCAGATATCAGTAGGGAGGATTTGTGGTGCAGAGGTCACACAAAGAAAAATGGAGAACCACCAAATTCTGTTGTCGCCGATTACATAGTAAGGATGGATAATACATCAAATTATTTTTCTATTTTTCATTTTGACTCCATTTAACCATTTCGCCGACTAATAGTCAAATTTGATATATTTTACTTGACATGTATTTTTGCAATTGTCTTCAGTATTTGAATGTTACATTTAATGTTGCGACATATAAAAATGAATATTTTTGAATTTGTAGGCTAAGGTAAAAGAGTATAAAAACACTCAAATTTCTCAAGGAACGGTATCATTGAATGAAGATGGAGTGTCAAAGGTTTTTGGTCATGAACACAGAGGTAGAATAAGGGGGCTAGGTTTTGGGGTTACACCAACTCAGTTCGGAGTACGTATGATTAGTTCAAAAAAAGTACGTGACTTAGAAAATCAAATTACAACCTTGCAAGCTCAAATGAAAGAGCTCTCTGATTTGTTTATGGCTATAAGTTATAATTGATTCATTGTGTTAACGAGTAATTAATATATGTTTAATTTATTAGTGTGAGCTAACATTTTTTTTTTCAACAGAACATCAATGGTAAACAAAATGTAGCGGAAGAACCTGTGACTCCTCGTGGCAATACACCTCAGGTATTTCCGAAACAATGTCATATTTCATTCACATGTTTTTGTGTATGACCTTCACAGTTGACAGTATCCCCATGCACAACAACACATTCACCATAGTTAGTACCTTCACAGTTGACATATAAAAAACGAAATAACAAAAGTGAGTATATGATGTATATGACAAAAGTGAGTGGTTCTTGTTGGTATGGTGATGTATATGTGAGCTGCTGCTGCAAGATAGGGAAGTTAGTTTGCAGCGTTGAGGCAGGTCGATGTGGACGAAGTGGATGGTTGTTGCTGTCGAATAATCAGAGGATGATTTGGATATTTTTTTTCCGATGATATCAGTGTGTATGTAGGCAAGGCATGTTAGTGGTATGTGGTGTTTTGTGAAGTGGAGTTTGTTTGGTAGCAGTCTGGTCTTAGTGGAGTTGTGGTTGAGGGGGTGATGCCTTGTTGTTTAAGGTAGAGGAAGGTGGTGAATGTATGCAACTGGTTCAGCAAAGAGGTGGACAGACAGTGCATAAATGATAGTGGTTCTGAGACAGGCAGGGAATGTAGAAGTGGTTATGGCGTGATGAAATGTAGTTGTACAGCAGAGGATGTATGGATGAATTTGTGATGTTTGTTAGCAAGGAGATGGTGCATAGTCGTTGTTAATGGAGATGACAGTCGATGGTAAGAGTTATGTCTAGCTGCTGAGTTGATTGGGTTTAGGCAGTTCGATTGAAGGTGGCGGTTTTGTAGATGAGAACAGTTTTAAAGAATAGTGTATGTTTGATGTAGTGCAAAGGTTGCTGAAGTTTGCTGCAATTTTGAAGCAGGGTGATTCGGTGGAAGGGATGAAGTAGCAGTTCTGAGTGATTTACAGTGACGGTTTTGTGAGGAGATTGGTTAAGATTTGGAAGTGTGAGTGATTGCTGCAGTGAGGTATTGTAGGAGTTTGGATGGTGTTGGTTGTTTAGTTGAGGAAGTTGCAGAGGTGTTTGCAGTGGTGATGATGGGAGGCAGTAGTTGATGTTTGGTTGTGGGAGAAGTTGTGGGTTGTTGATGAAGCAGCTTCCGGTTGTTCTATTTTTGTAGTGCAGGTGGATGGAGGAATGCTAGGCAAGACTGTGAAGTTTGTTATGGCTTTGTGCAGTGGTGAAGATGTAGAGGAGTGATGCAGTGGAGGAGCAGTTGAAGATGTAGAGTGTAGCGGAAGGAGTTGGAAGTGATTGTTAGAATGGTTCTTTAGTGATGGCCCCAGTTGTGTGGTTGTGGGTGGAGGTAGCAATTTGAAGAACTGTGATGGAAGGTGTAGGAGAGGGTGTAGGGGAGATGAAGTAGACATGGCAGAGAAAGGGTATTGGAGGTTGATTAGATTAGGTGGGTAGGAGATTGGTATGGTGGTTGTTGGAATATGGTCCAAGTTGAAGTGCTGTCGAGGTTGAATGTGGTTGTATATGGTTCAGGTTGTTTGCTTGTGAATGTCTGTGGCAAGGTTGGGTGTTTGTTGAATGATTTGGCAGTGCTTGTAGTTGTCAAAGTGATGTTTGAAGGAGTTTTATGTATGAATAGTGGCAATATGCAGGCACAACTGTGGAGAAGAGTGGTTGGTTTGAATTGGTGGAAGTGAAGGCAGTCTTGAATTTGCTGCTGGGTTTGTGTTGTCAGGCAGCGGTGATATATGTTTATGTTTAATACAGAGCTGCATCTAATTGTTTCAGCTACACCAGACATTCCAGTGTTCCAGATGTGCCAGGGGTTGTGAAACTACGCTGCAACCTAGCACTAAATTGTCTATAATATTTTTTAACATTATTAATCGTATCACTAGACATTCCATTGTGTTCCAGATGTGCCGGGGGTTGTAAAACTAACGAAAAAAACTAGAGCAGCCACGTATATCAAAATTCAAATCATGTCCAGCTAAATGGTTTCATAAAAATTCTGAATACACTTGTCATGTCCACCACAAACCCAAACACTGATATTTCTGCTTTGTTGTTCTCAAAGTACGTAACTGCATTGTAGCACAATTTTATTTATTCTGACAGTCAGCGAATTGTCTGGAAAAAAAGTGTATTACTTCTGGAAAAAAACTGCGTTAAGAGCGTTAAGTCGTCCAAATTTTTTTGTGTTTGTGTGTTATGTCTTGTGTGTATTACTTCTTTTTCTCCCTTTGTGCAGCTATGAGTTTCATTGTATAGGGTTTCACCATAATGATTTATTTTTGCAGTCTCATCGGAGTAGCAACAACGTCACAACTGGTGTTGATATACAATTTCAGCAGCAACCTAGAAAGTGCAAATTATTGAGTTGGCAAAGGAATGTTGTCGCAGAAGCAACAATCGCATCTACCGATCCTAATGTTTTAGTGCATCATGTACCACTAGGAGCAGATGCTTGGAAAGTTTGGGTCGATGCAGTGGTGGATCCTGAAGCTTTTCTATTTAGGCCTACTTCAGATATCTATACGATTGGACAAGCGGTTGGGACGCCTATTTCTTGGCATAAAGAATTTATCTCTTTTAATTAGTACGTATATGTACTTTTACTGATTTATGTGACAGATTTAATTATGTTTTGGAACGGATTATGAATTCATAAATGGTGTAAACTTGAATCGTTTTTGAATGTGAATGGTTCGTGTTGTTTCAAGTATTTGAATGATTGTGGTTATTATTAACGAAATATTGGTTTTAATTATAATATTACGAAATTTATGGTTAATAGCAGTTGCGAAAAGATGATTTATAATAGTTTGTAGCAGTTGTAAAAAAATTTGGTGCAACTGCCATCACTAGTTATAGTACATTCTACTACAACTATTACAAACTGTTGTATAATGTTAACGCAACCGGAGGAAACAGTTGTTAAAATATCTATTGCAATTGTAGTAAATAGTTGTAAATAAGTCTTTTACAACTGTTAAAGCAGTTGTAAAAGATTATGTTACAACACTTGTTGACAGTTGCAAAATAATCTTATAACAACTAATTTTGGCTCTTGTGATAAACTTTAGTACAAGTGCAAATAGCAGTTGTAAAAAGTCTTTTACAACCGCCGAAAGCAATCGTAAATAATTCTTTTATAACCGCTATTTGCAGTTGCAAAAAAACTTATTACAACTGCTTATGCAACTGTTTGTGCCCCTTGTAAAATAATCTCCCTCTATTACAACTGTGGATGTAAAGACTGGCGGATGCCAGTTGTAATAGACCTATTACAACTGTTTTTGGCAGTTGTGAAAGTACGTTTTTGTTGTAGTGTGAAGATGGAGACGAAGGATCTAAAACCATCTAAAGCCCGCATTCATGGCTTTAATGGTGCGGCTACTGATGTAGTGGGTTTTGTTGAATTGCCAGTTGAACTTGGAGAAGGTGAACGTAGGAGGGTGCGGATCCTACCGTTCATCGTTTTGGATGTCGATTCTCCGTATAATGTATTTCTGGGTCGACCGGCCCTGGTAGAGTTTAGGGCAGCTTTGGCCTCATGGTGTTTAACCTTGAAATTTCCGACGGATAAAGGAGTTGGTGTTGTGCATGGCGATCAGGCGACTGGTCGTGCGTGTTATGTGGTTGAGTAGAGAGAGGCCCAATGAAGAGAGAAAGGAAAGGTTGTGGATAACTCCATCCGAATCCGAGTCACTGAAGATTGACAAGTAATGCCCGAGTCTTGGCTCGGGCAACATGATCGGTCTATTGAGCTATAGATTCGAGGGACGATGATGAGGAACCTAAGGAGGCAAAAGTAGCACCGGCTGAACTAACGATTGACATTCCAGTCAGCCACGATGACCCATCGTGGGTACTTAAGATTGGATCACAACTCAACCCCTCGATGATCGAGGAACTCACTGATTTCCTCCGAGCGAATCTGGATGTCTTCGCTTTGACACATTCCGATATGTGCAGGATTTCT
Organism: Allium fistulosum; assembly: GCA_030737815.1. Lineage (NCBI taxonomy): Eukaryota > Viridiplantae > Streptophyta > Magnoliopsida > Asparagales > Amaryllidaceae > Allium > Allium fistulosum. Next base: position 459,149,615 of record CM060901.1, read on the forward strand.
CCCGCCATTTCGAGTCATAGGTTAAACATAGACCTGAAATACATACCGGTGAAGAAAAAAAGGAGAGGCATGGACCCGGAGAGGTCCGCTACTCTCAGAGAGGAGGTGGCCAACCTCAAAGCCAATGGGTTCGTCTGCGACGCCCTCTACCCAAAATGGGTATCTAACCCCGTACTAGTGAGAAAAGCAAATGGGAAATAGAGGACCTGCGTGGATTACTTAGATTTGAACAAAGCATGCCCTAAGGATAGTTTCCTTTTACCCAGAATTGATCACCTGGTCGACTCAACAGCAGGACACGAGTTATTATCATTTATGGATGCGTACTCGGGATATAATCAAATTCCGATGCACATTCCGGATCAGGAACATACTAGTTTTGTCACAGACGTTGGACTGTACTGTTATGTAGTGATGCCTTTCGGATTAAAGAATGCAGGAGAAACTTATCAACGTCTGGTGAATCAGATGTTTAAAGACCAAATTGGTAGGACGATGGAAATCTATGTGGATGACATGCTCGTGAAGTCACGGCAGTCAAACGACCACATACGAGACTTGGCGTAGATGTTTGATATACTCAGACACTACGGGATGAAAATCAATCCCTTGAAGTGTTCTTTTAGTGTTGCGACGGGGAAGTTTTTGGGTTTTATCGTCAATGCATGGGGAATTGAAGCTAACCCAGAAAATATTTAGGCTATTCGAGACATACAAGTGCCCAGAACCATAAAGCAAGTACAAAGCCTGAACGGAAAAGTGGCCACACTAAGTCGATTCATATCCAGAGCGACGGACAGGTGCATTCCCTTCTTTGATGTAATAAAGAAAGGGAAGAGAAATTTTGAATGGACTCCCAACTGCGAGGACGCATTCCGAGCTTAGGTAAGACATTTGGAAAGTCCCCCAGTGCTGTCGAAGCCTATAGACCATGAAGTGTTTTATGTATACTTGGTCGTGTCTCAACATGCCATCAGTACAGCTTTGGTTCACGAGGAGGACCGAGTTAAACCAGTGTACTATGTCAGTAAACGTTTAACGGGAGTAGAAAGGAATTATTCTAAAATTGAGAAGCTAGCCTACTGCTTGGTGATTGCATCACGCAAGCTTCGTCCATATTTTCAGGCACATCCGATCAGTGTTTACACCGATCAACCTTTGCGACAGGTACTCCAACGTCCAAAGACCTCAGGGAGGTTACTGAAATGGAATATTGAGTTGAGTCAATTCGATATCACCAACCAGCCACGAAGGGCCATACAAGGGCAAGCGCTAGCAGACTTCATCGTGGAATTTATCGTGTCCGACGAACCAGACGGAGATGATGTTATACCCACTATTCGATGAAAACTATACACTGTTGAGGCATCCAACGACCATTGCTCTGGGGCTGGAGTCATTCTAGTAACCCCTGAAAACCGATCTATTTGTTATGCTTTGAAGCTCAATTTCCTAGCTACGAATAACGAAGCAGAGTATGAAGCACTACTCGCTGGCTTAAAACTTGCCAGGGTGCTGGGAATAAAATCAGTTGAAATCTTTTGTGACTCTCAATTGGTGGTGTACCAAGTGCGGGGAGGTTATCAAGCAAAGGGGCAGAGGCTTGCTCCATACCTCACTCGGGTTCAAGAACTATTGGCAGACCTTGAATATTACGTTATTTCGCACGTTCCGCGTGAACAAAAAAGGGAAGCCGATTCATTGGCAAAATTCGCAAGTGCTGGCGATGCATAGCAGATGGGCTTGGTTCCCGTCGGAGTTTTACAATTTCCAAGTATAAACGAGATGGAAGTAGATTTTGTGCTAGAAACAGAAATTGAAAGGGATTCATGGATAACCCCATTCAAACAATACTTACTATATGGGACTTTACCCGATAAAAAGAACGAAAGACGACAAGTCATTTGCAAAGCTTCACGATATATAATGCAAGGCGGAATAATGTATCGAAGGGGATTCTTGGTTCCCTTGCTTCGGTGCATCGCCCATGACGAGACAAAACGAGTCTTGAGGGAAGTTCACGAAGGAGAATGTAGTGACCATACTGGGGGGAAGATCCTAGCAAAAAAGATCCTCCGCTATGGATACTATTGACCGATTGTAAATCGGGATGTTGAGGATTACGTAAGAAGATGTGACAAATGTCAAAAGTATGCGAAAATCCCGAGAGCTCCGCCAACAGATTCACACAAATGGTTAGTCCTTGGCCATTTGCAATTTGGGGGATCGATTTAATCTGTTCCTTACCAATTTCCAAAGTCGGTGCAAAATATGCAATTGTTGCGGTCGATTACTTTACCAAGTGGGCAGAAGCAGAGGCTTTAGCTACGATCACCACCAAAAAGGTAATTAATTTCGTTGTACAAAACATCATATGCCGTTTTGGCCTCCCACGAACTATCATTATGGACAATGGAACTCAATTTGAAAGTAGGGAGTTCAAAGAATTTTGCCAAAAATATCACATTGAGAAAGGTTTTCGACGGTCGCACACCCTAAAGCGAATGGACAAGTGGAAGCTGTAAATAAAATAATCAAGTCAATATTAAAGAAACGTTTGGAGAAAGCTAGAGGCAAGTGGGTGGATGAGCTTTCGACAGTGCTCTGGGCTTACAGAACCACCCACAAGTTCGCGACTGGCCATACTCCATTCACCTTTTCATACGGCACTGAAGCTGTGATACCCGTGGAACTTGAAGTTCCTTCTCATCGGGTAACTTATTATGACCCCAAGACGAATTAGAATCTCCTATTGGAATCGCTCGACTTTGTTGACGAAAAACTTGAAGAAGCTGATTTAAGAGCGACTGCACATAGGCACCGAGTTGCTCGATATTATAATGAAAAAGTTCCACTAAGAATTTTCAATGTGGGTGATCTCGTTTTGAAGCGAGTTTTTCCGACCCCATCACATCTGAATCCCATATGGGAAGGTCCGTATGTCATCGAACGGAGGCTTGGAGAAGGAACTTTCAAGCTAGCGACCGTAGATGGCGTGGCACTTCCTCGCGCATGGAATAGCGAGCATTTGCGTCATTATTACACCTAGTCTATTTCTTTTGCATTTTAGTTGCAATTATTTCCAGTGTATGTTCATTTTGTTGTTTTTAGTTTTTGGCATGTAATAAGACATTCCAGTTTGTTACCATTTATTATAATCAATAAAGGCTTGAAGCCGTCTTTTCCGTTAACTATTGATGTTTCCGTATGTTACAATTCCGTAACAAAAATTAAGTTACATTAATCTGTCTGGTGTATGAACACGCACACGGATTTGAAAAATCTCTAAGTCCCCAAAGTGTGGACTAGAGTACTGTGAGTCCCCAGAGTGCGGACTAGGGTATTAATGGTTTGAAAAATCTCTAAGTCCCCAAAGTGCGGACTAGAGTACTCTGAGTCCCCAGAGTGCGGACTAGAGTATAAACGATTTGAAAAATCTCTATGTCCCCAGAGTGCGGACTAGAGTATAAACGACTTGAAAAATCTCTAAGTCCCCAGAGTGCGGACTAGAGTACTCTGAGTCCCCAGAGTGCGGACTAGAGTATAAACGATTTGAAAAATCTCTAAGTCCCCAAAGTGCGGACTAGAGTACTCTGAGTCCCCAGAGTGCGGACTAGAGTATAAATGATTTGAAAAACTCTAAGTCCCCAGAGTACGGACTAGAGTACTCCAAGTCCCCAGAGTGCGGACTAGAGTATAAACGACTTGAAAAAATCTCTAAGTCCCCGGAGTGCGGACTAGAGTACTCTGAGTCCCCAGAGTGCGGACTAGAGTCTAAACGACTCAAAAATCTATAAGTCCCCAGAGTGCGGACTAGAGTACTCTGAGTCCCCGGAATGCGGACTAGAATATAAACGATTCAAGCTAATAACTCAGCCTCTGGAGCACAGGCTAAAATATAAGCGATTTAGAAATCTCCGAGTCATGCGGGAATAAACGAGAGTTTAAGTGACCCACACAGCCTTGGATTTTAAATACGAGATGTGTAGTGAAGCTAAGTAGCAAAGATCATCAAAAAACAAAATTTTATTTACTAATCGAGAGTTTAGGTCACTATAACTTCTCCTGAACCCAGAGCAAAAAATCTATTTACAACGACTACGAGAATAAATAGAGATAATTACATAATCTAGGCTTATTCGCGTTGAGCGAGGCATGATAGCTACCTTTTTGACTTCTTCTCCTTCTTTGGTTTCTCTGAAGACTCCTCCCCCGAGCGTTTTTTCCTAGATGCCTTGCTTGCAAGGGAAATGGTGCCTGGGAAGGAAGAGGGACTTCTTGTGGCGAGGTTCCACCGGGGAGTATAACCTTCAGGGGAATGTTCAATGGATCATCAAGTTCCACCACCTGAGGCTCAATCTTAATCTCAGCTTTCTTCTTCTTTTCTTCTATGATTTGCTCCGCCATGCTCGATTTTGAAGTGTGTTCAGAGGTGCCCGTAATCTCAACTTCATCATGTTCCTCCACGGGCGATAAATTTTTAGATTTGTCTTCATCGAGCGCCCCGATCACTTGTGCATCGGTAGCATGGGCCTCAAAATCGGACGTTGGCATTATACGTTTTGGGCTATTGTTTACTTTTGCTAAATTGGGCTAATGCTTATGGTTGTCATAATCATGGTGTCATTAGTTAGAATCAGTCTTATATGCTTGTGTGCTTGAGTTCTTGTCCTTATTCATTGTCCTATGATTAGGCGTAGGTGTAAGTGGATTTAGCATGTGTTGTGTTCAAGATAGAATGATTTTGACTGTCAATGCCGACCTCAAGGCTCGAAGCCGAGTGACTCCCAAAACATTCGACCGAAAGACTCTCTAGACCAGAGACACTGACCCGTGCTCTCACTCCACAAACACCGAGCGGCCACGTCGCTTAACGCGTGACTGGACGGTCCACACTCTCTTATTCTAGGCCGAGCGACACACTCACCCTTGCACTACTCCCAACAGGGATTTACCTACCAACCTAACTTCCTACTGAACCGTGCTCTCCTTCGAGAATTCTCAGCTTATCATACGAGCAACTTCCTCGTTCGGTAAGCCGAACCACACTCCCTTTCATAGTTTTGACCTACCCTGTTGCTAAACTCCTAACAACTCAACGTCACAATGAATAGGTCGCCGACTGTCCTCCCTCGATCGTATGATGAGCCGAATGCTACATGCCTACATCAATTTCCACGAACCATCGAGCCTTCTCCTTCTCTATGTCCACGACTTCGAAGTCAGAACCACGACCACTTCTCTTAATAACTTATTCTATTACCATTAAAACCGAGTCAAACATCTAGCCTAGAGCACACTCCTATCTCCAATTCATCTTTCCATTCGCCGCTCCCCACTAACTCTTATCTAGGAACCCATGTGCTCATACCTCAAACGAGATTCCGAGCTAAGGGGGATGAGTTAAAAAAGGAATCCGTACATATAAAGGAAATTAGAAGTTTGTGTAACTATGGGGCTTCGAGCCAGAGTCTGTTCGGGTTCAAGGGTGTCTAAAGTTGCAAGGCAGGAGATATAGTTTCGAAAGGAAGAGGTAGCCGAAGTTTGGGAGAAGGTAAGTTATAAGATCCTGTAGAGTCGAAGTGAAAGTAAAGAAAAGAGGAAGAGAAGTGTTGGCTTTTATATATGAAGGAGGGGAGGTGAACAGGCATCAACCAGTGGACCCGGTCAAGGTATCCCAGTGGGCCGATGAGCCATTGTGCCGAGTGACAGTGAACTTGCCGAACGGGTGGCTCGGCGAATGAACATCGACCGACCCGCATCAAAGGCGAATATGCATTAGCTGGTAGAGCCGGTCGACACATCTGAATGAGTCAAACGAACGCGTGTTTCAGTAGTGACATGCCGAACCACTTTGTCCTGAAGTAATGATGAACCAATGGAAAAAAAATTAAAAACAAGACTTAGATGTATGCCGTATAAGATTATAACCATTCCGGGCAAGCTAACGCTTGAGAGCAAGGACTGACTGCAAATTCAAAGCGCATCATGTTAGTTCTCACAATGCACTTTGGGGGGCATATGTTACCCAGATTGTTTGGCCCGGTTACGAGAGGCTAACTATCGAGTTTCTTGGTTGGCTCTAAGTGAAACATGATCCAGTGAGAGATTGGCATGAATTGAGAGGCTCGGCATACAAGTGTCGTTCGACCTGGATACATCGCTCGGCATGCAAGTGTGGTTCGACATGTATACCATTCGGCCTGGATATGTGGTTCGGCCAACACTGCTTAGCAACTATCGTTCGGCCAACCTCGCTCGGCAACATCGTTCGGCAATCACCGATCGACCATTGAAGATAAAGGTGGGACGGTTCGGTCTGGATGCTCGGGGAAAGACGGCTTAGCATGAGTGGTTCGGACTAAAAGGTTCCGCATATATCGCTCGGTGCATATCAGGAGAGTTGGTAATGGCCAGTTCCATCCTAAAGCGACCCGACTGCTATATCATCACTTCGAGTCACACCACTGTACGCTTCGAGCTCCTTGTGGGTTTGCTTCGAGTCCTTTACCAAGAAACCCCGGTTCGGCATTTGCCGTTCGGTATGTATCATTCGATGTGCCTGGCTCGATGCGCAGAAGTCACCTACTACGGGCCGAAGTACCTTGTTCTTGGACCCACAGAGGAAGTTCGGCCTATCTTCGTCTATAAATAAAGGGGCAGGGGTGCAGTGAAAAGAGACCTTTTTTGGAGAACAACGGGGAGACTCTGCCATTTCTAAGACTCATCTATTTCTGATCCAAACTTGTAATCAAGTCGTTAGTGTATGGATTGTATTTGTATTCAATAATTTGAAGAAGCAATAAAGATTAAACTCAAAGTGGACGTAGGCAGTTATGCCGAACCACTATAATTCTGGTGTTCTTGTTTCTGTAGTTAATTCTGCATACATTCCTCTATTTTAATTTTCTATCTTCACTAATCTCTCTACACAAATCCTTTCTTGGGTGTTAGTGACCAATTTTGGTGCTAACGATAACTTTTTAAATATCTAGGAGAAACACATGAGTTATATGGCGCAGTCAACTCCGATGATGCTGCACTGTGCGTATAAATCTCGTTTCATTCTCAAAGGAAAATGATAAGCAAATCTTTCCACTAATGGTTAGGAGGTGATTTACGATCTTATCTTTGACTGTTTATTTTCTAAAGAACCGGGCTTGAGCTTACCAGGAATTATCAAATGTTGTTTCGAAGAGACCGGGATCGGGTATGTCATCCGAAAATCACTTCGATTGTAACGACCCTAATTTTGAGTAACATTATTTAGGATATTTAATTAGTTAATTTAAATAAAATAATGCAATGATTAAGGGATTGAGATTTGTGATCAATAGGAGGGTAGCAGTGCTTATTTGAACTAATAAACTAAGGGAATTAAAAAGAATTAAGTTAGGGTAAGTAGATAAGGGAAGTATAGGAATAAGTAATATCCTTATACACTAAACCCTTTCACATTCATTTTACATGTCCATTCTCACAATCAAAAGCATAAGAGGCCGGCCACCATTAGGTAAGCAAGAAGAAGATAAAGCTAAAATCAAGGAGCAGAAGCTTAAGCAACTTAAGTCAAGATCAAATCTCAACTCCTTAATCTCAAGCTAAAGGTGAATAATAACTACATCTCATGTTTGTAATTGATTTCGGTTTTAGACTAAATCCGAGCTAATTTGCAAATGTTATGCCATGTTTTTTATTGTTAAATTGGATATATATGCCTGATGATGATTTATGCAAATTCATATAGATTTTATGATATGTTTTAATGAGAAAATCCTATTAAATGTCATCCAAATGCCTTGCAATTTTAGTTAATGATCAGAAATGATATTTTAGAGATGGGTTTCAATTTTCATATTTTTATGAATTAATGTGGATTTATTATGAATTTTCTAGTGAAAAAAATAGTTATTTTGGGTTTAAATTAATTACAGCTATTTTATGATGATTTTGGGTCATAAATTAATATATGTTAGAAAACATATTAAATATGATTTATGCGAATTTTTATAGATTTTTCCTAAATGTTTTAATAGATATATAAAATTATTTAAGGTATGGGACTTAAATGTTTTATATATTTATAAAAAAGAAGGGGTATTATGTAAACAATTTAAGTTGTTCATTTCTGAAATTTCAATAGTTCTTTTAGAAAAGAAATTAGCAACTAATCATGTTTTGAAAAACAAGGCAGGTTAGTTGAAAAGAAATACTTTAAAAGGTTAAAAATCAGCTTAAACATGCTTTTTACATGTATCACCACTTTCGGCACCCAGCTTTCGACCGTGTACTTCCGCCTCCATCACCATCGAAACCAATGCATATGGTATCAAAGACTTGGTATGCAGTCGAAACAAGGGATTCTGAAGGGGTTAAAGCTTTACATTGTTTTTAAATGAAAAAGCGCATGCTTTGCTTTTGCTTTCAACTTGGTTAGCTTTCGACTAGGTCAAATTGTTTTAAAGGAATGGTTTTGAGAGAGATTGCGCCTTCTGTTTTAAGTAATTGCTTTCGAAGGGGGCTAAACCCATAGCTATCGCACCTTACCTTTCGAAGCAATGGCTTCGAAAGGGTTTCTTTGTTTTTAAACCTAAGCCGCTTCTCCAATGCTTTCGAAGGGTTGGTTTTCGACACCATCACTTCTTTATTAGGAAATTCTTTTCGAAAGAATGCTTCGACTTAGTTGTTTTACGGTCCTTTGTTCTGTTGAAAGTAAAACCCAAATGGTTTCGAAAGGAAAGGTTTTAAATAGTTTCGAAAGGTTATTCCACATGTTTAACTTGAACCCAAATTCTTTCGAAAGGTTTGTTTATAGAAAAGATTTGAATGCTTTCGAAAGGTTTTAAAAGAAGGTTTTGAAGGGGTGGTTCCCCTATGTTTTCGAAAGGTTTAAGTGGAAGGTTTCCAAAGGTTTCAAAAGGTATATTGGTAAAAGGATGTCTATGGTTTTAAAGCTTTCGAAAGAGAGGTTTTTCAAGGTTTTCGAAAGGTTTATTAAGAATGGTTTCGAAAGGTATGTTTTGGACTTTCGACCTAAGGTTTCATTTGGTTTCGAAAGGGGTACTTTCTGTGGATTCGAAAGGGGTACTTTCAAATGTTTAAATGTTTTCATCAACAAAGTTTTGTATAAAGTATATATAACATGGCAAGGTGATTTGAGTAAAGCATAGAGTATACTTTCCTTGTTTAAGAATGATTTAAAAGGATTACATCATTTTGAAAGAAAAAGTTTTCAAGGAAAATTTAAGGGTAGACGACCCTAAGTAAAATGACTCGGATATTAGAATACTAGATAGGACTAGTATAGGGTCGCGCTTTATACATTATCTATTAACCCCTAGCTAATTTAGTCCAAAATTCCAATGTGTAGGGGTTTGTCACAGGTAAGACTAAAATGATGTTACACACAGAATGGAATATACAGAGAGAGGATAGGTTATTGGTGAGCCCGCAAAACAATTAGGATCAGTTGACCCTGGAGAAGTAAGTTAGGGATAGACCATCCAGAAGAGGAGTATCTAACAAAAGTTAGATTATTTGTTTATTTTGTTTGGTAAACCCGAGTGAGCCAAAGGCTAGTAGTTAGCCAAATAAAACTATAGTGTTTGGACAGATAGTCCATTTGTTACCTGATTTGTATGCTTTAATGATATTGATATTACTGTTTTAACCCGTTTTGGTTGCAAGATTAAGATTTGCAAAAGATATCTTTTAAAATGATATTAGTGAGGGGAAACCCGTTCCACTAAGAGGCGTGGTCTCACTTAATGTCAAATAATCGAGATGTATAGTATTATTCACACCAGACTTTATGTCTGACAAGAAGTTTATGTTTTTCCCCTTAAACTCTCGGGTGCTCAAAATTGATTTGAGTAGGTTGAGGATTGAGGATTTTCAGGTTTTAGTAGGTGGACGAATAAAGCTTTCGAAGATGAGTAGGAGGCTGATGCTAGCTATATTTAGGAGTTATGTTTTTATTTCCGTTGTGTTGTAATAAGTCTATTATGACTATTTAGTGCTCTGGTTATCCAAGGGGGCATCTTTATATGTCGCTCTTGGCTTATTTTATAATAATTATATTTGATCTGAACCTGGGAAACATTTGGGATTATGTAACTTGGAATATGAAATGTTGTTTTGAAATATAATCAGAAAAATGTTTTAATCTGTGATGATTTTATTTCATATTCAATTGCTTCCGATATTATAGATACCATTAACATTACCGTATTTGGTCACCAGAAGTTAATTCTATGGATGACTGCAACATCTGTAGCGCTTAGCTTCGGGCCTCCAGATAGGGGATGTTACATCGATCCAACGAATACATTTTGAAGTGAAGACACCTTGAAGATGATGGAATTAGAGACGAAGCTCTCAAGTGTTTCATTCAGTCCCAGAACGAACTTGTATGGATGAATGCTGATATTGCATTGTTGCTTAGAGGCAGTATTAGCATTGCAAGTGGGAAGTACTATATAAAAGGTAAAGTGTAACCTCAAGCCTCATCAACCGGGAATGACTAAAACAGGGGAGATGCAACAGGGCTAAGAGGTTCGCTCCGAAGTAGGGTATGATCATCCATATCTAGAGTCGCTATTATCTCTCATTTGTATGCTTCAGGGCCCATTAACGGAGGGGTGATCATATCTTGTACTATCCATTAAGGGGTAGGCCGGTCCTCTATTGGCAAGGGATCCAGGCGAGGTCCTTAGTTCTATTTTATCTAGAGATGCACCGTGACGGGTGGTACCTCAGTAGCCCAGTCATTATATAGAATCCATTCTCCAATAGGCACCGTATGGACTAAGTTGTGCCCAACTATGCTGAAACATGAGATGCGAGAATTTTAGCTATATTCATATTTTATTTTGACTGCTGGACATTATTATAATATAAATGGATTGTCTATAGAAAATGTTTTGGTTATCGTAAGGTAAAAACCTATCCGTGTTTATGTGCGACGTAGTCTTATGAGATACTTTTGATTTCAAATGGTTTTCTAGAACTTTAAAATCTATTTGGGTGTGTTTTCTCACACTAGTTTTTATGACTGACTCGGGTGTTATTTTAATATAATGCTTGGGTTAGACTGAACATTACATTTTACTTTGGATTCAATGGAGCTCAAGAGACGAGTTGGAGGTCTACAGGTCGTATTCACGCATATGTTTATGTTCCGCTATTTTTGTTGTTGAAATCACCAGCATTTGCGAGGACAGGCTGTTATAACTGTCTAGGCTGATGATCGTTATTTGTGTTGTACTCTGATGGATGTAAGTATATAACAGTTCTCTTTTAATGATGTTAATACTATATATATATATATATATAGTTCCGCTGCAGTTGTGAGATTCTGTATTGTTTTTAAATTTTTTTTTCTTTCTTCTCTTCTTAATGACTTCTTTCCTCTTTCTTTCCCAAAACTATCCATTTTTCCATTCGATTTAGGTTGGACATGTATGGTATATTATTAGCTTGAATGGTGCGGATTGGTAGATCGTTGCAACTTAATTATGTGGCAGATTAAACCTAGGCCAAACGGCCGTGATTTTAAATAATTTAATCTAATGATTGACATTGATTCGAATCTCTATAAATACGGGCCTAACCTCACACTTTTCTTCCCATGTCTTTTGAAGCAACAACGAAACCCGACCATTTTCTCTTCTCCACAAATTCTTAGTTCTAAATATACTATAATTTATATACATATATACAAGTGGAGAATAGAAAAGGATAATTGAGAAGAAGAAAAGGGACAAAGCAAATCGTCAAAGTCAAGATAAATTTTAAATTCGGATCTAAAATCTAAATTAAATCCAAATTTCTTACCTGATCTAGATTTCTGATAAATATATGTATGCTTGCGGTATATGTATTCAAATAGGGAGAATAAGGGGAGTCAAACTGAATAATAGAGATTAGATCTAGAGATTTGAAAAGTTAAAATGGTGAGTGAGAAATTATATGTTTTTATGTAAATTTGGATTTATATCATTGTAAATCTATTCCAGTATGCCTAGAACGTAAGCTTGGAGTTGTAGGCTGAAATTATATACATGAAATGAATTTATAAATCCTAATTACATATTATGTGATTGATAACTTAATTTTAATATTGCATGTATGTGAATTTGAAAAGTATTGGGTAGTACTAGTCCTTGAAATTGATAAATTATATGGTAATTCCAGATTGTAGATTTATATTACTTATGCAAGTAAAATGTAAATTATAGTTACCATAATAAATTAAGGAGATTTAAATAGTATTTAATTCATGTGAATGCAGGATGTTGCAATGTAAATTTCTATAGATTATGAAGTTCAAATTCATAAATAAAAGTGTACCGTTTGAAATAATAAGGAATACGCCTAATGATAAGAGAAGTATAAAATAGTGATATTTAACATATTTTGTACTATCTATTTCGATAACTATAAAAATACAATTCCTTGTAATTCCAAACGTAACATAAGTTCCCTTTTTAGATAAGATATAGAGGTTTACAGTGTTAACCTTTCCTTTTGAGGGAGATGTAATTCCAACGCATTAAAATGCAGAAATCCCTAAGGATTAATTAAAGAATTGTAAATGTGATAATACTAACGGTTTAAGTGAAAAATTAATATATATGAAATAGAGGCAAGATAGAAATCAAATAATAAACATTAAATGGTAGGCAAGTAATAATTCAAATAACAAGGGTATGGAAAGTCCACAAAATAATGGAGGGTAGTAAAGGTTAAAAATAAATAGAAGTAGAAATTCAATAATGCATGAAAAAGTAAATAGGAAAAGATATTTTAATCTTTTAAACAAAGCAGTAAATTAAATTAAATTGATATAAATGGAATAAGACGTAAATGCATGAAAAAGTGAGGAAATACTGCTAAAAATTAAACGTTAGAGTCGTAATAATTAAACAAGTATGAATACACACACAAATATATACATATCCTCAAGTATGCATTACGATGAATGCGATTTATTAAAGCTAGTAAATAACTTATATCAAATAAGAATGAAATAATCACTAAAATGGATTGGAATGCAAGGCCAGTAGTGTTACACAACAGAAGTCTACCCACCGCAAGGGTACCAGTAGTTGTGTAAACATATACTGATGTGAGACATATCCAAGTGTAGGACCCATATTATATATGTCCGCGTATAGGTGAGGTGTAACGACCTGGCATTTCAAACCATTCAAATTGACAATCATCCACTCATGTCAGACTTGAATTGCTCAAAACAACGGATTGTTAATTTATATTTGGCAAAACTCAGCACATACAATAAATAAATCAATCACAGAATCATAGACACAGAGTAAACAATAAGCAACGGAATAGGTAAATAGTAGTTCATGAAGCTACTACAGAACACCAGAGTATAAAGTAAAATACAACAAATATCTCGAATACATAGAAGTTACTAATACAAATGCCAATGACAAGTCAGAACAAACAACTGGAATAAACTGAAGTAACTGTAAAGCTAGATAGACAAAGACCGATCTTCAAGCGAAGCTCCAAACTCCAAAGGCGAGTCTCAAATTCTGTGACACTCTGTCTAACCCGAGCATAAAGCAAAACACAAAACACTCGAGTCAGGATTAACATTCTTATACTAGTAAATTCAACTCAAGTGAAATGTCAACTGAAATACCAATAACTTAAAGGATGTTTGGGAATCTCATCCTCTAAGAATCCGTTAAACTATCTACATACATAGTACAATATGCTACATAGATAATGTCTATAGTAAAGTAAACTATTAAAATAGCATTAAGGCGTTACTCATATCCCCCTTAACACATTTTTATATATTCTCATAGTCTATATAGTACCGTAATTCCTCCATAAACTAGAGGGCTATCAGAGGGCACTCCATAGGTGTGGTACAAACCAAACTCGTAGAGGGCACGATAAGGCATATGACAAGGCACGCGAGGCAATGCCCAGGGTAGGATTCTACCGTTTTGCGGATCTGGACTGGTGGTAACACATATCAGCTACTACCGCCCACCTTAAGTCACACTCCCAAATCAAAGGTGCACCCAATTAAATCATAAAGTAATAGAATGGTATCAAAGAAATGTGCCCGATCGAAGGAGCGACCTCACTTGGCCTGGCATGGTTCCTATTTTAGCCACATCAAGCTGACTCATGGGAGTCAGGGCTGCGTTAATACCTCATACAGAATCATCGCCTAACCATCCTACTTTGTTCTAGAATCTCCACTACATACACAGTTGTTAAAGTGGTTTTCGGTATTGGCAGAGAGTATGACAATATCTGAACCCGATCTCTTTAACAACTAAATGCCTATTTCACACCGTGGTCATTTTATATTTCAAACAGTTTATACTTCATATCAAAATATCATAATCCTTTCAAAATCATATCACTTTCGAAATCGTATTCACTTTCGAAATCATAACTACAAAATAGTTTGAACCATCTTATTAAATATTTGCATTTAAATCCATTAAATCTAAATCATAACAGTTCCCACTTAAACAATTTGAATATTTAAAATTAGTTATATATATATATATATTAAAATAGTTTATATTTAAAATAGGTTATAGATAAAATAGTTTTATATTGAAAATAGTTTATATTTGAAGACTTCATATCAAAATGGTTTCAACTTAGAATTGTTTCGTTCAATTCCACAAATCGATTCAAATCAACCTAAGATCCAAAATTCAATTTAAATCAACCTCAGTTCATCAATTATAATTCAATTCAAGTTCTCAATAAAACCATTTTTAATTTATATCGATTTCAAATACAGATTTGAACTACAAATTAAACCATTTCAGTTTCAATAGGTTTCAAAGTTTTAAATATTCAAACCTTTACAATAACTCAATTTGATAATTTCGTATACATTTCAAAATTCAACTTTAATTCTATTTAAATTTCAAAATATCCAATTAATCATTTTTTATAACATTTAAATAAAACCTCAATTACAAATCTAAATCAAAATTAAATATTCAATTATAATTTTATTTAAACTTGAAATTTTCATTAAATCACCTTTATAAAAATCAAGTTATCAAGTTATAAAATCGTATCTTTAAAATCTTAATATCAATAAGTTTTAAATCAACTCTTATTTAACTTAAATTACAAATCAATTCTTATTTAAATTCAATTTTCAAACCAATTAAATTAAAAATCAATTTCAATTCATCTTTCCATCCTTAATTTATTAAAGTTATAAAATCTATTTTAAAATATTGATATAAATTGAAAATAAATATTTAAAACATATTATATATTAGTTAGATGAAATTATTATTAAATTTTATTATATTAATTATTATTAAATTAAATATTATTATTAATAAATCTATTCTAAATCTTATTTTATATATTTAAAAATAATAAAGTTATAAGTAAAAAAAAATTTATAATTTATATTTAAAACTTAACTTATAAATTTAAGATTTCCAAACATATAAATTAAACTCTTTATATTATATTTAAAATCAATATTTATTAAAACTCGTATATTTTCTTTCAAACTTTGAAATTATTTTCGAAAATAGACCAACGGTGTCCGTATATAATTTTCTATCCTATGTTCAAGTGATACAGATATTTGTTATTTCAATCCGCAATTTAAATTTAATATTTTACGAGTATATATCATTTCAACCCATAATCCCAAAATTCAAAATCAATGAAAATCGCTCGGGTTTATCATTTCAACCCATAGTGATTTTCCCCTAATCTATAAGATCGTTCGGGTATGTATCATTTCAACCCATAGGGATTTCTAAATTATCAGGGAACTTGCAGAGTGAGAAAAATATGATAATAATATTACATATTAACAACATGCATATATCATTAGTAACAAATTTAAAATATAATATATACAACACGTTATGGTGTCATATGTCATAGGTAAACAATTACAGATAATGGCATATCATATTTAACAATTAAATAACTTAGCAATTCAAATTTAACAGCATATTTCAATCGTCATTTCATATGAATTAAATTTACATAAGAATGTTAATCGTGAGTGATTGCTCACCTTTTGGGGCTAGAGAAATTAGACAACACGACAAGCTACGAATTGAATCACGAAATGGACAATCGACCAATCCAAACAAAAAATCTTAAAGCAAAGCAAGGTGAACACGGATTCGACGAACAAGGCTGAAAATAAGGAATCGATGAAACAAATCAGAATCAGCTTGATAAAACTGAAACGAAATGTATATTATATTATTATTATTTCCTTAAAACCAATATTCAATTTAAATATATATATTTAAAGTCACATATCTATATATTATATTTTAATTTAAAATCAAAACATATACTTTTCTCAAAATTCCTTTTTAGAATTTATAAACCCATAATTTTTTTTCAAAGATTTCCAAATAGGTATTTAAACATAATATATTTTAAAGCTATTACAAAACTATTTCCAAATATTAACAATAAATTTAAATATATATTTTAACACATTATATACATATATACCCTTCAAACAAATACCCAATATAAACTATATAATTTATATAGGTAATATGTATGTAATCAATCATATTTAAAAATATCAAGTATAGATTATAATACATATGTATGTAACATATATGTAGTACATATAAAACAATATTTTTTTAAACAAACAAATAGAAGGTTGCTGTGCTCACATATATATATATATATATATATATATATATAACAACAATATGAGAAGCTGCTGTCATGCGATGGTGGATGGTTGTTTGGGTTGCTGAGGTTGGCGGAGCACAGTTCGAGCAACAGGGAAATGAATGGATCTTAGGAAATAAACAAATTTGCAAACTTTACATTCATATATATATTATCTTTATATATATATATATAGGCACGACAAATAGATGGAAAATGGCTCGGTTTTCCTAGGAAAATAAGAACGAGCTATAGGAAAAGTGAATGAGTTTGTGGGTTGGACGAGCTGCTGTGAAGTGAAGCAAAGGCACAGTGGGGAAGTGGTTCACTGGCGTTGGAAAGGATGGCTGCACGTCGTTCGGTGATGGGTGGAAGGCCGAGTTAGGTGGCGGAGTGTGGTTGGACTGGCAGTAGTATTGTGGGCGTTCGGTGATGAGGCTGATGTGAGTGCGGCCATGGAGGAAGGGATAGGGGCGGATGTTCAAGCTGTGACGGGAGGATCCCACTTTTTCACCGTCCGCTCCTCCACGCCCATCTCACTTTTTTGGCGAAAGGGAAGCACCAGCAGGTTTTGGCAAAGAAATAGAAGAAGCTAGATTTCAACTAGGAGGAAGACCGCAGGCTTTCACGAATATAAATCAACATCTATATTATATTATTTTCTTTCAAATGTATAGAATGCCAGAAAGAATATAAGAAGGGAAAGAGATAAGAACGTGAAGAGACAAACAAATAAATATACCGAAATAGGTTGGAGTAATAAAACTCGGGACATTTGAATTCAGAAAGATATAAATGCAAATGGTTCTCTGGTTTACATGGAGGATAATGGAAAGACACAAGGAAAACAAAACGCATTCAAACGGGTACCGATACGGCTAACCGTTTCGTAGGTTTCGCCGCGTACCGTAAGCCGAAATGTATGAATGATTATACTACAGAGATCAGCACGACGAGACGAACAAAATGGTACACAGATATCAGCAATACGATCATCCTATCAAAAGTCCATATTCGTTGCCAAACCGTTGTTAATTCGCCGAAAATAAGATAAATGGGGCTATAGCAGTTCAAATTTGGCAAAACGAAATAGGACTTCTCACTCAGAAAATGATTTACATTTTTATTATATAAAAATATTCAGATTTCAAAAATATTTTATTTTTATCAAATTAACTGATTTAAACTGAAATTAAAAATTACACATCAGAATTTACTTTCATATTTTCCAATGAAAACCTACCAACTACTATGTTAAAGTAGACGAATCCCAAATATCAAATTTTCATTGTTAAATTTAATTTTTTATTTTTTCATGAAAAATTCAGTTAATTACGTTTTAAAAATCATCAAAATTTATGGGCCGTTACATGAGGGATACCTAAAAGGGAAGGTTCACCTCGATCGAAGCGTCAAAGAGCAAGTAGAGTCTGCTTCAACCTTTTAGGATTTTTTTGTAACAAGTGGGTATCACCTTGATTGCATTAGGAAATCTAAATGGGATGGTAAGCAAAACTCGATGCTATATTAGTGTGTATGTTTCGTACCATCTTAGGGAGTAGGAGGTGCACATAGGTTGAGAACGTCACTAGTCCTGAATGCTCAGTGAAATGACAAAGGTTAAGCTTAAACGACCAGACCTTCTTCTAGTGTGGATCACATTTAGGTCACACACCGCCACAATTGTTTGATAGATTGTTTGTTAGAGGCAAGGCTAGATAACCTTTTATGGAAGTCTTTCAAAATGAGTAGAGTATGACTAACTGTTGTGATGCCGTGAATAGGCATGGGAGTTCTTTGGTATATACTATAATTAGGACATGATACTGCATTGATGATGGATCCTGAGAAGGTGCTGAGTTACGATACTAACGGGGATAGTATCTTGGTCCAAAGGGGGATTGCGATACTTATATATATATATATATGTATGCAGTTAATGTCTACCTAGAATAGATGGAGCGAATCGTATGTGTATGAGAAGCTGAGACAACTGAGTAAAAATAATATAAGAGACATAACATGTAATGGATGGCAATCGGCACAAACTAGTGTTATGTATAAAGTTATGATTTACCGGTCACCAGAACATTGTTCTGATCCCTCCTCATTACAACATATAGGATAAATTTAGAGGGACATGTACTGGTACAAGGTGGGAATGGTGGAAGGATAGGTTTTCTTATGCATGCACGACACTGACAAGGACACTTGATCTCAGCAGTGTCAACCTTGGTCAGTAACTATATGTTTTATTATACTTTACTATTCCGCTGTGAATTTATATTGATTGTACTTGGATATGCATTTATTTATTTACAAGATATTAAACCAATGATATATACTTTGGTGGACTTGGGTTTTCGATTTAGTAAAAAATCAGGCCTACTGGGGTGCGGGTTGTCACATGTCGTGCCAAGAAGTACAAGCTATCGAACTTTAAAACATTACAATGACTAAGATAAAATCTAAAACATTGTACACTTTCAAATCTCACAATGGAAGGAATTAAAATATAAGTACTAAAAATAGACATTTCAAGAAAAAAGTCTCTAAAAATACTTAGTTCATATGCAATGTTTCCTAAGTAAAATATAAATTCTGATAAACATTTAATACAATAAATAGTTGCATAAGGAATAACGAAGAATAATCAAACTCTAGCATTTAGCTCCTTTCTCCATGTATTATGTTGGGCCAAATAACTGCTGCCCTATCTTCCTGTGGTGAAGGAAAATGAAAGGAATGGGTCAGACAGAAGTTTGATGAATGAGTAGTATTACTAATATATGGTGATGACATGAAATTGACTTTATTTATAATCTACGTGATGTATGGTATCCTGCTTGTGTTTGTGAATTATATACTTGAGTTGGCTACATTAACCTAAGGAATATGGTTCCAAATACATCTACAATCAATCTCTTATTGAGGCTTATACTTAGGGGTCAAACAATTAAGCGAACCATCAATTCATAATGGATCGGACAATTGATCAACAACGGATCAAATTAATATTCTATAGGACTACTCCTAACATATAATCACATAAAATATCTCCTTTGGGACTACATTATCCAAACTATGACTACAACGTATTATACTTACATATTGAGAGGATCCTACAATGCCGACTCACGTCAAAGATGACATAGGGTCCGCTGCATCCATATCTAAAACTCAGTAATGCTACTTATTGCACTACGTCCGACATCCACCAATAGTGTCACGTCCTAATTGTCGTATGCACCAAAGAACCTCCTATTTGTGCTAGATCATGCATCACGCCAGGCATCCATCAACATGTTGCGTGCAAATCAAGAGACCTCTTGTTAATATCGTGTGCTTAGCGCACACTCATGATCGAACTACCTTATACTGAATATCAATTTTATAGAATAAATAGTGTCTAGGCCTAATTTCCTATGTGTACATCTACCTATTCTCGTAGTAATCAAAAAGTCAAGAATCAAGAAACTAACTTACCTTACTTTTACTATTACACACACACACACACACACATATATATATATATATATATATATTCTAACTCTAGGCCATAAGCTGATTTCAAAATCGCACCTGAAATTCGTTGACCCATCGACCGACTATAGTAAGCCTGTTGGTCGGTCGGGTTTGATTATATATATATATATATACATATATACATACATACATATATACACACACATTCATATATGCATATGCTTATACACATATATTTCCATTTGTTTAGCGTTAATCAAGTTTTTAACAGTATTCTTTTAACAGTGAACCCTATTTTGTTTAAGTGATTTTTCTCCATATCCTAACCAAATTTTACCTATTTTTTTTAAATCTACAACTGCATATAATTCCAATAATTTTTGTACATAATTTATATTTCATTTACATGATTTCAAATTTATAAATTTTGTAATTACATAGGTATGTTTACATCTCAAGATCAGTTTGGTTGAAATCAGCAGGTTACATATATATTGAATTTCATATTCAATATAAGGTGAATAAAAGGGTGTATTCTTATTAAAATCGAGTTCATATCTCAGAATTTACTTCGACCCAAATTAACTTCTTCACTGTAATAAAAATTAAATCAAATAGAAGTTATATTCATATGATTTGGACTTTTAATCAAATTTCTAACCAAGTGCAATTACTAAATAGACAATATCACATATTTTAATATCTTCAAATAAATTTCAAATGAAACTTTCATCACAATTTTAAATAATTTAATCTCCATATTAAATAGATATATGAATAAACCTAATTACTTGTAAATAATTATAATTAATACTAAACACACTCACCTCAGAGAGATTCCACTTCTAATTTGATTTGATTTCACTACTTCTCTTCTTTATTAATTTTCCTTCTCCCTTTCTCAATTATTTTGATTCTCTCTTTTTTAATTTAATGTGTATTCTTTGTATTTTTATTAAGAAAATTTATAGAAGAGAATAGGAAATATTCAGACTTAAGAATTTTTGAAGAGGAAAAGGAAGGATTTTCTTAGCGGTAGGTAGGGTTTTTAAAATGAAAAGAATGAGGTTTGGCTATGTATTTATAGGTGAAAAATTAAGTGAAGTCTATTTCTAGAAAAGCCCCTCCTTTGTTCATAACCCCTTACCCTTATATACATAAAAAAACTCTTTCCCTTTTCCTTTGTTAAAATAATGGTCACATTACTCTAATTAATGTCGTTAATTATTATATAAGTCTATCAATTATAATTAAATTAATTTCATTAATTGGTATCCTACATACAGACATACATAAATACATACATATATATATACACACATACGCGCGCGCGTGCACACACACACACACATATATATTAACCTTTGTGGAGATCCTGGTGTAACACCCCATAAATTTTACGTTAGTTAATTATTAAAGTTTGTTAGTCGCCAAATTGGAATTTGCACAAATGATGGAATTTGACCATAGAACTTGTACCATTGCTTTCATGCCGATATAATTCGAAACGAATATAACCGATATAATTCGAAATGAATATAATTCGCAAATGATGGAAGTTAAGGACAAAAAACAAATTCAGAATGAATATAATCGATATAATTAATTAACATTTATAATTAATCGCTCGGGCCCATAGACCAACCCATTATCGGGGTCAGTCGACCGCTAGACCGTTGGATATGTTGTAACAACCCTAATTCTAATTAACATTATTTAGGATATTTAATTGGATGAACTAAATAAAATAATGCAGAAGGTTAAAGAGATTGAGATTTGATAATTAATAGGGGTCGTGCCTTAATGAATGAGTTAACAAGAATGGTTTAAAACTTAATAAGGAGGAATATATTCTAAGGGCAAAATAGGAATAAGTTATAATTCCTAATACATATCCTTACACTCCTACTCCCTAATTCATTTCACTCTAACAAACAAAACAAAGAATCAAGGCCGGCAATTAACAAGGGTTTAAGGGAAGTAAAGCTAGTGAAACAAGATAAAACCTTTGGGGAATCAAATCAAAATACAATTCTCTACCTTCTTTAACTAATCAAGGTGAATAATATTTATGCATCTTAGGTTTTGATTGCTATTTTCGGTTTAAGTCTACATCTGAATGTTTTGATGTTATGATGCCATGTTTTAAACGATTGGATAAATATATGTTATTTGATGAATTTATATAATTTATTATGGAATTTATTGATATATTTAGGTTGGAAAACGTATCATATGATACCCAAATGACTTGAGATATTGATATGATGTTAGAAACATTATTTTGGAAATGGGTTTTTAATTTCTTAATTTTCTGATTTAATGAGAATATTTGGTAAATTTCCTAAGATTTAATAATGGATTATTCGAGTTTTAAAAATTAAAAGTAATTAAATAAAGTTGTTGATCCCGAAATTTGATATTAAATATGATTTTATGTGATTTTTAGGGATTATTTCCATGAGTTTATGATTTTACTAAATTTATTAGGCTAGAAAAGCTTAAAATTTATATCAAAAATATTAATGTATTTTAATTATTTGCAAATATGTTATGGAAATATAAATTCTGGCATATGGTAGATTTCAAAAAAGATTTTGATAAAAAATGTTGTTATGCAATGGGATTTTGACAATTAAGTGGAGCTGGTAGAAAATAAATTACTTTTTAAAGGAAATTTGTAGTTTATAGGGTGTTTACAGCATTGCCATGCCAAAGTCCTCGACGCCGCACCTCATATTGTGCAGTTATGATTCTCGACGACAATCATGGGCAATGCATAGGATGCAAACCTTGGTTGGTATGGAATGGGTTGGCCATGGTGAAGAAGAAGGCGCAACATCAAGGACAACGTCATGAACTTCGACAATAGCATTATCGCGTGCCTTAAGTGCCACATTTTATATAAATAAAGGTATGGTGCCGCAAAGCTATAACGTCGGTGACCCTTGAAAAGCTTTGAAGCCGCATGTTTTATATATCGACTCGGACTCTATAAGCAAATATGCTGCTTTTATCTATGTCGACTTCGACAATAACAATGCCGCCTTTATTCAAAGCCGTATAATTTTGAAGAAGGCAAGAATGCTGCTTATATTAACTTCAACTTTAATGACGCCGTCTATGTTCCTTAAGGCATTGATTCCGTGGTCCATCAATGTCACCGCTTGTCTTTAAGACTTTGAACTATGCAAACAAATTTTATACATGTTATCCGGCCTTTTGCCCGGCTACACAAAGGTGATTACGAGGACCAGACTTGACTATTGATGAGAGAGATGGCCATGAGACGATAATAATATGACTAGAGCATGATATCCGAACAGTTATATCCAACCCAGGTTAAATAAGATAAAAGGATAGGTGATACAGGATGTCAGAATGATGAAGGTTAGCTTGGTGGAATAGGTGTCGGCATAGATGTTTGATAAGTTGAAGAGTGTATAAGTGAGGTCAGCATAGTGTGTTGGGCTGAGCTTTTCTTATGGTGGGCCCAAGTGGCCAAAGGGGTCCAGGCTTGAAGATGTCAGTTAGGCTGAAGGCTACCTTCGTTTATAAATACAGGGGTAGAGGGCCATTTTGGGGGGGGCTCGCTCTCTCTTTTTGGGGGGACTTCATCATCTTCTTCTTCCTACTCCAAATACTCTGCCATGGCTATTTTTCTTATAAACTTGTATCAATGGATTCTAGCCAATCGAACAACTCATGTAATTGTAATCAAATGAAGAATGAATGAAATTTGAAGTGGAAGTATGCCGAGATTGCCGAACCACTATAAAATCTTTGGATTAATTTACTTTTATGCTTTGTTCCCTATATTCCATTAGTTCTCTGATGTCCATGAAATTCTACGGGTGTTAGTGACCAATTTTGGTGCTAACATTTTGGTGCTAACATTTTGGTGCTTCCACTTAGAATTGAATTCTCAGCTTGATTGGATCTCATCGTCTACTAGTGGATTTCCATATTCGTGAGATAGATTCAGTTGTTTACCAGCAAACTTCCTATTCTACTCAGACTTGAAAGAGATCTAAAGGAAGCTATTAGCCATGGGATTGGATTTAATGATGTATGCAAGTTTTTGGGATCGAACGTTGAAGTTTGTACTGGAGTTATATAAAGGCCAACCCCTCACTCAAAGCAGATAGCCGACCCCTCACTCAATGCAGATAGACGATCCTTTACTCAAAAGCTGACAGCCGATCGCTCCAGCATATATACTGAGCAAATGCTGACCCGTGTATATCGACCCCCTGTGACCGAACCAGTAGTCACCGAGCCAACATGTCCGAACCATGAATCTCTCATGCATGACTCGAAGCAAAATCTCCTATAACTCGGAGCAGCTAGGGATGTAACCCGAAGTGAAGGAAAGTCAACCATGTTGCCCTATTGGTAATCTGCTAACGTCCTCGAACAAACGATGAATGGTTGACCCACCTTAGCCTTCTCTCCATGATCGAGCGATATACAAGGAGCAATCCAGACCGGGCCAACGAGAATAGACTCAAACTGCCGAACTGTACGCGTCAAATCACTCAGGCCCATCCACCATGCCTACACTCCAATACCGAACTGCCTTAGTCGAGCCACTCTTGGCCGATCCACCATGTCTACACTCCAACACCGAACCGCCTTGGCCGAGCCACTCTTGGCCGATCCACCATGTCTACACTACAACACCGAACCGCCTTGGCCGAGCCACTCTTGGCCGATCCACCATGCTTACACTCCAATACCGAACCACCTTGGCCGAGCCACTCTTGGCCGATCCACCATGCATACAATCCAATACCGAACCACCTTCTATTCTTGTGCTTTACAAGCATGCCGACCCAATATCAAATATACTGAACCATGTGCATAGGCCGATCCAAACTTAAGTTACACCGGTCTCTTATACAACCCCTATTTAAAAAAAAACTTTTTCGAGTACGATCCAAATTTAAGAAAGGAACATTCTATCCACTTCCCTTAGATCCTATGACCGACCAGGGCATAGAGGATCAAGTGGCAGCTTCTGAATGGCAACAAGGGAATGAACAAGCAATCGCTACTCAAACGATACTTGGCAATAATGGCATATGACTCTAGGTAAATGCTAAGATGACTCCAAGCACCATTCTTCACTGACTCAGCACTTCGAATTTAGTGACTCCAAGCAGATCGATGTTTGGCTCTAAGCAATTTATTCCAAATACTAACAAGGATATCATACTGATCATGTTTGAGGAGAGTCAACCTCTATATATATTTTGGTAGCTAGTTAGCTGGAGAGCCTCCTATGACCATGGATCGTTTCTATTACAAAATGAATCAAAACCAAAGTGAGGAGGAGTGGAGCAGACTAGGAAAAATAACAATGCAGGCCCGTTGGCTAAGGACTCTGATTCCAGTAGACAAAACAAGACCTCAGAATTCGACTCATATGCTCTTTGAAAGCTTCAATAGTACGTGCAAGCCTTGTAGAAGGGCGAGCCAAGAACTTCGAATACCCATCAATAAAGAACTCTAATTATCCACTGGACTGTTGGCAGTCGACATCCCGCTAGAAGGGGCTAGGGGCAGAGTTGAATAGTGAGCACATGATGTTGCTCCCCTTATCAATGAGATTTATACCAATCTTCTTTGGATTATTTTAATTTCAATTGTGCTTTGAATTACGACCGACATGAACTAAACTTCTTTCAAAACGATGTAGGTGACAAAGTACTCAGAGTTGGCCGCCAACCAATCCACACAGACCTTGATCAAATTTGTGGAGTTTCATCAAGACAAGCACGATTCGATCGCTCATCATCAACCATATGCCTTTGATTTAGGGCCAAGGACTAGAGATTGGAAAGCTCATCACGGTCAGAGCCTAATACAAAGCCAACATGACTGACCATCCATTCATCGACCTCCACATTTGACTTGGAGACCTAAGCAAGGCTTGGAATAAATATGGCCCGATCATCCACTCAAATCGAGTCATAGAACAAAGTTCAACAAAATACTGATGCCTCTCCTGAAGCTCAGTGAGTGCGGACCAGAGTATAAACGATTTAAAAAATCTCTAAGTCCCCGGAGCGCGGACTAGAGTACTCTGAGTCCCCGGAGTGCGGACTAGAGTATAAAAGATTTAAAAAGTCCCTAAGTCCCTAAGTCCCTGGAGCGCGGACTAGAGTACTTTGAGCCCCCGGAGTGCGGACCAGAGTATAAATGATTTAAAAAATATCTAAGTCCTCGGAGCGCGGACTAGAGTACTCTGAGTCCCTGGAGTGCGGACCAGAGTATAAACGATTTAAAAAATCTCTAAGTCCCCGAAGCGCGGACTAGCGTACTCTGAGTCCCCGGAGTGCGGACCAGAGTATAAACAATTTAAAAAATCTCTAAGTCCCTGGAGCGCGGACTAGAGTACTCTGAGTCCCCGAAGTGCGGACCAAAGTATAAACAATTTAAAAAACTCTAAGTCCCCAGAGCGCGTACTAAGAGTACTCTGAGTCCCTGGAGTGCAGACCCGAGTATAAATGATTTAAAAAATCTCTAAGTACCCAGAGCACGGACTAGAGTACTCTGAACCCCCGAAGTGCGGGCTGGAGTATAAATGATTTAAAAAATCTCTAAGTCCCTGAAGCGCGGGCTAGAGTACTCTGAGACCCCGGAGTGAGGATTAGAGTATAAATGATTTGTGAAAAATCTCTAAGTCCCTGAAGCGGGCTAGAGTACTCTGAGCCCCCGGAGTGCGGGCTCGAGTATAAATGATTTAAAAAATCTCTAAGTCCCCGAAGCGCGGGCTAGAGTACTCTGAGCCCCCGAAGTGCGGATTAGAGTATAAACGTCTTAAGAAAAATCTCTAAGTCCCTGAAGCGGACTAGAGTACTCTAAGTCCCCAGAGCGCGGACCAGAGTATAAATGACTTGACGAAAATCTTTACGTCCCAAACTGTGGACTAGAGCATAAACCGTACGACAAATCTCCAAGTCCCCGGAGCGTGGACCGAAGCATGAACACAAATTGGGCGCAAGTCGACCAGGGGAAGAATAAATCTAAGTCACCAGAATGCCGAGTGGCATATAAACATCGATAAATAGAGGAGTGGATTCGGACCGTTCTCTATTCCGCAAACTTCAGCTTGAAATCGACAGGAGGAGTAGTAACTTGCTAAGGATGGAGTTCGATCATCCGACTTGTGGCCTGGCTAAATCAATGCTGGGAGCATGAGTACAAATGACTAAAAGCTGAATATGACAGCTCATTATAGCTCTAGCTTGGCGTTCTTTACAACTTAAGGCAACGATTACAAGGAGGTCTCAATACTGAACCAATCGAAACAGCATCCAAAGCTACAGGCGACCGACTATATCATACCTCAGATCGGGGGTCAATATCGATCCGCACCAAGCACATACGAGTGTGACCCGAATGTCCCTTGAAAAACTATGACCACCGTAGTGTGGAAAGGAGTATAAACCATGAAGACTTGGTCATTAATTCTCCAGCACCCTCCTTCGATCCGTCAGGAGGAGTATGAAACTGGATGAGCATGACCCGACTACTCTTGGGCCAACTTTACCCCAAGACCTGATTACAGAACATGAACCAAAATGGACGTAGGTGACCGTCTAGTACCCAACTTACGCCCATAAACTAACGACGCATAGGAGTATTCCCCTTGGAATGAAAAACCACAATACAATCCAGGATAGGCGAGACTCAGCCTTCCATCAACTGACCTGATCCCACGAATCAACGTGAAAGAGAGTAAAGCTAAATTGGGCATGGCTGGCCTTCCTACTTATCGGTATATACCTCAGACTTGGGGGCACGAGCGAGAAGCAGGATGAATGTGAATCGACGATTCATCGATCAACTCTATGTCCTTGGAGTTTTGGTGGCAGTATAAACATAGCTAGGACGAGACTCAACCATCCACGTATTACATTTTTCAACCCGAGACTAGGAGTAGAAGCATGATCATCCAAAGACTGGCTATGATAGCTCAATATTGCGACTTATATATAGTGTTTACAACTATTCAAGGCTACAACCGAAAGAATGCCTTGCGATAGAACCATTAAATCAATGCCTCAGCTCGTTGGCAACTGGCTATCACTCCAACCCGAAGGACGGATAAAAGATTATGAATGCATTGAATGGAAAGTGCGTTACTCAAATATACGAACAACTCCAAACTCAAAGCAAGATCCAACCATGCAGCTTCATGCAACTCGAGTCTGACCCCTACTCGACATTTTCTTCAACGTGCTTCTAAGCTTGATCTTTGGCCATTTGCAGATAATCAATCAGAGCATTCAAAGCCCTTCACTATTAGACTTAATAACTCATGACAAGACTCTAGGATTCAACCAGAGCAACCATCAACTTTGACCATCCCAACCATATTTCACATTGAATGTTACGCAAAATAGTTATATCTGAACTCAAAAGAATCAGAGATTGCACCCGCTAAGCTGACAGTCGACATTACAGCCAGCTATGGCGACCCTTTCCGGGTGCTGAATATCGGATCACAGCTCAGTGCAATGATGGTAAAAGAATTAGTTGGATTTTTTTGAATAAATGATGATATGTTCCTTTGGACCCATTCTGACATGCATATGTGATTTCACCGACTATCACGAGCCATGCATTGGATATCGACCCGAAGCTACAAAAGCTAGCGTAATGTCTATTGGTTTCATCATGAAAGCTTCACTCTTACTTTTAAGCTCACACCATTAATGTCTATGCCTACCAGCCGTTGCGACAGGGCATAAAACAACCTGAGACGTCTGAAAGACTACTTAAATAGAATATCTAACTAAGCTAATTCGATATCACTTATTTTCCTCGAAGGGTTATCCCAGGATGGAAATTAGTAGACCTCATATCTGAATTCACTACATCAGACGACTACTCGAAGAGTAGTGGAAAACCAACCAACAGATGGAAAATGTATGCGGATGAAGCATCCAATGATCAATGTTATGGCACAGGAGTCGTGTTAATGACTCCCAAGGAACGATCGATCTACTACGTCCTGAAACTCGATTAACAAACAACGATGCTTAGTATGAAGCCTCGACCACCAGCCACAAACTTGCCAGAGAACTTGGAGTGGAAACTTTACATATCTTTTGCGATTCTTGATTGGTAGCATGCAAAGTTAGGAAGTTAATCTTACAGGGGGCATTGTCTTGCTCCTTATCTCGGCCAGTTCCAAGAGCTACTAGCCAACTTCACATATTACATCATTACACACATCCTCAGCAAACGAAGTGAAAAGAGTCAAGTCACTAGCCAGGCTGGCTAGTCTCAGGGACGCGCAACGGACATACTTTGTTTCAGTTGAAATACTTAATATTCCAAGCATTGACGGATGGAGATTGGCTAGATCTTGGAGACAGAGCTAGAAAAGGGGTCATGGTCGACTCCTATCAAAGACTATCTACAATGAGGAGTTCTCACTGAACGGAGGAATGGAAAACGACAGATCCTCCTCAAAGCTTCACTCCAAATCATCCAAGAAGAAGTCATGTGTAGAAAGGAGTCTATCCATTCCTATGCCTCGATGTATCACCCATGATGAAATCAAACAAGTCTTCAGATAAGTTCATGAAGAAAAATGCAGCGATCACACCAAAGGGCAAACCCTGACAAAGAAAATACTCCGTTATGGGTATACTGGCCAACTGTCAATCGAGATGCAACCGATCATGCTAGACAATGCGACGAGTGCAAGATGTTTGCAAAAATTTCGAGAGCCCCGCTGATGGAAATTACTCAAATGGCTAATCCATAGCCATTTGGCACTCGGAGGCATTGACATCATCATCTTCTTGCTGATCCTAAAGGTGGTGCGAAATACATCATTGTAGTAGTTGATTACTTCACCAAATGGGTAGATGCAGAACTTTTAACCAATACCAAGACTTAGGAAATAATCAACTTCACTGTCCAGTACGTCATCTGTCATTATGACCTTCCACAAACCGTTATAACCGGTAATGAAGCGCAATTCAACAACGCTAAATTTGAAAACTTCTACCGTCGGCATCATATTGAAAAGAGATTTGCGGTATTTGCTCGCCCTTAAGAAAATGGACATGTTAAAGCTGTGAACAAAATCATAAAGTCTATTCTGAAGAGAGGTTTGGAAAAGGCTAGAGGTAAATGGGTGAATGAGCTCCCAATAGCATTATGGGATTGTAGAACTACCCGAGAGTTCGCGACTGGCCATACTCCATTCGCCCTTACTTACGGCTCCGAGGCCATCATCCGCGTAGAACTTGAAGTCCCCTCTCATCGAGTGGATGATTACAACTAATATTTCAAAAAAAAACAAACAAGGAATTGCAATTAAACTAGAAGGAATTGGTGACGACTCACGAACATATAAAACGCATCCGGGAGCCAATGGCAAGAACATGTACCTGAACGTGCACGTTTATATTCATAAAATTCGACTTCTTGAAATCAATAGAAATTGGATTTTCACTTAGGGTTATTAAGAAAAGACTGGATTAGATAGCCGAAGTTTACTAACCCTAAAGAACCAGACACAGATGGCCACTGATGAACTACAAACCTAAGTTTATACTATTGGGAATCGACATAGCGTTATGAAGACCAAAGAAGGATACGACACTTTAGGAAGATAAAATTGAAGAATAATGACTATTCAGAAAATATGATGGATTTCTTTCTGGAGACTGTAACTTGCTTCGACTCAAAGCATGTCATGTACGCAACAAGACGTAATTTGAGGGGCAAATGTTATCCGGCCTTTTGGCCCGGCTACACAAAGGTGATTACGAGGACCAGACTTGACTATTGATGAGAAAGATGGCCATGAGACGACAATAATATGACCAGAGCATGATATCCGAACAGTTATATCCAACCCAGGGTAAATAAGATCAAAGGATAGGTGATATAGTATGTTAGAATGATGAAGGTTAGCTTGGTGGAATAGGTGTCGGCATAGATGTTTGATAAGTTGAAGAGTGTATAAGTGAGGTCAGCATAGTGTGTTGGGCTGAGCTTTTCTTATGGTGGGCCCAAGTTTCCAAAGGGGTCCAGGCTTGATGATGTCAGTTAGGCTGAAGGCTACCTTCGTCTATAAATACAAGGGGTAGAGGGCCATTTTGGGGGGGGGGGGGGCTCGCTCTCTCTTTTTGGGGGGACTTCATCATCTTCTTCTTCCTACTCCAAATACACTGCCATGGCTATTTTTCTTATAAACTTGTATCAATGGATTCTATCCAATCGAGCAACTCATGTAATTGTAATGAAATGTAGAATGAATGAAATTTGAAGTGGACGTAGGCCAAGATTGCTGAACCACTATAAAATCTTTGTGTCAATTTACTTTTATGCTTTGTTCTATAGATTCCATTAATTCTCTTATGTCCATGAAATTCTACGGGTGTTAGTGACCAATTTTGGTGCTAACAATACAAAATGACATCAACACTCTATAAAGTGCGATATGAATGCTATCCGCCCTATGATCTTATGTTTCAAAAGTTAAAGTCCCTAACATATTTTTATATTGAAGAAGAGCAATGACCCCAAAAGCGATAATGACGTTGAGCTTTATCAATATACAAAGTTTTATTGTTTTGTCCCTATGGGCTATATTTTAAGGAGGGAAGACACCCATTTGACTTCAAACTTAAATATTGTTTTGTAAAAGCATATATCATGGCATAATTATTTTGGATAAAGTAAAGGGCTATATTTTCCTTGTTCTAAAAGTATGATGTGATGGCCCATTTTTCTTCACCATTTGAATCGACAATAAACCACACATGTCCAACTCAAATTGAACGAAAAGACGGAACATGAAGGGTAAAAAGAAAATAAGGGAGAACAGAATCTCACATGAATGGAATAATATATAGTATTGAACAATATCTTTACAGCGGAAAAGTTTTAAATACATATATTAGAGTCTAACTTAAATTCAGCTTTGACAGTTATAAACATCTGTCCTTACAATTGCTGACAAACATCAAAGTTCAAACAAACAGACAGCAGTGGATAATAGGATAGGTCATACGTAGATGAATATCTCCAGCTCTCCTCTAGAAACTTCAACAGTCTTCGACTAAACCTGAAACTACTCGGATGTGACCCGAGTATTGAAAATACCCGGATCGGTCTTGATAAACCAACGTGAGAAAAGCTCAATAATAAATGACAGTCTAATATATCAGCCTTTAAATAAAATCCTTTGAAAATAAAGGCTCATAAGACCACGCCCACACATAAACACAGACGGGTTTTTACCTTATGATAACTAAAACACTTTTATGTCAAAACGTTTGATATTATTCTTAATGACATGTCTTTGAAAATATTTGCAAATAAACTTATTAATCTTAGCCGAAATTGTTACATTGATTAAATTCTAGCATAATAGGTTTACAATCAAGTCCGAAGGCACTTATTGGAGGATGAATTTCCATACAAATGACCAGGTGAAGGGACTACCTTCCGGCTGTACATCTCTAGAGGAATGTACCGAGGACCATCACAAAGGATCCTCTACCAACACCAGACTGACCTATCTTTGTAACTAGATAGTACCGAATATATCATCCCCTGGTCGTTACCGACCTTTAACCGAGCGCGCTCTAGCATACAAACCACATTAATTTACATCCCGAATGTCATAGATGGAAGAAATATATCTAGAAAGGGATGATCATACCCTAATTGGGAATGACCCACTTAGCCTTGTCGCATCTAACCCTATTTCGGTCATTTCCGGTTGATGAGGCTCGAGGCAATGATTGCCTTTTCACATAGCACATCTTCTTTCACTTTGAATGCCATATTGCCATTCCTTTGATAACACTATTGACTTTCACGAACATACAACCTCTGAGCTCGTACGTCTCAAAGAAGGGTGTTAAGCTAAGAGAAGTTTCCTTCTCCGCCACCAAGCGGACGTACGTTTCTAAAAGTCAATATTATGATCTTAGAAATGCAATGTTAGACATTCGTCCATACAGGTTTTCCAGGAACATGACAAACTGAAGGCACTTTCCTCGGCCATTACTCGGCGAGAAGTCCTTGTGGTTTTGAGATTTTTCATAGACCACCGCTACAATATAATGAATCAGGAGTTTATCCCCAATTAATCAACAAGTAGCCCCTCATTATTATTCGTCTCAATATCTCCATCTTCAAACATCTTCATTTTTCGAATGTGTAAACTGGTTCGAAGTGGTTTTCAGATAGGAATCACCCAAATCAGACCCCGGTTCATTCGAATCCAATTTCGATAAAAAGTGAATATGAGTATACAGGATTTATTAAGTTTCTTTTCACTTTAATTCTTTTCGAATGATTTCGAAATCTCTTTCTTTGTCTTGAGGTAATTCTAAGTAATTCATTCTTTTGCTTATAATAATATCTCAATTTTCCTCATTTGACTCTTAATCCAAATTCCTTAACTTTTAGGCGGGTCAAAGACAATGTTATTTAAGACATCGTTTACGATAAACCCTAAAACAATCTTAGCAAACATTCTTGAGTAAATAGGATCATAGAAATCATTCTAATTTTACTCAGCATCAATTTCCGTGTTCAACAAGTGCTATGGGTGGAATAACGGTGAAACCACCTTTTAAATTCCACGAATATGACGAGTTCCCTCTTCGGATTTTAATACCAAGTATAAGAATATTATTTCTATGCAATCCAAGTTGTAGTTTATTCATTTTGGAGATTTCTTAAATTTTGGATAATACCAATCTTCTCTTTTAGAAACTTAATACCATCTTTTTAGAGCATCCGGGCTTTCCTTTCGATCTGTTCCACCCCTCACCAAAGAAAAGAAAACATAGGCCAGGTAAGTTCAGGGCACTGGTTGCTCCATCCCTAACCTTAGTTAAACACCTTGCTTTATCTTCCCAAATCTCACAGGCGGGACAAATGTACTAATCGTTTCCGCATACTCAATTATCAACTTTATTTTGGAATTGATTATAAAAAATACAAATTAACTTTTAAACGCTTAATTTTCCTTTTAAAAACATTCACAATCGATTTTAGGAAAAATCATTACGTTTAAACTCATATTCAAAAGGTTATAGAATTCGCAGCATAAAAGTGCTACGGAAAGTACTATATAAGCTTATTTGATTTAAACAACTTTTTAATATTTGAAAATTCATATTTTCCATTTCAAATCTCTTCCAAACTATTTAAATGGATTTATCAAATTTATTCCATATTTTTCCATAATTAAAAACGTCCATTTAAACAGATTTCCCGTTATGGTCACTTAACTGCACTAGCGCGATTTTTTTAGAAAATTGATTTGGACATATTTCAAATCTACTCAACGAAATTTTGATTTTCTTTCTTCGTTTAGAAGATATGGATATAATAGTCTAGAATTTTCTTATCTCGAAGAATTCCGAGTTATATTCCACTCTATATATTCATTTGAAATTTTCAGCGCGAAATCGCGAACTACCGTTGCTGACCACCTAATTTTAACTCATTCTTCAACATTTGAAATAATCTATTCAAATTGAATTTTATTACTTATAAAATCATTACAAATCATATTAAATTAATATTTTCACTTCTAAAATGTATTTTCACTACTTCCATATTATAATATTATTTTATTCCTATTATTTTAATATTAAATTTTAAAATCCAATTTTAATTCAATTTCAATTCTAGCTTCAAATTAAACTCAATTAAAACTTAGATTTTAAATCTAATTCCAATTCTAATTTAAATTTCAAACGTAATCTCAATTTCAATTTTCAAAATCGATTTCAATTTCAATTTCACTATTCATCTCAATTTCAATTTAACTATCCTTTTCAAATCCAATTTCACTTCTAATTTCAAATTCTTTTTTATTTCCACTTTAATTTCAATTCCAATTAAAAAGAGACTTTTCCAAAGTATATCATATCACTAAAATTTGGGTCTTTTTTAACAAAGGGAATACTTAATCAAAATGAGCATAACCAAGTTAAACATTCATCACTAACATAATTATGGTCCATACATAACTAATATGTAAATAATCACAACCATAAATACTTGCAACTATTCAAACATAACACAAACATATCCAAACATCCATAACAACAATTCAAAGGGGTATATACTTTCATATGTAATAAGATGATTATTATAACGAAATCAAAATACGATCTTTTAAAAGCGGTGAGAATTTTCTCACCTTTATTTCCAATCCGTCAATCTTTAGGTGAGTTGGCGTGTTTACGGCTAACGAACTAACGCGCGTTCCTCTCTTTTCTTTCTTTCCTTTCTTTCCTTTCTTTTTTCTCTCTTTTTTTATTAGTGGGTGCATGAGCTTTGGAGGGGGTATGGAGGGTACGGCCTTGGCTATAGGTGGCGGGTGTGTGGCTTTTGTGGCGTGGAGGTGGTATAGGAAGGCTCGGCCTAAGTGGAGGTGGCATTGGCCGTGGGTTTATGGAGGGTGTGGCCGAATGGAGGTGGGTGGAGGTGTGTTTGTCCAAGGTGGATGTGGGTTTAGGGGGTGGTGGAGCTTGGTGGAGATGGTGGAAGAGAACGGAGAGGTGTGAAGCCATGGAAATGGAGGAAGAAGAAGATGGAGAAAGTGAAGAAGAAGTGAATATGAGATGTGTAGAAAGTGGAGAAATGATGGTGGTATTTATACATGAAGTTTATAGCAAAACGACCTTACTATCCTTAACCCAAAACTCATTTCTAACCATATATTTATTCCTCCATTCCAATACAAGATTACAACATTAAGTACTAACATTTAATGAGATGGAAAGTATATGTAAGGAGATGAAAGGTGATGGTAAGTTTGCTTTTTAATTACTTAACTTTTAAGTATTCTTATTTAATTATATTACGAAAATATCTTAGATATTTTCTTATCTTTTGAT
The DNA here is from genome assembly GCA_030737815.1 of Allium fistulosum. Classification (NCBI taxonomy): domain Eukaryota; kingdom Viridiplantae; phylum Streptophyta; class Magnoliopsida; order Asparagales; family Amaryllidaceae; genus Allium; species Allium fistulosum. The sequence goes on from CM060901.1 coordinate 459,185,704, forward strand.
GTGACTAATTGTGATGTTTTTAAAAGTATGTTAATATGTGTGAAAATCATGTTAACAAAGGCACGACAACATTGCGGCAATTTATTTTGAACAAAACATTGATTTTCGACAAAACGTTTTCCGGTCACATTTTGACGTTTTCGTTAAGCTATATATTCATGTAAACCAAAATTAAAAATGAACTTTTTACTTCTTTTAAATAAATTAAAACATGTCTATTCATATTTTAAAATCATATTTAAATAATATCAAAATATCTAATTATACAGTGTATTTAATAAGATTTTAATATACTTCTATTATCTTTATTAAGTGTTTTTAATAAGATTTATCTTTTCAAATAAATATTTAAACCTATTTATTTAAGCATTTATTTATTTTTAACAAAACTTATCTTTTGCTGAGTTGTTCTAAAATTCAAATTTATATTTTTTAATTAGCAATTATAAGAATAAATAATTTCTCGATTATTATTTATTATATATAACTTATTTATTTATGTTTTGAATTCTTTTAAATTTAAAATAAACAAAATCTCTCATTTTCGAAGTAGCGAAATTACGGGTCGTTACATATGATTTCAAGGGTTAAATCATTTATAAAGATGTATGATTTTAAGGAAATAAAAATGGTATTTAGCCCTGAATTTACTAAGGAGGTTAGTGTTCTTATCACCATTAGATAAATTATGATAGGATGAATTGACTCAGAGATTAGAAAACTAGATGGAATTGGTGTAGGGTAGCGCCGTATACTTCGGCTATTAGCCCCTAACTAATATAAGTTCAAAATTCCAATGTATAGGGCTTTGTCATGGGTAAGACTCAAAGTAGGTTTACGCACAAAAGGGAATATACAATGATAGGATAGGTTATTGATGACCTGCCAAACCATTAGGATCAGTGTGACCCTAGGAATAGTAAGTTATGGATAAACCATCCAGTTGTTTTCTAATAGTATGTTAGAGAATAGTATATATCTGGTTGGCCTGAGTCAGCCATGGGTGTGTAATTACCCAGAAAAAACTATGATGTTAGGACAAATAGTCCACTGATTTTGAAAGATTGGTCATGATTACCCTTGTTGCATGCATGCATATTATTTTTTATACTACCTATTTTAACCAGTTTGGCTACAGGAATTTGATTTGCAAAACATATATTTTAAAAGGGATATTAATCGGGGCAAAACCCATTACGCTCAGCGGCGTGATCTCACTGAATATCTATAAACCGAGATGTCATATTATTGTTCACACCAGGTTTTTTTGTCTGACTTTATGATTATGTTTTCCTCTTAAACTCTTGAGTGCTCAAACCTTGATTTGAGTAGTTCGAGAGTGAGGGTTTTATGGGTTAAGTAGGTTTTGACGAATAAAGCTTCCGTAGACATGCAGGGGGCAAAGCTAGGTATCTAGAAGTTTATTTGTTACTATTATCCACTGTGTTATGTTAGTTTGTGTATAAGTTTATTGACAGTAGATGTATCTGTCTATTTAGTAACTCTGATTAACCAAGGAGCATCTTCATATGTCGCTCTTGGAGTATTTTGTAATAATTATATTTTATCTGAACTTGAAGGACGGTTAGGATTACATAACGAATATGGAATATTATATTCAGACCTAAATGTGAGTTTTCTTTGAGATTGTGTTTAAATTATTTCATATTCTTGTGCTTCAGATGTTATGACACAATAACATGACCGTATTTTGTCATTAGAAATTAATACTATATATGACTACAGCATCTATAGTGCTTAGTTTCAGACCTCAAAATAAGGAATGTTATAACTTGGTATCAGAGCATAGGTTTATGTAAAAATAAAGATTTTTGAACTTAAAAGGAGTATTGAAAACATAATCTAAATGAATCATAGAATAAGATTGGGGTATGAGATAATGCTATAGTAACGTACTTGTATTTGCTATGTACGCTTTATCTCTTTGCTCCCTTTCCCTTAGACCGTTCTTCCGTATCTTACTAAGTTATGAATGAAGATTTATAGAAAGTAAGATATGGATGTAGGAAATGAAAGAGTGAATCTCTGTGGAGGAAACACCACCACCAACGAAAATGTCAGGCCCAATATTAGGAGGAATCTGGGTTGACAGACAGTTGCTAATGTGGGTACAGGAACAGCACCGGTTGATATGGAAGCAATGTATCAGTTCTTTTTCAACATTATGCAAGTAGGATCTACTGCTGGATTAGTTGGATGGAATGTTGGAGGAGCTAATTAATAAGTTCTAGTTGTCAACAACTATGTTGTTCTGAGTAAGGATTATGCAAGACTTGGAGGGCAGCCATTATTGGAATGGAGGATGCAATTGAAGTGGAGAATTGGTTGTTTCATTGTGAAAGAATTTCGCTGATCTTGGATTGAACGATGATCAAAAGAGGAGATTGGGGTTTAGGCAATTGTAAGGAGCTGTGTTGTACTGGTGGAATAGTGTGACTATCTGGGTAGCAGAGAAGACTTTGACTTGGGCTGAATTCAAAAGGAGGTTTGAAGAAAGATTTATGTCTGAGATTGCTAAGTCAACTTTGTTAAGGAAGTTTGCTAAGTTTGTGCAAGGTGATATGACAATGCTTGAGTACGCAACCAGATTTGAGGAGCTGTCCCGGTATGGTTATGCAACTATGGATACAGTGATCAAAAGGAATAATAATTTCATCAGTGGATTGAGACCGGAGCTTGCAAGGGAAACCTTGTCGCATCTCAGGGATCCATGTGATGTGGTAGTAGAGATGGCTTTGAGAAATAAGGAGATGCTTGCTCTCTTTAGTTGAAACGAAAAGATGGAGACTCAGAGTGGGCAGTGTCGGAAAAGAAAGTTCTTTAAGAAGAAGAGAGGAGGAGCTGCGAAGAAGGAAAAAGCAGAAGTGGTGTGCTGCAAGTGCAACAAGAAAGGGCATTTTGCGAACGAGTGTCGATCAGGTGATGGAAAGACAGTCGTTGGAAGGAAGAACATCTTATGCTTCAATTGTGACCAGATTGGACATTACAAGAATCAGTGCATGGAACTAGCAAAGGTTGAGAAAGGAAAGGTGTTTACCTTGGAATTGGCTACCTCAAGACCCACAGCAGAAGGGAAAGGAAAAACTGTGATGGGAGATACACTTTTAATTCATGGCTTACCTTTTAGAGTACTGTTTTATACTGATGTGTCATATTATTTTATATCTCGTTGTTTGGTAGATAAGCTTAACCCAGAACCCTCATACCTAGTTACTTCCTTAAGGGTTGCGAATCTGATAGGAGGGTATGCAACTCTAGGGATGAGATGTGACTATTTAGAGTTTGCATTATTAGGTTATATATCACCTCCAGTTTGCATTTGTTTGATTTCATAGGCTTTGGAATTATTTTAGGTATGGACTGTTTAAGTAAATATGATGCTAGGGTATTTTGCCAAAATAGGAAAATATCATTTAGATAGCAAAATAGTAGAGATCGAATTATATACTCTGTAGAGAATCCAGGTTTGATGCGTGTGCGTTGTTGGGTGCAATGGAGGAGGAAGACAAGTTGAATCAGATTTTTGTAGTTAGAGAATTTGCAGATTTCTTTGAGCCTGTGACAGGACTAATGTCGAAACGAGCTATTGAATTTCGAATAGATCTTGTACCTAGAGCTGAACCCGTAAGTTGACCTCCTAGCAGAATGACGCCTACCAAGATGAAGGAGTTAAAGGTGCAGCTGGTAAACTCAGAAGGAAAAAGTTTTATTAGGCCAAGCAGTTCCTCTTAGGGAGCGGCCGTGGTGTTTGTGAAGAAACCAGACGGGTCGTTAAGGATGTGTATAGATTATCGTAAGCTGAATGAAAAGACGACAAAGAATCGATATCATTTGCCAAGAATCGACAATTTATTTGATCAATTGAGTGGAGCCAAGGTATTTTCTCAATTGGATTTGGCAATAGGGTTCCATCAATTGAGAGTGGCAGAGGATACTACTCCATTGACATTGTTCAGAATAAGATATGGTTCGTAAGAGTGTTGAGTAATGCCATTCAGATTGATTAATGCAGCTGCTTTCTGCATAGACTGAACGAACCGGATTTTCCGAGAGCACTTGGATAGGTTTGTATTGGTATTCATAGATGATATTTTGATATATTCTATGGATGATTGAGATCATGAGATTATCTTAGAATAGTGCTTTGAGACGTTGAGGCGGCATCAATTATAAGTGAAGTTTTCGAAGTGTCATTTTTGGAAGAAGGGGTGAAGTTTTTTTGGTCATGTAGTCTCAAAAGTAGGGTTATCAGTAGATCCACCTAAGATAGAAGCAGTTAATAATTGAAAAAGTCCCGAGATGGTGATTGAGATAAAGAGTTTTCTTAGTCTAGCTAGCTATTGCCGAAGATTTATCAAGGATTTCTCTCATATAGCAGCACCAATGACTAAGCTAACAAAGAAGGATGTGAAATATGTTTGGAACGATAAATATGAGGAGGCATTCCAGAAGCAGAAACACTTATTGACCAATGCGCCCGTGTTAGTTGTTCTGGATGGAAATCAAGATTTGGTGTATACTGATGCGTGCGGAACTATATTAGGAGTTGTGTTAATGTAGATGGGTAAAGTGATTTCCTATGCTTCTCGACAACTTATACCGCATAAATTTAGATATTCGACTTATGATTTAGAGTTGGCTGTTGTAATATTTGCTTTAAAGTTGTGGAGACATTACCTTTGGGGAGAACGATTCGAGTTGTATACATATCACAAGTCTTTCAGGTACTTATTCACTCAGAAGTAGTTGAATATGAGACAACAGAGGTGGTCGGAGTTTTTAGCCGTTTTTGATTTTGGAGTTGAGTACACACCTGCGAAAGAGAACAAAATTGCATATGTGCTTAGTTGGAGACATCAGAATGCGGTGTTAGCAATGATGTTGGAGTGGAAAGATTTGGAATTATTGACTACTTGTAGTGTGTGGTTAAGATCAACTGCCAGTTCTAGTCAGAGTACCGCAATGTTATCTTATTTGGAAGTTCGACCAGTATTGATTAAAATAATTGCATCTAAGCAAAGAGATGATCCACTACTAGCTGAAAGAATTAGAAGATTGGAAGGTGGAACTAAGATTGATTATTTGAAGGATTTTTACATTGACCAAAATGGATGGTTAAGAAAGAAATGACGATTATGTGTTCCAGATGTGGGAGACCTAAGAAAGAAGTCTTTAGGGAGTGTCATCGATCGAATTTTACTATTCATCCTAGAGGGATAAAAATGTATCAGAATGTGAAACGAAGTTTCTTCTGGGAGGTATGAAAAGGGATGTAGGCTTGTGGGTAAAACAGTGTCTGAATTGCTAGAGAGTAAAAGCCAAACATCAAAAACCTAGTGGATTGCTTCAGCCTTTAAACATACCGGTGTTGAAATGGGATTCTATGTCTATGGATTTCATAGACGAGTTGCCAAGGTCGAATAGGGGAAATGAAAGTATCTGGGTCATAGTAGATAGATTGACTATATCCATTAAGTCGACAGGGGCGGCACCTGTTTTAGCTAAGTTATTCACGAAGAATATAGTTAGACTGCATGGAGTTCCTAGTAGTATAGTCAATGACAAAGATTCTTTATTTACTAGTGAATTATTAAAGAGTCTACAAGAGGTATTGGGTATCAAGCTTAAAATGAGTACCGCTTATCACCCACAGATAGATGGGCAGATAAAGAGAGTCAATAAGGTTGTCTTGTGTACTAGATTTTGGTGGGTTATGGGAAGACCATCTACACTGAGTCTTGTTTTCTTATAAAAATAGTTATTAGACTAGTATAGATATGACACCTTTTGAAGCTTTGTATGGAAGATCATTCAATTCTCTGGTATGTTGGTTGGATACTGGAGGTAGATTAGTTCTCAGTCTGGATATGGAAAGAGAAGCCGTAGAAAATATTGAGTTGATTCAAGCTAGAATGAAGAAAGCTCAGTCTAGGGCAAACAGTTATGCAGATAAGAGATGGAAAGACTTTGAATTCTCAGTTAGATATCATGTTTTCGTCAAAGTGTCGTCGATGAAGGATATAGTCAGATTTGAGAAATCAGGGAAATTGGCATCTAGGTTTGTTGGACAATTTCCTATTATTGAAAGGATCGAGAAACTCGCCTTATAGGATAAAGTTACTGATAAGTTTGGCAGGAGTCCATAAAGTTTCCATATTTCTGATCTAAGAATGTGTATTCGAGATCCAGAAACTACTATCACTCTGATTGCATTGGAAGATTTAATAGTGGAGTCGGACATGACTGTAGTTAGACAACCGGTTCGTATTGTGGCTAAGGACGAGAAAAAGCTAAGGAACAAGACAATGAGACTAGTACAAGTCCAGTGGAGTGACGATGAGAGATATCGTACTTGGGAAAAGGAAAGAAAGATTAGGGATATTTATCTTAACTTGTTTGATGGTATGTTTTACATCTATGCTTTTATGTTTGATGTGTGTACCTTATCGAAATTTCAAGGACGAAATTCTTTAAGAAGGGAAGTCTGTAACAACCCTAATTCTAATTAACATTATTTAGGATATTTAATTGGATAAACTAAATAAAGTAATGTAAAACGTCAAGGAGACTGAGATTTGATAATTAATAGGGGTCGTTCCTTAATGAATGAGTTAATATGAATGGTTTAAAACTTAATAAGAAGGAGGAACATATGCTAATGGTAAAATAACAATAAGTTATAATTCCTAACACATATCTTTACACTCCTACTCCCTTATTCATTTCACTCTTACAACTGAAATAAAAAAACCAAGGTCGGCCATTAACAAGTGTTTCGTGGGAAGTAAAGCTTGGGAAACAAGATCAAAGCTTAGGGGAATCAAATCAAAATACAAATCTTAACCTTCTTTAACCAATCAAGTGGAATAATAGTTATGCATCTCATGTTTTAATTATTATTTTCGGTTCTTAGACTAAATCCGAATTTTTGGATGTTATTATGCCATGTTTTAAATGATTGGATGAATATATGCTAATTGATGAATTTATATGATTTATTATGGAATTTATTGATATGTTTAAGTTGGAAAACCTATCATATGATATCCAAATGACTTGAGATTTTAATATGATGTTAGAAACATTATTTTGTACGTGGGGTTTTAATTTCTTAATTTTCCGATTAATGAGAATATTTGGTGAATTTCTAAGATTGGAAGATGATTATTCGAGTTTTAATTATTGAAAATAATTAACTAAAATTTATGGCCCGAAGTTTTTGCATGGTATCAAATTTGATTTTATGTCATTTTTAGGGATTTTTTCCATGAGCTTATGATTTTATATAAATTTTTTAGGCTAGAAAAGCTTAATATTTATATCAAATATATTAATATATATTAATGGTTTGCAAATATGTTTTGGAAATATAAACTCTGGCATATGGCAGATTTTGGAAAAGATTTTGATAAAAAAAGTTGTTATCAAATGGGATTTTGACAATTAAGTGGAGTTGGTAGAAAAGAAATTACTTTTTAAAGGAAATTTGTAGTTTTTAGTGTATTTACAACGTTGCCATGTCGAAGTCCTTGATGCCGCACCCCATGCTACCACAGTTATGATTCTTGACGATAATCATGGGCAATGCATAGGATTCCAACCTTGGTTGGTATGGCATGGGTTGGCCATGGTTGAAGAAGGAGGCGCAACATCAAGGATGACGTCATGAACTTCGATGTTAGCATTGCCTCGTGCCGTCGCATTTTATATAAATATGGGTATGGTGTTGCATATCTATAATGTCGTTGACCCTTTAAAAGGTTTGAAGCCGCATGTTTTATATATCGACTCCGACTCTATATGCAACTATGCCACTTTTATCTATGTCGACTTCGACAATAACGATGCTGCTTTTATTCAAAGCCGTATAATTTTGAAGAAGGGAAGAATGCCGCTTATGGTAACCTCGACTTTAATGACGTCGCCTATTTTCCTTAAGGTATTGAAGTTGAGATGCATCAATGTCACCGCTTGTATATTAGTTTGATTTCTTTCCCGTTTAGAAAAATACAGCTTTTAATCTAATGAGAAATAGATGCAAGTAAAAAGAGAAAGAGATGTGTAAAGCATGAATTCATTGTTGTTTACATTATCTATAATAAAAAAGAAATGATTATTATTTGTAATTTCAAACAATGTAATCTTTTATATTTTAAAGTTGAATATTTTGTTTTGGACTAATTTTTGAAAATTTAACGGATAGTCTTTTTAAATATGATTCCAGCAATTGAATATGGAAAGGAATATTCTAGTAAAGATGTATAACTAGAATATATTTGATAAAAGTAAATATTTGTAAGTAATTTACTGTGCTTATAGTAACTAAAATAAAACTTAACTAATAAAGATGCTTACACGTAAAATTTGTATTTAGGATACTAATTAATAGGAAGGGAATTTAAAAGGTTGTAACTCCAATAAATGGGAAATAAATATGGAAGTTGCAATAATTTGATAGGGTAAATGGATTAATGGGACTAATAAATAAATAAGTTGAATTAATAACTATATAATAGTTAAAAAGATTACTAAATGGATATTAGTAAACATAAAAATGTCTTAGAAAATGTCCTTGATGATATTCATTTATCTTGGACAAGTTGACATTTATGGATATGTAACTAAAAAGGGAATTGGTTAGTAATGGAATATTTAAGGTAAATATATAGCCATAAATAATAAAAGGGGATTAGTAAGCTAAGTCCAAAGCTAACCTTGGAATAATAAATAAATATATTTAAGAATAATAAGCCTAGGATAGCATGGCTTAAAAATAAATATTAATAGGCTTAGGTTAATTAATTGGACTTAGTGGGTTCGAAATGCGAGGTCAGTTGAGTTTCACAATAGAAGCCTACCCTTTACTCAGGGGCTACCAGCAGTTTTACACACTTATTACTGATGCAAGATATTTCCAACTATAGAATTAGAATAAATGATTTTTAAGGCAAAATAAGAAGGAATTCTTATATAGCATAATCAATTAACACAGTGAGATGTGTGTACATATATAATAGTGGTAAATATGGCTAAATCATGGATATCTCCTATGGTAAGTACTTAGCGATGATGCGTGGTTAGTCCCAAACTCAGTAGGGTAAATCTGCCCAGCTAATCTGGCTACTAGTTCCTACGAATAGTTGGACTAAAGTGAGACGTCGTTGTCAGTATAAGTCATAAAGCAAAGAACCTGCTTTGGGAGTTTTGAAGGTATTACCTGGTTGTTTGTGGACCCACCTCTCTCGAAGTATTAAATGGTCGACCCATTAAAATAAATGTAGGACCTACTTGAAGGATTTAAGGTATTAGGTGGTTGTTTTGAGTGCCCGCCTCTTTTCTTAATTAGAAAATTATTAAATTGTCATGAAATATGGTTAAGAGCGGTAGAGGATATCTCCAGAATAGTCCGCTTTGGGTTTGAGGTCTTAAGTGACTATTGTAGGGTTTTCCTCTGCCTATAACAAAAGTGTTAAGTGACTAGGCAAGATCCAAGCAATGTCAGCTAGATTGCAACTTTATGGAGTTCGCCTGAGTTTGGATATTAAATGATAGGGGCCTGCTATAACGACCCTGAATTTTTGACATTTGGAATGTGAATATTTAATTGAGTTTAAATATTCGAATGATAGTTTAATTTGAAATTCGAATATCAGAATGAATTTGGCAATTAAATTATGGAATTTAATTATTAAATCTGGGCAAAAATTTGAATTGTCAGTTTTAAGCTGATTGAAAATAATATGAAGTCTTAGAAAATTCATATTGATAATTCTGAAGGTATTGGAACTTTCAGAATTGAATTTGGAACTGTTTTGTTCAGTTTTGTAATTTATCATTTAAATCGATATTTGAAAATAGCATTCCGGGGCACAGTCTCAGAATTCGACGAAACCAATTCCATTGGATCCGTAATATTGTATTATTATTGGATTTCAATTTTCGTAAGGTTTAGAGTGATCGTTTGGCCGTACGGTGAGAAAACGCGCTGAAAATAAATCGAAAATTTATATTATAACTGATCCAAAAAGCTATCTTCTCCATACGATCGAATTTGGACTCGGAACCTTTTCCATTGCGTTCGGAATAGGCGTATAACATTATGAACGCCTAGCGGCACATCTCGATAGGAGGTCGAGATTTTGAGTTGCAAATTTAGAGACAATTTGAATTTGAATTCAAATTGAATCTTTATATTAGTCAACTGCAGTTGATATTATTTCACATTAGCTGTGTTTTCATTCACTTCGTATCACTGTAGCTCATCTGCAGATCTGCTACACGCAACATCATTTCCCCTTTATTTTGTTCACAGCAGAACACTTCATCATTTCGTTCAAAAGAAAATAAATGGCCGATACTTCGGTAAACTTTCTTTCCCTTCGGTTTCTTTTTCAAAATCGAAAAAAATATTTAAACCCAAATGGCCGATCAAAGCAAAATCGAATTTGCCTCCCTCTTCCATTCGTTTTCACGTGAAATTGAACTAAATTCATTCGATATTAAAGAAGGGGTTTTCGAACCCATCGCAAATTTCAGTCGTGGCGACGTGAGCTCGAGCACGCGAGTTCGTGGAAGCTCTCGAACTCGACATCGCGAGTTCGAATGGATGCTGGGATCTTTATAAATCGCCTCGAGTCCTCAATCGGCAGTTCAATCTCTTGCCGTTCGATCATTCAATCGGGGTTTGACTGGAAGCTCGAGATGAAGGCGAGTAGAGGGGCTAAGGGTCGTTCGAATCGCGAAGTTAGGGAGCGACTGCAGTCACTCTGGCACGATGGCGTGCAATTTCGGGAAATGGAAGGCGACGCATTTTGAGTGAAGTCGCGATGGAATGTGTAGATTTTGTGAGGTCGCGAGACTTTGACATCATCGATGGCCATTGGGGTTACAGGCGGGCGCGCGTAGGTCAGATGCGAAGGCGGCAGGTCGCGTGCGCGTGCAAGCACGAGGGGACGTTATCCTGATGAGTTCGACTGTAAGGTATAAACAGTTGTTTTAATTAGAATTTATATATAGGCAGTTTTTAAGGTAATCTTGATTTAAAATTAAAAATTTTATTTTTGTAAAGTAGTTAATATACAAGTATATATATATATATATATATTAGGTTTTGGGAAGATACAGAAATTTTATAATGTGTAGACTGGATATAAAATTAGATTTTTGTGAAATCTATTAGCTTATTTTATAAAATTTTATATGTATAGTTTCAAGTGAAAAAGTAATAGAAAAGAAAATATAAGTTTAAATTAAATTATTAGTTTAGATTATGTAAATAAATGTAATGGGTTGTCCGATTAGTTCAAATATTAATAATTTGTATAAATTGTTTATACAAGGTTTGAAACCGTGAAGAATGGTCAAAATGAAAATGGATTGCAAATTTAAGGTGAGATCTTCTAACTCAAATTGAAAGTTGGATTTGCAGTTATTGATTGATTGCTGTTTGGTTATGATATTAGATATAGTAGGATATATCTATATATATAGCAATATATATATTGGAATATGTATATATTAGTGATTGATTTCCCGCATTATATAGCGGATGAGACCTTATGCGCCGCATAATAGCGGATGATATTTTATAAATCCCATATACCACGATATTCCATCTCGAAGTGGAATTGGTATTATGCTAACATCTGTGGATGCCGGAAAACAGGTTGGAGGGATCCAACTGGATTCCTCAAACATTTGAATTGGGTTCATATGTTGTGTGTTGATTATTTATAATCTGTGTATGATTATATCTGTGATTGAATTTGTTGAACGCTATAATTTAGCCGAATGTATTTTTGGTATCGTTGGATACCAGAAATAAATAAATTTGGATTTTTGAAATTTAAAGCAGGAAATTTTAAGTAAATTCTTTTTTGAAAGAATTGAGTGAATTTAAAAGAAGGAATTTTAAAAGTATAAAGTTGATTTTGAAATCTTATCGAATTATTTTTCAAAATATTGGAAAGGATATTAATAAATGGGTTTTGAATAATATTGTTTAAAAGCAGAAGAATTTATTGGAAATGGAATTTTGAATAATTTGGAAAGAATAAAGGAATTTATTTAAAAGGCGATAAATTGTTTGAAATCCAATTTGAAATTGATTTGGTATTGGAAAATAAATCTTTGGGAAATCGATATGAAAATTTATTTGGTGTTGAATTAAAATAGATTTTGTGTTGAAATAAATTTGGAAATCGATTTGTAAAATGATTTGGTGTTTTGAAATAAATGTTTGGAAAAACAATTTGGGATTGGAAATAAATTTGGAAATCAATTTGAAATTGATTTGGTGTTGAAATAAAATTTGAAATCAATTTGGAAGTTGATTTGGGGTTAAAAGTGAATATTTGGGAATGTAAATTCACAATGGAATTTATAAAGGAAAGGGAAACTTGTTTTAAAAATAAACATTGATTTATTTTTAAAGTGTGGAAATAAATTTACTGATTGGGATGTAAATTTGAAATAAATCGATAAGGATTTATTTAATTGGGTAAAATGGACCATTTTGAGATGAAGTGTGAAATATGATTTGAAATTGGTTTTCAAATGTTGAAGTGTGGAAAAATATATATATCTGGTGAAGATATTTTGAAATTTAATAATTTGGGAAAAATTATTTAAATTGGTTGATTGTTGTGAATGTTGTTGATAGTTAAATAACCAACTATCAATATTTGCCTTTGAAATGGCACTTGAATTTGTTTTTAAAACAAACGCTCACTATTCGGTTAAGCCGGGAGAGGACTTTGGTCATATAACCCATTCCGAATTAGTGATACGACGATATGGATCGTATTGAAGACCGGTGGTGAAGACCGGATATTTTCGAAAATGAAAGGACAACTTGTCGAATGTCTCTGCACCGAGTTGCTCCGGTATAGAGATTTATATCACTCTTCTTGTGATGGGAAGTCCGGACGTGATTAGTGAATACCCGGATTGCAAGGGCTTCTTTGGAAGTGCCTTCGGTTCCGTTCGATCCCGGAATGGACTTGTATGGATGTGTGTCTGACGTTACACTTTGAGATGTAAAGCTGGTTTCTATCAAATACATTTCTGTTGGTGGCGGAGAATTTATTCTCTTAGCTTAACACCCTTCTCTGAGACGTACGAGCTCAGAGGTTATGTAGTTGATGGTTACTAGTGATACATTCCCAATTTGGTAATGTGGCATTTGAAGTATTGTTGATCATTTGTTGATCAAAGCATGGCTTTGTGAAAAAGCGTGGCTTTGTGAAAAAGCATGGCTTTGTGAAAAAGCGTGGCTTTGTGAAAAAGCATGGCTTTGTGAAAAAGCGTAGCTTTGTGGACGAGACTTCCTCGAGCCTCACAACCCGGTAATGGTCGAAACGGGAATGTTGCGGCAAGGTTTTTTAGGGGTAGCACCCCTAGGATATGTCATTTCCTTCTGGATAAAAGGTGATATCATGGTATGGAGCCCAGATATTTTACCTATGTTGATGCTGCAAATTTATTATACTTTGTGGTTGTTGCTTGTGGTTGAGGATCCTCGGATAAAGGTCGGTGACGACCGGGGGATGGCATAGCTCGTGTGTTAGCTACCTAGTTACAGCTTGGTTAAAGCGTGAGGTAGCGTCGACCTTGTGTTTGCAGAGATCCGGTTAGGTTCTCGGGGCGTCTTTCCAGAGGCGTTTCCATTTTGGTGTAAGGAAGTTCCTTTGCCTGACCATTTATTGGAAATCCAAAGAAACAATACGAACCCTGTACGGTTTTATTTGTAGAACCTGCCATTTACTTATGGTGATCACTACTGTTTAGATGGTAGCTATAGTAGGCATACAATAATGGTTGTATGTTGGCTAAGATTGATATTATACTTTCGAAATGTTTTCCACACTAGACATTAATAATAATATCAACTGATTTTGCGTAGTAAGCATGTTTGACTATCATAAGAAGAAATCTCCTCCAATTCTGCGTTTGCATTGTGTGTGTGGTGGGAGGCCTTATGGTAGTTTCATTTTCCAAAAGCATTGCGAATTTGTTTTATTTTCTTTGTGAAAATAACTGTTTTACGATCTCACACCAGTCACCATGACTGACTCAGAGTTTATTGTTCCCTTTCTAAACTCTGGGTGCCCATAATTTTCCACACGGGCAGCCTAGAATTATGTTATCAGGATATTCTAGATATTCTGGAGCTTTGGAGATGAGCTGGATAGCGAGACGTACTACCGTACTTGTTTATTTATTCCGCTGTGTATTCTGTATGAGGACAAGTTTATTTAACTGTCCATTGTTGTATTGAGTTGTATATTGACTAATGATGTATGTATAAACTGATATAGTTCTTTGTTTAAAAGATTATTGATTCATCTATTATATATTGTTCCGCTGCGAATGTGAGATTCTGATATTGTTTCTGTTTCTGTTTTCCGTTCTTTCTTTTCTTTTGTCTTCTTCTATCTCTTCTTTTTAACCCTAATGGTTCGGTTTTTCGGCATTCGATTGCACGGCATTTGATACAGTGGACATATTAATGTAGACTTTCGAGCGTCGAAAAGTCAAATCGTTACACCTGCTTTGAAGGTTTTAAATGTATTAAGTGATTGTTTGAGGACCGCCTCTCTCGAAGTATTAAATGGTGAAAAGTCTGCCTAGTCCTTGTTATAAAGGTATTAAGTGGCTTGGGTACTTTCTCCCACATAGCTGGACTTTTATGGGTGATGGATGCATTAGTAGAATGATAATCATATGTTAAAATACTAGGTATCACTACAAGAAAATCAACTTTTGGTTGCAAAAATTGGTGGCGTTTGAATGTAAATGCAACTAATAATATTTCACCTTATTATATAAATGTAACAAAAAATATTTCACTTCCCGCCTTTACAAAAAAATTCCGCGTTTGCCCAAATAAACGTAACCCAAAAGATTACCACCTTATTATTCCTCAGCTACTTAGAAAAATTCAACTCTTTTCCCCCAAAATAAGCAACCCTAAATCAAGTACGTTCCCCAATCCAAATTTAAAACCCTAAATCAAGTACGTTCTCCTCTATTTAAAACACTCTTTGTCTGTCTCCTCCCTTCGCATTCAAATAAACAGAAGTAAAATTCAAAAATATGGAGAAGGCGATAGCTAGGCAGAACATTTTGCATCGGCACTTGAATCCTTCACCAAATCCGAGCGATTCTCGTATTGTCTCGGTAATTAATACTCTCTATTTCTTAGATTCGTGATTCATGACAAAAATATATTAATTTTGCTATTGCTTTCGATTTGACCAGGCATCTGTTTGTAGAGGTGTAAATTATGAGGGGAAGGCTCCCTTTGGAGATGATGTTGTTATCGTCGCGTAATTGTTTTTCTCTTATGTACGTAAATTAGTGGGCATTTATTTTGATGCCTCGCTATAGTTATAGTTTATGTGCTATTTAGTTCATCAATTTGTTTTCCTACGTAAATTAGTGGGCATTTATTTTGATGCCTCGCGTAAGTGTTTTTCTCTTATGCCTCCCTTTTGATGCGTCGTTTAAGTGTTTTCCTATGAAATTTAGTTTATCAATTTGTTTTGCTCAAATTTGTTTACACCTTTATGTGCTATCCAGTGCCTATAGAACTGCAATCTGCAAGGAAAAGCGTGGGGCATTCAAGGATACTCATCCTGAAGACTTGCTAGCCCCTGTTCTCAAGGTATCATTTTCTTCTTTCTAACATTTCAGTCATTCTACCAACATAATATCTACTTTAAAACACAATACATTTGGATTCTTATAGGCATTGTTGGATAAGACTAAGTTGAATCCTAGTGAAGTTGGTGATATTATTGTTGGTACTGTTTTGGCTCCTGGGTCACAAAGAGCAATCGAGTGTAGAATGGCTGCGTTTTATGCTGGTTTTCCTGGTATACATTAATTACTATTTACATATGATTGAGCACTATCCATTTATATTAATACATACACTTTTTGTTCATTTATTTTGAATACCCAGAGAATGTTCCATTAAGAACCGTTAATCGCCAATGCTCTTCTGGCCTTCAGGCAGTTGTTGATGTTGCTGCTTCTATAAAAGCTGGATTCTATGACATTGGTATGTTTGTTACAATTTTGAATATGATTATTTTGTTTACTGATAGCATGGTACTGTTTTTGATGCCTCACACATTCGATATGTTTTCTTTGCAAGCATCGCAGCTGGTTTGGAATCTATGACTGTTAATTCCATTGCATTACAGGGACCTTTTAATCAAAGAGTATGTGTAATTTATTATCAAACTATATTCTTGTAGTAGCCTTTTCTATTTGTTATAATATATTATTTATTTCTTAGGCACAACTGTATCAAAAAGCTAGAGATTGTCTTCTACCCATGGGCATCACTTCTGAAAATGTTGCTAATAAGTATGATGTCACCAGACAGGAGCAAGATGTTGCTGCAGTGAGTTACTTTGAAACTTTTTTTTGCTAGAGATTGTCTTCTACCCATGAACATTTGGTTTTAGCGAAGGCCAAGACCCAACGGTTAGGTCATGCTAGAACTTCTTCTTCCCAAAGCCACTGCTTGCATCGGTATGGATGTTCTCCGAGTTTCCCTCACATACAAGTATGATAATGCTCTCATTTTTCTACTTGTTTAGTTTATTTGATGATGGTCACTTGAATGTTAGCAAACTAATCAAGAGGAACCAATGATAAAAATATGTGTGCAGGTCGAAGGAAAAAGTTTTGAATGCCCCTCCTATACTTGCAACCGTCAATCGAACAAAGTTTTTTGTCGAGAAGGAGAAGGATGAAGTGATTGTTGAATTGAAACGTTTGAGAGTGGGAAGGACGATAAGAAAAGCAAGACAGTTGGGTGATGACAGGAAGATAAGCCAAGCACGAGAGGAACTCACTAAGATGCAGGAGGAGCTTAAGAACGTTGTTCTTAACAAACATAGTGCATTGATAGTTATGCATATATCACAACTACAACAATTTTCGATTATATGATAGATCAAGACACCTATCAAAAGTCTGGTCGGCCTTACGCACTATCTACAAAGACTTCACACTCTCTGCAACGTTTCGCTACAAGAGCAGATTTTGAAAATCGACATGTGTTTGCCACTGCATGAATGAATGCGTACCTTAAGCAAGCGAAGGCCTTTGAGAGGTATCCCAATGTGAAGCTGTCTAGTTCGGTTGACCATATAAGAAAAGAAGCTGTTGCTAATCCACTTCCTGCCATCATTGCTGCTCTTAGCGAACATATCATGATTGCAGTTAAGTCTCTGAAATCCATTAAGAAATTACTCAATATTGACGGTCTCTAAATAGTTCTCTATTTGTTAATTTTCTTTTTCGCTTTTGTGCTTCAATAAATTTAATAACTATAACTAACTTGATCACTCAATTCATTCATAACCAGTCACGTAGTTAATGCAGAATCTGAAGCTTCTTACCGAGTGGTGTTGGATGGGGTGTAGTGTGTATTGTTAATTTATACTCATTGCGGCCACTGAACTAAGATTACATATTTTAAGTTGCCTCACTTGTGTATAAATGTCATATACAGGCATCATATTCTTTGCTCTTGGGAACTGCCTTAATTTCATTTCCTTTGGATATGCTGCACAGGTGAAGTTGTGAAACACTAAAGCGGTGTAATTGATAATTCTGACAAATTAATAACTAGATTTTCTATGGTTTAATTGCAGTCCCTTCTTGCTGCTCTGGGATCGGTACAATTTGTCTCTAATATTGCATTTGCATATTTTGTTTTAAGTAAGACTTTCACAATCAAGTATGTTATCCTGAATTGAGTTGTTTTAGATTATGTTAATGTACTCGAATCCGAAGTGAATAATTTTTCTTATTTCTTTATAGCATCATGATAGCCACCGCTTTTATTGTTTTTGGCAACATCTTTTTAGTTTCTTTTAGCAATCATCAATCACCTGGTACGGATTCCTACTATCCATTGATTTTTTAATTTGTTGCTCTTGAAACTATAGGCCACACATCAACTTTGTATTCATTTGTTGTTGCATCTTGTTTGACGGTTGTAACTAAAATAGAATAGAACCTACCTAAAAATATTGATATTTAAGTATTTAGACATATGAGACATGTTTTTCTGTAATAAAAGTATAAATGTACTATAGATATAAATGAATATACATGACAAAACCGAGGATGTTCCCAAGTATTCAAAATATGATAGTCACATAAATCCTCTCAAATTACATGGAATGCTACCAAGAACATAGACAAAGGTGCGTATGATATAAAAAATTTCCATTATGGTTTCTTCTTGGTTTGTCCAAGTATTGTCATTACAGTTGGTAAGATGAATGAAATGTACAATCTTTCCAAGCATAAACTTACTGAAGAGAGATTTCAGGGAAAAACTGACTGACTGTATCTCCATCTTACCAGTTTATACTCCGGAGCAGTTGTCTGAAAAATACAGCAATTTCATATTTCTTTTCTATTGCATTATTTTGTTGCTGGTTGTTGCAAGCAATCAATACATTTACAAGTGAGGAAACTCTCACCATCTCATACCTAGCAAATGATTTCAATTTAACGATATTTTATTCTAATAATTTCTAAAACCATGTTCATGTATTACTGATGATTACTTAACTGTTCATTTCTAACAGGAAAGGGGAAATTTATTTATCAGTTTTTGGGCATGATTTAAGCCCTTATTGGCGCATGTCTTTGCCATTTTCATATGCCATAGTTTCTGGTGCTGTAGGATCTTGCTCAGTGTTATTTGCAAAATCATTGTATGTCTATCAACCCTATCTTTTCACTGTACATGAATTTTAACACCAAATCATGTTTTCTCATGCATATTTGTATTGTTAATTTAAGGTCAAACATGCTAAGATTGACAATGAGCAGCGATTATGAGTTTCATAGTTGGTTTACATATTCCATGCTTCTTCTATTCTTGAGCACTGCAGGATTTTGGGTAATTTATATGCCTCAGCTGCAATAAAATTGAGATATCATATTTGAAGTCCTACGAGTTAACGTAATTGTTTGACTATCTGTTGTGCTTTCACTTGTGTAGGCTCGGACTTTTGAAGAGAGCAAATTTGGACTTGATGATGCTAGCTTTCACTTGTGTATGCAACAAAGAATTATGGGTAATCAAACATTTTGTTAGCACTAGTTAGATATAACATTTATTAGTACCCGATGTGTAAATTTGTATACAAATGGTTATTGTATGTGAGTTAGGTCATTTTGTCGAAAAACTATTGTATTGGAATGGTTATGGATATTTTATTTGATTATATGGTTAATGTGTTTTTTGACTTATTTGAATATGATGATTATGTGAGTGATTGTTGATTGATATAATAGAACCAAAATAGACCATTAACATGAAATAATAGCATGAAAAAATGGTGTAAAATAATAAACAACTTTTAGTAGCGTTTCAAAAACGCTACTGAAATATATATAGTGGCGTTGAGTAAATGCAACCGTAAAACAGGGGTAAAGTTGTAAATTCTATTAGTAGCGCCAAAAAATCTTTTGGTGGCATTTTTTAAACGCTACAAAAAGATTTATGGTGGCGTTTGAAGCTGCCAAAAATGCATTTATAGTGGCGTTAAAATAAATGCAACAAAAAATCATGGATTTTTAGTGGCATGTTTTCTCGTAACGATTATCGGAACGCCACTAAAAATACGTAGTGGCGTTTTTTGGGCGCTACAAAAAATCAGTTTTCTTGTAGTGTATTGAGGTTGAATGTCTGGATGGCTGGGCCAATAAACCAATGTTAACTATGCTAGGTGGTCTGGTTCATTTTAGGAGGTATTAACTGGCTAAATAGCATAAGTCATACCTTTGGAAAAGGTTTGGTAGATTTTGGGTAAATAAACTATCATACGCGCGTGGTAAACAATTGGGTTTACCTTAAATAATAGACATAACAATTAAATGAAAATCCATCAGTATAAGTTTATGTTATGGACAATGTATAGATTTTCCAGTCACCGAAACATTGTTATGATCGCCTACTCATTATAACCCACGGGATAGATTAGAGGGACATGTCAATGGAGTTGGACATGATCGGTTGATGGTGTAGTCTTCTCTTTCTCATGCTCGGTATTGACAAGGCAACTGATGTCCTAGGAATTCTATTAATTCTGAGGTAGTAGCCACTGTCAATATTTATATCCTAATATTAATTCTTCCACGGTGAGTTTAGTTTGATCAATCTCTGATATGCTTATATTTATTCAAGGTACCAAATTTAACGATTCATGTTATATGGACTTGATTTTCAATTTTTGTCGAAATTTGGGTCCATTAAAGTATGGGTCGTTACGTTTGGTATTAGAGCTTAGGTTTAGTCGATAATAGGGATTAGGATAATTTGAGAGAACATAATTTCGTATTTTCTATCTATTATTATTATTTTATTTTTCATCTAACTTTAAAGAAATCTGATTAGATAATAGTTGTGGTTCCATTCAAAAGGAATGGGCAAAACAACTATGGGTTGGAAATATTTTATGGAGTTAAGATCTTCTGACCGACCGCGAATTACCCCATGAAACGTTGGCTTTTCATAAGGCATTTTGGTGTAGAGCATGAGTAAGACATATGGTAGAATCTCGGAGACAGAATGGTGTTTGACATGACGGTTGAGATCTAGCTACCTTACGAATTTGTATTTTGATGATTACTTGCAGTTAAAGATACACATTTGTTCCAAATAAGCGGGAAGTTGAAGTCTATATGTCGTACATGTCCGAAAACTAATTTTGGTATGGGAGTATTCATCAACCACCTTTTATGGAAAATCTGATTTTTATTTAGATTCAATTCCTTAGTCCAACCTCGTGAGAGAACTACGATAAAATATATTTTGGAAATGCCTTTGATTTTGGAAAAAAGGGTTTTTAAAAGATTTTCTTTCCAATGAATTCTTTTCAAAATTTCGTTTTGGGGATTTTTTGATATTTTATTTCCAAAGAAAACATATGCCAAGGAATTTGGTAGTATTTATAAACTTTGGTTTAAAAATAAAAAGACTTAGAAATTTTGAAATATTTATATATAATAAAATTAAAGTTGAATTTTAAATTTTTGAAAGGAATTAGTTTCCAATTTAAAAATGATTTTTTAATGATGTATATTTAGCCCGACCATTTTTCTGTTTATGAAAGTCAAAGTTTCAAAGTTTTCTCTCTTTTAAGGGACATATAAAATAGGAATGACATTCTACTGGGGTTTTTAGTTGAAGTGTTGTTCTACCTGCCAGCTACTAGAAGGAATGTTTCCGTATAATGCGGAATAATAGTTCGAATATTTTTCGGTTTTTGGTTGTGTTATTGGTCATAGCAATTTTTGTTGGGACTACTGTGAATTGCTAGAGAATTGTTCAGAACTGGACAGTTGGCTTTGACACCACTGTGATGAGGACAAGAATTTTTCGGATCGTGTCGATTCAAAGGAGACGTCATGAAATGATTATTATTATTTAATCTGAACGTATTTGGGTCTAGGTCCAACCAACGTCAAAAGCTCGTCTAGCGGTTGGCCACCTAGCTGTAAACCTAGAACTGACTACTAGTCAACGAGTTTTGACACAACCTGAACTTGGAACGTGACTATAAAAGTTGCATCCAAATTCGCCCGGTTGAATTCTTTCATGCTCTCTTCCTCTACCAGCCGAACTTAATCTTCATCGTACACCTCCAAAGTAGCAGCCTCTCTGCTCCGTTTCACCACCAGGCGATGCCATTTTTCTCCCTCTCCTTGGAGCGGTTGCCTCGCCTCCCCATCACGCTGGTTTTTGTGCATTAGATCTCGCCCCACCACCACTCTAGATCTAAACCTTATTTCTTCCCTCCGACCACTTCTTAGCCTATGGAACCTTTCACACTGCCAATTCTTTCTCGCGCCATCCTGGTCTCACCCCTCGAGAGGTCGCTTGGCTGGACCGGAATGAGAAGAAGGTTTCGCAACTTTTGTAGGCTAGAGGAGTTATTTTTCGCGGTAGGACTTGCTCCGATCCTAGGACTTGTTGCATCCACTTTTTCAATGCCCTATTAGCTTAAAGTTTCGATGACGGCAATAGCTTGATTCGTTTGGAGGTAAAGAGTGTGTCGATTGAGTTGACTAATGATGATCTCACCGAGGTTTTGGAGATTTCTGCTAAGGACACAGACTTGGATGATTTAGAAGTGACCGACCAAGAGATTTTACAACGGATCTTTTCCTAGGATGTCGGTGTCTGGAAGATGTATAATCTATGTCTAACCGCCCATCTACTTGTATGCATTATTCAGCACAATATCATCCCAAAGACGGGAAGTTACGACCGAATTTATAATATGGTGCAGAAGACCATCTATGCTATTATTGGCGGCATCGCCTTCAATCGGACCCGCACCCTTATGGTTCATTTTTTCGATCAAGGAGTCGACACTACATAGAGTTACTTTCTGTATTGTTACCTATTTATTCTTAGCTTTAGGCAATATGGGTGAATCTCCATGAAGAGGCAGTTTGAAGATGGTTTTTTCTACCATCGATAGATACTCCCTTAAGAAGATGGAGATTCTGAAGCTGCCAGCAACACCACTAGCGCTAGTAGCACGAGATCGGATGTACATCCGCTCTTCTACAACCATTCAAGGGTCGTGGCAATGGCTTGAGCTCCAGCTACGGAGCAAGACTTATTCTAATCTATAGACGGTCTTTTAGGATTTATGGTGTTGTTGTCTTTTAGCTTCCAACATTTATTCTTTTCTTTTAGGTTGTTTGGGTTGTAACTATTAGTTGTCTCTTGTAAAAAGACATGTATAATATTATGAGAATGTACCTATATATCTACTGTGCTATTGTTTCTGGATATGTGAGCCCCTCTTATACATGCATAGCGAAGAAAAAATGTAAATATGGAAATCTTATAAAGACACTTAACTAATAGTAAATGCAACATAAGACTGGGAGTTTAGAATAGGAGGAAAATTTTTAGCGAATGGCAAAGTAAAGTTGTTTTGGTATCAGGGGTCTTTGCTCATGTTCCATAACAGCTGAAATTTTTGAATAATAGGTGTGTTGATATTTTATTTATACAACGTCAAGTTTTGTGGGTTAAGGTTAGTTGTGGGATTTTAGAATTTGGTTTATACGTTTCGCACATAACTGACATCTGGCTATGTTGAATGGTGGCTTGATTTATCAAAAATTTTGAGAGAAAAATATTTTGAAAAGTTTTTTTGATTTAAAAAGTTTCTCTTTTGAGAATAAGTTTTGGGCTTGAGTTATTTTTGGCACTTAAATAATTTTTAGAGTTTTTGTTCAAAATTTGATTTCAAGGGAAAATGTACATCTGAATATTTTAGAATTTATTTTTCAAATGAAGTACAAATTTTGAAAGTGAGAAGGATTTTTGTGAAATCTTTGATTTTGAAAGCCACATGTTAGTCGTAGGGAAGGAAAATAGAGCTAGAATTTGTGGATTTAGCGGTGCATTAGGATCGGCGATATGATAAAACACAAGCAATAACAAGGGAATAGCATTTTGACGACATGCACGAGTCTATTTTTGGACTCAATTCTATTTTAGAGCTTGAAAACAAGTCTCCATATGCAATTTGTGCGTAAATATGGGGCTGTGAGGAAATTTCCACTGTACTATGGGAATGGGAAGCTTATAGAGTGGTAAGAATGTTAAATTCTCCACTTAAATTCCTTTTTCCCGACATAGGATTAACATTTAGGAAGCTATTTTTCGACGCGTTAGATTTTTGGATGGTAGGTATTGGATGTAAAATTGGTTGCACCAAGCTTCTAATCGTAGAAGTATGAGGATTTATGGATGAAAAAGGATTATCAAATTTTGCAGACCTGTAGAACAGCAAGTATATTTAGGATTTTGCATCATGTTTTCAAATATGTTTTTAAAAGAAATGTAATCATATAGTAGGGCCCGATTTAGAATCGTTCTATGTACATGTTTTCTGTGTAATGATACAGTAATGCACTATGCATTTATGCACGTTTTGTTGCAAAATTGGAAGTACACAAATTGGTTGCGTAGTTTAGGGTAAGCGCAGATAATAACTATGACTTAGTCATTAGTATAAATTTATGGGGCGAAATTCTTTTAAAGGAGGAAGAATGTAACACCAAGCAAATTTTACTTTAGTTAATTATTAAAGTTAGTTGCTAGAAATGGAGCTTTCGCAAATGATGGAATTTGTCCATGGAACTTGCACCATTCCGTTCGTGGTGAAATTCTGAGTAATTTTCATATTTGGAGTTTCGCGATTAGAGCTAAAACGAAGATGTTACAGATGAAAAATGAATTCGAAACAAAAATAATTCGATATAATTCATTAACGTTTATAATTAATTGCCCGGGCCCAAAAGCCGACCCATTATTGAGGCCAGTCGACCGGTGAACAATAGACGGTCGACCGTTGAGCGTGTGGTGGCTAGGGTTTGCCTTGGCCACAAAGGCCCAAATTTAGTATATTTAATCGTACGGCTGTGGTTGATTCTAGCGCCTATAAATTCAGGCCTAGTCCTCTCCTTTCTTCTCATATTTTTTTTGAAAAAAGTAGTGAAGCTCTATCATTTCTCTTCTCTAAAACTTTTCTAAAATTATAAAATGTTTACATACATGTATACAAATTGGAGAAGAACAGAAATTTAAAAGAAAAGAAAGAGAATCAACCTATAATACGTATATTTGAGGTAAATCTATATTCGTATTTTCATTTTTTTTATTCCCTTCCAACCCAAATCTATTCCCAGATCTGAAATCCTAACATATGTATGTTCCCCTTTTTATACATATTTCATGGATTTAAAAGAAGATGAAGTTGAATTAAAGGTTATATTTCATATCTAGAGATTTAGAGCACATTTAAAGGTGAGTGGGAAATTTTATAGATTGTTATAATATGAAATTTATCTTATTGGTGTTTATTTGATTATTATACCTAATTGGATAATTGTATCTAAGTTGTGGGAAACAAATTGAATATAATCTGAATATAATAAATGTCGTCTACATATTCTTGTTTATGAATTGATTTAGAATTGTTTACAACTTAATCTGGAAATTGGTCCCAAAAATATGAATTTAGAATGTTGATTTGAATAAAATTTATTCTAGATCTGAAAATAGGTTGTATAATAATGTTATAAATTTTGATTATTACTCTAACCTTGTTGGAATGTAAACTTTTCTATGTTTGGATTGTTGGAATTTTGATCTGTTTAATATTTGTAAATTATTTTGATTTCTTTCCCCTTCAGAAAAATACAGTGTTTGATGTAATAAGGAATGGATGCAAATAAAAAGAGAAAGAGACGTGTAAAGAATGAATTCATTGTAGTTTACATTGTCTATAATAAAAAAGAAATGATTATTTCTTGTAATTTCAAACGATGTAATCTTTTATATTCTAAAGTTAAATCTTTTGTTTTGGACTAAATTTTTGAAAATTATAGCGGATAATCTTTTTAGATACGATTCCAACAATTGAATATGGCAAAGAATATTCTAGTGAAGTGTATAACTAGAATATATTTAATAAAAGTAGATATTTGTACGTAATTTACTGTGTTTATAGTAATTAAAATAAACTTAACTAACAATGATGGTTACACGTAATATTCGAGTTTAGGATAAGTAATTAATGGGAAATGAATTTAAAATGTTGTAACTCCAATAAATGTAAAATAATATGGGAGTTGCAATAATTTGATAGGGTAAATGGATTAATGGAACTTATAAATAAAGAAGTTGAATTAGTAACTATGGAATAGTTAAAAAGATTCGTAACTAGATATTAGTAAACATATAAATGTCCATATGATAATGTTCATTTATCTTGGACAAGTTGACATTTATGGATATGTAATTAAAAATGGAATTGATTAGTAATGGAAAATTTAAGGTAAGTATATAGCCTTAAATAACATAAGGGGATTAGTAAGCTAAGTCCAATGCTCAACTTAGAAAAATAAATAAATAAATCTAAGAATAATAATGTAACGACCCAGAATTTTGAACAATTTAAATTGAAAATATTTAATTGATTTTAAATATTTGAATGATGGTTTGACTTGAATTTCAAATTATCGGAATAAATTTGCGATTAAATTATAAAATTTAATCTATTGAAAGTTGAATAAAAATTTGAATTTTCAATTTTAAGCTGATTAAAAATATTTCAAAGGATTGTAAAATCTATATTGATATTACTGAAGATAACAGAAGCTTCAGAATTGAGTTTGAAAACGATTTGTTCAGTTTTGAAAATTATATCGTTTGAATCGATATTTAAAAATAGTCGTCCGAGGCACAGTCTCGGAATTCGACGAAACTAGTTCCATTGGGTCCGTAATATTGAGTTATAACCGGATTTCAAATTTCGTATTTTTTGGAGTTCATATGTGAGCACACGGTGAGTAAACGCATTGGATTTTTTATCAAGATTCGATTTAAATTTAAATTTTAAATTCAGTCAACTTCAGCACGTTTGGCCTCAAATCAAAACGCTGCTTCAAACATGCAACCCATCCCTCTCCTTTCTTTCAGCCTTAATATAAGCAACCCATTATGCTCCTCATTTTTAAAATGCACCGTCTCCTTCCATTCTTTCCAGGAGACAAACGAAAAAAAAAATAGAACAAATAAATGGCTCCTTCACGTTCGAATCAAATAATTCAAACTTGCGAGCCCTAAATCCCCTTTCCTCATTCTCTGTTCTTAATGAATCAAAAGCACGCTCGTTCAAATGGGGCAGCATCGGCAGACAAAGTCGAGCATCATTCGAACAAGTGATATCGATTCGAGCCTTCATAGTCGCGTCATTAGAGCTTGATAATGGGCAGATCGGGGTAGTGCGTGCAAACGTGAGGCAGCGCGTCGTGATGGTTCGCGACCAGGGCAGGTTCGAGTGGCGTGCGAGATGGCGACCTGGGCGATGTCGCGATCGATCTAGGGTGTCGCAAGGAAGCGATGTCGAGCGTGAGGCATGGGGAGAAGAACTCGCGGCTTCTCTGGTGTAGTCGAAATGGGCTGGGTGATTTTCTGGTAATTTCATTTTAACCTAAGTTATATTTTCTACCTAATCAAATTTTAGTTTGAAGGGAAATTGAAAACAGAGAATGCATAGATAGATATACATATATATTTGAATATGGACAGTAAACAGTGAGTTTTTATGAAGAAAGTAATATGTTTTATTAACAGTAAAGTATAAAATAGAGATAAACTTGTTTAATTATTTTTGAAAATGGTTGAAGAAAAATTTCAGCAAAGAATTTTAGTGCAGAAAATATATATATATATGCAGTTTTTGTCGGTGTAGATTTTATTTTAGTATATGAAGTTTCCAAAAAAATAAAATAAAATAAATTATA
The DNA here is from genome assembly GCA_030737815.1 of Allium fistulosum. Lineage (NCBI taxonomy): Eukaryota > Viridiplantae > Streptophyta > Magnoliopsida > Asparagales > Amaryllidaceae > Allium > Allium fistulosum. The sequence goes on from CM060901.1 coordinate 459,213,109, forward strand.
TCTAAAATTTTGAGTAAATGAATTTTAGAAATTGTTAAAGGGAAATGGGTTTAAGAAATTTAATTGTTAGTTTAAATTAAATAAATCTATTCAATGGAAATTTATTATTCGATTTATTTCGAATATTAATGAATTGTATAAATTATTTATACAAGGTTTGAAACCGTGAAGAAATGGTCAATAGGGAAAATGGGATTGCTAATAAAAGCTAAGGTGAGATTTTCTCACTCGAATGAAAATTGGATTTTACAGTTATTGATTTGATTGATTGACTGTTTGGATGTGATATTAGATATAGTAGGATATATCTATATATATAGCAATATATACATATTGGCATATGTATATATTGGATTGATTGATTTCCCGCACTGTATAGCGGATGAGACCCTATTGCGCCGTTAGTAAGCGGATGATATATTTATAAATCCTATATACCGTGATATTCCACCTCGAAGTGGAATGGGTATTGTGCTAACATCTGTGGATGCAGGGAAACAGGTTGGAGGGATCCAACTGGATTCCTCACCAGTATTTATTTGATTACAGATATTGTGATATTTGTTGATTATCATATTGATATATGATGTTTGTTGTCGTGATTGATTATTTGGTGCTGTTGCATCATCGGTTCAATTTTGAAGCTTAAAAATAACGATTTTTACGTTAAAAGGATTTTAAAGAGATTTTTGAAAGTATACGTTTTATTTAATTTTTGAATTGATTTATTTTATATAAATAAACGTTCAAATCTTAAAGTTACAAAAATTATGATTTTTGTGAAATATAACCGAAAGGTGATTTTGAAATAAATAGTTAAGTAACTTATAAAATGGTTTAAATTGGGGTTTTAATTTATTAAAAACGATGTAGATAAAAGATGTACAAAATTGATATTTATAAATTTAAAACAATGGAATTATAAAAGTAGTTCGGTTATTGTTGAAAATAAGGTTATAGATGAGATCTTATAAGTAATAAGATTTAAAATTTGTGAAGTTTTAAAAGAACGATTTCTTTTAAAATAAATGAATTATAAGTATTTAACTTATAATATGGACTTTTGGTATATACATTGAGTTATAAATTGAATTGGTCATTAAAGGAGATTTACAAATCGAAGTTGTTATAAAATAGAAATGGAATTTATAAACATTGTTTCATAAATCCGAAAATCAATCAAATTTGATGAATTTAATATAGAAGGTTATTAAGGGAATTTTATCCACGATTTTGGATAGTGGATAAATCTTGAAATAAAAATGTGTAGAAAATATTGAAATTTGGTTAGTAAAGTATATTCACAATTTTGGACAGTGAATATATTATTAAGTAAAATGGATATGTTTTGTAAAGGTAACATTAAAATGAAGTTAATTATTTTAACGATATTTTAAAATGTGTTAAATATCGAAATCATAGATTTCAACATTCATTGTTGAAATAGACATTTTCGAGGAAGAAGGAAATAGTGGACTATAACACTGTTGTTATAGTAAATGATTTCCGAAAGGAAATGTTTTTTTTATAGTATTGGGATTTATATATATCTATCTTAATTCTGAATCCCTATACTAGTGATTTTGAGTCGTCGTAACGATGTTTTACGTAACATTCGTTTTGACTCAAATATATGTTGTTATCGTAAATGATTTCCTTAAAGAATGAAATATATACTTAATATTGATTTAAGTATATCGAATATTTTCAAGTGTTGAAAATTTATAAGATTTGTGAATTACTTATTATTAAATAAGTATGGAAATGTTTTCCAAAATGAAATGAAACGTTTTTGAGATTTTACCGTCTTAAAGATAAATCGAAAGTGAATATTGAAATCGATTGAAAATCGTATATCAGTAGATATTTTGAAAATATAAATTCACTATGGAATTTATAAAAGAAATGGAAATTCGTTTAAAAATAAATAAATATCGATTTATTTTTGAAGTGTGGAAATTTTATATCTAGTAAAGATATTTTGGAAAATAAATAATTTGGGAAAATTATTTGGAATCTGATGATGTGGCGCATCTTTATTGATAGTTAAATAACCGACTATCAATAATTACCTTGAATGGATATTTGTTGTGAATTGGATGAATTTGAATGCCACACTTATTTTTGAATAAGCGCTCACTATTCGGGTTAGCCGGGAAAGGACTTTGGGGTCGTATAACCCATTCTGAATATGTGATACATCGTAATGAATTGCATTTGATGACCAGTGTTGAAGACCGGATATTTTTGAAAACGGAAGGATTACCGTCGAGTTACTCTACATTGGCTGATCTCCGATATAGAGGTTTTATCACCCTTAGTGACGGGAAGTCCGGACGTGATTAGAAAATTATCCGGATTTGCAAGGGCTTCGTGAGAAGTGCCTTCGGTTCTGTTCGATCCCGGAACAGACTTGTATGGATTGTATGTCTGATGTTACAGATTGAGATATAAAGCTGATTCCTTTCAAATACATTTCTGTTGGTGGCAGTGAATTTATTCTCTTAGCTTAACACCCTTCTCTGAGACGTATGAGCTCAGAGGTTATGTAGTTGAAATTTATCAGCAATATACTCCCAATTTGGTAACGTGGCATGCTGAGTGTTGCTGTGGAATGATCATTGTTTGATCATTTGTGATATGATCATTTGTTTGATCATTTATCTTTGTGATCATTTCTTTGATCATTTGTTTGACCCGAAGCATGGCTTTGTGAAAAGCGTAGCTTTGTGGACGAGACTTCGTTGGACCTCACACCCCGATATGGTCGAAACAGGAATCGTGGCAGCAAGGTTATTAGGGGGTAGCGCCCCTTTAGTGTATGTCATTTCCTTCTGGATTATGAGTGGTATCATGGTATGGAGCACAGATACTTACTTTGTGGATGCTGCAAATTTATTACTTGTGGTTGTTGGAATCGGGGATCCTTGGATAAAGGTCGCAAACGACCGGGGGATGACATATTCGTGTCAGTAGTTACCCAGCTAGGGGTAACCCGGCCTTGTGTAGCAGAGATCCGATTAGGATCCGGGAACGTCCCTCCAGATGCGTTCTATTTTAAATGGGAAGTTCCTTTGCCCGACCATTGTTGGAAATCCAAACCCCAATACGCACCTTGTACGGTATTAGTTGTAGAACCTGCCATTTACGTACGGTGGTCACCACTGTTTAGATGGTAGCTATAGTAGGCATACGATACTGGTCGTATGTTGGCTAAGATTAATATTATAGTGTTTTCTACACTATGCACTAATAATAATATCAAAAATGATTTGATTTTGCATATCAAGCATCTTTGACTATCATAAGAAGAAATCTCCTCCAATTCTGCGTTTGCATTGTGTGTGTGGCGGGAGGTCTTATGGTAGTTTCATTTTCCAAAAGCATTACGAATCTTTTTTATTTTCTTTGTGAAAAATAACTGTTTTACGATCTCACACCAGTCACCATGACTGACTCGGAGTTTATTGTTTCCCTTCTAAACTCTGGGTGCCCATCATTTTCCACACGGGCAGCCTAGAGTTATGTTATCAGGATATTTTGGATATTCTGGATCTTTGGAAGCAAGCTGGATGGCGAAACGTATCACCTATACTTTGTATTATTCCGCTGTGTATTCTGTATGAGGATAAGTTTATATAACTGTCCATTGTTGTATTGAGTTGTATATTGACTCTGATTGATGTATGTATAAACTGATATAGTTCTTTGTTTTAAAAGACTAGTGATTATCTATTATATATTGTTCCGCTGCGATATGTGAGATTCTGATATTGTTTCTGTTTCTGATGTGTTCTGTTGTTCTTCTTTTCTTTTTCTTCTATCTTTTCTTCTACCTCTTCTTTTAAACCCTAAGAATTCGGTTTTCCGGCATTCGTTTGCTCGGCAGCTGATACATTGGACGTATCGATGTCGATTTTCGAAAGTCGAAGAATCGGGTCCTTACAACGTGGTATCAGAGCATATGGTTAAGCGACAACCCTGCTCTGTTGGGTGTTACTCATTAGAGATAGAGTCAGTAGTACTCTAGAATGAGTTTGAGTGTAATAATAGATACGAGCGCGTATTTGTTAGTTAATATAAAAATTGTTTTATATTGTGATGATTGATTTATTAAGTGGCATATGAACCTTCGTCGGCACAGTCTGCGCAACTGGATCGAAGGGGTTTCTAAACACTTGAATAGAACAATTCGACACAGTGTTGTTTTAAATAGGGTAAACGAAATAATTTTACCCAAAACTATTTTTGTATAGAAAAGAAATAATTTTCTATGAATTATCATAGTATATGGATGTTTGGTTGTTAGGAAATAATAACATTGAAATATTATCATTGTTATATGGAAATTGAATAAGAAATTAAAATAATAACCAAAGATTTGGAAATAAATTCATTTGACAAATGAGATTTATAAATATGAATTGGAAGCATAAGGAAATAAATCCATATATGAATAAAATTGTGAATATAAATTGTAAATGAATTTATAAATGAAAATAGAATTCCAAGAAGATAATTGAAATTAAAATTCATTAATGGAATGAAATTGTAAATGTGAATGTATAAATGATTTAATAAATCGAAATGTAAATAAGTTGATAACTTATAAAATATTTGAAATCTGATTAGAATGAGACTCAAATTGAAAATGAATGAATTTGTGAATGAATAAATAAATTTGCAATTGCAAGTGCAAGAAAATGAAATTGAATATTAAAATTCATTTTGAATTTGTAAGTAAATAAAACTAAAATTGAATTTGATTTGTGAAGTATTAAACTAAAATTAGTAAGTGAAGCTAATTGAATATTGACCAAATGAATAAGGTTTGGAACGAATTAAATTCAATAATTATAAAAGAAAGGTAAATTGAATTTGAATTGGAAATCCAGTTTAAATGTAAGTAGGTTTAACCGAAGTGGTAAATTGAAAATAAATATAATGTGTATATGGAATATTTATATTGAACCTAAGAAATGAAGAGTGAAATTCTTAAGTAAAATTTGATATTGAAATTATTCTAAGTTGATGATTGAATGAAGATAAAACTGGAATTAAAACTGAATGTTGAAAACAAGTTTGAATAAAGTGAATTAAAAATTGTGATGAATCAGTAAATGAAACTAATTTAAAATAGTGCACTTGTGAATGAAAAATAGTTGATAAATTCAATATTCAGAAGTTAAATAGAATCCAAATTAGATTGAAATTGAATTCAAATGAAATTTGAAATGTAAAATTGAATGAAAATAGATATGTAACTTCAATAATGAAGCAAAAATGTATAAGAAGTATATATTGAAAATTTTGTAATGGAAATGTGCAAAATGATTTGAATACTATAGCTAGATATTATGGCTAGTAGGATATACAGGTGTATAAAGGAATTGGAATTTTGATTTCAAAGATAAATTTGAATATCTCGACAAAAGGTATGTATTTGAATTTCAATATGAAATTTGGTGATTTTCTTGTCTAGCCGCTTGGCTTTTTCTTTTCTTTTTGAAACTTGAGAGTCCGTAGGGACGTTTTGTAGTCGTGCCGTGTTAGCCGCGCAAAGGAGACGCTGGCAAAAATTTTCGAAAATTTCGAGTGTTAGAAAATTTTTGAGAAAATTTTGGAAGTTTAAATTTGAATTTAAATTTAAATTTGAATTGTTAAGTAAACCAATGTTGTTTGGAACTTATAATTGAAGTTGGAAATTTAGTTGAATTAATAACGAATCTTTAGTAGAAAGATTCGTTTTGAAAATTTGATAAAACTATTGGATTGTGAAAAATAGTAGACGAGTTAAGGACCTTTTTTTCCTAACTTATAATTTCGGGACGAAATTCTTTTAAGGGGGGAAGTTTGTAACGACCCAGAATTTTGAACAATTTAAATTGAAAATATTTAATTGATTTTAAATATTTGAATGATGGTTTGACTTGAATTTCAAATTATCGGAATAAATTGGCGATTAAATTATAAAATTTAATCTATTGAAAGTTGAATAAAAATTTGAATCTTCAATTTTAAGCTGATTAAAAATATTTCAAAGGATTGTAAAATCTATATTGATATTACTGAAGATAACAGAAGCTTCAGAATTGAGTTTGAAAACGATTTGTTCAGTTTTGAAAATTATATCGTTTGAATCGATATTTAAAAATAGCCGTCCGAGGCACAGTCTCGAAATTCGACGAAACTAGTTCCATTGGGTCCATAATATTGAATTATTACCGGATTTCAAATTTCATATTTTTCAGAGTTGATATGTGAGCACACGGTGAGTAAATGCATTGGATTTTTTATCAAGATTCGATTTAAATTTAAATTTTAAATTCAGTCAACTTCAGCACGTTTGGCCTCAAATCAAAACGCTGCTTCAAACACGCAACCCATCCCTCTCCTTTCTTTCAGCCTTAATTCTCGCAACCCATTACGCTCCTCATTTTTAAAATGCACCGTCTCCTTCCATTCTTTCCAGGAGACAAACGAAAAAAAATAGAACAAATAAATGGCTCCTTCCCGTTCGAATCAAATAATTCAAACTTGCGAGCCCTAAATCCCCTTTCCTCATTCTCTGTTCTTAACGAATCAAAAGCACGCTCGTTCAAATGGGGCAGCATCGGCAGACAAAGTCGAGCATCATTCGAACAAGTGATATCGATTCGAGCCTTCATAGTCGCGTCATTAGAGCTTGATAATGGGCAGATCGAGGTAGTGCGTGCGAACGTGAGGCGGCGCGTCGTGATGGTTCGCGACCAGGGCAGGTTCGAGTGGCGTGCGAGATGGTGACCTGGGCGATGTCACGATCGATCTAGGGTGTCGCAAGGAAGCGATGTCGAGCGTGAGGCATGGGAAGAAGAACTCACGGCTTCTCTGGTGTAGTCGAAATGGGCTGGGTGATTTTCTGGTAATTTCATTTTAACCTAAGTTATATTTTCTACCTAATCAAATTTTAGTTGGAAGGGAAATTGAAAACAGAGAATGCATAGATAGATATACATATATATTTGAATATGGACAGTAAATAGTGAGTTTTTATGAAGAAAGTAATATGTTTTATTAACAGTAAAGTATAAAACAGAGATAAACTTGTTTAATTATTTTTGAAAATGGTTGAAGAAATATTTCAAGCATGATATCAAAAATGATTTGATTTTGCATATCAAGCATCTTTGACTATCATAAGAAGAAATCTCCTCCAATTCTGCGTTTGCATTGTGTGTGTGGCGGGAGGTCTTATGGTAGTTTCATTTTCCAAAAGCATTGCGAATCTGTTTTATTTTCTTTGTGAAAAATAACTGTTTTACGATCTCACACCAGTCACCATGACTGACTCGGAGTTTATTGTTTCCCTTCTAAACTCTGGGTGCCCATCATTTTCCACAAGGGCAGCCTAGAGTTATGTTATCAGGATATTTTGGATATTCTGGATCTTTGGAAGCAAGCTGGATGGCGAAACGTATCACCTATACTTTGTATTATTCCGCTGTGTATTCTGTATGAGGACAAGTTTATATAACTGTCCATTGTTGTATTGAGTTGTATATTGACTCTGATTGATGTATGTATAAACTGATATAGTTCTTTGTTTTAAAAGACTAGTGATTATCTATTATATATTGTTCCGCTGCGATATGTGAGATTCTGATATTGTTTCTATTTCTGATGTGTTATGTTGTTCTTCTTTTCTTTTTCTTCTATCTTTTCTTCTACCTCTTCTTTTAAACCCTAAGAATTCGGTTTTCCGGCATTCGTTTGCTCGGCAGTTGATACAGTGGACGTATCGATGTCGATTTTCGAAAGTCGAAGAATCGGGTCCTTACAAATAAGCCTAGGATAGCATAGCTAAAAAATAAAATTTTAATAAGCTTAGGTTAATTAATTAAACTTAGTGGGTTGGAAATGTGAGGTCAGTAGAGTTTCACAACAGAAGTCTGCCCTTCACTCAGAGGCTACCTACAATTGCGCACACTTATTACTGATGTGAGATATTTCAACTGTAGAATTCGAATAAATGACTTTTAAAGAAAAATAAGAAGGAATTCTTATATAGCCTAATCAATTAACATGGTGAGATGTGTGTATATATAAGAGGGTGGTAAATATGACTTAGTCATAGGGATATCTCCTATGGTAAGTGTTAGCACCAAAATTGGTCACTAACCTCGTAGAAGAAGATTGTGAAGAGATATAAGTGATGAAATCAAATTAAACAGAGAAGACAGTGCTAATCTAAATACAGAAAGTAAGAACACCAAATTTATAGTGGTTCAGCGTAATTGCCTACGTCCACTTTGAGGTTAAACTTTATTGATCTTCTTTATAGTTGATTACAAATACAATTCGTGAATCAAATGCTTGAATGAAGTTGTTAAGTAGAGAAGATGAGTCTTGAAAATGGCAGAGTCTCCCCGGTGTTTTCTCTCCAAAAAAGGATCCATTTCATTGTGACCCTGCCCCTCTATTTATAGGAAAAAGTGGGCTGGACTACCCAAGTGGGCTTGATAGCCGAACGCTCTAGCCCAGGCGCTGCATGCCGAACCAGGTACGCCGAACGCTTCCATGCTGAACGGTCCTTCCCATGCCGAACGGTGCCTCTGATGTATGGGAAGTGTAGGATGGTTGCAGTGAAGCCGAGCGTATCTCTGTTCGAAGCTCTTGACCGATCAATGTATGTAGGTCGAATGATATCGTTACCTTGTGTAGTTGTGCATACTGAATGCCTTCTGAATGCCGAACGCTCTCGTTGCCGAGTTATCCTATCGCCGAGTTCTACTGACGCCGAGTGCCTCTGGATGCCGAGTACTCCGGATGCCGAGTACCATGGGATGTCGAACACTAGTTGACGCTGAGCATAGGTTGTTACCGAGTGCCAGTTGATGCCGAACACTACTTGACGCCGAGTACCCTTGTTGCCGAATACTACGCCGAGTAGTCTCGATGCCGAGTGCTCTTGATGTCGAGTGCTCTCGTATGCCGAGCAGTCTCGTATGCCGAGCAATCTTGATGCCGAGCGTTGGCTGACGTTGAGTGCCAGTTGACGCCGAACACTGCCGAGTACTACGCCGAACACTCCTGGACGCCGGACACTATGGATGCCGAGTATTACGCCGAGTACTCATGGATGACAGTTGCTTCGCTGAACACTCCTGGATGGCAAGTGCTTCGCCGAACACTCCTAGATGCCGGACACTCTCTGATGCCGAGCACTTATTGCCGAGTACTAGTTGCCTGGTCAAATCCCCAGGAAACACTTGCCCCCCAAAGTGTATTGCGTGGCCGAACGTGATGCGCTTTGAATCTGGTACAATCTACCTCGGAGGTACCTCTTCAAGAATGTTAGCGAAGGAGGTGCGAGACGAACAAGGTTGGGATGCTGAACGATACGTTCGAAGCCGAGCGTACCTCGTGTGCCGAACGCTCTGGTATTGACCGGTTCTACCGGGTATAGCCTCTTCGTCTTCTACCTCCCTCTATATAACCGGGCGCCCTTCCACCATTTTCTTTTACGTCTTCTTTATTATCACTCTTAGAGATTTGCAATCCTATCAGATATAAAGCCTATATAAACCATTCTCAACTTCGATCGTCGAATTAGGTATCCTTCCTCTAACAATTGCACTACTTCCATTTTAGGTTCATCTTATGGAAACAGAGTATTTCCTTTAGTTGTAAACGCGTGGCTAGTGGGAGTGGTTCGCTCGTTTGGAATCGCCGAACGGTGCACGGGAGTTTGGCCTAGCTCCTTTGCGCTGATCAAGATTGGAAGAAGAAAAAGGTAGATGGGGAGTCGAACGGCGTAACCTGCGTCGAGCGATCTGTCTCTGTCGTTCGGCGTAAATGGAGTGGGAGCAGGGTGGAGTTATGATCTAAGGCGGAGCTCTACTCTAGCCGAACGAACTTAAGCCGAACACTACCCTAATGCCAAATAGACGCATTCGCTGAATAACCTTTAGCCGAACGACATAATCGCCGAACAACTATCGTGCCGATCAATACTTAGACATGCCGAACGAACATATACACCGAACAGGACTTAGTCACGCCGAACGCACATATACACCGAACAGGACTTAGACATGTCGAACAGTAGTTATATGCCGAACAAACATATACATGCCGAACAATTTTAATGCCGAACAGAACCTTTGACTGGACAATGTCTTTAACCGAACGAGGCTTTTAGCCGGGCCAGGACTTTAGCCGAACACTTGACTATGACTTGACCGAACCAAGATGCATGCCGAACAACATTTAAATGCCGAACGATATAAATGTCAAATTAGACTTACGCCGGACACTTCATAAATCACATGTTTTCTGAATCTGGAACTGTAATCGCCTCAAGGCAAGCTTTTTGGGACGGTCAGCGATGACGGTCTTCGAAGGCGGCGATTCGAAGCTAATCATTATATCTTTAAAATCTCACTGCTTGTACACAATTGTTTTCACTAGTTCACACACCACATGGGGGGAAAACTCGTGTTGCTAATTCTAACGTTCAACGTTTTTTGAGTATAGCTCTCTCAAGCACTTAGTTATTTATTTGGGATGTCGAGAAAATCTAGCTCTGCCACCATATCCGACAGGCCCGGGCCGTCATCGAGGCAAGGAGCCGCAGATACTTCTAACCCATCAACCTCTCCCACACATAACTTGGCGCCTGATGCTCTGGAGGCAACCATCTTACTAGACAATCCGATCGATTCTCAAGCCTCGAAGATCAACGAAGCTGCTCTGCGACGGATATGTTCTATTCACGGGATTCCTTTTGCCGACGTGTTAGTTCCCTCAAGACACGATCGCCCTCATCTGCCCCCAGTCGGGTACACTGCCTGCAACAAGTTCATGTGTTGGATGGGCAGCGTGCCTCCATTCAATTTATTTCTCCGGGATGTGCTGCAGTATATAGACATAGCTCCGTCGCAGCTGCACCCGAATGGCCATGCATTTCTATATGGGACTTATTTACTTTTCATGGCCGTCTTTTCCAGACCTCCGACCCCCGGTGATATCCGATACATTTATATGTTCAAGAGACGGAAAGATAGCCTTTCTTTTATGTTCCTCGAGCCATACCACAAGTGCCAGATCTTGACAGGGGCCTATAGCAAATTCGCCCTGTACAAACAGGAATGGTTCTATGTGCGCTGCCCTTCTGGTTTCGCTAGGAGATGGGTTGAAGGTAGTAAGTCTCTCTGCCGAATCGTTATTCGTATTTAATTGGAGTCATGCTTTTCCTAACTCTTCATTTCATCTTTTCAGGTATCAACCCGCGTCCGGAAGGCCGAGGATATTCTGAGGCTGTTGAAGCCATTAGAGCTCTTCCTGCTGAGGATCGAGACATCCGGACTATCATATCAAATGATTCACTGTCGGGGTTCGGCTTGCTAGCCCCTGGTCGTTGGATCAGCCTTCCAGAAGGTGTTATAATTCCCAAACCTCCATCTGGTAAAGGGAAAAAACTTGCTGGACCATCGTCGCGTCGCGCTCCCGACATGCACGAGGAAGGCGAGCGTAAAGAGGATGATGCCCCCAAAACTCAGGGCGAGAACGTGGGTCCCGCTTGGAATCCGGCAATCGAAGTTCAGGATATTGAGACATCATCCTCCCCTTCGAAGGGAAAGAAGAAGTTGAAATATACGGTTCGAAAGGAGAAAGTTGGTGGCACCTCAAAAGTTACGCCTATCCTTCCTGAGAAAGAGGCTTCTTCGCTGCACCTGGAAAGTTCTCTGAGGGGTCTGTCCAACTTGTCCATTCCCGATGATTTACTTAATTACGGATTCGATGATCCTGAAGCTCTCAAATTCTCTTCGCCCGCTAGAGGCAATGTAGGAGTTCAACTCCCGGCTCAAGGAGACAATACTCCGATTAGCAAAGATAAACGAACGAGTCCGTCGGGGGGAACACTAGGACACACACGCACATGCGCATTCCATAATATACTTCAAGTCTTTTTAATTCGTGAACTTCACTTAACTTGTTGTTATTTCCATTCTTTGCAGGTGATATGGGCCGCTCTCACGGACTTGATCGCCTTCAGGGGTCTTCTATATTCCATCACTCAGGACGGGATTCCGGTTCAGGCAGACGCAGGGACCGAGGTGATTATGAAGATAGGGACAATCGTCCTCGCGGGTCGTCTCACCGCAAGAAAGCACACTCTCAATCTTCCCAGTCCCGCGATCTTCCTCCTCCAACTGAGCCGGATAAAGAGAAGTCTTTGCAGAAGGGTTATCAGTCTGATGCTGCTCGAGAACAACATTCCAGTTCATCGAGTTCAAGGCAAGTTCGAGAGCAACGTAAAAGAACGGAATTCTCAAGGCCTCCTCCTCCTATTCCTGTCGTGGACCCAACTGTTGCGGAAAAGATGGTCGACCTTAAGGCCAAGTTTCCGAAAATCTATTTTGACGGCTTGAAATTCCTCCCAGCCATCCATCACATTCCTGGGCACGTGAAGCAAAGTGCCATTGCCTGCAACAATGACGTCTATGTTCAACATGACGCATTCGTGCACTTGGTGGAGAAGATCTCGGAAGTATCTGTCGAGCGTCAACACGAGATTGACCGTTTGAATCTGGAGGCTGACAGCGATAAGAAAATCATCAAACTCCAAGACGAAGAGCTCGCTTCATATAAGTCAAAGCTAGAAGCCGCTGAACAAGGTGCAAAAGATACCGCTGAGGCAGTTACTCACTTAGAGGTGGCTCACAAAAAGGAGCTTGATGTAGCAGTCCAGCGCAGCGGCGCCCTTGCCCTAGAAAAAGACTCTGTCCAAAAAGAAAGGGACGCGCTCGCTACTCAAGTCAAAGAGCTGAAAGAGCTACTCTCCAAGGAGAAAGAAGACAAAATAGATGCTCAGGGAGAATCACAGCGGTATTGTGATGAGATTGTTGCTACCCGACTCCTGAAGACAAAGCTCGACGATGAACTTGCCGGGGTCGTGAAAATGAAGGATGAGGCCCGTGAGGAGGGCAAAAGAATGGCTGTGGAGGAGCTTGATTCTCGCCTTGAGGCGGCCGTAGAGGCCGGCAGGGAGGAGGTCAAAAGTATGTTTGACCCGTTGATCGCCGAGTATGGAGCCCGCATCCTTATGCACCGTGACTTAACATTCTTGGGCGACGGCTACCTCGAATCCCTGGCTGAGGCATGGGAAACTCTGATAAAGATCAGGAAAGTCGAGTCAGGCTCCGAAGAGATCGACGAGGATGCATTGGTGAAGGAGTTCCTGAGGGGGAATGACCCATCGGATTTATCCGCAGCATTGGCACTTTATAGCAAAGGCTCTTCCCCTTCGAAAGAGAAGAACGACGAAGCCAGCCCGTCAGAGGCCGACACTACTACTCCTCACATCGCCGCTCCTTATGCTGCTCAATCGGCCAGTCGGTCGACGCTTGATCCATTCGAGCAGCATGCCAGTTATGATCCCGAAGATCCCGGGCTTGGCGTTCATGTGCTATCCCCTATCCTGGAGGGTGAAACCACACGCGCCACCGATAGCCAACCGGATCCTGGTAGGAAATTCTTCTTTCTCTAGAAGTTGAAGAGATCCCGTCATTTTTCAGCAATGTTATTCGTTCTAATGCCCATTTCTTGTATTTTCATGCAGGTTGTTCTAACGCCGAGCCAACTCCGAGGAGCGATGACGCCAAGGAGGAAGCAGAGAAAACAAGCGACGTTGCTCACGCAGGAGTAACTCCCGGTCCAGACGCTCAAGTGATCGGGGCGCTAGATGATGACAAACTTGATACTTCGTCTCCTGCCGAAGGAAGCGATGAAATTGAAATTACTGGCGCCTCCGAGCCTACTTCAGAGATGAGCATGAAGGACCGTCTTGCCGACGAGGAGAAGAGAAAAGTCAAAGTCAAAGTTGAGTCTGAAATACTGGAACTCACTGACCCACGGAACAGACCTTTGAAAATCATTCTCCCGGGCAGGTCCAAACCACTAGATGTTCCGTCTCCTACTCCTGACTCCGTTTCTCTAGCAAGCAAAAGGTCCAAGAAAAAGCATGAGGGAGAGGAGTCGTCGGAAACACTAAAGGAGGACAAGAAGAAGAAGTCGAAGAAATAATCGATGCACTTGTTCAACAAGTTTCCTGCTTAAGTTTTGTAATTGTTTTTATCTTCCACTACATGTAGTTTGTATAGGCCTGAATTTTGTAGGAGTGATCTTGTATCCCCATTTCGGACTTATCGAATAAAATTTTAGTTTCTTTTTGTTTGAATGATTCTCTTGTCTTTATTTGGTTTGCTGACACTGCGCTCCGAGGACTTGGAGACTTGAGACTGTTCACACTCTAGTCCGCGCTCTGGGGACTTAGAGTTCTCCGTTCCGCACTCTGGGGATCCGGAGATTGGAAATCGTTTATACTCTAGGCCGCGCTCTGGGGACTTAGAGTACTCCGCTCCGCACTCTGGGGATTCGGAGATTTGAAATCGTTTATACTCTAGTCCGCGCTCTGGGGACTTAGAGTACTCCGCTCCGCACTCTGGGGATTCGGAGATTGGAAATCGTTTATACTCTAGTCCGCGCTCTGGGGACTTAGAGTACTCCGCTCCGCACTCTGGGGATTCGGAGATTTGAAATCGTTTATACTCTAGTCCGCGCTCTGGGGACTTAGAGTACTCCGCTCCGCACTCTGGGGATTCGGAGATTTGAAATCGTTTATACTCTAGTCCGCGCTCTGGGGACTTAGAGTACTCCTCTCCGCACTCTGGGGATTCGGAGATTGGAAATCGTTTATACTCTAGTCCGCGCTCTGGGGACTTAGAGTACTCCGCTCCGCACTCTGGGGATTCAGAGATTTGAAATCGTTTATACTCTAGTCCGCGCTCTGGGGACTTAGAGTACTCCGCTCCGCACTCTGGGGATTCGGAGATTTGAAATCGTTTATACTCTAGTCCGCGCTCTGGGGACTTAGAGTACTCCGCTCCGCACTCTGGGGATTCGGAGATTTGAAATCGTTTATACTCTAGTCCGCGCTCTGGGGACTTAGAGTACTCCGCTCCGCGCTCTGGGGATTCGGAGATTTGAAATCGTTTATACTCTGGTCCGCGCTCTGGGGACTTAGAGTACTCCGCTCCGCACTCTGGGGATTCGGAGATTTGAAATCGTTTATACTCTAGTCCGCGCTTTGGGGACTTAGAGTACTCCGCTCCGCGCTCTGGGGATTCGGAGATTTGAAATCGTTTATACTTTGGTCCGCGCTCTGGGGACTTAGAGTACTCCGCTCCGCGCTCTGTGGATTCGGAGATTTGAAATCGTTTATACTCTGGTCCGCGCTCTGGGGACTTAGAGTACTCCGCTCCGCACTCTGGGGATTCGGAGATTTGAAATCGTTCGTACAAGTCTGCATGTTGTGAATGATAACGTAATTTATCATCCAATTAAGAGATATAGAAACTTCATAGAAAATATAGCTTCAAGCCTTTATTAACGAAAATCAACTGAATTGCTTGATTACAACTTTCACAAGGAAACTAAGTCATTATTGAATGGAAACATGCAGGAAATAACAGTGCCTACAACAAGAAAGGAAAACATGCTAAATGTAATAGTGCCGCAAATGTTCACTGTTCCATGCTCGGGGGAGTGTCGCGCCATCAACGGTCGCTAGCTTGAATGTTCCTTCTCCAAGCTTCCGTTCAATGGCGTATGGACCTTCCCAGCTGGGATTCATGCGTGATGGTACCGGGAAGACTCGTTTCAGAACGAGATCACCCACATCAAAGATTCTTGGGCGGACTCTGCCGTCGTAGTAACGCTTGACTCGATGTCTGTGCGCCGCCGCCCTTAATTCAGCTTCTTCACGCTTTTCGTCGATGCAGTCCAGTGATTCCAGCAAGAGGTTGTGGTTCGTCTTGGGGTCATAGTATGTCACTCGGTGCGATGGAACTTCAAGTTCCACAGGTATAACGGCTTCAGAGCCGTATGCCAAGGCGAACGAAGTGTGGCCGGTCGTGGACTTGTGGGTAGTTCTATACGCCCATAATGCTGTCGGGAGTTCATCTACCCACTTGCCTCCAACCTTCTCCAGACTCTTCTTCAATATGGACTTGATTATTTTGTTAACAGCCTCGACTTGTCCGTTAGCTTTTGGGTGTGCAACGGCGGCGAACTTTTTCTCGATGCCGTACTTTAAACAAAACTCTTTGAACTCTCTACTTTCGAATTGCGTTCCATTGTCTGTAATGATGGTGCGTGGAAGGCCAAAGCGGCATATAATGTTTCGTACAACGAAGTTAATGACCTTCTTAGAGGTGATAGTGGCCAAGGGTTCTGCCTCAGCCCATTTCGTGAAATAGTCGACTGCAACTATTGCGTATTTCGCACCACCTTTGGATAGAGGTAGAGAGCCGATTATGTCGATTCCCCAGATCGCAAATGGCCAGGGACTGATCATTTGTGTGAGTTCCGTTGATGGAGCCCTCGGGATTTTTGCATATCTTTGACACTTGTCGCATTTTCTTGCGTAGTCCGCGGCATCCCGGTTTACGGTGGGCCAGTAATATCCATAGCGGAGGATCTTCTTTGCTAGCGTTTGCCACCCAGTATGGTCGCCGCATTCGAATGTAGAATTCAACTGTAGAATTCGAATAAATGACTTTTAAAGAAAAATAAGAAGGAATTCTTATATAGCCTAATCAATTAACACGGTGAGATGTGTGTATATATAAGAGGGTGGTAAATATGACTTAGTCATAGGGATATCTCCTATGGTAAGTACTTGGCTATGACGTGAGGATAGTCCAAAATTCTGCAGGGTAAGTCTGCTGAGCTAATGTAGCTATCGGTTCTTACATATGGTCGGACTAATGTGAGACGTCATTGCGAGTATAGGTCATAAAATGAAGAACCTACTTCAGGAGTTTTGAGGGTATTAAATGGTTGTTTGAGGACCCACCTCTCTCGTAGTATTAAATCGTCGACCCATGAAAATAAATGTAGGACCTACTTGTAGGATTTGAGGTACTAAGTGGTTATTTCAGGGCCCACCTCTTTTCTTAACTAGAAAAGTAATAAATGATCCGTATATGCGGCTAAGAGCGGTATAGGATAACCAAGGAATAGTCCTCTTTGGGTTTGAGGTCTTAAGTGACTTTTATAGGGTTCGCCTCTGCTTGTAACATAAGTATTAAGTGGCTAAGCAAGATTCCAAGCAATTTCAGCCAGATTGTACCATTGGGGAGTCCACCTGAGATAAGATATTAAATGATGGGGACCTGCTTCAGTGGTTTTGAAGGTATGAAGTGGTTGTTTGAGGTCCTGCCTCTCTCAAAGTATTAAATGGTCAAAAGTCTGCTTAGTCTTTGTTATAAAGGTATTAACTGGTTGGGTACTTTTTTTCACATAGCTAGACTTTTATGGGCGATAGATGCGTCAGTAGAATGGAAATTATATATTAAAAAGTCATGTTTAGAGGTTGAAGGTCTCAGTAGCTAGGACCAATAAAGCAACATTGACTATGATTAGGGGTTCGCTTCATTTTAGTAAGTATTAAGTGGTTAAATAGCATAAGTCATACCTTTGGAAAAGGTTAGGTAGATTTTGGGTAGATAACCTATCGTACACGCATGGTAAACAAATTGGGTTTACCTTAAATAATAGACATAACAATTAAATGGAAACCTATTAGTATAAGTTTATGTTCTGGACAATGTATAAATTTTCCAGTCACCAGAACATTGTTCTGACCCTCTCCCCATTACAACCCTATGATAGATTAGAGGGACAGGGCAACGCCACTAGACTTAATCGGTTGATGGTGTAGTCTTCTCTCTCATGCTCGGTATTGATAAGGCGATTGTTGTCCTAGGAATTCTATATAGTCCGAGGTAGTAGCCACTGTTAATATATATATATATATATATATATATATATATATATATATATATATATATATATCTTAACATTAATTCTTCTACTGTGAGCTTAGTTTGATCGATCTCTTGTATGCTTATATTTATTGTAGGTATCAAATTCAACGATTCGTGCTTTGGTGGACTTGAGTTTCGATTTTTGTCGAAATTTGGGTCAATTGAGGTATGGGTTGTTACACCTGGATTTATATTCAAACGTGTGTGTATATATGTGTGTATGTATTAATTAGAAACCTTATTCCTTTCCAATTAATTGCACAATCAATTTGTAATTGATTGGTATTAATATTTTCAAATCAAATTGGTTTTACCCTTTAACCTTTGCTAATAAATAGATAGCATGCCGTTTTCCTTAAGAAATGCTTTTCTTCTAGAATACACTCTTATCTTTCCTTTTCAAAATATGTAACTTTTATTTTATTAAATGCATTCCATTTATAAATATTTTGTTATGTTGTCTTTCTTTCAAGATAACCATTTACTTCCATGCGTATATTGCCATCTTCACTTTTCGAACATATAAAGATAGATGTTCTTTTCTTTTTAAATATATTATTAACTTTCCTTTCTAATATATTTGACATAGTCTTTAATTAATTACAGCAATAATTTTATCATTAATGCTTTCCCCTTGAAGCATTTTCAAATTTGAGCATGTAAATACCTTTCTTTTCTTTTAAATGCATATAAAACTTGTGTACACTTTTTAGAGTAACGTAAACAAATTCAATTAATCGATAAGTTTTGGTTTTTCTTGTAGCTAATTCTTAAACTTCAATTTCAAAATAGGCGCAAAGGACGAAATGTGCACTATGGTAACCGTTCTGTATCTTCTTCATATGGTATCCATTTCTAACAATTGATATATGAATTTGGGCTAGAAAAATCTACTTGACACAATCAAAAAGTCAGAATCCCCAAATTTCTTTATTTACAAAAATTTACTATTTGCCTTTTTATGTGAAATTACATCTTTACCCTTATTAATATTTTAATTTGTAATTAAAATTTCAAGGTGTTACATTCTCTCTCCTAAAAGAATTTTGTCCTCGAAATCTCTAAGGAGGGAAGAATGCAACTCGTATATATGAAAACCAATATCTACATCCATTTACTCAATTATCAAACACTTGTAACCATTGTCCTTAGTTTCAATTTCTAGTGTGACATATACAAATAGATATGGAATGCATATGAATGTATAGGAAATGCAAAATTGGACGGTCCTGTCAATCTCCCGAAATGCAAGTGCTTATGCCATGTATATATCTAAGATGTAAGCAACATCCTATACTTGCATTTCTATATGGACGAGCAACCATTCAACACATATGCAAAATGCAAAAACTATTATGCATATAATTGATAAAAGAAAATAGATAAGGTGATGTGTATCGTAGGCCAACATAAACAAATTGGCCCATATGTGCAATATTAATTAATAAAATACATCCATTAGCAACCATCATCCAAAACATGTCCTAATGACACGTTCACAACCATGCTTATCATCCAAATATTCCTACCTATGGAATATACTAAGATAAACACAAAGTGCATAAGCAATTATACTAACTAGAATGGAAATGTATTACAAAAAATCTCTAGATGGGTAGCTCGGATTTTTTCCTCGAATTCCTAAGTTCCCTCAACTAGATCATTCTTACATCTTAAATTATCGACTTTACTACTGGCAAGTAAACTCAATCCAAACCACTACCAATGTATGTGCATAGGTAAACCTCTACAACCCTTGCTACCAACTCACATAAAATAATATCATATATGATAACTAAAGAACAAGTATGCCCTTAACGAAACATAGCCTTATGCAACTCTTAAAGCACATACACATTACCTTATATCGTCCTAGTAGTGTTTTGAATACTTCATCTTGTTGATACTAAGGTAAGACAACTCGAAAGTGGACGGTGTCTCACCTGGCATCAAATGACTTAAATCTTTTGTTATTCCTCATTTTCACCCAAGGATATCCAAACCTGGTGATTTCTTAAACTGTTGAAAATATCATAATTTCTTCTTCAATTCGATTCAACTTATGCCATCTCATTTCACTTTTGTTCAATTTCTTTAATCCTTCAACTATCGTGGTACCTAAATATCACATTTACAATGCTACAAGAATTTATCTAAAGTTCTACAATATAGAGGCAAGTAAATACTCAAGCATTCAAATAGGGTAATCCTAACCTAATATCCTATTTAAACCTAGCAATTAAAATCCTAAGTCTAAGTGAAGTCCTTAGTTTAAATTAAATTGCAACCTAAAATTGTTTTAGCCTTAAAGGCAATCGACTAGGTGGAAAATTGTTTATTACAACTGTTATGCAACACAAACTATGCATCCTAACTCGGTATTTCATGAAATTTCTTACATAAATAGCCTCATTTTAATCCGAGGGATGGTTCAAAAGAATCATATTATCTTTCGTCCAAACCTTACATTCCATAAGAACCGCTTTCGCATTCTCAATGCATGCAAACAACAATATCGTTTTCTTAACAGGAATCCAAATCCTTGAATTAACTATTCTTTTATGCAATCCTAAATCCAACCTCAGATTTATTTCGTAGTTTGAACTTCCAAAATTTACTGTAACGACACGTATTCTACGCATTGGAGAATCATAAAATATTAATATTGTTTTTATTTAAGGTCATACGATTCTATTACTTTGGAAAACGACTACTAGAGATAGGTTTCCATCCTTGGAATTTTTATCGAACCATTTTGACCATAAAAAATCGTATATGACCTATAGCATTTGATAGGAGTCAAATTAGGGTATAAACCCACTTTCGTTAGAAAGGAATGATGGTTTCTCTTCCCGTAGAGTGGTCATAATAGGAAAATGGACATACCGTACTGTTTGAAGTTTAACTTGATTTTTTACATCTTAATGGGTAAATATTGAGTTAACGGTTAGGCCCAAAACCCATTTTGGGATTAGCATACTGATGGAGCTGATAGGGTTTCACTCCAATAACACCAAAAATAGATCAACACCCAAGAATAGGTTGTAGGAAACCAATGAGACCTAGATTTAACAGACAATAGTAATAGTAAAGGGGATAAACCACAATAAGAAAGAGAGACACAAGATTTTATAGTGGTTCGACAATCTTTGGCATACGCCAACTTTATAGCTTTGTTGTTTATGGATTTGATTGAGATTAAAAAGGGTTTGAAAGAGATTAATTCATAAGTACAGAGGTTAGACTGATTCTAAGTCCAAGAATTACCTAAAGTAGCTGCCTCAGTGACTATTGTGTGGAGGAAGAAAATGAAAAAGAGACGGAGCTTTCACGTATTGATAGCAGAAACAAAATCATGTTTTGGTTGCTCTATAGTTTGTATTGATAGTGGTAGCAGTTATATTGGGCCAGAAAGAGAGTTGGAGCAGAGTCCGGATAATGGCCTAAAAGAGTGTGTGAAGTTATGACCTTGCCTAGATTAACTACACATGTCGGTATCGACCTCTCATGTTAGTGCTAACATCTGTATTTAACTAAAAGTGAATCGACTTCTTTTGTATACTTCATCCTACTTGATTTTGGGTCGTCCCATGTTATTTCCATGGATCGTTGGTTGAGACTAGTGATAGTTCCTTCATCACTTGGTTTGTTCTGCCACTCTGGTTGCCAACTCTTTAACTCTTGCACTAGGTTATTCAAAACCCTTAGAAATCTCTTAAGAAAGCATAGAAGAGGTAGAGAATGACTTCTGCAAAGTTTGAGTCGGTAACACGGAGCCAGGAGAGGTCCTCATTAACATGAGAGGTTGGTACCGACCTTTATGGTTAGCCCCATTTAGGTTGAGTTTTCTCTGAGATGTTTCTATCCCTTATCAAAGCGTGCTTTCAAGATTTCAAGTCGTTTCATCTATGTTTCAACGTTCTAATTCCTATTGATTTCTTCTTGGTTAAAAACCCAGTTAACATCTCCATCATTTCACACATTTCAAAAATTGAGAGAAAACCTCCATTAATAGCTTCTTAACTAATAATCCACTCCAAACCTTAATTTAATTGGCCAAAACTTGTCATTAGAAGGGAATTAGCATAATTAGCACAACTATTTGAAGAATTGTTGTGGGAGATTACTTGGAGTTGCTGCTCATCTTAGGTTTCGTGCATTCTTGGATTGCTTTGGATTATTGGTGAGTGCTTTTAAGCCTCTACTAGCTAATTAGCTACTATATGATGTTAAATGATGTTTCTAAATGATGTTTCTAAATGATTTCTAAATCTAAAATATGTTTTAAACCTCTTTAATCACATATGTAAATTTTAAATGATTTGGGAAAAATTTGACAATTTCGAGTTTTTGTGGAACTCCCTTGTTCTTATGGTTACACCTCTAGATTTAGGCTTTACTTTGATATGTATGGATGTAAGCTTGTTAAGATATATTTTGTATGATGATTGCTTGAATATACAATGTTTTCATGGTGGAAAATGCTGATCGAATGGCGATTTAGTTTTAGGAATCAGTTATGGATTGGTGTTGATGGATTAGTGATGACTTATAAAGGTCACAATCCAAATGGCATGTGATCCATAGGGTAGGTCAAGAAGGGACCCTAAAGCTATGTTCAGGTTTTAAGTCATTTGAAATTCGTTTGCTCGAGTTATGGCCAAATTAAGATGGATCGGTGGTAATATGAAGGCTATGGATCGGTGGAAGGTTGCTTGGGGTGTGCTCGTTTTTGGGATAGTTCACTTTGTGTTTTGGAGGGTTTACTTTGGGCCGTTTGTGTAAGTGTATAGATTGCGAGGAGTGGGTGAAGAGATTTTGAAATGTGGGATTGACATAGACTCACTCAAATCATGCTTCGAGTTGCTTGGGGGATAGTTCGAAACTTGCTTTGAGCTAGGAGAGTGTTTGCTTGGGGTAAGAGTTGGTAGAGAAAAGAAGGAGAAATTTAGCTAAGGGATGTATCAGTGGCCATGGATCGGTAATAACCTATGGGGTATCGATTGGTGATTGTGGTGGATTCGTGGAGGGGAGTTTCACATTGAGGAGCATGGCTTGTTATGTTGAAGTGTGGGATCGTTGGCTATGGATCGATGGCTATGGTTTAGTGGTAGGGAGAGTTGGAGCTACTCCGAGTCGTTTGCATGCTTTCTTCGAGACGTGGCAGTGTTTTCTTTGAGCCTTGGGTGTGTTCACTCCAAGCCCGTGCCAAACCAAATAGTTATCCAAATTTGGCTAAGGGTGGGGTCGATACCGAAGCATGGGATTCAGTGATGATTTCTAATGACTACGACACGTGATCCAACAATGATGATTCCATGATGGGAAGTGACGACTATGATTGTGGATAGATGTACTTTGAGACGTAGAGTAGAAGACTATAAGTCAGATTAAGGGGATTATTTAAGGATGGTTACAAGACGAATGACGATATTCTATGACTAATGATGATTGTAGAGAATCATCCTAACCGCGGTGACTTCATGATAGAATTCGTAAGACCAGTACCAGGATGTGCTCTACTATAATGACGTGTGCAAAGGGATTATTGATACTCAAGCATTTCTAAAGTACTCGTGAGGTGAGGTATAAACTTGGGGCGTGATGGCCCCTGGAGCGTGATGGCTCCTTGATTTCAGATGAGAGGTTTGTTGCCCCAGACTAACATGATGGTTAGTCTAGTTCGTAACCTACTAAGTGGCATGGATTCGAGTACTATGAATGCAACAACCTACACTTCCTTAATAGAGATCTAAAGCCTAGTTTACTTTCGGACTCACGTCATGCCAAGAAATATGAGCAGTTGTGTTTTTAAAACATATAGAGGAAAGGTATGCTCTAAGACAATTCTACACTTTCTGATCTCGCAGCGGAAGGATTAAAATTTAAGTACTGAAAAATAGACATTTCAAAAAAGTAGTCTCCAACATGCTTTATTTGCTATATACACTTTCAAAGTACAATATATGTTTAGACTTCTAATATAGTAAGTAACTACGTGATGGACAACAAAGAATATAAGAACTCCATTGTGAAGCTCCTTTCTCTAAGTACTATGCCCAATCAACTACTAACCTGTGATACTGTAAGGGGAAATTGGAAAGAAGGGAGCACGTCAGACAAAAGTCTAGTGAATGAGTACAAGTTTAATATGTGATGATCATGAGCACTTACTTTAACTCTAATATAGATAATATAGAGTGTGCTACAAGTGTCCGTGAATTATAGAAGTCTGTTACCTAAAGGTTCTTGTTTAATACATTTCTTCACTATAATTTGTGTAGGTTATTGTAATGGATTGAACTAACGATTGATCCTTACATCTAACAAGAGGCCACCCCTCCTATCTATCAAAACATGGAAACATTGCTACAGCGCTACAAAACATGGAAACACCACCCCCATGGCTACTAACCATGAGCACTACCATTAGGCTATTGTGGCAATAAATTTCCATTACTATCACCGCTACTAGGCAACTGGGAACCGATTCCCCCTAACTACGCCTAGAGAGGAAGAACTCGAGATGCCGACTCGTCGGTGTCTCACATCGTATGCATCTGCTTCTACCTCTCGATCATAGTGTTGGCTTCTTACCGCATACGCCGGGATCATCCATTTGATCTATATCACGTGCGTCAGAAATTGTGTATACTGGGACTCCCATTGTGCTGGACCCACTATATCAGGCATCCTCATTGGTGCTGCAGGCCCACCGTGGAACCTCCTATGAGTGCCATTTGCGAAAATACATCGCCTCCAGTAGATTACTCGATCCCATATTGGGAAAACAACATTTACCCAAACCTACAACGACCTAGCATCCTCTCATAGGGAATTAACTTCCCTACTTTTCTAGCATACACACCTAGCTCGTAAATGGCTCAAAATAAAATTTGCACTTATATAACTTCCATTTCAAATTATATAATTTTTTATTACAACTTGGGCCTTAGGCCGAGGTTTAGATTCCACATTTTACACGCTCATCGGTGGACCGTTAACCATGACCGATCGATCACTACCGGTCGACCGCCAGGGGTCAGGGGTTGTCCTGTAGCACCCCCACCTCTATACCCACACTATCCAAGAGTACTATAGAGTAATACTGTCAGATTATATGGAGAATAAGGTGATATGTGGTACATACATGAATATGCCCTTGGGTTAACACTGGTACATATTTAAACAACAAATATAACTCACTAACAAATATACACAGTATTGGCACAAAGCAATAAACACATGTGCCTCCAGGATAGAACAATACACAATGTACAGTAAATATCAAAGATCATAGAATCAATCGCAATGATAATATATAATACTGAGTATATAGAGTATGTCGAATATACATCACAGAAATACACCATAAAAGTCTCTACAATACAAAATAATAGTATCTAATACTGAATATCTAATCTCCTCTATAGCCAATAAAATACAAGCTAGTCACATCGTCCCTGTACCTGAAATGTCTCAGACTGATCCGAGTATTATATAAATAATAAATGAATCAGATTATATATAAATCCAATGTCAATAATCATAATAAACTCTATATACATAGTATGAATATAATAATATTATCTTAAACAATTCCAAATCTTATATACGTATAAAACCACAAAACCCAGTACAAAAATGTCATTACCCATATAAATCTGATTAGATGAAAACCAGGAAATCATATCCAATGGGTGAATCCTCCATACAAACCCTCATCAAAATCTAAAAATCTTCAATAAGGGAGATATCACCTAGTATAATAAGGCTAGAAACAGTGATGCCCAAATATATCTCTCAATCTCATATTATAAAATATTATCATCAATCACCAAAATCAATAAGAAAGATTTTAGCCAGCCCATTACAATATCAAATATAATCAATAATAAGTAGGCCCTCTGCTAGAAAAGAATAGGTTGTCTGCATAAGAAGGATATGGGGTTGACTATACTCTAGTCACTATCACAGGTATAATATCATCTATACATAGTATATAACTATCTACCACTCGCACATACATACATGTACACCGAAACCAGACGGAAACTGACAACATGTGTCCTTTCTCCAGGGCACGTGGTCCATATAACACGACTCCTACTATCATCAGTTGCCATTACCTCTCCCCTCTCGTTATCGTGACAATGATCCAACATAGGCTCGACAACGTGTAGCCTCTTTGGCCATGACTACCGATATGTGCCCCTATGGTAACTGACTGCTAGCATATGCAACACAAGGGGCAACCAACTACTAATCATGTGATGTGCATCGATACCATAAATAACAACGGTGTTATGGATCTGGGATGCGACCCCATGATTAGGCCATCAGGGTGGATACTGGCCAATCTGGTTCACTCCCGAAACATAAATGGAGTTAGATAAAGGTAGACAAACACATAATGTATACAAACTATGTCACTACCAAATAGCCTCCATAAATACTCATCGCGGTGAGTCACACACACAACATACCCCTGTATGAGTATCATCCATGAGCAAAGAATAACTGAATAAATAACACAACGGTCTCCCATATCACCACGTGTTACTATACCATTTATTCAATGCTCACACATCACACTTGCTCCTTTAATATTTTATATAACGAGTCCAAAGAATAACCAGAGAAATATTAATGAATGCCCCATCCGAAACTGTATTATAATTCTTTTTATTTAGATTTCTCGTCACATGGAATAAAGATCATCACAAAATCCCATAGAAAGATGTCATCATCGTATCATATCAAACCACCAAACAAATCTATAACCATTCACAATATCGAAATCTGTATACGAAAATGAGAATCAAAAGATGAAGAAATCATACTTAAAGTCCCAATTTTTATTTCAAAAATGAAATAATAATAAAGTTCAACAAAAATTTTCATTAAATTATTAAGTCAAATATTCAAATATTTATATAAAACATTCAAAATCGATTCATAAATTTTATATCCTTTATAGAAGTCTTTCTATGATTTTCTACAATTAGTTATTATTTCATAATAAATATATATAAACTTCAAAATAAATTATATCTATTTCTAACCATAAATATAATTTAAAATCTTCAAAAGATATTCAAACGAATCGAGGAACATTATATTTTCTTTAAAACAATTTTGGAGTTTATAATGTTTTATAATATTGATTTTAAAATGAATTTTGTAACCAATAAAAAGCAATATTTATATTTGTGATTCAAATCATATTTGTAGGTGTATAAATAGCTAATTAAATAAAATTTAATAAATTATTAATAAAATATATTTAACAAAATTACAAAAGCCATAAATAAATATTCTAAACATTTCAATCATCGTTTTGAAATAAGAAAGTAAATAAATATCTAAATATATAAAGTATGGAGTAAAATTACTCCAAAAATATTTATCAATCCATCGGTACTAGGAATTTATTAAGTGACCCGAGTCAAGTTCCATCGAACTTTGGTCATTCATAAAATATACACATCGACATATTTATTTCAATTTGCAAACGGATGGAGTTATGTTTGTAAATTTACTCTTCCAACTAATACAGTCAACTAACATCAACTAAACAACAAGCAATCTCAAACAATCCAATTCATCAAAGCATTTCAAATAATGAAAGGGATGATTATATATTAAACAGTAATTACTAGATATAGATGATGTGAGTTATGAAACTCATGGAGTTATTGAGCGAAACCTCTTATTTCTAGTGCTCAACCCATGCACGCATACAATCTCTAAATCGTCAGTGATGATTGTCAGGCCCTACTAAAATTCGTATCATTTAGGCCCTAAGTCATAGGTTTATGATAAAAATAACGGGTTTTGCTTACAAATGGAGATGCAAGGAAAATTCTAGTGCAAGGGAGAAAAGTTTGGGCTTAATTTAGTTTGGCCCATAAGTTTCAATTCAAATTGGTTTTAATTAATTTCCTTCACATTTAAATTTAATTTTTTATTCATTGATATTTTTTGATAACAATATTTGAAATTAATTTGAATTTATTTACACTTCATTTTACAAATTATATTTCAATAACTGAACAATTGATACTTAATTCAATACTTCTTTATTTCTATTTAGTTATTCATTGTATTCATACTATTTCGGTTATCTGAAAATTATTTACTATATAAAACATTTCATATTTATTAAACATTTTATTCAATTTTAATATATTATCTGAAAAGAATTTATTAATTAATTTTCCAATTTTATATTTAAAAAAATTCTCTTATTAAACAGAATTTAATTAAGTAAAATTTTATCTTTTATAAATATATTTATTAAAATCAAATTCAAATGTTTTATTCTAATTAAATTTATTTATTATTACAACGTAGAAATTTGGATTATTACACGACCGGTCGTAGGGTTTTCGCACTTTTCTCATGTTAATTAGTTTTAGATTATCTTGTTGATTATTGCAACATTTGTTAATTGCAGCGATTACCTTAAACAAGTAATTATGACGACCAGTCAATATTTTTAAATTTCACAGAATTGTAAAATTTCAATTTTAGTTGTTTAAATTTAGGGTTTATAGATTTTAATGTTTACAGTTAACTAAACAAAAGGGGTGTGCTAGATCAACATCACGTTTAACAATTCACTGTAATTTCAATTCCACCCTAGATTACAGATTTCAATTTTTTTGGGTTTTACCGTTTAAAATTAGATTTTTAGCATCCTAGATCATGTAGGATAGAGTAAATTTAACTATAAATAATCATCTAACTAAATTTGTTCCCACTCACCTCAAGTCTATGCTCTTCCTATTCGCTTTGTCAGAGAATCGCCTCTTTGAATGCTAACTTTGATTGCTCCATCTATCTTCAACTAGTGCGTCGCCCGTGCTACGCACACGAGCATGTGTGTAATTAAAATCTGAGGAATTTATGTTGTTGTTAAAGATATGTTTAATTGTTTAATTTCTACAACTAATTTTTTGGTAGAGTACCGCACATTGGTGGAAATAGTTTGAAGTATTGTTTAGCTTATGTCATTGGATCTACGACATCTGACTCGAATAGAGATCAAAATGTTTGCGTGCACATACATACATATGTGCAAACTGTCCCTTGTGCAGGAATGGTGAATATTTTTGATGGTTTTTTTGTTTGGTATTCCAACAGCAATGTCAGTTGGACATTATAAGTTGTCCTAAATCGTTTGGAAAGATTCTAAATTTAGTAGCCTGGTGGAGGGTAGTTGAAAGTGTAAGACAGTGGGGAAGTTGTTACAAATGTAGAAATAGTCAATCAAGGCGTAAGCAGATCCAAATCTAGTGATGTTGAGGTTTCGGAGTTATGCAGATGCTGTCAGTATATGAAATTCGAAAGCCATAGTACAAATGGAGAAATAATTGTGCATATCATTTTACATAAACAGTAGTGGAATATATGGTTTGTACATAATCAGAATAAAACGAAGAAAAAGGTATGATGTTTTCTGTTTTCTGAAATTCGAATTGTATTTGGCTCTGCAAACTTATTGCAGTCACTTCTTTAGCTTAATCCAATGACATACAAAATATAGTAGGAACATCCACAAATTTATTTATTTCACCCAGTGAACTAAAAAGCAAAACAAATAATTAGATTTGATCTTCAGGTGTAGTTAGTTGTATAAATGTAGATCATTAACATAATTAAGAAAGTTTCTCCCTGAACCTGACATGAAAATGAAGGAGTTGTATTGATAATTGTTAGAAAATACAAAGATGATTAAATTGTAAAGTTTTTTTAGTATGATAGAATTATATATTTATTTAATTATTTTCTACTTGCTTGTATGATATTTGTAATCTGTGATATAACAGTCGATGAACTTTCAGTTTGAAAGCACCACTAAATATAAAGACCTATAAATATTCCATCGTTTGTATTATTACCACTATTTTCATTCCTTTACGCAGCCTGTTTGTTTATTCTAATGGGATCAAAAATAAAGATAAAGTGTACATACATTCCTATTTTTACTGTTACAAAATTGAAAATATTAGCTTAAAATAATGAGGTTGTATGTATGTTAGTGCATATAAAAGTAAGCGACTGTGTCCATAAATACTTACACAAACATGCACATATACGCATATATAAATGTTATATGTTCTGTGAATCTTTTATGTGTCTATCCATCCCGTTCATATTCAAAAATTTGGAATTATTGTAATACGCTAGGAGTGCACAAATTTTTGAAGAACTCAATACTATTAACATAATTTAACAAAAAAGAAATTGAAGTAGATATAATATTGATTTACTTGTGGAGTAGAAATAGTTTTACTAACCGTACTTTATTTGAAAGATATTACAATATAAATATTAGTTGCTTAACAGATAAGTTGGAACAGTAACAAAATGATATAGTACTTTTATGATGCAGTTTATGTAAAATGCAAGCATAATTCAAGATATTATTTATATATTTTTCTAAGTTTAAAATTTTAAACTCATTCAATTATATAAATTTTCAAAACAATTGCAAATAAAAAATCATATGTACAATCAAAGACCACTACCCCTGCATACACTGTGATCGGTATTTATTATGGGTTTAAAAAGAGGAGTTAAGAGAAGAAACAAATATGGACTCATATTAACTGGTAAATGTTGAGCAAGATACTTTCAACTTTGGTTCCAACTTATTTGGTGTTTATATGGGATTATTATTCAATAAGCCACCTGGTGTGAGCAACAAAACATCTGATCCATTGAAAATCATCTCACTCTGCATTCCTAACAAAAATATGTTCAAATTAATAGAGTCATCTTTAAAGTCTTAACCTGATGATTAATTGAAAAAGTTGCAGTTGGAATAAGATTTGATGAGGAATAAAACTACAGGATATATTTAACAGAGTCATTCCTAAAGTCATAATCTAATCGTTATTTGCAAAAATTGCAGTTAAGAAAAAATTTGATCAAGAATAAAACTACAGAACACTGTGAATGGTGCATGTTGGTACAATTAGAGTGATAGCACTACGTTAGGGAAATAATTTTAATGTAATAATTTTAAAAAGAATTTTTCATTTCAGATTATTTCGTTTTTAGGAAAAGAAATTATGAGAGATTTTAGATTAAAATATAGGAGTTCACACTGGTACTTAACCTTTATTTTCAAGTGCTTAGTGTTATCATTAGCTTTCTGAGAAGCGACGGCAGTGCAATGACCTAAGTTGATGATTTAGCTTGTAATGTAGATGGTTGATAAATTGCAACACTTGATAGTTTGAAGATTATTTTCATCCATTTGTTGATATGAGTTCAGCATAATTACATTAGGGTTCTTACAGCTATCTTCTGTGTTTAGTTCCTATCGCATTGATTTGCATTCAAGATATATAGGTGTAGCATAAATTTCCATTTGAAAAACATTTCCAATATATTTGTTCATATGACACAGAGTTTACCACATAATTGAAGAGTAGAATACAAAAAAGATCAAATACAACCACCTTAAGATAATGAGGAACAAACTAAATCCACTAATTGCTTTAATATCGAGTATATACTTCATCGGGTTTTTCTATTTTTGTTACCAAATTACATTTTTTTGATGACCTGGTATGTTTTATTTTTTCTTTGTTAAGTGAATGAATCCTAAATCACCTTGTTCAAGTTTAAATGCTTGTGATATTGAATTTTTGTTTCTTATGTCAGTGTGCAACTATATACATATAATACAATGTCCCTATATTTTACCTGTATTTGGTTTTAATGCAAGCTTATGAGATTAATTTTCTAAGCACCTAGAAAAAAGTAATAGATAAAATACTTAAGCATGCTATATCGAATGATACAATCAACAATAAACATAAGGTTTAAGATAGTCCATAAATTAAAATGATGTTTGTAATATTTCGGTAGATACATCAACCATTATTTTTAAAGTGTGCTACCAATTAAGATTAACAAAAAATAATATCCCTACATGCAATGTTCATCAACTTATAATCAACGTCCAGAAACCTCCTTGCTAGAGAACCAACTTGGACTTTCTAAGAAAAAAGAATCGATTTTCCTTGTCCAATCCCTAGGTCACACATATCAGATCAATCTTGAATGGTCTAAATCTACTTTGAAAAACCATTCAGATCAGGTTCTGAAACCCAGTTATCTATATTTAGTCACTTTCTATCACATAGCTTGCTCGGACATCCATACCTCATCACTGCACTCATCATCGGCGTGCTCATATTGTGCAGTCCATTCAGAGATTCTTCTCAATACCGGTGCATTCCACATCAAGCTCCGCCTTTTCACAATGCTCTACCTTTTCATCTCATGTCTTGTTCAAATTGTGCATTCTATTCAAACTGTGCACTCAGTTCATCTCTCACATGTTTAGTTCAACTATATTGGTCAGTTGACAACCAAAGTGCATCATGCTCTATCTTTTCATGTTTTCACGCCAATCCACATTAATCACACACATACTTCCCATATATGCACTACCCATACACGCAAAGGTATGGTCAACCGAAAGCTCTACTACCAAGTTCAGTGCCTAAGTTTGCTTCAACTTTGCATAAGTTCGCTTGCTCTTCATGTTATTCTAGTAACATTTACAGTCATGTTCAACTTTTACTCTCTGATGTAATTTCACTGTCATGACCATTTCAGCTCGGTTATGCACAAAAGTCATATTTCATTTCAGACTATGTCATCCAGTTTGGCATATCAGCACTTCCTCTATCTAGTTCAACACTACAGTATTTTCAGACCAGGCAGTGCAGTTGCAGAAGGAAATATTTCATTTCAGCCTTTCCTGTACATATCACACTTTAGCTTCATTTCCAATTAATTCATTCACTTCGTTTGCTTCAACAGTCACAGCAGGCTGCAGTTCATGTTCAAATCAAGGTGTAGCTCAGTCTCATGCCCAATTGCATCTCTTCCTCGCAAGAACATTTGCTCCCCATTTTTTTTTGAAGTCTAAAATCACACAAGGATACATCTATTTATGAACTAATACATCCTTACATATAGAAAGGGATATCTACAGTATACTTCATAGGTACTCAGAAACAGTGAATCATAATATTCAACAGTTGCATCAATGAATCAATGAGAAACCCAATGAAAACACATTCATACAGTCTGTAAAATCTTAAAACAGATAGAATCCATCCTAAATTGTAGCATGAAGCTATTTTACAATACATAATCATATAGCTAATAAAACAACATTATTATTTCATCATTAAGGTTTCATTCATCATCAGTTATGTTCTTCCAGCAAACAGTCTAAGATAGAATATAAGCATCACTTGCCACCACTTCCAAAGAGGTATCCAAGCGAGGAACCTCCACCAGGAGCAGCTGGCACCTTTGTTGATGGCCGATCAGTGATAAAACTTCCACTGTTCTGCCCATTAGCTCGGAAATAGTTATTTCCAACTGTCCCTTGAATGCCTACAGGAATTTCTTTGAGTTTCTTAACAGGGGGAGGAGCAGCACATTTCAATGAGTGTCGTATCTCTAAATGATGTAAGCAGGCAGATCATGGCACCATACTGTACATGCGTAAATATAACTTAAGTATCTTGTTATTTCTTGCATACACATGGTAAAATATTATAATATCAAATTAAATTATACGCTATCTGCAGTTGCCTGTAGTGTGTGGTGATCTCCCCATTCCCCAGATCTAAAATACAACCACAATATAACTCAAAAAAGAGAAGGAAGAAGTAGAAGAAAAGGTAGCTATTGAAATTTTATTTTATTTTCGAGAAACTAAAGTACACTTTCCAATTTGTGGTAGATAGAGTTCCTAAGTTGGTCTATACAATTTTGATTACTTTCTCCATATACATCCACCTAATGCATGTAAATCTTCCTTATAAAACGTAATCATCTATCATATCAAAAGTAATTAGGATTTATCTGAATAGTTGTTGGTTTTTGACAACATAACTAATTTCATACTAAGAGGGATTCCAATGTTACCATTTCAAATTATTGAGTACAATATTGACAGATCATAGAACCCTTTGAAGAAGTCTGCAAAAAATATCTAAATAAGTTGAGATTGCTAACCTTTTCATGTTTTTCAGGTAAGTTCTTTATTTCATTGGAATGTAGCTTTCATAAAACTTCTGGGACCGTTTAAGCTGAAAAGAAGGGGAAATAACATGGTATAATTTTCATGAACTAATAGTGGCATCAAATATTTGCCATCAGGCACTATATATTTGTAGAGTACTTCGCTTCAAATATTGTTACTGTAGCATTGAATATCTTAAACAATATATTTACCGGCTTAACTACTTATCTTCGAACATGTTTATGGTAATCAGGATTGCGGAAGAGCTAATCTGCTAGATATCGAAACTTATATGTAGAAAGTAAAATTGATAAAAATAATTAGTGAAAGAAATGGTCTAAAAATTTACACAATAGATAATATCAGAAATCAATGCTAAATTTTGCTTCAAAGACAAATTATTTCAAGAAACAAACCTGGCAATTCCCATCACCTTCCAGTTGCAATTCAGCTAATCCATATGTAGCAAGTCTGATTACATATATCAGTAGAAACTATACATATTAGAGAACAATGATAATAAACTGTAATAAAACATATTATCAAATAAACTCAAATGATTATAATTCTTCCCAATTTACAAAGAGTTGCTGAGTATGGCATGTTAATTATTTAAAATTCAAGTTTTGTTGGGTGAACAGGAATGCAAGTCTCAATAGGTACATTACAGTTAGTGAATTGATATTATTGCTAAGAGCAGACAATATCACTAATCCAGTCATGATTTCCATTGCAAAAACAGACAACAAATATTAACTATATATATCAGGCACTGAAGAGTAAATGTTGTTCTACCTACCGAAATCGTACACTGCCGAAGAATATTACTTTGAGTACTTGCGGGCTGCTAACAAATGATAACCAAATCCATAATTCGGAAGTAGATCTGACCCAAATCTTGTTTTAGGTTATCGGCATATGATTTTGTAGATCGTAATCTGGAAATTGCCAGTAACACACACGAATTCCAGATCTTGCCAGATCCCCAAAGAGAAATGGAGTGCAAAGACGGAGACAAAATCGACAATGACGCACACGGGAAGTTGTGAAATTGATAATTGTGGGTGCTTATTGTATGATTATATTGTATTTCTCGTATTTATATGATAGAGTGGAATAACCTATATCTGTTTTGTACTAAATTTTCCTTCTTAGTAGATGTGCTCAAATGTCTTGGATATGAGGATTAGTAATTATATTTTTCAAATTTATGTTGGATGTTAGTGACCTACCATGGACATGGTCTTAAAATATGACGTTCGTAATGTAGTGTATCTGTGAAATTTTTATATGATCACCTATACATTTTTGTGCGTGACTATATAAGTTGTATATATTGATGTGCATGCATATTGTATTTTATAGAATAATCATGAAGGCTTAAAAGTATGTAGCAAGTGGTTCAAAAGTAAAATTATCAAGTATTGTATTGTGATTTGTCCAAAAATAATAATAAGAAAACTTATGATCTAAGCATGGCATATCTAAATTTTATACACCCTCATTTATATCGGTTTACATGATACAGTTTTGCATTCTTTTCGTGTATAATTTTTTTGCACATTGCTTTTACCAAGATATTATCCCCATAGAGATCTATATACTTTTTAACATGGATGCGGTAAAAATTATGACACATTAGTTGATAAAAATTATGACATGGAAAGGAAGAAAGGTAAGAAAGAAAATTATATATGATGCAACAAAATACATCGCTTGAATATCCTTGTGTTTTGAATATCATATAATTAGCTAAAATTGATTGATGTCAAATACTAACCACTTTGTTAAACTATAAAACAAAAAACAACATCATCATTTCTGTTAGTATACCGAGTAGGAAGATAGATTATAATCTGTACGAATAATAAGATACCCCTTTTCAATATACCTATTTAGTCTAAATGTATTTTACAGTCAATAAACAATAAGTTCTAAATTATATTCTAGTTTTACATTGAAATCTTATTAAGCATGGATTCATGATGATATACGAAAATGCACATTCCAGGAGGCAATATGAGATTTGATAGAGTCTACCCTCACCTCCTTGCTTGTTCGAACAGCTCATCTGTTACCAATATAATTGACTTATCATGACCCAAGCCTAATGAAACGTTATAAAACATCTCATGCTAGCATGTTGTAAGCTAAAAATTAAAAGGATAAATAAATTTCCTTAAAGCGTAGGAATGATATATCTTGATATTGGTTTGGTTGAACTCCCTTAGAGAGCAAGCATTATATTATGAAGGTCGGATATTAGAAAATTAGAAATGCTACCTAGTAACATGTATATTATTTATGTTTCACAGGAAGTAAGAGCATACATATCATTCAGACCGCAAATTCAGTGTATTTGAACTTCTTTGCCACATTTCATAGCCATTTTGGCTGCTAGTTGTGAAACGTTTTTTCCCCTGACGAATTAAATGGCTTGGTAGCATGCTAGTTTGGTCATTTCATGGCATTTTTTGTAGTTGAGACTCTAAATGCACCACCTGACATGATTGGCAATCAACAGACAATATTTTGTTAAGATGATCCAAATCTATCAAGACTACCAATTATAAATATTTGATGCTCAAAAAACAATTTTTCTTACACTTACAAATGTGTAAAATGTTCAATGGCTAACATTGTGTAATAGTTAGTTTTGATGGATTAACCTTATTACATTGAAATATCATCCTCAAAACTATCCATACAGAGATTCTTTGTCACCTTACCTTTCCATATTGATTTACATTTTGCCACCTTAATGCCAAAGATGGTCTACCGACTCACAGAATTGTACAATGTTAATGTAAATATTAAAATCCTTTTGAAAAATTAGTAACCTTGGAAATAGCTAAATTTACACACCAATTTGATTAAATGGCAGAGAAGAATAAACTAATAAAATAACAGAGTTGGGGATAAATGGATCGCTACACCTCCCATTACTAAGGTTGAAGACCAAGCGACATCCTACTCCCTTGGTTAATTGTGACTTCCCTTTGAATACTATTTTTATCTGCAACAATCCCATTGGCATCACTCAACTAAGGAGGTTAGTAACAATTATTAAAGATGTTATGCAGATATTTAGAGTTATGCTACAGGGCCGAAAACCAGTTGGCCAGAGAAGTGCGAAAATAGGGCGGAATTCACAGGGCAACATGGATTTCAAAGTGTGCAATGAAAAGCAGCCATTGGATGATATTCGAGCCTTATTTCGTTCTTAACATTCGGGTCTTGTAGCTTTACTGAGATATTTAGGTTGTTATTGTACTTCTATTGAAAGGCTATCAATAGAATAATTCAAGGAAAACATAGAGTAAATTAGTCTTACTTTATGATTGTTCCTCATCACGCATGAATAAATATTATAATTCTAATAGAATAAAACAGTGCTCTAAACTTTATGATATCATTTCCATTATATGCAGTTGGAAGTGTATCTGAATAAAGTGTACCCAAAAGGGGGTTGCCAATTACAAACCCAAAAATTGTAAAGCGAATTTCAGCAAATAAACACACGAAACAATGGTGAAAATATGCAATCTTCATATAGCCTTTACACTGTACAAAGTATAATTAATTAAAGAATACCGATTCAAGTGGAATGAACCCGTTTCATCTCCTGAAATTATATAAAGCGATTCCTTCCAGTTGGGTTGTTGCAATAATTTCCTTAATCAGTGGGCAACATAGCCAAAATGATAAAATCCGCATAACCATTGTATTTAGAAGCGAGATCGTAGTAACTGAAAAGGAATAAAATACAATGATAGGATAGAGGAAATAAAAAAACTATTACCAGGACACAGTCTAAAACTGTGGAAACTTCATACAAAATAATATTATTCTCCAATGGATGAGAATATTCAAAAATACATGGCTCAGATTTACTTATGTTTAGGAAAAGAAACGTGAACATAAGAATTTAAAAGCAGAAAATATCAACATAATAGTAAACACAACTTTAAGAGGAGGAAAAACGATTGGAGCATGCATTTCTTTCGATCCATAAGGAATTAAATCTACAAAACATTATTTTAGTATAAAGGAATGAGGAGAACTATACTTAAGTAAGAAGAGAGTCTTAGGATAGAGGAAAAAATATGAACTACGGTAACAGGCACACCATGGAGGCATCATTTAGGTGCTACTTTGCAAGTTTAATGCTTGCATTTTTACTTTGGGTATTTCTTTCACCCTTTGTCCAAGTTATGGCATGAACGCTAATATATATAATTGCAAATACGGTACCGTAATTTACCACATAAAAAGTTTGCAGTAGTAAATGGACACCAGAATTGGACAAAAATCTCCAAATAGTTTTTTAATTTTCCTAGTGGTGGAATTTTTTTTGTACATGAGCATTGCACTCCACTGTTGAGCATTTCACATGCTTAAACAAAGATTTACTATTCTCATGTCCTAGAATATGAATATTACAATGGACAAGAGAAATGATGGGCGTGATATATTTGAACTGTTAAATTTATGTCATACATAATCGCATTTAGAAGAGGAATAATATAGAAAAATTGAAAAGAACAAATTCAGAGTTTTCCAAGTTAATATTGCGTATATAAATATGCATATTATAATAAAGAAATTAATTTTACTCTTTTTAATTGTATGGTAACAATTTTTCTACCATTATATGCTTGGTGACTTGAACATAAAGCAATTTACTTCTATAAATATAGACTGGTATGAGTCAGTAGTATGTACTTCAAAATTCATCTTCTAAGTCAATATGCTGTTATGAGTTGAATGCATGCATGTGAACATCTCATGGAAGAAGTGAAATATCA
Source organism: Allium fistulosum (assembly GCA_030737815.1). NCBI lineage: Eukaryota > Viridiplantae > Streptophyta > Magnoliopsida > Asparagales > Amaryllidaceae > Allium > Allium fistulosum. The sequence continues at coordinate 459,251,859 of CM060901.1, forward strand.
CCAACCTTGGTTTTTTGCAATGAAAATTTTAGTCAGAAATTTTATAACAATCAAAAAGTTGTGCCCATTTAGATGCAGCAAAAGGAATTTGGTACATGAAATGCATATGAAATGCATAAAGAAATGAATTGAACAACTCTTTTTGTAGGAGATTGAAGGATGTCAATAATGAACATTCGGTAAGTCAGATGTATGTATTTGTGTGCGTGCATAAATAATCGTAAAAAATAAAAGCAAAATTTTCATGTGGATATATTTGGAAAGAGCTCAGTAATGACATCACGTAATGGTAACACAGCTTAAAAATTAAAACTTCTCAGAAGAAACTAATGAATTAAACATGATGAAACAACTACATAATTAAAATGAAAATGTATTAATATCAGCTTGTAAAAATTTAAATGGAAACAAAATAAGCAAATGAAAAGAACTTAAATATTGATATTATGAATAGTAATCAACATATCACAGAGTGTCACAAAAATTTTGGATGACATAGAATATTTTAATTCGAACAATTCCTACGGCTTCATAGTATGAATACAGACAAAAAATACACGAATTTTAGTTTCTCGCAGTTAGTCACGTCTAATGAATTTGAAATGCATTTAAATACCAACATCTTCAACATCAAATAATCATAACTGAATAATCACAATCGAAAGTGTAGCAAAATATACATGCAAATTATGTATGATAATATAGAGGAATTATAAATACCACTGTCATTTTATCTTCAGTATGTCGACTGAATAAAATCAAACTATTAAGTAAAACATCAACAAACAATTCACATAATGTCGAAGAAGTTTATGTGTAAATACATTCTAACATATTCCTAAATTAACAGTACTAAGTAAATCAAACAAATCGAAGAAAATTTGAGAAAATCGCTACCTTAAAAGGAGGGGACATAATTTCCATTTTCAGTTGAGAAGGCGTGAAGTCGCCAATGGAGAAGAAGAAGGCGCCTCCAGTGAAATGATTGCCACTGTCGCATCCACAAAGTTCTAGGCTTTAGTTGAAGTCTCCGGATAAAAGGAATATACCCATCAGTAATCCTAAATACATTCTAACATATTCCTAAATTAACTGTACTAAGTAAATCAAACAAATCGAAGAAATTTTGAGAAAATCGCTACCTTAAAAGGAGGGGACATAATTTTCCATTTTGAGTTGATAAGGCGTGAAGTCGCCAGTGGAGAAGAAGAAGGCGCCTCCGTTGAAGTGATTGCCACTGTCACATCTACAAAGTTCTAGGTTTTAGTGAAGTTATGGATAACAGACGATAATTGCAACTGCCTTGGTTATTTTTATTTGTAAAAAAAGAAAATAAAAAATTACACGCACGAAAGTTCTATTACATGACAGATGTCAATTAATTAGAGCATTGGTTTATGTTTTCCATTTTAAGTAATAGATAGATAGATTTTAGTTGAAGTCTCCGGATAAAAGGAATATACCCATCAGTAATCCTAAATACATTCTAACATATTCCTAAATTAACGGTACTAAGTAAATCAAACAAATCGAAGAAATTTTGAGAAAATCGCTACCTTAAAAGGAGGGGATATAATTTTCCATTTTGAATTGATAAGGCGTGAAGTCGCTAGTGGAGAAGAAGAAGGCGCCTCCGTTGAAGTGATTGCCACTGTCGCATCCACAAAGTTTTAGGTTTTAGTGAAGTTATGGATAACAGACGATAATTGCAACTGCCTTGGTTATTTTTATTTGGAAAAAAAGAAAATAAAAAATGACGTGCATGAAAGTTCTATTACATGACAGATGTCAATTAATTAGAGCATTGGTTTCTGTTTTCCATTTTAAGTAATAGATTGCTTGTATTTTTCCAGGTTGATTTTTTAAGAATTTTAGGGTTTAGCGAAGAGGGAAAATTTTGGTGAAGTTTTATTTCAATAAACTATTATGTGGATTTTAGGGCTAGGTTAAGCTTGAATTTATAGGGATTACAAATGAATTTATGGCGTAGATTTGGATTGGAGAATATTTTGCTAAGATCACATACGGTCATCAAAACTTAGCCACGAAGTAACGATCATGACTGTTCACACAACGCGCTCTAGCTCTCTACCTTTGCTCTGCATGGTTGACCTCTTAGGGCCTATGGACGACCGCTACTAGTCGACCATGCTAAGCCCAGGGTCGACCAACACACACATTTTTTATATTCTTAAATCTTTTGTCTCCCGTAACTTTTCTGTACTAGCTCTGATTATGAAATGTTATATTTGACAATCGTCCAAAAAATCGCTACGAAAGCGATCACGCAAGTTTCCTAGCTAAATTTGGACGTCTGTGAAAATTTTATTTTTATTCCTTATTTTTAAATTTAATTTTCTTTTAAAATTCCTTTAAATTTTCGAGGTTTTACATTCTCCTATCTTAAAAGGATTTCGTCCTTGAAATCTCAAAAGATGAATAAAACGTAACCTACACACAGCAACCAATAGCTACAGTCATCTACTCATCCATCATCCATGGGAAATCATTGCATTTATAAAATTTTCTAATGTATGATGTAATATATATACAACGTGAAATGCACGTAAATCTATGTTAATGCAAAAAGTATGTGGTCTACTGATCCACTTGACCTTCCATCATGCAAGTGCTCATGATATGCATCCAAAATGTATGTAAAATCCTAAATAAGTATACTTGCAATTCTACATGTATGTGCAACCATTCTATCCATATGCAACATCCATATGTATCATATTAAACAAGCTAGAAAATAATAAGAGATGATGTGAATGTGTGTGCTACCTAGAGATATATTATCCTAAACATGTATGATAAGAAATCCAAACAATACATCCCAATGCATCCACTTGCATCCATCATTCATAACACATCTTATTGACATGTTTACAGTCATTCTTATCATCCAATGGTCTTAACCTAAGCTAGAACATAAATACAGAAGTAATATGTACTTTCCTAAATAAAATAGAAACATGCTGGAAATGAGACCGGGATAGGTAGCTCGGACTTCCTCCTCAAGTTCCCATGTACTCTCAGCTAGATCGTGACTCTACTGGACTCTAGCTAGTTTAATTATTTCATTACAGAGTTGATTTGTCCCATGCCCTAAAACTTGGTTAGGCACATGTTGAATAATGGACACACATATCCTTTTTAACCTTCCTTAACTGGCATGGCTCTACGGTGGCAACAACATCGCATAAACACTTCTGCAAGTGTGACACTAGATAAACATAGTGAACTCCTACTGATCCTTTAGGAAGCTCTGCTCATAAGCTAAATCCCGCTCTATGCCAAATCAGAAAATGGCCCTATAACTCTCAATGCTAACTTTTCCGAACGACCAACCTAATATGTATCGATGGGTCAATATGTTCACCAGGACCATGTCACCATCGCGGACTACAACTCCATATGTCTCATGTTAGTACTTTCTTTTCCACCTATCCTGTGCAGTCCTTGCTTTTTATGAAACAAATATATCCATATTTTTTAACTACACTTCTCATCCTTTACGATTGGAATAAATCTTTAATCCGAATATATATGCATAGGTAATCTCTGCAATCATTGCTACTAATTCAAATGGTGTCGACATGCACCACACTAAATAACTTAAGCACAAGTATGCTCCCATGAAACTATAGCTCTATGAAATCCTCAATGCACAACATATTGCCTTAACTCATCCAGCGGTATACCTAATCAACTCAACTTCTAGATTCAAGTGAGATAAGTCTAATGTGGATCGTGTCTCCTTCCATGGTGCTTCCCACTTAGCCTTTTTCTATTTTTCCACTTATGGTATCCAAACTTGATGATTCCTTAAATTATTGAAAATAGCAAAACTTCTATTCCAATTTGATTCAACTTAAATAATCTCATTTTACTTCTGAATTGTTTCTTCAGTCCTTTAAAAATCATGATACCTGATAATCATGTTTATAGTCTATAGCGATCCATCCTAAGTTCTAGAAGTGAAAGTTTAGTCTATCTTCCCATTTAACCTTAACAATAAAAGTCCCAAAATTAATTGAAGTCATAACTTAGAACCACGCTAGCATTGGTGATAATCACCTAAGTGGTACTTTGTTCGCATTAGACTGGTATGCACACAACTGTGTATTCTAAGTTAGTTTTCTTCCAATCCGAGGGATGATTAAGAAGAATCCTTTTTATCCCTTCCTTCGAATCTTATCAAAAAAGTTCCAATTTAATTTTCTATCAAATTCACTTTCGCATTCCCAATGTATGCATGTAACAATATCTTTTTCTTGACTGAGACCTAAAACCTTGAATTAACTATCCCTTGCAAATCTTGACTAAAGTTTTATCTAGGATACCATTTGTGGTTTGAACTTCCAAAACTTTTACCATCTCTTAATGTTCTCCCATAAATGATACCTTTTTACCAAACATAGCCTGTTATCAATTTATTCCAATTATTTGATTATTGAGTTAACTCAATTAGGAATGATGCCTTGCTATTTTAATCCAATAAAGATGATGATCAACACTTTGGTTTATACTTAGGGGTTTTGTATTTTAATGCATAGGAACTACATCTCTCCCAAAGTAAAGGTTGACAGTGTAAATTTCTATGTCTTATCAAAAAGGAGAATTTGTGTCATGTTTGAAATTACAAGGAATTATCTTTTTCAAAATTATTGAAATAGACAGTACAAAATACGGTAAGTACCCATATTTTATGCATCTCTTTCTGTTTGGGCATATTCCTTGTCATTTCAAACAAAACACTTTTATTTAAATGTGGACTTGATAATCCATAGGAATTTACATTACAACCCTCTATATTCCAATGAATTAAAATACTATTTGAATCCCGTTTCCAATTTATCAGTACTTTCAGTTGTGTCTACTAACCCATATCAATTATCCAACCAAATATGGGATCACCTATATCCCAACAATTTACCGTGATGACATAATTTACTTTTTACTTGCACACATCATTCAAACCTATAAATCTAGAACTACCACATAATCTATATGCTCAGGGACTACTGCTACCTAAAAGTTTCCCAGATTCAAGTATATGCAGATTTATAACCATACAATTCCATGGTTTACTTAGGCATACTTGGAACACATCCATAATGATAGAAACCCAATTGGGTAACACTACCTGTAGGCTATTGTGGAAACTAATTCCCACTAATACTACCTTATAATGCTATTGTGGGGACCGCTCTCCCACTAATATGACTTCCCACCTGTGCAGTTAAATCTCCCTACTGCTCCATAGCGTTTGAGGTGTGAAAAGTAGTAGCGGAGATATATCGAGGATATAACAGGATATAGCGGACGACTTTAAAAAGAGGAATTATGAAAATTCTACATTACAAAGAGGAACAAGTATTACTTACTATTTCCCACCAAGCAAAACATTTTATGATAAAGTAAAGATAAATAAAGTTAACACTTAAAAAGTTAGAACTAGTTATAATACCAACAGTGTATACCATTGTTACATCAACTTTGAAGTTACCATAAAACTTAAAAGTAAGACATCAAGCAAAATGTTTATTTATAGGAAAGGGGGATATAGCGGGGCAACAAAATTGGGGATATAGCGGATTATTATCGCAATATCGGGGATAATAGCGGTTCCGCTATATTGGGCTGCTTTATAGGAATATCGTTGCCCCAAAAGTCCGCTACGGGATATATCGGGGATATATCGAGGCAATATTGGGGAATTGACTACACAGCTTCCCACTAACGTCAATTTGGTCCGCCTATAGTTCCCAGTGAAACAACACAATACTTGGACCGCCCATAGCCTACAAGTATATTATCCTTACCTTATATGGTACCGACCAATGTCTGGATTACTCCTTTGTCATTTAAGTTATTATATAAGAATTGAAGTAGACCCTACTTGACCCTTTTTACACTTCAAATCAAATAATTTTTTTTGCATATATAGTATCCCTTGACAATAACTATCTTAGCTTACTTTTTCCTTATTTTGGGACATGTCTTCAACCAAACCACACTTTTTAAACTACTTCACACAAAGATTCTATGATTCAAATCATACTTGGGTAAAAAAGATACGGGGTGGTGCTCACCCTTCACAACTATCAGAAGTTTGACCTAGTATTTAGTCCTTCCAGTTCAACCGTTGACTGAAAAGGTCACTAAATTCCCATGTTTTATTTTTATCTTTGTCCCAACCATTACAAGGCGTCCAAATTCCATAAACACATTCTTTCCTAATGGGTTGTTTAATCCTATTTGTCTAACTCCGCTCTTTTTCTTTCCTTTTAAATTTAAGTGATAGTCATAATATTTACATTTTACTCTTTTTAAATCAAAACCTTTAATTTTAGTTTTACTTCCACAAACCTAGTAAGTTTTTGAAACTGTAAAACTCTCTTATCATTTCAACAAGCATTTCCTTCTTACTAAGATCATGATATTTTTCTTTAATTAAATTATCAAAAACAATTGAGCTTAAGTTCGTTAAACGTGCATAAAACACCATTTAAAATTTTCTTTCATAAATAAGAAATTTTCACTAAATTGTAATTTTTAAAGAAAATATGGTATTTTTAACTTATTACTATTATTATTTTAAAGTTTGACAAAAACAATGATAAGACATTTTCAAATACTAACAGTTTCTTATTTATAAATGGCATTCAAAAGTTAGATCTTACATACTTATCAATTTTATTTTTCCCAAAAGTTCAATTGTTAAAAACAAAGTGCACATTGAGGGCAAACGTAACAATATGCCTAAAAACAAAACAAAAGCTTTATAACAGTGGTTGAAAAATTGATCTTTATCGAATTCTCTACTTTTACTTTTTAAACGATTTCCATAAAGTTTGTCTGATTATTTTATATAAAATAATAAACCAAATTGTTTTTCTATTTAAAATATCAGACATCTACTATTTCTAACTTTTAGAAAACATTTTCGTTGGTTTATCACCTAAATTGGAGTAGATAATAGCAACCTAATTAGCTAAGCACACTTGTACCTAACAATTCTTTAGTGCATATGGTTTCCGTCCTTCTTTTCAAAGATGGTTAAGTCTAGTTTATTTTCCATTTCAATATCCAACTTCAATATGAAAATACTCTACCCATACCTTCAAATAAATAGGAGTCCTTATGACTACTACCAATATGAGAGTAAGGTTTCTACTTTAATTGAGAAATCTGCCTTTAATTTGTAAAGTCTTCCTTCATGCTATTAATATCATATTCTTATTATATGGGTCTCATGGTACTAATCTTCTTTACTTACCCTTAAATCCATAACTTACTTGTTGTTGCTAGTTGGTATATAAAACCTTTGCTAGTCTATCTTTATGGGGGTAAAATCTAATAAATGTGAAAGAATTGGTATCCTTTGTCAAGAATAGATGATTTGTTTGATCAGTTGAGTGGAGCCTAGGTATTTTCCCAATTGGATTTTTCAATAGGGTTCCATCAATTGAGAGTACTGGAGGATAGTATTCCATTAAAGGTGTTTCGAAAAAGATATAGTTTGTATGAATGGTTAGTTATTCCCTTTGGATTGACCAATGCGCCTGTTTTCTTTATGGATTTGATGAACTGAATCTTCAAAGAGCATTTTGATAGATTCATGTTAGTGTTTATAGATGACATTCTGATATATCTTAAGAATGAACAAGATTATGAAGTTCATCTTAGAATAGTGCTAGAATCATTGAGGCAGCATTAATTAAAAGTGTAGTTTTTAAAATATCATTTTTGAAAGAAAGAAGTGAAGTTTCTTGGTCATGTAGTTTCAAAAAATGGGTCGTCCATTGATCTATTTAAGATTGAAGCTATTAATATCTAGAAGAGACCTGAGACCGTGACCATGACCGAGATATGAATTTTTCTTGCACTAGCTGGTTATTATCGAGGATTCATCAAGGATTAATCTTGAATAACCGCACTTATGAATAAACTAACTAAGAAGGACGTGGAGTAAGTTTGGACCGATAAATGTGAGGAAGCATTCCTAAAGCTGAAACATTTATTGACAATTGCACCTATGTTAGTTATGCAAGATGGGAATTGGGATTGAGTGGTGTATACTGATGCTTGTGGAACAGGGTTGGGAGCTGTGTTAATGCAAGGATGTAAAGTGATTGCCTATGCTTCTCGACAGCTTAGACCACATGAAGTGAGATATCCGACTCACGATTTAGAGTTGGTAGTAGTGATCTTTGCTTTGAAAGTATGGAGGCACTATCTTTTGGGTGAAAGATTTGAGTTATTTACATATCATAAGTCTCTAAAGTATTTACTCTTAGAAGGAGTTGAATATGAGACAACGGAGATGGGTGGAGTTTTTAGTAGGTAATGACTTTGGGATTGAGTATACACCAGGTACAGGAAATAAAGTTGCAGATGCACTTAGCAGAAAATATCAGAATGTTGTGTTAGCTATGTTAGCAGAATGGAATGGTATAAAGGCATTGACTACTTGTTGTGTGTAGTCAAGATCGATGGCTAGTTCTAGTTAGGAAACTGCCATATCGTCATGTTTGGAAATTCGATCAGTAATGATCGAAAGAATTGCTTCTAAATAGAGAAATGATCCATTGCTACTCGAACGCATCATAAGGCTTGAATTAGAAACTGAGAATGATGATTTGAAAGGTTTTAGTCTTGACCAAAACGAATGATTGAGGAAGAAGGGATGGTTGTGTGTTCCAAAGTTCTTAGGGAGTGTCATCGATTAAAGTTTACTATTCACTTTGGAGGAATTAAGATGTATCAGGATACGAATAGGAGTTTCTTCTAGAAAGGTATGAAGAGGGATGTAGGCTTATGGGTTAAGCAATGTTTGAATTGCCAACAGGTGAATGCCGAACATCAAAAACTGAGTCAGTTACTTCAAACTTTAGATGTACTAGTTTGGAAATAGGATTCTTTATCCATGGATTTTATTGATGGGTTGCCAAGTTCGAATAGAGGAAATGAAAGCATATGGGTTGTGTTTGATAGACTAACCAAGAGTGCACACTTTATTCCCATTAAGTCGATAAGGACGACAACTACCTTAGCAAAGTTGTTTATTGTTACCCATGCCTTGACCCGGCTATATTAGGGTGATCGCGTAGGCCAGACTTGACTGTGGATCAGAAGGATGATCATGAGGCAATGACTGCATGACCAAGATATAAAGTCCGGATAGTTGGACGGAGCTCGAATAGGACAGAGTTGATAGATGGGCAACGTGGGATGGTAGAAAGATAGGATTTAGCTTATATGAGAGAGGGATTGGCATAGTGGATGATGGATATGAATGAGACAGTATAGGGTTCGGTATAACATGAGGAGGCCATAGGGATCAGTATGATCACTTGGTTAGGAAGTCAACTCAGGTGGGAATGCAGAGGGATCAGCATAAGACATGGTACCTAGTTCAGCACGACCCAATAGCAATAGACAGATCGGTGTGATACACTGGATAGAGAGGGATCGACATGGTGTGACTTGTGTGATATGGATCGGCATGGTGTGACTTATGTGATATGGATTGACATAGTGTGACTTGTGTGATATGGATCAGCATTGTGTGACTTGTGTGATATTGATCGGCATGGTATGGTTTATGTGAAAAGGATCGGCACAGTATGGTTTGTGTTATATGGATCGGGATGGCTCACTCATGGAGGATGGACCGGTATACGTTAGAGAACCAGGAGGGGTCAATACTCCCCTGACCAGATTGGATTTCGAACTAAAGTACTACAAGAATCAGAGCTCCACATATCCAAATGCCATGATATTTGAAGCACCATCATGTTAGATCGTAAGGGAGTTACCATAAGGATCGCTAGCCAAAACTCAACATATGGAGGGATCGGTACCGATCCCTATCCATTGAGAGTTGAGCCTAATCCTCCATATGGTGGGCCCATATGGTCGAGAAGGTCCAGTTGCCCAAGTTCCAGTCATATTGGAGGCCGCCTTCATCTATAAATATAGGCGTAAGGGGTCATTTTAGGGACTCTTACGCTGTTAGTTAAATTCCACCATTTTATAACCAACTTCCTTCATTCCTCTCTTGTCTCTTGCTATTTCTTGCTATTTGTGATTGTAATCAAGTGAATTGAGAAGCAATTAAGAGAATATTTAAAGTGGACATAGGCAATCAACGCCAAACCACTATAAATCTTGTTGTTTCTGCTTTTTGTTGCATTTTTCTTGATATTTTGTGACTTTACCCTATTTCCATTTAATTTCTTCACTTATTTCACTACTTAAATTTTTTTTTTGGTGTTTGTGGCCAATTTGGTTGCAAAATTTTTGGTTCTTTCACTGAGAACCGTGATTCAGCCTGTTAGGATCACCTTTGTTGCTACTAGATTAAGGAAATCCCACGAAGGCGATCTAGATTCACCTTTAGAAGCTTACAGATACTACTCAAATTTACCAAGATCTAAGCAATGAAATCTAGAATGGTGAGGCGCACTAGATCTACTTCCTAGAATGTTGATGCAAACGAAACAACCAACGTCCAACAAGGGGCTCCATGCAACCAGCCTGCTAATGTGAATGTAGAGCCTGTTGCAGTCCAGAACCCCGCTGATTCCATAACTAGAGCTGAATTCAATGACTTGATGAGAGAGTTGATGGAGAGTCGTAGGTAGCTTAACGAGCAAATCCGTACTGATGCAAACTTGGTGAACCAGATTGCTCAACATCGGTACAAAACTACTAGAAGGGATCTTGCTTCTTACTTGACGTCAGATAGTTCAACTTCATCAGACGAACATCATAGGCAAAGGCGTCACAGAGTTAAAGTGGCACGAACGGGGACATCAGAGCAACGCTTTGCAGACTAACATGGTCTGCCAAGACAGGTTGGTGCCAATCCCTCCCAAGGGTCGGTACCGATCCCTCAGCCAGAGGGATTGCTCCTCAATTGCAGTTGAGGGGTCATGCTCGAGCTGGGCCTGGGACTTGGTTGCTAGAGTACATTTGGATGCTGACCAACTACCTCTCTGGAATGACGACGAGGTGAATACTAAGAATGCACATTAGGAGGATGATAGGCCATGGAGTCATGAAATGGCCCGTAGACATCGACCGGAACATTCACGCGAGGTGGAGCACGACCACCACTTGGTGCCACCTATCCAGACACCGGACTTATTAGCAATGGTCAAACAGCTGGTGAGGGAGAACCAAGGTTTGACGAATAATGATTGGGGAGTCTCCAGGAGCCACACCCCATTTACCGACAGTGTTTTACATGCGTAGTATCCTAAAAGGATTAACATACCTACGATGCCTGCCCATGAGGGGAAAACCGACCCCAGGCAGCACATCGTAAGGTACGAATGGTTGATGGACTCAGCAAGAGCGAACAATGCAACTAAATGTAAATGCTTCCCTATAACTCTCTCTGGGATCGCCACGATGTGGTTCACAAGGTTATCCCTACGGTCAATCTCAAGATTTGACAAACTGGCAACAAGGTTTGTGGAGCAGTTTCGGATCTATACTACTCACCCTAAAGATGTTATGTCATTATCAAGTGTAATCCAGGCTCCGGGAGAATCACTGAAGGACTACTTGCATAATTTCATGTTGCGGCCACTGAAGTCAGTAACCCAAATGCCCATGCAATACTCATGGCTTTGAGGAGAGGGGTCGACCCTGAATCTGAATTCGGCAACTGGCTAGCTGGAAAACCGTAGGCCACGCTGGAACGTTTCTACTCAAAGGCGGCCAAGTTTATGAGAATGGAGGAAGCTAGGTTGTCTAGGAAGAGAAATGTTGTAGGGCCCGGTGGGGAAGCAGTGCAAAGCAACAGTGTGATAAAGTAGTCTGATGAGAGTTCTGGGAAGGTGCAAGTCAATATTCAAAACAAGCCGAATCAGCAAAAAATAAGTGGTGAACGGAATCAAGACCGAAAAAGGGAGCCCGAAAGGCCGAAGTCCTGGCTTCCAATGTATGACAGCTATACACCTTTGAATGCATCCTTGGAGAACATATACCTATCCACATATAATACTTTTCAATATAAGAAGCTGCACTTAAAAGAGTCGACAAAGACATAGAAGCAAACCGAAAAGTATTACCGGTTTCATGAATGTTACGGGCACAATACGAACAAGTGTAGTCATCTCCAGGATGCCGTAGAGGAATTGATTCGGGAAAAGAAGTTGCAACAGTTTGTGAAAAATCCATAGGACGACGGATAGGGGACGTCTGACCCCAAATGAGGACAGGCCCCGCGTAGGGCTGACGAGCCTGCACGAGCCGGTGGAAGATTGGTAATAAACACGATAGTTGGTGGACCGCATCCTGCGGACAGGAGTTAGCAGAAAATGGAGTACTGTGCTAGTTCGATGAGACATGTGGATTTTGAATGTTGTTCGAATACGGAGGGTGGAACTCCGACCAAGCAACATCGTACGATGACTGATGATATAGTATTTAGGAGCAGGGATGTCGATAGAGTAGAGGCCCCTACTATTGATCTGATGGTTATCTCAGCAATGATTGGTCCTACTCTAGCGAGAAGAATTTTGATTAATTGTGGAAGTCCTGTGAACATTATCTTTAAGAAGGCGTATGGTCAAATGAGGATGGAGGCTAAGGATTTGAAACCATCTAAAGCTCGTATACACAGTTTCAATGGTGTGGGGTAGTAGGTTATGTCGAATTACCGGTTGAGTTGGGAGAAAGTGAACATAGAAGAGTGCGGATCCTACCGTTCATTTTTTTGGATGTTGATTCATCGTACAATGTTTTTCTGGGCCATCCGGCCCTGGCTGAATTTCAAGCAGCTCTTGCCCCATGGTGTTTGACGTTGAAATTTCAGACTGATAATGGAGTAGGTGTTGTGCATGGTTATCAGGCGACTGGACATGCATGTTATGTGGCTGAGTTGAGAGAGGCTCAGCGAAAAGAGAAGGGAAAGGGTGTGGACAAGTCTGTCTACATCCAAGTTACTGAAGATTGATAAATGGCACCTAAGCTTTGGCTTGGGCAACATAGTCAGTTCTATAGAGATATAGATCCGAGGGATAATGAGGAGGAACCCTAGGAGACTAAGGCGGCTCCAGCTGAGCTTTGATTAATATTACAGTTAGCCACGATGATCCATTGTGGGTGTTGAATATTGGATCGCAACTCAGCCCTTTGTTTATGAGAGAACTTGCTGATTTCATCTGGGCAAATCTGGATGTATTCACTTGGACTCATTACGACATGTGTAGGATATCGCCTGCCATTGCGAGTCATGCATTAAACATTGATCCGAAATATGTCCCAGTGAAATAGAAAAGACGGGGCATGGATCCGGACAGATCCGTCACTCTTAAAGAGGAGGTGGATAAACTTAAAGTTAATGGGTTTATTAGCGACGCCCTTTATCCCGAATGGATATCTAATCCCATGCTGGTGAAGAAGGCGAATGGGAAGTGGAGAACGTGCATCGACTATTTGGATTTGAACAAGGCGTGCCCCAAAGATAGTTTTTCCCTACCTAGAATTGATCAGCTAGTTGATTCAACTGCAGGGCACGAGTTGTTATCGTTTATGGATGCGTACTCGGGGTATAATCAAATCCCGATGCATGTCCCAGACCAGGAACATATATGTTTCGTGACGGATGTTGGGTTATACTATTTGTAGTGATGTCGTTCGGATTAAAGAACGCTGGAGCAATGTATCAACGTCTGGTTAACCGAATGTTTAAGGATCAGATTAGCAGGACGATGGAAGTCTATGTAGATGACATGCCTGTGAAGTCACAACAATCAAACGACCACATTCGAGACTTGGCGGAGATGTTCGATATCCTTCGATTCTATAATATGAAAATCAACCCCCTGAAGTGCTCGTTCGATGTTGCGTCGGGGAAGTTCTTGGGATTTATTGTCAATGCTCGAGGAATTGAAGTTAATCCGGAAAAGATTCAAGCCATTCGGGATATACAAGCGCCTAGAACCATTAAGCAAGTGCAAAGTTTGAATAGGAAGGTTGCTGCTTTGAGTCGATTCATTTCCAAGGCAACTGATAAATGCATTCCTTTCTTTGACCTGATAAGGAAGGGAAAGAGGAATTTTGAGTGGACGCAAAATTCTGAAGGCGCATTCCGAGCTCTGGTAGACATTTGGAGGGACCACTTGTCTTGTCAAAGCCAATAGATCATGAGGAGTTGTATATTTACTCGATTCTATCGTCACATGCCATAAGTACCGCTTTGATTCGTGAGGAGAACCGGATTCAGAGACTGGTGTATTACGTCAGTAAATGGTTAACGGGTGCAGAAAGAAACTACCCGAAGATAGATAAATTGACGTACTGCTTGATAGTCGCGTCGCGCAAACTTCGCCCGTATTTCCAGGCCCATCCAATCAACATTTACACCGACCAGCCGTTACGATAGGTCCTACAACGACCTAAGACATCTGGAAGGTTGCTTAAATGGAACATCAAGCTTAGCCAGTTCGACATTACATAACTGCCATGAAGAGCTATCTTGGGACAAGCATTAGCGGACTTCATAGCAAAGTTTACCGTGCAAGATGAACCTCCATAGAGTGGTGTAATCCCTACTGTATGATGGAAGATGTACACCGACGGAGCATCTAATGATCATTGTTCCGTAGCTAGGATTATTCTTGTAACCCCGAGAACCGGTCAATTTGTTATGCTTTGAAACTTGATTTTCCTGCTATAAATAACGAAGCCGAGTATGATGCGTTGATCGCTGGGCTAAAACTCGCTAGAGAGCTCGGAGTAAAGTCTCTTGAAATCTTTTTCGACCCACAACTGGTGGTGTATCAAGTAAGAAGAGATTATCAGGCTAAGGGACAATGACTTGCCCTGTATCTTACCCGAGTTCAGGAGTTGTTGGCGAATATCGAACACTATGACATTTTGGATATTCCATGTGAGCAGAACTGAGAAGCCGATTCATTGGAAAAGTTCGTGAGTATTGGTGATGCACAACAGATGGGCTTGGTTCCCATCGAGACATTGCATACCCCAAGCATAAATATGATGGAAGTTGATCAAGTATAGGAAGCGGAGCCCGAAAGGGAATCATGGATGACTCCATTTAAAGAATACTTGTTGCGTGGAATCTTGTCTAAGAGGGGAAACGAAAAGCGTCAAGTCCTTCGCAAAGATTCACGGTATAATCTGCAAGAAGGAACTATGTATGGAAAGGTGTTTTCCATTACCTTACTCCGGTGTATCGCTCATGACGAGATAAAGCGTGTCTTGAAGAAGTCGATGAGGAGGAATGTGGCGATCACATTATGGGGCAAATTTTTGGCAAAAAAGATACTCTGTTATGGATACTACTGGCCAACTGTGAACCGGGATGCTACTGATTATGTGAGACGATGCGACAAGTGCCAGATATATGCAAAAGTACCAAGAGCCCCACTGACGGAGATCACACAAATGGTCAGTCCATGGCCATTCGTTATGTGGGGTATCGACATCATCGGCTCTTTACCAATCTCCAAAGGTGGCGTGAAGTACGCAATTGTCGCAGTCGACTACTTCACCAAATGGGCCGAGGCGGAGTCGTCAGTGTAACATACCCTATCTAGAGGCCCAAAATTAAGCGCTACAGATGCTGCAGTCATCTATAGTATTTGCTTCCGGCGACTAAATACGGCTATATTAATGGTATTAATAATATCATAAGCACTTGAATATGAAACAAAACACAGATTTCAAAAACAACTTTTACTTCATTACATTTCAAAACCAATTGTTTCACATTCACAACGCATAATCCCAAATCGTTCCTGGGCACAAATCAAATATAATTATTACAAAATACGCCAAGAGCGGTATATGAAGATACCCCCTTGATTGATCAGAGTCATATGGTCATAACAGACCTAATAAAAAATAACATAGCGGAAAATCCATCAAAACATAACAAGAACTGCAACTCCTAAATAGCTATCTATTTGCCTCATGCATGCCTCCGGTAGCTTATTCGTCATCCTACTAAAACCTGAAAAAACCTAAATCCCTCAACCTACTCAAATTAATTTTGAGCATCAGAGAGTTTAAGGGGAAAACATAAACTTCGAGTCAGACATAAAGCCTGGTGTGAATAATATTATACATCCCGGAATAATTATGTTAGGTGAGACCACACCACTTAGCGGAACAAGTTTCCCCTCACTAACATCCTTTTAAAACATCTCTTTGCAAAACCTTTCATAAAACCATATACTATGCTCCTACATCCACAATGGTTAAATACTGTAAAGCAATCATTATGTAAACATACATAAATATCAGGTAATAATGAACTATCTGTTCAAACACACAAGTTTTGTTTGGATAACTTTTAACTTTTGGCTAACTCGTGCCTACCAGACAATACAATCAAAATTTACCTAACACCTGTTAGATATTCTTCTTCTGGATTATCTATCCTTAACTATCTGTTGAACATTTACCATCTGGACGGCTGTCCTTAACTATCTGTTAAATACATCACTTCTGGACGGTATGTCCCTAACTTAATCATCTCCCAGGTCTTCCCAATCCTAATGGTTTTTCAGGCTCACCAATAACCTATCTATATACAAACAGATATTCATTTCGGTGTCTAATCATAATTTTAGTCTACCTATGTCAAAGTCCTACACACTGGAATTTTGGAAAACAATTAGCTGGGGCTGTTAGCTAATGTTTAGGGCGCGACCCCATACTAGTCCCATTTGGTGTTCTAATATCCGAGTCATTTTCACTTAAGGATCCCCTTCCATAATTTTCCTTTAAAACATTTTCAAAATGATTTAAAACCTTTAAATCAAACTTAAACAAGGAAAAGTATATAATCTTTATACTTAACTCAAAATCATATCACCATGTTACATATATTCTTTACTCAAACTTTACTTGATGAAAACATTTAACCATTTGAAAGAACCTCTTTCTATACTTTGAAATCCTTTCTTTCAAAACCAATATCAAACCTTTCGAAATCATTCCTCAAACCTTTTGAAATCATACATCAAAACTTTCGAACCCATTGAAAAGCAAACCTTTCGAAAGCTATAAAACTTTGGACATCCTTCTTTAAAACCACTTTAAAACATTGCCTTAGCAAAACCTTTGGAAAACCTTCATTCATAAATCTTTCGAAACCATTCAATAATCCTTTCGAAACCATTGAATTAAACCTTCCGGAAACTTACCAGGTTCAATTTAAAACAAATGGAAACCTTCTTTTAAAACCTTTCGACTCTATTGGAAGCAACCTTTCGACTAAGTCAAAAGCTCTGCTTCGAAAGCTTAGTTATACTTCAATTTAAAATGAGGGTAAGTCACCTAAGTCAAAATCTTCCTTTCGAAAGCATGGACAAGCAGCTAGTTTTTTAAAACAAGTAAACCTTTCGTCTTTGTCGAAAGGTTCAAAACAAAACATTTATAAAGCGACAGTAACCTTTCGACTATATTGGAAGGTTTCAAAACAAAGTAGTAATAAAGGAGTAGTAATCTTTCGACTGTGTCGAAGGGTTTAAAACCTTTCTTTTAAACATTTTGACCTAGTTGAAAACAACCAAGTCGAAAGCTCTTATTCAAAAGCAAAGCAGGTGAAAGCTTTTGGTTTATAAAACAAACATACCCCAACCTCTTTGGCCATCAACCTTACGACTTTGAACCCTTCGACTCTGTCCAATTCATTACGTACCAAGTAGCTTAATATCATATGCACTGGTTTGACCTTATCGAAATCTTAGAAACTCTCGACCTTGTTGGAAGGTCTGGGTTGGAAGGTTTGTTGCTGCAAAGGCTGAAACATGCTAAAAGTATGTTTTCTTTGTTTTTAACTTAGAAAGGATAATTTTTCAACTAACCTACCTTTGTTTGTCAAATTTTCATTGGTTGACAAATTCTTTTCAGAAATATGCTGCTACTATTTTTAGAATTAAATAATAATTTCCTTTTATAAAATGCTCCTTCTCCTTAATCAAATATATAAAACATTTAAGTCCCATGCCTTAAATAATTTTATATATTCATCAAATAACTTAGGAAAATCTAAAAAAATGCCAGAAAATCTATTTTAATATGTTGCCTAACATATAAAAATTTCAACCCCAAATAACTATTATTTTAGCCGAAAATAATTTATAACCCAATAAACAATTTTATTCACTAGAAAATTAATATAAAATCCATATTAATTCAGAAAATTATGAGAATCGAAACCCATCTCTAAAATATCATTTCTGACCTATATTTGAATTTTCAAGGCATTTGAATGTCATTTAATAAGGTTTTAATGCCAAGCATATCATAAAAACTAATATGAACATATATAATCCATCAACAACACACACACACACATATATATATATATATATATAAATTTAATCATCAAAACATGGCATATACTTGCAAAATCATTTCGGGTCTAATCTTAAAACCGAAAACTAAAAGAAATTGGGATGTAGTAATTATTCACCTTAGCTTTGAGATTACAGATGTGAGATTTGATGTTGATTTAGTTGATTTTCTTCCTTCTTTTGAATCCTAGCTTTAATCTTCTGCTTGAGAATGATAATGTGGCCGACCTTAGGAAATTTTAGTTTGAATGAAATGGAAATGAACGTGAGTTCCATTCCTAAGGGTTTAGGGTATAAACCTTACCTATTTCCCATATTGCCCTTCTCATATCTTAACACATTAACTTAGGTTATTTCATTTTAATTAACACACTAATATGGCACGGCTACCCTTTGTTAATCAAATCTCAACCTTTTAATCTTCACATTATTTATTTGATTTACCCAATTAATTATTCTAAATAATGTTATAAAAATATGGGGTTTTACAGACTCCCCACCTTAAAGAATTTCGTCCTTGAAATTACAAAAAGGTACACAATCAAAACAACCAAAGGTAAAACATACCATCAAACAAATCAGGATAAGAGTCTCTAATCCTGCTCTTTGTTTCCCAAGTATAGTCTCTTGCATTGTCACTCCACTGAACCTTTACTAACTTGACTATCTTGTTCCTCAACTTCTTCTCATCTCTAGCCACAATCTGAATCGGCTTTCTAACTATGGTCAAATCCGGTTTTACTACTAAACCTCTAACACTGTAGATGTTATAGTAGTCTTCGGGTCTCTAACACGTTTCCTAAGATGAGAAAATGGAAAACATCATGGACTCCAGCCAAACTACTCGGTAACTCTACTCTATAAGCGAGTTTTTCGATCCTCTCAACATTATGGAAAGGTCCAACGAATCTAGGTGCTAACTTTCCTGACTTTCCAAATCTAATCACACCCTTCATCGGTGAAACCTTAATGAACATATAGTCTCTGACAGAAAATTACAAATCTTTCCTTCTTCTATCAGCATAACTTTTCTACCTAGATTGAGCTTCCTTCATCCTAACTCGGATCAACTCAATCTTCTCCGCAGCTTCCTTCACCAAATCCAGACAAAGAACCAATATATCCACGGTCCCTAACCAACATACAGGAGACTTACTTGGTCTTCCATACAAAGCTTCAAATAGTGCCTTCCCAATACTAGTCTGATAACTATTGTTATACGAGAACTCGACTAGATGAAGATGGTCCTCCCATGATCCCCCGAAATCCAATACACAAGCTCTTAACAAATCCTCCAAGATTTTTTTAACCCTTTCTGTTTGCCCATCAGTCTGTAGATGGTAAGTGGTACTCATGTTAAGCTTGGTTCCTAATGCTTCATGTAACAACCCGCATATTTATCGATTTTTATATTTAAATGTTTTATTTAAATATAGAATCGTTAATCGGATTGATGTCCAAAAAGCTACTTTTTGCAAACAATCGAATTAGGACTCGAGACCACTTTCATTTAGTTCAAAACGTCATTTGCAATCTTTTAAGTATAAACTTCGATATATTTGGAGTAGGTTGAATTTTGACGTTTTCACTTTGGGTTTGGGTTTGGGTTCAGCCCCCTAGTCCACATAATACCCCAAACTTAAACACTTCTCTTCATCCACTCCCATTTCTTAACCTTTTCAGTTCTAAAGAGAATAATGGAGGAAGAGAAAAGGAATTAAAATCCTAAACCCTAGTTTCCATTTGCAAATCAAGTTCTTGCTCCAAATTCAAAGAGAAGCATTGGTAAGCATCTCCTTCTTCTTCTCCAACTCTTTCTCCTTCCAATTTCAGAAATTCCTAAACCTAACTTTGGGAATGTTCTCCTTATAAAGCTTAGATTGAAGCTTCATGAGTTGTTATTGAAGAGGAATTGATCTTAGCTTGTTTTAAAAGCTTCTTCTTCATTAGTTTGGGTTCAAAGGTGAGATTTTTATCTCACATCTTAGTCTATAATTATCTTCGATTATTAGGTATGAATTCCTAACACTTATTCATGTGCATTTGATGTTGGTTTGGATCGATTTTGTGTATATTCCAATTTTTGGTGTTTTGGTTTAATTTTTGTGAAAATCCTTTTATGGATGTTTGAACATGTTTTTGGTGATGCATCGAAGTGCCTATAGGGCTGGGTTGCCGATTGGCTAAACCCTTAGTGTTCGTCGCTCGTTCGATCGCATTTCGGTTCGGATTCGTCGATTTTGAGCTAGGCTGTTTTTTTTTTGCCTAGCAGAAAAATTCAGACGTCTGCCATAAAATTTCAGACGTCTGAAACTAAATACAGACGTCTGAGATCAAATATAGACGTCTGTGACAAAAAATTTAGACGACTGAATATAGTTCAAAATGTTTTTTACTCTATGTTTCAATTTTAGACCTCTTAGACGTCTGAACAAAACTTTTCAGACGTCCGTAATCATATTTAGCCGTCTAAATTAAATATTTAGACGTCTGAACTGCTGATTTTGCCTATTTTCGAGTAAATTTCCAAGGTTTATCGATTTTTGTCGATCCGACTTATTGTTATCAATTATTATCGACTTTGATGACATTTTCTTTGGGAATTATTGGAAATATCCATTTTGATTTCTTTGGATTTTATTCACGTCTTCGAATGTGAATTTCTATGATTGATTGTTTCTACAATCACTTTTATGATTTGTCACTTCAAAATATAAAGGTTTTCTATACTAGTAGTAAATATTCAAACTCTTTCACAAGGACGATTTCAACTCTAATTTCAATACAAAGCTCTTTTATAAAACCATTTTCTAATCTATTAGTATATACAAACCTTTACTTCATTCGTATGAGAAAATATAATTAAACGACTTAGCAAAACAAGTGGTATGAAACGCTTGCGTTTACTTCGTCGGTTAATTTATGGACTTGTTCGATTGAAACTCTTGTGACAATTTTCTAGTGCAGATCTACAATCTGTTCGTAAATATTTAAGTTAAGCAAGTGGTCATGGGACATGAAGCTAAACTCTTATATTTACTAGCTTAGTGTAATCGACACTTCTTGATGATCGATGATGATCATTTTATGATTTAGACTAGCAATGTGCGATGTCTCTTTGTTTGCGAGGTTAGACTAGACACCATTTGTGTGATTTCGATTCACACATATCTCTTTATCTTCAAGGTTAGTCTATACCTCATTGGTGTGATTTCGATTCACACATATTGAAACTCTTGTGACAATTTTCTAGTGCAGATCTACAATCTGTTCGTAAATATTTGAGTTAAGCAAGTGGTTATGGGACATGAAGCTAAACTCTTATATTTACTAGCTTAGTGTAATCGACACTTCCTGATGATCATGACGATCATTTTTGTGATTTAGACTAGCGATTGAGCGATGTCTCTTTGTCTGCGAGGGAGACTATACCCCGTTTATGTGATGTTTCGCCATCACATATGTAGGGTAGCACCCTACGGTCTTTGGACCATTCGTGGAGCATTCGGCTCATAGGTCTTCGGACCATTCGTGGAGCATTCGGCTCATAGGTCTTCGGACCATTCGTGGAGCATTCGGCTCATAGGTCTTCGGACCATTCGTGGAGCATTCGGCTCATAGGTCTTCGGACCGTTCGTGGATCATTCGGCTCATAGGTCTTCGGACCATTCGTGGAGCACTCGGCTCATAGGTCTTCGGACCATTCGTGGAGCATTCGGCTCATAGGCCTTCCCCCTTTTTATGTGTTTTCTGGATTTCTGGTGATGATTTCTGGAATTTGTGCTTCACCAATTTTACTTGATTTTCATTGATATGATATCAGTTTTTGTGCATTGGTGAATTTATGTGTTATTGACTTGTTATGAATACAAGTTTAGGGTATGATACCCTATTTTATCTTTGAGAAGATTCTGGCGATATTGATTAATCTCTTGTTAATTTTCATTTACATACTTATAGTAGTATGTCATTATGGTTATTATATGTTTATGCCGTATCTCATATTCTATCTCATTCTATCTGATAATTATAGCTAGACTGATCCGTTTATTATTTTCTTCTTAAATAATACTCGGGTCAGACTAAGATCTTACAGGTGCTTCCTCATGACTTCCTATCTGGAACCATCATCTGACTTTTGGCTAACTACTCGTGCTTAGTAGTTTTTGTTGTATACATTTGAGATTAGACTCCTTGATGTATACATATTCTATTGTATTGTACTTGTATCTATTCTTTGTGTTATTGTGGATCTTATTTGACCACTACTCTGATGTACACTTTCATGTGTTATATTCATATCTATTTCCGCCTTTGTGATATGAATTGTCTGTGACTGATTTGTGTTATGTTTATTTCTATATTTGTTTGCGAAGTCCATATAGCCACTGTGTAGTAGCTTTGAGTTTGTATCGGTATGTCGGATTTCCTCTTGAGGTGAAAAGTTATATTTTTATCTGGCATATCGGTACTCGCACAAAGCAATTATACAGATGGTCGCTCCTCAACAGCCTTATTCTCCGTGCTAGTTGACGGCATTACCTCGTAGTGTCCTTGGCTAGCGTGGGTATAGAGGTGGGGCGTCACAGCTTGGTATCAGAGCCAAACTTCGGAACAATGTAGAATAACTTAACAAGGATCATCGTCCTAAGTCCTTCTTAGGAGTTGTACCTTAGGATTAATTCGAGTCTTCGTACCGGTTCATCCTATTTTCTTTTATGATTCCTTGTTTTATCTATCAAGATTGCTTGATATTCATTCTGAGAATAACCTTTTTCTTCTTCTTTCTTTCTTTATTAAAGAAGAAGAGATGGTTAGTTCTGGCAGTCCTAGCGCTGGTCAATCCAGTAGTCCTTCTCTGGATGGCGTATTCATGTCTGCCCAACAACTTTTGGATCTTGCTAAGAATCAAAGGTTTATCTGTGCTTTGTGTAAGAACCCCGAAATGGTTTTACCTCTGAAACTTGAAGTTCCTTTCAAACAACTTGTGGATATCACTCTTCGACATGAAGAGGTTGGTAAAGGAAGTGATAGTGATATTGGGATTTCCAAGAAGAGGCATATTAAGTTCAAGAGCCTTAATCCCAATAAGAGAGTGAAGCAAACTACTTTTGTAGCAAAGACTCCAATCCCTAATCATGGAGGATGCTACAATTGTAATTCTAAGGAACACTATGCGAATATGTGTCCGAAACCCCATTCTTGTCGCTATTGCAAGAAACCGGGTCATCTTTTTTCTGCATGTCCCAAACTTTTGAACAAGTACATGAGAAAGCTAAATATTGTGCAAGCCCCCAGCAACTCTTCTCTTAGTCAAGGTATCCATTCTATCCTTGATGACATTTATTTTGTGATTATCTTATTGGAGTTCTTTTTTATATGGGTTTCATCTCATTATTTTTATATCAAAAGAACTTGTGATTCCTTTTCTTTATACCTTTTTGGGCTTGTTGACTTCTTTGAGGATTGCGAATCCGGTTGGTGGATCCGCAACACTCAATTTGCTTTTTATTGATGTCGAAATTATTTTATGTGATTTATCTTTCCGAGCTGATTTTTACTTAGGCTACGGATTTGATTTTTGTAAGGATTGACTTAATTTTTATATAGCCATATCCTATGTCTCGAGTGGACTATTCATTTTCGACATTTTCAATCTGTTAAGCAGGTTTCTGTTTTCCCTTGTGATTTTGATACCAATTTGATGGCATCATTTTATTCTTTATGCTCACTTGATGAGGAAAGTGTTATTTCTCTCATTCATGAAGTTTGAGAATTTTCCAGTATTTTTGAGTTTGTCTAAGGATTATCACTTAAGAAACCTTTTGAGTGGTGTTAAGGTCTTTTCAGCTCGACCTTGCCACCGGTTTTCATTTGCTACGAGTTGCAAAAGTTAGCCTTCAACTTACCGCATTCCGTACTCATTATGATTCTTATGAATGATTTATTATGTCATTCAGTTGGTCCAGCTTATTTCGTCCATTTTATAAATCGAGTCTTCTATGAGTATCTCGATGACTTCATTTTTGTATCTATTGATTTTGGATGAAAATAACAATTTAAAATTTTGCAAATCTTTTTCATAAGATTTATTTATAAGTATAATTGGATTTTGTTCTTCAATGAACAAAGAATATTCTTAAAGGTTTTTTTTTTAAGAAACATGTTTATCACATAGAAGATGATTTTGTGATTGTATTGCCCATTGAGTGCTTTAAGAATTTTGGTCGAAGCGCTTGATCAACGTTATCGATAGGAATCTCCTAAACGCTTTGATGAGACAAACAGACATAGTAAATTGATTTTGAATAAGTAAATTTTTCTAGAAAGAATTATTACATAAAGATAATTGTAATTTTGAAAGTCTTAGCTTTTCAGCAAAGAAGATTATTTTAAAAGAACTCTTTCTTTTCAATATTCCTAATCCTTGTTATTCCCGTAGGGAACCAGGATTTTATCTTTTGTACCAATGCTATATCGTATGGGTTTGGATGCCGTTCCCTTGCAAAAGAGAACGTGCTATCATTTATGTTTCTAAATCATTAAAGCCTATCGAGACTAGGTATGCCACTGATGACCTAGTGCTCGCGGCTTTTGATTTCACTTTCAGAGTTTGGCATCATTGTGTTTGGCGGAGAAATTTGTTCTCCACCTCGATCATAAATCTTTGAAATATTTATTTTCTCATAAGGAACTTAATATTGGCTTGAGTTTCTTGCATCTTATGATCTTGATATTCCTTTTATTCCCAGAAGGGAAATCGTGTTGCCTATGCACTTATTCGTATACAACAAGTGGTTGTTTCTTTGATGATGTCTGTATGGAATGCCAAGTTCATCGGACGTTTCGATGTACTTTGTTTTATTGAGCTTCATCTCATTTCTTTTATGGAAAAGTGTCTGATGTTCTTTTATGGTGTTTGGTCCATTTGACGTACCATCTTCGAAATACGTCGGTGTTCGAATTATTTGTGCTTTGGTTCATCTGGTGTACTGTTGTTGTACTACGCTATTGTTCCAAATTATTCGAGTTTCTAATTTCTGGGGCATACCGCTTTTGTGCTACGTCATTGCACCGGATCAATTTTCTGCTATTCATGACGTTTTACACGTCCTTTATTTACGGAAATGCCTTTGAGATTCCGATTTTATTCTTGAGCCTAGTGTCATTGTAGAAATTGAAGTTTCACCTAATTTGACTTTTGAGCAACATTCTACTCGCATCATTGCTACGGAGGTTGAGCGCCTTCGAAATAAAGATGTTCTTTTTGTGAAAGTTCAATGGTTCTCAAATCTCAAGGATAGGTCTTGGGAATCCAGAGAATTCATTGAGCGAACTCGTTCGGGCTAACTCTTTCATGCTCTTTATGGTGAACTTCTTATTTCAAATTTTCTTTTGTGTTGATATGCTTCTATGGTTGTTACTCTTTATTTTCTTCTTGAGTATTGCGAGGACGCAATTTCTTTAAGGAGGGGAGTCTGTAACAACCCGCATATTTATCGATTTTTATATTTAAATGTTTTATTTAAATATAGAATCGTTAATCGGATTGATGTCCAAAAAGCTACTTTTTGCAAACAATCGAATTAGGACTCGAGACTACTTTCATTGAGTTCAAAACGTCGTTTGCAATCTTTTAAGTATAAACTTCGATATATTTGGAGTAGGTTGAATTTTGACGTTTTCACTTTGGGTTTGGTTTGGGTTCAGCCCCCTAGTCCACATAATACCCCAAACTGAAACACTTCTCTTCATCCACTCCCATTTCTTAACCTTTTCAGTTCTAAAGAGAATAATGGAGGAAGAGAAAAAGAATTAAAATCCAAAACCCTAGTTTCCATTTGCAAATCAAGTTCTTGCTCCAAATTCAAAGAGAAGCATTGGTAAGCATCTCCTTCTTCTTCTCCAACTCTTTCTCCTTCCAATTTCAGAAATTCCTAAACCTAACTTTGGGAATGTTCTCCTTATAAAGCTTAGATTGAAGCTTCATGAGTTGTTATTGAAGAGGAATTGATCTTAGCTTGTTTTAAAAGCTTCTTCTTCATTAGTTTGGGTTCAAAGGTGAGATTTTTATCTCACATCTTAGTCTATAATTATCTTCGATTATTAGGTATGAATTCCTAACACTTATTCATGTGCATTTGATGTTGGTTTGGATCGATTTTGTGTATATTCCAATTTTTGGTGTTTTGGTTTAATTTATGTGAAAATCCTTTTATGGATGTTTGAACATGTTTTTGGTGATGCATCGAAGTGCCTATAGGGCTGGGTTGCCGATTGGCGTAAACCCTTAGTGTTCGTCGCTCGTTCGATCGCATTTCGGTTCGGATTCGTCGATTTTGAGCTAGGCTGTTTTTTTTGCCTAGCAGAAAAATTCAGACGTCTGTCATAAAATTTCAGACGTCTGAAACCAAATACAGACGTTTGGAACAAAAATACAGACGTTTGAGATCAAATATAGACGTCTGTGACAAAAAATTTAGACGTCTGAATATAGTTCAAAATGTTTTTTACTCTCTGTTTCAATTTTAGACCTCTTAGACGTCTGAACAAAACTTTTCAGACGTTTGTAATCATATTTAGCCGTCTAAATTAAATATTTAGACGTCTGAACTGCTGATTTTGCCTATTTTGCCAATTTTCGAGTAAATTTCCAAGGTTTATCGATTTTTGTCGATCCGACTTATTGTTATCAATTATTATCGACTTTGATGACATTTTCTTTGGGAATTATTGGAAATATCCATTTTGATTTCTTTGGATTTTATTCACGTCTTCGAATGTGAATTTCTTTGATTGATTGTTTCTACAATCACTTTTATGATTTGTCACTTCAAAATATAAAGGTTTTCTATACTAGTAGTAAATATTCAAACTCTTTTACAAGGATGATTTCAACTCTAATTTCAATACAAAGCTCTTTTATAAAACCATTTTCTAATCTATTAGTATATACAAACCTTTACTTCATTCGTATGAGAAAATATAATTAAACGGCTTAGCAAAACAAGTGGTATGAAACGCTTGCATTTACTTCGTCGGTTAATTTATGGACTTGTTCGATTGAAACTCTTGTGACAATTTTCTAGTGCAGATCTACAATCTGTTCGTAAATATTTGAGTTAAGCAAGTGGTTATGGGACATGAAGCTAAACTCTTATATTTACTAGCTTAGTGTAATCGACACTTCTTGATGATCGATGATGATCATTTTAAGATTTAGACTAGCAATGTGCGATGTCTCTTTGTTTGCGAGGTTAGACTAGACACCATTTGTGTGATTTCGATTCACACATATCTCTTTATCTTCAAGGTTAGTCTATACCTCATTGGTGTGATTTCGATTCACGCATATTGAAACTCTTGTGACAATTTTCTAGTGCAGATCTACAATCTGTTCGTAAATATTTGAGTTAAGCAAGTGGTTATGGGACATGAAGCTAAACTCTTATATTTACTAGCTTAGTGTAATCGACACTTCCTGATGATCATGACGATCATTTTTGTGATTTAGACTAGCGATTGAGCGATGTCTCTTTGTCTGCGAGGGAGACTATACCCCGTTTATGTGATGTTTCGCCATCACATATGTAAGGTAGCACCCTACGGTCTTCGGACCATTCGTGGAGCATTCGGCTCATAGGTCTTCGGACCATTCGTGGAGCATTCGGCTCATAGGTCTTCGGACCATTCGTGGAGCATTCGGCTCATAGGTCTTCGGACCATTCGTGGAGCATTCGGCTCATAGGTCTTCGGACCATTCGTGGAGCATTCGGCTCATAGGTCTTCGGACCATTCGTGGAGCATTCGGCTCATAGGTCTTCGGACCATTCGTGGAGCATTCGGCTCATAGGCCTTCCCCCTTTTTATGTGTTTTCTGGATTTCTGGTGATGATTTCTGGAATTTGTGCTTCACCAATTTTACTTGATTTTCATTGATATGATATTAGTTTTTGTGCATTGGTGAATTTTTGTGTTATTGACTTGTTATGAATACGAGTTTAGGGTATGATACCCTATTTTATCTTTGAGAAGATTCTGGCGATATTGATTAATCTCTTGTTGATTTTCATTTACATACTTATAGTAGTATGTCATTATGGTTATTATATGTTTATGCCGTATCTCATATTCTATCTCATTCTATCTGATAATTATAGCTAGACTGATCCGTTTATTATTTTCTTCTTAAATAATACTCGGGTCAGACTGAGATCTTACAGGTGCTTCCTCATGACTTCCTATCTGGAACCATCATCTGACTTTTGGCTAACTACTCGTGCTTAGTAGTTTTTGTTGTATACATTTGAGATTAGACTCCTTGATGTATACATATTCTATTGTCTTGTACTTGTATATATTCTTTTGTGTTATTGTGGATCTTATTTGACCACTACTCTTATGTACACTTTCATGTGTTATATTCATATCTATTTCCGCCTTTGTGATATGATTTGTCTGTGACTGATTTGTGTTATGTTTATTTCTATATTTGTTTCCGAAGTCCATATAGCCACTGTGTAGTAGCTTTGAGTTTGTATCGGTATGTCGGATTTCCTCTTGAGGTGAAAAGTTATATTTTTATCTGGCATATCGGTACTCGCACAAAGCAATTATACAGATGGTCGCTCCTCAACAGCCTTATTCTCCGTGCTAGTTGACGGCATTACCTCGTAGTGTCCTTGGCTAGCGTGGGTATAGAGGTGGGGCATCACACTTCCTGTAGACTTTTCCAGAACTCACTAGTAAACAAAGAATCTCTATCACTGACAATACTACTAAGAATCCCGTGCAATCTAACTACATTCTTCATAAATAACTTCGCCAAAATAGGTGCCATCTTAGTTGACTTTACCGGAATGAAATGGGCACTTAGTCAATCTATCTACTATGACCCATATGCTTTCATTTCCTCTTCTAGACCTTGGCGACCCATCAATAAAATCCATAGAGATGGAATCCCATTTCCACAATGGAACTTCTAATGGTTGAAGCAATCCACTAGGCTTCTGGTGTTCAGCCTTTGCCTGTTGCTAATTCAAGCACTGCTTAACACACAAACCAATGTCATGTTTCATACCTTCCCAGAAGAAACTTCTCTTCATATCCTAATACATCTTCGTTCCTCTTGGATGGATAGTGAACTTCGAATGCTGGCACTCATCCAAAACTTCCTTCCACATGTCTCCTACATTCGGAACACACAACCTTCCTTTCTTCCTTAACCACCAATTTTGGTCTAGACTGAAATCCTTTAGGCCATTGCTCTCCGTTCCTTCCCTAATCCTTTTGATCCGTTTAACCAAATTGGATCTTTCTCCTATTTAGAAGCTATCTTCTCAATCAGTATTGGTCGAACTTATAAGCAAGACAACATAGCACTTCCTGCACTTGAACCTACCTCGGATCTAAACTGCACATTACAAGTTGATAATGCTTCCAAATCTTTCCACTCAACAATCATAGCCAATACTGCATTCTGATGTTTCCGGCTGAGTGCATCTGCTACCTTGTTTCCTTTTTTGGGTATGTACTCAATTCCAAAATCATAAGCAGCGATAAACTACAACCATTTCTGTTGTCTCATGTTCAGCTCCTTCTGAGAGAACAAGTACTTCAACGACTTATGATCAGTATAAAGCTCAAATTGCTCTCCCAAAAGATAATGCCTCCACACCTTCAAAGAAAATATAACGGCAACTAACTCCAAATCATGCGTAGGATGCCTAACTTCATGTGGTTTGAGCTGTCTAGAAGCATAAGCAATCAATTTACCTATTTGCATCAACACAACTCCCAATCCAGTTCCACACCCATCAGTATAAATAACTAAATCTTGATTCCCCTCCGGAACCACTAACACCGGTGCATGGGTCAATAAGTGTTTCAAGTTCTGAAATGCTTCCTCACACTTATCAATCCATACGAACTTCACATCCTTTCACGTAAGCTTAGTCATCGGTGCGCTATTATCGAAAAATCCTTTATAAACCTTCGATAATACCCAGCCAATCTAAGAAAGCTCTTAATCTCGATCACCGTCTCGGGTCTCTTCCAATTATTCACTACCTTAATCTTAGTCGGATCTACAGACAACCCTTTCTCTGAGACGACATGACCAACGAACTTCACTTCCTTCTTCCAAAAATGGCACTTTGAAATCTCAGCCTTCAACTGATGCTCCCTCGACATTTCGAGCACAACTCTAAGATGAACTTCATGCTCCTTCTCATCCTTAGAGTATATCAAAATGTCATCTATGAAGACCAACACAAATCTATCCAAGCGCTCTCGAAAAATTATTTTCATCAGACCCACAAAGAATGCCAGCGCACTAGTTAGTCCGAATGGGATAACTAACCATTCGTACGATCCATATCTTGTCCTAAACGTTGTTAAAGGAATGTTATCCTCTACCACTCTAAGTTGATGAAATCCCGTCACCAAATCCAGCTGAGAGAATACCTTGGCTCCACTTAACTGATCGAGCAAATCGTCAATTCTCGGCAATGGATATCGGTTCTTCATCATCTTCTCATTCAACTTACGATAATCGTTACATAGCCTTAATGATCCGTCCAGCTTCTTACCAAACACTGCAGCAGCCCCTCATGGCGAAATACTTGGTCAAATAAAACTCTTGTCTTCCAAATCTACCAACTGTGCCTTCAACTCTCTCATCTCAGTGGGTGTCATCCTGCTTGGCGGCCTACTCACCGGCTCTGCTCCAGGCACCAAATCAATCTGAAACTCTATGGCTCATTTCGATGGCAGTCCAACTACCAGCTCAAATACATCAGCAAACTCTCTAACTAAAAAGACTCGATGCAACTCATCCTCCAACTCCATAATACCCAATAAAGCATTCACTTCACAACTAGGGTCCTCTATGATATGAACTATCTGATCACTACAATCTGGGTGACTGAGTGATATTTTCCTATCAATGGCAAAATATCCTAGCGTCATATTTACTAAACCAATCCATCCCAAGGATAATCCCAAATCCCTTAAAGTCAAACACATTCAAACAACAATCAAAAATATGGCCAAGCAAATCAAATTCTAAATGGTCACACCTCATCCCAAGCATTGCATACCCTCCATCGGATTTGCAACCCTTAAGGAAGTAACTAAGTATGAGGATTCTAGGTTAAGATTATCTACCAAACATCGAGAAATAAAAGAATGAGATGCTCCAGTATCAAATAGAACGCTAACAGACATACCATGAAACTATAGCGAGCCTCCTAGAACAACCTTCCATTTTTCCTGCACAATTGGCCTTGGAATTGCGAGCTCCAGCAAATACATCTATCCCTTTCCATCTCTAGCAGGCTCGGGGCATTTGTTCTTTTAATGGCCGATCTGATCACAATTAAAACATCTGACATTCTTCTTTCCAACAGCTTCTTTCCCTTTTCCTTTTTCATTCCCGGTGCGACACTCATTAACATAGTGTCCCTTCTTATCGCATTTGTAGCAAACCACTTCACCTTTCCTTTCTTTTATGCTCCTACCTTCTGAGCATTCTTTTTCTGGAAAAACTTCCTTTTCTGGCCCTGTCCCATTCGGGCCTCCTTCATCTTCTTCCTCAAGCAAGCCAATGCCTCTTCTTGTCTTAATGCTATTTCAACCACTACATCACTGGGATCTCTCAAATGTGGTAATGTGGCACTTATCAACTCTGGCCTCAATCCCCTTATAAACTTTTCATTCCTCCTGATCATGGTATCTACCAAAGCATACCCGTATCGGACCAATTCCTCAAACTTCCTCGCATACTCCAAGACGGACATATCTCCTTGTTCCAACTCTACAAACTTCCTCACCGATGCCGACTGTGCCATTATAGACATAAATCTTTCTGAAAACCTTCTCTTAAACTCCTCCCAAGTTATGGTTTCCTCATTAACTCTTGCAGTAACAGTATTCCACCAGAATAGAGCAGCTTCCTACAGCTGCCTCGAAGCCAATCTCCTCTTATGTGCATCATTCAATCCTAAGTAAGAAAAAATTCTCTTGCAATTAAGTAGCCAATTTTCCACCTCGATCGCATTTTTAGTACCAATAAACGGCTTCCCTCCAAGCATGATGTAATCCCTACTCAAGTTAGCATACTGATTGACCATAGGAACTTCCAGAGCACCACCTCCAACAACATTACCTCCGATAACTCCGGCTGCTATTCCAGCTTGCATCATGTTTACAAGGAACTGATACATTGCTCCCATGTCCATCTGGGGAACTCCTGCACCAACAGTTTCAGCTTGAGCCAGACCGGGTCCTCTCCTAGTGTTTGATTGAGCATTTCCATTAGTGGTGGTGTTATCTCCTCCAAGATTTACTCTGCCTCTTCTTCCTTCCATATCTGTATTCAAACCTTGTGAGATATGGATGAATAGCCTAATTAAGATAGGAGTCTAGAGAGATAGCGTATACTTATATATATAACAAATACAAGTACGTTACTATAGCGTTATCCCATACCCCGATCTTAACTCTAATTTCTAAGGATTATGTTTTCAAAAATCATTTTTAATTAAAGTATTTCATAAACTATTCTCTAATAACAAGCTGTAACATCCCCAATCTAGAGGCCCAAAACTAAGTGCTATAGATGTTGCAGTCATTTATAGTATTAGCTTCCGGCGACTAAATAAGGCTATGTTAATGGTATCAATAATATCAGAAGCACTTGAATATGAAACAAAACACAGATTTCAAAAATAACTTTTACTTCATTACATTTCAAAACAAATTGTTTCACATCCACAACGCATAATCCCAAATTGTTCCCAGGCACAGATCGAATATAATTATTTCAAAATACGCCAAGAGTAGTATATGAAGATACCCCCTTGGTTGATCAGAGTCATATGGTGATAATAGACCTAATACAAAACAACACAGTGGAAAATCCATCAAAACATAACATGAACTGCAACTCTTAAATAGCTATCTGTTTGCCTCCTGCATGCCTCCGATAGCTTATTCGTCATCCTACTAAAACCTGAAAAAGACCTTAATCCCTCAGCCTACTCAAATTAATTTTGAGCACCCGAGAGTTTAAGGTAAAAACATAAACTTTGACTCAGACATAAAGCCTGGTGTGAATAATATTATACATCCCGGAATAATTATGTTAAGTGAGACCATGCCGCTTAGCGGAATGGGTTTCCCCTCACTAACATCCTTTTAAAACTTATACTTGCAAACCTTTCATAAAACCATAAACTGTGCTCCTACATCCGCAATGGTTAAATACTATAAAGCAATCATCGTGTAAACATATATAAATATTAGGTAATAATGAACTATATATTCAAACACTCAAGTTTTGTTTGGATAAATTTTAACCTTTAGCTGACTCGGGCTTACCAGAAAATACAATCAAAATTAACCTAACACTCGTTAGATATTCTTCTTTTGGATTATCTATCCTTAACTATTTGTTAAACATTTCCCATCTAGACGGTCTGTCCTTAACTATCTGTTAAATACTTCACTTCTTGATGGTTTGTCCCTAACTTAATCATCTTCCAGGTCTTCCCGATCCTAATGGTTTTTCGGGCTCACCAATAACCTATCTGTATTCAAACATATATTCCTTTCAGTGTGTAATCATAATTTTAGTCAACCTGTGACAAAGCCCTACACACTGGAATTTTGGACAAACAATTAGCTGGGGCTGTTAGCTAATGTATAGGGCGCGACCCCATACTAGTCCCATCTGGTATTCTAATATCTGAGTCATTTTCACTTAAGAATCCCCTCTTATAATTTTTCTTGAAAACATTTTCAAAATGATTTAAAACCTTTAAATCAAACTTAAACAAGGAAAAGTATATAATCTTTATACTTAACTCAAAATCATATCACCATGTTACATATATTCTTTACTCAAACTTTAGTTGATGAAAACATTTAACCATTTAAAAGAACCTCTTTCTATACTTTGAAATCCTTTCTTTCAAAACCAATAGCAAACCTTTCGAAATCATTCCTTAAACCTTTCGAAATCATACATCAAACCTTTCGAACCCATTGAAAAGCAAACCTTTCGAAAACTATAAAACTTTGGACATCCTTCTTTAAAACCATTTTAAAACATTGCCTTAGAACAACCTTTGGAAAACCTTCCTTCATAAACCTTTCGAAACCATTCAATAAACCTTTCAAAACCATTAAACTAAACCTTTCGGAAACTTACCGGGTTCAATTTAAAACAAGTGGAATCCTTCTTTTAAAACCTTTCGACTCTATTCGAAGCAACCTTTCGACTAAGTCGAAAGCTCTGCTTCGAAAGCTTAGTTATACTTCAATTAAAACGAGGGTAAGTCACCTAAGTCGAAAGCTTCCTTTCGAAAGCATGGAGAAGCTACTATTTTTTAAAACAAGTAAACCTTTCGTCTTTGTCGAAAGGTACAAAACAAAACATTTATAAAGCGGCAGTAACCTTTCGACTATGTCTAAAGGTTTCAAAACAAAGTAGTAATAAAGCAGCATTAACCTTTCAACTGTGTCGAAGGGTTTAAAACCTTTCTTTTAAACATTTTGACCTAGTCGAAAACAACTAAGTCGAAAGCTCTTATTCGAATGCAAAGCAGGTGAAAGCTTTTGGTTTATAAAACAAACATACCCCAACCTCTTTGGCCATCAACCTTTTGACTTAGAACCTTTCGACTCTGTCTAATTCATTACGTACCAAGTAACTTGATACCGTATGCATTGGTTTGACCTTGTCGAAAGCTTAAAATCTCTCGACCTTGTCGGATGGTCTGGGTTGGAAGGTTTGTTGCCGCAAAGGCTGAAACATGCGAAAAGTATGTTTTCTTATTTTTTAACTTAAAAAAGATAACTTTTCAACTAACCTGCCTTTGTTTGTCAGGTTTTCATTGGTTAACAAATTCTTTTCCGAAATATGCTGCCACTATTTTCAGAATTAAATAATAATTTCCTTTCATAAAATGACCCTTCTCCTTAATCAAATCTATAAAACATTTAAGTCTCATTCCTTAAATAATATATATATTCATCAAATAACTTAGGAAAAATCTAGAAAAATCCTATAAAATCAACTTTAATATGTTGTCTAACATATAAAAATTTCAACCCCAAATAATAATTATTTCAGCCGAAAATAATTTATAACCCAATAAACAATTTCCTTCACTACGAAATTAATATAAAATCCATATTAATTCAGAAAATTATGAAAATCGAAACCTATCTCTAAAATATCATTTTGGACCTATATTTAAATTTTTAAAGCATTTGGATGTCATTTAATAAGATTTTCATGTCAAACATATCATAAAAACTAACATGAACATATATAATCCATCAACAACACACACACACACACACATATATATAACTTTAATCATCAAAACATGGCATATACTCGCAAAATCATTTCAGGTCTAATCTTAAAATCAAAAACTAAAAGAAATTGGGATGTAGTAATTATTCACCTTAGCTTTGAGATTACAGACGTGAGATTTGATGTTGATTTAGTTGATTTTCTTCCTTCTTTTGAATCCTAGCTTTAATCTTCTTCTTGAGAATGATATTGGTGGCCGGCCTTAGGAAATTTTAGTTTGAGTGAAATGAAAATGAACGTGAGTTCCATTCCTAAGGGTTTAGGGTATAAACCTTACCTATTTCCCATATTGCCCTTCTCATATCTTAACATGTTCACTTAGGTTATTTCATTTTAATTAACACACTAACATGGCACGACTACCCTTTGTTAACCAAATCTCAACCTTTTAATCTTCACATTATTTATTTAATTTACCAAATTAATTATTCTAAATAATGTTATAAAAATATGGGGTGTTACAGTCAGCCACGATTACAACCAAGAAAGTTATAACTTCGTTGTTCGAAACATCATATGTCATTTTGGTCTTCCAC
Source organism: Allium fistulosum (assembly GCA_030737815.1). Taxonomy (NCBI): domain Eukaryota; kingdom Viridiplantae; phylum Streptophyta; class Magnoliopsida; order Asparagales; family Amaryllidaceae; genus Allium; species Allium fistulosum. The sequence goes on from CM060901.1 coordinate 459,288,140, forward strand.
GAACTATCGTGAAAGATAATAGGACTTAGTTCAATAGTGCTGAATTTATAGAATTTTGTCGAAGGTATCGTATCGAGGAGAGGTTTGCGGCGGTCACTCACCCTTTGGCGAATGGACAGGTTAAAGCTATAAACAAGATTATCAAATCTATTCTAAAGAAGCATTTGGAGAAGGCTAGAGGCAAGTGAGTGGATGAGGTTCCTATGGCACTTTGGGCCTAAAGGACCACTCATAAGTCTACGACTAGCCATACTCCATCCGCTCTTGCTTTCGAAGCCGAGGCAGTTATTCCTGTAGAACGTGAAGTCCTTTCTCATCGAGTGACTTTACTATGACCCTAGAACGAACCAGGGTCTTCTTTTGGAATCTTTGGATTTTATCGATGAGAAGTGCGAGGAGGCCACTTTGCGAGCAGCTGCATAACAACATCGAATCGCCTGATATTACAATACGAAAGTCCAATGGAGAACCTTCGAAGTTGGAAATCTTATCCTAAAACGAGTTTTTCCAGTCCCATCGCACATAAATTCGACATGGGAAGGACCATACATGATTGAATAGAGGCTTGGAGAAGGAACATTCAAGCTAGCGACTGTTGATGGCGCGACACTTCCAAGAGCGTGGAATATCAAGCATTTACGACACTATTTCACCTAGAATATTTCTTTTGTATTCCAGTACTAGTTACTTTCAACATTTACTTTAGTGTTTGATCTTTTCAATATGTAATAAGACAAGTTATGTTATTTCTTCCCATATGATGAATAAAATCTGGAGCCTCCTTTACATAAGCTATTGTTATTGCATTTTATGCTAAGTATGCAATGAAACTGATTGATATCGATATGTGCGTTGTGTGAACTGATTCATGGAGTTTAAAGACAATCAATCATACCAATCCCCGATGGGATCGAACAAGGTGAGCTTCGTAAGTTTGCTCGGTTGACAACTCCCGTAGACGAACCACAGAGCGGTGCTCGCAATAAGGAACGAAGGCCGCTGACAATGGAGAGACAAGAAAAACTCTAAGTCCCTGACTGCGGGCTAGAGTATAAACCATTTGGTGGAAAAATGACTGCCACGGGTGGAAACACAACTGCCTATGAGAAAAACTCTAATTCCCCGACTATGGGCTAGAGCATAAACCATTTGGCGAAAAAACGACTGCCACGGGCGAAAACACGACCGACCATGAGAAATACTCTAAGTCCCCGACCGTGGGCTAGAGTATAAACCATTTGGTCGAAAAATGACTGCCACGGGCGAAAACACACCTGCCCACGAGAAAAACTCTAAGTCCCCGGCTGCGGGCTAGAGTATAAACCATTTGGCGGAAAAACGACTGCCACGGACGGAAACACGACTGACCATGGGAACTAAGTCCCTGACCGCGGGCTAGAGTATAAACCATTCGGTGGAAAAATGACTGCCATGGGTGGAAACATGACTGCCTATGAGAAAAACTCTAAGTCTCCAACTGTGGGCCAGAGTATAAACCATTTGGCGGAAAAATTACTGTCACGGGTGGAGACACGACCACCTACGAGAAAAACTCTAAGTCTCCAGAGCATGAATTAGAGTGTGAGCAATTCGAGTATGGCTAATCACCCACGGGAAAATTCTAAGTTCCCGAAGTATGGACCGATGCAAGAACATAAATTGAGCATGGACCGACTGCTCGCAAAATAACTCCAAGTCTCCTGACCTTGGACTAACTAGTAAAGTCAACGAGTGGATGGACTGTTTCGACTATTCTCTGTCCCACGAACTCCAATCTCAAATCGATGGAAGAAATTCGAACTGCTAAAGGCGAGATATGACCATTCATTGCCGTTTCGGCTTAGCACTGCTTATGACTTAAGACAACGACTACAGAGAAGCCTTGATATGGAGATAGTGAATTATTAATGAGACTTGTGAAAATTATTACAAGTACATCGAATGGGAAGTAATTATTATACTATTGAAGTAATAATTCGCATGATGATTAATCAAAAAACAAAAGCTTTTATTCACTAAAAAATCCGTTACAAGTTATTCCAAAAGTTCGGGATTCATGCCAGTACACTTACTACTAAGAAAAGAAATACACATCTGAATTACCCAAACTATGTATAACGACACAAAGTACTAACTATTTCTTTGACTTCTTTTCCTTCTTCGGTTTCTCAAGAGTAGAATCAGTTGAGTGTCTTTTCTGGGACCCTTTGCCGCCTTTAGTGGAGACGCTTGAAGAAGGAGGAGGAATTTCAATAGGAATTGTCCCGCCGGGTGGAATGACTTGCAGAGGTACAGGACTAGGATCTTCGACTACCACCTCAACGAGCTTCCTTTTGACTTTTCGCTTTGATTTCTCTTTCTTTCAATCTGCCCCTTCATACTAGTTTTGGTACTGTGCTTCGAGGCACCCGTGATCACTACATCATCTAATTCTTCAGCAAGGGACGGGTCCTTCGGCTTATCCTCATCAATTGCACCGATGACTTGAGCATCGGGCCTCAGAATATCTGCAGTAGCCAGAGCTTCGGCCGTTTTATCTTGTTGCTCTATGGCGACAATGCTCCTAGGAGTTTGTTCAGGACTGGGATGACCTACAAAAGTTATTTAAAGCACGGGCATTAGTCAATGGCCGTTATGCACCGAAATCAACAACATTTTGAATTCAAAGAAATTCAGAGCGATACCAGCATCCGGTTGACTCTCAGTGGTCATTGGAGTGCTCCCTTCGAAGATGGGAGATATCATCTGTGGACCAAGGTCGGGTCTGTCCGGATTATAGCATATATGTTGCTCCGTGATTTGGGAAGGTGATGTTCTGGCCATTTGAGTAGGAGAAGGACTCTTGAGATTGGTTCCAGAGGATCCAACGATGTCCTCTCCTTCTTTAGCCGGTGCAGGAGCCTTAAAGAATTGAAGTTTCGCAGCGGCCAGATCAGACCGCTCATTTCCTCGAAGCACCTCTTGCATGAGTGCCTCTTCATTAAGCTTTGCCACTCCCAATTCTTCCTTCTTGATTTTGGTAATAAGCTCCTAGGCTTCAATGAGCGAATCAAGATAGCCTTCACCTAGAAAGGTCAAGTTATGGTGAAGAAGAACTTTCGCGTTATATTCGACAATGAGCGGATCAAACAAGTTCTTGATCTCATTTCTACCAAACTCGGTGGTGGCTTTCACCCGGGAGTTAGCTTCTTCGAGCACTTCTTTTATGCCCTCTTCAGGGCTACTTCTTTTAAGGCTTCGATCTGGGAAAATTGTTTATCAAGCTTCGTTTTTAAGTTTCTTGCCTCAACAATCTCCTTGCAGTATCTCTGTGATTCTTCCTGCGCCTCAATCTTTTCCTCCCTCTATTTATCTAATAATTTTCAAGCTCTTCAACATGGCAAGCTAAGACCTCTATCTCCTTTTGCAAGAAGTCCTTTTCTAAAGCCAAAGTGCCACTGTGATGAAGCGTCGCATTCAGTTCCTTTTTGGGCTAAGTCTCCAAGCTACTTACCGCCTCTACCGTTTCTTTCACGTTCTTCTTTGCCTCGACAAGTTGGGTTTTATATTCAAGCAGCTCAGCGTCCCAATGCTTGATGATTTCCTTGTTGTGAATAGCCTCCAACTTGAGGCGGTTAATTTCATGTTGGCACTCGACAGAGACTTCGGAGATTTTCTCGACCAAGTGAATAAATGATTCATGTTGGATGTACACGTCGTTCAAGCATGCTAATGAGCTCTCTTTAGTACTTCCGGGAATGAGTTGTATGGAAGGGAGGAACTTAAGTCCATCAAAACAGATTTTTGGAAATGTAGCTTTGAGTTCAACTAACTTTTCCATTGTAGTAGGATCATGAGCAGGAACCGGGGGTAGCAGATCAGAAGTAAAAAGCGGGTGCTTGTCGGAACGGCGCTCCCATGATTGCCTTGAATGTGATGACCCGGAATGTTGGTCGTGAGGCTCAGCAGCATGAGAGCCCCGGTGTGAGGACTTATCTCCACTATGAGCGGGAAGGTTTGATTGATCATCATGGCAAGGAGCGTGTGGTTGAGACTTCTGTCTGGAAAAAGAAGAAGCTTCTCGAGAATAATGGTCTTTGTCTCGCCCATCGTCTTTGTCTCTACGTCTTCCGGATTCGGAATCTCGACTCGAGCGATAATTAGTTAAAGAACCCTGAAGACGTTCGAAAGCGTGGGAATGTGACATTTCACATGTAAAGAGCCAAATAAGAGCATATTAAAAGCTGTAGCATGAAGAATTAATAACGAGTGTATATTGGAGTGTAAGTGTTTGTATGTGTCATAATGCTTCCCCCCGATGGACCAGTTACGGTGGCTTTACCCGTCGGAGTTTCCTCCCCTCTGTTGGAAGATGGCATGCCTTCGTCGCTTCTGGTGGGAGAGTTGAGCCCTTCGAGGTTAATGTTGGGGGAAGTCGTAATTTAATATATCATTTGGAATCGGAGTGTCGGAGAATCACTTCAACGAGCTTTCTATTTGTTGGGAAAACGACTCCTTTTCAAGTGGGGTTATGACAAATTCTGGATTTGCCCTGGCCTTACTCTTTCGTAGCTTGTACGCCAAACTTTTTCTCCTCTTCGGGGAAGTTTGCATTTGGCTGGTCTATGGCGCTTCGACTATCGGCGTTTTTCCAGGGCCTACATCTTCGTTTCTCAGCCCAACATCTTGGGATTCTTTTATCTCTCCCTCTTCGACGTCTTCTCGGGTTCCTTCAGCAGGGGGCACCATGGGGTCGCTTGTTTCTACCATTCCTTCAACAATAATTTTCAGGACTGCTTTACTCCCGAGAAGTCCAATTTTGCGGCCGTCTTCCAACAGCCCAAATAATGAAAGCTGCTCATCAGTGATAAGAAGTTTGATGTCCCGATCCTTAAGGGGAGTAGCACGAATGACAGCAACAGCCCTAGAATACCCGATGCCTTAGGGTTGAGGGAAAACACCTGAAAGAACTGGAGATATTAGTATGTTTAAAGAAGAAGTTGCAGCGTGAATCATCGAACTAAAGACGAAGATAGGAGCAACACTTACGTCCTTCCAACCATCTCCATGCGAAACCAGCAGGACATTGTACATAAAACTACTCGTGCTTGAATAGAGAGAGTTTGTTCCATGTACCCATTAAGACTTGGCATTTCAGCGAGGGTTCAAGAAAGACATATGAAGGGCTCCCTGTCCATCTTTTGAAATTGTAGATGTATCTGATGTCTTCAGGAGTCGACGGACGGAACAGAACGTTCATAAAAAGGAAGATTCCATGAATGAAGGCATAGCTATTAGGGTGCAACTGGGTATGAGTGATCCCCAAGTACCTCAGCATCTCCCGAATGAAGGAGTTGAAAGGTGGCACACATCCAGCCCAGCACATAAACTTGTTGCAAGTGGTATATCCGGCTGGAGGCAAATGGGGTCTATCTTGCCTCGATGGAACTAAGACATCTTCAAACGGAATTCCATGGATTGAACACAATCGACGAAGAGCTGCTTCGCCGATTCAAGACGCTTGTGAGTCAACATGGTTATTTAGAATGATAGCACCCTCAACGGCATCGGGAGCCAAACTGATAACTTTCGCAAGAAGGATTGGAATGTCGGAATAGAGATTTAGTTACGGGTCAGACGCCTCTACTTATTCTATATGGTGACTCGGAGAAGGTTTATCAGATATGGTGGGGGATCTTGACTTTTCCTTAGAACTAATGTGTCTTGCGGCAGACTCAGAAGACATTTTGATGAAGCGCATCGTACAGCTTGAGATCTATGTCGGCTATACTCAGTAGATAATCAACATTAGAAATAATAACCCATTCCCCCATGTCGTGTGTGAATTATAGTGCAGTGCAGTGCGGTGTGAAACAAATATGAACAGTTCAGAATCATAAACGCAAGAATGAAAAGGCAAGACTTAGAATTATATCTAGAGGGATTGTCATCGCTGACCGTCTCAATCAACAGGAAGTGTGACGACCCGCCCTTCTCGACCCTCGAAAATCGACACAAAATACTCATCAGTATAATATGCCGACGATCGAACGCCGGAAAAGACAGATTGTAGGAAAAGAAAGAAGGTAGAAGAAGAAGAAAGAACCAACCAAATCAGAATCTCACAATCGTAGCGGATAAAATATAATATATAGAACAGAACTTTACACAAATCAAAACTATATCTGTTTATATACAATACATCATCATCAGAGTATATCAATACAACCAACCATAATGAGATACATGACTAACAGCAATCATAGCAGCGGAATATAAACAAGTACGAATAATACGCCTCGACTCCAGCTCCTCTTCTGCTCCATAGCAACCTATCCTGAAATATACTCGGTCTGACCCGAGCATTATAATAAAATAACACCCGAGTCAGTCTGGAATACCAGCGCATCATAAATACATCCAAACTGATTATTAAAGTTTTAAAATCCTTTGGAAACAAAAGCATCTCGTAAGACCACGCCACAAATAAATATGTCGGGTTTTTACCTTACGATAGCTAAAACACTTTTATATTAAAATTCTCTGATATTATAATAGTGTCTATAGAAAGTAAAATAGAATCTATCTGAAATGCTTGCATCTCACATTTCAACAATAGTTGGGCACAATCAAAACCGTACAGGCTCGTAGGGAGAATGGATTTCCAACGAATGACTAGGCACTGGGGTACCACCTGTCACAGTACGTGGCCTAGATCACAGTACCGAGGAGTACGCCCGCTCCCCTGCAACACAAAGCCGGAATCATCCCTTACTGGATAATTCCAAGTAAAATCACCCCACGGTTGGGATCAGCAACCGCACCACTAAGCCGAAATAAAAGGGACATCTAGACAGGGATGACCTTACTCTCAAGTGGGGGCTACCCACGAAGCCTTGCTGCATAACCCCTGATTTTCAGTCATTCCCGGTTGATGAGGCTTGAGGCTAAACGATACCTTTATAGCACATATCCCTTAGAATGCCCATCGTCCACCTGACGATGTCACGAAAGCATTCGTCCATATAAGTCCGTCCCGGGTCCGAACGGAACCGAAGGCACTACCCCTACTACATCCATTTTGGAAATATCCTCAGGATTAATAGCGACTAGCCCTTGCACTTCACTGCTCCGACTCCGAACACGTTACACGAAACGTACAAACCGAATCGAAGTGGTTTTCGAGTCTCCAGACCTAGAATCCCGGTATATGGAAACTCGATCCCGGTCTCTTCGAAACGATCGCGCATTTGGCCAATATTGATAGTCGGTGATTTAACTATCAATTAATGTTCACAAACATCCATACACATCCATCACACAATAAATAATCTCCATATTATTTATTTTCTTCTAATATCTTTCAAAGATATATTTTCACATTTTCAAAACTCGTTTGAAAACAATTTTCCAAAACTCTTCCTTTACAAGGTAAATCTTTTACCCTTTATTCCCATCGGGAATAACCAAGTATAAAACAATTTGCATTTAAAACAGTTAAAAATACTTTATACTGAAATATACTTTAAAATATGAAAATTACTTCTATTTATTTACTCAAAATATAAATTTAAAATATGTGAAGAAAACTAGTTATTAACACATAAACTTTGATTTTAAAAATAAGGGTTTTAGTTTAACTAAATTCAAAATAGCGTTATAAGAAGAAAAATTCTAATTTTAACAACTTAAGCTAAAACCAACTTTTAAATAAATCCATTTGTAAAAATAATTGCTAATATACTCCCAAATTATTACGGTATTAAAAATTATTAATTTATTCCTTTAAAAATAACGATTTCTTAAAAATACTTTTAAAACGATTTAAAACTTAACCTTAGTTAAATAAAATCTTTTTATAAACATTTACTTGGTTTTCCCAGGGAAACACTTTCCCGTTTCCAAAACATTTCCAAGTACTCTTTCATATAAATCCACCGATTTATTTCAATTCAATTTATGATTCCAACATAAATTTCCAATTCCATACTTAACTATAACTTCCTCCGAAGTTAAATCACAATTTTTCATTTGAACTTGTTAATTTATAGTCGGAAACTCCATTTTAACATATTTTTAATTTCCGGATAACATTAGTCATTATTAAAATAAACACCGTTATTTTCAACAATTTATAATTTCATAAATTTAAATCTCCAGAAAACTATACTTTTCATTTACCCATTTCATAAACTTCCCATTATATTCAAAATCCCAATTTGGCCCAATTTACATTTTCTTTCAAATCCGATTTCAAATTTTATTCTTTGAAATTCTAAATTTAACAATTCATTTTATTTCGTAAAAACACAATTTATCCATTTATAATTAAATTCTGTGATTATGCTTTATACAACAATTTCACAGTACAATTAAACTTCCAGATTTATCAATCACAACATATAAACAGGTATGACTATCAACTATAAATAATTGCTACATTTTGAGGAATCCAGTTGGATCCCTCCAACCTGTTTCTTCCTGCATCACAAATGTTAGCACATCACAATATAAATATCAATCCAGACAGATAAACACAAATATAGACAATCAACCACACAGATATTTAAATATCAATTATTTATAATGTCTAGCATCCAGATGTGAGTGAGAAAAACTCACTTTGAGTTTCGGCGAGCGTTCGAAATTTAAATTAAACCGAACGACGTCCGATTTAACCCAAATTTCTACTTGCCCGGAATGACTCCGGATCTGCACCATTACGTCGTACTCATCTCTGCGATCCCAACGCTTCCGGATTCGTCAAATTCTGAGATCGTATGAAAAAGATATTAAATTTTAAAGGTTGTATTTAAATTTAAAACAAATTTCTCTTTTTATTATTACCAAAAACGAAATCTGATCGTTCAGATTTATCATCGAAAATCCAGGCCGTAAAGTGCTTCTCCCCCCTTCGTTCGTTCCAGATCCAACGAAACCCAAAGTCGTCGTCCCTAAGCCCACTACCGCGCCTCCCCTACGCGACCGGAAATTGATCCATCCCCACCAAAACGAAGCCACGACACCCCTCCACCATCGCCTTAAACCCCGCGAAGCTCGACTTCCCACATGCTCCAGAAAACGCGAACGAACGGTGGCAACAAACGATCCATTACTGGCTCCAAGTGACGACGATAGGTAAGATCTACCGTTGGATGGGTAGATCTCGGCATGCTCTACACTTTATTAGTTGGAAGATCTTCTTAAAAATCGATAGATCGAGAGGAAATTGAGGGAAATCGAAGACAAACGTCGGCCATAGAAAATGAAAGAGGCGGCCGAACGAAAGAAGCTAGGGTTCTCGAAAACGTTTAGTTATATATATATTTATACCTATTAATTCAATATTAAATTCACTTTAAACAAACATTCACAAACGAACTCCAAATTTTACGCGCCAACAGGCATTCCTAGGGTTTTTCCGCGTTCCGGACACAATGGAACAGGTTTCGTAAGCTAATTTATTCGTATGCGCGAGATACGGAATTAAACGATCAATTTAAAATTAAATCGGTTAAATCGATTTCGATGCGTTTCGAGCTGCCACGGTCAAACGACAACTCCGATAGCTACGAAAATTGAAATCCGATAATAACTAACTATTACGGATCCAATGGAACTAGTTTCGTCGAATTCCGAGACTGCGCCCCGGAAGGCTATTTTAACTCGTCTATTAAATCGGGCGATTTTCTGAAATTATCAAAAACACTTAAAATTTTACTTTTATAATTTTACTAACTTAACAATACATCATATAAAATTTATAAACACATTAAAAATGATTCTGGCTCATTCCAGACCAAAATCTGATTAAATTGCATTTTAATAATATTAAATTCATTTTTAAATTAATATAAATCCCAAATATTAATTTATCAACTTTAAAATTCTTCTAAAATTCCCACCCTTTTTCCCAAATTCGAATATTAAATTATTATTTTTCCATAAATCAAATTCAACCCGAAATTACTATAATTAAACAGTACAGCTTATTTCATTGATTGAATCTGAATCTATTCATTTCAAAATCAATTAAGAATTCACATTAACATTTAAAACGAATTAAATGTTCAAATTCAATGGCTTAAAAATACGGGATGTTACATTCCTTCCCCCTTATAAAAATTTCGTCCCCGAAATTTGCTAAGGTAAAAATATACTTCAACTCAACTCACTTATCCCATTTGCTTAATTAAAAGCTTATATTCACTTTCCCAAAAAGTTTCAGCTTCATTTCAAAACCATTTGCTTTATTTACTCTAAAGCCTTCATTTTAACACTCGCCTTCAAAATAACTTTACTAGTTATTAAAAATTTCCCAAAACCCCAAAAATTTTCTAACTCCCAAAATTTCTGAAAAATTTTGGCGGAGTCTCCTTTGCACGGAGGAGCTTCTGCGATATCGCAGGATACACAAATATATATACATCGGCTCACATGGCCGGAAACCAAAATATATCACAATATATATATCATTTCCCAATTATATTAGCGTAGGCGTACCTTTTAAGCAAATTTTAAATAGCGAGCGGCTAATATAATGCATATACGCGCTCCAACTCTCTCAAACGCCTCCCGTACCTGTACTTACTCAACAAACTCATCAGTTTTCAAAGATATGAGCATTTTCATAACCTTTCCAATATAAATGCAAGCCAAACATATCCATTTCATAACCAAACCAAGCATAGTTCATAATTTAACTATGTTGACCATCTTTATAAACAATTTCACAAATTTCGACAACATTTCAAATCCTCTTTACAAACTCAAACTTCATAGTTTAACAATGTTTCCATATTTTATTTACAATTCAAAGATTTCAATCATCTTTTAATTTCTTATTCAAGTCCAACTTCATTTTACTGCGCTTGAATGATTTATATTCAAGTTCATTATATACAATCCATATTTATCTCAACCAATTCATTTCCACTTCAATATGATTACATATGCCTTTCTTACCTTTTAATTTTACTTACATTCCAAATTTGATTTACAATCAAATTTCATTTTAAACTTGAAACATTTGCATTTCAATTATGATCCATTTCCATTCATATGCAAAATCACTTAACAATATTTCAATCCATTCCAATTTATTCAAAACCAATTCCACTTGTCATTTAAACCAATTCACTTGCATTTATTTACAAAACTCTTTGAATTGGGTTCCCATTCATATCAATTTATTCACAATTCAATTCCAATTGCTTTTAAACACTCAATTGCAAATACATGCAAATTTCATGTCATTCAAGCAAAATAATTATCACTCAAGCTTATAACTATTTAAAACTAATTTCAACTTGGATTCATATAAATTTTATTCCATTACAAGGTTCACAAACCAAATATTTTCTCTTTCCAAATGCAATTGTTGAATTCAATATTTCCTTTACATTTTAATCTCATTAACCAATTCAAATTTACATTAATATCATTCATTCCTGAGTTATTTACAACTCTTATATTTTTAACTCATCACATTAATTAATTTAAAACTCATTTCACTTGCATTTCAGTTTATTTCCTAACAAATTTCATTCGGAATTACTTAAATAAGCCCATTCACAATCATTTGTTTTTCTTCCAAGTTACTTAAGTTCTTTCACGAAATTTCCATCATCTTCTTATATCAATTTTATTTTATTTTCATTTGATTCTCATTCAAATCAAATTTCAATTCATTTACAAAATTAAATGCTCTTCGTTTATTTATCCAATCCATTTTTAGATTTATTTTATCAACAAAGAGACCATTTAAATTATTTCACTCATTTGAATCTCCTTTACAATTCAAACCATCACTATTATAATCTAATCCCATTATACATTCTCACTTCCAACATTTATTACCAAACTTAAATTCCATCCCAAAACTGGATTTTTATTTACCTTTCAAACTTTGACCAACTATCAAAATTCTATTCATTACCATACACATCCCATTTAATTTAGCTAACACAAAACTCATTGCCAAACAATCATTTTAAATTTAATTTAGTGAGCATTTACTTCATTCAACATCCCTTCAACTAAATTAAATTTCCATTTAATTAAATTCTTATCCAAATTTAATTCAAGGTTAACTAGATTATATATGCATTTTCAATTTAATTCATTTCCAGAATTAATTCAAGCTCATCTAGATTTTATTTAGCCCACCTAAATTTAAACCATTTCCTTTACTACCTTAAATAAGAATTTAATTATATCTATTTTTATTCATAACACAACTGAATTTTAATATTCAGCTTAATTCTATCTTAGTCGAAGTTAAACCAAATTCAATTAAATCTTAATTCTCCATATCCAAGTTCAACTTATTTACTAACTTCAGTTCACTTACCTCTTTTATATTTTATCATTGTTTCACCTTACTTTGCATTCCATTTAAAACTAAGTTCGAATCCACCATTCCACTTAACCATTTTTATTTGTGATTATAATTCCATTTTACTTGAGTTAAAATCAAATCTTCCATTTTCAATGTTCTCCAACTTATTTACTTGTAAGTTTATATTGCTCATTTCAATCCAATCCACATTTTTATAATCACAATGTCAAATTTTAACACTCAATAACTTAAGAATATGAATTCATTTGCACAATCATAAGCATTTACATTTCACCGTTATCTCCACTTCCATTTAATTCCAATTCATTTAGATTTAATTCAGTTTCAAATTCTCAATTCTATTTAACTTATCATAAGTTAAATCCAGATATATTCCATTCACCTTCATTTATTCAAAGTAAATTTACATTCCATATATACTCAATTCTTCTTTAAATCAACTTCCCTTTATAAGTTATATAGTTGAATCATTTCAACTTTCACATTTTTTTATTTAAAATAGAATTCCCAGAATTCAATTTACCCGGATTTATTTCAAAACCAATTTGAAATAAAAATCAACACATTTCTCTTTTGATATTCAAATCAAATACCAAATTCCAAAACAAACTGCTTTTACCAAACAATTTTCCTTTGAAAATTCCAAAATCACTTGTTTCCCAGACAAGTCCAAACAATGTCATAACCAACTATTTTGGTAGCAATCCATCACTTTAGAAACTCGAAAATGAATTCTGATGATGTGGCCAGCATCATCAGGATTATTTTCCAGCGACTGAAGTGAGTTCAATGCTTTCCACTTCCAAAATCCACCTCAAAACAATTTCTATTCAAAAATATTTCCCCAAAATATACTCCATTCTTACAAATGCTTTTGAAAACATTTCTAACATTTCCACAAAGTCAAACTCCCAAAACTTTGTTTAATTCCATTTGAAATCCCTTTCAAAATTTCCGGGTCAAAATTCTAGTTTAAATCAAATTTTAATTTTTACTTTTCTTATTTAAAACATATCCAATCAATTCCATTTGGTTATAAACCATTTTAATATTTTAACTTCTTATTTTCTTATATATATCATTTCGAATTTTAGATCATATTTTAATTTCTTATTTGATTATAGAAGAAACAACCAAACAAGCATCCAATACATATAATAATTTAGAAAATTATTTCTTTTTATATCAAAATATAAATTTGGGTAAAATTATTTCATTTACCCACTTTAAAACAATACTATGTCGGTTTACCTTGTTTAAGAGTTTAGAAACCCCTATCGATACGGTTGTACTTCCCGCACCGACCAGAATTCATAAACACTCAACCGATAAATCAACACAGTATAAAAACAATTTTATATCCACTAACAAGTACGCTCTCATAGCTATTATTACACTCAACTCATTATAGAGTACTTCCGACTCTATTTAAAAATGAGTAATTTTCCCACCAAAGCCTAGGTTGTCGCCAATCTAAGCTCTGATACCAAGTGTGACGACCCGCCCTTCCCGACCCTCGAAAATCGACACAAAATACTCAACAGTATAATATGCCGACGATCGAACGCCGGAAAAGACAGATTGTAGGAAAAGAAAGAAGGTAGAAGAAGAAGAAAGAACCAACCAAATCAGAATCTCACAATCGCAGCGGATAAAATATAATATATAGAACAGAACTTTACACAAATCAAAACTATATCTGTTTATATACAATACATCATCATCAGAGTATATCAATACAACCAACCATAATGAGATACATGACTAACAGCAATCATAGCAGCGGAATATAAACAAGTACGAATAATACGCCTCGACTCCAGCTCCTCTTCTGCTCCATAGCAACCTATCCTGAAATATACTCGGTCTGACCCGAGCATTATAATAAAATAACACCCGAGTCAGTCTGGAATACCAGCGCATCATAAATACATCCAAACTGATTATTAAAGTTTCAAAATCCTTTGGAAACAAAAGCATCTCGTAAGACCATGCCACAAATAAATATGTCGGGTTTTTACCTTACGATAGCTAAAACACTTTTATATTAAAATTCTCTGATATTATAATAGTGTCTATAGAAAGTAAAATAGAATCTAGCTGAAATGCTTGCATCTCACATTTCAACAATAGTTGGGCACAATCAAAACCGTACAGGCTCGTAGGGAGAATGGATTTCCAACGAATGACTAGGCACTGGGGTACCACCTGTCACAGTACGTGGCCTAGATCACAGTACCGAGGAGTACGCCCGCTCCCCTGCAACACAAAGCCGGAATCATCCCTTACTGGATAATTCCAAGTAAAATCACCCCACGGTTGGGATCAGCAACCGCACCACTAAGCCGAAATAAAAGGGACATCTAGACAGGGATGACCTTACTCTCAAGTGGGGGCTACCCACGAAGCCTTGCTGCATAACCCCTGATTTTCAGTCATTCCCGGTTGATGAGGCTTGAGGCTAAACGATACCTTTATAGCACATATCCCTTAGAATGCCCATCGTCCACCTGACGATGTCACGAAAGCATTCGTCCATATAAGTCCGTCCCGGGTCCGAACGGAACCGAAGGCACTACCCCTACTACATCCATTTTGGAAATATCCTCAGGATTAGTAGCGACTAGCCCTTGCACTTCACTGCTCCATCTTCGACTCCGAACACGTTACACGAAACGTACAAACCGAATCGAAGTGGTTTTCGAGTCTCCAGACCTAGAATCCCGGTATACGGAAACTCGATCCCGGTCTCTTCGAAACGATCGCGCATTTGGCCAATATTGATAGTCGGTGATTTAACTATCAATTAATGTTCACAAACATCCATACACATCCATCACACAATAAATAATCTCCATATTATTTATTTTCTTCTAATATCTTTCAAAGATATATTTTCACATTTTCAAAACTCGTTTGAAAACAATTTTCCAAAACTCTTCCTTTACAAGGTAAATCTTTTACCCTTTATTCCCATCGGGAATAACCAAGTATAAAACAATTTGCATTTAAAACAGTTAAAAATACTTTATACTGAAATATACTTTAAAATATGAAAATTACTTCTATTTATTTACTCAAAATATAAATTTAAAATATGTGAAGAAAACTAGTTATTAACACATAAACTTTGATTTTAAAAATAAGGGTTTTAGTTTAACTAAATTCAAAATAGCGTTATAAGAAGAAAATTGCTAATTTTAACAACTTAAGCTAAAACCAACTTTTAAATAAATCCATTTGTAAAAATAATTGCTAATATACTCCCAAATTATTACGGTATTAAAAATTATTAATTTATTCCTTTAAAAATAACGGTTTCTTAAAAATACTTTTAAAACGATTTAAAACTTAACCTTAGTTAAATAAAATCTTTTTATAAACATTTACTTGGTTTTCCCAGGGAAACACTTTCCCGTTTCCAAAACATTTCCAAGTACTCTTTCATATAAATCCACCGATTTATTTCAAGTCAATTTATGATTCCAACATAAATTTCCAATTCCATACTTAACTATAACTTCCTCCGAAGTTAAATCACAATTTTTCATTTGAACTTGTTAATTTATAGTCGGAAACTCCATTTTAACATATTTTTAATTTCCGGATAACATTAGTCATTATTAAAATAAACACCGTTATTTTCAACAATTTATAATTTCATAAATTTAAATCTCCAGAAAACTATACTTTTCATTTACCCATTTCATAAACTTCCCATTATATTCAAAATCCCAATTTGGCCCAATTTACATTTTCTTTCAAATCCGATTTCAAATTTTATTCTTTGAAATTCTAAATTTAACAATTCATTTTATTTCGTAAAAACACAATTTATCCATTTATAATTAAATTCTGTGATTATGCTTTATACAACAATTTCACAGTACAATTAAACTTCCAGATTTATCAATCACAACATATAAACAGGTATGACTATCAACTATAAATAATTGCTACATTTTGAGGAATCCAGTTGGATCCCTCCAACCTGTTTCTTCCTGCATCACAAATGTTAGCACATCACAATATAAATATCAATCCAGACAGATAAACACAAATATAGACAATCAACCACACAGATATTTAAATATCAATTATTTATAATGTCTAGCATCCAGATGTGAGTGAGAAAAACTCACTTTGAGTTTCGGCGAGCGTTCGAAATTTAAATTAAACCGAACGACGTCCGATTTAACCCAAATTTCTACTTGCCCGGAATGACTCCGGATCTGCACCATTACGTCGTACTCATCTCTGCGATCCCAACGCTTCCGGATTCGTCAAATTCTGAGATCGTATGAAAAAGATATTAAATTTTAAAGGTTGTATTTAAATTTAAAACAAATTTCTCTTTTTATTATTACCAAAAACGAAATCTGATCGTTCAGATTTATCATCGAAAATCCAGGCCGTAAAGTGCTTCTCCCCCCTTCGTTCGTTCCAGATCCAACGAAACCCAAAGTCGTCGTCCCTAAGCCCACTACCGCGCCTCCCCTACGCGACCGGAAATTGATCCATCCCCACCAAAACGAAGCCACGACACCCCTCCACCATCGCCTTAAACCCCGCGAAGCTCGACTTCCCACATGCTCCAGAAAACGCGAACGAACGGTGGCAACAAACGATCCATTACTGGCTCCAAGTGACGACGATAGGTAAGATCTACCGTTGGATGGGTAGATCTCGGCATGCTCTACACTTTATTAGTTGGAAGATCTTCTTAAAAATCGATAGATCGAGAGGAAATTGAGGGAAATCGAAGACAAACGTCGGCCATAGAAAATGAAAGAGGCGGCCGAACGAAAGAAGCTAGGGTTCTCGAAAACGTTTAGTTATATATATATTTATACCTATTAATTCAATATTAAATTCACTTTAAACAAACATTCACAAACGAACTCCAAATTTTACGCGCCAACAGGCATTCCTAGGGTTTTTCCGCGTTCCGGACACAATGGAACAGGTTTCGTAAGCTAATTTATTCGTATGCGCGAGATACGGAATTAAACGATCAATTTAAAATTAAATCGGTTAAATCGATTTCGATGCGTTTCGAGCTGCCACGGTCAAACGACAACTCCGATAGCTACGAAAATTGAAATCCGATAATAACTAACTATTACGGATCCAATGGAACTAGTTTCGTCGAATTCCGAGACTGCGCCCCGGAAGGCTATTTTAACTCGTCTATTAAATCGGGCGATTTTCTGAAATTATCAAAAACACTTAAAATTTTACTTTTATAATTTTACTAACTTAACAATACATCATATAAAATTTATAAACACATTAAAAATGATTCTGGCTCATTCCAGACCAAAATCTGATTAAATTGCATTTTAATAATATTAAATTCATTTTTAAATTAATATAAATCCCAAATATTAATTTATCAACTTTAAAATTCTTCTAAAATTCCCACCCTTTTTCCCAAATTCAAATATTAAATTATTATTTTTCCATAAATCAAATTCAACCCGAAATTACTATAATTAAACAGTACAGCTTATTTCATTGATTGAATCTGAAACTATTCATTTCAAAATCAATTAAGAATTCACATTAACATTTAAAACGAATTAAATGTTCAAATTCAATGGCTTAAAAATACGGGATGTTACAGGAAAGTTGATCAGCAACGAGAGCTTTAGGATCGGTTATCAACATATTAAGCTATGAAGTTTTTTGTCCAGGTTTTTTATGCAGTTTTTCATTTGTTCGATGTCCAGAAGTACGGAGATGTGCCTATTTTAGGTTAAGTCCAGCAGTCCAAGTTTGAGCAAGGCAATATGTGATTCAGTGTTTAAAAGACTTAAGCTAAAATTAGCATTCATTGTAAATACCAATCCTTCAGTTCCTTATGCTGATCCCTTCCCTTTAGCCTATATGCCAACCCCTATGCTTTAACTCCTAAGCTGATCCCTTAAACAGCTAGCTATTACCATCCCTCATCATAGCTTCACTATCAACCCCTCTCCGTAAACATTACCGATCCCTATAACTCATCTTCCTGCACTGATCCCTACACTTAAGTCACTGATGCATGTCCCTTATTCATTAGCATGGTCTGTCGGACCTTCTCATCTGATACAAACTCCCACTGATCCCTAACGTCACCTGTCCACCATCCCATCACCAAATTGCTAAATACCGAACCCTCTTCCTTCTTCCTTCTTCCTTCTTCCCTCTTCCTTCTTCCTTCTTCCTCTTTCCTCCTTCTCCAGCACCCTCATCTCCTCCCTCGATCTCGCCTAACTTAATAGGACCCACTGAATCGTTCGCCTAGAGACACTTCGAACACACGCAAACCCTAAACTCGTGAATCAACTGACATGATTATAAAAGGGAAGCATACCTATATGAATTAAATTATGAGCATGTGGTTGAAACTTGGGATTATGGGCAAGTTACTGGAGTTTTTGGTCGAGAATGATGTTTCACGTTTGAATTTAGTGTTACAGGGGGAGATTCTTCCTTTCTATCGTTCGGCAAAGAGGGAGGGTTCAGATATACGAAGAGTAGGAGAAAAAATCTTAAGTGTTGTGAAATGCAAAAGTGAGGAGAGGAAAGAAGGGGAGGCAGGTTTTATATGAATGATGGGAAAGGAAGTCCAACTGGTTAGCATGGGTGGACCGAGTCTTGAAGCAGATAAGGGTCGACATTAGGATTTATTGATCCTTAGTGGCCTGCATCTAATGAGGAGTCGGCATATTGGATGTCGATCCCTCCATAAAAAATTTCAAAAAAATAATAATTATATAAATGAATGAAATGATGGTGAAATAAAATAAAGCAAAGAGAATGGTGAGTATGAGAGAAGTGAGAAATGGGATAGAAAAGCGGCGGGCAACTAGGAAGTGACGGATGGTCATCATTGTGAAGATTCAGTTGTAAATATAAGTCTATAGGGGGCTATTAAACTTGGCAACGACCTGCGATCATCCAAACACGCCCGAGAGCCAACAACAAAAACATGTATGTGAATATACGCGGAAACAATCTAAGAGTTTAACACTTTGGAATCAAATCAGAAGAAAGCCTACCAATCTCACATGACCAAATCTGTACATACTAACAGAATACGACATTAGACTTGTATCTTTGAAGATCGATAAAGGAACAGAAATCGACCAGAAAGTTAGATAGACTTCTTCCCAGAAACTCGGACTGTTTCCAATTCAAAGCACGTCATGTTATCCACAAGACGTACTTTGGTGGGCAAGTATTACCCGGTGCCTTGACTCGGCTATATTGGGTGGATCGCGCAGGCCATACTTGATTGTGGATGAGAAGGATGATCATGAGACAACAGCTGCATGACCAAGATATAAAGTCCGAATAGTTTTACGGAGCCCAGATGGGACGAAATTGATAGATGGGCAACGCGGGATGTTAGAAATATAGGAGTTAGCTTATATGAGAAAGGGATCGGCATAGAGGATGATGGATATGAATGAGATACTATAAGGTTCGGTATAACATGAGGAACCATAGGGATTGGTTTGATCACTTAGTTAGGAAGTCAACTAAGGTGGGAATTAGGGGTGGGCACGGTCGGTTAACCGAACCGATCGGTTAATTAACCGATTAAACTGACAAGATTATACGGTTCGGTTAACCGAACCGAAAATAAATTTGGCCAGTTCATACCGACCGAACCGCCCAAATTTAACCATGGTTAACCGCACGTATCAATTGGTTAACCGATTTAGCTTTATCGGTTAATCATCAACCGGTTAACTATGAATAACCAAAAAATAAAAATATTTAACTGCAGTTATTAATCAAATTCCAGTCCATTCTTCGCGCAGTTCATGATTTCACATAATACATTTTGCATATGCATATTACATAACAATTATAAGGCATTAGCAGCACACTGCAGTTCACAGTGTATTTAATACAGTTCATACATTCCACTACATATAACCCTCAGCGATTACAATAATGAACACAATACAAAGAATTACACTGTTGTTCATATCAATACATAGTGTTCATAGTTCATATTAACTACCAGTTACAAATTGCAATGCACCAAATTTAGTCTATGCAATAACTCAAAGTTACCAAACTGCAAAGTTCACAACCCTCGCAATAAAACTCCAAGCTCTAAGCTGCTGCCACCAAAAAATAGCAATAACTGAGACTGTATAGTAAGAAAATATAAAGAAATATATAGTAAGCAAATATATATTGAAAACTATATCCAAAGTGAAGTTCACTGATTAAATTAATGAAGTTGCTTACTATACTGTCATTAATGACAGTATATAGTTCACTACTTAATGAAGTTCACTCATTAACCATTCATTAAACGACCATTAATTAAATAGTGAACAACCCACCTACACGTGAGATACTTGTTCATCGGGAAGGTGTTCGAAAATATATAGTAAGCAAATTTACATGGTTTATCATCAACCAATTTGGCTATATTTCACAACCAACCAATCATAACATGCTAATCACTTGTGTATCACTATCACAAACATGTTTATTATCAAACCAACGAAGATTCAATAACGAAATTTAAATGGTTTATTTACAATCATTTTCCAAATGCTCTGAATGTGTCACTTTTGCTCCTTAATTAATGCACCCTAGCTAAAATATTATAAAAAGAAAGTGTGTTGTGTGATTCCAAAATAAAATATCATGCCATCAAATAATTTTCGAAAATGTTTATGAACTGAGAAGAACCATTAAATACATTTAATGGAACATTCTTTCAGTGCAATGAAAATATGTAACCCATCGACAATCAAATTTCATGCCTCAAGTTTCATGTGCAATTTCAACGGTGTACATAGATGTTGAATTCATTAAAAAAATAGTAGAGGTTATAACCAATTCATGTTTCATATGAGAGCCATAACTGAAAAGACACAAGATGTCATGATTATGCTTCTTTGCTTTTTGCATTTTTGAGTGGTATACAAATAGTCCATTTTGAAGAGAGAGAGAGAGATTTTATTTCAACGTATCCATGAGTTCATTATCAGAAAATACTTCTTATTTTGAAAATTAAATGGAATATTTTAAGGGTTACCTTAAATACAAATATTTTAAATGCAGATAAGTAAATAGATATTCTGGATAATGATCGAACTGGATTTAGAAAGTATCTATCGATTCTGATATATAATCACTTTTACTTCTCATAGTATCATTATTTGTATTCACTTTTTTGGATACGTAAGTTGATTTTCACTCATATAAATACATAATAGTAGGACATTGAAATGTGTAAAAAAACCTACTGTAAAAAGACGTTTAAGTGGTATATTGGTTCGAAAGCACTTATTTCAATTTGGAAAGTTACTTTCATGAAGCACATAAGATTTATGTTTCAGTTTAATTTGGAAACTAATTTGCACATAAAAAATTTCATGTGCTTAAGATGTCAGCTTATTCATGGCCCCGAATCATCAACATCCAAAAGATGCAGTTTAACAGATAACAGAGGTTATTACATCACTCCAATACATTAACAATCACAGGTTTGAAAACTTAAAGCGGACCAAAATTTTAAACTTGAAACATATGTGATCCTTATCTATATAATTTCAACTATTAATGCCTCACCTATCTTATTTGATGAATAATATGACTACCTAAAAAGCAATACCTATCACAAATTGAACAGCCTATGCCACAAATCAAAATTAACTCTGTTAATTTACCATACCTAAAAAGCAACGACCCACAAATCACTTCCTTCCTGATGCCATTGATTTCTGCATCAGCTGTCAGTTGAAGGCCGGCACTATCATAACGTGTCACGGCTAATAGCGCGGATCTATCGATCTAGATTTTCGACTAGCGGCTGAGGATGAGAACTTGAGCAGATCTATGGTTTTTTATTTTCTCCTATTGTTTTTGTTTTGATTTTAATCTGAATAGTAGGGAAAATGTACCACAGGCAGATTAACTATTAGGGCACGGGGTTTGGTTGTCGGGTAATAATGGGTTGGGCTACGGTATATAGAAAATGGACTTAATTTTTGGTCCATTAAAGGTTAACAGACCAATTAAATTTTGTTAACCTTTAACCAAACCAAAAATGGTTGGTTAAGGTTGGTCGGTTAACCAATGATGTCAGTTAACCGTGTTTGTCGGTTAAGTCGGTTCGGTGGATGTCGGTTAAGTCGATTAAATGCCCACCCCTAGTGGGAATGCAGAGGGATCGGCATAAGACATGGTACCTAGTTCAGCACGACCCAACAGCAATAGACAGATCAGTGTGATACATTGGATAGAGAGGGATCGGCATGGTGCGACTTGTGTGATATGGATCGGCACGGCGTGGCTTGTGTGATATGGATCGACATGGTGTGACTTGTGTGATATGGATTGGCATGGTGTAACTTGTGTGAAAAGGATCGGCGTGGTATGGTTTGTGTGATATGGATCGACATGGCTCGCTCGTAGAGGATGGATCGGTATAAATTAGAGAACCAGGAGGGGTCAGTGCTCCCTTGACTATATTGGGACTCGAACTAAAGTACTATAAGAATCAGAGCTCCACATATCCAAACGCCATGATATTTGAAGCACCATCATGTTAGATCATAAAGGAGTTACTATAGGGATCGCTAGCCAAAACTCAACATATGGTGGGATCGTTACCGATCCCTATCCATTGAGAGTTGGGCTTAGTCCTCCCTATCGTGGGCCCATATAGTCGAGAAGGTCTAGTTGCCAAAGTCCCAGTCAGATTGGAGGGCGCCTTCATCTATAAATACAGGCATAGGGGGCCATTCTAGGGACTCTTACGATGTTAGTTAAATTCTACCATTAATCAACTTCCTCCATTCCTTTCTTGTCTCTTGCTGTTTCTTGCTATTTGTGATTGTAATCAAGTGAATTGAGAAGCAATAAAGAGAATATTCAAAGTGGACATAGGCAATCAACGCCAAACTGCTATAAATCTTGTTGTTCCTGCTTTTTGTTGCATTTTTCTTGATATTTTGTGATTTTCCTGTGTTTCCATTTAATTTCTTCACTTATTTCACTACTTACATTTGTTCTTGGGTGTTTGTAGCTAATTTGGTTGCAAACATTTATGAGGATTATTGTTAAACTACATGGAATTCCTGGTGGTATAGTCAGTGAAAGAGATACTTTGTTCACTAGTGGATTCTGGAAGAGTATACAAGAATTGTTAGGTACCAACTAAAGATGAGTACCAATTATAACCCACAGACGGATGGACAGATAGAAAGAGTCAATAAGGTACTCGAAGATTTGTTGAAGGCTTATGTACTAGATTTTGGAGGTTCATAGGAGCTGTGCAGTTAAAGCGCTCGGCAAATTCAATGCGGCGAAGGTACAAAAAGTCATAGCGGGGATACAGTGAGGATATAGCGGGATATAGCGGATGACTCTAAAATGGCATATAAAACTCATACTTAATGGTTTTACAAATATATAAATGGTGATTAAATAAAAAATTAACATTCAATTGAATTATAATTAATGCATAAAATTTTTAAATAAAAACATGTGCGAATATACTATAAATAAATGTAAAACTGTTACATAACATAATTGAATTTAGTAGAATATTAGAGTATTTTCATTTCTAAAAATATATTAAAAATTTAATTAAATTAATTTTCATAATTTTTATAATGTATAAATGTCATTTTTCAATTCAATTTTTTAAAAGAAGATATAGCGAAAATAGCGGAATATAGCGGGAATAACGGGATATAGCGAAAATAGCGGGGCTTAAAGCGGAAAGGCTATATTTGGGACTATATGGAAAAATCATAGCGGTAGAAATCCGCTATGAGATACAGCAGTGTTATAGCGGGGTAATAGAGGGGCATTAACTGCACAGCATAGGAGGACCATTTGCACTTTGTTGAGTTTTGCTATAATAATAATTATCGAAGAGTATAGAAATGGCACCTTTCGAAGCTTTGTAAAAAAAGCCGTGCAAAGCACTGGCATGTTGGTTAGAAACTGGAGATAGATTGATTCTTGGTCCATATATGGTGAGAGAAGCCACAGAAAAGATTGAGTTGATCCGAGCACGGATGAAGAAAACTCAGGTCTAGGCTGCAATGATCGTAGATAAGAGGCATAAGAATTAGAGTTCTCGGTTGAAGACCATGTTTCTGTTAACGTATCACCGATGAAAGGTGTGGTACAGTTTGGAAAGACAGGAAAATTGGCACCGAGGTATGTAAGTCCATTTCCTATCATAAAGAGGATTGAGAAACTCGCTTATCAGATAGAGTTACCAAATAGTTTGGCAGGATTCCATAATGTTTATCATGTTTCTCATCTTAGAAAGTGTGTGCGTGATTCTGAGACTACTATTACTCTGACTGCATTGGAAGAATTATTAGTGGAACCAGATATGGCTTTTGTTAGACAACCAGTTCGAGTTGTAGCAAGAGATGAGAAAATGTTAAGGAATAAGAAAGTCAAGTTGGTGAAAGTCCAATGGAGTGACAATGAGAAAGATGGTTCTTGGAAGACAAGGACATGATTAGAGATACTTATCCTGAGTTGTTTTGATGGTATGTTCTATATTTTTCATATAGACTTTTTGCTAGTCAAATAGGCTAGTATTGTTATTATGTGTTTATTACAGATGTTTGCATAATTGATATGCTTGTTATTATCATTACTGTAATTTCGAGGATGAAATTTTTTAAGGAGGGAAGCTTATAGCACCCCTAATTTTGATTGACATTATTCAGGATATTTAACTGGATAAATTAAATAGAATAATATGATGTGTGGGGATAAAGGGAATGAAATTTGATAATTAACTTAGGTCGTGCCTTAAGAAATCAACCAATGACATGGTTTTGAACATAAGAATAGAAAAGAATTTATGAAAGGGGCCAAAGGGGAATAATCCCTTAGTTCATTCCTTAAACTTTCCTCCCTCTAATTCATTCTCACTTTCAAAATTCACCAAGTAAAAATACAAATCAAGGCCGGCCATTACCTATGAAGAAAAGAAGGGGAAACTAAGAGATTCAAAGGGAAAAGCTTAAGAAAACCAATTTACATCAAATCTCAATCTCTCTATCCAGTCTAAGTTGAATAATAGAATTCATCTCTTATGTTTATTTTTGGATCTATGATTTATTTTCGAATTAATTATGATAATATGGATTGATTATATCATTATTGGATTAAATGATGATTTATTGGAATTTTTATGGAATGGTTTAGTAGGTTTTAAGGGTAAAACTTAAGCTTTTGATCTCCTATTGATTCAAAATTTTGATATGTTGTGTAAAACATTATTTTGGAGATGGATTTTCAATTTCATAATTTTTCAAATTAGATGAATATTTTATGAATTTCCTAAGATGGAAAGGGTGTTTATTTTGGATTTTAATTATTAGAAACAATTAAATAATTGTCTCGGCCCTGAAATTTTTTTATGAGAAAGAATATGTAAATTATGATTTTTTGCAATTTTTCCCAAGTGATTATAATTTTTCAATGAATTTATTAAGCTACAAAGGCTAATAAATTATATTAAAATAATAATATAATTTGAATGGTTTGCAAATAATTTTGGGAAGGTAAATCAACATTGCAACCAATTTTTATTTGAAAATGATATGGTAAAGTATTTTATTAACCAATAAAAAATTGACAAGGGACAAAAGTTAGTGAAAATAAATGACTTTATATAGACATAAAATAGTTTTGAGTTTAATTACGAAATTGTTATGTAGCTTGATTAAATGACTGAAATCCCTGATAATGGCCGATATCGGTAACAGTTATGAATTGCGACATCTACATGGAGGGATGCGTATGACATCTACTTGGTAGGTATGAAATGAATATATTCATGTAGAAGCATGAACCTTGTTATGTACATAGAATTTAGGCATCCTTCGACATCATGGGTTTCGTAACTCTACGAAAGCGGCATCCCTTCTTTGTTTTAAGGATATGCATTCAGATTTTAAAGTTCGATGCACTTTATTGATTTAAAGCTCAATGTCCCTTGTCACCCTTCGTTTTCGACATCCATATTAAGCGGCATGAATGGTGTTACTCCAAAAATCAACCTTTCGATTTTGTTGAGACCATTTTGAGCAGAAGCCAAAGAAGGACAAGAGAGGAAGGTTCCAGTTAAACCTTTCGAAGGAGTCGAAGGGATGCTATCGTCAAAGTCTGAAAGTTTCGAAACCTTTCGAAGGTGTCGGAAGATCTCTACAATAAAGATCCAGTGAGTTCATACCTTTCGAAGGAGACAAAGGAGTCGAAAGCACCCTTCCACCTTTAGTAGTTACCTTTCGAATGGGTCATTTCATATGCATGATGACCTTCCAATTGAGTCAAAGCAGCACCTTTCGATGGCAATGAGAACATATATCTGCATATGCGCCAAACCTTTCGACACCAAAGGTTTCGCCATCATTTAAACCATGCAAAAGCAAGCATTGTCCAGAACAACCCCTTCGAAAGCTATGGTAAGCTTTCAAACCAGTCGAAGCCAATGTGATCCAGGAGGGTTGCGCATCAAATCAGGAACAAGAGCTAAGACGTAACCAACATCATCGAAACCATTAAACAATGCCTATCGATAGAGTCGGAAGCACTTACAAGGCAACACAAAGAAGAGAGGCGCATCCCTTCCTTTCGACAAAGATGGACATACTTGAGTTATTCGGCATCCACCTTTTGACCAAGTCGGAAGCATCAAGGTCGAAAGGTGCAGACGCGCATCTATTAACAAGACCTAAGGGTCACGTTTTGGGGGTCCGATTCTTTCCATCTAAACTTGTATCTCTTTAATCAAAAGTGTTGTAAACCTTAATTACTAATTTGAATTGGGGATTTGGAGAAATAAAGTATTCTTGAGCTTATTAAAGGGAAGTCTTGTATACTTTAGATTACTTTACTGTTTAGAAGCTTTTGTTGGGTTTAACTTTGTTTTTTCCAGGTTTCGTCTACATCGAAAGGCCACCGTCGACACAATCAAAATCCTTTAGATTCAAATAACTCTGATTACTAACATCAAGCTATCTTCCCCTTGAGCCATCGCTTTCGACAAGGTTGAAACCAAGTCACAACTTACTTAAACCTTCAACTGATACAAGGAACCTAAGGACCCAGCTTTTGACAAAGTCGTAACCCATCTCCGAAGCGCTGTAGCTTGGAATTACTAGTTCAAACACAAGAAGATTAAGCTCATAGCTTTCGACAGGTTCGAAACCCTTACTTTTGATCCTTAACCTATGTCCAAGGCATTCAATTTCTTAAGACCCCCGACCAGGTCGAAACCAATAAAGGCAAACCTTATTCAGGATATCTCTACAGAATCAAAAGGAAAGCTTTTGAAGGCGAATCCACACTGATTCAACTAGGTCGAAAGGTCACTAAGCACAATACCTACCCTTTCGACTGAGTCAAAAGGTCATTCTGAGTAACTTCTATCTACTAAGGCCTATTCGAAAGGAAATTCAAGAAGGATATATATTTTCCTTCCTACTCTACTTGCCTAAAAGATAATCCAAATTCCTTTGCACAACCTTGGGGTATTAACAAGATTCTTATTAACATTTTTGGCGCTAGAAGGAGGGCTCGAACCCCCGACTTGGTTAAACACCCAACACTACTATTCTCTAACCCCACTTAACCCAATCTCAAGTTCATCTACTTTGATTTAATCATGGCTTGAGGAATCATAAGATCGGAACAAGGTTATTCTGAACCATATTTGATAGGATTCCCCTCAATAACCATCAAGGATTCCAATCAGAATGAAGAGCAAAGACTCATATTAGAAGCTCTAAGAATTATAAAACAGAAAAAAGCAGAATCATATGATCCTAAGAAATGGAGCTTAAACCCCTTTCATGTTGGCCCCATTCCTATTTTTTCATAGGGAAAAAGAATAAATGGAAGTGACAATGTGTTCAATCAAATGAGAAGAACCATCCAATACTATTCCAAAGGCACAATCTTTGAAGAAGAAATAATGGCTGATTACAATCCCGTTGCAGATAAGTGGCAATAACCAATTATAAAGAGAACACTTCCTACACAAGAAGTACAAAGGGTGCCAAAAATAAAAGCAATTAAAGAGCATGAAAACATAAGGCCAAGACAAAAAGTCAAAACGCCATCTGCAAGAATCAAGCTTCAAGTCTAGACTTCCAAAGGAGTGCAACTTAACACCATCAATTGAGAACGTCTACTTTCTTACAAAGGATGAGCTCAACTATTGGCGATCACAGAAAAAGAAACCGAAATAAGAAAGAAATTTGGGAGGATCCTACTGTTACTACCATATGATGAATGGCCATGAAACCAATCATTGTAGAGCCTTAGATGGGATGATTATAAATTTCTTCCGACAAGGAATAATCCATGAATTTGTAAAGAGAATTTAAGAGAAGATCAATAAAATGTTACTTTTCAAAGAAAAATCTACATGGTTGGGAGTGAAATGCTCCTTATATTTGGAAATTACCTAAGATGGTAGTCTACCTAAGATGGTAGAAAAGCCTCTGTCCGCGCCGAGTTGGCCAGGGCAGAGCACCTCCTGGAGGGAGGGCGGGTAAGCCTTTAGCCACGCCATAAAATGGCCAGGTTAAAGCACCGGACAAGCCCTTGGCTGCGCCTCTGGTCAGGTCAAGGCACCTCCTGGAGGGAGGACGGAGTAAGCCTTTATCCGTGCCATAAGATGGCTAGGGTAAAGCACCGAACAAGCCCTTATCCGTGCCATGGTATGCCCAGGGTAAGGCATCTCCTGGAGGGAGGACGGAGTAAGCCTTTATCTGCGCTATAAGATGGCTAGGGTAAAGCACCGAACAAGCCCATGTCCGCACCACAAAAGGACCAAGGCAGGGCGCCTCTTGGAGGGAGATCGGGTAAGTCCTTGGTTTCAGCCTCTAAGATGAGCAAACTAAGAGCACCGGACAACAATGGACTAAGACGTCCAGGCCCCAGAAGAGGCCCATTAGACAGGACTAAGATGTCTAGGCCTAAGAAGAGGCCCATCAAATTATGGATTAAGACATCCAAGCCCAAGAGGAGGCTCATTCAGCAATGGACTAAGATGTCCAAGCCTAATAAACAGTAATCCAGTTATGGACTAAGACGTCCGAACTCAAGAGGAAAATAATCAAATTACTTCCCACAAGACCTGAAGGGTTCACACATCAAAGGAGTAGAACAGAGCTCCACTTATAAATACCCGAATATGGGTTTCGGGACTTTTATTTCTAAACATCATCTATTAATACCTGAATCTGGGTTTCGGATCTCTCATACCAGAATTTCGTCTATTAATACCCGAATCTAGGTTTTGGGTCTCTCATATCCAAATTTCGTTAATTAATAGCCGAATCTGGGTTTCAGGACATTCATTTCAGAACTTCATTAATTAATCCCTAAATCAAGGTTTTGGGTCTCTATCGATCACTAAAACATCTTCATCATACCCGAATCCGGATTGCGAGGCTACTACTTATAAATGCCCTAGTCTGGGCTTGGAACTTCTAATATGAATCTCTATAGCGGATTTCTATCACAAATGCCTGAATCCGGGTTAAAGAATACTCTCAAGAAGATCATTGTTATACGTTTCTGCTAATGCCCGAATCTGGGCCTCGGATTTCTATGCTCTCAAATCTCATTAATACCCCATAATGGGTTAATGGGATTCTACCACAAATATTCAGATAATGATTTCTGGATTTAGCTATTTATTAAATATTTCTTGAAGATTGCATTCCAACATTCATACCCTATTTGAGGATAGGATTTCCAATCAACATGACTTGGACATTCCGACCAAATGGTTGGAGTTGAATTCTTAATTATTCCCCATCAAGGTTGAAAATGGGATTTAGACTATAAACTACTTTTCATGCAATTAACAAGATGATTTGTTAATCTAAGCAAATGATATGCATAGACTGGTATGTCGATTTCAAGCTAACAATTAGAAATATGGTTTGCTTCATACTTTTTAGGGAAATCAGCATAGAGAAATGAAAGATTCAGCGAGAACAAAGATAACAAGTGGACTATCAGAAAGCACTTCAGAAGTGACATTATAGGAAAGGATTACAAATCAGGTGATGTTTACAAAATTTATATGATTTACATAAGTCATGAAATTGTTAAAAAAACTATGAAGTTATTCACATATATACAAGGCAAGTTTATACATTTCAAAGATGCAAATATATTATAAGTCTTGAGCAGCTTTGTTAAGGTTCTCGGCGATTGAAGGATCAACTATATGACGAATTGCAGCGCTGAGAACTTCTTTAAGTTTCTATTCCTTCTTCCTTATGCTATTTGCATCATCGATCGCGTTAATATTTGTCTTCAGAGCGCGGTTAAAAGCTCTATTTGCGCCCCTAAGGGTCTTGTTATCCCTTTCTAACTCTCAACACGCTCTGAAGGAAGTATTTATTGCGTTCGAGTTTTTGAACCTTGTCAGCATACTCATTGATATTCTGAGAATATTTCACTCTTTGTTGCTTATCGAAATACTAAGCTATTTCAAACTTAACTCTCCTGCACCAGTTACCCAAGGCGTTCCCATCTAAGCTTGGAGAAGGGTTAATCATTGAAAGGAAATTTTTGAACAACAAGAGTATTTGACCTTGTGGGTCTAGAGACCGAGGGAGAAGCACAAGGAACCAACAAGTCAATACTTGAAATCTTCTCCCCCATGATGAATTCTAATGATCCGCACTGAGCTTCACTGTCCTTCAATTTCAATTTTAAATCGCCGATTTGTTGGATAAGCTCCGACATCTTATGATCGAAATGGATTGAATGGTTAAACTTTATTTGTAGTTTCAGTGACGAGTGTTTGTACCAAAAATGGGCACAACACTCTTCGGGAGTTATTTGAAGAGATAAAATGAAGATTATAAATGTAAAACAGAGGTTATCTAACAAAAACTCCAACAAACAGAAATGTAAAATGCACAGACAAGCAATTTAGAGTGGTTCGGCGTATAGCCTACGTCCACTATGAAGTTTTGATGATTTTATTGATTCTCTTTCAATGATTACAAGCGGTTACAGCAATGAACAGCGGATTACAGATTAGAATTCGAAATTGACAGCAAAAGTAGGATGCAAATCTCAATCCGGCAGAGTCTGGACGCTTCCCAGAAAAAAGATCCTTTTTCTATTGATTCTGGGGCTCTATTTATAGGCGTAGGAGGCTCAGATCTCGCCTAAACTTCGGGAGACTTGGTCTGGCACGTGAGGGGGCCCACGCGACCGTTTCCAGAAATTTTCGCCTCGATCTGCGATCGGTACGAATCCATTTCGTATCGATCAAGATGATGTCCAATTGAGCTGAAATTTGACATGGATATCCTTCAGTGTGCATGCAAGCTTCCCTCAAAATTTCATTGGATTTGGATCAATAGATCACGAGATACCGTCGATACGAACTGAGATTCCTCATAGGCTGTCTGGTTCGTCTCCATGAATTGGACTCCATCTGTTCGCCTCGCTGGCTGCACGTGCTCTTGAAGTGAGGTGGCGCGCGTGCTTCGTCTCGATCCGGTCTTTGCGCCGCATTGACTGCTTCGACTCCAGGCATCTCGCCTGGTTTACTTCGATGGACGACACGTCACCCTAGTTGGTTGACCCGTTGGATGTGAACAAGTCATGGGTCGCGGGTTCGAAGCAAGGCTCTCTAGTGGATACGAAGTGGACATGGACTGATGGATACGAAGTAGACGTTGACTGATGGATACGAACAACCCTTTCTCTCATGGATACGAGGCAGACACTAGCTGATGGGTGCGAAGTACTTCATCTGATGAGGGATATGAGGTCCATCGATACGAACTTGATGGATTCGAACTAAGCCATTCCTGGTCGATACG
Source organism: Allium fistulosum (assembly GCA_030737815.1). Classification (NCBI taxonomy): domain Eukaryota; kingdom Viridiplantae; phylum Streptophyta; class Magnoliopsida; order Asparagales; family Amaryllidaceae; genus Allium; species Allium fistulosum. The sequence goes on from CM060901.1 coordinate 459,320,351, forward strand.
AACTCATGGGAGTTGGCCGATATGAAGTAGGGGATCTGCCGATGGATTCGAAGCTGATCGATACCGAAATGATGGATTGGAACTAGAGCCTGGAGATGGACACGAAATCATACATAGTGATGGATACGAAAATGGGTTTTTCCTTTCACGTTGACTCGATCATAACTTGAGCGTACGAGTTCGGATTGACTTGAAATTTGAGGTGCTGATTTCTATGATCTTTCTTGTCATGTCCTATCAATTGTAGCTCATTCTGGACTCGGACAAAATTCAGTGATATCCATGGCGAGCTACCCTTGTTCTCTAGTCGGTTTCTTGGTGTCCTGGCCTTGCCAAAAGGCGGGATAACATTTGCCCCCCAAAGTACGTCTTGTGAAAACATGAAGTGCTTTGAAAAGCTGCAGGTCTTCTTATTCTGAACAGTTATTGTCTTTTCGGTGGAAGCTGTAACCTTCGACCGTTCTCCTTGATAATGTAAACTATCGACTGCCGATTGTTGTACCATGTATTTGCTGCAACTGATTGTTGTATGCCAGTGGTTACCCGTTCGTTGTTGTAATCGTTATTGGATGTGTTTCTGATTCCTGAAAATCTGGAATATCGAATATTAGTCCGACATTCATGCATATATGTTAGTCTGACTCTCGCTGACGTTCACGAGTCGTTGTCAGTTTATCTTATATTGAATTCTGTATCGATCCTCTCCTGAACCGATGCGAAATTCGTTGTAACAACGTTTGATGGTTGTTGTTTTTTTTTTTTTGATTGCTCCTTCATAACGAACCTCTCCTGAATCGATGTGAAGGGTTGGAATGTATGATTCATGGAGGATATGCCATTTCTTATTCGTTCGTTCAATAAGAATCCCCGATTATGGATAATCTTCGATAGGAGTCATCCATGACTCCTCTCCTAGATCTAAGATTTAGTTGATCTTCATATGCCAATGCTTGGAATAATAAGCATTTCAATTGGGACAAAGTCTTTTTGCCATGCATCCCCAGAACTGGCTAGCTTGGCCAGTGACTTAGCCTTTTCATTTTCTTCCCCGAGGATGTCTGTAGTGGTGTAATAGTTGAAGTCAACTAGTAGCTTTTCGACCCAGCTAGGATAAGGAGCAAGATGTTGCTCCCTAGTTGAATAATCTTCCCTGACTCGGTATACTACTAACAAACAATCACATAATATATGCAAAGTTTTCACTCTTATTTTTCTTGCAAGTTTGAGCGCCAAGGCTTCATACTTAGCTTCGTTATTTTTAGCAGGGAAGTTGAGTTTAAGGGCGTGGCAGATCGATCGTTCCTCAATAGTCATTAACGCAACTTCGACATTAAAAAAGCCGATTATTGGAAGTTCCATCTGTATACGTTCTCTATCGGTTGGACGGTTCACCACTGTCCTTCGGATAGCCGTCTAATGTGGCGGATTCAGGTATGAAGTATGCTAATGTTTGATCATGGAGAGCTCTCCGAGGGAAATATGTGAAATCAAATTGGCTTAGCTCGATACCCCATCTGAGTAATTTTCAGCCATCTAAGGCCGTTCTTGGACCTATCATAACGGCTGGTCGATATAGACGTTAATAGGGTGAGCTTGTCAGTAGCCAGCCTTCATCATATACTAGTCTTTTGATTCGTTTATCTTCACATAATGTTGTGATGTTTACGGCGTGTGTTGACACGGCCCAATTGATGTATAAATCTTCGTGATCCAAAGGTTTGGGTAAAATGGAAGGTCTCTTCAAGCGGTCTATCGGAGCTGCTTGATTGTCCCCGGTACATGGGTGTCTCTAACTATCGGAATTCTCTAGAAATTAGTCTTGATTCCATGAGAATTGATGATGAAAACAATGAATCCTTCTGATGTAATGGTGAAAGAGCATTTCAAAGGATCGAGTTTCATCCTGCATTTTTTGGAGAGCGCTGAATACCTCTGTCAAGTCATCGATATGGTCGTTTGATAGCCGTGATCTCACGAGCATATTAACCACATCTACTTTCATCGATCGATCGATATGATTTTTGAATGATCTTCTAATCGTCCTTTGGTAAGTAGCATAAGCGTTTTCAAGTTCGAATTTAGGGATTTCAGCATAGCACTATAGGCCCAGGTCAATAACGAGACCGTTGTATTCCTGGTCTAGGACATGCTTCAGTATCTGATTGTATCTGGAGTTTGCATCCATGGATGTGAGTAATTCATGTATGATGGTCAGGTCCATCAGTTGGTCGATCATTGGAAGTGGAAAGCCGTGCATTGTTATACCCCATGCAAATCTGAGTAGTTGATTTATGTCCTCCACTCTCTGTTCGTTTTTTATAATAAAGGATTGGATACTCACTTTGGTTGGAGGGCATCATGGATAAACCCACTGGTTTTGAGCAGATTCGCCTCCTCTTTAAGTGCAACAGATCTCTCCGGATCCATGTCGCATCGTTTTTGTTCACCGAGACATGCCTCGGGTCAATATTTAATGTAGGGTTCTTCATGGCTGGCGAGAGTCCATATATATATACATATATATATGAGATCGAGTCCAAGCGAACACATCAAGATTCACCTGAAGTAAAATAGCTGACTCTTTCTTCATCATTGCACAGAGTTGTGATCTGATCTACAATACTCGTGATGGGTTGTAGCACTTCATGTGCTTATTTGCAATGGTAAATGATTAGGCTTATAAGAATGTTGAATCAAAGGATTAGTAGAATTTAGCCTTGTACTGCACGCTGCTACATAGCTAGCTATAGCTTTGAGATCGACTTCACTTGTGTTTCTGAATGATGTGCTTGTCGTTCAATGTACTCGCGATCAATTGCTCGTTGTGAGGGTCGGAATGATGATCAGTTGCCCATAAGTCCGGGTATTGATCAGATGACTCTATCTCTAGGCATCCTTTCGGTCGCAACCTAGAGTTGTTATGAATATTAGGCATGGGTCATAGGTTCAAGTTGTCATAGTCAACTCTCAGATAATTACTCTTTTGCCCCCAGTCTCGGGTTAGTGGATGCATTACGCGGACGGTATAGTCTCGTCATAGTTGTGTCTATACTGTAGTTCAAGCTTTAAGAACCAGAGTTGACTGATGAATGGTTGAATCATATTATCTTATCTTCGTGTTCGTGCCCCCAAGTCTGGGGAATATCTCGATAAGTGGTAGGGTAGATAATGTCCGCTTCAATTTTGTATTCTATCCCATTGAACCGCGGGATCGAGTTAACCGATGGAAGGCTGAGTCGAGACTATCCTGTATTATGTTATAGTTCTTTCCTCTTGGAGGAATACATTGTTACTTTGCTGACATTCGGACATAAGCTAGATTCTGGACGGTCAATGACATTCACTTCGCTGTCTATATCGCCATACTTTAGGCAAAAACTGAGGAGTGAATCGTCCAGTCAGATCCAAAGCAGGATTGATGCTTCCCTTGTTGAATCCAGGGTAAGAATCAGTGTGCAGATGTTTAGGTTGCACTTGTTTTGAATTTCTCTTTAAGTCGGATCATGGTAAGAGTCAATGAATGAATGGTCACGTTGCATTCATTGGGAGTTGGGTGATCAACCATGTCCATCTCGATTTACGTTCTCCTGTCAGATTTAGGGATAAAGTTAGCTCAAATGCAGTCATGTCATGCTCATTTGGTCTCATGCTCTTCCCGACGGATCGAAGGAAGGCGACGGAGGATGAATGGTCGAGTCACACTCATTCGTGGTTTATTCTTCTATCCGCGCTCTGTTGGTCAAAGGTATTCGATGGGCGTTTGGGTCACATCGATTTGTAGTCGAAGAGGACCGATATTGACCTTCGATTCAATGGTACGATGTGAAAGGTGTAGATCGATATTGCCCGTCGATCCGGCGGTACGATATAAGTGATTGCCCAGAACTTCGGGCATCATTCTGATTGGTTAGCATTAAGGTCTCCTTGTAGTCATTTCCTTAAGTTGTAAAGGATGCTAAGCTGGATATGTAGCAAGTCACCTTTCTCTTCTTTTGGTGATTTGCAATTCTGCCCCCAGTCTTGGGTTAGCAGAGTTAGTTCGTGGATGGTCTAACTACACCTGTAGAGAGTTTACACTCCTCATGTCGAGTTCAGGTCAGAGTTGGTGAATGAATGGTCGTGCCACGTTTGTTTGCAGTAGAACGGGTAGTCACATCCATTTAGAATTGGACATTCAGCTAGGTTCGTTTTGCGAATCTGCGTCTCCCTGTCGAATCAAGGAAGAAATTTTGTCTTGTGGGGTTGGAGTGCATCCCTATAAAATTATGTTATGGGTCCCATGAAGGGGACAGGAGGTTATGCATGGACGGTTGTGTCATGCCCGCTTAGTGTTGGATGGTCAGATCGCATCCAATTTTGTGTGTCAAGTGTGCCCCCATGTTAGGGGACGATTAGAAAGCAGGCGGTCGAGCCACATCCTCTTTTTATACTATAGAACTTGACGAGGAACCATAGCCAACAGATGGACAGTCGAATCACATCCCTTTTGGTATTCATACTCCAAACCATGTTTTGAGGACTGGAGTTGGTTGATGGGTTGTTAGTCACACCCATTTGGTGTTTATACTCTAGTTCGCATTCTGGGAATCTAGAGTTAGTTGATGTTTATACTCCAGTTCGCACTTTGGGAGTCTGGAGTTTATTGACTAGACGGTCTGTTACGTCTATTATGAGTTTCCTTTTCTGTGTTCGCACTCCGGGAACAAGTGATGTAACTTGGCTGAGATATGGTCGAAGTCGTTAGGTGGACGGATCCACCCTCCTCGAAGCCGCATTTGTTTGTTGCTTATACTCTGGCTCGCACTCTGGGAGTTTGGAGTTACTTGTTTATACTCCGCTTCGCACTCTGGGAATACGGAGTTGATGAATGCTGATACTCCGTCTCGCACTCTTCAGAGTACGGAGTTAAGGAATGTTTATACTCCGTATCGCGCTCTTCGGAGTACGAAGTTGGTTAATGTTTATACTCCGTCTCGCGCTCTCGGAGTCTGGAGTTTGAATGTTTATACTCCGCTTCGCACTCTGGGAATGCGGAGTTAATGAATGTTTATACTCCGCTTCGCGCTCTGGGAATACGGAGTCGAATGTTTATACTCCGACTCGCGCTCTGGGAGTTCGGAGTTGGATGTTTATACTCCGCTTCGCGCTTCTCGGAATCCGGAGTTAGTTAATGTTTATACTCCAGTTCGCGCTCTCGGAAGCTGGAGTTTGTTGATGTTTATACTCCGGTTCACGCTCTCGGAATCCGGAGTTAGTTAATGTTTATACTCCAGTTCGCGCTCTCGGAAGCTGGAGTTTGTTGATATTTATACCCAGCTCGCGCTCTCGGAGTACTCTGGGGTTTTGTGAATGTTTATACTCCGTCTCGCGCTCTGGGAGTACGGAGATGAATGTTTATACTCCGCTTCGCACTCTGGGAATACGGAGTTGAATGTTTATACTCCAGTTCGCGCTCTCGGAAGCTGGAGTTTGTCGATGGATCGCCATGTATCAGTTTTTGTCCGGCTTTTTGTGCAGAGATATGCCCCCGAGCTTGGGGTTTCACTTAGCAAGAGATCGGTAGGATCCCAATTACTTTTCACTTATCCGCCCACAACGAAGGATGAGATATAATTTATAGACGGTTGAATCACATCCATGTTCATTTGGATTCCGTTTTTGCCAGGCCTAAGGAGTAGGATTAGTGTTCTGGCAAGCTTTGTGCTCGAGCATAGGAAAGGATGGTCGAACTACATCCACTTTGAGTTGTATATTTTCCCTTAAGTCGGGTGCAAGAAATGGAGAGCAGACAGTCGAGTCACATCCAATTTATACTTTGCATTCTTTCGATCGAGCTAAGGAAGAGAGTTGAAATGACAGCTCGTGACGGTTAGCGAGTAGGCAGTCAGCCGTTGTTGACTTTGAATTGAGGGTTGGACCTTTAAACATGTGTTCCCTCAAATAATCCCAAATGTCTAATGTAGGATTGGATGCATGGATGGTGGCATCACGTCCACCCTTGATGTGATTCCGATTTTATCGGGCATTAGAAGAAGCATAAGTATTTTGGCAAGCTTCAAGTACGAGATGTAGAGTGCATTATTGGGACACATAACTCCAAGTCTTTCTTACATCTCCTAAATAAATTGCATAGGCGGATGAGTGGATGGTCGGTTACATCCACTTTGCACTAGAGTCCTGACCTTGTCGGTCTCTTCCGCTTTGATGCCTTGCCCCCAGTCAGGGGCATATAGTAGCTGATGAGTGGTTGAATCGTGTTCGTCACGATGATACCTCAATGATTTGATCATGGTCCACGGAGGTTGTTTTGCACCCAATCTTAAGTACTCGGTTACCTGCATCATTTGCAAGTAGTTTAATTCAAGTAGGTCATATTTCGCAACGTAAATGAAATTGAATTAGAAATAATTCAAAAGAGATCAGGTCAAATCTCATTGATAAGTGAGACAGCGTCGTATGCTCGCTATTACACTTCAATCCAGCCCTTCTCAATTGGAAGTCTAACGCAAATGGTTCAATTTGATCAAAGTCCTTGATCGATATGGGTCGGATGTTCCTGGTCCTTCATTTTATGGGGCTTGAACATATTGTTAGAGTTATCCTTTTCGGAGTGGCTTTATGGCGTTGGCATCCATGGTAGCCATCTAAAGAAGAGGAGTTTTCCGATCTAGAGTATGGAGTAGGTTTCCTCCTTATCTCGCCAAGTTGATCCTTCATCTGATGCATCAACTCAATATTGGCATGGACATGTTGGTGTAGTTGTCGACAGCGGTCTACCAGTTCTCTTGTCAAAGTCTGGAAATAAGCGCCGGTGATGAATTCATTTATGGGTATCGGCAGCAACTGGCTGCGGGCTTTGGATAAATTCGTTGGCTGCCAGCTTCTTCATTCACTTCAACAATATAAGAAGTAGATCTGGTATGTCTAACCACGATTGACAATGTTCTTTGAGGAATGGGGGAAGACAGCTACATTTGATAGCAGTCATCACTCTTGGTGTAAGCCATGCGCAATTCCCACTTCATGAGGTAGTGTCGGGGGTTGTATTTCCATAACACACCGACATAGTTAACATGTTGAATTTTCACTAGAAGTTCTGCATGTAGGATGGTTTCAACGAATAGGTCTCGATTAGGAAAGATTCCCCAATCGGCATTATGATCAGGCCCATTTTATTGCCAAGGGGTCTTGTAACACTGGTGAATGATGTACGCACGATTGCCCAATGTTTGAGTGGTTTGGTGATACCGATTGGATGGTGAGTTGGTAAAGATGGGATAATAGATTGGTCATTATTTCTAATTTTCACCCAGATAGGAGACCTATATAGGGTATTAAGGAAGTCTTCTTGAGGTTGTATGCCACGCTTTTAGTCATGCGGACGTAGAATGATTAAGATGCAGGCATTTGAAGATGGTTCAGCGGTGACCAGCTATTGCTTTGAGTTGATAGAGTAGACAGTGTAAGGGAGTTGCCATATTAGCCATCGTACCATAGTTGTCAATTCAGGAGTTTGAAAGCTGGTCAATTGGAGGAAGTTGCATTCCACCTTAGAAGCATGATATATTGACCAACTCTAGCTCCTGGCATATTAGCTAGGTTCTCCATCCTCTGGGAGCATTAGTTGAGTAGTATTTCTTTACCCATTCCTTGATTGCAACTCAACATTTGTTGCTGTGAGCTCCTATGTCTTGTTCAGTCACGGAACAATTAGAAGCACGGATGGAATGTTCCTCCACTAAATTGGTGATTGAATTCGCTATGCGGGTGCCCTGCGCTGCGGCTAGGGTTTTATTTAGCCTCTTTTTAGGAAATCTGGGTCATACCCGAAAAATACTTTTTTTTTAAAAAAAATTTCGTATCGTTCCACCCTTGTTCGTATCCATCAAGCAACCTGAACGGTCCTTCGTATCGCTCTTGTTCGAACCCATCCTGTTCGTATCCGGCCAGAGAATCAGCTCTACTAGCATCGATACGAATGGCTAGATCGATACGAAAGTGGTATATGTTGATCGACACAAATAGGGCGCAGTTGGATCGATTCGAATTGCAGTTGAGTATCGATACGAATTGGGTGCAGTTGGATCGATTCGAACTGCAGTTGAGTATCGATACGAATTGGAGGCAGATGGATGGATACGAAGTATTGCTTCCTGATGGATACGAAGTAGAGCATCCATCTCATGGATACGAAGTAGAGCATCCATCTCATGGATACGAAGTACAACATCCATCTCATGGATACGAAGTAGAGCATCCATATCATGGATACGAAGTACAGCCTCCATCTCATGGATACGAAGTAGAGCATCCATCTCATGGATACGAAGTACAACATCCATCTCATGGATACGAAGTAGAGCATCCATACCATGGATACAAAGTACAGCCTTCATCTCATGGATACGAAGTAGAGCATCCATCTCATGGATATGAAGTACAACATCCATCTCATGGATACGAAAAACACCATATTTTCATGGATACGAAAAATTGCATTTTTTCTGGATTCGAAAATATGGGTATGGAATTCATGATGAACGTAGTTCCTCTTAGATCTGGAGCAATCTGAATAGAATAGAAGGAACCACTTATAAACAGATCTGGATCTTCTCCTTAGATTTTTGCAATCCAACGACGGTAGTAGATCCATAGAGCAGGAGAAAAAACTGCGTTTGTTCTCAGTGAAAGCACCAAAGTGTTTGTATCAAAAATGGGCACAACACTCTTCGGGAGTTATTTGAAGAGATAAAATGAAGATTATAAATGTAAAACAGAGGTTATCTAACAAAAACTCCAACAAACAGAAATGTAAAATGCACAGACAAGCAATTTAGAGTGGTTCGGCGTATAGCCTACGTCCACTATGAAGTTTTGATGATTTTATTGATTCTCTTTCAATGATTACAAGCGGTTACAGCAATGAACAGCGGATTACAGATTAGAATTCGAAATTGACAGCAAAAGTAGGATGCAAATCTCAATCCGGCAGAGTCTGGACGCTTCCCAGAAAAAAGATCCTTTTTCTGTTGATTCTGGGGCTCTATTTATAGGCGTAGGAGGCTCAAATCTCGCCTAAACTTCGGGAGACTTGGTCTGGCACGTGAGGGGGCCCACGCGACCGTTTCCAGAAATTTTCGCCTCGATCTGCGATCGGTACGATTCCATTTCGTATCGATCAAGATGATGTCCAATTGAGCTGAAATTTGACATGGATATCCTTCAGTGTGCATGCAAGCTTCCCTCAAAATTTCATTGGATTTGGATCAATAGATCACGAGATACCGTCGATACGAACTGAGATTCCTCATAGGCTGTCTGGTTCGTCTCCATGAATTCGACTCCATCTGTTCGCCTCGCTGGCTGCACGTGCTCTTGAAGTGAGGTGGCGCGCGTGCTTCGTCTCGATCCGGTCTTTGCGCCGCATTGACTGCTTCGACTCCAGGCATCTCGCCTGGTTTACTTCGATGGACGACACGTCACCCTAGTTGGTTGACCCGTTGGATGTGAACAAGTCATGGGTCGCGGGTTCGAAGCAAGGCTCTCTAGTGGATACGAAGTGGACATGGACTGATGGATACGAAGTAGACGTTGACTGATGGATACGAACAACCCTTTCTCTCATGGATACGAGGCAGACACTAGCTGATGGGTGCGAAGTACTTCATCTGATGAGGGATATGAGGTCCATCGATACGAACTTGATGGATTCGAACTAAGCCATTCCTGGTCGATACGAACTCATGGGAGTTGGCTGATATGAAGTAGGGGATCTGCCGATGGATTCGAAGCTGATCGATACCGAAATGATGGATTGGAACTAGAGCCTGGAGATGGACACGAAATCATACATAGTGATGGATACGAAAATGGGTTTTTCCTTTCACGTTGACTCGATCATAACTTGAGCGTACGAGTTCGGATTGACTTGAAATTTGAGGTGCTGATTTCTATGATCTTTCTTGTCATGTCCTATCAATTGTAGCTCATTCTGGACTCGGACAAAATTCAGTGATATCCATGGCGAGCTACCCTTGTTCTCTAGTCGGTTTCTTGGTGTCCTGGCCTTGCCAAAAGGCGGGATAACAACGAGATCATTTCATCTTTGCTTTTAATGTCAATCTCGAGATAGGTGACTTGATCTTTCAAATTGCTAGCAAAGGTTTTTTGAACAAAGTATCTTTTATGCCATTTTAAGGCTTCAGCGTTACCACCGAAGCGTTCCAGTAAAATATCATCGCTGAGTTCACTCCTTCCGCTTGATTTTAACAGTTTCTCTCTAAGAGTACTGACGCGTGATGATAAATCATGGGGGAGAGAAACTGTAGATAATTGTAGCTCCTATTTAAGCAAAAGGAAATAAAACAAAGTTAAAATCAAGATGAGAAGTCTCTTTAGTATTATAATAACAGATTGCAACTCAAACAACAACGAAGTGGAAAAAATACAACAAACAATTGGTTTATTTTTAAAGCTGAGAAACTACTTTTCTAACTTTATCTAATGTGTTAGCAGAAAGCGTGACTATTGAATCAAAAGAGATATTGACTCCTTATGGAGTGATAACTGGTGGACATTTGCTATAGTCCCATTTTCCGACTGGAGAACTATCACGACCACAAATTAACTTAGAGCGAAATGTTCTGATCTCCTTATGAAGTGTATCCTTCTCATCACCAAGGAATTCAAAGCAGAGACAGGGATATTCCAAGTAAAGTTTCTGTAAATCTCTGAGAAAACAATATCTCGCCAATTTCGAAGATTTTAAAATTGATGCCTTTTCAAGATAAAACCACCTCAACTTAACATATTGGCTTAAGTGGTCTCTAGAAACAAGTCGACCTAGTGAACAGTCACTCTCTGATAATATAATAAAGCAAAGCTAAGCATAAAGAGCGATACTAAAACAAATATTTATAAATCAATACACTGTTACATATTTACAACTACTCATCCGGTTCATACAAAACAGACATATAAAATAACTTAGATACAAATTTGTTCTTATAATACTTAAGCTTTTCAGAGGGAGATCTTGGGGAATCGGTCTGACCCGTGGTAAGTTCCAACAAGCTCCAGGGTGCGGGTTAGATCCGAATTCATCCAAGTATCTCTTATGAAGTCGTCTAAGTGGACCCCCCTAAATTCGCCTACGTATGAAAAATCAATTTGAATGTCTATAATAAGCCTTGTATAAAAAGTTGATTAGAATGTCCCTTTCTCTAATCAGCATCCAAAATTAAGTGACTAACTCTCGCTTTTTCTTCAAGAGAGCATCTTATCGAGGCGCGCTCTCTTTAATTAGGGGGCAGCTTTATGATGTTTAAAAGACACCAGCACAAAGGCACTTCTATCGAGTCTATGATACTTATCAGAAAGTACATTATGCTCCCTTATTTGCTTGTCCAACTCCCTACATAACTTGTTTATTTTAGCTTGTTTTCTCTTAAGTTTTGCTTTATAGGGGAGGGAGGACTTCTTCCACATCTAAAATGAATGATTTACACTATTATAACTTCAAAGTGAAAGATATTTAAACAGAGAATCTCATACTTGTGATATCGAGATAGTGGTCTGGGAAGCCCGCTCTTTCCCTTTAGGCTCTTCAACATTAACAGGAGTAGGCTCATCCTCTTGAGGAGCAAAACGCCCGATAGATTCAGGTGGGGTAGCTGCAGGAGGAGTTGGCTATTTCTCTGAAGCTTTGGTGTTGTCATCCCCTCCCCTTATCAGAGGCTTCGTTATGATCTCCGCCATCTCCACCTGAGCCCTGACCACCATCAACATTGTCATCATTGTCATCATCATTATCATCGTTGTGGTCATCATCATCATTTTTATCATCGCCTTCTTCCCCGGCGGCATCATCCTTATCACCCTCATCCTCAGAGTCGGATTCAATTTCAAAGGAGGAGACATGGAAGGAAAGAATCTTAGAGGGCTTCGATTTCCTCCTCTTCTGCAGTCTCAATCCCCTGTTTTATTTGATTGATCTTTCCCATTAATCTATCGACCAAGGAAGAGTCAAGTGAGGGGAAACTCAAGTCAGACACTTCTTAAAATTATTAGCATAAGTAAGCATGAGGGCTTCTTTATAGGAATTCAGCATTATTTCCCCGAGAGTAGTACTGATAAATTGAGATACTCGATGCTTAGCATCAGAGATTGTATCGACAGCAACTTTCAGCGAGGCCCTATTTTTCTTGAACTTCTCCTTCAAAGAAATGTTCTTTGCTGTTATGTGGGCTTTCTCGTCGTCAGAACCTTTTTAAGTTAACTCCAAAATGAATTTTTCATCGGTGATAAAATGGCGAGCCCTTCTTTCTGGCAAGAGATCAGTTTCTGCTCGGGCAAGAGAAGGTCTTATCTGTTCCAGTTCTGTAGTTGCTTCATCTTTGGCCGTAGAAACAGAGGTCATTTGGTTCTTAAGAGTAGAAATTTTCTCTCGAAATTCAAAGGACTCGGTAGAAGATTTTGATGCTTGCTCATTCAAACTAACCAACTCTTACAAATCTGAAAGAAGAAAACGTAAAGCAAGTTAGAGATTTAGAGAAAACCAGTAATAACAAAGTTAATTAAGGTAAAACTCACCAAAAATTGTTGCTCAATCAAAGAGCGGTAATGTCCCACCAAATTAGGGACAGTTGAAGGTGGATGGATAGAGATGAAAGATTCAGAATGCAAGATAGACTCGGCTATCTCTTCAAAATTAATGGAATGAGAGGAAGAAGATGACGGATTTGAAGGAATTTGCTTTAAAGAGGGAGTCGTCTGCAGAACCAGTTGCATTTGTTCGAGTGCAGCTGGAGAATCAGAGATGGATATGCGAGAAAGAGGGTCGGTCGCACTTGGGGTCTAACCCGGTTTTTCTTTAGAAGCTTCTAAGCTTGACCAGCCAGGTCAAGTAGTTTAAGATTTCAGCGTTAAGGGGGTGGGGGGAAGTCCAGATTCTAGCGCCATCATTTCCAAAGACAAGAGATAGGTATAAACATTAGGCAACAATTGGATCGAAGCAATCCCTAGATGAGAAAGGAATGTGGATAAGAACTCTGGAAAAGGAAAGAATCCACCATGCCATATATGGATGGCAGTGTAGGCAAAGAACCCTTCGGGAGGGTTGTTGATAGTATCAGTCTCTTGAGGAGGAATGGCTTCAACATCAGTAATGCCAAAGTCATTAAGGATAGCATTAACTTCATCTTGGGTTGATATGAGAGAATGCTTGGAAGTAGTTTCGGCCTTCTTCGAAGAGCTCATGATTCTGTCGGGTGAAAACGTTTCAGTTAAAATTTTCAAGTTTATATGAACGTAGAATTCGTCAAGAATTAGTGGAAGCCTACTTGAATAACTTAAACAAAAACCAAACATGAAATTTTAAATTTTTGAAAAATGTCTAAGTTAAAAGTTAAAGATATTGGGCTTTCGACAGAGTCAAAAGGAAAGGGACAATAACGCTTAACAAATACCCCTCAACACTATCAAAAACCTAAATAGGAGTGTTCATGGAGCTTTCGACAGAGTCCAAAGGAAAAGGAAGTTAAAATTTAGCCAAAACCACTCGACAGTGTCGAAAGCACAAATATGAGCAATCACTGGGCTTCCGACATGGTTGAAAGAAAAGATGAGAATGTAAAGTGGCACTTTGCCGAAAGCTTCGTAGGAGCCAAATTGTTAAAAGGAAGTAGTCCAAGTTAAGTTAAAACTTGAACAAAGATGTACACTACAAATTTTTCATAAATAAAGTAACAAGACCCTTCGACACTGTCGAAACCTTTGACTTAGGTTTCGTAAGAGGAATACGAATGTTGTCAAAACCTAGTATACTCATTAAGTCGAAAGGTTCTAGGTTAAACTCATATGCACTTAGAACGTTTTGACAAAGTTGGACAAAAACAACTCTTAGGGGTTTCGACTCATTAGATACAAAGGGATTCAAAAGGGTCAGGGGAGCATTATGTTTCCAAAAAATTAACTAAGGAAAATAGGTTGCAATCGGCACAAAATGTTTCGACAAAGTCGAAACATCTTGCTTTCAAAAGGGGTGGCTACACTCTACTAAACTGCAGAGCATTTCGACAAGATTGATAAAATTCACGCTACAACACTTTTCGACCCTATCGAAAAAGGCTAAGGAAGCAAAACCAATGTTACCGCCTTAATCTCTATCGAAGGGGTAGAAAGGTCATTTTGTGGGGCCAATTTTTCATCCGTTCACTTGAAACTTCCGGGCGAAGAAAACAAATGTTTCTATCTTCCCCAAACCCGACTGCAAATCCAGGTTTTCAAAATTTATTAAATAAATAAATCGAACCTGTTAAGAAACTGGATTTCAACATGATTTAACTAATTTAATTTCGAAAAAATTTAAAACGAAAATCCATGTTTTCTAAAGAATAGCCGTAACCATAAAACAGTGGAATAAATTCCGAACGAAAAGTAAACCCCATTGATTCATGGGATTGAATCGGGGAGGATATCTCAGATGAATTAAAAAAATAAAACAGCCTCAAGAAATCGAATCGGAAGTGTTTATAGAAAGTTAAAAATCATACAGTTTGAAATCAAAATCTCAATTGTGAGATCTCAAAATTTAAAATTTGCTGTGAAGTTCCAAGGATAATAAAAAAATAAGAGAAATTCATAAAACTGAGATGAATCTAAACTTATGATTAGATTTGGTTTCTTCTTTAATTTCTGAAGATTGAAGGAAAGTTTGAGAAACTTTTAGGAATTCTTTTACTTTTACTCGAAATATTAGTTGCAGGTAAATGACGAAGAAGGAGAAAGAGCGTACTTATAGGAAAGTCTCCCAAAAGCTGCTAACCGTTAGATAGGATTTAAATAAGCAGCTCAGATTCACATGGGAAGACTAGGAGGTGAGAAACTTTTAGGTTTCGACATAGATGACTTGGAAAGTCAAGTGCATTCCTTCATGGGGTGGGGGTGTGGGAGGGGGGCAAATGTTACTCCAGAAATCAACCTTTCGATTTAGTCGAAACCATTTTGAGCAGAAGTCAAAGAAGGACAAGAGAGGAAGGTTCCAGCTAAACCTTTCGAAGGAGTCGAAGGGATTCTATCATGAAAGTCTGAAAGTTTCAAAACCTTTCTAAGGTGTTGGAAGGTCTCTACAACAAAGATCCAGTGAGTTCATACATTTCAATGGAGACAAAGGAGTCAAAAGCACCCTTCCGCCTTCAGTAGCCACCTTTCGACTGGGTCATTTGATATGCATGATGACCTTCCGATTGAGTCAAAGCAGCACCTTTCGAAGACAATGAGAACAGCTATTTGCATATGCGCCAAACCTTTTGACACTAAAGGTTTCGACCTCATTTGAACCATATGAAAGCAAGCATTGTCCAGAACAACCCCTTTGAAAGCTACGGTAAGCCTTTCGTACCAATCGAAGCCAATATGATCTAGGAGGGTTGGGCATCAAATCAGGAACAGGAGCTAAGACGTAACCAACATCGTCGAAACCATTAAACAATGCCTATCGACAGAGTCGGAAGCACTTACAAGGCAACACAAAGAAGAGAGGCGCGACCCATCCTTTCAACAAAGACGGAGCATACTTGATTTATTCGGCAACCACCTTTTGACCAAGTCGGAAGCATCAAGGTCGAAAGGTGCAGACCCGCATCTATAAATAAGACCCAAGGGGTCACGTTTTGGGGGTCCAATGCTTTCCATTCTAAACTTGTATCTCTTTAATCAAAAGTGTTGTCAACCCTAATTACTAAATTGAATTGGGGATTTACAGAAATAAAGTCTTCTTGAGCTTATTAAAGGGAAGTCTTAGATATTTTAGATTACTTTACTGTATAGAAGCTTTTGTTGGGTTTAACTTTGTTTTCCAAGTTTTGTCTACATCGAAAGGCCACTGTCGATACAATCAAAGCCCTTCAGATTCAAATAACTCTGATTACTAACGTCAAGTTATCTTCCCCTTGAGCCACCGCTTTCGACAAGGTCGAAACCAAGTCAGAAGTTACTTAAACCTTTAACTAACACAAGGAACCTAAGGACCCAGCTTTCGACAAAGTCGAAACCCATCTTTGAAACACTGTAGCTTGGGATTACTAGTTCAAACCCAAGCAGGTTAAGCCCACAGCTTTCGATAGGGTCGAAACCCTTACTTCTGATTTTTAACCTAAGTCCAAGCCATTCAACTTCTTAAGATCCCCGGCTAGGTTGAAACCAATAAAGGCAAACCTTATTCAGGATATCTCAACAGAATCAAAAGGAAAGCTTTCGAAGGTAAATCCACACTAATTCAATTGGGTCGAAAGGTCATTAAACACAAATACCTACCCTTTCGACTGAGTCGAAAGGTCGTTTTGAGTAACTTCTGTCTATTAAGGCCTATTCGAAAGGAAATTCAAGAAGGATATATATTTTCCTTCCTACTCTACTTGCCTAAAAGATAATCAACATTCCTTAGCAAAACCTTGGGGTGTTGACAATATTTCTTTTTAACAAATGGCGTAAGTTATAGTTTTTGACATCAACTTTAAAGCATAAATGATGCCATGTGTTTATGATTTCGACAGCAATAGTTTTGATGCAATGATGTCGCAAGTTCATATTTTCGGTATCAATTATTTTGAGGCAATATGCTGCAATTCCATATTTTCAATATCAAGTATTTTATGGCAATGATGCCGAAACCCATAAAATTCGGTATTTTATATTTTATAGCCGAAAGCCTTACTCTATGCAAACCAAAAGGCAAGTTTAGAGGTTCGACAACCTCCTTTTGATATCAGAAATAAAGAAAGTTGCTTCAAAATGGATTGTATTGTGGCATAAGATTTTAGTTATGTAATGGGCTATATTTCCCTTGTTTTAAAGAATGATTTTAAAGGATTAATCATTTATAGAAATAAAGGTTTTCAAGGAAATAAATTGGCATCTAGCCAAAGTTTTATATGAATTTGCCAATGGAAATTATTACTTAAGGTTAAGTAATTTTGTGATGTTAATGATTATTTATTAAACATATTTTGATGAATGATGTTACATGTTCTATTACTATTGATCAGTTAATTTACATATTTATCATTGTCATGCTCATATTATTATGACCCAACATTGCATTTTTGGGATTAGGGCAGAATTACTAGTTAGGTTGTCCCAGTAGTGAGTATGATCAGACTTAATTCCTGAGTGAGTAGAATTGCATCCAAAAGATCGGATAGATCTAGTATGTCAGGATGCCCAGAACTAATCAAAGGAATATGATTTGAAAGATGTTATTAGTGATAACTAAGTCTATAGTGATCCCATGAAAACTATGATATGAGATATGTTATTAGCGAAAACTAATAGGTTCATAGTGATTGTTTGTACCAAAATTGGGCACAACACTCTTCGGATGTGTTTGAAGAGATAAAATGAAGAATATAAATGTAAAATAAGCAAGATCTAACAAACATGCCAATCAATAGATAAGAAAATGCACAGAAACACATGGATTTAGAGTGGTTCGGCGTATTGCCTATGTCCACTATGAAATGGTTGATGTTTATTGAATTTCACTCGCTGATTACAAGGGATTACAACAGTACAACTGAAGTGTAGTTATGATTTCGGCAGAGTATCAGCGTAGAGAAGCTAAAAGTCCCTTTTCTTTAGGTCTAAGGTCACTATTTATAGGCGTTGGCAGCAAATATCTCGCCCAGATCTTAGAAGACTTCTTCTCTCACATGGGTGGGCCCACGGGATCGAATTCAGGTGATTTTGACTCGATCTAGAAGAGATATGAATTGGGTTCGTATCGATCCATAATTGGTCCTTTCGGGCTGAAATTGATTAGGTACATTCTTGAGGTTGTAGGCAAGTTCTTGTAAAAATTTGGTGGCATTTGGACTTGTAGATCTCGAGTTATGATCGATGCAAGTTTGAACTTTCAATGGGCCGTCGAACTCGTATCGCTTCCATTCGTGTCGATCTGGTTCGTATCACTCTTTGGCACGTGGTGGTCAATGACGTGACACTATCTTCTAGAATCAATCCTCTTTTCATGCCGAGAGATCGAGTCTTCCTTCCATGTAGGTCCCGTTCGTATCAACCCCTAATATCCCATTCGTATCGCTTCCTCGTATCGATCAAATGAAACCACCTCGTAACGACAGCATAGTGGCCACTACGTTTCGATACGAGCCCATGTTTCTTCATGTCGATTGCTTAAGTGGCATGGTTCTTATAGATAATGCATGGTCTTCTTCGTATCAATCAGTAACGATCGAGACGAACCAAGTAAGTAAAAGACCGATACAAAGTGTGCTAACACGTTGGATACGAAATGGCTCCAGTTCGATGGATACGAAGGAAAGTAGTGGCGATCGATACGAACCAAGTTGTCTCTGTTTTATGGATACGCACTTAAGTTGCTGGAGGGACGGACACGAAATCGATGACTATGAGTCGATGGATACAAGAACTCCATGGATACGAGCGTGGTCTGCTTTCTTGGTTTTGATGGATACGAAGCAATGCACATGTGAATGATACGAGCCGATGGATGCTGGATGGTTTTGAAGGAGGCTCTCTGAAGGGATGGATATAGATTTGTGTGGATACGAATGGTGATGATTCCTTTGAACTTGATCGATCAATATCTCATGCATGTGAACTCCGATTGACTTGAAATTTGGAGCGTTGGCTTTCATAGCTTTGCTTGTCATATCATATCGATTGTAGCTTGACCCAGACTCGGACAGAATTCACTAGTATCCATAGTGAACGTATGTATAAGCGATCTTTGGGACAGACTGTCCTTGGTTTCTAGTTAAGTTCTTGGTGTCACGGCCTTGCCAAAAAGCGGGATAATAGTGATCTCAATGAAAACTATAATTGGAGAGATGTTATTAGTGATAACTAATAGGTTCATAGTGGTCACATAAAAACTATGAGTTGAGACAGATAGTCCATCTGATTTGAGATGGAATGTCCATTTGATTTGAGACAGATAGTCTGTTTGACCTAAGATAGATAGTCTATTTTGGAAAGGGTAAACCTTGGATGTGCAAAACTTAGGAGGACAGATTAGTCATACTTACCCATGTTACATACATGCATATGATCATGTTATGATTATTCTAACCATTGTGGTTGCAGGTGCAAGATTTGTGATTGATATATTTGGATAAGATACTAGTGAGGAGGATACCCTTTCCGCTAAGCAGCGTGGTCTCACTAGATATATATTTTGGTTCGAGATGGTATATTATTATTCACACTAGAATTATTGTTTGACCTGAAGTTTTTGTTTTCCCCCTAAACTCTTGGGTACTCAATTGAGTAGGTCGAGAGTAGAGATTTTTAGGTTCGATAAATAAGCTTTCGGAGACCTGTAGGAAGCAAGCTAGCCAATATAAGGAGTTTTTATTTCCCCTGCGTTGTTTTAAGCTTATGTTATTTTTGAGTGGTTGTAATGACTGAATTTATAATAGTCAAGTATTAGACTCTGATCAACTAAGGGGGCATCTTCATATATCGCTCTTGGAGTATTTGGTAATTACTACATTTTCTATGAATGTGGGCAACAAATGGGACAATGTAATAAATGTGAAAGTTTTATTCCGAAAATGTAATGTAAGCTTGATTAATGAAATGTGTTTAAGAAAAATATTCATATTCATGGGCTTCTGATACTATTGATATGATGATTAACATAACCACATTTTGTCACTGAAGAATAATACTATTGATGATTGCAGCATCAATAGAGCTTATTTTCAGGCCTCAAAATATGGGATGTTACAAAATGCAAGAAGAAAAATAACAACTATTACTACTAATCCTAAATACTACATACAAGTTAGAGGATGGTCCTGATCCACCACGGGAGATCAATTCATTGCACGACTCCTGAATGGGCGTAGCATAGTAGTTATGCATTCGAACTCATGGCTCTAGCATCGCTGCTCGGCTCGTATCTCCCGTAGCTCGGCCTCGATCCGAAGCAGAGAGTCTCAAATCGCTACTAGCTCAGGGCTCTATAACCCTGCAACATCATACTCTTGCTCTATCGCCTGCTTCTCTTGCTCCTCCTCCGGCAGTGCCGCTACCCCTAATCAGTACCTTCACGATCCACATCCTCCTTATGAAGGTCTTATCAAATGGAGCCTTCTTCTGGACCTGTATTCTCCATGGAGGTTCACTCCATGCCGTTTGAAGGTAGGAGTGAAAAGATGACAATAAGGAATGTAGCTCCATAGAGTGCCTACTCCAGGCTCCACGTGGTTGCTCATGATAGTGCGAGCTCCGTTCACTGTTGCACCACCCATGATGGCATAGGTAGCCTTTTGCACTAGCAGATAAATCTAATTAAAGCTCCTTGTCATAGTATTGATGTTTTGGTGCACAACGTGAATGACGAGGTGGGCTATAGCTCCAAGTTGTCTTGCCTTCAAACTCTAACAGCTCCAGGGGAGATTTGGTGTAAAATCTTCGATCCATGGTCTCAATATCTGCCAAATCTGCTCCTTCTACAGCTATACCTAGAATATCTCCAAAATCATCATCTGTTAGAGTAATTGCTACTCGTTTCACCTTTAACATAAGACTACTGATGTTTTATCAAACATACATTCCGAATTAACATCAAACAGCCACATGTAGCATTGGTAACACTCCCGCTCAAAAGTGTTGTGGCTAAGAATCGGTGCTAGTCTGAGGCCATGAACAGATCCACTAGTCTTAGGCGATGAAGTCCTCGAACTTCAATGGTCGTCCCTGTAAAAGCGCAAAGTTTGTCGAGGCTTCATTGGTCAAGATTTTCCTGGCATTCCCATCGATCCAGGCGGCCTCTTAAAAGTAAGATTCGGGGGCACGAGGACTTGTTGGCGGTTCACGGTGGTGCCATGGACTGAGTTTTAGGAGACGGGGTTTGGGGTTTAAATATAGTTGAGGGGGCGGTGGAATCTGGAAGTGCTTAGCACCTTCGGGCTTAGGGTGGGGGCGCTCGCGGCTGGCTTGGAGGGGAAAGGTGGTGCTCATGAGTTTTTGGTGATGAGGGGGGAGAGATTGGAGGAGGAAGGTTGAGGAAGACGAGAGGAACGAAGGAATATGGGACTAGAGCTAGACGTGACTATATGCCACGTTCGAGGTTTGGGTTGCAAAAACCCGTTAACCGGTCAACCACTCTTAGGTTAACCAGTCGATTTCTTTCGGTCGATGCCCTAAATCTAGGCTGTCAATCGGTTGCCCTTTTTTGGGCCTAGGTTGAACATGGACCTTACTCGGACTGAGTTAAATTTATTTATAATTCCGTTTCATTCTTCCTTCGTCTTCATCAATCCGGTACGATCAACACTGTTTCGGAAATTTTCTGTCTACTTCATGACAATGCCTTAGCCTATCTAGTTCATCGGGGCTCTTCTTCCTTCTTTTATAGTTTTCCCTCTTTATCTATTTCGCAGTGCATTTTCTTTTACTGTTATGGCCATCAATCTTCTTCTATATCACAAAGATACTTCAGCTGTTATTCTCAATATTTTTCTTATACGTAAATATTCCTTCTATATTTTGTTATTGGGCATTCTTACCCTCAGAGCCAGTCCTAGAAGTTTTGGTACCTAAAGCCAACTCCAAAACCAGAACCTTTATACATAAACTATTGCTATTTTCGGTAGTTAAATCATCAAAATAGTTTATGTTGTTTATAAGTAATAAGAAGAGGGACAAATGAAATAATTTTATTTGTAACAATAATTCAATTTATATAGCAAAAATCCATTTTAAATTATGAATAGTTAACCTATTAGTTATAATTTATCAAAAATATTTTCCATAATAATTTGAAGCAAAAATTCTTTTTAACTAATAGATTACACTAAAAACGTAAACTATAAATTCCTACAAAAACAAACTTAGTTATTCATCAATAAATTTTTCATTAACTAATCACTAAAAAATACATTAACTGTTACCAAATGTCCAAATCGATTCTTTTTATACAATTATTTCTAACAACAAATTAAATATGCCTATTTTGATTAAAAAAACTGAACATAGTTGACACAATATTGTAAGCTAAAAATAATTTGCAAAGTATCATCATAAACTCTATGAAAGAATACAGCTTGTCCAGAAGTAGCAATTCAAGATATAGCTCTAGTTTATCATACCATCAAAATGGTAGTGCACCAATATGATAATAAAAAGAAACATAACAAAAGAAGCTATGTTTTCAATCTGCCAGCCACAAACTAATCTCGAAATTTGCAAAAAATTAATTAAAGTTTACAATTCAAAATAAAATTGAATCGAATAATGATTTAATTGAGTAGCGTAAACCCAAATCAATAGTTTAAGACAAGAATGATGCTTATAACAATAGTTCAAAATAAAACAAATGAAGGATTACGCATAAATTAGGAAGTGTTAATTCAATTTCAATGCAGCAATTTAAATGCCAAACCAAACCAACAAGGTATAATTCGATTCTTAAACCCAAACCAAAACCAAAATTTAGTACCTTTTCAAGAAGTCAAAAACCATCGCCTTTTGAATATTTGATTTGGATTATGGAGTCGATCGAACTTCGACCTTTGAAATCTGGAGTCGAATGCCAACAACCGAGGGCCAATTCATTTGCATGCTTCGCTATGCTGGAGTATGGAGTTGATCACAACTTTAAAGTCTGGAGTCCCACCACCACCAGCTCTTGGAGTCGTGATTTTGGAGTTTCCTGGCTTTGTAATCGTGATTTGCTTTAATGCTTTGAAACGCGATTTTTTTGCTTTCAGTTGCTGCCTGCGATATTTATAATGGTGCCTTAGAATTGTTTTGGCCCAAAGTGATTGCTTCACTAGCTTTACTAAAGGTCCAGCCCTACTTACCATTCTTTTTTCTTTACCTCATTGTAACAAACCATAACCTAATGGGCCTAAATTTTGACAAAAATTAAAACCCAAGTCCATCAAAGCACGGATCATTGGATTTGGTACATGCAAAACTCAAAATATTAAAGTTGCTCAGAATTTTGCCACGAATGCAATGGTCCAAGTTTCATGGTCAAATTCCATCATTTGCACAAATTCCATTTTTGGAGCCTAATTTATTAACTAACTAATTAAATAACTACGCCAAATTACAGGGTGTTACACCCATTTATTCAAGTACCATTTTTATTTTCCCACCCCTTAGAAGGAATTTTAAAAAAAATAGGAACTTCCAAATTCATAAAAATATGAAAAATCATTGAGTCAAACATCGCTCTCTTTTCCATTCATTTCAAAAATGAATAATCCCTTTATCAAAATCCATTAGATTGAAGTTTTTTGATCCAACCAGTTATAAACTAAGAATTTCAAATTTCCCAATAAATCCTTTGAAAAAACCCATTCAAAATGTTTTAAGATATTTTCATAAATTTTTTTGTTAAATTTTTTCACATGGGATCGGACTAAGAATTGGACTTTAATCGCCCTTTTTGGATTTTTCTTCTCTTCCCTTTACTCTTAACCACTTCTTATTTAGGGTATGTACTATAAATCCAACTATCGTTTTATGGCGATTAATGCACGCCTTCCCATGGGAACTTACTCAATCCTTTTTACATATTACTTCCAGATGCTTGCAAAATATAGATTCTCACTTCCCATATGTCTGGATGAAATGTACGTCTTCAGTGGGCAATCCGTCGAAATCCATAATCATAAGGCTACCTGGGCCCATCAAAGGAGTCAAGTACCATCTAGCTTCCAGGGTCCTTTTATATGTCGTACTCATACTCATCTAGGTCCACTCCTTACGGTACGGTCTCCACCATGTGGGGTAATCGAGTTAGATGCATAATTTAACTCTATTTATTGTGCCAATTTGGAACGTTGGCTTTCATAGCTTTGCTTGTCAGATCATATCGATTGTAGCTTGGTCCAGACTCGGACAGAATTCACTAGTATCCATAGTGAACGTATGTATAATCGATCTTTGCTATAGACTATCATTGGTTTCCAGTTAAGTTCTTGGTGTCACGGCCTTGCCAAAAGGCGGGATAACATTTTGCCCCCGAAAGTATGTCTTGTGAGAACACGACGTGCTTTGAAATTCTACGATCTCTATTCTGAAAAAGTTCTTTCCGGTTTGCTGAATAGTCGTTGTCTTTTCGTCGAAAGATGTAATCTTTGATTGATCTCCAGTAATATAAATATTGAATTGTTGACTACCAATCGTTGTACTGTGCACTGTTGTAATTGAGTGTTGAATGATAGCAAACTGTTGTTCAGGGTCGTAGTTGACATCAGGTCAGCATTTAATTCCTGCGAATTTTGAAAGTTAAATGCTAATTTGTTGCACATAAATAATATGCTACCCTGACTCCTTTTAACGTTTATACGTTTACGAGTCGTTTTCAGTTTTCTTGTATCGAATTCTGTATTGATCCTCTCTTAAATCGATGTGAAATTCGAGTTGTAACAACGCTCAACGGTTGCTTTGGAGTTTCTCTTCGTATCGACCCGCTCCTGGATCGATGTGAAAGGTTGAAAAATTATTTTTGTATCGATGTGGATCGACACGAATTTGGTTGTTGTTTTAATGTATTTCGTATCAATGGATACGAGATCTTTGGGTCTTCGAATAGAGGGATATGAAACTGGCACTTCGTATTGATGGATTTGAGCAGTTCATACGAGATTTCATTATGGTGTTCGTAACGATGATTACCAACGGATACAAATAGGGGACTTCGTATCGATGCATTTCTAATGGTTTCAAATAGTTCAAATCTGCTTTGGCCTTGTACTTCGTATCGCTCGTTGGATGCATACGAATTGCTTCATATTGGTGATTTTAAAACTACCTCGATTGAATGTTGGATACGAACTGGTTTTCATATCGATTATGCCATTAACTGCCTCAACCGGTCATAACCACTGGGAGATAAATAAGGTATAAATACTAGTACTTAGACAAATTCCTCACTTGTTCATTTTTCTCCTAGCATTCGTATCGCTCCAGATATTAGAAAATTAAGAAATCACCTTTATCTTCGAATCGAATTAGACCCCAATTCTTCAAATTAACTACTAAAACTAGGTAATTAAATCATGAATTAGCGTCGAGAACGATGAGACTTGAAATTCATTGTTGTTCCACTTGTTTCCGTGACCGGTTCTAATGAAGTGGTGGCCGGAGATGATCGAATGAGGTCGAGGAAGGAGGAGGTGGTCCCTGCAAGGCTTTGGAGGAGATGAAGTGTGGGGATACGAAGTAGCATTTCCATCGATGATAGGTGGAAGGATACGAAGAGGTCATCTGTATTGATCGAAGAGTTGCAGTTCGTATCGATCTGAAAGAAACCAAAGTTCATAACGATGGTTATGGATATGGTTTCGTATCGAGAGAGGGAGTGCTTTTGTATCGATTGGAAATGGTTGGAGGTCGTATCGATTCAAAGCGATCGATATGAAGATCTAATTGCGCAATCGATACGAAGTATCGATCCTGCCGATCGATACGAAGACACGGCCCATGATCGATACGAGGTGATGAGTTTGGATTGATACAAACTAGCCTTGAGGTGATCGATACGAAATTTTTTCTTCTGCCGATCAATACGAATGTAAATTTGTTGATCGATCCGAACTTGCATCTTGAGGGATACGAAAATTTTGTATATTTGAACATTCGACTCCGACGAGCTTCTGCCCTGTACTACTGGACTTAACCTTTTCACTGCATATTTGCCTGCCTTTCAAAGCTCGTCGATGGAACTGTAACTTGACAAAATTTAACGAACTTTAACTTGGACCGATTTCCGAAGTCAAGATGGCATGGTTGTGATGGTCAACGATGATGGTCACTCTTTTTTTTATTTTTTTAGAATTCCGAAGTCTCGTCGTTCGAACACCTTCTATATCTCGCATATTTTATTAATTATATAAAGCATTGCACTACATTACATTCATGCATTTCACACTGGGGGAAACACGGGATTATTGTCACCTAATGATGGTTTTTGATGAGTTGAATAGCTATGGAACCCGAGAGTTCACAACAACAGGAGGTTCAGAGTCCACCTCCTTTGATAATTGAGATGTCGGTCATCGCGGCCGAAGTCATAAGTCCAGCTCCGGATGAGTTACCAGGAGCAATCTTCATTGTGAACCCACAAGATTCCGTTTCATCCAATGTTTCCGAAGATATGTTGGGGAGAATTTTCTTGCGGCACGGACTATCGTTGAATGATGTTTTGTTACCAAGGCCGAACGACAGGCCATATACTACCTCCGAAGGGTACACCGCTTTTAACCGATTTTCCTGCACAACCGGCACGTTCCCACCATTCAATTAGTATATCCGGGAGGTGTTATCTTATTTAGGGATTGCCCCATCACAGTTGCATCCAAACGGGTATGCTCTTCTGAACAGCTTATTCATCATCTTCATGGAACACCTTTTCCGACCCTCGACTCCAGAGGAAGTCAGATTCTTGTTCAATGTAAAGAGTCGGGGAGATAATCCTTCTTTCACATTCTTAGAGGGAGCCAGAAACTATCAAATCATGATTGGAACTTGGACTAAACTTAGCTACTTCAAAACCGAGTGGTTCTATGTCCGGTGCCCGCCATGATTTGCTAGACGGTGGTTAGTCAAATGTAAGTGCCGCAATTTCTCTGACGACTAATGGGATAGTTGCAATCGATGTCAAGTCTAACGTTTTCTTTCTTTTATAGCTTCAATTCCACGACCTGAAGGTGCTCACTTTAAGGAAATAGTACGGATTCTTCAAGAGGTGCTGGGCGAGATTAGAGAGATCGACTCGGTACTTATGGATGAAAATTTAAGGGTCGTTGGGCTAATTAACAGAGACCAGAGCATAGGGCATGAAGGATTTCTTAGGGCAGCTCCGACAAAACGGGCTAGGCATAGGGCGCCCGGGATTGTAATTGCTGAGCAGGGTGGTGAAGAGGATACGCCCACTGAAGATGAACCCGTAGTCGGGCCCTCAGATAGTCCTCAACATTCAGAGGGAAAGAGGTAAGGCAAGACGATGGCTTATAAGCTTCACAAGTCTTCAAGATGGAAATCTATGGTCATGTCTCTACCAACCGCCGGTGTTATAATTTCGAAGGCTCCTCCTCCACATATGGAGAATCCTTTCGAAGGACTTGTAGACATTCCAATTCCAGACTATGTGTCGCTCCAGCAAGATACCTGATTGGAAGGGCTTCAGAGCGCTTTAGATCTAGGCGAGTCAACTCCTTCGAGTATGGCCGATATAACCAGTTGGTCGGGGGGTTTGCACATGCATACACACACTTCATAGCACCACATAGTTTCTAATCACAAGCAATTCATTTCTAGGAAATACCAACTCTGTTTTTCTTTTCATTTTACAAGCACTATGTCAAAGCGAGGATCTATGCTTGGCAGCCTCCGTTCTACACGCCATTCATCTAGTTCATATTATGAGTCTCGTAAACGTGAGGCCAACAAAGACCGCGATCACGGCTACTCTAGTCAAGAAAGGGAGTGTTATGAGAGAGAGGGATAGAGAGAGGGAGAAAGAGTATAGGCGTCGTTCTCGGTTGCACTCTCCGCCACCTAGAGGTCCAACTCAACCTTTTGGTTCTGGCAAACAAACCCATGAATCTTTGCGTCAAATACCACCTTCCTTGGCACCAAGGCCTGACCAACAGCGTCGGAGGACCGAAACTAAAACTCTGATCGTTACTGAATAAGCCATCATAGAGCCCACCGAGGAAGGAGCGATTAGAATCGCTAAGCTGAAAAAAGATTTTCCAAATATATGCTTTGAAGGCTTCGTCTTTCCCTTGCACTTAAAGCGAATTCCCGTCGAGGCAGAACAGATGATGCAGGACAATAAACATGATGTTTACGGCCAGTACCGGGAATGGATGAAGACCGCGGACAAAGTATCAGCGGTGGCTTTTGAGCGGGCAAAAACAATCATGAAATTAGGGACTGATCTTGCTCAGAAGGACCGCATAATCCAGGTGCTCAATGACGAAAACGAGTCCATGAGAAATTCGAAAACGGAGGCCAATAAAAGAGCCGATGATGCAACCCGGAGGATGGAGGAGATGAGGCAAACAAACTTAGCGCTAGTTGAGGAAATGGGGCACCGGACCACCATAGTCATGGCCGAAAGGGATGGAGCACTAAAAGAGCTTGAGGAGCTTAAAGCCAAACTTGCTGAAGTCGTCAAAGAGAAAGATGATGCAAATAAAGCTGCTCAGGAGGCATGCGAGCAGGCTGTGGTGCTCAGGGATGAGAGGGATGTGGCAACGCTGAAGGCTCGGGAAGCCAAAGCCAAGGTTGAAGGTGAAGTGAGAACGGCAGAGGCCAGGTTGGAGGGTGACATCGATGATCTCCTCATTACATATAATGCCAACGTTCTGAAGCATCAAAATCCAAGCTGGCTCGAAGGCTATCCATCACATCTATACAACGCTTGGTGCCGCTTGGTTGAAGATGAAAAAGCGGAGCGCCACACTGAATCTATCGATGAATTTGAATTGGAGAATCGAGTGCTGAGTGAGGATGAAAGAAGAGTTTTCCATGACATCACTATCACATTCGAGAAGGAGAGGCTCAGTACTCAGCACCCGAAAGCTGGAGAAGGTTCTGACGTTGAGCATCACGATGTGGGTGCCGAAATTCTTGTGCCAACCCTGCCCAAATCTACTCCTGCGGTTGATCCTCAATCTGTGCCCGCATACAATCCTGATCAACCATAGTTATCTCCAGCTCATGAGCAGGTCACTGAAGCTGCTCCGGCTCCATCCGCAAGCCATTCAGAGGAAGGTATTATGAACATTTCTTGCACTTTTCAAAGTCGGGAGCGTTGTTCGAAGTAATCACTAACACTTTTTTATCCCTATTCAGCGAAAGGAGCTGCATCGTTCGTGCCTCCTGCAACCCAAGAGTCGCATCACGAGCAGGAAGCCCTTATAACAGAGGTGACCACAACAACGGCCGCTACACCAACTGATGGAGCGCAGGGGAGCACTTTTACTTTTGACGAGAGATGATGGAGGAACTTCTTGCTCATCAAAGCGACCCTTTTATCGACCTGCCATTTGTCATGGGAGGAGGCGCACCCGTGGCCAGCTCCTCGGGCCCAACTGCCAGCATCCCCGCAGACGCTTAAATAATCCATGAAGAAGAGATAATAGTTGAGATCAATGCCGAGATGGAAGCGGCCGCGCGGGCCAGCAGTATTGGAGGTGGGATGGCGGATATTGGTCCAACCCCTCTGCGAATGATATCTCCGGGAGGCACGGTTGTCGACACCGATGTGCCTCCCTTGTCTTCTAACATCGATCATGTCCCTCCGACTCTGCCTCCAGAAAGTATTTAAATTTCCGTGAGTTTGGAGGAAGAGATTACCATAATTCCCCCGGTTGGAGACCAACTACCAAAAGGCAAAGGCTCGAAGAGGCATCCAAGTGGTAGCTCCAATGGGTCGACGCCGGGGAGAAAGAAGAAGAAACTGAAGGAATAGACATATCTTCTCGCTCCCTTTTTTGGTAGATAGATAGGGATTTCTTTTTGCTTCTTGTAGATCATGTATAGATGCGGGCTCGGCCCTTGCTAGTAGGAATTCTTGGAAAGATTTTTGTACTTATCCTTCTTTTTCAAAGAATAGTTAAAATAAAATTCCATTCTGTTTCCAGCATAACTTCGTGTTTATTTGCTTAAGTGTGTTAGTGCTTGAACTTCCGTTTAATATACTTGTGAAACTTTAGTCTTTGAATCAGACCTGGGTTCGGTCGTTAAGTCCCAAAGTTACGGCTTCGAGTCATAATCGAACATCAAGTCAAGTTCCAATACTTCATTGTCTCGATCAGTAGCCGGTACTTAAGTTTTGCCCCCAGTCCCGGAGATAAACTGAAATGGTCGGTCGGTAGCCGCTTTTCACCTTTAATGCATCGGGCTTGACTTTGTTGAAATGAAGCTGAAATGAGACGAGCTCGGGTGGTCGGATCACACTCACTAATCTATTGGTAATTGCATCCACACTCTGGGGGTTGCACTTGTATGTCGGCGGTCAATCACGCCCGTTTAATGATTAGAGATATGTCCGCGCTCCGGGGACTTAGATTAATTCGTGGGTGGTTAGTCACTCCTAATTTGTGTTTATACTCTGGTCCGCACTACGGGGACTTGGAGTTGTCTCACGGGTGGTTGGTTCGCACCCGGTTTGTGTTATACTCCAGCCCGCGCTCTCAAGACTTCAAGTTAGCTAATGGGCAGTCAGTCACACCCATTTTGATGTTTATACTCTAGTTCACACTCTGGGAATCTGGAGTCGGTTAACAGACGGTCGATTACATCTATTTTGAGTTTTAGGATTTCGTTCGCAATACGGGAATGATAGATGTACCAGGATTGTGGATGGTCGGATCACATCCACCCTGAGTTAATAAGTGAGGTCGTTAGATGGACGGATCCATCCTCCTCGGACTGGGTTTAAATACGGGCGAAGTCGTTAGGTGGACGGATCCACCCTCTTCGAGCCCACATTTGTAAGTTTATACTCCAGCTCGCACTCTGGGAGCCGGAGTTAGTTAGAGGACTGTTGTGTATCAATCCTTTCTTTGCTTCAGTGTGATGGTTTGCCCCGAGCTCGGGTTTCACTTAGCGAGTGACTGGTCGTATCACAGTCACTCCCTATTTGAATAAGTCCCACCGTAGGATGGAACTTAGCTCTCTGTGCATTGTGATGGTCGCATGATGCATTTCAAAAATCACTGCTTTGGCTCGAAGAGATTGCATTTTATTGCTGAAATAAGAAAGTATGGCAAAGTCAGTTGCCTTATTACAAATTCAAATTTCAAAATGCATAAATAAATTGCAAATGAAAAGCAAACTGAATGAATAAATAAAGCCTGTTATGTATAGTAGCGACGAAGAATCTCGCTGTTCCAGGTTCTCGGCAAAGTGAGACTGTTATCCCGCCTTTCGGCAAGGCCGTGACACCAAGAACTTGACTAGAAACCAATGACAGTTCGTCTTGGAGATCGGTTATACGTAGGCTCACTATGGATATCGACGAATATTTCCGAGTCCGGATCGAGCTAAAATTGATATGACACGATAAGCAAAGCTATGAGAACCAACGTTTCGAATTTCAAGTCAATCGGAGTTCATATGCTCAAGATATTGATCGATCACGGTTGAGAAATCCAAACTTGCATCGATCATAACTCGAGATCTACAAATCCAAATGCTATGAAATTTTCACAGAATCTTATGTGCAACATAAAGAATGTCCATGCCAAATTTCGACTCCATCGGATGCAATCTTGATCGATACGAAATCCGTTCGTATCGATCACGGATCGGGCCGAAACTTCACGTGCTTGGTCGCGCGGGCTTACTCGCGTGCTAGAAGAAGTCCCCCGAGATCTAAGCGAAATATCAGCCTCCTACATCTATAAATAGAGCCCCAGGGCATGTAGAAAAAGGGATGCTTCTTCTTTGAATTCTCAAACGCCCAGACTCTGCCGGATCCAGATCTAAACTCCCTTGCTGCTGCCAATAACGAAATTCACTGCTGCAAATCATAATTATCTGCTGTAACTCACTGAATTTATTTGTAATCTTCAAAGAAAGATCAATAAAGCTATCAACTTCATAGTGGACGTAGGCGATACGCTGAACCACTCTAAATTCTTGTGTCTCCTTGCATTTTAATTATTTTCATATCTGAAATTTGGAGTTTTTGTTAGATAGTTCCTCTCTTTCCATTTAATTTCTTCATTTTATCTCTTTAAAAAACTTCCGAAGAGTGTTGTGCCCAATTTTGGTACAAACACTTTGGTGCTTTCACTGAGAGGAAACCTTGCTTTTCTCCTGCTCTATGGATCTACTACCGTAGTTGGATTGCAAAAATCTAAGGAGGAGATCCAGATCTGTCGTCAATTGGTTCCATCTATTCTATTCAGATTGCTCCAGATCTAAGGGGAACTGCATTCATCAATCATTTCGTATCCATATTTTCGTATCCATGAAAATATGGTAATTTTTGTATCCATGTTTTCGTATCCAAAAAATATGGGGCTTTTCGTATCCATATTTTCATATCCATGAAAATATGGTGATTTTCGTATCCATGTTTTGGTATCCAGAAAATATGGTCATTTTCGAATCCATCATTTCGTATCCAGAAAATATGGTCATTTTCGTATCCATATTTTCGTATCCATGAAAATATGGTGTTTTTCGTATCCATGTTTTCGTATCCAGAAAATATGTCAAAGTTCGTATCGATCAAGAGTGCTATGTTCATATCGTTCTGCTTCGCATCACTCTATTCGTATCGATCTGCTTTGCATCGCTCTGATCGTATCGATCACCACTTTCCTGTTCGTATCGATCAAGAGTGCTCTCTTCGACTCGCTCCGCTTCGCCTCACTTCGACTCGCTCACTTCGACTCGCTTCACAGCCATCAGAAGTGACCATTTCGACTCGCTTCACAACCATCAGAAGTGACCATTTCGACTCGCTTTGCAACCATCAGAAGTGACTGCTTCGACTCGCTCCGCTTCGCCTCCATCAGAAGCCAAGTTCGACTCGCTCACTTCGACTCGCTTCACAGCCATCAGAAGTGACCATTTCGACTCGCTTCACAACCATCAGAAGTGACCATTTCGACTCGCTTCGCAACCATCAGAAGTGACTGCTTCGACTCGCTCCGCTTCTCTTCCATCAGAAGCCAACTTCGACTCGCTCACTTCGACTCGCTCACTTCGACTCGCTTCACAGCCATCAGAAGTGACTATTTCGACTCGCTTCGCAACCATCAGAAGTGACTACTTCGACTCACTCCGCTTCGCCTCCATCAGAAGCCAACTTCGACTCGCTCACTTCGACTCGCTTCACAGCCATCAGAAATGACCATTTCGACTTGCTTCACAACCATCAGAAGTGACCATTTTGACTCGCTTCGCAACCATCAGAAGTGACTCCTTCAACTCCATTGGCGAAGCCACTGTTCGACTCACTCCGCTTTGCATCCATCAGAGAGCCTCTGTTCGACTCGATCTACTTCGCATCGCTCTGTTTGTATCAATCGCATGTGCTCTGTTCGTATCGATCGCAACTGCTCCAATTCGTATCGATACTCACACACTGTTCGTATCGATCCATCTGCGTCCAATTTGTATCGATACGAAATTTCAAAAAAAATATTTTTCGGGTACGACCCGAACCCTAGCCGCAGCGCAGGGCACCCGCATAGTGAATTCAATCACCAATTTAGTGAAGGAACATTCCATCCGTGCATCTAATTGTTCCATGACTGAACAAGACATAGGAGATCACAACAACAAATGTTGAGTTGCAATTAAGGAATGGGTAAAGAAATACTACTCAACCGTACTCCCAGAGGCTGGAGAACCTAGCTAGTATGCCAAGAACTGGAGTTGATTAATATATCATGCTTTTAAGGTGGAATGCAACTTCCTCCAATTGACCAGCTTTTAAACTCCTGAATTGACAACTATGGTACGATGGCTAATATGACGGCTGCCCTACAATGTCTACTCTGCCAACTCAAAACATAGCTGGTCACCGCTGAACCATCTTCAAATGCCCGCACCTTAATCACTCCACGTCCACATGACTAAAAGCATGAAATACAACCTCAAGAGGACTTCCTTAATACCCTATATAGGTCTCCTATCTGGATGAAAGTATGGGATAAACACCAATCTATTAGCCCATTTTAACCAACTCGTCGTCCAATCGGCGTTACCAACCACTCAAACGTTGGACAATCGTGCATACATCATTCACCAGTGTTACAAGACCCCTTGGCAATAAAATGGACCTGATCATAAAGTCGATTGGAGAATCTTTCCCAGTCGAGACCTATTCGTTGAAACCATCCTACATGCAGAACTTCCAGTGAAAATTCAACATGTTAACTATGTCGGTGCACTATGGAAATACAACCCTCGACACTACCTTATGAAGTGGGAATGGTGTGTGGATTTCTCCAAGGGCGATGAATGCCATCAAACGCAGATGTCTTCCCTCATTCCTCGGAGAAGACCGTCAATCACGACTTTGATAAGAGAATTGGTGGATAGCCGCCGACGACTACACCAGCATGCCTAGGCCAATATTGAGTTGATGAATCGGATGAAGGATCAACATACCAAGATAAGGAGGGGACCTACTCCATACTCTAGATCAGAAAACTCCTCTTCTCTAGATGGCTACCGTGAATGCCAACGCCATAAGGCTGCTCCAGAAAGGATAGCTCCAACAATATGTGCAAGCCCTATAAAACGAAGGACCGGGAACATCCGACCACTATCGATCAAGGACTTTGATCAAATTGAACCATTTGCGTTAGACTTCCAACTGAGAAGGGCTAGACTGAAGTGCAATAGCGAGCATACAACGCTGCCTCACTTATCAATGAGATTTGATCTGATCTCTTTTGAATTATTTCTAATTCAATTTCATTTACGTTGCGAAATATGACCTACTTGAATTAAACTACTTGCAAATGATGTAAGTAATCGAGTACTTAGGATTGGGTGCAAAACAACCTCCGCGGAGTATGATCAAATCATTGAGGTATCATCGTGACGAGCATGATTCAACCACTCATCGGCTACTATATGCCCCTGACTGGGGGTAAGGCATCAAAGCGGAAGAGACTGACAAGGTCAGGACTCTAGTACAAAGTGGATGCAACCGACCATCCCATCATCCTCCTATGCAATTTAAATAGAAGATTTAAGAAAGACTTGGAGTTATATGTCCCAACAATGCACTCTCAATCTCATGTTTGAAGCTCGCCAAAATACTTATGCTTCTTCTGATGCCCGATAAAATCGGAATCACACCAAGGGTGGGCGTGATGTCACCATCCATGCATCCAATCCTACATTAGACATTTGGGATTATTTGAGGGAACACATGTTTAAAGGTCCAACTCTCAATTTAAAGTCATCAATGACTGACTGCCTACTCGCTAACCATCACGAGCTGTCATTTCAACTCTCTTCCTTAGCTCGATCGAAAGAATGCAAAGTATAAATCGGACGTGACTCGACTGTCTGCTCTCCAATTCTTGCACTCGACTTAAGGGAAAATATACAACTCAAAGTGGATGTAGTTCGACCATCCTTTCCTATGCTCGAGCACAAAGCTTGTCAGAACACTAATCTTACTCCTTAGGCTTAACAAAAGTGGAATCCAAACGAACATGGACGTGATCCAACCGTCCATAAACCAAATCTCATCCTTCGTTGAGGGGCTTATAAGTGGAAGTTAATCGGGATCCCACCGATCACTCGCTGAGTGAAACCCCGAGCTCAGGGACAAGCCATCACACTACGGCAATAAGGGATTGATACATGACAATCCTCTAACTAACTCCGGCTCCCAAAGTGTGAGCTGGAGTATAAACTTATGGACATAGGCTCGAGGAGGATGGATCCGTCCATCTAACGACTTTGCCCGTGTTCAACCTAAACCCGAGGAGGATGGATCAATACATCTAACGACCTCGCCTTCCATATTTACAAGCTTGAGGAGGATGGATCTGTCCATCTAATGACTTCGCTTGCCTACTCAGGGTGGATATGATACAACCATCCACGTACCTGATCAACTAACTCTAGATTCCCAGAGTGCGAACTGGAGTATAAACATTAACTCCGGATTCCCAGAGTGCGAAACGGAGTATAAACATCAACTCCGAACTCCTAGAGTGCGAGTCGGAGTATAAACATTAACTCCAGATTCCCAGAGTGCGAACTGGAGTATAAACATCAACTCCGGATTCCCAGAGTGCGAAACGGAGTATAAACATCAACTCCGAACTCCCAGAGTGCGAGTCGGAGTATAAACATCAACTCCAGATTCCCAGAGTGCGAACTGGAGTATAAACATCAACTAACTCCAGATTCCCAGAGTGCGAACTAGAGTATAAACATCAACTCCGGATTCCCAGAGTGCGAAACGGAGTATAAACATCAACTTCGAATTCCCAGAGTGCGAGTCAGAGTATAAACATCAACTCCAGATTCCCAGAGTGCAAACTGGAGTATAAACATCAACTAACTCCAGATTCCCAGAGTGCGAACTGGAGTATAAGCATCAACTCCGGATTCCCAGAGTGCGAAACGGAGTATAAACATCAACTCTGGATTCCCAGAGTGCAAAATGGAGTATAAACATCAACTCCGAACTCCTAGAGTGCGAGTCGGAGTATAAACATTAACTCCAGAATCCCAGAGTGTGAACTGGAGTATAAACATCAACTCTGGATTCCCAGAGTGCGAAACGGAGTATAAACATCAACTCCAAACTCCCAGAGTGCGAGTCGGAGTATGAACATCAACTCCAGATTCCCAGAGTGCGAACTGGAGTATAAACATCAACCAACTCCGAACTCCCAGAGTGCGAGTCGGAGTATAAACACCAACTCCAGATTCCCATAGTGCGAACTGGAGTATAAACATCAACAACTCCAGATTCCCAGAGCGCGAACTGGAGTATAAACATCAAACAATTCCATATTCCCAGAGTGCGAACTGGAGTATAAACATCAACTAACTCCAGATTCCCAGAGTGCGAACTGGAGTATAAACATCAACTAACTCCAGATTCCCAGAGTGCGAACTGGAGTATAAACATCACTAACTCCAGATTCCTAGAGTGCGAACTGGAGTATAAACATCAACTAACTCCAGATTCCTAGAGTGCGAACTGGAGTATAAACATCAACTAACTCCAGATTCCCAGAGTGCGAACTGGAGTATAAACATAAACTAACTCTAAGTCCCCAGAGTGTGGACTGGAGTATAAACACCAACTGGGTGCAAATGACCACCCATCAACTTACTTCGGTCCCGAGAGCGCAGGCTAGAGTATAAACACCAAATGGGTGTGACTAACAACCCATCAACCAACTCCAGTCCTCAAAGCATGGTTTGGAATATGAATACCAAAAGGGATGTGATTCGATTATCCATCTATCGGCTATGGTTCCTCATCAAGTTCTGTAATACAAAAAGCGGATGTGGTTCGACCGTCTGCTTTCCAATCTTCCCCTGACATAGGGTCACGCTTAACACACAAAATTGGATGCGATCAGACCATCCAGCACTAAGCGGGCATGACCCAACCGTCCATGCATAACCTCTTGTCCCCGGCACGGGACCCATAACATAATTTTATACGGATGCACTCCAACCCTACAAGACAAAATTTCTTCCTTGATTCGACAGGGAGACGCAGATTCACAAAAAGAACCTAGCTGAATGTCCTATTCTAAATGGATGTGACTACCCGTTCTACTGCAAACGAACGTGGCACGATTGTTCATCCGCTAACTCTCCCCTATGATCCAACGGGTTGTTCGTGCAACATGGACGGATGTGACCTAACCATCTGCCAATCGATCCCTTCCTACAGTTCAGTGGGAGAAGCATCAAATTAAAGTTGTTGTAATGTGATCGACCACACTTCGACTTTCGCCATTGACTAGTGCTAGAGGGATTAATTGAGGAAAATGCGGTCCGACCATTTTCTACTAAAACTCTTAGTCCCTAGAGTGTGGACAGGGGTATAAACATCAAATAGGTGTGATGAATGGCCCTTCAACTGACTCTGTTCCCCAAAGTGTGGCTACAAGAATAGACAAACGAATGAATGATATTCGACCATTCATTCACCAACTCTGACCTGAACTCGACGTGAGGAGTGTAAACTCACTATAGGTGCAATTAGACCATCCACGAACTAACTCTGCTAACCCAAGACTAGGGGTAGAAGTACAAATCACCGAAAGAAGAGAAAGGTGACTCGCTACATCTCCAGCTTAGCGTCCTTTACAACTTAAGGAAATGACTACAAGGAGACCTTAATGCTAACCAATCATAATGATGCCCGAAGTTCTGGGCAACCAATTATATCGTACCGCCGGATCGACGGGCAATATCGATCTGCACCTTTCATATCATACCATTGGATCAATAGGAAATGAGGTCCGATCATTCTATATCGTGCCGTTGAATCAACGACCAATATCGATCCTCTTCGACTACAAATCGATGTGACCCGAACGTCCATCGAATACCTTCGACCAACATGGCATGGATAGAAGAATAAACCACGAGTGAGTGTGACTTGACCATTCGTCCTCCGTCGCCTTCCTACGATCTGCTGGAAAAGCGTGAAACCGGATGGGCATGACTTGACTACGTTTGAGCTGACATTATCCCAAGTTCCGACGGGAGAATGTAAACTGAAATGGATGTAGTTAATTTCTTAACTCCTAGAGAATGCAATGTGACCATTCATTCTCTGACTTTTACCATGATTTGATTAAAAGAGGAATTCAAAACAAGTGCAACCTAAACATTTACACACTGACTCTTACCCTGGATTCGACAAGGCAAGCATCAACCCTGCATTGGATCTGACTAGACGATTCACTCTTCAGTTTTTGCCCAAAGTATGGCGACATAAGCAGCGAAGTGAATGTCATTGATCGTCCAGAATCTAGCTTATCTCTGAATGTCGGCAAAGTAACAATGTATTCCGCCAAGAGGAAAGAACTAGAACATAATACAGGATAGGCACAACTCAGCCTTCCATCGGTTAACTCGATCCCATGGTTCAACGGGATAGAATACAAAATTGAAGCGAACATTATCTACCCTGCCACTTATCGAGATATTCCCCAGACTTGGGGGCACGAGAAAGAAGATAAGATTAATATGATTCAACCATTCATCAATTAACTCTGTTTCTTAAAGCTTGAACTACAGTATAAACATAGCTAGGATGAGACTAGACCGTCCGCGTAGTGCATCCGCCAACCCAAGACTGGGGGCAAAAGAGTGATTATCCGAAAGTTGACTATGACAATTTGAACCTATGACCCATGCCTGATATTCATAACAACTCTAGGTTATGACCGAAAGGATGCTTAGAGATAGAATCATCGGATCAATACCCGAACTCATGGGCAACCGATCATCATTCTGACCCTTACAATGAGCAATGGATCACGAGTACATTGAATGAAAAGCACATCATTCAGAAACGTAAGTAAATTCAATCTCAAAGCTGGAGCCAGCTATGAAGCAGCATGCAGTACAAGGCTAAGTTCTACTAATCCTTTGATTCAACATCCTTATAAGCCTGATCATTTACCATTGCAAATAAACACATGAGGCGCCTACAACCCATCACGAGTATTGTAGATCAGATCACAACTCTGCGCAATGATGAAGAAAGAGTCAACTGTTTTACTTCAGGTGAATCTTGATGTGTTCGCTTGGACTCAATCTCATACACACACACATATATATATATATATGGACTCTCGCCAGCCATGAAGAACCCTGCATTAAATGTCGACCCGAGGCATGTCTCGGTGAACAAAAATGATGTGACATGAATCCGGAGAGATCTGTTACACTTAAAGAGGAGGCAAATCTGCTCAAAACTAGTGGGTTTATCCATGATGCCCTCCAACCAAAGTGAGTATCCAATCCTTTACTTATAAGAAAAACGAACAGAGAGTGGAGGACATACATCAACTACTCAGATTTGCATGGGGTATGACAAAGCACGGCTTTCCACTTCCAATGATCAACCAACTTATGGACCTGACCATCAGACATGAATTACTCAAATCCATGGATGCAAACTCCAGATACAATCGGATACTGAAGCATGTCCTAGAACAGGAATACAACTGTCTCATTATTGACCTGGGCCTATAGTACTATGCTGAAATCCCTGGATTCGAACTTGAGAATGCTTATGCTACTTACCAAAGGACGATTAACAGATCATTCAAAAATCATATCGGTCGGTCGATGAAAGTAGATGTGGTTATATGCTCGTGAGATCACGGTTATCAAACGACCATATCGATGACTTTACAGAGGTATTCAGTGCTCTCCAAAAAATGCAGGACGAAACTCGATCCTTTGAAATGTTATTTCACTATTACATCAGAAAGATTCTTCATTTTCATCATCAATTCTCATCGAATCAAGACTAATTTCTAGAAAAATCCGACAATTAGAGACACCCATGTACCGAGGACAACCAAGCAGGTACGGAGCCTAAGTCGAAAGATTACCGTCCTAAGTTGATTTGACTCTAGGACCATCTACAAGTGAATTTTCTTCTTCAGCCTGACCAAGAGAGGGAAGAGAACTTTTGAATGAACTAACAACTGTGTTGATGCACTTCCAGCTCTGATAGATCACTTTAAGAGACCTCCCATTTTACCCAGACCTTTGGATCGCGAAGATTTATACATCAATTGGGCCGTGTCAACACACGCCATAAGCGTCGCAATTCTATGTGAAGAGAAACGAATCCAAAGACCAGTATATGATGAAAGCTGGCAATTGACAAGCTCACCTCGTTAACGTCCATATCGACCAACCGTTACGATTGGTCCAATAGAAACCTTAGATGTCTGAAAAGTTACTCAAATGGAGTATCAAGGTAAGCCAATTTGATATCACTTATCTCCCTCGGAGAGCTCTCCATGGTCAAACATTAGCATACTTCATATCTGAATCCACCACATCAGACGACTATCCGAAGAACAGTGGAGAACCGTCCAACCGATGGAGAACGTACACCGATGGAACTTCCAATAATCGGCTTTCTAACATCGAAGTTGCGTTAATGACTCCTGAGGAACGAACGATCTGCTACGCCCTGAAACTCAACTTCCCTGCAACAAATAACGAAGCTAAGTATGAAGCCATGGCGCTCAAACTTGCAAGAAAACGACGAGTGGAAACTTTACATGTCTTATGTGATTACTGGTTAGTAGTACGCTAAGTCAGGGAAGATTATCTGACTAGGGGGCAATGTCTTGCTCCTTATCTCAACCGGGTCCAAAAGCTACTGGCCGACTTCGACTATTGCACCACTACACAAATCTCAGAGAACAAAACTAAAAGGTCGAATCACTCGCCAAGCTAGCCAGTTCTGGGGATGCGCGACAAATAGACTTTGTCTCAATTGAAATGCTTATTATTCCAGGCATTGACATATGAAGATCAACTAGATCTTGGGGACATATCTATAAAAAGAGTCAAGGATGACTTCTATCAAAGATTATCCACAATCGGGGATTCTTATTGAATAAAGGAATGAGAAATGGCATATCCTCCGTGAAGCATCACTGCATGATTATGTCTCGATCGTTCGACTCCATTGATACAAAGCATTACTCCTGTATCCGCCAGTCCGGGACCCAGTATGACATATCCATCGATACGGAGCATACATTCCAACATCTCAGATCGATCCAGGAGAGGATCGATACAAAGGAAGGACTTAAAACACCAAAGTGTTTGTACCAAAATAGGGCACAACACTCTTCGGATGTTTTGAAGAGGTAAAATGAAGAAAATAAATGTAAAATGAGGTAGATCTAACAAACACACTAATCAACATATATGGAAATGCATAGAAACACATGGATTTAGAGTGGTTCGGCGTATTGCCTACGTCCACTATGAAATGATTGATGTTTATTGAATTTCACTCGCTGATTACAAGGGATTACAATAGTACAGTTGAAGTGTAGTTATGATTTCAGCAAAGTATCGGCGTAGAGAAGCCAAAAGTCCCTTTTATGTAGGTCCAGGGTCACTATTTATAGGCGTTGGCAGCAAATATCTCACCCAGATCTCGGAAGACTTCTCCTCTAACGTGGGCGGGCCCACGGGATCGAGTTCAGGTGATTTTGAATCGATCTAGGAGCGATAAGAATTAGGTTCGTATCGATCCATAATTGGTCCTTTCGGGCTGAAATTGATCAGGTACATTCTTGAGGTTGTAGGCAAGCTCCGATAAAAATTTGGTGGCATTTGGACTTGTAGATCTCGAGTTATGATCGATGCAAGTTTGAACTTTCAATGGGTTGTTGAACTTGTATCGCTTCCATTTGTGTCGATCTGGTTCGTATCGCTCTTTGGCACGTGGTGGTCAATGACGTGGCGCTAGCTTCCATGATCGATCCTCTTTTCATGCCGAGAGATCGAGTCTTCCTTCCATGTAGGTCCCATTCATATCGACCCCTAACATCCCATTCGTATCGCTTCCTCGTATCGATCCAATGAAACCACCTCGTAACGACAGCATAGTGACCACTTCGTATCGATACGAGCCTATGTTTCTTCATGTCGATTGCTTAAGTGGCATGGTTTGTATCGATAATGCATGGTCTCCTTCGTATCGATCAGTAACAATCGAGACGAACCAAGTAAAAGACCGATACGAAGTGTGCTAACACGTTGGATACGAAATGGCTCCAGTTCGATGGATACGAGGGAAAGTAGTGGGCGACCGATATGAACCGAGTTGTCTCTGTTTTATGGATATGCACTTAAGTTGCTGGAGGGACGGACATGAAATCGATGACTATGAGTCGATGGATACGAGAACTCCATGGATACGAATGTGGTCTGCTTTCTTGGTTTTAATGGATACGAAGTAATGCACATGTGACGGATACGAGCCGATGGATGTTGGATGGATATGAAGGAGGCTCTCTGAAGGGATGGATAAGAATTTATGTGTATACGAATGGTGATGATTCCTTTAAACTTGATCGATCAATATCTCATGCATGCGAACTCCGATTGACTTGAAATTTGGAACGTTGGCTTTCATAGCTTTGGTTGTCATATCATATTGATTGTAGCTTGATCCGGACTTGAAAAGAATTCACTAGTATCCATAGTGAACGTATGTATAACCGATCTTTGGGACAGACTGTTCTTGGTTTCCAGTTAAGTTCTTGGTGTCACGGCCTTGCCAAAAGGCGGGATAACAGTGATCTCAATGAAAACTTTGATTGGAGAGATGTTATTAGTGATAACTAATAGGTTCATAGTGGTCACATAAAAACTATGAGTTGAGACAGATAGTCCATCTGATTTGAGATGGAATGTCCTTTTGATTTGAGACAGATAGTTTGTTTGACCTATGATAGATAGTCTATTTTGGAAAGGGTAAACCTTGGATGTGCATATCCTTAGGAGGACAGATTAGTCATACTTACCCATGTTGCATACATGAATATGATCATGTTATGATTATTCTAACCATTGTGGTTGCAGGTGCAAGATTTGTGATTGATATATTTGGA
This sequence comes from Allium fistulosum, assembly GCA_030737815.1. Lineage (NCBI taxonomy): Eukaryota > Viridiplantae > Streptophyta > Magnoliopsida > Asparagales > Amaryllidaceae > Allium > Allium fistulosum. Next base: position 459,363,502 of record CM060901.1, read on the forward strand.
TAAGATACTAGTGACGAGGAAACCCATTCCGCTAAGAAGCGTGGTCTCACTAGATATATATTTTGGTTCGAGATGGTATATTATTATTCACACTAGACTTATTGTATGGCCTGAATTTTTTGTTTTTCCCCCTAAACTCTCGGGTACTCAATTGAGTAGGTCAAGAGTAGGGATTTTCAGGTTCGACAATTAAGCTTTCGAAGACGTGTAGGAATCAAGCTAGCCAATATTAGGTGTTTTTATTTCCCCTGTGTTGTTTTAAGCTTATGTTATTTTTAAGTGGATGTAATGACTAAATTTATAAATGCCAAGTATTAGACTCTGGTCAACTAAGGGAGCATCTTCATATGTCTCTCTTGGAGTATTTGGTAATTATTATATTTTCTATGAATGTGGGCAACGAATGGGACTATGTAATAATTGTGAAAGTTTTATTCCGAAAATGTAATGTAAGCTTGATTAATGAAATGTGTTTGAGAAAAATATTCATGTTCATGGGCTTCTCATACTATTGATATGATGATTAACATAACCACATTTTTTCACTGAAGAATAATACTATTGATGACTCAAGCATCAATAGAGCTTATGTTTAGGTCTCAAAATATGGGATTTTACAAAATGCAAGAAGAAAAATAACAACTATTACTACTAATCCTAAATACTGCATACGAGTTAGAGGATGGTCCTGATCCACCGCGGGAGATTAAGTCATTGCACGACCCCCGAATGGGCGCAGCATAGTAGTTATGCATTCAAACTCATGTCTCTAGCATCGCTGCTCGGCTCGTATCTCCCGTAGCTCGGCCTTGATCCGAAGTAGAGAGCCTAAAATCGCTACTAGCTCAGGGCTCTGTAACCCTGTAGCATCGTACTCTTGCTCTATCGCCTACTTCTCTTGCTCCTCCTCTGGCGGTGCCGCTACCCCAACCAGTACCTCCACGATCCCCATCCTCCTTATGAAGGTCTTATCAAATGGAGCCTTCTTCTGGACCTGTATTCTCCATGGAGGTTCATTCCATACCGTTTGAAGATAGGAGTGGAAAGATGACAATAAGGAATGTAGCTCCACAGAGTCCCTACTCCAGGCTCCACGTGGTTGGTCATGATAGTGCGAGCTCAGTTCACTGTTGTACCACCCATGATGGCATAGATAGTCTTCTACACTAGAAGATAAATCTAATTAAAGCTCCCTGTCATAGGAATGATATATTGAAGAACAACGTGAGTGACGAGGTGGTCTATAGCTCAAAGTTGTCTTGCCTTCAAACTCTAACAGCTCCAGGGGAGATCTGGTGCAAAATCTCTGGATCCATGGTCTCAATATCTGCCAAATATGCTCGTTCTATAGCTATAGCTAGAATATCTCCAAAATCATCATCTGTCAGAGTAATTGCTACTCGTTTCACCTCTAACATAAGACCACTGATGTCTCATCAAACTCATATTCCAAATTAACATCAAACGGCCGCATGTAGTGTTGGTAACACTCCCGCTTAAAAGTGTTAGGGCTAAGAATCGGTGCTAGTCTGAGGCCATGTACAGATCCACTAGTCTCCGGCGATGAATTCCTCGAACTTCAATGGTCGTCCTTGAAAAAACGCAAAGTTTGTCGAGGGTTCATTGGTCGAAATTTTCCTGGCATTCCCATTGATCCAAGCGGCCTCTTAAAAAGTAAGATTCGGGGGCACGAGGACGTGTTGGCGGTTTGCGGTGGTTCCATGGACTGAGTTGTAGGAGAGGGGGTTTGGGGTTTAAATATAGTTGAGGGGGCGGTGGAATCTGGAAGTGCTTAGCACCTTTGGGATTGGGGTGGGGGCGTTCTCTTGGAGGGGGAAGGGGGTGCTCGTGAGTTTTTGGCGATGAGGGGGGAAAGATTGGAGGAGGAAGGGGGAGGAAGATGAGAGGAACGAAGGAATATGGGGCTAGAGCTAGACGTGACTATATGCCACATTCGAGGTTTGGGTTGCAAAAACCCGTTAACCGGTCAACCGCTCTCAGGTTAACTAGTCGATTTCTTTCGGTCGATGCCCTAAATCTAGGCTGTCAATCGGTTTCCCTTTTTTGGGCCTAAATTAAACATGGACCTTACCCGGACTGGGTTAAATTTATTTATAATTTTGTTTCATTCTTCCTTCGTCTTCATCAGTCCGGTACGATCAACACTGTTTCGGAAAATTTCTGTCTACTTCATGACAATGCCTTAGCCTATCTAGTTCGTCGGGGCTCTTCTTCCTTCTTTTACAGTTTTCCCTCTTTATCTATTTCGCAGTGCATTTGCTTTTACTGTTATGGCCATCAATCTTCTTCTATATCACAAAGATACTTTAGCTGTTATTCTCAATATTTTTCTTATACGGAAATACTCCTTCTATATTTTGTTATTGGGCATTCTTACCCTCAGAGCCAGTCCTAGAAGTTTTGGTACCTAAAGCCAACTGCAAAACCAAAACCCTTATACATAAACTAATGCTATTTTTGGTAGTTAAATCATCAAAATAATTTATATTGTTTATAAGTAATAAGAAGAGGGACAAAAGAAATAATTTTATTTGTAACAATAATTCAATTTATATAGCAAAAATCCATTTTAAATTATGAATATCTAACCTATTAGTTATAATTTATCAAAAATATTTTCCATAATAAGTTGAAGCAAAAATTCTTTTTGACTAATAGATTCCACTTAAAACGTAAACTATAAATTCCTACAAAAAAACTTAGTTATTCATTAATAAATTTTACATTAACTAATCATTGAAAAATACATTAACCGTTACCAAATGTCCAAATCGATTCTTTTTATACAATTATTTCAAACAACAAATTAAATATGCCTGTTTTGATTAAAAAAACTGAACATAGTTGACACAATATTGTAAGCTAAAAATAATTTGCAAAGTATCATCACAAACTCTACGAAAGAATACAGCCTGTCCAGAAGTAGCAATTCAAGATATAGCTCTAGTTTATCGTACCATCAAAATTGTAGTGCACCAATATGATAATAAAAAGAAACATAACAAAAGAAGCTATGTTTTCAATCTGTCAGCCACAAACTAATATCGAAATTGGCAAAAAAATCAATTAAAGTTTACAATTCAAAATAAAATTTAACCGAATAATGATTTAATTAAGTAGCATAAACCCAAATCAACAGTTTAAGACAAGATTGATGCTTATAACAATAGTTCAAAATAAAACAAATGAAGGATTACACATAAATCAGGAAGTGTTAATTCACTTTCAATGCAGCAATTTGAATGCCAAACCAAACCGACAAGGTATAATTCGATTCCTAAACTCAAACCAAAACCAAAGTTTAGTACATTTTTCAAGAAGTTAAAAACCATCGCTGTTTGAATATTTGATTTGGATTATGGAGTCGATCGAACTTCGACCTTTGAAATCTGGAGTCGAATGACAACAACCGAGGGCCAATGTAACGACCCAGAATTTCTGATATTTGAAATTCGAATATTTAATTGATTTCAAATATTAATAAGTGAAATTAAATAAGTCGAATAATTTATTTTTCGAATAACTAGATTTAATTGGGTAATTAAATCGATAATTTAATAGTTGAAATTCCAGAAATAATTGAAATCTGGATTAAATGTGAATGAAAATGATTTAAAAAGTTATATTAAATCATATTGGAGTTATAGTGATGTTATAGAACTTTTAAAAATGAATTTTAAGTTAATCTCTGAAAATTGAATATTTTAATATTTAATCGACTAGTGAAATTAGCCATTTTTGGGACAGTCTCAGAATTGGACGAAACTAGTTCCATTGGATCCATAATAGTTTGTTATTATCGGATTTCAATTTTTGTAGCAATCGGAGTTGTCGTTCGACCGTGGCAGCTCGAAACGCATCGAAATTGTTTTTAATATTAATTTGGCGAGTTAAAATAGTCATTTTTCAAAAAGTCTCAGATTTTGACGAAACTAGTTTCATCGGATCTGTAATGTGATATTATTGTATGGTTTCAAATTTCGTGTCAATCGGATTTACGGTTTGTCCGGGGCAAGCCAAAACGCCCAGAAATTTATTTAATCGGTTTAATTTAAATTTGATCGTTTAATTCCGTAACTCGCACAGATGACCGAATTAGCTCCCGAAACACATTCCATTGTGTTCGGAACGTGGGGTAAACCTTACGAACGCCAGGCGGCACGTCAGATTTGGAGTTCGTTTGTAAATGCTCGTTAAAATTGAATTAAATATAAAAATAATAGATTATACGTATATATATATATATATATATACGTGTTTTGAGCCAAGCCCTAGATATTATCTTCAGCTGCCGCCTCTATTTCGTTTAATGGCCGAGAATCTCCAACGTTCTCCTCCAATTATCGAGCAATCCATCAAGCAATCGCGAAAACTTCCAACTGGAAAGTTGTCGAGGGCAGTGAGCTCTATAGAATCAACGGTCAAGATCGAAAACTATGAAACAAATCAACGGCAAATTGCTCGTGAAGGCTGCGACTTTGTGCATGCGTTTCGAGGGATATACGTGACCGAGCTCAATGATATTTGAGCCGAGTGTCGAGCACGAGACGAGCTTTTGAATGGTGTATCCTGATCATGGTGGAAATGCTTGGATTGATCGCATGATTTAGGGTTAATGGGCGGTCGATATGGGTTTCGCGACCTGGTTATCGCGTTTAGGAAGAAGAATAAGCGGGTGGCCCTAATGCAAGCTGATAGAACGAACGGCCCAGATTTGATTAAAGGTTTAATGTTAAAAAGAAATGTAAATTAATTATATTAAAGATTGTGTAATGTTTAAAATACTGTAACTTTTTGCTACGAGGTCGAAAACGCATGAAACCAGTTGCGTTGGAATCATATGGACGAACACTACACTATGGAACTGGATTGGAAGCAATTGGAGTCAGTGAAAATTTTGGGTAAAATTAAACGTCTGTTTGATTTTATTCGAAATAAAACGCTACAACTGATATCGGAAATTCAAGGTGAGAACTCCTCACTCAATCGAATGTTTTGTTTCGATTTAAAATTTTAAATAGTTAGATTTAAAATTGCTTGATTGTGTGGATTGAATGATGATTGCTATTTATTGTGATAAATAGACATTATACGCCGTTATTAAGCAGAGGTTATTTATTAAAAACATATACCGCGATAATTTCACATTGAAGTGAAATTGGTATTATATATGTATATAGCAATATATATATATTGGAATATGTATATATTGGAGTTGATTTCCCGCATTGTATAGCGGATGAGACCCTATTGCGCCGCATAATAGCGGATAATATTTATTAAACCAATATACCGCGATATTCCGTACTGGAGCGGAATTGGTATTGTGCTAACATCTGTGGATGCAGGGAAACAGGTTGGAGGGATCCGACTGGATTCCTCACCGTAGTGATTTATTTACAGATATTGTTATATATTCTGTTGTCATATTGATATATGATGTTTGGATGTCGTGATTGATGATTGGTGCTGTTGCATCATCGGATCCATTTTTGAAGTTTAAAAATAACGATTTTGATTTTAAATTGGGATTCTTGAAAAAATTATAAACGATTTATATAAAAGATTTATAAAGTTGATATTTATAAATTGAAGATATTGGAATTATAAAACGAATTTTATAAGTATTAGAATGAAGTATAAATGGATTTCACAAGTGAATAAAATTTATAGATTTATAAATTGTGAAGTTATGAAATGAATAGATTTTGTAAAATAAAGGATTTATAAATAATTAACTTGTAAATTGGATTTTGGGTATAAAGTTGAGTTATAAATTGAATTGATTTAAAAAAGGGATTTTATAATCGAAGCTTTTATAAATATAGATGTGAATTTATAAACATTGTTTTATAAATCCGAAACCAATTGAATTTGATAAACTAAACATAGAAGTTTAATAAAGGGGATATATTCGTGATTTTGGACAGCATATTATCCTTTAAGTTAAATGTTGTAATAATAAGAGTTTGGTTGGGAATTTTATCCACGATTTTGGACAGTGGATAATCCTTTAAATAAAATGTGTAGAAATGTTGAGTTTGGATAACGAAGTATATTCACGATTTTGGACAGTGAATATATTATTAGATAAAATGGATATGTTTTGGAGAAGTGATATTACGAAATGAAGTAATTGTTTTAAAAGATGTTTTAAAACGTGTTAAGTATCAAAAACATAGATTTCAACATTTATTGTTGAAATAGACGTTTCGAGGAATAAGGAAATGGTGGACTATAACACTGTTGTTATAGTAAATGGTTTCCGAAAGGAAATGGTTTATATAGTATTGGGATTTATATATCTATCTAAATTTTGAATCCCTATACTAGTGATTTTAGGTCGTCGTAACGATGTTTTACGCAACATTCGTTTTGACTCAAATAAATGTATTTAAGAGAATGTTTCCTTAAAGAATGAAATATATACTTAATTTTGATTTAAGTATATTGAATATTTTCAAATGTTGAAAATAAATGGATTTGTGAATTGCCTATTATTAAATAGGTATGGAAATGTTTTCCAATATGAAGTGAAATGTTTTGAGATTTTATCTTTTTAAAGATAAATTGAAATTGAATATTTGAAATCGATTTGAAAATCGTATATCAGTGGATATTGGAAATTTAAATTCACTATGGAATTTATAAAGAAAAGGGAAATTTGTTTAAAAATAAACATTGATTTATTTTTGAAGTGTGGAAAATTATGTATCTTGTAAAGATATTTTTGGAAGATAAATAATTTGGAAAATTATTTGGAATCTGATGATGTTGTGCAGACCTATTGATAGTTAAATAACCGACTATCAATAATTACCTTGAATGGGTATTTGTTGGGATTTGCTTGAATTTGAATGCCACACTTATTTTTGAATAAGCGCTCACTATTCGGGTTAGTCGGGAAAGGACCTTTGTGTCGTATAACCCATTCTGAATTTGTGATACGACAATATGGATCGTATTGAAGACCGGTGGTGAAGACCGGGTGTTTGTGAAAACGATAGGATGACCTATCGATTGTCTCTGCACCGTTAGCTATGGTATAGAGATTTCCTTTGTGATGGGAAGTTTTATCGGGATTGTGAATACCCGGATTGCAAGGGCTTCTTTGGAAGTGCCTTCAGTTCTGTTCGAACCCGGAACAGACTTGTATGGTTACATGTCTGACATTACGTTTTGAGATGTAAAGCTGATTTCTTTCAAATACATTTCTGTTGGTGGCGGAGAATTTATTCTCTTAGCTTAACACCCTTCTCTGAGACGTACGAGCTCAGAGGTTATGTAGTTGAAATTTATCAGCGATATATTCCCAATTTGGTAATGTGACATGCTGAGTGTTGCTGTAATGATGATCATTTGTGATCAAAGCGTGGCTTTGTGAAAAAACGTAGCTTTGTGGACGAGACTTCGTCAGGGCCTCAACAACCCGGAAATGGTCGAAACAGGAATGTTGCGGCAAGGTTATGAGGGTCGCGCCCTTTAGGGTATGTCATTTCCTTCTGGAAAGGGGTGGTATCATGGTATGTTTCCCAGATACTTACTCATGTGGACACACTTTATTTATTATGTGTGATGATGTTACCGAGCGCTCGGATAAAGGTCCCAAAGGACCGGGGGATGGCATATTCGTGAGTTACCTAGTTACAGGGGTAACCCGGCTTTGTTGGCAGAGAGCAGTTTGTCTCTCAGGACGTCCAGCCAGAGGCGATCCCATTCGGCGGTAGGAAAGGAAGTTCCTTAGCCTGACCATTTGTTGGAAAATCCAAAGAAACAATATGAACCTTGTACGGTTTTAGTTGTATTACCTGCTATGGAATGTGGCGGTAACCTGCTATTGAACATAGTAGCTATAGTAGGCATAAGTGCGGAATGCCTATGCTGGCTAAGATTAATATTATACTTTCAAAATGTTTTCTTCACTATGCACTAATAATAATAAAATCAAATGATTTTGCGTAGTAAGCATGTTTGATTATCATAAGAAGAAATCTCCTCCAATTCTGCGTTTGCATTGTGTGTGTGGCGGGAGGTCTTATGGTAGTTTCATTTTCCAAAAGCATTGCGAAATTGACTTTAAAATCTTCCTGTTGTTTGTTTTAAAGATAAACTGTTTTAGTTCTCACACCAGTCACCATGACTGACCTGGATTTTATTGTTTCCTTCCTAAACTCTGGGTGCCCATCATTTTCCACACGGGCAGTCTAGAGTTAGGTCATTAGGTCATTCTGGATTCAGGAGATGCTGTGGAGCTCAGTGGCGAGCTGGACGGCGAGACGTATCACTTGTATATGATATTATTTATTCTGCTGTGTATTCTGTATATGGACAAGTTTATATAACTGTCCAGTGTTGTATTGTTGTTGTAAACTCTGATGATGATGTAATTTTTAAAATGATATAGTTCTTTGATTTAAAGATTATTCATTTATCTATTATATGTTATTCCGCTGCGAATGTGAGATTCTGATATTGTTTCTGTGTTCTTTTTCTTTCTTTTTCTTCTGTTTTCTTCTACCTCTTCTTTTTCTCCATAACAATTCGGTTTTCGGCATTCGATTGCTCGGCAGTTGATACAGTGAATGTATTAATGTCGATTTTCGAGCGACGAAAAATCACAATCGTTACATTTGGTATCAGAGCATATGGTTAAGCGACAACCATGGCTCTGTTGGGTGTTACTCATTAGAGAAAGAGTCAGTAGTACTCTAGAATGAGTTGAGTGTAATAATAGATACGAGTGCGTATTTGTTAGTGAATATAAAATTGTTTTATATTGTGATGATTGGTTTGTTGAGTGGTATATGAATTCTGGTCGGTATAGTCCGTACATGTAATGACCCGTATTTTTACAGATCGGAACATCGTAAAAACAGTTGACATTTGGTCGCATTATTGATAAGTCGTCCAGAGTCTAAGTCTTAAGTCGTATGAGAGTTTGGAGCGACCTAAAGAAGTTGGCGAGTTAAAGAGTAGATGACTTAGTGAAGTGGAGCGACCTAAGGATTGGAACGACCTAAGAAAGTTAGCGACCTATAGAATTTGGCAACCTATAGGATGTTGGCGACCTAAGGTTTGAGCGACTTAAGGACAGGCAGCGACCTAAGAGAGTTAGCGAGTTAACAACCTAGTGCTTAGCGACCTAAGAGCTAACGGTATAAGAGAGTGAGTTAGCGTAGTTAGGTCGTTAGACGACCTAAGGAGTTAGGTCGTATCCTGGCTAAGATAGTTAGGTCGCGTGTGTGTGTTAGGTCGCAGGTTTGTTAGGTCGTAGGTCGCGGATGCGCGTAGGTCGTTGGATCTGTTAGGTCGCATGGATGCGCATTCGTTAGGTCGCGAGGAAGCGCATCTGGGTTAGGTCGTAGGTCGCTTGGGTGCGCTGATGCGCTAAGTCGTTAGGTCATAGAAGCGCATCTGGTTAGGTCGTGGGAGTGCGCATATGTTAGGTCGTAGGTCGTGTAGAGGCTTGGGGCTGTTAGGTCGAAGATTTTAGGTCGTAGGGTTTTAGGTCGTAGGGTTTTTAGGTCGTGGGCGACCTAACTCCGAGCAAACGACCTAAGGAGATTTCTGCCTATAAATAGGAGAGTTTTTCTTCATTTTTGAGATTCGGATTTCGAAGCGCCGAAGTGCTGCCATTTTGAGAGGTTGAGTTCTACACTTCTTCACTTCTTTTCTCCACTTTGATTTAGTACTTCCTTCCATCCAAGATCGAAGATCCAAGAGCTAAAGTCGAAGATCTACATCCATCGAAGAGAGATTTCATCGTTTGTAGCGGATTTGTGATAGATCGAGTTAGATCCTTCGTTGTCCAGATCTGAAGTGTGTTGCTTTTGGGGTGTTTAGGTGATTTGGTGAGTGGTGATTATCTCTCACACGGATCCAGAGGAGTATATCGGATCGTTGGCTTGATTTTGTGTTAAAGTAGTGATTTCCATGCATTTTCCTAATCCTAAGTATAGATCCATATAGATCCATTGTTCATGATGATTTGGCATCCATTTTACTACATGTTAACTTATGCAAGTTCATTCATCAAGATTATAGAGATATTGCTCATGTTTTCATGCTTGTTAGACTTTTGATTCTTTAATTACGAAATTGCCATTATTGTTATAATTGTCTATTTAGCTCATATTTGAATGCTTGTTTACTTGGATTAATGTTTGACTTGATTGATTGCTATGAATTAGATGATTGATGATTTGATTTAGATCGAAGATGATTCAAAAGCTAAGGGAAAAGCTCTTGAATTGGAAAAGCTGCTTGTGGCATATGTAGCGGATGATGGAGCTCATATGGATAGATTTGATGATGATGTTGAGATGAAGCTTTGCTATGATGATGATGAGGCGAAGCATGATATGAGATAGCCTTGGTCTAATCCAGACGGGATCATTCCAAGCAGATTGATAACTCGGTGAAATGGTTCGAGTTTGAGGATAATGGTTTGCTCGAGAGGCGCTTGAGCTAGTATGGAAATAGTCGTCGAGGAGGATGACTAGAAGGCTGAGATCTCATCGTTGTTAAAGGTTCTAGCATGCTCAAAGCAAGAGTACGTTGGGCAGATTCGATAGTCCCTGAAGGCTGCTGATTGGTAGTCAAGTACTCTGGGCAGATCCGATAGTCCTAGGCATGGGTCACGACGACGTGCAGAGTTATGTCTAGAACCGGGGTTTCCATTAGCCCTTGATGGACGGATGAAAGAATGAGTCGGTCACTCAATTAACGATGATATCGAAGCAATGATAACAGTGATAGCCAGAGTCATGGATGTTTGGTTGTATCGTCATTCGGTCTCAAGAGCAGTGTTTTCTGGGTGCTTATTTGATCTTGGTTTAGGCCTTGGGGGTTTGTACTTGGAAAACATCGCCCTTGACTCGAGTGATAATTGCTTTACTTTAAATTGTATGCTTTGCTATGTTTGCTTCTACTTAGTGTGTGTCTGGGGGCTATCACTGTAGAAAGAGGTGGAGTGGGATGGTTGTATTCCTATTCCTTTTCCTTTATGCTCTTTTGGTATGTCGTTAGTTAATTTACCGCTCACTAAGACTGTTGTCTGACTCAAGGCTTTATGTTTTTAACTCTTATTGCCTTGGGCTGTTCGTCCATTTTGGGACGGGCAGACTAGGTAGCAGGTGACAGGTGCTGTTCTTTCTTTCCACGATGTTAATATCGAAAACGAGCTGGAGGCTTGCATATTATCTTCTTACTATATGTACTGGATGTTCCGCTGTTTGTATATTTCTCAGAGTGTTATGTAGTGAGGCTTGATGTATTGACTGTTCAGATGTTTGTATTCAACTATTATGAAGTTTTATTGATGAGATTCTATTCTGTGAAGCTTCACTATATATATATTCTATTGTATTTTGTCCATGCGTTGTGAGTAATATGATAGATTCTGTTGTTTTAATTTACCCTGGCAATCATCCATGGTCGCCTGGCACACTTTACAGCGCACTATCTCTAGGTTCGGTGCAGGGGTCATGGGCGATCGTCACATTTGGTATCAGAGCATTGGTTAATCGATTTTACCCAACGCTCACTGATGTAACTACGTATGAGAGACGTAATTGTATTTTGATGGATGATTACTATATATAATATAGTAGCTTAGTAGAGTTTGAATCCTTATGCAGTTGTTTCTCAAGATGTGCTGACCATTCCTTTTTATAGATATTAAGGATGAGTCGAAGAGGGAGACTAGCTGCTAGGGAAGGCCGAGCTACTGAGGGGACTGCTGATTATGCAGCTATGTTCGAAGCTATGATGACTTCGATCATGAGAAGGATACCAGTTCCGGGGATAGCAGTTGATGTTGGAGTTCAAGTCCAAACTCCGAAACCAGTGGATTTTTCTAAGTTGTGTAAAGACTATACTGCACTTGGAGGAAAGGTTTTCTTGGGAACAGAACCAACCATTGAAGTCCAGAGATGGATAGATGCTTGTAGAAGGATTTTTGATGATTTGGGAATCGATGATGCAACTAAAAGGAAGATTGCGTCAAGACAGCTTCAAGGAAGAGCTTTTGATTGGTGGAACTCTATCACCATTGATACTCCGGAGGAAGAGATTACTTGGGTGCAATTCCAAGCCAGATTTGAAGCTAAGTTCATTTCTACGGCTCAGAAGTCTGTTCTGTTCAAGAAGTTTGTGGAGCTCAAGCAAGGTGGAAGACCAGTTCTTGAGTATGTTTCTGAGTTTGAATTTTTGTCCAAGTATGCCCGGTCGTATATTGAATCTTCGTATCAGAAGAATGAGAAGTTTGTGACAGGCTTGGACAGTTATCTTGGGAGGCAGTTGGTGGATCATTTGGACGATCCATTTGAGAAGCTTGTAGAGAAGGCTCTCAGGCATGAGAATCTGTTTCCTAAAGAGGGATCTGTTGTTGCTGTGACCAAGGAGGAGTCTAGACCACAGTAGGGTGGAAACAAGAAGAGGAAGCAGCAGCAACAAAAGGGTAAGGATGGCCAGAAGAAGCCGAAGGGCGAAGTGACCTGCTACAATTGTCAGCAGAAGGGCCATTTCTCCAGGGATTGCAAGAATCCAAAGGTGCCGGTGAAGTGCCACAACTGTGACAAGCTGGGGCATGTTAAGAGGAATTGTCCAGAACCGCGGAAGGACAAGCAGATTGTGCAAGCTTATGCTTTAGGAGCTGTTCCATCATCTTCGAAAGCTCCTACTGCTGAAGAGAAAGGAAAGAGTGTAATGGTTCAAGGTACTCTTTTCCTATGTGATGTTCCTGTGAGAGTGCTATTTGATACTGGGGCGTCGCATTCATTTGTTTGTAATGAACTTGTAGGCCGGTTGGGTTTAGAACCGGATATTTTTGTAGGCCATTGGTTGTGACTAATCCAGTTGGGGGTTCGTCTTGTTTGTGTATGCTATGTCGTGGTCTGATTGTATCGAGTCATGATTGCTCTTTTATTTGTGATTGTTTTGTTCTGAACTTTGTGGGGTTCGGAATTATTTTGGGTATGGACTGGCTTAGGAAGTATGTGGCAAAGGTTGATTGTGAAAGGTTGGAGGTGACAGTCGAGAGTGTGGAGGGGCGAAAGATTGTGATACGATGTAAGCATGAAGAAGGCGTCTTCATGAGCTTCATGTATTCGCTGGTTGTTCCACGGGATGGACTGTCATCGGTACTAATCACTAATGGATTTGAGGATGTCTTTGACGAGGTCAAAGGGTTACCGCCGCATAGAGAGATCGAGTTTCGTATAGATCTAGTTGAAGGAGCCAGACCTGTTGTGATGCCTCTTAGGCGGATGGCGCCTAGGGAACAGCAGGAGTTGAGGGTGCAAGTTGATGATCTTTTGCAGAAAGGATTCATTCGGCGTAGTGTGTCCGAATGGGGTGCACCAGTTGTGTTTGCAACCAAAGCGGATGGATCGTTGAGGTTGTGTGTGGATTATCGTGAGCTGAATAAGGTGACTAAGAAGAACAAGTATCCATTGCCGAGAATAGATGACTTGTTTGATCAGCTTCACGAAGCTAAGGTGTTTTCTCAGATGGATTTGGCAATGGGATTTCACCAGTTGAGAGTGGGTAAGGATAGTGTGCCGAAGACTGCTTTTAGGACACCATCCGGTTTCTTTGAGTGGCTGGTAATGCCGTTTGGATTGACTAATGCGCCAGCATATTTTGTGGATCTTATGAATAGAGTGTTCAGAGATCAGTTGAGTAAGTTCGTGCTAGTGTTCGTGGATGATATTCTGATTTATTCCAGAACTGAAGAAGAGCACAAGACGCACTTGCGTATTGTTTTGGAAATCTTGCGGAAACATCAGCTGAGGGCTAAGTTTTCGAAGTGTCACTTCTGGAAGAGTGAAGTGAGGTTCTTAGGTCATATTATTTCTGGAAATGGAATAGCGATTGATCCCGCCAAGATAGCAGCAATCCAGGATTGGGTTAGACCTAAGAATGCATCTGATGTGAGAAGTTTTCTTGGATTAGCAGGATATTATCGTCGATTTATCAAGGACTTTTCCAAGGTGGCTGCACCGTTAACAGGATTGACGAAGAAGAACCAAGTGTTCAGATGGGATGATAAGTGTGACCAAGCTTTCAGAATCCTGAAAGAGCGATTGACAAGTGCTCTTGTTTTGACTATTCCAAGTGGGAATGATGAGATGGTGGTTTACACCGACGCATGTGGTACAGGACTTGGAGCAGTGCTGATCCATCGATACGGAGCATACATTCCAACATCTCAGATCGATCCAGGAGAGGATCGATACAAAGGAAGGACTTAAAACACCAAAGTGTTTGTACCAAAATAGGGCACAACACTCTTCAGATGTTTTGAAGAGGTAAAATGAAGAAAATAAATGTAAAATGAGGTAGATCTAACAAACACACTAATCAACATATATGGAAATGCATAGAAACACATGGATTTAGAGTGGTTCGGCGTATTGCCTACGTCCACTATGAAATGATTGATGTTTATTGAATTTCACTCGCTGATTACAAGGGATTACAATAGTACAACTGAAGTGTAGTTATGATTTCAGCAAAGTATCGACATAGAGAAGCCAAAAGTCCCTTTTATGTAGGTCCAGGGTCACTATTTATAGGCGTTGGCAGCAAATATCTCATCCAGATCTCGGAAGACTTCTCCTCTAACGTGGGCGGGCCCACGGGATCGAGTTCTGGTGATTTTGACTCGATCTAGGAGCGATACGAATTAGGTTCGTATCGATCCATAATTGGTCCTTTCGGGCTGAAATTGATCGGGTACATTCTTGAGGTTGTAGGCAAGCTCCGATAAAAATTTGGTGGCATTTGGACTTGTAGATCTCGAGTTATGATCGATGCAAGTTTGAACTTTCAATGGGTTGTTGAACTTGTATCGCTTCCATTCGTGTCGATCTGGTTCGTATCGCTCTTTGGCACGTGGTGGTCAATGACGTGGCGCTATCTTCCATGATCGATCCTCTTTTCATGCCGAGAGATCGAGTCTTCCTTCCATGTAGGTCCCGTTCATATCGACCCCTAACATCCCATTCGTATCGCTTCCTCGTATCGATCCAATGAAACCACCTCGTAACGACAGCATAGTGACCACTTCGTATCGATACGAGCCCATGTTTCTTCATGTCGATTGCTTAAGTGGCATGGTTTGTATCGATAATGCATGGTCTCCTTCGTATCGATCAGTAACAATCGAGACGAACCAAGTAAGTAAAAGACCGATACGAAGTGTGCTAACACGTTGGATACGAAATGGCTCCAGTTCGATGGATACGAGGGAAAGTAGTGGGCGACCGATATAAACCGAGTTGTCTCTGTTTTATGGATATGCACTTAAGTTGCTGGAGGGACGGACATGAAATCAATGACTATGAGTCGATGGATACGAGAACTCCATGGATACGAATGTGGTCTGCTTTCTTGGTTTTAATGGATACGAAGTAATGCACATGTGACAGATACGAGCCGATGGATGTTGGATGGATATGAAGGAGGCTCTCTGAAGGGAAGGATAAGAATTCATGTGTATACGAATGGTGATGATTCCTTTAAACTTGATCGATCAATATCTCATGCATGCGAACTCCGATTGACTTGAAATTTGGAACGTTGGCTTTCATGGCTTTGGTTGTCATATCATATCGATTGTAGCTTGATCCGGACTTGAAAAGAATTCACTAGTATCCATAGTGAACGTATGTATAACCGATCTTTGGGACAGACTGTTCTTGGTTTCCAGTTAAGTTCTTGGTGTCACGGCCTTGCCAAAAGGCGGGATAACAGTGATCTCAATGAAAACTTTGATGGGAGAGATGTTATTAGTGATAACTAATAGGTTCATAGTGGTCACATAAAAACTATGAGTTGAGACAGATAGTCCATCTGATTTGAGATGGAATGTCCTTTTGATTTGAGACAGATAGTTTGTTTGACCTAAGATAGATAGTCTATTTTGGAAAGGGTAAACCTTGGATGTGCATATCCTTAGGAGGACAGATTAGTCATACTTACCCATGTTGCATACATGAATATGATCATGTTATGATTATTCTAACCATTGTGGTTGCAGGTGCAAGATTTGTGATTGATATATTTGGATAAGATACTAGTGACGAGGAAGCCCATTCCGCTACGAAGCGTGGTCTCACTAGATATATATTTTGGTTCGAGATGGTATATTATTATTCACACTAGACTTATTGTATGGCCTGAATTTTTTGTTTTTCCCCCTAAACTCTCGGGTACTCAATTGAGTAGGTCAAGAGTAGGGATTTTCAGGTTCGACAATTAAGCTTTCGAAGACGTGTAGGAATAAAGCTAGCCAATATTAGGTGTTTTTATTTCCCCTGTGTTGTTTTAAGCTTATGTTATTTTTAAGTGGATGTAATGACTGAATTTATAAATGCCAAGTATTAGACTCTGGTCAACTAAGGGAGCATCTTCATATGTCTCTCTTGGAGTATTTGGTAATTATTATATTTTCTATGAATGTGGGCAATGAATGGGACTATGTAATAATTGTGAAAGTTTTATTCCGAAAATGTAATGTAAGCTTGATTAATGATATATGTTTGAGAAAAATATTCATGTTCATGGGCTTCTGATACTATTGATATGATGATTAACATAACCATATTTTTTCACTAAAAAATAATACTATTGATGACTCAAGCATCAATAGAGCTTATTTTTAGGCCTCAAAATATGGGATTTTACAAAATGCAAGAAGAAAAATAACAACTATTACTACTAATCCTAAATACTGCATACGAGTTAGAGGATGGTCCTGATCCACCGCGGGAGATTAAGTCATTGCACGACCCCCGAATGGGCGCAGCATAGTAGTTATGCATTCAAACTCATGTCTCTAGCATCGCTGCTCGGCTCGTATCTCCCGTAGCTCGGCCTTGATCCGAAGTAGAGAGTCTAAAATCGCTACTAGCTCAGGGCTCTGTAACCCTGTAGCATCGTACTCTTGCTCTATCGCCTACTTCTCTTGCTCCTCCTCTGGCGGTGCCGCTACCCCAACCAGTACCTCTACGATCCTCATCCTCCTTATGAAGGTCTTATCAAATGGAGCCTTCTTCTGGACCTGTATTCTCCATGGAGGTTCATTCCATACCGTTTGAAGATAGGAGTGGAAAGATGACAATAAGGAATGTAGCTCCACAGAGTCCCTACTCCAGGCTCCACGTGGTTGGTCATGATAGTGCGAGCTCAGTTCATTGTTGTACCACCCATGATGGCATAGATAGTCTTCTACACTAGAAGATAAATCTAATTAAAGCTCCCTGTCATAGGAATGATATTTTGCTGAACAACGTGAGTGACGAGGTGGGCTATAGCTCCAAGTTGTCTTGCCTTCAAACTCTAACAGCTCCAGGGGAGATTTGGTGCAAAATCTCTGGATCCATGGTCTCAATATCTGCCAAATATGCTCGTTCTATAGCTATAGCTAGAATATCTCCAAAATCATCATCTGTCAGAGTAATTGCTACTCGTTTCACCTCTAACACAAGACCACTGATGTCTCATCAAACTCATATTCCAAATTAACATCAAACGGCCGCATGTAGAGTTGGTAACACTCCCGCTCAAAAGTGTTATGGCTAAGAATCGGTGCTAGTCTGAGGCCATGTACAGATCCACTAGTCTCAGGCGATGAATTCCTCGAACTTCAATGGTCGTCCTTGAAAAAACGCAAAGTTTGTCGAGGGTTCATTGGTTGAAATTTTCCTGGCATTCCCATTGATCCAGGCGGCCTCTTAAAAAGTAAGATTCGGGGGCACGAGGACGTGTTGGCAGTTTGCGGTGGTGCCATGGACTGAGTTGTAGGAGAGGGGGTTTGGGGTTTAAATATAGTTGAGGGGGCGGTGGAATCTGGAAGTGCTTAGCACCTTTGGGCTTGGGGTGGGGGCGTTCTCTTGGAGGGGGAAGGGGGTGCTCGTGAGTTTTTGGCGATGAGGGGGGAAAGATTGGAGGAGGAAGGGGGAGGAAGATGAGAGGAACGAAGGAATATGGGGCTAGAGCTAGACGTGACTATATGCCACATTCGATGTTTGGGTTGCAAAAACCCGTTAACCGGTCAACCGCTCTCAGGTTAACTAGTCGATTTCTTTCGGTCGATGCCCTAAATCTAGGCTGTCAATCGGTTTCCCTTTTTTGGGCCTAAATTAAACATGGACCTTACCCGGACTGGGTTAAATTTATTTATAATTTTGTTTCATTCTTCCTTCGTCTTCATCAGTCCGGTACGATCAACACTGTTTCGGAAAATTTCTGTCTACTTCATGACAATGCCTTAGCCTATCTAGTTCGTCGGGGCTCTTCTTCCTTCTTTTACAGTTTTCCCTCTTTATCTATTTCGCAGTGCATTTGCTTTTACTGTTATGGCCATCAATCTTCTTCTATATCACAAAGATACTTTAGCTGTTATTCTCAATATTTTTCTTATACGGAAATATTCCTTCTATATTTTGTTATTGGGCATTCTTACCCTCAGAGCCAGTCCTAGAAGTTTTGGTACCTAAAGCCAACTGCAAAACCAAAACCCTTATACATAAACTAATGCTATTTTTGGTAGTTAAATCATCAAAATAATTTATATTGTTTATAAGTAATAAGAAGAGGGACAAAAGAAATAATTTTATTTGTAACAATAATTCAATTTATATAGCAAAAATCCATTTTAAATTATGAATATCTAACCTATTAGTTATAATTTATCAAAAATATTTTCCATAATAAGTTGAAGCAAAAATTCTTTTTGACTAATAGATTCCACTTAAAACGTAAACTATAAATTCCTACAAAAAAAACTTAGTTATTCATCAATAAATTTTACATTAACTAATCATTGAAAAATACATTAACCGTTACCAAATGTCCAAATCGATTCTTTTTATACAATTATTTCAAACAACAAATTAAATATTCCTGTTTTGATTAAAAAAACTGAACATAGTTGACACAATATTGTAAGCTAAAAATAATTTGCAAAGTATCATCACAAACTCTACGAAAGAATACAGCATGTCCAGAAGTAGCAATTCAAGATATAGCTCTAGTTTATCGTACCATCAAAATTGTAGTGCACCAATATGATAATAAAAAGAAACATAACAAAAGAAGCTATGTTTTCAATCTGTCAGCCACAAACTAATCTCGAAATTGGCAAAAGAATCAATTAAAGTTTACAATTCAAAATAAAATTTAACCGAATAATGATTTAATTAAGTAGCATAAACCCAAATCAACAGTTTATGACAAGATTGATGCTTATAACAATAGTTCAAAATAAAACAAATGAAGGATTACACATAAATCAGGAAGTGTTAATTCAATTTCAATGCAGCAATTTGAATGCCAAACCAAACCGACAAGGTATAATTCGATTCCTAAACTCAAACCAAAACCAAAGTTTAGTACATTTTTCAAGAAGTTAAAAACCATCGCTGTTTGAATATTTGATTTGGATTATGGAGTCGATCGAACTTCGACCTTTGAAATCTGGAGTCGAATGACAACAACCGAGGGCCAATGTAACGACCCAGAATTTCTGATATTTGAAATTCGAATATTTAATTGATTTCGAATATTAATAAGTGAAATTAAATAAGTCGAATAATTTATTTTTCGAATAACTGGATTTAATTGGGTAATTAAATCGATAATTTAATAGTTGAAATTCCAGAAATAATTGAAATCTGGATTAAATGTGAATGAAAATGATTTATAAAGTTATATTAAATCATATTGGAGTTATAGTGATGTTATAGAACTTTTAAAAATGAATTTTAAGTTAATCTCTGAAAATTGAATATTTTAATATTTAATCGACTAGTGAAATTAGCCATTTTTGGGACAGTCTCAGAATTGGACGAAACTAGTTCCATTGGATCCATAATAGTTTGTTATTATCGGATTTCAATTTTTGTAGCAATCGGAGTTGTCGTTCGACCGTGGCAGCTCGAAACGCATCGAAATTGTTTTTAATATTAATTTGGCGAGTTAAAATAGTCATTTTTCAAAAAGTTTCAGATTTCGACGAAACTAGTTTCATCGGATGTGATATTATTGTATGGTTTCAAATTTCGTGTCAATCGGATTTACGGTTTGTCCGGGGCAAGCCAAAACGCCCAGAAATTTATTTAATCGGTTTAATTTAAATTTGATCGTTTAATTCCGTAACTCGCACAGATGACCGAATTAGCTCCCGAAACACGTTCCATTGTGTTCGGAACGTGGGGTAAACCTTACGAACGCCAAGCAGCACGTCAGATTTGGAGTTCGTTTGTAAATGCTCGTTAAAATTGAATTAAATATTAAAATAATAGATTATACGTATATATATATATACGTGTTTTGAGCCAAGCCCTAGCTATTATCTTCAGCCGCCGCCTCTATTTCGTTTAATGGCCGAGAATCTCCAACGTTCTCCTCCAATTATCGAGCAATCCATCAAGCAATCGTGAAAACTTCCAACTGGAAAGTTGTCGAGGGCAGTGAGCTCTATAGAATCAACGGTCAAGATCGAAAACTATGAAACAAATCAACGGCAAATCGCTCGTGAAGGCTGCGACTTTGTGCATGCGTTTCGAGGGATATACGTGACCGAGCTCAATGATATTTGAGCCGAGTGTCGAGCACGAGACGAGCTTTTGAATGGTGTATCCTGATCATGGTGGAAATGCTTGGATTGATCGCATGATTTAGGGTTAATGGGCGGCCGATATGGGTTTCGCGACCTGGTTATCGCGTTTGGGAAGAAGAATAAGCGGGTGGCCCTAATGCAAGCTGATAGAACGAACGGCCCAGATTTGATTAAAGGTTTAATGTTAAAAAGAAATGTAAATTAATTATATTAAAGATTGTGTAACGTTTAAAATACCGTAAATTAATTATTGATGAGATTCTATTCTGTGAAGCTTCACTATATATATATTCTATTGTATTTTGTCCATGCGCTGTGAGTAATACGATAGATTCTGTTGTTTTAATTTACCCTGGCAATCATCCATGGTCGCCTGGCACACTTTACAACGCACTATCTCTAGGTTTGGTGCAGGAGTCATGGACGGTCGTCACAGTACAACTCTATCGATAGGGATCTCTAAACACTTGTTCAGAACAATTCGACACGATATTGTTTTAAATTGGGTAAATGAAATAATTTTACCTCGATTATATTTTGTATATAAAAAGAAATAATTTTCGGAAATTATTAAAATATATATAAATTGATTGGTTGGTTGTTTGAATAAGTTAAATAAAACAACAATTTTGAAAGAGTAAAGTGTATAAGCAAATGAATTATAATATATGGAATTATAATTAAAATGATTTACAATGGTAAAAATAATCTTATATATAAAAGTGAAATTATATAAGTAAAAGATTTGTAAATGTGAATTATAATCTAAAATAAAATTCCAGAGAAGTGTTTTGAAAGGATTTGATATTTTGGAAAACTGTTTTGGAGAGATGAAAGCTCTAAACTCTTTTCAGGTCGCTGGAAAATAATTCCGATGATGATCGTGACATCATTGGTGTTCATTTTCGGGTTTCCAAAAGAGGAATTGCTGCCTGATTATTTTAAATGAAAGAATTTTGGAAAATTTGGATTTGGTTTTAGAAATTCCAAAGATAAATTGAATTAATTTCAAAATGGTTTTGAAAGGTTGAAAAGACTCTGGAACCTATTTAAAATATTTATGGGAATGATAAATGAGTTGATACTTATACAATTTGAATTTTGATATAATAAATTTAACTTAAAGAATGGAGTTAAATTAAAGTAAGTATAAGTGAATCAATTAAATCCAAGCTGTAATTGTTAAACATATGTAATTAAGTTTGAACTTATAATATGAGATAATAAATTTGACTTTGGTAAAAGTTAAATAAAATTTGAATCTGAATTGGATTTATAAGTGGAAACTTAAGTTAATTTGAAAAAAAAATGATGTTTGAAATGGAATATAACTTAAGTGATGTTGAATGAAATTAATTTTGATATCAAAGTAAATTAATAAAGTGAATTTATTAAATAAATATGAACTTGAGTTATATAAATAAAATTCAATTTTATTTGTTAAATGGATTAGCAATTGAATTAATAAATGAATTGAATGTTAATCAATCTATTGTAAATGAATTGAGATGAAACAATGGATGTAAGTGTTAACTCATTAAAAGCTAAATGTTATTGGAAATTGAATAAATTGAATGGAAGTCAATTTAATATGAACCAATTGGAAAATTTAAAAGTGTTAAACCAAATTGAATGTAAAGAAATGTAAATTGAATAAATTTGGTTGTATTGAATATACATTGGTTGTTATTTGATTATTAGTTGATTGTATATAAATTCATTAAGTGTTGGTGAAATTGAATTAGCGAAATTAGAAGCTATGTAATTAAATTCAAATTGGAAGTAAATAAATTTGAATAGAAGTGAATTCAATTTGAATTGAAAGTGAACCAACTTGAATGTAAATTAGTGAATGTAAACTAATTGGAAATGAACAATTGAATGTCGTTGTATATGAATTGGTTGTAAACAATTACAAGTGATGTTGAAATTTTATAAGTTGCTTATAAACCTTGTTTAGTATGCATTTCCCTTAATATGCATATGTTGTAGTTGTTTAAAAGAGTAAATTGTTAATAACTTTATATATATGTCACTTACATATTTAAACTGAGTAAGTACAGGTGCCATGGCTACCGATCGGTTGATTTGGTTGCGCTAAAATGCTAAATAAATAACTGCTTTGCTTAAAAATGCTAAAAAGGTACGTCTACGCAATAAAAATAGGAAATATGAACTGTTTTTCTGCTTTTCCGACCGGGTGGGTCGATGTATACATATTTATGTCTATTGTGATCCTACTACGATCGAACCACGCAAAGGAGACGCTGGCGAATTTTTCTGGAAATTTAAGGCGTTAGAAAATTTTCGGGAAATTTTGGAAATTTTTGTTAATGAAAAGTCAATTTTCTAAGTTGTAATGAAAATATACGAATTGAACTAGAAAATGGAAACCATTGTCTTGGTTGAAGTTAAAGGTTTTGAAAAAGGTGAATATAAAATTTTCACTAAGTGGATTTTTGAAAAGTTAATGGATTTTGTGAATTTTTCTTACTTGGTAATTTCGAGGACGAAATTCTTTTAAGGGGGAAGTTTGTAACGACCCAGAATTTCTGATATTTGAAATTCGAATATTTAATTGATTTCGAATATTAATAAGTGAAATTAAATAAGTCGAATAATTTATTTTTCGAATAACTGGATTTAATTGGGTAATTAAATCGATAATTTAATAGTTGAAATTCCAGAAATAATTGAAATCTGGATTAAATGTGAATGAAAATGATTTATAAAGTTATATTAAATCATATTGGAGTTATAGTGATGTTATAGAACTTTTAAAATTGAATTTTAAGTTAATCTGTGAAAATTGAATATTTTAATATTTAATCGACTAGTGAAATTAGCCATTTTTGGGACAGTCTTAGAATTGGACGAAACTAGTTCCATTGGATCCGTAATAGTTTGTTATTATCGGATTTCAATTTTTATACCAATCGGAGTTGTCTTTTGACCGTGGCAGCTCGAAACGCATCGAAATTGTTTTTAATATTAATTTGGCGAGTTAAAATAGTCATTTTTCAAAAAGTCTTGGATTTCGACGAAACCTATTTCATCGGATCCATAATGTGATATTATTGTATGGTTTCAAATTTCGTATCAATCGGATTTACGGTTTGTCCGGGGCAAGCCAAAACGCCCAGAAATTTGTTTAATCGGTTTAATTTAAATTTGATCGTTTAATTCCGTAACTCGCACAGATGACCGAATTAGCTCCTGAAACATGTTCCATTGTGTTCGGAACGTGGGGTAAACCTTACGAACGCCAGGCGGCATGTCAGATTTGGAGTTCGTTTGTAAATGCTCGTTAAAATTGAATTTAATATTAAAATAATAGATTATACGTATATATATACGCGTTTTGAGCCAAGCCCTAGCTATTATCTTCAGCCGCCGCCTCTATTTCGTTTAATGGCCGAGAATCACCAACGTTCTCCTCCAATTATCGAGCAATCCATCAAGCAATCGCGAAAACTTCCAACTGGAAAGTTGTCGAGGGCAGTGAGCTCTATAGAATCAACGGTCAAGATCGAAAACTATGAAACAAATCAACAGCAAATCGCTCGTGAAGGCTGCGACTTCGTGCATGCGTTTCGAGGGATATACATGACCGAGCTCAATGATATTTGAGCCGAGTGTCGAGCACGAGACGAGCTTTTGAATGGTGTATCCTGATCATGGTGGAAATGCTTGGATTGATCGCGTGATTTAGGGTTAATGGGCGGCCGATATGGGTTTCGTGACCTGGTTATCGCGTTTGGGAAGAAGAATAAGCGGGTGGCCCTGATGCAAGCTGATGGAACGAACGGCCCAGATTTGATTAAAGGTTTAATGTTAAAAAGAAATTTAAATTAATTATATTAAAGATTGTGTAATGTTTAAAATACCGTAACTTTTTGCTACGAGGTCGAAAACGCACGAAACCAGTTGCGTTGGAATCATATGGACGAACACTACGCTATGGAACTGGATTGGAAGCAATTGGAGTCAGTGAAAATTTTGGGTAAAATTAAACGTCTATTTGATTTTATTCGAAATAAAACGCTACAACTGATATCGGAAATTCAAGGTGAGAACTCCTCACTCAATCGAATGTTTTGTTTCGATTTAAAATTTTAAATAGTTAGATTTAAAATTGCTTGATTGTGTGGATTGAATGATGATTGCTATTTATTGTGATAAATAGACATTATACGCCGTTATTAAGCGGAGGTTATTTATTAAAAACATATACCGCGATAATTTCACATTGAAGTGAAATTGGTATTATATATGTATATAGCAATATATATATATATATTGGAATATGTATATATTGGAGTTGATTTCCCGCATTGTATAGCGGATGAGACCCTATTGCGCCGCATAATAGCGGATAATATTTATTAAACCAATATACCGCGATATTCCGTACTGGAGCGGAATTGGTATTGTGCTAACATCTGTGGATGCAGGGAAACAGGTTGGAGGGATCCGACTGGATTCCTCACCGTAGTGATTTATTTACAGATATTGTTATATATTCTGTTGTCATATTGATATATGATGTTTGGATGTCGTGATTGATGATTGGTGCTGTTGCATCATCGGATCCATTTTTGAAGTTTAAAAATAACGATTTTGATTTTAAATTGGGATTCTTGAAAAAATTACAAACGATTTATATAAAAGATTTATAAAGTTGATATTTATAAATTGAAGATATTGGAATTATAAAACAAATTTTATAACTATTAGAACGAAGTATAAAAGGATTTCACAAGTGAATAAAATTTATAGATTTATAAATTGTGAAGTTATGAAATGAATAGATTTTGTAAAATAAAGGATTTATAAATAATTAACTTATAAATCGGATTTTGGGTATAAAGTAGAGTTATAAATTGAATTGATTTAAAAAAGGGATTTTATAATCGAAGCTTTTATAAATATAGATGTAATTTATAAACATTGTTTTATAAATCCAAAACCAATTGAATTTGATAAATTAAACATAGAAGTTCAATAAAGGGGATATATTCGTGATTTTGGACAGTGAATTATCCTTTAAGTTAAATGTTGTAATAATAAGAGTTTGGTTGGGAATTTTATCCACGATTTTGGACAGTGGATAATCCTTTAATAAAATGTGTAGAAATGTTGAGTTTGGATAACGAAGTATATTCACGATTTTGGACAGTGAATATATTATTAGATAAAATGGATATGTTTTGGAGAAGTGATATTACGAAATGAAGTAATTGTTTTAAAAGATGTTTTAAAACGTGTTAAGTATCGAAAACATAGATTTCAACATTTATTGTTGAAATAGACGTTTCGAGGAATAAGGAAATGGTGGACTATAACACCGTTGTTATAGTAAATGGTTTCCGAAAGGAAATGGTTTATATAGTATTGGGATTTATATATCTATCTAAATTTCGAATCCCTATACTAGTGATTTTGGGTCATCGTAACGATGTTTTACGCAACATTCGTTTTGACTCAAATAAATGTATTTAAGAGAATGTTTCCTTAAAGAATGAAATATATACTTAATTTTGATTTAAGTATATTGAATATTTTCAAATGTTGAAAATAAATGGATTTGTGAATTACCTATTATTAAATAGGTATGGAAATGTTTTCCAATATGAAGTGAAATGTTTTGAGATTTTATCTTTTTAAAGATAAATTGAAATTGAATATTTGAAATCGTTTTGAAAATCGTATATCAGTGGATATTGGAAATTTAAATTCACTATGGAATTTATAAAGAAAACGGAAATTTGTTTAAAAATAAACATTGATTTATTTTTGAAGTGTGGAAAATTATATATCTTGTAAAGATATTTTTGGAAGATAAATAATTTGGAAAGTTATTTGGAATCTGATGATGCTGTGCAGACCTATTGATAGTTAAATAACCGACTATCAATAATTACCTTGAATGGGTATTTGTTGGGATTTGCTTGAATTTGAATGCCACACTTATTTTTGAATAAGCGCTCACTATTCAGGTTAGCCAGGAAAGGACCTTTGTGTCGTATAATCCATTCCGAATTGGATGGGTGAAGACCGGGTGTTTGTGAAAACGATAGGATGACCTATCGATTGTCTCTGCACCGTTAGCTATGGTATAGAGATTTCCTTTGTGATGGGAAGTTTTATCGGGATTGTGAATAACCGGATTGCAAGGGCTTCTTTGGAAGTGCCTTCGGTTCTGTTCGAACCCGGAACAGACTTGTATGGTTACATGTCTGACATTACGTTTTGAGATGTAAAGCTAATTTCTTTCAAATACATTTTTGTTGGTGGCGGAGAATTTATTCTCTTAGCTTAACACCCTTCTCTGAGACGTACGAGCTCAGAGGTTATGTAGTTGAAATTTATCAGCGATATATTCCCAATTTGGTAATGTGACATGCTGAGTGTTGCTGTAATGATGATCATTTATTTGATCATTTGTGATCAAAGCGTGGCTTTGTGAAAAAGCATAGCTTTGTGGACGAGACTTCGTCAGGGCCTCAACAACCCGGAAATGGTTGAAACAGGAATGTTGCGGCAAGGTTATGAGGGTCGCGCCCTTTAGGGTATGTCATTTCCTTCTGGAAAGGGGTGGTATCATGGTATGGAGCCCAGATACTTACTCATGTGGACACACTTTATTTATTATGTGTGATGATGTTACCGAGCGCTCGGATAAAGGTCCCAAAGGACCGGGGGATGGCATATTCGTGAGTTACCTAGTTACAGGGGTAACCCGGCTTTGTTGGCAGAGAGCAGTTTGTCTCTCGGGACGTCCAGCCAGAGGCGATCCCATTCGGCGGTAGGAAAGGAAGTTCCTTAGCCTGACCATTTGTTGGAAAATCCAAAGAAACAATACGAACCTTGTACGGTTTTAGTTGTATTACCTGCTATGGAATGTGGCGGTAATCTGCTATTGAACATAGTAGCTATAGTAGGCATAAGTGCGGAATGCCTATGCTGGCTAAGATTAATATTATACTTTCGAAATGTTTTCTTCACTATGCACTAATAATAATAAAATCAAATGATTTTGCGTAGTAAGCATGTTTGATTACCATAAGAAGAAATCTCCTTAAATTCTGCGTTTGCATTGTGTGTGTGGCGGGAGGTCTTATGGTAGTTTCATTTTCCAAAAGCATTGCGAAATTGACTTTAAAATCTTCCTGTTGTTTGTTTTAAAGATAAACTGTTTTAGTTCTCACACCAGTCACCCTGACTGACCTGGAGTTTATTGTTTCCTTTCTAAACTCTGGGTGCCCATCATTTTCCACATGGGCAGTCTAGAGTTAGGTCATCAGGTCATTCTGGATTCAGGAGATGCTGTGGAGCTCAGTGGCGAACTGGATGGCGAGACGTATCACTTGTATATGATATTATTTATTCTGCTGTGTATTCTGTATATGGACAAGTTTATATAACTGTCCAGTGTTGTATTGTTGTTGTAAACTCTGATGATGATGTAATGTATAAAATGATATAGTTCTTTGATTTAAAGATTATTCATTTATCTATTATATGTTGTTCCGCTGCGAATGTGAGATTCTGATATTGTTTCTGTGTTCTTTTTCTTTCTTTTTCTTCTGTTTTCTTCTATCTCTTCTTTTTCTCCATAACAATTCGGTTTTTCGGCATTCGATTGCTCGGCAGTTGATACAGTGAATGTATTAATATCGATTTTCGAGCGACGAAAAATCGCAATCGTTATAGCCAATTCATTTGCATGCTTCACTATGCTAGAGTATGGAGTTGATCCCAACTTTAAAGTCTGGAGTCACATCACCACCAGCTCTTGGAGTCGTGATTTTGGAGTTTCCTGGCTTTGTAATCGTGATTTGCTTTAATGCTTTGAAACGCGGTTTTTTTTGCTTTCAGTTGCTGCCTGCGATATTTATAATGGTGCCTTTGAATTTTTTTGGCCCAAACTGATTGCTTCACTAGCTTTACCAAAGGTCCAGCCCTACTTACCATTATTTTCTCTTTACCTCATTATAACAACTCATAACTTAATGGGCCTAAATTTTGACAAAAATTAAAACCCAAGTCCATCAAAGCACGGATTATTGGATTTGGTACTTGGAAAACTCAAAATATTAAAGTTGCTCAGAATTTTGCCACGAATGCAATGGTGCTAGTTTCATGGTCAAATTCCATCATTTGCACAAATTCCATTTTTGGAGCCTAATTTATTAACTAACGAATTAAATAACTACGCCAAATTACGGGGTGTTACACCCATTTATTCAAGTACCGTTTTTACTTCCCACCCCTTAGAAGCAATTTAAAAAAAATAGGAACTTCCAAATTCATAAAAATATGAAAAATCATTGAGTCAAACATCACTCTCTTTTCCATTCATTTCAAAAATGAATAGTCCCTTTATCAAAATCCATTAGATTGAAAATTTTCGATTCAACCAATTATAAGCTAAGAATTTCAAATTTTCCAATAAATCCTTTGAAAAAACCCATTCAAAATGTTTTAAGAAATTTTCATAAATATTTTCACATGGGATCGGACTCAGAATTGGACTTTAATCGTCTTTTTTGGATTTTTCTTCTCTTCCCTTTACTCTTAACCACTTCTTATTTAGGGTATATATTATAAATCTAGCTATCGTTTTATGGCGATTAATGCATGCCTTCCCGTGGGAAATTACTCAATCCTTTTTACATATTACTTCCAGATGCTTGCAAAATATAGATTCTCACTTCCCATATGTCTGGATGAAATGTACGTCTTCAGTGGGCAATTCGTCGAAATCCACAATCACAAGGCTGCTTGGGCCCATCAAAGGAGTCAAGTACCATCCAGCTTCCGGGGTCTTTCTATATGTCGTACTCATACTCATCTAGGTCCACTCCTTACGATACGGTCTCCACCATATAGGGTAATCGGGTTAGATGCATAATTTAACTCTATTTATTATGCCAATACATAGTTTCCTCATCCACCTTTTCAAGTTATGGCCGTAACTACTTTTATAGTCGGTATTCATAGTGTTTGGTTTATAATATATACAATTATAGTTAAAAAAACAAAATGAATTCCCTTAGCTTATCATAGTTCCTATAATCGACAAATCTAAACTCTGATACCAAATGTAATAACCGCACCTTAATGTATGTGAATTTCGACTAAATCAAAACGCAAGTCCATTAGGGTACAGATTGTTGGTGTTAGTAATCTATAATAAACATAAGTATATCAAAGAGCTATCTACATAAACATACAACGGAATAGAAAAATATAATAGAATATATATACCAACTAACACTACAAGAATAAAGAGCTTTTGCAGCATTTTAATAATGCTTCCATAATCATTCGCAGCATTTCAAAGAATGCTGCCTAATGCCATGCTGCAATAGAGTCAAGGAATACTGCAGCGTTTCTAAAATGTTTCTAAAAAAGGCTATTGAAGCTTTTGCGAAACGCTGCAGTAAATAAATTTGCAGCATTTTTGAGAACGCAGTCTAATAGCATGTTTCATTTAGAACCAGTAATATACAGCAGTTTTGAAACGCTGTAAAATATTTTTGCAGCGTTTTCATATTGCTTCAGTTTGATTTTCTGCAGCATTTTATTACTTTTAGTATTGTAGCTCTTTTTAAACGCTGCGGTATATCAACAATTTTGTTTCATTTTACAATTACTGCTATAGTATTAAAGCAATTATAAAAGTCATGAATAATGCATTCAAAAACATATTGCTCAATTTATAAAACACTAATATATATAATCTTTTATTATAAGAAGTTATAGAAGTTAAACATAATCAAAGTTACATCAATTTCATACACCATAAAGTTTAGTCATATACAACATTTCATATGTTTCGACCACAAATGTTAACGATATAAAATCTTACAAAAAGTGCTTGCTAAAAGAGAAAATATAAATTGTGGAAAATCCAAGCCCGTCTTCAAAAGTCCAATATGCCTATAAAAATGCAATTAAAGATTAGCAATAGAGAGAAAATATGGTAGAATGTGAAATTGTGTCTTGAATAAGTATGCCAAGGAAATTTACTTAATGTATTTTCATTGAAATGTGATAGCTTAATATGTGTGCTTTGCATGCTAATTGGTTATAGGAATAAAAGATGTAGTTCCACCTCCTGTACCTAATGCTTTCCATGATGTATATATTGCAGCCGAGCTCATGGATACTTATCTTCATAATATCATCTGTTCCAATAAAGATTTATCTGAGGAATAACGTCAGGTAACATCCATATTCTACATGAAAAAAAAATCAATTAGTCAATAAACACTATTAAATCTGTTCTTTTTTCTTTCAAAATTCTGCAGTGCTTTCTATACCAAGTTATGAGAGGGATTGAAATGCAATCATAGGATACATTAGATAAAAACAAGTATACATGATTATGTTTCTTAATTGATAGTGCAATTGTTCAACGAGATTGGTAAAAGATAGTTCAGAAGACTTAACTTGTTTAGTTTCTTCGTTTTTAACATCAACCGATACTATTAACCTGTTATTTTCATCGTGCTTTACTATACTTACAAGAACTAATACTATAAACCTGTATGCATAAATCAACCATTTGTAAGCTAAAAGCAAGAGCTGATAAGCATGACATAGACCATTATATAAACATGATCTTAACTATTGTGTCATCATAGTCATGTCACCAAGAATTACATAATAAACTGAAAAGGAATGAAACGTTAAAATTCCAGGATACTGAATGATGTCTACTCAAATCCAGGGTACTTGACGCTTACATGCATCTACCTAGTGAAGGACCATCCAATAAGAATAACGAAAATCACAAGTATGCAATTTATCCTACTACAAAATTGAAAGAAATTTCATACCTTAAGAGAGAGACCTTTGTGTAACTGAGATTCCATAGAGGATGCTCATTTTCCAAATGCAGTTGTCAGGCCTTTAGTAGATACAGATTTGTCAGTGCAATAACTGCAAGTGCGAAATATTATCATCTTATATGTTTGAAGGTAAAGCTATCTAAATTTCAATGTTTCTGTCATGTTCAAACTGAGTAATATTGTTAGAGAAAAAATCATTTTCTTATTTTAATTAAAATTTTAATACCTTACAGTTTCTTTCAATTTATACCAACATTTTGAACTGGGAACTATGCATAAATCTAGTTTAGTCTTTATCAATTTTGAGGTTGCAAAAATCGAAAAAAAACCAAGAAAGAATATCAACTAATTGGGTGAACAATCAGATCTACGAACATGTCCAGTACTTGTATAATTGTACATGTCGATGTGTGAACAATTTTAGTGACCCCTGATTGCAAATAAAGTATACGTTATACCCATATACAAAAAAAAACCAATTGTATAATAATATTTCACTCCAGTGTGGACTTTGAAGCTACACACAGAATTGAGATATATTAACAAAAATTTGATTATCCTCTTCACCCACACTCAGTATCCTTGCCTAGCAGTTAGGCATCCAAGTATTAGTTTAATACTTGTAAGGTAAAAAAACAACTGAGTTCTCTATTTAAGTTGCAAAGAAAGTACACATGTAATTGGCATATTTGAGCAGAGACTAATTAGAAAATTGAGCTATGTTTCCCTTGTTTATTGCATCAGACACTACTTTTGAGTCTCGATGTGGAAAGCTAAGACAAAGCATAGTAAAAAGGTCAAAATAGTGTGATATGTATTCCACCACACATAGTAGCTTTCCTTCTATGTCGTAGCAGAGTTCCCTTAATCCACTATACTACTGCTGACTTGCTCGCTAAAATATTCCAAAACTGGAGAAGATTTACAGCCTTTGAGATTTAATGTAAAGAGGAGTTCACTATAACTTCCATGTATGGCTACCGATACATGGTAAGCCCAAAAACTAAAAGATGATTCCTAAAAATATTTTGAAAATTATAATGCTGCTAAAAAATCTTTGTTATGTATTTCTTTGTTTAGCATGACTTCTATAAAATTTATCATTATTATTATTAGTACTATTATTATTTATTTATATTTTTATACTCGGTTAATTTTTATAAACTTATTGATTTTTTATAAAACTTAGTTAATTTTTATAAACTTAATTAATTTTTATAAAACTTATTATTATTATACTCATTTAATTTTTATTATTATTATACATCTCAGTTAACTTATTATTATTATTATTATTATTATTATTATTATACATCTTAGTTAACTTATTATTATTATAAATCTTAGTTAATTGTTATAAACTTATTTAAGTTTAATATTTATAAATCTTAGTTAACTTATTATTATTATTATAAATCTTAGTTAATTTACTACTATGATTATATATCTGAGTTAATTTTTGTAAAATTATTTATTATTATTACTATTTTTATACTTAATTAATCTTTTATAAAAGAAATTATTGTCATCGTTGTTGTTGTTGTTTTTATTATACTTAGTTAATTTTCTATACAAATTATTATTATTATTTATTGTTATTACTAAGTAGTTATTATTATCATCATTATAGTTATGTTTTCATAATACTTAGTTAATTTTTGAAAATTTATCGAATTTTTATAAAACGTAGTAAATTTATTATTGTTGTTGGTGTCGTCGTTATAATACACTCGTTTTATTATTATTATTATTATTATTATTATATATTATTATTATTATTATGAATCTTAGTTAATTTTTATAAAATTATTTATTATTATTATACTTAATTAATTTTTCATAAAATTTGTTATTATTATTATACTTAGTTAATTTTTCATGATAAACATTTGTTTAATCATAATGTAGAGTACTGAATGTCAGAAGTTTGTACAGAATTACCATGGAGATGATTACAAAGGTTTAAGAATCGTAAGCAGGGCTCATGGGCTTCGGGACATGGTACATTCTCTAGTTATGTTTCTCACTATAAATATAGTAAATCTTAATTCTAAATTGAAAAAAAAATAGTGGGTTAATCTCATTTGAATCAGGTTCACAGAATGCTGTCACACATGGACCCTACATTAGTCGCTTATTGCGACAAGATTGCAGAATAGGGAGGCCAAGTGTTTGTATCAGGTGAAACTAAATTTTATTCACCTATTTTGCAATTTGATTCTACTATTCAAATAATTAAGGAAGGAAGGGAAAAAAACCAACCTTATGTCTCAATCTCATGTACAATGGAATTAACTGGAACTGTATATTGGGTGAGATGAATTGATTCCTAATTTAAGGAAAACAGGTTTAATTGAGGTTGCAAAGACAATGAACTACATTAAAGTCATTTCAAGAGCATACCTTATAAAAACATCACACCCAAGTGTTTGTCAGTCGTTGTTTTTCTTCCTTTAATAACCATAACACAAGTTCCTGCTAAATATAAGGAAACAAATCATTATTCATGTAATAAAATCAAAAGCACCAAAGCTTAAAACCTGAAAAGTGACTGCAGAGCATTCCGATCATATGAACTGGGGCATATATAAGCCACCAACCATGCATAACTCGGATAATTTGTGGGCATTTCTTAATTGCACAAAATATTACTCCATGGAAAAATACTTAGCAGAACGGTTAAACTATATATTTTGATAGAATATTTGAATTAATGCATCTAAACTGCGCATTGAACAGCTCCAACAAAATGAAATATGTAAATAAATAACACATTTCAAATTTTAGTCCATGTAGATTTGACATACTGTCAACTAATTTAACTCCCAAATTACTCACTCTATCCAATCACAATCATTCTTTTCCCCTCATATTTCCATCATATATTTCAAACAAGGCCCACAGACTTCTACTTATAGTATCTGAAGCTACACATGCTTCTCATTCCATTCTCATTTCTTACTTTCATTGCATGGCTCTTTTATTTTTCTTTATTTTCTTCCTCGTTCATCATAGTGCACATTCTTAACCCCCTCCTGGCTACTGTCCTAGCTCAAAGATCAATCCTTCAGGTTTCTATCAACTTTACAATAACGAATGGGGTTCCCAACATCAGTCTGTTTCCCAAGATCAAACATCATTAACCTTATGACTTGATAAATATTCAGGTAATATACATATATTCAGTTTATGTTAAATATCTTCAAAAATACATCAGAAAATCAAATGTAATTTTGGGTTTTATAGGCAGTGGATTCAAGTCAAGATACCCATATCGAAATGGATATTTTGGGGTCTCAGTCAACCTTCAGAGTGGATATACAACAGGAACAAACATTGCTTTCTTTGTGAGTAGTAAACTCTTACCACATATTCTAAAAAAAAGTTCAATGTAGAGGAGACCTTTTTTCCTCATACATAACGCATTCATCAAATGCACTGTACACGCACATCTGCTTGGTGCTTTCCTCTGGTCAGGTCAATTCCAGGGACCATGCGTATTATATATATGTAAAGATGCTAAGATGTCGCTATTAAATTTAAAAAAATGGTAATTCTGAATACAAGTAGCACCTGTGAAAAAACAAATTTTTTCTGGATGGCATCCCGATACGTAGATATCCAAGAAAAAGTGCTGTAACATTCCCCTTACGTCCAATGTGGTTATATGGGTCCATATGGGATGCATCATCATGGGCAATAGAGAACGGAAAGTACAAAGCATATTATAGGTACCACCCTTTTGTTGATAGAATGACTAGATTCAAGATCGGAGGTTGCTCAGCATATGCATCAGCGAGGTGTCGACCAATGGCTTCATCACCTGCAAGGTATGGGCTTAGCCCACAACAATATGCAGCAATGCGATGGGCCTAGAATAACCATATGGTTTATAATTACTGCAGTGAAACACAGTCGGTGCTTGTATTTTCCAAGTCATGTAAATGGCCTTGCCCATTCTAACATTTCTTGACAATCTTGTATCTTAATGATTTGATTTGCTGCACTAAGTCACTGGTTTTTTTCCAATTTACTAGACCTTCAGGACTATAAATTATAAATCATATTTAAGAATCATGCCTTTTAGTACTTTCAAAGGAAGACCATTATAGCGTATAGGACACACACATGCTTTATGTTTCATGGGAAAACCTAGTCATATGAAACTTCAAACATATAATGCCAAATGTAAGCCATGATTATATGCAGTAGTGTTATATTAACAAATATAGAGTTTATCAAGCTAGTGTATTACATGTATCTAAGATGTGTCATGAAAAATAAGCGAGTATTTAATCAAATACATTCTCTTTTAGCATAAATAATAGAAAGCTCCATAATTCATAGACATACCTGTGCAAGGAACAATTTGCCCTGAGATTGAAATACATTTGGCGTTATATTCATTGCACCAGCTAGCTTCATATACCCCACAAAGCTTTATGTTGACAAGTGAAATATTTGCTCACTATCTAATTTGCAAACAACTGAAACATCACTACCGGCGAAATTGAAAAAAAAAATATGTACATGAATATTTATTTATGAAATTTATAAAAATATTGATTTCAAAATTTATCATAATGCTTATTTTCATTTACTTGATCGTCAAATAATGAATCCAAAAAAATAATAAATCGATATATAACTCATTTTTATCAACAAAAACGATAATCTAATTTTTATTCAAATATAAAAATATACGATCTCATAACAAAAATACACAGTTATAAATACAGTAGTTTCAATTTATAAACCATTATCCTAACAAAATTCATCAGATATTGCACAATAAATCATATTCTTCAAACATAATTATAATATTATTTTTTACAACATACCGTTTGCAACGCACGGGTTGCACACTGGTATTATACTAAATTAATAAGAACAAGTTATCATAAAAAATTGAAACAAAGATTAAATTCTTGAGATAATGTGGCAGAAGTGAAAGTTTAATTACACGATAATTGTTTTAGTGCATGAAATTAGACCACATTAAAAATTAACAGTGAAACAGAACTCAAGTAATAAAGCAAAAAAAACTTCCATTGAATCGGGTAAAAGCCCTAGCGAAGTAGAAGAATAGATCGGAGAAAGGTTAAGTAATCAGTTTTTGAGATGGGTGTGGAGTGAATCTTATTTTTTGTAGTCCCACATCGTTGAAAACATTTTTAGTCCAACCAAAGTTGTGCTATAAGAGTGAACATGCACCAGAAATGAAAGATAATGCAACTGCATGGTGAGCACAGAGCAAACTATTCTTTCGCCTTTTACTAAAGAATACTGTATGCTCTCCACTTAAACCAGTATACGCTATTTTTTGGAGGGTGTACCTTTTACATGAAGTACACTAGCAAATGTTTAAATTAAATTTTATGTTTTTACCACAATCTTATATGGTAAATAAAGATTTCATCATTTTATCAAATTTATACATTAAAATGGTGGAATTTAACAACTTTGTTATTTTTTAATACCTTATGCAAAACATGATGATTGTTATATCAGGTTTTT
Organism: Allium fistulosum; assembly: GCA_030737815.1. Lineage (NCBI taxonomy): Eukaryota > Viridiplantae > Streptophyta > Magnoliopsida > Asparagales > Amaryllidaceae > Allium > Allium fistulosum. The sequence continues at coordinate 459,400,531 of CM060901.1, forward strand.
GACACTTGGATTTTATTGATTTATGTACTATTGACATGCTTTGGAAGTAAATACAAATCATTAGGCTTCGTCTTAATATTCAATATAAAAAATGAATGTCTAGTATTACATTCGGAAATACATAGATTTTGCTGTAAATATTGTAGCTTCTATAAGGTTAGTCAGTAAGGTTTAAAAATATAACCATTCTTATTTATCTGGAAAGCTTTATTAGTAATTTTATACCATCATGGTACAGCACGCAATTGACAATTTAAGATTACTTGATCTTATCTGGTTCTTACGAAATGAGTGGATATCTTCATCAACAGCTAACCATTTGAAGAAGAAAAAACTATGCATAAGAATTTCTTCTATGAAGTCTAATAACAAAAAGGAACGATATAAAGCGAAGCCAAATTAAAAGTCTTGCTTTTAGAGCATAAAGGCTGCTCGTAAAAATGCTATGAGCTCTTCCAGCCATAAGAAACTTCTAATCACATACTTTTGTTTACCAATGAAAAGATTTTAGCACAAATCTCAATTTCTTTTGTATCTTGACAAATTTCCATCCATTCAGCCTCAGCAGAAGATGTATTCCTTCCATAACCACTATGTTAGAAGGGAAATGAAGGACAAATAAGCTAAAGGCATCAAGACAATATCTTGCATGAGAGAAAAAACTTGCAACTATGGTAACAAAAAATCGTACCACAATTGTAGCATCTCAAATAGAAAACATGAATATACAAGTAGTAAGTTTGAGGATATATGTTGAGGTTCACACTAGGGGCAATTATGAATATTGCATTATTTCACTATTAAATCAACTTTTTACAAAACTGCTGAATAGAAACTGCTTGAGGATGGCTGCTGCTGCATACCTTTTCTTTACAGTAAGGAAGTATCACTGAGCAATTACATAATAAAATGAATGATAGCACAAAAATAGTGCAGATGCCAGCCTCCATATGCAATGAATCAAGTATGGATGCACACATAGTGCATGCATAATTAATTAAGACAAATATAAACAAGTAAAACAGTTTATCTCTGAAATGAAAAGAAAAAAAAAGAAATACTGATTTAGTATTCCATACATGATAACTGTTCTAATTAATGGATTGCCTAAAATATCACCACGAACAATATTACAATTAGCTTTAACATAGATCTCAGTAGAAAAATTTCTTTCCTTAATTAACTTCATCAACCGATATACATTACAAACACAACATTTGTGTAGCACGGGTACTCACCTAGTTATTTTGTTAAAACCTGGTCACTCTTAAATTTAACATATGATTTGGTTTAAAATCATTAAAATATCTTCGTCGGCATTAAGTATGGTTATTGACCAAAGAAAAGAACAAACAGATAAGAGAAACTGAAAATGCATAAAATTCATGAACCTTACTGATGGATTAGAAGGACAAGATGGCAAACTAAGCTCGATTACAATTGGTCTAAGCCCTCTGTCTGCTAGATAAAAAATCGTTCTCATAGCATAACCTTTTCTCTCTTTTGACGAATCTATTCGCTTGATGAATGGCAGGAACAAATCATTGTAGTCTAGAATAAACAGTGTGATACTTCCCATTGCCTCTTCTAGGCTCATTCCATTCAACTCATGCCCAATGAGTTTTTTAGTTATTGCAACTCTAGACGACGGTACACAGTGGGATCCAATTTGCTTACAATAGGAAATTCGCTCAATCTCTCTGTAGACACCACATTCACACCAGCAATGTTTTTTTCTAGCGAAGTCATTATCATGCAACCATCAAAACTGATATCTTGATGTCACAGAAGGATTATCATACTTCAAAAACTTTTCACCTAACTCATAACATTTGACACAATAGATGTTATATAATCCTACCGGCTAGCTTTGTTTGATCACTTGTTATAGAAAATCCTTCTTTGTACATACTATATATATCACAAAAGCACTCAAACTGGCCATCGGAGTTCTTAAAAGCCGCCTTCATTTCTGGCACGAAAGAATAACAATCTGTAAAAAAATCACAAAACTTTGTGAACATGAAAGAATTACCTACAAAAATGGCGATTCAGCATATACGTGATTTGGTTCAGTCTCTAAATTTAATATTATGAACATACTTTTGAGTGTTCAATTTAACTTCAACAACAAGAAACATCAATACAGATAATAGTTTGTATGCATTATCATATCTCAATAGCAATACGCTAAACCACATTGAGTCTTAAAAATGGCCTTTCAAAAGTTGAGGGGTCGAACAATGCTAGGGCCCCTACTTCCATGTCTCTGTAGAACACTAATCATATAATATGTACATAAATGGACTCAGACATAATGATAAATCTAAATAAAGATTAACATACGATATGGTACTAGAATGGGGCCTGATGAGTGAAATCTTAACAATTGTTCTATTTTTTACTGATATGAGAGCTAGATTCAAACCTTCTTCATTTCTCAGACGGAAAAGGTTGATACTTGATAATTTAGACAGTCTCAAACAATGCTAAAAGACTTAATCCAGACATATATTTGTTTTGTGAAGGTAACAACTAATCTCACTATTTACAATTCTGCATTTTAGAACCTGCAAAAATAATGTATAGAGAAAAAATTAGCACATATATTAATGTTCAGTCATAAAAGATAATACTCTCCGATGAGAGAAGCTTACTTAATTACATGACGTCAATAATTTCTTCAAAACAACCATCCCACTTTCTTCCTTTGTCTCCACTTCTACCTTATCAATTTTATAAGTAAATGAACTTGTGTAAATAACTAATAAAATAAGTACTGCACCAATTACATTTTGTTACGACTTTATGTCTAGTGGTTTAATATAATCGGTAAGATAAACCCTATATTTAATTCATTGATGTAGTTGAAGTTGTCAAATCATGATTCAATATAAAGCTAAAAAATAGAGAAACGTTAAGATTACACGAATATGTAGGCCTCAAATCAAATGGTTATTACCTTTAAACACATATATCGACAGATTCCTGAAGATGTGGAGTGGGTGATGAAGAGCGATGGCTTATGGAGACATGGAACGCTGGAAAATTTCTGAAGCACGAGAATGCTGGAGGGATTAGGCTGAAGCTCGCGAGAGGTTGCGGTGTGTGAGGAAGGCGGACTTGAAGAGATCAATGGCAGAGTTGTGAAGATTATGAGTATCAGAAGAGTTTGATTTTTGATGAAATTTGGAATTAGGGATTTGTAGGAGAGGAGGGATACGATGTTGAGTGACTTAATTGGGAGAAACGTGGGAACCTTTTCTTTTCCCCACTCCATGCTACATGTACGTTTAGTAGCAGCGTTATCATGAATAATTTTTTAATCCACCCGCATAATAGCAGCTTTTTTATTAAATCCCTGCTATTTCGTGCTGCGAAAGATATAATTTCTTGTAGTGTAAGGCTACTACCTTGGAATCAATATTATTCCTTGGATATCCAGTAGCCTTATCAGCATCGAGCATGAGTGAGAAGACTTCTTTATCTACCATTCCCGTCTTGTAGTGGAAGCTTGTCCCTCTAAATCTATCATGTGAGTTGTAATGAGGGGATCAGAACAATGATCTGATGACTGAAAAATTATATACTTTATCTATAATACTAATTTATGCTGATTGATTTCTATTTTAATGTCATGTCTATTATTTATGGCTTATCCTTTTAATTCCATTTGCACGTATGATATATCCAACCTTCTCTGAGGTATAACTGTGTGTGTGTCTATATACCCATATATATAGGCATTGTACTACCTAAAAGAAAACCCTAGCCATATAATAATTCTTGAATGGAGAGAAGGCCAACCTAATGACCATTTAATACCCAACCCCAAAGCGGGCCCTCCGTGACGTAATCGCTAGTTAATCGGTCCTAGCTAAGAGACTGTGGCCCCTAAAAATGTCTTTATAATTTAACTATCATATTACTAATGCATCTCAAAGACTAATCTAAGGGTTAACCACCTCGGCAAAACAAATAATCAGTAAAACTTTAAGGTCTTTGCATAACCTATACAGATTCTACCCTAGTAAGAAGCAAAATCCATCAAGGCATAACCTAAGTCTTTGTTAATGACCGCTCAGGACCGTTGATGGTCAAAGCCTATATGTCAGTACTACTATTGAATACCAGTCCAACAACTAGCCCACTAACCTCTCATAGCCAAAATCCCGTTTAAGCTAACCTATTGTAAGTCAAGAAAAATACCCATCCTAGTTACTTATTACCTCTTGTTAGGAAAGAAGCAGACCCCATTTCCCTATTTGGTCCTGTCGTAGGCTATTTAAGACTTCTTATATACGAAGGAGGCAGACCCAATGACCATTTAATACATTCCACCCTAAAGCAAACCCCTTGACATCCTTAAAGATATTGAGCCATTTAATACTTCAAATTTGAGGCAACCTTTGGTATATTTTCCTACCCCTATATGCAAACGTATATCCCTTCCTCATTGGTCTTATGGTTGGAGATGTCCCACATCAGCAATAAGTATACACAACTGCTGGTAGCCTCTAGGTGAAGGGTAGACTTCTTGTGTAACTCTACTGACCTTGCATCCCAACCCATTCTAACCAAACCAATTATCCTAGGCCAAAATATTGGGCTAGGCACACTAATTCACACTCGTCGTAAACGTATTATTGAGGCTATATAATTTCCTACTATGAAAATTTTACTACCTTCTAAATTTATTTACCAGTATTTAATTTACTTATTTGTTGTGAACATATCCCTATTTTATACACTTATTTCCTATATTCCTCACTTTCTTCTATGTCCTATAAATGTCAATGATATGTAATAATCAAATTGGACAATCGCTAATGATATTTATTCATTCGTTCAAATTTAACTTATTATGCCTATTTCGTTTTCCAATAAATGATATATTAAATTCTTTTATTAGTCTCATTAAACTTATTTATATCCCCATTTAATTCCTATAACTCCCTATTAACTACACATTTATTGCCCACTAAATTTGCTATCATTGTTCATAAATTTTGTAGTTACTATCTCTTTTCCATTTCAACCTCCTAGTCCTATGATTTACTATGCTATAAATAACTAGTCATCCTAATTAAACTAATACGAATACTGACGTATTATGCTATATTTTCTACCCTATGTATATTTATATTTTTAATCGGTAGGCATGGTTATACGTATGTGTGTGTATATATTCATATTTGTAACTCATTAATATCTACACTTAGGAATTCAAAAACATACACTTATATGTACATTCTATAAGGAACATTTATTTCCACGTTTTAATATATTAGAGCTATCCTCTCAAAGGATTATCGTTGTAACTTTCCATGCCCAAAAGTGAGTCTATTGTTCCGTTTGAAATTACAAGGAATTATCTCTTTTCTTTTATTAAAATAGACAGTGCAAACTATGGAGGAAAACATTCGTACTTTACATGTATGTTTCCTTTTTGGTATATTCCTTATTATTTCAAAAGACACACTTTTTATACAAAGTAGATAATATATGAACATTACATGAAAGTAGAAATAACTAAATCGTATCCTTAATGCTCCCAATAAATGAAAACATAGAAATTAACATTCTAAGTCAAATTAGGGAAATCTAAATTAATACTAAAAATTTACAACCCAAGTATCACAATCTGGAATAAACTTTACAATCTTATCAATATTCTACTTTAACAATCTTAGGGACCAATTTCCAAATTTCCAAATTAGGGTGTAAATACCATTTCTATTCCAATTACCTAGCTTACATAATATATAAGTGAGATTTCAATTGTATACGTTGTTTCTAAACCTACAACTCAATAGATCTTGCATAGGCATAGTAATTAAATAAAATTCAATGATATAAATTTTAATCTTATGTATAAATCATATAATTTTCCACTCACCTTCCATGCTTTCCAAATCTTCCAAATCCGAATTCATCCTTTAATAGACTCTTCTCTTTTCCAATCCAAAAAATATAGATAATAAGATATATACATAACCATTAGAATTATAAATATGAGAGAAGAATTAAATTAAGTGGAATATAGATTTATAAATATAAAATTTACCTTTTTCCACGGTATCGATTCGCTACTCCTCTTCTCTTTTATTTTTAGTCATTCTCTAACTATATACATATATAATATAATATTTTATAATTAAATAATTAGTGGAGAAGGGAAATGGCAGAGTTTCGCTGTTTTGATCAGAATATGAGAAGAAAAGTAAGGGACTAGGCCTATATTTATAGGCGCTCGAATCGATCGTGTTGGTTAGATCTAAATTGAAAAAATCCAGGCCTTTTGGCCAAGGTTCAATTGTAACCACCACTATTCAACCGGTTTATCGCATTAACATTTGGCCACCCAGGTAGGGGGTCGACTAGTGGGGTCCGCGCGGTTAATATGATTTATTTCCTTTTAAATTCCAATTTAATTATTTTGGTTTCAAAAACTTCAAATGTTAATAACTTCTTCGTTTTGAACTCTGATAGCGAAACTCAATATATAAAAGTTGCTTAGAAAATTGCCACGAATACAATAGTGTGAGTTTCATGGCCAAATTATAACCTTTGCTCAAGTTCCATTTTTCAGCTTTACTAATTATTTATTAATTACCGTTAATTCTATAGTGTGTTACAGGTGTTGACCATTCTGAGTGGGAATGAGGAGATAATGGTATGCATGGAAGTTTATGGTACTGGATTAGGAGTAGTATTGATGTAGAAAGGTAAGGTTATTGCTTACGTAAGTAAACAACTAAAGCTGCATGGGAGGAAATACCCAATCAATGACTTAGAGTTGGTAGTGATCGTGTTTACAATGAAGATATGGAAGCACTATCTATTAGAAGAGGTCTAAATTTTTCACCTACCATATATCATTGAACTACTTCTTCTCACCAAAGGATCTTAACCTTCACCAATAGTGATGGTTAGAGATCCTAGCCTATTATGACTTTGATATTTCCTATACAACTAGAAAGCAAAATATAGGTTCTAATTCTTTGAGTAGTAGACATGTAAGCTTAGGAGCGATGTTATTACATTATAAGAAGCTTGAGTATATTTTTGGTTATAATATCCAGCCGAGATGTGAGTTAGAGCCATTGTTGGTGAAGAGGTTGATGATAAGACTTATTTTGATAGCGAATTGGAGGTGAAATGCTAAACTAGCAGAGATTATTGCTAAGATCGAAAAGGGAGTAGAGTCCGGGGAGATGTAGTAGTGTGGACTTAACCAAGGTGGTTGGCTCTGTAAAAACGAGAGATTGTCTATACCTAACGTTGATGGGTTAAGGGATGAGATGCTACGAGAGTGCCATCATTCAAGATCGACTATACATCTCGAAGGAAATAAAATGTATATGGATATAAGGCAAACATTTTATTAGGAAGGGATGAAGAAGGACGTTGGTGCATTCATTTCAAAGTATATTAACTGCTTGTTAAAGCCGAGTAAAGGAAGCTTAGTAGTTTGTTTCAACTGCTAGAGATCCCCACTGGAAGTGGAACAAGTATTAGTGGATTTTATTGATGGACTGCTAAGGACTAGAGGAGGGTTATATAGAATTTGGGTCATTGTTGATAGATTGATTAAAAGTGCTAGATTTATACCTACGAATTCTAGTGGTACGGTAGCAAAACTGGTCGAGTTATATGTGAAGTGGGTCATGAGATTCCATGGTGTGTCAAAGAGCATTGTAAACTATAGAGATCCATTATTCACGAGTGGATTTTGGAAGAGCTTACAAGAGGCATTGTGGATGGAGCTATAGTTAAGTAAAGCTTACCATCCTCAAACTGATGGGTAGACCGAGTGGGTGAATCGTACATTAGAGGATCTCGTGTAGGCTTTCATTTTTTATTTTGGCGGCTCATGGGATGATAATTTGCTTTTGGTGGAGTTCGCATACAACAAAAGTTATCATTCTACATCGGTATGGTACATTTGAGGCTTTATATGGTCGACCATGCAAGGCTCCTTCAAGTCGGTGTGAAGTGGGCAAGAAACTGGTACTAGGGTTTGATATAATATAAGAGATGACGAAAAGCATAGAGGTCATTATAATACAAGAAAAGACGAAAAAGATAGACAGAAGAGCTACGTTAATAAGAAAAGACAAGATTTGGAGTTCTCTGTCAGTGATTATGTATGCCAAGATCTCTCCGTTAAGGAATGCAGTTAGATTCGGTAAGAAGAGGAAGTTGGCATCGATATTTGTAGGTCCTTTTCTGATGCTTGAGAGGATTTAAAACCTAGCTTATATAGTCGACTTATCTCGAAAGATGATGGGTTTGCACAATGCACTATGCCAAAAAATGCATCAAACGACAGATATGTTTGTTGTTTGAAAGCGTATCTATCTTCGTTAAATCCGGTGCCATCTCCTTGCACACCAAACCACGGATATCCATTGTCTAATATGCACCAACACAAAAAAATGTCGTGTATTGTCTGATGCTATAATATCATTCCCAAAATTCCCAATTAGACAACAGATCAATATTGACTAATATTGTAGAGTATAACGGTTTATGATCTTTGTTTCATGATAATAAATATTTTATTCAAAATTTCATATTTTATTCAAACAAATATTTTATTTTATTTCAATTTCAAATAGTACACATTGAGCTTCCACTATATTTCACACTTTCATACATAACATTATTTTCACACTCTCATATGCAACATTCTTTTTACTCTCCCTCACACACTCGAATTTGATATCTTCTTACTTCTACTCCAGACTTCTACCTTGCTTGTCAAACAAACAACATAGTAAAAAGCAAAAAGGAACAAACTGGTATTTGTAAAATAAGAATGTGATTTAATATGATATTGCCTCAGTTATTTGGGTTGTTTGTTTTTATACTTTAAAACTGGAATCAAAGTGCACGAACAACATATGACATGCACAGTGTATCACTGTACATTCCATAAGGTTGTACACACACAAAACACACTTGTGGCAATAAAGTTTAGGGAAAAATGCAAAGGTTAATCCCTAAGGCTCAACACAGCACAAGTGTGCACAAGGACAAGCTAAAGTGGGTTTAGGCTCAACTCAAGTGCAACACATGAGTAGTTCGGTGCACATATACAAGTGCAACCAGTTACACATTTTGACTTGAATAGGCACACTAATATACATATATACACATATGTATATACATGTATATATATACATAGTGAGTAGAAAGGCAACTCAATAGCTTGTATGGATGAACCAAGATAGTGTAACAAGAAATCATAGAACAACATAATAGGACATCACCCAGAAACACATGTACATGTACAACGCCAAGCAAAAGTGAATACACACAAAGCATACAATCGGATGTGAGGATTAATTAGTACACATATTTCGTCATAACCAAGCACACACATTTTAACATAACCAGGCACACTAATATACATATATGTATATACATGTATATATATGTATATAGTGAGTATAAAGGCAACTCAATAGCATGTATGGATGAATCAAGATAGCATAACAAGACATCACCCAGAAACACATGTACGTGTACAAGGCCAAGCAAAAGTGGACTTAGTACACGTGCAAGCTGTTCAAAATGATTAGAAAGTATTTAAAAGAATAATCAGAATGTTCAAGTATATATCATAGTAGTGAACAAGTCAGAAGAGCATTAAGCCATTGATCATCAAAAATGATTGACCAAGTAAGCCAAAATAAGAAAAGCAATACCAAGTCAAAATATATTCTAACATATATATCAAAAATTCAAATATATACATATTAGAATAGAACAAGTCAGAATTCAAATATATATTATAACATGTATTCTAACATATACATGTATACAGTGAATCGTTGAATGAATCAGTAAATGAATCGGTGAAGCAATGAGTTCAGGTGCAACACATTGATCTAGACAAGAAATTGATAAGGAAATAAGTATTAAAACACACAGGCAGGTGCAACATCATAAAATAATGAAGGCAACAAGGACTTGAACATAGGAAAATACATGCATGACTTGAAACTAGATGTAGCATGGTGCAAATACAACAAGGACACAAACTAAAACAACTAAAGAGATCGGTGCACACACATTACTCATTTACACAGGCGATTGAAACAACATGAACACACAAGTACATGTACACAGGCGAACGTTATGCATGCTTATGGTTGTTAAGCATGCATGGTAACTATATCATTTTATATAACCTTGTTTGATTGGATTTTTAGGGTGAAATTTCTGAAGGGAAAGAGTGTAACGATCGGTATTTTATGTATCGGGGGATCATAAATATTATTTTAAAATCCAAAATAGGTCGTATGAGGCTATAACTTTGCCCAATGTCGACCAGTGACATTTTTCAACCTTAGGATTTTTATTAGATGGTTTTGACCTATAAAATCTTGTAAGGATTATTAATTTTGATAGGAGCCGAATTAGGTCTTTAAACAACTTCCAAATAAAAGTTTTGATGGTTTCCTATTTCGTAAAGTGGTCATAATATATTTTTGAAATTACAGTTTAAGGGATATGACGAAGTTTGGACTATTTTTAAGATGATTAGCGGGTAATTAGAGGCAGATTAGTTAGGCCCATCAGCTTATCTCGGGTTTAGTTCCTAATATAGCTAAATCTAACTACCCTAATCACTTTTCTCTTTTTCCGAAACATTCTCAAACCCCCATTAATCCTCCTTAGGCAAAATTATCATCAAATCCTTACTTTAATTAGCCAAGTTGAGTCATTAAGGTGTAAGTAGTGAAAGAAACTCTTGGGATACATGAATCATTGCATTAGGAAAATGATCTTGCTGTTCGGATAAGACCTATCACATTTTTGGATGAATTCTTCATTTCGGTGCATGTTTATATCTCTTGCTTTACTATAATTATTGATTTAGTAATAAATGATGGTTTTAAATGGATTTTAGATGTTAAAATGTGTTTTATAATAGATCTTAACCTAACTATGTTTTTAAAAAAAGAATAAATGATCAGATTTGGTTTTTGATTCATTTTTTATTCATTTTTGACCATTTCCTTCTATATTAAAATAAAAGTTTTATTAATGAAAAATAATTTTTTAAAGCTTGTTTTCTCAAATAAATTATTTTCCTATATAAAATACACGGTTTTGCACTATTCGAGAGAATGAGAAGGAGAATTAAACAATTCGGTAAAACATGTGGTAAGGGACACGTGCGTTTACCTTTTCTGTTAATTCATGACTTGTCCGTTTGAATGTTTTGACCTTTGGGTCGTGTTTGCCGATGAAATGAGGCAAATATTTAACTGCTTTGTAGTGTGGCATTGACGAGTAGTTAGGAAACTGTTAAGTGAGAATGTGTGGAATAGGGTGTCACTATTTTTCTTGTACTATTCTTCGAATTTCATGTGGAATGATTTTGGATGTTGGTTTTCTTTGATTCCTAACCATATGTGTGTAATAATGCTTCTTGATTGTTGTATGGATGAAAATGTATGTTGTTTGCATGCATAAATTGTTTATTTTCTTATATTGAGTGAAAAGCCATCCGTAGGCAAATTAGAGTCTAGGGACCGTTCAATGATGAATCTTGTGCATGTGAAGATCATGATGTTAGACCATTGATGTTGAACGCAAAAAACGATTGAGATTCATGTTTATAGAGCAAGATGCAGAATCAATGAGCAAAAGATCAAAGAACAATGAACGGTGGCAGATATGGATGTTTGTACACAAATCGGAGCTAAGGGAAGATGGACAAAGAGTGGAGGAGGTCATAGAGGGAAAATTAGCTAATCCTGTTCAAGTCCAACCTATCAATACTCATTAATCATGAGCGATCGATGATGATTTGTTTAAGGTTGAAAGTGAAGTGCTCAAGTCTGCACATAGAAGTAGGCCTGTCAATGGTATAGGTTTCAGCCCGAGCCCCGCCCGAACCTGCTCTATTAATATGGGTGGGTTCTGCCCTAACTACCTATGCTCGACTAGGTTACTATTAGGGTTAGGTATGGTTTTATCAAAAAGCGGCTTGGTTTGGGCTAGACCTGATTATTAGTTTTCCATGGTATCAAAACATGAGTGTTTATGTTATTTGTTTATCATTTTATTTGTTTGCATGTAGATGTTTTTGCATACTTTGTTGTGAACTTAGCTACATCAACACCCAAATTTATATGTTAATATTGTTTGTGTATAAATTTTACAAAAATTGCAAGTTCAAAGTATGATTTTAACATAAATATCATGAGTTCATTATACGGTTATTATCCAATGGGTTTGAAAATCCCGACGGGATGGGCTCAGGTATTGGTTTTGAAATACCCTATGGGTTTGGGTCGGGCTTGGGTCTGGGTTTTAAGATACCCGGGCCGAACCCAACCCATTGATAGGCCTACATAGGAGAATGGTTGAGAAATAGTGTGGCTGCTTCAGGCAAGATGGTGAAGAACTCTAGGACAAACACTTCAATGATGCCAGGAAATGATATCCCAAATGGTTTTGGAAGGTAATGACACTTCACTTCCAGGTAACACCGTTTCAGCTTCGGGCTGTGATCGATAACGCTTCGGGCCTATAAGTGACGATGACCAGCTTTAGCACTTAGACAAATTTGGCTAAGTGCTTAGCCAAAGTGATCGAGGTTGATCATGCTAGGGTACCGACAACTTTTTGATGATGAGTTTTTGGCACACTATTTAAGGCACATGCGATGATCGATCAACTGATGTTCTGGATGCCTAACTCAATGCATATGGCTGATGTTGATCGATTTAATGATGATAGTGTAGTAAGTTTCTAAAAGAGTTCTAGATCTATTTAGGGATCAATGCACGGAAGTTGAGACATTACTTTAGGACTAACACGGTGGAATTCTTTCACTTTCGATGGTAGTCGAGAGAAGTTCCGAATAGTGATAGCTCGATGGTGTGAGTTGTGAAGATGGCCAAGAAGAAAAGTTCAACGACATGAGATTGTGAAGTAGGACATACGACATGTTCTACTGGACGTGTGCTAAGGGATTATTGATAACTTAGAGGTTTCAATGTGTGCTCATAATGAAAGGGTTAGTGAGGATGCTCACTTGGGTCATACGACGTGACTCTAGTTCCTACGATGGTAATCTGCCCACGGAGATATTCATAGGAGGAGAAAGAGGCTAGCCTTTATCTATACTTTTACTTTAAAGCTTATTGTTATTCCACAATGCAGTAGTGTAGAGCCTTACCGATGCTTAATTATTATTAGAGACAGTATTGGAGTTTATATTAATGATACACTACTGCTATGAACTTATTACTCCGATGCTTTATGTGTTTTATTTTGGTTATGCATATGTCTCTCCAATTTTATACCTATATTGCTTATGCATATGTCTCTCATGTCTTGTACATTTATTGGGCATCGAAGGTGTTTGGTGGTTATCATAGATATAGATCGAGAGGAAGAGGAAAGTGGAATAGTAGTAATAGTAGACCATAATGTCAATTATGTGGTACATTTGGTCACACTGTTCATAGATGCTACTATAGATTTGATCCAAATTTTCCAGGCATCACCAATGAAGTAAGCACTAGCATGAAAAACAATATTTCAAATTCTAGAAGCGCAAATTAAAGCAGTGGTACAATAAACATTGCTTATATTTCTCAGAATCAAGAAAGACTCTTTTAGAATCAGAAAAGTTTAAGTTTCAGAATCACATACCTTAAGATTCAAGGAATCAAGTGATGATGGAAACGCCTGAAGATTTGCAGAATTAATGAGGATACCCTAATTTTGAAGTTACGAACCATGTTACACATAACCAAAGAAAATTAAATCTTGGATCTGAATATAAAGGTAAAGAAAAAAAATTATGTAATGGTGTAGGACTTGATATCTCACATACTGGTACTTCTTCATTTTTCTTCGAACTTAAATTCAAAGGAAACACTTTATCTTAAGAATCTTTTAAGAGTACCATAAATAAAGAAAAACTTTATAAGTATATCTCGGTTTGCTTAAAATAACAATGTATTTGTTGAATTTCATGAACACAAATGCTTTATTAAAGATAAAAATGATTAGTCCACACTTTTACTAGGTAATTCACATAAAGGTCTCTACCAATTCAATTTTTCTAAGAAGCGTGGATCATCAATAGTGGAAACTTGCCCAAATAATGAATTTAGAAAAACATGCTATAATATAGATTATCACGTCCATATACATCTAAGAAAAATGATATTATTGAGAGAGAACGTAGACCCATAGTGGTATTATGAGTAACTCTACTTGCTTAGGTTTCCTTACCTTAAAATTCTAGCCTGATTCATTTTCAATTGCAGTTTTTCTTATAAATAGGCTACCAACTTCCAGCCTTAAGAATAAGATTCCTATACAAGTTCTACATGGTATTAAGCTAGATTATTAACATTTTAAAACTTTTGGGCATCTATGTTTTCCATATTTAAGACCATGTATTAGAAGTTAACTTAATTTTCGATCTTCACCATGCACTTTTCTTAGCTATAGCTCAAAACACAAAGTTTTAAATGTTTGGATAGTAATAGAAGAATTTTAATCTCTAGACATGTTTCCTTTAATGAAATAGAGTTTCCTTTTGCAAATAAATTAGATAAACCAAATACTAAGAAAGTACAAAAGGATTCAAATAGCTTTTCAATTCTTCTCATTAGAAATTTGAGTAATATTTATTCTAGTACACCATCAAATTCCACTTCAATAAATTCCATAAATAAAATAGGACATTGTAATAATGATATTAACAATCATGATTATTTAAGTATTTCAAATGAATTGATAAATACAACAAATAATAGTTGTAATTATAATACTAATTAACATGAAAACTTTTTTAATGATATATCTGCAATTCATTCAAACCAAGTTCCAACTAGTGAAAAAACAAGTTCTAAGCCATCTACACAAACAAGATCTAAGAATGGTATTTATATGGCCAAAATATGTTTGATCGAACTAACAAATGTAGGAACCTTCAATAATTCTTGAAGTAATGCAAAATCAAAAAATAGGAAGAAACCAATGTTTGATGAATTTATTGCACTTCAATTCACAACAACATCGTCATTGGTTCCTTTACCAGAAGATAGGAAAATAGCTGGATATACCTAGGTTTATCACTTGAACAAAATCCAAATGGAAGACACAAAGACCAACTTGTAGCAAAAGGCTACTCACAGTCACATGGTTTTGATTTTACTAAAACTTTCTCTCCTGTATTCAAACCAACCTCTAAAAGAGTTGTTCTTACCATTGTCTTACCTAATAATTTGGAAATGAGGTAATTATATATATATATATATGTATATAATGCATTTTTTAATGGAAATATTCATAAAGAAGTGTATATGCATCTGTGTCCAGTTTCGGAGAAGGAAAACTTCGTAATCAAAAGCATGTGTGTAAACTACATTGAGTAATATATGGCTTGAAACTAGCTCCTAAAGCGTGGTTTGATAAACTTAAAAGTTTTTAGAAAAGCTATGGTTTCAACTCAACAAAATCAGATCATCTTTATTTGTGAACATTTCCAACATCCCATAAAATTCTCTTCTTATATACGTTGATGATAACTTTGATTGCTTGAAATAATAAAAGTAAGGTTCAAGAACTCATAAATAAGTTGAGTAGCTTCTTTTTTCTAAAGGACTTAAGTGAATTAAATTTATTCTTAGGTGTTGAAGCTAAGAAACTAAATATATTAGCCTACATCTGTCGTAAAAGAAGTATATTTCAGACCTACTTTATAAAGCAAAAATAGAAAATGCAAATTCATTTCCTACTCCAATGATAAGTGGATTACACTTGATGTTGTCCCATTAACAATACAAACGAATATAGGAATATAGTGGGTTCCTTATAATATATTACCATTACTAAGCCTAAATTTCATTTAGCGTAAATAAGGTCTATTAATTCATGTAAAATCCGTTGGATAAACATTAGAAAGCGGTAAGAGATTTTGGGATATTTAAAAGGAACTTTGAGTGAAGGTATTATGATGCACAAATCCTGCAATCTCGACATAATAGGATTTTCAAATGTAAATTGGGATAATGATATAGATGTTAGAAAGTCAACTGCATGATTCTGTATTTTTTAGGAAACAATTTAGCAACTTGGTGATCAGAGGTAAAGTACAAAATTCTAGGAACTACAATGTTTGAAAGCATGTGGTTACAATCACTCTTATCCGAACTACGAGTCAAATTGACTAAAACACCTATTACTTGGTGTGACAATTAAGCACAACATTATCCGAGAATCCAATCCTACATTCAAGAACTAAACATATGGAACTGGACCTGTATTTTGTTAAAGAAAGAGTTACTCAAAAGAAATTGTGTTTTAATCGCATTACTTTATTAGACCAGATTGCAAACATCGTAACAAACCTCTTTCAGAAAAAAAAATTGTTAGACTTGATAACAAACTATGAATAGACAGTGTAAAGCAAGTAGATAGTTCAAAGGAAAAGATAGATGATAAATGCATATCTGAGTTATTTCAGCAAAGAGCATGGAAATAGAAGGAGCATTAGTTTGAGAAAGGCAATCAAGTGTTGGAAGTTTTCTTCAATAGCAAATAGAATTGATTTTAGAAGAAGATAGATAAGAGGTGGGAGAAGGAAAAACAATTTTTTCTCTTATAAGGAGAAAAACTTTATCACTAAACTTTATTACAAATGTTCATATTTTTTTCTTCTTTCTTGCATCCAAAATGAGTAAATCCACCTCTATTTATAGGAGTTCACATGTCAAATAAATAGTGGAGATTCACTTAATCTAATGGTTCTCCCTAAATATCTCCTAAATATTCTCTCATACAATTTCAAATATATTATTCCATAAATATTCTAGATTCTAGATATTTCTTATATGAGAAATCTAGATTGCAAAATTAAGTTTATTTCCAATACCCCCTTAAACTTGATTTTGCTACTCCACGCAGACTCCTCAACTTGACAAAATCTTCGTGCTTCCGAGGCTTGGTGAAGATATCGGCTACTTGATCATGTGTCTTCACGTACTCTAGTTGTACGTCCTTTTTGGCGAGACACTCCCTAATGTAGTGATAGCGTGTATCAATGTGCTTGCTTCGATCATGGAAGATTGGGTTCTTGGCTAAAGCAATTGCTGTTGTCTACGAAAATCTTGGTCAGCTCCTCTTATGGCAAATTCAACTCTTTTAATAGGTTTCGTAACCAAATTGCATGGCAAACACATGAAGTAGTAGCTACATACTCCGCTTCGCATATGGAAAGAGTGACAACCGACTTCTTCTTTGACATCCATGTGAAGGTCGTGTCTTCCATGTGGAACATGAAGCTACTTGTGCTTTTTTGCTCATTGGTATCTCCACTCCAATCGCTATCGCTATATCCAACAAGCTTGTAATTATCAGAAATCGAGTAGTAGAAAGCCAAAGTTTGTTGTCCCTTTGATATAGTGAAGAATCCTCTTTGCTACCTTCAAATGAGTTGTTGTAGGGTTTTCCATGTATTGACTGACAACTCCTACCGCATATAGGATGCCGGGTCTTGTGCACGTTAAGTATCGCAAGCTTCTAACCAAGCTCTTAAAGAGTGTTGGATCCACTTTTTCTCCTTCCTCATGCCTTAACAACTTGATTCCACATTCCATTAGCATGTAGACCGGGTTAGAGTCATCCATCTTGAACTTCTTCAGAATTTCCTTAGCATAGCCTTCTTGAGTGACTAGGATGCCTTTGTCTTCTTGTTTACTTTAATACCAAGGTAGTAAGACATAAGCCCAACATCAGTCATCTCGAACTCCTTCGTCATCTCTTTCTTAATCTCACTAAACGTACTTAGATTACTACTAGTGAAGATCAAATCATCTACATACAAGGATACAATATATATATATCACCGTTTTGGATATTGGTATAGAGTGCATGCTCATCGGACACTTGATGAAGTTTCTCTTTTGGAAGTACTTATCAATATGAGTGTTCTAAGCTCTTGGGACTTGTTTCAAACCATAAAGTGCCTTCTTTAGCTTCAAGACCTTATCTTCTTCTCCCTTGATTTGTAGCCTTATGGCTGCTTGATGTAACTTCTTCTTCAAGAACTCCATTTAGGAAGGTAGATTTCACATCCATTTGATGTATCTTCCAATTGTTTTGAGCTGCTAATGAAATTATTAGTCTAACTGTTTCTAGTCGAGTGACTGGAGCGAATACTCATCATAGTAAATGCCTGCTCTTTAACTATAGCCTTTTGCCACCAATCTCGCCTTATATCTTTCAATTTATCCTTTGGCGTTCTTCTTTACTTTTTATACCCACTTTACACCGATTTCCTTATGCTCTTGTGGAAGTGAAGCTAATTCACATGTGTTGTTTTTCTTAATCGCCTTTATCTCTTCATCCATAGCAGTTCTCCAACAATTCTTTTGCCAAGCTTCTTGGAAGTTTATAGGCTCAAAATCCGCAAATAGACAAAAAAAGAATAAGATTGTCTTGATTTTTGGTTATCTCGTATACTTCTTAAAGGCTTCTGAAGCATGAAGCCCTTTCACTTGAGCTTTCGTCTTCTTGACAACTCACGGCTAGTGAAGCTGGTGGAGAAGTAGGCTCCTCCCTTAATTGTTCCATCCTTGGTTGTTGCATGTCATCTTCTTTAAAATGTGGAAAGAAGTTGTAATCTTCGTTATGTGAACTCCAATCCCATTCTCCTTCTTCATCAAACACAACATCTCGACTAATGATTATCTTCTCCTTATCAAGATTGTAGGGCTTATAGCCTTTGGTGTTAGTGTTGTAACCAATTATTATGTACTTCTCACTTTGGTCATCTAACTTGCTTCGCTTCTCGTTTGGTACGTGTACGTGAGCTATTCTTCCAAACAGTCTTAGAATGGAAATACCGAGTTCCTTCCACCCCATGCTTTTTGTGGTGTTTTTGCCCGCATACTTCTTGTTGGAAATCGATTTGATAGATAAATCGCACATACAACTGCTTCCGCCCAAAATTCCTTTGGCAGCCTCTTACTTTTGAGTATGCTCCTCGCCATCTCAAGGACTATCCTATTCTTTCTTTATGCTACTCCATTTTGTTGGAGGGATCTAGGCACCATCAGTTGTTATCGTATTCCATTATCTTCACAATACTTCTGGAATTCTTTTGAGATGAACTCTCCTCCACGGTCAGATCTCATGGCTTTAATCACAAGGCCACTTTCCTTCTCAACATGGGCCTTGAACTTTTTGAATTTCTCAAACACCTTTGATTTCTCCTTCAAAAAATACACCCATGTTTTTCTTGAAAAATCATCGATAAAAAGAAGGAAATAGTTAGTCTTACCAAGTGAACTTGGCTTGATCGAACAACACACATCCATGTTTATGAGTTCCAATGGTTTTTTAGCTCTTGAGTATGACTACATTGGAAAGCTCATTTTAAATTTCTTTCCAAGTAGACATCCTTCGCACACTTGATCGGGATGGCTGATGCAAGGTAATCCTCTTACCATTTCCTTCTTGGAGAGCAACTTTAATCCTCTGAAATTGAGATGCCCAAATCGAAGATGCCAAAGCCAAAACGTATGTTTGTAGCATATCTTAAGACATTGTGCGATATCATTTGAATGTTGAGAATGAACATTCTGTTTTTTGTCATCAACACCTTAGTAATGAAGTTACTTGCACCATCTCTTATAGAAAGGTTTTTATTATTTAATCAAATATCATAACCCTTCTCTAAGAGTTGTCCTTGGCTTAAGATGTTGCTCTTCATGTTTGGTACATAGTAAACATTGGAAAAGAATTGGTGCTCTCCATTCTTTAATCGAATGAGAACATTTCCTTTACCTTTTACCTCTACATTGGATTCATCTCCAAATGCCTTGTTGCCCTTCATTAATATATCAAGCTCCACAAACATGTTTCTTCTTCCGCACATATAGTTGCATGCACCGCTATCTAGGTACCATTGATTATCCTCACCTCTTTCATTTTCCTTGTAAGCTAGCAATAAGGTACCATCTTCTTGACTTCTTTCTTCAAGGTAGTTGGCCTTCTCTTCAACTTTGTTATTACTAGGAGCTCTGCATTCAGAAGCATAATGTCCAAAATTTTCACAATTGTAGCATTTGACGCGTGACTTTTCATGACTTGACTTTGAATTTCCTCTCCCACGACCTCTTGTTGAACTTTTTCCTCTTTGGTTGTTGTTGTTGTCGTTATTAGGTCTCCAACCTTGTCTATGTCTATATCCACGACTTCTTTCTCATTCTTGACCCAACCTAGTCTTTGTTGGCTTCAATTGCTTTCTTCTATTTTTGAATCAATTCATGTCTTGAGTACTTGCTTCACAATCTCTTCCTTATCTTTTTTTATAAGCTTGCAATGAACCGAGAAGTTCCTCTATTACCATGGCCTTCAAGTTTTTTGTCTCTTCGATGATGGCGACAGTATGTTCAAACTTTAAATCTAATGATCTAAGAATCTTCTCCATAATTCTTACATCATTAACATCCTACCATTTCTTTTTAGGTTATTAGTAACTATTAAAACTCTTGAGGAGTAATTAGAGACAAGTTCTCCTTCTTTCATATGCAAAGTTTCAAACTCTCATCTTAAAGTTTGAAGACGTACCTTTTTGACTTGATCGGCTTCTTTATAAGATGTTTGAAGCTTCTCCCATGTTTCTTTGGCTGACTTTGATCTCGAAACCTTCTCAAAAGTATCGTCATCCAATGCTTGATAGATTAGACAAAGAGCCTTCTTGTCTCTCATTCTTGAGTCTCTCAAACTATACCTTTGAGTTTGAGATAGACTATCTTCATTCTCTTATTTGGTGTAGCCTTTCCCGACTATCTCCTATACGTAATGTGCTCTAAGAAGGGCCATCATCCTTAAACTTCAATTGTCAAAATTGATCTTGGTGAGCATTGGGGCTTATAAGGTAATGCCGTTATTCATCATCTTTTTAAGAGGATCTTCAAGCTCTAATACCACTTTGTTGGAAGTTTTCTTTAGAATTGATTTTAGAAGAAGATAGATAAGAGGTTAGAGAAAATAATGATTTTTTTTCTTATAAGGAGAAAACTTTATTACTAAACTTAATTACAAAAGTTCATTTTTTTTCTTCTCTTTTGGATCCAAAATGAGTGAATCCACCTCTATTTATAGGAGCTCACATGTCAAATAAACGGTGGAGATTCACTTAATCTAATGGTTCTCCATAAATATCTCCTAAATATTCTCTCATATAATTTCAAATATATTATTCCATAAATATCTTCTAAATAATTTGGATTTTAGATATTTCTTATATAAGAAATCTAGGTTGTAAAATTAAGTTTATTTCCAACATCAAGGCAAATAGTGAAATCTGACACTGTGATAGCCTGGACTATTAAAATAAATATTTGATTAAGCTTGTATTCTACACAATATATATATATATATATATATGTGTGTGTGTGTGTGTGTGTGTGTGTGCGCGCGCGCTTGTAATATAGACTGTTGCAATAATAATACTTGTCATTTTCTTATAATATATTTTCTTTCATTCTCCTCATTATTGAATTTCATCTAAGAGAGTGAATGCAACTTTTGATATCAATGATGATGATGATGGAGAAGAACGATGACAATGTGAAAATGAGCAACGGGCAAGGCATGGGCATGGGAATGAACAAAGACATGAATGTGAACATGAGCATGGTAGTAGGCATGTGCCGTGTTGTGTATACACACACATACATTATTGTAGACGGGTGGAGAATATTAGTAAAGCTTGGATATGTGGTACTTTATTGTGTTTACCTCCATTCCTTACTATACTTTAGCATAATTTCAAGATTGAGGTGATTAACACGTGTAACTAGCATTTTAAAGTATCTTGGAGTTTAAGATATTTATGGGCTTGGTCGATTTAATTTGTTTTTAAGTCGATTGAGTTATGATGTGTTCGCTTTATGGGCTTGGTCGATCTAATTTGTTTTTCAGCCAATTGAGTTGTGACGTGTTCGCTTTATGTTTAGTTGTGTCTACTCATGCTTGAAAGGTTAGGAATAGTTTTATGTTTAGAACAAATTATGGGAAAGAATTTATAATGGAACAAACATTTACTATGTTTGAGTTTAGTGATTCAACTTTGGGAAAATACAAAAATCTTTTCATTAATTATATAATGTTACAAATATGCAAGTCATGCAAATAAAATCATTCCAAATATAGATATAAATTATACTGCATATTTACCCAAAAATAAACTATAAAAATACAAATGACACTATTTAAGAACCTAGTCCCTTCTTATTATATTATTGGTCCACTAAGTCTTTTCTTTTTCATAGAAATAAATAATAAATTCAATAATGAAGAATTGATAAGAAGAAAACTATGTTTATACCAGTTTATCATTATATGTGACTGAACTTATAACCTACGGTTTATATATGGTATAAGACAATATCGATAAAAAAATTTCATGCTAATTTTGATTGATAATTATTATAATATCAAGATCTTTGATATGATAGTGATGATAATCTACTATATCTATTATATAATTTCATAGTTAATCTGTAGAGTTTGGACCATACCATTAAATCTTATAATATGAATGAATGCAGGTACCTATGTTTTGATAATTTCTAGGGAAGCTATTATGTTTTATTTTCCATTATTTAATGTTGATGATGGGTAGTTAATTACTCCAAAGATTGTCAATATGATTCATTCTAGATATTAGATAGCAAAAACATTTATGGGTTAAATATTCTCCTTTAGAGCATTGTCAATAGCGTCTAGTTCACTTACAAAACAAACCACTATACATTCATGTGATGCTTCAACAAGGAGCAACCTATAGCTACATGGGTCGGCCATTAAAAGGCATAATATATGTCATTTTACGACTAATCCATTTAAAACATCACTCACTATACTGTTTTAGTGCATCCACTTACCTAGATATATTGATATTATTAGGAGAAAATTTGGCACTGTTTTAGAGCGGCCCAAATCAGTAGGAAAATATGCTCAAGGTCAGGAGATGTACTTGGTCGAAAGGCTAAGATGAAAAGGCAAAAATATCAACGTTAGAATAAAAAAATCGAAAGGAAAACATGAAAATTGCAAAGACTAAATGGTCGGTTCGGTAGATAACAAAAAAGAAAATCTTATTTGGTAGCCACCTACCAAACAGAATTAGTTATTCAACAGTCTCATATCGAACCAAGGGCTGTCGAGCACAACCTAACGAACCTAGCATGATATATACAAAAACAAGCTATTTTGTTAGGACAGCTAGCCTAACCCTGTAAATCTTCACTCACATAAATACCAAGCTAGGAATAACAATGGCGGACAAGCTAGGAGCACTAGGGCTATTGAATACATAGCTGAACAAGATTGTTGGAAGACTCTTAGAAAATAATAAATCATCCAAATCTTATCCAATCACCTCCACTCATCCAATCCTCATCCAACATTGAGTTGTGGTGGATCAATCTCAAGATCTACGACATTGGAGCTTTACTAAACACAGATCTGGCAACTATAATTATCATGGTTAATCCTGAGAGATCTAGCAAGTATTATAATAATTGTAAATCTGAGAATCATAACAAAAGAAATAAAGTGGACGTATGTCAGATATTACCGAACCACTATAAAAATTATGCGTTTCTTTACTTTTTCTACACTTAGTTCTTGCTTTCTTGCATATCTAGCATATCATAATATGATATTTAACGGTCAAAGATCTTGCCTCCTAAAAATTAGTACTAGGATCACATTTAAGATTAGGCTCTAGCATATCTCAGTTCTTAAGTGTTTGGCCATTTTCGATGCAAACATTTTGGTTCTTTCACTAAGAGCTCAATTCATATCATGAAGCCACCAAGTAGGAAGTATGTATCGAAGAGGATTATGTTAGGTGGATGGAAGTCTTCTTTCGGGGAAGTTAAGAAGCAACAACTGATCTAAGTCAAATGAGTAACTACCTTACCAAGGAAGAGGTGCATACGATGATGGTAAATATGAAATTTCCTTCTTGGCTGAGCAACATGAGTTGATCAATGCATTCCTTAGACATATGGAGTAAGTAGCACAAACGTAAGTCCATAGAAACCGAAACGTGAGTTCTATTAGCAACCCATTAGGATTCGATGCAGTGAGAAGGTAAAGCAGTAAAAACCCATGGAGATGCGAGCTTCCACCCAAAAGAATCGATTTTTGCTCGAACCAGCTTGGCTCAGTACCAAATTGATCGTTATCGGAACAAACGATATAGCCCATGTCAGATCAAGAGAGGATGTCTTGCCAGAAGTCAATGTTGAAGCTGGAACCACAATGTTGGTTGTCAAAATAGGACTATCCGAGTTTAAACCGACAGGTCCATAGGTAGTCGATTCATTGCGCAAGGGGCATGTTGTGGCCCACCAAGCGCAGAATTCCAGTAGCAGAGGAGTGAGTCGCTGACCTAATATGTCAAATATTAGGCAAGTAGAGCAGGAGACAAGATGTTGATGAGATGAACTGTAACGACCCGACTTTTCGCCAAAGTCAACATCGAATACATCCACGGTATTCAAATGCTAAACATCCAATCGTTGGAAAGGCGGATTTTTAGGGTAAAATAAAAAGAAAAGAACAGAGAATAGGGAAATCAGAATCTCATAGCGTAAATGATAACATATATTATAACAAAGACAGTAAAAACTGTATTTCCAAAATAAGAGTACATCAGAGTTAAAAACAAACCTTATCAGCTAGACAGTTATAAAATCCCGACCTTACAATTACTGATAATTATACAATATAATACTGTGAAAAATAAACCACTACGATAGATGAAGATTTAGCTCTTTCCCAAGAACTCCATATCACCAAAGCCAACCTAGGAAAATACTCGTTCTGACCTGAGCATTATAATGAAATAACATTCAGATCAGTCTGGAAAACCTGCATGAGAAAACTCAAGTAATATGATGAATATATAAAAATTCTGTGAGACCACGCCGCTAAATGCGGAATGGGTTTTTACCTCACAAGAACAACATCCATACAGGGAAGAATGGAAATAAACAATAGGAAACAAATCTAAATATAAAGGTTGAGTACCAGTAAGAACAAATCCCATTCCTAAGGAATGGGCATAAATAATATCAAAATCCAGACTTAAAAGAATGGAAATAATCTGAACAAAATCCAAACTAGAAAGAATGGACAAACAAGATAAAAGTCCAAAACTTGAAAGAATGGACATAAATAATTAAACACTGAGAAGAGTATAGGGAATTTCTCAATGTAATTAACGAAACAATTCAACGATTTGAATTAACAATAAGGAAAAAGAGAAGTTTTTTCAACAATGACTAGGAGGGTGCACCCCCTTACCGAAAGTATACCTCTAGAAATATACTTAAGAACTCCAATGGCTCTAGAAACCACCAAGCTGGACCCTACCAACTGTTACCGAGAATCCGAGTGTTTCACATCTCAATGCGCAAAATTGAATCTAATCTAGAGTGGATCTGAAAATACCCTAATGCGAGCAACTCTAGATAGCTTGGCCCCCACTCGCTCTTTGGGTTTAGTCATTTTCGACAAAGGATAACAAAGCTCAAATGAGCAACACGTCGTCTTAGAGCGATGAAATATAAAGAAGATAGCAGAATCGAAATCGATAGTCGAAAGATCAACTATCGGGAACAACAAAGTGATTTGTGTATGCGAACTAAATCGTATACACTTACCACCAATGAGCGAATCAAACTTTTCAAACATTTGATTCACACTTGGGCTTAATTTTAACATTTCAAATATTGTATTTTTTTTAAAAATACTCTTTAAAAATTCTTTTAAAAGGGCAAATTATAATACTAAATGTATTAAAATAAGGGTCCAAAAAATGTCATTAAAACATTACTTACTATAAACCCAAAACAACACTTTGTTTTATTTTTAAACAATTCCTTTTAAAGGATTTCCTAGTTTCTAAACTATTATTAGTAAATCCAAAACAATATTTATTATCCTAGAAGATAATAAATCAAATTAAATTACTTTTATAAATTTTAAATCAAATGTTAATATCCCAAAGGATAATTTATAAAATCCTTTTATAACTTTCAAACCACATTAATTTTCCCAAAAGAAATAAATCAAATTTTAATTTTTTTTATAAACTTTTAAAACAACATTAATTATCCTGGTAATCACATTCATAATCTCTTTTAATAAACCAATCAATTATCTTTTAAACACCTTTGTTAAATTAGTTTATTAACTTTGAAACACTAATTCAGTTAATAACTTTCAAACACTTTTATTAAATCAGTCAATTTACTTTAAACTCTTCTATTAAATTAATTACTTAACTTTTAAAACACCATTAATTAAAATTATTAATTAAATTAAAATATCGTTATTTAATTGGATTAATTAAATTCAAACATCATTAATTAAAATTATTAACCAAATTCAAATATCATTAATTAAAATGATTAATTAGATTCAAACATCATTAATTAAGATGATTAACTAAGTTTAAAACATCATTAATTAAAATGATTAATTAAACTCAAATATCATTAATTAATATGATTAATTAAACTCAAATATCATTAATTGAAATGATTAATTAAATCAAATATCATTAGTTAAAATGATTAATTAAACTCAAATGTCATTACTTAAAATAATTAATTGAACTCAAATATCATTAATTAAATCAAATATCATTAATTAAATCAAATATCATTAATTAAAATGTTTAATTACTTTTAAACATCATTAATTAAAATGATTAATTAATCTCAAATATCATTAATTAGAATAATTAATTAACCTAAAACATCATTAATTAAAATGATTAATTAAAATTCAAGTATGATTAATTAAAATGATTTGTTAACTTTTGTGAAAACACAAGCTCAAGTCAACATACACAAAATTTTATAAGATGATATTCAATATGTGACGGTATAGCGAAAATTGCTATAACAGCATTTAAACAATTCAAATAGAATGCCATGATTATTTTCAACCGAGCAATAATATAAGCAATGCGAGGATGTAAATAAATTAATATTGGTGAGAAACCCCTTAGAGTCTCTCTACAAATGCCCATGCAAAACAACGGTTATGAGCAACATAAATAGTTATATGGGTTCACTGCAAATTAGATAACATGTCATTCGTTTCCAAAATGGGAATCCAACAAAACAGTCAATCAAACAACAATATACTAACGTCCAA
The DNA here is from genome assembly GCA_030737815.1 of Allium fistulosum. Classification (NCBI taxonomy): domain Eukaryota; kingdom Viridiplantae; phylum Streptophyta; class Magnoliopsida; order Asparagales; family Amaryllidaceae; genus Allium; species Allium fistulosum. The sequence goes on from CM060901.1 coordinate 459,427,777, forward strand.
GCATACAACAATAATCTATAGCATCACAGTTATTGTATAGTTTATTTAAAGGTGTGTTTACTCACCGAAATTCCACTTGATGTTTTCGCATTCCGGTTTGAACTAAACACGAACGCCATTCGATTTTAGCATAAAATTCTATAAGCTCCAATTTCAACCAATCCAATTCCAATATGAAGATGACATTCCAGCCAGTTTCAATGTGACTGACCATGACTGGATCCGACCTCGTATGATCAATAAATTGGTTTAATAAGATTTAAGAATTAAATAATTAATTACTTAATTACATCATTGAAAACTAATTAACCTTCATCAAACTCTAAACCACCCTTTTCTAATCTCAGGCGCATGTTATTGAAACTCAGCCACCTCCTTCCATAACTTGAAGTCGCCGCCACGAGCTACCATCCGTTGCCGCAACCCTGCCACTGCCTCCCTAGACCGAGACCGATCCCACGCTACCTAAATCGCCACCTAGAAACCCCCACCATCGCAAGAAAACCCCAAAAATGATGTCATGTTCATCTCGTGATCTAAGCCACCATGCTCCTCTATTCAATGATCCAATCGGTCGAAGCACTCAATTCATCTAGCCCAACATTTCTCTAGTTGGGACCTTCACCTGAAATGGCCTGTATTGGCCGGAGCAATGGTGGCCATTAGATTAAGGCAGCTAGGGTTAGGCATGAATTTGAGATTGGGAGAAATAGAGAAAGTGAGGTTCTTATATAGATTTTTTAACTGGCACTATTCACCCCAAAATTCATGAACTCCAATCGAGGCGTGCTCATTGGCGTTCCTAGCTAATTACCCTTATTCTGAATGCGACGAAACTATTATTGGGACCTAATTCCACCATATACATAAGTTAGCTTTTTAAAATCCAATTATATTATTTTAATTCTCTAAAATTAACCGTTACGCATTTTGAGCCCGCACGATCACACAGCAAGTCCGATCATCACAAAACTTGTCGGCGTACAACAATTTATTATTCCGGATCCAATGGCACTAGTTTTATCAAAATCCAAGACAGTACCCCGAAATGATAATTTCACACATTTTAAATATCGTTTTATATATTCGATCCAATTATCGATATTTATCTGATTTATTTAAATTGAATTCACCAATATTATTTGTTAATTAAAAGGAGTTAAATAAAATTATTGAATCCATTTAATTAATATTTAATTCACAAATTCAAATATTCAAGTAATCCACATATATGAATATAAGTTATTAAATTCCAAAAATCCAATTATTTAAATATTTAAAATCCAATGATCAAAATTCTGGGTTGTTACATGAACCACAATCCCTACACTCCTAACATTCGATTTTAGGCAATCCCCTAAAATTTAAGATGCGGCTATGGGACCATACATTGGAAAAACAGATCCTACAACACATTTATGGTGCTAAATTCAGCATATAAAGGCAGTGGAGCTACAGAGGAAGTAACGTGTTGTTGCTTCTTCTATACTTATCAGACTTAGCGGCTATGTGGTATAGTCGTTTAGAACATGGATACATTAAAAGTTAGGTTGTATTGACGGAAAATTTCATAAATCGGTTTAGAGTTTACAGCGTTCAACCTAAAAATGAGATGTGCTTAGAAGATATCAAGTAAAAGGTTGGAGAAACCTCATAGAGCTATCTTGCATGGTTCAACGCTATAGCAGCTTTTATACATCAACGAATGAACGGATTCTCCTCGTGGTGGTTGTTTCAGGAATTAACTAGAAAATGGAGTTTTATAGGAAACTTAAGAAAAATCCAACTATCAACTTGGAAGATTTCTACTATTAAGCCAACAAATTTATGCGCTTTGAGGATTTTGATATCGAGACAGGATTGATCAATGTCAACCATGTTAGAGAGGAAAAGCCTCAGGATAGGGGCAAGCGAAAGATGGATGATAGGACAGGAGAAAGGAAATGCTTTAGAAGAGGACAGGGAGTGTTTCTGCATTCAGATTTAGAAAGAATATGTCTTGCTACTAAGGGAAACCGTGGATTACAGTAAATTAAGGACCACGGAGTCAACCGCAACAAAGATGGAAATTGGCAAATATCACATCTTCCATGAGATCTACGGACATGAGATCAATGAATGTCAACATCTCAAAGATACCATCGAAAAGCACATCCAAGAGAAAAGGTGGTTGCAGTACGTTAAGGGCCCACTAAACAATGGTCAAGCTTTAGCTGGACGATGATCTCAACAACCAACGAACCAAGTAGTGATTATTGGTGGTAGCTCGGGTGGCACGTATGGGCATGTTCATCCCTTGGAGGCACTAAGGGTTGATTTTTTTAGACTTTGCTTTTTTTATTATTTTATTAAAATAAAGTTCGGGAATGTACCTTGGTATGCCTACACCTATATAAGATCTAGAGACACATCTCACAGACATACTTTGGGCTGAAACCCAATACACATTTCGACCTGAACCGTTAGATTATATTTGATTTCAACACTTTCTGAACTTTTCTTGAACTGCTTAGTTATGAACTTGATTTTTAAAGACCAATAGAACTATGTCTTTTGATTGTTTATGAACTGATTGAACTATGCTCTATGCAATATGAACCAATAATACTGTGTTTTTCTTAGTAGTACAACATTATGGAACTAATGTATGAATTGTTGGGCTTATTTTGCCCATCACAGGCAACTCCAGTGAGATTGTCACAAACTCTAATCCCTAAGCCCTCAATGGAAGTGAGACCTTGCGAAAGAAGAGTATAAACCACAATCGTAGGCATATTGTTGGATCTTCCATGGAAATCAAAGCATGGTCTACTCCTACTAAGAATCCGAAGATAGATGTGCATATGAATTATAAAGAAATGAAATATTCATTAGTCTTTTCCATTTAACGAGTCACTGAGTGGGTTCATTGAAGATCTTTTGGTTTTAAAGGCGCAAGTCCCTTTTGCTAACAAGCAAATGAATGGACTTTTCAGATGCTTTCTAAACTTGGAATTATGAACCCCTTTCACCACCAAATGCCTAAAATGGCCTATCGGTCATTCCCCAACTCTGCTGTAGATAGTAGAGTATAAACTAAAACAAATCTACCAGATACAACAAAGTGTAAACTAAAACAACTCTGCTAGAGACAGCGGAGTATGAACTCATTAAACTCTTCCAGAGACAACGGATTATAAATTAAAACAACTCTGCTAAAGACAGTGGAGTATAAACTCATTAAAATTTTCTAGAGATAGCAGAGTATAAACTCATTCTACTTCGCAAGAGACAGTGAAGATAAACTAACTAAACTCTGCCAGAGACAACGGAGTATGAACTTCCCAGCCTCGAAGATAGTGTTCAATTCCACCAGAGACAGTGTAGTATATTATTGCTTAAACTCATAGAAAAGATATAATTTCACCAACGATAGTGAAGTATCCAATCGTTCAGCCCTAGAGACTAGGCTCAACTCCTTTAGAGACAATGAAGTATAATTCTGACCAGTTCCAAAGACAGGTCCGGACTCTGCCAGAGGTTATGGAGTGTATTTTTTCCAAAAAGCCTAAAGATAAGGTAAACTTCATCTGAACATAAAGTATTATACTCCAAATACTAAGCACCCTCGATATGAAGACTGCAACATAAAGGTATGACTTGCTTTTATCAAAAAATCTCGATTTTTATTTTATAAAAATACTTGATGGCACAATAGCACCTTGACACTTGAATATACAAAAACCCATGAAGGTTGAAGAAAAGGCTAATGATTGGTCAGGGGCATATGTTCTTGACCCTACAGGTCGGATAGACCTCTTGATTTACACTAGGTGAAATGGCCATACTTGAGCATTATGGAATTCTGCCTCGCATGCACGATTCTCCCACTATGATCCCACTATGATTGGATCTCATGCAAAGCGTGCTTACTATCCACAAAGCATACTTTAGGGGCGCAAAGTATTAAAGTAAAATTTTGCAAAGACTCGAAATGGACCTAAACCTGTTGGAAAATACGCTCAAGGTTTGGAGATGCGTCTCAATTGAAAGGCTAGGACGAAGAGGAAGAAAGATCAAAAGATAGCACGAGAAAAATCGAAAAGAAAAGTGAAAATGGCAAAGACTCAACCCATGTAATTACTGAACCGAGCCAAGGAATGTCTCCTACCGAATATAATTAGCTGTTCGACAGTCTCCTACCGAGCCAAGGAATGTCGAACACAACCTACTGAACCGAGCAAAACCCATGTAACCGAACACAATATATATGGAAACAAACTATTTTGGTGGGACAACTAGCCTAACCCCTATATATCTTTACTTCTATAAATACCCAAGCTAGTAACAACAATGGTTGATAAGCTGGGAGCACAAAAACTTCAGAACAGACATAGTCAGACAAGATTGTGGAGCACACTTGGACGACAAAGAATCATCCAAATCTTATACGATCACATCCAATCATCTAATCAATCATCCAAGATCGAGTTGTGGTGGATTAATTTCAAAATCTATGACACTGGAACTTTGCCAAACACATATCTAGCAACCCATAATTGTTGTAATAGATTCGAAAGGGTCTAGCAAGCATTGTAACAATTGTAAATCATATAATTACAGTAAAAAGGATAAAATAGTCGTTGGCTAGAGACGGTGAACCACCATAAATTTTTGTGTATCCTTACTTTTTTTTATACTTCTTACTTTTTAGCATATTTGTCTGTAATTTGTAATTTAAAAACTTAAGATATTTGACGGTTAGAAACGTTACCTTCTAAAAATTAGTACTAAGATCACATTCATGATCCTAGCCTCTATCATCTATGTTCTTGAGTGTGGTTCTTTTTTACGGAAACAATATGCATTCTCTTTGTTGTCTTAATGGTTTTCTTTTTGTTTGTCGAGACATTTTTTATTTGCTGTTAATTGTTTTGGTGCCTAGTTTACTTGTTGGGTGCCTCCTGGCTAATTCAAAAGGACGAATGTCATTACTTTCTCGTTAGTATGAAGAGAGCGGTGTAGTTTGTCTTTCGACTAAAAAAATGACATTTGCCACCTATTTTACACCTATAGGTACGATAAAGCATTACTGGCATTTTAAATTATATAAGGAAGAACAGTAACTACTTTTAACGCTCTTTAGTTTCATGATTGCAACCCCTTGTATACATCAGAAAAAGGCAAATGTTTGCAATCCTCCTGTCAAGTCCTCACAAAAGTTGATTGCAATTTTACTAGTGTGTAATATGGACCACTGCAGTTTGTACTGCAATCGTCTTACAGAAATCACATAACAATTCCTTTTTTAACTTAAAGCAGTAAAGAAGAAATGAGCGACGCTTGAATTCTTCTAATTCGATCATCTATATATATGCAAGGTCCAACAGAACCACACTATATAGTTAGGCATAATACCTAAGTTAGCCAGCTCCAAGTGAAACAAGCACTAAACCATAAATAGGCTGGGCCAAATCAAGTGCACTGTCAATTAAAAACCAGTTTTTCATTAAAATAAAAATAAAACTCAAAGAAAACCTTGTGTAGGATACAGAATTCACTAATCGAAGGCAGATACAAGTTGGTACTAAGTTGATCAGTTAACCATCCTGTATTTCAAGAATTTTTTTTAAGGACCTTTTTTTTCTACCTTAGACAACTTTAGTTCTCGAATCTGGTATAAGATAACATCAATGTTCATTCAGTAAGAATTGACTTGTACCATAACTGACTGAATCTTCACAATTCACATGAGTGAATACCACAGTTATTATGATCAGGCCGTGTTGTCGAACCGTGGTATGACTCAAAGTTTACGGTTTTAATGGTTCAATCGGTCACATCATCAAAACTACGAGCTATACGCAAAAATATGATAGGTAGTTGAGCCGTAAATGGACTTTAATGCATGGATGAAGTTGAACAGCCAAAGTTGTGTGTTGTTGCAGTTGCACGCACAACCGAAGTTGTGTGCTGTTGCAGTTGCACGCAGTAGCATAATTGCACCAACGCATTTGCTATTGCGCACACTTATAGTGCACATTGGTAGAAGCTTAATGATGGTGAACATGACGAAGCTTGTTGGATGAGCTTGCATAGGTAGAGAATGAAGGGAGTTTGTTGTTTATATTTTAAGACGGAAACGATTTTTGAAATATGGATTTATTTATTTTTTCTTTAGATTAATACAGAAAACGAGAAGAAGGGAGAACAAAACGTTGAGAAAGTAAAGAAAAAAAAATGCAAAATCGTGCTTCAACCAAGATAAAATGAACGTTGAATCACTGGTTTGAAGCTATGACCTTTGATTCGTGCCAGCTGAGGTCTGATTGAGTTCAAAGTAGTGCATGGTTCGGACAATTAGATCACGGTTAGGTCCAATCATGATAACACGAGTGAAAACACACTAATCTGTGATGCCAAGCCCGTGCATTTTAAGCATTATCTTAGATTTTGGAGTTATTATCTTTATGCTTGTCTCATGATGTTTTGCGCACAAAAAGCCGCATCCCCCACAAAACTTTTCGTGGCACACGGTTGTTCATATGCCAAGTAGTTTATATTTAATTAAACTATGTATATTTGTACGCTGATGTAACCAACTATATATATATATATATATATATATATATATATATATATATATATAAATTAAATGCTCCTTGCACTATATATACAATCCCAGCACCAGCATTGTTCATCAGTCATCACAGTACTAATAAACATATCGTTCAATTCCCTATCCATGGAAATCCTCTCCTCAACACCTACATTTTTCCCCCGTTTCCATGCAAAGACTACGACGCTTCCATTCAATCAAAAACTTACAACTTCTTCGTCATCCATTCTTCCAAAACAAAAGGACAAAGTAGTCTTTATACTAGGCTCCACTGGCACAGGCAAATCGAAGCTAGCCATCGACCTCGCCACCCACTTCAGTGGCGAAGTCGTAAATTCCGATAAGATGCAAGTCTATAACGGTCTTAGCATCATCACAAATAAAGTGACCAGCCAAGAGTCTACTGGCATACCCCACCACCTCATTGGTGGAGTCCATCCCGACTCTGACTACACTGCTTTGGATTTCTGCAGCGATGCAACGTACGTTGTAGAATCGATCCTCGCCCGTGGCCACCTCCCTATAATAGCAGGTGGCTCAAACTCTTACATTGAAGAGTTGGTGGATGGTCAAAATGGTAAATTCCTATCCAAATATGAGTGCTGTTTTATATGGATAGACGTTGAACTCCCTGTCCTACATTCTTATGTATCTGACAGGGTTGATAGAATGGTTCAGTTGGGCCTGGTAGAGGAAGCAAGTAGCATGTTTAAGTTGAATGGAGATTATTCGACAGGGGTAAGAAGGTCAATTGGGTTGTCAGAAATGGACAGATACTTCAGAGAGTATGAATATGTGGATGATGTGATTAAGGAGAAACTGTTGAAGGAAGCAGTATGTGAGATTAAAGAAAGCACATGCAGATTGAGCTGTGTTCAGTTAAAGAAAATCAGTCGCATGGCTATGCTTCCAGGTTGGAATGTGTGTAGAGTTGATGCTACCGAAGCTTTTATGGAAATATGTGGAGAGACATGGAGTAGAGTTGCAAGAGAACCGAGCATTCAGGTTGTTAGGATGTTTCTGAACAAGGGAGTTAGTATGATAGGTTGTGATTTGGGTTTTAAAAACCTGAATAGGCACTTCGATGAACATAAAGTTGGGTTAGTTGTTGGAGCCACTGGATAAAGTGATTTTTACCTAGGTTGTTATCATTGTAACTACATGTGTCATATATGTACGTGTGTAAGTTGGTGAAATAAAGCTTGTGCATGTGTTAGTGGGCTTAAGCTGTCCATTTGGAATCAAACTGTACAAAATAGTCAGTGGCTGAGGTAGTATGAGAATACGGAATTCTGATTCCAGTGAGTGAATTGTTATTTATTATGGTTTGAACAAGAAGTATGCTTTTGAACAAGTGCATATAAGATTTAACACATGACATATTTGACTGTTTATCGAACTCATGCATAAATCATTTGAATAGAGTCGATTTCCATTTTGGTTCGTTCACCTGGAAACGGTCACAATCTTATAGCTGCTTGCCTCATCTAATTTGCACATTTGTGCAGGTGGACCTACATTTTATGCATGAACTTATTCCTGTATACCCTACAGGTTTTGTACAGACTTTAAAATCCCATTCATTTGCGCTCTCTTGTTACAGAACAATTAACGAAGACAAGTAATGAAGTAACTCAGCAGCCTCTTGTAATCCACGTATATATGACAGACTGATCACCATCTCAGCCATCCATCAACATAGATAAAATCACAACCGTATCTTAACGATGCTGTTGCTTATATGGACCAGATTATCTCAGCCCGTTTCATATACGTTTGTATATAAATACAATAGACTGTACTCAATGTAACATAATTTTAATTAGTCTGCAATAAAGATTACTATTTCAATCCTGTTTTCAAACAAGTTTGAGAAACATTTCATAATCACAAATTATCTTAACATGGTATTAGAGCAGATGAAGGCTTAACGGTCATTTATTCATTTGATCAGTCTCATCATAAAATTGTCATCATTTGGGTGACCAACCTTCATCAGAAACAACATTTCATCATCTGAAGGATTTGTTGATTCAGTGATACAACTCAGTGTCGTGCCAATTTATCTTGGCTGCATCAGAATTCATTCACATAATCTCGCAGAAAAATCAATCAAGAAAGTCAGAAAAAAAAGAAATCAAGAATCATTTCAAAATTAAAGAAGGTGCCTTCCTGCACAACATATCAGATCAAAATAAGAAAGAGTAGATCGTCATTTATGCCATACGGTTGCACCAAATTCACTGTGAGAAGTTCTTGACTCGGTACTTTTAATTTCTGTATCCGATTGAATTTTCTATTACTCTGGTTTTTCTGCATTGCTTTTCTGTATTCTCTTCTTTTGTTTCTGAAATCATCATGGGTGATGAAACAAATAATCAACCCAGTATTGCTAGCTCAGCTAATGAAAGCAACAATAGTCAACCCAGTATTGCTGTAGAGAAGCTTATCAAAACAGTAATTAGTCCAGAAAGCAACATTGTCACAGTTCAATTGAATGAAGACAATTTTCTTCTATGGAAATTGCAAATTGAGACTGCAGTTCAAGGATATGAGCTTGAAGGCCACATTCTTGGAACCATTCCAATTCCTCCCAAATGCATAACTGATCAAGAAAACAAAATAGTCAATAATGAGGATTATGTCAGATATCATAGACAGGATAGGTTAATATGTTCTTTGCTTCTAGCATCAATAAGCACAAATTTGCTATTCCATGTCATTAGATGCAAAACTGCAAATGATATCTGGACAACTATTGAGAAAGTGTTCAATACACAGTCAGCTGCCAAGGTGATGTACTATAAGAGACAACTACACAGCATAAAGAAAGACAACAGCACCATGAGAGAGTACATCTTCAAAATTAAAGCAATATGTGATTCACTGGAGGCAGCAAACTACAAAGTCTCAGATTCTGAACATATTCTGACTATTCTTAATGGACTAAGTGAGGATTATGAATCTGTTATTGCTGTTATAGCATCACAAAAGGATTTGCCATCACTTGATGATGTTTACTCTATACTACTTTTTCATGAGGCCAGAATTGATAATAAAAGACCACAAGAATCAGAGTTTATAATCAATTATACAGCTACCTCAAGAAATAAAGCTCAAAGCAACAACAAGTCAGATCAGACTACACAAAGGGGAGGTACACAGAGAGGAGGATATCCAAACGGGTCAAGAGGAAGGGGTAGATACATCAATAACAACAGACCAAAATGTCAAATCTGTGAAAAGATTGGACACACTGTTGTAAAATGTTATCTCAGATATTCTAATCACAACAACAATCAAAAAAGTGGGAACTACAGTGCCAATATGGCTCAAGCTAGTTCTAGCAGTCAATCCGACAGTAAAGATCATAACTCTAGTGAAAATAATCAATCTATAAATGATGATTGCCGGTACCCAGACTCAGGAGCCACCAACCATATAACCAATAATCTAGACAATTTAAATCTTGGCAATAGAGAGTACAAAGGTAAAAAATCTATTTGTATGGGCAATGGTAAGTGTATCAATATTTCACATGTAGGGAATGATGTTATCAAAGGGAAGAGACAATTATTTTTACATAACTTGTTAAGAGTTCCAAAAATTAAAAAGAATCTCATAAGTGTGTCTCGGTTTGCTAATGATAACAAGGTTTATTTTGAATTTTACCTTAGACATTGCCTTGTTAGAGATATACTAACTAAAGATATTTTATTGCAGGGTAATGCTGAAGGAGGACTATACAGATTTAAATCTGTTAACTGTAGCCATCATACAAATGAGGAAAACTGTTGTAATCATTATGAAATAGAAAACAGTAACAATGATTTTGATTTATGGCATTACAGACTTGGTCACCCTAGTACTAGAATTGTTAAGCAAGTTCTCTCTGAAAATAACATACTTTATAATAATATGTCTCGTCCTTATGTATGCACTTATTGTCAAATGGGCAAAAGTCACAAGCTACCATTTGATGACTCCATAACTGAATACTCTAAGCCACTTGAGCTTATTGCTACTGATCTCTGGGGGCCTGCCCCAATACACTCAGATTATGGATTCAAATATTATATATTATTTGTCGATGCACACACAAGATACACTTGGATATATTTTTTGAAAAACAAATCAGACACATATAATGTTGTGATAAATTTCATTACAATGATTGAAAAACAACTTGGTACATATGTCAAAACTATACAATTAGATTGAGGAACTGAATATAAGCCACTTAAAGATTACTTTAAGGTGAAGGGAATAATTCACCGCTTTACTTGTCCATATACTTCAGAACAAAATGGTTTAGTAGAGAGAAAACATAGGCATATAGTTGAATCAGGCCTTAGCTTACTGGCTCATGCAAATCTACCACTAAAGTTTTGGCCAGAGGCTTTTAGTACAGCCGTCTATCTCATTAATAGACTGCCAACCAAAACTTTAGATGGTATAACTCCCTTTGAAAAGCTGCAAGGGATAAAACCTGATTACCATAGCTTGAATGTCTTTGGGTGCCTATGTTTTCCATGTCTAAGACCTTATAATAGTAATAAATTAAACTTTAGATCAAAACAATATACTTTTCTCTGGGATATGCTTCTAATCAAAAAGGGTATAAATGTTTTGATGATAGGGGAAAGATTTTTATTAGCAGGCATGTTGTATTTAATGAAAAAGTCTTTCCTTTTAGAAGTTCTGAAGTAAAAACAACAGGAAAAGTGCACAATCCATGTACATCTATACTTGAGTTACCATTAGTATCTGAAGACAAGAGCTCAGTTGAGATAAGGAGGACTACTGCTGATCATCAAACACACCCTTCTATATCTGCTCAACAAAATTTAGAGTGGGAAGATGATCACAGTCATGCCATCCACTCACCTACACACTCAACAAATGAGGAGGATCAACATCATGATTCAGAAAATAGTTCTAATCATAATAGAAGTACCGACTTACCTCAAACTGAAGCTCCAGTCAGACCCAGCCATCCTATGATCACCAGAGCCAAAAGTGGGATCTTCAAACCAAAGGCATACATGGCCAACATAAACTCTGATGAACCATATACATTTGATCAGGCTGCAAAAGACAAAAACTGGAAAGCGGCAATGGATGAAGAGTATAATGCTCTCATGAAAAAACAAAACATGGAATCTTGTATGTCCACCTGCACACAAAAACATTGTAGGCTGCAGATGTACATACAAGATAAAAAGGAATCCTGATGGATCCATCAATAAATACAAGGCAAGATTAGTTGCCAAAAGGTATACTCAACGGTATGGGTTCGACTTCACTGAGACATTTTCTCCAGTAGTCAAGCCCACTACTATAAGGCTTATCATCACAATTGCCCTACACAAAGGATGGAATATAAGGCAATTGGATGTTAACAATGCCTTCTTAAATGGCACATTAGAAGAAGAAATTTATATGATACAACCACCTGGATATGAACAAGACTCAAGTCTTTTACCAGATGAGCACTGGAAGGCTGTAAAGAGGGTTCTGAGATATCTAAAGGGAACAATTAATCATGGAATGACATTCAAAGCAAGCGGAAATCTTAACATAACAGGTTATGCAGACTCAGATTGGGCTACTGATCCAGATGATAGAAAATCAGTTACAGGATATTGCATATTTGTTGGAGGCAAATTAATATCATGGAGTTCAAAAAACAATCAACTATTTCTAGATCCAGTACTGAAGCAGAATATAGAAGCATGGCAAGTGTAACTGCAGAAGTAATGTGGCTATAGTCAATTATAAAGGAATTAAAACTGGATGCAAGCATCAAAGCAACACTATGGTGCGACAATTAAAGTGTTGTTTACATGACTGCAAATCCTATACTGCATTCAAGAACCAAACACATCGAAAAAGACTTGCATTTCGTTCAAGACCAAGTACTCAAAGGAGATCTGCAAGTAAACCACTTACCTGCCACTTACCAGATGGCAGACACGCTAACCAAATCTCTATCGAAAATGAACTTTCTGCAATTCAAAAATGACCTCAGAGTTGTAGAAAATCAAGCTTCAGTCGAGCAAAGCCAGATACATCTTTATCAAGTTAAACAATCAGAGAAAGCACAACTTTCTCTCAATCTGAAGCAAGACAGATCGAAGTCTCAAAGGAGCAACTCAGATCTAATCACTTCAAAACCAAAACTGCCACGCCCTTCTCAAACTGAAAGTCGAAAGAAGAAGGTATCACAAAGTCATCAACTTTCTCACGATTCAACTCTATATGACTCAGAATGTCAGTCGCAACTCAAATCCTGAAAGAGCGTAACAGGAGGCATAATGGAGTAACTGAAATCTATAGAGCTTCTCTTCAATTTCTACTGAAAACAGAGATTTGACTCAAACCCTAACCCTAAATTAGAGCTAGGGTTCGAGGGGGGAATTAACGAAGATAAGTAATGAAGTAACTCAAAAGCCTCTTGTAATATGCGTATATATGACAGAAGGATCATCATCTCAGCCATCCATCAACATAGATAAAATCAAAACCGTATCTTAAAAATGCTATTGCTTATATAGGCCAGATTATCTCATCCTGTTTCATATACGTTTGTATATAAATACAATAGACTGTACTCAATGTAACATAATTTTAGTCTGCAATAAAGATTACTATTTCAATTCTGTTTTCAAACAAGTTTGAAAAACATTTCATAATCACAAATTATCTTAACAGAACATCCAGAAATGTGCTACTTAATGCCATATTAAATTTTAATTATGTTCAATAAATAAATATCCTACTTAATAGCTTTTCCCTTCCACACAGTCGTTAATCACCAAATGCTTCGGGTGTAAAAAAAATATTGCCTACCTTAAAAATATTGACTTTCAAATTTCAAAAACCTAACCACCCTAAACTAATTATAGAAATTGATTAAAATTTTAATTTTAGGTCACTAATACAGTAAGGAAGAGTACTATTTTAAGAAGAAAGGTGAACATCAAAATATGACAAATAATATTATGGATAATGAATGTTCTATAGAGGGAAATGAGGTAAATTTGATTAAAAATAAATTTGTTTGTTTTTTAATTTGTCAACCAAAAGTTTTTTGGTACGGTTATATCAATCGTTTTTATTATATTTATAAATAATGTTTAGGGTTTGGTATTAATTTTTGTAGTTGATTGATAGGAGGCACTGGTTTTGAATAATTCAAATTATGAAACGGATGTAGAGTGCCTTAATGATACAAATGAGACAATACCACTATGAGTTTTGGTTGAAGAAGAAGAACTACGAAGTTAGGGTTTAAACACTACAAGAATTACTGTTTATAGCAACGGAGGGGGGGGCAACGGCCGCCAACTGCCATTGACCAACGGTTTCCAACGGCGAGCAACGGTAAGCTTTTTCCCGGAATTTTTTAATAACAAAAAACACATGCCATTGGAATACTGTCGTTGGCGGCCGTTGCTCGCCGTTGGAAATCCGCGACTAACCTGCAGCTCCAGCTTCTTCCTCATTCGAATTTTACACGAAAACTTACCTAATTTCCCCAATTTCCCCCCCTAAAAAATTTCCAACTCCATTTTATCCCTTTCTTCACGTTCTAGCATCCCCATCTTCGTTTGCAAGCTCCACAACCTTCAAAATCATGTATTATTTGCTAAAACCCTAATTTTGTTAAAATATTAATTTTAGGTTAAATTGGTAATTTTTGTGTATATATTGTGCTATTGTTTGTGTAGTGTAGTGTATTTGACCTTAATTATTGTTATTAAACTAATTATTGCATGTTTAACTATGATTTGTTAAATTAAGTTTATTATTAAATTAGTGTCACACTTAATAATTGTTACTAACCTAAGCATGAACCTCACTTGTTATTATATTGGTGATTGAATTGCGTAAAATCGTACGTAGAAAGTGATGATATTGACCTATAAATTGTTCACTTTTGACATGTTATGATACGATATATACATGATACATTTTGTGCATGACTGGACGTGATATTGTTTATTGATATAAAAGTTTAAATTTTATGAAAATAAAATTTAAACTTTTGTATCGCTAATTTTAAAATTTTAACCCTTAGAGTGTTTTTGGCCCCGTCTGATAAGTATTGTATATGATCGTTGTGTGGATATTCGTTTTTTTAACAGAACGGACATCTATATTCATCGTATACAGTATTTGTTGGATTTGTCTCTGTATTGGACAAGTTACAAAAACAATAACGTAATTAAATCTCGTAAATCATTTCAGTTTAAACGGTTCGCAAAATTTCGGCAGCGCTTCCCTTTATGTTCCCTGTGTACACGCAATTGTGTACTGTTCAGGGAACTAAAGCGAAGTGCTGTCGAAATTTTGTTGAATCGTTTAAATTGAAATGATTTATGCGATTTAATTACGTTATTGTATTTGTAATGGGAGGTAGGATGGCCCATCAACAAAGTGTCAATGATCAATTAATATCAAATTCGCTAATAAAATTGTTTAAATTGAATATAATGTTCATTTCAAAATAAGCTTTAAGTATTATTTTAACAGATATAACACAAACAAGAAGAAATGTTTATAAAATTGTTTTAAAAAAAATTGTCAATGCAAATTTATATCGTACTTTTTAATTATATACGTAGGTAAATGGACAATTATTTTACTGATCGGAGCTGGATGTACAAAAAACGAAGGGTCGATACTGAAGGCTCAACAAGTGAACATTTTAATAATGGTGTTAGCGTATTTATGGATTTTGCTTTACGTAATAACGGAAACTACAAAGAAATCCGTTGTCCATGTAGTAAATGCAAACTGTTAAAGCATTTGATACCACAAATGGTTAGAGTTCATTTGCGTCAGTACGGTTTCGTGTCGAACTATTTGATTTGGGAACGTCATGGGGAACAGTTAGCATCTAATCCCGTACAAGATGAGGAGGTGGTGAGTAATGAAATTGGTACGACAAATCTTGTAGAACATATGGTTGAAGATGCTGCACGTTCAATAAACAGCGTCAAAACATCAAGAAAGATGCCTTATTGGATGAGTGAAGCTGTCTTTGATGAGTTCGCCACCTGGTGGAGCAACGAGGATTTTGTGGTAAATCTATCATATATTTAATTTAAATTGTTTGAGGCAAATATTATATAAATAATTAAAACTGTCAAAACAATTTTTGTTTTCAATTTAAATTTGCAGAGGCAGTCCGAGAGGAATTCTGCAAACAAGAGCAGGAACCCCGTTACACATCGCGGTGGTTCCAAATCTTTCCAGCATCACTGGGAAGATTTGGTATAATTATTAAATAAGATAAATAGTTAATTATTTTAAGTTTTAATTTTTTAAAATATAAATAATGTATATTTATATGTGCATATTTCAGGAGAGACAACGTGGGGGGCTGTTAGTTATTGGGATGTGTTTACCCATACACATGCCTTGACTCAGGTCGATGATTCCGACGTAGTTTCTTACTCTTGGGACCACGATGACAAAGCGCGTGCTGCCTATGTAAGTATAACATAAGTAACTAAAACTTACAAGTTAATTGAAATAACGTTAACTAAATTCAATTATATTTTACATGACAGCAAAAGTTCCAAGAAGCGCGGACAGCCTTACTTGAGGATACGAGACGAGCTCACTTGACCCCCGATGAGGAGGACGCCATTTTTGAGTCTATCATGGATCCAGTGACCCGCGACAGACGCTACGGATATGGAAGCCAATCGGTAATTTTAAGTTAAATTTTAAGTTAGTAAATATCCTTATACTAGTGTATTCCATTCATATTTTGAACTATCCTTATACCCGCGGCAGACGCTTCCATATCCGTAGTTTGTTTTATGAATTTGTTAGTGATTATATATAGGTTAGTTAATTTGCAATTATGTTAATACTAATTTTTTTAGTGTGGTTGATAATTTAAATTTGTTTACAGGCTCAGACAGCCCAAAAAGAGTATCAAAAGGCTCAATATAAGAAAGAGATTGCGTAGCTACGAGCCGAGCTTGCAGAGATACGGGAACGCAATTTGCTGCATGAAGCAAGGACGGAGGAGATGAACCGGCGTATGGCGGAGTTCATCGCACAGTATGGACAGCCTCCTTCATCTGGTGGTTCTGTTGCGGAGTGATTTAGGTATGTTTTGTTATTGACATGTATATTTTGGAGTTGGTGAGAATTTGATACATTCTGATGGTTTCTGTATACATTTGGATTTGATACATTCTGATGGTTTGGTTGTGGATGTTGGTTTGGATTTTTTGATGTTGGTTATGTTTGGATATTGGTTTATGTTGAAAAATATGCATGATTTGGTTATATCTATATGTTTGGATATGTTTTGGTATAGTTGTTATATATATATATATATGCTCGAAATAGAGCTGTTTTGATATAATTGTGGTTGTGTGTGGCTAGAAGCAAGCACTGTTGGTTTTATCTAAAAAAATATACTCAGATTTCCAACGGCTTCCACGGCGACCAACGGCTAACTGGTCATTTATATCCAACGGCTTCTAATGACTTTCAACGGCGACCAACGGCTAACTGGTCATTTATATCCAACAGCTTCCAACGGCAAATTCCAACGCTTTCCAACAGATTTGCAACGGCAGTTTGGTCAACAGGATTTGCCACGTTGGCAAATTTGCCGTTGGAGGCCGTTGGTATAACTCCGTTGATGCCGTTGGAAGCCGTTGAAACGTATACCAACGGCCTCCAACGGTTTTCCGCCGTTGAAAACAGCCGTTTCTCTTGTAGTGAAATGATTTGAATGTCTCGTTTTTATGGTATTTGGTATTAATTACCCCATAATTTAATTATGAATAGTGCTTTAGTAATTGTATTAGACAGCGCTGCCTTAGCAATACACTTTGTTATAAAGACTCTTATTTTCATTGGCAGATCAACTCATCATATCAATGCTTTTTATATGAGTACATCTTTCCCGATTTTTATTGTATCCTTGCATGCACATTACATTTCTATATATAAGAAAAATTGTAAGTTAGCTCAATTATTTATATGTAGACGTCTTTTTTGTTCTTTTTTTTTACTGAAGGGCAAAGGGTGGTTCTGATTAGTATTATATCCAACTTCTGCCATATATAAAAGGCTAATTATTACAAACATTATATTCAGACACTATGTAGAATTTATAATTAACATTGTCCTTAGTTCAAAAAATCGCCCGTTATTTTTCAATTTTTTATTTATTTTCCCCTTTCAAAGTTCGACATTGTCTCTTATTTCCAGCATGTTGAATAACTAGAAAATGAAGTTTATATTCTATTTTCTGAAACATACCCTCTAATAATGATTTGGAGTGGTGATGTATTTGGTTTTCTTTGCCACCTGAAAAGGGTAGGAGAAAAGCTGTTACCTTATTGTTGGAATGAGGGAAAATGACAAACTTTGACAAAAAATTAGTTTAAAGGACACCAAGTTTTATTTTTTGACTGAAGAACAAACTTTGAAAAAAATTAGGTTGAAGGACAATGCTAGTTCTAACTAGCATTATATTCAGTTTTTACACTATACAAAATGCTAGATAGACTAGCATTATATTCAGTTTTTATACTACAAAATGCTAGTTCTAACTAGCATTGTCCTTCAGTCTAATTTTTTTCAAAGTTTGTCCTTCAGCCCAAAGATAAAATTTGATCTCATTCTGTTTAAATTTTTTTCAAAGTTTGTCCGTATGCCTATTTTCCGGTTCTTGTAATCTACTTAATAATTAATCTCTTTTTTCGCCTAATGGACTTAAAAGGTGTTCGGTTAGCTGATGCGCTGTGTAACCTGATTTTATTACCAGAAAATACAATCTAGTATCAGCTTTTAATATGCAATCTAATATATATATTATTATAACAGAAATGCTAAAACAACCGGAACCGGAACTGAAGGAAGAAAGTTATACAAGCACAATATTAACGGACCCCATGCAATAAAAAAAAATTAATCCCACGTCTCTCCTCTTCTCCGTGTGATCCTGTATCTTTTGTTGTCGGTTGTTCTAGCAAAGTTGTTATTAAAACGCATCACTCAATCAGTTCAGAAACTGAGTTGCCACACAGTATATAGATTCTTCCTGGTCTAAAAATTGTTGTTGCAAATTTTTTTTTTTTTTCCGCCTCCTAAATTTTGCAAATAGCATTTATCTCTTAAAATCCTAGATCATCGTATAAAAGTAAATTAAAGGAATAAAAAATATACATTCAGACAAAAAGGTATAATATAAACCAACAAAAATGTGATTCATGTATATATTTTTTAACGCAATCCGATTCCAGTCTTCATCGTAACATTATATAGTACTGGTATAATGAGTCATAAGAGTGCCTAAAATAGCGCATAAAGTTATAATGCACCTTTTGGTATTAGTGGCTGACATGAATTTATGCTCCATTAAGGTTTGCACTTACGGAGAGTTTTAAGCTCTTCTGGCAGCTGTTTTTCTTGCTTTCTGCTTGTAATGCACGTGTTGTTTTTTATGTAAAGTTCGTTAATATTATATTGTTCGTGCTGCTACATTATATATATGATATTTTTATTTGGAACTAACTCATCATCTACTTTTCGTAATGCAGGTATATATTTTTATTCGATTGAGTACTCTAATGAGGACACCAAATAAAGAATATCAAGCCAACAGCATGAGAAAATAAAATGCACACGCCGATCTAGACTAAATCCTCTGTCCCATATTATGACACTGTTTCCTATGAATCTCAGCTTTTAAATACAACAAATTAATGAATTTGTGGGTCTATCATATTTGACATAGACAGGAGAAAAAACAGAATATTTAACATGATCTACCTGTATGTCCTTAATAAATAATATTAAATATATTTTTTAAAGAAACAAAAATCGATAATTAAGGGTTGCCATGTTGGCTATAAAACTAACAAGATGTATACCTTTAATCATTTGTTGTAAACTAAACATAACCAACTAATCAAATATGGACTTAATTTCTGCTATAACAAATTTCAATTACATGAACTATATATCAAGCAATGTTCATATTGGTCTTTAGTTTCAAAGAAAAGAGTTTGTTTTAGCAATTTATATTGGTTTGCAAAAAAATTGATGCTTTGCTTAAAAGATTTTGAAGGATTTGGCGGATTTTGGATCACATGGACTTCATTTGCTGTGAGTTTATGTTTATGCTACGTTATGTTGTTATTATTGAAAGTTGGCAATAAGGATTAAACGGCATTCCCTATTGTTATAAATCTAGCTTGTTAAACGACATTAAACCTTATTACTATATTTATGTTTCTTTATCCTTGATGGAGAAGTATATAATATTATTAGACTAGCATCTTATTCAGGTAGGGGAGATAATATATAATTGTTAAATTAAATTTGTAGGCACAAAAACTTCTTTTAGAAAACGAGTCCCTACTAATGGATATATTCTCTTTTTTTATTTGTCGGCCTGGGCTATCATAACGGGCTGAGTTTAAATCTCAAAAGAAACTAACAATGGGCTGAGTTCTGAGCGAGCTTATGAGACAGGAAAAAAAGAGCTGGTAAAGGCCAACGTTATTGTCTTGTGTGGGTACTGCTACTGGTGCAAATAGTGAATCGTAGCAAAAGAAAAGGCAAGCAACAATAATAGCAATTGTTGCATCTGGGACCCTAAATCACAATTATAGGAATCATGTCTTGCCTTTCATGTTCAAACAAATCCGAAATGATTGATTTTATTCCATGGGTTGAGTATGATAATGACATAGTACTGCAGTGTGCAACTGAGAAACTTCGTGTAAAGGTTTTGTCCCACATCACACATTTTTATTGTTTGCAGCTGACTGTTCAGAGTTTGAGCGTACTATACCATTGGACCAAGCATATTATCTAAATAGGCCATTTTTTTAAACTACTCTCGGATTTAAGCCTGACTTAACCATTTACAAATAAATGTTTTTTTTATTAGCATGATAAAATTCCATATATTTTATCCGGGCGCTTTCGAACAATAGGTGTTTTTGATAAATACTATTTATTTCTAAAGGGGCTTTTAAAATTAGATCCTATTTTCTATGTAGCTGTGATAAATTCTAGGATTCTGAATGAAAGGTTACGAAAAATTTTCGAATGTAAACTCATATTATATATAAATAAGTGTACTAAATTTTTTAAATCATATATATCTTATATGTGCATATATGCTATTATGAGAGAGAAATATACACTAATATATATATATATATATATATATATATATAAAAATGTATTAAAGAGAAACGAGGAAAACCTTTTTACCCATTCTCATTTTATCCCAACTCATTATCTCCAAACCAATTCCCTGTGTTTTAGCCAATCTAAGATCTTCTCAAAACCGAAATTTTGCAGCCCTAATGATGGGCCTTGAACCCATCTAAGCCCAAGCCAAAATACTATGCAATTAAATCTAATTTAATCGTTTGTCGATATTGTATATCGATCGATATATTTATAACTGTTATAAATATATATAACATTATTTATTTCTCAAATCATATTCAAATTTTATAATTAATATTTCATAAATATTAATTAATTTAATTAATTTATAACAATTATAAACTAATTAATTTTTAATGTATTAATCTTGCAGCCCTTAAGATGGGTTCAACTTTGAGAAAGTATTTCGGTTTTGAGAATATAACATTTTTATTGCAACAAATATACCTTATTCTTAAGGTCAAAACATGCACCTAGTCGAAACCCAAACTCAATCCGCGTCACAAATGGGAAGATAAGATCATCTTAAAATCTGTCCACCATCCAACTGATTCAGGCTCCACCTTGAAGAGCTATTATCAACTTCAAGAAAACGGAACATCCATTGGAGTGTTCTACTCAACAATATGAAGCTATTGGTCCAAGTTTCATTCAATTCCGACTTAAAATGAAAGAATTATGGCACAAAATTATATGTAGCTCAAGTGGTTGCGTGTGAAACTTCCAACGAAGAGGTCAAGAGTTCGATTTATGGCAAGCACATTGAGAAACCTTTTGGAAAGGAATCTAACCCTATCAAATTAAACTTTTATTCTCACCAAATTTGTTGCAATAAAAACACATTCAGGTTTATTATTTTCCAGAAAAGCTACTTGAAAATCTAGCAACCTTTTGGTGATCATAAAATAGAAACCTTTTGGTAAGACATACTTCGAATTTTGCAATAAAAATGTTAATTATCATACATATATTCATATTTTTAAATTAACATTTATTGAATTTTGAATTGTTTATTATATATAGAATAATTAATACATTAAAAATTAAATTTTATATTTTAAAAATATATTATATTATTCCATAAACGTATAGAAAAAATTTAGGATTATTTCAATAATTATTATTTTTAATAATTAATATTATTTCAAAAAAACTATTTTCGATTTATTAAAAATAATAATTTAATTGAAAAACTCTTCAAAAAATTTCATAACCTTTCATTCATGATCCTAGAATTTCTGAAATTTTAAAATTTGAATTTTTAATAATATATTATTTTATATTATATAATTATTGCCGAAATTAATATATTTGTTTTTAAAAATAATATTTCAACTTTGAAAAATCAGATTTTTTTTAATATCTACTTTATGATCCTAGATTTTCGAAAATTGTAAAATTTGAATTTTCTTCAACAGATTATTTTATGTTAATTATTTATGGATGAAAACATTATTTTATTCATAATATATACAAATTAAAATACTAAAATTATTATGTTTGCAAAACTAAGTTAATTTTGAGTTATAAATAATTTTTCTCTCTCTTTCTATATATATATATTTATCTATATATAAATGTTTTATGTTCATATATTATATATAATATATTTATACATACATATGTGCGTGTGCATATATATATATATATATATATATATATATTATAACACATATACAGGCACATATTTGGACAACATACATGACATACAAAATAAGCTAATATGTCTATTGCGATGTAAATCCCAACGTCTACAATGGGCATATTATATCTTTCATGGATTATTGTGTTACACATGCACTCACACATGTATATATATGATATATTTATGTATAAACTAAATCAAATAAAATTAATTTCATATATTAATGTATTTGAATTTAAATAAATTAAATGATTTTATTTAAATGAAATTTAGAAATGTTCTAATTCAGTTAGACTTCATAGGCCCAATAAAAGATCCAATATGGTAAATTTTTTGAAATTCACCCATAACTTCCGCTGTGGGCTAGTCCAGTTCCAACACCAAGTGGGGCACTAAGGGAAGACTGTACCATGTCCTGGCATGAGAAGCTGAATCAAGGAGAAGCCAAACCAAGCATGGGAGAACAAGCCAAAGCTTGGAGGGCGAACCAATGAAGGGGATGCATGAACTTAGCCAACAAGATGACCACATACATTCCACCAAACCAACCTACCCCAAACATAGCTCTTAGCCAAACCAAACAAGGCATAATTGGAATGAAATCTGCATATATTTGGAAATTATCAATTATATTCCTGATACCTGAGAATATTCCAATTGGACGAGATATATATGGGAACTTCCTAACTTTTCAAATTGATGACACTACTTTTTCACTCCTATAAACACCAAAGCATCTAACAATAATAGGAGATAATTCTAGAGAGCCAAGTTTACAGCAATAATGGCAGACAAGCCAGAGCTAGCCGGAATAGCCTAGCTGTAACAGCTAATAGGAACAGCCTAGCAGGAATAGCCTAGTAGGATCAGTTAGCAAGAATAGCCTGATAGGATCTGCCTATCATGATTAGCCTAGTAGGATCAAATAGCAAGAGCAACCTAGCAGAAATAGCCAAACATACTTCCTCGTGCTATATCTTACTTTCCATTGAGCCGTGGATCGTTGTATTTTGTATCTTAAGGCATTGTATCAAAGATCTATAAGATAAATAATGAAAGTGGACAGTGGAAGTAGGCGCATTCTGACCGGACCACTATAAATCTTTGTTCTTTACTTTTCTACAATTCACCTTTTGCGTAACCTGTAGGTATTTCTCTCTTTGAAAATCAGTCATAATATTCATATAACAGTTATGTTATATACTTTGTATTCACACCACTACAACAAAATGATTAGAGGTGCTTGCCCATTTTTTGTGCAAACCAAAACCATAGATTGTTTTTCTAGTAGCGGAAGCACAATTCACATCCAACAGACTTCAAACTTTCAAACTTCAAACTCATATTTCATATGCGAAGGTTGGGAGTTGGCAACATGTTGGGGTGTAGGGTTGTAGTTCTATTAATTCGCTATGGAACTAAAATTTTAAGAGTGGAAAATTTTGAGGAATTTGTGGTGTTAAGGATTATTTTTAGTTTCATGTTTGGAGTGCTATGTTTTGTCAATTGCAAATATGAAGTAGAAGTGGATGGGTGGCAGATGTTGGTTGCATAAATTATAGTGATGTGGAAGGTCGTGGTATTCAGATCGAGGAAGATATGATGGATGAGATTGCACTAAAGGTTGTGTTTGGTAGGGAAAATTTAGAGGTGGAGTAAAGAAGAGATAAGTCACTGCTATGATAAATTAAACCACTTCTATGATAAGAACTTGCTTTAAAACCATGTTAAAATAATTAGAACAAAACAAAATATAATATAGAGAAGTAGAAGAGGGGAGTAGAAGAGACGAATAACCCATAAAGGCTGCATCTTTATTAACGACTTAATCAATAGTTCAAGAATACACGATTGATATTTATATCGAGATTACTTGGAACCTAAGTAATTATATAATATAAAAAATTATAACCAGAAAATACAATTGGTAAATAATAAATTGTGAAATCTTCTACGTTATTCTTTAAAATTCTTCATTTCACCTCTTTTATCCCATTAATCAAAAATAAGGAAACCATTTCAGTTCTAATTTTAAATCATTCAGCATTCAAAATTAGAAAATATTTGTCACTTCAATGTGAAAGATATCACCATTCTTCAATAGTAGAAAAACCCATAACACTAGTTCTCTTTTTTATTTGCCTTTTATAATCATATATGTTACTAATTTAAGGAAAAAACTTATTTATGGTTTCTCTTTTGTAGAATTTCAAAAGACATCATATCTATCCTTTGTTATTTTGATGATGAAGCATCGATTGATGAATACAATAATTCAAAAAATGTTCGAGGAAACATAAATCCATATAAGTAAAAATATGGTTGTACATTTGAAAAGCTAAAAAATAGTACGAATAAATCTCTAAGGATATTTACCATGTTTTATACTGTTTATTTCAATAACTATGAAAAATATAATTTCTTATAATTCCAAACGTAACACAAATCTCCTTTTGGATAAGACATAACCGTTAACCTTTCCTTTGGAAGAGATGTAATTCCAATGCATTAAAATGCAGAAATCCCTAAGAAGTAATTAAAAGATTGTAACTGTGATAATAACAACGGTCTAAGAAAGGAATCAATTTTTATGCAATTTAAGTAAGACAGAAATCAAATAATAATGATGAAAAGGTAGGCAAGTAATAATTTAAAATTTAAAAGAGTATTTAAAGTTCATTAAACAGGGAGAGCCGTAAATGTTAGAAGGGAATAGAAGGAAAAATTCAATAAAAAGAAATGGAAGTAAATGCGTAAAGATATTTAGATCTTTTAAAAGAAAGCGGTAAATGTTTTTAAATTGAATAAGAAGTAATCGCATTAAAAAGTAATAAATGTTATTAATAGTTGAACATTGGGGACATAATAATCAAGCAAGTACGAATATATATATATATATATATATATACGTATACAAACACATACATACATACACATATACAAATACATACATATGTACATATACATATACATACATATATACATACATACATATATATATGGTCTCATGTATGCGTTTATGACGGGTGTGAATTATTCAAGCTAGTAAATAACGTAGATGGATAAGCATGACGTAGTCATTAGAATAGGTTGGAATGCGATGTCAGTAGTGTTGCATAACAAAATTCCTCCCACCGCAAGGGGCTACCAGTAGTTATGTATACATTATACTGATGTGGAACATATCTAGTTGTAAGACCCATGGAATTATATACGCTTGTGTATAAGTGAAAGGAATACCCCGGTAGCATATGCTTTAATATTTTAGAAGGGGTATTTCTTTTACTGCATTAGGCAATTTAAATGAGATGGTGAGCAAAGATCGACGCTATGTAAGTGTGTTGTTACCATATTACGGAGTAGGAGCTGTACATAGGTCATGAACATCATCAATCTTGAGTGGTAAGTGGGAAAGACAAGGGTTGCACCTAAACGGGCTACACCTCCTACTAGTGTAGACCACGTTTGGGCCATGCACTGCCACGGTTGTTTTCTAGTTTGTTTGTTAACGGCAAGGCCAGATAACCCTTAAGAGATGTCTTTCAAAACGAATGGGTAATCCATGGAGTCAAGTCCACAATAGTCCGTGGAGCCGAGTCCACAATAGTCCGTGGAGCTGAGTCCATTATAGTCCGAGGAGTTGAGTCTTCTATAGTCCGTGGAGCTGAGTCCACAGTAGGAAGCAATCAAGTAGTAAATTCCCAAGGCATGATAGAATAAGGCTAAACTATTGTAATGCCTTCATTAAACACTGTGGGAGTTTCTTGGTATGCACGACGATGAGACGTGGTACTGCGTTAATGATAGATCCTGACGGGGTGCTGGGTTATTGATACTAATGGAGATAATATCTTGGTCCAAAGGGGAACTGTGGTACCTATATATATATATATACGTATGTAGTTGTGGTCTACTTCGGGTAGATGTGACATGCCGTATGCATATGTGGAGTTGAGATAACTAAGTAAAACAAAAGGACATAACATGTGATGGAAGACAATTGACATAAACTAGTGTTATGTGTAAAATGTATAATTTACCAGTCACCAGAATATTGTTCTGACCCCCTCCTCATTACAACCCACATGATATTTTTAGAGGTACATGTACTGGTGTAAAGCGGAAACAGTGGAAGAACATGTTTTCTTATTCATGCTCGGTACCGACAAGGACAATAGATATTGGAAGTGTTAATCTTGGTCAGTAACTATATGATCTATTATACTTTATTATTCCACCATGAATTATATCCATAGTGCTCCGATATGCATTTATTTGTTTATTTGCAGTATATCAAACCAACGATATGTAGTTTGGTAGACTTGGGTTTTCGATTTAGCGAAAATTTAGGTCTCACTAGAGCTGTTATGGTAATGGTAATTTACCATTACCATACCATTACCAATCAATCGGTTACCATTTTTAAGTAAAGTCGGTATACCGGTATAATCGGTATGGTAATGATAAATTTACCATTTTCTACGGTAAAACATCGGTAATATTTTTTCAAAATCAAAGGTAACAGTAATTTACCAATCCGTTCATAATACATTGATATTCATATAAGATGTTGTATTATGGGCATTTAAAAACAATAAAATAGTTCAATTTATTTTAGTAATTCAACTTAAATGATGATCAATACACTTCTTTTCTATGTCCTTTATTAAGTGACCCAATGAGATATATAATGAAGCATTATTCAGTGTAAAAATATATCAACTTATTATTTTTCTAGACAAACGGTAATTTACCATTACCAGTGTAACGGTTACCAGTTATTGGTATACCGGTCATCGGTATACCAGTCAATTGGTAACGGTAAACAATTTTAGTTTACCAGTAAAAACGGTACGGTAACGGTATTTACAAAATGATAACGGTAAACATTACCATAACAACCCTAGGTCTCATAGGGTGCGAGTTGTTACATTGGCTTTCCGTAATTGTCTTTCATTGCTATTGCAAGTTTGAGTATTTATAGGAGTGAAGATATATGGAGGCTAGACTATTAAAGTAGACAATTTCCTTATATAACTTGCTCAGTTCAGTACTTTCCTTATATAAGATGTTTGGTCCAGAACTTCCATATTTGACCAACTTGGCATCATTGGTTCGGCACCCATGATAAGTTTGGAAGTGCCTGGATTTTGTGGTGTTTGTTTGTTCGGTAGTGCCTAGTTTGGTGGCCTTGTCATGGTTCGGCCATGCCCGGGTTCGATAGTAGGCTACTGAACATGAATCTGTGTTCGATAGGCAGTGTTCGACGATGCTTGGTTCGGTAGTTAGTTATCGAATATGAATCTGTATTTGATAGGTGGTGTTCAGCGATGCTTGGTTCGGTAGTTGACTACCGAACGAGAATTCATGTTCGGTGGTCAACTACCAAACAAGATGCTTAGTTCGGTCATCTACCGAACTAAGTGCTTAGCCTCAACAAGGTTTACTTCCTTCTTCTAAATTATCTCCTGCTCTCTTTTAATCCTTTTGCCTTCCTATCCTAGCATGTCAACCAAGTGATGATGCTTTGATTTCTAGTTGCTCCAACGCCTGCTAGATCTCTCTGGATTGGTTACAATAATTGTGGGTTGCTAAATTTATGATCGACAAAGCTCTGATGCCATGAATCCTAAGGTTGATCTTGTACAACTCGATATTGGATAATGGACTGGATGATTAAAGATGATTGGAAAAAGCTGGTATGATTCCTTGTTATCCCGAAGTGCTCCAGAGTTTGGTTAGGCAAGATTCTTTTGGGTGATTTCTAGGGCTCCAAGCTTATCTTCCATTAATTGCTCATCCATCCTCTCCACCGTAGTTGTGCTCATCTATGAGTTATTTATACGTGTGAGATTAGGTAGAGATCCATTAGGTAGTAAACAATTAGAGAGTAAAGGGTTAGATTCCTTACCAAAGGTTTCTTAATGTGCTTGCCATAAATCGAACTCTTGACCTCTTCGTTGGAAGTTTCACATGCAACCACTTGAACTACATATAATTTTGTGCCATAATTCTTTCATTTTAAGTCGGAATTGAATAAAACTTAGACCAATAGCTTCATATTGTTGAGTAGAAAACTCCAATGGATGTTACGTTTTCTTGAAGTTGATAATAGCTCTTCAAGGTGGAGCCTGAATCAGTTGGATGGTGGACAGATTTTAAGATGATCTTATCTTCCAATCTGTGACGCGGATTGAGATGCGGTTTCGATTAGGTGCATGTTTTGACCTTAAGAATATTTTCCAACTAGTTTTAGTCTGTTTTGAGACTACCAAATTTTCCTATAACATTTGCCTTGCCCTTATAGTTATTCTTCTTGCGGACCTTCAGCCATTTCTATATTCCTTAACGTCTTTCCGTATTCATCATGTTATGGGCAAAAACGCCACAAGAGCGTTCAAGTAGATGAAAAATGGTGATAGACAACTACTTCATGATTTCGCCGCTTCGAAAACAAAGCACCTCCCTAATTTAGATAACTAGACAATATGTACAACGACGCAAAAAGAAGAAAAAGGAAAGTGCATTTGCAATATTCTTCCAACAACTCCAGCCCTCTTTGACACCTAGCTATACTCCGACTTTATTTAACGAGTAAGCTGCTTTTTTATCCCAACACCGCTACTTTACGGCGACGCCGCTTCATCTTCTTGGGCATACGATCCAAATTTCGACACGTTCAATTAAACTATCACTACGCCATAGATTGCATACTGCAACACCAAAGAAGTGATGCAGGATGTGCCAAAAAATGTTGCTGAAGGCTAAAAAAGGGCAAAGGCAACACTTTCTCGGTGATGCATTTTGCCGCGTTGCCGCAGACCTCAAAGGCAACATTTTGACTATCTAAGGCAACATAAGAAATATTGTTGCTATAGAACCCTATTTAGGTCTATAGCAACATGCATAGGTGTTTGTACCAACATTCCAAAATGTTGCTATAGATATTAACTTTCTGAATTTGTGGTGCCCACAATGTAGAGCATATTTGATTTTTTAATAGAAATAAATATTTATTTAATAAAATGCTATTGTACAGAATTTGATATTCAAACAGTAATTTATTTAAATAAATATTTTATTTCAACATTTAAAATAGTACAAATTCCTGACTCCACTATTTTACAATTTAATGATAAATAACACTGATATTCACATATACAGATATTCCTCACTACATTACTCAGTTCACTCATTACATATGCATTTTCAATTTATACAAACACCGACACTGACAAATATATGATGAGCCGAGTGCCGAGCCGAAGGCGAGGCGAGAAGCGGGTCCGGGCGCTTTTGAAACCTGTCTTCAACTCCATTTCAGATTGAATCCAACATCTGAGCAATCTGCAAAAATACACACTGACGCAGTAAAATTGAAAAGGAAATATTTTTGCAGTATAAAATAAAATGTAATTTTGAAAATATTATTTGCCTCAGTTATTTGGGTGACAATTTGGTCCAAGCAGTTGACAATGCACAAGAACAAAAATGAAACAGAAGCATGCTACAGAAATAAACAGCATGCTCAATGAATTGGTCGGAGCAAACTATACCAGACTTGTATGCCAGACATAAAACAACAGTGGACAGAGCTCAACAAAAGAACTCAAACATGCATAGATATACAATGACTCAAAGGACCAGTGCATAGATATACAATGACCAATGCAAAGTGGTGAATACAAAAACATGCATCAATGAAACAAGCAGCCTTAACAAGTGAATGGCCAAGACCAAAACAAAGCAAGACTGGCACAAGGGAAAGAAACTTATATGACTCGAAGGCAACTAAATACAAGAGAAGGCCTCAACATCAAATAAAAAACAAACCCAGTGCAACATATATACATGTTCAAGTGCAACAACAAACACATATATACATACATGAATGCATATATATATACATGATAATGGAAAACATAAGTGATACAACAGTTTCAGTGAACAAGTGAAGCACAAAGAGAAAGGTACACAAGTGTGTGTGTGGCACCAATGGAAACAGTATGGTGAAGCAACTTGACTACAAAAACTCAAGTGAAATATATTACAAGTTCAAGCTACAGGATGTCAACCAGAAGATATATTACAAGTTCAAGCTACAGGATGAACAGACATAGCCAAAGTCAACCACGAACAGTAGCAAGTTCAACCAATTCAAATCAAGTTGCCGAAGTCTAGTTAAATGTCAAAGGCAAAGTCACGATGAACAATCAATTAAATGACCGATGTCAACAGAGTAAAGTCAGAGCCGTGACAACCATCGTCAAACCAAAACCGTGGTGGCCAAGAAATCGAACCAAGTCAGAAATCGACATCGTGGGAATCAAGTAACAAATATACGAAATTGACAAAGTCAGAAATCATCACAAACATTCAACTTAAATCAAGTGGCCGAGATAAATTAGTTGACAAATTCAAACAGATATATACGAACGTAAATCTAGGGGTTCGAACCCTATATAAACACATTAACATCATCGGTAGATAGTATCGAGTTCAAGCAAGCAATACAGTAAAGTAAAAGCAACAAATTACATACCCGAATACACAGTTGAACTCAAGCAAAATCGAAGGAGCTGTATTCGAAGCAAGGAGACGATCGATTGCCAAAGCAAATCAGAAGAACAGCAATTGTAATCGATCGACAATCAATCGGGTCCTTCGATATTAGCCGAAGCCCTAATCGCACAAGGCCGAAGCCCTAGCTAATCTCATAGGAGCGAAGACAAGGCCGAAGCCCTAGCTAATCTCATAGGAGCAAACACGAGGCCAAAGCCCTAATTTCAGAGCAAAAGAGGAACAAGATAGGAGCAGCCATTATCACATACGAGAAAAGGGGATCTACTCTAAACTAGTTCAGGTGGTAAAACGAAATTTTGGGGCAAATTGCAGTGGTGATCCATTTTAACAACCAGATTAAATGTAGACCGTTGGATCGTATTCACGCGGATTGCTAATTTTATTAATTTTTTAATTTGAATACATCTATAGCTACTGCAACATCTTGTTGATACCTATGCTAACACCTTGAAGCGAGTGTTGTAATAGACAAAAATCAGCATACCTATCGTTACATTATAGCTAGCAACACCATGTAATTTCGTTGCAGTAGACCATCTATGGCGTAGTGTATTGACAATTGTCCCATAATCCAATCGCCTCTCAACTAATATGAAGAGTGGAAGTTTGCAGTAATATTTGTGCACGGACCGAAAACTATCAGTAGGTTATTTTAAGTTAACAAGGAGAATGAACTTAGATGCATGTTGGAATATTTTGTCTAACAATTTAGATCGAAAAAGATATGCTGTTATCATCAAATGTATCCCTTTTTAATGAATATACTGCTTTTTATTTTTGCAGTGTATATCTAACCACGATATTTTAATCAGTTCAAAACAAATAAAAACACACATACATTAAAACAAATAAACATACAAATACACAAGCAATCATTCTTCGTTCATATTGTTAAAAAATAAAAATAAAATGATATACATTTCTCTTTTAGTTGAAGTTTCTCTGTTCCTGCCCGTTCAAGTACCCTTTCGGATGCTTTGCCTTGGCAAAAAACTAAACCAAAAATGAGTCAGAAGTAGCGCATTCTAAAATCAAGATGCATAATAAAAACGAAGGTAGAGGAGTTAAGATTAGAAAGAAAGCCAGTTTGCATTTATTTCTTCCTCGCCTAAAACAATCCTTCCCGCTTGGCCCCTCCCTCACCTCAATTCTTTTCTTACCTCACTCAAAAGCAATAGGAAATGAAAAATCTCCTCTTTAAAAAATAAACCTGAATGAAGTCTGCTTTATGATTTGTAATTGAGATTCTCTCCTTGTTTTCACTATTTCTGCTTACTGTTTACATTTGTTTATCCGTTGAAGATGAGTAAACAAGATGATGCCAATTTCCTCAAGATACAAGTAAACACTTTTCATTCTTCCTTCTAATGTTTATTTAAGTCCCAGATCTCAAAACTAAGCTACTTCTGATCATTATTTCTTGTATCTCAGCGCATGCATTTGCACTGCATATGCCTCCTCTTATTTGCTCCATTTTTCTGCTTTATTTTTACATCGGAAATTTATACTGTGTTCACTTGCAGACTTGTATTCTTAAGGTGCACATACACTGTGATGGATGCAAGCGAAAGGTCAAGAAACTCCTTCAGAAAATTGACGGTACATTCAAACTCAAACAAACACCATTTTTTTCAATTGTATGGAATTCAAACTAAAATAAACTTGTATAATTTCAGGCGTATACACAGTGACAGTAGATGCAGAGCAAGGAAAAGTGAATGTTTCAGGAAACGTTGATCCAAACACACTAATAAAAAAACTAAGTAAATCTGGCAAACATGCAGAGCTAATTTCACCCAAAATCAACAGTAACCCAAAAACAGCTGCTGCTAAGCAAACTAATAATAATGTTAAGCCACAGAATCAGAAGGGTGGAAATGTAATTAATGGCGGAGGAGGTGTAAAAGACCAAAAAGCCCAGACACAGATGAAGGGGCTCAACAAGGATGTGAAAGTTCCACAGTTGCCAGTGCAGAAAGATCCAAAATCTGTCAAGTTTGCTCTGCCTCCTGAAGACGAGGGCAGTGAGTTTGATGATGAATTTGACGAAGAAGAAGAGGAAGATGATTTGGATGATATGGATGGGTTTGATGATGATTTTGAGGACAATATCAAGAATTTGAAGACTAAACCTGCAAATAATGGTAACAATGCAATGAAAAGTGGAGGCAACCAGAAGAAGGCTGAGGTTCCTGTTCAGGTCAAGGGCATAAATGGAAACACTGGCAAAAAAGGCGGAGCTGATGATGGCGACGGTGGTAAAAATGGTAAGGGTAACATCAAGAGTGCACCGAATGGTAAGAACAATGTGGGTCAACCTCAAATGGCCCCTGTGGGTCCACCCCAGATGGGCCAGATGGGCCCATCCAAAATGGGTAACATGCTGCCACAGGCAGCGGTCCAGGGCCTGCCAGCAGGAGCTGTGGTGACACCTGGCTATTTTCAGGGGCAGGTGGCTGCACCAAATCCTTATCAGCAGCAGCAGTACATGCAAGCAATGCAGCAGCAGCAGCAGCAGAGGATGATGATGATGAACGGTCAGGATCAGATGTATCCGATGATGGGGTATCCTAAGCCACCGCCTTATGCTATGTACATGCAGCCGCCACCACAGAGCGTGCAATACGCAGACTATTTCTGCGAGGAAAATGCTAGTAGTTGCTCTATAATGTGACAAATGAGTATTGACCATAGTCGTTTCAGTTATAGAGTGTTTTGCTATGTTAAAAAAGTTTTAAGGATTAGGAAGTATTAATGTATGGTGTATTGGTGTTAGTTTTGCAAGAGCATAGTTTGATGCGAGAGTGTTTTATATTCCGAAAATGAGAAACGAGTGTAGGTGCGAGGGTGAAGAGGTTATGATAGAGAGCTTCAATGTGATTGTACTATCAGAATATATTGCTATGTCTTTACATGTAGTCTTTACATGTAGTGAACTAAACAATTGCAGCAATAACCATTGGAATCTCACACTGGTGATCATCCCTAAACTTGTATTCTCTACCGATCACCTTTTTATTTTGCATTTTTATAGCAATATATCGTAGTTCATTAGGTATTGCTATGTTTGTTGCAAGATTGCTTAATCCATCTGTGATCACTGTCTACTTTTTGATATGAAGTACCTTTATATCCTAGTTTGTTGCTCGTGAATAACACCGCTAGCTAATGTTGTCACAATCAAAATGGACCACGGTGATGGCGAATATGAAGGGAATAGAATAGAGATAGAGATATGAGATGGGTAGTTGAACCTAATTATTTCTATCATAATTGCTACCGTACTCTTCTCACTCTAAAATTGCTACATGCAGCGTGTATCAATTATTATTATGATTCAGTGCTTGCATGTGACTGAGGGCCAGGTACGCTGCAAACTCAAATATTAGGAGGCCCTCGGCTTCACAAACCCCAATTATTCCATCCATTAATAACTATTAGTTATGCTAAAGCGACAAATATGTGCAGTGTTTTATAGTGTGATAATGGATAATGTTTTATGGTGTGAACGGACAGATAGATGAATCTCCACTCTAATATTCTGTAAAGCTGATGATCCCAACCTTGTCCGTGAAGATCAATATCTTAAAATCTGATTGAGTTGAAAACGAGTTCAATGTTTTGCTTTTTCAATATGTAACTCGAGAGTTGCATGAGAAGAAGAAATTGAAAAATCATAATTATCACAAAGATGGACGAAGGGAAAGGAGAATTTTTTTTTTGATATTTTACTAAAAGGCAAAAAAATAACAATAAATTATTTTTATTTTATTAAAACCAATTTTCAAATTAATATTTTCATCCTCTTTTCCTATGCCATGCATTTTTGAAATATATGTTAAAAACTTAAAACACGATACTCATTCTTAAATCGAAAAGACCCATGGCTGTTAGTCAGGATAATATATTTTATTTCAAATGCACATGAAGTAGCGAACTAGTTATGCAAATTGAACAATGCATCAACATGAAAATAACTTGGGAAACCAATTAGGTGAAAAGTAACTAATCGATCATTCATCCAAGGATGATACAAGGAATCAATATCCATTATTTGATCATTCATTTACTTCATGCCTTCGTCATTGGTTTCGGAAGCTTGTTCGTTACTATCTTTTTTGCTACTTTGAACTCTATAGGGCAGAATCGAACTTGGGTTATTTAACTCCAACATACAAGGAACAAACCACTTAGCCACATATGTAACTAGTAACAGCTTAACACTAAGTTTGTAAATATAAATAAAATTGTTGCTCCCACCCATGTGTTGCCCTAGGCCATTGCCTAAGTTGCCTACCCCTTGGATCGGGCCTACATCTGATGAGAAATTCATTGAAAGATTAACTATAGACAACGGATCTTTTATCAATCTTTGTTTCCAGACCAAGCAATATAAACTGACCGTAATAGTTATACATTTGTCAATTTTCATAATGTGTGTACTCTTTTCTTCTTCACCATTAAAAAAAATTTCACAAAAATACTTACATTACTATTATCGTCATCAAAATGATTTGCATATAAGCTCTACTATTCGATTGAGAAAAATGTTGAAATATTGAAAAACAAATACAATATGGTTCGATACAACACACCGGTATCTACGAACCTTATGATAAAAACACATAAATTGAAATACGAAGATACATAAATACAACATGCTTACATACTGAAATACGACGTGCTTACATACCGAAGTTCTTCAGTTTGGACGTATATTCATCTTCTTTGTTGTCCCTTGAACGTCTTTCGCCACCCTTCTTCAATTCATGTATCTCCATCTTTTTTGAGAACAAGGTTCAATTTTCTTTATCACCAAACTAAATATTTACAAAGTGTAGCCCAGAGGTTTGGAAAAAATTTTACAAAACACTTCAACAAATCAGAATTAGCACAACGTATTTAACAATATAACTAAGGCCCAAGGCTTAGCAATTTAACTCCAACCTAACACATTCCTACTTCAGTTTCATTCATTTCAACCATACTTCATTCAATGCTCCAACTAGCTTCTTCCTGAATATTCATGGTGGAAAAGAAAACGAAACTCAATCTTTCCAAAATACAAAAATCGATCTCTGATTCAAGTAGAGAGACATCTCCTCCACTCTCTCATCCACAATCTCCTTACTACACGAAACATCGAATCTTCTCTTCATACTACGAGGTCAAATGTATAGAGGGCTACTTAGATTTGTAGTAGATCTAAGTAGATCATCTTCCCCTCATTGCAAAAATCTAGATCTTGTCTCTTGCTCAAGTTTGATTTCATTTATGTTGTTCACGAGGCCAAAAACTGTCATATCCACTTAGATCTTTGAAGGATCAGAGTAGATCTATGGGAATAGCGTGCATGCAAGCTCCATTTTGCTGATGAAGTTACTTTTAAGGTCGGATATTGGCTCAGGTAAGTTTCGCTACCTTTTGTTGTCTTTTCATTTGTTTCCCTCCTCAAACGTAGTTGGAAGTCTGTTTAACAGGTTGAAAACTTAGAGGAGTAGAATCAGGCTAATATTGAGTTAGCTTAGTCTATTTGATATTGATAACTGTGTCTCTCCATCTTTATTTCCTTCCCTCTCTCATTGCTCTTATTCAGTCTGCATCTTGTGTAACTTGAACTTCATACATTTTCAACTTTTCTTGTTTAAGCCTATTATGTTCTTCATTTTCCAAGGAAGCGTCCATCAAAATATAATTAAGGAATGTAGTATTGGATAAGATGCATTGGCATTGCGGAGAAAAAGGAAATTTAAAAAAATTTCTTTTATTAATTTTGCACTAGAGCTTATTTTGTGTTTACAAGAAAAATTCATTTACGCTAAATCATATTTAGTGATCAATAATAAAAAGGGCTTATGTTTTTAATTTAATTTAAGTTTTTTATTTTAGAACTTTAATATATATATATATATATACACACACACACACACACTATTTTTAGTTACTTTTTAATTTTATCTTTTTGATCTTTTAAGAGTTCACTTTCAGAATGTGAACATTATAAATATTTTAAACTAACCTAGGGAATAAATATGAATTTCGACATTTCCATATATATGTGAATATAACCTATGTGTAAGTAACTGTTTGTACCAAAATTGTGCACAACACTCTTTAGAAGTATTTGAAGAGATAAAATGAAGAAAGTAAATGTAAAAAGAGGATTATCTAACAAACACTCCAAACAATAATCAGAAAAACAGCAAAAGAACATAGAGATTTAGAGTGGTTCGGCGTGTTGCCTACGTCCACTGTGAAATGATTGACTTTTATTAACTTTTGCTTGCTGGTTACAGCGGATTACAACAATAAATTTCGAGTACAACGGTGATTTTTGAGTGCAATAATGGTTTCGGCAGAGTCTGGACGTCAAAGAGCCAAAAGATCCATTTTCTGTAGGTTTTGGGTTGCTATTTATAGGCGTAGGCTGGCAATATCTTGCTCAGATCTTAGGAGTCCTCTTTTGGCACGTGGGTGGGCCCATGCAATCGATCCCATGCGGTGTGCACTCGATCTGTGATTGATACGAATGAATTTCGTATTGATCGTAATTTGGTCCAATCGAGTCGAAATCGATAATGAACGTTCTTGAGGATGTACGCAAGTTCCTGTGAAAATTTGGTAGCATTTGAACTTATAGATTGTGAGTTATGATTGCTGCAAACTTGTGCTTTTCGAAGGATGTTTCCTTCGTATCGATGTCCTTTGCATCACTCTGTTTGCATCGATCCAAGCATGTGCCTGCAAGTTGACGTGGTGCTAAATTCTTGGATCGATCCACTTTTCATGTCGAGTGACTAAGTCTTTCATTGGAGTGTATCTTGTTCGTATCGATGCATTCCGGCCTTGTTCGTGTCAATCGGCTCTATCCTGTTCGTATCGATTATCATCGTTCCGTTCGTATCGATTGTCATCGTTTCGTTCGTATCGATTTTCATCGTTCCGTTCGTATCGATTGTCATCGTTCCGTTCGTATCGATTGCTTAATGGGTTACTTCGTATCGATTACTTAATGGGTCACTTCGTATCGATAGCTGGGGGCCATTTCGTATCGATGGTTTGATGCTTTACTTGTATCGATCGTTGATCGATCGATACAAGCTGTGCAATTGGGATTGATACGAATTGACTCCAATCGATGGATACGAAGTTGAGTGTACGTGATGGATACGAACAACTGACAATTGATGGATACGAATAGATGAAGCTTGATGGATGCGAACAGATGGCTACGAACATATAGAGGTGAGCAAATGGAGACGAATAGATGGATGCGAACAGATGGAGACGAACGAATTGAGGTGAGCAGATGGAGACGAATAGATGGATGCGAATAGATGGAGACGAACGAATTGAGGTGAGCAGATGGAGATGAATAGATGGATGCGAACAGATGGAGATGAACGAATTGATTCCCTTGGTTTGCATCGATCATATCTTGAGCATACGACCTCGGATTGACTAGAAATTTGGAACGTTGGTTTTCATAGCTTTGCTTGTCACGTCTTGTCAATTGTAGCTCGATCCGGACTCGGATAAAATTCGTTGATATCCATAGTGAGCCTACGTATAACCGATCTTCGAGACGGGATGTCCTCGGTTTCCAGTTAAGTTCATGGTATCACGGCCTTGCCAAAAGGCGGGATAACATTTGCCCCCCAAAGTGCGTCTTGTGAGAACACGACGTGCTTTGAAAAGCTGCAATCTTCATTCTGAAAAGTTCCATCTGACTTGTTAAACGGTTGTTGTCTTCTCGTCGAAAGTTGCGACCTTTGATTGATTCGTTAGAAACATAAATCATGAACTGTTGACTGTTAGTTGTTGTACTGTGTACTGTTGTGACTAAGTGCTGAATGATAGCAAACTGTTGTTGTAATCGTCATCAAACGAGTATTCAATTCCTGCGAATTTTAAAAATTGGACGTTAGCCCGTTATACATGTATGTATGTTAACTTGACTCTCGTTAACGTTCGTACGTTGACGAGTCGTTGTCAGTTTTTTTTTGTATCGATCCTCTCCTGAATCGGTGTGAAATTCGATTTGGAACAACGCTTGACGGTTGTTTTGGAGTGTCCCTTCGTATCGATCCTCTCCTGGATCGATGCGAAAAGTTAAAAGAGGAAATCGTTCTTCGTATCGATAGCAAGCGATATGAATCAGTTGGTTCTTTGAATCATTTCATATCAATGGATACAAACCCAGACGGTCTTCATAATGATGGACACGAACTTGCCATTCCCCATCGATAAATGTTTGATGGATGCGAACAGATGAATCAACCTTCATAGTAATGTTCGTTCTTCGTATCGATAGCAGGATGGTATAGATACTATTTTGCAATGATCTTCGTATTGAGGGACTTATGATGGATACGAATAGTCCAGCTGATCCTTCGGTTATTATTCGTATCGGTGGATATGATTCTTCACGAGCTATACGTTGATGGATGCGAATAAAGCAGCTCGTGTCGATACATTTCAGATGGACTCAAATTGATGAATACGAATAGCCCTCTTCGTATCGATTTGAGGAGAAACCTATTGAAACCGGTTGAGATGACTGGGAGTCGAATCATTTTTTCTTCTTGGTTTCGTGTCCATATAAATACGTTCTGTACTTAGAGAAATTTCCACTTGTTTTCATTTTATTCCCAGCCGTTCGTATCGATTGCAAAGCCAAGAATTAGAGGTTGCTCTTGCCTTCAAATCGAATTGGATTCCAATCCTTCAAACCAATTACTAAAACTAGGTAATTAAAACATGAATTTGCATCGAAAACGATGAGACTTGAAATTCTTTGTCGTTCCACTTGCTTCCATGACCAGTTCTGATGAAGTGGTGGCCGGAGACGATCGAAATGTGGTCGAGGAAGGAGGAGGTGGTCTCCGCAAAGCTTTGGAGAAGACGAAATGTGGGGATACGAAGTAGCATTCGCATCAATGATGGGTGGAAGGATACGAAGAGGTCATCTGTATCGATCAAAGAGTTGCGGTTCGTATCAATCTAAAATCAACCAAAGTTCGTAACGATGGTTATGGATATGGTTTCGTATCGAGAGAGGGAGTGCTTTCGTATCGATTGGAAATGGTTGGAGGTCGTATCGATCCAGGACGATCGATACGAAGATCTAATTGCACAATCGAAACGAAGTATCGATCATACCGATCGATATGAAGACACGGTCCATGATCGATATGAGGTGATGAGTTTTCGATCGATACAAACAGGCTTTGAGGTGATCGACACAAAACATTTTCTTCTGCCGATCGATACGAATGGGACTTTCGTTGATTGATTCATACTTGCATTTTGAGGGATATGCAAATTTTCCAATTTGAACATTCGACTCCGACGAGCTTCTGCCCTGCATTTCTGGACTTAACCTTTTCACTGCATATTTAACTGCCCTTTGTAGCTCGTCGATGGAACTATAACTTAACAAAATTTTAACGAACTTTAATTCAGATTGGTCTTCAAAGTCTGGATGGCACGGTTGTGACGGTCAGCGATGACGGTCACTTCCAGTTGAGTTTCAAAGTCTTGTCATTTGAAAACTTTCTCAATTGTTGCAGAATTTCTTAAGTATTATGTAGCACTGCACTACACAACACATCCACGCACTTCACACTAGGGACACACGGGCTTATCATCATATAATGATGGTTTTTAATAAGTTGATTAGTTATGGAGTCTACAAGCTCACAACAGTAGGAGCTTCAGAGTTCATCTCCCTCAGTCATAGAGATACCGGTCATCGCGGGCGAAGTTATAGATCCAGCTCCGGACGAGCTGCCTGGTGCCAGGTTTATCATAAACCCACAAGATTCAATGCCATCCAACGTCTCCGAAGATATGGTGGGATGAATATGTCTAAGGCATGGTCTACCGTTAGACGACGTCTTATTACCGGGACCGAATGATAGACCGCATGCTCCCCCGGAAGGGTTTACTGCCTTCAACAGGCATTCATGTACAGCCGAGACGCTTCCTCCATTCAATCAATATATTCGGGAAGCGTTGTCTTTCTTTGGAATTGCCCCTTCACAGCTACATCCCAATGGACACGCATTTGTTGAACAGTCTATTCGTTGTATTCATGGAGCATCTTTTCAGACCCCCGACTCCGATCGAGATCAGATACCTTTTTAATGTTAAGAGTCGGGGAGATAGCCCTTATTTCACATTTTTGGATGCGGTTAGGAACTGTCAATTTGTGACTGGTGCTTTGACCGGATTGAGCTACTTCAAAACTGAGTGGTTTTACGTTCGATGCCCACCAGGGTTTGCTAGTCGATGGTTGGCTAGACGTAAGTGCTTCGACTTTTCTGGTAGTTTACAATATAGTTGCAACTGGTATTGGGACTAATACTCTCTTTCCATTACAGCCGTAATTCCTTGACCTGATGGCGCACACTTTAAAGAAGTAGTGCGGATCCTCCAAGAAGTTCCAAGCGAGATGAGAGAAATCGAGTCGGTGCTCATCGACAGGAACTTAAGAATTCTTGGGTTAATCGAACGAAAACAAAGCATAATGCTTGAAGGAGTGCTTAGGGCGGCCCCGACGAAGCGGGTAAAGCGCAAAGCGCCCGAGGTTGTAATTGCTTAGGAAGGTGATGAAGAACACACTCCTACGAACGACGAACCCGTGGCCAGGCCTTCTGACAGTTTTCAGGGTTCAGAGGGAAGGAGAAAAGGCAAGGCAGTTGCACACAAACATCACAAATCCTCAAGATGGAAATTTGTAATAGTGTCCCTGCCAGCCTCCGGTGTTAGAATTTCAGAGGCTCCTCCCTCTCTAGTAGAGAATCCTTTTAAAGGATTTGCTGATATTCCGATTCCGGACTATGTGTCACTTCAACACGACACCGGATTGGAGGGGCTTCAAAGTGCTCTAGATTTAAGCGAGTCTATACCCATAAGTGCGGCCGACATTACCGGTTGGTGGGGGGGTTGCACACACATATACACTTCATGGCACTACACGGTTTCCAGCCTTAAGTTGCCTGCTTCGAGAATTCACTAACTCTGTTCTTCTTTTACTTTACAGATACGATGAATAGGCAAGATTCTATGCTCGGCAGTCTCCGTTCAGCGCGTCAATCATCGAGCTCGTATTACGATTCCCGTTGGAGGAAGGATGATAGAAACCCCGATCGCGGTTATTCTAGTCAGGAATATTATGAGAGGGATAGAGACAGAGATTACAGAGAACAGAGATATCGATCCCGATCGCGTTCTCCACCTCCCCGACTCCCTACACAACCTTCTATTCACAGCTCACATCCCTTGGTGCCTCCACACTAAAAACCATCTTCTCATGCTACAAGGTCTGAGTCTCAGCATCGTAGGACTGAGGCCGAACCTCCCACTGTTACTGAACAATCCATCACTGAGCCCACTGGTGAAGGGGCTATCAGAATTGCTCAGTTAAGAAAAGATTTCCCGAACATATGTTTTAACGGCTTCACCTTCCCCCCTCACTTAAAGAAAATTCCGTCAGAAGCAGAAACCACGATGCATGACTATATTCATGACATTTATACACAGTATAAGGAGAGAATGAAAGCCGCAGACAAAGCATCGGCAGTGGCCTTCGAGCGGGCAAAGACAATTGAGAAACTAGAAACTGAACTCGCTCAGAAGGACCGCATTATCCAAGTGCTCAATGATGAAGCCGAATCTTTCCGGAAATCTGAGATGGAGGCCACCCAAAAAGCTGACGAGGCGACTCAATCTATGGAGAGAATGCGACAAACGCATTTCGCTTTTTGGTGGAGGAGATGGGCCACCGAAACACCACTGTCACAACCGAACGGGACGCTGCTCTGAAAGAACTTAACGAGATCAAAGCCAAATTTACCGAAATCACCAAGGAGAAGGATGATGCGAATAGAGCAGCTCAGGAGGCATGTGAACAGGCTGTAGTGCTCCGGGGCGAATGGGATGCGGCAACGGCTAAGGTCCAGGAAGTGGAGGCTAAGGTTAAAGATGAGGTTAAGATGGCGGAGGCCAGGCTAGAGGCCGATATTTAGGATCTACTCATTACTTATAATGCTAACGTCTTGAAGCATAGGAACCTAGCCTGGCTTGAAAATTATTCGACACATTTATACAACGCCTGGGGTCGATTAGTAGGAGATGAAAAAGCTGCGCATCAGGGCGAATCAGTTGATGAATTTGAGCTTGAAAACCGAATGTTGAATGAAGACGAGCGGAAAACCCTCCACGATACAATGATCTTATATGAGAAGGAGAAGCTCA
The DNA here is from genome assembly GCA_030737815.1 of Allium fistulosum. Classification (NCBI taxonomy): domain Eukaryota; kingdom Viridiplantae; phylum Streptophyta; class Magnoliopsida; order Asparagales; family Amaryllidaceae; genus Allium; species Allium fistulosum. The sequence goes on from CM060901.1 coordinate 459,471,096, forward strand.
GCGCTCAGCATTTGGAAGTTGGAGAAGGCTCTGGTGTTGAGCACCGTGATACAAGTCTTGAAACTCTTGTGCCGACTCAGCTTGAACCGACTTTCTCGGTTGATTCTCAATCTGTTCCTGCTTACAACCCGGATCAGCCGCAGCTACCTCAAGTTAGCGAGCAAATCTCTGAGGCCGTTCAGCCGCTCACGAGTGAAACGGAGGAAGGTACTCTGAACAATTTGAATGTTTGTCCAAAACCGGAAGCGTACGTGAAGTGATCATTAACAGTTCTTCTTTTGCTTTTATCCAGTAATTGAAGCTACACCAATCGTGCCTCCTGCAACTCAGGAAACACATCATACGCAGGAGGCCATTATAACTGAAGCGACCACTACAACAACCATGGCAACGACTGATGGAGCGCAGGGGAGTACACTTATTTTTTATGAGAAAATGATGGAGGAACTCCTCGGCCATCACAGCGACCCTTTTCCAGACTTGTCGTTCGTTATGGGTGGAAGCGTTCCAATGACAAGCTCCTCGGACCCAACTACGGGAGTCTCCAGCTATGCGAAAACACTTCACGAGGAGGAAATCCTAGCTGAAATCAACGCTGAGATGGAGGCGGCCGCGCGGGGCAGCGGTTTTGGCGGTGGAATGGCTGGACTTGGTCCGGCTCCTTTGCGGATGATATCTCTGGGAGGAACGGTCGTTGAGACGAGCACGCTTGCCCCACCATCTTCAGTTGATCCTGTCCCTCCGACTCCGCCTGTAGGAAGCATTCCAATACATTTGAGTTCGTAGGAGGATGCTGATATAATGCCCCCGACTGGGGGTTGGCCGCCGAAAAGCAAGGGTTCAAAAAGGAAACCGAGTGAGAGCTCCAGCGGGTCCACACCGAAGAGGAAACCGAAGAAGAAAAAAGAGTAGATACGTCTCTTCGGCTCGTTTTTGAGTAGATAGGAATTTCTTTAGCTTTCGTTGGCCGTGTATAGATGCGGGTTCGGCCCCTACTAGTAGGATTTTTGGGATAAACTTGTACTTAATTCTTTTCCTCAAATAGTTGAAATGAAATTCCATTTTGTCTTTAACTCAATTTTTATTTATTTTCTTAAGTGTTTCAGCATTTGAACTCCAGTCCAGTACATTTGTTGAGTTTCGACCTTCGGATTGGACTCAAGTTTAATCGTTAAGCCATGAAACCATGACTATGAGCTATGATCGAGCGTTAAGCCGGACTTCGATGCTGCACTGTCTCAGTCAGTGATTGGCACTTAAGTTCTGCCCCCAGTTTCAGGGAAGAATTGTAAAGATCAAGTGACAATTGTTCTTCGCCTTCAATACATCAAGCTTAACGTCGTTGAATTGATGCTGAAACAAGGGAATTCGAGTGGTCGAATCACACTCGCTCATCTATTGACGATTGCATCCACACTCTAGGGATTTGAATCTATATGTCGGCGGTCAGTCACGCCTGCTTAAAATTCAAGGATACGTCTATGCTCCGGGGACTTAGAGTTGTTTTACGGACGGTCGATCCCAATTCGGTTTGTGTTTAAACTCCAATCCACTCTTCGGGGATTTTGAGTTAACGTTTATACTCTAATTCGCACTCTGGGAATATGGAGTTGGTGTTTATATTGACACTCCGGTTCATACTTTGGGAATCCGGAGTTAGTTGATGTTTGTACTCCAGTTCGCACTCTGGGAACGTGGAGTTGGTTGATGTTGATACTCCGATTCGCGCTTTGGGAATTTGAAGTTAGTCAATGTTTATACTCCAGTTCACACTCTAGGAAATTGGAGTTAGCCGAAAGATGGTCAGTCACATCTGTTCAGGCTTTAGGATTTCATTCGTACTCCGGGAACGACGAATCTATCAGGATTGTGGATGGTCGATTCACATCCACCCTGAGTTAACAAGCGAGGTCGTTAGATGGACAGATCCATCCTCCTCAAACTTAGTCAAGATACAAGCGACATCGTTACCCTCTTCGAGATCGTATTTGTAAGTTTATACTCCAGTTCACACTCTGGGAACCTGAAGTTGGTTAAAGGATTGTCGTGTATCAATCTTTTTTGACTTCAGTGTGATGACTTGCCCCCGAGCTCGGGTTTCACTTAGCGAGTAACCGGTCGTATCACAGTCACTCCCTATTTGAATAAATTGCACCGTTGGGTGGAATTTAGCTCTCCTTGCATAGTGATAGTTGTATGACGCACTTGATAAATCACAGCTCTGGCTCGAAGAGATTGCATTTTATTGCTGAAATAAGAAAATACGACAAAATAAGTTACCTTATTACAAATTCAAATTTCGAAACGCAGAAACAAATTGCAAATGAAAAATAGACTGAATAAATAAATAGTGCCTATCATGTGTAGTTGCGATGAAGGCTTTCATTGTTCCAGGCTCTCGGAAGAGTGAGACCGTCAACGGTCGATAATTTGAATGTACCGTCTCCAAGCTTTCATTCAATAACATACGACCCTTCCCAAGTTGGCTTCATATGCGAAGGGACCGGGTAAATTCTCTTAAGGACAAGATCGCCGAGTTCAAAGGTTCGGGGTCGGACCTTGGTATTGTATAATCAGGTGACTCGACTTAGATATGCGGCTGCCCTCAAATCAGCTTCTTCACGCTTCTTATCCAATAAATCCAGAGATTCGACAAGTAATATAGCATTCATCTTTGGGTCATAGTATGTCACACGATGAGAAGGCGCTTCTAACTCGACTGGAATAATAACTTCTGAACCATAAGAAAGAGAAAACGGAGTGTGGCCGGTCGTGGATTTGTGGGTTGTTCGGTAAGCCCATAAAGCCATAGGAAGTTCATCGACCCACTTGCCTCCGGCCTTTCCTAGTCGTTTCTTCAGAATAGACTTTATAACTTTATTAACGGCTTCGACTTGTCCATTCGCTTGAGGGTGTACAACTGCGGAGAATTTCTTCCGAATATGGAATCGTTGATAGAAGTCTTTAAATTCAGCACTATCGAATTATGTCCTGTTATCAGTGATGATAGTATGTGGGAGACCAAATCGGCAGATGATGTTGCGCACTACAAAGTTGATCACCTTCTTTGTTGTAATTGTAGCAAGGGGTTCAGCTTCCGCCCACTTGGTGAAGTAATCAACTGCTACGATGGCGTACTTCGCACCACCTTTGGCTAGAGGTAGATAGCCAATAATGTCAATGCCCCATACTGCAAACGGCCATGGACTGACCATCTGAGTTATTTCGGTAGGTGGAGCTCCTGGAATCCGAGCATGCTTCTGATATTTGTCACATTTTCTGGCGTAATCCGATGCATCGCGATTTACGGTCAGCCAATGGTATCCATATCAAAGCACTTTCTTGGCAAGGGCTTGCCCCCCGGTGTGATCGTCACATTCTCATTCATGCACATCATACAATACGCGTTTGATTTCGTCATGAGTGATACACCGGAGTAAGGGAACAAAGTATCCTCTTCTATACATGACTCCATTCTGAATAGTGAATCGTGAAGCTTTTCAAAGAACCTGTTTCTTTTCACTCCTGCGCTCTGGCAGGATCCCGTGCTCGAGATAATTTCTGAACGAAGTCATCCATGACTCCCTATCGCGAATAACCTCAAATATCCAATCCGTCTCCATTCGGTCGATGCTCGGGGAAGCTAATGTCTCCACAGGAATGAGTCCCATTTGTTGTGCCTCACCTATGCTGGCTAACTTTGCTAATGAATCGGCTTTTTGATTGTGCTCTCGGGGTATGCAGTAGATGGCATAATAATCAAACTGATTTAATATTTCCTGAACCCGAGCAAGGTAAGCAGCCAGTCTTCAGTTCTTGGCTTGGTATTCCCCCCGAACTTGACATACGACCAATTGCGAATCACAATAAATCTCCACAACAATGATTTTCAAATCTCTGGCAAGCCTCAATCTAGCAAGTAAGGCTTCATACTCAGCCTCATTGTTGGTCGCACGAAAATCAAACATTAAAGCATAGCATATAGATCGACCTTCAGGAGTTTCAAGGACAACCTCTGCACCTGAGCAACGGTCATTTGATGCACCATCTGTATGCAGTTTCCAGATATACTTGGGGGATTCACTTGTTTCAGGCAAGTCCTCTGGGATGTTAAATTCAGCTGTGAAATCTGCTAGGACTTGTCCCTGGATGGCTTTCCTTAGAGTGTAAGTAATGTCAAACTGACTTAACTCGATATTCCATTTGAGTAACCTACCAGACGTCTCAGGCCGCGTAAGGACCTGTCATAATGGCTGGTCGGTGTAAACGGTAATAGGATGAGCCTGGAAATACGGACGAAGCTTCCACGAGGCAATAACAAGACAATAAGCCAACTTCTCTAGCTTCGGATAATTTCACTCAGCTCTGGTTAAGCGTTTGCTAATATAGTAGACCGGCTTTTGTATTCGGTCTTCCTCCCAAATTAAGGCAGCACTGATTGCGTTTTCTGATACCGCCAAATAAATGTACAATTTCTCATGATCGATAGGCTTTGACAAAATTGGCGGTGTGGAGAGGTGTTGAATTAGTGCTCGGAATGCACCCTCACATTCCGCAGTCCATTCAAAATTTCGTTTCCCTTTTTGGATCAGATCGAAGAAGGGAATGCATTTGTCAGTAGATTTTGAAATGAACCTGCTCAGTGCTGCTACTTTCCCATTGAGGCTCTGGACTTGCTTTATAGTTTTCGGAGTTTCAAGGTTTCTAATCGCCCAGATCTTTTCAGGATTGGCATCAATTCCTAGGGCGTTGACGATAAACCCAAGGAATTTTCCTGATGTGACCCCAAAGTGACATTTCAACGGATTAAGCTTCATTCTGTATTCTCGGAGAGTATTAAACATTGACTCCAGGTCCTTGACGTGGTCTGTGGAGAATCATGACTCGACTAGCATGTCGTCCACGTATACCTCCATGGTCCCAATCTGATTGGCGAACATTCGATTAACTAATCGTTGATAAGTTGCGCTAGCATTCTTGAGTCCAAAAGGCATAAACTTATAGCAATAAAGTCCCATATTGGTTATGAAGCTGGTATGCTCCTAGTTGGGTAAGTGCATGGGTATTTGATTGTAGCCGGAATACGCATCCAAGAAGGATAAGAGTTCATGCCCGGCTGTTGCATCTACGAGTTGATCGATTCGAGGAAGTGGAAAGCTATCTTTAGGGCAGGCTTTATTCAGATCAGAGTAATCGATACACGTTCTCTGTTTCCCAGTTGGCTTTCGAACAAGTACAGGACTTGACACCCATTCCGAATATAATGCATCTCGAATAAATCCATTCGATTTAAGCTTTTCTACCTCTTCCTTAAGGGCGGCAAATCTCTCTGGATCCGTACCACGCCTTTTTTGTTTGACCGGGACATGCCACGGGTCAATGTTCAATGTGTGGCTCGCGATGTCCGGCGAGATCCCACACATGTCAAAATGCGTCCAGGCAAACACGTCAAGGTTCGTCTGAAGAAATTCAATCAATTCCTCTTGCATTTGCTGGCTTAATTGAGATCCAATCTTTATCATTCTAGAATCATCGCTATCATCGATCGGGACATCGATCGTCAGTTCGGTCGGAGAAGCTTGACTGTCTTTACTTTCGCCGTCAGTTTCGGTGTCTCTCGGGTCAAGATCTCTTTGGAATTGGTTGGGGTGCCCAGGCCTAGGACCCGGCGTCAATTGTCAATTATCAAAAAAACGGACGCAGAGAGATTCCTCTACGCCCTTTCCTTTTTCCTTTCGCTGCGCCTCGCGCAGTTCAGCAACATAACAGGCTCGTCCAGTAGCCTGATCTCCTTGAACGACTCCAACTCCACGATCGGTGGTGAACTTTAGAGTCAAACACCATGGGGAAATAGCAACCCTGAATTCAGCTAGGGCCGGTCGGCCCAAGAAAGCATTATATGGCGAGTCTATATCCAAAACAACAAACTGCAGTATCCGAACTCTCCGGCGTTCTCCAATTCCTAACTCTACTGGCAATTCCACCACTCCAATGGGTATAGTTGCACTCCCATTGAAACCATGGATACGGTACTGACAAGGTTTCAAATCTTTAGTGTCTATTTTCATCTGGTTATAGGCTCGCTTGAACAATATATTCATAGAACTTCCACTGTCTACCAAGATCCTCTTCATCCAAGCAGGACCTACTTGAGCTGATATGACAAGTGGATCGATGGTTGGGGCTTCGATCCTATCGGCATCTCTATCTTGGAAGATGATGTCGTCAGTCATCATCTTCTGTTGCTTGGCCGAAGCCCTATCTTCCAAACTATTACAACACGCGAAGCTCGCATGCCTCACAGAGCTGGCATACGACTCCATTTCCTTCCAGCTTCGGTCTGCTGGATGAGGACCACCACTAATGGTATTTATCACCAACCTCCCGCCGGTACGAGCGGGTTCCTCCTGTCTTGTCTGATTCGGTGTATGGTTCTGATTCGATGGGCCCGCACCTCCAGACTGCGGTGCCCGCATAAACTGTTCCAACTTTCTTTCACGTATCAACTTTTCAATGAGATCCTGCAAATGATGGCACTCATTTGTGTTATGGCCGTAGCTTTCTTGGAATCTGCAAAACTTCCCTGTTTGAATCTGTTTCTCCGATGACTGTTTCGGAGCAGGTTTCTTGTACCGAATAGTATTGCAGGTCTGTAAGTACACATTCTCCAATGACGTATTCAAAGGAGTGTAGTTATAAAACATAGGAGCCCTACGTCGTGGACCACGATTCTGATCCCGTTTCCTGTTTTGATTACCATTGCCTTTCTGCTGATTTTGTTTATTCTGAATGTTCAATTGTACCTTTCCGGAGCTCTCTCCGGATTGTTTAACAGCAACATTACTCTGAATCCTTCCATACTAGGCCCTGTGTCATCCTTTTTCCTAGACTGTTTCGCATCCTCCCTTCTCAAGAATTGGGCTATCTTGAATAGAAATGGTCCAATGACGCAGGAGGTTTTCCGGCCAACCAGTTACCGAACTCAGAATCGGGATCAATCCCTTTAGTCAATGCCATTAGAATGGAGTTATCATTAGGGTTGCTGATCTTAGCGCATGTAGCATGAAATCTCTCTAAATAACGTCTAAGTGTCTCTATAGGAGCTTGAGTGACCCTAGACAAAGTATTAACATCTTTCGGTCTTGCGACATCCATGCAAAATTGCTCAATAAACTTTGTTGCCAACTGGTCAAAACAGGAGATAGATCGAGGTGGTAAATGGGTAAACCACATAGTTGCTATGCCCTCTAGAGAGATCGGGAAGCTTCGACACTTAACTACATCATTAGCTCGTGCAACATTCATCAACCATTCATACTTCAGGATATGTTGATTAGGATCAGAGCTTCCTTCCTAAACGGGTAAAGTCGGCATCCTGAATCGCCGAGGTGGTTCAGCATAGAGTATCTCATCAGTAAAAGGGGTATGACTCCGGGAGATTCTCCAGGTCATTGCTAAGACCCTGACTCTCACGGATCATATAACGGATCATCGTCGGGATGTCGGGCATCAGGACATTTTGAGCATGTTGAGCCAAGGTGTGGTCGGGTTCCACAATGCGAGGAGGGGCCGGTCGCTGTCGACGGTCCATGTCTCGCCTCCTTGGTTCTACGTCTTCGTGGACATAAGGCTTAGGAGTATGGTTGCGTTGGCGGTGGGTCGGATCCGTTCGGTTCCGAGTGTCAATTCCCAAATCGGTAGCAGTGGTAGTGCGGTTATCAGTAATATGGTATGGGGTAGCGCCTCCTTGGGAGGAGGGTCCAGTCTGATGGCTGCTTGACGGGCCAACTCTCAGTTGCCCAAGACTCAATGTATGCTGATGCCCAGTGGCCTGTGTGTAACTTTCGTCCAGTCGCGGGCATGTGGATCTATGATGGTAGTCAGAAGAGGCTGAACTTTCGGTGGACGAATAGGAAGCCTAATCCCTTCTGGATCTCCTTCGTCTTTGACGATTTAGCTGGTTGGTCAATTCCGCATTAGCACGGAGCTGTTGAGTGAGCTGTTGGCGGCTCTGAGTCAGTTCTTGCATTAGCATCTGGAATTCTTCCCTGGTGACAGGGCCTTGCGGGTCTGATGGTCCAGCAGCATTCTGGTCGGCAGGAGGTGGTTGTACGAGGTTCTATTTGTCCCGTCCTTCTGGATCTGTGGCAGTTGAGGTAGTCCTTATGTTAACCATGATGGATAGCAAAGCTCTTTCCTAGACTTGATGTAAATATGAATAGGATGGAAGAACTTTAAGTTGAAATCTGGATCTTCTTCTTAGATTTGTGCAATCCGATATCGATAGTAGATCCAATGAGCAGGAGAAAAACTTCGTTTTCTCAATGAAAGGACCAAAGTGTTTATGCCAAAATTGGACACAACACTCTTCGGAAGTATTTGAAGAGATAAAATGAAGAAAGTAAATCTAAAAAGAGGATTATCTAACAAACACTCCAAACAATAATCAGAAAAACAGCAAAAGAACACAGAGATTTAGAGTGGTTCGGCGTGTTGCCTACGTCCACTCTGAAATGATTGACGTTTATTAACTTTTGCTTGTTGGTTACAGCGGATTACAACAATAAATTTCAAGTACAACGGTGATTTTTGAGTGCAACAATGGTTTCGGCAGAGTCTGTACGTCAAAGAGCCAAAAGATCCCTTTTCTATAGGTTCTGGGTTGCTATTTATAGGCGTAGGCTGCAAATATCTTGCTCAGATCTCGGGAGACCTCTTCTGGCACGTGGGTGGGCCCACGTAATCGATCCCATGCGGTGTGCACTCGATTTGTGATCGATACGAATGAATTTTGTATCGATCATAATTTGGTCCAATCGAGTCGAAATCGATAATGAACGTTCTTGAGGATGTACGCAAGCACCTGTGAAAATTTGGTAGCATTTGAACTTGTAGATTGTGAGTTATGATCAATGCAAACTTGTGCTTTTCGAAGGCTGTTTCCTTCGTATCGATGTCCTTCGCATCGCTCTGTTCGCATCGATCTAAGCACGCGCCTGCAAGTTGACATGGCGCTAAATTCTTGGATCGATCCACTTTTCGTGCCGAGTGACCAAGTCTTTCATTGGAGTGTATCTTGTTCGTATCGATGCATTTCGGCCTTGTTCGTATTGATCAGGTCTGCCCTGTTCATATCGATTGTCATCGTTCTGTTCGTATCGATTGTCATCGTTCTGTTCGTATCGATTTCTTAATGGGTTACTTCGTATCGATTTAATAGGTCACTTCGTATCGATAGCTGGGGGCCATATCGTATCTATCGTTTGATACTTTACTCGTATCGATCATTGATCGATCGATACGGGCTGTGCAATTGGGATCGATACAAATTGACTCCAATCGATGGATACGAAGTTGAGTGTACGTGATGGATACAAACAACAGACAATTGATGGATACGAACAGATGAAGCTTGAAGGATGCGAACAGATGGCTACAAACAAATAGAGGTGGGCAGGTGGAGGCGTATAGATGGATGCGAATAGATGGAGATGAACAAAATGAGGTGAGCAGATGGAGACGAATAGATGGATGCGAACAGATAGAGAGGAACGAATTGATTCCCTTGGTTTGCATCGATCATATCTTGAGTATACGACCTCAGATTGACTTGAAATTTGGAACGTTGGTTTTCATAGCTTTGCTTGTCACGTCTTGTCAATTGTAGCTCGATCCGGACTCGGACAAAATTCGTCGATATCCATAGTGAGTCTGCGTATAACCGATCTTCGAGACGAGTTGTCCTCGGTTTCCAGTTAAGTTCTTGGTATCACAGCCTTTCCAAAAGGCGGGATAATAGTAACCACTATGATTTATGGTTATATGGAAGGAAATAATTACAAGGATTTTTCTTTAACACAACGATCTCATGATGACAGGTAATAGTACACACAGGAGTGGGTGTGTGTTAATATTATTAATTTTTTTTATTCGGTATGACATAAAGTACATTTTTAATTATCTTTTATATATATATTTATTAATGATATATATTTGTTTATGTTACATATAAAGCCAATACACACACACACACAAAAAACATTTGTTTATTTTTAATATATATATTTTGATATATGTACTTATTTAAAATTTAATATTATATTGATTTTGACAAATTCGAACGTATATATATATATATAATAGTTTATAGAAAATAAAAAATAGTATACGTATATATTTTATTTAAAAATCAGATAATTTTTTTAATCCAAGAATAAAAGCGAATAAAATCTTTTTTATTAAACATGAAAACATAATTAAATTTTTAATTGAAAAACCAATTATTTCATCACACACACACACACATCCATACCTACATACATGCATGCATATATAGTATTGCCCATATGAGTGCTCTCCTCTTAAGGAGGCTTGCTCATTTTCCTCAAAAAAATATTGCTTGTGGGAATATGTGTAAAATAATTTATTTTTTGACTATATTAAATATAGTTATGTGTAATTATGTGTATACATAAGTTAATGTGTGTGTGCATTTAATAATATTATTTTATATTTTAATTTTATACTTTTTGCCAAAAGAAAGATGGCATATATAAATATATAAATTTACGATATTTGAAATAGAGTGTACCTTGGATCTACTAGTTGTCGACACATTGGTTGCTAGCTATTCGTCTTCGGGTAGCTACCCTTTCTCCTTGAATTTGGTGTACAAATCTCAACTTCAAGACTTCTACCAATTTTTTGATATTGGCCACGGTTATTGGGTTTCTGTGTGTTTTGAATGGAAGAAGGTGAGGTTATTTATAGCCACCAAAAATTCATATATAGTCTACATTTCTCTTGTAACATCCCCCATTTTGAGGCCTTAAATAAGCGCTATGGATGCTCTAGTTATCCATAGTATTAATTTTCGGTGACAAAATGCAGCTATATTAATTGTATCAATAATCAGAAGAACATGAATATGAAAAATATTATACATAATTTTTCTTAATAAATTTTCACCTTTCATTCCACAAATGATATTGCATATTTGTAACACCCCTAATTTTTAATAACATTATTCAGTAGATTTGATTGGATATATTATATAGAATAACGTAAATATTAGTGTGATATAGGAGGATTGATATTTGAAAATATATTGGGGGCCGAGCTTAATTAAATAAAATTAAAATAATAGGTTTATGTAAATGGTTTTCTATGATAACTAATAAGAGAATAAGGCTCAGGCATTACTGGGAATAGCCGTTCACCATTTCCCTTAACCCCTAAACCCTTATTCCTACTCACATCACACGTTCAAAATCATAAAACATAAACAAAGAAGTGCTCAAGCCGGCTATTACATAGGAGAAGAAAATCAAGTAAAAGCTAGGAATCAAGCTAGAAGAATTAATCAAGTGCAAATCTCAAGTCCTTATCCAAATCAAGGTGAACATTAATCAAAACCATCTTTATTTTTGTTTTTAAAGATCATTTGATTTTGGGTTTATGTTTAAAGCCTTGTGTGATGATTTTAATGATGATATGCTTGGATTTCATGATATGTTATATTCAAATAAGATTGTTTGATAAATGTTTTATATGATTTTAAGGCTAAAATAATTTATATTGGGTTTCAAATGCCATAAAGATTTAATATGTTATGTAAATCATGATTTTGGAGATGATTTTTAATTTTTTAGAATTTTCCAAGTAATGGAAAATTTATTACAAATTTTTGAAGGAAGAAATGAATAATTTGGGTTTAAAATTATTTTGGCTATTACATGGAAGGATTTGGGTCTGAAATTTCTATATGTTAGATAACATACTAAAAGTAAATTTCTATGATTTTTGAGGATTTTCCTAAATAATTTACTATGGAAATTAAATTATTTTAAATGGAGGATTTAAATGTTTTATTTGTTTTGCTTAAGGAAGGGCTTATTTGCTAAATTATTATAATTAGATCTTAAATGAATGCGAAAGTTTTATTTTGGAAAGAATTTGAAAAGTTTATGGCAACCAAATAATTTTTTACAAATAGGCAGGTTAGTTAAAAAGCAAGCACTTGAAAAGGCAATAAAACAGTTTTTACATAGAAATAATGTTTCGCCACTTTCAGTAGCTACCTTTCGACCCTATACTTCCGCCTCAACTAAGTCGAAACCAATACACAAGGTATCAAAGCATCGGTACATAGTGGATTGGAATATAGCAGCAGGTATGGAGTTGAAACCTAGCTTTCGAAGGGGTTGAAGCTTTTGTTTTACTAACCAACGAAATGGGCTTGTCTTTTTCCAAAAGAATGCTTTCGAAACGGTAGTTTGAACCAAGTTGAAACCATGCTGCCGACTTTATGCCTTTCGGATGGATTGAAGTCATCAATGCTTTCGAAAGGTAGCTTTTGTTTATAAATATAATAAGCCACTTCCTAAAGCTTTCGAAAGGGTTTAATGGTCTCAAAGGCAATGGCTTCGAAAGTGGTTTCGAAGCTATCCTTCCAAATGTTTTGTTTAAATGATTAATGCTTTCGAACGGATGGTTCCGAAGCCATCAGTTTTCCCCAAACTCTTTTATATGAATGTTAATGGTTTCAAAAGAGGTACTTTCGTTAATCTTCACTTTGACCCAAAAGATATTGTTAAGAATAAACCTAACGGTTTCGAAAGAGGTACTTTCAAATAGTTTCAAAGCTATGCTTCTATGTATACTTTAATACTTTCAAAAGGATTGTTTTGGTGGTTTCGAAAGGAAAGTTTTGATGCTTTCGAAAGGTTTCAGAAGTCATATGTTTTGAATGTTTTGAAAAGAATATTTGAATGCTTTCGAAGGAGTTTTCTAATGGTTTCGAAAGCCTAGGTTTCGAAACAAAGAACCTAATCTCGAATTTTAAAGGAAAGCCCAAGGCAAAATAAATGATTTAAAATGGCTTTTAAGTATGGAGTTTTTAAAGAAGCTTTCCTTGATAAAGTAATAAGTTAAAAGGATTAACCATGTTTCATATGAAAATGATTTTAAGGATATAAATTCATAGATGTTGGTGTTATTAGGTTATTATGTTTGCTTCTTCTAATATACATATTCATTGTAAAATGGACCCATAACTGTATTTTGGGGAGAAAGGGCAGAATAACCAATTAGGTTGACCCAGTAGTGAATATAAATCGAGTTAACTCCTAAATGAGTAGATTTGCATCTAGGAGGTCAGGTAGACCAGGATATAGGATGCCCAAAGACTAATTTAGAAGTTTTCAGTTTAGACAGGTTCAAAGTAAACCCATGAAAACTATGTTTAGTAAGAGTTATTGGCAGGGGCCAACAGGTTTGTAGTGAACCCATGAAAACTATATGCGGATTAAGTTATTGACAGAAGTCAATAGGTTCATAGTCAACCCATGAAAACTATTATATAAGGGGAGTTATTGGAGATACCAATAGGTTCAGGGAGAACCCATGAATAATGAAGTTATTGGCAAGGGCCAATAGGTTCCTAGTGATCCCATGAAAACTATGAAACTGGACAGACAGTCCATAAGCTTTAAATAGGTTATTAGTCAGCCCATGAAAACCGATAGGTTAATAGTGACCCTAGAAATTATAACTAAGACAGATAGTCAAAATGAATGAGGATGGGAAATCAATAATTGATTTACTTGTTTGCATATCATCATAATATTTTGAATTGCTATGTTTTAACCATTATGGATGCAGAAGCACAATATATGGTTATTATAAATTTTTGGAGGATACTAGTGAGGGGAAAACCCGTTCCGCTAAACGATGTGGTCTCACTAGATATCTAAATGGTTTGAGATGGTAGATTATTATGCATACCAGGCTTTATGTCTGACTCGAAGTTTATGTTTTCCCCTTAAACTCTCGGGTGCTCAGTTGATTTTGAGTAGTTTGAGAGTTGAGGTTTTAAGGTACCTCTTTAGACGAATAAGCTTCCGGAGACGTGCATGAGGCATGATAGCTATTTAGAGTTCTTTTCTATTTTGATTCCGTTGTGTGTTGTTGTGAAGGAAAAGCTGTTAATTGCCTAGTTATATACTCTGATCATCCAGAGGGCATCTTTTTATGTCGTTCTTGGCATATGTTGTAATAATTATATTTTCACTGAACATGGTTAACGATTATGGGATTATGTAAGGAATTTAAAATATTTTGAATTGGAATGAGAAAGTTGTTAGTTGATTTAAAAAAAATTTCATATCCATGTTTCTGTTATATCAGTGTATCTAACATTACTGTATTTGGTCGCCAAGAATTAATAATTATGGATAACTGCAACATCCGTAGCCATAGTTTTGGGCTCTAAGTGTGGGATGTTATAATATTCATTACATAATCTCATTCGCAACCCTACGGTTAGAGAAATAATAATTATTATAAAATACTCCAAGAGCGACATATGAAGATGCCCCTTAGTTGATCAAATTCTAACACTTTGCAATTATATAACTTGCCATTTCATCCATACAGACAAAACCAAATAACACAACAGATTAGATAGGTACTCCTAAATAGCTAGATTTCCTTCTGCATGTCTCCAGAAGCTTATTCATCTAACTGAAAACCTAAAAACCCTTACTCTCGGCCTACTCAAATGAATACTCGAGAGTTTAAGGGGAAAAACAAAAAATTCGGGTCAGACAAAAAGTCTGGTGTGAATAATAACCTACCATCTCGAACCAAATAAATATCTAGTGAGACCACGTTGCTAGGTGGAACGGATTTTCTCGTCACTATTATCATAACTAAAATATCTCAACCATATATTGTGCTCCTGCATCCACAATGGTTATTACATAATAATATACTGATTTGCAAACATGCAATATACACTGGATTACCCATCCCAAGTTATTGGACCACCCATTTAAATTTTCATTGACTGTTTGTCTTTTACTTAAGTAGACTACCCATCTCACATATACTAATTCTTGGATAACCCATCCCTACCATGTTGACTACCCATCACACATGGTTTCATTAACAAAATTATGTGGAACCATCTCTTATATAATAATTACTTGGATTATCCATCCCTTAACATATGGACTACCCATCACACATGGTTTAGCTATTTAAATTATATGGACTATTCATCACACATATTCCATTCATTTAAAATGATCTGGACTATCCATCACACATCCCATAGTTTTCCTAAGATAACTATGAAACCTTCATTAACCTCATAGAGACCATCCATCTCTGGCATGATGTGGACTATCCATCTCACATCCCATAGTTTTCTTAGAATAACTATGAACCTATCATTTAACAAATTTAATTCATGTTACTCACATGTTTAACCCATGTCTATTGGTGTCCCCAATTAATTGATCTCCCCTTAAAGTTATAACACCTCAAAGTGACATACATTGGTATCCCCAAATGGTCTATGTTGAACTTATTAAAAATATATATTGGTATCCCCAAGGTTTAAAGTCAAACATAAAACATATGGTTCACCGCCATTAAATAGTTTAATATAGATCAATGTCGATATCAATAACAATGTCAACAAAGAGGTTTAAGGCTCTCCGCCTTTAATGAGATAACATACAACACACACGACGTTAAGACATTGTCAACCTCTATCCAAGGTCGAAGAAAAAACTTAAAATAAACTTCATTTAACCCAAAAACATGGCGACAAGGCCTAACCAGCCTTTGTTGGTGCCACGGAATAGACGAGGCGTTGATGCCATGTGGCATCACTGCAAAGTAATGCCAAAGGAACCTTACCGAGTTTGATGAATAGAGGCATAAAGATTAGCGGTGTCACACTAAAACTTTATACTTATTTTACTTCGGCTATTAGCCGCCAAACTATAAGGTCGACACCAAAACAAGTGGCACAACTGCCTTTTTACATAGTTGTTATCGGAAATGATCGATATAGTGGGATGCAGTGTTGTATAAAATTGTGGTGATAACACATGCGACACTAAGGAATGCAACGATGATATGCGATAAGACATACGGGGTTGAGGTTTAAACATTTAGTAGATTCACGAGAGTACAATGCCACCTATAATAGGTTGTCGTCTTGGTCGACTTCGACATGGTTGGAATCACTCCAAAACTACCTTAGTAGTTATCATGCGCTTCCCTCCTCATCGACATCGACACCCTTAGTTACAGTGTTGCTCTAGCCTTGGTACGGTGAAGGGCGGCATGGCACTATAGTAATTATTGATAAAACTGAATTTTTACTACTAAAAGCGATATCTTTTCAACAACCTCAATCTCTTATCCAATTTTTATAGTATAAAAACATATGTAAACATTTTCTTTTTAGAAAAACTACCGCATGTCGGTTTTAAAGTTCCAAAACATATATCAAATTTACTAAGTAATCTTTAATTAATTATCCATTTGAATGCTTATCTAACATAATAATTTCATAGTAATTCGAAATCACTTGGGAAAAATCCTCACAAATCATAGAAATTTCAAAATATCATATTCTTAATCGTATAAAAAAATTTAGGGCCAAAAATATTTATTTATTATTATTAATTAAAACTCGAAATTAACCAAATTTCCACCTTAGGAAATTCATAAAATATTTATTTTAGCTCGGAAAATTACGAAATTATCTCCAAAATAGTGTTTTACTCAACATACCAGAAAATCCGAACCATTGGAGATTAAAAACTTAACTTTTACCCTTAAAGCCCACTTAAATAATTTTGTCAAAATTCCAATCATTATTCTATCCAAACAATGATTATACAAACATATCTTTTTAAAACAGATAATAATAATTTAGGTACTATCCATAGCTGAATATAAACACAAGCAAAAGACATGGTTTATGTATTATTCACCTTAGTTAATGTTGGAGTTGAGATTTGTTATTGTCTTTAGTTTCCCTAAGCTCCTCCTCTTCAAATCCCCTTGCTCGATCTCCTGTAGCTTGTTAATGGTCGGCCTTGTTGTGTTTTCTTTTTAATTATTTATGGAGTGAGAAAACAAGAATGAAATGAGGGGGAGATGATTTAAGGACTAAAATATGAATCTACCTATTTTACCTCTCTCATATATTCTCTTATATGTTAAATGTTTAAACAATCTTACTTAATTCATGAGTAATTGCTCGCCTTATAAATTTTCAAGTCTCATCCTCCTTAACCATTTACATTATTCTATTTAATATATCCAAATAAATATCCCGAATAATCTTAAACTAAAATTAGGGGTGTTACATCACTTCCTTTTAAATCCAGATTTAATCTAGTGCCATAGATCAAGTCAAAACTCCTCACTTAGCCTATAATATAGTGGTTGACCATGCCCTTATATTAGCTTCCATGATGTTATTCCTAACTAATATAACTTATATTAATGATTTGATTAGGTATTTAAACCCGTATTTGATTAAACTAATATATAACATTTATATATTATTTAGTTAATTTTAAGGTCTTTAATAAATAATTAATACTAAATAAAAGATTCAATACAACATTTGTATCACTTTATTATTAATTTATAACATTTGTAAATTATTTTTAAATTGGTTGAACTCGAAAATTAGCTAACAACTTGGGTGTGCTTGACTTCCTGGTGTGAATGCGGTCTTTGGTTAATATTTAAAAAAATTGAATACTAAAGCATTTAAGGACTTTGTTGAAGTACGATATTGGATACGGGTTTAGTTGCTTATAGATCATTTAGACAAAATCCAATTTCCAATCTTTATTAAGCTACACCTTGTAACTAAATTTTATGCATGTTTTCTTTTCATCGTCAATATATCACTAAGATATTTAAACTTTGGTGAATGGTAGAAAAATCCAACAATATTTGTAGTTAAATGCATAGACTACTGTAAAGTCCTTGGTTCAATCCTATAACATTTATAGATCAATTGTTTTACTCTAACTAGAGATTTTGACCGCTGACTACCAATTGCACTGATATTAACCTTTCTATAATGAAAGAGGTGAATCATCTCTTACGCAGTGTTTCACTTTAGGTAGTTTAGTGTGTACCCAACTATGGTCATAACATGTTTTTAGTACTATCTAATATACCATAATCAAAGTATATCTAAGCTACTTAAGATTAATAACACTCTTAAGTTTAAGAACTATTGCTTGTCGTTGCATGAGAACTTCTATTTTTACTTAGTTGTGTTGACCTTTAGAAGGCTCTCTTTGATTCATTTTATAATTGTTCCAAACAACCACATGTACGTAATCTCTTGGTGTCCCTAACGATCATGAGTATTCATCATCTATTGTACGAAGAGTATTATGTATACTAGTCTCAATAGATGTATTTATTTCCTTTTCGCGATACATCTTGACTAGAAACTTTAGTGATAAGTATTTTGAGTATTTGATTCAAAACTCATGGTTACAAACACATTTGCTACCACAATCAATAAAATACTTTTCTTAAAGATTTTTTACTTATATGTTTAATGTAGTAATATCATTACGTATATCACAATAACAACACATTTAAAAGAAAACAAAGCCAAAAGCATACTTTATTTTGATCAATATTCTTTTGTAAAAGTTAAGTTACATAACACTATTTATATAATTGCTTTATGGCACACTCTTAACTCTAATAGACTGGCCACTATGCTGAAGTGCTTTGTTGATGGTAACTTCCATCTGTCGCTTATATGCAAAATTCTTCGTGCTCTGACCTTTGCACAAGTGCACCGGGAGGTAGTGGAGGAAATGATAGATGGAGGCTAAAATCCTCTTACTATCCTTTCATAGGAACTGATTGCATCTTTGATGGGCACCCCGACAATCAGGTCCCATACCCCAACGTTCTTAAACAAATGACATATGTTTATGGTTTCTATATCATAGGGACCTCTCCTTAGATTAGCTTTTGTAATTCTCTTTTCATAATGGGTGCAGCCCTGTTTATATAAAAAAAATTCAATTATTATTATTGAAAAATTCTTTTTGCTCAACTCTTAAGTACATTGTTGTGTTCATTTGTCTGTACGTTTGCGTGTACCTATATTTTGGATTCTAGGTATTGTATATATCATATATCTATTTCATTATTTGTTTCCACTTTTTTTGTAGGTTGTGTGTGTATCGCCCAAAGTTTAACAACACTTGTAGTGAACAAAAAGTTAGAAAATTGAACTAATACAAAGAGAGTTAAGGTAAAATACTTGTACAAGTGGTTTGAGTATAGCTTCTAAAAAGTTTAAAAGAAGAATAGGGTAGGAATTCTGAACTTAGTTTGGTAGTTCGTCCCTGCCTTTGGCAGAGTGAATTTGACAGGTAGCATTGCATACTCATGTGTATACTTGCCAAGTGGTTAGGAAACTCGTTGTTCGGTTAATTGTTCATGTATGCATAAATACTGGAGAACCTTTTGTGTTGGTATATTTACTTGCGTAGGGTGTTTTTCGTTCAGTGCCAAGGACCATTATAGTGGTGCTACTTCAATGTTGAGAGCGAGTGAATTCTTCGATGTTAAACTCCATTGTAGCGAGGTTCGTTCGAATGAGGGAGCGGGCAAGTTCTTTATGGCTTAACCCTATCAATGTATGGCCACTCTAACAGAAGGGTGGAGCAAATTTTTCATGGCCTAGGCCTAACAAGGTGGGGCCTCTCTGATGGAAAGAATAGAAAAATTCTTCTATTTTGAGCCCCATCGTAGTAGGGCCACTTCGACGGAAGGAGAGGTGTAATTCTTCTATGCCAATCCCCATCATGGTGGATACACTTCGATAGATGGAGCAAGTAAGTTCTTCTATCCCAAGCCCCATCATGGTTGGGTTGTTATGGTGGAGGTACCAAGCATGTTCTTTGTGGCCTAGTCTTATTGAGGTGGGGACGCATCGACGGAGGGAGAGGGAAAATCTTCATGATCTAGCTCCATCAAGAAAATGCTAGTTGGACGGAGGAAGCAAGAAAGTTCTTCAATGCCGAGCCCCATCATGGCAAGGTTGCTCCGTTGAAGGGAATGTAATATCTTTTGTGTTAAGCTCCATTGTGGTGGGGCCACTCTGGTAGAAGGAGCACACAATTTCTTCATGGCCTAGCCCCATCAAGGTGAAACACTTTAACTTGGCGGAGTGGATAACTTTATTGATGCAAGAATCGATACTGCTATGTGGGTAATCGCTCTCATCTTTTACCTAGTGCCCCTTTCCGTTCTTAGTGACACATGCATCATTTCGGGTAAAGGAATTAGGGTAACTACATGGGTTGTTGCACCATCATTTCATCGATGCCCCGTTATGCTCTAAAGAGAATGGGAAATACATCACAGATGGATGAATTAAGATCATTCTTGGGTGGTCAATCCATCTATACGTTAGTGCCACAATGAAGGGATCGCTCGTGCTGACAATCACCTTCAAGTGCATTCTTGATTAAGGATTCTGAACTCACATGGTTTCATCATTGTTATGCAACAGATTCATATAGGGAAATTATTTCTATTTTTATAAGAATTACAACCGTTGGTTGCCTTATATGTTTTTTTATAAATGCCCATGACTTGGCCTACAAAAATGTTTTATACATAATAGGCCCAGAGGTGTTTTGAATTCCAAGTCTAAGGGATGTTGGTGTTGACATGGTGAGTAAGGTGATATACTCCATTGGTAAGAGCGGCACTGATCGTGTACGACCACTCCCAGTTTGGTTCTAGATCCTGATTCGGGTTCTTTTTATTGTCCAAGACTCATCGTAAGATGAGGTTGCACATTATGAAGTTCCATTGTTTGACTATGCAGTTGTAGTGCTTTACGACCTTTCTTTTATAAGATTCGGTGTGTAGCTCCACTTGCACTTTCTGCTCATCTAGGCTATCGAGACTCAACTGCAATAATTTTTCATTCTATTCGGCATTGTGTGTGCACGTCTTGGAGAGGGGACATCTACCTTTATGGGCAGCATTACTTTATACCCATATGTTAAAGTAAAAGGTGAATGTCTCATTGATGTTCGAGCAAAGGTGATTTATGACTAAAGGTTAAGTGGGAGACCATTGCCATTAGTGAAATGCTTCTTTAGAGTTGATTGACTGTTTGATTGTTCACCTCCATTTGTCTGTTTTCCTAAGGGTAAGCGACAGAGAAAAAGCACTTCTTGATACCATTCCTTTCACATAATGTGAGGAATTGGCCGCTTCAAACAGGGAGTTATTGTTGATGATAATCTTCCGTGTGAGATCGAAGTGGTATATAATGTTCTTGATTATAGAGTTAAGGACCTTTGGAGCGGTGACCTCGGTGAGGGGCTATGCCTTGACCTGTTTAGTGAAGTAATTGATAGCGACTATTACATGATTGTATCCTTCATTAGCATTTAGGAGCTTCCTAGTCAGTTAGATCCATCACATGTTGAATAATCATGTGGAGGTCATTGGAGTTAGTAAGTTAGGGAAAGCTCTAGGTATTTTAGTGAATCATTGGCAATGGTCGCATTTTTTGATGTAGTCCATTGAGTCTTTAGTCACGATCAACTTATAGTACCCCTTTCAGGCAACCATCTTGGCAAGGCTTTGCTCCCAATATGATATCCATAGAAGCCCTCATGTAGTTCTTTAAGGACTTGTTCGACTTCTATTTTGGTGATACACCTTTGAAATAGGTTGGAGTAGTATCTTCAGTGGAGCTTGCCCATCCAAGATTGTGTAGCTAGGTGCATGGTAGAGAATTTTTCTAGCTTCCTTACATTCATTGGGCAACTCTCTGTTCACTAAGTATTTCAAGAGTAGAGTAACCCAACCACCTTGCTACTCATCGTTGATTTCCATGGCGGTTTCCCCATGTTCAATGCATGCAACATACAAGGTTTCTAGCAAGAGCCAAGGGTTGGTCTCCACTAGATTACTTGCAATCTTGGTCAGCTAGTTGGCCTTGGAATTCTTCTCCCTATGTATCTTTACTATCTTAAAATCGTAGAAGGTATCGATACATTTCTGGGCTTCAATGACGTATATAGTAAGAGTTTTTCCCTTCACTTTAAACTGCTCACTAGTTTGGTTGATAATGAGTAAGGAGTCATTAAATACTTTGATTATCAACCTTAAGTTCCTTTACCATTCGAAGGCCGATCAAGATGATTTCCTATTTAGCCTTATTGTTGTTTGTTTTTAAGTCTAATCTCATAACAGAGCAAATCTTGGGTCTATCTAGGGTAACGAGGACCATAGCAACCCCATCCCCTTTGACATTAGATGTCCTGCCAACATACAATACCAACGAGCATTGGACGGTTAGTTTTCCCTTGCCAGTATTTGCGTTTGAGCATTTTACAACAAAGTTAGCCAAATCTTGGTTTAATTGGAGGTGTATGGGTGGAAGGTAACATAGTGTTGGCTAATTTCCACTGCTCAATTTAAGAAGCAACCCATCCTACCAGATTGACTTAGGACTTTGACAGGGTGAGCTAGGAAATAGGAGTGGATTTTGCAAATATCAATGAGAAGGCTCTATGTCAGCTTTTCTAGCCTGACGTATCTTGACTCTGGGCATGTCAACATTTTACCGATATTATAGATTGGTCGTGTGGTTAGTGACTTCGAGGTAGAGTTAGATATCTTCCCTGTCCATAGTCTTTGAGTAGATAGGGGTGTTTCCAGATGTTGTTTAAATTCTTAAAATGATATGGTGCATTCATCCAACCATATAAAGGATTTTCCTTTCTTTATAATATAAAAAAAGGGATGCACCTATCAGTTGCCTGAGATATAAAGCGGTTAAGAGCGGAGACTATCTCGTTTAGGCTTTGTACTTGTTTGACTATGTGATGGATTTGAATGCCTTATAGGGCTTGAATTTTGTCATGGTGGGCCTCAATTCATTTCCCCTTGCCACAAAAATAATTTGCTAGAGCAAACCACAAAGGAGCACTTCTTAGGATTTAGTTTCTTCCTATATTTATAGAGGATGTCATAGGTCTGAATATGATTCCGTACATGCTCCCTTCCCCCTACCTTCTCAAATTTCACCAGAATGTCATCGACACAAATTTCCATCAAACTCCTAATTTGCTCGATAAATTTTTTATTCATGAGCCATCGATAGGTTGTCCTCTCATTTTGAAGATCGAAGGGCATTGCTTATAACAATATAGTCTCATATTGGTGACAAATGAGGTGCATTCCTGATTGGGACCATGAATAGAAATTTGATCCAAAATAGGAATCCACTAAGGTCAACTGTTCGTGTTTTCTGGTTGCACCCAGAAGCTGGTTGGAATGTGGAAAGGGGAAGTTATCTTTTGGGTAGGCTTTGTGGAGGTCGAAGAAATCAATACATGTTATCTAGATTCTTAGACTTTGGACCAACACTGGTTGGCCACCCGTACCAGATATTAAAATTCTCCAATGAACCCTCTATTGAGAAACATCTCCACCTCATCTTTTAATGCCTTGTACCTCTTAGGGTTAAGTGACTTTCTTTTTTCTAGTGGACACAATGAGCTTTAGGGTCGATGTTCAAGGAATGACATATGATGGAAGGATCTATGTCGTTCATATTCACATTCCCCTAGGAGGACACGTCTGTACCTTTTGAAATGAAGTTTATTAACTCTACTCTTATCATTGTATCCAGTTTTGTGTTGATTTGGAAGATCCATCTCGATTCTTCGTTGTCTAAGATGGTGATTCAAGCTTTGTAGTTAGGCCGCCATCAACTCCTATGCGATGATCTATGGAGTCATCATTGTCACTTCTAGCACTTAGCTCTAGTTCTCCACACTGGTCCAGTTCACAAATCATAAAATCTATGTAATCCTTTGTTGGGACGGATGTGTATGCATGAGTATAAGGGGTCTAGCTTCCCTGACTCTCATTGATGGATCCTCTAGTGCTAAGGGGGAGGGTGATGTAATGTCACTTGTCCCTTCTTACCGACGGTGGACCTGTTCATTCTAAGTGATAACGTGTGCATTGGTTTTGGCTTAAATAGCTAGGAAGACCTGATCTTCAACTCCTTCAGCCCCGGCACGAACAGGACGCTAAGCGGCTCTTTCGTTCTCTTGGGGGGTGGATTCATTATGGAGAAGCAATGTAGTTATTCAACTACTCGAGTATTTTGGCATGGATGGGGGCATTATCCATCCCCTGCATACTCTTGGAGTTGTGATCTAACTTGGTCTAACATGAGCGGGAACTTTGAGGGGTTTGCACAATATTTCAGAAGCACCAATTTGATTAATGTTTTCAACATAGATGGGAGTGTGAATTATCTCTCTTATCCTCTTGGAATTACTGATTTTCTGGTAGCTAGCACGAGTAGGAACTACAAAGGTTTCATGTACTCACTTGGATGCTTCAATTTGGTCGACATCCCCGTCACAAATAAGAGCATCAAGGAGAACTCACACTCTCTTGGAGGGTGTTGATGTACTGGGCTCATTCCCAGCATAGGTAGGAGCAATTGATTTCTTTGGTACCCTCCTAGGTTGGTGTTGTTTAGGGTTATCACATCTTGTTAGAGCAAGAGTACTCCTTTTTTTCCTATTGTAGAGAGATGCTAAGCAGCCTTTGGCGACTTTTTGATTGCTGTAAATGCAATCAACTCCCTTATTTAAGGGAACTTTGTTAGGAGTCACCAATATGCCATAGCTGCATCCTAATCGGCCAAAGCTGGTCTATTTATAAGAATGTTGTAGGCAGACGGGTGGTCTACTACTATAAAATGTACTTGAATTTGGTAGTGGGGTTCCTCGCCAAAGGTGACCGCATGTTAGGTCTACCCTAGAGGAACAACCCCAATGATACCCATGTCACAATTTGGAAAGGCACATTGAGTATGACTTGATGACGTGAGATTCATTTAGTTGAAGACATTCTTGAACATAATGTTAATAGAGCTTTCCCCACTATTGAGGACTTGATGCACTTTGGCATTGGTGATGTCTTCGGTTGTGAAGGTTTATTTATCCACTCTCAATGCTTTTGGGGTCTAGAGAACAATAGAATATACATGGTTGGTGGGGGTGGTCTCCTTTCTATATCGAGCTTAGGGCCTTACTACTTTCGACCACATAAGGTCTGTCGTATATTGACAAGATTCCGTGTTGATAGTTCTAACAATCCTGTTTTCGAAGTCGTAATATAGAAATTTAATTAAAATAAAGATGTTTGAATTCGATTTCGACAACTATTATTTGAAATTAATTTTTTTACTTAATTGAAGTCTATTTAATAATATATTTTGTTTTAACAATTTGAATTAATTAATAAAAAAATTCAAAAAATATATCAAACTGAATAATTATATATAAAATATTTAAAGTGTAAATAACTCTATATGATTGAAATAGACGGAAAGAAATTTTATTTGATATTTAATAAAATCAATAAATAGACGGAGATGAATAAATTTATTTTAAATTAATCCAATGAGTGACTAAATAGTGTGAAACAATATCGAATTGAATGAAATTATGCAGTTATCGAAATATAAATATAAATATATTTCGTAAAATGAAATGTAAATCAGTATAAAATTTATTTGGAATATAGTTTAAATAAAAAAAAAAGATTGCACATCTCTTAAACAATGTAGGCCTAAATCAACAAGCTTTTAACCCCATACCCAAGCCACACCACTTAACACTAATTTTTTTATTTTTCCTCCCTCTTGTTCCCAGCCGAAAAACAAAAATCAAAAAGGAAAAAACACAATGAACGGAAAATAAAAGAAAAAAAATAAAATCATGCTTGGGAAAACGCGAGCAGGGGGAGGGTGTTGTGGTAGTGGTGGCATCAGGTTGCCGACGATTTGAGCTTTAAGGCAGGTCGATGCGAACGTCGAATCTAGCAGCGGCTATGGCTTGTGATGCATGGTAATGGAGGCATGGCGGCTAGCCGATTGGGTGATTGGTGAGGCGGTCAATGGCAAAGTGAGGCGTGGTGTAGACCTGGGATAGGCGATGTGATAAAGTCGCGTGCTAAGGATTAAGGGATGTCGTTTGCTTACAATTGTGGAATGAATGCAACAGTGGCTAGCCAACGGCGGGTCGCTGGCAGTAGAGTGCACAAATAAATGGTTAATGTGAGTTATTAAACTCACACCTCTATCTTTACAATATAATTTTTCTATTGCATGCTCTTCATTGTTGTGGATTTTGATGAATATTTATTGTTAATGGATGAATTGGTTGAAATATGGCTGCATGCTGTAATTTATCTTATTCATCGAATGCAATAGATTGGATTTGATTGTTTGGTGATATGTGGATTATTATGCCGATTGAAAAAGGCAAATTTGCAAGCGAGACACGGTCCGATTGCAAATTGAATTTATTAACTTATATATAAGTACATACATTGTTTGTGTGATCGGAGTTGTCGGAAAGTAACTCATATCACTAAATAATTTTATATTATGGAATGATATTTTATAGAGTGACGTTGGCTCTAGAAGTTGTATTCTTGATGGTTTTATTGTTATAATTGTTTGAATGTTTTTAAAAGATTCTTAAAAATGTGGTTTCACCTAATTTTATCCTTATTGGAATTTATTTTATAGAATATAGTTACATTATATTATATTCTTAACTTATTTCTTATTTCAAAATTATATTCTAAGCTTTTAAGAATAATATTTATTCACAAAAACCTTTTTAAATTCACCATCATAAGTATATTATTATTTTATAAAAGCTACCATGCAAGTAATAATTCAATTTGAAGTGATTTTAGTTACAAAGGCTATTTAAATTATTTTGAAAGAGTTCAAGAGCCTTTGAAAACATATAACTCTTTTTGAGAAATAATTACAAGTTCTAAAAATATTTTGGATAAATAAAAACCTTGTTCTATAAAATGAGAAGTAAAAATAAAATAAAGAATAAAAGAAATATCTCATTTTCATTTATTTGAGTATAAAAGGTTATATAAGTAATTTTAAAATGGTTTTATGCCTTTGAAAAGAAATATCTATCTATTAAAATTGAATTTGAAGATTTAAATGATTTAAATTCAAATGAATTAATTAAGAATGAAATTTAAAAATCTATATTCATAGAGGTATCTAGTTTGGGTAGAAAATGATTTGTGGAAGTTCATCAATATTTCAAGGTATATTAAAAGGAATATTGATTGGCCATTGGAAATTTCATACTTATTCTTTAAAAATAAATCTATGTTTTATAAGTAAATATTCATATTTTCTAATGACTTTTGAAATATTGCTTTCCTGCAAATTCTTCCTTCTATGGAAGGAGAAATAATTAAACGATTTAGTAGTACCGGACGGTATGAGACATTAGGTATCACTTCTTAGGTTAATTATACTACTTGTTGTGTAGAATACTTAAGTGATTGGAATTTACTAGCTTGTAGTAAATACTCTAGCTACACCGATAGGTATGGGGTACACGGTGTTACTTTAGTGATTGATATTGAGTAGTATATAATACTTTTTGATTAATTCATATCTTGGGGAAGCGTTCTATTTCTATAGTTCACCATATTAATTAGTGCATTCTTTTGCTTAATATTGAGGCTAGTTGTTCGCCCTAGCTGCTAGGCTATAGGGTCAGAACCTAAGTCATGGTATATTTTTCAGTTATTCGCCCTATACCCCAAAAGCCAGCAGTCGATACCTAGAGCTATATTCGATGTCATAACACTCGCGTCATTTGTCATTAGGCGCGATACCTCAAAAGTGCATTAGTAGGTGGAACACGTGTTATAAGGATCAGGTATATCCATTGTAAAAGTTTTGTGGTTTCATTCCTTCTTGAACTTCTAGAGCTTTTCGTATTAGTCTCCCCTTGGAAGAGAGCAGTTCACATTAAGAATTCCCTTATTGTCAAGATATCTATGGATCGGTTATTTAGCCCGACTTGCTTTGTGCTCATCTCTTGTTTTGACTTATTTTCATGCTTATCTTTTGGGTTTGACTCACTTCCATGCTAGTATTATGGTTTTGACTCACTTTCATGCTTGTCTTTTGGTGTTGACTTGCTTTCATGCTATTCCTATGGTTTTGACTCGCGTTTGTGCTTGTCCTTTTGTTTTGACTCGCTTTCATGCAGCTGTATAATTTCTGGGGTTTTGACTCGCTTTCACGTAGTCTCTTTTATTCTTGTGATTTCTTAGTTTGTGACCTTATCACCATATTTGAGATAATTGTCGTTGATGGGCATGAGATGACTTTGTGACATGGTGATTTTGTATTGATTCATTTTTATTGTATGTGGCTTATTATACAGCTATTACTATAACCTGTGTATTATACATATTTATTATATGATCTCACCCAGTTATATTTAGAGATAGTATGACCCGTTTATTTTATAATACTCGGGTCAGGCCTAGACTTGACAGGTATATGGATTCGTTGATCTTAGTTGTTGGGCTAGCTTTGGATATATATATATATATATATATATATTTGCAGTATAATTTTATTCTAGTCCTTGTATATATGTTTACCCAAAAAATGGATCAACACCCTAAATTGAGTGTGAAAGAACCAGCCCTATTTATCAAGGAAATAAAATAGAGACAAGGAATAATAACTCGTGGATAAAGTAAAGAGACAAGAGATTTTTATAGTGGTTCAGTTATTAACGAAGCCTACTTCAACTTTATAACTTTTAATATTGACTGACTGCAATTACAAGTTGAATCTGATTACAATTTGATTGGATCTTGTGAGTTAGATCAAGTCACCACTGTTAGATTTTAGTGGAGAATCATAGTGATTCCTTTAGATTACTATTATATGGGAGGAGAAGAGTGGAGAATTATTTCTGTAGAGTTTTAGCAACCAGTTAAGAAGATCCTGTTTATGTTGCAGGTAGGATTGTATTTATAGGGGTTGGAGAGCACTCGGGCCAGAAGTTTAAGTGCAGAAGAGTCCAGTTGTTATGCAAAGTCATCATCGAAAATCTAAAATAAATCTGAGTTATTTCTACAGATCATTAGCTATCCATAGGGGATGGATCGCTAGCTATCCAATAACTTAGCCTATTTTTCTACCAGAAGCCTTTACTTAGTGCTGCGAAGGAGCTTGAAAAGTTTGAGAGCGATCCAACCTATCTTGAGTGATAGTTAGCCATCCATAGGGGATGGATCATTAGCCATCCATAGGGGATGGATCGCTAGCCATCCATCAACTTGGCATATTTTTCAACCAGAAGCCTTTACTTAGGGCTATGAAGGAACTCGGAAAGTTTGAGGGCGATCCGACCTATCTTGATGGATCGCTAGCTATCCATAGGGGACGGGTCGATAGATATCCATAGGGGATGGATCGCTAGCTATCCATCCACTTAGCATATTTTTAAGTGATATTAGTTTGGTTGCCATCCTATCTTCTATTTAAGTACCTTGTCCAAATATCAAGACGTTTGAAGTTTGTTTGATCATCCGTCTTCATGGGTCATCTGGTCTAGAAGAATCATCCATAACTCGCTCAAAATGTAATGAAATCAGACAAAACTTTGCAGGTACACTCTAGAGGGTGTCAGGGACCTACCATAAAAATTTCAAGTAGTGGATCTCAATCTATATGGGTCACTAGCGATCCATCTAGTTAAGTAACTAGCGACCATCTAGCCATATCCAGTCAAGCTCATTTTTGGCGAGTCCTTCTTCTACGTCTTCTAAGTGTTCTTCCAAAATTTCAAGTAAATCCGACTCCGTATGAGTTCTCTAGGTCTGGTTTAAGTTAGTTGCTTTGGTCAAAAAGCGGGTAAACAACGTGAATCAGATGAGTCTTTACTTCTTGAACTACGCTGCTCGTAATGTTATGAAACTTGGTAAAAATTCTTAGAAGAGGTAGTAGATCATGATGCAAGAGGCTTTGACAAATCATAATGCTTCCTTTTAGATTGCCAGCGATCCATGGATGATGGTTCGCCAGATCCATCTTCTTAGTGGATTTTTGGCTTGTTTCTCTTAAGTTCCATTGGCTTTTTCATTAGATGCCTTGTTCAAGTTTCAAGTCATTCTGGCTTAGTCTAGATGTTCTAACTCCCGTTGAATTCTACTAGGTTAAAAACCGAATTAACATTTGCCCCCAGAGTATGCTTTCGTTGGAAACAAAGTGTGCTATGGAATAAGACAAGTTTTAGATTACTATTCTATGAATTTCAGTGAATCGTTGGAGTCCATCTCAAGATGTTATTTTCAATTGACTGACTTCTTATAGTCGTTCGTTTTTTGATTTCGATTATGAATTTCAATTCCTAGTATTAACAATGCAATCTTTGTTCCTTAGTTTATAGAAAGGTTTAGGTCGGTAAGTGGGTGCATGATGTAGGTTTGGAGTCAACCTATAAGTATTAACTCGACCGACGATGAAGCTAAGTCTTGTCTCGAAAAATTTATTCCAAAATCAGATATAATGGATGATTCAATCGTATCACTCTTTCCCGTTTTTGTACTCCAGTGATCCGGAAAAGAAAAGCTTCCCACGTCGTTTCGAACAACGGCTCCGCTACCGATCATTGATTGATGATGGGTAAGTGTGAAAAAGAATTTCAAAGGACGATATGGATTGTTTTTCAAATGTAAGCAAGCTATCTACAATAGATTGTTCATTTGCAGTATTTGGGATACTGGACTCTTCTCATGTAGATAACACACTACATCTGCCCTGGTCAACGCTCAGAACCCGACTGGTCAACATACGCCGATTTCCCTTGGATTACGGGCGTTGATTATACAAGGATATTATTTAAAGTAAAATATACCCAATAAGGTCGAACGCCAAGTTGTATTGTTGAAAATGGCTTTTTGGTCATTTAATCTTTAGTCCGGTGGAGGGACTTCCACTGCTCTAGAAACTGGGTCCTTCGCAACTTAGGCTTACCTTATTATTCATGTCATATTAGGATGATTCATTACAGTTAAATTTCAAGGTACAACTGCTCTTGTTGAGTTGTAGTTGAAGTTCGATCAGGCACAGTTTTAGTCTTTGGAAACTAGCGCATGACTTGTTCGATTGCGGTTATCCTTCCTTTGCATTTTTCAGAATCAGCCTGCACACCAGCCTCTGTCTCCGGGGACTATTGGTTTAATCACTCGATTCTGAGCATTGCTTTTTCTTGCTGTTGCACTTCTTGTGTTCATCTACAGCATACTCGTTTATTGTAATTCTATATATGTAAGTAATACTTCTGCGGTCATTTCAACATATTATATTTCATAGATTTGTTCGGAACTATGAGGTTGCTTGGTCTAGACAGTTCTGTAGCTAATCCCTACTTATGCTCAATTGAGTTCGTTTGAACAAAGTGTTGGTGTATCAGCTCTAGTCCATAGGGCCAGTTTCTCTTAATACTAGGTCTATATGTTTTCAGGAGACTGGGTCTCCTAGGAAATACGTTCGATTACCCCAGTTTGGTTGACACGATAACTCCTATCTTGTGGAATTAGGGATTTTGCTACTTGATTCCAAGCTTTGATTTTTTCAATGATGTCTGTTTCCTAACTGTAATTGAATTCCTCTAAGTTGACATTGTCATCCAATGTCATTTTGGATACATGTGCTGCAAAGACGTGTTGCCATCATCTTTTGCTAGAGTGAATTCTTCCAAGTCTAGTGTTGAGACCCTAATCATGTATTAGTTTCTATCTCTAGAAACTCGTGCGCTGATGACTCAACTACTCTGTGGATTTTTCCTTAATGTTGTGAATCTTCAGATTGCATAAGAAGCCAGAAGGTAGGGCTAAAGATTCAATCAAACTCTTACTTCTGTTTCCGAAAGGCGATGTATCGATAGTTTCATTCTAGGGTTTCTTCTTAGTATGACCAAACTTTGGGTAATGGCATATTCCTGCAAGTTGGAACCAAATGATCTAGTTAGACCATGAGTAGGTCATTGGTCTTTCTCATCATTGCCAAACTACGAGCGACCATTGATTTCTGAACGTTAAATCCATCATTTCCTTTGTTGGCGATTTTGTTGCCCGAATGTTTTGTTTTGTGATATAGACCGTCATCTAACTAACCTCGTAGTTATTTGTGTTTGGACTTTTTAACATTTCTTTCAATCAAATATCTGTATGTCTATCCCTGCTCGAGGGACTAGCTATTTCGAATGCCAGTATTTGGGCGATTGTAAGAGATGGAGAGCTTTGGGACAAATGATTCGATTACCCCTAAACTAGTTCTCAATCCTATTCTAGGATTGAGGATGTATGATGGTTTTAGTTCCGACCTTCCGTGATTGTCCCTACGTGTCCTTAGTTGTACATGCTTTGCTTGATTGCCGTCGTTACAGAAGTTCTGTTCATACACCAATTCCTATCTTCGGGAATTGATAACCCAGTTGCTTGGTTCCAAGCAACATTTCCTCGAGGCTGCCTATCTTTTGGCTGTATCTAAATTCTTTTTAAGTTAAATTCAGAAAATTTGGTTATGCACCAGCTTTCATCCCTAAAAATTAGCGCACGAGCAATTCAATCCTAGGATTTCCCTTCGATGTAGCTTTATTCCTGTGCAGTGAATGATTCCTATGATGAAAGGTCGAATCATTCGGCTGACCTATGAAAGGTTATGTCTTCCTGTTGTTGCCCATTTTTGGGAAATGGTAGTTTTCTAAAGGCGAGGGTAGAATCTCAATAGAGGACCAACATCTATCTCCAGAAGTTAGTGCATTGATGGTTTACTACGATGAGTGTTTCTCATCGAACCTGTCGACCAAAGTTTTCCTTGTGTTGCCGAGGCAACACTGGTACATAGTGAATTGCAAATTTCCCGGCATTGCTGGTGCAATGTCGGCACTTAGGAAATAGAGGGTTTCCTGGCATTGCTTAGGGAACACCGATACTTTTGAAATAGAAAGTTTATCGAAGTTGCCAGGGCAACATAGGTACTTATGAAATGAGGAAAGGCCTTAGCATTGCCGGGGCAACAACGACACTTAGGAGGTTGGAATCCATTTTCCCCGCCGATCTGGAAATTGGCAATGCTTTTAATCCAGGTGGGCACTATTTTGTCTTTGAAAACTTGCATTCGATGATTGGATTGTAGAAGTCTTTTCTTAGTGCTGCCTGTCTTCGGGCAATGTTAAAGTTATGTTGGTTAGGATTGAATCATTCATTCGATCCTGTATAGTCGAGTAAATCCCTTTCAACCCAATGTGGCTGTTTTTCTCAACATTGCTTAAGTTCGGGATACGCCAAGTTCTGGGAGGATGGGAGTCCCATGCGTTTCCGTTGCCTAGCCTTGTTTATCACCGTAAGTGTTACCCTTGGAAATGTAGGGTTGTTGCTTAACCAATTCCATGGTTATTCTTATTAATAATGAATCGGATTTCCTCCAATTGGTGTTTGTTATGATCCGACTTCTATCTGCGGAACCCTTCATTTCTAGGAAGAACCCTTCATTTTTGGGTGTCAAATTCCAGGTTCTTATAGAAAATTAGAAATTATGGAACGAGTCATCACATTGCCCCCGGTACGACCGCGCTCGTTCCTATCTTAATCATGGACCGGTAGAGTTCGGTAGTGCTTGTCTTGAATCTATGACACTTAACCTTACTTATTTCAGGCCATATGCGTTATGTTGGGCTGATAGCATTATTGTGGATATCAACCTTATTCATTGGTTTCAATCTTCGAGAATCAATGGTTTAGTTGCTCGATTTCAAGCGTTCTCTCCTTGCCGTGGTATGCCTATGGATAATAGCTAACTTTATGCAAGTTGGGGTTTGAGACCTCAGTCGAGCACCTGCTTCTGTCTTTGGAAAATGGTGCATTGATGATATGATTCTGGAAACGCCTTTCATCGTCATCTATCTCTGGATGATGGTAACTTCCTCCTTTTATTCAAGTTAGAGTGATATTCTATCCTGACCAATTATTAATGTGTTATGTGCCCCTCAGTCCATAGGGTTGATTATTCTGAACAATTGATGTAAGACTCGATGTTTTGAGTGGTTCCCTAGATGCCCCCAGTTAAAGGTACATTGTAGCTCCTATCTCTGGGAACTTGTGACTTGGATGTCTTGAATTTACACATTTTGTACATTAAATTTGGTCAAATATCATAATTCTTTGTCGACTGCTTGGTTTGTGAACTTTGTGGCACTACCGAAAAATGTCGGTTTTTCGAGTAGTGGGAGTTGATCCCTTTTAATCCTGCAATAGACAAGTTTCCCGGTGTTGTCGGAACAACACCGGTACTTAGAAAATTTCAACGGTTTGCTAATGATGCCGGAGCAACATCAAGCATTGCTTGCGCGGCTTATGAAATGTGCAGCTTTTAAGAGTACACGGCTTACAAAGTGCAGCTTACAAAATGCCCGGCTTTTGAGAGTGCGCGGCTTACGAAATGCGCACAATGGTTTGGGCCTTCTTGGTGCTAGAGGAGCGATACCAGTTCTTAGAAGGCAAGGATCAAGTTTTCTCATCAATCTAGTGATTTGACTTCGCTAGAATGCGATTTCGTCAGTTCTAAGAGGTATTTGGTTTTTGGATCGGATAATCGTGGCTTGGACGATCCTCCTATATTTCGGGAAGATATGCACGGCCAAACAGATAAGGTTGCCATGGTGGAGAGATTTACCACCGACCGCATAGAGATGGTTATAAAGAAAGAGCTTATGGGAGTTCGGGGCAAGACACTCAGTTTTTGGTCCAAACTGCCTTTAGAGAATTGGTCTTCAACTGGCATACAGTTGAAGAGGAAAAGGAACTGGTCACCAAGGGTGGTAAAGGAGGAGTTGGGAAGAAGTAAGCAAGTATTATGCTTCTATTTCGTTTGTCGTGCTAGCTAGGTCGTTAAGTCCGTAGTTGTCAGAATGCCAGAATTTTTGATCGAGTATAACAGAACTGCAATATGATTAGTCTCGGCCTTCCTTGTGGCTATTCAAGTGTGTGCTGTCCCCCCCATGCACAGGGCTGTTGGTGCACTTGAATTGTACCCAGGGTCTCTCCATAACTCTTTTGGTTGCCCCTAGTCCAGTGAGTGCGGTTCTCCTGAGTTCTAAGTCTTGGCTTGATTAGAGTCAGCCACCGATTAAAAACAAGGTCAGTTCAATTTTGTCATAGTTCCTTTGAGCGACTTTGAAGCTCTAGAGTTTAGCACTGTTTGTTTCATCAGTCGTTGGAAGTGATTCTGTTAATTATGCGGAGAGACTGATATAATTGTCGATTTATGGCCCTAGAGCATGACTTCGTTGACTTCAAGGGGCTCTTGATCAAATGACTGTTGATCTTCCAGTTCACCTTCGCGGATATTAGTCGTATATAAATTTCGCCGATCTACCGGTTCGCCTTCACGATGCTTTAGTTCGTGAAAAACCTTCCCGTTCGCAAAGGGTTTTTTGGATTAGATGACCATTGATCTACTAGTTTGCCTAGACGGTGCTTTAGTTCGTAAAAGACCTTCACGTTCGCAAAGATTTTTTTAGATCAGATGACTGCTGATCTACCGGTTTTCCTTCATGATGCTTTAGTTCGTGGAAGACCTTCACGACGCTTTAGTTCATGAAGGAGTTTTTGTGGTCAGATGTCCGATGACCAGACGACCTTAGAATGATAGTTTATCAGTTTCGAGAGGAATGTTGGTCGGATGTCCGACGACCAGACGGCCTTAGAGCGATAATTCATCGACTCCAAGAAGAGTTTTGGGTCATGTGTCCGACGACCCGACGGTCTTAAAGAAATGATTCATCGACTTCAAGAGAAATTTTGGTTGGATGTCCGTCGACCAGACGACCTTGGAACAATAATTCATTGACTACAAGAAGAGTACTAGGTCATGTGTCTGATGGCCCAACGGTATTAAAGCGATTATTCAACGACTTCAAGAGGAATTTTTAGGATCAGCTCGCGAGAACACAGTTTATCGGTTCCTGGAGACTAATGGGTTGGATCTGTTTGTTCGACGATCCTTTGGACAAGACTTCTTGATGCTACCAGAGCAAAGCAGATTCTTAGAAAAGGGATCGACATGACTCGTCGAGGGAATAGAAGCATTTCTTTCGCCGTGTTGTCTGTAATGCCCCCAATGTCTCGGTATGGCTTATTTGGAAAAGGAAAGTAGACAAGGATGGATGAGAAGACATCGCTTTAGGTTGCTGCCCTATTCCTTAGTTGCAAGCTAGCTAGAGTGTTATTTGATAATCATCCTTTCATCTAATTTCGTCAGTTAGCTGGTGCGCTTTTCTACCGGGTCTTAGTACCCTTGATGGGGCAGAAGGTCCCTGGGGTCTCGTAGCCCCTTCACTGTTTGGTAAGTTCTTTGGCAAATTGTTGGGTTTGCCTTCTTCCAATTGCACTAGTTCTAGTCTTTAAAACTGGTTTGCCTTCCCATAGAATTATTCCAGGGTAGTCGGTTGTTTCATCTTTTAATGATTCCTGAGGGCCTTGTAGTAAACTACATCCGTTGCCCTCGCTTCGTCCATATGCTAGTCATACCTGTAAAAAAGCAATTTCGAATCAGTTGTAAAGTTGTAAAAAGGTATAGTTGGCATGATAAAATTCTTTGGATATTATGCATATTGAATGGCTTCGGTGAATGGGTTACGATTGGAAAGATGCTCTAATCGTTGTTAGACTGGTCCATTTTCAAGTTACAGCTGTTTATAATGGTTGAGAATGATATATGCATGATTGTCCTAAGCTTGAATGATTGGAAATGCCGATTGAATAACAAATCACTTATGATTGGGTCATAGATCAGTGATGATCCCCAAAAATTTCAAACTAGGTGAGATCGGTCTAGGGTGACCAAGAAGGCCCCATAAGGTTGCATTCCAAATTTCAAGGCATTTGGAGTTCGCATGTTCGATTATGGGCAAAAGAAGATGGATCAGCGTTGATGGATCAGTAGTATTTTACTTAGTCCGACCTAAGAAAATTTGCTATTTGCTTGGAATCAGCACATGGTTCTCTTGGAGTCATAGAATTTGAAATGCTGGATTGGTGACAAACGTTGCTTGGAGCCATTTGCATGTTTTCTTAGAGAAAATCTTGGTTTTACCCGATTTTGGGCCAAAATTTCCTGGGTCTACTTCGAGTCAAATGGGTGATTATCCGAGTTCGACTTCAAGTCAGGACTTCCAAAATCTGCTTTGAGTTAAATAGGCAATTACTCGATTTCGACTTCGAGTCAACCCCAAAGTGAGTTTTTCAACGACCATTTTGACGATTTTTGATGATTTTCAACGATGATCATTCGTGATTCGGTGATGGGAGCTCCAAGATGGGATTGGAAGCTGGTCAGTTGGGAGTGGTCATAATATAACATGGAAGATTGGCCTTGTAATCAATATCAGTTTGCATCATTTCTTCTTGGTTCTCCTACCTCCAGGAGTACCGTTTGAGTAGCAGTTCCTCGTCCATTGCTTGGTAATGTTTTGCGGCATGGGTTTTAAAGCTTCTCCTAGTGTTTTGTGCATTGGCATTTTCATCCAGTTTGTCTTCCTCAAATTGTTTGTCATCTTCAGAGCCGGAGAGAGCCATCGATATATCCCCCGTGGGGTTTTCCCCCCTAAGTTCAGGTTTGTAGCAGGTGCTTTTGCAGTAATTGGAGTGTTAATGTTTTCTTTCGTCATGATTCTTGAAGCTCCTCCCATTGCTTCCTTTTACTTTTGCCTTCTTTTTCTTCCATTCAAGCCAGAAACAGAAGAATGCTCTTGCTCTATAGCAGCTACGACTTCAAGCACCGTTCTAGGAGTAGTTATTGATTGGAGCACTAAGAGAGCATCTATCTTTTCCATAAGTGCCCTTTGAATGTTTGCTATTTTATGGTTAATTTCATCAACCATCTTGTTCAATTCTCCCTTAGTCACAACTTCATGCTATGTGGAGGATCCAGGAACCCGATCTCCAGAGTTGGCTCCTAACAGCAGGTTGTTGGGGTTGTTGACTTCAATTTGCTAAGGGTTAGTTTCTTCTCTAGCAATGGTAGCTCCTATGGATCTTTCGGAGGTAGTGCTATTTCTTCATGGTGCCATTGATTCTCAACAGCAAATCTTCTAAGCTGAGATTGAGGATCTAACTTTTGAACCTATTTGAACCAATGTAGATAGAAAGATCTAAGCCCGAGTTAGACTTTTAGTGAAAGCACCAAAATGTTAACCCAAAAAATGGATCAACACCCTAGATTGAGTGTGAAAGCAGCAACCCTGTTTATCAAGGCAAATAAAATAGAGACAAGGAATAATAACTTGTGGATAAAGTAAAGAGACAAGAGATTTTTATAGTGGTTCGGGTGTTAACAAAGCATACATCCACTTTATAACTTTTGTTATTGACTGACTGTAATTACAAGTTGAATCTGATTACAATTCGATTGGATCTTGTGAGTTAGATCAAGTCACCAATGTTAGAGTTCACTGAAGAAGCACATTGAATCCTTTAGATGACTGTTATGTGGGAGAAGAAGAGTGAAGAATAGTTTATGCAGAGTTTCAACAGTCAGTCCAAAAGATCATGTTTGTGTTGCAGGTAGGATTGTATTTATAGGGGTTAGAGAGCACTTGGGTCAGAAGTTTAAGCATAGAAGAGTCTAGTTGTTATGCCAAGTCATCATCGAAAAATCTCAAATCAATCTGAGTTATTTCTATGGATCACTGGCTATCCATCAACATAGCATATTTTTCTACCAGAAGACTTTACTTAGTGCTACGAAGGAGCTCGGAAAGTTTAAGGGCAATCCGACCTATCTTGATGGATCGCTAGCTATCCATTGGGGATGAATCGTTGGCTATCCATAGGGGATGGATCGCTAGCTATCCATCAACTTAGCATATTTTTCTACCAGAAGCCTTTAATTAGTGCTATGAAGGAGCTCAGAAAGTTTGAGGGCGATCCAACCTATCTTAATGGATTGCTAGTTATCCATAAGGGATGGGTCGCTAGCAATCCATAAAGGATGGATCGCTAGCTATGCATCCACTTAGCATATTTTTGAGTGATAGTTTGGTTGTCTTCCTATCTTCTATTTAAGTGCCATGTCCAAATATCAAGTCATTTGGAGTTTGTTTGATCATCCATCTTCATTGGTCATCTATTCTAGAAGAATCGTCCATAACTCACTCAAAACTTAACATAATCGTACGAAACTTTGCAGGTACACTCTAGAGGCTTTCAGGGACCTACCATCAAAATTTTAGGTAGTGGGACGCATTCTACATGGGTCGCTAGCCATCCATTTACTTAGGTTACTAGCAAGCCATCTAGCCTTATCCAACCAATCTCATTTTACTAGAGTGTATTCTTTTATGTCTTCTAAGTGTTATCCAAAAATTTCAAGTAAATCCGACTCCGTATGAGTTTTCTAGGTCCATTTTAAGTTAGCTGCTTTGGTCAAAAAACGGGTAAACAACTTGAATCAGATGAGTCTTTACTTCTTAAGCTATTCTGCTTGAAATGTTATGAAACTTGGTAAGCATTCTTAGAAGAGGTAGTAGATCATGATGAAAGTGGCTTTGACAACTCATAATACTTTCTTTTGGATTGCTAGCGATCCGTGGATGATGGATCGCCAGCGATGCATCTACTTAGTGGATTTTTGGTTTGTTCTTTTTGCTGCCTTGTTCAAGTTTTAAGTCATTCTGGCTTAGTCTGGATGTTCTAACTCTTGTTGAATTATGCTAGTTTAAAAACCCAGTAAACAATATATATTTTGAATGACTTTTGTATAGGAGTTAGAGACTCGTGGTGTATATCTCATACTTGTCTAACTTTTGGACTTGTATGTATATATGTGAGTTTAGTATTTTCTTTTTCAGACTCACTCTATGTAAATTATTTGGTTTGTGTTATAATTTTCACTGTGATATGTGATTCTGTGTTCTATATTATATAATATATTGTTCTGATTTATACTAGCCAACGTGTCTATTGCTTTGTGCCGAGACTGGTCACACCAATATATTTCTTCAGATATAAAGGTAAAATCATGACAGTGTTAGCTCAAGGGAATAAACACGGATGGTCGCTCCTATCCAGCCTTATTCTCTGTATTGCTCATAATACTCTTTAGTAGTATGAGTATAGCTGTTAACAAGAAAACTTGTCAACATTCCCAAAACTATGTAGTTTACAAGAAATATTATTTATGCTTGACAAATGAAAACTTTAGAAGTGATTGCTCCCTTCGAAACTCCTTTCGATTGAGTTGACTTGGACAAATTTCTTTTAGAGGGTGAATTTATGAAAACATTGGATATAATTGATGGTTCCAATCAACCTTATTGAAAGGAAGGTAAAGGGGAAAGCACCTCCTTTGAAACCTTATGCCTGAGCAAGTCGAAAGGGGTAATTTATATCAAGCATTTGTTCCTTTCGACTGTGTCGAAGGACCATTTTGTCCTTAAAGTGGAGTGTGTGCTTTCGACATCATTGTTTACGCTTTGAAGGATGGACTCCTTCGGAAGGGTTGTATGTATTGTAGTGTGGGTATACCTCTCGAAGGAGTTTACCCATATAGCAATGCTTGTCATTTATAAGTTAGATCCCATTCGAATCATCACTTTCGACTAATTCAAAAGGGATCTTGCTTTTTCGAAGTAGGTCTAATACACAATGCGCAAGCTCTATTAAATATATGCAATAGAATATCATCTTGGATAATCATAAATTCTATGAACCTATTAAGGATGAAACATCATCACTATCTTTATTTATCATTATGAATCATTAAACACGATGGTAATGTGTTTCGTAAGCATATTATTCAAGTTGATCCCACAACATCGCATAAGACAAAAAGGAATTAAGAAGGTAAGCTAGCATCATGTGCAGTTGATCATTAGACTAGCTAATGATCAAAGTGATCTCCCTCATAATTGAAATCTTTATTGTATCCATGCACTTCCTCTTTTTAACATTAACACAAATTGAGTTACATGTAAGAGAGCTTTTTTGCCAGATCAATTTAGGGTTACAAAGACTTGATTTTACTAAAAAATAGAAGAATGCTTATTGGATTCCAAAATCTGGTCCCTAAATTGGACCATTAGAGTCGTGTTTATAGATGTAGATCGGCCCCCTTTCTCACCCATCCTTTCGACTCAGTCGAAAGTTCTTCCTTCTATCTTCCGTATTCATCCTTTCGACATGGTCGAAAGGCCTTCTTTCAGTTTTCGACTCGCTGGCTTTCGATGCTGTCGAAAGGCTATCCTTTCGAGCTTTGTCATCCATTCTTGCGCTTCCTATCTTTTCATTCCAGACCTTTCGACCCAGTCGAAAGGATCTCCTTGACAGCCTTTCGCTAACCTTTTCACTACCGTTAAGGTCTGAGTGCCTCTTTTTCTTTGTATTCTACCGAGCTGCTTTCGACTTCGTCGAAAGGATGGTAGATGCACTTTTCGCTTTGTGTTGCTGTACTTCAGCCTTCATGTATGATTTTCACCATGCTTTCAAAAGGTTCCATCCATTTCGAAAGGTTTGTCCTTGGTTTCGAAAGGTGTGTCAGAATCAATTCTTAAAGTGGTAAATCGACAATGACGAAACCTTCTATTTTGAAGGAATTGGTTCATTCTGCAAGCCTTTCATTCAACATCTTCGAAGGCGTTTCAAACCCATTCCTACTTCTCTTATATATGTGGATCCATCTGTATCGAAAGGTTTTAATGAGGTGAAGGGTAGCCTTGCCTTCTTTTCCATCTTTTCGAAAGCTTTTGTACCATTTATCATTTGGGATGACACCTGGTGCTTGCGACTCCTTCGAAAGCCATCTCAATGCCTTCGAAACACCCTTCCTTGAACTTTGACTAAACTCGTGTCTTCAATTTTAGTAGAGTCTAGCACTTTTATTAGCCTTATTTCATACCTTTATTTTTAAGTGGATCTTATGGTTAACATTTTGCCCCTCCCCCTTTGGATGAAAGAAGCT
The DNA here is from genome assembly GCA_030737815.1 of Allium fistulosum. Taxonomy (NCBI): domain Eukaryota; kingdom Viridiplantae; phylum Streptophyta; class Magnoliopsida; order Asparagales; family Amaryllidaceae; genus Allium; species Allium fistulosum. The sequence continues at coordinate 459,512,836 of CM060901.1, forward strand.
TTTGTTCTTTAGGACAAAAATTTCGTAATTACTTCGTTCTTAATAACCTTAGTTTCTTGTGAAATTCAAAGCAAGTAACATTTTCTATCATTAGCTCATTACTAATCTAAACATATGCTTCAAGATTTGAAAATAAAGTAAATATAGCAGTGCTTCTAAACCCAAAAGATTAACTTGTCATAATTTTGAGTTAATAAAGGATATGAAATCCTCAATTGTAATTGATTGAGGACTAAGGACTTTTGTCTGAGAATATTATAAGTCCCATCATTCAACCTTTGTAGTTAAAAATATAATTTATAGTTGAACTCCACGAGATTAATAATAACCCAGGAGTATAATAATTGAAGTCCAAGAATTTTCTATTGGAGACACAAACGTTTGAAAATAGAAGGTCATGAGTTCCCATCTAGAAATTAGTTATTGTAATCCATAAATCCTTATTTGGGGGATAAGTAATTGGTATTTAGAAACTCCTCTTGGAGATAAGAATGATCCAGGGGCTATGATGCAGATGTCGGTAAATGTTGTTCAGAGTAGCAAATCAATAATCATGATTTGGGTATTAAGAAGACAAACTCAAAGTTTTGATTGAAGACTTAGACGTCCTTTGTAATCTCAATATCAACTACTTAGAAACCCAGATTCAAAAATTAATAGATGAAATCCTAAATTGATGGTGAAAGACCTGAAACTCAAATTCAGGTATGAGAAAGTTCAGAAGTCTAAAACCTAGATTTAGGCATCAATAAGTGAAGTTCAGAAGTTAATAGTAAGATGTCCGAATCCCAGATTTGGGTTTTAATAACTGATAATCAGAAGTGGTCTTCATAATAAAATTCTTAACCCCAAATTCGGGTATTAGTGGTGGATAATTAGAAATCCATAATAATTATCTTCATAAAATAAATCTTAAGCCAGATTAAGGCATTAATAACTGAAGTCTGGAATTAATTACAGTCCCAAAACCCAGATTCGGGTATGATGAAGACCATAAATTATTAGTATAGACCCGAAACCCAGATTCGGGTATTAATAAGTGAAGTTTGGAAATTCTTCTTTGATGATTAGTTGGAGGCTACAGATTCTTATTTAAGCCTTCTGTTTTTTCCTTGGGTCTTGTCTTCTTTTGACATGTTTTAACCCTTTAAGCCTTGTATGTATTGCTATTTGATTAGCTGCTTCTCGAGCTCGGACGTCTTAATTCGTCATTTAATATGCCGCTTCTCGGGCTCGGACGACTTGGTCCGTCATTTGATGTGCCGCTTCCCAGGCTTGGACGTCTTAGTCCATTGTTTATTATGCCGCTTCTTAGGCTTGGACGTCTTAGTCCATTGTTTGATATGCTGCTTCTTGGGCTTGGACGCCTTAGTTCGTTGTTGTATGGTGCGCTTGGTTAGCTTGTTCCCAAGCAGGACCCAAGGACTCACCCAACCTCCCTCCAGGAGGCACCTTGACCTGGCCATAGCGTGGTGCGGCAAAGGGCTTATCGATGCTTTAACCTGGCCATAGCATGGCGTAGATAAAGGCTTACTCTAACCTCCCTCCAGGAGGCGCCTTGACCTGGCAATAGCATGGTGTGGCCAAAGGCTTTCGATGCTTTAACCTGGGCATAGCATGGCGCGGATAAAGGCTTAATCTAACCTCCCTCTAGGAGGCGCCTTGACCTGGCCATAGCGTGGCGCGACCAAGGGTATGTCGATACTTTAACTTGGCGATATCATGGCGTGGATAAAGGCTTACTCTAACCTCCCTCCAGGAGGCGCTTTTCCATGGCCAACTCGGCATGGACAAAGGCTTTAACCGTTAAAGGTAGTGTCCAAATGCAAGGAGAATTCTACTGCCAACCATGTAGACTTTTCTTTTAAAGAAAGAGATTCTTTATTCATTCATTGCAAAAAAATATGGTCTCAAATGTTTTGCGTTCCATGTTCTAGGAACCATATTGTTGTCTGGTTGGCATAACTTGTAAGCTCCTGGGGGAATTACTTTGCATATGATTAGAGGACCTTCCTAGTTTGATCCTAACGGTCCATCTGAAGGATTTCTCGCATCTGCCGTTACCCTTCGGAGTACTAGGTCTCCTTCTTGAAATGATCTCGTTTTTACTTTTGAGTTGTAATATTTCGAAATTCTTCTCTGATATTCCACCGTTCGAATTGCTGATTCATCTCTCAACTCATGTATTAAATCTAGCGATTATGTGACGTCCTACCTCTATACTCACACTAACCAAGGACACTACTGGATAATGCCGTCGATTAGCACAAAGAATAAGGCTGTTGAGGAGCAACCATCTATATAATTGCTTTGAGTGAGTACTGATATGTCAGATAGTATGTCACACATTACATTTCAAGAGGAAATCTGACCTATCCAATACAGACCTAAAGCTACTACACAGTGGCTAAATGCCCTTCGAAAACAAATATAAAATAGTCGTAACATAAAATCAGTTACATATATTCGTATCACTAAGGCGGAAACATATATGAACATAACACATAGAAGTAAACATCATAGTAGTAGTCGTATAAGATCCACTACATAACAAAAGAATATGTACATGTACTACACAAAAGAATATGTATACATCAAAGAGTCTCTATCTCGTATACATGAAAGACAAAAAAACTACTAAGCTAAAGTAGTTAGCTAAAAGTCAGAAGATAGTCCCTATTAAGAAGTCAAGTGGAAGCACCTGAAACACCTTGGTCTGACCCGAGTATATTTAAGAAGAAAAATAGTAAAAGGATCAGTCTAGCTATAATAATCATGTAAGATGAGATAGGATAAGAGATATGACAAATATATATGATAACAACAAAAATCATACAATATCTCAAGTTTTCTCAAACACCCAAAAAGAATACCATATTCTTTAATTTTATTCACCAAATCACAAATATCGATAAAGCTTATCAATGCAAATCACAAAAGTTGCTGAAACAAAAATTCCAGAAATAAATATTTAGAAATCCAGAAAGCACAAAGGGGAGAGGCCTATCACAAACGGGAGCATGAAAACTCATCAACACGTGTATCACAAACGGGACGCTATCCCATGGGTCGCTAACCCATAAAATATGAGTCGAAGCTCCACAAACGGCACGAAGACCATGGGTCGCTACCCCACCAAATTGAGTCGAAGCTCCACAAATGGGGTACAGTCCCCCACGCGGGCAAAGAGACAGTACTCATCGCAAGTCTAAATCATAAAATGATCATCATTGATCAATAAGTGTAATTTACACCTAGCTAGTAAATAAATGACTTTAGCTTCACGTCCCATAACCATTGGCTTAACTTAAAATATTGACGAACAGATTGTAGATTTCCACTTGAAAATTGTTACAAGATTTCAATCAAACAAGTCTAAGAATTAACCGACGAAGTAAACACAAGCGTTTCATACCACTTGTTTTGCTAAGTCGTTTAATTGGATTTCTCATCCGAATGAGGTAAAGGTTTGTATATACTAATAGATTGGAAAACGGTTTTAAAACGAGCTTTGCATTAAAAGCAGTGTTGAAAACATTTTTGTGAAAGTGTTTTAGTATTTACTACAAGTATAAAACCTTTGTATTTAAAAGTGACAAATCACAGAAACGATTCTAAAAATAATCTATCACAAGAATCCAAATTTCGATAACGTGAATCAAACCATGGAAATTGATATCAAATCCATCAAATGGAAACACCAAAAATCCAAAAAAGAAAATATCAAAGTTGATATTAATTGACAATAACTATACAGATAATTAAAAATCGATAAATTTGGAAATCCACATAAAAATAGGCTAATTTCCAGAAATCCACATAAAAATAGGCTAATTTCCAGAAATCAATGGCCACAGACGTCTGTGGGAAATCCACAGACGTCTGTGGGAAATCCACAGACGTCTATCCCATGTTTCAAGAAATATTTTACCTGAAGCCACAGACGTTTGTGGATAATCCATAGACATATGTCGCCGGTAGCGGGACAGAATTTGTAAAGCCCTTAAATGGACAAACCTACACAACTTCGCGTATTCGAAAGTGATTGTATGAACAACTGCGACTAGGGATTTATACCAAGCGACAACCCAGCCCTAAAGGCTCTTCAATGCAACCAAAACAACAAGTCTAAATACCCATTCTAGGGTTTTTTTATAAATTTTGACTTCAAAATTCCAAAATTAGGAAAATTCACCAAACTAATTCAATTCAAAAGCAATTGAATAAGAAATAGATGTTAGGAATTCATTCCTAACAACAATCAAAGCTATAGACATCGATGTGAGTTCAAGAACTCACCTTTAAACTCAAAAATAGAAAAGATAAGCTCTAAAATAAGCTAAGATCAATTCCTCTTCTACTTCACCTCAAGAATCTCCAATCTATTGTTACATACAAGGATTTTCGTACGTTTGGTTATAGGAAAAATCAAGAATTGAAGAGGAATGTAGATGGAGAAGATGAAAATGATGCCTACCTAGCTTCTCTTTGATTTTATAACTTGAATTTCCTAAAAAAAGCTAGGTCTTAGGAATTTTAATTTCCTCTTCCCACCATTTTTCCTTTAGCTTGAGAGTATTAGGAAATTATGAAAGGAATGAAGGAAGGGAAGAGGAGTTTGGGGTATTGGTAGAAGAGTTTGGGTTATGTTATTGGGTTAATGGGCAAGAACACAACCCAAAGCCCAAATCAAAATACCAAAATCCTAATCAACTCCAAACATAACAATGTTTATACTCAAACAAGTTGTAAACGTCGATTTGAACTCAATTAAAGTGGTCTCGAGTCCAGATTCGACTGTTTACAAAAAGTCACATTTCGGACTTTAATCCAACTAACGATGCTATATTTAAATAAAGCATTTAAATATATAATCGTAAAATATGTAAGTTGTTACAGACTCCCCTCCTTAAAGAAATTGCGTCCTCGCAATATTTAAGAAGGTAATAAAGAGTAACAACCATTCTGTGACATGACAATCACAAAAAGAAAAATTGAAATGAGAAATTCACCTTAAGGAACATGAGAGAGTAAGTCAGGATGTGTTCGCTCGATAAATTCTCTGAATTCCTAAGAACAATCATTAGGATTTGCGGACCATTGAACTTTCACAAGCGAAACGTCTTTGTTACAAAGGCGTTTAACCTCCGTAACAATGATGCGAATAGGATGTTGCTCATAAGTCAAATTATGTGAAACCTCAATTTCTTTAATAGCACAAGGCTCAAGAATAGAATCGGAATCTCTAAGGCATTTCTGTAGCCGAGAAACGTGAAATACGTCATGAATAGCGGAAAATTGAGCCGGTAACGAAAGGCGATAAGCCATGGGACCAATGCGTTCGGTGATGGGAAACGGGCCAATATATCGAGGTGCTGATTTTCCCGATCGACTGAAATGCACTACACCCTTCATAGGCGAAACACGAATGATTACCAAATCTCCCACAAAAAATTCCAAATTCCTTCTTCGGTTATCGGCATAGGATTTTTGTTTACTCCGAACTTCTTTCATCCTATGACGAATAAGGTTAATTTTTTCTGTGGCATCACGAATAAAATCTGGACCTAAAACTAGCTTCTCACCGATTCCAAGCCATCACGAAGAAGATCGGCATGGCATTCCGTAGAGTGCCTCGAAAGGTGCCATACCAGTACTAGATTGGAAGCTGTTATTGTAAGAAAACTCAACAAGAGAAATATGATCTTCCCAACTTCCACCAAAATCAAGAGCACTTGCATGAAGGAGATCTTCAAGAGTTTGATTCACACGTTACGTTTGTCCATCGGACTGAGGATGATAAGCGGTGCTAAAATTAAGCTTCGTTCCCAATGCTTTTTGAAGACCATTCCAAAATCCACTAGTAAATAATGGATCACGATTTCTAACAATAGAAGTAGGAACACTATGCAATTTAATAATTTCTTTAACATAGAGCTTAGCCAAAAGAGGTACGGTTCAGCTGGACCGAACGGGAAGAAAATGGATGGATTTTTAAGTCTATCTACAATCACCCATAAACTGTCGTGACCTGAACGAGAACGGGGAAGACCGTCGATAAAGTCCATTGAAACTTGATCCCACTTCCAGACGGGAATGTCTAAAGGTTGAAATAACCCACAGGGCCTCTGATGCTCGCCCTTTACGAGTTGGCAAGTCATGCAACGCTTAATAAAGTTAGCAATATCAGATTTCATTCCATCCCAATAATAAAGTCGCTTTATGTCCGCGTACATCTTACTACTATCGGGATGAATGGTAAATTTAGAACGATGACAATCTTCTAAAACGTCTTTATGGAGATTACTAATATTTGGCACAATAAGTCTACCAAATTTTTGAACGCCTCCACGAGCATCGATTTCAAAGTCTTTCAAACCATCAATATTATTGTTATCTCTACAACTTTGGCTAAGATGAGCCAATTCGGAGTCGTGTTTTTGAGCTTCAAGGATGCGGTCAAAAAGAGAAGGATAAGCCCCAAGGCTACATAAAACAAGAGATGAACATGAATCGGATTCATGATCTCGAATCTCACAAGTGGATAAAGTCTCGAGATTATTCCATTCAGATATCGTCATGGAAATAACCGCTTGTTGCTTACGACTAAGGGCATCGACAACACGATTTCCCATTCCGGGAGTATAAAGAATATCAAGATCATACGATGCAAGGAATTCGAGCCAACGTTGTTAACGTAAATTAAGTTCCTTTTGAGAGAATAAATACTTTAAAGATTTATGATCGGTGTAGAGAACAAATTTCTCTCCCAAAAGATAATGACGCCAAATTCTAAGAGCAAAAAAAAATAGTCGCGAGCTCTAAATCATGAGTGGCATATCTAGTCTTAGCGGGCTTTAACTACCTAGAAGCATAAGCGATAACACGTTCCATTTGCATGAGAACGGCTCCCAAACCAATACGACTAGCATTGGTATAAATGATCAAGTCTCGGTTCCCTTCGGGAATCACAAGAATATGAGCATTAGAAAAGAGTTCTTTTAATTTCTGAAAAGCAGCTTCACATTTGTCTGACCAAATGTACTTGACTCCCTTCTTTGTCAAACTAGTAAGAATAAGGAAATTTTAGAAAATTCTTTTATGAAGCGACGGTAGTAGCTCGCCAAACCAAGAAACTACGAATTTCCGTTACACTCTCCGGTCTCTTCCAGTTTTGAATCACCTCAATCTTCGAAGGATCTACGGAAATTCCAGATTCAGAAATAATATGTCCTAAAAATTTCACACGAGATTGCCAAAAATGGCACTTAGAAAATTTTGCTTTCAATTGATTGCTCCTAAGAGTTTCCAACACAATTCGAAGATGTTTTTCATGCTCTTCTTTGGTTTAGAATAAACAAAAATATCATCAATAAAGATAAGAACAAATCCATCGAGGAAGTCTTTGAAAACTCAATTCATAAAGTCAACGAAATAAGCTGGAGCATTCGTTAAACCAAATTTCTTAACAAGCCATTCATAAGATCCATAACGAGTATGGAATGATGTCAACATAATTCTATCCTCTGCAATTCAAAGCCGATGGAAACCGGTTGCTAAGTCTAACTATGAAAAGACTCTAGCACCGCAAAGTTGATCGAATAGATCATCAATCCGACGCAAGGGATATTTATTCTTAATGGTAAGATCATTAAGCTTGCGATAGTCAACACAAAGTCTGAGTGTACCATCGGATTTCTTCACAAAAATAGCTGAAGCTCCCTATGGAGAGAAACTAGAACGAATGAACTATTTTGCTTCCAATTCGGATAATTGTTTATGCATCTCTATATTTTCCTTATTGGACATACGATAAGGAGGACAAGTAACAAGTATAGCTCCAAGATTAGATTGATTCTGGACTCAATTGCTCACTTAGGTGGTAATCCTAAAACAGGCTCAAAGATGTCGGAAAATTCACGAACAATGTGAATGAGGGAAATGACATCTTCCTCATCATCATTGTCGTCGTCATGTGGGTTTAGAGAATATAAGGATGCCACCGAATTGGAATCAGAATCATTAAGAACGATAGAAATCTTCTTAACAGATTGGGGATGTCGAAGATGGATAGGCCTCTCGGGACATAGGATGTGGGCTTCATAACGATTAAGCCAATCCATTCCCAATATCATTCCGAAACCTAAATAACGCATAACATGCAAGTCGGCACGGAAAGCATAATCACATAAAATAATCTCAACATCCTTACAAAATAAACTGAGTGTTGTGGATCAACCAACCGGATTCACAATTTTCAGTGAAGTCATCAAGCCATAACATTTGAAGACAAAGTATCCACAAGTTCTTTTGATATAAAATAGTGAGATGCACCCGTATCAAAAAGAATTCGAATAGAATGATCACGAAACATAATAATGCCATCAAGGACAGAATGAGAAATACCATGACCAAGAGAAGGGTTACTAGGAGCTTTCACAACATTTAGCTTTCCCTCCTTCTTGTTTTGAAGTTTGGGACATGAAGATATAGGATGATCCGAACTTTTGCAATAGCGGCAAGTAAGGGACCTTGGACACTTATTGGCATAGTGGTCCTTAGAACCACAATTGTAGCATTCTCCATGACCAAGGGTAGGAGTCTTCGCTACTAAAGTTGCTTGCTTCCCTTTCTTGTTGGGATTAGGGCCTATGAACTTATTATCGGGATGCCTCTTCTTGTTGTTGTTGAAGTTCTTCTTGGCACCCCCATCATCAACATCACTTTCCTTATCGGCCTCCTCAAGTCGAAGAGCGATATCTACAAACTGATCGAAAGGCACTTCTAGTTTCAGAAGTAAAGCCTTTTTGAGATTCTTATTTAGACCATAGATAAACCTTTGATTCTTATTCAATGGGGTATTAATATACTTGACCCCATATTTAGAGAGGGATTCAAAAGATGCGACGTAATCCGTCACAGAAGATTCACCCTGAATAAGATCAATGAAGCGTCTAGCTAAAGTTATCTTTTCTGCTTCAGGTACAAACTTTAACTCGAACCTTTCTCGGAATTGCTCCCAAGTAGGATCTGCTTCAATAATTAATGAAATTAAAAGTTCATACCAATCTAATGCTCTCTCCTGAAGCATGCCAGAAGCCACTTGGACTAGATGTAAATCCAATAGATTCATGCGAGAAAAGATGTGATCGCATGTTCTAAGCCAAGCTTGGACTTCTATAATGCTTTCGGAACCTTTTAATGGCTTTCCACCCAAATTGGTGTAATCACTGCACAAGCGTGCAAACCCAGATTTAGGATGAGTAGGCTCAGGAATGGGACCGGCAGCTTGGGCATTCTTTATAAGATCCAGAAGCTATTGAGCAAACATGAATATGCCATCCTGAGGAGGACCACTGGATTGACCAGTGCTGGGACTGCCTGCTCTAACCATTTCTCTTCTAAAACAAAAGGAAAGAAGTGGAAAAAGGTTATTCTCAGAATTTAAATAAGCTTAATTGATAGGACAAGGCATCATAAAATAAAATAGGAAATGACGAATCCTCAGACTCGAATTAAATCCTAGGGCTCGATTCCTAAGGAGACTTAGGACAATGATCCTCATCATAATATCCTATATTGTTCTGAAGTTTGGCTCTGATACCATTGCTGTGACGCCTCACCTCTATACTCACACTAACCAAGGAGACTACTGGGTAATGCCGTCGATTAGTGTGAAGAATAAGGCTGTTGAGGAGCGACCATCTGTATAATTGCTTTGAGTGAGTACCGATATGTCAGATAGTATGTCACACATTACATTTCAAGAGGAAATCTGACTTATCCAATACAGACCCAAAGCTACTACACATTGGCTAAATGCCATTCGAAAACAAATATAAAATAGTCATAACATAAAATCAGTCACATATATTCATATCACTGAGGTGGAAACAGATATTAATATAACAAAAGAATATGTGTAACACCCTGCGTTAAATTACAATTATATATGCAAATAATTTAATTAAGTTATATACGTTTGAAAATTTAAAACAAAGAAATGTTTGTAAATGGGGCAACTGATTAATATTATTTGGAATACATATATATTTGTGTAACAAATAAATTAGAGAGAGAAATTATATAAAATCAATTAATAGGGAAGATTAATTGATGGTGTTTGTTTAAAAGGGAAATTAATATTCAATTAATTAGTAGAGGTGATTAATTGACAGGAACTGACAAGAAAGGGAACATATATTGTAGCAACTAATTGATATGATTAGAAACATATATATTATTGCAAGAGAATAAAATGGAGGAAGAGTAATATGTGCAAGTAATCAATTGTCAATTAATAAACATGGAGACTTATGGTAACATATATAATTAAGATTGTGATTCAAAATTCAATTATAGAATATATGCATGCAATAATTATGGGAAAAAAATAAATTAATATGCATATATGTGACGAATTAATATGGTGTTGATTGGCATATTAATTTGGTAAGAAATCATAGTGCAGGCAGGGATTAATTGGATAGTAAATTAATTCTAGGTATGTATGAAATTATTAATAGGGCGATTAATAGGGGAATCTTATTTAAAAGAAATGTCACATTTAAAAATATATGTTTCTATAGATTTCGAGAGAGAAGGGGAAAGTGATTAATGAAAATATTGTTGGAGAATCAATTTGAAATAAAAACAAACACAGAAGAAAACATATTAATTTAATGTCCATAGACTGAGTGTACGCTTTAGATTTTAGGGTTTTATATCTAATGGTTAGCACTGATTTGAACCACTATAAATATAGGTGTAGAGCCTCATTTTTATTCTCATTATTTTTCTCTTGCCTACAGAAGCTCTGCCATTTTTCTATCTCTTCTACACTTTCTTAATAACAAAATTTTGGATCTAATTCACATGAATTTAAATCTAAATAGAAAGAGAATAGAATTAATTAGGTAATTAGGATTTGGTTCAAATCAAAAGGCTATGTCAAAGGTAAAACCCTAGATCTGAGTTTTATTTGCTATTTCTAATCCAAATCTCTTCCTTTTCTCTTTCAAATATTATTGATCTATAAATATATCATTTGTAATTCCAAATAGGGATTGCAAGGGAGGTGAATACATATGTTAGGGACAGATCTGAAATAAAAACAAGAAGATTTGGAAAGCTAGCAATGTGAGTGGATTTAATTATATCTTTTACGTTTATGATATATTATCGTTAAATTCCCGTTAAAAAGTTTTATTCAATAATTAATCCTATTAATTAAGTTATGCTGAACTATAACGAATTCACAGTTTATTTACAGTATTAGTATTTATTTACATCTGTTTCTACATTTTGGATTTCTATACAAGCGTCATTCTTCTTCTATTTTCTCCTCTTTCTTCGTGTATGGATTATAATAGATTAAACGTGAGTATGGATTAAATAATTAAGAATAGTGAAATGAAGGAAATAAGATGTGAAATAATAAAAGTTTGAGGACTGGAATTACTGTAATAAATTACGTTAAAATGAGAAAAGTTAATTAATCTAATAACTGGATTTGGGAGTAACTAAAAGGTTAATTAGTTGGTTTAGAAAATAGGATACATTTCTATAATTTAATATTTAAAAGACAACAATGAATGTAATTTCTAGAATAAAAGAAAGAAAAAGAGAATCAGTGTAAAATAGAGAAACCACTGTATTTTACACTATTCCAAAATAGTAAAAGAAATATCTAGCAGTTACGGATTATTGTTTATAGTATTATTTAATATTAAAATATGGAAATGAATTTTTAAATATAGTTTTCATAACCAACCAAATAAAATAGAATTACTTCCTAGAATAGAAGATAATAAAGCAAAGTATGACATGAGTCAAGTAAATTATTAGATAAGAACTTGAAGCTGTAAACGATAGTGAACCTAGGTCTGCATTCACTGCGCTACTATTTAAGAAGATAGTTATTATGATAAGTGAATTATATAATATAAGGGAATAAAAGAATATTCTATATCATAATAAAAGAAGGTAGATTAGAATAGAAAAGAAATGCTGGAATTATGTACGGATTATAAAAGAAGAGAAAATGACAATTACAGGTAGAATTATAACATAGGTTATAATTAAGTAATAAGAACGGAAAAGCTTATTTTGAGACTTTGAGTAAATTAATGAGCAATAATAATGGTAGAAGATCATTTAATAATTTATATTAAGCCTATAAGCAAATAAAGCAAGAATGATAAACGAGGCTTATTTTAATGAACTTAAGATTTATATTAAGTTAAATAAGCAAGATAATGAATGTGGCTCATACCAACAGCATTCCCTATTAAATAAATGGAAATCTCACAATAGATAGAGGTGAGATGAGGGCAAGAATATGCTAATTAGGGTAAATAAGTAGCCAACAGAATAAGAAAGTAAACTAAATGCAAATTAAAAGATTAGACTTAGGGTCAAATAGAAGAATTGGGATGTGTTTGGAGCAGCCCAAAGGATGAAGCGTCTAACAAAGCAGTTCATCAAGGATTTCAGAAATGGAGAAGCATGTCCAACTTAGTATTTTTGGGCTTTAAGGAAGTACAAGACTTCAACGGGACGTAAGGATACTCTAGGATGGCCCTCTGGGTAGGCCTAACGAAGCTGCACCCCCGGAAGCAGGTCTGTAGGTGTTCCATCAAGAGAGTATGCCTTGACTGCATTTGCATTGTAGGCCTAACCAAGCAGACCTTTGTAGGCAGTCAGAAGGGCTTGATGTTCGGAGTAGGGTATTCGTATATCCAGTGCTTGCAAGTAAGTTTAAGGATAGTCGCATGAGGATATCGGCCAACATCAAGACCAAGAGCAATTTAAAGAAAGACTAGAGTTAAACCAACATGCCAATGATTCTTTCACTATTGAGACATTGGATAGGGGGCACCGCAAATTGGATGTTAGATTGTTTGCAGTAAGGCACATCCACTTAACTCTTTAGAAGTCTTTCGGTTAGTTGAGGGGTGCCTGCGTGGGGCCATAGCCACGATGAAAAAGAGACAGACCAACTAGAATATCTGTATTGTAGGCCTAACGAAGCAGTCGTTTACAGATATAGAAAATCCACGACTGAATTTTGTACAAGGTAGACCTTATTGGCGGGATTCAGATAGTAGATAGAACGATTACGTAGTCCTCAATGTACGCACTGGGTGGTACATTGTGGATGTCCGAGCACTGGCATAGACTAGTGCAGACGCGATTTACGTTTTCATAGTAAGTAGTGGAGCATCTGTATTATAGGCCTTACGAAGCAGTCCTTTACAGATGTAGCTACGAAATGCTCGCGGAGCAAGACGATGGAGTATCTGTATTGTAGGCCTTACGAAGCAGTCCTTTACAAATATAGCTACGGAGCAAGACGATGGAGCATCTGTATTGTAGGCCTTATGAAGCAGTCCTTTACAGATGTAGTTACGGAACGCTCTCGAAGCAAAATGATGGAGCCCTTTTCGAGGAGGATATGGATGGTACCTAGGACCAATATGGTCATTGGGCATATAGCTACATATATATATATATATTAGTTATTAAGTTTTAATCTACTATGGAGTAGGTAGGCACGGTTCATGAACAGAGGCGAGAGTATTGTAACCTAATGAACCTAATATAAGAGTAAATGGAAATAAAACGATATATGTAGAATTAAGCCTAGAAGTATATAATTTATTCATTCACTATAACTTTTATTCTGACCTCCTGCTCATAACATCCTACAGGTTAGATAGATGGTAGAGACTTCTCAACTTTAAGACACTTGTTTAGAAAGTGTTATTATATTTGTGAGTATTTACTTACTATTATATTTTAGTCAATTCCGCTGTGAGATATTTCATTAAGCCCTGATATATTTGTCTTTGCCTATTTGCAGGACCAAATTCCCAACTCGGGTTTCAGTAGGCTTGGGTTTTAGCATTTTTGTGAAAAATACGGACCTACTGGAATTCGGGCTATTACAATATGTATACATCAAAGAGTCTCTATCTCATATACATGAAAGACAAAAAACTACTAAGCTAAAGTAGTTAGCCAAAAGTCAGAAGATAGTCCCTGCTAAGAAGTCAAGTAGAAGCACCTAAAACACCTCGGTCTGACCCGAGTATTATTTAAGAAGAAAAATAATAAATGGATCAGTCTAGCTATAATTATCATGTAAGATGAGATAGGATAAGAGATATGACAAATATATATGATAACAATAAAAATCATATAATATCTCAAGTTTTCTCAGACACCCAAAAAGAATATCATATTCTTTAATTTTATTCACCAAATCACAAATATTGATAAAGATTATCAATGAAAATCACAAAAATTGGTGAAACACAAATTCCAGAAATCAATATTTAGAAATCCAGAAAGCACAAAGGGGGGACGCTTATTACAAACGGGAGCATGAAAACTCACCAACACGTGTATCACAAATGGGACGCTATCCCATGGGTCGCTAACCCATAAAATTTAAGCCGAAGCTCCACAAACGGCCCGAAGACCATGAGTCGCTACCCCACCAAATTGAGCCAAAGCTCCAAAAACGGGGTACAGTCCCCCACGCGGACAAAGAGATATTGCTTATCGCAAGTCTAAATCACAAAATGATCATCATTGATCAATAATTGTAATTTACACCAAGCTAGTAAATAAATGAGTTTAGCTTCATGTCCCATAACCACTGGCTTAACTTAAATAATTAGGAACAGATTGTAGATTTCCACTCGAAAATTGTCACAAGATTTCAATCGAACAAGTCTAAGAATTAACCGACGAAGTAAACGCAAGCGTTTCATACCACTTGTTTTGCTAAGTCGTTTAATTGGATTTCTCATACGAATGAGGTAAAGGTTTGTATATACTAATAGATTGGAAAATGGTTTTAAAACGAGCTTTGTATTAAAAGTAGTGTTGAAAACATTTTTGTGAAAGAGTTTTAGTATTTACTACTAGTATAAAACCTTTGTATTTAAAAGTGACAAATCACAGAAACGATTGTAGAAACAATCTATCATAAGAATCCACATTTCGATAACGTGAATCAGACCATGGAAATCGATATCAAATCCATCAAATGGAAACACCAAAAATCCAGAAAAGAAATCATCAAAGTTGATATTAATTGACAATAACTATATGGTTAATCAAAAATCGATAAATTTGGAAATCCACATAAAAATAGGCCAATTTCCAAGAATCAACAGCCACAGACATCTGTGGAAAATCCACAAACGTCTGTCCCCTGTTTCGAGAAATATTTTACCTAAAGCCACAGACGTCCGTGGATAATCCACAAACGTCTGTCGCCTATAGCGGGACAGAATTTGCAAAGCACTTAAATGGGCAAACTTACACAACTTCTTGGATTCGAAAGCGATTGAATGAGCAACTGTGACTAGGGATTTATGCCAAGCGACGACCCAGCCATAAAGGCTTTTCAATGCACCCAAAACAACAAGTCTAAATACCCATTCTAGGGTTTTCATAAATTTTGACTTCAACATTCCAAAATTAGGAAAATTCACCAAACCAATTCAATTCAAAAGCAATTGAATAAGAAATAGATGTTAGGAATTCATTCCTAACAACAATCAAAGCTATAGACATAGATGTGAGTTCAAGAACTCACCTTTAAACTCAAAAATAGAAAATATAAGCTCTAAAACAAGCTAAGATCAATTCCTCTTCTACTTCACCTCTAGAATCTCCAATCTATTGTTACATACAAGGATTTTCCTAAGTTAGGTTATAGGAAAAATCAAGAATCGAAGAGGAATTGAGATAGAGAAGATGAAGAGGATGCTTACCTTGTTTCTCTTTGATTTTATAACTTGAATTTGAATTTCCTAAGAAAAGCTAGGGCCTAGGAATTTTAATTTCCTCTTCACCATTTTTCCTTTAGCTTGAGAGTATTAGGAAATTATGAAAGGAATGAAGGAAGGGAAGAGGAGTTGGGGGTATTGGTAGAAGAGTTTGGGTTATCTTATTGGGTTAATGTGCTAAAACACAACCCAAAGCCCAAATCAAAATACCAAAATGCTAATCAACTACATAACAATGTTTATACTCAAATAAGTTGTAAACGTCGATTTGAACTCAATTAAAGTGGTCTCGAGTCAGGATTCCACTGTTTACAAACTGTCACATTTTGGACCTTAATCCAACTAATAATGCTATATTTAAATAAAACATTTAAATATATAATCGTAAAATATGCGGGTTGTTACAGATTCTCTCTTTAGCTCATGTTTTAAATCAAATGCATATGCAATCCTTCGATGTGAGGGTATTTCGATTTGAACTGGTAACATCGCCTCACACCCATATGTTAATGAATAGGGAGTATGTCCCGTCGCTATTCGGGTAGATGTTCGATAAGCCCATAGTACAAGTGGCAATTCTTTTACCCAATTCCATTTATCTTAGTTCAGTCGCTTTTTCAAAATAGTCTTTATAGTCTTATTTGCAGCTTCAACGGCCCTGTTTGCCTTTGGATGTGCCATGGAGCAAAAGCTTTTAATAATCCCATTCTTATGACAAAACCGAGAAAATTCTTCACTTCAAACTACGTTCCGTTGCCTGAGATAATCTTACGGGGAATTGCAAATCTGGTTAAAATGTTTTTTATAACAAATATGAGCACTTCCCAGAAGTGAGCTTGGGGAGTGGTTCTGCTTCAAACCACTTAGTAAAGTAGTCTATGGCGACTACAACATATTTTTCTCCCCCTTTGGAAATTGGCAATGGGCCGATTAAGTCAATTCCCCATATATCAAAGGGCCATGGACTTGAAATCGGGGTTAATTGACTTGGTGGCAATCGGGGAATCTTCGAGTATTTCTGGCATTTCTCGCATCTCCTTACATATTTAATGGCTTGACTTACCATGCAACGCTAATAAAAACCCCATATCATTATCTTTTCTGCCAACTTTGTCCCGTTAGAGTGGTCTCCGTAGAATCCTTCATGCGCTTCCACCAACAATTTCATCCCATCTTCCAGGCTTACATATCTTAATTAAGGTAGTTCATATCCTTTCTTGTAAAGGATTCCATCCACTATTATGAAAGTTGGGGCTTGTCGCCTGATCTTCCTAGCTTCCTCCTTGTCAGATGGCAACATCCCTTTAGAAAGATATTCAACAATAGGCGACATCCGAGTGTTATTATAATAGTCATCTGTCCTTGGCTTGTTGATCCTCTCATTTGGGATTTACCTATTAATTTCTTTTTCTTCCCTTTCTCGTGACATGACTTGGGATCTTGTCAGGACTAACAGTTCCTTTCCTTGTTCGGATGTCCCCTCTTCAATACTCGGATTTGCTTGATATCCTACTAGCACAATCCGAGTTTCTGGGACTCCCTTTGAACTAGCCAACTTTGCTAACGAATATGCCCGTGAGTTTTCTCCTCGTGGAACTTGATGTATGGAAAAATCTTCAAATAAAGCGAGCATCTTCAATATCTTATTTACATATAGAGATAGCTTGGCGTCTTTAGTCTGATATACTTGCTTCACTTGATTTACCATTAGTTGCGAATCACTAAAGATTTGAATCCATGGGATTTTGAGCTCCAATGCCAAAGTCAACCCTGCCACCATTGATTCATATTCGGCCACATTGTTTGTTGTGGGAAATCCTTACTTCATGGCATACTATAGGCGGTGTCCGTCTGATGTTATTATGACATACCCCGCAACAACACCTTGTTCATTTGATGCACCATCGACGAATAACTGCCACATAGGTTTTTGATCCCTCTCATTCTTCGATTGTTCCTTAATGAAGTTGGTACACTCATTAAAGAAATCCGCCAATGCTTGCCCTTTGATAGCTGCTCATGGCTGAAACTCAATATTATATTGACTAAACTCAATTCCCCATTTTACCAGCCTACCCGAAGTTTCTGACTTACCGAAAACCTGTTTGAGGGGAAGATTGGTCAATACCCTGATTTAATGTGCTTGAAAGTATGCTCTAAGTTTACGCACTGTGAATATCAAGCAATAAGCTAGTTTTTCTATTACTAGGTACCGAACCTCTGCATCCTTTAACCGACTGCTTACATAATAAACAGGAAGTTGAGTCCCACTTCCTTCTCTGATCAAAACCGAACTCACTGCATGTTCTGATACCGCCATGTATTGGTACAAGATTTCACCATTCTCGAGACTAGATAGTATTGGTGGTTTTTCCAAATGATTTTTTAACTCTTGAAAATCTTTCTTACAATCATCTCCCCATTCAAAGTTTTTCTTCTTCTCGATTATGTTGCAAAAGGGGATACATTTATCAGTCGCCTTGGAAATGAATCTGCTTAGAGCAGCTAACCTTCCTTTTAAACTCATTACCTCTTTGCTAGTTTTAGGCTTAGCCATGTCCTTGATAGCTTGAATCTAGTCTAGGCTAGCTTCAATCCCTAGAGCACTCACAAGATAGCCTAAATACTTTCCTGAATGGACTCCGAAAGAGCATTTCTGGGGATTCGGTTTCATCTAATATTTTTGTAATATTTCGAACATTTCTCCTAGATCTTCAAGGTGACATTTAGCATCATAAGACTTCTCTAGCATGTCAATAACATAAACTTCCATATTTCGACCAATCTGTTCTTTAAACATCCTGTTGACTAACCTTTGATATGTAGCCCCTGCATTCTTTATTCCAAAAGGTATTGCTTTGTAGCAGTAGATTCCCCAATCAGTAATGAAACTTGTATGTTCCTCTTCTAGCTTGAACATGGGTATCTAATTGTATCCTGAGTATGCATCCATGAGATATAACAATCTGTGCCTACTAGTTGCATCAACCAACTGATCAATCTGTGGTAATGGAAAAAAGTCTTCCGGACAGGCCTTGTTCAAGTCAGTATAATTGACGCAAGTCCTCCGCTTACCATTCGAATTTTTCACTAATACTGTGTTCGCTAGCCATTTTGGGTAGTAGATTTCCCGAATAAATCCATTTTCAAGGAGTCTTTTAACTTCCTCTTTTAGAGCGTCGGACCACACTTTATCCAGTTGTCTCTTTGTCTATCTAATGGGTGTCGCTTCTGGATTGATGTTTAGCGCATGACACATAATCGATGGATCAATCCCAACCATATCTGAACGAGATCATGCAAATACGTCTCTATTGGATTTAAGGAATTGGATCGAGTCCTTTTTCAAGTTGTTATACAACTCCTTTCCCCACTTTGACTACTTTAGTGGAATCATCTGTGTCTATACATGCCTCCTCAAGGTCTTCTATGGGTTTTATTCTTTCCACCTCCCTACGGCAATCAACTGTGATGATCTTGCCTTCTTTTACAGAAGTAGCATTGACCCTCTTCCTCTTACTTCCAAGGGAAATGTACCTTTCATACATAAGTTTGTTAGTCTTATTAGATCTAATCTTTGCTTCAAATGTTGGATGTAAAAATCCATAATCCGAAGGCTGAAAAACAGTAGAAGAATCAAAGTAAACCGAAGTCTCCCTTTTGTATTGATTAATCGTAACAAAATAAATTTTGCTTAAGCTGAATTGCTCTCCACGGACAGTGCCCTAGCCTCTCTTGGTTAAGAATTTCACCGTCAGATATTTTGGCGATACAAAAGCATCTATCTCATCAAGTGCGGGTCTGCCAAAGAAAGCTTTGTAATAGGATGACTGGTTAATGATCATGAAGAGAGTTTCGAATGTTTGGCAATATGGTGGTACCTCCATCTATTCTAGCAATTTTACTTGTCCTACTAGGGTCAATCCTTTGTTGTTGAAATCAAAGATTGGTTCAATGCTGGGCTCTAATTTGTCTTCATGGATGCCCATCTGATCGAAGACATGCTTAAAAATGACATTGACTACGCTACCAGTATCCATAAGAATCTTGGACACTATAGACAGCCCAATTTGACCATTAGAGGATCATTGTTTGGGTGATGGACTCCCTTCTTCAGCTCTTGAGGAGAAATGACAAGATTTGGCATCAGGATGTTGAGTCACGGATTTTTAAGTGGGGACTCTTCTTGAATGTAGAATACACCTTCTCTAGCCTCTTTGATGTACCTGTTCCTTGCCCCTTAGCTAGTCCTCGCTGGATATGGCCCTCCATGAATTAAATCGATCCTATTCAGCGGCGGACTCAAGATCAAAAGATCTTCTTCTTCCAAGATATTAACAGCATTACTAGAAAACTTTTGCGGACCGTCCCCAGTCCG
Organism: Allium fistulosum; assembly: GCA_030737815.1. Taxonomy (NCBI): domain Eukaryota; kingdom Viridiplantae; phylum Streptophyta; class Magnoliopsida; order Asparagales; family Amaryllidaceae; genus Allium; species Allium fistulosum. The sequence continues at coordinate 459,533,020 of CM060901.1, forward strand.
TGGAGCTTTTTGTTTGTCCTAGATGAACTCCTTCAAATGACCCTCACAAATTAACTTCTGAATGATTCCCACCAAGGCTCTGCATTCATCATTTTTGTGGCCATTTTCTTTGTGGTAAACACAATAGTCGTCCCCTTTCCTCTGTTCTAGGTAATTCTTGGCCTTAAAAGAAGTTGGGAAGTTGACCTTCTCCTTTGTCACAGTGTAAATGTAAGACAATGGCTTGTTTAAAGCGATTGCATCAGCATTAGGCTCTTCCCATCTTGTTCACTTATGTCCTCGATCCAATCCAAACTTTCCACTTTCCTTCTTAGGTTCTTTTTAGCGTGATATAACTCATCCATACGAATGAATTTGTCAGCTTGAAAATGGAAGTCTTGTGGATCCTTGCACCCATGAATAAAGAGTTGTTTCCAAAATTGGTGTATTCTCGATTAATTCAGAATGTATCGCAATGAGCTTATCACGGTCATTCATGTATTTAGCCTTTAATGATTTTGTGTTAAACCTTTTGAGGTAATCTCCCAAAGACTCTCCCTGTCTCTTTTTAATGTTAACCAGAACTGTATAATCGATGGTTGGGTCTTTGCATATATAAAATTGGCAGGGAACTCGTAAGAAAATTGCTTCCATGAGTAGATCGTCTTTTCACGGTATTGACGATACCATTTAGCTACGGCCCCTTGGAGAGTTACCGGAAACAATCTTCATTGTATGGCTCCAGATGCATTATACAGATCCATTTGGCTATCAAAAGCCATCAAGTGATCGTCAGGATCTGTAGTTCCATGATACTTCAGAGTCGGGATCTTTACATAGGAAGGAATAACCTTGACATGATTTCGTCCATAAAAGGCGCTGCTCGCTCATTATCGTTTGCTCTTTCATCTAAGGTCCTCTTCCCCTGGGCATTTAGCATGTCCTTAATTTCTTTTTCTGCTACATCCTTCGGATAAGCTTCAGTGTTGTGATAATATTTCAGGTTTGGATTATACTCCTTCGACGTTGAACTTTCGGATTGCTTAAGTGATTTGTCCAATGCCCTTCCTTGATGATCGAATTTAGTTAGAGAACGCCCTTTCTTTTTTGAAGATGTCAAGTCAATTTTGCTCTTGCCTTCATTTGTATAAGCCTTCAAATTTCTCCTAGGAGAGACCACCTCATCTCCATTCATTGGCTTTGCTATCTTGGAAGATTTTTGAGACAATGCTACTTTGAGAAGTTCCAGCATCTCCAGCAATTGCTGTTCTAAGTGCTTTATTTTAGTGCCATTGTCGTCCTATTATGCTGGGATCAATGGTTGCCCTTGTACAACTCCCTCTATGTTGAAAGTTGGAGTTACGTTTTCTTCTAAGGTTGTGGTGCGCACAGCCTCTTCATCCATTTGACTGAGCCTTTTGGATTTCATTTTCCTACATCAAGTTAGACAATCCATAATTAGTCTATAAGGTAATAACAAGGTCGGAGGTTCAAGCCCTCCTTCTAGAGCCAAAAAATGTTAATAAGAAAACTTGTCAACATTTCCAAAACTATGTAGTAAACAAGAAATATTATTTATGATTGATAAAGGAAAACTTTTAGAAGTGATCACTCCCTTCGAAACCGCTTTCGATTGAGTTGACTTAGACAAATTGCTTTTAGAGGGTGAATTTATTAAAACACTAGAGATAATTGATGGTTCCAATCAACCTTATTGAAAGGAAAGTAAAGGAAAAAGAACCTCCTTTGAAACCTCATGCTTAAGCGAGTCGAAAGAGATAACTTATATCCGGCATTTGTTCCTTTCGACTGTGTCGAAAGGACCTTTTTGTCTTTAAAAAGGAGTGTGTGCTTTCGACATTATTGTTTACGCTTTGTAGGATGGACTCCTTTAAAAGGGTTGTATTTATTGTAGTGTGGGTATACCTTTTGAAGGAGTTTATCCATATAGCATTACTTTCATTTATAAGTTAGATCCCATTCGAAACATCCCTTTCGGCCAAGTCAAAAGGGATCTTGCTTTTTCAAAGTAGGTCTAATATACAATGTGAAAGCTCTATTAAATATATACAATGGAAAATCATCTTGGATAATCATAAGTTCTATAAACTTATTAAGGATGAAACATCATCACCATCTTTATTTATCATTATGAATCATTAAACACGATGGTAATGTGTTTTGTAAGCATATTATTCAATTTGATCCCATAGCATCGCATAAGACAAAAAGGAATTAAGAAGATAAGCTAGCATCACGTGCAATTGATCATTAGACTAGCTAATGATCAAAATGATCTCCCTCATAATCGAAATCTTTATTGTATCCATGCTCTTCCTCTTTTTAACATTAATACAAATTGAGTTACACACAAGAGAGCATTTTTCCCAAATCAATTTAGGGTTACAAAGACTTTATTGTACTAAGAAATAGAAGAATGAGTTTTGGATTCCAAAATCCGATCCTTAAAATTGGACCCCTAGGGTCATATTTATTGATGCAAATCAACCTTTTTCGCGCCCATCCTTTCGACTCAGTAGAAAGGTCTTCCTCCTATCTTCCGCAATCATCCTTTCAACATGGTCGAAAGGCCTTCTTTCAGTTTTCGGCACGCTTGATGTCGGAAGGCTATCTTTCTGAGCTTTCTCATCCATTCTTGCACTTCCTATCTTCTCATTCCAAACCTTTTGAATCATTCGAAAGGATCTCCTTGACAACCTTTTGCTAACCTTTTTGCTGCCATTAAGGTATGAGTGCCTCTTTTTCTTTGTTTTCTATTGAGCTGCTTTCGACTTCGTCGAAAGGGTGGTAGATGTGCTTTTCGCTTTGTGTTGCTATACTTTAGCCTTCATGTAGGATTTTCACCATGCTTTCGAAAGGTCCCATCCATTATGAAAGGCTTGTCCTTGGTTTCGAAAGGTGTGTCAGAATCAATTCTTCAAGTGGTAAATTGACAATGATGAAACCTTTTATTTTGAAGGAATTGGTTCATTGTGCAAGCCTTTCGTTCAACATCTTCGAAAGGGGTTTCAAACCCATTCCTGCTTCTCTTATATATACAGATCCATCTGTATCAAAAGGTTTTAATGAGGCGGAAGGGTAGCATTGCCTTCTTTTTCCATCTTTTCGAAAGCTTTTGTACTGTTTATCATTTAGGATGACACTTGGTGCTTGCGACTCCTTCGAAAGCCATCTCAATGCCTTTGAAACACTCTTCCTTGAACTTTGACGAAACCCATGTCTTCAATTTTAGAAGAGCCTAGCACTTTTATAAGCCTTCTTTCGTACCTTTATTTTTAAGTGGATCTTATGGTTAACAATAGCGGTGGGGCATTATAGCTTGGTATTAGAGCAGGTAAGAACAATATGGAATATAAGAGACGTGAATCATGGCCTTAAAAGTGAGTTAGAGTCCCATTGAGTGTGTGGTTGTTACCTTATATTAAAGGAATAATATGAGTAAATGATGATTACTAGGGTAATCTTCTGGGGACATATTTATTATTTTCGTATAATATTTTATCCTTATCCCTATCTCTTCTATGTGCTTGTCCTTGTATGAAATGAAGGGATCCAGTAGTGATCAAAGTGCGTAGTGGAAGGTGGAAGATAGCTTTCCATTGAAGGCGAATTGTTTGTTTATTTGATTGGAATGAATGTTGTTTGTATCAATGTTTTTTTTGTTTATGCTTAGTTTAAGATTTGGAAATTTAATAAGGAGTTATCGCTCAAAAAATTTAAAAGCCCATTTGAGTCTAGATGAACCCAATTATTAATAAAAGTTGGTGGTTTCTCCAAAATAAAACCATTGGAAAAAAGGATCTTCAAGCAATTAATAGTAGTAATATATGAAACAAAAAATTATATATATGTATATATATGTATATATCTAACTAAAATATGGAATTGGAATATATATATATATATATGTATATGTATGTATATATAATAAATAAAATAAGATTAAAAAAATAAATGAATGATTGCTTGCTGTTGTGAATACTTGAATATGGTGTGATGTATTGTTTTGATTGCAAATAGTTGACAATGGTGTGTACATTTATAAACATCGAAAGTAATATTTTCTTTTATAAGCAGGAAAATAATTTTGAGAAAGTATGAATATTATTTTCTAAAAGCGGTCGAAAAGAATTTTAATGGTATATTTTGTGTTGATTGGTCTGTTGAGATGTTTATGAATTTCAGTCGATGCGAGTAGCTAATGTATCGATAGGAATTTCTAAACACTTGAATGAGACAAGAATTGACATGATATTTTGAAAATGTAATACAAAATATTTTACTTGGAGTTTATATTGTTTTATAAAATAATGTGTTAATCTTGAAAATTGAAAATATTGTTTTCTAAATTTAAATATTTTCGAACAACGTATGCAACCACGAGATTAGTGTGAAGTTGAAACAATGACGAGGCATTGAATATAAAATTCTAGATACTCAACATTTTAGCCAATTGGCGAGATGAATCGCTAAAAAATTATGGCATGATGACGTTGTATGTTTTATTATAAATTAAGTTTAAGAACTATATACATAATGATATACTTGTTAAAATTGGATTCAAAAGCGTTTTCTAATGATATATTCATATAATAGATTGTTTGAATTGAGGAAAAGAAATAAAAGTGAAATTTCTAATATATATATATACACAAGAGAAAAATGCTTTAAAGTATATTTGAAAGAATAAATACATTGGAAAATAAAATTATTAAGGAAAATAAATTTTGAAGGATATAGATTGGATATTATGGATCAAGAGAATAACAAAAAAATAATGAAATGAATCTTTAATTAAGTTCTTTCTATAAAAGAGAATCTATATTTTTGGTGAGTTCTTGAGTAATCAAAAAATAATATTACAAGGAAGTATTTGATTATCTAAAAAGAAAATACTTATCATTTGAATTTATCATTAGATATTTGATTCGTGAAATTTTTTAATTCGGAAATCATTTTGAAAAAGTAAAATGATGCTAATATGTAAGAAAAAAAATTTACTTAACATTTTATTCATGCATGCCATCTTTATAAATGAAAACTCTAATATGGTTTAAGATCAAATGTCACCAATGAAATAAACTGACAACTCGAACCATGTACCATTTACTAATTTCTACCTGGTGATAAAATTGAAACGCTTGACTAAAATTCCATCGATTAAATAAAAACGGGGTCGGTTGTAACACGGAATGAAAATGTGAGAAGTTGCTATGATTTAATTGTATACCCTATCTATTGACTTATCGTAACGATCCTTGAGCAGTAAACCGAAATTATTTGAAACAAAATTGAAATAAATAAGACATGTAAATTTGATGTGAAATGACAAAATAAAGTGTCGTTTATTAATGAAAATTAAAATAGTAATGTATCAAATTGAAAATAATATTATGTTAGTTTAGCGGTTGACGAATTTGATCAAAATGTAGCAATTGTGCATTGATAGAAGCTCTATAAAAACCTTTATTGTTCTCATAAGACAATGTAAGCAATCATTTTGGTTCTTAGATTTGCTTTATAACGATCTACAATCGTTTTTCAATTATATTTAAAGAAGAGAAATAATAAACTTCAGACTTGAAATTATCTCTTTCACAGCACTGAGAAATGTATGTTATATGTTATTAATCCTTACATATTACTAATATTGTAATGTATACATAAATTTAATTCACTAAAAAAAAGTAAGTTCTTGTTCACATATTGCTGCATCAAATCAAACTTGATAACCAACTTTTTGATCCCAGCCAGCAAGCAAATAGAAAAAAGACAATTCACACAATTGAATTACTTAATTGTTCAACGATAATTTTTTTGTTGGAAGATATATTATTATGGAAAAATTTTGTATTTATCGCTTTTGAAAATTGTGAGATATATTTGTGTTAATGTTAGTTTAAATTTAAAACAAAAATCTGGTCAAATAGTTAATTTTAGAGTTTTAGAGCCTAACTATTTTGAACATATATTTTGAACGAATAATCCGATTTTTACGATCTTGCACTTCCCAAAAAGCTACGAATATAAGCAACACCTTTCATGTTGGGCACTTACTGAAATTTGGTCATTTATTATTTTCAAAATGGTGTTGAAAATAGCCTCGGCAGCAATTTGCATATGTGTTTCAGAAATTTCAGAAAATGTTAAATTTTAGCAGTTTCGATTTGATCATAACCTTCAATCTGTTTATCGTAATTTAATGAGATTTTATTTTTTGAAGAGATGATTTAATGAAAAACAACTTTCATGTTGAACGCTTTACTAAAATTTGACATTTGCTAGGTGTAAAATGGGTTTCAAAACAGCAAGAAGTTGCTGATTTTGTAAAACGTGCAGATTTTTAAATTTTCAGTTTTTAGGCCGATTTTGTTTTCGCCATAACTTTTGAACTGTAGATCGGATTTTAGAAAACTTAGGCTTGTTAGAAAGGTATAGACGTATAGAAAATTTTTGTGTTGGAAAATTTTGAGCTTTAGTAGGTTACAAACACAATTTAAATTGGCATGTTTATTGTTTTATTCTCTATTAACATATTTAGTGTTTAAGTTATATGTAAATGGAGTTGATTGCGCTTGATAGCTTTCATACTCACGTTAAACAAAATAAAGCAATAAAAGGTACGCCTACTGTTTTAAAATATAAAAAATCTATAAATATTGATATATATTGGGTTTTCGACTGTGTGGTCGTTGTATATTGTATATATCATGTATATGAAATTGCAAATGACTCCCTGTACAATGGAGACTTTGCCGTAATTTTCTGGAATATCTAATACTTAGAAAACTTTTACTAAATATAGTTTATGAAAAAATAGAAAGTTAATTAATGAATCTATTTAAATTTATAAATACGATAAGGTTAGTTCTAGTATTAACTACTTAGTTTTGAGTGAGTTTTGGCTTGACTGTACATTATAGAATACGAAGAAAGTGGACAATCAGAGTTGTGTATGACGTCTCACTATAAGGAATTGCGAGAATGTAATTTTCATAAGAAGGAAGTCTACAACAACTCTGTTTTCAAAGCCGTAATATTATACAAATTTAATAAAAATAAAAATATTTGAATTTGATTTTTGATAACTATTATTTGAAATTAAATTTTTACTTAATTGAAGTCTATTTAATAATAGACTTTTATCTTAACAATTTGAATCAATTAATAAATTATTTTCAAAAAATATATCAAACGGGATAAAGTGTTATTGTTAAATATAAAGTATTTTAAAGGGTAAATAACTTTATATTATTGAAATAGATGAAAAAAAGTTTTATTTGTTATTTAAAAAATCAGTAAATAGACGGAGATAAATAAATTTATTAATATTAATACAATGGATAACTAAATAGTGTGAAACAATATTGGATTGAATGAAATTGTGTATTTGCTGAAATATAAATATATTTTGTAAAATGAAAGGTAAATTAGTTTAAAATTTCATTGGAATATAGTTTAAATAAATAAAAATGAGTTGCTTGAAGAAATGCGAAAAAGGGTGCACATCCCTTAAACAATCTAGCCCAAATCAACAAGCTCATAACCCATACCCAAGCTACACCACTTATCCCTAATTCATTCATTTTTCCTCCCTCACATTCCCAACCAAAAGTCGAATAAAAACACAATGAACTAAAAAAAGAAAATCGCACTTGGGCAGATGCGAGCAGGGGTCACTGATAACTCGAGCTGCAAGATAGGTCAATGCGAACGTAGACTCTGGCAGCGACTAGGGCTTATGATGCACGGTGATGGAGGCATGGAAGCTGGTTGACTGGGTGATTGGCGAGGTGATCAATGGAGAATTAAGGGGCGGTGTAGATCTGAGGTAGGCGATGTGATGAAGTAGTGTTCTGATGATTAAAGGATGTAATGTGTAGACGGTTGAGGAATGGATGCACCAGTGACTGGCCAAGAGGTGTTCGCTGGCATGAGAGTGCACAAACAAATGGTTAAGTTGAGTTATTAAACTCACATCTATCTTTACAATATAATTTGTCCTTTGCATGATGTAACATCCTTTATTACGAGGCCCGAAAATAAGCGCTACTGATGCTACAATCATCAATAGTATTATTCTTCGGTGAGAAAATGGGATTAGTTAATAGTATCATTAACATCGAAGCACAAGATTATAAAAAAATTTCAAAACATGGATTTCATCAATTAGTTTCCATTTTTTTACACAATGCCAAACGTTGCCTAAGTTCAGGTAAAATATAATTATTACGAAATACTCCAAGAGCGATATATGAAGATGCCCTTTTGGTTGATGAGAGTTAACTTCTTGATAGATACAATTTCTGCCATTGCGTACATACAAAAGTCATACAACACAGTGGATAAGTAAATAGGTTGACTCCTACATAGCTAGCCTGCCTCCTACACATCTCTGGAAGCTTTATTCATCAAAACTAAAAACTGTACTCTCGAACTACTCAAATGAGTATGCGAGAGTTTAAGGGAAAAAACAAATACTTTGAGTCAGACAAAAAGTTTAGTGTGAATAATAATATGTCATCTCAGTTAATAGATGTCAAGTGAAACCACGCCATTGAACGAAACAGGTTTTCCCCTCACTAATATCCTTTAAATATATGTTTTATAAATCAAGCACCAGCAACCATAATGGTTAAATTAGATAGTGTAACCAATCATATGCATGCATGCAACCTTGGTAACCATGATAATTTGTTTAAATAAATGAACCATCTTTCCTAATATTATAGTTTTCTCAAGGTAACTACAAACCTATATGGCTGACTTAGACCTACCAAATATATCAAATCCTCCAACATACTATTAGTAGGAAACTAGGTAGTCTGTCCGAAACTTACTATTCCTAGGGCCACACTGATCCTAATAGTTTTGCAGACTAACCAATAACCTACCTCATCTTTGTGTATTCCTTTTTGTGCATAAACCTACTTTTAGTCTTACCCATGACGATCCCCTACGTACTGGAATTTTAAACTAATATCAACTAGGGGCTAACAGCTGAAGTATAGGGCACGAGCCTACACCAGTTCCATCTGGTTTTCTAATCTCTGAGTCAAGTCATCCTATCATAATTTATATAAAGGTGATAAGAATAATCTTTCTAGTAAAATTCTGGGCTAAATACCTTTTTTAATTCCTTGAAAACATAAAGCTTTATAATTGATTTAATTCTTGAAATCATTCTTAAAACAAGGAAAATTATAGCCATTTACCTTCCAAAATGCATTATGCCAGTGTATATGTATTATAAACTAGGATTGATGAATTTCGAAATCACTTAGAGATTGTTGCACCTCAAACCTTAGGCTATGAAGCCATATGCAATAAAACCATTTATATTGATAAAGCATGGCATTGATGTTGCCTATATGGGTCATCGCACCCTTTTATATCAAAATCATGTTAAAGCATCTGATTTATAAAACACAAGGCCATAAGGTCCAAAACCATTTATGATGCATATTATGAATACATATAGATCGTCGAATACAAGCAGCTTATTTTATGGGTCGCATAGTATAAAAATTTAAAACTTGGAAATATAGGAATGTTGGTGTTAAGGTTAGACATCATCATTGCCATGTAAAACCATTGACGAAAATAGCCTATAGCGGCGTCATAGCCAAAATACGGTGGCATAAGAAACTAGCGACATTATTTCCTCTTTATAATCAATGTCGAAAATAGTCTATAGCGACACTATGGTCAAACACTGCAACATAAGAAAATAGCGATAACATTGCCGTACAAAACCAATGTCGAAAGTAATAATAGCGGGACCACAACCATAGTATAGTCAATGCTGAAAAGGTAAACTAGCGGCATAGAGGACATGCGGCATTGAAATCTTAAGAAGCCGATATTAAAAACTAGCAGCATCGTTAATGTCACAATAAAACATGCAGTATAAAAAAGGTGGCATAGAACATATGCGGCATAGAAGACCAGCGGCATAGAACACCAACGGCATCTCCAACATCGCTGGCATCAATGCCAGCATGGATATGTCCCAACCTTAGTGGAATCATTGCGTACCAACCAAGTTGCTATCATATGCTTATCTACAGGTTAGAGATGACACGTGACATAGATAGGCTATGGCATTGATCAATAACGCATGACAGTACAGTAATTAACATAAAAACTGTTTTATTTCTTTGAAAAGCAATATCTTTTTACCAGCTCTAATTAGTTGTCAAATTCTTATTGGATAACTTTCTTTACCAAATCCTTTTAAGAAAACTACTATAGATTTGATTTCTCATACCAAAAATAATTTACAAACCATAATTTTGTATTAATATGTTAATATAATTATTAAGCCTTTCTGATGTAATAAATTCATATAAAATCATAAACAGTTGGGAAAATCCCAAAAACCATAATAAATCAGATTTATCATATTCTTTAACATAACAAAATTTTGGGACCAAAAAAATTAATTAATTTTCATAATTAAAACCCGAAAAAAATCAATTTCCTCACTTAAAAATTCATGAAATATTCATACTTGCTTGAAAAATTAAGAAATTAAAAACTTAATTCTAAAATAATGTTTCTAACATCATACTAAAATGTCAAGTCATTTGGATGTCATATGATAGGTTTTTGTCCTTAAACCTATTAACAGTTTCATAAATAAATCCAGTAAATCATCATAAAGCATGTAATCATCAAATATTCACATCATGGCACAATAACACATATAAGCTTCGAATTTAATCATAAAACACAAAATAAATAGGAAAACTAGAGATGGATTATCATTATTTGCCTTGATTAGATAATGAGAGTTGATATTTCAGTGTTGATTTGGTTTCCTTAAACTTTCTCTTTAATTTCCTTGCTTTTCTTCCTCTTTGAACTCCTTAGCAATGACCAATCTTGTATTTACTTTAGTTTGTGTAATTGAATGTGAATGGAGGAGATGAAAGTGTAAGGATTTATGTTTAGAAAATGTGCCTATTCCTATTTTACCCTCCATACAATTTCCTTCTTCTAATTTAACTTATAACCATTCTTGTTAATTCATTAACTAAGGCTCGACCCATATTAATTCCCAAATCTCATTTTCTTTATCATCTTAAATTATTTTATTTTATTTATCTAATTAAATGTCTTAAATAATGTCAATCAAAATTAAGGGTGTTATAGATTCCCCTCCTTAAAGAATTTCATCCTCGAAATTATGATAAGGTTTATCATAACATTAAATATAACTATGACATAAAACATACCAGTAAAACAAATTAGGATAATTGTCTCTAATCCTATCCTCTGTCTCTCAAGTCTAGTTCGTGGTGGCGGAATTATGGATCTTAAGCTAATTAAACACTAGAAGGGGGTGAATAATGCTTTTAGTGTCTATGAATCTTTATAAAATTCCTTCAAGATAATTAATAACCAATGCAGAATCGACAATAATAAATGCAAACATAGATAATTATAAATGCAGTGAAGTAAAAAGTAAAGAATTAGAGAGATCACACTATGATTTTTATACCGGCTATGAGTTACCCTGCGTCCAGTCCCATATAATTGCTTGTAGAGATTTCTTTTCAAATTCCAATCTTTAAATGGGTAGAAGGCAAACCTAATAACAATCTCGATTCTGAGGCTACGAGACATACCCTTTTGATTTTTCGACCTCAAGATACACCCATTTAATTTGGACGAGCTACAAGCACACCCACTCGAATTTTCGAGCTACCAAGCACAACCAATTGATTTGAATGGGATACAATCATACCCAAGCAAATAAAACTTAAGTTTGATGGTTTTTCCAAAGACAATTTCTTGAACTTTAGTTACAATGAATCCTGTGGCCTTTTGTATAGCACTTTGATCTTTGATTGAGGGAGAGATGATTGAAATCAGAGAGTAAATAGTAGAGAATCAATACAATGAAGATTGAACTGATCCTGGTTGAATTTGAGAAGATTTGAATACATATATTACTAGAAATTTTAATAGAGTAAGAGGAGAGAAGATAATAAGAAAGAATTTATTAAAAATTCATTTGAAAACCCCTATATATAGAGAATAAACAGAAGTGTTTATTCGTGAAGAGTTAGACAAATATAACTTCATTTCAAAATTTGAATTTCAAAATTGTGGCATGTATGTTGAAATATCATCTGCCTATAAGTCGACGTAGGCCAGTGTAATTTGAAAACTTGTTTATTTTAAAATGTTTAAAAAATCTATATGATGTAAAATAATTTGATACATTGTAATTTAGTTTAAATATAGTTTATAAACATTTTAACATTTGAAAAACTTTTATAACATATTTTTAAATATATTTTAAAAATATATTTTGTTTTAAAGATAAATGATTAGAAAATGAGAAATAGAGATCAAAGATTGCTACCATGGACTTTGACAATATTTTACAACTCCATAAACTTTACTATAGTCCTAAGTTCTTCATATCTTGATCTTTATACTCATGAGTCTTCATATCCATTTTTCGAGTCTTTATACTATACAGTTTCGATTCAACACCTGTATAATATCCTACACTATATACTATATAAGTTGGCAAAACATTAGTATCTATATTTTATATGAATGTATTATTATTATCAAGGTTGTTATCATCAAAATTAATAACTGAGGTATTAACAGTCTCCCCTTTATGATGATGAAAACCATAATACCTGTATATATAAAATATGATATAACTCCCTTCGAGTTATATAACTCCGCCTAAATATATGCATATGTATCCCCCTCACTTGTCATCAACAAAAAATGGAAGAAAAACTAAAAACTCCCCCTAACACAAATGCTTAGAAAATATATGATAAGTATATGGTAAATAATGTTCTATTTGATTTGAACAAGATGATGTATGGTAATGAAAGTATATTTAATTATGCATTTCAAAACTATACATAAACCAATTAAACTCATGCAAACACATCAATCCAAATCTAAACCAAACCAAATCAAAATACGCAAATCCGAATAGAAACCTAAAATGCACACATAAACAAATCTAATCCAAACAAGCCAAATTATTGCGTGCTTAAATCCATGGTTTTCTCTTGATATAGGGGCTTGTGGATAGGATAGAAAGGGCAGTGAAGACAAAAGTTCCCCTTTTTCGATGAAAATTCCATCTCGATCGAAGCATACTTCGCCAATGCATTTAACCTCATCATCTTCTTTCTCTTCCTCTTCCTCTTCTAGTTCCTTTTCTTCCTCTTCATCATTCATAGGATTCTGAATGGCTAGATTCGGATTATCCTCTTCGATTATAATTGGATTCATCGGATTATCCAATAGGTATTTTTGGGGATTACGAAGATGTTAGTACCTTAGGTATTGGTTTTGATGATAACAACTATAGGACATTATATAAAATATAGATACTAATGTTTTATCAAGATATATATAGTATATAGTGCAGGATATTAGACAGGTATTGATTAAGAAGACTGTGCGCTATCAAGATGCTGATATCAAGAGTAGATTCAAGATGCTAATATAAAGTTTCAAGAGTGCAAGAATGAAGATTCATTAGTATTGAAGAGTTCAATGTTTCAAGATATTCCAGATAAGTTATAAAGTCATAGAATTTATGTTAAAACCTTGATAGCACTTTCTTAATCTCTCTCGTCTTCTTTAATTTTGTTTTAAAATCATTTTTCAAATCTTTTGTTTTCAAAATAATATTTTCAAAATATTTTCCAAAACTACTTTCAAATCTCTCATACTTATTAAGATATTATTTTAGTGTTTTTAAGTTTATATATATATAGTGAATTTTTGTTTATACTTTAATAATTTATAACTATATTAATTATATATATTATTTACATTATATTGAATATACTTATTAAAATCTTTTAAAATTATTTTATAAAGTTTTATTATGTTACATTTTGATTAAAATTTGTATAAACTATATTTAAATGATTCTACAAAGTATCAAATCATTTTACAAACCAACAGATTTTCAAAATAATTTTTATAAAGTATTTTTCAATTTTGTAAAGGATATGTCGACATATCCAAATCCCATATGTCGACATACTAGCCGTAAATTTAAAAATTCAAATGTTGAATGGAAGTGTCTTTTCATCATTTCTACCCATGAATGGACATGTCCCCTATTTTCCTATATATACCAGACTTCCAAACAAAATTTCATTAACTACTTTCTATGTCTCTCTCCTCTTTTCACTCTCTTGATTTCAAAAGCAATTGAAACTCTACCGAAATTTAACTAGAATCAAATTCAATCATTACTAGTTTGATTCTCTTTCATATACTCTTTGATTTCTCTCATTCTCTCTCAAGATCAAGTGCTATTCAAGAGTTATAAGATCAATTGTAATCAAGATCGAAGATCTGAGTCTGTGAACTCTATCAAATCATACTCTTATACTCTGTGGTATGCTTTGTATCCCTAAAATCCAAGTAGGTATGACTGTAGCCTGATTAAATCAATTGGGTATGCTTAATAGCTCGTAAATCTAGTGGGTGTGCTTGTGGTCCGGAAATCAAGTGGTCTACCCAGATAATTTGCATACACTATTTTCGAAAAGATAATTTGCAAATTCATCATATTGTTGTCTCATAAATTTGCATCAGTTTATTATAAAAAGTCACGTGATCTTTTGAAAGGGTATGAATTGCAGGAACAAATGTGTTACATGGCTTTTGATGAACATCACCTGATGATCAAACGCTACAAGGCAAAATGGACAAATGGATATTGGATAGTGGATGCTTAAGACACATGATTGGAAATCTGGAGACTTTGAAGGATATAATTTACTAAGATGGTGGATTAGGGAAATTTGGAGACAACTCTAAAGGATATGTGATGGGCAACGACATGGTAATTCTAAAACTCCTACTATTTCTAATTTTTTGTTAGTTAGGAATTTAAAGCATAATCTGTTGAGTGTTAGTCAATTATGTGATAATGGTTTCAAAATTAAATTCGTAAAAGATAAATGTCATATTGGAGATAATGATTCAAACGTTATCTTTGAAGGCGTTAGGAAATGAAACATCTATATATTAAGTACGAGAATCTCAAATGATAACTTATGTCTTTTGGCTGAATCAAGTGACCTTTGGATTTGGCATAAAAGATTTGGTCATTTGAATTTCAAACTAATAACTAAAATTGCTAAAAATGATCTAGTTAGAGGTCTTCCCAAAATGAATTTTAAAGTTAATAATTTATGAGATGCATGTCAATTAGGAAAACCTTGAAAAAGTTCTTTTAAATAAAAAGATATGATTCTACCTCTCAACCCCTTGAACTTCTTCACTTAGATCTTTTTGGTCCCTAATGGATACAATCTATAAGTCATAGTAGATAAGTAATTGTAACCGTAGATGATTACTCGAGGTTTATCTGGATGATTTTCTTAAAACTTAAAAGTGGTGCTTTTGAAATGTTTAAAATCTTTGTTAAACGAATTCAAAATCAAATGATTAGTAAAATTAAAACAATTCAGAGTAATCATGGTCGAGAATACGAAAATGAAAATTTTGTGAATTTCGATAATAAGAAAGGTATAACTCATAATTTTTTATTTCTAAGAACACCATAACAAAATTGAGTAGTAAAAAGTAAAAATAGGACGATTCAAGAGTGCACTAGAACTATGCTAAATGATAGTAATTTACCTAAAAATATTTGGGCTGAAGCAATTGGTACTACATGTTATATATTAAATAGAATTTTAATAAGACCATTAACTAAGAAAACACCATATAAATTATTCTATATAAAAAGCCTAAAGTATCATATTTTAAAACTTTTGGTAGTTAACGTTTTATTTTGAATACTAAAGATAATCTGGATAAATTTGATGCTAAATCAGATAAAGGAATCTTTATTGGATATTCAAATAGAAGTAAAGCTTATAGTTTTCAATACTAGAAGTAATACTATTAAAGAGACATTACATGTCTCATTTGATGAAAATTTTAAAGTTTATAATCCAAATATTGATGAAGAAGAAAACATTGGTTACCCAAACGAAATTAGTAACAACGAAACGAAAATAATAATAATTCAAAAAATTCACATCCAAATAAAAGAACAAATACTTAAAAGATTATCCTATCGAAAATACACTTGGAAATATTGAATCCATTGTTAAAACTAGAAATCAACTAAATAAAATGAGTAACGTTGCTTTTATTTCAACTATTGAATTTAAAAATCCAAAAGAAGCATCGACTGATGATTCATGTATTCTTGCTATGCAAGTGGAATTGAATCAGTTTACAAGAAATGATGTATGAGAATTGGTCCCAAGATCTGAGAATAAATCCATAATAGGAACTAATGGGCATATGGAAACAAAATGAATGAACAAGGATAAGTTGTAAGAAATAAAGCTAGATTGTTTGCACAAGGTTATTGTCAAAAAGAAGGATAGATTTTGATGAAAACTTTGCACCCATAGCAAGATTAGAAGCTATACGAATCTTACTTGCTTTCGCTGATCGTAATAATTTTAAGTTGTATCAAATGGATGTTAAAAGTGTATTTTTAAATGGTTTTATTAAAGAAGATTTACTTTTTGAAGATGAAAAATTACTTAATCATGTTTACAAATTAAAGAAGACTTTGTGTTGTCTGAAATAGGCACCAAGAACTTGGTATGACAGACTTAAATCCTATCTATTACAATCAAATTTTGAAATAGGCAAAGTAGATAGTACACTTTTTTATTTAAAGAGATAAAAATGATATTCAGATCATACAAATATATGTTCATGATATCATTTTTGGATCTACCAACAATGAACTAAATAGAGAGTTTTTAGAAATAACGACTAAGGAATTTGAAATGAGTCATATGGGAGAACTAAATGATTTTCTAGGATTACAAATAAAACAACTAAGTAATAGAATTTTTATTTGTCAAGAAAAATATGCTATAGATTTAGTAAGGAATTTGGTATGTCAAATAACAGTGGTGAACCAACTCCCATGGTGATTAATGAAAAATTAAAGATAGAAGAAAATTCAAAAGATGTAGATCAAAAATTGTATAGAGGAATGATTGGACCACTACTCTATATAACTGCTAGTGGACCTGATATAATGCATAATGTTTGTCTCTGTGCAAGATATCAATCTCAACCAAAAGAAACTCATTTAAAATCTATAAAACGAATTCTGAGATACGTAAATAACACTTACACTATGGACTCTTTTACCCAAAAGAAGAATCCTTTGAATTAATTTCATATAATGATGCCGACTATGCTGGTTGCAAATTAGACCGAAAAAGTACAAATGGAACTTGTCACTTTTTGGGACACTATCTGGTTTCCTGATGTAGTAAGAAGCAAAACTTTATATCCCTATCTAGGACAGAAGTAGAATATATTTCAGCAGCATTAGCCCGTTCACATGTTATCCATATGCAACAAACTTTAAATGATTTTGGCTTAAATTTTACTAAATCACCAATATACGATGTTAATACAAGTGCGATTAATCTATCTAAAAATCCAACTCATCATGCTAGAACTAAATATACTGATATAAGACATCATTTTTAAGAGATAATGTAAACAAAGAAATAATGTCACTTGAATTTATAAACATTGAAAATCAAATAGCTGATATATTAACAAAACCATTAAATTAAACATCATTTACTAAGTTAAGAAGAGAGTTAGGAATCTGTTCTCTGTTGGAAATATAAAAAAAATGAAGTAAAAATTACAAAATATAGAGGAAAAAAAATCAAAATAATACTATGTATGTCGACATACTCTACTCTCATATGTCGACATATAACGGTAAATTCTGCCTTTTATTTTCCCTCCAAAATTCAAATTGGTGGTCATATAATAACGAAATTTCAACTTTCTTCTTTATTTTTCTGCATTCTCTCTATTTTAAACTTCGAAAACAAAAAACTACGGCCTCATCCAATCCCAAACGTTCTAGAGAAGAAAATCTATCGTTTTCCTTCTCTTCTCCTACCCAAAGCCCTTTCTAAAGCACTACTATGGCCAAGATCACTAAAACGAAGGGTTAAATGAATAATATTCTGCAAATACTCACAGAAATTCAGGTGGTGCAACTTTGTATGACCAAGGAACAAGAGAAGCAAAGCAGAATTCTTCGCAATTTGCAAAAATATCTAGTGGGTAATCCTACAAATCCAATAGTTATTGACGACGAGTCTGCAAATTTGGCTATTCATCACCCCACAAGGCGGCGATAACAAGAAAGAGGAGGAGGAAGAAAAAGAATAGGAAGAACACATGGAAGAAGATGGCGAAGTTCGATGCATTGGAGAAGTATGTTTCGATCGAGATGGAAATCTCGTCGAACAAAAAGGGTACTTATACCTTCATTATCCTCACTGCCCTATTCACAAATCCCCGATCATTAGGAAATCCTGTTAGGATAATAGTTGATTTTCTTTGATTGTTTAATGTGTGGTATGTATAATTGATTTGATTTGATTTGGCAGTTTTACTTTGTACATATAGTTTAGTGTTTGATTGGATGGTGATTACTTTGTATTGTGATATTAAATGAATATATAGTTTGGTATGGTTTTTATTAATGATTTGTGTTATCACTCATCATTTCTTATATATCATTCTTGTGAGGACCCGTTTCTTCGACTCTTGGAAATTGACGCTAGTACATCCTCGGTATTCACGTGCCCCAAATTTAACCGCCGAAGAAGCGGATTCTCAAGGGTAAGAAAGAATATAAAGACAAAACAGAATCTCACATATATTATTTCAACAAATAATCTTTACAGTGGAAATTTAAATACATTTATCAGAGTTTATAACATGGACAGTTATAAATTTCTGTCCTTACAAATGTGGAATAATATAGCACAAGAGTGTGTTGGAAATAGATAGCAATCTTTAGAAAAATCTTCTGACTCTATGCCTCGAGCTTCGTCCAGGTTTCTTCTAAACTAAACCTGACTACTAGGCTGCCCGGGAAAATTAGGGCACCCAGAGTTTAAGGGAAAGGAAAATAAACTCCGAGTCAGTCATGGAACTGGTGTGAGAACTCAAAAATACGCGCTTTGAAAACAAAAAGGTATCTCATAAGACCACGCTGCACATAAACATGGAACAGGTTTTACCTTATGATAACCAAATCTTTATTACGTAAAAATAAGGGATATTATTTTTAATGACATTTCTTTGAAAACATTTGCAAGTAAACTTATTAATCTTAGTCAAAATTGTTACAATGATTAAGTTCCAGCTTACCAGCCACAAAGTGGATTCTACAAACAAAATGGCAAGCACTTATTGGAGAATGGGTTTCCATACAAATGACCAGGTGAAGGGACTACCATTGGGCAGTACATCTCTAGAGGAATGTACGCAGGCTACAGAATATCTACACCTCTACCAACACAAGACCGGCCTACCTCTCCCTAGATAGTACCGAATATGTCATCACCCCGACCATTACCAACCTATCCGAGCCCTCGTTTACCATACACTACATTAATTTATACCCGAATGCCATAGCGGGTAGAAATATATCTTGAAGGGGATGATCATACCCTAATGGTTGCAAACCACATATCCTTGCTTCATCTACCTTATTTTGGCCATTTCCGGGTGTGAGGCTTGAGGTAACGATTACCTTTCACATAGCACATCATCTTTGAACGCCACACTGCCATTCCATGGTCAAACAACTGATTTCTACAAACGTATAACTCCTAAGCTCGTACGTCTCTAGAAAGGGTGTTAAGCTAAGAGAAGTTGCCTTCTCCACCACCAAACAGATGATACATTCATAGAGATCACTTATGTAACTAGAAATGCAATGTCATACATTCGTTCATACAAGTTGTCCAGGAACAAGACAAACCGAAGGCACTCTCCTACAACATCCTGTCGGGAGTTACCCCTAAGATTAGTAGCGAGAAGTCCTTGCAACCTGAAGAGTTTTAGAAATGAAGGGACCACTGCCACTTTAGTATTTGGGAGCTAACCAAAATTATCAACAAGCAGTCCTTCCACCCCGAAGATCTTCGGCCTTCAACCTTCATTTTCTTTATCCGATCTTCATTTTACGAACATGTAACATTGGTTCGAAGTGGTTTTCGGATAGGAATTACTCAAATCCGACCCCGGTTCCTTCGAACCAATCATCGATATGCAACAAATATGGAATTTTTCTTTTGATTTATTTCTCCCTTTTTTAATCAAAAGTATCTTCAAGAGATACATATCTTTTAAAACATTTCTTTCCGATATATGTGGAATCATTAAACCTCTCTTATTAAATCCTTTGATTACTTAAAATCTTTTTAAACTTGGAATAATTCGAAATCATTTCATTTTTCACTTGGTATAATATTTCCAAATAATTTTATTAAATCTTAACATAAATTTCTTAATTCAAAACTTAAATTTTTGACTAAGTTAAAACCATGTTAATCCCAAAACCAGTACATGTTTAATGAGCGGAATCTATAGAAATCATCTAATTCTACTCAATATCAATTTCCGTATTCAACAAATACTATGGGCGAAATAATGGCGAAATCACCTTTCAAATTACATGAATAGTACGAGTTCCCTCTTTGGCTTTAATACTAGGTATAAGAAGATCATCTCTATACAATCAAACTTGTATTTAATTTAAATTTGAAAATTTTAAGTCTCTTTATACTTAACTCGTTTCCAACATTTCGACCTTATCTACCCCTAGCCCAGGAAAGAAGCCAGGTGAGCCAAGGCACTGGTTGATTCTGAACATCTCCTTAGTTTAAGCACCTCACATCCGGATCTCACGAATAGAAAAATCCAGTCTACTCGTCAGCTTTTAGAGCCAAGGTTAAACCACTTAATTTGTAATAGCTTTTCTTTAAATCATTTTATTTAAATTCTTTTTAAATAAACTATAAAACTTCCAAATCCACATTAGCACACTTAATTATTCATTTTAAATTTTTTATAAAAGATTTGGAAAATATTTGTTAAGTTTAAAGCTATATTTCAAAGGTTATGGAAAAGTGCTATAGAAAGTGCTACGAAAAGTGCTTTTTAAGCTATATTGATC
Source organism: Allium fistulosum (assembly GCA_030737815.1). Classification (NCBI taxonomy): domain Eukaryota; kingdom Viridiplantae; phylum Streptophyta; class Magnoliopsida; order Asparagales; family Amaryllidaceae; genus Allium; species Allium fistulosum. The sequence goes on from CM060901.1 coordinate 459,554,084, forward strand.
AAAACGAATTTTTATCATTTGGAAATTAATTTTCATAATTGAAATAACTTTTAAATTTTTTTTAAAAAAATTAGAATTTACTTCATATTTTTAAACAAATTTAAAATATCATTTTTAAAGAAATCCTTTTATGGATTCCGAACTGCATAACCGCGATTTTTCAAAAAACTTGTTTTACTCATATTTCAAACTCTTCTTATCGAAATATCGATTTTCTTTCTTTGTTTGAAAACTATGGATACAATAGCTCGAAAAATTCTTATCTGGAAGAATTCTGAGCTAAATTCAAATCTATAAACTCGTTTGACTTTTATGGCGCTAAATCACGAACTACCGTTGTGCGACGCGCTTGTTTTTGGCTAAATTTTCCATTACCTTTCAAACTTCACCAAAACACTTTCATATGTTTATAAAAGATTACAAATTCATTTTTGAACCATTTGAAAGAGGTTTAACATTCCATATACACCATTTCTTTCTATAAAGGAAAGTGATTTCCTTTGTGCTTATCGACGTGTATTTCCGTGACTTGCATATATATTCAAAATTTATATTAAACAACCAAACTTGATGATCAAAGCATATTAGACATCCACTGCAAACATCATATCATCATCCAAGAATATAATATAGGTAAGAGTTTCTCACTTATAGTTTATGTTGCTAATTACTTTTTCAAACATTCATCAACCAAACACCCAAACATCATTAGCATCAATATAATTATGTTAAACATTTATAACTACTTATAATAGTTTAAAGTTAGAGTTCTCACCAATATCCGAAACGTTTCACTTTCTATGAACATTTAAACTAATCCACGCTTCACTAACTACTTCATACTCCATTTAAACATTACCAAACAACTTCTTCTTTCTTCCAAGTGCTCGACCAAGGCTTGAGATTGCGGTTGGCCGAAAGTATAGAGAACGAATGGTGGAGTTTTGACCTTGAATTCTCAAAACTAAATTCAAAAAATAGATCATCTTCTCTCTAGTTTTTGACCCTCTTATTCACAAAATTTGAAAAAGTTGTTAATCAGAAAGTTGTTAAAAATTACTTTTGCTTGAATTTAATAAAAGAATAACTTGATTTCTATTCATTTTGAGGAAGTTATGATCAAAAGAAGAGAATGTATTTTCGGATTTGTAAAAAGAAGCCCGAAAATGCATTGTAAAAAAGTGGAATTTTGACATGGTCAAAAATGGAAGAAGTGCTAAACTTGAAAGTTGTAGCCACTAGAATTCTAGATGGTTTAAAATATAGGATTACTTCGTTTGGATCAGTTTTTGAGGAGTTATGCTCGAATGAAAAAGAGGTATTTTTGGCCTTCAAAACTGGCCTCGAAACTACTTCGAAAGAATTTAAATTTTGACATAGTAACTCTTAGATTTTGAAGAAATGATGTGGATGAAAATTGTAGCCAACTCAATTCACTCGAATTGAATTTTTTTTCTCAATTTGGTTTATTTTTGAGGAAGTTATGTCGGTGAGAAGAAGAGGTAAAATATGAGAAATCGTGAGTTTGGTTTTGAGGCGAATTGATATTGATTTTATTTTGTATATTTTGTATATATTTCGGCATTATTTTTTTCTAACTTTTTCCTATGGCATAAAAGCCATTAGATAGGAGAGGAAGAAGATGAAGAAGCTTAGAAAAAGTGAGAAGAGAAAGTGTGAATGAAAGTGGAGATAGAGATGGATATTTATACATGAAGTTTACACACAAAAGACCTTAATACCCTTAACCCAAAACTCATTTCTAACCACATATTTATTCCTCCATTTCAATGAAAGTTAGTCCTTTAACTACTAGCATTTAATGAGATGGAAAGTATGTGTAAAAAGGTGAAAGGTGATGATAAGTTTGCTTTTTATTACTTAACACTTGATTATTTTTATTAAAAAGTAGAAATCAAATCAAAAGATTTTACTTACTTTATAAGTTTTCAAAAGTAAACTCTCTTTGTCATTTTGTGCTAATTGTAAATGTTTTCAAAATATGTATTAATATGTGTAAAAATTATGTTAACAACATTGCAATGATTTGAATCAACTTCCGTTCGACGAATGGTCGAAAATCCGAAAAACAATCGTCGATCACATTTTCAATTTTTAATCAAACTATTTATTTATGTAAACTAAACTTAAAAATAAGTTTCTTATCATTTTTAATTAATTAAAACAAGTTTATTTAAGTTATAAACCATATCAAATATTATTAAAATCCAATTGTAAAAATACGATGTCGATTTGTCAAAGTGCGACGAAATTCGTCATTCTTTATAAAATTATTATAAATAATTTATTATCACTTTATAACTATTCAAAATGAATATCATCATTTAAAATAATTATTAAATCATTAAATCTCAATTTAAATTCATAAATCTATATTTAAATACGATGTCATTATCGATGATGAGATAAATACATTTAATTTCCAAAAATAAAATAATTATTTTATTTCATATTATTGTTCAATTATAGAAATAAGTGTATGTATCCAGCTCTATGTGCAACGTTTTTCGATTATAGAGCTGATTATTGATAAAACAGTTTTCGGCCATTTTATCGATTTAAATTTCGAGGAAAATATTTTTTTAGATATCTATTCAAAATAAGATTACTATTACTTATTATCACTCAAAACAATATTATTTATATTATCAACCTTTTATTTGAATAAAATTAAAAATAAATATAATTTATCAAAGTGATAAATTTGTGGGTCGTAACAATTCTTGTCATTATTACTATAGTATCTTAGTTAGGGGGAGTTATAGTTTTTAGTTATTTATTTTTGTTAATGACAAAGGGGGAGAAATATATAAAATCTAGGCATAGATTAAGGGAGAGTTTTCTAACTCTTGGGGGAGTTATAATATATTTTATACACAGAGTTGTCATCAACAAAAATAGGGAGATTACTAGTACCTTAGGTATTGGTTTTGATGATAACAACTATAAGACATTATATAAAATATAGATACTATGTTTTATCAAGATATATATAGTATATAGTGCAGGATATTCAATAGGCATTGATTAAGAAGACTGTATAGTATCAAGATGTTGATATCAAGAGTATATTCAAGACGCTGATATAAAGTTTCAGGAGTTCAAGAATGGAGACTCGTGAGTATTAAAGAGTTTGATATTTCAAGATATTCAAGATAAGTTATAGAGTCAAAGTCAAAATATTTTCCAAAATGATTTTCAAATCTCTCATACTTATTAAGATATTATTTTAGTTTTTGAAGTTTATATATATATATTGAATTTTTGTTTATACTTTAATAATATATAACTATATTGATTTTATATATATTATTTACATTGTATTGAATATACTTATTAAAATCTTTCAAAATTATTTTATGAAATGTTATTAAGTTATATTTTGAATAAAATTTGTATAAACTATATTTAAATGATTCTGTAAAGTATCAAATTATTTTACAAAGCAACGGTTTTTCAAAATAATTTTTATAAAGTACTTTTCAATTTTGTGAAGGATATGTCATTATCCAAATCTCATATGTCGGCATACTAGCCGTAAATTTCAAAATTCAAATTTTGAATTGAAGCGTCTTTTCCTCGTTTCTCTTCGCGGATGGATATGGCCGTTGTTTTCCTATATATACTAGACTTCCAAATGAATTTTCATTAACAACTTTCTTATTTTTCTCTCCTCTTTTCACTCTTTTGATTTCTAAAACAATTTCCAACAAAACTCTGTCGAAATTCAACCAGAATCAAACTCAATCGTTACTAGTTTGATTCTCTTTCATATACTCTCTGATTTCTCTTATATATCTCAAGATCAAGTGCTATTTAAGAGTTATAGGATCAATTGTAATCAAGATCAAAGATCTGAGTCTGTAACCTCTATCAAATTATACTCTTATACTCTGTGGTGTGCTTGGTATTCGTAAAATCCAAGTAGGTGTGACTGTAGCCTGATTAAATCAATTGGGTGTGCTTAATAGCTCGTACATCTAGTGGGTGTGCTTGTGGTCCAGAAATCAAGTGGTTCAACCCAGAGACCGGGATTCTGAAGGGTGTGTCTTGTTGCTCTGAAATCGAGACTATATTTGCATTTATTAGTTGAAAAGAAATCTGTACAAGGAATTGTGTAGGACTGGATATAGGGTAACTCCAAACCAGTATAAAATCCTGGTGTGTTCTTTCCTTTTTACTTTTACTGCAGTTACTTTTATCTGAATTTTAATTCTGTGATTGTTAATTCCATCATTCCAAGTAAAATTCTAATGAATTAGAATAATATTCACATAATCCATTAAACAGTATTTACCCTTTTTATAGTGTTAATTTAGCCTTAAGATCTCTATTCCGCTGACTCACAAACAAATCCGCCCTTGCTTCTCTTGTTCTTTCAAGAGGCGTAGTTGAACAACCTTTATTTATGAAAGCATATTGAGTGTATGCATCAGAACTTTTTCAATCTTTGTAACTTTGGCCATGGTGGTGGTTTGGTAGGGGCCTAGAGTGGGAGTTTGAAAGGAAAAGGGTGCATTCTCTTCTCTTGGTCATTCGGAACTTAAGGAAGCCTTTAATTTACTTTTATTTAAAATTTATAGAAGAGAGAATACATAAAAATGGGTTTAATTTCGAAATTTGGTGATTATATAGTTGCATTTTGAATTTTGAATTTAGGATGGAAATTTGTTTTCTGAAATTACCAGTATATGTTGACATATAAGGAGGGGGTATGTCGACATATGTAGTTCAATTTTGATCTTTTTTTAAATATGTAATTTCAATTTATTTTATATTTCAAAGAAAGAACATATTCCGATCTCTCTTCTAAGCTTTATAAAAGACGTTTGAGTTAATGGTTTTGTTAAAATATCAGCTATTTGATTTTCAGTATTTATAAATTCGAGTGAGATTATTTCCTTATTTATGTTATCTCTCAGAAAATGATGTCTTATATCTATATATTTGGTTTTAGCATGTTGTGTTGGATTTTTAGATAGATTTATTGCACTAGTATTATCATAGTATATTGATGATTTAGTAAAATTTAAACCAAATTCTTTTAAAATTTGTTGCATATAAATAACATATGAAAAGGCTAAGGTGGCTGAAATATATTCTGCTTCTATTTTGGACAAATGTACAGAATTTTACTTTTTGTTAAACTAGGAAATAAGCAAATGTTCTAAAAAGTGACACGTTCCACTTGTACTTTTTTGGTCAGATTTGCAACCAGCATAGTCAGCATCACTATATGAGATTAAATCGAAAGAATCTTCCTTTGGATAAACGGGTCCATAGTCTAGGGTATTGTTTACATATCTTAGTATCATTTTTTCTGATTTTAGGTGAGTTTCTCTAGGTTGAGATTGATATCTTGTATATAGACAAACATTATGCATTATACCTTGTCTATTGGCAGTTACATAGAGTAATTATATAAACAAATGATCCTATCATATCTTTATATAATCTTTGATCTACATCTTTTGAGTTTTCTTCCTTATTTAATTTCTTATTAGTTGCCATGGAAGTTGGCTTACCACTGGTATTCGACATACCAAATTTCTTAACTGAGTCTTTGGCATATTTATCTTGACTTATAAAAAATTCCATTATTTAATTGCCATATTTGTAGTTCTAAAAAGTTAGTTCTCCCATATGACCCATTTCAAATTCCTTGGTCATTATATCTGATTTTTTTTAATGTAATTGCTCATTTGTTGATCCAAAAGCAATATTGTCTACATATATTTGTATAAGCTGAATATCATTCTTTTAATAAATAGAGTATTGTCTACCATTCCTATTTCAAAATTAGATTGTAATAAATAGGAATGTGGTCTATCATAACATGCTTTAGGAGCTTGTTTTAGACCATGTAAAGCTTTTTTTAATTTATAAACGTGATTAGGTAGTTTTTCATCTTCAAAAAGCAGGGTTGTTCTACAAAGAGATTTTCCATTTAAAATGACACTTTTGACATCAATTTGAAATAATTTAAAGTTATTATGATTTACAAAAGAAAGAAAATTTTTGATAGCCTCCAATCTGGCTACAGGAGCAAAAATTTCATCAAAGCATGTACCTTCTTCTTCACTGTAATCTTGAGTAACTAAACATACTTTATTTTTGATAACTTCTCCTTGTTTATTTAATTTATTTCTATATAACCATTTAGTTCCTAACTTGTCCACACCCATAACTTTCTTCTTTCGTTGAGCATCCCTCAACTCAGCTACATAACAGGCACGTCCAGTCGCCTGATCACCATGAACAACTCTAACACCATTATCTGTCGGGAAATTCATAGTTAAGCACCATGGGGCAAGAGCTACCCGGAACTCAGCTAGGATCGATCGACCCAGAAAAGTGCTATATGGAGAGTCAACATCCAAAATAACAAAAGGCAGAATCCACACTCTCCTATGGTCTCCTTCTCCCAACTCTATAGGTAATTCAACATAACCAACAGCTTCAGTTGTAGCACCATTAAAGCCATGAATGCGGGCTTTAGATGGTTTCAAGTCCTTGGCTTCCATCCTCATCCGATCATAAGCTTTTTTGAAAATTATGTTTATAGAACTTCCATAGTCAACCAATATCCTTCTCACAGAAGCGGGGCCAATCATGGAGAAATGACCATTGGGTCAATCGTTGGAGCCTTCACCTTGTCTACATCTCTGTTTCTAAACACAATATCATTTTCCATTGTACGTTGTGGTTTTTTTTTGGAGCTCCATCTTCCGTATTTGAAAGGCATTCAAAATCTACATGCTTAATCACGCTAGCATAGCACTCCATCTCATGCCAACTTTTATCAGCCGGATGTGGTCCCCCGACTATTGTATTAATTACCAATCTTCCATCGTTCCACGTAGGCTCCTCAGCCTTATGCAATGCTTGTCCTCGGTTGGGGTCAGATGTCCCCTGCCCGCCATCCTATGGGGTTTTTAAAAACTACAGTAACCTCCTTTCTTGAATCAGCTTTTCGTGATATCCTGGAGATGCCTGCAATCATTTGTGTCATGCATATAGCATTTGTGAAACCGAGAATATTTTTCGGTTTGTTTCTACTTCTCTGTTGATTCATTGGGAGGTGGCTTCCTGTACTGCATGGTATTGTAGGTACAAATAGATATTCTCCTGGGACGTATTCAGTGGCGTGTAAGTATTGTATATCGAAATCCTAGACTTTCCTTTTCCAGAATCCCTCTTTCATTCTCGGCTCCTATTTACACCTTTCTTTTGTTGATTCGGTTTAGTCTGGACATTTACTTGAACATTTCCAAAGCTATAATTAGATTGCTTTATAGCAATATTACTATGTACTCCCTCACCACTCGATCCCACAACGTTCTTCTTCCTAGAGGATCTAGCTTCCTCATTCCTCAAATACTAAGCCACCTTTGCATAAAAGCATTCCAACGTTGCGGGTGGCTTGTCAGCTAACCAATCGCCAAAATAAGATTCTGAATCAATCCTTCTTGTCATGGCCATCAATATTGCATGGTCATTCGAATTACTGATTTCTATAATAGTTGTATGGAATCTCTCCAAATAATCTTTCAATGATTCTTCTAGAGCCCGGATCACGCTAGACAGGGACATTACATCTTTGGGGCGAGTTGCATGCATTCAGAACTACTCCATAAACCTTATTGCCAAATCATCAAATCCAGAGATCGACCATAGGGGTAACCTTGTAAACCACATCGTTGCTATTCCAGAAAGAGTTATGGGAAAACATCTACACTTGGTTGCATCATCTGCTTGTGCGGAATCCACCAGCCATTCATATCTCATGATGTGATGCCTAGGTCAGTTTTTCCGTTGTAGGCAGGCATCGACGACATGTTGAACCTCTTTGGATACTCTGCATGTAGGACATTATCAATGAATGGGGTATGACATTTTGAGATTCCCAGTCATCGTTGGTCAAGCCTTTGCTCTCTCTCACTAACTATTTGACCATAGCCGACAAGTCCGTCGTTTGGATAGTTGGTGCTAAGCGGTGGTCGTGTTCCACCTCATGTGAATGGTCCGGTCGATGTCTACTGGCTGTTCCACGCCTTCTTGGTTCAACATCTTCTTGATGTATATCTCGTAAGTTTACTTTGTCATCATTTCAGGAAAGCATTTGGTCAACAGTTAACTGAACTCCATCATCCACATCAGCCGCAGCGGCTCTAGCTTGAATCCCAACATGCATAGGTAAGTTCCATTCTCTGAAGGAGGGATCGACACTGATCGTTCCTGGCAGGCCATGATGGTCTGCCTGTTGCCGCCCCAAAGTTTCTACACGATATCTGTCTGTTCTACGACATCTATGCCTGTGATACTCATCCAATGAACTAGAACTCTACGATGCCGGGTAAGGGGTGGGGTCCCTCTTAGCTTTTCCTCGCCAGTGCTTACTGAGTTGGTTCATTATGTTGATATTGGTCAGAATCTGCTAATTCAATTATCAATGGCTATCCATTAGCTCTCTAATTAGATTCTAGAATTCAGCTCTAGTAATAGAATCAATGAGATTCTAGACTTCAACTGGTTCAGCATTCACATCCATTGGTTGACTGCTCAAGCCTCCTTGTTGGATATTAGCATTCTCATTTCCTTCCACATTCTGAGAAGTAGATCTAGTGTTCCTCACCATTGTTGATAGCTTTGCTTGGATTTTTTCAAATCTTAGTAGAAAGATCACACTTCCTAAAGATAACTATGCATCTCCTTCGGGGGATACATGCAATCCAACAGCAACAAAGGGATCCTAATAAGCTGAGAATCAAGGCTCTTAATGAAAGCACCAAAATGTTTGCACCAAAAATGGCAACGAACACCCAAAAATAGTTTTTGTAGAGAAGTAAATGAAGAGAAGTAAAATTAAACTGAGTAAATGAATAAGTAAGCATTAGCAAATAAGCAGTAATAAAAAACATAGAGGTTTATAGTGGTTCGGCGTTGTATGCCTACGTCCACTTTGAAGATTATGCTTTATTATTCTCTTGTAAATCAAATTACAATGGTAGGATAGTGCCAGCACATGATTACAATGGAGTCTAGAGTAATAAGTAGCGTAAAGATCCTAAAAATGAATCAAAAGGTCTGTATTTATAGGGTGAGATGACAAGATATTTCACTAAGATTTCGACCGAGGGCTCTCTAGGTCCATAGAGGCCTGCCATAACGATCGGTAGTCATAATTCATCATTTTGGAACGGTCGGTAACAGATATACCGATCGTTATTTTTGGTCCCTGATTGATGTGCAATCGTTTATGGGGGTCCCACATGCCTCTAGACCTTGCTCCTAAAATATGATGTCATTTTGAGTTGTAATTTGTGAGATATTCGTCGATTTCTATTGTATTTGGATTGCTTGCTTAGATACACCGATCGTTATGAACGATTGGTATAGAACGATCGACAATTTCATAAACTTGAGAGTTTTGACTTACGATCGTTTTTGAGGGCTCCACTCTTGAATATATTAGTGCTATGAAAGTTTCAAGTGAAATCACTTTGTAGATTTTAGGATATCGATCGATCATCGTTGATTTGCGCCGTTTTATGGATCGTTCCCGATCAATCCATACGAATCCTTGTTTTGTCCGCAACTTGAGCATTTGAACTCCGATTGACTTGAAGGAGCTTTGCTTGTCACTTTATACTGATTACACCTTGATGGTATCCGATCCAAATCTACTTGACCATCGCCTATAGCACTGTATATAGTTGATTCTCAAGGCTGATAACCATCCGTTTTTAGCCAAGTCGACGATACCACAGCCTTACCAAAAGGCAGGATAACAGTTGGAAGGACCGGATAAAGCGATGAATGGCAACTTGGCACCTTAAAAGAGAGGCCTTAGACTGGTGGAATATTGTGGCCAAGGAGAATATTAATAGGATTGTCACTTAGGATGAGTTCAATAACCGATTTGAGTCACGGTTTATGTCTAGAGTAGAAGTGAGCTTGCAATTAGAGAGGTTTATACAGCTTAAGTAGGGAGACTCCACTTTGAAGGAGTATACTAGTAAATTTGTGGAGCTAGCAAAATTTAGGATGAGCTTGATTGATATGCCCATCAAAAAGGCCATGAAGTTTGTCAAGGGCCTGAACTCTCCACTCAGAGAATTATTAGTGATCCAAGTACCCATTAGCACCACATACGAGATGCTAATTGGGATGGCTTTGTTGTAGATGGCTAGTGCGAAGAGGAAGGAGAAGGCATGACTTACTCAAAACCAAGGAATAGCCAAGAAGGGATATTTTTAAGAAAATAAGAAGTCAAAAGGAAAGTTGAAGAAAGAAGGTAAGGTGTGTAAGAGGTGGCAAAAGAAATGACACATCGCTAAAGATTACAGGGTTAATCTGTTAAAGGAAGCTTTTAAGTGAAAGTGTTATCACTGCCACGAAGAAGGGCACTTCCAGAATAAATGTCCGAAGTTGGTGAAGGAAGGGTCGAGTGGACTAGCCTACACCATTGAGGCTACCCCTATTTTGAATAAGCCACCATTTAGAGACCAAGAGTAGATGGGGATGGAAGCTATAGCTCTTATTTTTTGGAATACAATCCTTACCTTATTCGACTTTGAAACATTGCATTAATTTATAGCTGGGAATGTGGTTAACTCATTAAATCTTCAAATCTAAATTGTCACCAACCCTATAGTAGTCTCAAATCCTGTTGGGGGGTCTACACATCTTTTCTCAACTAGCAAAAACCTAGTGTTAGACATATGCAACGTTGATTTCATATGTAATACATACGTTCTTAATTTCAAGAGGTATGGACTTATCTTAGGAATGGATTGGTTGTCGTACTATGGGTCAATTTTTTAGACTTTGATAGGATGGTTCTAAGGTTAAAGAGTTGTAGAGGACAAGATATAGAGATTCATTGTACACTTCAGGACTCAATCGAGTTAAGCTATTTACATTCATCGAGTCTATCTCAAATGAGCTTTCATCTATACTCATAATTCAAGAATTTCCTGATGCCATTGAAGATGTCTCAGGTCTCCCACACTGAGGGGAGATCGAGTTTAGGATTGACTTGGAGAAAGACGCTAGACTCGTCGCTCGCCATTAAGAAATATGGCCCCCAAAGAAAGGCGAGAGTTAGATAAGCAGATCTTAGAGTAATTACAGAAGGGATTCATCCGACAGAGTACTTCGAAATAAGGAGTCCCTGTCATCTTTGCCACTAAGTTAGACAGCTCATTAAGGCTATGCGTCGACTATAGCGAAATCAACAAGTTGACAAGGAAGAATAGGTATCTGTCACCTAGGATAAATGATTTATCTGATCAGCTTGTGGGAGCCAAAATCTTCTCCCAATTGGACTTGGCAGCCGAATTTCACCAATTTATAATTACAGAGGATGGAAAAAAAGACTGCTTTTTGCATGCTAGATGGACTCTATGAATGGGAAGTGATGCCTTTTGGATTTACAAATGCCCCCACATACTTTGTAGATTTGCTAAGTTGGGTATTTAGGGGATGGTTAAATAAATTTGTTGTAGTTTTTGTTGATGACATCTTAGTATTCTCCAAGAGTGACGGAGAGCATGAAAATCACTTAAAGGAGATTGTAGGAACTTTGACAAGGCACCAACTTAAACCCAAATTCCCAAAATGTAACTTTTGAAGGAAGGAGATGAGATTTCTCGAACACATTGTTTCCAAACATGGATTAGCAGTAGACCCTGCAAAAGTGGAAGCTTTTCAAAGTTGGAAGATTCCAAAGAATGCCACGGAGGTTAGAAGTTTTCTAGGGCTAGCAGGTTATTATATGAAATTGATAAAGGAATTTGCAAAGAGTGCAGTCCCTTTAACTCGCTTAACCAAAAAGAATCTAGTCTTTTCATGGGATAAGAAGTGCATGGAAGCATTTGAGAAGCTAAAGAAACAACTGAAAAATGCACCAATATTCATCATTCCCAATGGAACGGAACCTTTTACCGTTTACATGGATGTATGTGGCACATGATTAGGAGCAGTCCTTACGTAAGAAGAAATGGCGATAACTTATGCTAGTAGGTAATTAAAGAACCATGAGAAGAGTTATTGGGTTCATGACTTGGAGTTGGCAGCTATTGTTTTTGCCATGAAGATTTGGAGACACTATCTTTTTGGAGCAAGGTTTGAGTTGTTCACGGACCATAAATCGCTTAATTGCCTATTTTCCCAAAAAGATTTATGTCTTAGGCAACGGAGGTGGATTGAGTTTATTGCATCCTATGACTTTGTGATACAATACATCCATGGAAAAGGGAATGTCGTCGTCAATGCCCTTAGGTACTATATAAGAGTGGAGGCAGTTGGAGTTCCTCTCAAATTTCAACTTTCAACCACTAACAGAACCCACCAAAGCTTCCAGGCAACGAAAGAGGTTAGGCCGACAACTATGCACTGCATTGGATTAGAGCAAAAGAAGGATGAGGAGATAGTTGATATTTTGGGCAAGCTAAGTAGAGGAGAACAATTTCCCTACATCAATGGATATGCGGTTGACAAGAAGGGATGTTTGAGGAGAGATGGAGGCCTTCATGTTCCAATGATTGATAGTGTGTTGGAGAAAGTACATGCATAGTGTCACCATTCAAGGATAACCATTCACCCATAAGAGATAAGATATATAAGGATATGAAATGAATTTTCAATTGGCTAGAAATGAAGAAGAGAGTAGCAAAATTTGTTTCTAGATATTTAACATGCCAAAGGATAAAGGCTGAGCAAGGAAAGCCCAAAGGATTGTTATTACCATTGGAGATTCCAACTTGGGAAATGGGAACATGTATCAATGGACTTTATAGATGGGTTGCTTAGGAGCCAAAGATGCAATGAAACAATTTGGGTCATAGTGGATAGACTCACTAAAAGTGCCCATTTTATTCCTGTTAGGAGCGATAAGACGCCGCGTCTTTAGCACAGATTTATATCAAGGAGGTAGTTTGACTTTATAGAATTCCAGTTAGCATCATTATTGATAGGGACCACTTATTTACTAGCTATTTTTGGAAGAGTTTGCAAACAGCATTAGAAACTTCATTAAATCTTAGAGCTCTTACCACCCATAGACCAACGGACAACCGAAAGAGTGAATAGGATCTTGGAGGACTTGTTGAAAGCTTGCATCATGGACTTTGGAGGTCACTAGGAGTAGCACCTACCATTAGTTAAGTTCACGTATAATGATAGTTACCAATCGACGATTGATATGACACCCTTTGAAGCACTTTATAGGAGGCCATGCAAATCGCAAAACTGTAAGTGGTAAACCATAGACAAAATTCTGCTCGGACTAGATTTAATTCATGAAACTTCAGAAAAGGTATAGTTAATTAACCAACATAAAAAGGCAACATAAGACCGTCAGAAATCCTATGTGAATAAGAGAAGAAAAGAGTTGGAGTTCGAGGTTGGTGACATGGTGTTTATCAAAGTATCCTTTCTTAGGAAAGTCGTAAAATTTGAAAAATCAGGAAAGATGGCACCATGGTTTGTTGGGCCTTTTCGAGTTTTGGAAGAATACGAACTTGCTTACCGCATAGAGTTAACGGATAGATTGGCTGGAGTCCATGACGTTTTACACATTTTGCACTTGAGGAAATGCCTTTATAGCATAACTACTGTTGTAGAGCCTAATCAATTAGGGAATATTGAGATGGAGCCAGTAGCATCTCGTACCACCGCTCGCATTGTGAAGTATGAAACTAGAAAGCTCTACAACAAAGAAATTAGGCTAGTTCGAGTAAAATGGAGGGCAACTCGGCGGGAAGCACATGAGAAACTAAAGAGAAGACGAGGATCCGTCATCCTGAGCTTTTCACTAGTAAACATTTCTCTAGAAAATTAGGTTTTGGTTACATCATTGTTGCTTAATTGGATGGTAGGAGATAGGTTACTATATTTTTCACTATCACTTTGCACTCATGCAGAAATTCTATGCATGTTTATGATATTTGCACACATGCCTATATGTCATGATTATACACTCACGCTAGGAACGAGATCACTTATAGTAAGTCCGCACACATAATCACATTGCACTTTTGGTTAAGTAGATGGTTGTGTAGATAACTTGGTTGTATAACATGGATTTTATTACCCGTTATGTTGTTCGCCTCTTGGGAAGATTTCGGGGATGAAATCCTTTTAAGGGAAGAATGTAACATCCTATAAAAATTAATAAGAAATAAATAAAATAGATAAACTAATTAAATAAGATAAGGCTAAAAATGGAAATTTTGCAAAATTCGGAATTTGACTATGGAAGTAATACCGTTGCATTCATCGTAAAATTTTGATCAATTTTCATATATAATGTTTTGAAAATGGAGCCCTAACAAAAAAGTTATGGACGTTTGAAGTTTTTAGGTTTAAAATAACTTAAATAGAATTCAAATTCAAATATGTAAATAATTCTCAAATTTGAAATTTAAAAAGTTAACAGCAATTAGACTATGGTGTGAAGTATACGTTAAAATAAAAATTAACGTTAAATAATCAATTAATGTATTAAATAATATACGAACGGTAATAAATCAGTGGACCCGAAATAGGTCCATCAGTCGATCGGCGCAGGTTCGATCATTAGACCGGTGGGCAAGTGACGGCTAGGGTTTTGTTTGCGCAATGAATATTCCGGATTTTATTATTTTAAATTGACTTAAATCAGATGATTTTAGTGCATTCTAAACACTATAAATAAGAGACTAGCCCCTTCACTTTTATTCATAAATTATTTTGGAAACCAAGCGAAGCTCTGTCATTATTTCCCTTCAAAGATTCAGAAAAAGTTCTTTAGGGTTTCAAACAATAGAATTTATATGTTTATTATTTTACTTATAATTCAATTCTTCTCCAATCCCTAAAATTCTGAATCTAATCTATATACAAATCCCTTATTGCATATATCTAAAAATGGTTATATGAAAGAGGTTATTGAAGGCGTGACAAATCCAAAAGGAGGAAGGGCTAAGAACATGTTGTTAGTTGAAATCTTAGTCTTGCTATTTTATTAACTGAATAGTGTAGTTTAGATTTGGTATATGCCTTGGGGAATTTTGTTTACGTAAACATCACATTAAAGCCCCCAAATCCCCCCAAAGCGTAATGTCAATTCTTAGGTTGGATTCTCAATTGTTTTATATTAAAATAATAGAATTTGTGTATATTTTGCAATTTTATCGTTTACCTTCTATTCCATGTCTTATGTTTTTCTTTGGACCTAATTAAGGGATTTTTGATTGTAAAATGGTGTGAAAGGTAAAATTCTTATTCGAGGGTTGCACTGCCTATTTCCACGGTTTAAATAGAAATTCCCTTTATCTAATTTCATGTAAAAAGAAGTTGAATAGAGCATAAAAATATTCAAATTAGCAACTTTATACTATTCATTTATTCTGTTGTTTTAATATAAAATAAGTGGGTTTGGATTTTATTTTTATATGAGTGTATTGATTTGATTTTGATATTGGATTTATGGTATATGTGTTAATATGGAAATGGAACTTGTATAATTTTGAAGATTTAACATTTAAATGCTAATTTAAGGCGTAAACTCCACACGATTAGAAATTTTCCAAGTGCATACTTATATATATATATATATAAATCATTGTAAATAACGTAATATTATAACATATTAATAGCGTAGTTAATATGTTATTAACTATTATTGAATCCCCCTTAGGAAAGTGATTAATTGCAGAGGTGAAAAAAGAAGGTTTTCTTATAAGGCCTAAATAATGAGTGCGGTGAGATGTGTTATAATATAAGAGTGTTATAAATTATGTCTAAGTTATAGAGATGCGAGGTTAGTCAAAAGCACATAGAAGTCTACATAGCTAATATGGCTACCAACAGTGTGACTGTGGGGTGATGTGAGACATTGCATATAATAAGTAACTACGTATGACGCGAGGTTAGTCCCAAATTATATAGGATAAATCTGCCTAGCTAATGTGAGTACCAGTTTCTATGAATAGTCGGACTAATAGGAGATGTCACTATGGGGTACGATTCATAATATGAAGGATCTTCTTCAATGATCGAAGGTATTAAGTGGTTATGTGAGGGACCGTCTCTTCTCTATATGGGAAGTAGTAAATGGGTAGGGTCAATGGTTAAGAATGGTAGTGGATATCTTGGGTAGGGTTGGCTTTGATATAAAGTATTAAGCAACCAAAAAGATTTCGTGCAATGTCAGCTAGATAACTACCGGTAAGGAGTCTACATTGGGATAGGTATTAAATGATGGGGACCTACCTTAAATGAGGTATTAAATGGTTAGAGTCTGTGTAGTTTCCATTAAAAAGGTACTCTTTGGCTTGGGTACCATCTCTTACATTGATAGAAAATTATTGACGATAAATATGGGTTATTGGGTTGTAAGAGTAATAGTTATGGAATTATAATCTAGAAAGCCTTAGGGCTTAAATTTGGAAAGACTTAGAATAAAGCCAATATACTAAAGACATATTCCTATTTAAATTATACTCCCCAAGTACTATTATACCATGGCTCTAGATTTTTATTCACTGGACATATGTTGTTCTGAATTCTTCCTCATTACAATATAGGTTCGGAAATGCGATGCTGAAGACGAAGGAGAGGAGGAAACTTTTAGCGGTTTACCTATTTATCTACTTATGTTATTTTCTTATGTACCCCATTTAAAGAATAACCATTAAAGAATAATGATGTATTTTTAAAATTTTGTACTACTTATATGTGACAGTTTCTATTGGTATTGTGTTATGGATTTTATGACATTTGAATTTTATTTGAAATGGTTACTGTTTCTGTTATTATATTTTATCCTTCTGTTGCAAGTTTTGAATATGTAGATAAAAAGCCCTATATTGTTCTTTATACCAACCAACGGCTAACTTAGGAGTGGTTCTAAGTTTTAATGAAACTTTTCTGGGTTGGAATTTAGGTCCTTTTCAAGGCAGGTTGTTATGGTCGAGATATGTATAGATGAAATGAAGGCTATTTGAACTTAATTGTACAATTAGACGCACAGCTATGGAAACCAAAACAGCCTATGGTAATTTTATCGTGACTTGTGATATCTATTGCAAAATAATTGAGGAAATTGAAAATGGAAACTTGTTTGAGGGAAAACTTTCAACATTTGACTCTCGTTATTTTGGGGATATCACACTGAATTCATTAGTTATGGGGCCTTTGAATTTCGATGTAGTTGGCTAACATGATTCGGTTAAATCCATTTCAATGTTAAATATTATTGCAACTTTTGTCATTTGCTTATTCATGTGCTTGTTTTATTGTTTCGCTGCATATTTGGTGATTGCTGATAAATGTTTTTTCTTCTAGTAAAAGTCTTGCTTTTTACCTTCTATTTTGTAATATATATGCCTTCATCTTCTAGTCTTTTGAGATTGAAAGCAATTATTTATACAACAAATAAATAAAGGAATATTAATAATACAAAAGGTCATTAGCCAAATGACTAGTCACTACAATTGTCTAACAACATCTAAGTGCTATGACTTTAAAGGTGATTGTTTTGATTTCTAACTTCAATAAGTTGGATACAAAGCATGCTAATTTCTTCTTCCAATTTTAAAGCATAATCTATAGCTTGCAGTAGGAATTGTCCATCAATCCATAGTTCAAACCCACATCTATTTAGATAAAGGGGGAATTAATTTAAAGGACAAAAATTTGTATATTTTTAGCCTCAAGGACACAACCTCAATATTTTACCCACAAGGACAAACATTCTCCTAAAAATTATTCATAAGGACAAACATTCTTTTAAAATTATTCATAAGGACAAACATTTTTCCAAAACTGCTACCGAACTAAAAACTGATACCTAAAAACTGCTACCGATAACTACAAACTGATACCTAAAAACTTAAAAACTGATACCTAAAGAAAGTTGTCCTTTAGGGTTAAAATACTGAAGGTCTGTCCTTGAGGCTAAAATGTTGAGAAATTTTGTCCTTGACAATAATTTCCTGTTAGGATAAAATAGGCAATAAAAGTATCGTCATCCTACATCTTTACTGTTTCTTACAACGGGTATTTGCGATTCTTATGCACATTTGCATACAGCATTCGGTGGTTGTACCTCATTAAAACCTCCCCTTCCCTATTTGTGGTTCTGCCAAATTGAATTTGTGTTCCAAGTCATTAACTTATTATTGTTGTAGCTTAATTCTCAGACGAAGCATCTATAGCTCAAGCTCTTGTTCTATAAGATCCTCGTAACGTCTTTCTTTCATTTCAATATACCAAGTAGTTGGGTTTCCTAGGGGAGACTGGTTAGGATTTGTTGGTCCATACAAATGGTTGATGTAAGTGTAGGATTCCAGAAGAGAAATAGAAATTTGAAGATATGATAACTTTGAACATGCAGAATAAACAATAACCCCTGAATATAGCCTGATATATATAGTTTAGAGCATGTAATAACATTTTCAAATAAATTCATAAGTAATTCACACACTTATTGATGCACAATCCCACATGACTAGTGTTTAATGTCCTAATATTTTCAGCGATTTTGGGAAATATCACTTCAGTCTGTGAATGCGAAGGGGATCATAACTTATTTTGACAGTTTGTACGATGTTTTCATCTCATTTAATGCAGTGTGTTATCTCATCTTGGTCATAGCAATTGATTCAATGTATTGTCACATCTATTTCAAATCTAAGATTGGTTGTTTATTTGTATAAAGAGGAGACTGTGCTCAACTATTATGCATCAAAATAACATTCACATTAATTTCAAACTACTGAGAAACACAATGTCAAACAACCACTACAACAAAAATGACCTTTCGCAGCGTTTTAGAAACGCTGTTATATAGTTTAACAGCGTTACGAAGATCGCTGTCTAACGACAAGCTGTTATAGAGTCAAGATGTATCTTAACATTTTTCAAACGCTGTAAAATAAATAGTGTATCGCAGCGTTTTATTTCTTACAGCCTTCCAATAAACGCTGCAACATGGCCTCACCCACCATGCATCCCTCTTTTGGACAGCCATTCCAGAAACGCTGCTATAGGTTTTTTGCAGCGTTTATAAACACTTGTAACTAAAGATTTATTAGCAGAAATTAAACGCTGTATTTGAGTTTAATTTCACAGCGTTTTGGTCAGTTTATTTCATATATGTTTTTCCATTTGTCAGCATTTATAAAACGCTGTTATATATAACAATTGCCAAAATTTCATCCCCTTTTCCACAGCCTTCTTAATTCAGATTACTCTTCTACATCTGCAAACATTCCCGCCCACTATAAAATTTTATATCGTATAACATTAGTTAATTGAAACACCATAAATATAGTCTTCGCATGTTATATTACATAATTAAAAATGCACTATCTTCATACGCAAAATAAACGATAATCGTATACATTTCATACATTGTTTTATAGAAATAGCATATTAAGTAAAGCAAATATGATAGCAACATTGTTTTACAAAAATAGCATATTAAATAAAGCAAAATATGAGTAGTGTGTAGAGTCCAATCTCGTCATCTTCAACAATTCATCCTCAACTAGGTTAGCCAAATTACATAAGAATGCCCACTTTGAAACTGCTAAGATGTAAAAAAAAACATCAGCAACAATGCTTGGTAGGGTTGAGGTAATTGTGCATGAAATTAAAAAAAGGCTAAAACTGAAGCATATATATGTTACTACATAAAATCAACATATGTTAAACTACATAAAACCTGAGTAAGGGCAACTGATATTCTTACTGAATAAACTCCTTTCTTCCATCTGTTTCTTTAAGTAAGTCGGTTAGCTTGGTAATGAGTCGCTGATCCAGTCCTTACTCTGGAAAACAGTTAAAGTGGTGGATCAACATTTTGCAAAGTTAGACAATTAAGCAAAACAAGAAAAGTGGTGGCTCAAGTTGTGCAAACGATTTTTCTAATACAAATTTGTGATCATGATTGAATAGAATTTAAAACTGTGCATATAACACTGCACTGTTCACTGTGCAACAGCTGCTCTGTGCACAACCTTTGCAACTGTGCTTTTGTTCATCAGAGAAACCACTGTTCCCCCTCATTCATTTCCACCATTTGGCTGCCTTAACTGTGCTTTAGCACCTCATTCCACTCATTTAACCTGTTCTACCTGCCTTTTGGTGTGATCTGCATACTTCAGTCTGGCCACAACAAATTCACATCTCGGTCACTGGGTAAAGAACAGAGAAGCAAGCATTGATTCAAGTAACTGTGCAGATACATTATAGAGAACTATTGCTACTGGTCATTTAACCAAACATCAACCATTGCATATAACAACTCACAACCCAAAACCCATCACAGCCTCTTCTTTCATTGTTCACTTCACACTTCTGTGCGCCTCAGACATACCAACTCTATCAAACCAGTCTTCTGCACAACAACGAACTAACACCGATACCACCTATTCACCATCCATTCATTCAACTTCATTTCTATGCATCAGATATACCACGTTCAACCCAAACTTAAACCATTTTCCACACTGCCATACATCTCAAAACTACCTTCAAATCTTGCTCATTAGACAATTGGTATCATCACTCCCAAAACCATCACCTCCATCAATCTCCTCCATCTTCCACCGGATCTTCACTTCTGTCACTTATCTATTGCCATCACCATAAACTCATCAACAATCCCCACAAAACTGTGCATTTAGAACTCTGCACATCTTACTGCACATATTCATTCTCTTTACATCATTAACCATTGTGCACTTTCTTTCTCAATGTTAGCACTGTCCTTTTCATCTTCATTCACTACAACTGCTGCCATAGCTTTCCCGCTGTAGTGCACACGCCAAACTACGACCATCTTCCCTCTTTACTTGCTACTACAACAGCCATCACAACCGTCAACAACCACTAAATAGCCTGCATTCATCAACAAAACAACATATACATCTCCTTCACAACCATCTCCAGCCTGTCATTTATCAGTTCACTACTTGAACAACTACTACAACACCATCTACAACCTACCGTCAACTGACATCAGTTCGTCTCTACATCAATACTGCCTTATCAGTGCAGTCCCCTGTAGCCCACCTCTGTCATATCATACATCAATACCTCCTTCATACATCAATACGGCCTTATCATACATCGACTCCCTACCACTCACTTCTGTTAGACTTCATACATATATATAAAGGACGTGTGTCCTTATTTCTATGTTGGACAATTTGTTTAAACAAATCAAGGTCAACTCCATATGACAGGCAAAAAGAATTTAAAGCTTCTTTGTCAATTTGAACCATGCGTGCCATATTTACATGTATTAGGATAGTTAAAGTGAATTATAAATTGCTCAAATACAACATGGCAGGGATGAAATTTTAATGCAAGAAAGCTTGCTTAAGAGGGTAATTCTCAAGGCCACATAATAAAAAGAAAAGAAGCAAATGAACCTATATATAATCAAAGCAAAAAAAAAATTCTTACTCTAACAAATATATACGTGACCACCCTTTTAACATGTAGGCATGTATGCCACTTTTTAATATGTTAGGCATGTATATCACTTTACTTTTTAAAATGGCAGGCATGTATGCCCATCTTTTAATACGTCAAGGCATGTGTACTAACTAAATGCAAGAGTTGAATGTCACTTTTGTTCAAACAAGACAATGAAGAACGTCCTTTTATATTCACTTAAATAATTCATGTAGTTTGCAAACAAAAGGCCCATCAACAAACTCCTATTTAATTTGTTTGTAGAGAACTTTGTATATAAAGAAGCACCATTATCACTGTAAAACACAACTGAGATCATATCAATAAAATCATTTTTCTCCTTTCATCATTTTCCTACAATTCAATAGTTCTTTCAAATTCTTTTAAGTAGAGAGATTGCAAGACTAATATGAATTATGAAGTCCTCTGATAGTTATAAACACAAACAAATTTATAATAAGGATAAGTGACATGGATGAATCAATTAATAATTCAGCGAGCATATGGTGAATGCAAAATTAAGAACCATATACTAGCAATGTTAACCACAAAATAGCATATCTAGTAAACAAGTACGAAGGTAATATGGATCCAGCACACCAAGTGGCAAAGGCTAAGGAAAGAAATATCAACATCACTAAGTAAAAACAGAGGCAATTAAGTATCTGTGGAGTTGCCCATTTTAAGTTCTGGTTTGTATTGTTTTTGGATGGGCTTGCAGAAATTGATTTAAAAAAACTTGTTATTTTCTTTTTTTCTCCCTTCTTTTCTTTGCTAATTTATGTGTGTGTTATTGACTGGTGTTTTGCTGTTGCATGTTAATTTGTTTTGGTGTTGTCTTGTTTTGTTTAATTTGTTTTGCATATGTGTTGTGTGTTGTATCTAGTTTTTACATTTTGTATTTAAAGTCCATTTACAAAAAAAAAGAAAAAAATGTACAAAAAAAAGGAAGAGATCATTTAATTTCTGAATAAGTTTTTTTTTTAACTTTTTTACTACAAACTCTTGTTAGTATAAGCTTCCAAAAAAGAAAACAATTCTTGTTTAGTACTTTTTCTCATATTTATTTTTTCCTTTTTCTCAATATATATATATATATATATCAATATAGAGATAATGCTATACAGTTCTTCATCAATATATAAACTCTTCATCATAAAAAAAAAGATAATTCATACTTACTTGAAGTTGATTCGGTTATAATATTCGTGGAAGGCCAAGCTATAGTCGAACCAAGTGCATCTTCAATAATCTCAAAATAAGAAGTAGGTCTCCACAAAGGCGCATTTGGAACTTTTATAACATCAACCCAAACTTTGACTGCATTTTCCCCTAGTGGAACAAAATGGACTAATGCTTTAGGGTCGGTTGACGCCACACGCCCTTCAGCAATTACTTCTTTGGCTCCATGAACGCCGATCAACTTGCATTTAGTATCTGTCTTGGAGTTTGCGCTCTGTCGTGCAACAAATGAAACCGTTTAAATGTGTTTTGAAAATAAAAGTGATCCTGAAAATAAAAGCTTGTCAATGCATATGTTTGGATAAATCAGTATATAAGGAATACACATTACCGTTGGAGATAATATAACATTAGCCGTACGAGAAGACGTTGTAGCATTTACATTTTCAACTACTACATTTGTTTTTGGCCAAGCTATTTTGCTGCCAATAGCTTCTCCAACATATGTCATACCAGCTGGTGGTCTCCACAAGAATGCATCTGGTTTTTTAGCCTCATCAATCAAAACAAGCACAGCGGATGGTCCCAGAGGAATATTATTCACAAACTGATTTGGATCACTGGAGTAAAATTTTCCTTCAGCAACTAGTTCTTTGCTTCCGGTCCAATCATACAGTTTGCATTTGATATTTGTAGTGCTACTATTACTCTATAAAAACAAATTAGAACATATGAAAACAAAAGTAAGTATAAATTTTGTATTCAATTCATAAAGATACCGAATAAATGAAAAAAATTAAGTTTACCATAACCTCATCCTTTTCAAAGTGAATCAGTGTGTGCAAAACAACTCTATCAGCTGGCCATGCTACTATCTCATTCTTAGCTTCTCCAATTTGTGAGAGCATCTTAGGTGTAGACCTCCATAAGAAAGCATCCAATTTCTTTGGAATAACTATTAAAATTTTCATGGCTTTCGGTCCAAGAGGAATGTTATATACAAGCTCTTCCGGGTCAGTTGAAAGGACTCTTCCTTCGGCAACTATTTCATCAATCCCGGTCCAATCCAATAAATTACACTTGGCATGTGTTTTGTCATACTTATTCTAAAATTAGTCAAAAACAATCACGGTAAATACTTGACTAAAAATTCAAATTCAAATTCAAATGACGTCACATGAATAATATAAATAACTTTTACCGCTTGAGACGCATTCTCATCTTCGTCCCTTCTTGGTTGTTCGTCCATTCTTGATTGCTGCATTAGCTGAATCAAAACAAAAAAATACTGTCAATCAAGATGAACATTCAATTTCAAATATGCAATTATCTTATTTTGTACAGTATTGATTGTATAGTAAAGGCAACAAGTAGTAATGTCAAAATAATACAGTTGATGCAATTAATATTCAACATCCTTAAACAAGAGGAAAATGTTCTAGGCAGAACTAATTTTACAATCAATAACATGCAAAATTGTAAACTCGGATTTAGAACAATCCACTTTGATTGATTTTAGGTTTAGTAACTATTTTTTCTGTAACACATGATTTCTGATTTGAATATATTCCAAATGGCAGCTAACAATAGTTTTTCTTTTATATACTGAAGCACATCAATATTATATACTAAAGAACATCAACAATACCCATTGTATACTAACAGTAGTTTTTCTTAACTGCAGATTATATATAATGCTCGTTTTATTTGTGGAGTTCTAAGTGCTTCCTATTCAAGTTACAAATTTGATTCACTATCATTTATTGGACAAACTCATTACAGTACACATATTTTAATTTGTTCATTAATTAATGCATAGTTTCCTTTTATTATGTATACTGCTGTAAGGAAAGGACATATGATGGTGATATGAAAGTACTCAGGAAGTGATAACCTTATTATGTAGCATTTGAACCGTCTTCTCCAAATCGCTTATTCTATTTTGAAGTTGGTTTGCTTGTTTTTGATTAGCTTGTGACAGAATAAACTTGGTGTATGTCATACTTCTTCCCATTCCTCTTAATCGTCCAGGTCTATCTTGTCCCAGCACTACTGAAAGAGCATCTTCTCTCACATTAGTTTTTGAGCTGGATTGTGATTCAGTGTCAATTTTTTTAATTTGCTCCTGCAAATGTTAACATTCATTATAATTTCTATAATTATTACAATATTCTAAAGTGATTTGATAATAATCAAATAGAAACAAAAGCACATACAATTGTATCTTTAACAGCCAAGCTCACTGGTTCACCATTTTTTCGAGTGCGAGATCTAATCCAAACATGAGTTCTAGAAATGGAAGAGGGGTTGGAACTCTCTTTTTTCTACAATAATAAAAATTGAATAGAACAATTGTTATAACTATATAAATAGATGGCATGACAAACACAAGTTGTTAACCAAAAAATTCTCACCATATCCGCAGCTAATCGAGCCATTCCTTTATGGCTGCATGTGTGTGGCACTTGCTTGCGCCTGAGAGCCTTGTATATGTCACTTTTTATCTGGATTTAAAAAAAATAGAACACGTCAAAAAGTTATCTCATTCATTGAAAGAATGACCAATTAGATGTAATTTACCTTAAATTTTGAACTTGTTTTCAAATTGATAAAATCATTCCACTCTGTCATACTTCCAATATTATCTGGTTTGAGTCGAAGTCTTTCCTCCTTTGACTTTGCTTTTACTAATAGATTGACTAATCTACATTTTGAACACCGAAAAATACAACCCATTTGCTGAAATATAGAGACCTTTTGCCATTCCTCATCCACCTTAAATCTAGCATGTATCCATTAATTGATTAAATTGAAATTAGCACATTCGTTAGAAATAACACGCAAGTCATTTCTACATTGGATTCTATACAGGATAGTTGCATATATTACATATTATTAAACATATGAAATTATGAAAATTCAACATCCATGGGTGAAAATACAAAATGTGTTATTCCAGCCTAACTAAAAAAAATAAAATTAAAATAAAACTATATCCATGATACTTTATGTTGTCTTCCAGTTAAAACTAAAACTAAAATTTTATGGAAAAATAGAGATAGAGATAATGGCACATCAATATAGAGATAAACGGAGAGAAATTGATTTCATTACTGAACTACAACAATTATTTAATATTGGAGCATCACATGAAAGCTCTTTATAATTTGATTCTCCTTTCTACTTTTACTCAAATAAAGTTATGATCTAATATTAGAATTAAATTATGAAAAAAACAATAGCTATAAAGTGCAATTGAGGATGCAATATACATAATATGCTAGACTTGTACTGACTCATACGTATCTCTTTTGCTATTATGTCTACAATAATACTCCAAAATATACCTGAATGCAATCCCATAAGACAGCTTTCAAATCATCACCAAGACGTCTCCAATCAGTAAGCGTGACTGGAACATGCTCCCGTACAAGTGGTCCTAGATAAGAAGATAAGTGGATTGACCCTTTTCCTATCGGAACGCCACTCTCATTAAATTCAACTTCAACCCGAGTTACGAAATTTGAAGGAAGTCTCTTCATTTTAGTAGGACCTCTAGCAATTCTTTTCCGAACTAAATTTTCCCTCACATCTTGAATAGGTCCATCGGTTTCCATCATGTCTTCCAAATTTTGTTCATTTTGCATTGTGTTGTCTTCAAGTGCACAAGGATTGTTTTTATTTTGATTATTGCCTTCAACTAATTGTCGGTTGTCTTCAATTTGAACGTTGTTGTTTTCATTTTGAACGTCATTGTCTTCATTTTGAACGTTGTTATCTTCAACATGCTTATTCTGTTCATTAGACTCCTTGAGTGCAATTTCAGCTTCTTTTGCTTTTTTTTGTTTTCGAGTAATCCTCTTCATTTCCTGTATAGATATGAAGCAAAAATCAAAAACAATAAATTGAGGTATATTCATGATCACTTAAGCTTCTAATGCATTCCTTAGTTTACAGACATGCATGTGCATGTATTCACACCTCTTCAAACATATACGCAAGAAAGAACCAAAGCATTAAAACACTACTTACAATCCTACTGTACACCAGCTACAAAATTCAAGGAAAACAAGAATAGACATAAGACAAATAAATCAAGGAGAACTGTATGGCAGTATCGTGTGGATAACTTGTTATCATGTCAGTATTTGAACTGTGAATGGATATTTTGGAGCAATAAATGGATCATATTATAATTCATGCTATATACCCATAAAGATTTGTTGTATTTAGACTCAGAGACTTGTTTTGCTATTTGGTAGTTTGCTTGTTGACAAATGTGAAAAAAAGCAGATAATTCATGTAAATGTTTTATATACAATTAATTAGTTTATAAATTTAACAATGCTAACCACATTCTTGCTAAAAATGAATGCGACCATATACCCATTGGTGTATACTGTACTTGTTAAAAGCATCATTCAAAGACACATACCCTCCATTTCATAACAAGAGCCAGCCAAACAACCCCCCCCTTTATTTTCAAAACCACATACCAACTAAACCCACCCCAAAAAGCAACGGTTATTTTGATTTATCGGTATCGTTGTTATTATTATTTAAGATATTGGTGCTTTATATACAAATAGAAAAGGAAATACAATAGATGACCAAAGAAGTACCTCTGTCACCATTACAACTTTCTATTTTTTTAACAGCATTCAATCAAAAAAAAAATTGCATTTGCTTACTCTTTCATTGAACCCTTTTCTGACCCATCTGCATCGAACTTTTACAGAAGAAAAACCCAAATTGCTGACAGACAAATAGTTGCAAGAAAATAACATGCACTGATGGACCCGACACGAGATAAATACAGACAAATTGTAAATAATTTGAGCGTATGTTGCTAAATCATTTTTTATTTCTTCCTACTACTTCAAACAATAAATTAAGTCCTGCCACAAAAAGTGTAGTAGAACAAATTCTAAGAAGATAGATAAATATAAATTAATTACATGTACGTTCCATTCTATGACGGGGCATCAATTCAAACGAACAATTCAGAAGCATTGTCTGACAATGATGATATTCTTTTCTGGTGTTGATAATTTACTTTGTTACTTGCAGCCAGCAAATGACTAAATAGTGCACGGGTTTTGCCTGTTACAGCCACTATTCACACTTGGGTAGCCATTTACTGTCCAGATTGATCAAATACTTTCTAATTACTTAAGTCGGACTAACAAGAAAAACAAGGTCCCCATTCCATTGAAATAAACCTGACAATCCATGACTTATGTTCACATATCTTGTAGATTGACAAACATGGCCCCAGTGGGCAACAATTCATGTAAATGATCTCACTAACATAGAGCAACTTGATAGTGAATCAAATAATTCATCTGGAACATTTGTTTGAAATTCAATAAATGTGTTTCTACAACCATAAATTAATTAGTTAGAATGTCCTTTTGATGTAAAGTCTTGTGATATAAAAAATTTAGTAATCCTGCTGATTTTCTTCTTGAAATTTGATGTTAAAATAAGTTGTATCCAACATGTGATATTAGTGGTTAGACTTTAGAAAGAACATTCACTCGGAATACATTGAAAAGACAGAACCAAGTTTATATTTATTCAAATGACAGAACCAAGTTTATCAGTCAACATATTATTCAAATGACAGAACCAAGTTTTTATCAGTAATTAATTTCAAGCTTTTTTTGCAAAAAAAAAGGAAATTACATCAGATATCAATAGGGCTGTTGCAAAAGACACACCAAGAGAAATGGAGAATCATAAAACTGATCTGTTTCTATCGAATGCATAGTAAAAATACAAGGCTGGTCAATGGATTCGTCTTACATGCTATGAATAAGAAGTCAAATTAGTTCAAAATGTCAACCGAACTAGTAATGTTCTGATTAGGAAAATTTTGGTATATGCAAATCGGTTGAGTATGAGTGATTTTTGCATGACTTAAAAACCTGCCCTTTCAACTTCCGAACTAGTAATGTTCCAAAATTTCACTCAAGGGGATGGATATATAGCGTATTGAATCGTCTCCTTATAATTTTAAAAATAATAATGTCTGGTAAGAATTTATGAATAGAAAAAGACAACTATTTTAACTATATTTTATTGTATATCAAAATTATACCTAAATACTTTACGTTTTTTGTACTTTTATCGCAATTTCTTGTGGATCTTTCTATCCAGATCAAGCGACAAAATGTAAAATGTAACCATACATTCATAAGGGCAGGACAAAGATATTTTGAACAAGTGAATGCACAAAATAGAATCAGCAAATTATAATGACTGAAAAATTGCCAAGTGGGTGTTGAAGCAATCCATTCAGTCTCATCTTATTTGATTGGATAAATAATCGCAGCTGAAGATATTTTTTTTCCTTTTCCTTTTTGTTTTATTTTGTGGAATCTTGTTGACTAAAATGCATTTTTTTTCCTTTTTTCTTTTCAGATAATATGCTAGTGCGTATCAACAGTTTTTAAGAAATATAAGTAGATGAGTTACAATCACGCTTTAGTAGAAAGAGAGTGGCAGATGCTGCATGACCGAAGATATGGTTAAGTTATTCTATCTTCTAAGCAATGTATGCATTTAGATTTTGACTTTAGTCTTTCAATGGAATGTATACCTATAAAATAACCGATTATCATATTGAATTATTTATTTAAATTTCAAAACCAAACTTTTAAAACTATTTTAAATTCCAACATATCATTTCACTTATTTATAATCAAAATATTATATATAATTATTCTACAATGTATTTTCTTAATTTATTCAATCTATTGATATATTAATTTATTAAATCTATTCTATTAAATAATAATAGTGAGGCCGAAAATTTTCTATCTCCGATGTGAATTCTAGGAACAGTTAAGTCTCTCATTATTTATTATCCACTATTCAATATATACGAACTCATGTAGTTTATGATTTCTAGAATTATTAATAAGTCTTCCCTAACCCATGTAGTTTATTTCAAGTACTTTTTTTTTCAATAATTGTTTAATTTCGTTCAACCATTTTACATTCAAGTTTGGATTATTATTTATCCCTAAATTGGTATTTAATTACAAGCACACGTACACAAAAGGAATCAAAGCTCACCTTAATTCCCTCTACAATTTTATATTGAAGTATGGCTTGTAAACTGTTCAAAAGGTTCTCTTTAATTTCCTTCAACTAATTTAAATTCAAGCTTATAGTTTTTTTTTCTTTCTAAAATTCATATTTTATTATAAACTAACTTATACACAATAACTGAAGCAAATGATTAGATTTACAGTACTATACATGCTTTAACATAGTATGTTACATTCGCAAGTCAACTATTTAATCATGTACAGTTAATAATTCATTTTACAACATTATTATGTGTACGCATCACATACTGGTGAGTATTGTGATTTTAAATGGCAAAGATACATAACTGCTACAAAGCATTTGTAAACCTACCCAAATCAAAATATTGATACCAACTGCTTTGGTTGGTAACAGATTTTTTTTTAATTACCAAATGGATTATTGAAAATGAATGAATTATAGAATTAGGATAAATTCATAGGCATTCAGTTCATCAGAAAGACTAAAGTCAAGGCCAAGATCAAAAGGTCAGGATATCATTCGAGCATAGAGTTCATCGAAAAATATCAAAATCAAGGGTCAAATTAGTTCTAAGTATATACGAATAAAAGCAGCGATATATATCACAAAGGAAAAGTCAGAAATCATCTAAGGCATTCAATTATAAATTCACAGCCGAGATTCAAAAACCTAAGGCATTTAAACAGACATGATATTATTGATTCAAAAAAAGACACAGGTATGATAACAGACCCAGAATCACAAAATGGATGCTCCAAAATCATATACTTATACCAATAATGGTTTATTCATTCCAAAAATCAAGAAATCAGATATTGAAAGGAAGAATGAGGAAATCAAATAATACCTTCTATTGGGTTTCGAAACTGGAGGGTTGCTGGACAAGATAAATCGACAGCGGAGACAGTGGAGATGGGGAAGACGGCGGAGACAGCAGAGTTGGCGGAGACGGCGGAGACAGCAGAGATGGTGGAAGGTCGATGTTGAGCGACGTTCGGAATAGTTCGATTTTTAATTAAATTTGGGTTAGGAAAATTTGGGGGGGAAAGGTTTTTAACATGCCTGCGTTTGGAGAGGGTTATTCTGAGAGGCGCGGCAAATATTTATTTTCCCCGCGCTAACTTCTACGCAGCGTTTCAGAATTGTTTCTTTAATAATCCTCCTAGATAATAACAGCCTTTTCATTAAAACGCTGTGCCTTTGTGCTGCAAAAAGTATATTTTCTTGTAGTGAACCACTCTGATATGACACAGATAACATCTAAATCTATGCTGGTATCGACCTCTTCCTTAGTAGTCGATTCACATGTCTAGTCAAATTAGTAACTCTTTCCTCATACTCCTTTAAGCTCTTTTTGTGCTCTCTATAAGTAACATCTCTTAGACCAACTTGCATTTGAATTAGATTCTCGTATGGAAATGAAGTCAAATTAGGTAATCACAAATCGAAATGCTGGTATATCAACATATCGATTCGGACTAATGGTGTTAGGTATAGATATAGTCCATCCATATCCTCTATATGTAATCTCAAGTGATGGAGAAACATATATTTGTGTAGGATGAGATAAGTCTTGCAAAATTGGTGGTGTAAGATCGGGATAGATGGTGGATGACTAACTAAATCAATAGCGCAACCATGAGCAAAATTTGCACAAGGTAGTGGGGTATAAAATCTAAGCCAAAACTCAAGATAATCAAGGTTGGTTACAATGAAGTAACTTGCTTCCCACCAAACATTTAACCTTGCAATCTTTAGCGAGGTTTGAGAGTAAAACTTCAAGAATGGTGCATGAGATGAGAGTCATTAGAGATAATGTCAACCTCGTAAAGCTAGTGCAACGCCGCTTACCTAGATACTACATACAACCAACAGTAGGAGGGGATGATACCGTAGGAAAATGTCTGCTAAAAGGAATCTAGCATGAGAAGTACCATGATATGTCAAAGAGGAAGATTCATCGTAAGGCTGCCAAACGACATCATAAAGCCTACATCGTAACACTATTTGGTTATGCATAAGTGCAAAAACATGGCTAGCCTCACCTCCATGCACTCTCTACCTTTTTTGTGGCTGTAACGACCCATAATTTTATCACTTTGATTTAGGGGTATTTAATTAATTATAAATGTTCGATTAATGGTTTATTAATGGTCAAATATCCCTCTTTTAATTAATTAGTAATCATAAGAAATTCGGCTTTATATTTTGTTTAAATGAATAAATAGCTCGAACAAAAATAAAAAATGTAGCTGAAATTGTTTTTCGGGATTTTCGACTTTTTATCAAAAGGAAATTGTTGCAATGTTGCACACAACTGTATGCACATTTAAAAATATATAAACATGTCATATTTACAAAAAGAAGATTAGTAAAAGTAAGTATGGTTTGAAATTTCAAAAGTAATTAATTAAGGTTAATAAAGTAAAAGTGTGACATATTCTTCTTATTTTAAGTGTAATGAAGTTTGTAAAAGGAGATGTGATGTTTAAGTACATGTCATAATGAAGGTTGGTGTGTTGTCAAAATTTGACAGAGGGGTAGTAGCTTAGCTTTGTAGAATACAATAGCCTATGATTTTTGTTTGATGATAATAAACATATATATATATATATATATATATTCGTTTAAATGTATTTGTTGTTGTACTTTTTATTTTTCACATAATTAAATAATTATTTGTTGAATAAAATAAATAACTCAGAATTTATATTCAAACAAATATTTTATTCAAACAAATATTTTATTACAAATTCAAATAGTACAAATTTGAGCTCTTACTACATTTACACATTTTTAATACAATTTCAATTACAAAACAAAATTCACTTTACAATTTAAATCTCACTACATATTCACTCAACACTCGTATTTTTTCTTCAACTCTGTTCCAGCCTGAATCCATCATTTGAGCTATCTGCAAAAAATAAACATTGACGCAGTAAAATTGAAAAAGAAATATTTCGTAGTATACAATAAAAGTGTGTGTTTGAAAATATCATTTGCCTCAGTTATTTGGGTTGTTCATCATCATTTTCGTCTGAATCCATCATACACGAACAACTTGTGACATGCACAGTGTATCACTGTACATGCCACAAGGCCATGCACATCGATATACACTTGATAAAATTGCAGGGACATGTGAGCACAAGGTCAAACCCAACCAAACGGTGGATTCAACTTAGGTGACTCGAAGAAACTGCAAAAACCCACACATACCAAAGACCAGAATTCAAGAGGACAAAACCAGATCGAGATAGCAGTTCAGTGCAACAAGACTCAAAGTACGCCAGACACAACTAGACCAACATACAGCATGCTACCATACATGTTGTACATGTGAAGCAACTCAACATGACATGGTCAGAAGCAATATGAAATAAAGACATCAAGACATGTACAAAGCAAGCACACTGGAAGCAGATTCTCAGTGAACCAATCACTCCAGAGACCAGTGTGTACAACAAGACCCCAACAATCAAGTGCAAGGATAACACATACAACATGTCAAAGTGGTCACATGTACAAAGGATAATGCATGAACATGTTCAGATACACATATCACATCAAAAGCTCAAGCACAACCAACATGAAGACTCATCAAACAAATACACACATGTACACATGATATAGAGGCCAGACACACCAGACTTCATGGTATATGCAAGACTCAGCTACAAATGGAGCATGCAGCTACAATACAGTTCAAGTCTCGACCACAATAAGCTTCAACATGGACAACCAAAAGGCTTCAGATAAGTCAACGTCATTTAGTTTTAATGACCAACCAAGTTACAACAGAATTCATATATATATACAAGTTTGGCATTATCCACAAGATCAACTTAAATGCAAATGAAGCTTCAATCAACACAATGCAACAGAGGTGACAACAGAGCTCATATGGCATAAAAATGAAGTGTACATAAGACCAATGAAGACTACATTCATATGAAACAAAACAGCAGCAGTTTTGAACTTGTCAACTAGGGAATATATTCGAAATATATATATATATACACACACACACACACATATATATAAATGCAGACAGTGAATAAGCAAGCAGCTCAAAATGGTAACTGAAGAAATGCAAAACTTTCAGCATGAACACACAAAAATGAATGGAACCATGAATATAAGTGCACAAGAAAACAATGGAGCATAAACCAGAAAACATAAAGAACCAAGCCCAGTAGCAATTCAAACCAGTAGGCCGAGATAATAATCAATAGGGGTCAAACATACTCGAAGACATCTCAAATTCATATGTATACCAACGCGATGAACAAGTCATAGCAGAAAGGAGTTGAACAAGTCGAAGTCATTCTTTATCTCAAAGTCAACAAATTCAAATGCCAAAATCAAAGGAGAAAATAATGGAACCGACTCAAAGAAATTCAAGCAACATACGAAGTGAAATAGTCAGAATACAACACAAGCATTCAAGCAAAAACGAATGGCTGAACAAAATTATTTGAAGAATTCAAATTGAAAATACGAACGATAATTTAGGGTTTCGATCCTTATATAAATCCCTATATCATCATCGGAAGTGATGCATTCGAGTTTAAGCAAAATCAACATTGAAATAAAACAAAAATTACATACCAATTTCTGTTCACTCGAACTCGACAATTGAAGTGACTGCAAATTATAAAAGCCACAGAATCGATTGACCAAGCCAAACAAAGCAAATAATCACTGCAATTGATCAAATACAAGCGGCGTCTTCAATTTGAACAAAGCCCTAACTCAGATCGAAAAGAAAACAAGGCCGCCACGACGAGAAGCAAAAGGGTCGGCTGATAAAAATAAAAATATAAGGGAGACGTCTTTACTATTTGAGTGGGACGATCTTTTATTTTATTGGGCTTTAAATTTTATAGGGTTTTGTTGTTTTAGTTTTAATTTTATCTTCAACCTTTTTAAAATTTGGTGAGTTTCTAGTATTGTAACTAGGTTACGAACTACGATGGTGTAGTTCGAGAATTCGCAACTCAGTGGCTAAATTGTGGCAGAGTTTTGAATGTAGAGTTAGGTTAGTCATTAGCGGGTGTTGTAAGTTTACGTGTGTAAGCGTCTGACTACTTAATTTCTAGTAGAAACCTTAGGGGCAGCACGTAGGCAGGTTATTGCCGAAGCTGGGTAAATCTGTGTTGTTCTATTTCTGCTTTTATTATTCTTCTATTATCTATGCTGCAATTATTATATATATTTCCACATTAATTTTTATTACTATTAGTATCACACTATTCACCCTCCTCTAGGGTGAAATCGATCCTACATATGGTATCAGAGCTAGGAACGAAAACCATTTTTTGTTTTAAAAATTTGACTTTTCAAAAACCAATTTTTGTTTTAAAAATTTGATTTTTTAAATGGCTTCTTTTAATAATGATTTTGTTGAGGGTCAGTCCATAGTTAGACCACCTATGTTCAATGGTGAATATGCTTACGGGAAAAATAGAATGCA
Source organism: Allium fistulosum (assembly GCA_030737815.1). Classification (NCBI taxonomy): domain Eukaryota; kingdom Viridiplantae; phylum Streptophyta; class Magnoliopsida; order Asparagales; family Amaryllidaceae; genus Allium; species Allium fistulosum. Next base: position 459,589,323 of record CM060901.1, read on the forward strand.
ATTTTTTTTGAAAACCATATATGCATGGAATATTGTTGAGATGGGATATAGGACACCAACTATAGTGGTAGATAATCAAGAAATTGAAAAACCGATAGTTCAATGGACATATCTTGAAACTAAACTGCAAAATGCTGACGCCAAAGCTATAAATTCTATTATTTGTTTATTTGATCAAATTGAATTTAATTATGTCCCACATTGTCTAACTATGCAGGAAATTTGGCACACACTTGAAGTGACTCACGAAGGAACATCCCAAGTCAAAGAATCTCGCCTTGCCATGCTTAGTAGCGAATACAAGAACTTCACAATGGCCAAGGATGAAAATGTCAAAGAGATGTATGAACGACTTTCTAATCTCGTATACAAATCAAAAGCTCTCGGAAAACCATACACAAAATTGGAAATAGTCTAAAAAATCCTCAAAGTCCTTCCACGAAATTTTGAAGCGAAAGTTACTGCCATTCAACAATCAAAGGATCTGAAACAAATCAAAGTTGAAGAACTCATCAGAAATCTCACTACTTATGAGCTAGAAATCAAATTCAAGGAAGAACGCGAAGGAGGTGATACACGAAAGAAATCAATAGCTCTCAAAGGAACAACAGAAAGTGATGATGACGATGATGATGATGGAGCAACCGAATTGGCACTATTAATAAAAAGATTCAAAAGGTGGAACCACAAATACGGAAATCCAGCTCTAAATCAACAATTGAGAAGCAGAATAGTCAAAGTACTAGACAACTCAGAAGAGCAGGAGATCATATGTCACAAGTGCAATAAACCTGGTCATATCAAGCCAAATTGTCCTCAGAATCGACTCAGCCAAGGAAAGAAACCGAAAAGAGAAGTTTTGCAGCAACTTGGGATGAAATTGATGAAAGTGATGAAAGCACTAGCAATGAAAATGAAAAAGCAAAACTGTGTCTTCGAAGAGAAATAATTGATAGCGATGATGACGAGCCAAGCGAGGTATCAAATCTTAGTCACTCAGAATTACTTATATATTTTCACGAAGTAAATAGCCATTTTGAATGACTTAGGGAGAAGTACGCTAAAATTGAATCGCAAAGAGATAGTTTAATAGAACTAAATAAACAGCTTGATCAATTGGTTAAAAACTATCGAAATAAGAGCCCTAAGTGTGATAAGTGTCCATTGTTTGCACAAAAATGAGCAAACACTCAAATCGTTGTTGTAGAGCTGTAAATATTGTTTGTAGTATATAGTTATTGTTTGATGAAAATTAGTTGCGGATGTTTAAGGTAGAAAATCAGTAATTTGCAATAAAGAATATGCCAAGGACTTAAATGTAAAAAGACACAGAATTTATAGTGGTTCGGCCTGAATGTGCCTACGTCCACTGTTCCTCTTTTATTATCCCTTTCATTTTTGATTACAAGTGCAAGCTTTGAATATGAGTAAACATGCTATTAGAACTAAGATTTTTCTCTCTCGAAGTTGTCTGCCATTGTTGCTGAAAGCTTTGTTCTTCAGCATCCTCTTTTTTTATGATGCAATGATGCAATGTGCTTGGTATTTATAGAATGAAGATATGAGGAGTGGCAGCTGAGTATATAATATTTGGAATTTGGTTCAACCTTCTTTCCTCTAGGATTTGGTTCAACCTTCCTTACAAGATTATCAAGCTATTTCACTTGTAACGACCACCATACACCTCTAAGAACCCCGGAACGTGTCATGAAGAAATCCCCGAAGTATCGTCGTGCCATGACGAAAATTTCCAACTTTTTTTTAGATCAGTTATACTCGTGTTAAGCCCAAAGCAAACCTTCACCCGACTCCAAGCAGCATTACTCCCAGCTGTCTCTAAGTAAACCCTTAAATTTCTCATGCCTGACTCTAAGCAACCGCCGTACAAAAGTTTTAGATTGATCATCGGACCGACTCTAAGCAGACTCGAGAGTTTCAAGGCCCGACTCGAAGAAAGCGCCAAACCAATGTTTTGGTTCGGTCATCGTCCCGACTCCATGTAGACTCGAGATTTTAAAGCCCTGACTCCAAGCAAGCGCCGAACCAAAGTTTTGGTTCGGTAATCCAACCGACTCCAAGCAGACTCCAAATTTTCAAGGTCCGATTCCAAGCAAGCGCCGAACCAAAGTTTTGGTTCAGTCATCGGGCCGACTCCAAGTAGTCTCGAGATTTTCAAGCCCCGACTCCAAGCAAGCGCCGAATCAAAGTTTTGGTTCGGTCATCGGGCCGACTCCAAGCAGACTCTAGATTTTCAAGGCCCGACTCCAAGCAAGCGTCGAACCAAAGTTTTGATTCGGTAATCCAACCGACTCCAAACAGATTCCAGATTTTCAAGGCCCGACTCCAAGCATGCGCCGAACCAAAGTTTTGGTTCGGTAATCCAACCGACTCCAAGTAGACTACAGATTTTCAAGGCCCGACTCCAAGCAAGGGCCGAACCAAAGTTTTGGTTCGGTAATCCAACCGACTCCAAGTAGACTCTAGATTTTCAAGGCTCGACTTCAAGCAAGCGCCGAACCAAAGTTTTGGTTCGGTCATCGCCCTGACTCCAAGCAGACTCGAGATTTTCAAGCCCCGACTCCAAGCAAGCATTGAACCAAAGTTTTGGTTCGGTCATCGGACCGGGGATCCAGGCTTGATGTTGGATTGTCGACCTTGAATGGTGGTATAGCGTCTCGGTATCGACCCCACGAGACGGTGGTGGACAAACCTTAAGATGATTATATCTCTTAATCCGTAGCTTGGATTGAGATGCGATTTCGACCTATGTCCATATCTTGATCTCGAGAATACCTCCAAACTAGTTTGAGTCTATTCCAGAACAATGACAATTTTGCTCCTGACTCCTCATATTCACCATGTAGTGGGTGAAAATGCCCACAACATTTTCCCCCTAAAGCATACTTTCGTGAATACAAAGTGTGCTTTGTTTAATTCAAGACAGTCTTCTTCGTCTTGCAATGGTTATATTGTCTGAATATATATATCTCATCTTCGCCTCTGATTTTTAGATGAGCCTCCTTTTGCTAGTTTGATGTGGGACTTTGTTCGTTCTGAGGAGGACTTGCTAAATTTTTAAAGTCGTCTTTGATTAGTCTTCATCCGACAGGATGCCGTTTTTCTTGGCTTTCGGTTTCCTACGTTGAGGCTTCATGCAGTATGCAAACCAACTGATGTATACTTTGCATTATCGACTTTGGATGTGTGATGTGGTACTCCGGTTATGTTCATTGTGTGGTTGAGTCAAGCTATCCTGACCATCTTATGTGATCGCCAAATTTGTGTATTTCTCTACTAATCCTTTCTCCACTCTTGTGCATGCTTTGACATGATCAACCATTGATGAATTTGATAGAGTAAGAATCTCTGTTGAAGGGACCTTGTATGTAGGAGATGGTGTAGAGTGTTATTAAGTGAATGTTGGTTATGACTTCCCTAGCCTGTTTTTTGTATCTTCTGCCTGGACGTTTGTACATAGATATGTATAATTTATATAAATTTTGGTAGGAATCCTCATACCTGATAAGGTGTAATTGGTTTGTGCGTCATACAGTCTGGTAAAGTGATGATCAGTTTTAGTAACTTCTTCAATAACTTGGTTTGATAATCCTCAGTGTACTTGTACAGACTAGATTGTGGGTAAGTTTTGACAGATAAGTGTTGGATTATTGAGAAGCTTGGTGAAGGAGCAAGGATAGTCAGACCACGAAATTGGGTGGGTGGAGCTTATTGGACCAAAACAATTTGGTTCAAGAGTGGAAGATGATAGCCGTACCACTTGGTCTGGTACATGAAAAGAGTTCGAGCCGAGGTGCAAAATGGGGTCAAACGAAATTGTTGGTAGTTTGCATGGTCTAAGGTCGAAACAATGATCTGGTGCACTGCCCATGCCAATCGTAAGCTTGTGTTTGGTGTCTAGCGATTGTGACTGAGTCAAAATTCTGGTTTGGCACTAACACAAGACTATAACTAAATCAATCTTTGAGAGAGCGACATTGGCTTTTTTGTCTAGGGTCTGCGAGGAATTGTCCATACTAGGAGTACTTCATTATTCTCGTGTGAAGTCATGGTCGCGGCAAAATATGAGTTATGGATGGCTCAATTGGAAAGCATACTCTAATTGTGAGTAAGAGTAATTTATTATTGCTGGTTTGAGTTATGCCAAGTGCTGATGTTGGATGCCCCAGTTTGTGGTGTTTAGATGGAATAATCTTTGGACATTGGAAACCTTGATTAGTATCAGTTAATTATTTCATGTTTATCAGGTAGAATCAATCTTTTAATTCAAATGTCCCGTTAGCTTTGGCGGTAGAGGATCGCCCTATTATGTTGACTTTATCTACAAGTTTAGGGTCCTTTCGGGCCTAGTGTGGTCAAGGACTTTCATCCTTGCCTTAGAATTAGTTACAGACTATTAATACATTTTTATTTGGAATTTTACCATAGATATGTGTTAGAGTCATCCCGCGTGCTCTCGGGATTGATTTATTAGGTAAAGGTATCAAGCTATTTGTGTTAAAATAGACTTTGATATGAATTAATTACATTTCGAAGGTTAGAGATCGAATCACTTCTGTTTAGAGAGGTCCTTATCATTCGAAGTGATTCCCTATTACTAAGGTTTAGAGAGTAATTTGTGGGACGTGGTAGTCCTTAAATACTCATCACATCCTCCAGAGCACCCTCTAGCAACGTTGTTAAAAGTCGGCCGGGAGCGCTCATTATTTGTTTGGGTTTGCCCCCAGTATAATGCACTTGGTTGCTTCTCACAACATGCTGCCTTGTATCATGAATAGGCTTTAAACTTGCGAACTTAAGGTCATGATACCAATGTGCTATTACCAAGTTGAGTGGTAGTGCATGTGTATAATCAAGGGGTAAGGTGGTGTTGTGCCTCCAAGTAATTTTTATCGAATTTAGCTTATCTTACAAAAGTTAGTCATACCTTTGCACTGAATTTTTCTCATGTTCCATAAGTGTGCTCAGCTTTGGGAGAATCCTTATAGTTTCTTGAGATAAGTTGGCTAGAAGGGATATTCTAATTCTTGAGGCAATGTTGGATTGATGTTCCACTATCTCTGGCGGAGTTGAGTCGATGCTATGTTTCCTTTGGTGGAGTGGAAGCGAATGAATATCCTACTGTGGTTGGCAGAGTGGAATTCATATTTCTACTATCTGTATGTAATGCCATAAGACTAAAAGAAATTGTTAGAAGCTTCTAGTTTAAGTACAACGAACTATATTCTCCATCAAGATAGTCCTTCTAAACTTAAGATTCATGGCACGCCAATTACTTGCCCTAATTGTGGATTTTAGTGACATATGGTTTATCAGCCCAACCTATGTTACAAGGGAGTGTAACTTTTGCGACTGCTGTACTTAAGATTTAGAGCCGGGATTCGTACACTATAACTACCCGGGCCATTATGGCCTGTATCATGAGTACTATTCGATTTACTATGGCTCGGCTAGCATGGGTGCCGGTCGTCAACTACGAACTATCCCTGGTTACAGCCATGCCTTAACCGTGGGATATATTATCGGTTCGCAGTTGCCGGCGAGCCGAATGCCAATGGTAAACTGCCTAGGCTATTATCGTGCCTAATCCATGGCTTATAGTTGGTTTATCATTGCTGGCTGGGGGGCTGATCGTCAGTAGTGAACCAGCTCGGCTATTTTCGTGCCCTTAGTCATGATTATCTTGCTTTCACTGCTGCCGGTGAGAGCTTGCGATTGATCGCAATAGAAAAAATATCAGACAAAAAATCAAGCAAAACATCAATTTTTACAGTGGTTTGGCCATAATATGCCTACGTCCACTGTCTTTCTTTTATTACTTCAAGTGATACATGATTTTTACAAGCTGAGAGAAGTAATGTGGAGATACCGGAGATTCCTTCCTCTCCCAAACACCTTTTCCGTCAACTGTCGACAGAATGTAAGCTCCGCTGTGGAGATTCTTATGAACAACAAATGGTCCTTCCCAAACTAGATCTAGTGCGCCTGGACGGGGAAAGACTTGCTTGAGAACAATATCTCCCTCTTGTAACTCTTGGGGCTTCACCTTAGATTTGTATTGTTTTGCCACTTTTCGTCTATGTGCGGCGGTCTTGAGAGCGGTGTTATTCCTTCTTTCTTCAATCAGGTCTAAGGACATGTTGAGAAGCTCCTCATTTTCTTCTGGATTATAATGTGTCCTACGATGTGAAGGGACAACTGTTTCGACTGGAAGCATGGCCTCAACCCCGCATGCTTAGAGCAAATAGAATATGTCCTGTTTCTATTTTATAGGAGGCTAGGTAGGCCCACAGTGCCGTGGGTAGTTTGTCAACTCACACTCCTTTGGATTTATCTAGTTTTTCCTTAATTAGTGTTTGCAAGACTTTGTTGATAACTTCAACCTACCCTTGGCCTAGGGCAACTCCTGTCATGAGTTAATCCATGCTAGGCTTCGAATGCATTTATTCTTTGAGTTACTTAAGCTAGATTTGTGCCCGGATGCCTGACTAGTATGTCATTGCCAGGGAAAGGGGTGGTCATCAGCAGTGAACTGCCCAGGCTAGTGCCCTTAGTCATGGCTATCTTTTTTTCACTACTGCCAACACAAGCTTGTGATCTTGGTTGCTAATCACAAAAGAAGTAGTGGTTATAACAGCATAGGTGTTAAGTGAATATACCTACATATGTGTTAAGTGAATGCATTAGTCTCTTGTCTCGGTTAAAGGGAAAGAGTAGTTTAGACCAAACCTACTGCTTCGAAAGAAGCACAAAGTACTAGGTTGTGTAGTAATCCTAGTTTAAGATGTTCTCTTGGATAGGAAGTCTCGCTTGGTAATTTTGTAAGACTCTATGGAACCTAGGATCCGATGGCATTGTCCTGAAATGACAAAAACCAAGTTAGATAAAAATGAAAGAAGAGGTTTGTTATGGTACCTCCTTTGCAGGACCATCTATTGTCATGCATATGACATATTTATGCGAGCATATTGTGTGATCGGAGAGCTCCTCATAAGGATTTTCTTCAAGTACTATATTTGATAACGGGGGTTTTACTGGGTCAAGATTCTTGTTTAGCGTTTTAGTGCTGCCTCCTAGCATTCATTGGTCTAGTCATTTTGTCAAGTTGACTCCAACTAGTTTGTTGGACTTATAGTGGATGTCCCCAGTATGCATCCTGCTATCCTTAGTTCTTGATTGGTGCTGCAATGTCCTAGTGGTTTACTATATATATTCCTGATTCGTGTTGAATTATGATATAAGGAGTAGTAGTGGTGGTTCTGGATATCTCTCGCCTTTTTGCTGCAGACCAAATATGTTGGAAATTCTGGAGCTTCATCTTTCAAAGCCTTTCTGTATAAACTATTATGTTATCAAAGTTCTCGGCACATGTTGTTTCCATTGCATCCTCTTCCTTACCCTTTGAGGTAACACCATACTCAAATGGATGGCTTCTCTTTGATCATTGATCATTCGAGCTACGGAGGGAGAGAGTTGTATCTCTTCCATTTTGCAATAGCATTTGCGCTGCAAGCTGTGCTAGCATCACTGGATGACCATCTATCTGAATTCCTGACGGTGATGTTTTCTCATTTTATGTGCCTTGCTGACCCAAAGGAGAGGTCGTGCATAGTTGTAGGGGCTAGTTTGATTTTTTTGTCTTTATATCGTGTAGCATGTAAGCACCATCGGGTCGAGCAGCACATGTAACAAATTTACGAATCCTTCCTTCACCTTTTTCCAAGGATGGAGATCCAAGAGTAGATGGTAGAGCCCTCCAATAGCTTAAGATTGATTAGAATGAAAGAAAAGTAATTATATAGTACCTCCTTTGTGCCCCCTGTTTATCAGCAAGTGTGGAGATCTTGGCAAGTGTCTAGGGGGTGGGTTAGCTCCTTATAAAGGTTTGTAGTGGGCATTCAAAAGTTTTTTGTTTTCCTAGAGGGTGGACTAGTAACTATTGGTCTTATCTCCTTTTCTTTTCATATTTATTTAACATATCAATAGGTAACGAGAGCTATTGACATTATTTGAATCATGTCCGGTACGCGTTGGATTTGTGATGCCTTCGTGCATGATAGGAGTGACGAAGTGTCGTGCTTGTCATATCTAGACTTTGAGTATTCAATCATCATGGCTTCAGTCTTCAAGTTGTGATATTTCGATCCATCAGTGGGATCCCAATTGTAGTACTTTGATTTGATGATGGATGGAAAAAGGGTTGTGCTTGGGATTCATTTGGTTATGTGGATTGCCCTTTGTGCTCTCTAGACTGGGACTTCCCTTATATTATGACGCTGAGGTCGAATACTTCTGTCTGCCCTAAGTGTGTCAAGAATTTATCCACCAAAGCTTTATGTTAAGCAGTGAAGTGTTTACTAATTTCAATCACAACCATGTCGAATTTACGTCCGATAATTTTTAGCATCGGGAGGTTATTAGACTAGTCTTCCTACTTTTACACATCCGGATAGTTATTTCATTCTTTGCAGCAGAGTTCTCTCACGTTAGGTGGCATATTGGGAAGTGGTTCTCTTTTCCTTCCTTGAGAGTTTGTACTTTTCGAGAGAGATAATTCAATTTTCGAAAAGGGTTGGGAGGTTTTGTAGCTTCGAAGGGTTGATGGTCCAACTCTTAAAATAAAGAGAGAATCTTGAGATAGGAGGTACAGCTTTTCAATCCGAGGGATGGTGATTACAAACTTAAAAAGGAAAAAAAGAAAAAGAGAAAAACTCCAATTTCAAAGAGCAATGACTTTAGATCAGGAGAAAGGATTTCGAGTTTGGAGGGAGAAAAGGATTTTCTTAGAACCGTAATTTTATATTTTACTAGGGGAATAGATTCCTCTTATACAAAAGAGGAAGATAGTTTTCTTATGTTAAAGAAGCAATGCTTCCGGATGGAAAGAGAACAAGATCTATAATGATTTTAGATCTAAAAAATGACTAAGTGTTTCTTTTGGTCAAAAACAACGTTTTTTTTATCTAAAATGAGAAAAAGAAGATATAACGATTTCAGATCTAAAAAATGAATACATGTTTCTTTTGCATAAGAAACAGTGTTTGCGGATGTGAAAGGAGATACGGTGATTTCAGATCTAAGAAGGGAATACATGTTTCTTGCTGGTTAAGGAAAAGCGTCTGTAGATCTAAAATGAGAGGAAAGAAAGACATAATATTTTTTTATCGCCAAGGAATAGCGATTGCGGATTCTAAAAGAGAAATATATTTTCCTAAAGTAATGGATTTAGATCTGGAAGATATAGAGTATTTTAATCCAAGAAACAATGATCTCAAACTGGTAAAGTGAGAAAAAGAGCTCTCATTCCAAGGAGACAGTGACTTTAGATCTGAAAAGAAAAAGTAATAGATTCTATTAAAAATGCAATTTCAGATTTTAAGACTAGAAGTAGGTTTTCTTTTGTGAAAGAAAATAATGATCCAGATCTAAACAGAGGGAAAATGGGGTTTCTTATGCCAAGAAACCCCATTTTCCCTTCCAAATGGGAAAAGAGAGGTGGCTTGATTTTAGATCCAAAGAATGAGTACATGTTTCTTTTTGGTTAAGGGACATGTGTTTGTGGATTCGAAATAGTTAAAGGAATATCTAAGAATTTCAGATCTAAGAGATGACATTTTTTTGCTAATAAACAATGTATGTGGATAGTAAAAGTAAGATCTAAAAAGTGGACAAGAGAATTTCTCTATGTAGTAAAATGGATGTTCAGATCGGAAGAGAAAAAGAGGATTTTTTGTTTTATGTAAAATAGTCATGGTAGATCTGAAAGGAAACATAGATTTCAGATCTTAGAAAAGGGAAGAGAGTTTCTTAGGGAAGAAACGACAATCTCAAGTCAGAAGATTAGAAATAGTAGGTTTCAAAATAAAAAGAAAAGTAAGAAAGAGAGAATTTCCTCTTGAAAAAGGAAAGTTCAGCTCTCAATGAAAGCAACAAAATGTTTGCACAAAAAATGGGCAAACACTCAAATCGTTGTTGTAGTGATGTAAATATTGTTTGTAGTGTATAGTTATGGTTTGATGAAAATTAGTTGCGGATGTTTAAGGTGGAAAATCAGTAATTTTCAATAAAGAATATGCCAAGGACTTAAATGTAAAAAGACACAGAATTTATAATGGTTCGGCGTGAATGCGCCTACGTCCACTGTTCCTCTTTTATTATCTCTTTTATTTTTTATTACAATTACAAGCTTTGAATATGAGTAAACATGCTATTAGAACTAAGATTTTTCCCTCTCGAAGTTGTCTGCCATTGTTGCTGAAAGCTTCGCTCTTCAGCATCCTCTTTTTTTATGATGCAATGTGCTTGGTATTTATAGAATGAAGATATGAGGAGTGGCAGCTGAGTATATAGTATTTGGAATTTGGTTCAACCTTCTTTCCTCCAAGATTTAGTTCAACCTTCCTTACATGATTGTCAAGCTATTTCACTTGTGACGACCGCTATACACCTCCAAGAACCCCGGAACGCATCATGAAGAAATCCCCGAAGTATCATCGTGCCATGACGAAAATTTTCTACTTCTTTTTAGATCAGTTATACTCGGGTTGAACCCAAAGCAAAGCTTCACCCGATTCCAAGCAACATTACTCCCAGCTGACTCAAAGTAAACCCTTAAATTTCTCATGCCTGGCTCCAAGCAACAGCCGAACAAAAGTTTTGGATCGGTCATCGAACCGACTCCAAGCAGACTCAAGATTTTCAAGGCCCGACTCGAAGCAAGCGCCAGACCAATGTTTTGGTTCGGTCGTCGCCCCGACTCCAAGCAGACTCGAGATTTTAAAGCCTTGACTCTAAGCAAGCGTCGAACCAAAGTTTTGGTTCGGTAATCCAACCGACTCCAAGCAGACTCCGGATTTTCAAGGTCTGATTCCAAGCAAGCGCCGAACCAAAGTTTTGGTTCGTTCATCGGGCCGACTGCAAGCAGTCTCGAGATTTTCAAGCCCCGACTCCAAGCAAGCGCCGAACCATAGTTTTGGTTCGGTTATCGGGCTGACTCCAAGCAGACTCCAGATTTTCAAGGCCTGACTCCAAGCAAGCGCCGAACCAAAGTTTTGGTTCGGTTATCGGGCCGACTCCAAGCAGACACCAGATTTTCAAGTCCCGACTCCAAGCAAGCGCCGAACCAAAGTTTTGATTTGGTAATCCAACCGACTCCAAACAGACTCCAGATTTTCAAGGCCCGACTCCAAGCAAGCACCGAACCAAAGTTTTGGTTCGGTAATCCAACCGACTCCAAGCACACTCCAGATTTTCAAGGCCCGACTTTAAGCAAGCGTCGAACCAAAGTTTTGGTTCGGTCATTGCGCGGACTCCAACCAGACTCGAGATTTTCAAACACCGACTCCTAGCAAGCGTCGAACCAAAGTATTGGTTCGGTCATTGGACCGGGGATCCAGGCTTGATGTTGGACCGTCGACCTTGAATGGTGGTAGAGTGTCTCAGTATCGGCCACACGAGACGGTGGTGGACAAATCTTAAGATGATTATATCTCTTAATCCTTAGCTTGGATTGAGACGCGATTTCGACCTATGTCCATATCTTGATGATGTGCACGTAAATGTGTATATTTTACCACCATATTTAATCTATTTAAATTAAATAAATAATCATATTGGGTATTTTAACTTGTTTAAACCAAAATTCAAATTATTTGAAATTGTCACATATTCATTTTCATCCAAGGGAAAAATGGTCATTTTTGTGCATATATTAATTTTCTAAAATTTAATTGAAAATTTCTATATTATTTTGTAGGAATTTAAATTCATATACAAGTGGTTTCATGATGATATATGCATGCACAAGAGTGAAGAGAACAAATGAAGATGAAAATAATTCAAAGTGAAGATAATGGAGGACCCCACCTACCCACCTACCTTAATGTACAAATTAGAGTCTAATGCACATGCTTATGGAATTAATGGCTTCATGTACATTTAAGCGAGGGATTATTGAATCTAATGATAACTTGGCCACTACACTTCCTAAGAGGGTATTTTGGGCATTCCCCAAAAATATGAATTAGGGTTTAGCACATGTATAAAATCCCCTTATGTTTCATGTAACCCTCTCCCTTACTCTCTCTTACTTAGTTTTTAGCTTAGGAAACAAATCAAAGCTTTTCTCTCTTCTTTTTCCATGGCTACTTAGCAATTTTATTTCATGTAATTTTTCTTTCTTTTATGCAATGTTAATTCTCTTTTATTTACATGCTTCTTCTCTTCTTATATTAGTAGTGTAGTTTACATTCATGCAAAGTAGATTAGTTTTAATTCTTGTTAATTAGCTTCTCTTTTCCATTAGCTTTCATTTTTCTTTCTTTTTGCTTTCATGTTGCCAGCTACATTTGTTCATATAATAACAAAAATGAGAGCCTAACCCCTTCAATTTAGGGGCAATGAAGCCTCTAATCATGTAGCTTCAACATTTTGATAATTTTGATCTCTTTTGCTCTTAAAGGAATGTTGATGTGATTTATTGTTTCATGTTGAATTTGATAGTCTATGTTGTTCATAACAAATAGGCTATGCTTAAACAATCACAAGCAATAATTACCTCTTCATCTATATATGATGATGGTAATGAAGTGAATGTGAAATTAAAATTTGATGGCCTATATTTCTAAACAATAGTTAATAGGTCATGCTTAAAATAGATTTCATTTTCAACTTTGTTGTTGTTTTCATGAGAGTTAGTAAGTGGTTTAAGGGATGTGTTATAGTTTGATGGCTTATGTTGAGCTAATTAATAGCACAAATAAGCCATACTTATGATAAACACATCATTTAAACTCACTTATGATTAAAAAAGAGATCATAGTTTCATTAATTGTTGAATTATATGATCTAGAGAGTGGATTTATCTCTAAATTGTCATTTAACTCTCATACTTTTATCTATTTTTCTTTTGCTAGTTTTTGTTAGTTTCTTACATTTTTAGCTAATCACACTTTCAACTTTGGTTAATTTGATTGAATAGAATTCTAAAATCATCAATTCCCTGCGGATCGACCCGTATTCGCCACGTACTACAAGCGTACGCCGTGCGCTTGCGGTAAATTTTATTTCAAAATTCGTTCGGCTATTTTCTAACTCAATAGACATTTAGCCGTCCGAACACTTGATCTCGAGAATACCTCCAAACTAGTTTGAGTCTATTCCAGAACAATGACGATTTTTCCCGTGACACCTCATATTCGCCATGTAGTGGGCGAAAATGCCCACAACATCCATCATTTGAAGAAGGGATTAAAAAATCAGAAATTAAAGTTAAATCACTTGAAAATGAAATTCTGATTTTGAAAGAAAGTGAAAATACCAGGAGAGAAAATTCTATTAAAAGGTGCACTCTGTTGTTGAATGAAAACGAATCTCTCAAAACACAAGTCCAGCAATTGTCTACAACTTTAGGAAAATTCTCCAAAGGAGAAAAATCACTAAATATGTTATTAGGGAAATAAACTGTTAATCCTATTAGACAAGGACTTGGATATACTCAAACTGAACGTGTTAGAAGCGAAATTAATCAAGTCAATTCCAAGTGCACGATTTGTGGAAAAATTAGACACAATCACAATTATTACAGGTATAGACCCAAACACGTGAAAACCATACCAATTTGGGTTCCAAAAGGCACGAATAAAAAAGGGGCATTTCACCAGAAGGACAAACTTTACAGTTCAATTAGTTTCTAGGACACACACTCAAAGAAATTACTTTCAAGGCCAAAGTCAGCAGAATAATTACTTTCAAGGACAAAGTCAACAGTCCAATTACTTTCAAGGACATAATTTCATAGGTGTTTAGGCCCAAGAAACTAATTATTTTGCATTTTGTCCTTGAAAGTAATTATTTCAGTTGTGTGTCCTAGAAACTAATTCCACCTGCTAAAGAGGCCCTTGTGGCTAATTTCCACAATATAAAATCCCTTAAAATCAAACAAATCTGGGTGCCAAAAGGAACAAAGATCGACTGTTTTGGTTCTATGCAAACTTGTTTTTCTAAATTGCTTATCACTATTAATCATGGACCTATAAAACCAAGTAGGTCATAAAAATCCTTCCTTGTGTAGGTGTGCTGGCAGACTAAGGAACAACAAGAGTGATACCAGGATTCTAGTTGTTCCAGGCACACGACGGGCGACAAATCAAAGTTCTTTAGCCTAGCATAATGGTGGCAGAATCATAATGGGCAGCAACAAAAATTATCGGTAAAGGTAATATAGGTAACGGTATATTTATCTTGAACGATATATTAAATGTTGAAAATCTGCACCATAATCTGATGTAAATCAGCCAGTTATACGATAAGGAAGTGAAGGTTGATTTTGATTCTGATTTATGCAAAAAAATTGGCCAATTATCTTTTTATGCCGAGAACACTATAAGTACCTCTAGAGTCTTTGAACTAGTTCATATAGATTTGTTTGGACTAATGATGTTGTTTTATTGGTTGATGATTATTCTAGATACACGTGGATATATTTGACCTGACATTATGTTCTATGTTTGTTTATGTACACGGTTTCAATCAAATCCAAATGAATCTCATTTTAAAAGCTGTAAAAGGATTATAAAGTATCTGTTGCACACATCATGGTTTGGTCTATGGTATCCAACTTATGATAACCTTGATTCAAAAGGTTTTTCAGACGTAGATTATGCTAGCTGTCTAGTTGATAGAAAAAGTACTAATGGAACGAGTTTTATGTTGAGACATTCAATAGTTGCATCACGTTTTCAAAAAAAATATCTACATACATTTCATTTCAACTGATTTTCAATTGGCAGACTTTTTTTTTTCAAAACCCCTTTTTGAAAATAGTTTTTGTTGAAATCGTTTTAGCTTAGGCATTTTAGAAATTTTATTTTATATTTTTTTGATTTGATCTTAAATGACTAAATTAACTAATCTGACTACCTACTGATTATCGAGAAGATAAAAAGTAATAAGTGTTGATATTAATTATATATTATGACTTGAGACAGTATATTTAGTAAATTTCTTTAAAAATTTAAACAAAATTTGTAATAACTTTGATTGTTAAAAATTCCATGACCATCTCTACTTCTGTCATATTTCTAATGACCATCACTCATAAAAATCCAATATAGTATGTCAAAATGTGGTATTTTAAACAGGAAATTATTCATTTTTTTAAATTAATTAGCAATAAAATTATCCAAAGTATTCACTCTCATTTAAAAGTCTTCACGGTTATGCATGGGTGAATTACTTGGAATCTTTAATTATGTGCTTTCTGGCTCATTTAAAAGTCCTCACGGTTATGCATGTATGGAACACATATCAAAATTGATTATTAATAGACGAGTTGATTCTAATTCTGTTTAAAAGTCCTTACGGTTATACGTGGTTAGAAGATGCTTGAAATTCCTTTTTTTATAAAATTTAAAGAATACTACTAATCTCATTTAAAAGTCCTAATGGTTATGCAAGGTTAATAAGTATTCAAATTCCTGTTATAAATATACCACAAATAGACACAACTATATGGTTTTATATGCCGACATCACCCCTATCACTCTAAAGTGGAATATACGCCTAATAGAGTATTTATGATTTTTGTTTGATTTTTTATTGAAATTTAATATTTATACTCGATTAGGTATTAATGTTGTTTTAATGTTTATCACTTTAACTCTATTTTTATAACACTATTACTCTTTTGCTGATAACAAAAAGGAGAGAGAGAAGTTATGATTTTAGCAAATAAGTCAAGTCATATTTTTAATTTGCATATTCCCATCTAGGTTCGTTTGAATATTTTTTTATCTATTTTCATGCATATGTGAAGGGGGAGCTTTAGTGTAGGGGGAGCATTCAAATAGGGGGAGCAAATGGAATACATCAAGGTCAAGTACATTTAATAGAGTCAAAATCTTAATATATGTTTGTTATCATCAAAATGGGAAGATTGTAGACTACAATAGCCTATGATTTTTGTTCGATGATAATAAACATATATATTTGTTTAAATGTATTTGATGTTGTACTATTTTATTTTTCACATAATTAAATAAATATTTGTTGAATAAAATAAATAACTCAGAATTCATATTCAAACAAATATTTTATTACAAATTCAAATAGTACAAAATTTGAGCTCTCACTACATTTACACATTTTCAATACAATTTCAATTACAAAAACATATTCACTTTACAATTTAAACCTCACTACATATTCACTCGACACTCGTACTTTTTCTTCAACTCTGTTCCAGCCTAAATCCAACATCTGAGCTATTTGCAAAATAAACATTGATGCGGTAAAATTGAAAAAGAAATATTTTGCAGTATACAATAAAAGTGTGTGTTTGAAAATATTATTTGCCTCGGTTATTTGGCTTGTTCGTCATCATTTTCGTTTGAATCCATCATACACACACAACATGTGACAAACACAATGTATCACTGTACATGCCACAAGGGCGTGCACACCGATATACACTTGATAAAATTGCAGGGACAGGTGAGCACAAGGTCACCAAATGGTGGATTCAACTTAGGTGATTCGAAGAAACTGCAACAACCCACACATACCAAAGATCAGAATTCAAGAGGACAAAACCAGATCGAGCTAGCAGTTCAGTGCAACAAGACTCAAAGTACACTAGACACAGCTAGACTAATATACAACATGCTACCATACATGATGTACATGTAAAGCAACTCAACATGACATGGTCAGAAGCAATATGGAATGAAGATATCAACACATGTACAAAGTAAGCACACTGGAAGCCGATTCTCAGTGAACCAAGCACTCCAAAGACCAATGTGTACAACAAGACCCCAACAATCAAGTGCAAGGATAACACATACAACATGTCAAAGTTGTCACATGTACAAAGGATAATGCATGAACATGATCAGATACACATATCACTTCAAAAGCTCAAGCACAACCAACATGAAGACTCATTAAACAAATACACACATGTACACATGATATAGAGGCCAGACACACCAGACTTCATGGTATATACAAGACTCAGCTACAAATGGAGCATGCAACTACAATACAGTTCAAGTCTTGACCACAATAAGCTTCAACATATACAACCAAAAGGCTTCAGACAAGTCAACTTCATCAAGTTTTAATGACCAACCAAGTTACAACAGAATTCATATATACAAGTTTGGAACTATCCACAAGGTAAACTTAAATGTAAATGAAGCTTCAATTAACACAATGCAACAGAGGTGACAACAGAGCTCATATGGCACAAAAATGAAGTGTACGTAAGACCAATGACGACTACATTCATATGAAACAAAACAGCAGCAGTTTTGAACTTGTCAACCAAGGAATATATTCGAAATACACACACACACACAAACATACATACCTATAAAAGCAGAGAGTGAATAAGCAAGCAGCTCAAAATGGTAACTGAAGCAATGCAAAACTTTCAGCATGAACACACAAAAATGAATGCAACCATGAATATAAGTGCACAAGAAAACAATGGAGCATAAACCAGAAAGCATAAGGAACCAAGTCCGGTAACAATTCAAACTAGTAGACCGAGATAATAATCAACAGGGGTCAAACATACTCGAAGACATCTCCAATTCATATGTATACCAACGCGATGAACAAGTCATAGCAGAAAGGAGTTGAACAAGTCGAAGTCATTCTTTATATCAAAGTCAGCAAATTCAAATGCCAAAATCAAAGGAGCAAATAATAGAACCGACTCAAAGAAATTCAAGCAACGTACGGATTGAAATAGTCAGAATACATCACAAGCATTCAAGGAAAAACCAATGGCCGAACAAAATTATTTGAAGAATTCAAATTGAAAATACAAACGATAATTTAGGGTTTCGATCCCTATATAAATCCCCATATCATCATTAGTAGTGATGCATTCGAGTTCAAGCAAAATCAACTATGAAATAAAGCAAAAATTACATACCAATTTCTGTTCACTCGAACTCGACAATTTAAGCAACCGCAAATTATAAAAGCCATAGAATCGATTGACCAAGCCAAACAAAGCAAAATAATCACTGCAATTGATCAAATACAAGCGGCATCTTCAATTTGATGAAAGCCCTAACTCAGATCGAAAAGAAAACAAGGCGGCCACGAAGAGAAGCAAAAGGGGTCGGCTAATAAAAATAAAAATAAAAGGGAGACGTCTTTATTATTTGAGTGGGTCGATCTTTTATTTTATTAGGCTTTAAATTTTATAGGGTTTTGTTGTTTTAGTTTTAATTTTATCTGTAACCTTTTTAAAATTTGGTGAGTTTCTAGTTTTGTAACTAGGTTACGAACTACGGTGGTGTAGTTCGAGAATTCGCAACTCAGTGGCTGAGTTGTGGCAGAGTTTTGAGCATAGAGTTAGGTTTGTCATTAGCAAGTGTCGCAAGTTTTTGTGTGCAAGCGTCTGACTACTTAATTTTTAGTAGAAACCTTGGGGGCGGCACGTAGGCAGGTTATTGCTGAAGTTGGGTAAATCTGTGTTGTTCTATTTCTTCTATTATTATTCTGCTATTATCTATGCTGCAATTATTATATATATATCTGCATTAATTTTTATTATTATTAGTATCACCCTATTCAACCCCCTCTAGGGTGAAATCGATCCTACAAGTTTTGGGAGAGGTATTTTAGCAATTGACCACTTTTCATTATTTATAAATGTAACACATCTTTTCATTTTTTTCTTTATTTCATTTGTTTAATTTTCTGACTTTCTTATTCTCTTCGTCTCCATTTCTTCACTACTTCTCCATTCTTGTTTCTTAAAGAAAATAGAAATAAAGTTCACTTCTTCCACCTTTAATTCAAAAACAAAGTGTCAAAACCATTTCTATCCATTTCCCTCTTTAAAATAAACAATTTCCACCACCACCAACACCCCTCCACCCCTTGGCCATGCATCCTCCTCTACTTGGCCGAGCCTCTTAGGCCCTCTTGGCCTCTTGTGTGCATGTGTGTTGTGATCGTGTCGCGTTTTTGTCGTTAGGAGTTTTATTTGTTTTATGGTTGGTTTGTGCTAATATACCATTTCAAAATGAGGAAGTGAGAATCTTATTTTGATTTAGTTTAAAAGTGACAAAATATTGTAATAATGTTGTAGTTGCTTTCTTATGTTGTATATAATTATTACTATTTGGTTTTGATCCTGCTTGAAAGCCGAAGACGTAAATAATCATTTTGTTGCAAGGGACCTAAGCAAAGGAAATTCGAAGTGCTTTATAGCGAATAGGTCGCTACGGAATCACTTTGAGAAAACTAAAAATGTGATTTTTAATTTAAATTATTACTTGTTAAGTATGATATGATGATTTGGTCGTGTTTATAGAAAAGGAATGTTGTTTGGTTATGATTAATTTACTTGTTGTTGTTTGACAATGTTGAAATCCCATGCACATTTTTAGCGTTTACTGTTTCTTTTTCTAAAATATTTTGAAACGATTTCAGAACTCGACTTTTATTTTCAAATTTGTGGCAAAGGTATTTAAACTTATTAATTATGGTTTTATCACTAAAATAAACTTATTTTTAATTTTTTAAAGATGATAAGAAACTTATTTTCAAGTTTTGTTTACATAAATAAATAGTTTGATTAAAAAAGAAAATATGACAGGAAAACATTATGTCACAAATCAACGTTTTGTTCAATATAAGTTGTGAAACATTTTGCAACTTGAATATTTATTATATAAACACATTAACAAAGATATAAACACCTCACTTATATTAACTAAGGATTAATTAAGCTAAGTGTTTAATTAAGTAAAAAAAAGTACGAAAAGAAGATATTTTCACTAGATCCAACACAAATCAAATCAAACACATCAGAATTAAAAAAATCTTCAATTTAATTCACTTTTTCATCCAAATACATCGCTTAACTATTAAGTAAAGATAACATAAAGTAATGAAGTGATGTGATGATGGTAAGTGTTGAAAAAAGCATGTTTACTTAAAGGTTAAGGAATAATATTTTTGTCAAATTACATTCCTTGAAGGTTAAGGATTCTAAGGCTATAAATATGCACCCTTATGTTTTCATTTCTTCACACTTCCATTCATTCTTTTTTTAGCTTCTTCATCTTCTTCTTCTCTTCTTTAATAGCTTCTTCTCTTCTCTTTCTTTACTAACTTTCTTAAAAACATATCAAACCAACTCCAAACTTTGCCGAAGTTCTTATATCTTCATTTAAACAAGGTTTAGCACCTAAGAAGTTGAAGAATGATGGAGGAGGGGATGGAACCTATGAAGGCCGAGCCTATAGGGATGGAGGTGTTGTTGGCATGTGCAATGGTGATGGAGGAAGGTGACCACGAGCAAGGAAGGGGAAGGAGGTCATAGGCATGTTGTGACGACCCGGAATTTCTGGATATTTGAAATGGAGATATTTAATTAATTTTAAATATTTGAAGTTAGTTTAATTTGAATTTCAAATATCACTGTTTATTTGGGTAATTAAATTATTGAATTTAATAAGTGGAAATTGGGTAAAATATTGAATCTTGATTTTTAAGCTTGATAAAAATATTTCAAAAGCATATAAAATTTATATTGATAGTACTGAAAATAATGAAAGCTTTAAATTTGAATTTAAAGGTGGTTTATTCAGTTTTAAAAATATATAGTTTAAATTGATGTTTAAAAATAGCCTTTCGAGGCATAGTCTCGGAATTCGACGAAACTAGTTCTATTGGATCCATAATAATGTATTATTATCGGATTTCAAATTTCAAAGCATTTGGAGTTGTCGTGTGATCGTACGATAGAAAACCGCGCTTAAATCTATATCGAAAATTTAATATAATAACTGGGTCCAAAAGCTATCTTCTTCATACGATCGAGTTAGGACTCAAAACCTTTTCCATTGCGTTCGGAATAGGGGTATAACATTATAAACGCTTGGCGGCATGCTTCGATAGGATGTTAAAATTATGAGCTTCGAATTAAGACGATTTAAATTTGAATTTGAATTTAAATAAAAATAATATAATTGCATTGAACACTTTAGCTTGTGATTCAACATGTATCTTGCCTTTTCGAGCACGTGTTCTCCCTGAAGACACGCATCTTCGTTCATAATAATACTTCATCTCATATCAAATTCATTTGCGTTCAAAAGAAAAAAAATCAAGAATGGCCGACCACCTTTCCTCTAAATTTCAATTCATTCCTAAAAGAAAAATCAAACCCAAATTTCTCAAAATCAATTTCGTTCAAACTGAAATGAATGGCCGCTTTTTCCTCTTTTCTATTAAAATTAAATAATGGCTTAGGTCGGCTCGATCTCGAATTAATGCAACGGTATCAAAATCGAAATCAATTTCGATTCAAAGAATGAGTGGCGGCAGTCGGCGTCAGGGGAGGTTCGAGTCACAGTTCGAGGGTTCGACGATGCGAAGTGAGGGGAGGGCTTCGCGATGATGGCGATGATGTTCGTCGACGACGTGGTTGCAGCAGGAGGCATGGAGCATACGCGCTCGCGCGAGGAGGCGGAGGTGTCATGGCGAAATCACGGCAGTAGTGGAGTCGCATAGAAATTCGCAGTGGGCTAGGGTTTTATCTGGGTATTCGATTTGGGATGTGAGTTCGTCGACGTGGGGTGCTGCTCGTGTGCAATCAAGGCGGTGGTTTCGGCTGTAAGGTTGGAAAATCGGGAAATCGAGATGAGATGGAAGTGGATTGCAAACAAAAAAGAATAAAAGGTGAGTTAATCTCACTCATTTGGATTACCATTTAAATTTAAATGGTTAAAATTAAATTATTGGTTGATTGTTTGAATTGTCTGGATATGATATTATATATAGTATATATATATATATTAGAGCGATTGATATTCCCGCATTATATAGCGGATGAGACCCTATACGCCCCGCATAATAGCGGATGACCCTATATACCGCGATATTCCCCTCGAAGTGGGATTGGTATTATTATATTGTGCTAACATCTGTGGATGCAGGGAAAAGCAGGTTGGAGGGATCCAATTGGATTCCTTAAATATTGAAATATGTTTTCATAATCTATGATATAACTGATTGATTATCTGTGATTGATTATGTTGGGATTTTAAATATTGAGTGCTATGGGTTGACTGAATATATTTTGGGTATATAGAGACATCAAAAATATAAAGATTGGATTTTTGAAGAAAAATAAAAGAATAATTTAAGTAAATAATTAGAGTGAATTTGGGTGAATTAAAGGTTGGAATTTGAAAAGTATAAAAGAGTTTGGTTTTAAATTCTATTTATAAATTCTGAGTATGAAAAATAAAGATTTTAAATAAATGAAATAAAAGAGTTTTGGAGACTTAAGTAGTATTTTCTAAGAATTAAAGAATTTTATTTTTAAATTTTAAGGTTTGAAATAAATAGGAAGAAATAAAAGGAAGAAATTTGAATAAAGAATGAAATGAATATTTCAGTTTAAAATGAGATTTTAAACCATAAATAAGAAGGGAATATGGAATTAATGGGTTTTGGAATAAATTTGGGTAAGTAAAAGAATTATTTTAAAATAGAGTTGATTGGAAATCGATTTGGAACCGACTAAGTGTTGGAACAGTGATTAAAGGAAAATGGGATTTTTGGAATTTATAAACTGGGTTTATAAAGTGAAATATTTATTAGTGGATAAATTTGGAAGTATAAATTCACGGTGGGAAATTATAAGGAGATGGGAAATGTGTTTTATAAATAAAAAGCGGTTTATTTTTAAAAGTGTGGAAAGGAAATTTACGGAATTAGGACGTAAATTAAATTGGAATAAATCATGAAGGATTTATAAATGATTTGATAGCTATATTTAAATGGGAAGTGTATTTCCCAGAAAAGCCAAGTATATTTTCAAAGAAAGATTTCAAAGTATAAGTTAGAGTTTAAAATGTGGCTTTAAAGGAATGTTTTGAAAGAAATTATTATTTAGTAGTTTTAAAAAAAATTAAAAGTAAATATTTATTAAGTTAATTATATAAGTAAATTATTTTAAAGGTTTAACTAGTATTATGATTTAAAAGATAATTATTAAATATTTATATTTTATAAAGTAGTTTTATTTAAAGAAAGTTTGGCAAAAGTTTTTATTTTAAAATTTGTTTGGCTTAAGTTTTACATGAGAAATTATTATAAAATTTCATAACTAGTATTTTAAATAAAGTGTTTTAAGTAGTTTATATATTAAATGTTGTAAAGTATATATTTTGGATAAAGTGATTTAAATTATTTTAAAATCTAAGTATTAAGACTAGGTGAATTTCAGTGGAAATAAACAATATTTGGAAATTTATTCCGCGAGAGAAAAGTGATTTAAAAACTGTTTTCAAAGGGTTGAAGTGTAGAATAATATCTTATGAAGATATTTTGAAATAAACAATAATTTGGGAAATTATTAATGTCTGACGGTTGCTTGTGAATGTTATTTGATAGTTAAATAACCGACTATCAATATTTGCCAATGCACCGATCGTTTCGAAGAGACCGGGATCGGGATTAATTTCCTGAAAACCACTTTGATCCGGTTTGAACGTTTTCGTGAGGAAGACAAGAGCTTGGAGTCGAAGATGGAGCAGTGAAGTGCAAGGACTAATCGCTACTAATCCTGAGGGTGATTCCAAAATGGATGTAGTAGGAGTAATGCCTTCGGTTTCGTTCGGACCGGGAACGGACTTGTATGGACGAATGCTATCAGAACATTGTCAGGAGGACGATGAGCATTCTAAGTGAATGTGTGCTAAAAAGGTAACGCATAGCCTCGAGCCTCATCAACCGGGAATGGCTAAAACAAGGGAGGTGCGCGCAAGACTAAGTGGCTAGCAACCAATTAGGGTAAGGTCATCCCTGTCTAGAGGTTCCTTTATTCGTCTTAGTGGGCGGTTGCTGATCCCAACTGCGGGGTGATCTTATTCGGACTATCCAGTAAGGGGTAGCTCCGGTTTTGTGTAGCAGGGGATCAGGGTGGATCCTCGGTACGGTGATCTAGACCATGTACTATGACGGGCGGTACCCCAACAGCCCTGCCATTGTATGGAATGCAATCTCCAATATGCGCCTGTACGGTTTTGATTGTGCCCAACTATTGCTGAAACGTGAGATGCAAGCATACAGCTAGATTCTATTTTACTTTCTATAGACACTATTATAATATCAGACGGATTTGATAAAAATGTTTTGGTTATCATAAGGTAAAAACCCGACATATTTATTGGCGTAGCCTTACGAGATACCTTTGATTTTAAAGGATTTTGAAAACTTTAAAAATCCAATTGAGTGTGTTTTCTCACTCTGGTTTTCCAGAATGACTCGGGTGTTATTTCGCTATAATGCTCGGGCCAGACCGAGTATTATAGAGTACAGATTTTGGATGGACTACTATGGAGCTCAGGAGACGAGCTGGATGACGAGGCGTATTTCCGTAGATTTATATTTCCGCTGTGCAGTGAAAGCTGTATATTCAGCTTTGGGAGGACAATATATTATAACTGTTCTGAATTGTGTTGTTGATTTGTATTCTACTCTGATAATGTAATGTATAAACAGACATAGTTCTTTTTGTATAAAGATCAGTCATTTATCTATTATATATTGTTCCGTTGCGATTGTGAGATTCTAATATTGTTTTCTATTCTTCTTCTACCTCCTTCTTCTTTAACCCTAATGATTCAGCTTTCCGGCATTCGATGGTTCGGCATTTGATACTGTGAATGTATTGATGTTGATTTTCGAGCATCGAAAAATTGGGTCGTTACAGTTGGTATCGGAGCTGAAGGTTAAGCGAGAACCTTGGCTCTGGTGGGAATTACTCATTAGAAATAGAGTCTGTAGTACTCTAGAATGAGTTTGAGTGTCTTAATAGATATGAGCGCGTATTTGTTAGTGAATATAAAAATTGTTTTATATTGTGTTGATTGGTTTGTCAAGTAGTTTATGGATTCTGGTCAATACGAGTAATTAACGTTATTGATAGGGATCTCTAAACACTTGTACAGAAAAATTCGACACGGTATTGTTTTAAATAGGGTAAATGAAATAATTTTACCCAAAGTATTTTTGTATACAAAAGAAATAATTTTTCATAAATTATTATAGTTATATATGGTTGCTTGGTTGTTAGGAAGTGATAATATTAAAATATTATCATTGTTGTGTGGAAATTGAACTAGGGATTAAAATTATAACCAAAGGTTAAGGAATAAATTTATATAACAAAATGGGATTTGTAAATGTGAATTTTAAATGTGATTTATAATTGAAATGAAATAAATTCCAGAGTAATATTTGAATATAAATTGAAAAGATTTGAAATTTGGGAAATTTAACTACCTTTGAGTTGAAAATGATTTTTCAAGGGTTTTGGAGGAATAATAGTGACATTATTTGGGAAATATTTTTGAATTGGATTTGAAATCTGGTGAGATTTGGAATTTAAAAATAATTGAAATGTTTTTGAAAGAATAAAAGCACTGAACTCTTCTCGGTCGCTGGAAAATAATTTCGGTGATGACTGTAGCAGCATCGATGTTCATTTTCGAGTTTCCAGAGGAGGAATTGCTACCTGAGTGTTGTGAATGTTGAAGTCTTGGTTTGGTAAAACTGTTTTGATTTTGAAATTCAAAGGAGTAATTGGATATACCAAAGGATTTTGGATACAATTGATTTCAAAAATGATTTTTGAAAATACTTAAGAGATTGTTTATAATTAAAAATGTTTATGAAACGATAAATGGGTTTGAAACTTATAAAAATTTGAAATTTGTTAAAATAAAATTTAACTTATAAAGAATTAAATTAAAGGAAGTGTGAAAACGAAATAAGTTAGAAAAGTAAACCAATTCAATGAAGTGAATTAAAAGGATTAGTGAATGGAATTTAAATAAGTGGGAAAAACCTTATGGAAGTTAAAAATTTAAATGGAATGAAATTTAACTAAACCAAGTTAAATAAAAAGTGAATTTGAGAAAAGAGCCTAAGTTGATTTAAATGAAATGGTCATTGTAATAAAATTTGTTAAGTTGGAAATGAATTGTGAATGAACAAACTAATTTAAATTGTAAGTAAATGGAATTGAAACTGAATATTGGGATTTAATTTAAATTGTGTTTAGTAAAGTAAAATTGGAGAATTAGTTCGAAATGGACCAAGAATAATAAAGGCTTGGAAATAAAAAGTGTTTGAAATATAAATAAATTAGTGAACGGAACTAATTAAAGGAATTGATTAATTGAATATGGTTTGAGATAAAAGTGAATAGAATTCAATATTGAAAAATTGGAAGGTGAAATTGAATTCAGAATGGAATTGAGAATTTAAGTTAAACAAAAATAGATGTGAAAGCTTAAGTGGGGAAGAGAAAAGGAATACTAAAGTGTATAATATATTCATATTGAACTTAAGAAATGGATGGTGAAATTCTTAAGTAAAATTTAGTATTGGAAATATACTAAGTTAGTTAATGAATGAAGGTTTAATAAGGGTGTGTGAAATAATAAGTGGATAGATTTAAAGTAAATGTGAATAAAAAGGAAATTGATATAGCTGGTAAATCAATTAAGATAAATACGTAGGATGTACGTATATTATTTTATTCGCATAGCAATTTGATCCAGATTCGAGCACAGAATTTTGAGATAGTTATATCGTTCCGAGTTGGGATTTTTCACTCGATTTTCGACGGCGAACCCTGGATATGGATTTTTGATTGATTCTGGAAATTTTCTATCATAGTTTGGCTATGCAAGGAGAATGACTATTTCTGATCAAGAAACCAGATCTGAGTCCGCACTAGGAAGTCGGGTGGACAATACTAGTTCGGAAGTGAAATTGTGTGATCGAGTGAGCGATCAGATTCGATATTGCGTACAGATGATATGTGTACATCGTACAACTTAAGTAAAGCAAATATTAAAATTTTGAAAAGGAAGTGGATAAAATAATTTTGAATTTTGGATTGGATATTATTGCTAAGTAAGATATACATGTGTTTTAAAAGCATTGGAAAATTGGTTTTGATTTCAGAAGATAAATATAAATTGACCGACAAAGAGGTATATGTTTAAATTATTGTATGAAATTTGATGATTTTCTGGTCTAGCCACTTGGCATTTTGTTTTCTTTTGAAATTTGGAGGCCCGTAGAAGCATTTTGTAGTCGTATCGAACTAGCCGCGCAAATGAGACACTAGCGAAATTTTTCGAAAATTTAAGGAGTTAGAAAATTTTGAAGAAATTTTGATAATTTGAAATTTGGTTTTGAATTATAATTTGAATGG
Source organism: Allium fistulosum (assembly GCA_030737815.1). Classification (NCBI taxonomy): domain Eukaryota; kingdom Viridiplantae; phylum Streptophyta; class Magnoliopsida; order Asparagales; family Amaryllidaceae; genus Allium; species Allium fistulosum. Next base: position 459,616,615 of record CM060901.1, read on the forward strand.
TTGAGTAAGTAGTGTTGTTTGGAAACTATGGAAGAATTTGGAAAGTTTGTGAGGGTGATAATGTGACTTTAGTAAAAAGATTATTTTGGGTATTGTTAAAAAACTGTGTGGACTTGGGAATATAGCTAACAGGTTCGGACCATTCTTCTTAACTAGAATTTTCGAGGGCGAAATTCTTTTAAGGGGGGAGGAATGTGACGACCTGGAATTTCTGGATATTTGAATTGGAGATATTTAATTGATTTTAAATATTTGAAGTTAGTTTAATTTGAATTTCAAATATAACTTTTTATTTGGGTAATTAAATTATTGAATTTAATAAGTGGAAATTGGGTAAAATATTGAATCTTGATTTTTAAGCTTAATAAAAATATTTCAAAAGCTTATAAAATTTATATTGATAGTACTGAAAATAATGAAAGCTTTAAATTTGAATTTAAAGGTTGTCTGATCAGTTTTATAAATATATAGTTTAAATTGATGTTTAAAAATAGACTTCCGGGGCACAGTCTTGGAATTCGACGAAACAAGTTCCATTGGATCCATAATAATGTATTATTATCGGATTTCAAATTTCGTAGCATATGGAGTTGTCGTGTGATCGTACGATAGGAAAACGCGCTTAAATCTATATCGAGAATTTAATATAATAACTGGGTCCAAAAGCTATCTTCTTCATACGATCGAGTTAGGACTTGAAACCTTTTCTATTGCGTTCGGAATAGGGTTATAACATTATAAACGCCTGGCGGCATGCCTCGATAGGATGTAAAAATTATGAGCTTCGAATTAAAGACGATTTAAATTTGAATTTGAATTTAAATAAAAATAATATAATTGCATTGAACGTTGTAGCTTGTGATTCAACATGTATCTTGCCTTTTCGAGCACGTGTTCTCCCTGAAGACACGCATCTTCGTTCATAATAATACTTCATCTCATATCAAATTCATTTGCGTTCAAAAGAAAAAAATCAAGAATGACCGACCACCTTTCCTCTAAATTTCAATTCATTCCTGAAAGAAAATTCAAACCCAAATTTCTCGAAATCAATTTCGTTCAAACAGAAATGAATGGCAGCTTCTTCCTCTTTTCTATTCAAATCAAATAATGGCTGAGGTCGGCTCGATCTCGAATTAATGCAACGGTATCGAAATCGAAATCAATTTCGATTCAAAACATGGGTGGCGGCAGTCGGCGTCAAGGGAAGTTCGAGTCGCAGTTCGAGGGTTTGACAATGCGAAGTGAGGGGAGGGCTTCGCGATGATGGCGATGATGTTCGTCGGTGACGTGGCTGTAGCAGGAGGCATGGAGCGTATGCGCTCGCACAAGGAGGCTGTGGTGTCGTGGCGAAATCACGGCAGTAGTGGAGTCGCATCGGAATTCGTAGTGGGCTAGGGTTTTGTCTGGGTATTCGATTTGGGATGTGAGTTCGTCGACGTGGGGTGCTGCTCATGTGCAGTCAAGGCAGTGGTTTCGGCTGTAAGGTTGGAAAATCAGGAAATTGAGATGAGATGGAAGTGGATTGCAAAAAAAAAAAATCAAAGGTGAGTTAATCTCACTCATTTGGATTACCATTTAAATTTAAATGGTTAAAATTAAATTATTGGTTGATTGTTTGAATTGTCTGGATACGATATTATATATAGTATATATATTGGAGTGATTGATATTCCCGCATTATATAGCGGATGAGACCCTATGCACCCCGCATAATAGTGGATGACCCTATATACCGCGATATCCCCCTCAAAGTGGGATTGGTATTATTATATTGTGCTAACATCTGTGGATGCAGGGAAAAGCAAGTTGGAGGGATCCAACTGGATTCCTCAAATATTGAAATATGTTTTCATAATTTGTGATATAACTGAATGATTATCTGTGATTGATTATGTTTGGATTTTAAATATTGAGTGTTATGGGTTGACTGAATATATTTTGGGTATATTGAGATATCAAAAATATAAAGATTGGATTTTTGAAGAAAAATAAAAGAATAATTTTAAGTAAATAATTAGAGTGAATTTGGGTGAATTAAAGGTTGGAATTTGAAAAGTATAAAAGAGTTTGGTTTTAAATTCTATTTATAAATTCTGAGTATGAAAAATAAAGATTTTAAATAAATGAAATAAAAGAGTTTTGGAGACTTAAGTAGTATTTTCTAAGAATTAAAGAATTTTATTTTTAAATTTTAAGGTTTGAAATAAATAGGAAGAAATAAAAGGGAGAAATTTGAATAAAGAATGAAATGAATATTTCAGTTTAAAATGAGATTTTAAACCATAAATAAGAAGGGAATATGGAATTAATGGGTTTTGGAATAAATTTGGGTAAGTAAAAGAATTTATTTTAAAATAGAGTTGATTGGAAATCGATTTGGAACCGACTAAGTGTTGGAACAGTGATTAAAGGAAAATGGGATTTTTGGAATTTATAAACTGGGTTTATAAAGTGAAATATTTATCAGTGGATAAATTTGAAAGTATAAATTCACGGTGGGAAATTTTAAGGAGATGGAAAATGTGTTTTAAAAATAAAAAGCGGTTTATTTTTAAAAGTGTGGAAAGGAAATTTATGGAATTGGGACGTAAATTAAATTGGAATAAATCGTTAAGGATTTATAAATGATTTGATGGATATATTTAAATGGGTAGTGTATTTCCCTGAAAAGGCAAGTATATTTTCAAAGAAATATTTCAAAGTATAAGTTAGAGTTTAAATTATGGCTTTAAAGGAATGTTTTGAAAGAAATTATTATTTAGTAGTTTTAAATTTTTTTTAAAGTAAATATTTATTAAGTTGATTATATAAGTAAATTATTTTAAAGGTTTAGCTAGCATTATGATTTAAAAGATAATTATTAAATATTTATATTTTATAAAGTAGTTTTATTTAAAGGAAGTTTGGCAAAAGTTTTTATTTGAAAATTTGGTATAGAATTTCATAACTTTTATTTTTAAATTTGTTTGGCTTAAGTTTTACATGAGAAATTATTATAAAATTTCATGTAACAACCCGCATATTTATCGATTTTTATATTTAAATATTTTATTTAAATATTTTATCGTTAATCGGATTTTGGTCCGAAAAGCTACTTTTTGCGTACGGTCAAATTAGGACTCGAGACCACCCCCATTGAGTTCAAAATGACGTTTGCGATCTTTTTGAGTGTAAACTTCGATATGTTTGGAGTAAGTGGAATTTTCATCACTTTTTCCCGCCTTTGACTTGAGTTGGACTGCACCTTCTAACTCAGCCCCAACCCACCTCCTCTTCCTCACTTTATCAAACACTTCAAGCTTCATCAAAAATGGTGGTGGGAAAGGGAAATTAAAACTCCAAACTCAAATTCAATTGCAAATCCAACTTTCAACTCCAAATTCAAGTAGAATATAGTGCATTCAAGCTTTGGATTGCTTCTCCTTGCTTTCAAGCTTCATCTTCATCCATTTTAATGAAAAGGTGAGATTTTTAATCTCACATCTTGCCTATATCTGTCATTGGACTGTTTGGGATGTATTCCTATCACTTTAGCACGAGTACTTACATTTGGTTTGGATTGGATTGGCGAAAAACTCCAAATTTTGGTGTTTTGGTGAATTTCCTGCACTTAGGTCGTTTTGCCTCGGAACTGGCTCGTCCCACTTAGGTCGTTCGCCCCTAGGTCGTAGGTCGCTCGGCCACATGTTGCTTAGGTCGTTCTGCCTTGAATATTTAGGTCGTTCGTTTTTAGGTCGCGAGCTTTAAGTCGCGTGTCTTTAGGTCGCGAGCTTTAGGTCGCGAGCTTTAGGTCGCGAGTTTTAGGTCGCGAGTCATTAGGTCGCGTGTCTCTTTTCCCTAGGTCGTTAGACCTTATTTTTCTTAGGTCGCTAGGCCTTGCTTCACTTAGGTCGTTGGACCTTATATCCATAAGGTCGCTGGACCTCATGTCTCTTAGGTCGCTCGACCTGTTCCACTTAGGTCGCAACCACTTCTTCTTAGTTCGACCGAGTTAGGTCGTTCATCCTTTTGGTCGCGCCACATAAGTCGTGGACCCTTAGGTCGTAGGTCGCTCGACCTTATTACCTTGTTAGGTCGCGAGTCCCGTAAATCGCTCGCCTCTCTTAGGTCGCTTGCTTCTGATAACTCGCGAACACCTCTAGGTCGCTTGTCTTCACTAAGTCGTACCGTTTTGGACGGGGCGCTGCCCCGCACCCCGCCGGGGGCGCTGCCCCATGGACCTCTGCGACCTGACCAGGCAGGTCGAACCCCGTAGCGGGGGTGTTGCCCCCGCACCCCCACCTTGGGGGGTTGCCACCCCCCTGGACCCCCCCCTCCGTAGGGGATCTTATCTGAAAAACATTCAACAGAATTTCTACTATGATGGTTTTGGAACTGATTTCCTTGGATTTTTTCTCACGTCATCGAATGTGAAATTTTGTGATGCGATTTGTTTCAACAATCGATTTATGACTTGTTACTTTAAAAATGTGAAGGCTTCAATACTAGTAGTGAATATCAAAACTCTTTCATCAAAACGTTTTCAACACTATTTTAAATATAAAACACGTTCTCTCAAACCGTTTTTCAATTCTACTAGTATATACAAGCCTTTGCTTCACTCGGATGAGAAATCGAATTAAACGACTTAGTAAAACGAGTGGTATGAAACGCTTGCGTTCACTTCGTCGGTTAGCTCTTGGACTTGTTCGATTGAACCCTTTTGTGACAATTTCCTAGTGAAGATCTACAGTTTGTTCGTAAATATTTAAGTTAAGCTAGTGGTTATGGGACATGAAGCTAAACTCATATATTTACTAGCTTAGTGTAAATGACACTTCCTTATGATCACGACGATCATTTTTGTGATTTAGACTAGCGATTGAGCGATGTCTCTTTGTCTGCGAGGGAGACTAGACCCCGCTTTTGTGATGTTTCGCCATCACATATATGGGGTAGCACCCCATGGTCTTCGGGCCATTCTTGTGTGAAAATTTAATGGATAGCTTCCATGAGATAACTTCTCGTTCTTGTGTTATACGCGTTGGTGAGTTTTTATGCTTCCGTTCATGTGTTAGGCCTCCCCCTTTTTATGTGTTTTTTGGATTTCTTGTGATGATTTCTGGAATTTGTGCTTCACCAATTTTCATGATTTTCATTGATATGATATCAGTTTTTGTGCATTGGTGAATTTATGTGTTATCGACTTGTTATGAATACAAGTTTAGGGTATGATACCCTATTTTATCTTTGAGAAGATTCTTGTGATATTGATCGATCTTTTGTTGATTATCATTTACATACTTATAGTAGTATGCCGTTATGATTGTTACATGTTCATGCCATATTATTTATCCTATACCTTATCATTTGATATTTATAGCTAGACTGATCCGTTTATTATTTTCTTATAAATAATACTCGGGTCAGACCGAGATGTTACAGGTGCTTCTGCTAGACTTCTCTTCAGGATTACTCTGACTTTTGGCTAACTACTTAGATTAGTAGTTTTTGATTGTACACATTTGAGATATAGACTCATTGATGTATTCTTTTGTATAGCACATGTTGCTATTCCTTTTGTATTATTGTGGATCTTTCTGACCACTACTCTGATGTACACTTTCATGTGTTATATAAATATTCATATCTTTTTCCGCCTTTGTGATATGGATGTCTGTGACTGATTATGTTATGATTGCTTCTATGTTTGTTTCCGAAGATTATATATAGCCACCGTGTGATAGCTTTGAGTTTGTATCGGTATGTCGGATTTCCTCCTTAAAAGATATGCATTCTAATCTATGTGACATATCGGTGCTTGCACAAAGAAGTTACATGGATGGTCGCTCCTCCACAGCCTTATTCTCCGCGCTAATTGACAACACTACCTTGTAGTGTTCTTGGTTAGCGTGGGTATAGAGGTGGGGCGTCACATTTCATAACTAGTATTTTAAATAAAGTGTTTTAAGTGGTTTTTATATTAAATGTTGTAAAGTATATATTTTGGATAAAGTGATTTAAATTATTTTAAAATCTAAGTATTAAGACTTGGTGAATTTCATTGGAAATAAACAGTATTTGGAAATTTATTCCGCGAGAGAAAAGTGATTTAAAAACTATTTTCAAAGGGTTGAAGTGTGGAAAAATATCTTGTGAAGATATTTTGAAATAAATAATAATTTGGGAAATTATTAATGTCTGACGGTTGTTTGTGAATGTTATTTGATAGTTAAATAACCGACTATCAATATTGGCCAATGCGTTGATCGTTTCGAAGAGACCGGGATCGGGATTAATTTTCCGAAAACTACTTCGATCTGGTTTGAACATTTTCGTGAGGAAGACAAGAGCTTGGAGCCGAAGATGGAGCAGTGAAGTTTAAGGACTAATCGCTACTAATCCTGAGGGTGATTCCAAAATGGATGTAGTAGAAGTAGTTCCTTCGGTTCTATTTGGACCGGGAACGGACTTGTATGGACGAATGCTATCAAAACATCGTCAGGAGGACGATGAGCATTCTAAGTGAATGTGTGCTAAAAAGGTAACGCATAGCCTCGAGCCTCATCAACCGGGAATGGCTAAAACAGGGGAGGTGCGTGCAAGGCTAAGTGGCTAGCAACCAATTAGGGTAAGGTCATCCCTGTCTAGAGGTTCCTTTATTCGACTTAGTGGGCGATTGCTGATCCCAACGACGGGGTGATCTTATTCGGACTATCCAGTAAGGGGTAGCTCCAGTCTTGTGTAGTAGGGGATCCGGGTGGATCCTCGGTACGGTGATCTAGACCACATACTTTGACAGGCGGTACCCCAGTAGCCCTGCCATTGTATGGAATCCAATCTCCAATAAGCACCTGTCCGGTTTTGATTGTGCCCAACTATTGCTGAAACGTGAGATGCAAGCATTTCAGCTAGATTCTATTTTACTATATATAGACACTATTATAATATCAGATGGATTTGATAAAAATGTTTTGGTTATCGTAAGGTAAAAACCCGACATATTTATTTGTGGCGTGGTCTTACGAGATACCTTTGATTTCAAAGGATTTTGAAAACTTTAAAAATCCAATTGGGTGTGTTTTCTCACTCTGGTTTTCTAGACTGACTCGGGTGTTATTTCGCTATAATGCTTGGGTCAGACCAAGTATTATAAAGTATAGATTTTGGATGGACTGCTGTGGAGCTCAGGAGACGAGCTGGATGACGAGGTGTATTTCCGTAGATTTATATTTCCGCTGTGCAGTGAAAGCTGTATATTCAGCTTTAGAAGGAAAATATATTATAACTGTCCTGAATTGTGTTGTTGATTTGTATTCTACTCTGATGATGTAATGTATAAACAGATATAGTTCTTTTTGTATAAAGATCGGTCATTTATCTATTATATATTGTTCCGCTGCGATTGTGAGATACTGATATTGTTTTCTATTCTTCTTCTACCTCCTTCTTCTTTAACCCTAATGATTCAGTTTTCCGGCATCCGATTGTTCGGCATTTGATATAGTGAACGTATTGATGTCGATTTTCGGGCGTCGAAAAATTAGGTCATTACACATGTGATTTAGGAGGAAGAAGAAAGGCTTTGACGATGTTTTAATGGATTAGATGATGATTAGTTGAAGATAACAATGGTTTAGTGATGTTTTGTTGGATAGGAATGTTGGTAGAAGAATTAGTTAGAGACAAAGGTGATTACTCACATTTAAATTTATTAATTAATCTCTAAATAATTCCAAGTTTAATGATATGAAAATATAATATATATTGGATGATTAAATGTGTTATTACTTGGTTGATTACTTGTTTAAATATATGGATGTTAATATGGATGACTACTTGGTTTGATAAATGATAAGATAATTGGTTAGTAATTAACCATAGTTAATCAAATCATAATTAAATCCATATAAAGATGTATATGGAAATTGTTTAGCTTCTTGATGATTTTAAAATATCTAAAAACGTTGAAAATGATATTATAATAATGTAATATTATAATATGGAATGAAATATGAGTTTGAAACATGAAAATATTGTTTAAAATGAGTTTAAAATGGATTAGAAATGTTTTACAAACATATAAAAGTGTTTCCATTAAGTTTGAAATGAAATTGAAAAACAAGTCAAAACTAGGCACGCCGCACAACGATAGTTCGCGATTTCGCGTCGTAGAATTCAAACATGTGTAGAGAATGGAATATAGATCAAAATTCTTCGAGATAAGAATTTTCTGGACTATTCTATCCATAGTTTTTAAATGAAGAAATAAAATCAAGATTTCGCCTTGTAAATTTAAATAAGTCCAAAATAAGTTTTCGGAAAAATCACGGTTTTGCAGTATAAAACCCAAATTTGAAATTGATCTAAAATGAATATTTTTAAATGTTTAAAAATATGAAATAAATTCTATAAATCTATTAAAATGGTTTAAAAGATATTTAAGTTGTAAAAATGGAAGTTTATGAAATAAAATTTGTGTATAAATTCAATGTAACCTTAAAACACTATTCGCAGCACTTTTCACAGTAGTTTTAAATGACTTGTGAAATATGATTTTAAACTTAACCATTCTTTTTCCATATCTTTTATAAATGGTTTTTCAAAGAATAATTCAGTGTTTTAATTAATGATTTGGAAGTTTTATATATCATTTCTAAAAATGAAAGGTGTATGCAAAAACGACTAGTACATTTGTCCCACCTGTAAGAACTTAGCGTTAAAACAAGGTGTGTAACTAAGGTTAGAGATGGAGCAACCACTGCGCTGAACTTACCTGGCCTCTATTTTATCTTTTAGATGAGGGGTGGAACAGATCGAAGAGAAAGCCCGGATGCTCTAAAACAAAGATCTCATTTAAGTATTTCCAAAAGTAAGGAATTTCCAAAAGAGTTAGTTAAACCAGATTTTTATTAGTATAAAGGATTTTCTGGTCAAACTTTGTACTAAGGTCTGAGGAGGGAACTTGTTCTATCCATGTGAATTTAAAAGGTGATTCCACTGTTATTCCATGAATAGTACGAGCTGAATACGGAAGTTAACCTGGGTATGATTAGTCTAATCTTTTATTCAATACAAATTGGTTTGGGGTTTACAATAAACTATATCTTAAATAATATTATTTTTGATCCATTAAAATGTTATGATTTGAATATAAGTCATCTTTGTTTTAGATTTAAATTAATAACTTGGAAATATTTTTCATATGTAAAAAGTGAAATGATTTAGAATTATTCCAAAATTTAAAATGGGTTTTTAATTAACCAAAGGATTTGATAAATGAGGCTTAATAATTCCATATACTCTGAAAATGATAAAGAAACGATTTAATGAATATATCTCTAAGAGATATTTATGTGAATAAAAAAAGGAATTAAATTGAATGATGATTAATAATCACATATGAACTTAACATCCTTTTATCGATGATTGGTTCGGAGAAACCGGGGTCGAATTTGGTAATTCTTATCCGAAAACCACTCTAAACCAATGTATACATTCGAAAGTGAAGACGTGTTGAAGATGATGATTTTTGAAGATCGGAGATCTTCAGAATGTTGGGACTGCTGTCATGAGTCATAAGGGTTTACCCCATATTATATTTATATGGCAGTGGTGTCTACATTCTGAAATCTTTGTTGTGTTTAAGACCGAAGATCTTCATAGCGGAAGGACTGCATGTTGGCATTCTCCGCGTCGCTCCCAATATAGAGATATTTATTATAGCAGTGGTCCTATCGTGTTTTGCAATCTTTGTAATGCAAGGACTACTCGCCACTGATCCTAGGGGTGATTCCTAAAAGAGGATGTTAGGAGGAGTGTCTTCTGTGTAGTTCATTTCTAGAACGAACTTGTATGGATGAGTGTCTAACAATGCATTTTTTATCATATTAATTGATCTTTATCAACGTATTATCTGCTTGGTGGCAGAGAAGGAAACTTCTCTTAGCTTGACACCCTTTCCTGAGACGCACAAGCTCTGGAGTTATACATTTGTAGAAATCAGTTGTGTGATTAAGGAATGCCAATGTTGCATTTAAAGTGGGATCTCCTGTGAGAAATGAAAAGTGGGGCTTTGTGTGAAATAAAGCGTGGTTTTATAGAAGTTAAGCATAGCCTCACGAGCCTCACATCCCAGGAATGATACAGGATACTATGTGTTCTACAGGACATTCTTTAGGATATCAGTTATGACAAATGAAAGGCATATGTTGCCCCAAAGTATTTGTTGCCTTAAGATTATGAAATGGACAGGTATTCGAGGCTGACGGAGATTGTGTAAAGCCACTGAGTAATACTATGTTCCATAGTAGTGTAGCAAGTGCAGTTCCAAGTGGCTTACTTGAGAAAAGTGATAAGGTCACATTGGGAACTATGTTTCTTATGTGTGGACCGAAGGAAAAGACCACTAGTTCCTTATCATGTTGGAAACCCAATTTCAAGTACGAGCTTTACAGTTTTGATTGTAGTCCCAAAATAGCTGTAATGCTTTGCAAACATTTCAGCTACTCCTTTTTGGTATCATATTTTATTCCGTCCAGTATATTCCATTGACTTGGTCCAGATATATTACCATAGTCTAGGTATTGATACTTTCTTTGTATATATATTTATTTGAAAGTGTTTTCAAACTAACATCATTAATAATAATATCAAAGCAATTTTCCGTATAAAAAATTTTGGTTATCATAAGGTAAAACCCTGACCGTATTTATGTATGGGCATGGTCTTATGAGATACCCTTATTTTCAAAAAAAATTGATTTATTTCTGTTAACCTAAAAAATGGATCAACATCGTAGATTGAGTGTGAAAGCACCAGCCTGGTTTATCAAGGCAAATATAATAGAAAAAGCAATAGTAGATTACCGAAAAAGTAATGGAACAAGAAGATTTTTATAGTGGTTCGGCTGTTAATGGAGCCTACGTCCACTTTATAACTTTCTACTAACTGACTTTTGTTATAAGTGGAGTTAGATTACGATATGATTGAATCTCCTAAATTAGATCAAGTCACAAGGGCAAGAGTTCACTGGAGAATCACAGTGAACTTCTAGGTGACAGTTGTGTGGGAGGAGAAGAGTGAAGAATAGTTTATTCAGAGTTACAACAGCCAGTCTAGAAGATTCTTTTTATGTTGCTGGTAGGATTGTATTTATAGGGGTTGAAGAGCTATTGGGCTAGGCCGCTTTTCCAGAGACCAAAACACGACAATACGAAAGATCTCCAAAGGTTTCACAGTGATCCAACTTAATGTGATGGATCGCTAGCGATCCATGTACTTAAGGGATTTTTGTTTCACCTCTTTTAGGTTGCATTCCTTGCCTTCTATAAATGCTCTCCATGTAATATGGTAACTAGTTGCCTTGTTTTGATGGTGATTCATATACAAGTTGCATTGAAATATGACTGGGATCAGCTGAATGCTCACTTCTTGAACTAGCTTGCTTGAAATATCATGAAACTTGGTAGACACCCTTGTTGAATATGCTAGTATATGATTTTTGTTTAATGATAATAAACATATATACGTTCATTTAAATGTATTTGATAATGTACTATTTTATTTTCACATACTTAAATAAATATTTACTGAATGAAATAAATAACATAGAATTTAAATTCAAACAAATATTTTATTCAAACAAATATTTTATTACAATTTTGAATAGCACAAATCTGAGCTCTCACTATATATATACAATTTTCAATTACAATACAAATTTGACTACATCACAATTTTCATTTTACATTTGCACCTCACTACATATCACTCATTCACTCGTTTTTATCTTCAACTCTATTCCAGATTGAATCCAGCATCCGAGCAATCTGCAAAATAAACACTAACGCAGTAAAATTTAAAAAAAAAATTGTAGTGTAAAATAAAATGTGTATTTTGAAAAAGTTATTTGCCTCAGTTATTTGGGTTGTTTTCATCATTTAATTTTGAATTCATCAAACACGAACAACTTGTGACATGCACAGTGTATCACTGTACATGCCACAAGGCCTTGCACACCGATATACACTTGATAAAATTATAGGGACAGGTGAGCACAAGGTCAAACCTGATTAAAAGCTAGATTCAACTTAGGAGCAATACGAAACAAATCCAGATGAATGTGTACACTTCAAAAATACTCGACCAATCAAACTGTACCAGACTAGTAAACCCATAAAGACCAATAACAAGTACACATCAACTCAAGGCAAGCAAAGCACAAATTTCAACCAGATTAATAAGTAACGCAACTCAAACTACACCAGTGAAAGAGACCAGCTCAACATCAATATAACATGTTCAATGAACTAGTCAGAGCAACCATAATACAAAGAAACCAAGGCCAAGACTAGATTCAAAGATGCAACTCAACCCAAAATGGCAATCATGTACTGCAAAGACTGTATGCAAACTGTCCCGAAGCAAGTGACTGTGATCAATGTACATGAAGACTAAAATGTATCAAGATTTCAGGCATGCATACAACTCAACAACCAGAGGAGCAAGTGAAGTATCAAAACAAGCAATAGTGCAGACGACCAGAGCAGTAAATAAAAAGGCAATATGAAGCAGTTCAATATTCAAGCAAGAATACAGCTCCAAAGCAGACTACATGATGACTCGAAGACTACAAACACAAGCATGACAATATAACAACTACAAGGCAGTTCTTCAAATCAATAATCACAAGAATAAAGAAATCACAATCATTCAAGAATAATGTTCAAGCTTCAATTGAAAACAGAGCAACTCGAGCTAGCATATCATATATACAACAAACTCTAGATGGTACACAAGTGAGTGGCAACCAAATTACTTTAGACTGCAACTCAAAATGAGCGACAATGAACAGACTCAAAGCCATATGCAATGACCAGAGGCAGTAGACAGTGAAGTGCAGACCATACATATATATAGCTCAAGACCAAAATACACATGACTTCAAGAACAACAAAAACAGAGATGTGTGTGTACAGGAAAACCAGACATGCACATATCTATGAAGCAGTGTCAGTGATCAAGCAAGTTCGGTTTCAATCAACACAGTGTGGACAGAGCATCACATACATATATACATGCGCAAACACATAAGTATACATGTATTGATATGCAGTGATAGGACGAACAACTACAAGCATCAGGTTGAAAATACTAAAGAGATATTAACAGTTTCAAACCAAAGTCAGTGCCGAAGTAAATATTATCACAGTATAAACTAGCCGAATTCAATCAGAATTTGTCAAGTCAAAGTCCAGCAAATCGTGAAAGTCAGAAAAATCAAAACTTCCAGATGATCACAATTTTTAATACCGTGGTGGCCAAGGAATCGAATGAGTAAAATTCAAAGCCATGGTAACCAAGGAGCAAGCCGTGATAATCAAGCAACGAAAAGTACGAATTGAACTAGTCTAAGGAAATCGTTTACATTCAAGCAAAATCGAACGGCAAAACAAATTATCAGACGAACAAAATTTTAGGATTTTGAATCCTATTTAACCCTATCATCATCGACATTCAAAAATCCATTCGAGTTCAAGAAAAACAGACGACCTATAAATCATTAACACTCGAATCAAGTCGAGTATAAGCAAACTGGAAAAGTAAAATCACATACCATTTTCAACTATCAAACTCGACTAAATTGAAGCAGCCGTGAATCAACTAATTGATCGAAGAAAGGAATCGGAGCATCAGCAATCAAATCGACAAAGCCGGCAACTTCATCACGAAGCCCTAATTATTGAAAGAGGAATGAGCGAGCAAACGAACGAAGGAGTTATTTTTACAGAGCAAAGCAGGCCATAGAAATAAAAGAGAAAAAGGGCCGGCAATTTTTTAGTGGATAATTTTAATTTGGGCCGGTTTCTTTTATTTTATTATTTGGTTTTTAAATTAGGGTTTTTTTTAAATTGTTTTTAAATTTTTTATTTCTCGTTTAAACATTTGTAAAGTTTAGTCGAGTGACTAGGGGACGAACTACGATAGTGTAGAATTCGCAACTCAGTGGCCGAGTTGTGGCAGGGTTTTGAGCGTAGAGTTAGGTTAGTCGATAGCGGGTGTCGCAAGTTTACGTGCGTAAGCGTCTGACTACTTAATTTCTAGTAGAAACCTTGCGGGTAGCACGTAGGTAGGGTTTCGCCGAAGCTGGGTAAATCTGTGTTGTTCTATTTCTGTTTTTATTATTCTACTATTATCTGTGCTGCTAGTATTCTGCTATATCTGTGTAGAAATTATTTTATACACTTCCGCATTAAATTTCTATAATTGATAGTATCACCCTATTCATCCCCCCTCTAGGGTGAAATCGATACTACAAGTGGTATCAGAGCTAGGAACAAAAGTCAATTTTTGTTTTAAAAATCTGGTTTTTCAAAAACCAATTTTTGTTTTAAAAATTTGAATTTTTAAAATGGCTTCTTTTAATAATGCTTTTGCTGAGGGTCAGTCCATAGTTAGACCACCAATGTTCAATGGTGAATATGCTTACTGGAAAAATAGAATGAAAATCTTTCTGAAAACCATTGATGCTTAGAATACTATTGAGACAGGTTATAGGACCCCAACTATAATGGTAGATAATCAGGAAATTGATAAACCGATGAATCAATGGACAGATCTAGAAAATAGACTATAGAATACTAATGCTAAAGCTATGAATTCTATTATTTGTTCATTGAATCAAATTGAATTTAATCGTGTCTCACATTGTCTAACTGCGCAGGAAATATGGCACACACTCGAAGTGACTCACGAAGGAACATCTCAAGTCAAAGAATCTCGCCTTGCCATTCTTTGTAGCGAATACGAGAACTTTAGAATGGCCAAGGATGAAAATGTCAAAGAGATGTATGGGTGACTTTCCAATATCGTATACAAATTAAAAGCTCTTGGGAAATCATACACAGAATTGGAAATAGTCCGAAAAATCCTTAGAGTCCTTCCACGAAGCTTTGAAGCGAAAGTTACAGCCATTCAAGGATCAAAAGATTTGAAACGAATCAAAGTTGAAGAACTCATCAGAAATCTCACCACTTATGAGCTAGAAATAAAATTCAAAGAAGAGCGTGAAGAGGTGATACTCGAAAGAAATCAATAGCTCTTAAAGGAACAATGGAAAGTGATGATGATGATGATGATGATGATGATGATGATAATGATGGAGCAGCTGAGCTGGCGCTACTAATAAAAGGATTCAAAAAGTGGAACCGCAAATACGGAAATCTAGCTCTAAATCAAAAATTGAAAAGCAAAATAATCAAAGCACTAGACAGCTCAGAAGAGCAGGAAATCATCTGTCGCAAGTGCAATAAACCTGGCCACATCAAGCCCAGTTGTCCTCGAAATCGACTCGGCCAAGAAAAGAAATTGAAAAGGAGAAGTTTTGCAGCCACGTGGAATAAAAGTGATGATGATAATAAAAGCACTAGCAGTGAGAGTGGAAAAGGAGATTTGTGTCTTCAAAGTGATATAACTGATAGCGATGATGACGAGCCAAGCGAGGTATCAAAACTCACTCACTCATAATTACTTATATATTTCCATAAAGTAAATGGCTGTTTCGAAAGACTTAGGGAGAAATATGCTAAAATTGAATCACAAAGAGACACTTTGATAGATTTAAATAAACAGCTTGATCAATTCGTTAAAAACTATCAAAGCAAGAGCCCTAAGTGTGATAGTGTCCAACATT
Organism: Allium fistulosum; assembly: GCA_030737815.1. NCBI lineage: Eukaryota > Viridiplantae > Streptophyta > Magnoliopsida > Asparagales > Amaryllidaceae > Allium > Allium fistulosum. Next base: position 459,632,291 of record CM060901.1, read on the forward strand.
CGAAGAAGAAATTAAAAAATCAGAAATTAAATTAAATCACTTGAAAATGAAATTCTGATTTTGAAAGAAAGTGAAAATACTAGGAGAGAAAATTCTATTAAAAAGTGCACACAATTATTGAACGAAAATGAATCTCTCAAAACACAAGTCCAATAAATGTCTACAACTTTAGGAAAATTTTCCGAAGGAGAAAGATCGTTAAATATGCTATTAAGGAAACAAACTGTTAATACTGAGAGACAAGGACTTGGGTATAATCACTCTGAACGTATTAAAAGCGAAATTAACCAAGTAAATTCCAAGAATCAAAACAATTGTTGGTATAGACCCAAACACGTGAAAACTATTCCAATTTGGGTTCCAAAAGGCACGAATATAAAATCCCTCAAAGTCAAACAAATCTGGGTGCCGAAAGGAACATATATAAATAGTTTTGGGTCTCCACAAACTTATTTTTCAAAATCTATTGCCACTAACAACCATGGACCTATAAAAACAAACAGGTGACAAAAATCTTCTCTCGTGTAGGTATGGTGGCAGGCTAAGGAACAACAACAGTGTTACCTGGATTCTGGTTGTTCCAGGTACACAACGGGCGACTAATCAAAGTTCCTTAGCCTAGTATAAAGGTGGCAGAGTCACAATGGGAAACAACGAAAACTATCGTAAAGGTAAAAGAGGTAACGGTATATCTAACGTTTTATTAAATGTGAAAATCTACATCATAATTTGAATTAAATCAGCTAATTATGTGATAAAATAATGAATGTTGATTTTGGTTCTGACTTTTTCAAATTTGTTGGCTAATTACATTTTTATGCCGAGAATACTATAAGTATTTCTAGAGACTTTGAATTCGTTCATATAGATGTGCTTGGACTAATGATGAATTTTTATTGATTGATGATTACTCATGATACAAGTGGATATTTTTGTTTATCTCATCTGACACTATGTTCACTTCTTGTTTATTTGCACGGTTTCAATTCAAATTCAAAAGAATTTCATTTAAAAACTGTAAAAATGATTTCAAGGTATTTGTTGCAACATCACGGTCTGGTCTATAACATCCAACTTATGATAATCTTGAGTGAAAGAAAAATTCAGATGCAAATTACACTGGTAATCTAGTTGATAGAAAAATTACTAGTGGAACGAGATTTATGTTGAGACGTTCAGTAGCTGCATCATTTTCAAAGAAAATATCTGCATATTTTTCATGTGAAATAATTTTCAAATAGCAGACATTTTTCTTATAAAACCCCTTCCAGAAAATAATTTCTGTTGACCTTGTTTCAAATTAGTTATTTGATTTTATAATTATTTTTGAATTTGATTTTAAATGACTACATTAACTAATCTGACTCCCTACTGATTATCGAAAAGATAAATAGTGATTGAAAAAGTGACGAGTGTTGATATTAATCATATATTATAACTTGAGACAGTATAATTAGTAAATTTCATTAGAAATTTAAACAAGAGTTTAAAAAAAAATTGTTGATAAAAAATTCCATGACCATCTCTAATTCTATCATATTTCTATCGATCATCAATCATCAAAATCCAATATAGTATGTCAATATGTGGTATTTTAAACGGGAAATTATTCGTTTTTAATTTCATTATATTTTTAACAAATAAAAACGTCCAAAGTATTCACTCTCATTTAAAAGTCCTCACGGTTATGCATGGGTGACTTACTTGGAATTTTTGATTATGTGCTTCCATGCTCATTTAAAAGTCCTCACGGTTATGCATGTATGGAACGCTTATCAAAATTGATTAATGAAATAGACAAGTTGATTCTAATCCCATTTAAAAGTCCTCATGGTTATGCGTGGTTAGAAGATGCTTGAAATTCATTTTTTTTTAATTTTTGGAATACTACTAATCTCATTTAAAAGTCCTAACGGTTATGCATGGTTAGTAGTTATTCAAATTCTTGATATAAATATAACACAAATAGACACAACTATATAGTTTTATATGATGACATCATCCTTATCATTCTAAAGTGGAATATGCGTTAAGTAGAGTATTTATGATTTTTGTTTGATTTTTTTATTGAAATTTAATATTTATACTCGATTGAGTATTAATATTGTATTAATGTCAATCACTTTATCTGTATTTTTCTAACACTATTACTCTTTTGCTGATAATAAAAGGGGGAGAGAAAAGTTAAGATTTTGGTAAATAAAGGTCAAATATTTTATTTATTTGCATCAAGATTCATTTGCATATTTTTATTTATTTTCAAGCATATATGAAGGGGGAGCTTTGTGTAGAGAGGGAGCATTCAAATAGGGGGAGCAAATAGAGTTCATCAATGATCAAATACATTTAATAAATTCAAAATCTTAAATATATGTTTGTTATCATCAAAAGGGGGAGATTGTTGAATATGCTAGTATATGATTTTTGTTTGATGATAATAAATATATATATGTTCATATAAATGTATTTGATAATGTACTATTTTATTTTTCACATACTTAAATAAATATCTGCTGAATAAAATAAATAACATAGAATTTAAATTCAAACTGATATTTTATTCAAACAAATATTTTATTACAATTTTGAATAGTACAAATCTGAGCTCTCACTATATATATACAATTTTAAATTACAATACAAATTTGACTACATCACAATTTTTAATTTACATTTGCACCTCACTACATATCACTCATTCACTCGTTTTTATCTTCAACTCTATTCCAGATTGAATCCAGCATCTAAGCAATCTGCAAAAGAAACACTAACGCAGTACAATTGAAAAGAAAATATTTTTGCAGTGTAAAATAAAATATGTATTTTGAAAAAAGTTATTTGCCTCAGTTATTTGGGTTATTCGTCATCATTTAATTTTGAATTCATCAAACACGAACAACTTGTGACATGCACAGTGTATCACTGTACATGCCACAAGGTCGTGCACATCGATATACACTTGATAAAATTACAGGGACAGGTGAGCACAAGGTCAAACCCAATCAAAAGCTGGATTCAACTCAGGAGAAATACGAAAAACAAATCCAGATGAATGTGTACACATGAAAAATACTCGACCATTCAAACTGTACCAGACTAGTAAACCCATAAATACCAACAACAAGTACACATCAACTCAAGGCAAGCAAAGCACAAATTTCAACCAGATTAATAAGCAAGGCAACTCAAACTACACTAGTGAAAGAGACCAGCTCAACATCAATATAACATGTTCAATGAACTGGTCAGAGCATCTAGACTACAAAGAAACCAAGGCCAAGACCATATTCAAAGATGCAACTCAACCCAAACATGCAATCATGTACAACCAAGACTGTATCCAAACTGTCCCGAAGCAAGTGACTGTGATCAATGTACATGAAGACCAAAATGTATCAAGATTTCAGGCATGCATACAACTCAACAGCCAGAGGAGCAAGTGAAGTATCCAAACAAGCAATAGTGCAGACGACCAAAGTAGTAAATAAAATGGCAATATGAAGCAGTTCAATATTCAAGCAAGAATACAGCTCCAAAGCAGACTACATGATGACTCGAAGACTGCAAACACAAGCATGACAATATAATAACTACAAGGCAGTTCTTCAAATCAATAATCACAAGAATAAAGAAATCACAATCATTCAAGAATACAGTTCAAGCTTTGTTTGTACCAAAATTGGGCACAACGCTCTTTGGAAGTATTTGAAGAGATAAAATGAAGAAATTAAATGGAAAAGGAGGATTATCTAACAAACACTTCAAAAACAAACCAGAAAGTACGCAGAAACACAGGAATTTAGAGTGGTTCGGCGTGTTGCCTACGTCCACTATGAAATGATTGATCTTTATTAACTTTTGGTTGCTGGTTACAGCGAATTACAGTGGTAAATCTTGAGTACAACAGTGAAATTCGAGTACAATGATAATTCGGCAGAGTCTGGACGTCAAAGAGCCAAAAGATCCCTTTTTGTAGGCTCTGGGATGCTATTTATAAGCGTAGGCTGCAAATATCTCGCTCAGATCTCGGGAGACCTCTTCTGGCACGTGAGTGGGCCCATGCGACCGATCCCACGTGATTTGCACGCGGTCCGTGATCGATACGAACGAATTTCGTATCGATCAAGATTTGACCCAATCGAGTTGAAATTTCGCATGAACATTCTTTTGGTTGTACGCAAGCTCCTGTGAAAATTTTGTGACATTTGGACTTGTATATTGTGAGTTATGATCGATGCAACCTTGGTATTATGTAGGCTATCTTGTTCGAATCAATACCTTCATATCGATCAATTCGAATCGCTTTTGAGCACGGGCATGCAAGTTGACGTGGCGCTAACTCCTCGGATCAATCCACTGTTCCTGCTGTGTTGACTGCTTCCTTATTCGTATCCAATATCGTTGCCTTGTTCGTATCGATCGTCTTCGGCCTTGTTCGTATCGATGTTAGCTATTCTGTTCGTATCGATTGTATTTGGTCCTGTTCGTATCGATCGATCGATCTATTCATACAAAATCGAGTGCTTGGTTCTGTTCGTATCAATGGGAAGTGTCCACTTCGTATCTATCTATGGTTGATCAATACGAAGTATGTATGATGTTTGATCGACACGAACTAGACACTTGTATTACAATCGATGGATACGAAATGGGCAATAGCTGATTGATTCGAAGTGGGCCTGCCTTCTGATGGATACGAAGAAGGCCATCCTCGATGGATACGAACAAGACAACTGCTGATCGATACGAAGTGGATTTGTTTGCTGATGGAGTTGAATAGATCGATATGAATAAAGCATATTCCCTTAATGGATACGAATTAATGAGTTTTGATGATACGAAATGATGGACGCGAATTGATGGAGACGGCCTAACCGATACGAAATGATGGATGCGATCAAGATGATTTCATTGGCTTGCATCGATCATATCTTGAGCATACGAACTCGGATAGACTTGAAATTTGGAACGTTGGATTTTTTAGCTTTGCTTGTCATGTCTGGTCAATTGTAGCTTGATCCGGACTCGGACAAAAATTCATCGATATCCATAGTGAGCCTGCGTATAACCGATCTCCGGGATGGACTGTCTTCGATTTCCAGTTAAGTTTCTGGTATCACGGCCTTGCCAAAAGACGGGATAACATTTACCACCCAAAGTACATCTTGTGAGAACATGACGTGCTTTGAAAAGCTGCAATCTTCATTCTGAAAAGTTCCATCTGACTTGTTAAACGGTCGTTGTTTTTTCGTCGAAAGTTGTAATCTTTGATTGATCCATAGAAACATAAATTATGAACCGTAGACTGCCCATTATTGTACTGTGTACTGTTGTAATTGATCGATGTATGATGGTAATTTGTCATTTGTTGTTGTAATTGTCACCAGACAAGTATTCAATTCCTATGAATTTTAAAGATTGGATGTTAGTTCAATATTCATGAATGCATGTTAGCCTGACTCCCGTTAACGTTCGTACGTTCACGAGTCGTTGTCAGGTTTTCAGTTTTTTTTGTATCGACTTTCGCATCGATCCTCTCCTGAATCAATGTGAAATTCGAGTTGTAACAACGCTTGATGGTTATGTTCGTGTATCTCTTTGTATCGATCCTCTCCTGGATCGATTTTAGAAGTTGGAATGCATTCTTCGTATCGATGGCTATCGATACGAAAAAGTTAGTTCTTTGAAATGTTTCGTATCGATAGTGGGAGGTCGATACGAGTTCCTGTAGTCTTTAGGGGGATGGATACAAAATCGGCCTTTTGTATCGATGGATCATTGATGGATCTGAACAAGTTCAAGCAGTCCTCTGTGTATGCTTCGTATCGATGGGATACGGATGACCACGCTCTGGATCGATTCAAACTGATGGTCATGAAGTTCTATAGTCTCGACTGACGTGGATAGATGGGTACGAAGGACCTTCCTCTTATCGATGTAGGCAGCCGGTTATCTAAGTATAATAACTGGGATACGAAACGTCTTTTATCCTTTGGTTTCGTACCCATATAAATACGCTTAGGACTTAGAAAATTTTCTACTTGCTTTCACTCCCACACACCACCTTCGTATCGGTAGAGAACTCGAGAGAGAAAAGATGTCTTCGTCCCCGAATCAAAGTAACTCATTAACCTTTCAAACCAATCCCTTAAACTAGGTAATTGACCAATTAAATCAACTCTGAAACGATGAGACTTGAGCTTTAACTCCAATTAGTCCAAAGTCATGGCTGATTTCGGCATGGTTGATGCCAGAGTTGGGCCAGGGCGAGATCGTGGAAGGAGAGAACGGCGTTCAGGCTATTTAGGGAAGAAGGTGTGATGATGGATTATGGGCGCGTTCGTATCGATCGGGATATGATGAAACTTCGTATCGATGAATGAATTGCTTCGTATCGATGGTTGGTGGGTATTCATGTTGATCAACTAACGTTGGTAATTCGCATCAATATGAAGAGATCGATACGAACTCTGGACCTGGCGATCGATACGGATCAGAGGACTTCGATCGATATGAATTGACCTCTGGACGACCGATACGAAATGTTGTTCTATGATCGATATGAATTGATCTCTGGTGACTGATCCAAGTACAAATCGTGATGGATGTGAAACCTTAGTTTAATCGAATATTTGACTCCGGTGAGCTTCTGCCTTGCATAATTGAACTCAACCATTTCACTGCATATTTGACCGCCCTTCGAAGCTCGTCGATGGAACTATAACTTGACAAACCTGACAAACTTTAACTTGGATCGTTCACTGAAGTCTGGATGGCACGGTTGTGATGGTCAGCGATGACGGTCACTCCAGTTAAATCTCGAAGTCTTGTCGTTTAGATATTTTCCTAAGTTCTCTAGGATTTTCTAAGTATTATGTAGCACTGCACTGCACTACACATTCACGCACTATACACCGGGGTACACACAGGCTTATTATCATCTAATGACAGTTTTTGATAAGTTGATTAGCTATGGAATCCACAAGTTCACAACAGCAGGAGCTCCAGGATTCATCTCCATTTGTCCTAGAGATTCCGGCCATTGCGACCGAAGTTATAGACCCAGCTCCGAACGAGCTGCCTGGTGCCACGTTTATCATGAATCCACAGGATTCCATGTCGTCTAACGTTTCCGAAGATATGCTGGGACGAATATGTCTAAGGCACGGTCTACAGTTGGACGATGTATTATTACCAGGACCGAACGATAGACCGCATGCTCCCCCAGAGGGGTTTATGGCCTTTAATCGCCATGCATGTACAGCGGGAACACTTCCTCCATTTAACCAATACATTAGGGAAGTGTTGTCTTTCCTCAGAATCGCCCCATCACAGTTACATCCTAACAGATACGCTCTGCTCAAAAGTCTATTCATTGTATTTATGGCGCATCTTTTCCGACCACCGATCCCGATTGAGATTAGATATCTATTTAATGTCAAGAGCGAGGGAGATAGTCCCTCGTTCACTTTCCTACAGGCAGTTAGAAATTGTCAAGTTGTGACCGGCTCCTGGACCAGACTGAGTTATTTTAAAACCGAATGGTTCTATGTCCGATGCCCTCCAGGATATGCTAGGCAATGGTTAGCCAGACGTAAGCGCTTCGCCTTTTCTCCTTGTCGACAAAATAATTGCAACTGGTATTGGAACTAATACTCTCTTTCTTTTGCAGCCATAATTCCACGACCTAAGGGTGTGCATTTTAAAGAAATTGTGTGGGTCCTTCAAGAAGTGCCAAGCGAAATGAGAGACATAGACTCGGTGCTAACAGACCGAAACTTGAGAACCATTGGGCTTATTGAGCGAAACCAGAGCATAAGGCTTGAAGGAACGCTAAGATTGGCCCCAACGAAGCGGGAAGAAGCAAAGCGCCCTGGGTCGTAATTGTTGAGGGAGGTGATGAAGAGAGAATGCCCAAGGATGATGAACTTGTTGCTGGTCCTTCTGCCGGATTTCAAGCGACAGAAGGAAGGAGAAAAGGCAAGGCCGCTGCTCACAAACGCCCTAAGTCTTCGAGGTGGAAATCAGTTGTGGTTTCTTCGCCGGCCTCCGGTATTAGAATCTCAGAGGCTCCTCCCTCGCCAACAGAGAGTCCTTTTGAAGGGCTGGCCGATATTCTAATTCCGGACTTTGTGTCACTTCAACATGATACCGGATTGGAGGAGCTTCAAAATGCTCTAGATTTAAGAGAGTCTCTACCCATCAGTGCGACCGACGTTACCGGTTGGTCGGAGGGTTGCACACACATAAACACTTCACAGCACCACACGGTTTCCAGCCTAACATTGCCTGTTTCAAGAATTCACTAACTCCATTTTCCTTTTACTTTACAGATACGATGAACAGACGAGATTATATGCTCAGCAGTCTTCCTTCGGCATGCCAATCTCCAGGCTCGTATTATGAGTCCACCAGAGGGAGGATGACAGAAACCGCGATCGCGGTTATTCTAGTCAGGAACATTACGAGAGGGATAGAGATAGGGATTGCAGAGAACAGAGATATGATACCGATCGCGTTCTCCACACCCTCGACTCCTCACACAACCTTCGAGTAAGGGAAAACAACCGCTAGAGCCCCCTCGTCACAAACCATCTTCGCAAGCTTCTCGGCCTAAGTCGCAACGCCATAGAACTGAGGTTGAGCCTCCAGTCGTCGCTGAACAAGCTATCACTGAGCCTACTGGGGAAGGGGCTATTAGAATTGCTCGGCAAAAGAAGGATTTTCCAAATATATGCTTTGACGGCTACATTTTCCCTCCTCACTTAAAGAGAATTCCCTTAGAGGCGGAGAACACAATGCATGATTACATTCATGACATCTATTCCCAGTACAAAGAGTGGGCGAAGGCTGCAGAGAAAGCATCGAAGGTGGCCTTCGAGTGGGATAAAATAATTGAGAAGTTAGAATCTGATCTCGCCCAGAAGGACCGCATCGTCCAAGTGCTTAATAATGAAGCCGAGTCCTCTCGGAAATCAGAGATAAAGGCCACCAAAAAGGCCGATGAGGCAAACTTAGCCATGGAGAGGATGAGGCAGGCACACTTTGCCTTGGTGGAGCAGATGGGCCACCGAAACACCACTGTCACAGTTGAACGGGACGCTGCTCTGAAAGAACTTGCTGAGCTTAAAGCTAAATTTTCCGAAATCATGAAAGAAAAGGATGATGCAAACAAAGCCGCCCTGGAAGCATGCGAATAGGCCGTTGTACTTCGGGGAGAGCGGGATGCGGCAGCGGCTAAGGTCTGGGTGGTGGAGACTGAGGCCGAGGAGAAGATTTAATCGGCTGAGTCCAGGCTAAAGACGGATATAGAAGATATCTTGATAACTTACAACGCTAACATATTAAAGCATAGAAACCTAGCATGGCTCGACAACTACCCGACGTATTTATGCAACGCTTGGGGCCGATTGGTTGAGGAGGAGAAGGCGGTGCATCTGGGTGAATCAATCGATGAGTTTGAGCTTGAGAATCGTACGCTAAATGAAGACGAACGAAAGATACTCCATGAGTCGATGATTTTGCATGAAGAAGAGAGGCTCAGCAACCAACACTTGGAGGTCGGAGAGGGTTCAGCTGTTAAGCACCACGATGAAAGTCCTAAAGTTCACGTGCCAACCCAGCCTGAATCTGCACCTGTGGTTGATTCCCAATCAGTTCCTGCTTACAACCCGGATCAACCGTAGTATCTCCGGCTAGAGAGCAAGATTCTGAAGCCGTTCAGTCGTCCATGAGCCAAATTGAGGAAGGTACTCTAAACATTCTACATATTTGCTTAAAATCAGGAGCTTGATTTGAAGCGTTTACTAACAGTCTTCCTTTTTCTCTATCCAGTGACTGGAGTTACACCGATCGCGCCTCCTGCAACTCAAGAATTACATCAAGCATAGGAGACCATCATCACTGAAGCGACTACCACAACTACAACTGCGCTGATTGATGGAACGCAAGGGTGCACACTCTCTTTTGACGAACAGATGATGGAGGAACTCCTTAGTCATCACAGTGACCCCTTCGCGGACCTACCATTTGTTATGGATGGAAGCGCACCTGCTACTGGCTCTTCAATGCCAACCACTAATGCTCCCAGCGAGGCCCAAGCATTTCGTGAAGAAGAAATATTGGCCGAAATCGACGCTGAAATGGAGGCAGCGGCTCATGGTGGTAGTTTTGGAGGTGGGATAGCGGCACCAGAGTCCAGCTCCGTTAAGGATGATATCACTTGGTGGTACAGTTATTGATACCAGCGTGCCTATCCTGCCTCCTATAGTCGATCCAATTCCTCCGACTCCACCTTCAGGGAGCATTCCCATGCACTTGAGGTCGGATGAGGAAGTTGATATCATGCCCTCTACTGGAGATCAACCGCCGAAAGGCAAAGGTTCAAAAATAAAAACAAGTGGAAGCTCCAGTGGGTCCACACCAAAGAGGAAGTCGAAAAAGAAGAGAGAGTAAACATGCTTCTTCGGTTTATTTTTGGTAGATAGATAGGAATCTACTTTTGTTTTTTTGTAGGCCGTGTATAGATGCGGGTTCGGCCCTCGATAGTAGGAATTTTGGAATCAACTTGTTCATAATTTCTTTTCGCAAATAGTTGAAATGAAACTTTATTTTGTTTTGAACTTGATGTGTGTTTATTTGCTTAAGTGTTCCAGCATTTGAATTCTTTGTTCAGTACACTTGTGAAGTTTCAACTTTTGAATCATGTTTGAGTTTACCCGTCAAGTCCTGAAATCACGGCCATAAGTCATGACTGGATATTAAGTTGAACTCCGATGTTGTACTGCTTCAGTCAGCAATTGACACTTAAGTTCTGCCCCACAGCAGTTGGACTTAAATAAATTCGCGGGCGCTTGGTCACACCCGACCTGAGTTTATACTCTGGTCCGCGCTCTGGGGACTTAGAGTCGAATAGCATTTTATAATCCAGTCCACGCTCCGGGGACTTAGAGTTGGTTGACGTTTACTCTCCGGTTTGCACTTTGGGAATCTGGATCATTTTTATGTCTATACTCCGGTTCGCACTCTGGGAATCTGGAGTTAGGTGATGTTTATACTCCAGTTCACACTCTGGGAACTTAGAGTTAGTTGATGTTTATACTCTGGTTCGCACTCTGGGAATTCAGAGTTGGTAAACAGATGGTCAATCATATCTGGTGCGGGTTTTTGTATTTTGTTCGCACTCCGGGAACAAAAGGTGCATCAGGATCGTGGATGGTCGGATCACATCCACCTTGAGTTAACAAGTGAGGTCGTTAGATGGACGGGTCCATCCTCCTCAAACTTGGTTCGAATACGGGCGAAGTCGTTAGGTAGACGGATCCACCCTCTTCAAAACCGTATTTGTAAGTTTATACTCCAGTTTGCACTCTGGGAACCTGGAGTTAGTTAAAGGATTGTCGTGTATCAATCCTTTTTTGACTCCAATGTGATGGCTTGTCCCAGAGCTTGGGTTTCACTTAGTGAGTGACCGGTCGTATCATATTCACTCCCTATTCGAATTAATTCCACCGTACGATGGAACTTAGATCTCCGTGCATAGTGATGGTCATATGAAGTATTTCAAGTAAATCACAGCTCTGGCTCGAAGAGATTGCACTTTATTGCTGAAATAAGAAAATACGGCAAAATCAGTTGCCTTATTACAAATTCAAATTTCGAAGTGCATAAACAAATTGCAAATGAGAAATAGACTGAATAACTAAACATAGCCTGTTATGTGTAGTAGCAACGAAGACTCTCGCTATTCCAGGCTCTCGGAAGAGTGAGACCGTCAACGGCCGATAATTTGAATGTGCCATCTTCGAGCTTTCGTTCAATAACATATAGCCCTTCCCAAGTTGGCTTCATATGCGAAGGGACCGGATAAATTCTTTTGAGTACGAGATCGCCAAGTTCAATGGTTCGGGGTCGGACCTTGGCATTGTATAATCGGGCGACTCGACTTCGATACGCGGCTGCCCTCAAATAAGCCTCTTCACGCTTATCATCCAATAAATCGAGAGATTCAGAAAGTAATATAGCATTTGTCTTTGGATCATAGTATGTCACACGATAAGAAGGTACTTCTAATTCGACTGGAATAACAGCTTCTGAACCATAGGAGAGAGAGAATGGAGTGTGACCGGTCGCGGACTTGTGGGTTGTTCGTTAAGCCCATAAGGCCATAGGAAGTTCATCGACCCATTTGCCCCTGGCTTTTTCCAGTCGTTTCTTTAGAATAGATTTTATAACTTTATTTACAGCTTCGATTTGTCCATTCGCTTGAGGGTGTGCGACTGCGGAGAATTTCTTCTGAATGTGGAGTCATTGACGGAAATCTTTAAATTCAAAACTGTCGAATTGGGCCCCGTTATCAGTGATGATAGTATATAGGAGACCAAATCGACAGATGATGTTGCGCACTACAAAGTTGATCACCATCTTCGTTGTGATTGTGGCAAGGGGTTCAGCTTCCGCCCACTTGGTAAAGTAATCAACTGCTACAATGGCGTATTTTGCACCACCTTTGGCCAGAGGTAAAGAGCCAATAATGTCGATGCCCCATACTGTAAACGGCCATGGACTGACCATTTAGGTTATTTCGGTAGGTGGGGCCCTTGGAATCCGAGCATGCTTCTGGCATTTGTCGCACTTTCTGGCATAGTCTGATGCATCGCGATTTACGGTTGGCCAATATTATCCATATCTGAGCACTTTCTTGGCAAGGGCTTGCCCCCCGGTGTGATCGCCACATTCTCCTTCATGCACATCATACAATACGCGTTTGATTTCGTCGTGAGCGATACACCGGAGTCAGGGAACAGAGTATCCTCTTCTGTACATAACTCCGTTTTGAATAGTGAACCATGAAGCTTTTCGAAGAATCTGTCTCTTTTCACTCCTGCGCTCAGGCAGGGTTCCGTGCTAGAGATAATTTCTGAACGGAGTCATCCATGACTCCTTCTCGGAAACGACATCAAATATCCAATTGGTTTCCATCTGATCGATGCTCGGCGAAGATAACGTCTCTACGGGAACGAGTTCCATTTGCTGTGCTTCACCTGTACTGGCTAACTTTGCTAACGAGTCGGCTTTCTGATTGTGTTCGCGTGGTTTGTAATAAATGGCATAATAATCAAATTGATTCAATGTCTCCTGAACCTGAACAAGGTAAGCGGCCAGTCTTCGATCTTTGGCTTGATATTCCCTTCTGACTTGACACACGACCAATTGTGAATCACAATAAATTTCCACAGCAATGATTCTTAAATCTCTGGCAAGTTTCAATCCAGCCAGTAGGCCTTTATACTCGGCTTCGTTATTAGTTGCACGGAAGTTGAACTTTTGAGCATAACATATAGATCGACCTTTAGGAGTTTCAAGTACAACCCCTGCATTTGAGCAACGGTCATTTGATGCACCATCTGTATATAGCTTCCAAATGTACTTGGGAGATTCGCTTGTTTCGGGCAAGTCCTCTAGGATGGTAAATTCAGCTATGAAATTTGCTAGGACTTGTCCTTGGATGGCTCACCTTGGAGTGTAAGTAAGGTCAAACTGACTTAACTCGATATTCCATTTGAGTAACCTACTAGACGTCTCAGGACGCATAAGGACATATCGTAATGGCTGGTCGGTGTAAACGGTGATTGGGTGCGCCTGGAAGTATAGACGGAGCTTCCTCGAGGCAATAACAAGACAATAAGCCAACTTCTCTAGCTTTGGTTAATTTCTCTCAGCTCCGATTAGTCGCTTGCTTATGTAGTAGACCGGCTTTTGTATTCGGTCTTCCTCTCGAATTAGGGCAACACTGATTGCGTTTTCTGATACTGCCAAGTAAATGTACAATTTTTCGTGATCGATAGGCTTTGACAAAATTGGCGGTGTGGAGAGATGTTGAATTAGTGCTCGGAATGCGCCCTCACATTCTGTAGTCCATTCAAAGTTTCATTTTCCTTTTCGGATCAGATCAAAGAAGGGAATGCATTTGTCTGTGGACTTTGAAATGAACCTGCTTAGTGTTGCTACTTTCCCGTTGAGGCTCTGGACTTGCTTTATAATTTTCGGAGTTTCAAGATTTCCGATTGCCTGGATCTTTTTGGGATTGGCTTCGATTCCTCGAGCGTTGACGATAAACCCAAGGAATTTTCCGGATGCGACCCCAAAGTGACATTTCAACGGGTTGAGCTTCATTCTGTATTCTCGGAGGATATTAAACTTTGATTCCAGGTCTCTGATGTGATCAGTGGAAAATCGTGACTTGACTAGCATGTCGTCCACATACACCTCCATGGTTTTTCCAATGTGGTTAGCGAACATTCGATTAACTAACCGTTGATAAGTTGCCCCAGCATTCTTGAGTCCCAAAGGCATTACTTTATAGCAATAGAGTCCCATATTGGTTACGAAGCCGGTATGCTCCTGGTCGGGCAAGTGCATAGGTATTTGATTATAGCCAGAGTACGCATCCATGAAGGATAAAAGTTCATGTCCAGCCGTTGAGTCTACAAGTTGATCAATTCAAGGAAGTGGAAAACTCTTTGGGGCAAGCTTTATTCAAGTCTGAGTAGTCAATACATGTTCTCCATTTTCCATTGAGCTTTCGGACAAGTACAGGATTGGATACCCATTCCCAGTATAATGCATCTCAAATGAATCCATTCGTCTTAAGCTTATCTACCTCTTCTTTAAGGGCGACAGATCTCTTTGGATCCATACCACACCTTTTTTGCTTGACCGGGATGTGCCGCGGGTCAATATTCAGTGTGTGGCTCGCGATGTCCGGCGAGATCCCACACATATCAGAGTGCGTCCAGGAAAACACATCAAGGTTTACCCGGAGAAATTCAACCAATTCCTCTTGCATTTGTTGGCTTAGCTGATATCCAATCTTTATCATTTTCGAGTCGTCATTATCGCCGATTGGAACATCGATCGTCAGTTCGGCCGGAGAAGCTTGACTGTCTTTACCTTCATCTTCACTTTCGGTGTCTCTCGGGTCAAGATCTCTTTGGAATTGGTTGGGGTGCCCGGGCCCAGGCGTTAATTGTCAATTATCAACAAAGCGGGCGCAGAGAGATTCCTCTATGCCCTTCTCCTTTTCTTTTCGCTGCGCCTCGCGCAGCTCAGCAACATAACAGGCTCGTTCTACGGCCTGATCTCCTTGAACAACTCCGACACCATTGTCGGTAGAGAATTTCAAAGTCAAACACCATGGGGCGATGGTAGCCCTGAACTCAGCTAGGGCTGGTCGGCCCAAGAAAGCATTATATGGGGAGTTTATATCCAAAACAACAAACTGTAATATCCGGACTCTCCGGCGTTCACCAATTCCTAACTCCACTGGCAATTCCACCACTCCAGTGGGTATAGTTGCACTCCCGTTGAAGCCATCAATACGGGACTGACATGGTTTCAAGTCTTTAGTCTCCATTCTCATCTGGTCATAGGCTCGTTTAAACAAGATGTTCACAGAACTTCCATTGTCTACCAAGATACTCTTCATCCAAGCAGGACCTACTTGAGCTGATTTGACAATCGGATCAATAGTGGGGGCTTCGACCCTATCGGCATCCCGACCTCGAAATATGATGTCATCTATCATCATTCGTTGTTGCTTGGCCGGAGCCCCATCTTCGGAATTACTACAACATTCAAAGTCCACAAACCTGATAGAGCTGGCATACGACTCTATTTCCTTCCAGCTTCGGTCTGCTGGATGAGGACCACCACTAACAGTGTTTATCACCAACCTCCCGCCAATACGAGCGGGTTCTTCCTATCTAGCCGGATTCAGTACATGATTTTGATTCGATGGACCTGCACCTCCAGACAGTGGCGCCCACACAAACTGTTCTAACTTTCTCTCTCTTATCAATTTTTTGATGAGATCCTGCAAGTGACGGCATTCATTTGTATTATGGCCGTAGTTTTTGTGGAATCTACAAAACTTCCCCGTATGAATTTGTTTCTCCGATGACTGTTTCGGAGCAGGCTTCTTGTACTGAATGGTATTGTAGGTTTGTAGATATACGTTCTCCAGCGACGTATTCAGAGGAGTATAATTATCAAACATAGGAGCTCAACGTCGTGGGCCACGGTTCTGATCTCGTTTTCTATTTTGGTTACCATTGCCTTTTTGATGATCTTGTTTATTCTGAATGTTTAATTGCACTTTTCCGGAACTCTCTCCGGATTGTTTAACGGCAATATTACTCTGGATTCCTTCCACACTAGGCCCCGCATCATCCTTTTTCCTAGACTGTTTTGCATCCTCCCTTCTTAAGAATTGAGCTACCTTGGAATAGAAACGGTCCAATGATGTAGGGGGTTTTCCGGCCAACCAGTTGCCGAACTCAGAATCGGGCTCAATCCCCTTAGTCAGTGCCATAAGAATAGAGTTATCATTTGGGTTGTTGATCTCAGCACATGCATCATGAAATCTTTCTAAATAATGTCGGAGCGTTTCTCCAAGAGCTTGAGTGACACTAGATAAAGTATTAACATCCTTCGATCTCACGACATGCATACGAAATTGCTTAATAAGCTTTGTTGCCAACTGATCAAAGCATGAGATAGATCGAGGTGGCAGTCGGGTAAACCGCATAGTCGTTATGCCCCCTAGAGAGATCGGGAAGCTTCGGCACTTAACTACATCATCAGCTCGTGCAGCATTCATCAACCATTCATACTTCAAGATATGTTGATTAGGATCAGAGCTCCCTTCATAAACGGGTAAAGTCGGCATCCTGAATCTCCGAGGTGGTTCGGCATAGAGTATCTCATCAGTAAAAGGGGTATGACTCTGTGAGATTCCCCAGTCGTCACTGCTAAGACCCTGACTTTCACGGATCATTTGACGGATCATTGTTGGCAGGTCGGGCATCTGGACATTTTGAGCATGTTGAGCTAAGGTGTGGTCGGGTTCCACAATGCGAGGAGGGGCCGGTCGTTGTCGACGGTCCATGTCTCGCCTCCTTGGTTCTATGTCCTCGGGGATGTAAGGCTTAGGAGTATGGTTGCGTTGATGGTGGGTCGGATCCGTTCGGTTCCGAGCGTCAACTCCCAAATCAGTAGCTGTTGCAGTACGATTATCAGTAATATGGTGTGGGGTAGCGCCTCCTCGGGAGGAGGGTCCAGTCTGATGGCTGGTTGATGGGCCAACTCTCAGTTTCCCAACATTCAATGTATGTTGATGCCTAGTGGCTTGTGTGTAACTGCCGTCCAGTCGCGGGCGCGTGGATCTATGATGATAATCAGAAGAGGCTGAACTTTCAATGGATGAATAGAAAGCCTGATCCCTCCTGGATCTCCTTCGTCGTTGACGGTTCAGTTGGTTGGTTAGTTCCGCATTAGCACGGAGCAGTTGAGTGAGCTGTTGGCGGCTTTGGGTCAATTCTTGCATTAACATATGAAATTCTTCCCTAGTGACAGGGCCTTGCGGATCTGATGGTCCGGTAGCATTCTGGTCGGCTGGAAGCGGCTGTACAGGATTCTGTCTGTCCATCCTTCTAGATCTACAGTTGTAGAAGTAGTCCTTGTGTTGACCATGATGAGTAGTGAAGCTCTCTCCTAGACTTGTAGCAAATCTGAATAGGCTGGAAGAACTTTAATCTTGGAAATCTTGATCTTCTTCTTAGATTTGTGCAATCCAATATCGATAGTAGATCCAACAAGCAGGAGAAAAACCGTGTTCTCAGTGAAAGCACCAAAGTGTTTGTACCAAAATTGGGCACAACACTCTTCGGAAGTATTTGAAGAGATAAAATGAAGAAATTAAATGGAAAAAGAGGATTATATAACAAACACTTCAAAAACAAACCAGAAAGTACGCAGAAACATAGGAATTTAGAGTGGTTCGGCTTGTTGCCTACGTCCACTATGAAATGATTGATCGTTATTAACTTTTGGTTGCTGGTTACAGCGAATTACAGCAGTAAATCTCGAGTACAACAGCAAAGTTCGAGTACAATGATGAATTCGGCGGAGTCTGGACGTCAAAGAGCCAAAAGATCCCTTTTCTATAGGCTTTGGGATGCTATTTATAGGCGTAGGCTGCAAATATCTCGCTCGGATCTCGGGAGACCTCTTCTGGCATGTGAGTGGGCCCACGCGATCGATCCCATGTGATTTTCACGTGGTCCGTGATCGATACGAATGAATTTCGTATCGATCAAGATTTGACCCAATCGAGTCGAAATTTAGCATGAACATTCTTTTGGTTGTACGCAAGCTCCTGTGAAAATTTGGTGACATTTGGACTTATAGATTGTGAGTTATGATCGATGCAACCTTGGGTTTTATGTAGGCTGTCTTGTTTGAATCGATACCTTCGTATCGATCAATTCGAACGCTTTTGAGCACGTGCATGCAAGTTGACATGGCGCTAACTCCTTGGATCCATCCACATTTCCTGCCGTGTTGACTGCTTCCTTATTCGTATTCAATATCGATGCCTTGTTCGTATCGATCGTCTTCGGCCTTGTTCGTATCGATGTAAGCTATTCTGTTCGTATCGATCGTATTTGGTCCTGTTCGTATCGATCGATTGATCTATTATATTCGTACAAAATCGAGTGCTTGGTTCTGTTCATATCGATGGGAAGTGTCTAATTCGTATCGATCTGTGCTTGATCGATACGAAGTATGTATGATGTTTGATTGACACGAACTAGACACTTGTATTGCAGTCGATGGATACGAAATGGGCAATAGCTGATCGATTCGAAGTGGGCCTGCCTTCTGATGGATATGAAGAAGGCCATCCTCGATGGATACGAACAAGACAACTGTTGATCGATACGAAGTGGAGTTGTTTGCTGATGGAGTCGAATAGATTGATACGAATAAAGCATATTCCCTGATGGATATGAAGTAATGCGTTTTGATGGATACGAAATGATGGACGCGAATTGATGGAGACGGCCTAACCGATACGAAATGATGGATGCAATTTAGATGATTTCTTTGGCTTGCATCGATCATATCTTGAGCATACGAACTCGGATTGACTTGAAATTTGGAACGTTGGCTTTTTTAGCTTTACTTGTCATGTCTTGTCAATTGTAGCTCGATCCGGACTCGTACAAAAATTCATCGATATCCATAGTGAGCCTACGTATAACCGATCTTCGGGATGGACTGTCTTCGGTTTCCAGTTAAGTTCCTGGTATCACAGCCTTGCCAAAAGGCGGGATAACAAGCTTCAATTGAAAACAGAGCAACTCGAGCTAGCATATCATATATACAACAAGGTCCAAATGGTACACAAGTGAGTGGCAACCAAATTACTTCAGACTGCAACTCAAAAGGAGCGACAATGAACAGACTCAAAGCCAGATGCAATGACCAGATGTGGTAGACAGTGAAGTGCAGACCATACATATATACAGCTCAAGCCAAAATACACATGACTTCAAGAACAACAAAAACCGAGATGTGTGTGTACAGGAAAATCGGACATGCACATATCTATGAAGCAGTGTCAATGATCAAGCAAGTTCGGTTTCAATCAACATAGTGTGGACAGAGCATCACATACATATATACATGCGCAAACACACAAGCATACATGTATTGATATGCAGTGACAGGATGAACAACTACAAGCATCAGGTTGAAAATACTACAGAGAAATTAATAGTTTCAAACCAAAGTCAGTGCCGAAGTAAATATTATCACAGTATAAACTAGCCGAATTCAATCAGAATTTGTCAAGTCAAAGTCCAACAAATAGTGAAAGTCGAAAAAATAAAAACTTCCAGATGATCACAATTTTTAATACCGTGGTGGCCAAGGAATCGAACGAGTAAAATTCAAAGCCATGGTAACCAAGGTGCAAGCCATGATAATCAAGCAACGAAAAGTATGAATTGAACTAGTTTAACTAAATCGTATACATTCAAGCAAAATCGAACGGCAAAACAAATTATCAGACGAACGAAATTTTAGGATTTTGAATCCTATTTAACCCTATCATCATCGGCATTCAAAAATCCATTCGAGTTCAAGAAAAACAGACGGGCAATAAATCATTAACACTCGAATCAAGTCGAGTATAAGCAAATTGGAAAAGTAAAATCACATACCATTTTCAACAACCAAACTCGACTAAATTGAAGCAGCCGTGAATCAACTAATTGATCGAAGAAAGTAATCGGAGCATCAGCAATGAAATCGACAAAGCCAGCAACTTCATTATGAAGCCCTAATTATTGAAAGAGGAATGAGCGAGCAAAGGAACGAAGCAGTTATTTTTACAAAGCAAAGCAGGCCATAGAAATAAAAGAGAAAAAGGGCCGGCAATTTTTTAGTGATAATTTTAATTTGGGCCGGTTTCTTTTATTTTATTATTTGGTTTTTAAATTAGGGTTTTGTTTTTAAATTGTTTTTAAATTTTGTATTTCTCGTTTAAACATTTGTAAAGTCTAGTCGTGTGACTAGGGGACGAACTACGGTAGTGTAGAATTCACAACTCAGTGGCTGAGTTGTGGTTGGGTTTTGAGCGTAGAGTTAGGTTAGTCGGTAGCGGGTGTCGCGAGTTTACGTGTGTAAACGTCCGACTACTTAATTTCTAGTAGAAACCTTGGGGGTAGCACGTAGGCAGGGTTTTGCCGAAGCTGGGTAAATCTGTATTGTTCTATTTCTATTTTTATTATTCTGCTATTATCTATGCTGCTAGTATTCTGCTGTAGAAATTATTTTATATACTTCCGCATTAAATTTCTATAATTGATGGTATCACCCTATTCATCCCCCCTCTAGGGTGAAATCGATCCTACAATCCCTAGAAAAGATATTGGCACATGGTGCAAGAAGATTTGAGAGTCTAAAAGCAAGAATTATGGATCACTTACGATCCATCAACTTAGACTTTTTTGACATCTTTGTAACGACCTGTCATCGAGAGAAAAAAAAAGAATAATAAATGTTAAATTAATTAGGATTACTATTTAAACAAAATGAAAAGGAAAGAAAAAGAAGCCTAGCCTATAGAAGGATAGCCCAAACCCATATTTCAAAACCCAAATCCATAATCACCAATATCTTGGTTTTTCTAAATTCTCGATTCTTCTCTCTCTCGTTTATAAAAATCAGGCATATTCACTTCCTCTACAGGAAATAATTCATCCGTCCTCACGTCAGTAATTTCTTCTTTCCAAAGCTTTCGAACCTAATTCTTTCCACCTTTAAAATTCAAACACAAATTATATTAATCGAAATAAAAATATGGAATTTTAATATGATTCTCTTCAATCTATAGTTAAGAAGGAGGCTTGTCCGTAAGTGCTTTGGTGAGTCATGTGCGTGTACAGTAGAAAGGAGAAGATGATTACCACACCTACAGGTGAAACTCTCGTCAAAAAACCAACGTTTAATTAAGGTGAAATATTTATTTTTGTATATATATCTGTACCATTTTGGGTCTGGGCATTATATGCGTATAGTCATCATCAGAAAAATGAAAACATGCCTAGTTTCATGGGCTCAAGTCGACCATCTGCTCGCTCAAGTCGACCTACTGCCTTGTGTTTTCGTGCATGAATATTTTTGTGTGCAGGAGTGTGTTTTCTTTTATGATGTCGAGTAGGTGCATGAGTGTATTGGGTGCATTTATGTCTGTATGAACAACAACATGTGTTTTACTACTTACTCTTAGTGTGTATAGCAGTATTTAGTGTGAAAGGAGCGTGTATGTATTGCTTGTATATACATGAAGTTGTGTTGGATTAGAAAAAAAAGGAGCTATTGTGTTTTTTAGGAGTGCGTGTGTGGGGTGTCTTGTGTGAGAGATGAGTGAGTGCCATAGGGTGTGCATGGCAGTGTGTGTAGGTGTAGTTTGTGAATAGTCTAGGTTTAATATCAAAAAGGAAATTTCACCTAGGAAATATACTTTAAATTATATACATTGTGTGATGCGTCTGTCTAGGCCAATTCTGGAATGAGTGTTGGGTTTCTATATAACGCCTATATGAGTATTTTTGTATATCTGTGCTATGTATATGTATATATAGGAATGCGTGATGATATGCTGATGGGAGTTGAGCAAGTTGGTGTGTTCTTTAATCTGTGAATGCATATGTGTCTATATAAAATCATATACTCCATATCTAGTTGTTGTACATATTTATAGTACTAAATCAAATATTGTGATGCATTTTTTATGAGTCTAACGTTGTTAGTATGATTACTTTGTTATTGCAATACTTTTGTTGCATGACATTTTATTTAACCTTATTGTGTTGATAAATAAGAATGTTAACAAGCTTAAATCTTTTAAATATGTACTTTGTTAAATCGTGTGGGAGTATGTAATTTTATATGCATGTGAGTTTAAGTAGTATATAACTAGACTATATATATATATATATATATATATATATATATATATATATATATATATATGTTTACATGTATAATAAACTAAATCAAACATACTTAAATTTTGACATACGCATATATACTAATTTGTAATTATTTATATATAAGAATGTGAATATAAGATTAATAAATTAATTTGGGTGTTTTATTATTATTTAAAATAGTATTTAAATATAGTTAATTATGAAATAATGTCTATATGTAATATTTAACTTTGTAAACTATATTCTAAATTTAAAATAAGCCTTTGATGTTATTAACAAATGTTTAATTATCGATTAATTTTAGTTATTGATAAGGAATTGGTTATTTATTCATAAATATTAAACTATAACTCAATTTATATATTTATTTATGTAATTCTAGAATATGCAATTTCTTATTTTTAGTATTTATTTAGTTATATAAGAGCGCGTGTGTATGTATGTGTGTGTGTATTGAATGTTTCATTATTAAGCATAGATCTATTTTGTTATATTAGTTAAAGTTTCGATTGAATAGAATTGAAGAAGATTTTATATTGAGAAATGAATATTGATTATCTTTTACAAAGATACAGAAAGTATGAAATGAATTGAATACTATTTGCAATACATGATACAGTGTATTTATATTGTTGTAAACCCTTTTGGGCTGGGCATTGAAGCCTGGTCTGCTATCTCTTCATTATTTCTTTAACCGTTCAGATTGATGAGAAGGGCTGAGATGCTCTTGAATGATGTGGCATATATCCTTTCTTTGATACCTTACGTTCTTCATTTCTCTTAACTCGCCCCCTCAAACCGATCTAGGGTTATGAGAGAAAACTTCAAATATCTTCAAAACTTCCAAAAGCTAGCAAGGGTATTCTCAGATCTGAGCAATCTCGTTAGAGAAGATGCTCTTGAGTATGTGATGTCCATAGATCTGACATTTGTTCTTTAGATCTGTTGACTTTAGATCTTACAATCAGATCTGAGATTGATTTGAGACCAGCAGTTGATTATATCACAGAAGAGTCATCGATCTTTATTATTTCTTTGAAAGTGAAGACTTGAGAGGGCTCCATGACAATAGTGATTACTGGATACATGAAAAAGGTGATGCTTTGAATACGTGATAGCAGAAACAATGTTGATCAGAGTATCATGACAGCAGAGGCAACGTTGATCATGAGTCCGGAGGCATGTCAGCTGGAACCAGAGACATGTCGGCTGGAACTCAAGTCGTTCCCTTTTTTCTCTTGAATCTTCAGATCTGACCTTAGTCTGGTAAAGTTTTTACTTGATAATGCTTTAGTTAAGATGTCTGCACGCTGGTAGGCTGAAGGTACATGATTTATTTGTAGTCTTTTCTTTAACACTTGCTCACGAACAAAGTATAGGTCGATTTCTATATGCTTGGTTCTTGCGTGTAGTATAGGATTTGCAGTGAGAGATACAGTACTTAGATTATCACACCATATGATCGGTTTGCTAGTTGTATCGACTTTTAGTTCACTTAATAGTGACTGTATCCACATAATTTCAGCAGTTGCAGATGCGACGCTTCTGTATTCAGCCTCTGTGCTGGATCTAGACACTGTGGGTTGTTTCTTTGAACACCATGATATTAGATTGTTTCCCATGTAGATACAGAAACCTGTTGTTGATCTTCTGTCATCTGGATCACTTGCCCAGTCTGCATCTGCATAGGTTGTTATGTTGAGAGAGTTGCATGCTTTTAGTGTTAAACCATAATTGATTGTCCCTTTGAGGTATCTAAGAATTCTCTTGACTGCCTTCCAGTGTTCGTCAAGGGGATTCTGCATAAATTGACACACTTTATTAACACTAAATGAAATATCTGGTCTAGTTATAGTTATATATTGCAGTGCACCAACAATGCTTCTATACTGTTTATCATTCAGTATAGGTTCTCCTTTGTTTTTGGAAAAATGTTGATTGGTAATCATGGGTGTAGGCAGATGGTTAGCATCATTCATCTTTGCTTTAACTAGAAGATCTGTAATGTATTTCCTTTGACTCAGAAAAATTTCTGAGTTTAATCTTGTTACTTCAATGCCCAGGAAGTAATTCAGATCTCCTAGGTCTTTGACTGAAAATTGTTTATCCAGATATTGGATAATGTTGCTGACCTCTGCTTCATCACTTCCTGTAACAATTAGATCATCAACATAAACTAAAATGTAAACAGTGATATGAGTACTCCTTTTAACAAAAAGAGAGTTATCTGATTTGGTAGGTTGAAAATTCAATTTAGACAAAGTGATTTTCAACTTGTCAGACCATACTCTGGGTGCCTGCTTTAGACCATATATGGCCTTGTTTAACTTGCAGACGTAGTTTTTATCTTGCTCATATCCTAGAGGTTGCTCCATGTAAACCTCTTCACTTAGATCACCATTTAAGAAGGCATTGTTGACATCCAGTTGTCTTATTCTCCAGTGTTTATGTAGAGCCAATGTGAGTATAATTCTAATTGTGGTTGGCTTTACTACTGGGGAAAAAGTTTCGTTAAAGTCAAACCCTTGTTGTTGAGTATAGCCTTTTGCTACCAGTCTGGCTTTGTATTTTGAGATAGATCCATCTGGATTCCTTTTAAGTCTGTAGGTCCATTTGCAACCCACTATGTTTTTATTTTCTGGTGGTGGAACAAGGCTCCATGTCTTGTTTCTTATTAGTGCACTATATTCATTGTCCATGGCATCTTTCCAGTTTGTGTCTTTAGTTGCTTGATTGAATGTGACTGGCTCTTCTGCTGCTGTAGACATAGTGGTGACAGTGTATGCTTTAGGTTTAAATATTCCACTTTTTGCCCTGGTAATCATATGATGTCCACCTGCAACCTGTGGTTGAGACTCAGTGCTTCTATCTGCAATATTGTCTGATTCTTGTTGCTGATTGATATTTTGTGTTTGACTTGATGCAGTATTAGGAGACTGAGTTGCTGATTCAGAGAACTCTGCCTGACCTGGTTCAGTGAACAGAGTGTGTTGTGGAGCAGGGTCATCTGAATTTGCTTCAGTTCCTTCATGACTTCTGTCACTTGAGCATAAAGGTATTGGAGGCAGTGATACTCTGGGATTATAAACTTTCTTGGTTGTTTTTATACTTGCATTGGAATGAGGAAACACACATTCATTGAATACAACATGCCTGCTAATGTATATTTTTCCATTACTGTCAAGACACTTATATCCCTTTTGTTTTGTGGCATACCCTAAGAAGGTACAAGGTGTAGATCTGAAGTTTAGTTTATGAGAGTTGTATGGTCTAGTATAGGGAAAGCATAGACACCCAAATGCCTTTAAATTTTGATAGTCTGGCTTTGTATTAAATAATACTTCTATTGGGGTTTTACCCTTCAATACTTCAGTTGGTAATCTATTGATTAGATACACTGCAGTATTGAAGGAGTCTGGCCAAAATTTTAGTGGTAAAGATGCTTGAGCTAGAAGAGTTAATCCAGACTCAACAATATGTCTATGCTTTCTTTCTATTAGACCATTTTGCTCAGAAGTATAGGGACAAGTCATTCTATGAATTATTCCTTTTTTGCTAAAGTAACTGGTTAGGGGTTTAAATTCACCACCTCCATCAGTCTGAATAATTTTGACTTGATGATTGACTTGCTTTTCTATTTGTGTAATAAAATTTATTACAGCATTATGGGCTTCAGATTTTGACCTTAGGAAATATATCCAAGTATGTCTAGAATAAGCATCTATAAAAGAGATATAGTAGCTATAACCATAATCAGAATTGATAGGTGCTGGTCCCCAAAGATCAGTAGCTATCAGTTCTAGTGGTTTTGTATATTCAGTTAATGAGTTAGAGAAAGGAAGTTTGTGACTTTTACCCATTTGGCAGTAAGTACAAACATATGGTAAATTGATTTTTTCAACAGAGATTTTATTTTCTGCCAAGATTCTCTTTACAACATTAACATTGGGATGCCCTAACTTGAAATGCCAAACATCAAATTTGCTCAATCCATTATTGGATGGAACAGTTTCAGAAAAATTACAACATTTTTCAGAGTCTTTTGAGTCTACAGAGTTAAATCTGTATAAACCTCTGACTGCTTCACCCTGCAAAAGAGTTTCTTTAGTCAGTATGTCTCTAACTAAGCAGTATGTAGGATAAAATTCAAAATAAACATTGTTATCACTTGCAAATTGTGATACACTTATGAGATTTTTTTTAATTTGTGGGACTCTTAATAAATTATTGAGGTAAAGTTTTCTTCTACCTTTGATGCAAGCAATACCAGTGTGTGATATCTTTATAGACTCACCATTTCCCATATGAATAGAACTATTACCTTTGTATTCTTTGTTGCCTAAGTTTAGATTGTCCAAATTGTTAGTGATATGATTGGTTGCACCTGAATCTGGATACCAGCTTTCATCAAATGTTTGGTCTGATCTGTTAGTGTCATTTTGATTGCTTCCTCTGTTGCTGCCAGTTTGATTGCTAGTGTCTTGTTGCATGTGGGCCATGTTTGCACTGTAATTTCCATTCCTTTGATTGTTTGAGTTCTGACCTGGATTGTTTGAGTTTTGACCTGGAGTATAGTTCATATTGAGTCTGAAGTAACACTTTGGAGCAGTGTGACCAATTTTCTCGCATATCTGGCATTTTGGTCTGTTGTTGTTATTATATCTTCCTCTGCCTCTGCCTCTACCAGGTGGGTTACCTCTGTTGTTGTTGTTGTATTGATTCTTGCCTCTGTGACTGGCTGCATAATTGACTGTCATATCATTATCTGTTGGTTTCTTGAATTCAAGTCTTCCTTCATGGGCAAGAAGTATGGCATGAACATCTTCTAGAGTTGGTGTTGTTCTTTGAGAGGATATAACAGCAACAACCGATTCATAATCATCACTTAGACCACTTAGTATGAGTAATACTTGTTCAGATGCTGGTACTTTATGACCTGCTGCTTCAAGAAGGTCACAAGTAGTTTTGATTTTTGTAAGATATTCACCCATTGTGATGTTTTCTTTTCTAATACTATGAAGTTGTCTTTTATGATGCATAACTTTAGCTGCAGACTGTGAATTAAAAATCCTTTCAACAGTTGTCCAAACACCATTTGCAGTTTTGCTGCCAATTACCTGTGGTAGCAATTTAACACTTATAGATGAAAGTAGCCAAGAACAGATTAGACTATCTTGTCTTTGATACTTTATGAATTCTGGGTTATTAACAGTTGTGTTTTCTGATCCAGTTACGAATCTTGGTGGAATTTTGATGGTCCCATTGAGGAAATCTTCTAGCCCATATCCTCTGATTGCTGTCTCGACTTGGACTTTCCACAGAAGATAATTATCTTCTTCTAGATGAACTGTGACTAATTGACTCTGTGGACTCACTATGGTTTTGATGAGATTCTCTGTGGCAGTTTGATCAAGTTCAGAAGTTGCTGTTGTTGCTGAGCTGTTGGCCATGATGCAACTTTAACGGATTGTAACAGATGAGATAATGCAGTTAGGATTCAAGAACTGCTACTTGTGGGTTAACAGAACAGAAAAGAATGAAGAAGTATTCAAGAACAGATCTGAGAATCTTCAAAAACTCAGGTAAGTACAACCACTAACCCAGATGATTGGTTTCAATGATGGGTTTTTATGGTATGGTACAATTCCTTGATTTTTTTGATGGATTTCAATGATGACTTTCTTGTGAAGAATTCAAAGCTTCTTTTCTTGATTTCTTTTAAAGAATGATGCAGCCAGTATCTCTGCTAGGCATGGCACTTACTTTTTTTTTTGTTTTCTTGGACTAGAGCTTTGAGTTCTTTTGATCTCAGATGATGAAATTGCTTTCTGATGAGATTCTGAGATTTTGAAAAATACCAAGTGATGAGTGATAACTTTCTGATGGTATGAGGCTGTGATCTTTGCTGTTAGGCTTCAGCTCTGATACCAAGTTAAAGTTTCGATTGAATAGAATTGAAGAAGATTTTATATTGAGAAATGAATATTGATTATCTTTTACAAAGATACAGAAAGTATGAAATGAATTGAATACTATTTGCAATACATGATACAGTGTATTTATATTGTTGTAAACCCTTTTGGGCTGGGCATTGAAGCCTGGTCTGCTATCTCTTCATTATTTCTTTAACCGTTCAGATTGATGAGAAGGGCTGAGATGCTCTTGAATGATGTGGCATATATCCTTTCTTTGATACCTTACGTTCTTCATTTCTCTTAACTATATTTATTTGAATAAGCTATTTTATCTTATATTATTATTCTGATATTTCTTTCTTGTTTATGGAATAATAATTATATGAGTGATTCACCGTTGGCATTGATTGGATTGATTATTTTAATATGATACGGTGATGACATCATTTGATATAAATATTTGGTATTTATTCAATGTGACGGGGAATCTGAATAAATGAATTACTAATACCATTTGGGATGAGACATTTAGTAATACTTTTATGGTTATTCTTTGGACTCGTTATATAAAATAAAGAAGGGCAAGCGTTATGTGTGAGCACTGAATAAATGGACCAGTAACAAGCAGTGGTATGAGACGCTGTTGTGTTATTTGTTCAATTATTCTTTGCTCGTGGATGACACTCATACGGAGGTATGTTGTGTAT
Source organism: Allium fistulosum (assembly GCA_030737815.1). Taxonomy (NCBI): domain Eukaryota; kingdom Viridiplantae; phylum Streptophyta; class Magnoliopsida; order Asparagales; family Amaryllidaceae; genus Allium; species Allium fistulosum. The sequence goes on from CM060901.1 coordinate 459,661,259, forward strand.
GTGATGTGTGTGACTCGCTGAGTGAGTACGTATGGAAGCTACTAGTTAGCCACATAGTTTGTGTACATTATATGTCTGTCTACCTCGGTCCGACTCCCTTTATGTTTCGGGAGTGAATCAGATTGGCCAGTATCCACCTTGACGGCTTGATCGTGGGGTCGCGCCACAGATCCGCGACACTATTGTTATTTATGGTATTGGATGTGCATAATGAGATTAGTAGTTGGTTGTCCTTTGTGTCGCATAGGCCAGCAGTCGGTTACCATAGGGGCACATGTCGGTAGTCGTGGCCGAAGAGGCTATGCGTTGTCGAGCCTATGGTGGATCATTGTCACGATACCAAGAGGGTATGTGTAATGGTAACCGATGACTATAGGAGTCGTGTCATGTGGACCATGTGTGGCTCCTGGAGCAAACAGATGTACTGTCAATCTCCCATCTAGTTCCAATATATGTTGATGTATATGGATGTATATGGGTGGTAGATAGACATATATTATGTATGGATGAGATTATACCTGAGATTATGTCCAGGATATAGTAGACCTCGTATCCTTCTTAGATAGACGGCCTACTTATTATTGATTTGTTGTACCTATCTTTTAGGACTATTCAGTCGAGAGTTTCGTCTCCCCAAGGGCTGTGGGCCGAGATATATGAGCTTTTACATTGCAGCATTGTCATGAGCTGGCTTAAATCTTTCTTATTAGTTTTACTAATTTGATATTGATATTTTATAATATGAGATTGAGAGAGATAGTGGACATTGCTTTATTACTATCCAATTTCACTTGAGAATGTCTCATTACTGATTACTTTGGATTTGATGTTGATTTCTGGATATGTATGATTCATCCATTTGTATCGATTCTACAATTTCCTATTTGATATATTTCTTTATGGGTGATGACATCTTTTGATATTAATGTTGATTGTTTCACATGAATTTGAGTTATTGGTCAGGCCTGATGCCTTGAACTTTATCTATTGTATTATATAAATATTTCAGACATATATTTATATACTTATTTATCTACCTTGCCATGCTAGTTAATGATTTGAGTATTTTTGATTGTGATATCATATTGTCATTTCATGTACACACTGTTACCCCGATTTATGATCCTTGATTAGACATAGTCTGACCCGTGTGTTATTTTATAATACTCGGGTCGGTTTGAGACATTACAGGCATAGGGACGACATGACCAGTTTATGTTTTATTAGGCCTAGATGAGTATTATAATAGGATGGTTCCTTGATATTTGTATGATATTGATTCAATGCGTGTCTCTATATATATATATATATATATATATATATATATATATATATATATATATATATATATATAAATTGATATTTGAATTGTATTGTATTCTTATAACATTATTGTATTATATATTGTATATTATCGCTACGATTGACTCTGTGTTCTCTGTTATTTAACTGTATATTATGTATTGTTCTGTCTTGGAGGCACACATGTCTATATCTTTGTACCGATACTGTGTACATATAGATTAATATATATTAGATGTTTTAATATATACCAGTGTTAGTCTGACAGAATATTCACGTGTGTACCATATAGCCTTATTTTCTGTATTATCTAACAGTATTACTCTTTAATATTTTTGGATATTATGGATATAGAGGTGGGGTGTCACAAAATGGTATCAGAGCCAGGTTCAGAATAATACATTGAATATTAGAGACACGGGTCGAGACCTTAGATAAGACCTAGAATTCCTAACCCCCGGGAATGTCACTCACAAATCCTATGTTCTAGCCATTAAATCATGAAACTTACATTATTTGGGTAGATATTTTGATAGTATTCGTGTGTGTACTTGAATGGATTCACCCGTATAAGTCTCAATTTTCATGTCCAGCTATTGTTTATAATTTGAGTTTGTTCTTGGTTCCAATCTATGTCAATTCTGGATATGCGTGTGTTTCAGCAGTACTAGCATCTCTAGTTTCGTGTGTGTATACATATGCAAGTTGGTGATGGTGTTGTTCAAGTGCAGTGTGGTGTGGCAGGGAGAGAGTGTGTCTGTGGATGTCAGCGTGTGTTGTCATGTTCACCTGTGTAACGCGCGCGCGCGTGTATATATATGTGTGTGTGTGTATATATATATATATATATATATATATATAAGTGTGTGCATGTACATATGTGTGTATAAGTGTGTAGTGTGTGTATGTACATGTGTGGTATGTTGTGTCTCATGTATGTGTCAGTAGGTTATTTTTTATTATGCTTGTTTGTCCTGCTACCTTGTCCTTTGCCGTGTCGCTATATGTGCGTATGCATATCTTTGGGAGTTCAAGTGTGAGTCCTATGGTGTGCGTGGGTGAAAAAATTGTGTGCGTGTATGTATTTTATACTTAATGTGTTTATATTTGGTTGAGTTGATTTTGCCTGCTAAAGTTTATTTACAAATTTGCGTGTCAGCTTTAGAATTTTTTTAATATAGATATATATATACACACACACTCTAAGTTTTAAGATGTGTACATCAAGTTGTGTTCTCTGGTTGCCTTGTTGCACAACCTAGTGCTTTTGTTGGCTGTCTACTTTTGTATTTGTTTTTTTTTTTTCTTTTTTTTTCTGTTGCTTCTGTTCATATACGAAGCACTGTGTACATGGTTTTTAATTTCTTTTGGGATGTGTCTCCTTTTTACTATAACCTTGAGCCAACAATGCAGTTCTTGTTTACGCCATATTACTGAAATACACTTGCCTTCTGTCTATTGTTTGAATTTGATATGAAAAGAAGGATAACGAAGGTTCATGGTTGAATGTCCAACATTAGAATTTTTGGATTTAATTAATGCGTATGGGTGGTAATATAATACAAGTGTTGTTATACATTAAAACACGAGCACAGGTAGCAGGGTATTGGGTACACTTCACATACTTTATAAACAATGTGGTAAATGATATATATAAAGGGCATGTTATGTGTGTAGTGTAACATAGTTCGATCACCTGCAAATGCTTTTGAAGGTTTCGTTGTTGACATATGTCGGATCATCTGTGAATTTGCAAACTAAAACTACAAATTGAGTTTTCTAGCTAGTAATATTAACGAATATTTAATAGTTGTCTATTTTATAAATGATTAAAAAATTTATTTTTATTATTAATATAGAGTGTACGTGTGTGTGGTTAGGGAGACCTGTCTCGAGCTGTGTGCGCGTACATATGTAAACTGGTACGTTTTGCATATGAGTCATTGCCTGTGGGTATGCCTAGTTTATATATAAATAGGACTGCTGCTGTTTATAATTTACATGATTTGCGGGGGCATTTCTAGTTGAATGTGTAGTTGTTTTTAGGTTTTATATTTGCTGCTTCTTCTATTTTTGGCTTGAACAATTTTTATTATTTTTTCTCTATTTTTCCTTGAATATTTACATATGAGTATAGCATTCTCATAAAAAAATACATGACTGTGATTAAAGGTAATTTGGAAAATGTTTTAAGGGTATTAAGTGTTTGATAGAAATTAATATTTATAATATATGAGAATATCGATAACGGGTTTCAAATGATTTTGGAAGCTAAGAAAATGTTTCGTGTTTTAAATAAATTGGAAAAGATATCATAAAAGTTTAGCATAATTTATCTGTTATAGATTTCTCTTTGTGAGAAATTGCGAGGACGTAATTTTGTTAAAGCGGAAATTGGTAACGACCCATCGTCGAGAGAAAAAAAAGAATAATAAATGTTAAATTAATTAGGATTATTATTTAAACAAATGAAATGAAAAGGAAACTAGCCCATAAAAGCATAGCCCAAACCCATATTTCAAAACATAAACCCATAATCATCAATATTTTGATTTTTCTAAATTTTTGATTCTTCTCTCTCTCGTTTATAAAAATCAGGATATTCACTTCCTTTACACGAAATAATTTAGCCATCCTCACTTCAGTAATTTCTTCTTTCCGAAGCTTTCAAACCTAATTCTTTCCACCTTTAAAATTCAAATACAAATTATATTAATCAAAATAAAAATATGGAATTTTAATATGAGTCTCTTCAATCCATAGTTTTGAACACCGAACCGTGAGTTAAACCGCGTTGACACATGGTCAAACGTTCTAGTGGTTCAACCGGTCAGACAATGAGAACGGCGTTGATCGTTAATTTTTATTTTATTGATATAAATGTAAATTATTTTAATTAATGTAAAAATTTAACCAATTATAATTAATATATTGAAATTTAAAACAATTATTTTTAAAAATTTCATAAAAAATATTAATTGGAATAATTCTATAATATTTTTTTAGCGTAAAATTGTAATTTTTCTTATTTTTTAAGAGGCTTAAATTCAACGATAATTTGTAAAATATACACTAATAATGTATTATATCGTCCAAAATTGATAAGATAATTCAATAATTTAGTGTCCCAGGTTATGAAATTATTTGCCAGATTAATTATGCGAAAAAATGAAGAACGAAGCGATAATTTTTCCTCAAATTTGAAGAACCGTGGCACTACAAAACACTCTTCGTATAGCGACGGCTATTATGCGTTGGCGGCCGTTGCAAACCGTCGCTAGCCGTCGCTAAATCCCGTTGCACTAATAGTCGTCACAAGGCAGTATAGCGACGGCATTAGCGACGGCTCCTTCACCAATTTAGTAACGGTTAGCAACGGCAAATTGTCTACGTGGCAGGTTGGTGGTTACACAGCTATGCATCACTATTCGTTGCAAGCCGTTGCAAGCCTGAACCAATTTGCCGTCGCTAGCCGTTGCAAGCCGTCATTAATCTGGGTTGTTTTTTTTGACCAGCAAACCATCCTTGTCCCTTCCAGCACCAACTCCAATACTAATCAATATCCATCACTTTTACCACATCATATACACTTCAATCATCCTTCCCATAATCAAATATATCACCAATAATCCGATATAACACATATATCAATAATAACACAGCTATATACTTAAATAACCATAACATTCTACCAACCAAAATCCATCATACAACAAAACAAATATCATCCATCTCCAGTCATCAACCATCACAGAATAAGTCGTCAAGCATCGAAAAAGTACCAAATACATACATAAGTCATATCCACGAAAAGTATCCATCAACACAAACAAAAAAAACAAACCTACGAATCATCGTCTTCATCATCATCGTTCGTCCCGGGCATAGTCCCATGCTGCGCAACATTTGCTGGGAAATGCTGCGAAATGCTGCTTCGTCATTCATTGAGGTCGGCCAGCTGCTTCCGCATCTCCAAAATCTCAGTGGACCCCACAGATCTCTCATACGCCCTTTGGAAGTCTATAGCCTGTAAACAAAACAATCACGATCTAAGTACATATTTTAAGTTTCATCTACGATCTAAGTACAAAACAAATCCAGTTAATTTTTATAATCATAATTCAGTTTACAGTAACCAGTAATTTTTCTACACTTTTTTAATATTTCTAAATTTTATTCAACTTATTATTATTACAAATCATTGTTAATTATTATTATTGAAGAAGATATAGTTATATTTTTATATACTTAGTTATTTCTAAGCTAAATTTGTTAATTTTTATAAAATTTAACGTTATTATTATACAAAATTTAATATTTTATAATCTTAGTTAATTTACTTGTTATTTTTAGAAAAACTTAGCTATGTGTTCAATTTTTACAGTACGTAGTTAATCTTAGTTAATTTGACAGTAATCAGTAATTTTTCTACACTTTTTAAATATTTGTAAATTTTATTTAACTTATTATTAGTACAAATCATTGTTAATTATTATTACTGAAGAAGATATAGTTATATTTTTATATACTTAGTTATTTCTAAGCTAAATTTGTTAATTTTTATAAAATTTAACGTTATTATTATACAAAATTTAATATTTTATAATCTTAGTTAATTTACTTGTTATTTTTAGAAAAACTTAGCTATGTGTTAAATTTGACAATAACCAGAAATTTTTATAACAACTGCTTAACTTTCATCTAAACTATAGCAATTATTAATTTAAATTAAAGTAGTTAAAACTATATACCTCCTGATTGCCATAACTGTAACGCCTGTTTCGCATCCCTGGATCTACAATCTTATCCCATATATTATTTGACTCCTGAACCGTCAAATCATCCCGTCCAAGTCTCTGTGATACCTTTGCACACTTGGCATCAAATCTCTCCTGCAATTACATCAAGTATAATTTATATTTAAACTGTAAATTAAAAGAATATGTGCAACAATATCATTGCAAAATTAAAAGAATAATCATATTTACCATAACAGATTCAGCTTTATCATCACAGTAATCATATTTGATATTCCCATCTTCGTCGGTTGTTTCAACTGCATGTGTCACCCTAAACACCTCAGCAAGCGTCGGCTCCCGGTGAAGCTTAGTCGTCTGAAATTATACATGAATACAAAATGTAACTAATTGTTTAAATAATATTACATATTTTTATAAAAACAACTTAGAAATTTACCAATTCTCTCCGCCATTCCTGAAACGACTTCGAGCCACCACGGTGCACAGCGGGGTTCTTATTTCTATTAGCGCTGTTTCGCACTGATAATGTCTGTTAATTGAGATACACGATTAATCAACTAAATAATGCAACGAACATACAAAATATAAATTAATGACTTACTTTCACCGCTTCCGTGTCCCAATGGGTGACAAATTGTGCCCACACTTCATTACCCATCCAATTGGGCTTCTTCCCTGCATTCTTCGCCCTAGAAATCGTCTCCCTATAGTTTTTCCGCATTTTTTTGTTCCCGTGATTCAAAAAAACATCCATATCCTGCTCCTCAATGCGAACGGCAGCCTGCATAATTAAATTAATTTGAATTACATACAACATATTAATCGTCAATTTAATTCTATACAGTACATTACCATCAAATCAGCCAATATTGCATTCTTTACATGGTACGATTAATTTATAACCAAAGACCCTTGTACAAAATTCAAATAACTCCTTGATTTATTTTTTCAATGTTTAATTCACTGTTTTTTAACCAACTAAATAAATAAACCACATTTTATATATAATTTATAATTTGAACAACAGCAAAATATTTTATTATTCATTCAACTATTTTAATATTTCTGAACTAAATTTTAAATTATAAAACATTTTTCAACTTTCATTTAACTATAATAAATGCACTACAACTACTTTTTTTTTCAAACTGTTTACAAAATTTTTTTCATTACAACGGCGCTATGGTAGCACCGGAGTAATGTCTATGCACTACACCTCTTCCTAAATTGGCTTGCACCATAAACAACAATTTTATCCACTTATACAACAATTTTATCCACTCGTATTATTCACCACTAATATTATTGAACAACCATTAATATCATCAAATAACCACTAATTATCCAATTTCAAACAATCACCAACTATTCAATCACCAAATTAATATTCAATATAATCACCATTTCAAACACATAATCAACCATTTCAATCACCATTAACACCAATTATCATCAACCAATATTCAATAATCACCATTCACACACATAATCAACTATAACTTGTCGCAATAACACTCGAATCTACTAGTTTTCGTTAACCAATATCACATAATCAACAAACAAACACTTTTCATAATTAGGGTTTTTTGACTAAATATCAATTAAACCCAATTTAAACCCTAATTAAATGCAAAAGGAGCGGAGATTAACATACCTAGGTGATTGCAACGGGTAGAAACGGGTAGAAACGGCCGGAATTGCGACGGGGAAGAATTGGGGGTTTAGGGATTAGAAATTGGTGGGAAAAAAATGAGGGAGAAGGCTTCGCGGGTTTCTGTTTCTATCAGCAGATCGTGCAACGGCTAGCGACGGCTAGCGACGGCCGCTTTTTTTAGCCGTCGCTAGCCGTTGCAACCCTCGGTGGCTATACCATCCGGTTCTAGTAGTGTGGGGTTAACAGAGGTTGGTCTAAAGGATTTTTCAAGGTTTTGAGGTTAAACCGCGGGTTTATGCACAAGCAAGGTTATTTTATTTTCAAAACTATAGCACTCCAAGATCGAAGATTAACCGTAGTCAAACCGATGTTGGGTTGGGTCTTTAAAAGACTACTTCAATCTATAGTTAAAAAGGAGGCTTGTGCGTAAGTGCTTTAGTGAGTCATGTGCGTGTACAGTAGAAAGAAGAAGATAATTACCACACCAACAGGTGCAATTCTAGTCAAAAAACCAATGTTTAATTAAGATGAAATTTTTATTTTTGTATATATATATGTACCATTTTGGGTCTGGGCATTATATGCGTATAGTCATCATCAGAAAAATGAAAACATGCCTAGTTTCACTGGCTCAAGTCGACCATCAGCTCGATCGAGTCGACCTGCTTCCTTGTGTTTTATTGCATGAATATTTTTGTGTGCATGAGTGTGTTTTCTTCTATGATGTCGAGTGGGTGCATGAGTGTATTGTGTGCATTTGTGTGTGTACGAACAGTAGCATGTGTTTTAGTGCTTAGTCTTAGTGTGTACAGTATTTAGTGTGAGAGGGTCGTGTATGTGTTGCATGTATATACATGAAGTTGTGTTGGATTAGAAAAAAAAGGAGCTATTGTGTTTTTTAGGAGTGCTGTGTGGAGTGTCTTATGTGAGAGATGAGTGAGTGTCGTAGGGTATGCATGGCAGTGTGTGTTTTTATGTACGTGGACTAACGTGTATGTGTGTGTGGGTGTAGTTGCATGTGTAGTTTGTGAATAGTCCAGGTTTAACATCAAAAAGGAAACTGCACCTAGGAAATATACTTTAAATTATATACATGTGTGTGCTGCGTGTGTCTAAGTCAATTCTGGCGTGAGTGCTGGCTTTCAATATAATGCGTGTATGAGTATTTTTGTATATTTGTGCTGTGTATAAGTATATATAGGAATGCGTGATGATATGTTGCTGTGAGTTGAGCAAGTTGGTGTGTTGTTTAATCTGTGAATTCATATGTGTCTATATAAAATCATATACTCCATATCTAGTTGTTGTACGTATTTATAGTACTAAATCAAATATTGTGATGCATATTTTATGAGTCTAACGTTGTTAGTATGATTACTTTGTTATTGCAAGACTTCCGTTGCATAACATTTTATTTAACCTTATTGTGTTGATAAATAAGAATGTTAACAAGCTTAAATCTTTTAAATATGTATTTTGTTAAATCGTATGGGAGTATGTAATTTTATACGCATTTGAGTTTAAATAGTATATAACTAAACTCTATATATATATATATATATATATATATATATGTTTACATGTATAATAAACTAATAAACTAAATCAAACATACTTAAATTTTGACATACACATATATACTCATTTGTTATTATTTATATATAAGAATGTGAATATAAGATTAATAAATCAATTTGGATGTTTTATAATTATTTAAAATAGTATTTAAATATAGTTAATTATGAAATAATGTCTATATGTAATATTTAACTTTGCAAACTATATTCTGAATTCAAAATAAGCTTTTTGATGTTATTAACAAATGTTTAATTAACGGTTAATTTTAGTTAATGATAAGAAATTGGTTATTCATTCATGAATATTAAACTATAACTGAATTTATATGTTTATTTATGTAATTCTAGAATATGTAATTATTTACTTTTAGTATTTATTTAGTTATATAAGAGAGCGCGCGCGCGTGTGTATTGAATGTTTCATTATTAAGTATAGATCTATTTTGTTATATTTATTTGAATAAGCTATTTTACCTTATATTATTGTTCTGATATTTCTTCCTTGTTTATGGAATAATAATTATATGAGTGATTCACTATTGACATTGATTGGATTGAGTATTTTAATATGAAACGTTGACGACATCATTTGGTATTAATGTTTGGTATTTATTCTATATGATGAGGAATCTGAATATTATGGATTAGTAATACCATTTGGGATAGGGCACTCGGTAATAATTTTTCTGGTTATTCTTTGGACTCATAATATAGAATAAAGAAGGGCGGGTGTGATGTATGAGCACTGAATAAATGGACTAGTAACATGCGGTGGTATGAGACGCTGTTGTGTTATTTATTCAGTTATTCTTTGCTCGTAGATGACACTTATACGGGAGTATGTTGTGTATGTGATTAGTGTGACTCTGTGGTTAGTACGTATGGAGGCTACTAGTTAGCCACATAGTTTGTATACATTATATGTCTGTCTACATCGGTCTGGCTCCCTATATATTTCGGGAGCAAACCAGATTAGCCAATATCCACCGTGGCGGCTTGATCGTAGGGTCGTGCTCCAGATCCGGGACACTTTTGTTATTTATGGAAATGGATGTGCATCATGAGATTAGTAGTTGGTTGCCCCTTGTGTCGCATAGGCCAGAAGTCAGTTACAATAGGGGCACATGTCGATAGTCATGGGCCGACTCATGGCCGAAGAGGTTATGTATTGTCGAGCCTATGATGGATCATTGTCATGATACCGAAAGGGAAGGGGTAACGGTAATCGATGACTGTAGGAGTCATGTCATATAGACTACATGTGGCTCTTGAAGCAAGCTGACGTATTGTCAGTCTCCCGTCTGATTTCGATATATGTGGATGTATATAGACGTATATGGGTGGTAGATAGACATATATTATGTATGGATGAGATTATACCTAAGATTATGTCCAGAGTATAGTCAACTCTGTATCCTTCTCAGGGAAAACAGCCTACTTATTATTGATTTGTTGTATCTATCTCTTAGGACCCATCAGTGAGAGATTCGTCTCTCTCAGGGCTGTGGATCAAGATATATGAGTTTTCACATTGCAGCATTGTCATGAGCTGGCTCAAATCTTTCTTATTGGTTTTACTAGTTTGATATTGATATTTTATAATATGAGATTGAGAAAGATAGTGGGCATTGCTTCATTACTGCCCGATTTCACTTGAGGATGTCTCATTACTGATTACTTTGGATTTGATGTTGATTTTTGGATATTTATGATTCACCCATTTGTATAGATTTTACGATTTCCGATTTGATATATTTCTATATGGACGATGACATCTTTTGATATTAATGTTGATTGTTTCACATGAATTTGAGTTATTAGTTAGGCGTGATGCCATAAACATTATCTATTGTATTATATAAATATTTTAGACAATTATTTATATACTTATTTATCTATCTTGCCATGCTAGTTAATGATTTGAGTATCTTTGATTATGATATCATATTGTTATTTCATGTACTCACTATTACCCTTATTTATGATCCTTGATTAGACATAGTTTGACCCTGTGTTATTTTATAATAATCGGGTCGATCCGAGACATTTCAGGTACAGGAACGACATGACCAGCTTATGTTTTATTAGGCTTAGATGAGTATTATAATAGGATGATTACTTGATATTTGTATGATATTGATTCACTGTATATATATATAATTGACGTTTTTATTGTATTGTATTCTTATAACATTATTATATATATATATATATATTATATTTTCGCTGCGATTGACTCTGTGTTCTCTGTTATTTAACTGTATATTATGTATCGTTCTATACTGGAGGCACACTTGTCTCTATTTCTTTGTACGAATACTCTGTACATATAGATTAATTATATATTAGATGCTTTAATACGTACCAGTGTTAGTCTAAAGTAATATTCACATGTGTATCACATATAGCCTCATTCTCTGTATTATCTAATAGTATTACCCTGTAATACTCTTGGATAGTATGGGTATAGAGGTGGGGTGTCACAATCTTTCTTCCTAGGTCCTTCTCTTTGTTTTCCTTTGGTCTTCTAGGTTGATCATTGAGATGTTCTGACTTATCGTAGATGTTCTATTTCCCTTTGAATTCTATTGAGTTAAAAACCCGGTTAACATTTGCCCCCTAGAGTATGCCTACTTTGGAAACAGGGCGTGCTCTGGAAATAATTTCTTTTGAGTTCCCATTTAGTGAGGTTCAATTGATCGTATTAAGGCCATTATGCGAATTTGGCTTCAGCTATCCAGTCGTCTGTTGAGTTCTAATGGGAATTGTCGTTGCTCATGGCATTGAATCAATTTCGACACCACGACTTTCCAGATGCTTGCAAATAACACACAGATCATGCTGGGCGAGTTTGGGGAAGATTGGTTGCAATACTATGGATCGCTAGCGATCCAAAGTTCATGGATCACCAGCGATCCAAGGACTTAGCAAAATTTTCATAGTTGCCTCCTACTTAACTGTGCTCGGGCAACCTTCTTTCTTTTCATTCTTTCCCTTGGGAACCAAGCAATCTGCCTTTGCAAACCGATCTAATATTTCGACCAAATCCTAGCTCGCATATGCCACCGCCTTCGTCGATCTTCACCGCCGTAGCTTTCTACCTCTGACCCCACTTGCCTTCGCCGTCACCTTAACCTAGCCCATAGTTCTTGAATCGCCACCTACCTTGATCGTTGTCAATCTTACTCACCTGGATCACCAGCGACCTTGTTCACCTTAGATCGCCAACAACTTGAGATTGACTGTATTTGCCTTTTGACTTGAGGTGGATGGTGTGGAATTTGGCGTTTATTTAGTGATTTGGTGATGAAGTTGTGTTGGTGACGGATGCAATGGAGAATTCGAGTTGATTGCGATTTTATGGAAGAAGATAGTAAATCGAATCTTGAATTTTTCACAGAACGAAGCCAAGATTTTTTCTCGGTGCTTGACATGTTTTGATATCTTCGTCTATAGAGTCATAATTAACTTGCACCGAGTTACATCATTATTCTGGCATGACATCTTGCCGACTGATTTTGGTTTTTTAGGAGGTGATAATAACTTTGGGTAGCATCTTGTATGCAGCTCATGCTGTTATCTTTTTCCAGAAAACTGAAATCGACTTATATTGAAAATTCTCTACTCAATTCGGACCCATTAATCTATATTTGCTTGCTTTGGATTGGTCCTATCATTGCACAGTCAGTGTACCTTGAATAGGAAGAGCTTTCTGTGTCGCTTTGGACAACGGATCCGTTATCGATCGTTGATCGATAATAGGTAAGTATAGGAGAAATAAATTTAATGAATGATATGAAAAGCTCTTTTCTTTCTTCGCTACAAGGGAACTATCTACATATGATAGAGCGTTTATAGTGTTCCGGACACCGAGCCCATCCCACATAGATAACACACTACAGTTACCTCAGTAAACGCTAGAAATCCGATGCGTCGGTATAAATCGATATTTTTTGGAATTCAAGTGTTAAGCGTAGGGGGACTTAGTTATAAATCAAATTACTTGACCGCGTTAGATACAAGTTCTATTGTATAGAATGAAGCACCCTTCATCCCATCATGAATCCAGTGGAGGAAGTTCGGCACTCTCAGAAGCCAAATCGACATTAGTTATGCCTTCACAAACGGTTTCAGTAGCGCCTACTACTTCATCGCACGATTCCGAAGAGGGCGATCTACCAGAGGGAGAAGGTATATCCGATGAATCAACTGAAGAGATTCATGAAGGAAAAGGTGTTATAGTTGGAGCCAGTTGCCCGATTAGGATGTCCCCGATCCTAGAGGAGGGGGAAGAGGAGTTTAAGCAGTGTGAGGCAATGTTGCGGTGATCACGGAAAAGGAGGAGGGTGAAATTGAGAATAGCAGCAACTATGATTCCTCCTCTAACGATGATGAATTTGATGCAAGTTCCAATGAGGGAAACTTCGAATCATGCAATGAAACTCTGGGCATGAGTCCTATTCTCCCGAATTCGCCTCCCAAAGAGATTCCTTCTAAAGATGCTCCCCCAACAGCCGAACAACTTCATGGTTCTCCACCTAAGGAAACCGATATTAGCTTTGGGAGCTTGAGCAATGTTTATGTTGACATCGATGAACTCATAGGAGATGGTTTTGAGTTCGAGGGATTGTCTTTACGCCCCGGTCATGATGTGTCTAGATTTAGCCCGATTCCCACCGCGGTGGCTTCCCGAACTAGTTTGTGAAGTCCTTTTAGGCCGTCTATGACACGTTACACATTTCACTAGGGTCATATACACTTACATATGCATTATTTAAGTTCATTTCCTATCGCTAAAGTTCTTCATTTGTTTTTTTATATCAGGTACTATGAGAGGTCATGGACTTTATGAGGATCTTGAATAATTTACTGACACACAACGCTGGTCAAGGTGGACATAAAGCCGTTATCGGCCCTGGGAAACTGAAGAAGAGTGGAGAAGGAGGAAAGATTTGGAAGCCGAGATCTGTCGTCGGGACGATAAGGGATCGAAGCAGACATAGGAATGGTTATGAGAAGAGGAAAACTCCCGACGATCGAGAAGAGCCATCCAAGAAATCGAAGGTAGATCACGGCTCTCATCCTTCCGAGCACCAAGCGTTTGCCATGGCTCCAGTCTTTGTTGGAATTGAAGTTCTGACTTCTACTGTTCAAGTCTTCCCATCAACCCAGGCCCCCTTAACTCAGGTAGTGCCTGCTTCTAGTTTTTTACACCCCCGTAGGAGGACAGCTTATATTCTTCCGTTTAGTCCCACTAAGCTTAAAGTTACGCTCCCCAAATGGATTCTACAGGGAGTTAAATTTGATCGTGACTTGTGCCCGATCCGTAAAGATTCTTATATGCCCCATCTTTAGGCGATTCAAAGCGATTTGGATCAAGCTGAAGAATGGGAGCAGTATGTAAGCAACTAGCGGACACAAACCGTAACAACTACTAGGAAATTCTTTCCTTCGAATCAAAAAAGGATTATTATGAGAAGATGTTAACAAAATGTGATGCCAGAATCGAGCAATTGACAAAGAAGGACGTTGCACTCCGAGAGAGTATGAGCAATGCCAGCTTGTTGAAGGAATTGAAAGAGGCCTACACAAAAATAGAGATCGTGTTTAGAGACGAAATTAAGAAGGTCCACGCTGATGCAGTTAAGCTGAAAAAGGAGCTTGAGATTTGTGATGAAATCATCGAAGCTTAAAAGAAAACTATTGCCGGTCATGACGAAGCCGTCAAAGCTCATAAAAAGACAATCACTGAACATGCGGGAAATGGTGGAGTCCCGTGACAAGATCGTTTCTGACCAGGCCTGAATGATTGCTTCGCTTTAGGAAAAGGTTACGCAGCTTAATGTTGAAAAGACCCAAGTCGAAGTTGAGAAGGCCGCCATGACGATAGACTACTTGGAGTTGTAGGATACTTTTGAAAGGAAGATTGAGAAGGTGGATGACATCATCTTGAATTTCTACGTTAACTCCTTGCTACACCAGGGCAGCCTTAGCTATTTAGGCCTGAAATTCTCGCGTGCTCTTACTGTGGTTTGGGAAGATGGTTTGGCCCGTTTTCGAGAGAACTGAGATGTATACTCTGAGCAAGATTTGGAGGATGCCTGTCTCAACGAGGAGTCGAAGAAGGCTTTGGTAGAGGGATGGCTCATTCGGATTTAGAGGAAACAAGAGGACGCCGATATTACTACAACTACAATTTCCAAAGCGCTATCAAGGTCTTTCATTTTCGGGCCTGCCGAATCATTGAAGCAGTCTTATGATCAGTTAGGAACTATTCCGAGTTCAACCGGTACTGCTTTGATGTCTACTCCTTCAACAGCTGTCTCGGAAGCCTTGGGTGGTCCTAGAACTTCACCAAAGATCGTGCAGCCATGCAAAGAAGGAGAAGGTGGGGAGTATGAGATCGAAATTCTTGGCCACTCTTCTAATGTAGGCAACCTTCATGTTTCCCCCGAGTTTGAAAATTTTCAGCTCACACTACAAGAAAACGACGAATTGAATGCTTCGATTTTTGACCTTATTGGTCCGTCTTCTTTGCCTACTAAACTATTGATTTCTTTAGTCCCGAGGCCTACTGCTATTTTGACTGCCTCGACACTTGTTTTTGTAGCCGCTACGATCATTACACCGTGTCTGGCTTACAACCAGGGACAAAATTCGAGAAAATTGCTGCGTTGCATAGCTTGGATGTCCCTTCTGTATATCTGGAGGGCGATTTAATAGTGGCTAGCACTTGAGTGTAGGAAGACCAAACTGGCCAGCTAAGTAAAATTGAACAGTAGATGGTGGCCATTAAGAAGGAAAAGATTGAGGAGAGAAAGTCTTTAAGGAGCTCTTGCAAATCCCGAAAGCGAGACCAAAGGGGAGTCTTTCGAGAAGGTCGAAGAACAAGGAGGAGACCTTGGCATGGAGTTGATAATTGATATTACAAGCAATGACACAACTCCTAGCAGGGATTCTGAGAAGAAGAAGAAACTTCGGACCAAAGATGGGAAAGGGAGCGGTGGAAAGAAACATTGATAGGCTCGATTAACTATGGAGCCAAATACCGGTATATTTTGATTTGTATTCCATGATTTTTGTACAAGTGCAGAGTCTGTAATTATTACTTTGGTTGTTGTAGCACCTGTACATTTTATTTTGTTGGCCGATATTGTATAGGTGCGGCCCCCACATTTTGGACTTTGCATAGAAAATGTTATAAGAAATGAAAAGATTAATGTTTCAACTGTCATCTCTTTTGTGTTCTTCCTTATTTGTCATGTACTTGACTTTCGCTTACATTACTTATGTATGCACATGGCACGATTGCTTGTCCAACAATTTTTATGCTTCACATTGTCGTGCCGTGTTTCTCGGTATGTGATGCCTTTATTTCTATGATTTTACGCAATAGGTATCCACATTTTTTAACATTTATAACTAGATCCGTTGTGATTCTCAATTTTTTTGTTTGGAGAAATGGGCCTATGGAGTAGTTTCCCTTTCAATAAAATGTTGGTATGTGTGTCCCCTGCTTTATAAGGTTGTTTTCTTTGAACACTTGACAAATGACCGATTGATCCAAGCGATCCCTTGGATGTCTGTAACTGAATCTACCTTACGGTTCCTATCTTTGGGAACTTATGACTCGAGCGTCTCGACTTCGGGGATTTTGTCGGTCAACAATTGGAATTCTTTGCCAATTTCAAGTTATGCGATATTGCTAGACCCACGTCAATTACTTTTGATAGTGGGAGTGGATTCTTATTAGTCTTGCAATAGATGAGTTTCCCGACATTTCCAGGAAAATAGCGGTACTTAAGAGTGTGTGCGGCTCATGAAATGCACGGCTTTTAAGAGTGCGCATGGCTTATGAGATGTGCGGCTTTTGGGAGTGTGCGCGGCTTATGGGATGCATGGCTTTTGGGATTGATATAACCCATCGATCCAGAAATAGTTTGGAATTTCTCAACGTTAACAATCTTCAGGTAACGTGAGGAGTTTGTGTTTTAAGAGCGTGGTTTCATAGCTCGAGAAGTAATGCGTGGCTTATGGGGTTACGCGACTTTGATTTGGGCCTTCTCGGTGTTGCTGGAGCAACACTGGTTCTTAGAAATCAAGGATCGAGTTTCGTCGATCCAACGGTTTGAGTTGATTTGCTTCCGTCGACTCGGCGGGTAGATGGTGTATACTTGAGTATGGTTCCACTATCTCAAGAAACGATTGGATGGTTCTTAGTCGATTTGACCTCATCGACTCAGCAGGTTACTTTATGAACCTAGTTTTATTGGTTTAAAAAGAAAAGCAATTTTACTGATAAAAGTTGGGCAAGTTCTGCTTATTTACAATGCCTCTGATATTCCGGGATGGCTTATTTGCGGGAAATAGGAAATACATAAGATAGTCTTAGATAAAGTAACGATGCAGCGATTCTCTATTCCAAGCTCGGGGAAATTGAGTTCCATCTACAGTTACTAGCTTGAATGTGTCATCCCCTAGCTTCTGGCCGATCACATAGGGCCCTTCCCAATTTGGTTCGAATATTCCTGGTGCAGGGTAGACCCGTTTGAGGACAAGTTCTCCCACTTCGAAAGTGCGGTTGTGGACTTTGGAATTAAAAACTCGTGCGACCCTTTTCCGGTGAACAGCAGTCCTTAACTTGGTTTCTACCCTCTTCTCATTGATCATATCGAGCGACTCGAGTAAAAGCTACTCGTTTTGTCTTCGATTGAAATTTTTCCTTCCATGAGAGGAGACTTCTAGTTCGACCGGGATCATTGCTTATAAACCATATGCTACGGCAAACGGGGAGTGCCTGGTTGTAGATTTGTGCGTTGTCCTATAAGCCCATAGTGCGAGTGGAAGTTCATCAACCTAATTTCCTTTAGATTTAGTTAGCCGCTTTTTCATGGTGGACTTAATGATCTTGTTGATTGCTTCCACTTGCCCGTTTGCCTATGGATGTGCAACAGTGGAAAAGATTTTCTCGATTCGGAAGCGTTTGCAAAAGTATTTAAACTAGGCGCTTTCGAATTGTGTCCCATTGTTAGTGATGATCTTTTGTGGCTCTCTAAACATGCAAATAATGTTTTTAGTAACAAAATTAATAACTTTCTTTGTGGTGATAGTGACCAGTGATTCTGCTTCGGCCTATTTGGTGAAATAGTCAACGACGACTATAACATATTTGGCTCCTCCTTTGGCCATTGGTAATACGCCAATCAAATCAATTCCCCAGATAACGAATGGCCATGGGTTGACCATCCGTGTCAGCTCTGTCGAAGGAGTTCTTTTGATCTTGCCAAAATTTTGGCATCGGTTGCACCGTCTGGCATAATCTGCTGCGTCGTGGTATACTGTTGGCCAAAAATACCCATATCGGAGACTTTCTTTGCGAGGGTTTGCCCCTTAGTGTGATCTCTGCAGTCACCTTTATGAACTTCTCTGAGGATTCTTCGGCTTCATTGTTGGTCACACACCTGAGCAAGGGTGTAGAGAATCCGCTTTGGTAAAGCATCCCATCCTATACTACAAACTGTGGTGCCTTACGAAGGAGCTTTTTCCATTGATTCTTATCCACAGGGAGTGTTCCTTTGAGCAGGTAGTCCTTGATCGATGTCATCCACGTTTCCGGTTCTTCGGTTTTCTCAAAAATTCATCTATATCCATCTCGCTTATGATTGGAGCAGTCAGAGTTTCGACTGGGACTAGCCCCAAGGACTGAGCTTCTCCTTAACTGGCTGGTTTGGCTAGATAGTCTGCCTTCGTGTTTTGTTCACTGGGGATATGAGTTATAGTGTAATGTTCGATGTCATTCAACAATTCCTGCACTTTAGATAAATACGGGGCGAGGTTCTCTCCTCGAGCTTGGTATTTGCCTTTCACCTGGTAGACGACTAGTTGAGAGTCGCTACAGATGTGTACGGACTTTATCCCGAGTTCCTTCACAACTTTCAGCCCAGCTATCAGTGCTTCATACTCCACTTCATTATTTGTTGCAGGGAATTCCAAGTGTAAGGCATAGCAAACAGTTCACCCTTTGGGAGTTTCGAGCACTATTACTGCCCCCGAGCAGAAGTTGTTAGATGCACCATCGACGAACAATTTCCAACATGTTTCCACTTTCAGGTTTATTTCTTCTTCGTTATCTCGTATCATAAACTCAAAAATGAAGTTTTCTAACCCCTGCCCGTTGATCGCCCTTCGTGGATGGTAAGTAATTTCGTATTGACTTAACTCGATGTTCCATTTGATAAGTCGCCCAGAGGTCTCGGGGCGGTACAACACTTGGTTCAGGGGCTGACCTATTAGTACTTTGATGGGGTGTGCCTAGAAATCTGGTCGTAACTTTCTGGATGCGATCAAGAGGCAATGTGCTAGTTTTTCCAATTTTGGATAGTTCTTCTCGGCTCCAGTTAATCGTTTACTAATGTAATATACGGGTCATTGGATCTTGGCTTCTTCTTGTACGAGTGCGGCACTTAATGCATGGAGTGAGACTGCAAAGTAGACAAACTAGTCTTCTCCATCTACCAGTAGACAGGATTGGCAGGGTTTCCATATGTCACATAGTTCTTCAAAAGTAATTTGATAAGCTTGATTCCATTCGAAGTTCTTCTTTCCCTTCTTTAACGCGTCAGAAAACGGTATACATTTGTCGGTTGCTTTTGAGATGAACCGGCTTAGTGGTGCAACTTTTCAATTCAAGCTTTGTAACTCCTTCTTGTTCCTCGGGGCCTCGACTTCCCGTAAAGCGGTAATTTGTTCAGGATTTGCTTCGATGCCTCTGGCGCTTATAATGAAACCCAAGAACTTTCTAGAGGCTACCCTGAAGTGACATTTAAGTGGATTGAGATTCATTCCATATCTGCGGAGTATTGAAAACATTTCAGTGAGATTATCTAAGTGATTTGCAGCTATGCGCGATTTAACCAACATATCGTCTACATAAACTTTCGTAGTCTTTCTGATCTGCCGTTTGAACATGGCATTCACCATTCGTTGATAGGTTAGCCCCAGCATTCTTTAAGCTGAATGGCATTACTTTGTAGTAGTATAATCCCAGATCAGTAATGAAATAGGTATTTTTGTGGTCAGATTTATGCATCATGATCTGGTTGTACTCCGAATAAGCATCCATGAAAGATAGTAGTTCAAGTCCAGCTATTTCGTCCACAAGTTGGTCAATTCTCGGCAGAGGAAAGCTATCTTTTGGGCAAGCTTTGTTTAGGTCCGAATAGTTGATACAGGCTCGCCATTTTCCACTAGATTTCTTGACTAAGACCGGGTTAGATCCCCATTTAGGGTATGTTACTTCATGGATAAAACCATTCGCCATGAGCTTACCACTTCTTCTCTCGGCTCTTTGGACTGTTCAGGTCCTAGGCTGCGCCTTTTCTTCTTTACTAGTGCATACTTGGGATCAATATTAAGTGCATGGCATGCAATCTCCAGCAAAAATCCACACATATTGGAATGTGTCCAAGCGAATACATCTAGGTAAGCACGAAAAAATTTGATGAGTTCCAGTCGCATCTTGTTTCCAAGATGTGATCCAATTTTCAGGACCCGTGTTGGGTCATCCATATCAACTGGGACAAACACAATCAATTCTACTGGTGCTGCCCATTCCTCCCCAGAACTCTTATTTCTAGAGGCCAAAGCCTTATTGAATCAGTTATAATCCCAAGCCAAGGGCGGCTCTGTAGTTGCTATTCGGTAGGTTCACGAATGTGGAGAGTTCTCCCAGCATTCTTTCCCTTTTCTTTTCTTCTAGACTCGCGTAGTTGTACGATGTAGACTCTCTAGCGGCACTTTGGTCTCCTTTGATCACCCCAACTCCATTCACTATCGGAGATTTCATGGTTAGACACCATTGAGCTAAAGCAATCCTGAAATCTGCCAAAGCGGGCCGATCCAAGAAAGCATTGTAGGTGGATATTTTATCTACAATCACAAAGGTTTGGATGAGGATGACTCTTTGGTCACCTTATCCGAGTTCTATGGGTAAATCGATTGTCCCAATGGGTTGTTTAGGCTCACTGGTAAATCCCTAGATCTTTGTCCGGTAAGCGGATACGTCTTTCATACTGATCTTCATTTGATCAAATGTGTGTTTGAAAAGATAATTCATAGAACTACCACTGTGCACCAATACTCGTCAGATCATGGCTGGTCTAATTCCTATTGTCCTGACCATGGGGTCAACGATCTGAGCTTCTATTCCTTTAGTGTCTCGATTTTGAAACACTATGTCATCGTTCAAGGTCCTCTGCTGCTTGGAAAAAATACCGACTTCGATCAAAAAGCACGAATCTTTCATAGCATGTTTTAGTGACCTCGCATATCGCTCCATTTCTCCTTAACTCTTCTATGCGGGATGAGGTCCTCCAGATATTGTTCCGATAATAAGTTTCTAGTCGGACCATCATGGAAACGGCAGTACTTTTCGGAGTGCTTTTTCTGTTCAGTCCCTTCCTTTTTAAGCGGCTTCTTGTACTCTTTCATCCCTTATGTCGCAAGGTAGATGGTCTTTGGAGTATCATTAAGTAGGGTGTATTCTTCAGGCCTAAAGCCTTTAAGTCGCTTGCTACTTCCATTTTGCTTGTTGGAATTCTAATTCATCCTTTTCTAATTCCCATCCTTTCCCTCCTTTCCTACGGCGGTCCAGTAGGTATTTGCGTCTTGGTTAACCGCCATACCATTGTGCCCAACATTGGTTGGTTATAGGTTGGTAGGTTTTCCTTCTAGCTCTTCTGCTTCTTCCAATCTAAGTACTAGCTCGCCTTTAATGAAAGTCCTTCCTAGTGGTAGGTTGCTTCATTTTGATCCATTTTCTAATTAAGTATCAGGATGGATGGCGTGGACCTGAGCTATGAATACTATATCTTCGTTTGGATTACTTACTTTAGTGACCATAGTGTTAAACTGACTCATGAAGGATTTCAAAGATTCATTTCGTCCTTAGAATAGGCGTAATAAGGACATCACGTCTTTCGGTTGTGTCGTGTGAAGCCTAAACTGATCAAGGAACCTTATTGCTAATTCACCAAAAGTGGAGATGGATTTAGGTGAAAGCCCGGTGAACCGCATGGAAGAGATTCCCTCCAAGAAGATTGGAAAACATCTACATTGAACAGCATTCACTTCATGCATGTACCAACTGTACTTATACACGTGCGTATTCAGATCCTTAGTTCCATCGTAGGACGGAATGGTTGGCATAGTGAACTTTTTAGGATATCGTTCATTCAGAATGCCATCAATGAAGGGAGTCAGGTTGGAGCGGATCCTCATTCATCATCTCTCATATTCATACTTTTGTCCACTAGGTGCTTGACCATGTCCTTGAAATACGCCTCGGATGTCCTGTAATCCGTGGGTTGGCTATCAGTGACTGTACCAAGTGTTTGATTTAGCAAACGGTCTGGGTAAGTAGGCTGAAGCCTAGGCTCTCCCATCTTCGGGAGAGCCACTCCCTCGGAGTTCCATTGGCTTGTGGTTAGTCGTACAAGTACAGTTTGGACCTCTCTGCCAGTATTTAGTACGTTAGTGTTCTCTTTCAACTCGTCGTCGTTAAGTTGTTCTTCATCTTCAGAGTCGACGAGATCCACTGCTATATCTTCCGGTGGGGTTTTCGTCCCCATATTCAAGTTTATGGTGGGCTGCTTTGCATTTGGTAGGGTGCTTACGTTTCCTTTTATGGTGATTCCTACATCACCACCTACTACTCCTTTTTGCTACTGCTTTCCGTTTCTCCTATTTAGGACAGAAACGGAAGTGTTATCTTGCTCTGTGGAAGCCGCGGGCTTTGGCATGGTTCTCAGAGCAGCAAGTGATTGCAAGGTTAGGAGGGCATTTTATTTTTCCATAAGAGCTTTTTGGTTGTTCTTCATCTTTTGATTGATTTCATCGACCATCTTGTTTAACTTGCCTCTATTGACAACTTCATGCCGATAGAAGATCCTAGCGTCTGGTCTCCTACGTTGGCGCCTTTGACTTTTACTTGCTGATGATTGGTTTCCTCTCCAGCTATTACAACTCCTATGGATCTTCCAAAAGCAATTCTCTTTCTTCCTGGTGCCATTGATTCTCAACAGCTAATTTTATAAGCAAAAGATTGGGGATCTAACTTCTGAACCTATTTGACCCATATTAGATAGCTAGATCTAAGCCTCAGTTGGGTTCTTAGTGAAAGTACCAAAATTTTATCCCAAAAAATGGATCAACGCCTTGGATTAAGTGTAGATCACTAAAAAAAGTAAAGGAACAAGAAGATTTTTTATAGTGGGTCGGCTGTTAATGAAGCCTACTTCCACTTTATAACTTTCTACTAACTGACTGGTGTTACAAGTGGATTTAGATTACAATATGATTGAATCTCCTAAGTATATCAAGTCACGAGTGCAAGAGTTCACTAGAGAATCACAGTGAACTCTTAGGTGACTATTGTGTGGGAGGAGAAGAGTGAGGAATAGTTTCTGCGGAGTTCCCACAGCCGGTCCAGAAGATTCTCTTTATGTTGCAGGTAGGATTGTATTTATAGGGGTTGAAGAGCTTTTGGGCTTGACCGCTTTGCTAGAGACCTAAACATGACAATACAAAAGTGCTCTAAAAGTTTCACGGTGATTTAACTTAATGTGATGGATCGCTAGCGATCCATAAAGCATGGATCACTAGCGATCCATGTACTTAAGAAATTTTTGCATCGCATCTTTTAGGTTGCATTCCTTGCCTTCTGTAGATGCTCTCCATGTAATATGGTAACTAGTTGCCTTGTTTTGATGGTGATTCGTATACAAGTTGCATTAAACTATGACTGGATCAGCCGAATGCTCGCTTCTTAAACTAGCTTGCTTAGAGTATCATGAAATTTGGCAGACATCCTTAGGAAAGATATTGGAACATGGCGCCAGAAGATTGGAGGGCCAAGAGCAAGCATTATGGATCACAAGCGATCCATAGGCGATGGATCGCTAGCGATCCATCAACTTATCCTTTTTTGACATCTTTCTTCTTGGGTCCTTTTCTTTATTTTCCTCTAATCTTCTTGGTTGATCCTTGAGATGTTTTGACCTGTCATAGATGTTCTGGTTTCCTTTGAATTCTATTAAATTAAAAACCCGGTTAACAAAATCAATTGGATCTATACATTTTAAAAATTTTGAGTATCTCACGCTGGTTTATCAAGCCTGATCCGGGTATTTTTAATACTCGGGTCAAATCTGAGTAGTTTTAGGTTCAGTTGAAGACGCTTGGAGTTTTCAGAGGAGAGCTGGAGATCTTCATCTACGTATAGACATATTCTATTATCCATTGCATCTATTGTATTTGTTTTCATTTTTCAGCATTTGTATGGACAAAGGGTTTATAACTGTCCAAGTTGAATCTAGGTTAGACTCTGATATTGTATTCAAGATTTTCCGCTATAAAGCTTATACATTGACATAATATATGTTATTCCATTCGTGTGAGATTCTATTCTATCTTTATCTTCTTTTTCCCCTAATAATCAGGCTTTACAGCATTTGGATTACTGGCATGAGGATGTATTAGTGTCGATTTTTGAGGGTCGAAAATCCTCGTCGTTACACAAAGCAACCAGGGTGATGACATATTCAGTACTATCCAATAAGGGGTAGGCCGGTTCTGTGTTAGTGAAGGTCTAGGTTAGGCCCTCGGTACATTTTCTAGAGGTGTACTATGACAGGTTGTACCCTTTTGCCTTGCCGTTGTATGGAATCCATTCCCCAATGCATGCCTTTATGGACTTATTTTTATACTTATTATGTTGGAATGTAATCAATGTGTCCATTTGGGCTATGATTATTATTTATTTTAAACCCTAGACATTATTATAAAATCACCAGATTTCACATAAAATGGTTTGGTTATCGTAAGGTAAAAATATGTCCATGTTTATGTGCATCGTGGTCTTACGAGATACCTTTATTATTATTTTTTGAAAAGGTTTTATAAGATATAACAACCCATTTGATTGAGTTTCTCACATTGATTTACTAGACCGACTCGGATGTTATTTTCTTATAAACTCGGGTCCCGAGTATTTTTCCAAAGTTATCTTTGGATGCTTTGGATGCTTTGAAGCTTCAAAAGATGAGCTGGATGCTTCCAAGACATATTTCCATATTTTTATTTCCAGTGTATTTCTTGTTTTATATTTATCAGCATTTGTAAGGGTAGGTTGTTATAACTATCTAGGCTAATGATAGGTTAGACTCCGATTGTTGTTCGAACAATTAAGAATTTTTTTGTAAAGATCTGTTATCTATTATATATTACTTGTCACAATGTTAGATTATGTTCATCTTTTCTTTCTTTCACCCCAACAATATTTCTTTCCAACACTCAGATGTTCAACACGTGAATATCCTGGATGTATTAGTGTTAATGTTTAAGAGTTGAAAAGGCAGGGCATTATAGTTGGTATCAGAGCTGAAGATTAAGTGAGAAGCTTCACTCTAGTGGGGTAAACTCGGTAAGGATAGGGTAAGTGACATCTGAGAATGAGTTTGATTGTATTATATATGAGAATGCGTATTTGTTAGTGCTATAAAAATGTTTTTATTATTTTGAAACTGGTAAATGAAATAATTTTACCTAGGATTATACTTTATATATAAAAGAATAATTTTCAAAATTTTTATATAGTTATTTTATTGTGATTGTTTGTTAGGGAATGATGGTATTTATTTATCATCATTTGTTGATTGATTATTTGTGCCCGTCCAGTTTATGAGCATTTATGGCTTGATTAAATTAAATACGAACATCCTATAAATTTAGTTTCACGATTTGACTATAAGGCGTTCGTTAATAATGTAGGTATAACAAGTTTATTTTGTTAAAAGGGTAAATGTAATAAAGGTGTTATTATATAAAGATGATTTTATAAATTTGGTTTATAAAATGTGTTTTGTAAACATAGAGGATTTTTGAGAATTTAAAATTGCGATATTTTGAAAATTTTCAAATGATTTTTGGGAAAAAGTAATAATAGTATTACTTGAAATTTTTTATAAACATAATTGTTTTCAAAGGGAATTTTTAAGTAAGTTATAATTTATTTGGATAGTTCGGGGTAATGAGTCTCGATTAGTTTTGTGATGATTTGAATAATCTTCTAAGTGATGATCGGATGTTTGTTTAGGCGAATCTTATAGTGCACTTAGTGAATTATTCCCTTTATCATTGTACGATCGAAACGAGTTCGAATTCGAAAAAACGAAAAGCAAGTTTTGGCAAATAAGAAATGAGGTGGCAAATAAGTAGTAAGAAATATTATTAATTTAAAACTCTACTTCGCGCAAGAGGATTTAAAACTTAAGCTTGGATTTTGCATTTCAAATAATTGGGAAAGGTGAACAGTTCAAATCTTCGTTTAGTACTTTGATTCAATAATAAATGTTGTGTATTGGATTAGTAGCTTGATTCGAAAATGATATTCATGTTTTAGAAATTTTAAAAAAATCCTATGTTTATTGATTTTTGCTTTGGAATGGAAGAATATGCTTGCTATAAATGAAAACATATGCACAGAGATGTACACATACAAGTCACTATTTCAATCTTTTCTTTCTTTCATGTTCTTTGAAATTAGAAATAAAACTTCCTACATCTCACCTTTAAAAATCAACATCTCCTTCACCATTCAAAATTAGCCAAAATGATCCACTATCAAAGTGTTCGTACTAGTCTCTATTTTTTTTAAATAGTTGGGTGTTTTTTCATCGAGTATAGTGTAAGAAATTTGTTGATTATAGTAAGTGGTCGAGTGATGTCGGTTTTTAGGTGAGCTCGAATTGAC
Source organism: Allium fistulosum (assembly GCA_030737815.1). Classification (NCBI taxonomy): domain Eukaryota; kingdom Viridiplantae; phylum Streptophyta; class Magnoliopsida; order Asparagales; family Amaryllidaceae; genus Allium; species Allium fistulosum. The sequence continues at coordinate 459,688,361 of CM060901.1, forward strand.
GAACGGAGTATATGGTCACGTTCGTCTCCGAAAATCTTGATTTTTGAAGCTGTTCGCATGATTTTATGGATTGAGATTGTGGCTTGGTGATAACATGATCAATTTCCAATCATTTGGAAGTTTCCGACAATCTAGGGGTTTTGGGTCAGGGCGATTGGAGCTAGAGGAAACTTTGGGTGATGCCTGAAGCATGAGAGGTGGTGTGTGGTCATTGGTAGTAGGAGTTGCTTTGGCGAACTCGATTTAGAATTTAGGGGTTCTCATTTTTAATGATCGGAAATGGGTCTGCGGTGGCTTAAGGGGAGCATCGGGTTGGTTGTGTTTTGGCCAGAGGAGCGGCAATGAGGTGGCAGTCCATTGGTGGAGGTGGCGGAGGCTGGAATTGGTCGAGATGGCAATGGTAGGCAATGAACGAGGTGAGTGTTCATTTATTGAATGCGAATTGAAATTGGGATGGGATGGTCGATTTTTGGTTAGGGCCATAGGAGGGGACAGGAACTGTGCGGGCGAGTCGCGTGATGCTAGGGGAGTTTGGGGAGAAGATGATTTTTATTTGGGTTTGGGTTGATGGGAGTTGGGTCGGGCTGTGTTTGTGAAGTGGGAGGTTTAATAATAATTTAGTATTTAAATTACTTAATTAAATGTGCTAACTTTAAATTGAGATAACTCGCTCATTTTGGATCTATTTGACCCACGCTCTTGCATTGGACTCATATTAATGAGTTTAACATTATTATAAAAATGGTTGATAATTTTAATATAGCATAATTTGATGATGAATTAATATGGGTAGAAAATAATTGCGCAGTTAGGTAATTATATTTTGGCGTTGATCTTCTATTAACAGAATAAAACACTATTCCGCTATATTTAAATTAAATAGATTATTTGGACATCTATTTAGCATTATAAATCCCCGTTATCCTATTTTAATAAATTTGGACATATATTTATATGCCAGTTGACTTGGATAAATGATGTGTTACTATTGATTGATAATTATGGATTTTATTTACATATATATGTAAATATCAACGATATGACTTGGAATGTTGAATTGAAAATAAGCGGTCGCTTGTTTAAGTGTCGTTAGGGTCGCTAAGCCTCTTTCCAAAATTTGAAAAGAAATGGATTTAAATTTACTTTATCTTCATAATATTTTGAAGTAAAGTTTTTACTATATTTAAATGGTTAAGTTAATTAATTATTTGAATTATGATATTTAAAAGATAATAAATCATGTGAATAATGATATTTTAAGGTTAATTAATTAATTTGATAATGATGTTTTAAGTTAATTAATCATTTTATTTATGGTATTTAAAGTTAATTAATTAGTTTAATGATGGTATTAAACTTAATTTAATTTATTTAATAATGTGTTTTAAATAATAATATTATTTTATAAAAAGGAATTTAGATTTAATAAATTGTTTTATAAAAGAGAATTATTTTTAAATGAATGATTTAATAAAAGAGTTTATAAAATTGGAAAGAGATCTTGGAAATTAGGAAAGTAGTTCAGTTTGTAAAATTTGGCTTTTAAGTGAATGGTATATGGAGAATTTTGAAACCATATACTAGGCCTTAAACTTTGATGTAGGGAAACTTCTACCTATCCTTAAAGGTAAGAATGTTGTTGAGTCAAGATGGGATGTAAGAATATCTCAACTAGAACAACTTTTATTCGAAGGGTAGTCTATGTTTGAAATCGAAGTTTAATGTTTGGAATATAAAGTATTATTTCCATATACGAATTGGATCATTTATAAATACCAAGTTTATGAAATAAACAAATAAACCTTTTTAATTATGGTAGTATGGAAACCTTTTTCTATACTTAAACTGAAGGATAAAAGGTTTTGGTTTATAGTAAACAATGTTTTGAATGACATTGCTTTTGATCCATTTAATATATTTTTGAAATAGGAAACCTTTCTTAAATGTTTTGTGAACATACCTATACCATTGTATAAGTATATGGTAAAGTTTTCCAAGTATAGAAAGTAAAATGTTTTGAGAATATACTAACACTGGTGAGATAAGGATATGAATATTTTTGTTAATAATTGAAGTGGTTTAATTAATGAAGATTAATTAAAGAGGCTTAGTCAATTCCATATGGAATTATATCTATATTTAATTGTTTGTTTACTTGATAGTTAAATAACCAACTACCAATCCTGGACTATAATTTAACACCGGAAATATCTAGGAGAAACATGAGAATTATATGGTATAGTTATCTTCAGAGATGTTGTACTGTACATATAAATTCGTTGTGTTCTCCTAGGAAAAATGATAAGGAAATCCGTCCGCTTAAACGAATAGGAGGCGATCTCCGCTCTTATGTATTGTCTGTATATTTTGAAAAGAACCAAAGTTGAGTTTACTAGAAACTTTTGAATGTTGGTTCAATGTGACCAGATCGGATGAGTATGAATTACTTGAAAACCACTTCGAACTAACTTATTCATCCGAATTGAAGATATCTTGAAGATGATGCAATTGAAGATGGAGCTCTTTGAAGTGCAAGGGCAACTTACTATTAATCTTGAGGGTGATTCCAAAATGGATGCAGTATAAGTTGTGCCTTTGGTTTGTTCATATCCTAAATAACTTGTATAGACAAATGTTGGCATTGCATTGTCACCTGGAGGGCAATGTTCGCATTCCAAGTGGGATTGCTATCTAAAAGGTAAAACGTAGCCTCAAGCCTCACAATTGGGAATAACTAAAACAGGGGATATGCCATAAGGCAATGTGGGTTATGCCCATTAGGGTATTCCCATCACCCTTCAAGATTGATATTAATGGATTTGGTATGTGCATGTGAACTCATGAGAAAAGGTTGCAATGCAACCGGGGTGATGAAATATTCGGTACTATCCAGTAAGGGGTAGGATGGTCTTGCCATGTAGAGGGTCCATGCGAGGCTCTCTGTACATTTTATCTAGAGGTGTGTTGTGGTAGGTGGTACCCTAATGCCTTGTCATTGTATGGGATCAATTCTTTAATACGTGCTTTTATGAACTTAGTTGTATAACCTATTATTTTGGAATTTAATTAATGTAACAATTTCGGATATGATTACATATTTATTTTAAAACCTAGACATTATTATTTTCTATAAAAATGCTTTGGTTATCGTAAGGTAAGAACCCATTCATGTTTATGTGTTGTGTGGTCTTATGAGATACCTTTATTTAGAAAGGTTTTATAAGATATAACAACCTTTGTGATTTGAGTTTCTCATGCTGGTTTACCAGACTGATCCGACTGTTATTTTCTTATAATACTTGGGTCAGACTGGAGTATTTTTCCAGAATTTGCTTTGGATGCTTTGGAGCCTCAAGAGACCAGTAGGATGCATCAAAGATGTATATCCATATTTTTATTTCCGTTGTGTTTTCTTATTTGTATTTATCTTCTTTTGTAAGGACTGGCTAGTATAGCTATCCAGGCTGATGATAGGTTAGACTCTGATGTTGTTTGAATATTAAAGTTTTCTATAAAGATAATCTGGATATTCTATATTACCCATCACGATGAGTGTTTGTTTCTGCCTATCTTTTCTTTCACCCCAAAAATATGTATTTCCGACACTTATTTGTTCGGCATGTGAATACCATGGATGTATTAGTGTCAAATTTTAAGGATTGAAAAGGCAAATTGTAACATATGGTATCAAAGGCTAGGTTGAGCGAACACCTAGTCTTTGGTGGGGTAGACTTATTAGAGATAGGGTTAGTAATGAAAGTCTACAGGGTGGATCGTGTAGTGTATATGCAAGTATATGTGACAAATTATATGATGCAACTAAAATAATATTAATCTAAGTAAATATAGAATAAGCACACCAGAATTTTATACTGGTTCGGACCTCCCGTCCTACGTCCAGTCCCGAAGCTCCCCTTCGGAATTCGACTATCAAAAAACCTCACTTCGCCCGGAGGAATAGGCTTGGGTACAATGAGTTGTTCTTGTCAAATGTGTGTTCTAATATAACACGGATGTTGACAAATTAGTACAATTGCTTCCAATATATTTCTAAGGAATATTTTCTATGAAGAACTGAGTATATGGAAGAGTGAATACAAGTAAAGATTGCTAGAGTGTAGAGATCAAGAATATAGAATAGAGTATAGAATTAGAAAGCGTAAGTAAGTGAAGTAAGTTAGTGTTCTCTTGATTCTTAATGCTATATATAGTGTAGATAGGTATCTTGAGTAGTTACATCCATTAATGAATCCTCTAAGGTTGCTTCTGTTGATGGTGAAGAGTTGTGGCGAAGAGAAGCGGAGATGTCCATTCACATGTGGCAGCTGCAGTTCATTTCTGAAGTTCGAGTTTGAATTCAGATGTCTGGTATTTGTTTCAGACGTCTGATACTATATATTTTTTGAATATAGTAGAGGATCATACGTCTGAGTACTATTACCAGACATCTGGTTTAGCCTGTTTGTTGTTCCAGAGAACTATTTCAGACGTCTAGCTTGTGCACCCACACGTCTGATATGGTGCATGTCAGTTTTTGTGCATCCTTTCTTTTACTTCCTTGTACCTATCGACTAGTAGTCTCTTGTAGTGTCCTTTGAGCCTCGTTCTTGTCTTTCTAGTGATGTTGTTCTAGCAAGTACCCGTATATATAAATATATATATATGTATATTCAATTTCCATTGTATAGTTGTTGTCATCGAAACCGTAGATTGGATTTCCTAACAAGTAATACCCTAGAACGAGTTTGAGTGCATATATATTTATGAGTGTGTATTTGTTAGTACTATAAAAATGTTTTATATTGTGTTCATTTATCAGTTGAGTGGTTTACGAATTCTGGTCGATACAGAAGGTAGAATTGTATCTATAAGGGTTTTTAAACTCTTGAACAAAGCAAACCGACACAATATTGTTTTGAAATTCGATAAATGAAATAATTTTCCTAGTTTTATATTTTATATATAAAGGAATAATTTTTTGAAATTGATATAATTATTTATGACGTGTTTGGTTGCTAAAAGATGATAATATTCAATTATCATCAGTTATTATTTGACTAGTTGTGCTCAGCTAGTTTATGAGCTTTGAATATTGTTCGTTGATTTTTAAATTTTTCTTAGCTGGTTTATAAGCAGTTTTGCTTTTCACTACATAGGTTGGGTAGATGGTGATTGCGGGAACATTGAAATGGGCACCTTGTGAATTAAGTTTCACAATTTGACTATAAAGTGTTCATTAATAAGGTAGATCTAACAAGTTTATCTTGGTAAAAAGGGATTACCATAATAAAGGAAGTCAATATATAAGGATAATTTTATAAATTTAGTTTATAAGGTGTGATCTATTAAATCAAAGAGAATTTTGAGAATTTAAACTCTGTTGCCTTTGAAAAAGATTTCAAATGACTTTTGGAAAAAAGTACTAATAGTATTTCTTGAAAGTATTTATGAGTATATTTCAAAGATATTTTTAGTGTATATTTTCTTCGGATAGTTCGGCGAAAACATCTCGATTAGTTTTATGGTAATCTGAATAATCTTCTATGTGACAATTGGATATTTGCCTAGGCGAATGTTGTAGTGCACTCTTAGTAAATTATGCTCTTTATCATTGTACGATCAACATGAGTTCAAATCCGAATGAACCCAAAGCAAGTTGGAAATTAATATTTTGTTAAAATCAATTTGTTTGGAAATATAAATGGTATTGTTTCAAAAAAGGGGAATTTTGAAATAGAAGAAGTATTTTTATGTTAACTAGTTCGAGTGGCCCGAAAATAACTAAAAATGGGGAAGAGGTCTATTTAGATGGTAAGCACTTCTCTTAAATGTTACCCTTCTTGGTAAGGAAATGTGTTATACTATTTGGTAGTACCCAGTTCCTACTATCATTTTGGGATTACTCAAGCTATATACACACACACTATCGTTAAAATATATAGTATCATTTCAAAAAGGATTTGCGAATAATAACATGGTATTTAATTTTGAGTTTACTTAATGGAAATAAATTTTAATTAAAAAGGATTGAACTAGATGATGGTATGTACCTTAGGATGTGGTGGGGTATTATACAAATTTGTTAACTCAATTGGTGTTTATTGAAAATGTATTCATAGATAATTAAGGGAAGTAAATAGGTTAAGTTTTTGTGTTACTAGTTTCCTTCTTTGTTTGATTGTGGTGAAATTTCGAGGTCGAAATTTTTTTAAGTGGGAAGAATGTAACGACCCGGAATTTTATCACATTGATTTATGAATATTTAATTTAATTTAAATATTCAATCAAGGGTTTTTAAAAATTATATAACTCTCTTTTAATTTATAACTAATATTAGAAAATGCATTGTTGAATTCTGTTTATATAAATAGGTAGTTCGATGGAAAACTGAAAATGTGAGCAAAACCCGTTTTTCGGATTTTCAGCTTTTTATCAAACTGCAAGCTGAAGAAAGTTAATTTGCATATACTTTAAATAACATTTAAATATTTAAATGTTTTACTTTGAAATATAAGAATAGAAAAATAAATAATAATAATAATAATAACAAGAATTAATAAATAAGAATAGAAAAATAAATAATAATAATAACAAGAATTAATAAATAAGAATAGGAAAATAAGTAATAATAATAACAAGAATTAATAAATATAAGAATATATGTAAAGTTGAATATGAAATGAAGGATTTGAAATATAAAGATTCCTTTAGTGCGTAAATTAACTAAGGTACATGGATCATGCTCAGGTCCACCATAGTTTCAAATGGTTTGGATTTTGGTGGCTTTTGATAAGACGTGAGAGTTGAAAATTTGATTTAAGGGCATTTTGGTCTTAGTCTTCTTTACTTTTTTTTCATCTTATATATATATATGCATTTCTCATTTTTTATTTCATTCATCTTCATACTTCTTGATATCATTCTTTTTCATCTTCTCTACCTTTTATAAATCTTGAAATAAAATCACATCCTTTTAAACTCAAGAATTTCTACTTCACTCAAGATAATCATATTTTGATATTTTCTTTAGAAAAAAAGAATATGCTTACTGTAAATGAAAACATATGCATAGCAATTATCATATATAGGCCACTTTTTCATTCTCTTTTTTCTTTCCTGTTCTTTGAAATTAGAAATAAGACTTCCTCCATCTCACCTTCAAAAATTAACATCTCCTTCCACGTTCAAAATTAGTCAAAATAATCAACTGTAAAGTTGTTTGTATTAGTCTTTAGTTTTTTTTCAAAAATATTCGGGGGTTATTTCATCGAGTATGATGTGAGAAATCTGTCGATTACAGCAACTGGTCAAGTGATGTCAGTTTTTAAGCGAGCTCGAATTGACCGACAGAGTATATGGTCGTGTTCGTCTCTGAAAATCTTGATTTTTGAATTTTTTGCATGATTTTACGGATCGGGTTGTGGCGTGGTGATCAGATGAGCAATTTCCAATTATTTGGAAGTTTCTGTCAATCTAAGGGTTTTAGGTCGGAGCGATTTGAGTTGGAGGCAACCTTAGGTGTTGATTGAAGCAAGAGAGTGGTTGCGTGGTCGGTGGTGGTTGGAGTTGCTCTGACAAGCTCAAGTTAGGGTTTAGGGGTTCTCGTTTTTTAAAGTTAGAAATGGGTTTGTTGTGGCTCAAGGAGAGCATCGGGTCAGTCGTGCATGGTTCCATAGGAGCAACACTGAAGTGGCATTTCATTAGTGGCAGTGGTGGAGGCTGGAATTGGTCGAGACGGCAGTGGTAGGCGATGGACGAGGTGGGTGTTCATTTACTTGACTCAAATTGAAATTGGGATGGGATGGTTGATTTTTAGTTAGAGCTATCGGAGGGGACGACGATGGTGCAAGCAAGTCGCGTGAGGCCAGGGGAGTTTGTGGATGAGGTCAGCGCGGCGAATGGTGGACAGCGGTGGCGTATCATAGTTTGCACGTGCACATTCGTGCATGAGTTGTTTGGGTTTAGGATGGCTGGGTTTGTGAAGTAGGAAGTTTAATAATAATTTAGTTAATTAAATATGCTAACTTTAAATTGAGATAACTCACTCATTTTAGATCCGTTTGACCCATGGTTTCATGCACTAGACTCGTATTGATGAGTTCAACAGTGTATTAAAAATGGTTTATAATTTGAATAAAGTATAATTTGATGATGAATTAATAAGGGTAGAAAATAATTACATAGTTAGGTAATTATATTTTGGCACCGATCCTCTGTTAGCAGAATAAAACAACTTCTGTTATATTTAAATTAAATAGATCATTTGGATATTTATTTCATAGAATAAATCCTTGTTTTGCTATTTTAATAGATTTGGACATTTATTTATATGCCATTTGATTTGGATAAATGATGTGTTATCTGTTGATTGATAATTATGGATTTTATTTAAATATATGTTGCTTATGTAAATATCGCTGATATGACTTGGAATGTTGAACTGAAAATAAGTGGTAGCTTGTTTATGTGCCATTAGGGTCGCTAAGCCTCTTTCCAAAATTTGAAAAGAAATGGATTTAAATTTACTTTAACTTCATAATATTTTGATGTAACGTGTTTTCTATATTTAAATGGTTAAGTTAATTAATTATTTGAATTTTGATTTTTTAAAGTTAATTAACTATTTGAATAATGATATTTTAAGGTTAATTAATTAATTTGATATTGATGTTTTAAGTTAATTAATCATTTTATTTATGGTATTTAAAGTTAATTAATTAGTTTAATAATGGTATTAAAGCTAATTTAATTTATTTAATAATGTATTCAAAATAATAATACTATTTTATAAAAAGATATTTAAATTTAATAAATTGTTTTATAAAAGAGAATTATTTTTAAATGAAGAATTTAATAAAAGAGTTTATAAAATTGGAAAAAGATCTTGCAAATTTGGAAAGTAGTTATGTTTGTAAAATTAGGATTTTAAATGAATAGTATTGAAACCATATACTTAACATTTAACTTCGAGGTAGGGAAACTTCTATATATCCTGAAAGGTAAGAATGCTATTGAGTCAAGGTAGGATGTAATAATATCTGAATTTGAACGGTTTCATTGATATTCGAAGGATAGTCTATGTTTGAAATCGAAGATTGATGTTCGGTGTATGAAGTATTATTTTTGTATATGAATTGGATCAATTATAAAAATCAAGTTTATTAAATAAATAAATAATTCTTCTTAATTATGGTGGTATGGAAGCCTTTTTCCATTCTTTAGACGAAAGGATAAATTATTTTGGTTTACAGTAAATAATGATTTGAATGACGTTGTTTTTTATCCATTTAATATGATTTAGAAATAGTAAATCTTGCTTAAATGTTTTGTGAACATACATATACCATAGTATAAGTATATGGTAAAGTTTTCCATGTATACAAAGTAAAATGATTTGAGAATATACTAATACAGGTGAGATAAGTATATGAATTTTGTAAATGATTGAAGTGATTTAATTAATGAAGATTAATTAAAGAAGCTTAGTGGATTCCATATGGAATTAAATATATATTTGATTGTTTGTTTATTTCATAGTTAAGTAATTGTCTGTTAATCCTGGACCAATTTTTAACTCTAGAAATATCTAGGAGAAACATGAGAATTATGTGGTACAATTATCTTCGGAGATGCTAAACTATATGTATAAACTCGTTGTGTTCTCCTAGGACAAATGATAAGGAAATCTATCCGCTTAAACGGTTAGGAGGTGAACTCCGCTCTTATGTATTGTTTGTATATTTCTAAAATAGTTAGAGTTGAGTTTACCGAAAACTTTTGAATGTTGATTTGAAGAGACCAGGATCGGATGATTATGAATTATCTAAAATCCACATTGAACCAACTCAAGCATTTAAATTGAAGACATCTTGAAGATGATGGAATCGAAGGCGGAGCTCTTTGAAGTGCAAGAGTTACTTGCTACTAATCTTGAGGGTGATTCCCAAAATGGATATAGTAGAAGTAGTGCCTTTGGTTTGTTTATATTTTGAACAACTTGTATGGACGAATGCTGGCATTGCATTATCACATGGAGGGTAGTGTTAGCATTCCAAGTGGAATTTCTATATAAAAGGTAAAACTTTTCCTCAAGCCTCATATCCGGGAATGACTAAAGTAGGGGATATGCTGGAAGGCTATATGGGTCTCACCCATTAGAGTGTTGTCATCAACCTTTTAGATTAATATATATGGATTTGGTATGTGCATGTGAGCTCATGAGAAAAGGTTGTAAAGAAATCGGGGTCATGAAGTATTTGTTACTATCTAGGCTAGTCTTGTCATGCAGGGGGACCATGCGAGGCCCTTGGTACATTTTATCTAAAGGCGTACTGTGGTTGGTGGTGCCCTGATGCCCTGTCATTGTATTGAATCCATTCTCCAATACGTGCATTTACGTCCATTCTCCAATACGGTTATGATTCCATATTTATTTTAAACCTTAGATATTATTATAATATCACTGGATTTTCTATAAAAATGTTTTGGTTATCGTGAGGTAAAAACCCATTTCGTGTTTATGTGTGGTGTGGTCTTATGAGATACCTTTATTTTGAAAGGTTTTATAAGATATAACAACTTTTGCGATTTTTGTTTCTCATGCTAGTTTACTAGACTAATCTGGGTTTTATTTTCTTATAATACTCGAATCAGACCTGAGTATTTCTCTAGAATTAGCTTTGGTTGCTTTGGAGCCTCAAGGGATGAGCTGGATGCCTCCAAGATGTATTTTTGTATTTTTATTTCTGTTGTGTTTTCTTATTTGTATTTATCAGCATTTATAAGGACTGGTTATTATAACTGTCCAGGCTAATGATAGATTAGACTCTGATGTTGTTTGAATATTAAAGTTTTCTTTTAGTAAAGATAATTTGGATATTATATATTATCCATCACGATGAAAGATTTCTTTTAGCCTTTCTTTTCTTTAACCCCAATAATCTGTATTTCCGACACTTGGATGGTCGACACGTGAATACTGCTTATGTATTAGTATCAACTTCTAAGGATCGAAAAGGCGAATCATGACAGTCGCGCATGAGGGCTAGGGAGTTATTTCTCTAGGCTATGATAAGGCATAGCATGGAGGTTCTTGACCTCTCAATATCAAAAGATAAGGAAGAGCCGGAGGAAGAGAAAATGGAGGAGCTTGAGCTGTAAGAAGAGCCGCTAGAAGAGCACTAGGATGAAGAGGTAGAGGAGGATCTAGTAGAGTTAGTAGACTAAGGAAGACCTAGATGAGCCATGGATGGGATTAGAAGAAGGGATGGAGTTGTTTAGAGGCTGGATTTCTGATGATGCGGAATCCATGGAGTTGGAAGGACCTCCGGTGGAGGACTCGAATGAGGGGAGTTCTCTTTGAGGTGTTGGGATGGGTCTGTTGGTGGTTGTTTTTGGGGTATTTGTATTTGTATTTTATTTTTTTTGTATGCTTAGTTTTGCATTATGTATCATAGTATATAAGCCCGTAGTACGGTTTAAGATTTCTTAGTATTTAGTCGGGTCTTGTTGTCTAAAACATAGTAGTGTGCCTTGTACTCTATGATATATTTATTGATCTCTTTTTCAAACTCTGTTTCTCTGATTAGGAAATGTTTTATGAAATTTTTTAAGATAAAGATTAAAAAGAAATTGGTATAAGTAAGAACTAATAATATTAAGTACGTAAGTCGTACATAGATCATTTCTTCGCATGGTTCTTGATCCAAAATTCGAGTACACGAATTTGAGGTGATTTACATTGGTCCAAATTAGGATTTATCACTCAATTCTTGATGGCGAACACTTAGTGAGGGTACTTGATGTGGTACCAAGGTTTTCCATCGTAGTTTATGACTATACAAGGAGAATGGGGGTTTCTAATCAAGGAGCCTGATCGGAGTCCAAACTAGGGAAGTCGGGTGAGCGATATTAGTTTGGAAGAAAAGCTTATGTATTCGAGTAAGTGATCGAATCAGATATTGCATATGGATGTTCTATATACATTATACAAACTTAAATATACTTGCCTCAATGTTTTATGGGATTGGGTAAATGGCTCTTCGATTATCATGAGGTAATATGAATAATCAATTGAGTAATAACTTATGGCTGTTGAGCAAGAAGTATGCTCAATGGATTATTTATCATCCTTGTGTGATGAGAAGATTGTAAATTTGAGCAAATTCTAAGCTTGATTGTTAGTCATTTAACATTTTGGGAAATGTTAAGAAATAGTAAGGCTGGTTTCTGGATTGTCTATAGGATGAAATTTGGTCGTCGAAATTCTTTTAAGGGAGAAGAATGTAATGACCCATACTTTTATCGCTTTTATTTAGTTTTAAATATTTGACTTTTTAGTGGTCAAATATCCCACTTTTAGTTACTAAGTAATGATAGGAAATTCAGTTTTAAATTTCCTTTACATAAATAAATAGTTCGGATAAAAATCGATAATGTGATCAAAATTCGTATTTTAGATTTTCAATTTTTTATCGAATGGAAGTTGTCGCAATATTATTGCACACATATTTACAAATATATAAACATGTCATATTTATAAAAAGAAGATTGTAAAAGTATGGTTTGAAATTTCAAAAATAATTAATTAAGGTTAATAAAGTAAAGATGTTAAATATTCTTCTTATTTTAAGTGTAATGGACTTTGTAAAAGGAGATGTAATGTTTAAGCATGTGTCATAATGGAGGTTAGTGTGTTGTCAAAATTTGAGAGGTAGTAGCTTTGTTTTAGGAGAGGTATTTTAGTAATTGACCACTTTACATTTTCTATAAAAGTAACACCTGTTTTATTTTTTCCTTTATTTGTTTCATTTTCTAACTTCCTTATTCTCTTCCCATCCATTTCTTCACTACTTCTTCATTCTTGTTTCCTAAAGAAAATAGAAATAAAGTTCACTTCTTCCACTTTTAATTCAAAAAAAAGTGTTAAAACCATCTCTATCTATTTTAATCTTCAAAATAAACAATTTCCACCACAACCAACGGCCCTCCACCCTTTGGTCATGCATCCTCCTCCACTTGGTCTAGACCATTTTGGCATTTTTCCATAGGCCATATACTCCTAAGCCTTCTTGGCCTCTTGCGTGTTTGTGTTGATTGTGTCGCATTTTGGTCGTTAGGAGATTGATTCCTTTTGTGGTTGGTTTATGCTAATATGTCATTTCAAAATGTGGAGGTGAGAATCTTATTCTGATGTAGTTTAAAAGTGACAAAATGTTGTAATGATGTAATAGTTGCTTGCTTATGTTGTATATACTTATTATTGTTTGGTTCGGATTCCTGCTTGAAAGCATGTGACACCGCAACTCGAGACTATACTAACAATAGATATTACTATATAATATCATCCGCTAGTACAAATAATAAGGCTGGTTAGGAGTGACCATCTGTGAATATTGCTTTAAGCTAGTATTGACAAGTCGAATTGAGTGGGAAAATTTTCTTTTGAAGAGGGTTCGACGTATACAATCCAAACTTAAAAGAACATTATGGTGGCTATAATATATGTTAAAAACATTATAAGACATCTCAATCCACGAAATCATATATATAACATACACTAAAATGATTGAAAGAATATACATATACAAAATGTTGTCTAGAAGGATGGTGATATGAGTACAAATTGACTTACAAAATAGTTACAGCCCAAGTCAAAATGATATACATAAACAAGGTCTCTATCCCAACACGTATATATACATAGTACATCAATATAGGACTAAACAAAATAGAACATCGACAAATAAGATGACAACATAACAGATAGGCTTCAGGCTAGCTAAGCTTTAGGATCGACGGAAGATACCTGAAAAAATTCAGTCTGACTCGAATATTATTTAAATAATAAATGAGTCATTCTTGTACGGGTTTAAGTCAATAAGGTGGTATAACATGATGAACATCAATAAACAGAATGAAGGAGCAACTTGTTCATATCTCTATCTAGTGCATGTTCAAATACTATAAAGGTAACTCATAATGGAATAGTCCCAAAATCTAGTAATATCCACAAATAACAAGTAGCATCAAAATTATGAAAAACGCCAAAACAAGAAACTCATGTATAGACCTATATCGGCTAAACTGGAATTTAGTGAAATCTCAAATCTCAAATCTCAAAGTTTACAAAAAATGGCATCAATCCCCAAAGACGGGTCAACGCTCACCACTCATGCATGCAACTATAAGGTACAGTCTCCTCCAGGGTAGAGGTATAGTCCCCTCTTGGACCACAAAGACGAACCCGAGGGTTATGCCGAACACGAAGACATGCACAAAGGCAATGTTGAACACAAATGAAGTACTGTCCCCTCACGGAAAAATGGAAATGTACACTAAGGTAACGCCTAACTGGAGATGGACCTGAAGATCACGTCTAATTTGATACGAGCACACGGCTACTTCTAACCTTAATGATGAGCACGAAGGCTACATCGAACGCAAATGAGGTATTGTCCCCTCATGGACAAACCAGAGACATACCCGAAGGTAATGTCTAATTGGAAGTGTCACTTAATGTAACACCCCTAATTTTTAATAACATTATTAAAGTGATTTAATTAGATAATTTAAATAGAATAATGTAAATATTAGAGTGATAAGAGGATTCAGATTTGAAAATTCAATTAGAGGCGTGCTTAGTTAACTAAAAAAAGGGCTTAAGAGCGTTTTTATATGTTAATTAGTGAGATCATAACGCAAGGGTATTATAGGAATTGCCACCATGATCCTATAACACATAAAACACATGTTCTCATTTTCTCTATACGTTCATTTTAAAAAACACAAAAACGTGAATCAAAAGCTGAAGACCGTCCATTACCTAGGAAAAAAAGGGGAAAATCAATCTAAAGCTAAGAAATCAAGCAAGGAGAATTAATCAAGGATCAAATCTAAAATTGCTTATCTTAATCAAGGTGAATAATAATCAAAACCATCTCTATTTTTGTTTTTAACGATCATTTGATTTTGGGTTTATGTTTAAATCCATTATGATGATTTTTGATGATTATATGCTTGGATTTCATGATATGATATATTCAAACAAGTTTGTTTGATAATTGTTTTACACGGTTTCAAGGCTAAAATCATTTATTTTGGATATCGAATGCCATGAGGAATTTATATGTTATTTAAAACATTATTTTGGAGATGGGTTTAATTATCTATAATTTTCCAAACTAAGGAAAATTTATTATGAATTTTTGAAAGTAGAAATGAATAAATTGGGTTTAAAAATTATTTCGGCTATTATATGAAGGAATTTGAGTCTAAAATTTATATATGTTAGCTAACATATTAAAAGTGAATTTCTATGATTTTTGGAGATTTTTCCTAAGCAATTTAGTGTGGAAATTAAATTATTTTAGATGGAGGACTTAAATGTTTTATTTGTCTTGCTTAAGAAAGGACTTATTTGCTAAATTGTTTTAATTAGATTTGAAATAATTACGGCAGTTATTTTAGAAAGAATTCTAAAAATTTTGTGGCAACCAATTAAATGTTTACAAATAGGAAAGTTGGTTTAAAAGCAATTACTTAAAAAGGCATTAAAACAGCCTTTACCCAGAAATGTTGTTTTGCTGCTTTCATAGGCTACCTTTCGACCCTATGCTTCCGCCTCAACCAAGCCAAAACCAACCAAGCCGAAACCAATACACAAGGTATCAATATGTTGGTACGTGGTGGATTGAAGAAAGACGGAAGGCATGGTGTCGAAACCTATGCTTTCGAAGGGGTTGAAGCCTTTGTTTTACTCTCCAAAGATATGCGCTTGCCTTCTTTTCAAAAGGATGCTTTCGAAGGGGTCGAAACCTATTTAAATAGATTTTGAAAATGTTGCCGCCATTTTGTTTCGAAGAGATAGCTTTCGAATGAGTTGCCTTGTTTTAAATCAAAGCTTTCGAAAGGGTTTAATGGTCTCGAAGGCAATGTCTTCAAAAGGGGTTTCGAAGCTATCCTTCAAATGTTTTACTTAAATGATTTAAATTGTCAAAAGGATGGTTCTGAAGCCATCAGTTTTCCCCAAACTATTTTTTATGAAGTATAATGGTTTCGAAAGGGGTACTTTCATTTATATTCATTTTGAACCAAAAGATATTTTTAGAATAAACCTAATGGTTTCGAAAGGGGTACTTTCAAATGGTTTTGAAAGGTGTATTTTCAAATGGTTTTGAACCTATGCTTCTATGAATTAATAAGTAATGCTTTAATACTTTCGAAAAGTATGTTATGATGGTTTCGAAAGAGATGATTTAAAGTGTTTTGAAAGGCATATGCTTAGTGTCTTGATAAGAAGATTTGAATGCTTTCGAAGGAGGTTAACCAATGGTTTTGAAAGTAAAGGTTTAAGGTTTCAAAAGCCTTAGTTTTCAAAACAAAGAACCCAATCTCATTTTTAAAGGAAGAACCATGGTATAAATAAGGAGTTTTAAAATGGCTTTTAAGTATGGAGTTTATGAAGAAGCTTTCCTTGATAAAATAATAGGTTAAAGGGATTAACCATGTTTCATATGAAAATGATTTCAAGGATATTAAACCACAAATGTTGGTGTTATTATGTTTGCTTCTTTTAATATATATTCACAGTATAGTGGACCTATAACTCTATTTTGGGAAAGGGCAGAATAACTAGCTAGGTTGATCCAGTAGTGAATATAAATTGAGTTAACTTCTGAATGAGTAGAATTGCATCCAGGAGGTCAGGAAGACCAGAATATAGAATGCCTAAACACAGATTAAAGAAGTTGTCAAATAGATAGGTTCATAGTAAATCCATGAAAACTATGATTAGAAAGAGTTATTGGTTGGGGCTAATAGGTTTGTAGTGAACCCATGAAAACTATATCCGGATTAAGTTATCGACGAAAGTCAATAGATTCCTAGTCAACCCATGAAAACTAGGATATGAGAGAAGTTATTGGAGATACCAGTAGGTTCAAGGAGAACCCATGAAACAATAAAGTTATTGGCTGGGGCCAATAGGTTCTTAGTGATCCCATGAAAACTATGAAACCGGACAGGGAGTCCATAAGCTTTATACAGGTTATTAGTAAGCCCATTAAAACTAATAGGTTAATAGTGACCCTAGAAACTATAACTGTGACAGATAGTCTAAATGAATCGGGATGAGTAATCCAAAATTGATTTACTTGTTTGCTTATCATCATAATATTTTGAATTGTTATGTTTTAACCATTGTGGATGCAGGAGCATAGTATATGGTTTTTATAAAGTTTTAGATAAGATACCGGTGAAGAGAAAAACCGTTCCGCTAAGCGGTGTGGTCTCACTAGATATCTAAATGGTTTGAGATGATAGGTTGTTATTCATACCAGGCTTTATGTCTGACTCGAAGTTTATGTTTTCCCCTAAAACTCTCGGGTGCTCAATTGATTTTGAGTAGTTTGAGAGTTGAGGTTCTTAGGTACCACATTAGACGAATAAGCTTCCGAGACATATAGAAGGCAAGCTAGATAATCAGAGTTCTTTTCAATTTTGATTCCACTATGTTTTATTGTAAAGGCAATGTTATTTAATTACCTATGTTTAGACTCTGATCATCGAAGGGGACATCTTCATATGTCGCTCTTGGCGTATGTTGTAATAATTATATTTTCTCTGAACATGGTTCTCGAATGTGGGATTATATAATGAATTTGAAATGGAATGTGAAAGTTGTTTATTGATTTTAATTTTTTTCCATATCCATATGTTTCTGTTATATCAATGTATCTAACATTACCGTATTTGCTCGTCGAGGATTAATAATTATGGATGATTGCAGCATCCATAGCCGTTAGTTTTGGGCCTCCAAGTGAGAGATGTTACAAGTTGGTATCAGAGCATAGGTTTATGTAAACTTAAAAGAAATTTAAACCTAAAATATTTTTCAAAACATAATCCAATGAATCAGAAAATAAGATCGACGTTTGGGTTAACGCTATAGTAACGTACTTGTATTTGATATATGTATATAAGTACGTATTCCCCTATCTCTTAGACCGTTCTTCTGTATCTTACTAAGGCTCGTTTGTAGATTTTCGAGAAAGGAGATATAGAGGCAGGAAATGGAAGAGGAAATCTTGATGGAGGAAGCACCACAACAAATGGAAATGTTCGACCTAATTCCAGGAGGAACTCGGGTCGATAGGCTAATGAAAATCAAAATGCAAATACCAATGTGGGTGCTGGAAATCCACCAGTAGATATAGGGATGATGTATCAGTTCTTTGTCAATCTGATTCAAGATGGAGCAGATGCTTGAGTTGCTAGGAATGTTGGAGGAGCTAATCATGCGGCTCCAATTAGGAATAATTATGCTAAGTTGAGTAGAGACTAAACCGGTCTTGGTGGGAAATCGTCTATGGGAACGGAGAATTCCATTGAAGTGGAGAATTGGCTATTGCATTGTGAGAGAATCTTCGCTGATTTGGGTTTGGATGATGAGTAGAAGAGGTGACTGGCCTCTTGGCATTTGCAAGGGGCGGCGCTTCATTGGTGGAATAGTGTTACTGTCGGAGTTCCGAAGGAAGAGGTGACTTGGGCAGAGTTTTGAAGGAGGTTTGAGCAAAGGTTTTTGTCTGAAGTTGCTAAGTCAGCATTGCTTAAGAAGTTTATGGATTTGATGCAGGGAGAGATGTCGGTAATTGAGTATGCTACTAAGTTTGATGAGTTGTCCCAATATGGGTATGCTACCATAGACACTGTCATCAGGAGGAATGAGAATTTTATTCAGGGATTGAGGCCTGAGATTGCTAGGGCGACCCTGATACATCTCCATGATCCTTATAATGTAGTTGTGGAGATGGCAATTCGACATGAGGAGATGCTTGCTATTTGTGCGAAAGAAAAGATGGCTGAATCCTAGGGTTCTTAGGGAAAGAAGAGAAAGTTCTTTAAGAAGAAGGGAGCCCAGAAGGGAGAGGCTGCAAAGAAGGCAAAGGCTGATTTAGTTTGCTTCAAGTGTGATAAGAAAGGTCATTATGCTCATGAGTGCTGCTCAGGCAAGGGGAAGAAGGCTGCAGAAAACAAGGTTGTGAAGTGCTTCAACTGTGATTAAGTTGGGCATTATAAGATTCAGTGTCCAGAACCAGTCAGGGCTGACAAGGGTAAAGTCTTTGCTGTTGGATCATCATCAGCTAGGCCAACTGCAGCTGAAAAAGGGAAGACTGTGATGGAAGGTACGCTTTTGATTCAGAGTATACCAGTTAGGGTACTATTTGATACCAGTGCATCACATTCATTTATATCTCAGTGTTTGGTTGATAGGTTACGCTTAGAACCCACATACCTTGTCACTCCCTTAAGGGTTGTGAATGCGATAGGAGGGTATGCAACTCTAGGGATGAGATGTGACCAGTTAGAACTTGATTTGTTAGGTCATAAGTTTGCATGCAGTCTATATGTTTTTGATTTCGTAGATTTTGGGATCATTTTAGGTATGGATTGGTTGGGTAAGTATGAGGCTAGAATATTTTGCTAGGATAGAGAAATATCATTGAGACACCTTGATAGTCATAACCGAATTGTATCCTCAGTGGAGAATTCTGACCGGAGTGGTTGCGCTTTGTTAAATGCTATGGAAGTAGGAGAAGAGTTAAGTCAGGTTCGTGTATCAAGAGAATTTGCAGATGTTTTTGAGCCGGTTATAGGACTACCACCAAAACGAGCAGTTGAGTTTCGGATAGGACTTGTGCCAGGAGATAAACTTGTAAGTAGACCACCTAGCAGGATGACACTGATCGAGATGAAGGAATTGAAGGTGTGGCTAGTGGATCTAGAAGGGAGAAATTTTATAAGACCAAGCAGTTCGCCTTGGGGAACGGCCATGGTGTTTGTAAAGAAACCAGATGGGTCGTGCAGGATGTGTATCGACTATCGTAAGTTGAACGAGAAGACAATTAAGAATAAGTATCCTTTACCGAGAATTGACAATCTATTTGATCAGTTGTGTGGAGCCAGAGTATTTTCCCAATTAGATTTGGCGACAGGTTTCCATCAATTAAGAGTGGCAGAGGACAGTATTCCATTGATAGCATTTTGAACTAGGTATGGTTCATATGAGTGGTTAGTAATGCCATTCGGGTTAACGAATGCACCTGCTTTCTTTATGGATTTGATGAACCGAGTTTTCCGAGAGTACTTAGATAGGTTTGTATTGGTATTTATAGATGACATTTTAGTATACTCTAAGGATGAAAGAGAGCATGAAGATCATCTTAGAGTAGTGCTTGAGACGCTGAGGCACCATGAGCTAAAAGCAAAGTTTTCCAAGTGTCATTTTTGGAAGAAAGAGGTCAAGTTTCTTGGTCATGTGGTTTCAGAGAAGGGCTTGTCAGTCGATCCAGATAAGATTGAAGCAGTTAATAATTGGAAGAGACCAGAAATGGTGGCTGAGATTAGAAGTTTTCTTGGACTTGCTGGCTATTACCGGAGATTCATTAAGGACTTCTCATGGATAATAGCACCTCTGACTAATTTAACCAGGAAGGATGCAAATTTGTTTGGCCCAACAAATGTGAGGAAGCATTTCTTAAGTTAAAGCATTTGTTGACCAACGCACCTGTGTTAGTAGTTCCGGACGGAAGCCAAGGGTTAGTGGTATAAACCAATGCATGTGGGACTGGATTAGGAGCTGTGTTAATGCAGAAGGGTAAAGTTATTGCCTACGCTTCACGTCAGCTTAAACAACATGAAGTAAGATATCCTACTCATGATTTGGAGTTGCCTGCGGTGATCTTTGCATTGAAGATTTGGTGACATTATCTCTTAGGAGAGATATTTGAGCTATATGCATATCATATGTCCTTAAGATACTTATTCTCTCAGAAGGAGTTGAATATGAGAGAGCAAAGGTGGCTGGAGTTTTTAGCAGCTTATGATTTTTGTATAGAGTATTCACCTAGGAAAGGCAATAAGGTAGTGGATGCTCTTAGCAGAAGACATTAGAATGTGGTGTTAGCTATGCTGGAAGAATGGAAAGATTTAGAAGCTTTGACTACTTGTAGTGTGCAGTTAAGATCGACTGCTAGTTCTAGTTAGAGCATCGACATATAGTCCTGTTTAGAAGTTCGATCGGTGTTAATCGAAAAGATTCCTTCCAAGTAGAGAGAGGATCCAGTATTAACCGAGATGACTAGAAGGCTTGAGGTTGGAACTGAGATCGATGATCTAAAGGATTTTAGTCTTGACCAGAGGGGATAGTTAAGAAAGAAGGGATGATTATGTGTTTCAAATGTCGAGGACTTAAGGAAAGAATTTCTTGAGGAATGTCATCGGTCCAAATTTATGATTCATTCTGGAGGGACCAAGATGTATCAAGATATAAAGAGGAACTTCTATTGGGAAGGTATGAAGAAGGATGCTGGTTTGTGGGTTAGGCAGTGTGCAAACTATCAACAAGTGAAGGCCAAACATCAAAAACCGATTGGATTGCTTCAACCATTAGAGATTCCAGTTTGGAAATGTGATTTGATATCCATGGATTTTATAGACGGGTTGCCAAGGTCAAATGGAGGAAATGAAAGTATATGGATCATAAATAGGTGACCAAGAGTGCCTATTTCATTTCAGTTAAGTCAACCAGGACGGCACCTGTTTTAGCCAATTCATGAAGAACATAGTTAGATTGCATGGAATTCCTAGTAGTATAGTCAGTGACAGAGATGCTTTGTTTACTAGTGAATTTTGGAAGAGTCCAAGCTTAAGATGAACTCTACATATCACCCTCAGATAGATGGCAGACAGAGAGAGTCAATAAGGTACTCGAGGATTTGTTAAGAGCTTGTGTATTGGACTTTGGTGGATCTTGGGAAGATCACATACACTTAGTGGAGTTTTCCTATAATAATAGTTATCATACTAGTATAGGAATGGAGCCTTTTGAAGCTTTGTATGGTAGGCCATGAAAATCACCAGCATGTTGGTTGGAGACTAGAGACAGATTAGTCTTAGGTCTAGATCTGGTTAGCGAGGTGACAAAGAAGATTGAGTTGATCCGAGAAAGGATGAAGAAAGCCACAGACAGAAGAGTTACATAGATAAGAGGTGTAAAGACCTAGAATTCTTAGTTGGAGATAAGGTTTTCATTAAAGTGTCACCAATGAAGGGTGTGGTACAATTCGGAAAGTCTAGGAAACTGGCACCGAGATACGTTGGTCTGCTCCAAGTTATAGAGAGGATCGGGAAGCTCGCATATAGAGTAGAGTTGCCGAGCAGTCCGGCAGGTGTCCATGATGTGTTTCATGTGTCTCACCTTTGCAAGTACGTGCATGATCTAGAGACTACTATTCCTCCGACAGGGTTGGAAGAGTTGATTGTAGAACTAAATCTGACTTTTGTTAGACAACCAATTCAGATTGTAGCACGAGATGAGAAAAGGTTAAGGAACAAGACAGTCAAGTTGGTGAAAGTTCAGTGGAGCAACAATGAGAAGGACTATACTTGGAAGATAGAAGACAGGATTAGAGATACTTATCCTGATCTGTTGTGAAGGTACGTTCTATATTAGCTTTATATAGACGGTTGTAATCAGGTAGGCTTGTATGTTTGTTAGGAGCTGTTACAGATGATTGGTATGCTTAGTATTTAGTCCTTATTGAATTTCGAGGACGAAATTTTTGAAGGAGAGGAGCCTGTAACACCCCTAATTTTTAATAACATTATTCAAGAGATTTAATTGGATAAATTATATAGAATAATGTAAATATTAGAGTGATGAGGAGATTAAGATTTGAAAATTCAATTAGAAGCGGTGCTTAATTAATTAAAAAAGAATGGGCTTAAGAAAGTTTTTATATGTTAATTAGTGAGATCATAACGCAAGGCTCACTTAAAACCCACGTTCTCAATTTCTCTATACGTTTATTTTACAAAACACAAAAACATAAATCAAAAGCTCAAGGCCGGCCATTACCTAGGGAATAAAGGGGGAGAATCAATCTAAAGCTAAGAAATCAAGCAAGGGGAATTAATCAAGGATCAAATCTCAAATTCCTTATCCTAATCAAGATGACTAATAATCAAAACCATCTCTATTTTTGTTTTTAATGATCATTTGATTTCGCGTTTAAGTTTAAATCCATTCTGATGATTTTTTGACGATGATATGCTTAGATTTCATGATATGATATATTCAAACAAGTTTGTTTGATAATTATTTTTCATGGTTTTAAGGCTAAAATCATTTATTTTGGATTTCAAATGCTATGAGGAATTTATATGTTATTTTAAACATTATGCTGGAGATGGGTTTAATTTTCTATAATTTTCCAAGCTAAGAAAAATTTATTATGAATTTTTGAAGGAAGAAATGAATAAACTGGGTTTAAAAATTACTTCGGCTATTATATGAAGGACTTTGAGCCTGAAATTTATATATGTTAGATAATATATTATAAGTGAATTTCTATGATTTTTGGGGACTTTTCCTAAGAAATTAACTATGGAAATTAAATTATTTTAAATGGAGGACTTAAATGTTTTATTTGTTTTGCTTAATGAATGGCTTATTTGCTAAAAAAATTTAATTAGATCTGAAATAATTATGGTAGTTATTTTAGAAAGAATTTCGAAAAGTTTATGGCAACCAATCAAATGTTTGCAAATAGGCAAGTTGGTTTTAAAGCAATTGCTTAAAAAGGCATTAAAACGGCCTTAACCAAAAATGTTGTTTCACCGCTTTCATAAGCTACCTTTCGACCCTATGCTTCTGCCTTAACCAAGTCAAAACCAACCAAGCCAAAACCAATAAACATGGTATCAATATGTTGGTACATAGTGGATTGGAGAAAGGTGGAAGGCATGGTGTTGAAACAATGCTTTCGAAGAGGTCGAAGCCATTGTTTTACTCTCCAAAAAGATATGTGCTTGCCTTGTTTTCAAAAGGATGCTTTCGAAGGGGTCGAAATCTATTTAGATAGCTTTTGAAAATATTGTCACCTTTTTGTTTCGAAGAGATAGCTTTCTAATGAATTGCCTTGTTTTAAATCAAAGCTTTCGAAAGGGTTTAATGGTTTCGAAGACAATGGCTTCGAAAGAGGTTTCGAAGCTATCCTTAAAATGTTTTACTTAAATGATTTAAGCTTTCAAAAGGATGGTTCCGAAGCCTTTAGTTTTCCCCAAACTATTTTATATGAAGTGTAATGGTTTCTAAAGGGGTACTTTCATTTATAATCTTTGACCAAAATGATATTTTTAGAATAGACCCAATGGTTTAGAAAGGGGTACTTTCAAATGCTTTCGAAAGGTGTACTTTCAAATGGTTTCGAAGCTACGCTTCTATGAATTGATAATTAATGCTTTAATACTTTCGAAAAGTATGTTTTGATGGTTTTGAAAGCGATTATTTTAATGTTTTGAAAGGCATATGGTTAGTGTTTTTAAAAGAAGTTTTGAATGCTTTCGAAGGAGGTTATCCAATGGTCTCAAAAGTAAAGGTTTAAGGTTACGAATGCCTTAGTTTTCAAAACAAAGAACCTAATCTAATTTTTAAAGGAAGAACCATGGTATAAATAAGGAGTTTTAAAATGGCTTTTAAGTATGGAGTTTTTGAAGAAGCCTTCCTTGATAGAATAATAGATTAAAGGGATTAACCATGTTTCTTAAGAAAATGATTTCAAGGATATTAAACCACAGATGTTGGTGTTATTATGTTATTATGTTTGCGTCTTCTAATATACATTCACAGTATAATGAAACTATAACTGTATTTTGGAAAATGGCAGAATAACCAGCTAGGTTGACCCAGTAGTGAATATAAATTGAGTTAACTCATGAATGAGTACAATTGCATCCAGGTGGTCAGGAAGACCAGAATATAGGATGCCTAAACACAGATTAAAAAAGTTGTCAAATAGACAGGTTTATAATAAACTCATGAAAACTATGATTAGAAAGAATTATTGGCAAGGGCTAATAAGTTTATAGTAAACCCATGAAAACTATATCCTGATTAAATTATTGACCGAAGTCGATAGGTTCCTAGTCAACCCATGAAAACTAGGATATGAGGGAAGTTATTGGAGATACCAATAGGTTCAGGGAGAACCCATGAAATAATAAAGTTATTGGCAGGGGCCAATAGGTTCTTAGTGATCCCATGAAAACTATGAAACCGAACAAGGAGTCCATAAGCTTTATACAGGTTATTAGTAAGCCCATGAAAACTAATAGGTTAATAGTGACCCTAGAAACTATAATTGAGATAGATAGTCTAAATGAATGGGGATGAGTAATCCAGAATTGATTTACTTGTTTGCATATCATCGTAATATTTTGAATTGTTATGTTTTAACCATTGTGGATGAAGAAGCACAGCATATGGTTTTTACAAAGTTTTGGATAAGATACTAGTGAAGGGAAATCCCATTCCACTAAGTGGCGTTGTCTCACTAGATATCTAAATGGTTTAAGATGGTAGGTTATTATTTATACTAGGTTTTATGTCTGACTCGAAGTTTATGTTTTCTCTTTAAACTCTCGGGTGCTCAATTGATTTTGAGTAGTTTAAGAGTTGAGGTTTTTAGATAGCTCATTAGACGAATAAGCTTTCGGAGACGTGCAGGAGGCAAGCTAGATAATAAGAGTTATTTTCTATTTTGATTCCGTTGTGTTTTGTTGTAAAGGGAAAGTTGTTTAATTGCCTATATTTAGACTCTGATCATCCAATGGGACATCTTCATATGCCGCTCTAGACGTATGTTGTAATGATTATATTTTCTCTGAACGTGGTTCTCGAATGTGGGATTATGTAATGAATTTTAAATGATTTGAAATGGAATGTGAAAGTTGTTTAATGATTTTAAATTTTTTTTCCATATCCATGTGTTTCTGTTATATCAACGTATCTAACATTACCGTATTTGGTCGTCGATGATTAATAACTATGGATGACTGCAGCACCCATACTCGTTAGTTTTGGGCCTTCAAGTGGGGGATGTTACACCTAATCTCACTTATTAACTAAATGAATTTCACCAAAGCTCCCCATACCATCCATCGAACTTCAACTATTTACTAAGAGATCATAAACTCCACTTAGGTAAAGCACAAAAATAATATGATAAAAACGTTTAAGTGGGCGAGTCTGAAAATTAACCGATAAAGTAAACACAAATGTTCCATATCACTTGTCTTACTAAACCATTTAATTCAATTTCTCGTCCATTCGAGTTCGTGATATTTTTGTATGAAATAATTTTCTTTTAAAAATCTCCTTTGAAAACATTAGTTTATAGACTAAAATTGATGTTAGAAAATATTGGTCAATATATACATATATCTACATAAAATAAATTATGAATCAAGTTTATAAAACAATTTGAATGGACTAGAATATATATATATATATCTGTGTATTCAAAATAAAGTTTATAAAACAATTTGAATCCACACTTTGGTTTCAAAAACATTTCTTTTGAAAACTAGTTCGAAATCAATGTAATAAAACAGTGTGTCGAGCTATATATAGAGCTATTTATATAGAATATCTTTATCGAAATAAAAGAATTATATATTTAAGATTCAAAAGCCCAGAAATAATATTAGAAATCATCAGAAATAGGCCAAAACCATGCCCAAAACACTATGTTTGCACCTAAAATGGTCACAAACACCCAAGAATAGTTTTAGTAGAGAAGTAATTGAAGAAAAATTAAATTAAATTGAGTAGATGAATAAGCAAGCGACAGAGAATAACCAGTAATCAAAGACACAGAAATTTATAGTGGTTCAACGTTGTATGCCTACGTCCACTTTGAAGATTATCCTTTATTAATCACTTTTGAATCTGATTACAATAGTAGAAATTAGTTAGCACTTGATTGCAATGGAGTCTAGAGTAACAAGCAGTGTAAAGATCCTCAGAATGACCCATCAAGCCAGTATTTATAGATGAAGATGGCGAAATATATCTTTGAAATCTTGGCTGAAGGACCTTCTAAAACATATAGGCCGACTAGAGGGATCGCTAGGCCCAATTCCCAAAGAGGAGTGATCGGTACTCATCCCTTCTTTGGTTGAATTTTGGGGAGCAATCCTTATGGTGGATTCCTCATGCAAAAATATATTTAGCCTCCAAATTTCATTTCATTTGGATCTTTGGAGCTTGAGTTATCGCTTGATCTTTGATTCAACATGGCTTGTATGCAGCTTTCTACCGATCCATTCCAAGGAATATATACCGATCACTCCAACCTTATCCATTTGATTTACGATCTCTAGGGTAGATTCTCTAGGATCCTTATATCTTGCTCTTCAAATTTCATAGACAATGGACTTGTAAATCTTAAGATATTGATTGTTTTCCATGATAATGCTCTTGTACTTTGAAACATGTCGATCCCTCTTGTTGGAGCAAATCTATGCTTATCCCTCCTATGTGTTGATCCATATTTCATGATTTGAACATCCTTCATTGCCCCTTTATCAATCCCATTCAATCCTGATTTCATATAATGATCATACTTGACTTCTGGGCCCTGCAAATATCACTCTGGAGTCATCGGCCTTGATACCAGTTGAATCTAACTCGAGCAATCAGTTTAATATAGCTTGGCTAGAATGGTGGATAATACTTGTGTATTGGCCCATTTTTCCGTACACTTTGAATCGACAATAAATCACACATGTCTAACTCAAATTGCACGAAAAGACGGATCATTAAGGGTAACAAAGAAAAATAGACAGAACAAAATCTCACACGAATGGAATAATATATAATATTGAATAAATATCTTTACAGCGGAAAACTTTTAAATACATATATCAGAGTCTAACCTAGATTCAGCTTGGATAGTTATAAACATCTGTCCTTACAATTGCTGACAAACAAAAAAAAACAAATAGACGGCAGCGGATAATAGAATAAGACCATACGTAGATGAATATCTCCATCTCTCCTCTGTAAACTCCATCCATCTTCGACTAAACCTGAAACTACTCGGATCTTACCCGAGTATTAATACCCGGATCAGGCTTGATAAACTAGTGTGAGAAAACTCAATAATAAATGACAGTGTCATATATTAGTCTTTGAATAAAATCCTTTGAAAAGAAAGAGTATCTCATAAGACCACGTCTACACATAAACACGGACGGGTTTTTTACCTTATGATAACTTAAACACTTTTATATCAAAACATTTGATATTATTTCTAATGACATTCTTTGAAAACATTTGCAAAAAAACTTATTAGTCTTAGCCGAAATTGTTACCATTATTAAATTCCAGCATACTAGGCTCTACAAACAAAACCGCATGTTCTTATTGGAGAATGGATTTCCATACAAATGACCAAGTGAAGGGACTACCTTCCGATGGGTAAACCTCTAAATGGATGACCCGAGGCATAGAACATCTTCCCTCTATGAACACAAGACTGGCCTACCTCTTTAACTAGGTAGTACCGAATATGTCATCCCTCGATCATTACCAACCTTTAACCATGAGCACTCTTCGCTTACATCCACATTAATTTACATCCCGAATGCCATAGCGGGAAGAAATATATCTAGAAGGGGATGATCATACTCTAATTGGGAATGACCCACTTAGCCTTGCCGCATCTAACCCTGTTTCGGTCATTTCCGGTTGATGAGGCTCGAAGCAACGATAACCTTTTCACATAGCACATCTTCTTTCACTTTGAATTCCACATTGCCATTCCACATTCACGCGACTGATTTCTACAAACACATAACTTCCTAAGTTCGTAAGTCTCGGGAAACGGTGTTAAGCTAAGAGAAGGTGTCTTCTCCACCACCGACTGATATACATTTGTAGAGATCACTCATTGTGATTTAGAATGCAAGGTCAGACACTTGTCCATACAAGTTTGTTCTGGGACTGAACGAAACCAAAGGCACTTTCCTCGACCATTACTAGGCGAGAAGCCCTTGTGGTTTTGAGGTTTTTCATAACAAAGAGACCACTGCTATAATATAGTGAATCAGGAGTTTATTCCCAATTATCAACAAGTAGTCCCTCGTTATTATTCGTCTCAATATCTTCGTCTTCCAACATCTTCATTTTTCGAACGCGTAAGCTGGTTCGAAGTGGTTTTCGGATAGGAATCATCCAAATCCAAACCCGGTTCCTTCGAAATCCAATTATCGATAAAAAGTGAATATGAGTGTACAGGATTTATTAAGTCTCTTTTCACTTTAATTCATTTTGGATGATTACAAAATCTCTTCTTTTTGTCTTAGAGTAATTCTAAGTTAATTCATTCTTTTTCTTTGGATAATACTAATCTTCTTTTATTTTGGAAATTTAATACCATCTTTTTTTAGGGCATCTGGGCTTTACTTTCGATCTATTCCACCCCTCGCCCAAAAAGATAAAACATAGGCTAGGTAAGTTCAGGGCACTGGTTGTCCATCCCTAACCTTAGTTAAACACCTTATTTTATCTTCTCAGATCTCACAGGCGGAACAAATGTACTAGTCCATAAACAATTGCAACTATTCAAACATAACACAAACATATCCAAACATCCATAACAACATTTCAAAGGGGGTGTATACTTGCATATGTAATAAGATGATTATTATAACAAAATCAAAATACAATCTTTTAAAAGCGGTGAGAATTTTCTCACATTCATTTCCACTCCGTCAATCTTTTACGAAAGATACGCGTCTCTCGAGCTATTTCCCAACGTCTCGAATTTTTGCCATTCCCTTTCCTTCTATTTTTTTTCTTATCTTTTTCATTTTCTTCTTTTTTTCTTTTTTTATAAGTATGGCCGTGGGCTTAAGTGGAGGGTACGACCTAGGGGGCTTGGGTAGGTGGGGTATGCGTGTGTGTGTGTGTGGTGGTGTAGGACTCGTGTAGGTGAAAAGGAAGGGGGGTGTGTGTGGTATTAAGGTGGATAGGTGGCTTTTGGGGGGGGGGGTGTGCTCGGGTTGGGGTAGGTAGAGGGGGTGTGTGTGGTATTGAGGTGGGTGTGTAGGGATGTTTAGCTGTGGATTTAGTGGTGTATGGTGGTGGTGTAGCTTAGTTTTGGTGATGTAGAGGTGTGGTGATGTTTGGTGATGGTGGTGGAAGGAAATGGAGAGAGTAGCTTTAGGAAAATGGAGAGAATGGTTTGTAAAAGATGGTGAGAATGTCATGGCTATTTATAGATGAAATTTGAGTGGTAGATGACATAAATATTCTTGTTTACTTTTGAACTCTGATTAGCATTGATTTGAAGTGCATTAAATGTGTGGAATGGTGGTTTATGAAGAGCGTGTAAGGAGATAAAGGAGGTGTCATTACTTTATGGTTTGGAAATATTTTAACATATACATATGCTCCTTTTCCATGCATATCCATTCCATCTCATAAATGAGATGAGATATGTAGTAATGATTTTTTTTATAAAGTTTTAAAATAAAATTAAATTTGTCAAATCATGTCTTTTTAAATTTATTTATTTAATTTAACTTGTCAAAAGTAAACCTCTTTTGTCTTTTAGTGCTAAATGTAATGTGTTTTAAAAGTATGTACAGTTGTATATATGTGTTAAAAAACATATCATGTTGCAACAACTTGGTGACAACTTGTTTTGGTCAAAAACAGTGTTTTTGTTGACATATTTTACAGTCAAAATTTGACGTTTTTGTTAAACTATATATTTAAGTAAACCAAACTTAAAAATGAACTTTTTACTTCTTTTAAATAAATTAAAACATGTCTATTTGTAACAACCCGCAGTTCCGTACCCCTTGAATTGACATTAATCTCCATTAATGAACTCAAGAAGAACGGAAATACGAACTATTTGGGTTGAAGAAGAAGAGGTAGAAGAAGAAAATAGAAAATCAACATCAGAATCTAACCATCGCAGCGGAATAAAATATAATATATGATAACTGGTCTTTACACAAAATCAAATCTATTTATACATTACATCATTAGAGTATACACAACATACAGCTGGACAGTAATCATAACCTGTCCTCACACAACTGAATATACAGCAATCAACACAGCGGAATATTTTAAACAAGTACGAAAGTACGTATTGCCATCTAGCTCGACTCCTGAACTCCACAGCATCCTTTCCTGTAATCTATAATACTCGGTCTGACCCGAGCATTATAGTTGAATAACACCCGAGTCCGTCTGGAATACCAGCATGAGAAAATCACACTCAATTTGATTATTAAAGTTTCAAAATCCTTTGAAATCAAAAGCATCTCGTAAGACCACGCCACAAATAAACATGTCGGGTTTTTACCTTACGATAGCCAAAACACTTTTTTTATCAAAATCCTCTGATATTATAATAGTGTCTATATACAAATACTTATTAAAATAGCTGAAATTGTTACATCTATTAAATTCTAGCATACTAGCCACAAAAGTGGGTTCTACAAACAAAATCCGTAAAGGCACGTAGGGAGAATGGAATTCCAACTAATGACTAAGCACTGGGGTACCACCTATCACAGTACCTGGTCTAGATCAGCGTACCGAGGACCATGCCCGATCCCCTGCAACACAAGACCGGAACTACCCCTTACTGGATAATTCCGAGTAAGATCACCCCACGGTTGTGATCAGCAACCGCACCACTAAGCCGAAATAAAGGGACATCTAGACAGGGATGACCTCACCCTAATGGGCGCTACCCACATAGCCTTGCTGCATAACCCCTGATTTTCAGTCATTCCCGGTTGATGAGGCTTGAGGCTAAGCGTTACCTTTATAGAACGTTTCACTTAGAATGCCCATCGTCCCCTGACGATGTTCCGAAAGCATTCATCCATACAAGTCCGTCCCGGGTTCGAACGGAACTGAAGGCACTATTACATCTTAGTTTTCAAACTCGTTTTCCCTACAAAAATGTACAAACCGGATCGAAGTGGTTTTCGAGAAATTAATCTCGATCCCGGTCTCTTCGAAACGATCAGCGCATTGGCCAATATTGATAGTCGGTTATTTAACTATCAATTAACATCCACAAACAACCATCAAACAATAAATAATTTTCCAAATTATTTATTTATCCCAAATATCTTCGCAAGATATATTTTCACTTTTCACCCTTTGAAACAGTTTTCAAAACCACACTTCTCTTATGAAATAGATTTCCAAATATTTATTACAACTGGAAACACCAAGTACGAAACTTTAGATTTTTAAAATAATTTAAAACTCTTTATTATAAAATATCCTTTAAGACAATTAATTTAAAAACAACTTTAATTCTTATTCAAAAATATATTTTAAGAATATTTAAAATAAAACTTCTTAATAAAATATAAACTTAATTTTTGTCCTTTAAAAACAAATATCAAGTCACTTTTAATTATTTACAACTACAATAGATTTGAAAAATACTTCCTTTAGAATTTAAACATTTAGAAATAAATTTCTAAAACATGCTTTATAAACAACATTAAATCTTTTAACTTACATTTAAAAATTTGCTTTGAAACGTACTTTAGATTTTAAAAATAACTTAAAAACACTTTATTTTAAAATATACTTTAAACGTTTAATAATACATTTCCTAAACATTTCTTTATAACAAATCTTTAAAGCCTTTAACTTATATATAGAAGTCTCCTTTAAAATATACTCGGCCTTCCAGGGAAATACACTTTCCATTTCCATACCTTTAAAAATAAATCACTATTCATTTTTAAATCAAATTTCCATTCCTTATAAATTTCCACCGTGAAATTTATACTTCCAAATATCCACTAATATTTTACTTCACTTTATAAACCCAGTTTATAAATTCCAAAATCTCACTTCTCTTTTAAATTCCCATTTCCAAACACTTAAATCAATTTAAAATTAATTTCCAATTTACTTCGTTTTGAAATAAATTTCCTTACTTATTCCATTTATTCCAAAATCCATTAACTTCAGATTTTATTTCTTTATTATGATTTAAAATTTTAAACTGAAAGTTTAAATCCCAGATTTCCAAATTCCCTCTTTTTCCCTTTTGATTAAAATTTAAACCTTGAATTAGAATAAATCCCTTTTTCCTTTAAAATAATAATAATGCTTGAGTTTTAAAATTTATTATTTCTTGGTTATTTCAAAATCCCCTTTTATATTCGGAATTTATTTAACATAACTTTTATTCTTCTCCAATTCATATTTTTAAACTTATTCAAAATTCTCTATAATATAATTATTTTACTTGAAAATTTACTCTTTCCATTTCTTTTCAAAAATCCAATTTAATAGATTTTGATA
Source organism: Allium fistulosum (assembly GCA_030737815.1). Classification (NCBI taxonomy): domain Eukaryota; kingdom Viridiplantae; phylum Streptophyta; class Magnoliopsida; order Asparagales; family Amaryllidaceae; genus Allium; species Allium fistulosum. The sequence continues at coordinate 459,721,569 of CM060901.1, forward strand.
ACTCAGAGTATCGAAATATATTCAAACAATCCATAGCATTCAATATTTCAATTATCAATATAATTCATCACAGGATAACAGAGAGAATGTTAACAATCTAAATAAATTTTTGAGGAATCCAGTTGGATCCCTCTAACCTGTTTTCCCTGCATCCACAGATGTTAGCATAATACCAATTCTACTTCGAGGTGTAATATCGCGGTATATGGGATTATAAAATATCATCTGCTATTATGCGGCGCATAGGGTCTCATCCGCTATATAATGCGGGAATATCAATCACTCCAATATATATATATATACATATATATATACTATCATATATAATATCACATCCAAACAATTCAATCATTCAACCAATTATTTAAATTTAACTATTTAAATTTAAATTAAACCCAAATGAGTGAGATTAACTCACCTTTGATTTTAATATGCAATCCGATCCAACCAGCTTGTTTCCTTCAGGATTTTAGACCTTGTACAAACATTTACAGTTTATTAATATTTGGATTGATCGAACAATTAATTTCCATCTTAATAAATTTAATTAACTAATAATTTAATTTTGAACTAAAAATGTTTTTCCCTTTTAAACCCTTTTAGTGACTAAAATAAATTTAAATAATTTAATTGAATAAATTAATCACCAATCCATTATTTTAAAATTAAACTAGTAAGCTAAGTAAAATATGTATATATTTTTATTCTATTAATTTTTTTTAACTTCATATATATATATATATATATATATTTATAAAACTATTCTATATAGATTAAAAATCAAATCCTTTTATATAAATCCCTATTTCTTTCCAAAGTCTTAAAATTTCCTGTTAACTATAAATATATCAGTTTACTTAACTAAAATGTTTCCTGCTTAAGCTATATATATATATATATACGTTTCCTTCTTCAGTAAACAGGAACAATAATTTATCTTACTGCCTATATATACCCATATGCATATAAATCTATGAATTGAAGGTAATTATTTGTTTTTATACTTGTTGAATCATTTTCTCTTTTCTGTTTTATACTTCATACTTCATTTTATTTCAATCTGTAAATATATTTTATTAAATCAGGTATAAATGAAAAGGAAGAAAGCGAATACCTCACTGCTCGACTACAAGGAATGCCGGCCTCCAGCGAACACGAGACTTCCAACCACTGAACCCCTATCGAACTCACGAGACAACGTACCTTCCTCTTCATCACAGTCGCAACCCCAATGAACTCGACTTGACATGCCACCGTGCCCTAGCTCGCCGCCAGTAACCATGTTGCCGCTCAAACTTCGAAACCCCCCTTCGCGTGAGCGTGTTCCTCCGTGGCCGACGCCATCCCCAGAGCGCCTCTTCGTAGCACACGGCTCGTTAACTCACAGCGCCGCTTCGTGCGTCCTATCATCTCGACTTCGCACATTTCCCCCCTTTCCAGATTTCGATTTATGCTCATTCGCCATTTTTTTTATATGAACGAACTGATTTATTTTAAAAGGAAGAGTGGTTTCGTTTGTGAAGAAAGAGAAAAATATCTCGGCTATCTGATGTTAAACGTGTTAATTTGTCTTGCGTGAGAAGATAATCTTACTACTGTGCTGCTGATGTGAATAGAAAAAGTTTTGATATGAAATAATTTCAACTGCTGTTGACTAGTATAAATATTCAATTTAAATTCAAATCCAAATCGTTCTGGTAAATGCAACTTAAAAACTTGACCTCCGATCGAGGCGTGCCGCTAGGCGTTTATAATATTATACCCCTATTTCGAACGCAATGGAAAAGGTTTCGAGTCTTAATTCGATTGTATGGAGAAAATAGCTTTTTGAACCAGCTATTATATTGAATTCGATATAAATCTCAGCGCGTTTATATGTCGTACGCACACACAACAACTCCAAACACTACGAAAATGGAAATCCGGTAATAATACAGTATTACGGATCTAATGGAACTAGTTTCATCGAATTCCGAGAATGTGCCCCGGAAGGCTATTTTTAAATTCAATTTAAACGATATATTTTCAAAACTGAACAAAACACTCTTAAATTCAATTTTAAAAGTTCTATCAACCTCAGTATTATTAATATAAATTTGACAAGTCTTCAATTTTTTTTTACAAGCCTAGAATTTCAGCTTCAGCAATTCACCCAATTTCCAATTATTAAATTCCATATTTAATTATCCAATAAATAGAGATATTTGAAATTTAAGTTAAAATTAACCTTTTAAATATTTAAAATCAATTAAACATTCCAATTTCAAATACTCAAAATTCCGGGTCGTCACACTATTCATATTTTAAAATCATATTTAAATAATATCAAAATCTCTATTTTTACAGTGTGTAAAACTGACAAAATGCGACAAAATTTGGATATTTTTGTAAAACGATTATTAATATACTTTTAAATCTTCTAATATACTTTTATTATCTTTAGTATATGTTTTTAATAAGATTTATCTTTTTAAACAAATATTTAAACCTATTTATTTAAGCCTTTATTTATTTTTAACAAAACTTAACTTTTGTTGATTTGTTCTAAAATCTAAATTTATACTTTTTAATCATTAACTATAAGAATAAATAATTTCTCTATTATTATTTATTATATATAACATATTTATTTAAGTTTTAAATTCTTTTAAATTTAAAATAAATAAAATCTCACATTTTCGAAGTAGCGAAATTACGAATCGTTACATTCTCCTCTACTTAAAAGCATTTCGTCCTCGAAATGAAATCAAAGATACGGAACTATAAAGGTCAAAAATATATGCAAAGGAAATGCTACTAAATACTGATCATGAAATACAAACATCGATCCCAAACTCCTAACCTGAGTGCGTACCACAAAATTGAGGTAAATACATAGTCACAAGTCAACTATCTACATCAGTCAACCAAAATATCATACTAAAAGACTAAAGCCCATACCTTAGCGCGTACTATGTGCTTAAGATAATAACAACTGCTATAACACAATCCCAAAATATCCCTAGGCACGTAACACTACTCATCGGATCTCCAATGGCGCCTCAAGCTCGATATCTACTGGCTGCTCTACTTCCTCCCCGTCCTCCATTAGCTCCTCATCATCTATCATTATCTCTGGATCCAGATCCCAACTGGGTGGCTGCCACTGTGGACCTTCTGGAATCCATGGTAAATTCCCCTCCGCAACATTATCCTCTAACCCCAGATCCTCGGCTAGCTCTGGAACGGGAGATCCTATCTCCTGAATAGGCATACCCATCTCCCAAATGATATGCTCATCACTTTCCGAATCATTATCCTTATACAACCATGCATCATAAATCCCTGAGTTCTCTGTCTCCTCCACCACGGGTTCCTCTATTAGTGGCTCGATCTCTTCCGGATCTTCCATGGGCTCCTCTTCTTCTAGCTCTTTTATAGGCTCTTCTTCCTCAGGCTCCTCATCCTCACTCAATGGATCCAACATCCAATCATCTGTCTCAGCGTCGGCCTCTGCCCCTGCATCAATATCTTCGGCCACTAGTAACACACCCTCATCATCTGAAATAACCATCAAATCCTCATCCTCTGGAATATATCAGATCGTCGAGTGATCCCGGTACTACTCCCAATGGCTCTCGTACCTAAACATCTTCCTCATCACTAGAAATCGGTGTATCCAAAACTTCTAAGTCTTCGTACTTAGACAAGGCTTCCCTAAATCTCTGTCTAATTGCTAGCCTTTCTACCTTGGTTACATTCTACAATTTGTAAGGGAACTTAAAATCAGTTTTCATTTCTTATCAAAGATTCTATCTTATCTTCATTTATTTTATTAAGTACTTTTTTACTTTATTATTATTATTATTCTTTTCATTCCTTTCAATGGAATTAAATCTTTAGCTTTTCTAAAAGGAATAAGTTCTAATAAAATTCGGTATTGACAAGGGAGCAAAATGACAGTCTATATATATATTGATTTCCATATATACATTCATACTAAGCGACTTCTAAGAAGTACACTCAAAAAGGTTTACAAAAGTCATATGGTTAAAATACTTAGGCGGTGTTTCCTAATACATGCTTAACTAACTTATGCTTCCACAATCCCTTTTTTTCTACAGCAGTAGGTGGACTAGTAAGGGTAACAAAAGGCCTAGGCTGTTCTGCCATCTTGAGCATTGGACAGTCTCTAGCGACATGTCCCATTACATGGCAGAAATAACAAACTTTTGCGGTAGTTTTCTTAAAAGTCCTAGTTTTTACTCCTAATCTACACTCTTTTGCAAAGTGACCTCTTTGTCTACATTTGAAACAATAATCTTTGTTCTTCTTATGCCTTTTCTTCTTGGCTGGTACTTCAGTAGTTGGTTGCGGAATGATATCTTCAAATTTTAGGGCATTGCTTATCATCTCCCTAAATGACCTGTGGATGAAGCTTACCATGCTATGCTGGAGCTTGTCACACTCTCTTAACCAATCCTTAACTTCCATGATCGTTTCTGATCCCAAAAACTTTCTTTGACTTAGGATCTCAAATTCCCGACAAAGTGAAGCGAAGTTCAGTGGATTTGGTCTTTCCTGAAAAGAATGTTATTTTTTTTACACATTATCATCAAATACCTTAAAGTCAAATCGTGAAACTTAATTCATAAGGTATTTGTTCTTAGCCTTTTTAAATTAACCCATTCTAATATTTACCATATCGTTATTACTTCTTAAGGCTAAATGTCTAGGGGTATATGATGAAAGTTCTAAATTCTAGTTTTCAACTAATTGATTCTTATCTTTATAGTTAAATCATGCAATTCTAATCACAATATATTCATATTTTAGTTTTACTAAGCCAAATTTCAAACAAACCTTAATTTCTAACCCAAAAATAATAATATCCCCTTTTGATATTTAAAATATAAACCTAAGCTAAAATCATTTCATTTACCAACTTCTTTTAAAACAAAATCATTTTTATAAAATTAACAAATACACGCTCATATATAATACTCTCAACTCATTCTAGGGTGTTACTAACCTTATCTCTAACGAGTTACTCATCCTAGGATATTAATAATCCTATCTCTGATGAGACTTACCCCTATCAGGCTTCACTGTTCGCTCAACCAAAAGCTCTGATACCAAATGTAATGATCTAGGCTTTTCAACCATCGACAGTGGATACAACCACCGTAGCTTACACTGGTACCTCATGCTTTGTTTTTACGGCCAGCCTCTCAACTGTAAGCCTAACTGGCAAACCAACCCTTCGATACTTGATCTTAGGGACATGTAGGAGTAAGAGTCATCCGTTCTCTACGTAACAAGAAGCGAGAACCCCTTATCACGTACGAACCTCACTAAGCAAAGCGGAAAATAGAATATGACCATATGTAGATCAATATCTCCAGCTCTCCTATGGAAACTCCAACCGTCTTCGACTAAACCTAAAACTACTCGGATCTGACCCGAGTATTGAAAATACCCGGATCAGGCTTGATAAACCAGCGTGAGAAAACTCAATAATAAATGACAGTGTCATATATCGGTCTTAGAATAAAATCCTTTGAAAAGAAAGAGTATCTCATAAGACCACGCCTACACATAAACACGGATGGGTTTTTTACCTTATGATAACTTAAACACTTCTATATCAAAACATTTGATATTATTTCTAATGACATTCTTTGAAAACATTTGCAAAAAAACTTATTAGTCTTAGCCGAAATTGTTACCATTATCAAATTCCAGCATACTAGGCTCTACAAACAAAACTGTAGGTTCTTATTGGAGAATGGATTTCCCTACAAATGATTAGGTGAAGGGACTACCTTCTGATGGGTACACCTCTAGTTGGATGTCCCGCAGCACAAAACATCTGCCCTCTACCAACACAAGACCGGCTTACCTCTTTAACTAGGTAGTACCGAATATGTCATCCCCTGGTCATTACCGACCTTTAACCGAGATCTCTCTTCGCATACGTCCACATTAATTTACATCCCGAACGTCATAGCGGGAAGAAATATATCTAGAAGGGGATGATCATACCCTAATTGGGAATGACCTACTTAGTTTTGCCGCATCTAACACTATTTCGGTCATTTCCGGTTGATGAGGCTCGAGGCAACGATTACCTTTTCACATAGCACATCTTCTTTCACTTTGAATGCCACATTGCCATTACACATTCACACGACTGATTTCTACAAATGTATAACTTCCTTAGTTCGTAAGTATCGGGAAAGGGTGTTAAGCAAAGAGAAGGTGTCTTCTCCGCCACCGACTGATATACATTTGTAGAGATCACTCATTATGATTTAGAATGCAAGGTTAGACACTCGTCCATACAAGTTCGTTCTGGGACTGAACGAAACCGAAGGCACTTTCCTAGGCCATTACTAGGCGAGAAGCCCTTGTGGTTTTGAGGTTTTTCATAACAAAGAGACCACTACTACAATATAGTGAATCGGGAGTTTATCCCTAATTAATCAACAAGTAGTCCCTCGTTATTATTCGTCTCAATATCTTCGTCTTCAAACATCTTCATTTTTCGAACGCGTAAACCGGTTCGAAGTGGTTTTCGGATAGGAATCACCCAAATCCGACCCTGGTTCCTTCGAAATCCAATTATCGATAAAAAGTGAATATGAGTGTACATGATTTATTAAGTCTCTTTTCACTTTAATTCTTTTTGGATGATTACAAAATCTCTTCTTTTTGTCTTAGAGTAATCTAAGTTAATTCATTCTTTTTCTTTGGATAATACTAATCTTCTTTTATTTTGGAAACTTAATACAATCTTTTTTAGAGCATCCAGGCTTTCCTTTCGATCTGTTCCATCCCTCGCTAAAAAAGAGAAAACATATTTTGAACGGCCCAGCCCTACCAGCACTCAACGGCTACTTTCCACTCTCCTTCCCACACCCTTCGGATACAAACGGTCATATTTTGAACTCCAACGGCTATAAACGGTCATATTTTGAACTCCAACGGCTATAAACGGTCATATTTTGACCTAAATGGCTATAAACGGTCATATTTAAAACTACAACGGCTATAAACGGTCATATTTGTGATTGCATTACATATATCGGACTATTTTTCAGATTGTAACACACACATCTCTTCTTCTACTACAATTATATTCTTAATTACATAATATTGAAAGTATGTCTCATCCATTTCAATCATATACCGAAGCGATGCATATGGATAACTGGGATTTTGATTCCCAACCCGTTCAAAATGTTCATCCCCAGACCGCTCCCCCTATATCTTTCCATTCTATTGCTCTATGGTCTGGCGATGAAGATAAAGATTTGTGTTATATTTACTGTCATTTTTCTAACGACTCGGTCAAGGGGAATAACCAAAGTGGAGAGGCGTTTTGGAGGAAAGTCATGACTGCGTACAATAAAAAGCATGTTGAAAAGACGAGGTACTGCAATCACCGGTCGTTTTGGGAAGATTAATCGACAAATACAATTCTACGAGTCTCGGATTCACAAAATAAGAACAGCAAATCCGAGTGGAATGGGTGGCGAAGCTGAATTGGTAGCGTTTTGAAAAATATTATTTTTAATTTATATTCGTATTTTATCACTTTGTTAATATATCATTTTGTGTTTCTGTTTTTTAGAAGAGAATGGCGAATGATCAATTCTTGAAATTATTTCCAAGAGAAAATGGTACAAAGAAACCACACTACTATCAGTTTGCAAACTGCTATGACTTGCTTGATAGTCAACAAAAATGGAGCTCAAACAACGCAAAAAGCTTAACAGATGTCCAGACGAAGTCGAAGGGCAAGAAAAAAAAAAGTCGAACTAATTATAGTTCCAGCCCAGGCGATTCTTCTTATATGGACTCTAATGTATGCCCAGATAATGAAAACGAAGAAGCAGAACCTGCATTTGATGAAGATGCCAGACCGATGGTTCAACGAGCAGCTGAGAAGAAAATTGTTGTTCAATCCCAAATCGATTCTCGTTTAGCCCTAATGCATGAAAAACATACGAGAGAAAATGCATAACGTCAAAGTGGAAGTGCAGAAAAGCTTGCCGTGTTAAAAGAACTGATCGAGATTGAGAAGGGCCGGTTTGAGCTAGAGCAGCAACGCTAAGAGACCTTAGTAATGGAAAAGGATGTCACCGGAATGGACCCAATTACAATCCCATATTGGATGGAGTACAAACAACGCATTGTTGAGAGTAGATCAGGAACGAAACATATGTAGTTGAAATATTCATGTGATATTTTTACTTATTGCTGTTTAAATATTCATGTACCTTCAGTTTATGTTTTCAATCATGTGCTATTTTCGGTTTTAAAATATTCAATGGTATATCATTTTTTTCGATGCAATCTGTAGATATCGTTATAGATTTACTTCACCAAACATAAATGCTATTTCAAACATCATAATTATAGCATTCTACACTTCATTACACAAATAAAAAGGCAAACAGATGTAATTAAACAAAGATCCACCATCATGAACTACTGATTTCCATGAGAATTCCAAATATGCTCCATTAAATCCCTTTGGAGCCTATTATGAATAGCTGCATTACGATATACTTCATGATGATCGACATGAATTGCATACTGTCCTTCAGTTCGTAATGTGGCTGTGCGGAACAATTCAGGGGGTTGTCTTGCCCCATCATATTCGAAATCGGGATAGTCCATACCGCGTTCATCTTCAATGATCACGTTATGCAGAATTATACAAAAGAACATAATTGTAGTCATTTTTGATCTCTTCCATAATCTACATGGATTGCTGACCATTGCAAACCTTGCCTAAAGGACCCCAAATGCCCTTTCTATGTCATTCCTTTGTCCTTCCTACATTGCAGCAAATTGTTTCTGTTTTGCCGTCATTGGGTTTGCAAATGTCTTTACAATCGTGCTCCATTTGGGATAAATTCCATCTCCTAGATAGTATCCATGCTCATATGTGTTATGACCAAGAGTAAATGATACAGGACTTGACTTACCTTGTGCCAAATCATTAAACAAATGAGATTGTTCAACAACGTTTAAGTCGTTAAGAGAACCAGGCATTCCAAAGAAAGCATGCCAAATCCACAAATCATGAGAGGCAACTGCTTTTAAGATGATAGTTGGTTTTTTTTTCTTTGTCGTTATATGCTCCATGAAAAGCTTTTGGACAGTTCTTCCACTCCTAATGCATACAGTCTAGACTTCCAAGAATGACGGGCCAGTCTTTGCTTTCATGCATTTCACGCAAGCGCGTTACATCTGCCTCGTTTGAAGAACAAAGATATTCAGTCCCATAAATGTCTACAAATGATTGACAGAAGTGATCTAGGTTTTCCAATGCCATACTCTCTGCAATACGATATGCATCGTCAAGGGCATCGGCGGGTGTACCGTATGCTAACATCCTCAAAGCTGAGGTCATTTTTTTATGCCCACTCAAACCTTGTTTTTTTGCAGCGTCCTGCTTGTAAACAAAATAATTATTATTCTGCTGAATACTTTTGAGAATTCTTAAAAACAATGGATAACTCATTCTGAATCGTCGTCTAAACATCTCTGGACCGTAAGTTGGATCACGGGCAAAGTAATCTTGCATAAGTGTTATGTTAAATGCTTGCTGGTTATGGTTGATGTATTACCGACCCATAACTGAGCCGCCGTGTTTTCCAGAAGTTGAACCGTATGCTTCACGGTATATCTCCATCAGTTCCTCCTCCTCTTGTTGATGTGCTAACGCATACGCTTCTTCTTTAGAGTCATTATCGCATAGCAATATAGCTTTTAGTAAATTTCCAAATATTGTTATTGAGGATGGTTGTTTGATTTTTAAATGTTTTGTTAGATTGAATTGTGGTGTACAAGTATGAGATCCATATGGTTATATATAGGACTAATTCTTGAGTGGAGACATGGTGGCTCAGTGTGCGGTCATATCATACACTGTAGCCATGTTCCACTATCGGCCTCAGCTAATATCCTTATTGAGTGGAGACAAGGTGGCACAGTGTGCGGTCAAATCATACACTGTAGCTACGTTCATTTTCCGGCCAAGATTCCCTCCTTTCTTTAGTGGAGACAAGGTGGCTCAATGTGCGGTCATATCATACATTGTAACCACGTTCCACTGTCGGCTTGAGCTAATATCTTTATTGAGTAGAGAAAGGGTGGCTCAGTGTGCAGTCAAATCAAAAACTGTAGCCACATTCATTTGTCGGTCAATATTCCCTGCTTTCTTTAGTGGAGACAAGGTGGCTCAGTGTGCGGTCATATCATACACTGTAGCCACGTTCCACTGTCGGCCTCAGCTAATATCTTTAATGAGTGGAGACAAGGTGGCACAGTGTGCAGTCAAATCATACACTATAGCCACATTCCACTGCCGGCCGCAGCTAATTTCTTTAATGAGTGGAGACAAGGAACATCCATTATATAAATCCACAAATCGTTATCTGTTTAAGTCATTTAAAAACTTAACATTATTCAAACTACAATGTCCAATATGACATTTACATCTCATGAATTGAAGCTGCTTATGCAGTACTACATACAAACCGATGAGATGTGCGACAATCAGAAGTTAATGGTAATTCAATTTTGGGACACTCTGGGTGAACTTTACAACAGCGACATGGGCTGTCGAGTCAGACGTATGGCTCAAGAGGTCAGGACTGCATACAGAAACTTTACTAAGGCATGCCCGCGTTACACAAAGTTTATTAATGAGGTAATATCAGAAAATGTGTTCGAGACTGCACGTTCGACTTATGACGGTCGATACAATTTAAAATACCGCACTCCGTTCATTGGCCATGATGCGTACTTCATACGCCAAAATTGGCTAGAAAGATTTGGATGGCCTTAAGATAACAGTATTACTAGTTGGTTATGTAACGGTCGTTAATGTATTATTTACTTGGAGATGTTTTAATGTGTAGTTGGTTAAGTAATATTGTGTTGTATGAAGAATCTTTTAATGTGTAGAGAGCTTTCTGAATTGTCTTTTCAAATAATAATGTTATTTGTTGTTGTCAGATCAAAAGGTAGTGGTACCACATCAATTAAATAGACATGTTTGTTTATATATGCGCTTTCTGATTTACTTCTTCATCATTCATAATCATCTTCTTCCTCACTCACAACAATAACTTCTTCATCGCAATGCCTTCTTATATCGATTCAGATGCAGGTTACATGCCTACGGAAAGTCCACATACTGATGAGGATTGGCTTATTAATTATCAAGACCAACACTATGAAGATGTCCACGGTCGGTTTCCAAATCTTGACCAGCCGAGACTTCAGGAGGTGGTTGAACCATCATACGAACAACAGGTTGTTCATCAGGCATATGAACAACCTGATATCCAGGTTCAAGTTGTTCAACCTCCCACTGAGCAAGAAGTTGAATCGTACCCAGTTTGTTGTCAGTGCGGGTATGGAGTTGAAGTTGTAGACTTGTAGTACGTGCAGATGGAGAAAATATTGGTCGTCGAATCCAGCTATGTCAATTCTGGCCGAATGTTTGCAATTACGTGGAATGGTTGGATGATCCTTTATGTCCAAGGGGCATAACATATACAAACGAGCTAGAATAGGAGATAAGACGTCTTAGACTTTCTTTACAGGAGTTGCAGTTTAATCGTCACGTCTAGTTTCTTCATGTTTGTGTTCTATTATTAATGTGTTGTTTTTTATCAGTGTTCTATGTTCATATATCTTCAATTCTAATGTCACTAATAGTTTCTTTATGTTTTCATGTCACTAGTTGGTGCTTATCAGTAGGTTAATATAGCAGTGTACAATGTTTGTATGTTTGCAATTGTAATAGGTTTAGCAAATTAATTTACATCAGTGTACTCAAACATATAGAATTCACAGTATACTCAAACATATAGAATTCACAGTATACTCGAACATTATCATCCTAAATCAAGGAAAGTAAAATTATATAAACATAAAGAATACACAGTATACTCAAACAATGATATAAGTACATAAGCTATATGTACTGCGACATATAATAAAACGTCCACTGTGCATAAACTAAAAGGTATACAACTAAAGGGATGCAACGTCGTCGTCGTCATCAGCATCATCACCATCATCCCCATCACCATCACCATCATCATTATCTCTGTCATCGTCATCCCCATCACCATCCTCCCCCCTTCCTCATCATCCCCATCGTCCTCATCCCCATCGTCATCCTCCCCATCATGCTCATCTAAACCACCAGTGTCATACCCACTGGGACCAGCATCACCTCTGCCTGGTGGTCCGAAAGGCTCATATACAGCAAGTCTAGCTGATAGTTGATCAATCTGCGCCTCTAGCATCTGTGTATGCTGCATGTACATATCATGCATGGTGTGTGTGTGCGTGCAAGAGTCATATCGCGAAACACACCAAGTGAAACTCTGGCCTGGTCCAATCTAGCAGCATACTACATAAAGATGATATTTGACATAGTAAGAAACTAAGCATAAAATAAAGGGAAAATGACAATAAACAACAAACGTACCTCATATGGAGGATATAACCCGACTGAAGGCACACCAGGATAGTCGGGGTGATCTGGAAAGACTAAAGGCTGCTCAATCAGAGTACCTATCACGTCATATGCTCTAAAAGTAGTATCAGGCTCCAACTGCATGGGAGTCTGGGAGAACTATGACGAAATCAGGTCAAATGAAACCTGCGGTACCTGAACTCTACCGGCTGCAATGTGAGGTCCTATATGATCAGAGTTGACCCTACAAACATAATCTGGTACGATGAATCTACGGGGTGCTACTCTAGTCCAATAAGCATCGTAATCTCCATCGATGAAGAAAGTACTACTATCCACCCACCCAGCCTGTCGTAGAGCATCGAAGTACTAATCGCCAATCACCCTATGTCTACCAAACATGTCCCCACAAGATAAAGGATTTACGACAATCACTCGTAATCTGATAAGCACACCTCTCTCCCAAATACCACATTGGCATAAATGCAGGTGTATGCAAAGCAACCCTACGTCTAGATAGTGAATACGCAACCATCAAGGGATGGTCGTCCGCCATAAGACCTGCATATGCTAAATGAGTCCAATGTGAGGCCCAAGTAATCCGATTGATGTTACCTCGACTATGCATATCTAGCTGTGATCTAGCCTCCATCAAGTCATTTCGTACACCTAAGGGAACATGATGTACGTACTGCATCATCTCCCATCGTCTCATCCTAGGGAAGTACTGCTCAGCAGCCTGACTAGCCATGTCCTAGATGCGGGGATGCATGTTTGTCGTGTACTCGTCGTACCATAACAGCAAAATATACCAAAAAGCATGCATCTGCTTGACATCGCCAAGCGCAAATGAATCTAGAGCGGTATAAAGGGTGCCTAATATTGCTGTGCCCCTATCAATAGTATGCAACTGGTCTAATCTGCCAAGAGATGCTAAATAGCCTAGTCTAACTGTACCTTTTTGGTTCGAAAAAAAGGTCGAACCAAACAAGTACAGCAGAAATGCTCTAGTAACTGCATCCATCATATCGGCTCTAGCTATATAAGTGGTGATGTACTGCTGCATGTAAGTCAACTTAACAGAACCACTAGCGACGCAGGTAACATCTACCAGTGGTAGAAAAACAGTAAACAGATTGGAGGACTCGTATAAATCATCAAATGGAAAAGGTCGAAGGCCATGTCGTCCAATCTCAATGCCAGTGAACATGTAGAAATCAACTGGGTAATACCAAGCTCAAAATCTAAAAAATGAAATGTATATGTGGTGGGCCATCACCTCTCAGCTAATGCCTGAATGAGAGGTCGATCAAAGAACTGGACATGTCTGATCGACAAAAAAAGACCAAAAGGGCTAGCCTGTAGCCTCTCCATAATAGGACCGGATAGAGAGTCATAAAACTGGGTAATGCACTTAGCCCAACTACCCCGACAATAAATGTAATGGTCCTATAGATAATTTATGAATTAATAATTTTGGATAGAGTAACAGTTATTTAATATGATTATGTGATGTACATATAAAAACTACCAGATATATTAATGTGCAATTTATACATGTACGGTCGTCAAAGCGGTTTCGGCTCTGTTCCGATAACCATCTAGAAGCTTGTGTAGTACACGTAGATCGTCTGGTGAAACTCCAAGTGGCGGCGGAACGTGTAATGGTCCAGCTTGCTCCGCTGGATGTCTGTGAATCGTTCTTCGAACGATTTTGGTTGGACGCGGCGACATTTCGTTTAGTTTTTCTAATTTAAAAAAATTTAGAAATGAAAACGTAGGTGGAAAGTGCGGAGGGGAAGGGAGGAGAGAGGTATATGAAGGGGGAGCTGGCGCCCAATTTTTGGGCGCCTGACATTCAGGTCTGACCCCTGGAGCCTCCTCTCCACCTCCTCCACCCCACCCTTCAGGGTTGAATATTCAATCCTGAATCAACTGGAGTTGCCCTTAAAGTCAATTCAAAATGCTGAATACACGTTGATCAATAATTTCATCTGCCTTTAAGCATCTATGGTGCTTGGTTTACAACGAAGGGTTTTTTTAATATGCCATGTTAGTCTGTTGCACCTACCCAGTTTTGCGTCATTATGAAATCTAATAGATTTTCTTAGATGATAAATAGGAGAACGTTCAGTCCAATTGGGTTGGGTGCATGGATGCCGTCAAGTTATAAATTCAATCGACAATTGACACTTGGTCAATGAAGCTCCATTTTAATTGGAACACTTTTTTTTAAATGATTATGCAAATAACCTGTCATTCCACTTTGGTGATGTAAACATTTGTTCTTACGAAAATAATTGAGTCAAACTTGCAATCTTTGCTGTGCGTAATATAGCATGTCTGTACTTTCTCAGATTAACATTACCCACTTTAATTTCTCTATCAAGTGGTATATATTTCATTTCGTTCAATACTGTACAGCTGTGTAATTTTTGGTCTCTAACAAGAATTTACTATGCATTCAATTAATTTTGCTCAGCATTTCCACACGTTAATATCTAGAATATTATGGAAATATGTGCCTTTATAATTTACAATCTATAATTTTGCTTGCTCATTACAGTTTTATAACGGTGTACATGTTACTCGGTTGATTAGGCAATATGATAACGGTGTCCAACAGCGACTCGCTCCGTTATGGACAAAACGTCCGGCCTTAGTACTCTCTACAGTTTACTATCTTTGGAATCGGTGAATGAAACAGCGCACCGTCTAAAATAGGGCATGGTATATCGTACGGAATCACATGCTACTTGGCTCACTCAACATGATATAGCATAGACTTTGTTAATAAATTAACAAAAACAACGAATATAAAAATAGTACACACCGATATCCCGTGATTTATCAAAATACTCCATATTTTAGCAGACAAGCAAGTTGCAAGTTGTTTATAGGATCTCGTGTGCAGCATTCCTAGATTCCTTCACAAAAGTACCACGTGATATCTATTATTTCAACGAACCAGATATTTGAAAAATACCATTATAGGAGCGTTTTTTTTTTCTGCAATTTAAATTCTTGATCTGTACAAACATTTTAAATTTGGCATTGTCCACTCTGATTTCATTAAGAGCACGAATCATTATATGTATATATTATATTTTTATTTGAAATTGTTTAAAATATTTTTAAATAAATGTTAGTCACCGATATTAATTTATAAATTAATATGAAAATTGAAAATTTAGAAATTAAATACATTACAATGGAAATTAGCACTTTGAGATTGAAAAATACAATATAAGGACACATGAAAGAAAATAATTGGATTAAAACAGAATAATTTTATCAGAATTTTATTATTCATTATCATTTTAAACTTTGTATTAATTACCAAAAATAACCGTTGGTATCCGACGTGTTGGACGCGTCGACCACATCGACCTCAAACTTTCTAATTTTCGTGTTTAAAGAGAATGGGACAAAAGACCCCACATCTCCAAACCCATTTTTCAATGCATCATACACGTCTGACGTGTCAAAAATGAGAATGAATCGTTTCATCATACGTCATTAATGACAAGTTTTCTTTTCACTTAACATTCATAAAATACTACTAGAAACAATTCAATATGCCTACTTGGAAACACCGACGTCACGTTGACATAAAAAATAAGATGTCGACAAGAAGTAGGTAAAATATTATATACGTAATTTTACTGATGCTTTACCAACGCCATCATTTTTGGCATCGGCGAGGCATCGGTATGTTGCCGTCCCCTTGGAGAAATACCCTCATCGTCTCCCCCTTCAGTTTCACCTACTCGTTTCAAAAAGAAAAGAAAAAACACAAGCCCTTATCGTCGCTCACCCTTTAATGTTGCCACTGCCTCCTCCAATGCCTTCGTCGCACGCCACAAGCCGCTAACTGCATACCGCAAGTTGCCTTCGCCGCCTCCCTCACGAGCCTGCCTCCGTCGCAAGTCTCTTATAGCAAAAACATTTTTTCCTCTATCGGCATGATTTCAATTTACAATGGTTTGAGAAAATTGTGTGATCCTCTAGAAATAGAGGAGAGCACACATGAAACTATATATATCACAAAGCAATGCTCTGCCAACACGTCTGGCAGGTAGCAAATCTAAGTACAAGTATCAAAAGAAAAAACTCAAGTACCCCTATAATGAGCTCCGGCAAGACCACCGTCCATTACACCCCAATATCGAGCTCCGGCATGGCCACCGCCCGAAATTAAAATGTTAGAAGTATTTGAAAAAATAATGTATATCACAAATCCAATGATTCTGGAAGCCAGCACCATCTAAAAAGAAGCTCCATGTTGCTGACTTGGAAGGAATAGAGATGCATCTAATCTAAAGTGGAACTGCTAATGATCCTGAATGGAAAACTCCACTCTGGAAACTCGGTAAAACTGGAAGTGGCGCCTAGCTAAAGAGTGAATCCTCCTGAAAATAGAATGTCATAATGAAGATGAAGATGTACTGGGAAGAATTCCTACTGCAATCAGCAATCCTGCAATCAACAATCCTGTGTATCTGCAAAGAGAAACTAGCACCATATCTAGCCCAGATCTATATCTGAAAAGTAATTAAGGAAAATAGTTAGAAAGATACACATATATGTATATAAATGAAATTTATATACATATATATATATGTATAAAAGAGATAGAAGTAAAGATACAAACGTAAAGTTAATTGGACAGAATAAAGAAAAGATTAGAAAAAAGACTAAAAAACAAACAAAAGATCTAATAACGTAAAGCTAATAGGATCCATGCTCTAAAGAACTAAAAGATCTATAAACTAAAACAAACAAAAACTAAAACAAAAAATAAAAACAAATCTAAAATTATCCTTATGGTCCTTTGATCAAAAGTAAATTATGATACACTGTGAAATCATCAATTAAGTTTGAAAAAATATTAATACTACTATTATTAATGTCAAAAATATTATTTCTATGTTTAAATAGATTAATATTATTACTAACCTTATTAAGATATTCTTTAAATAGGTTATTTTTAGCTAATTTATATTTAGAATTAGAGATCCAATTAAAACAAAATGAAAAATTATAAAAACCAATTTATTAAAGTGACTATTATTATTATTATTAAAAATTCTCTAATTTCTTTCAAACCAAATATACCAACAAGTTATAATGAATAAAGTGTCAAGTAAGAATCTAATATCCTTTTTGAACATAAATCTAAAAGTATTCCAATAGAATTCACAATCAGAAATTTTAGTTATTATATTAAAGTTAAAGATTTTAAGGGTATTATTTAGAATGAAATAAGTATCCATGCAATCATAGTATACATGTTTAATATCTTCAAAATGCAGATTACAAAAATAACATTTATTATCAATTTGTATATTTTTTCTTTTTAAAAATTCTATAGTATTTAGTTTTCCGTTCATTATTAACCACATGTGAATTTTAGATTTAGGAGGAGCATTTGATTTCCAAATAAATTTAAAAGAGTTATTGTTACACCCGAAAAGTTAATAAATCAATAAAAAGAAATAGAAGTATGTTTCTTACTCTTATCCCATTCCCAACTAATATTATCATTATCATTATCAATATTATATAGATTTAATTTAGCATAAAGCAAAGAAAGCTGCCTAAGGTTGAACCTACTAAAATTTTGTTAAAACTAAAATTCGAAGGAGGGTCATTTTCGGGAGAAAAAACTTCTATAATTAAAGCATACTTAAAATTACAGATTTTATACAGCTCTCTAAATTCAATCCTAAGAGGGATAACGGAAATCCAACGGCCATGCCGAAAAGAAGTATTATTACCTGAATGAACAATTGTATTAGTGCCTAAGTTAAAAATCTCATGATATTTTAAAATAGATTCCCAAAAATTAGATAGTTTACGAATGAATGAAGGAGTAATTTGATATAAATTGTTACTACCATTATAGTAATATTTAGAAATGATTTCTTTTCAAGTAGGATTTTCATTAATATCCTTTAATTTCCATATCCATTTACCTAACAACGAAAAATTCATATTGCGCAAATTAATGACCCCTAAACCACCTTCCTTTTTGGACTTACAAACAGTTTCCCAATTTACTAAACATTTAATACTACCGTTAGGGTTATCCCTACTCCATAAGAAGTCCCTTCTAATATTTTCTATTTTATCGATCACCCAATCTGGAAAAAGATGCATAGACATCCAATAGATCGGGAGAGCTGATAAGACCGAGTTTATTAGAACTAATCTACCCGCTCTCGATAAAAACCTCCCATTCCAATTAGAAATCCTATTTTTGATTTTATCTATGATTATAAATCGGTCATCATGTTTAAGTTTGGTAGGTCTAATCAAAAAACCAAGATAGTCAAAAGTAAAATTCATAGTTTTACAATTAAGCGTTTAGCAACTAAATTTTCAACCTTTTCAAAATCGTTTAATGCTAAAATCGAACTTTTATCAAAATTTATTTTTAAACCTGAAAGTAATTCAAAACTATATAAAATAAACTTATAGAGTAATAAAGTGCCTAGGTAAATGGGAAGAGAAAATCAATGTATCATCTG
Organism: Allium fistulosum; assembly: GCA_030737815.1. Classification (NCBI taxonomy): domain Eukaryota; kingdom Viridiplantae; phylum Streptophyta; class Magnoliopsida; order Asparagales; family Amaryllidaceae; genus Allium; species Allium fistulosum. Next base: position 459,740,595 of record CM060901.1, read on the forward strand.
CAAATTGTAGGACAGATATATCGTTATGCGATATATCATTACCTACATTCCCCAGAGATCCATTATCAACTGTTTTTTAATTATCTTAGCGAAAACATCAGCGGCTAAGTTAAACAAAAGAGGTGATAAAGGATCACCTTGCCTTAAACCTCGCGTAGATTGAATTTATTACCTAAAATACCATTAACCATAATACTAGAGTTACCAGTTCTAAGTAAATTCATGACCCAGCTAATCCATCTATGACTGAAACCTTTAGCATGAAATATATCCACTAGAAAATCACAATCTACCGAATAAAAAGCTTTTGCGAAGTCCAATTTTAAAATCGCCCTGGTTATATTATTCTTACAAGAGTGATTAATATATTCTTGAACAACAGCCGCACCGGCGGTGATATTTCTCCCCTTAATGAAAGCAGACTGTGAACAGTCAATTAGTTCGTTCATTATTATACTCAGTCTATTAGCTAAAAATTTTAAAATAATTTTTATGGAACAGTTAATCAATGAAATAGGTCTAAAATATTTTAAGTTATTAGCACCTACCTTTTTGTGTAATAAAATAACATTTGCAAAATTAAATCTTCCTATTTGCAAATTTCCATTATAGAATTCGTTAAACATGCTAATTAAATCGAATTTTAAAACATCCCAAAATGTTTTATTAAAGAAAATTGGAAACTCATCCGAACAGGGGATTTATCACCTGGCATGTCATTAATGGTTTTCCGAATTTCCTCTTCAGTAAAAGGATTATCTAACTCAGAAAGATCAACATTAGAATCAGACGGATAAAGATCATTCCATCTAGCATTAATTCTGTGTTTGTTTTTATTACAAAAAATATCTATATAATAGTATGTAAAAGCCTTATTAAGGTCTCTTTGGTCAACTAACTCTTCGCTATTCACAATAATGGAATTAATCGTATTACTACGCTTTCTACCATTAGCCATATTGTGAAAATTTTTGGTATTATTGTCACCTTCATTTATCCACTGGATTCTGGATCTCTGTTTCCACATAACCTCCTCCTTTTCTAAAATAGAATTAAGTTCTTCTTTTAGATTAGCGAGAGCATTATGCTCTTCTAAATTTAGTTGTCTAGTTTCTTCTATCTTGTTTATTTTAAGCATTTCAAAAAGAATATTATCTTTTTTAATTTTTATATTACCAAAAACAATTTTATTCCAATTTTTAAGAAAATTCCTAAGATCCCTAAGTTTTAAAACAAAAATTTTAGCAGAATTATCCTTATTTCTAATATTGTAATGACTCATAGAAATCCACTTATTTTTAATTAAATTCAAAAAATTAGATTCTAATAGCCACATTTTTTCGAATTTAAAAGATCTATTAATAACCGTATGTTGTTCACATGTGAGAATAATAGGACAATGATCGGAATAAGTGTAAGGCAAACCAAAAACTCTACACATAGGAAATTTATCCTCAATTTCATCACTAACGAAAAACCTATCAAGAAGAGCCATAGATGGGGACTCCCTAGTATTACTCCAATTAAAATCTCAATTAGAAAGAAGAATCTCAATCAAATTAGAATTAATAATAAATTGGTCAAAGTCCTCAATAGCAGAGAAATCACCCTCCCGTGGTGAACGCTCTACTATAAAACGCGTAACGTTGAAATCACCTCCCAAAATCCAAGAACCCAGAGCTAAAGACTAAACTCAAGACATTCATTCCATAGAATCCGATGACCTATTTTTGAGTTAGGCCCATAAACATTAGAAATATTTAAAAAAGAATTATCAGCAAGATTAATGAGAATAATGTTGAATATGCTAGTATATGATTTATATGATTTTTGTTTGATGATAATACACACATATGTATATATATATTCATTTAAATGTATTTAATAATGTACTATTTTATTTTTCACATAATTAAACAAATATTTGCTGAATAAAATAAATAACACAGAAGTTAAATTCAAACAGATATTTTATTCAAACAAATATTTTATTACAACTTTGAATAGTACAAATTTGAGCTCTCACTATATATATACAAATTTCAATTTCAATTACAATACAAATTCGATTACATCACAATTTATCATTTACATTAGCACCTCACCACATAGCACTCATTCACTCGTATTTATCTTCAACTCCATTCCAGATTGAATCCAGCATTTGAGTTATCTGCAAAAATATACACTGACGCAGTAAAATTGAAAATAAAATATTTTTGGAGTGTAAAATAAAATGTAATTTTGAAAATAGTATTTGCTTCAGTTATTTGGGTTGTTCGTCATCATTTAATTCTGAATTCATCAAACACGAACAACTTGTGACATGCACAGTGTATCACTGTACATACCACAAGGCCGTGCACACCAATATACACTTGATAAAATTACAATGACATGTGAGCACAAGGTCAAACCCAATCAAAAGCCGTGTTCAACTCAAGTGCAATACAAATAAAGTCACGACACGAGCACAAGGTCAAACCAGAGCTATAAGCTGGATTCAACATAGATGCAAATTCAAATGAAATGGTCAAGACACATAAATCATGCCTCGACCAAAGTTCAAGTCATACACATAAAACAGAGGCTAGACAGTCCAACCAGACCAAATTGAAACAGCAACAAAACTACAAACAGTTTTGAAAACAATGAGTGACAAGCACAGGTATGCGACATGAATATGTACAAAGGGTAATGCGCAGTGAAGACAAAACAAGCATGGTGAATGCAATAAACTGGTCAGTGAAAGTTCAAGTGAAACTACATGAACACATGTCAACAGTCAATGATGAAGCAATGCAAACTGCCTCAAAGCAATAACAGTTACAATATGAATTCATGTGGAAGTGCAGACCTACCATAAGTGCACAAGAATCAAAATACTGAGAATACAACCAGACTCCACAAAGTTACATGTCGACCAGTTCAAAATCAAAAATGAACAAATACAAAAGGCAATGAGACAGCAGCTATTTTGACAAGAAAAACAGTTTCACAAGAACAAGCAAAGCTACTACATGGTGCAGCAGATATCAAGTGAAGGACAGTGCAATTCAAGGAACAAGTCCATCATGTAACAGCAAATGATAAATCAAGGTCGAAAATTTTCCAGATATCATGAACCAGCTCAAATGCAACAAAACCAAAATTATATACAACAGAAAATGACCAAACTGCAACACTACAGATGCAAGCAAAGACCAGTCAACAGCAGCCTCAACAATGAATATACAATGAACAGAGAAGTGAAACAAGACCGGACAACATGAAGTACAGGGATGCAGTAAACAACATGTATTGATATACAGTGATATGTATGAAACAAGTCAAAGATTGCAACACTACAGGCATGAACACACAAAGCAGAAACAATGACACATCAGTATTGAACAAAGACAGAGAAGCCGGAAAAAGGTAGCAGTTTCAACTCGAGTCAATGCATCAGGAATTTCAAATTGAACAAGCCGGTGCCAAAGTCAAACATTATCACAATATCAAGCCGCAAGTCAATCAAGATTATCAGCAAATTCACAAAACCGTGATGACCAAGAAAACATCGTCAAAGCAATTCGAAGCCGTGTTAAACAAGCAACGAAATTGTACAAAATTGAAGAAGTTGGAAATCATCTCAAGCATTCAAACATAATCAAGTGGCCGAAGAAAATTATCAGACGAGTTCAAACAATTAATTTGAACGAAACTTTAGGGAATTAAAACCTTATATAAACCATAACATCATCGACATACCAAAATCATCGAGTTCAAGCATATCAACTAGAAAAGCAAGGGGAAATAACATACCATTAAAATCGAACTCAAATGAAGTAGCCGAAGCTAAGCAACGAAGAAACGATCGATCAACAAAGCTACACGCAAATATCTATTCAATCGATCAATTTGAAGTCGGTGCTTCTTCAGATTGCAAAGTCCTAATTTTATCAGAGAGAAACGAACGAGCAATAGACGAAGCAGCCATTTTTAACTCAAAGAATTAAAGGCCGAAGAAATAAAACAAGGAGTCGGGCCGAAGGAATAAAAGAGAATTACCACTTATTTATTTTGGGTCGACTTATATTTTGGGCTTTTATTTTTAAAATTAGGGTTTTGATTTTAATTTGTTTTTTAATTTGTATTTTTCTTTTAAAAATTTGTAAAGTCTAGTCGTGTGACTAGGGGACGAACTACGATGGTGTAGTTCGAGAATTCGCAACTCAGTGGCTGAGTTGTGGTAGGGTTTTGAGCGTAGAGTTAGGTTAGTCGATAGCGGGTGTCGCAAGTTTATGTGTGTAAGTGTCTGACTACTTAATTTCTAGTAGAAACTTTGGAGGCAACACGTAGGCAGGGTTTTGCCGAAGCTGGGTAAATCTGTGTTGTTCTATTTCTGCATTTATTATTCTGCTATTATCTGTGCTGCTATTATTCTGCTATATCTATGTTGAAATTATTTTATATAAACTTCCACATTAAATTTTTATAATTATTAGTATCACCCTATTATCCCCCCCCCTTTAGGGTGAAATCGATCCTACAAGTAGTATCAAAGCTAGGAACAAAAACTATTTTTGTTTTAAAGATTTGATTTTTCAAAAACAATTTTTATTTGAATTTTTAAAATGGATTCTTTTAATGCTTTTTGCTAAGGATTGGTCCAATATTATTCCTCCTGTTTTTGATGGAACAGATTTTTTGAATTGGAAATTAAAAATGGAATTTTATTTAAAATCTGTTAATGTTAAATGTTGGGATATTATTGAAAATGGGTGTGATATAACAGACGAGAAAATTACTTCGATTAATGCTCTTGCTATGCATATACTATATTCTCATATTAATCAAGATAATTTTAACTTTATTTCTCATTGTGAAAGTGCACAGGAAATCTGGAATACTTTTGGTGCAATATATGGTGCAAAAGTCAACATCGATGAGAAATCCTCAAAAATCGACTCAGTTAAGGAAACGTGTTTAACAGGATTGGTAAAAGGCAGTAGTGATGATGATGATGATGCTGGAGCAGCTGAACTGGAGTTACTAATGAAGAGATTCAAAAAGTGGAACTGCAAATACAGAAATCCAGCTCTAAATCAAAAATTGAAAAGCAGAATAGTTAAAGCACCAGACAACCCAGAAGAACGAGAGATCATCTGTCACAAGTACGACAAACCCGGTCACATCAAGCCCAATTGTCCTCGAAATCGACTCAGCCAAGAAAAGAAATCAAAAATGAGAAGTTTTGCAGCCACTTAGGATGAAACGGATGAGGATGATAAAAGCACTGGCAGTGAGAGCGAAAAAGCTGATCTGTGCCTTCGAGGTGATATAACTGACAGTGATGATGATGACGAGCCAAGCGAGGTATAGTGGCGGGCTAAGGAACAACAACAGTGCTATCTAGATTTTGGCTGTTCCAAGCACACAACGGGCGACAAATCAAAGTTCCTTAGCCTAGTACAAAGGTGGCAGAATCACGATGGGCAACAACGAAATATTATCGGTAAAGGTAAAACATGTAACTGTATATTCATCTTGAATGATTAATTAAATGTGAAAATCTGCACCATAATATGAATTAAATCGGCCGGTTATGTGATAATGAAATAAATGTCGATGATGATATTGATTTTGACTTTTACAAAATTGTTGGCCAACTATATTTTTATGCCGAAAATACAATAAGTATTTCTAGAGACTTTGAATTGGTTCATAATGATTTGTTTGGATTAATGATCATGTTTTGATGATTACTCTTGATACACGTGGATATATTTACTGGATCTGATACTATGTTTACTATATGTTTATTTGCACGGCTTCAATTCAAATTCAAGAGAATTTCATTTAAAAGCTGTTGCACACTACACGGTCTGGTCTATGACATCCAACTAATGATAATCTCGAGTGAAAGAAAAATTCAGATGCAGATTACACTGGTAATCTAGTTGATAGAAAAATTACTAGTGGAACGTGAATTGTTGAGACATTTGGTAGCTGCATCGTTTTTCAAAGAAAATATCTGCATATTTTTCACTTGAAATAATTTTCAAACAGCAGTCATTTTTCTTTTATAAAACCCCTTCCAAAAAATAGTTTTTGTTAACCTTATTTCAGATTAGTCATTTTGGAAAATTTGATTTTATAATTATTTTTGGATTTGATTTTAAATGACTACATTAACTAATCTGACTCCCTATTGATTATCAAAAAGATAAATAGTGATTGAAAAAGTGATGAGTGTTGATATTGATCATTTATTATAACTTGAGACAATATATTTAGTAAATTTCTTTAGAAATTTAAACAAGAGTTAAAAAAACTTTTTGTTGGCAAAAATTCCATGACCATTTCTATTTCTATCATATTTCTATCGACCATCACTCATCAAAATCCAATATAGTATGTCAAGATGTGGTTATTTAAACGGGAAATCATTCATTTTTCATTTTATTATATTTTTAGCAATAAAAATATCCAAAGTATTCACTCTCATTTAAAAGTTCTCATGATTATGCATGAGTGAATTACTTGGAATTTTTGATTATGTGCTTCCATGCTCATTTAAAAGTCCTCACGGTTATGTGTGGTTATAAGATACTTGAATTCATTTAAAAAAAGAGGGAATACTACTAATCTCATTTAAAAGTCCTAACAGATATGCATGGTTAGTAGATATTCAAATTCCTGAAATAAATACACCACAAATAGACACAACTATATGGTTTTATATGATGACATCATCTCTATCATTCTAAAGTGGAATATGCGACAAACAGAGTATTTATGATTTTAGTTTGATTTGTTATTGAAATTTAATATTTATACCCGATTAAGTATTAATGTTGTATTAATGTCTATCACTTTATCTCTATTTTTCTAACACTATTACTCTTTTGCTGATAACAAAAGGGGGAGAGAAAAGTTAAGATTTTGTCAAGTAAAAGCAAATAAAGGTCAAATATTTTATTTTGTATTTTCTATATATTTGCATCTAGGTACATTTGCATATTTTTATTTATTCTCATGCATATATGAAGGGGGAGCTTTGTGTAGAGAGGGAGCATTCAAATAGGGGGAGCAAATTGAATGATCAAATACATTTAATAAATTCAAAATCTTAATATATGTTTGTTATCATCAAAAGGGGGAGATTGTTGAATATGCTAGTATATGATTTATATGATTTTTGTTTGATGATAATAAACACACACACACACACACATATATATATATATATATATATATATATATTCATTTAAATGTATTTGATAATGTACTATTTTATTTTTCACATAATTAAACATATATTTGCTGAATAAAATAAATAACACAGAAGTTAAATTCAAATGGATATTTTATTCAAACAAATATTTTATTACAACTTTGAATAGTACAAATTTGAGCTCTCACTATATATATACAAATTTCAATTACTATACAAATTCGATTACATCACAATTTATCATTTACATTAGCACCTCACTACATATCACTCATTCACTCGTATTTATCTTCAACTCCATTCCAGATTGAATCCAGCATCTGAGTTATCTGCAAAAATATACACTGACGCAGTAAAATTGAAAATAAAATATTTTTGCAGTGTAAAATAAAATGTAATTTTGAAATATATTATTTGCCTCAATTATTTGGGTTGTTCGTCATCATTTAATTTTGAATTCATCAAACACGAACAACTTGTGACATGCACAGTGTATCACTGTAAATGCCACAAGGCCGTGCACACCAATATACACTTGATAAAATTACAGGGACAGGTGAGCACAAGGTCAAACCCAATCAAAAGCCGGGTTCAACTCAAGTGCAATACAAATAAAGTCACGACACGAGCACAAGGTCAAACCCGAGCTATAAGCTGGATTCAACACAGGTGCAAATTCAAATGAAATGGTCATGACACATAAATCAAGCCTCAACCAAAGTTCAAGTCATACACATGAAAACAGAGGCTAGATAGTCCAACCAAACCAAATTTGTAACGACCCAAAATTTTCAACCATTCGCATCCATACATGTCGGATTTGAATTGCTTAAAATATCAGATTGTTAATTTAAATTTGGGAAAACTCAATAAATACAGTAAACAAATAATCACAGAATCACAGACACAAAGTAATATAAAAATGATGCAGTGGAAACAAAGAATAGTAGTTCATAAAGCTACTATATATAATATAACAGATTTCAACAAGATACAACAGAAATCACGAATGCAAAGATGTCTCAATACAATAGTCAAATACAAGAACTGAATATATGACTGAAAGCATAATCAATAGATGGATCCAAGCAAAGCTCCAACTCCAAAGGCGAGTCTCGAATACTGGTACAACTCAGTCTGACCCGAGCATAAAGCAAAACACAAAACACTCGAGTCAGGACATACATACTTATACAATGTAAACCAACTCAAGTGAACTGTATTAGAAATGCTCAAGTAACTTAAAGGATGCTTGGGATCGCCCATCCTTTAAGGATCCATTAAACTATCTACTATGTAGTAATATTCGCTATTATAATAATGTCTAAAGTAAAGTAAACTTACTTAAAATATAGCATTAAGGCTTTACATTTTCCACCTTAACACATATATAGTGCCAATAGTCTATACAGTACCATAATACCTCCAGATCGGTAGGCTACCAAAGGATACTCCATAGGTACGACACAAATCAAACTCGTAGTAAGGCGCGCTAGGGTGGGTAACACGGCACAACTAGGCAATGCCAGGGTAGATATACCAATTACGCATCCGGACTGGTGGTAACGCATAACAGCCACTACCGCCCACCTCGAGCCACACTCCCAAAAATCAAAGGGTGCACCCAATCAATCACAAATAATAGAATGGTATCGAAGAAGTGTGTCCGATCAGAGGAGCTACCTCATTGGCCCGTCAATCGCTCATGTTTTAGCCACCTTATGCCAACTCACAGGAGTCGGGTCCACGTATATACCTCAATAGGATCGTCGCCACCATCCTACTTCATTCTGGAATCTCCACCGCGTACATAGTTGTTAAAGTGGTTTTCGGTATCGACAGAGAGTATGCCCATATCCTATCCCGGTCTCTTTAACAACCAACCGTTATTATAACCCATGGTTATAAATTTCAAAAATGGTTTATATTCCAAATCAAAATAATCCATTTAAACCATTTAAATATGAAGTCAATATCCTTGCAAATCAAATATTCAATTTCCAGAATTGTAGCATTTCTAAGTTCATTTATTCAATTATAACAATTTCAAAACATTGTATTTTAGCATTCGTAACACTTAGAAAATGTTATAATTCTTATAGTAGCATTTCAGAAAAGTTATCTTTCAGAAACAGCAGCACTTAGAAAATGTTACTGTAGATATAATAGTATTTCAGTAATATTGTTTTTTTTCTTCAGAAACAGCAGCACTTAGAAACTGCTACTGTAGATATAATAGTATTTCAGAAAACAGCTCATTTTAGAAACAGCGGCACTTATAAAATGTTACAGTAGGTACAGTGTTAATTTGAAAAACCAATACATTTCAGAAACAGTAGCACTTATGAAACGTTACTGTAGATACAGTGTTAATTTGAAAAACACTACATTAAAACCACATCATTTCTGAAACGCTACAATTACTATTATAAGTTTATTATAACAATTTAAAACAATATATATTTTCAACTTTTTCTCATTTTTAACTTATCAACTTATTCCACTTTTCAGAATTATTTATTTGGATATTACTTAACTTATAATTTTTAATAAAATAACATTTTATTAATAAATATCCAATTAAATTATAATTCATTTATTAAGTCAAATTTACATTACAATTTGCTAACTTTTCATTTTAACAAACAAATCTTAATGTTTCTTTCTTTAAAATATCCATTTCACAACTAAAATATATTAATTACTAAGTTAAGCTTAAAATTTCATTTTTAATCAGATTTTCAATTATTAAGTTAAATCAAATTTTAAATTTCAATTTAAACCATTTATCAACTTATAAAATTTTAACTTATAGAAAATCACTATTTAAATCATTTAAATCCAATTTAAGTTAAAATTTCACATTTTTACATTTAAAATACTTAATAATTTTAGAAAAATCATTTTAAATTAACCACGGGTCTGTATAATATTTTCTAACCTAGGTCAAGTGATACGGATAATATATCATTTCAATCCGTAATTAGTTAAAATCCCGGGTTTTATCATTTCAAACCCGCAATCCCAAGTCAAATACAAATCGCTCGAACCTAACATTTCAGCTCATAACGACTTTTCCCTATTCTAAAGTCCGTTTGGGTATGTATCATTTCAACCCATAGTGATTCTATACTAACAGGGAACTTGCAGTGCGAGAAACAAAAAATAAATAAACAGTAAAACATATCATATGATGTCAGATGATGCAACAAGTATATAATCAGGTAATATCATCATATAATGTCACATAACAGGCAGATGTGAGCATATAACATAACATATCAACTACTACAATTCAAGTGACATTGTTTCACATTTATATAAGTACGATTTTGTCGAGAGTGATAAACTCACCTCTAAAGCTAGAGATCAAATTCATACCTCAAATCCAAACTACACAAAGTTCGACAAAGCACGAATCAATTTCGAGGAGAAGTAGCACCCAAATCCAAATCTTGTACACAACAAAATAGAATATATATAAGTATATATTAATTCACAAAAGAATATAAGTATTTTCAATGAAATAAGATAGAACAAAGTGGAAAAGTGGTTCGGCCACTTCACCCAAAGGCTTGACCAACAATATAGGCTCGGCCAAGACTGGTTGCTGCCTGAAATGCTCGGCCAATGGTTAGGTAATGCATGGCTAGGCAGTGGGAAAGTGAAGAGGTAGGCAAGTGGAAGGCACAAAGTCATGGAATATAAATGGTCATGGGTTCAAGTGGGTTCGGCCTAGGCTAAAGGCTCGGTCTGGAGTGGTTCAAGTGGTCTGATATGGCCTGGAGATGGATCTGGTCATGGCATAGCAAGGCAAAGGAGGTGGAGGAATTGGTGGTGGCCGAGGCAAGCAAGAAGAAGGTGATGATGTATAGGCTCGGCTAGGGTTTGCAAAGCAATTTTGTGATGGGTTTGGATCTATGTGCTCACGGCATGGCATGGGGATGGTGATGAGATGGTGGTGGTCGGTCATAGGTGGTGGTGGTGGAGATATGGTCGGCTAGGAGCATGTGATGGTGGTTATGGACGAACTTAGTATAAGGAGGAGGAAGAAATAAAATAAAAAAAGTGGAAAAGAGAAGAGAGACTTACTGTAAATATTTTAGTCAGGAGATGAAATGAGAAATGAGATGTTTTGTACGGCTAAGGAAGTGGAATTGAACGGCTAGAGAAAGGAAAAGGCACCATTTCATTAAATAAAAGAAACTTGAGTCACTTGAATTTCCTAAGCCCATTTACCAAAGCCCATCAAAATAAACAAGCCAAATCCAATAGAAAATCAAAGCCCAAACCAAAATAAAATAGAAAAATGAAAATAGAAATTAGATAAATGAAATATAGAAAATAATTGCGTGTAAAACGCTAAATTCTATCAGATTTAAAAAGTATAAAACAGAATTTGATGAAACGAAAAGCAGAACGAATATCAGAATCAGATATAGTTTAAAAGAAAAAGATTGGAAATTTAAAATTCAAATTTAAAAATTTCAACTAAAAGTCAAAGTTTGACCAAAGTTGACCAAATATAAAATTTTCAGAAAATCATTATTTTATTATATTTGAAAAATAAATTATAAACAAAATCCAAAATTTCATTGGAAAATTCCAAACATTCAATTTAAAATGATTTAAAAATCAAAGTTTTCAAATAAATTCTATTTTAAAATAATTGTTAAAAATATGGGTTGTTACAAAATTGAAACAGCAACAAAACTACAAACAGTTTTGAAAACAATGAGTGACATGCACATGTATGCAACATGAATATGTACAAAGGGTAATGCACAGTGAAGACAAAACAAGCATGGTGAATGCAATAAACTGGTCAGTGAAATTTCAAGTGAAACTACATGAACACATGTCAACAGTCAATGATGAAGTAATGAAAACTGCCTCAAAGAAATAACAGTTACAATATGAATTCATGTGGAAGTGCAGACCTACCATAAGTGCAAAAGAATCAAAATACTGAGAATACAACCAGACTCCACAAAGTTACATGTCGACCAGTTCAAAATCAAAAATGAACAAATACAAAAGGCAATGTGACAATAGCTATTTTGACAAGAAAGACAGTTTCACAAGAACAAGCAAAGCTACTACATGGTGCAGCAGATATCAAGTGAAGGACAGTGCAATTCAAGCAACAAGTCCATCATGTAACAGCAAATGATAAATCAAGGTCGATTTTCTAGATATCATGAACCAACTCAAATGCAACAAAACCAAAATTATATACAACAGAATATGACCAGACAGCAACACTACAGATGCAAGCAAAGACCAATCAACAGCAGCCTCAACAATGAATATACAGTGAACGGTGAAACAAGGCCGGACAACATGAAGTACAGGGATGTAGTAAACAACATGTATTGATATACAGTGATATGTATGAAACAAGTCAAAGACTGCAACACTACGGGCATGAACACACAAAGCCGAAACAATGACACATCAGTATTGAACAAAGACAGAGAAGCCGGAAAAAGGTAGCAGTTTCAAATCGAGTCAATGCATCAGGAATTTCAAATTGAACAAGCCGGTGCCAAAGTCAAACATTATCACAATATCAAGCCGCAAGTCAATCAAGATTATCAGCAAATTCACAAAATCGTGACCAAGAAAACATCGTCAAAGCAATTCGAAGCCATGTTAAACAAGCAACGAAATTGTACGAAAATGAAGAAGTCAGAAATCATCTCAAGCATTCAAACATAATCAAGTAGCCGAAGAAAATTATCAAACGAGTTCAAACAATTAATTCGAACAAAACTTTGAGAATTAAAAGCCTATAAAAGCCATAACATCATCGGCATACCAAAATCATCAAGTTCAAGCATATCAACCGGAAAAGCAAAGGGAAATAACATACCATTAAAATCGAACTCGATCGAAGCAGCCGAAGCTAAGCAACGAAGAAACGATCGATCAACAAAGCTACATGCAAATATCTATTCAATCGATCAATTTGAAGTCAGCGCTTCTTCAGATTGCAAAGCCCTAGTTTTATCAGAGAGAAACGAACGAGCAACAGACGAAGCAGCCATTTTTAACTCAAAGAATTAAAGGCCGAAGAAATAAAACAAGGAGTCGGGCCGAAGGAATAAAAGAGAATTACCACTTATTTATTTTGGGCCGACTTATATTTTGGGCTTTTATTTTTAAAATTAGGGTTTTGATTTTAATTTGTTTTTTAATTTGTATTTTTCTTTTAAACATTTGTAAAGTCTAGTCATGTGACTAGGTGACGAACTACGGTGGTGTAGTTCGAGAATTCACAACTCAGTGGCTGAGTTGTGGTAGGGTTTTGAGCGTAGAGTTTGGTTGGTCGATAGCGGGTGTCGCAAGTTTACTTGTGTGAGCGTCTGACTACTTAATTTCTAGTAGAAACCTTGGGGGCAACACATAGGCAGGGTTTTGCCGAAGCTGGGTAAATCTGTGTTGTTTTATTTCTGCATTTATTATTCTGCTAATATATGTGCTGTTATTATTCTGCTATATCTGTGTTGAAATTATTTTATATAAACTTCCGCATTAAATTTTTATAATTATTAGTATCACCCTATTCACCCCCTCTAGGGTGAAATCGATCCTACAAATAATATGCAGTGAGTGTTGCTTGGAAATACATTGGATAGATTAATTTACAATCGTTTGATTTGAATTAGGTTTATCATTTCACACAATATTCAATTTGCTATGATTCATTGCTATAGGTTCATTAGCATGATATTATAACACCCTGTCAAACCAGCCATAAATAAATTTGATAGATTAATTTAAACAAAGTAGAGAAAAAATAAAAAAAATTGCAAAATTTGGAATTTGACTACGAAAGTAATGTCGTTGCGTTCGTGATGAAATTCTAATCAATTTCCATATATAATATGTTGAAAACAGAGCTCAAATGGAAATTTTGTGAACGTTTGAAGTTTTCGGGTTTAAAATAATCTAATTCAAATGAATATTTAAGTCTAAAATTTGAAATTCAAATGTTAATAGTAACTAGACTTGGGGGTTATGTAAACGTTAAAATCAATGTTAACATTGTAGTATAATTGTGGAAAATAATAAATAAAACAATGACACAAATTTCCATTCCTGAAACAAAGGGAGAGGTCGACTCCTAACCTCGAACAGTCAACCATTAGCAGTCGACCGGTGGTAGATGTGCCATCGACCGCTCCCTATCAAGTGGCAGCTAGGGTTTGTGAATTTGAATGTTCCAGATTCTATAATTTCAAACCGATCTTCATCTAACGGTTCTGGTACATTTCAATCACTATAAATAAGACCCTAAGCCCTTGACTTTTATTCAAAAATTATTTTGGGAACCTAGCAAAGCTTTGGCAGTTCATCTCTTCTAAAATTCAGAAAAACTTCATTAGAGTTTCAAGTAAGAAATCATATATATCTATTTTGTGTTCTATTTATTTTCTCGACCTATTCTCCTCTAAACCTCTAAATTTTATGAATCTAATGTATATACAAATCCCTTGTTGTATATACCAAAAGAAGAGATCTGGTAGAGATTGTTTAAGGTGTGTCACATCCAAAGAAGGTAAAGCTAAGGATATATTGTGAATGAAAATCTTAGTTTTTCTATTTTAGTAATTGATTAGTACAGTTCGGGTTTGAATATGCTTTAGGGAGTTTGGTTTGCGAAAGCATCATATTATAAACTCCCAAAACACTATCAATGCGAAATATCAATTCTATGTTGTAATCTTAATTATTTATGTCAAAATAATGGAAATTTTTTATGTTTATAGTTTTGATAATTTTAACTTCTATTCCACTTTTTATTCTTTTTCTTTGAATTTGATTAAAGGGTTTTGATTAAGCGATACTGTGTGAAGTACGAATTCTAGTCGTAGTTTGCACCGCTTATTTCCATGAATTAAATAGAAATTTCGTTTATTTTTATTCAAAAAAGGAGTTGAATATAACATAAAATTGGAATTGTAAGTTTCTATTATATTCCATTATTTTGATGTAATAAGTTGAGTTTAAATTTTTATTGTATACAAATTTATTGATTGGAATTTTCCGATATGAGTACTGGAATTTTGATATTATTGATAATATGGGAGGAGACTTGTATAATTGTTGAAAAAGTTGACATCTAAACATTAGTTTAGGGCGTAAATTCTGTGCACTTAGAAATTACTAGCTGGGTGTGTGTGTGTGTGTGTGTGTATTAGCACAATTGACGTATAATTGCGTAGTCAATAAGGTTATTAATTTTATTAAATCTCACTTGGGCAAGTAATTAATGTTAAATGCGAAATAAGAAATATTTCTTATAAGGCCTTAATTATGAAAGGTGAGATGTGTGATGTAACAACCCGCATATTTATCGATTTTACATTTAAATGTTTCATCGTTAGTCGGATTTTAGTCCAAAAAGCTACTTTTTGCAGACAGTCGAATTAGGACTCGAGACCACTTCCATTGAGTTCAAAATGCCGTTTGCGACCTTTTTGAGTATAAGCTTCGATATGTTTGGAGTTAGTAGAATTTTGACATTTTTCACTTAGGGCTTTGGGTTTGGGTTTGGGTTCAGCCCACTTGCCCAAATCTGGTTATATCATTACTCCACCCCCTCTCCTCTTCATTACTTAACTTTCATTTCCTACCACTTAAGCTTTAGCAACAATGGAGAGTGGAATGGGAAATTAAAACTCCAAGCCCTAGTTTTCATTTGCAAATCAAGTTCTAGCTCCAAATTCATAGTGAAGCCATTGGTAAGCATCCTCTTCATCATCTCCAACTCTTTCTCCATTCAATTTCAGAAATTTCCTAAACCTAATTTAGGAAATGTTTCTCTTTTAAGCTTAGATTCAAGCTTCTTGAGTTGAGATTGAAGAGGAATTGGTCTATCCTTTGTTTCAAAGCTTCTCTCTTGTGTTTTCGTGTATAAAGGTGAGATTTTTATCTCACATCTATGTCTATAACTATCTTGGGTTGTTAGGTATGAATTCCTAGCACTTGTTCATGTGCAATTGCTTTTGATTTGGGTTGGTTTTGTGAATATTCAAATTTTTAGTGTCTTGAAGTTAATTCTTTAAAAATCATAGCTTTGATGATTGATCATGTTATTTGTGGCGTATCGAAGAGCATATAGGGTCGGGTTGCCAATTGGCGTAAACCCTTAGTGCTCGTCGCTCGTTCGATCGCATTTCGGTTTGGATTTGTAGTTTTTGAGCTAGACTGTTTTTTTGCATATTTCAACTGTTTTAATAACGTAACTAGTTGAAATTTTGGGAAATTTTAAACGATAAAATTTTGAAATAAAAATTTAATATTTGGAATACGTCTAGTTAAACATAGCGACAGGTAAATTTTCGTCCGAAAATATGGAAGTTTATTTCGCACGTAAATTCACTTCAATTTAATCTGTTAAAAAGCGATAAAAATAAATGTTCCGAAATCTAAATATTTTTACATAGAAAAATTCTAAAGCATCTTCTGAGCAAGATGTCAGTTTGTAGTTTTTCAAAATTTGGACATCTATTGCTCCGTCGTTCTTATTTTCTGCAAAATAGCAGCATTCTGGTACCGATATCGATTTTTATCGGATGATCGTACCACTGATTTCTATATACCGTTTTGATCGTCTCGTCGTGCCGATCTCTACAGTATATTCGATTGTCAAATTCGGAGTTCGTTGTACGTTGCATTTTGCGTAACGCCTACCGTATCGGTAGCCGGTTACAATCCGCGAAAACGATTTTTATATCGGTTTTGCAGTCCAGCTCACCCGTGAAGCCATCAAGACATTTGCATTTATCATTTACGAAACAACCATCTGACCTTCTACATTTCCCAAAATTTTATTTTACTTTCTTTTGTATCGGTTTTGAAAAAAAATTAATTTTTAACGTTGAATACAAAGAGGTTGAGGTTGTATTCAATTCCTAGGAAGCTGTTCGTATCTCTCTATTTGGCTTGGAGGAAATTATATTTTCATTTTGCTGTTCAACCTTCCCTACATCCAAACCCACTTCAACAATCATACCCATCTCCGCATACACCTCCACTTCCGCCACCAGAGAACCCAAAACTCCACGTGCACGCGACCATCACCTCGTCAGCAGCCCCTCCCTCTTTCGCCTCCGGCCATACAACAGCCTCCGTCACCATCCAGATCCAAACCACCGTCCGCCACCATCTCTCTTCCGACCTACACCACTGCGTGAGCCACCTCCTTCCCGCTTTCTTCCGCCACTTCGAGTAGCTCCTCCGCAACTCCAAGCCTCTCGGCCACTCTCTACGCTCGGCCGAAGGGGAGCAACCACCATCACGTAGCAGCCCTATTCTACCTCCCACAGCCGAAGCTTGGCCTGCTTCTTTTCTTTTTTAAATCTAAGGTATTATATATATCTATTATATTATTTTAGTTTACATAGGTTATGTAAGTGTATATTTATAGCCTGTGTAAGTTTATCTAGTTATAGTATTTCAATTTTAATGTCTGCATTTCTATGTTGCAACACATGGGTATACTGATATGTATATAGATTCATATTAGTACAGTTTTCATTTTATGTGTACAGTTAGAATTTGTAGCCATATAACCTGAAGGAAGAAGAAACGTACATTATCAAAACCATAAAATAATTCAATTAGTATAGAATACGTTGCATTCCAGTATAGATTAAGACATATAATTGTTTATTTTGTTGGCAGTTTTATACATAAGTTTATTCATATCTAATGTTTTGAGTTTTGTTGGCAGTCTATAAAATATTTTTATATATAACTTCATATACATAGTTGTTGGCAGCTTATAACAGTATACAAGTTGGTTGAGATGCAAGTATAGTTTATATATAAGTTGGTGTACGCATGAAGTTATATGCAAGTCATTTATTTAATATATATAGTATATGTTATATATAATATGCTTTGGTAAACTCTTAATTTTATATGTCTATATGTATATTATATATCAGTTATACATATACTCGATCTGGGCATACATATGTGGGTCGGCTATGTAAGGTTTTGTGGCATAGTTTATTATAAAGCTATAAAAGTTCATATTGGTTTCGGTCTGCAAGTAGTCTGCATATGTCTGTTGAAGTTGCTCACCTATATTCGTTTATATATATATACATATATTATCTGTATGCGATTTTGTAGCTTAGATTTGTATTATATTGTTTATATATTTTAGCCTATGTTGTTAGTCTCCACTTATTTCGAAAGGTTTTGTTGTTATGTTGATTATATAATAATAAACATTGATTTTAAAATGATATAAGTATAAGTTATATACTTTGTCAGTTATAAGATTATATATATACTAGCCGTTACCTTATATATGTTTAATAGCATTATATATAAGCTGATTTTGTTATTTATACTACATAAGATTTTTATTTGTTTACAAGGAGTAAATGTGGTATATGTTAGTTGCATGTTTTAATACATTATAAGCTTATTTAGGTATTAAATATTGATTTTGAAATTTTAGTACTTTTGTCTTAAAATAAAATATAGAAATGTATGAATAATACGATAATAATGTACATATTTTCAGTTTATATCAAAATGATTATAATTGATTATTTCATCATTTCCAGCCTTGCTTCGATCGTTGAATTCGTGCCCATCTTGTTTCGCTTGGGAATTTAGGTTTGGATTCATAATTCGCTTCCATTCTCGTTTACCTCTCTCCAGCCTCGGAAGGTGACCACTCACTCACGATTAACGTTCTTTTATTTATTAAATCTGATTTCAGTTGAAACGACAATTGAAATATGCTGCTGCTAGTTAATTACACTGTTATATATGCTATTGCCTGTATCAGTTCACCTGTGACATCTGACACCTTTATCTGTTAATTATTTATGCGATGATAATACAGTTTGGCTGATAATTGATTGATTGTTGATGTTTATATTGGACGTTAAATTGTTAGTGTTAAATGATAAATAGTATGCAGAATTGAAATTGATATAGGATAGTTAACAATTTTAAACTGGTTTACATGTTAAATTTGATTAGTGAATATGACCCCTTTTAATTGTTAAATTAATTGACATGTAGAATAGTGATAATTACACTTTGAACCATCGACGTAATTGGATTAATTGTTGTAGTGTAAAAATTTGAAATTGAATGACAAGTAAAAACCGTAATGTAATAATCTTTAATCTGCATGAAATGATAGTGTAGATTCTAGAAATAATTATATTAATTCGTACAAATAACAATGCGAATTAATACGGTTATTTCATGATTATTTGAATTGATTATTGGATTGATATTGATCGTTGTTATTGCTTGTTTATTTACTTTGACACCATCCCAGTTATCACACTACAAGTTCCCTTTGTATGCTTTGATTTTTGAATTGAATTGGAATCGGGTTGAAATGATAAATACCCAAATTGAACTTTGACCTTGGATATAGAGAATTAAATAAAACCCGATTGGTCAATAATTTGATTTAAAAGTAAATGAAGATTTTATTTGAATAAATAATATGGTTTTGAAATGAAGTTGAAATTTGAATTTTAATGAAAGGAAAATGTTAATATTTAATAATCTGAAACAAAATGTTAACAATGAAATTGATGGAAGAATGTTGTTTAATTTGAGAAATGATTGAATTAAGTTTGAAATTATAATTAAGTTTGAAATTATTGAACTTTGAAATTATTTAATAATTAAGTTTTGAATTATTTAATAATTAAATAAGATTGAATTATTTAATGATTAAATTGAATTGAAATTCTTTAATAAGAAAAATTGAACTTTTGAATAAGTGAATTTTACTTCGTAAATAATTGAAATTGAGTTTTCTTTGTTAATTAAGTTTTGGAAAATTATTCAAGAAAGTAAATAAGTGAAATTTAATTTCTGTAACAAGAAATGAAAATGTGATATTTTTGGAATTAATGTAAGACTTGTAATTGAAAGAATTGATTTGACGAATTTAATATATTTCAAAATTGTAAGTTTTGATTTAATGAAGTTGAATTTAAGAAATTGACTTAATGGATTTGGAAATTAAATAGAATTGATTTGAATGATAAATTTACTTAACGAATATTGAATAAAATTGAAAAATGAAGTTAAACTGATTTGAATGTTAAATTAAATTGATTTAAATGATTTCGGAATGAATCTTATATACGAATTTAAATTGATATTTGAATTGTTTAAATAAAGATTGAAATTGAATTATAAGATTTTGAAATGATAATTTGGAAGTTTTGAAACGTAAATTATGGAAATTGATTTGGAAAGACAAATGAAATGTTGATTTACGAATTGAAATTGAAATTGAAATTGATTTGGTTTTGAAATATATAAACGACCAATCGGTGAAATAATTACGGAAGTTATTAAAGAGACCGGAATTCAATTATGGATATACTCTCTATCTAAACCGAAAACCACTTTAATAACTATACGCGGAGTGATGATCCAGAATGAAGTGGTTGGAATGATGTACGTGTTGACTGAAGAAAGAGAACGATGATGGATAGCCTTGACACTTGTGTCAAATTGGAAATGACTAAAACAGGAGCTGTGCCGGGCCAATGGAGGATTAACTACCTCAAGTGGACACACTTCTTCGAACTACTTATACTTGTTGTCGATTGGTGCACCCTTGATTTTGGGAGTGTTGTTTCACGGTGTTGCGGGCGCTGCGGCGTTGCGTTCTCACCAGTCCGGATCAGGCAAACGGTAGTATCACTACCTTGGGTATTGCCTCATGTGCCTTGTCATACTTGCATTCCATTTATGCGCGACCACTACGATTTTGATTTGTACCTTTAGTATATGGATTGCCCTTTGGTGACTTCCGGTTTTGGGGAAACTACGGTCTTGTATATGCTTTTGGGAATAAAAATGTGTTAAGGGTGGAATGGGCCATGACTTAACGCTATTTTGATATCTTATTATTATTACTGATAGACATTATCTACTTAGCGTACATTACTACCTAGTAGATAGTTTAACGGATCCTTAAAGGATGGTTATTCCAAACATCCTTTGAGTTACTTGTATTTCAATTGCTATTTCACTTGAGTTGGATTTATTAATATAAGAATGTTAATCCTGACTCGAGTGTTTTGTATTTTGCTTTACGCTCGGGTCAGACTGAGTGTACCAGTATTCGAGACTCACCTTTGAAGTTGGAGCTTTGCTTGAAGATCCAGCCATCTGTTCTACTTTCAGTATTCGATGATTCCAGTGATGTATTCTGATTTGTATCTGATGTATCATATTACTCTTCCGTTGTATCTGGTTTAAACTCTGATGTATCTCATAAATTTATATAGTAGTTTCATGAACTACTATCTCTTTTATTTCCGCTGCACTTATTACTCTGTGTCTGTGATCTATGATTATTTATTTACTGTATATGTTCAGTTTTGCCAAATTTAAATTAACAACGGGGTATTTTGAGCAATTCAATTCCGGCATGAGTGTCTACCTATACACTTATAATGGATGCGAATGGTCCAAAATTCTGGGTCGTTACAGTTGGTATCAGAGCTTTGGTAGCTCTAGGCAAAACTTAACATATATGGTAAATGTATTTTCAGAATCACTCTCATTCGAGTTTCAATCTCTTCCTTTGACTCAATTCCTTAGAATTTTGGAACGTTCCCTACGGTTCCAAATTTCATTCGTGTCCCTCACTATTCGTCTCCTTCCAATTCTGGAGCATCCCATAACTCCACTTCGAATGACCCTTATAGTGAATCGGCGGTCTCGCTAGACTTCGAATGACTTATAAAGGAGTGAAACTCCTTTACAATAGACATCGATTTACCGGAGATTTCTGTATCCTTGGTTTACGATGTTATCTATCTCCTGCTATACCTGAATTCTATTTCTTGAGATTGAATGTAGGTTTGCCTCAAAACTCTGCATCGATCTAATTCTTGAAGTCACGGTCGACCTGGTTAAGGTTGCCCGCGATTTATATAAACTTATCCATCGCCTTATTTTGTTATTTAATTATCTCGTCTTTGTTCAAACCTATCTTCGAATCGAAATTCTCTTTGATTTGAGTCAACAAAAAATTTGAATCCCTATCCTTATTTTGAAAACCCATTCCTGTATCGTCGAGCAAAGAAATGTATTTCTAAATTTATATTAAAATGTTGTTTTCAAATTTGATAAACAAAATAGTTTTGAATGATTATATTATATAAATATAAGCTTTCTGAAATTAAATCGTTAATGAAATTGTTGTCTGAAATAATAATATTTGATTTTCATTTATTGTTTTGTAAACCATTGACTATTGCGTAATATAAATAAATGAATTTATAAACTTGGTTATAAATTGATTGAAATTTGAAACTGATTTAATTCAGAAATTTGAGAATTTATTAGTTTCCGGTGATTTCGAACTTTGGTTTTCAAAATTTTAAAGTATATAGTATAGAAAGTATTTTCGAATAGAAATCGTTTTCAAAGAATTTTAAAATGTTGAAATCAGTGCTCTTCTCTTTGTCGCTGGAAAATAATTTCGGTGATGGCGGCCGCATCATCGACATTCATTTTCGAGTTTCGAAGTGGAGAAACCATTCTGTAGCTTTGCTAAGGTTTTGTTTTGAAAAAATATTTTGATTTAAATTTCTTCAGTATAATTTGATTTATATATATATATATAGGTATCTTATTTTTAATTTGATTTGATATAAATATATTGTATATATCCCTAAATTATTTAAAGTTAATCGGAAATCTAATTCTTAAATTTTGTTAAAGGATGATTTTAATTATAAATAAAACCAAAATTTGGAATAAATATTTAAACTTGAATAATTGAATTGGGAAATTTTATTTGTATATTGTTCAACTACATTCTAATAAAACTTACCTAAATCATTCAGAAGTTGAATATGTAATTGGATAATATATAAGATAAATTGAATTTATAAATAAAATTTGAGTGTTTATAATAAATGTTATACACTAAATTTTGATTATAAAGATGTTAATAGAGTTAGATAGAATAATAAGTAAACTCATTTAATAATGTAATAAATTTGTTTTGAAAGAATTAATAAATTTGTTTTGAAAGAATTAATAAATTGAAATTTGATCAACATATGAAAATACCTTGAATTTAAAAGAAATTAATAGATGTAAATTAATTTAAATCGAAACTTTTATGTTTTAAATTAATTTATGTGGGTTAAATATATGTGAGTAGATATATTAAGTAGAATAAATTTAACAGTAATTTGGAATAAAGAAGAATTTAAAATTGTTGAAGAAAATATGATTATAATAAAGGACTATTCAAATTTATAGTTTTAGAAATTGTAAATTGAAGAAAATGGGATAATAAGATAATGAATTTAGAAATAGTTGAGATTGATTTTAGTGAAATCAAATGGATTAAATCAATTATTGAATATCCATTAATTTAAATTTGAATTTATATGGTTTGAATTAATTGTTATTTTGTACTTCAAATCTGTTTTTCTTTCTGGTTGTTTCTATTCTCCTACCTCATTCCTTTTCGGGGACGAAAAGTTTTGAGTGGGGGAGAGTGTAACGACCAGTAAATTTCAACTGTTTTAATAACGTAACTAGTTGAAATTTTGGGAAATTTTAAACGATAAAATTTTGAAATAAAAATTTAATATTTGGAATACGTCTAGTTAAACATAGCGATAGGTAAATTTTCGTCCGAAAATATGGAAGTTTATTTCGCACGTAAATTCACTTCAATTTAATCTGTTAAAAAGCGATAAAAATAAATGTTCCGAAATCTAAATATTTTTACATAGAAAAATTCTAAAGCATCTTCTGAGCAAGATGTCAGTTTGTAGTTTTTCAAAATTTGGACATCTATTGCTCCGTCGTTCTTATTTTCTGCAAAATAGCAGCATTCTGGTACCGATATCGATTTTTATCGGATGATCGTACCACTGATTTCTATATACCGTTTTGATCGTCTCGTCGTGCCGATCTCTACGGTATATTCGATTGTCAAATTCGGAGTTCCGTTGTACGTTGCATTTTGCGTAACGCCTACCGTATCGGTAGCCGGTTACAATCCGCGAAAACGATTTTTATATCGGTTTTGCAGTCCAGCTCACCCGTGAAGCCATCAAGACATTTGCATTTATCATTTACGAAACAACCATCTGACCTTCTACATTTCCCAAAATTTTATTTTACTTTCTTTTGTATCGGTTTTGAAAAAAATTAATTTTTAACGTTGAATACAAAGAGGTTGAGGTTGTATTCAATTCCTAGGAAGCTGTTCGTATCTCTCTATTTGGCTTGGAGGAAATTATATTTTCATTTTGCTGTTCAACCTTCCCTACATCCAAACCCACTTCAACAATCATACCCATCTCCGCATACACCTCCACTTCCCCCACCAGAGAACCCAAAACTCCACGTGCACGCGACCATCACCTCGTCAGCAGCCCCTCCCTCTTTCGCCTCCGGCCATACAACAGCCTCCGTCACCATCCAGACCCAAACCACCGTCCGCCACCATCTCTCTTCCGACCTACACCACTGTGTGAGCCACCTCCTTCCCGCTTTCTTCCGCCACTTCGAGTAGCTCCTCCGCAACTCCAAGCCTCTCGGCCACTCTCTACGCTCGGCCGAAGGGGAGCAACCACCATCACGTAGCAGCCCTATTCTACCTCCCACAGCCGAAGCTTGGCCTGCTTCTTTTCTTTTTTAAATCTAAGGTATTATATATATCTATTATATTATTTTAGTTTACATAGGTTATGTAAGTGTATATTTATAGCCTGTGTAAGTTTATCTAGTTATAGTATTTCAATTTTAATGTCTGCATTTCTATGTTGCAACACATGGGTATACTGATATGTATATAGATTCATATTAGTACAGTTTTCATTTTATGTGTACAGTTAGAATTTGTAGCCATATAACCTGAAGGAAGAAGAAACGTACATTATCAAAACCATAAAATAATTCAATTAGTATAGAATACGTTGCATTCCAGTATAGATTAAGACATATAATTGTTTATTTTGTTGGCAGTTTTATACATAAGTTTATTCATATCTAATGTTTTGAGTTTTGTTGGCAGTCTATAAAATATTTTTATATATAACTTCATATACATAGTTGTTGGCAGCTTATAACAGTATACAAGTTGGTTGAGATGCAAGTATAGTTTATATATAAGTTGGTGTACGCATGAAGTTATATGCAAGTCATTTGTTTAATATATATATTATATGTTATATATAATATGCTTTGGTAAACTCTTAATTTTATATGTCTATATGTATATTATATATCAGTTATACATATACTCGATCTGGGCATACATATGTGGGTCGGCTATGTAAGGTTTTGTGGCATAGTTTATTATAAAGCTATAAAAGTTCATATTGGTTTCCTGTTAATTATTATTTAATTTATATACATTGGTATGCTCAAGCTAATATACATATAGTATAGTTATATATTGTTGTGGGTTGCGTGAGTTATTTTCATTTTGCAGTAGGATATATGTACAATAGTATAAGTTTAAATATATTTCAATATGCTAGTTATATTATATTATATTTTATCAGGTTACATTTTTTATAGGTTCTCAGCTTCAGTTGTATGTTCGTATATTATATGATGTTTATTTTACGAGCTGTTATACTCAGATCCATTTGTTTATATATTCTCTCCTTCGGTCTGCAAGTAGTCTGCATATGTCTGTTGAAGTTGCTCACCTATATTCGTTTATATATATATATATATATATACATACATATATTGTCTGTATGCGATTTTGTAGCTTAGATTTGTATTATATTGTTTATATATTTTAGCCTATGTTGTTAGTCTCCACTTATTTCGAAAGGTTTTGTTGTTATGTTGATTATATAATAATAAACATTGATTTTAAAATGATATAAGTATAAGTTATATACTTTGTCAGTTATAAGATTATATATATATACTAGCCGTTACCTTATATATGTTTAATAGCATTATATATAAGCTGATTTTGTTATTTATACTACATAAGATTTTTATTTATTTACAAGGAGTAAATGTGGTATATGTTAGTTGCATGTTTTAATACATTATAAGCTTATTTAGGTATTAAATATTGATTTTGAAATTTTAGTACTTTTGTCTTAAAATAAAATATAGAAATGTATGAATAATACGATAATAATGTACATATTTTCAGTTTATATCAAAATGATTATAATTGATTATTTCATCATTTCCAGCCTTGCTTCGATCGTTGAATTCGTGCCCATCTTGTTTCACTTGGGAATTTAGGTTTGGATTCATAATTCGCTTCCATTCTCGTTTACCTCTCTCCAGCCTCGGAAGGTGAGCACTCACTCACGATTAACGTTCTTTTATTTATTAAATTTGATTTCAATTGAAACGACAATTGAAATATGCTGCTGCTAGTTAATTACACTGTTATATATGCTATTGCCTGTATCAGTTCACCTGTGACATCTGACACCTTTATCTGTTAATTATTTATGCGATGATAATACAGTTTGGCTGATAATTGATTGATTGTTGATGTTTATATTGGACGTTAAATTGTTAGTGTTAAATGATAAATAGTATGCAGAATTGAAATTGATATAGGATAGTTAACAATTTTAAACTGATTTACATGTTAAATTTGATTAGTGAATATGACCCCTTTTAATTGTTAAATTAATTGACATGTAGAATAGTGATAATTACACTTTGAACCATCGACGTAATTGGATTAATTGTTGTAGTGTAAAAATTTGAAATTGAATGACAAGTAAAAACCGTAATGTAATAATCTTTAATCTGCATGAAATGATAGTGTAGATTCTAGAAATAATTATATTAATTCGTACAAATAACAATGCGAATTAATACGGTTATTTCGGGATTATTTGAATTGATTATTGGATTGATATTGATCATTGTTATTGCTTGTTTATTTACTTTGACACCATCCCAGTTATCACACTGCAAGTTCCCTTTGTATGCTTTGATTTTTGAATTGAATTGGAATCGGGTTGAAATGATAAATACCCAAATTGAACTTTGACCTTGGATATAGAGAATTAAATAAAACCCGATTGGTCAATAATTTGATTTAAAAGTAAATGAAGATTTTATTTGAATAAATAATATGGTTTTGAAATGAAGTTGAAATTTGAATTTTAATGAAAGGAAAATGTTAATATTTAATAATCTGAAACAAAATGTTAACAATGAAATTGATGGAAGAATGTTGTTTAATTTGAGAAATGATTGAATTAAGTTTGAAATTATAATTAAGTTTGAAATTATTGAACTTTGAAATTATTTAATAATTAAGTTTTGAATTATTTAATAATTAAATAAGATTGAATTATTTAATGATTAAATTGAATTGAAATTCTTTAATAAGAAAAATTGAACTTTTGAATAAGTGAATTTTACTTCGTAAATAATTGAAATTGAGTTTTCTTTGTTAATTAAGTTTTGGAAAATTATTCAAGAAAGTAAATAAGTGAAATTTAATTTCTGTAACAAGAAATGAAAATGTGATATTTTTGGAATTAATGTAAGACTTGTAATTGAAAGAATTGATTTGACGAATTTAATATATTTCAAAATTGTAAGTTTTGATTTAATGAAGTTGAATTTAAGAAATTGACTTAATGGATTTGGAAATTAAATAGAATTGATTTGAATGATAAATTTACTTAACGAATATTGAATAAAATCGAAAAATGATGTTAAACTGATTTGAATGTTAAATTAAATTGATTTAAATGATTTCGGAATGAATCTTATATACGAATTTAAATTGATATTTGAATTGTTTAAATAAAGATTGAAATTGAATTATAAGATTTTGAAATGATAATTTGGAAGTTTTGAAACGTAAATTATGGAAATTGATTTGGAAAGACAAATGAAATGTTGATTTACGAATTGAAATTGAAATTGAAATTGATTTGGTTTTGAAATATATAAACGACCAATCAGTGAAATAATTACGGAAGTTATTAAAGAGACCGGAATTCGGTTATGGATATACTCTCTATCTAAACCGAAAACCACTTTAATAACTATACGCGGAGTGATGATCCAGAATGAAGTGGTTGGAATGATGTACGTGTTGACTGAAGAAAGAGAACGATGATGGATAGCCTTGACACTTGTGTCAAATTGGAAATGACTAAAACAGGAGCTGTGCCGGGCCAATGGAGGATTAGCTACCTCAAGTGGACACACTTCTTCGAACTACTTATACTTGTTGTCGATTGGTGCACCCTTGATTTTGGGAGTGTTGTTTCACGGTGTTGCGGACGCTGCGGCGTTGCGTTCTCACCAGTCCGGTTCAGGCGAACGGTAGTATCACTACCTTGGGTATTGCCTCATGTGCCTTGTCATACTTGCATTCCATTTATGCGCGACCACTACGATTTTGATTTGTACCTTTAGTATATGGATTGCCCTCTGGTGACTTCCGGTTTTGGGGAAATTACGGTCTTGCATATGCTTTTGGGAATAAAAATGTGTTAAGGGTGGAATGGGCCATGACTTAACGCTATTTTGATATCTTATTATTATTACCGATAGACATTATCTACTTAGCGTACATTACTACCTAGTATATAGTTTAACGGATCCTTAAAGGATGGTTATTCCAAACATCCTTTGAGTTACTTGTATTTCAATTGCTATTTCACTTGAGTTGGATTTATTAATATAAGAATGTTAATCCTGACTCGAGTGTTTTGTATTTTGCTTTACGCTCGGGTCAGACTGAGTGTACCAGTATTCGAGACTCACCTTTGAAGTTGGAGCTTTGCTTGAAGATCCAGCCATCTGTTCTACTTTCAGTATTCGATGATTCCAGTGATGTATTCTGATTTGTATCTGATGTATCATATTACTCTTCCGTTGTATCTGGTTTAAACTCCGATGTATCTCATATATTTATATAGTAGCTTCATGAACTACTATCTCTTTTATTTCCGCTGCACTTATTACTCTGTGTCTGTGATCTGTGATTATTTATTTACTGTATATGTTCAGTTTTGCCACATTTAAATTAACAACGCGGTATTTTGAGCAATTCAATTCCGGCATGAGTGTCTACCTATACACTTATAATGGATGCCAATGGTCCAAAATTCTGGGTCGTTACAGTTGGTGTCAAACGTCTGAAACAAATTTCAGACGTCTGAAACCAAATCCAGACGTCTGGTTGAAAAATCCAGACGTCTGAAAAGGGGTCTGGAAAAGGCAGTGAAAAAATCCAGACGTCTGAATTTGTTGAAAATTTCAGACGTCTGAAATGGCCCAGGAATTAAAAATAGAAGGGAGAAAAACACGTATACTTCCAGAACCTATGGCCAGACGTCTGGGAACACCAACCAGACGTTTGGAACTGTTTAAATTGCCTATTTTGGCTGTTTTAGAGTGTATTCCCAATTTTAATCGATTTTTGTTGACTCGGTTAGTTGTTATCGTTTATTATTGATTTTGATGACTTCTTTTTCTAGATTTTTGGAAATATCCATTTGATGGATTTGGTATCGATTTCTTTGGATTTAATTCACGTCTTCGTATGTGAATTTTTATGATTGATTGTTTTTACAATCATTTCTATGATTTGTCACATTAAAAATATAAAGGTTTTCTATACTAGTAGTAAATATTCAAACTCTTCCACAAAGATAATTTCAACTCTATTTTTAATATCAAACTCGTTTATAAAACCGTTTTCCAATCTATTAGTATATACGAACCTTTAACTCATTCGTATGAGAAATCTAATTAAACGGCTTAGTAAAACAAGTGGTATGAAATGCTTGCGTTTACTTCGTCGGTTAATTTTTGGACTTGTTCGATTGAATCTCTTGTGACAATTTTCTAGTGGAGATCTACAATTTGTTCGTAAATATTTAAGTTAAGCAAGTGGTTATGGGACATGAAGCTAAACTCATATATTTACTAGCTTAGTGTAATTGACACTTCTTGATGATCGATAATGATCATTTTATGGTTTAAACTAGCAATGTGCGATGTCTCTTTGTCCACGTGGAGGACTGTTCCTCGTTTTATTGAGCTTCGTCTCACTTCTCGCATGGGTCGTACCTATTTAGGTACGTCGATGTTTATTTCTCGCATGGGTCGTACCTATTTAGGTACGTCGATGTTTATTTCTTGCATGGGTCGTACCTATTTAGGTGCGTCGATGTTTATTTACTTCGTGGAGCAATCGGCTCAATAAGTCGGGGCATGGGGCGTATCTATTTAGGTGCGTTGATGTTCGTCTATGCATGGGTCGTACCTATCTAGGTGCGTCGATGTTCGACTTTGCATGGGGTGTATCTTTCTAAGTGCATCGATGTTAGACATTACATGGAGCGTATCTTTCTAGGTGCGTCGATGTTTATTTATGCATGGGGCGTATCTTTCTAGGTGCGTCGATGCTAGAGCATGGGTCGTATCTTTCTAGGTGCGTCGATGTTCGACTTTGCATGGGGTGCATCTTTCTAGGTGTATCGATGCTAGACTTTACATGGGGCGAATCTTTCTAGGTGCGTCGATGTTCAGTTTATGGGATTGGCCTCTTTCTTGTGTTTTCTGGATTTCTTGTTGATGATTTCTAGAATTTGTGTGTCGTTAACTTTTGTGATTTCTGGATATTGATTTCTGGAATTTATGTTTCACCAGCATTTACGACGGGCATTGATATGTATGTCATTATTTGTGGCTTGGTGAATTAAATTAAGAATATGACGTTCTTTTCTGTGTTTTGAGATTCTTGAGATATTGTATGACTTTTGTGGGTTTTCTAATGTATACTTATCATAGTATGACATCTTTTTGTTATCATACGTTTTATTATTATATCTCGTCTTATATCTCATTTTATCTGATAATTATAGCTAGACTGATCCGTTTATTATTTTCTTCTTAAATAATACTCGGGTCAGACTGAGATCTTACAGGTGCTTCCTCATGACTTCCTATCTAGAACCATCATCTGACTTTTGGCTAAATACTCTAGTTTAGTAGTTTTTGTTGTATACATTTGAGATTTAGACTCCTTGATGTATACATATTCCTTTGCCTTGCACTTGTATCTATTCTTTTGTGTTATTGTGGATCTTATCTGACCACTTCTCTGATGTACACTTTCATGTGTTATATTCATATCTATTTCCGCCTTTGTGATATGAACTGTCTGTGACTGATTTATGTTATGCTTATTTCTATATTTGTTTCCGAAGATTATATATATAGCCACTATGTAGTTGTTTTGAGTTTGTATCGGTATGTCGGATTTCCTCTTGAGATGAAATGAAAAGTTATTATTTTATCTGACATACCGGTGCTCGCACAAAGCAATTACACGGATGGTCACTCCTCAACAGCCTTATTCTCCGCGCTAGTTGACGGCATTACCCCGTAGTGTCCTTGGCTATCGTGGGTATAGAGGTGGGGCATCACATGTGATAATATATATAGAGAGATATAGATTACGACTAAGTTATAGGAATATGAGGTCAATCAAAAGCACATGGAAGTCTGCCCAGCAAATCTAGCTTAGCAGTATAACTTTGGGGCTGATGCGAGACATCGCATATAATAAGTAGCTAGGATTACACGAGGCTAGTCCCAAATTCTATAGGGTAAATCTGCCCAGCTAATCTGGCTACCAGTACATATGAATAGTTGGGCTAATGTGAGATTTCATTATGGGGTATGGATCATAATACGAAGGACCTGCTTCAGAGATTGAAGGTAATAAATGGTTTTGTGAGGGCCCACCTCTTCTCTATGTAGGAAGTAGTAAATGCTCGGGATTATGGTTTAGGCACGGTAGAGGATATCTTGGGAAAATGGGCGCTTCAATAGGAAGTATTAAGTGGCCGAAGAGATTTTGTGCAATGTCAACTAGATAGTTACCAGTGAGGAGTCCGCCTTGGAATTATATGTAGTAAATGATGTGGACTTTCCTTAAATAAGGTACGAAGTCTGCCTAATTCCCCTTAAAAGGTATAAATGACTTGCATACTGTCTCTTACATTGATAGGATATTATTGACGATAAATATGGATTATTGAGATGATAGCAAGTTGGCTATTGGCTTATGTTTGGAAAGCCTATTTATCTATGTTTGAGAAATGCCTTTGGGCTTATATTTAAAAAGACTTATGATGTAGGTAGAATATGTAAGACTTCCTATTTAAATTATACTTCCCAAGTACTAAAATAGTAAGGTTCAAGATTTTTATTCACTAAACATATGTTGTTCTGACTCCCTCCTCATTACAACACAGGTTAAGAAGGGCGATGCTGAAGGCAAAAACATTGATGAGATTTGTGGTGGAAGTCAATTTATTTACTGTAACGACCCAAAATTTTAGTCATTTGAATTTGGAATATTTAATTTATTTTAAATATTTGAAAAGTTAATTTAATAAGTTAAATAACTTGAATTTCAAATATAGCAATTTATTTGATAATTAAGTCGTTGAACTTAATATTTGGAATTGCTTAAATGATTGAATCTTGAATTTAATATGAAGGAAATGATTTCGTAAGTTGATTTAAAGTCTATTTGAATAATAAGGAAAATAGTAAACTTTTAAATTGGATTTAAAAGTAATTTAACTAATTTGGGAATTACTCGTTTTAATTAACATGTAAAAATAGTCTTTTTGGGCACTGTCTCAGATTTCGAAGAAACCAGTTTCATTGGATCGGTAATAATGAATTATTCTATACCGTTGAATTTTGTGGCGATTGGACGTATCGTTTGATCACGCGAGTTCGAAACGCGTAGAAATTAATTTCAGAAATCTATTAAATAATTGGGTTTGAAAAGCTATCTTCTACATATGATTGAATTAGGTCTCGAGACTAGTTCCATTGCGTTCAGAATAGCGGTATAACATATAAAACATCAGGCGACACACCTTGTTTGGATTTCAAAATTTTAGAACGTTTAAAGTTGAATATTTTAAAATTAAATTATATATATATATATGTATGTATGTTAGCCCATGCTCTTAGCTATACCTAGCCCATACCCTCCACTGTTCGTTCACCATACCCACCATACTTTCCTTCCTACATATCGCAATTTTAATCAGATAAGTTCAATTTTTTTAATTTCAAAACGAGCAATCCAATGGCCTACGTGCAATTGACCACCAGATCTGGACTCCGATCCCAAAAGTGAAATTATGCACGACGACGAGAGGGAGGCATCTAACGGTGCGACTGAGCTAGAACATGGCGAGGCGATAGCAAAGCTCGTCACAAGCAGCAACTGGGTGGGTTCGGCCTCAATTTCGTGGCGTACGCGCGCACGTAAGGAGTTGTTGGTAAGGTGAAGGGCAGTGGGGTGTGGCTGTGGCAAGGTGTGCGGCGGTGGCGTGGTTCGCGAGCGATTTGATAGAAGTAATTAAGAAAAAGAAAGAAGTGGAAGTCAAGCGCGTGCCTAAAGAGGAAGGGAACAGTTGGGAGAAGAGGTTTAAAGTTTTTAAAGTTTTAATTAATTTAGTTAAGTTAATTTAATTATTGTGAATATTTTTTATCCATAACCTGTTCATACGAGATCCAAATCGAGCGCAACGAGTTGCGTTGCGTTCATATCAGCAAGTACTGTGTTATGAAGTTGGATTAGACGAATTCGAAGCTAGTTGGAATTTTGGATTAAAATTGGACGTCCGTTCAATTTTAATTCAAAATGAAATGTTTTGATGACTATTAAAATCAATATGAGTTAATCTCACCTTTTTGGTTCACCGGGAATATTTTTAGTCAATAAAAATTATCTATTGGATGTTTGGATATTTATTATTAATAGTTATTGACTGTTTGGATAATTTACTAATTATTATTATTAGACTGGATATATTCCCGCCTATTGGAGCGGATGAGACCCTATTACGTTCTCGTGTAAGAGCGGATGACCCTTTAATCCCACCTTAGAGCGGTTGATTTTTATATAATTTGATTATATATTGTATTTGATGCAGAAGGACAGGTTGGAGGGATCCAACAGGATTCCTCACACTGTTGATTTTATTTTCATATATATTGTGATATATGATATGTTAAATGTTATATTGGATGCCATGAATATGATTTTGTTTACATAGTGCTTTACTGGCACCGGGCTCTATTTTTGGTATATTAAATACTATAAATAATGATTTTATTTAAACGGGATTTCAAAGTTGGTTTTTGAAATTTTATATGTTTAATAAATTTTCTAATATAAAAGTTTGATTTTTGGAGATTGTAAATTTATGGTTTTATAAAATATTCTAAATAAAGATTTTCGAACTATACAATATAGATTTTTAAATCCTGGAGAATAAGTCCGTCTTTTATAATAAAGGGATATGTTTTAAAGAAACTAGAAATATTTTGATATAAAATTTATTAATCATCTTTGTATAAAATGATATATATGTATATAAGTACATATATTATTATTTATTTATAAATGTGAAATTTATAAATCGGATAATTTACAAGAGTAATATTTTACAAATGAAGTGAAGATTTGTAAAATCATATATTGTTAATAAAAGCATGAATTTCTAAACGGGTTTTATAAATTAAAGGAAACTATCATCGTTTAATAAATTGGAGAATAAATCAAACGGTGGATTTATTATAAGATTCAAAATGATATTTTAGAAATAATTGACTCTATTTTGGAAATTGAAGGCGAGGATAAATTTGGAATGTTAAACGATATTTTTATAAATAGAAAGTAATTTATAAAAGGAATTTATCGATATGGAAGTAACGTTAAAACAGATGGTGATTCTTGTTTTAAATAAGGTTTATGAGTAAGTGAGATTCATAAAGGAAATAAAGTTATAAATATAATTCATAAATAAATGAGTTTTATGAAAGGAGATTTATAAAATGGAAAGAGATTCTTAAATATAGTTTTATAAATATGAGCATGATTAGGTTGAAGATTTAAGTATGGATTTTTATTAAGGAAATATATTATGTTGCAAAAGTTGGTTACTCATATTAATATTATTTAAATCATTTATTAATATTTAAATATTTTGACGGGTTAATTATTTAAATTATTAACATGGTTTGAAATTAATAATAATGATTATTAATAATATTTTGGTAATTTATTATTATTATTATTTATATGGTAAAGATTAACGATTGTTTTATCCATAATGGTTTGAATTATTAATTATTATTTTTAAGAGGTTAAAAGTTAATAATAATTATTTATGATATTTTTG
Organism: Allium fistulosum; assembly: GCA_030737815.1. Classification (NCBI taxonomy): domain Eukaryota; kingdom Viridiplantae; phylum Streptophyta; class Magnoliopsida; order Asparagales; family Amaryllidaceae; genus Allium; species Allium fistulosum. Next base: position 459,776,064 of record CM060901.1, read on the forward strand.
AGATTCATGAATAAAGTTTTGTAAACGAACTTGGATTTTTTTAAGAGGAGCTTGTAAAATGGTTTTAAGATTTAAAGGAATATTATTCACAAGATAAAGAGATTTATAAATAGATGGATATCTATAAACGAATTTTAGAAATGGGTTAATAGATTTATTAAAAGGAATTTAAATAATTACATGGTTTTATAAAGGATTTATAAATGACTTGAGGAATAATTATAAATGGTTTCTAAAGGGTTTTAGAAATTTATAATGAAGTTTATAAATGATTTTAGAATTTGGTAAAAAGGAGATTTTTCTTAGTGTTTGATAAATATACTTATACCGATTATATAAGTATATGGATATTTTTTAAGTATTGAAAATTGAAGAATTGGTGAATATATCTTTGTAAAAGTATTTTGATACAAGCATTTACAAGATGATTTTAATTAATGATAGATTAATTAAGGAGGCTTAGTGTTGCTTGGTGCTTAACCAAATGTTGGTTTTTTACTATGGAATTAAATACCTGATTGAAGGTTGTTATTCGATAGTTAAATAACCAACTATCAGAATTTGCACCCAAATATATCTTTAGAAATATCTAGAAGAAACACATGAGTTATGTAGCACAGTCATATCCGATGATGATGCACTGTGCATATAAATCTCGTTTCGTTCTCCTAGGACAATGATAAGGAAATCCGTCCACTAACGGTTAGGAGGCGATCTCCGACCTTATCTTTGACTGTTTATTTCCTAAAGAACTAAGGTTGAGTTTACCGGAAACTGTCGAATATAGATTCTGTGTTGTTTTAGTTTCTTTTCTCTTCTTCTTCTCTTTTCTTCTTCTTTATTTCACTTAACTATTCGTCTTTCCGTTTGATTTCGGCTGGACATGTGTGGTTTATTATCTGCTTGAATTGTGCGGATCAGTGGGTTGTTACAACGTGGTATCAAAGCTTAGGTTGAGCGAACATCTAGGCTTTGGTAGGAATTTACACATTTGAGATAGGGTAAGTGAGACCCTAGGATGAGTCTGAGTGTATATATATGAGCGCGTATTTGTTAGTGATTATAAAAATGTTTTATATTGTGTTAATTTATCTTTTGAGTGGCTTATGAATTCTGGTCGATATGTGGAACACCATGATATCGATGGGGGTTTCTAAACGCTTAAACAAGGAAAACTGACATAGTATTGTTTTAAAAGTGGGTAAATGAAATAATTTTACCTAAATTATATTTATATATAAAAGAATAATTTTTCAGAATAATTTTAGTCATATATGGAGTGTTTGGTTGTTAGAGAATGATAATATTTGATTATTACCATTTGTTGTTTGTTGTTTTAATAAAAGTTGTTATTATCATAGTCTAAACAAAGATAAACATCTATAAATTGAGATATATATGAAAGTGAATTTATAAGTCTGAATTATAGAATATTGATTATACTTAAATCATCAACATTTGTGGAATAATATTATATAGGAAGGGATATTTTATAAATATGATTTATAAACGTGATATATAAATGGAAAGGAAATGAAAATTTCATAAGTATATTTATACATATGATTTGTTAATAAAATTGGATTTAAAACAAGAAGTTTGAGAATTTAAATCTCATTCATTTTGGAAACTGTTTTTCGAAAGGCTTTAGAAAAATAATAATAGTATTATTTGAAAGAATTTTTGGTTAGAAATATTTCAAATGGAATTTAAAGGGAATAGAAAGCACTGAATTCACTTTAGTCGCTGGAAAATAATTCCTATGATGACTGCAGCATCATCGACATTTATTTTCAAATTTCTAAGTGAGAGATTGCTACCTAAGTAATTTACCATTGGGGTTTGTTATGATAAAACAAGTTTTGACTTTAAAAATTCAATATGATTTGATATATAAAAGAGATATGTATATATATGATTTCAAAATGATTTGAAATAAAACCGGGTGTTTAAAATCCTGAATATTTCTATCTAAATGTTTTGAGAAATAAAGATATAAGTTTTTGAACTTGGAAGATGGTGTAGATAAGAAATACGTTTTATAGCTTATAGATTTTGAAATTTAGTAAGTTAAAACAAATTTTAAATTTTTTGAATATAAATGAATTTTGAAATGAAATTTAACTAAAAGCAAAGTTAAATGAATTTGAAATTGAAATCGATTTGTAAAGAATTAATAAAATGAACTAATAAGATAAATTAGTAAAATGGGAATGAACTTGAATTATAATATGAATTGAATATGTTTTGGAATGTTATTTGCTAGAAATAAATAAAATTGATCATGGTAATGAAATAAATTAGTGAAGTAAACTAGTAAAACGAATTAATGTAACGAATGAATTGAATTGAGCTAATGAAATGAGTTAGTGAATGGAATATGGTTTAAAATGTTGTTTAATAGAATGGAAAATGAACTTAATTTATGAAGTGAAAATAAACAGAGGAAGTGTTGTATAAAATGTTTGTAATTAAACATAAGCAAATTTTTGTATGGGATGGTCCATAAGTAGTATTAGTATTGAAGAAATATACTAAGTGAAAATAAAATAAAATTTAACTTAGGAAAAGTTAAAATGAAATGATTTTATGAAATGATCCATAAATAAATTAAATATGGAATGAAATATTGCTAAGCATAGATTGAATTAAAAGGAAAAAATTTATGAGAATAATGGAATTTGATTTAAATTGGATGTGAACCAATGAATGTAAATGGATCGAGCGTAAATAAGTGAATGCAAATGCTTGAATGAAAATCAATTGAATGTCAGTATATTGAAATAAATACATAAGTTGTATGTATATTATTTTATTCGCATAACTGTTTGATCCAGATTTGATTATACGATTTCGAGGTGGTTTATACCGATCCAAGTTAGGATTTTTCACTCGATTTCTTGAAGGCGAACTTTGGATATGGATTTTTGATTGATTCAGATATTCTCTATCATAGTATATGACTATGCAAGGATAATAATGGTTTCTAATCAAGGAACCATATTTGAGTCCGCACTACAGTGGTCGTGTGACGATCCACCTTTCTGATCCCTGGAAACGACACTTAATACATCCTCGGTATTCATGTGTCATTGCCCAAGCATCCAAAAGTTAAGTTGTCTCGGGATGAAATAAAGAACAGAACAAGACATAATAGATAAACCGCACAGCAGAATGGTTACATATAATATAAAAAGATACAGTACAAAAGGTTAATCCTTATATGGAGTTATCAGAGTTATAAAAAAATACTGCATCTAACAGATTGATAGCTATACATTTTGACTTTTCATTTTTAACATACAAAATACACCTACATATTCATACAGCAGAACATAAATAACTAGATAAATAAGGAGCCACCTGCTCGAACACCATCTTCAAAGAGCTCCAAAAGAAAACCTGCTATTCTCGGACTACCCAAATATAATTGAGTACCCGAGAGTTTAGGGAAAATAAACAGCTCGGGTTAGACAAAATGTCTGGTATGAGTAAAACTTTGAAACAAAAGGAAGTGCATTTAACAATAATATGTGGGACCACGCTGCTAACGCGGAACGGGTTTTCTCCCACATAAACAACAACCAAACATAACAAAAATGGAAATTAACAATATGGAACAAATCCAAACATAGATGATGAGTACAATTAGTATAATATTCAGACTTGAAAGAATGGAAATAACCTGAATAAAAATCCAAACTGGATAGAATGGATAAAACAAGACAATAGTCCAAACCCGATAGAATGGACTAAACAAGATAACTATCCAAATTGGATAGAATGGACAAAACCAATAATTGAACACCGCGAAGAGTGGTTGACCCTTCCCGTTGTAATTAAAGAAGTTAGATTCGAAGGTTCGAATCAAATAAGAAAAGGAAAATTTCCGACAATGACTAGGAAGGTGCACCCCTCTTGGAATTCACCTCTAGCAATATACTTCTAAGAAGCTCATTTGCTCTGTGACACTTCTCGGGACCCTCCAAGTCGGACCCCGCCAGACCTTACTGAGAATCCGAATATTTCACATCTAAATCTTAATCATTTTTCACGCGACGGTACACAAAAATCAAGATGAGACGTGAAAATACCCTAATGGGAGCAACCCCACATAGCTTGGCCCCCTCTCGCGCTTTTGGTTTAGTCATTTCCGACAAAGGATAACAAAGCTCAACGGAGCAACACATCGTCTTAAAATGACGATAATAAAGAAGCCGAGGTAACCGATAGTTGGGAAACCAACTATCGAGGATATAAAACGATCGTATATGGAAATTAAGTCTTGTATACTTATCACCACTCATCGAATTCCAACTTGTACTATATCTTGGTTAACAATAATTCCGGACAAGTCAAGGTAGGGTTACCTCAAAGTCATGTCTCACGATTATTCTTATCTTTCGAAATAGCGAGAAGTTTACTTCTTCGTCGTTTAGTGCTATGTATACAAATAAATCGTTACCATACAAGCGAATCGCTTTATGTAAATTAATTCATTTCCATAAACGAATCAAACTTTTTTCTTTTAAAATCCTAATTTGTGCTTGGTCTCACATTACAAGTATTAGCTTCAAAACCCTTTGTTAAAAGAGTTCACTAACTTCAAAACATCAATTTAAAAAGGATTTAATAACTTAAAACATCTTTATTACATTGATTAATTAACTTTAAACTTCATCACACAATTCGATTTTTGAACTTCAAATGGCTTTAAATAATAAAAAGGGTAAACCACTTATAACCTTATTAATTCAACTAATTAGTAAAATATAATTACTTAACATAATCAATAATTAGTTATCATTATTTAAAATGAATAACAAAGTCAAAACATACTTTTTTACTTTGATAAATTCACTTTGAAACTTCATAAATTTAGTTGATTAATTAACCACACTAACCTTTAATTAAAAAAGGTAAATAACCTCTAAAACATCATTAATTTAATTAATTAATTATAATTAATTAAATTAGTCAATTGATAATTAAATACCATTATTTTAAAATGATTAATAAATTTTAATCATCATTAAGGAAAGATTAATTAAAGTTAAAACAAGTTGATTTCCTTTTAAAAGTCATTAATTAAAAAGATTAATTAATTTTAAAGCATCATTAATTAATTGATTAATTAATTTTAATCCATCATTTTCAAAAGATTAATTAGCCTTAAACATTATTAAATAGAATGATTAATTAAATTTAAAACATCATTAACTAAGTAATTAGTTAAATTTAAAACACATCATTAATAAGTTAATTAGTTAACCTTAATCTTTATTAATTAAATTAAATAATCATTATTAAAATAATTAATTATTTTTGGAAACATCATTAATCAAAACCTTGCTTAACTTGTAAAACAATTCCAAGCACAAAGATGAAACCAAATGGTTTGATAAGAAGTGATTTTCCGAAAGTGCCGATACATGGACTATCGCTATAAGGGCAGTTCGGCAAACAAGTTTATAATATTATCAACACAACCAAACATCACATAGCAATGGTTTAAGTATACATAAAACAAGCATTTATAGGCACTAAATATAAACATGAATATAGTTTTAAAGCTTTGGTTTTTGAGGGTAAAATTTTACTTACTAACAAGTATGCTAACTAACATTTACTTAACATGTTTGCATCCATCACACATATACATTTTCAAACCAAACATGAACAAATTCACATCGTATCCAAACCAAGTAAGCAATATATATCACAATGTAACTAAAGAAATATTTCTCAAAAAAAAGTTAAGAGTTTTACTCACCGAAAGCTATCCAAACTTGAAATAAACTTTAAACTTGTAGAGCTTGGAAACCACCAAAAATCAACTCGAAAAGGGTCATATTCTCCTCGTTTTTAGACATGTTACACTTGGAATTTGGTAAAGTGTTTAAAAGGAAAGTTTTATGAAATTATTTCCTCTATCATTAAAAAAATGACTCAAAAAGGTTAAATTTTAAAGAAGTTATGGCCAAAACAGTGAGGGGTATTTTCGGACATAAAAATCTAAGTTCAAAAACACTCTTGCAAAAAAATGAATTTTTGGAGCATCTAAGCTCGAAATCAGAAAAAGTGGTAAACTAAAAAGCTATAGCCACTGGAAATATACACGGTTTAGAAAAAAGTAAAACTTGATTTGGCATAGTTTGGAGGAAGTTACGGCCGAATGAAGTGGGAGTAAAATGAAGATGTTTTTAAAATGAAAAGAAGGAGATTTAACAAGTTTGAAATTATTTTAAAAGTTTAAACTTGGATTTTTTTAAAACTTAAAATTATTAATGGAAACCATTAAAATGTTTCATTAAGCTTATAGGAAGATGAAGACTTTTGAAAAAAAATGGAAAAAGTGAAAAGAAAATAGAGAAAAGCTTTTATACAAAATGCATAAAGGAAATTACCATTGTACCCTTGTCCTATGCCCTCCATTCATATGCTTCCACCTCATCACCAAGACTCGCTCCTTTTACACATGCTAAGAAACATGTTTAAACATGTTTGTACTTTGAGTTGCCAAAGTGTCAAATCTTGTCTCCCCTGATGTGACTATTTTCTATTTAGTTGCCAAAGTGTCATATCATCATTAGCTTAAGTTAATTTACTTAATTAAATTATATTATCTTAACCCATATTATATAATTTACCTATGTGTGCATATATATAAGAAAGTGTGTACAATATTTCAAATAACTTTTATATGATGAAACGTCGAAAATTCGAAAAATAGTTTCCGGTCACATTTTCTATTTTTCATCGAACTAAATATTTTTGTAAACTAAATCTGAAAACTATTTTATCTTCAATATTTATTATTTAAAAGTGTTTTTATTTTAATTATAAAACCTATTATTTGAGTATTTAAAATTAATTAAATATTCAGAAATTAATGTGGTGAAATTCCGTGTTGTTACAGGTAGGGTGAACGATACTAGTTTGGAAGTGAAATTGTCTGATTGAGCGAGCGATCAGGTACGGTTTTGCGTACGGATGATATATATATATATATATATATCGTTTGGGCTTTAATAAATTGAATGTTGACATTTGTAAATGCAAATTTATATGATGACAAATAAATTGGATGGATGTTATTTGTTTAATAAGTTCTCTTGTTACATTCACTAAAATTACATGTAGTTATTGTATTAGTATACGTTTTATATATTGATATTACTTTCCATATACTTGTTCTCATTGGTTGTTGAGTGTTTAGTAGGTGCAGATGGCGTATGCTTTGCATGTGGAGCTCGCTTTCATGGTATATAGATTGTATATGCTTGCTAATATAATAAAACGTACACATCTCGGATTACATATCAATTTTCATATTTTTTCCCCATGGGATCTCTCATCATCGAAGATGAGATATATATTTGTGATTATATATATATATATATTGTAAATTTTTACAATCGAGTTACACAAAGGAGAACATGGCGAAATTTTTCGAAAATTTAAGGCATTAGAAATTTTTTGAGAATTTTAGAAAATTTTTGATAACTTAAATTTGATTTTAGGTTTTATAACTTGAAACGATATTAGTTGATTTCTGAAATGGTATTAGTTAATAACTATTAATTGATTTGAAGACTTAGAAAAGTTTTTATAAGAAGTTACAACTATTTGATTTTTGAAAAGTTAAATGACTTAAAATAATTTGGCAATCCATTTCAACCAATTGTTTCTGAAAGTTAATGGATTTGGGCATTTTTCTTACCTTGGCAATTTCAGGGACAAAATTCTTTTTAAGAGGAGAAGAGTGTAATGACCTAAAATATTAGTCGTTTGAATTTGGAATATTCAGTTAATTTTAAATATTTGAAAAGTTAGTTTTATAAGTTAAATAACTTGAATTTCAAATATAGCAATTTATTTGATAATTAAATCGTTGAATTTAATATTTGGAATTGCTTAAATGATTGAATCTTGAATTTAATATAAAGGAAATGATTTCATAAGTTGATTTAAAGTCTATTTGAATAAGAAGGAGGATAGTAAACTTTTAAATTGGATTTAAATATAAATTAACTGATTTTGGAATTATTCGTTTAAATTAACGTGTAAAAATAGTCTTTTTGGACATTGTCTCGGATTTTGACGAAACATGTTTCATTGGATCCACACTAGTGAATTATTATATGCCGTTAAATTTCATGGCGATTGGACGTATTGTTTGGTCGTGCGAGTTCAAAACGCGTAGAATCTAATTTTAGAAATCTATTAAATAATTGGGTTTGAAAAGCTATCTTCTGTATATGATCGAATTAGGTCTCGAGACTAGTTCCATTGCATTTGGAATAGCGGTATAACATATAGAATGCCAGACGGCATGCCTTGTTTGGAGTTCACAATTTTGAAGACGTTTAAAGTTGAATATTTTAAAATTAAAGTGTGTGTGTGTGTATTCAAAATGAGCAATCCAACGATCCACGTCCAATTGGACCATCAGAGACTGATCCGTCCTCCGACCCCAAAAGCGAAATTGTGCGCGACGACGAGTGGGAGGCATCCAACGGCGCAATTGAGTTGGAAGGTGGCGAGGAGACATCAAAGCTCGTCCAAACGAGCAGCAAATGGGTGGGTTCAGCCTCGATTTTGTGGTGTACGCGCGTGCGTAAGGAGTTGCTGGCGAGGTGGAGGGCGGTGCAGCGCAGCTATGGCGAGGCCCGCGGCGGCGGCCTGGTTCACGAGCGATTCGATCGAAGTAATTAAAAAAGAAGAAGAGAAATTTGAGCGCCTGCCTGAAGAGAGAGGGAACAACTAGGAGAAGAGGTTTAAAGTTTTTAAAGTTTTACTTAATTTAGTTAAGTTAATTTAATTATCGCGAATATTTATTCATCCATAACTTGTTTATACGAGGTTCAAATAAAGTGCGACGAGTTGCGTTGCGCTCGTATCCGCAAGTAGTATGTTATGGAGTTGGATTGGATGGATTCGGAGCTAGTTGAAATTTTGGATTGAAATTACATGTCCATTCAATTTTAATTCAAAATGGAATGTTTTGACGACTATTAAATACAATTTGAGTTAATCTCACCTTTTTGGTTAACTAATATTTTTAGTCGATAAAAATTATATTTTGGATGTTTGGATATTTTTTATTGATAGTTATCGACTGTTTGGATAATTTACTAATTATTATTTTTAAACTGGATATATTTCCGCCTATTGGAGCAGATAAGACCCTATTACGTTCCCGTGTAAGAGTGGATGACCCTTTGTATACGAATCCTGCCTCAAAGTAGTTGATTTTTATATTATTTGATTAAATATTGTATCTAATGCAGCGAACGGGTTGGAGGGATCCAACAAGATTCCTAACACTATTGATTTTATTTTCATATATATTGAGATATATGATGTGTTGGATGACATGAATATGATTTTGTTTATTTAGTAGCACTGGCTCTATTTTTGGTATATTAAATACTATAAATAATGATTTTATTTAAATGGGATTTCAAAGTTAATAAATTTTCTAAAATAAAAGTTTGGTTTTGGAGATTATAACTTTATGGTTTTATAAAATATTCTAAATAAAGTTTTCCGAATTGTACAATAAAGATTTTTAAATCTTGGAGAATAAGTCTGTCTTTTATGATAAAGGGATATGATTTAAAGGAATTAGAAATATTTTGATATTATTTATTAATCATCCTTATATAAAATGATATATATGCATATAAGTACATATATTATGATTTATTTATAAACGTGAAATATATAAATGGAATAATTTACAAGAGTAATATTTTACAAATGAAGTGAAGATTTGTAAAATTGTATATTGTTAATAAAAGCATGAATTTATAAACGGGCTTTATAAATTAAAGGAGACTATTATCGTTTAATAAATTTGAGAATAAATCAAACGGTGGATATATTATAAGATTCGGGATGATATTTTAGAAATAATTGACTCTATTTTGGAAATTGAACGCAAAGATAAATTTAGAATGTTAAACGATATTTTTATAAAAAGAAAGGAATTTGTAAAAGGAATTTATCTATATGAAAGTAACGTTAAAACAGATGACGATTGATGTTTTAAATAAGATTTATGAATAAGTGAGATTCATAAAGGAAATAAAGTTATAAATGGAATTCATAAATAAATGGGTTATATGAAAGGAGTTTTATAAAATGGAAAACGATTCTTAAATATAGTTTTATAAATATGAGAATGATTGGGTTGAAGATTTAAGTATGGATTTTTATCAAGGAAATATATTATTTTCCAAAAGTTGGTTACTCATATTAATATTGTTTAAAGTCGTTTATTAATACTTAAATATTTTGACGAGTTAATTATTTAAATTATTAATATGGTTTGAGATTAATAATAATGATTATTAATAATATTTTGGTAATTTATTATTATTTATATGGTAAAGATTAACGATTGTTTTATCCATAATGGTTTGAATTATTAATTATTATTTTTAAGAGGTTAAAAGTTAATAATTATTATTATTTATAAGAGGAGCTTATAAAATGGTTTGAAGATTTAGAGGAAGATTATTTACAAGATAAGGAGGTTTATAAATAGATGGATATCCATAAACAAATTTTAGAAATGGGTTGATAGATTTATAAAATTGAATTTATCAATAATTGCATGGTTTTATAACGGGTTTATAAATGACTTGAGGAAAAATTTATAAATGGTTTCTAAAGGGTTTTAGAAATTTATAATGAAGTTTATAAATGATTTTAGAATTTGGTAAAAAGGAGATCTTCCTTAGTGTTTGTTAAATATACTTATACCGATGAGATAAGTATATGGATATTTTCTAAGTATTGAAAATATAAGCGTTTGTGAATATATCTTTGTAAAAGTATATGATACAAGAATTTACAATATGGTTTTAATTAGTGAAAGATTAATTATGGAGGCTTAGTGTTGCTTAGTGCTTAACCAAATGTTGGTTTTTCCTATGAAATTTAATACCCGATTGAAGGTTTTATTCGATTAAATAACCGACTATCAAAATTTGTACCCAAATATAACTTTGGAAATATCTAGGAGAAACACGTGAGTTATGTGGCACAGTCATATCCGATGATGTTGTACTGTGCGTATAAATATCATTTCGTTCTCCTAGAACAATGTTAAGGAAAATCCGTTCAGTAACGATTAGAAGGTGAACTCTGATCTGTCCTCCTGCATCACACACAGTATATAATCAAATAATATAAAAATCAACCACTTCGAGGCGGGATTCGTATACATGGGTTATCCGCACTTACACGGGAACGTAATAGGGTCTCACCTGCCCCAATAGGCGGGAATATATCCAAACCATCAAAATAAACTAATAACACATCTATACAGTCAATAACAATCAGCTATAAAATATTCTCGCATCCAATAAATGAATTTCATTGCTATATAATATTCTAGTTAACCAAAAAGGTGAGATTAACTCACTTTGATTTTCAGATCATTAGAACGCCCCAGTTTGGATTAAAATTGAACGGTCATTCAATTTAACCTAAAATTTCCACTAGCTCCGAATCCTTCCAATCCAATTCCATAGCTAATACTCACTGATACGAACGCGACTCGTCGCGTTCAATTAGGACCTCGCACGAAAAAGTTACGAATTTATTTACGTTCAAGATAATTAAATTAACATTAACTTAATTTAATTAAAAAACTTAACTTTACTTTTCCCTCTCTCCCTCATCTATGTTTCCAGGCCATGCTTGTTCGTTTTTTTATCGTTCGATCGAACGCGTGAACCGCCGCCGACCTCCATGTGCGCCCCTCCCCACCCCCCCACCCTTCATGCCACCGTGCTATGTGCTTGCCTGTCACTTCTCCACCTCGCACGCCACATGTGCGTAATTCCCGCGCGAAACCCAAATTGTTGATGACGGTCGGAGGTTATTTTTGGACTCCATGCTACGCCATGCTCCATCTCGACCGTTGATTAGGTTTTTTTTCTCCAAGCTCTACAATATTGCATTAGAAGTCGAAGGTTGAAAACGAACAGAGTGGCTCTGATCGATTTAGGTCGTTGGATCCTAGGTTTAAAGTAGAAGAGAATGGAGGTTGAACTTTTGATTAGAGTTTTGCAAAAGACATGGAATAACCAGTCCTTATATAGAATTTTTTTAATGACACTATCCACGCTTAAATTTTTCGAAACTCCAAACGAAGCGTGACGCCTGGCGTTCTATACGTTATACCCCTACTCTGAACACAATGGAATATATATCGGAAGCCAATTCCCTCATATACAAAAGTTAGCTTTTCAAATCTGAAAGGGAGTGTGGATTAAGGATCTTAAGGCTAATTTAACACTAGAGGGGGTGGATAGTGTTTAATGGATTCTAAGACTTATATGGACAAATTTAAAATTATGATATAAACAAATGCAGAACTTACAATCACAGAATCAAACATAGATGCAGAAAGTAAATAAAAAGCAATAAAAGGAAAGAACACACCGGATTTTATACTGGTTTGGAGTTACCCTACATCCAGTCATGTACCAAGGCAGAACACCTCAAACAGATTTTTATTATACCAAAGTCGAGATTACAATCCTCAGTTTCTAAAGGCCTTGAGGTACCTCCTGTCTCACGAGTCCGAGGCAAACTCTCTTGATTTACGGGCCACAAGATTACCCAATTGATTTCCATGCACAACCACACCTTATAGAGAGACTCGATAAACTTTTGGTTACAAATTGATCCTATAACTTTGAATAGCACTTTGATCTTCGAGAGTGGGTAGAGAACCAAACAAGAATGAGATTCTAATTTGATTCACTTGAGAATTCGGCACGATCCTGAAAATATGAAAATTTTAGAATATGGATTTGTGGAGAAGAAGGAGTGAAGAAAATATGAAAATAGTTAGTTAAAAATTCATTTGTGAAGGCTATTTATAGACCAGTAACGGTCATAACCATTCGTGAAGAGATTTAAACGAATAAACACTTCTTTTGAAAATTGAAACTTTTGAATTTAACGGCCACCATGTCGACAAGGGGTATCCCACGATGTCGACATCCCTTAGTTAAAAACAATGTAAAATTTGTTTTGAAAATGTTATTGAACGGAAAACAAGATGAAATGATTCTAGAGTAAAATAAACTAATTTTCCTATGTTTTAAGAGTAGAAAATTTTACTTTTAGAATGTATATATAAATTTGATTTTAAATCTCAAGCATACATATTATAAAAGAATATTTAAAATTCAGAAGATAGTTTTAAAAACAAACGAAGTTTGAAACAAGAGTTTATTTAAAAACAAAGACAAAGAATATTTTAAGGCTAAAACATTTTGAAAAGAAGTTTTGAAAATCATTTTGAAAAACCATTTTGAAGTAGTTTTGCAAGCTTCTTCCTGCAGAATATCTCATCACATTAGGACTCGAGAACTTGTACAAAACCAGGATGTTCGTGGGTTTGTAAGCCACTTGTCGTAGGTTTGTAAGCTACTTGTTGTGGGTTTTTAAGCCACTAAGAAGGTAGAAATGGGTTCCATCCCAAATGAAATATGGAATGAAGATTTCCGTGCTATTATGAAGTTTTAACAATAAACTAGACACATATCTCGAAATCTTGGTCTTGATACTCATGAGTCTTCAAACTTGATTTCTTTATTCTTGATCTTTATACTGTACAATCTTTAATAATCAGTACCTGCATTATATTTATCCTGCATAATAACATTCATATATATATCTAGACAATAGTTTTAGTATATAAGTTATAATAAAATAAGTTACAAAGGTTGTTGTCATCAAAACCACGATCTCTAGGTCCTAACAATCTCCCCCTTTTTGATGATGACAACCTTATAAAATATACTTACCGCTTTGATCATACCATAACTCCCCCTTACTCCAAGCCTACTATTTTATATAACTTCTCCCCCTTTGTCATCAACAAAACGATAACCTATAAACCTTGAGCTTAATAGAAAATGAGATAAACAAACATATGATATAAGAATAACAACTATGTATGAGTGAAATATAGCATCCTAAGTTAAATGGAATTCAAGATTTTATACACCAAAGATTGTTTTTAGAAGAACATTAATGAAGATAACACTTTATATACAAATTAACAAACCAATATATAATCAAGAAAGAGAAAAACAAAAACGAAAAACACTTAACGAGTATCCTTAACTATTGGTGATTTATGGACCGAACAATTTGGATAATGGAGACAAAAGTTTCCACATTGTTCGACCAAGTTCCCATTAGCGTCAAAAAGGACCTCTCCAGCGCAAATTACGCCATTGTCTTCGTCCATATGAACATCCGGATTCGGCAGAGGATGTTCTTCTTCTTGATCCTCTTGTGGTTCTTCCACAGGCTCTTCTTCTTAAGAATCCATGGCTTCTGATGATTCTTCGATGACAATGGGACTGGCATGGTTATCCATAAAGAATTTTTGCAAATTTCTAAGAATTCTGCCTTGCCTATCTTGTTCTCTAGCCATTCGCAGTTGACTCACTTGAATCTCTGTCAACATTTGGAGCAAATCTTTCATCTTCTCTTATAGTTTGATGACTCGTACGTGTGTGGAACGTTGAAAAGGGTCAGAATGAGGAGAAGTGGATGAAGAAGGTTCATTATTAGAAGAGGAAGCCATTAATTTACTGTTTTAGAAGTTTATTATAGAGAATAGAACAGAGGAAAGGAGTAAAAGTAAAAATATATAAATATATAACCAAATAACTAATTTTAGAGGGAAATTTAAATTTGAAAATCTTGGCCTGTATGTCGACATAGGGGGATGGGTCATGTCGACATGCCCAGTTCAATTTTTGAGAAATTTTTATTTATATTAATTATTAACTATACTTGTATTATTTATAATTTATATTTTAGTTAATGAACATATACCTAATTCTCTTCTAAATTTAGTAAAGTTTTGTTCATTTAATGGTTTGGTTAATATATCAGCAATTTGTTTTTCAGTATTAATATATTCAAGAGTTATGACTTCTTTACTTATATTATCTCTAAGAAAATGATGTCTAATATCAATATGTCTTGTTCTAGCATGATGAGTTGGATTTTTAGATAGGTTATTGCACTAGTATTATCACAATAAATTGGTGATTTTGTTATAGTTAATCCAAAATCTTTTAAAGTTTGTTGCATATATATAACTTAAGAACAAGCCAAAGCAGCAGATATATATTCTGCTTCAGTTGTTGACAAAGATACAGTGTTTTGCTTCTTACTAAACCAGGAAACCAAAGAATGTCCTAGAAAGTGACAAGTTCCACTTGTACTTTTTCGGTCCGATTTACAACCAGCGTAATCAGCATCACAATATGAAATTAAATCAAATACATCATTTTTAGGGTAAAATAAACCATAATCTAAAGTATGTTTTACATATCTTAAAATTCTTTTAATAGCTTTTAAGTGAGTTTCTTTAGGTTGAGATTGGTATCTTGCACAGAGACAGACACTATGCATGATGTCAGGACGACTTGCTGTTATATAAAGCAGTGAACCAATCACTCCCCTATATAATTTTTGATCAACATCTTTTGATTTATCTTCTTTACATAAAGCTACATTAGTTGTCATTGGAGTTGGTTTCCCACTAGAAGTGGTCAATCCAAATTTATTAATTAAATCCTTAGCATATTAATTAATTACTTTTAAATCCAAATTTAAAAGTTCACTATCCTCCTTCTTATTCAAATAGAATTTAAATCAACTTTTGAAATCATGCTCATTCATATTAAATTCAAGTTTCAATTATCTAAACAATTTCAAATATTAAAATTAAAAATTTAATTACGAAATTATTCACTATGTTTGAAATATAAAGTATTTAAGTTATAAAATTAACTTTTCAATATTTAACATAAATTAAATATTCTAAACCCAAATAACTAAAATTCTGGGTCATTACATCCTCCTTCCCGTAAAAGAATTTCGACCCCGAAATTTCTAAGTAAAAAAAATGCTCTAAACCCATTAACTTTTCAAAACCCATTCGTAATAAATTTCCAAATTCTTTTAAGTCCTTTAACTTCATTCACCGATTTCAACTAATACCATCCATTCGTTTATTCTAAGTTATAACTCTAAATCAAAATTTTAGTTATAAAAAATATTTCCGAAATTCTCAAAAATTCTCTAACGCCTTAAATTTACGAATTTTTTGCCAGCGTCTCCTTTGCGCGGCTCGATCGTAAAAATTTACAATATATATATATATATATATATATATATATACACACACTCACAAATATACATCTCATCTTTAAGGATGAGGCATCCTATAGGGAAAATATAAAAATGCGATATGTAATCCGAGATGTGTACCTTTTTTAGTGTTAGCAAGCATACACAACCAATATAATGCGGAAGCGAGCTACAAATGGGAAGCATATGCCATGCGCACCTACTAAGCACTCAACAACTAATGAGAATATGTATATAGAAAATAATATCACTATATAACATAGAATATACCATAGCTATATGCAATTTTAGTGAATGTAACAAGAGAACTTTAAACAAATAACATCCATCCAATTTATTTGTCATCATATAAATTTGCGTTTTCAAATGTCAACATTATACTTATACACTTTCGTTTCTTGTTAACATGCAATCAATCCATTTCCTTTATTCACCCTTATTTTACTAACATTCAATTAATTAACATTCAGTCCATTTGCATTCAATTGATCTACATTCAATCTAAATCAAATTCCATTATTCACATTAAATTTACTTGCACTCATTTATTCTCATTTACTTGAGTCTCATTCAATTATTAACATTCTTATTTACATCCAATTTATTCATATCCAATTCGTTTATCCATGCCCAATTAATTTTCATCCAATTTATTCACATTCAATTAATCATCATTCAACTCATTTACTTTCAATTGATTTGCATCCAATTAGTTAACATTCATTTATTCTCATTTTCTTACATTCCCCTTAAATTCAATTTAAGTTTAACAACAATTCTTTGCATGTTAATTCATTTATGGACCATTTCCATAAAACAATTACTTAGGTTTATTCCAAACATTTCACAATACACAACTCATGTTTATATTTCTTCATAACTTAAGTTCATATTTAATTTTATCAAAAAACCTTCCAAGCATATTTTCATTTTACAACATAAATCAAATTTCATTTTATAACTCAAATTTATACTCATTCTATTACATCACTTAATTCATTTCAAATCCAATTCAACTTCATTTAACCTTTCTTTAAGTTAAGCTCCATTTCCTTTAATTCATTACTCAATTTTTTTCCACTTTATTTAAGTTGAATTTTTATTTCATATCTCAATCCCAATTTGTTTTTCTTATCTATACCATTTTAGAAGTTCAAAGATTTTTTTGTTATATTTTCTCAAAACATTTAGATAAAAATCTCAGGATTTTTAAACGCCCGATTTTATTTCAAATCATTTTGAAATCATATATATATACATAACGCCTTTATATTTCAAATTACACTTCTGGAATCTTAAACAAATTTGTTTTACCAAAATAAACTTCAATGGTAGCAATCTCTCACTTAGAAACTCGAAAATGAACACTAATGATGCTGCAGTCATCACCAGAATTATTTTCCAACGACCGAAGTGAGTTTAGTGCTTTTTATTTCTTTTAAATCCTATTTCAAAATATTTCTAACCAAAAATATTTTCAAAATAATACTATTATTATTTTCCAAAACCTTTTAAAAACAATTTCCAAATTAATAGGGCTTAAATCCTCAAATTTCTTGTTTTAAAAACCATTTCCATTTACAAAATCATATATATAAATATACTTACAAAATTTTAAATTCCTTTCCAATTATAAATCACATTTATAAACCATTTTTATAAAATCTCACTTCTTATGAAACATCATTTCACTATATTGATTATTTTAAATTACAATCGATACTCTTTAATTTATACTTATAAATTTTCCTTCTTATATACCTCAACTTACAATTATTTATCTTTGTTCAATTTATAATAGTAACAACTTTTATTAGATCAACAAACAACAAATGATAATAATCAAATATTATCATGCACTAACAACCAAACACTC
Source organism: Allium fistulosum (assembly GCA_030737815.1). Classification (NCBI taxonomy): domain Eukaryota; kingdom Viridiplantae; phylum Streptophyta; class Magnoliopsida; order Asparagales; family Amaryllidaceae; genus Allium; species Allium fistulosum. Next base: position 459,794,149 of record CM060901.1, read on the forward strand.
CATATATTGCTCATAATAATTTCTGAAAAATTATTCCTTTATATATAAAATATAGTGTAGGTAAAATTATTTCATTTACGGTTCTCAAAACAATACTGTGTCGGTTTACCTTGTTTAAGCATTTAGAAACCCCTATCGATAACGTGACGTCCCTTGTATCGACCAGAATTCATAAGCCACTCAATAGATAAATTAACACAATATAAAACATTTTTATACCACTAATAAATACGCACTCATATTTATACACTCAAAACTCATAATAAGGCGTTCCATTACATTATCTCCTAACGAGTTACCCCATAAAAACCAAGGTTCTCGCTTAACCTTTAACTTTGATATCAAGTGTAACGACCCACCAATCCGCACAATTCAAGCTGACAATAAACCACACATGTTCAACCCAAAGTGAACGGAAAGACTGATAGTTATGGGAAAGAAGAAGAAGGAAGAAGAGAAGAGAAGAAGAAGAGAAAAGAAATTAAAACAACACAGAATCTCACAATCGCAACGAAACGATATATAGCATAATATCGCTGATCTTTGTTAGGAAATCAATTCTATGGTTTCGATGATAACAACTATACAATGGAAATTGAATATGCATATATATCTATATTTACAGGTAATTGATATAGTAGCATCACCAAAGAGATAAGAACAAGACTCAAAAGAAGTATCAAGAGGCTACAAGTCGAGAGAATCAGAATAGGAATGATACATGCACAGGAAAAGCAACATGCACAAATCCAGACGTCTGAGTGCAATAACCAGACGTCTGACTGAATTCTCTGGTTCGCAAATCAGACAGAATCAGACGTCTGGTTAATATACTCAGACGTCTTAAAAGCAACCATATACAAAAAATATATGAGAGCCAAACGTCTGAAACATTTTCCAGACGTCTGATTTTGAACTCGGCTGTGTATATTCAAAATACAACTGTCACAATTGAAAAGACACGATCGCTCCTCTTCATTGCAACTCTTCATCACCATTAGAAGTGACCTTAGAGCACTTACTAACAGATGCTACTACACAAAGGATCTCTCCACTGCTATAAATAACATCAGGAATTCAAGAGAAGACCTCACCTGACTTACTTGTGTTTTCTACTCTGATATATATTCTTGATCTCTAGCAATCTATACTTGTACTCTACACTTCCAAATATACAGTTCCTCATAGACAACAATCTCTAGATATATATTGGAAGCATTTGCACTATATAGTCAAAATTCGTGTAATAGAGAACACACAGTTGACAAAGAAACTCTGCTATTGTAAACCTGTTCCTCCGGGTGAAGTGAGGGTTATTCTATAAAATGAAATTTCGAAGAGGAGCTTCGGGACTGGACGTAGGACGGGAGGTCCGAACCAGTATAAAATCCCTGGTGTGATTATTCTTATTTGCATATTTTAATATTAATACAATATAGTTTAAATTAGTCATATACTTGTCATTTGTATAAACGATCCACCATACTATAGACTTTCATTTGGTATTAGAGCAAGGTTTGATCAAATTACAGTAACACGTTTTTGAATCATTTTGATATGGCAAGTATTTTTCAAGAAGGACAATCCACAGCACGACCCCCACTTTTTAATGGTTCTAACTATGCATATTGGTCAACACGTATGAGAATTTTTATGGAAGCTAATGGTCTAGAAATTTGGTCAACAACTCAAGATAAATATGAAGCACCTACTACTGCTATGAACACATGGACCAATGCACAAAAGACCTTAGCATCAAACAATGCTAAAGCTATGAACGTTTTATTTTGTTCTCTAGATAAAAATGAATTTTCACGTGTCATGTTATGTACAACTGCATTTGACATTTGGCGTACTTTACAAATCACACACGAAGGTACAACAAAGGTCAAACAAACTAAGATTTCAATTTTGCAAAACCAATTTTCGTCATTTAAAATGAAGCAAAATGAAACTATTGTTGATATGTATTCTAGATTTCAAACTATCCAACATGATCTTATGGCATTAGGAGTTAAATTTACCGATTTTGATTTAGTTTCTCGAATACTCAACTCTTTGACACCAGATTGGGAAAGGAAAGTATTAGCTATTGAAGAAGCTAATGATCTTTCTACTCTCAAAACTGAAGAGTTGATAGGAAATTTAATGTCATATGAAGCTAATTTGCAGGCACGAAAAGAACTAAATTCAGAAAAGAAGAACATAGCATTTCCAGCAACAAAAAATGATGACTTTGATTTAGATGAAGAAGAGATAGTCTTCATTGCCAAGAATTATAACAGATTCAAGAAATTTAGAAAGATGACAAAATTCCAAAAAGAAGGGAAGTCCAACACAATAACTTATCTCAAATTAAGTGCTATGAATGTGATCAATACGGACATATGAAGAAGGATTGCCCTAAACTCAATAATGATAAAAAGAAGAACAAATTTGAAAAATTCAAGAAGAAGAAGGCTTTCAAAGTAACATAGGAAGACTCGGATTCTCCATCATCTGAAAGTGATAGTGATAGTGATGGAGAACAAGCCAATGTGTGTTTTATGGCACAAACTGATGAGCTATGTCCGGAACTTAGCTATGACAAACTATTAGAACTTAGCATGGAATTAGATGATAAATTTAGACAAATTAAAAAATTGAACAAAGAATATATAGTTAAAATAAATAGACTAGAACTTGAAGTAGGAATGTTAAAAGATGAAAAAATTATCTTAGAAGAAGAACTAGAATTATCTCAAGAAAAAATTAAAAATAATTTGATAGAAAGTAAGGCTATTACTCTTGATTTTGAAAACACTAAAATAGTAAAGGATGATTTACTAAAAGAAAAGGTCAACTTGAAAAGCAATATTGAAATATTGAAAATTGAAAATTTAGAATTAAAAGAAAAATTAGATAAAATTACAAATAATGTGTCAAAATTCAATAAAGGGAAACAAGATTTGGAAAACCTTATCAAAACTTCAAAACCATCAGGCAATAGAAATGGAATAGGATTTAAAAATATTTATAAACAAAAAGGAAATGATGTAAAAAAAACTTTTGTATACAAAAACTAAAAGTTTACCTATGTCTAGTATGAATACCAAAACTATGAAAATTTGGATTTCTAAAACAAATAATAATTTGATTAAACAAAAACATATTAATAATTTTTTAGAGAATGTAGTCTATAATAAAAATTATATTTATAAAGGTACCAAACCATCGTGGGTATGGCTACCTTCTCCTAACAATTAGGACCCTAACAAAAGTATATGGGTACCAATTAAAACATCTTTTATTTTGCAGGTACCCAAAGTAAAACATAAGGAGAAATGGATACTAGATAGCAGATGCTCCAAGCATATGGCCGGAAATTCAAAAATGTTATCAAATATGATATACATCGATGGTGGAACGGTAACCTTTGGAGATAATTCAAAAGGATATGTCGTTGGCACTAGAGAAGTCATCAATTATGGTATTTCTAACTCTCCTAATATTACAAATGTTTTATTAGTAGAAAATCTAAAACACAATCTACTAAGCATTAGTCAATTATGTGACAAAGGTTTTCAAATAAAATTTCGAAAAAGATAGATGTAATATTTTAGATAATAACAAACAACTTGTATTTGAAGGTTTTAGAAACAAAAATATTTATGTATTAAATATGAATATAAATAAAAATTCAAATTTATGTTTAACCGCCAAACATAATGATCCATGGTTATGGCATAAACGTTTTTGTCATATCAATTTGAAAAGTATTAATAAATTGGCAAAATATGAGTTAGTTAGAGGTTTACCTAAAATAAATTACAAAGTAGAAAATTTATGTGACGATTGTCAAATTGGAAAACTAAAGAAAACCTCTTTTAAATCTAAAAATAATATTTCTACAAAACAACCATTAGAATTATTACATTTAGATTTATTTGGTCCAACACAAATACGATCTATAAATCACAACAAATATGTTTTCGTCATAGTTGATGATTTTTCAAGGTATACATGGACCTTGTTTTTAAAACATAAAAGCGATACTTTTGAAATGTTTAAAATATTTGCTAAAAGAATTAGAACACAAATGGACTTGAAAATTAAAAATATTCGAAGTGATCACGGAGGAGAATTCGAAAACGATCTTTTTACTAATTTTTGCAATAAGAAAGGAAAAAGGCATAATTTTTCTTTTCCTCGAACACCTCAACAAAATGGTGTAGTAGAAAGAAAAAATCGTACGTTACAAGAATGTGCACGAACACTACTAAATAGTAGCGGTTTACCAAAACACTTTTGGCAGAAGCTATTGCCACAGCTTGTTACATATTAAATCGAGTAACCATATGTCCTATGATTAAACAAACTTGTTTTGAAATATTTTTTGGAAGAAAACCTAAAGTATCATACTTTAAAACTTTCGGTTCAAAATGCTTTATATTAAATACAAAAGATAACTTAGGGAGGCCGATGAAGGTATCTTTGTTGGATATTCTGATCGTAGCAAAGCATATAGAATTTTCAATAAACGAAATAATACTATTGAAGAAAGTTTACATGTTTCGTTCGACGAAAATTTATTTAACAATCACACTAATGATGAAGAAGAGACTATTCCAATAACAAATTCTATTAATAATGAAACAAACGTGCAAAATGACACTTTAATATTATCCCCTAGAATTCTTAAGAATCATCCAACAGATAATATCATTGGAGATCTCAATTCTAGAGTAACTAGAAATCAACTTAACCAAATAAGCCATGTAGCATTTGTGTCAAATCTTGAACCAAAAAATTATAAAGAAGCTTCAAATGGTAACTTTTGGATAATGGATATGCAAGAAGAATTGAATCAATTTGAACGTAGTAATGTTTGGGAACTAGTTCCAAGACTTGAAGACCAATCGGTTATAGGAACAAAATGGGTATTTAAAAACAAAGGACGAGAATGGAAATATTGTTACAAATAAAGCACGTTTAGTTGCTCAGGGTTATAATCAAGAAGAAGGCATCGACTACGATGAAACTTTTGCATCAGTAGCAAGACTCGAGGCCTTACGAACCTTACTCGCTTTTGCAAATCATCACAATTTCAAATTGTTTCAAATGGATGTCAAAAGTGCTTTCTTAAATGGTTTTATTAAAGAAAACGTATACGTTGAACAACCTCCTTTATTTACTCGTGAAAAATATCCCGATCATGTTTTTAAATTACAAAAAAGCTTTATATAGTTTAAAACAAGCTCCTCGAGCTTGGTACGAACGACTTAAAAATCACTTAATTTCATCAGGTTTTCAAATAGGTAAAATTTATACAACTTTATTTATAAAACGAGAAGATAACAATATTTTAGTTGTGCAAATTTCCGTAGACGATATTATTTTTGGTTCAACTAATGAAAATCTCTGTAATCATTTCTCAAATATTATGACAAATGAATTTGAAATGTCTCACATGGGAGAATTAAATTTCTTTTTAGGTTTACAAATAAAACAACTTGAAAATGGTATTTTTATTCACCAAGAAAAATATTGTAACGACTTATTACGACGCTTTGGAATGGATAAAATTTCAAGCAAACCAACACCGATGAGTACTACCGTTCATTTAGAAAAAGATGAAAACGGAAAAGACTTTGATGAAAAATTATATCGTAGCATGATTGGTTCTTTACTCTATTTAAAGGCTAGTCGACTTGATATTATGATGAGTGTATGTCTTTGTGCTCGATTTCAAGCAAAACCAAAAGAATCTCATCTAAGAGCTGTTAAGCTTATTTTACGTTATCCGTCTAGTACCAAAGATTATGGTTTTTTTTACCCTAAAGGATCATCGTTTGAACTAGTTTCATATAGTGATGCGGATTTCGGAGGGTGTAGAACAGATCGTAAGAGTACTGGTGGAACATGTCACTTTATCGGACAATCATTAGTTTCATGGTTTAGCAAAAAGCAAAATTGTGTTTATTTATCTACTTGCGAAGCCGAATATATCTCAGCAGCTATAGCATGTGCAAAAGTAATATACATGCAACAAACTCTTACAGACTTCGGCAAAATTATCAATAAATCTCCAATATATTGTGATAACACAAGTGCAATAAATTTATCAAAAAACCCTGTCAATCACTCACGAACTAAGCATATAGATATTCGACATCATTTTTTACGAGACAATGTTGAAAAAGGTAATATCTCATTAGAATACGTAAATATCGAAAATCAAATAGAAGACATCTTTACAAAACCATTAAATGAACAAACTTTTATTAAACTCCGACGTGATTTAGGGATTTGCTCTCTTCATGATCTTATTACTGAATAATTTCTACTTCATCTAGCCTATATTTTTCTATCCACAAATTAAAACCAGTAATTCATACACCCTTTGTTTTTTGGAAAGTTAGTTTCTCTAAAAATAAATTTTTAACGTATATATAAACAGTTATACTTCAGAAAAAAATTATTTACACACAATTCATATTTTTTTCAACAAACAAAATATAGCAATGTCTTGTGATAATTCTTATATCTCCATCTCGATGCCTATGCTGGATAGCTCGGTTGATACACCCCAGCGACTTCCTACACCCACACCAATTCATGAACCGACGCATAGGTGGTCCTCATATCATACGGGATTTACTCCTGATACCAAGAAGACCAAAAGATCTCTGTTTGTATCTCCTAACACAAAAGAGAAAATTGATGAAATTCATCATTATCAGAAACAACAGATAGATCTTCAACGAGAACTATATTTTAAGCAAAAAGTCACAGCACGTCGCCTTAGCTTTTTGGAACAAGTAGCGATGAAGTTTTGTTCATCACGAAAGAAAGATGTTCATGATCCACACCCAAAACCGTGTAGTGCTTTGGATCCCTCATCTTCATATCGTACTCCTTTAGATCCTTCACCAAGACGATATTCTGGTTCTCCGAGAACTCATGAACGTAGAAATATATGGTCTCCACTTAAACCATGGACGGATGACAACTCAGGAAATCTCAAAACTCCATCGCCTTCTAAATAAATTATATTTGTACGTAGATATGCTTATTTGTTATTTTATTTCATAACAATAAAATTACTTGTTATAAGAATTCGAGAAATAAGCAAAACCATCAAATTTTAGGCTATTTTTAGCCACACTGCTTATTTCAGACGTCTGACTATGGCCTTCAGACGTCTGACACAATGATATACGTCTAAAATATAAGCACTGTGCATATGTCAGACGTCTGATATAACCCCCAGACGTCTGAAATTTTGCTCTGCCTTCTCCAAATAAAAATCTGAGCATTTCAGACGTTTGGAATAAGATCCAGACGTCTGCCATAGTTCTCTGCCTCTCCAATTTTTCAAATTCGATAAAACCAGACGTCTACATCAAAAACCAGACGTCTAATTTTATCTGCTGCACTCAATATAGGGCAAACCAGACGTCTGATTTCCAAACCAGACGTCTAATTTCCAATCTAGACGTTTGATTCCCAATCGACCATTTAAATTCGCCCAGATAACATCATTTTTTGCTTTTATCTCAAAAATTATTATAACCTACGATTTTCTCAGAGACAATTTTCCTTCCAAAGAATCATTTTATCAAAATGCCTCCTCGCACTAAGAATGCCAAGATGTTAAAGAGAAAACAAGACCAATCGGCCTCATCTTCAAATCCTCAGGTGTGCTCTGATGAACAGATCAAAAGGTGGATGAATAAAGCGCCGCATTCCATCAAAAGGTATGAAGACATCCAAAAGAAAAAACTACACCTAGGTCCATTCTACAATCTCCTTAAATTCCTTATGTATGATCTCGATGAACTATGTGAAAATGCGGGGTTGGAAACCCTAATTTCTTTTACCCCTAATAATGTCCAAATAGATTAATTAGCCATATTTTTATTCTATGCGAATTTAGACAGTACTTCAGTGTGGGACACTGAAAATGAGGATAACTGGCTCTGAGCTAGCTTGCCTTCTACACGTCTCTGGAAGCTTATTCGTCTAAAAGAGAACCTAAAAAATTTAACTCTCAAACTACTCAAAATCAATAGAGCACCTGAGGGTTTAAGGGGAAAACAAAGAATCAGACAAAAAGTCTGGTGTGAATAATAACCTACCATCTTGAGCTATGTAGATATCTAGTAAGACCTCGCCGCTTAGCGGAATGGGGTTTCCTCTCACTAATATCTTAACCCAATTTATAATAACCATATACTGTGCACCTGCATCCACAATGTTTAAGACATAACATAATAAAAATGTATCATGAAGATATGCAAACATACAATATGCTGTGGGCTTCCCATCCCCATTCACCTGACTATCTATCTCAAGTTATAGTTTCTAGGGTCACTATTAACCTATTAGTTTTCATGGGCTGACTAATAACCTATTCAATTCTTTATGGATTTCATATCCACTTTCATAGTTTTCATGGGATCACCATGAACCTATTGGTTTCTACCAATATTATTATCCAATCAAAGTTTTTATGGGATCACTACGGACCTATTGGTTTCTATCAATAACATCTCCCATGTCCTAGTTTTCATAGGCTGTCTATGAACCTATTGATCTCTTTCAATAACTTGTTCCGGAAATAATTTTCATGGGATCACTAAGAACCTATTGGCCCTAGCCAATAATAATTTCCATAACATAGTTTTTATGGGATTACAAAGTATCTGTCTAAACCAATAATCCTTTTATCAGTCTTGGGCATCCTATATTCTGGTCTGTCCGACCTCCTGGATGCAATTCTACTCACACATGAGTTAAATTCAATGTATATTCACTACTGGCTCAACCTAGCCTGTTATTCTATCCTTAACACCCCAAGATGCAGTTATGGGTTATAAATGAAGTGAATATGGTTACACATGCATTCATGATAACTGATGAAATAACACAACAATATAAACATCCATAGTTAAATTCCTTGTAATTATTTTCCTAATGAAATATGCTTAATATCTTTAGTCCACTATCTTTAGCAAGGAAAGCTTTCTCTAAAATTTCAAAGTTAAATGCCATTTCAAAACTCTTTTACATTACCATGGGTTTTCTATAAAAATGAGATGAGTTCTCTAATTTGAAAACTAAGGCTTTTGACTATATCCTTTGGATCATTGTGACATCATGAGTTACCCTTCGTCACTCTCCCTTTTGACATAATAGAGCAACCAAGTCCTCCGTCCCTTTCCATTTAACTAATTGGTTAGAAGCAAGCGGCTATGCCCTTTTCGCCACTCTACTTTAGCGGTAGGACCTTTTGAATTCATTGCTTAAAATTTTAGACATCCGCTTTCGAAACCATGAAATATATATTTCGAACACTTGAAAACATTCCTTTCGAAACACTCAAAAACTTACCTTTCAAAAGCATCGGGATTCAAGTAAGAATTTACGAAAGCATAGTTTAGAAACCAACTAAAAGCATAACTTTTAAAACCATTGATTGAAAACAAAACAAACTTCAAAGTATAAAAAGGAATACATTCGAAAGCTACCCTTTCAAAAACTACTGCCTTTGAAACTAATTGCAAAGTGGCTAAATCAATCCTTTCGAAAACATTAGGGGAGGCGGCTTCAATGATAGCGAAGGGGTATTGGTTCGAATCCTACCTTCCGTACTCATTGAGCTAAGGGTTATAAAAGCGGTCTCTAAATAAGGTAGAAGTATTGGTGCGATAACATGGATATCAAAGGGATTCAAAAGTGGTAACCCTTTCGAAAGCTTACTTTTAGAACAAGGGTGGGTCAATGGGTTTGAAAGCAAATAAAAACTGCTTCACCCTTTCGCAAGCATGCCTTCGAGACCATTCTTTCCTTCCGCCTTTCTCCAATACACTACGTACCAATTGCTTGATACCATGTGCACTGGTTTCGAATAAGTGCGAAAGGTTCACTGAGTATGGTGATGGAAGCAAGCAAATGAAAGTGGTGAAGTTGTAATTCGATATAAAACTGATTTTATGCTTTTTAAAGTAATTCATTTTCACCTAACTTACATAATTTGCCAAAATATGATTGGTAGCTAATACTTTACCAAAATTCTTTTCTAAAAAGCTATCGAACTCTTCATTGAACAATTGAAAACATTTTAGCACTTAACCCTCTCTCCTTAATAAAACGTTTAAAACATTTAAGTCCTCTAACTTAAATAATTTATTAACCATAGTAAGACACTTAGGAAAAATTCTCAAAAATCACAATAATTCAAATTAAATATGTTTTCTAACATATATGAATTTTAGACCCGAAAATAAATAATTAATTCCTTAAATTAATTAAAACCAAAAATATCCATTTCTTTCACTCAAAAATTCATAATAAATTATCTATAGCTTGGAATATTATGAAAATTTAAACTCATCTCCAAAACAATGGTTTGCATAACATATTCAAAAATCATGGCATTTGGAAATCATTTTGCACAATTTTAGCTTTCATACCGGCTTTCAAACAGAACTATATTATTCCACAAATTCCTTGTTTAAATTATAACATGGCATTTAAATCAAAACATATCATCATTCATCTAATCATGCTGATTTAAACCTCAAACCCGAATTAAAACATTCAATATGACTTATATGAGATAGTTTAGATCATTATTCACCTTGTTTGGATGAGGAACTTGAGATTTGTTCTTGCTTTAATCTTCCTAGCTTGAATCTAAACCTTTAAATGGATTTTGTGCTCCTCCTCTTCTTAGTGTTATGGCCGGCCTTCAACTCTCTTTGCTTATGTTTTTGGTATATGAAAATGTAAACGAGAATGTGGTAAAGGGTTTAGGGGTTATGGTATACGGCTATTCCCACTTTGCCCTTGCCTTATTCTCTTAAATTTATAATTTATAAATCACACTTATAATTTCATCAATTAAACCATGACCCTAGTTAGTTTTCAAATCTCAATTTCCTTATCACTCTAACCTCTATATTATTATGTTTAATTTTCCTAATTAAATCTCCTGAATAATGCTATTTAAAATTAGGAGTGTTTACACCATCTATATGTCACAGCCTGAAGAATTTTGGTCAGTGGGAGTGAGGGAAAAGTTTGCAATTTGTTAAAGTTCATTTGTGGACTCAAACAAACTTCAGGAAGTTAGAACAAGTGTTTTTGATAAAGTAATCAAACAGTTTGACTTTTATCTGAACATGGAGGAAGCATGCGTACACAGAAAGAAACATGGCAACGCTATCGTACTCTTAGTGCTATACGCCAACGATCTTCTATTGATTAGCAATGACACTTCGTTGTTGCAATCAGCGAAAGCTTGGCTTTCCAAGAACTTCTCCATGAAGGATTTGGGAGAAGTAGCTTATATAATCAGTATAAAGATATATAGAAATAGATCTAAGAGGCTGCTGTGATTATCCTAATCCCTGTACATAGATACCATACTGAAGATGTTCAGCATGGAGAATTAAAAGGTGGAAATGTTCCAACGCAATCTGGAATCGTCATTTCTAAGAAAAACGCTCCCTATACTAATGAGGAGAAAGAGCATGTGAAGAGGATCCCCTATGCTTCGCCGTAGGATCCATAATGTATATTATGCTATGTACTAGACCAAATATGGCATTAGGATGCATAAGCTGATACCTGTCTAATCCTATAGAAAAGGATTGGACAACTATAAAATGTATATTGAAGTATTTAAGAAATAATCGAGACTTATTCCCTATACATGGGAATGGAGACCTCCTTATGAAGGGATATAAAGACTTTAGCTTTTAGGGTGGGTTTGATGATAGTAAATCGGTATCTGGTTATGTTTTTACGCTTAACGGTAGGGCCGTTAGTTGGAAAAGTTCCATACAAGAAATAATAGTTGATTTGATGATGGAAGCCGAGCACATGGCCCTCTAGGAAGCAGCTAAAGGGGCAGTCTGGATGCGCAAGTTTTTAAGTGAGCACGAAGTGGTCCCAATTTCGAGAATCCAATGGCATTGTTCTATGACAACAATATGGTGATATAGATCGGGAAAGAACCTAGAGCACACAAGAAGTCACGACATATTCTTTGCAAGTCCCACTTCATTAGAGAACTCGTTGAGAAGAAAAAGGTCGTGATACACAGGGTAGATACCAAGGACAATATAGCAGATCCATTCACTAAGGGTCAAGATCGGTTGGCTTTCGAGAAGCAGATTGAATGGATGAGATTGAGATTTCATAATTAGCCATGAGTGCAAAATGGGAGATTAATGGAGTTAGTGGTATGCTTTAGGAGCAATTCTATAATTTATTATAAATTATTAACTCTATAATCATTTCTTGTTCATTAAAAGGTGTTTTCTTTCTATTATATATTTGTTATAATATGTTATAATTAATTAAATGTTTAATTAAAATATATTTAACATAAAATTCATAAATGATGTGTTTGTGATAGTAATTACAAATAGTTGTAATTATGAGTATTGTATCATAATATATATAATAAACACATTAATTCAATTATTCCTAGTCAAGATGTATCAAGACTGGGTAGAGCAGCAATAGTTACCCCCAAAGTCTTTGATAAATATAGTTGCTGGCCTAGACTCTTCTTTTTCCGAGACTTAAATCAATGTAGTAGTTATTATAAGTAGGAGAGATTCCAATCGTGCTTTGCTCTATCGAATACTTAGCTAATCCCGACTTTGAGACTTGCTTGACTCTCCCGTGTTTATGGCTAGCTCCTTCCTTTGCTACCTTTTCCATCCTATGATCATTGATGCATCCATTGAGACTAGACTACATAACGCTCTCCAAATGTTGGTAGTATATTACTCATGACTACCAGGGCACTAAAGGGTTACGTACTAATAGTTATCGGATAACTGTGAAATGACTCACTCGATAATTTTATGTTGGTTAGTATAATTAAGGTCAAAAAAATAATATCGACGTAACTAATTTGCACAATTCTTTTAACTTAAGAATACTATTGATCTTCAATATGAAAGCTCTGCTTTGATTATAGTTAAATCATGGCACGACGTCCATCAAACGACTATAGTTGGGTCCAGTGGAAGTATTGGAAGTGAAACACTATTCAAAAGAGGATTCGTTTACTCGGTTATATAAGGTTAGTATCACGGTCAACTGAAGTCAACTCAAAGTCAAAATCTCTGACCAGAGTAGTTCAGTTAGTAATAATTGTTATTATTGAACCAAAGACTTTGTGTTTGGACTATAGAGTTGAATAGGGACGATATTGGAATTTTGACAATTACCAAATTCCATAAGTACAAAGTGATATAGTTTTGATGAAGAGAATTGGTGTAAATAAATGTCACTACCATGTAACGCTTAACAAAGTAAAATTAGATTTTATCAAAACTAACCAAGCGATAAATTTGGCCAAAATGTCACACCACCTGGCACCTACTAAATGACGTGTGAAAGTTAATATTTGAATTGTTTAGCATTAATTGCTGACCAAATTTACACTTAAGAGTCACACAACCGAAACGTTGATACTCCTTTTACCGGCCGATTTAATTAGTTTTGAATTATTATAAATTAATTAATATTTATGAAAAATTAATTATGAAATTTTATTTAATGTATGTTGAACAATATTAAATAGTGTGTTTATAATAGTTATAAATATACTGATCGATATACGATATCAGTACGCATTTAAATTAGATTTAAATACAGTAGTTATTGTTCAAGTTTGGAATGTTTTGAGGCTCATTTGAGGCCATGGTCTAGTCAGCTATAGGAGGAAAAATAGGGCCGACCATATGCTGATGTGATGTGCTCTTTTTGAAGTGGTTAAGTGGAAGGAAAAATTAAGAGACAAAAGGGGATCAAGGTCCACTTTTCTTTTTCTTGTCTTACTTTACATAAGCCACTTTCTATTCATTCGTCTCTATGCTTTTTTTGCACTTCTGCAATAGTAAAAAGGAGGCTGACCATAACTTCTAATAGCCCTAAAAATTCTAAGTAAAAATCACTTCAAATCAATCAGATTCGGTCATTGGTGGTAAAGAAATTCAAAAGCTTGCAACTTTAGGATCGACATATGATTCAAGGAGTCTATTCATCATTTCGAAGTGTGAGCTCTAGACCTTGGTGAGAGGTACACTTCTGGTCTATTAGTATACTTAATTTTTTAATTAATCATTCCATCATATGTTGGCTAGATAGATTTCATAGCAAACTGGTATATCGATGCATTATCATATGTTAATGATTATACATATATGTGCATAAAAAATACTATTATTTAGTATATGTGTTTCCTTTTGTGCTCATGACTTGATAAACATAAAAATTTGTTAAAATAACATTATTAAATGATTTTATCCATTAAATCTAAATGCAAAATATTAAATCCTAATGTGTGTGTGTATATATATATGTATTTTGAAATTTATAAAATTTTGTTCATACCTAAAATGCATTTGGTAGAAATTTTATTTATTTATTTTCATATATATATATATATATAGTTTAATTATTTACTTGATTTGAAATTAGTTGAATAAATAAAATACATGTATACACATTTATGAATAATATAAATTCTAATTTTTTTATATAATATACATTATAATTATAGAAATGATTTTTAAATGATTTTTTCTATTAAATCCATACGGATTTTAACTAATTAATAATTATTTATTTAAAAAATTATTAAAATGGAAAATAAAATAAGTAACAAAACTTATCATCTAGCCGAGAGCAACATCAAATATATATATATATATATACATATATATAGTTATATATAAATTATTATTATTATACATATACATTTATAATTAGTTATATGTTTATATTTTGTTTATTTACACATACACAAAAATTAATTTAAATTAAAAAAATCAGTTTGGATTTCATAATATATGATAAATACTCAAATTATTTTGCAAATTAATATTTGAAATAAGTAATTTAATTAATTACACACACACACACATATATATTTCATAAATGCTTTAAACAAATAATTACAACTAATATTTTATAATAATTATGTAATTATATACATACATACATACATACATACATATATACATATATATATATTTACACAATAATTTGATGCACATATATGTATATTCAAACAATACATTTGTATACACGAGGGGCTCACATGTCTACTGTGGTGTATATCGCAGCACTTATACACGGGCTTATCAAATCATATACACATTATCCTATTGCACGTGCATGTACGCACATATGTCTATATGATGCGCACACACACACACACATATATATAATATAATACAAATTATAGGATATAAAATTCTATTTATAAATTTAAATAAAATATTGATTTTATCTAAAAGAAATTTAGAATCTAAATGGATTTAGATTACATAGGCCCCCGTTAAAGATCGAATAATGAATTTCTTTTTTGAAATTTACCCATTAACTCTGCTGCGGGTTGGCCTAGTTCCAACAGATCTTGAGAGCTATCGCTTGATGACTACAAGAGCCATTAAAGGATGATTTTATGAGAGCTGTTGCATGGTGGCTATAAGTTCCATCGAAGAATAATTTATGAGAGCTGTCGCATAGTGACTATAAAAGCCATCGAAGGATGGCTTATACAAGCTATCGCATGATGACTATGAGAGCCATCGACGAATGATTCTTGAGAGCTATTACGTGATGAGTCTGAAAGCCATCAAAGGATGATTTATACAAGCTGTTGCATAGCGACTATGGGAGCCAATGCCATGGAAAGACTTTCTAACCAATTCAATTAATAAGGTAAAGAGAAGTTACAGAAGTACGGAAGTGACAGAGAAGCAAACCTTCTTTGCATAGGTGCTTAACCTATCTGCTCTATTTGATACTGAACTAGATGCTGGAAAAACCCCAACTCTGGCTCAAGACCATCGAAGAATGATTCTCGAGAGCTATCACGTGGTAAGTACCAAAGGCTATCGAAGATGACTTATACAACTCTCGCATGGTGACTATGAGAGCCATCGAATGTTGAGTCAAAGAAGGCTATCACATGATGATGAAGTAAACTACCAAAGAATAACGACTTAAAGCTATCACATGCTGATAAAGCAAAATACCGAAGGGTTATAATGCAAAGTCGTCGCATGCTGATAAAACGAGCTATCGAAGGGTTATAATGCAAAACTATCGCATGCTAATGAGTTAAGCTATCGAATGGTGATACTTCGGTGTTGTCGCATGTTGACTAATATACATAATAAGAATATTTCACTGACTACATGACAAGTTGTGATTGGATCATCAACACCACAACTTCTCGACCAGGGGAAGAAGATGTGCCACATGCCACTTTGAACAATCGCCACGTTAGAAGATTGCAACCGTCTATTTTTTTACGAGGTGCCACATGTCATTTATTTCTAGATCTCCTTTTTCCTCATTTTTTTCATTTTTCACTTTTC
Source organism: Allium fistulosum (assembly GCA_030737815.1). Taxonomy (NCBI): domain Eukaryota; kingdom Viridiplantae; phylum Streptophyta; class Magnoliopsida; order Asparagales; family Amaryllidaceae; genus Allium; species Allium fistulosum. The sequence goes on from CM060901.1 coordinate 459,810,549, forward strand.
ACAAATCTATAAGAAAGAGCATGGAATTGGGGTTTCCATGGCTGTTAGGTTAAATTGAAATCGAAATTTTGTAATCGAGGAGGACAATTTGCATGTAATTTGGATTCAATGAACTTGATATGTGCTTTGTATGTATGTATGTACGTACGTACGTACATATACACATGCACATGTGCGCGTACGCGCATGTGTATATATAAACTCTTGTTTCTTGGATTTGCATGTAAGATCATAAACAATTGATTTGGATAATCAACCATTGACCTCTTTAACTTGAACACTTGAATTTACATAGGGTCCAAATTTCTGCTTAACAATAGGGCAAAATGATCTTTTTGATGGACCGCCATCAATCCATCATCATACCTAAAACTTGTCTTTTTCTTCAACATAACATAGGGTATGGTATAAGAAGCTAGGGGCAAAATTTTCTTTTTAGTGGATCACCACAGATCCATCCATTGATTTAGACAAAATTTCCCTTTTTTTTCTTAATCCTTTATAATTAATCGTCTTCAAGTTCATAGTATATTTCTTAATTATTTCGGAATACATTTCTATCGAAATGTTGTTTGGGTAAAATGATAGATGATATATCCTAAATAAAGTAAATATGGTGAAATATGCGAGGATAGTGAACAACCCAACTCTTAATGGAAAACATTTTTGTCAAAAATTGAAATTAGAAAACATAAAATCAAGCTGAAACCGTGGTCTGTTGTAGATTCCTATTTTTGCTTGGTGTCACATTTTGACAACAAATGTTCCGTATTGAAGAAAAATTGGTTTTAATCCAACGGTTTTGCCTTTAAGCAAACGGAAAGCTACGCCTTCAAGCAATGGGATACGTTATTTGATATTGGATTCTGTAACAACGGATTTTCTTTTTCAGTTATTAATTCATTTTCCAGATATAAACTAGAAATTCAATTTTATTCCAATTTCGAAATCTCCCAAATCAGAAGAACGTTTATTTATTTCTTCGTAAAGGCTCATATTCCTTTTAAAGAAGTATTTTTGATGTGGTTCAATGCTATTCTTCTCTTCACCATCATCTTCGCCCAAAAAATTTACAAGGTTTAAGCGAGAGGACTACCATCGTACTCAACATGATTCCGTTTTTTCCAGTTGGGAGGTTAGTTGATTCTTTTATTCATTCTTGAAATAATTTTTTTTCAGTTATTTCTGAAATGTTTTGTTTGGTTGAATTGGACTATTAATTAGGTATAATTGATCTTTATGTTCGGAACATAGTACTCATATGAGTACGGCTAATGCAGTTGGCACTTAATTTTACTAGAGTTGCAATCGGAACCACTGAATCGATCATTTCACTGATACAAAAATTGTACGTTTTCAATAAGTACAGTGTTAGTATTCACATAAGAAGAACAAGAAGAAAGGAGAAGAGTCGAGTTTGAGACAAAACTCCATTCAAAAAGTACACTTTGAGTGCATATGCCATTCATATATATATATTTGGAGCTCAAAGATATTGAATGGAGCGTGTTTAACATTTTTCCTATTTAAGTTGATAAAAAACTATGTGATTACCTTTTCAACAAATTCATTGATTGTAAATATTTTGATCAATGAGAAACAGGCATTTATCTAGCAGTGTAATTGTAGCATCTTCCAAAAATAATAATATAATAATACAATTACACAAAAAAATAACATAACCAAGAACCATCCTTGCTGTAATCTTTTTGAATTAGGAAATCTGTAGGTGTCTTTAGCTCCAAAATAACCACTAAAAAATAAAGACTTTTGAGGCCTAACTGTTAATTAAATCTAAGGTCAACATAGCCGGACTATGCTGCATCAAAAAGAATTGTTTCAAACTATTTTTTTCCATTTGTTTTTTACCGATAAAAATATCATAATTCTACTTGTTTCATTAGCTATTTGCATTATTTTGAAATTAAATGATAGTGATCATTAATCAGAAGTTAGTTAATTTTTGTCACTGTTATTTGCTAAAATGAAGAAATATGGGGATTGTATTGAAAATTTAGTATAGGGACACCCTAATACAACAAAATACGAAAGTGAAGACAACAATACCTTCGCTGTTCCTTAACACTTTTTTATGTACATTGATTATTAATGCCATGACATTCGATACTAAGACCTCCAAATAGATAGCCTATAGATAGACTGAGACAACCATTGTCGTATAAAACATCTTGCCGCTCCATACGACTTTGTTTCGCTTCTTTCTTTCTATCTTCTCAAATCATTTTGAACCACTGTTAAAAACACGGAAGCACCAAAGCACCCAACACGCATACAAACATATCTAACAATGCAACGATACTAAACAATGAATTCAATAATATCACAACAAACATAAGGGTGACAAAATATTTAATAACATAACATTTCAGGCTAAGCATTCAGTAATAGAAAACTTTAATATGTTGTGTAATTTAATAAAATACTCAGCATATCAACGAAACCACTATAGGTCATGTGGTAAAATCTCTAGGCCGTGGTTCTAAAAATTCCCGAGACACCAAAATGAGTGCTCCGCTTAAATTAAGTTTCACTCTTGTTATAAAATAAATAAATAAATACAATAAAATAAAATACTTCAGCGAGTTGAAGTTTTCTATAACATGACTATTTTACAACTCTAATGTATTATGCTTCATGGATTAATACGATACATGACAACAATAACCGCTAAGTCATTATTCCCAAACAAGTTGGGGTCAGATAGAGATGGAACCCAAAACTAAATGACAAAGTCAATTTAAAAGTAATAATAACAATAATAGATTTAAAAATAATAATAATAATAATAATAATATAAACAAAAAATAAAATAATTAAACTAATAATAATAATAATAAGTAAATAAAAATAAAATAATAGATAAAAATAGATAAAAGAAATTAAAAAAACCATGATAATAGTAATAATAATAGTAGTAATAATAATAATAATGATGATGATACTAATAGTAATAGGGACCGAAGACCAAACACTACATTTTAAACTTCTATTCACTAGTTATATAATCTAAAACTTATAACATTACCTCTAAACCAATCATAAGTAAAAAACTTCTAGCTCATGGTGCTGGTACATGGATCGCTAACTTCCATGCACTCCTGTCCGCCACCAGCTCTTCGAATATATTCCAATCCTTCAAGTCCCTTTTTACTACTTTCTCTCATGTCAACCTTGATCGATCTCTATCTCTCTTTGACCATTCGATGCGGCATATAATTCCAACGTGCACATGTGCCTTGGTTGGCTTCCATTGGAGATGTCCAAACTATCTTAAGCAGTATTGGATCAACTTTTCTTCAATTGGTACTACTCCAAGTTTGTCACATATGTCCTCATTCCTAATTCGGTATCGTCTTGTATGACCACAACTTCATCGCAGCATACACATCTCTGTTATACTTATTTTCTGGACGTGTTGTCTTTTAGTAGGCCAACATTCTACCCCATACAATATCGCAGACACGATTGCCGTTCTGTAGAACTTTCTTTTAAGCTTTTTGAGACTTTCCTATCATAGAGAATGTCAAACGCTAGTCGTCATTTCATCCATCACGCTTGAATTCTAAAACTAATATCTTTATCAATTTCACCATTATACTGCAACATTGACCCTAAATATCGAAAGGATTCCTTCTTGAGCACTACTTGTCCGATCACAGTGACATCTCCATCCTCTTACCTGACACCGCTGAACTCGCACTTCATATATTATGTTTTAGTTCTGCTAAGTTTACAACTATTTGATTTTAAAGTCTGCCTCCACAACTCCAGTTGTTTATCAACCTCTATCATACTTTCGTCAATCAGCAAAGAGCATACACCAAGGAATCTCATCTTGTATACTCTTTGTAACATCATCCATCGTCAGGGCAAAAATGTAAGGCTCAAAACCGACCCTTGATGTAATCCTATGTTAATGGGAAAGTTACTGATTTTACCATCGTATGCTTTGACACTAGGCACAACATCATCGTACATATCATTGATAATGATAATGTACTTTGTTGGGATTCTCTTCTTTTGCAGAGCCTGCCATATAACATTTCTTGGTATTTTGTCATAAGTTTTCTTCAATCGATAAATACCATGTGCAAATCCTTTTTTTGCTTTCTAAATCTCTTCATAAGTTGTCTTATCAAGAAAATCGCATATGTGGTCGACCTTTCAGGCATAAAACCAAATTGGTTTTTTGAAACGTTTATCATCGTTCTTAATCGATGTTTAATAACTCTCTCCCAAAGGTTCATTGTATGACTCGTAAGCTTAATTATTCTGTAGTTTGTGTAACTTTGAATATCTCCTTTATTCTTGAAGACTGGAACTAATATACTTCTCCTCAACTCATCTGTCATCTTGTTTGATTTGAAAATATTATTGAACAACTTAGTTAGCCAGACTATCCCTGCATCTTCAAGACATCTCTACACCTTAATGAGGATGTCATCAGCCTCAACGCCATGTCTGCTTTCATCCATTTTAGCGCCTCCTTTACCTCGGTCTTTTGAATTTTCTGAACAAAATGTCTACCAGTGTCATCAAAAGAGCCGTCCAGCTCGATCGTAGTGCTATCACCTTTTTCATTGAATAACTTGTCGAAGTGAAACATCTGATTTAAGTTTCATAGTTTTTCATTGTACCCAATGTTTGCATGTTCTCACATGAGTTCACTTTTTCACTCACTGATTTAAAAAAAGATACATGGTTAGATTTAAAAATTAGATTATGGATTAAGGAGAATTTTGAGAGCAATCGATTTGATTTTGGGGTAAGAGATATGAAGAAACAGAGGATACTTGGGAAAAATAAAATTTGTATTAGAAATTGGCTCTCCTTAAGTAAATAAAGGTATTGCCTTAATAATAGTTAGTAGAGCCAAAAATAATGACTTTTGGATACCTAACTGGTAATTGGTCTAAGGTCACCATAGCCAGACTTCACTGTGTTAAAATGAATCCTTTTCTTCTTACTGATAAAAATATTATAGCACTACTTGTTCCATCAGCTATTTGCATTATTTTGAAATTAAATGACATGGGTTATTAAGCAGAAATTAGCTAAGTTTTGTTCCTTCGGATTCTTGTCATGTTTTATAGCTATGCATCTCAGCGTCTGCACACACATTTTGTATCTTTATGATACACACCAGAAAGATGAAACAAAATGAACCTTGTAACTGTGTCATCGTTATTTTTGATGTATTGTACAAGTTTATCACTCACCGTATACCTGCAAATCTCAGTATCATATTTTACACAGTAGCAAGTATGATTTTCTTAGTGCAGTCATATGAATGCATGCAACATTACCTCATATTGATCATCTCAATGGAAATCTCTGTTATCGATAGCACTGTCCAATTCCTTTTATTTTTGAAACATAATACTTATTTGACTCTTTTTTATTGTTCTTTTAAGGTTTTGATTGGGGACTGTGACTGGGAGGATTATTATTTAGGCAAGGATGGAGCACAAAGATACAGGACACATAATCTTCCTAATGGTAGTGCTTGCCCTGGTCTTTATGAACTTGGGATTACTGTTGTTCCAAAAAGACACGATGGCCACAAATCACGTAAACATCGATCCAAAAATGTCATTGTTGTTTATCTTGGACAAACAAATAATGTAAGAACAAGACTTCAAAAATATGGCCGTGTCGGAGCTCATTTGGATGCTGGGAAAGTAGCAGGCTCTGCTGCTAATGATGGTATCAATGAATGCCCTGGATTATTCAAGAAAGTATTCTCAAGAGGATACTCTATCATGTTCAGATGGGCCCCAGTGAGTAGAGAAATTCTTAACTGACACACTATGCTTTAATTAGAACAGCCATTTATATTTTTTACACCCAGTTTCAGAGGTTTTGATTTGGCAAAAAATATATTACCTGTAACCGATTGCTTATGTTTTAGCTGCTCAATGTTAGAGCATATGTTTCCTGTTCCAGCACATAAGAGGATCACCAGTTTTCTGTTATCACTTAACTGCGTTAACTGCACTACAACATGGAAAATGTCTACTTTAATCATTACACCCCACTGAATTTCAGTTAACCAATTAAAATAAGGGATCTGGGATCATAAATTACCAAGCACAGCAAATTGTCTGAACTGTTGGTGCGGACTTGTATAGTTGTTTAGTTATATTCATTTGATTCGTGAAAGAGAGATAACCTCATACATATTGTTTATATCTAGTCACATTAAGGCATTGTTTACCATAAAAAGAAAAATCCTCTTTTGTTTATTTTACTTAAATACATTGTATATTTATTTATATTAAACTGGTATTGTTTTTGATTCTCCTGATCGTATGTAATGCTCCAAACTCTTTCATCGCCTTGACTATTCTGATTCTTCAGTGTAACATTTGCTATTCAGTGTAGATTTCAGTCATAACTTCTTATATTATGTTGCATATACTGGTACACACTTTGCATGTTCTTATTAGCAGCTGTAATGTTTATTTTGAAGTGCTAGATACTTTCATTTACTTTTATCTTTGATTGGATCGATGTGTGTTAAAGAAAGCTTTGTTGTTAAACATGAACAGATGATAGACAAGAAAAAAGCTGAGAAGACGGAAGCTGATCTGCTTAATGTTTTTGATTATGCATGGAACACGTGTGGAAATGGCTCATGTCGTAGCAATGAAATCTTCCAGAAGCTTGATTCTAAATCTAGTCGCAAAGCCATCAGCATCGTTAAAAAATTCCACTTCTTGAAGGATTCAGCCTTTAGTTGGAAAGCTGGAATTAAGATCGATGCAAGTGTACCTTCAAACATCACCAAGGCCAATAAAAGCTTCCTCCTTCCACACGTTTTGAAATTCAGGAAATCCCAGCTTCAGTTTGTTAATAAAAAGGACACATACTGCAATAATAATGAAATATGTGGAGTGGCCATCGGTAATGGGTCTGTTTGTAAGAATATGCCCCGCCTTGGGAAGAAAAGGTGTGAAGAGCATAAGGGGAAAAAGATTGTTGGCATGGATTCTGTAGTAGTTATTGTATCCCAAATTCATCAGGAGAGTACAATTTATAAGACACAGTGTGGCTTATTGCTGGAAGATGGTTGTTTTTGTGCTAATGTTCCAGCGTATGGAAGAAAAAGATGTGAGCTGCACAGAGGGATGAGAAATAAACTAGATATAATTCGAAATACACCTAAAGTTGAATCGGATCTTATTGATGAAAAGGAAACATCAGTTAAGAATTGTTCTTCAGTTCAATCACTTAAAGCAGATGACAAAGATGATAACTGTGAAGAGGAGCACGTTATATGTGGTGTAGTCGATGGTGATGGTACAAAATGTAGGAAGAGTCCAGTTTCTGGTAGGAAACGATGTGAAGAACATAAGGGACAGAAAGTATTTAAAATGGCGCTTTCTAATTTGAGCATAAAAGTTTTGAAGAACACAGATAATTTAGTTGTTTGCGGAGCTTGCATGGAAGATGGCTCAACATGCACGGAAATTCCTGTTCGGGGAAGGAAAAGATGTGAACTACACAAAGGTAGAAAGGTTAAGTAAGATAAACTTATCATATTTTAATAGATGCTATTGAGTTTGTTAATGTTCACCTAGTGTGTGGCTATTCTCATTTGTTTTTATTTTGTGTTTACAATAGCTATGTGTTTGATTCAAATATCATTGCGTGATAAAATTTGTTTGACAATTTGTGTTGAGTTTGTCGTCGGCCTCTCTTCTTCATTATTCTTATACGATCGTTTAATAGTTAGCGCCACGGTCTACTTATAACCATTAAGCAGTATAAATATTCAGTTATTCGTTCATAATTGCAATGAAGACTCGATTCATAATGTTGCCCTGGTTAGGAATAAGTCTTGTTTTGAAGGATATTAACAAAACGTTTTCCATAGTTTTATTTTAGGACCTATGTCATTATCTGAATAGAATTATTGAATACTTTGTCAAATATCACATAAGCACCAAAGAAGTGATCAGTTTGTACCCAAGAACTTTTACCTGGTTCTTTTGGTAGCTCATATTATCTATGGGTGTACATTTCATAATTGAAAGAACTAGGCTTCTTCATTGCTCACCTTAAAAGGATTGTACCGTGAAAAATGTGTTCGAGCTCAGATGAAAGTTGCTAGTATGCTATCATTTGCTAATTATTTTATGTGCGTACAATTTTCACATGTATATTGTCATCTTTGTTAACAGTTGGAATACAAAACATAAACTTTTGGTCCGTCAGTGGAATTTCAAAAATAGCCTTATATATGTAAACAGGAGGTCGGGAGTTTGAATCGCGCAAAAAACAAATATTAACATCTATTTTCAAATGTAATTTTTGGTATGCAGATAAGGTTACAAGTTCGAAACTCCGTTCCAACAAAAAAATTATAATATTTTTTCTTATAATTTTCAGTTTACTTTTATCAAAACTACTTAGAAATTTTAAAATCTTAGACCTCTATTATAAACATCTTGGTTCAGTTAGTCCCTATGCTTCTATAATAAACACATTACCTCTAGTTTTCACCATGGATGAATATACATGCATCTAGCAACATTTAATCGTATATAGGACATAATTTGCAAATACTATTCAGCCTGCTAAATTTCACTGCTTAAGATATATTGAATCCTTGTGCATGCATCTACTGTAAATGAACTTCCAATGAATTGGAGAAATAGAAAACTGAAAGAAGAGTACACACAGAATTTGAGTTGAAATTTCAGTCTGTTCTGACTCTCTAAGTGGAGTGACTAAAGGAGGTACATGGAAGAAGATCGGTAAGGTCTCCTTACATTGCTAAACTTTTTTAGTGCCTCCTTATATATTCTTATGGTATTCTTGTTGGTGTGGATTTCCTGATCCCGGTTGAATGACACAGTGGAGATCACTGCATGACACGTTGGTGACACTTCCCTTGAGACGATATTTGCTATCTTCACTCGATTAAACAATCGAATGTGTGCTTAGAGTAACAGCAAGCCGTCTTTCAAGTTACAATGGAATCGAGATGTTAATCTCTTTAATCGACCGCAAATGCACTGTCGAAATCGATTCAAACTATTCTTCAGAATAACTGCAGTTAACAAGAGTTTCGAGCTTGTGAGTTGCAATACCACAAACTCGATATGTTTTCGAAGAAAAGAAAAAAAACAAAGAGTAGGAGGAGATGAAAGAAAAATTCAAAAAATTTTGAATCTGATTTTTTGGAGAAGAGAGTGTCTTTATACAAACGTTGAAGAGATGCATTTGTTCGCGAAAAGAAGCACTTGTTTGGACGGAAATGTCTCTTCATCAAAGAAGCTGACTGTTTCACCCAACAATCATCTTTTCCGCCTATTTTAATTTTCGAAGTTTTCCACCATTTCACTGTTTAAATTTTCACGCATAAACCCGGACCATTTATAAAATAAATTATGTTTAAAAATGTAATAGGATCCAAACCCGACTCAAGTTTGGCCGATGCAACGCGCACATGTGAACATGCACCACCTTCCTCTTTAATTCAAGTGAAAGTAATTGGATGTCCAAAAGGCTCACTTTTTCTCCTGTTGAAAGTATATTTAAATATACTTCCTTCCATTCTAAGATGTGGGGTTATTCACATATCCCTCTTTTCTTTCTATTCTTCTCTTTTGTTCCTCTATAAAGTAAAACTACACAAGCAATTTATTAAAATTGACTATAACAATATTCCATCAAATTTAAAAAAATCTTTTGTCACATGTTGCAGGGAAACTTGTGCATAAGTATAGATGTCTTTTTGACTTGAATCTATACATTGTGATAACCTATCAAAGCATGTCAAGATGGAGTGGTTGATTAAGCATTGAACCATCGGTTCTATGCGACATATCAGATGTGTTTCACATACTCGTTTTCTTTTTTTCGGATAAATTACGTGGGTAGGCCTTGTGTTTGTATATCAGTTTCATGAAATGCTCTTAGAGACTAAACTAGTCTTGCAGAAGGCGGACCATCTTCGTCCATTCATATAGCTAGGTTTATCAGAAGTGCCATATGATTGTACACTTCAACAATATTTCTTGTGTTTGTATCTCAGTTTCATGAAATGTTATTAGAGACTAAGCCACGGTCTTGTAGATAGCGGCACTACCCTCGTGCATTCATATAGGTAGGTTTATCAGAAGTGTCATATAATTGTACACTTCAACAATATTTCTATTGTAAACCTATTAAGTACCAAGTAGTACAATCTCCACCATATCATATCATTATTGGTACCGGACTCTTTCCTTGGAATGAAATACAATATTAGTTATTTAGACCAATATTATAGTGCTTCCAATCGCATCGTATGATGTATTTTTGCTCATTGAATCAAGATAACGATTTTCATTATGTTGGGTTGAGTTTCATCATAGACAATTTGTTACACGGGCTTTAAACCCATTCCCTTTTATGTTTTCAACACCATGTCCCTTGCAAGTCTTTTTGTAAATGGATTTGCTAAGTTTGGACTAGATCTCACGAAATCTATGGTAATTACCCAATCAGTGAGCATTTGTCTTACCTCACTGTACTTTAGGCCAATATGCTTGATGTATCATTATATATTTGGCTATATGCTCGTGATAGTGTTGCTTGACTAGCACAATGCACAGATATCGGAGGCATTGGTTTTGGCTACTTAGAAATTTCTAATAGTAAATTCATTAACCATTTTGCTTCTTTGCTATAAGAAGCCAATGTTATAAATTCAACGACCATGGTACAATCAGCAATGCACGTTTGTTTCTTTGAGGACCAGGATATCGCTCCCCTGCCTAGAGTGAATATCTATTCGCTAGTTGACTTATTATTATCCTCTTTTGCAGTATTCCAACTAGCATCCGTGTATACTTCTAACACACTTGGATACCCACTGTATACAATAGCATAGTTAATGGTTTCTTGTATTTTAGAATTCTTTGTACAAATATCCAATGAATATTATTAGGGTTACTAGTGTATCTACTAATTTTCCTACATCATAAGCAATATCACATCTGGTGCATGTCATGACATACATTAAGCTCCTAATAACTTTAGCATATTCTACTTGATCCATCGACATACACCAGTGTTAGAATATAATTGCATATTCAGGTCAAAAGAGGTGGTTATAGATGATCAAATTGATTGAACTTTTTTTGAATCTTTTCAATGTAATAGAACTGGATAATGACCAATCATTTGGTTGTTTTCATTATTATTATTTCTAGAATCACGTCAGATTCCCTCATATCCTTCATATAAAACCATGAAGCTAAAAACTTTTAATTTCTTCAATACTCGAGGTAACAGTCCCAAATATCAACATATTGTCAACATAAAAACATATTATTATTCCTTTATCAACATGTAATTTGCTATATACACATTTGTCTGATTGTCATATCCTAAAACCATTTCGCATTATGGTTTTAACAAATTTCTAATGTTGTTGTTTTGGTGCTTGTTTAAGACCATAAAGCGATTTAATAGGCTTGCAAACTTTACGCTTTTGTCCAGCCATCAAAACCTTATGATTGTGTCATATATATTTCTTCATCAAGTTCTCCATTTAAGAATGCAATATTAACATTCATTTGATGAATTTTAAGTATAAATGGAAGCTAATACAATTAATGTCCTAATTGTTGAAATTCTAGCTACATGTGTCAAAATAATATATTCCTTCTTTTTGAGTAAATTCTTTACCAGCTAATCGAGCCTTAAACTTTTCTATCGTGACATCTGCTCTTAACTCTTTTTTTAGATATCCACTTACATCCTATTGGTTTAAAACAAGGAGGTGATTCTACTAGTTTTCAAGTTTCATTTACCATAATATAATCTCTTTCATCGTTTATGGCTTCTTACCTAAAGAATGAATCTTGAGACTTTATTTCCTCATTATATGTTAAAGGATCAGACTTTACGCTTGTAGAAAACATGACATGATGTTTAAAAACATTTCTTGATCCTTCTACCAAATGAATGACAAAAATTTGATCCGAATGATTTTTCAATCCTCATTTTTTTTACTTCTCCGAAGAAGTTCACCAGCTTCATCATTGCTTGTCTAATTATTCTCAATTTCACCGACCACTGTCATTTTACGAATAGATTTGTTAACCTCTACCGTTTCATTAGCAGATGGATTAGAGGGAATATACATGAATCTATTTTCACACAACATTACATTTCTTGATTCTATTGTTATGTTTACCTCAACCGAATTATTAGGTTCTATTACTATAAACTTATAACCCTTACCGTGTTGAGCATCTACTAAGAAAACACACTCAATACCTTTTTGTTCTAATTTTTTGATTTTTGGTTCAAGCAATCAGACTATTGCCCTACAACTTCGGACTTTAAGACAGTCTGGATTGGGTTTTTTTTTCCAAAGTTCATATGAAGTGACTTTGGTTTTCTTACAAGGTATTTTATTTATATATAACATGAAGTCCATAATGCATCACTCCAAACTTGTATTAAGACCACAATTACATAACATAGCATTAACAATTTCAATAAGAGTCCTATTTTTACATTTACTACTTCAATTTGTTGTGATGCATAAGCAATAGACATTTCATGTATTAGTTCTACAGATTCACAAAATGCAGAGAGTTGATATTCGCCTCTTCTGTCTAACTAAGAGTCTTTATTTTAGAATCATATCGATTTCCTATTTTTGTTTTATAGGTTACAAATGGTTTCAATACTTCTCTTTAGCATGCAGATAAACATAACAATATTTGAATAATCATCGGTAAAGTAACAAAATATTGCTTTCCTCCTCAAGTAGGAGTACTATGCATATAACAAACATCACTATGATTAATTGTAACAAATTAATAGCATTAACAGATTCTAATGGAAATGGTTTTCTGTTATTTTTGTCAAAGAGCATACCATAGACTGAACATTAAAATTATTATCATACTTAGAGATCATGTTTAATGAAATCATACAATTTATATGTTTACTATTAACATGTCTTAATCTACTATGCCATAAAGAAATGAGTCAACAATATAAGCAGAAGCAACAATTTTATTGATATTGAGTTTGAACATTTCATCACACATATTGTATCCTTTACCCACAAAGACACCATCTTTGGTCAGTACATACCTATCTAACTCAAATGCCAACTTTAAACCAAACTTATTTAAAAGACTATTAGAAACAATGTTCATTCTAACATCAGGTACATAAATATACATTATTTAGTGTCAGAATCTTTTCGGACGTGCACTCCAAGTCTATCGTTCCTTTCCTCTTGACATCTGTTTTGATTGATTTTCTCATATAGAGATAACTTCTATTCTCGGACAGTTCAAGTTTCTTGAATTAACCTTTGTCGTTGAAGATATGCTTAGTAGCGCTAGAGTCAATCCACCAAAAATCCTCTATTTCAATCATATTAATTTCAGAGATAATGGTAACAATGTTGTCTTTTGACGATTCTTGTTTCTTTTAAGAAAACGACAATTCCTTTTAAAGTAAACCGGTTTTTCAAAGTTGTAGCACTCCTTCACTTTCTTAGCCTCCTTGTTGTTGAAATTGTTTTTATTTTGAAATTTCCTCTTTTCCTCCACAATGTGGATTTTTTATGAATGCATTGTTGGTTCATCATTTTTCTTCTGCCTCGTTGTTTTTCAATCTATAGATATTACGCTAGGTTGTTCCGACTCATTTTCTTTTTATTGTGTTTTAATATTTTTCTTTGATCTTTAAAAGAAGGAAGTTTGTCCATTATGGATGAGACTTTAATCTCTTCATCAATATTCAGTTTATGCCGGTTGAATTAGTTTAAGATGTGCATAATATCATTGAATTGCTCTAGTGCTAGCCTATCATCAGTCGTTTTGTAGTTATTAAAATTTTACATGTTGCAACCTCCACTAGATATTTCTCTTCAGACATATAAAAAATATTTTTTGCAATTACTTTGTTGTAGTACATATTGAACATCAAATCCGTCATAGCATTGCATATGTGTTCCTTACAAATATAATCATCATGTTCCCATTTGATTCGTGTTCTTGTGTCTACAATAGTATCGTCCTCTACCTTCCTTGGTTTTGGCGTGGTCAATATATATATTTCAATTCCGTCAATAAAAATGCATTTTTCCTCCGGATGTCCAAATGACTCATCAGACGATTTCTTCCGTCCAAAGAATATTCAAACAAATATACTTCCTACTATTCTATTCTACCATGTCAGATTATTCTTTTGTTCTCTTTTCTATTTTACCATGTGAGACTATGGACGTCCCTCTTCCCTTTCTTTTGTTCTCTTTTCTTTCTCCGTACATTAAAAACTACTCGCATAATTTATTAAACTTTATCTAACAATTCTGTGAAACATGGATCACAGTGTTTGCATTTAAGGAGAATTTTCTGGTAACAAATTTCTATTTGAAATGCTATTACTTGTGGATTGCAATAGCACTGCAGAATATCTCTTCCAGGAGTTAAATATGAAACCGTAGGCCGTTTTATGGGACATTACTCCAACTTTTGTATTTTATATGAAATACTGTAATTTTCTATTGCTATGTTCATTGACCAGTTTTCATAATAATGGATCAAATACCATACCATAATCAAGTATGGATGCAAATCCATGACCATATTTATTCAAGTTCTCAAACAAACTCCAAACTGCGATATCTTAATTTCAGCGACGCTACTAGGCTCTCATGGTAAAGTTAAAATTAGAACAAGTAGTCTGCCTAAAAAGCAAAGAAGAAGTGAAGCCAAGTCTTCCATTCTTCAAATCAAACTGAATCAGATTATCCTCCAATTGATGCCCACCAATCACAACTGAAGTCCTCGGTTCCAAACCTCCATCTACAAACGCAAGGCATAAAATTCCAGTTTTCGCCTCCACCATTGTATTAGCTCCAAACATTGTCCAGGTCACATTATTTTGCATCACGAGGTCGATTTGGGGAACCCCAGGTCCAACTCTTGTGCTGCTTAGGTCAGTAGCGTTGTAGCATACTCTGAATTTTCCAACTGCTGCAACTCTTTTGATTTGCCTTAATGAAGTTGCAAATGCTCCTGTCACTGCTTTGTAGATTGATGTTTCTAGCGTTGTGTAAGGAGTTGTGGTGCTGATTTTTGTTCCTCCATTGCCTTGTCTGTCGATGGAGAGCAAAGATGTGTTGACTGGTATGGCTTTGTTGTTGACTTTGATTGATTTGATTCCGATGAAGTATTCCACTGACTTTTCTCCTTTGAAATAAGCTCCTAAAGGAAATTGATTTTGAACTTGAATTGCAACTCATATCTCTACTAAACATTTACATGATTATTTGCATGTGTTGAATGAGCTAGCTTGTAGTATAAGATTGCAGATCAACTGATTACTTTAGAAAAAAGAAGATGAAAAATATGAGTTAGCAAATGGTGGATGGGGTACGTTTATATTTGCTAAAACATATTCAAACAAAAATAAACATTCAACAAACAAAAACTGCAGGAAATCGTTTAACCAAACCATAAATAATCGATTCACTTCATTCTGTTTGATTGGCTAGGCTTAAATGAGCTAGAACCTTTATATAAAGATGTGTTGACGTGATTGCAAAAATAAACCCTTTCATTTGAATTGAAAGAAAAACAACATAAAGAAATGAGAATCAAAGTAGACCACGAAACAATATGTTAAGATAATAATATAAACAGTGATATTGACATTGATACATGATGTTAAGAAATAACCTTTGAGTTTATATTCGGTTTAATTATTGTCGGTGTGAAGAAATTGAAAATCAAAATTGACCGCGAAACTAAATAAATATAAAATTAGAAATAAAACTCAACCAAATCAACCTAATGAAATTGAATCAACTGAACTGAACTTATTTAGTTTGCTTGGTTTATTCAATTTGAACTAACAAAATTAAAACTCACATCAACGTGGAGAACGCATTTGATCAATTTTAAAACGAGGAGGAGGGTTCACTTTGTTCACACTAATGGCGATATAACTGTCTAATTATAATATAGGGAAATACTAAAACCATGTAGGGTGTATGTATATATATTTGTACTTTTGCACTACTACTTCCTTTGCTGAGGTTCAAAATTATCAGTGAAAATTCCAACGCACATGCATGTGTTATGCACTTGAGAAAAATTATAGCTGTTATGATTTTAAAATTGACATTCAGTAAGTCTCACATGGAATGAGCAATCTTTGATTAAAACCAATGAACCCAGCAAATCGGTTTTTTGGTCGGTTTGGTTTGATTTTAAACCCAGATTAATTTATGATCGATCCATAAAAAAATAGTTCAGTTATCGATTTGATCAAATTAATTGAATTTTTACTATATTGTCGAAGTTACTAATGATTTTGTTTAGATTGGTTTAGTGATTTAAATAAATTTTATTCCTAATTAATTCAGATGTAAAAATTAATGTTAAAAACATAAGAATTCTAAATAAGAGTAATTTAATCATATATTTATATTTTATTTTAAAGCATAACGAATATTATAAACATAAAATGTAAAATATTTATAGTTTGGTTAAACCGGATAACCAAACGAACCACCCAAAATTAATTCGATCAGTTTGGTTTAAATTTTACCTTTTGATTTGGTTTAACCATTTTAATCATTGGATCAGTTAAACCATCCAAAAACACATCCTAGTCTTATTGCTGAAGAAATAATTTTTGAGTAATATTTATTAATTACTTATTAAATATTTAAAAGGATGAAATAAAATAGAAGAAAAGTGAGAATTATTGATTTGAATGCGGACGAGATTTGGGTTGTTGTCAAAAAACGCGGTAGCTTGGAAACGTGGAGTGATTGGATACTAAAATATGAGTTTTTAAATAAACTACTGTTTTCTCAAATAATAATTTAGTTATAAATAAGGATAGTTTAGTTAATTCAGAGGCTTGAAGTTGAAGCGTTGACTTGACAATATGGATAGATTTGCTGGATCTGAGATTGTATATACAAATATGACCAGGGAATGATCCAGGCAAGAATAGGCCAGATAAGCTCACCTGCAGTGCTGACTCGGTTGACAATAAGCGGAGTGTACAAAACAGGCGTAGCATCAACGGCAGGTAAAAGCTTATATGGCCCATCACCGATGAAAATGACGCCATCAAACCTACCGCCCGTCAAGCACAAGGCAAACTTGGGCTGCAGCCCGTATTCAACCGCCAGCTGAATCGGCATCCCGACCCTATTCCGCCCGAAACCCGCAATGCCAACAGCCCCAGCCGCCAAACCCGGCATCACATTACTCGACGCGCACGCAAATATAAAATCCTTATCCACGACCTCTGGCCCCGGATTAGACCCATCAGTAGTAACGAAGGCAGCCCGGTCCGTTGTTAGGTCTCCGGTGGAGCCGAGAGAGAAAGGATTGTCTAGCAAGACGCTGCAGGAGGATGTGTTGTCTGCGCAGCCGAACGGGGTCTGGATGAGTTTACAGTCGGGTTCAGTGCACAGAACTTGGTGTAAAGTGGAGGAAGGAGGGAGCTTGGATTCACAGTTGAGCCAGAGGAAGCGCTGCCCTAAATCGACCACGTAGCTGAGGAGGGAAGAGGGGCTGCGCATTTTTAGGCGGGTTACGTACTGAAGTGTTGCTGGGTCCTTTTTGACTGGGAATAGCAAAGCATGTGGTTTTGCGTTTGCTGAAGTTGAAGTTGGGAGGAGTGTGGGGAGAAGAAGGCATGAGAGGAGGAGGAGGAGGAGGAAGTGAGTTTTTGTTGAGTCCATGTTCTTTGTTGTGTGAACTGAAGACGGAGTTAGAGATCTGTTGGGTGGATGATGAGTATTTATGGATTTGAGTCGAGTTGTATGTATAATGCTGGTAAAAGATGATGGCTTGACCTACGTATGATGCATTTGCACACTTTTGCACATGGTGTCATTTATTTTAAGATTGAGTCTGAATTTTATTTATACAAGTGTGTAGGTTAGATAGTTTCAGATCGGTGAATAGACTTAGGTACTTGTTTATTTGGAGGTACTAATGGAAGTTTCTAAATTTATCCTGTAATGACACCGCACATTGTTTGGCATTTAATCCAATGACGTGGATTGATAAGATTGAACCTCCAGTGCATTATAAAATGACTTTTTACTAGCGTTTAATCCTGTGTTGCGCGTGCAACGTTGTATTAACTAATATCGACAATCTAAATATATTGTTACAAAATGCAAATGAAGCTGAATTTGATTAGGACAAACTACTATAAAATTGAACTTGTTATTTCTATTTAAACGTTACTTAGTTTTCAGGTTACATTAAAAAAAAAAATCTAAGGACAACGAACTTCGATAGGTAGATTAGGAACGAAAAACCCCATTAGATTGTATAAACCTTAAGTTCGTTTTAATTAATCAGCTTCACTGTATTAATAAAAATAAACGAATGACATGAAATTGCAAGAAAAGTAGTGATTTCAAAAATATTTTAATCGATTAATATTAATATAAAAACATAGAAGCAAATAGTTTAAAAAACTAAATGTAGGTTTATAACTTGAAAAATAATTTTATATTTATCACCAAAAATATAGAACCAAGCAATTTGGAAAACTATTCCCATTTAGCAATTGAAAAATGTCAGCTGTAAATAATAAAACTATGTACACTTAGGTTTCCGTGCTGTTTTCTCATATATCCTTTTCTCTCACATTCACAAAAAAAAAAGTTTTCATAATTAATTTTTATTATTTGTTATACTATTTTTCTCACTTTTAGAAAAACGTTTCCGTATTTAATTATTATTAGTTGTGAAATGTCGATGTGTGTTCTTCATTTAAAATATTTGAATATTAACCAATTACAACTTAAAAGTTGTCCTTGATGTGAAAAACGAAAGTTATTTGTTCTTTGAAATAAAATAGGAAACAATTTCGTCCTTGAAATAAATATCCAACCTCTCATACTTTTTATATTGCGGATTAAGACCCTGGAATTTATCAAAATTCAAAATCTCAAACATCTAGTATGTTTGTATCATGCAATTGGATAAAATATATCATTTTTACAAATATAATCCAACTTAGTTCAAAAGAACATACAATTGAAGCGGCATAGGTAAGTTGCACCGCAAACATTACAGTGAAATTAAGTAGTTTAGGTATGTCGCACTATAAATAGTACAACATACAATAAAAGCAACTAAATTGCATAAAAATACTTTATTATGAACAGTCTTACTTAATGACATTTATGTTCATTAAATATATCATTCTACTTACATAACGCAACAAATTTAACAAAATATAAAACTTTAAAAGCTTCGGGTAAGTTACATTGTAAACGTTGCTTTAATAACAGGGGCTTGTTTTGAACTTTGATAAGTTTTAGGGACTCAATCTACAATATAAAAAGGCCAAAGAGCTTTTCCTCTATTATTCAAAAATAATAAGGATGAAAACACAATTTCCACTTTTAGAATTGATATTACTATAAGGTCTCACATTAGTTAATACATTAATTTGACTGATTTAAAATCTAAGATTTTATCAATATTTTCTAGATAAATATTATTAAGATTAGTTTTAAATTTGATATGTTATGTTCTTTCTCATTATTAAATGTTTGGGAAAAAAAACCTTTCCTATATAGTAGAAGATGAAGAAATGAAGCATTTATCGCAAATATAACTAATGTAGATGTTTTATTTTTCATTATAATTAATTGTAAAAAATTGAATCATCTAAAATTACAAATCAAAAAGAGAAAAATATAGATAAATATACGATTGTATTTATTTAATTTAGTGTAAAGAAAATTAAGATAAATGTGGTAAAAAAAGTGAATTCTAATTAAAAAAAATTTGAATGTGAAGATTAGAATTAAAATGTGAGAAATTGTATTAATACTGTTTTTACAAAATAGGAGTGGTACTATATTCAAGCAAAACAATCATTTTTGATTTCGCGCGGTTGATTTCAAGACCTCTAGAGCTTTAGTTTAAAACACCTTACCACTTGAACAAACAAAAGGTTCTTTTAGTTAGACCAGTCATTTCTTTCAATGGAATCCTCTATGGATTCTCAATGCCATCCGACATCAGAAGCGGGCTTCTTGGGTTAGGCATGCCGACTCTAGCCTATCCTACCCTATCACTTCACTGGGATCAAAGTACCACTTTCATCCATTCGACCAAAGAAA
Source organism: Allium fistulosum (assembly GCA_030737815.1). Lineage (NCBI taxonomy): Eukaryota > Viridiplantae > Streptophyta > Magnoliopsida > Asparagales > Amaryllidaceae > Allium > Allium fistulosum. The sequence continues at coordinate 459,830,722 of CM060901.1, forward strand.
TGGAAACAACTAAGTCTTAGTTAGGTTTAGGTAAAGTAAACGGTAACAATGGCTTAAGCCATTAAGGGTATGATAAGTAGCACTATGCATAATCAGATTTGCTGCTGAATGATTCATTGGTTGATTTTACATTAGCCAGCTCTATTGACTCCACTTTATTCTTTTCCTGGAATCTAGGGGCACAACCTCTTCCAAGAGGGATTCGCTTTCGGATTTGTTGTAGTATGGCAACTGGTGTTTTCTTCACGGATAAGGCTTATGTGTAGCAATTAGATTTTAGTCCTTCTTTCCTACCCTCCTAATCCTTGCAGCGTAAGCTATAACAAATGAGAAGCTATAACTCAATTTGTAACACCAAATATTTTGAAGTGCCATAACATGAGAAATTAAACTAATAATAAGAAATTATTAAATGATAACTAAGATGATTTAATTGAAAAACCACTTAAGAAAAATTTGATTAATTGAGTTTAGGACACTCAAAATATTAATTGAATAAACAAAAAGTGATTGGTGCAATTAAATTCGATCATATAAGATATGAATAAATATAAATTTGAATGTTGAATGAAGGAGATCTTGTATTAAGGGAAATAAATTAATGAGATTAGGCAAGATGGATTTCAGCCCAAGTCAAAATCATTGATACATACACGCACACATGCATACATTTGTATGCATATATGTATACACACACTGTTAACCATATCCTTCTCTTTCTTTACATTCATTTTCATTTCAATACAAAAACAAAATCTACATTGTTAAGGTTGGCCACCATTTCTGAAAGGAAGAAGAGTTTACAAAGTCTAAGTACTAAAGCTTTCATCTCTAAAAAAAGAAGAAGATTTTAATCAACCTCTACAAACCTAGGTGAATAATACCTTCTCTAACTACCTCCAAACCTGTTTGTATTTGGATTTGATGTGTTTGGTTGTTTTGAATATAGATTAACAATTTTTAATGTTAATGAAAGTTTTATCTATGTTTGGACATTTAAAAGATGTTGATTTGAGACATGTTTTAGGGTAAAACATGATTTAACCGTCTCCAAATGTTACAAATTTTTAATATGATAGTTTTAATATTAAATCAGAAGTGAGTTTTCATTTTCACAATTTTAGGATGAAGAGACTATTAACTGTGAATTCTCAGAGTGGAAAATAAGCATTTTCGGATGTAAATTAATACCTACAAAAAAATAAAGTTAAATATTTTGATCCAAATTTTTGACTGGAGGTAGAAGATGATGTGTTTATACTTTAGTAAATTTTTGGGAATTTCCCCATTATTATTCGAATTATAATGAATTAATTAGCAAGAAAAAATTATACCTTAATTATTGAAAATAATTAAGAAAATTATAACTAAAGAGCCATAATTTTGGCTAAGACTAGAGAATGTTGTTACAAAATAAAATTAACCAATGGATAAATGACAAGTGTATAGATTTGGTTAGAAGCCACTACATTATTAAGGAAAAAAAACCAGCTTTCCATTAAATTACTGTTTTACCATTTGTGACATGCGATAGTTTTATGTTGAGACACTTGATAGCTTAAAAGTTAGGCATGCAGTAGCCTTGTTTCATAACTCATGATAGCCTCCAAATATGACCTTCGATAAATTTAGTTTGTGACTTGCGATGGCCCCTAAAGTTTGACTTGCGATTGCTTTTAAATATGACATGCGATAGCTTTGAGTTGTGACATGCGACGGCTTAGAATGCGATAGCTCTAGCATGCGATCGTTTAACATGCGATAAGTTGACATAGTTTAGGTTGACATGCAATAGGTTGACTTAGAATAGCTTTAGATTGTGACATGCGATAGTTGAAAGAGTTAGTGGTATGCCCTAGGGACAATTAAGTAGTTTGTTACATATTCCTAACCGTGTAGTCAATCTTGTTTGTAGTAAAGGTGTTTGATTTCTTTTATATATTTTGTTATATTATGATATAGTTAATTAAGTAATTAATTTAAAGTACATTAATAAGAAAATACTTAAATAAAATGTTATGTGACTGTAGTTGCAAATTATTTTGATCATGAGTAATTAATCATAAAATAAAATAACATTTTGTTTTATATATTTCTGGCCAAGGTGTTTCAAGAATGATATCAATAGATCTGTTAAAACTAGAGTGCGTAACGCTCTCCGAATGTTGAGTAGTATATTAATCATGGCTGTTGGAGACACCAAAGGGTTATGTACTCGTAGTTATTAGATAACTATGGAATGACTCGTCCAAGAATTTTATGTTAGTTGATAACAACTATGCCAAACATGAAATCCTTGGATGACAATGTTATACAGTTCCCTCAACTATAGAATGCAATGAAACTTCAATGTGAATACTTCACTTTGATTATCGTTAAATCATGGCATAACGATCCATTATAGTTGGATCTGAGTTAAAGCATCGAAAGTAAAACACTATTTAATAGATAAATCGTCTCCTCAATTGTATAAGGTTAGTATCACTGTCAATTATAGCCAACTCAAAGTCAAAATCTCTGGTCAGAGTGGAATGGTTAATAATAAATGTTTTACTAAACCAAGTACTTTGTTTTTGGACTGATCGAGTTGAATGTGGATAATGTTGGAGTTTGATCAATACCTGATTCCATACATCCTAATGCGATATAGTGTAGGTAAAAAGAACGTGTGTAAATTATTTTTTATACTGGTATAACTTAAGATAGTATAAAATTTAACTTTTTAATAAAATGGTTTGTAAACAATGAATTCGACCAAATTGTCACACCACTAGCTAAGGTGATGCATGAACGTCGATATATAAACTGTTCAATATTAATTGTTAATTGACGTAACAACCCGTAAATTTAACGATTTTATATTTAAATATTTTATTTAAATATTTCATCGTTCGTCGGATTTTTGTCCGAAAAGCTACTTTTTGCAAACAGTCGAATTAGGACTCGAGACCCCTTCTATTGAGTTCAAAATGCCGTTTGCGACCTTTTTGAGTATAAACTTCGATATGTTTGGAGCTGAGTGGAATTTTGACATTTTTCACTTAAGGCTTTGGGTTTGGGTTTGGGTTCAGCCCACTTGCCCAAATCTGGTTATATCATTACTCCACCCCCTCTCCTCTTCATTACTTCGCTTTCATTTCCTAACACTCAAGCTTCATCAAAAATGGAGGAAGAGAAAAAGAATTAGGAAATTCCTAAGCCCTAGTTCCATTGCAAATCCAAGTTCTAGCTCCAAATTCAAGAAGAAGCTTTGGTAAGCCTCCTCTTCTTCTTCCCCAACTCGTTCTCCTTTCAATTTCAGAAATTCCTAAACCTAACTTAGGAAATGTTACTCTTTTAAGCTTAGATTCAAGCTTGTTGAGTTGGAATTGGAGAGTGATTGTCCTTGCCATTGCTCTATAGCTTCTTCTTCATTTGTTTTGGGTTTAAAGGTGAGATTTTTATCTCACATCTATGTCTATACTATCTTTGATTGTTAGGTATGAATTCCTAACACCTTTACATGTTCATTTGATTTTGATTTGGATTGATTTGGTGAATATTCCAATATTTGGTTTTAAAGTCCAATTTTGGGGAAAATCCTTTTATGGAGGTTTGAACATGTTTTCGGTAAAGCATCGAAGAGCCTATAGTGCTGGGTTGCCGATTGGCGTAAACCCTTAGCACCCGTTGCTCGTCCGATCGCCGTTTGATTGGAATTTGCCCCAAAGGGGACTAGACTGAAAATGCTTCTGGAGCAGGTTCGGTCGACTGAACCAGAGGCTCAGCCGACCGAACAGAAAATCAGAATCTCTCGGAAGCAAGTTCGGTCGACCGAACCAGTGGTTCAGTCGACTGAACCAGACCCAGGAAATTGCCTGGGTCTGCATCGGTCGACTGACCACCTGGTCTGGTCGACCGACCTGCTCATCTCAACCTACCTAATTATTTTGTTTTGATTTCTAGCCTTTATCGATTCAAGGTTATCTGATTTGTTGTTATCTTTTATTATCTACCGTGATGACTTCTTTTTTGGGATTTTTGTGGTTATCCATTTTTGATGGATTTGGTATAAATTTCGTTGGAATTGATTCATGTCTTCGGATGTGAATTTTTGATGATTGATTGTTTCTACAATCATTTCTGTGTTTTGTCACTTTAAAATACAAAGGTTTTTATACTAATAGTAAATATTCAAACTCTTTACAAAGATGATTTCAATTCTATTTTTAATACAAAGCTCGTTTATAAAACCGTTTTCTAATCTATTAGTATATACAAACCTTTACCTCATTCGTATGAGAAAATCTAATTAAACGGCTTAGCAAAACAAGTGATATGAAACGCTTGCGTTTACTTCGTCGGTTAATTTATGGACTTGTTCGATTGAAACTCTTTTGACAATTTTTGAGTGGAAATCTACAATTTGTTCGTAGATATTTAAGTTAAGGTAGTGGTTATGGGACATGAAGCCTGTGCAGTTAATGCCCCGCTATTACCCCGCTATAACCCCGCTATATCTCGTAGTGGGTTTCTGCCGCTACGATTTTTCCATATAGCCCCACAATATAGCCTTTCCGCTTTAATCCCCGCTATTTCCGCTATATCCCGTTATTTTCGCTATATTCCGCTATTCTCGCTATATCTTCTTTAATAAAATGAATTGAAAAATTCAATTTATACATTATAAAAATTATGAAACTAATTTATTTGATTTAATTTTTAATATATTTTCAGAAATGAAAATACTCTAATATTCTACTAAATTCAATTATGTTATATAACAGTTTTACGTTTATTTAAAGTATATTCGCATATGTTTTTATTAAAAAATTATTTATGTATTAGTTACAATTCAATTGAATGATAATTTTTCATTTAATTACCATTTATATATTCGTAAAAACATTAAGTACGAGTTTTATATGCTATTTTAAAGCCATTCGCTATATCCCGCTATATCCTCGCTGTATCCCCGCTATGACTTTTTGCACCTCCACCGCTTTGAATCTGCCGAGCGCTTTAACTGCACAGCATGAAGCTAAACTCTTATATTTACTAGCTTAGTGTAATTGACACTTCTTGATGATCGATGATGATCATTTTATGGTTTAGACTAGCAATGTGCGATGTCTCTTTGTCCGCAATGGGGGACTATACCCTGTCAGGAGGAGCTTCGGCTCATCGGGAGGAGCTTCGGCTCATCGGGAGGAGCTTCAGCTCATCAGGAGGAGCTTCGGCTCATAGTCCGCAATGAGGGACTATACCCTGTCAGGAGGAGCTTCGGCTCATCAGGAGGAGCTTCGGCTCGTAGTCCGCAATGGGGGACTATACCTTGTCAGGAGGACCTTCGGCTCATCAGGAGGAGCTTCGGCTCATAGTCCGCAATGGGGGACTATACCCTGTCAGGAGGAGCTTCGACTCGTTTTTATGGGATAACGACCCATTTTATGATACGCGTGTTGGGGAGTTTTCACACTCCCGTTTTTGATAGGCTTCTTCCTCTCTTGTGATTTCTGGATTTCTCGTTGTGATTTCTGGAATTTATGTTTCACCGCCTTTTTCAGTTGGCATTTATATGTATGTCATTTATTGTGGATTGGTGAATTAAATAAAGAATATGACATTCTTTTTATGCTATGAGATTACTGAGATATTTGTATGATTTTCCTTTGTTGATTTTCTAATGTATACTTGTCGAGGTATGACATTTTTGGTTATCATACGTTTTTATTATATCTCTTCTTACATCTCATTTTATCTGATAATTATAGCTATACTGATCCGTTTATTATTTTCTTATTAAATAATACTCGGGTCAGACTGAGAGTTTACAGGTGCTTCCTCATGACTTCCTATCTGGGATAATCATCTGATTTTTGGCTAACTACTTTAGTTTAGTAGTTTTTTTGGTTGTATACATTTGAGATATGGACTCCTTGATGTATAATTATTCTTTTGTCTAGCACTTGTATCTATTCTTTTGTGATATTGTGGATCTTGTTAGACCACTACTCTGATGTACACTTTCATGTGTTATATTCATATCTATTTCCGCCTTTGTGATATGAATTGTCTGTGACTGATTTGTGTTATGTTTATTTCTATATTTGTTTCCAAAGATATTAAAGCCACAGTGTGGTAGCTTTGAGTTTGTGTCGATGTGTCGGATTTCCTCTTGAGATGAAAAGCATGTTATATTATCTGACATATCGAGGCTCGCACAAAGCAATTACACGGAGGGTCGCTCCTCAACGGCCTTATTCTCCATGCTAGTTGACGGCATTACCCTGTAGTGTCCTTGGTTAGCGTGGGTATAGAGGTGGGGAGTCACAGCTTGGTATCAGAGCCAAACTTCAGAACAATGTAGAATAATCTAACAAGGATCATTGTCCTAAGTCTTTCTTAGGAGTCGTGCCTTAGGATTTTATTCGAGTCAATTGGACCCGTTCTATCCTATTTTCTTTTATGATTCCTTGTTTTATCAATCAAGTTTGATTGAAAATTCATTATGTGAATAACTTTTTCTTCTTCTTTCTTTCTTTCTTTCTTTCTTAAAGAAGAAGAAATGGTTGGATCTGGCAGTCCTAGCGCTGGTCGATCTAGTAGTCCTTCACTGGATGGCGTATTCATGTCTGCCCAACAACTTTTGGATCTTGTAAAGAATCAAAGGTTTATCTGTGCTTTGTGTAAGAACCCCGAAATGGTTTTACCTCTAAAACTTGAAGTTCCTTTCAATCAGCTTGTGGATATCACTCTTCGACTTGAAGAGGCCGATAAAGGAAGTGATAGTGATGTTGGAGGTTCCAAAAAGAGCCTCAATAACAACAAGAAGAGGCATATTAAATTCAAAAGTCCAAATCCCAACAAGAAAGGGAGATTGGCAACTTCGGTAGCAAAGACTCCAATTCCTAATCGTGGAGGATGCTACAACTGTAATTCTACGGACCACTATGCAAACGAGTGTCCGAAACCCCTTACTTGTCGCTATTGCAAAGGTTTGGATCATCTTTTTTCTTCTTGTCCCAAACTTCAAGGTAAGAAAGGGAAGCAAATAATTTCAGTAGCAAAGACTCCAATCCCTAATCGTGGACAATGCTACAATTGTGGTTCTATGGACCATTATGCTAATAGATGTCCGAAACCTCTCTTTTGTCGTTATTGCAAAAGTCCAGGGTCATCATTTATCTTCGTGTCCCAAGCTTCCAAATAAGAGAGAGGGAAAGCTAAATGTTGTCCAAGCCCCTAGCAACTCTTCTCTTGGTTAAGGTATTTTTCATTCAATCCTTGATGACATTTGTTTTGTGATTATCTTATTCGAGTTCTTTTTGATATGGGTTTCATCTCATTATTTTATATCAAAAGAACTTGTTGATTCTTTTTATTTAAATATTTTAGGCTTGATGACTTCTTTGAGAATTGCGAATCCGGTTGATGGATCCGCAACACTCAGTCTATTTCTTTCAAAAGATGTCGAAATTATTTTATGTGATTTTTTTTCTTTTTCCGAGCCAATTTGCATGTTATGCGTTACTTGGGCTTTGGATTTTATTTTTGTGAAAGGATTGGCTTATTATGAAGCCCATATCCTATTTCCCGAGTGGACTATTCATCTTCGATATTGTCAATCTGTTAAGTAGATTTCTATTTTTACTTTGTGATTTCGATTTCAAATTTTTGGTGGCATCATTTTTATTCTTTAAGCCCTCATGATGAGGAAAGTGTTATTTCTCTCATCTAAATAGTTGTGAAATTTTCCGGTATTTTCGAGCTTGTCTTAGGATTATCACCTAAGCAATCTTTTGAGCGGTGTTAAGGTCTTTTTAGCTCGACCTTGCCACCGGTTTCCATTAGCTACGAGTTGCGGAAGTTAGCATTCCACTTTCCGCATTCCGCACTCGTTATGGTTCTTATGAATGACTTATTATGTCATTCAGTTTGTCTGGCTTATTTCATCCATTTTGTGAATCGAGTATTCTACGAATATCTCGATGACTCCATTTTTGTATTTATTGATTTTGGATGAAAATAGCAATTTAAAATTTTTATCATAAAGAAGATGATTATGAATATTCTTAAGAGTTTTTTTAGAGACATTTTTATCATAAAGAAGATGATTTTGTGATTGTATTGCATGTTGAGTGCTTTAAGAATTCTGGTCGGTGCGCTTGATCAACGTTATCGATAGGAATTTCCTAAACGCTTTGATGAGACAATCAGACACATTAAATTGACTTATAGAATGTAAATTTTTCTGAAAAGATAATTTCATAAAGATAATTTAATTTTGAAAGTTTTAGTTTTTCGGGAAAGAAGATTATCTAAAAGAACTTTTTTCCGATACTTCTATTCTTGTGATTCCCGAGGGGAACCAAGACTTTATCTTTTGCACCAATGCTAATAGTATTGGTTTGGATGCCATTCTCTTGCAAAAGAGAATGTGCTATCATTTGTGCTTCTAAATCATTAAAGCCGATCGAGACTAGGTATGCCACTCATGATCTAGTGCTCGCGGCTATTGATTTTGCTTTTAGAGTTTGGCATCATCATTTTTGGGGGAGAAATTAGTTCTTCACCTTGATCATAAATCTTTGAAATATTTATTTTCTCATAAGGAACTTAATTGGTGTCAACAATGTTGGCTCGAGTTCCTTGCATCTTATGATATTGATTTTCTTTGTTTACTCCCGGATGGGAGAATCGTGTTGCCGATGCCCTTAGTCCTAAGCAACAAGCGGTTGTTTCTTTTATGATATCCGAATGGAATGATCTCGAGACTTTATCCACTTATGAGATTCGAGATCGTGAATCCAATTCATGTTCATCTCTTGTTTTGTGTAGCCGTGAGGCTCGTCCTTCTCTTTTGGACCATACCTCTTTTGGCTAAACTCCATGTCAAACTAAAATTGCATGGAGTTCCTACTTTTATTGTTAGCAATCGTGATCCATTATTTTACTAGTGGATTTTGGTAAGATCTTCAAAAGCTTTGGGAACAAAGCTTAATTTTAGCACCGTTTATCATCCTCGTCCGATGGACAAACCGAGCGTGTGAATCCAACTCTTGAAGATCTCTTTCGTACATGTGTTCTTGAGTTTGGTGGAAGTTAGGAAGATCATATTTCTCTTGTTGAGTTTTCTTCCAATAATAACTTCCAACCTTGTATTGGTATGGCACCTTTCGAGGCACTCTACGAAAGGCTATGCCGATTTCCTTCGTGTTGGCTTAAAGCCGGTGAGAACTGGTTTTAGGTCCAGATCTTATTTGTGTTCATTCATGTTTCACCTATGATGGGTGTTGTGCGTTTCAATCGATCGGGAAAGTTAGCGCCTCGATATGTTGGTCCATTTCCCATCACCGAACGTATTTGTTCCGTGGCTTATCGCCTTTTTATTACCGGCTCAATCTTTTGCTATTTATGACATTTTCCACGTCTCTCTTCTACGAAAATACCTTAGGGATTCCGATTTTTATTCTTGAGCCCGGTGTTGTTGAAGAAATTGAAGTTTCACCAGATTTGACTTATGAGCAACATCCTGTTCGCATAATTGCTTCAGTGGTTGAGCGCCTTCGAAATAAAGATGTTCTTCTTGTGAGAGTTCAATGGTTCTCGAATCATAAGGATTTCTCTTGGGAATCCAGAGAATTCATCGAGTAAACACGTTCAGACTTACTCTTTCGTGCTCTTTATGGTGAACTTCTTATTTCAAATTTTCTTTTGTGCTGATATGCTTTTATGGTTGTTACTCTTTATTTTTCTTCTTAAGTATTGCGAGAACGTAATTTCTTTAAGGAGGGGAGTCTGTAACAACCCGTAAATTTAACGATTTTATATTTAAATATTTCATCGTTCGTCGGATTTTTGTCCGAAAAGTTACTTTTTGCAAACAGTCGAATTAGGACTCGAGACCCCTTCCATTGAGTTCAAAATGCCGTTTGCGACCTTTTTGAGTATAAACTTCGATATGTTTGGAGCTGAGTGGAATTTTAACATTTTTCACTTAGGGCTTTGGGTTCAGCCCACTTGCCCAAATCTGGTTATATCATTACTCCACCCCCTCTCCTCTTCATTACTTCACTTTCATTTCCTAACACTCAAGCTTCATCAAAAATGGAGGAAGAGAAAAAGAATTAGGAAATTCCTAAGCCCTAGTTCCATTGCAAATCCAAGTTCTAGCTCCAAATTTAAGAAGAAGCTTTGGTAAGCCTCCTCTTCTTCTTCCCCAACTCGTTCTCCTTTCAATTTCAGAAATTCCTAAACCTAACTTAGGAAATGTTACTCTTTTAAGCTTAGATTCAAGCTTGTCGAGTTAGAATTGGAGAGTGATTGTCCTTGCCATTGCTCTATAGCTTCTTCTTCAATTGTTTTGGGTTTAAAGGTGAGATTTTTATCTCACATCTATGTCTATACTTTCTTTGATTGTTAGGTATGAATTCCTAACACCTTTACATGTTCATTTGATTTTGATTTGGATTGATTTGGTATATATTCCAATTTTTGGTTTTAAAGTCCAATTTTGGGGAAAATCCTTTTATGGAGGTTTGAACATGTTTTCGGTGAAGCATCGAAGAGCCTATAGGGCTGGGTTGCCGATTGGCGTAAACCCTTAGCGCCCGTTGCTCGTCCGATCGCCGTTTGATTGGAATTTGCCCCAAAGGGGACTAGACTGAAAATGCTTCTGGAGCAGGTTCGGTCGACTGAACCAGAGGCTCAACCGACCGAACAGAAAATCAAAATCTCTCGGAAGCAGGTTCGGTCGACCGAACCAGTGGTTCAGTCGATCGAACCAGACCCAGGAAATTGCCTGGGTCTGTATCGCTCGACTGACCACCTGGTCCGGTCGACCAACCTGCTCATCTCAACCTACCTAATTATTTTGTTTTGATTTCCATCCTTTATCGATTCAAGGTTATCCAATTTGTTGTTATCTTTTATTATCTACCATGATGACTTCTTTTTCGGGATTTTTGTGGTTATCCATTTTTGATGGATTTGGTATCGATTTCGTTGGAATTGATTCACGTCTTCGGATGTGAATTTTTGATGATTGATTGTTTCTACAATTATTTCTGTGTTTTGTCACTTTAAAATACAAAGGTTTTTATACTAATAGTAAATATTCAAACTCTTTACAAAGATGATTTCAATTCTATTTTTAATACAAAGCTCGTTTATAAAACCGTTTTCTAATCTATTAGTATATACAAACCTTTACCTCATTCGTATGAGAAAATCTAATTAAACGGCTTAGCAAAACAAGTGATATGAAACGCTTGCGTTTACTTCGTCGGTTAATTTATGGACTTGTTCGATTGAAACTCTTGTGACAATTTTTGAGTGGAAATCTACAATTTGTTCGTAAATATTTAAGTTAAGGTAGTGGTTATGGGACATGAAGCTAAACTCTTATATTTACTAGCTTAGTGTAATTGACACTTCTTGATGATCGATGATGATCATTTTATGGTTTAGACTAGCAATGTGCGATGTCTCTTTGTCCGCAATGGGGGACTATACCCTGTCAGGAGGAGCTTCGGCTCATCGGGAGGAGCTTCGGCTCATCGGGAGGAGCTTCGGCTCATCAGGAGGAGCTTCGGCTCATAGTCCGCAATGGAGGACTATACCCTGTCAGGAGGAGCTTCAGCTCATCAAGAGGAGCTTCGGCTCATCGAGAGGAGCTTCGGCTCATCAGGAGGAGCTTCGGCTCATAGTCCGCAATGGGGGACTATACCCTGTCAGGAGGAGCTTCGGCTTATAGTCCGCAATGGTAGACTATACCCTATCAGGAGGAGCTTCGGCTCGTTTTTATGGGATAACGACCCATTTTATGGTACGCGTGTTGGGGAGTTTTCACACTCCCGTTTTTGATAGGCTTCTTCCTCTCTTGTGATTTCTGGATTTCTCATTGTGATTTATGGAATTTATGTTTCACCACCTTTTTCAGTTGGCATTTATATGTATGTCATTTATTGTGGATTGGTGAATTAAATAAAGAATATGACATTCTTTTTATGCTATGAGATTACTGAGATATTTGTATGATTTTCCTTAGTTGATTTTCTAATGTACACTTGTCGAGGTATGACATTTTTGGTTATCATACGTTTTTACTATATCTCTTCTTATATCTCATTTTATCTGATAATTATAGCTAGACTGATCCGTTTATTATTTTCTTTTTAAATAATACTCGGGTCAGACTGAGAGTTTATAGGTGCTTCCTCATGACTTCCTATCTGGGATAATCATCTGATTTTTGGCTAACTACTTTAGTTTAGTAGTTTTTTTGGTTGTATACATTTGAGATATGGACTCCTTGATGTATAATTATTCTTTTGTCTAGCACTTGTATCTATTCTTTTGTGATATTGTGGATCTTGTTAGACCACTACTCTGATGTACACTTTCATGTGTTATATTCATATCTATTTCCGCCTTTGTGATATGAATTGTCTGTGACTGATTTGTGTTATGTTTATTTCTATATTTGTTTCCGAAGATATTAAAGCCACCGTGTGGTAGTTTTGAGTTTGTGTCGATGTGTCGGATTTCCTCTTGAGATGAAAAGCATGTTATATTATCTGACATATCGAGGCTTGCACAAAGCAATTACACGGAGGGTCGCTCCTCAACGGCCTTATTCTCCGTGCTAGTTGACGGCATTACCCTGTAGTGTCCTTGGCTAGCGTGAGTATAGAGGTGGGGCGTCACAATTGAATTCATGACTTTGAGTTGCATAACCGCATTTATAAATTTTCTAAAAAAACAACATTTAAATAGTTTATTGTAACAGCTCGCACCTTAATGAGCCGGAATTTCGACTAAATCGAAATCCAAGTCCATTGTGGTATGAATTGTTGGTTTTGGTAACCTGTAATAAACATAAGCATATCAGAGAGCGATTAATATAAACTCACAGTGCAATCAAGAAATATATGAGAACATATATATTGACTACGACTACCACCTCACAATATCATTTCTTGGATATTTAATTGCCTTGTCAGCGCCGAGCATGAATAAAAAGCTTCACCATCTACAGTTCCTGTCTTGCTCCAGTATCCAGTCCTTCTAAACCTAACCTATGGGCTATTATGAGGAGGGGTTCAGAACAACGTTTTGATGATTGTAAAATTACATACTTTACCCATCCTATTAATTTATGTCGATTGGTTTCCATTTAAGTGTTATGTATATTATTTACGGCTAATTCGTTAAATCCTATGTGCGCATAGGATATGCCTAACTTAACCTTCTCCAAGGTATCATTATACACACACACACATGTACCTATAAATATATGTGCGTGTGTGTGCATAAACCTATCTATCCAAAACCCTGGTGATTTAAAACTTCTTAAATAAGGAGGAGGCAGACCCATCGGCCATTTACTACCTCAAGTCCCCGAAATGGGCCCTCTACAATGTAAATGCCAAGAAATCGGTTCTAGTTACAAAGATCGATGACCACAATATACAACATTATAATATAATATATACTTTAATTGTCGTACTAGTAAGGCAACTCAAAGACTCATCTAAGGGTTAACCAGCCGATCTTCAATAAACTAATTTTCATCTAACCATCCATTTTGAGGTCTATGTGTCTCCCATATGGATTCTACACCAATAGAAAGCCAAATCCGTTAACCCAAGTCTTTACTACCACTCGCTCAGGACCGCTGGTGGTCATAGCCTGTAACAACCCACCTTAAAAAGGGTCCAATTTTTGACCCAGAAAAGGTCTATCAAACCTTAGGCCCATTCCAAAGTTGGCTGTTGGTTGGTAAACTTGAGGCAAAGAACAATACACAGAGCTATCTACCCATATATTTTGAATCTCATAGCGAAAGAATAAAATACTATATCAGAAAAATAACCCATTTTATTTAAAATTCAAATGTCAAAAAGATAAAACATAATACCACATAACAACACCAAATATTCATAGTGTAGTATTTCATATTACATAACAACTTCAATGGGTACATCAAAAACATAAAGATAACATAGATAGCTAAATAACTGCCACAAGTCCCCTCACCGCCTTCACCTTTTGAATCAACATCTTCTTTTCTAACCTGTGTTGTAATGAAGAGGGAGTCAGAATAACAATGTATGGTGTTGAACCAAAAAATGGATCAACATCCTGGTTTGAGTTTGAAAGCACAAGCCCTGTTTGACAGGGCAATAATACAGATCACAGATATAGAAAAAGAACAGTAAAAGAAAGAAGACAAAGAACTTTTATAGTGTTTCAGCTGTTAATGAAGCCTATCCCCACTTTATAGTTTTATTATGACCGATTGTTGTTACAAGTAGTGTTTGATTACAATGCTTTTGACTATCCTTAGCAAGATTGAATCTCTAGAGTTGGAATCCACTGGATAATTACAGTGAATCTCTTTAGAGATTGTTGTGAGGGAGGCAGAGAGTGAAGAATGTTTCTAGCAGAGCTTTAGCAACCAGTCCAGAGAAGACCCAGTTTATGTTGCAGGTAGGATGGTATTTATAGAGATTGGAGAGCTTCTGGGCCAAGCCTGTTCGCTGACTACTTGCAGATCGACATAGGAAGAGGCAACGGACCTTAGCTCATGACCCGAGCCAAAACTATGGATCGCTAGCGATCCATGGTCTATGGATCGCTAGCGATCCATAGATTATGGCTCGTGTGCGAGCTACTTGCTTAGCTCCTTTTCATTGCTTCAGTGTGCTAGCTCGCTAAGTCTCCTCTATCGAGTATGGATCGTTGGCGATCCATGGCGTATGGATCGCTAACGATCCATACGCTTAGTATATTTTGTTGTTGTATCTTCTATGTCTCCTTTACTTCCTTTATGCCATAGCGATCCGCTATTTTGCATGGATCGCTAGCGATCCATAGGGTATGGATCGCTGGCGATCCAAGTACTTAGGTTATTTTTGGAGTCTGAAGTTTGGGAAGCTTCCATGACCTTGCATCGTTGTTGTTTGCGTAGTCTTGTTGCACATTTCTCTATTTTGACGATGATCTACTAGTTGGTTGTGCTTTGGCTGCTGATTGGACTAGATGGACGCTGGTCTTTTAGTTTAGTCATACTCAGCCGTTGCTTTAGCTCTTTCTGGTTGAGTTCTGAGCCGTTCTGACTCCATCAAGTCATTCCATATTCTCCTGGATCCTGATGGGTTAAACACCCGGATAACATTTGCCCCATAGAGTATGCCTTCATTGAAAACAAGGCGTGCTCTGGAAGTAACTTCTTTTGAGTCTTCACTTTGTGAAATCTAGTTTATCATATCGAGGTTGCCATGCAAATTTGGCTGACTTTTGAATTTTCAATGTCATTTGTCAGAGTCCACCTCAAGATGTTGTTCTCAATTGACTGACTTTTGACAGCCGTTTTTTTTATTTCAATCTGAATTTCAATTCCTGGTATTGACAATGCAATCTTTGCTCCGTAGTTTGCACAAAGGTTTAGGTCGGTAAGTGGGTGCATGACGTAGGTTTGGAGTCGACCTATGTAATTTTTACTCAACCGATAGTGATCCTGAAAAGAAAAGCATCCCATGTTTCTTCGGATGGCGGCTCCGTTTTCGATCATTGATCGATAACGGGTAAGTGTAGAAGATATAATTTCACAAGACGATATGGATTGTTTTTCAAATGTAAGCAAGCTATCTATACTAGATTATTTGTTTGCAGTATTCATGATATTGGATTCTTCTCATGTAGATAACACACTACATCTGCCTCGGTCATCGCTCAGAACCCGACTGGTCAACATACGTTGATTTCCCTCGGATTCCAAGCATTAGTTATACGAGGATATTATTTAAAGTAGAACATACCAGGCAGGGTTGAATGCCAAGTTTTGTTACTGAAAATGACTTTTCGGTCATCCAATCTTTAGTCTGGCGGAGGAACTTCCACTCCTCCAGAAGCGGGGTCCTTCGCAACTTAGGCTTCGCTTATTATTCCTATCATATTGGGATGATTGATTACAGTCAATAACAAGGCACAATTTCAATCTTTGAAAACCAGCGCATGAGTTGTTCGGTTGCGATTATCCTTCCTTTGCATTTTTTGAAATTCAACCTGCACACTAGCCTCTGTCCCAAGGGGCTATTGGCTTAATTCCTTGGCTTCGAGAATTTCATTTTATAGAACTATGAGGTAGCTTGGTCTAGCCAGTTTCGTGACTGTTCTTGTTTATGTTCAGTTGAGTTCATGCTTAGCTGAGCTTGTTTGGCAAAGCATTGGTGTAAATGCCTTAGCCCATAGGGCTGATTACTTTGACTACTAAACCAACACGTTTTGGGAGGTTAGGTCTTCTAAGCAATAAGTTCGACTGCCCCAGTCCGATTGACATGATAGCTCCTATCTTCAGGAACTAGGGACTTTGTTGCTTGATCCTAAGATCTGAGTTTTTGTAATGATGTCAGTAGGCATTAGAAAGATGCGTTTCTGGCATCTTTTGCTAAAGTAAATTCTTCTAAGTCCGGCATTGAGATCCTAATCATGTGTTGGTTTCTATCTTTGTAAACTCATGTACGGATGACTCAAACCTATGGATTTTTCCTTGATGTTGTGGATCTTCAGGTAACGTAAGATTCCAGAAGGTAGGATTAAAGAGTCGATCAAGCTTTTGCTTCTATTTTCGAAAGCTGATGTATCGACAGTTTCATTCTGGAAGTTTCTTCTTAGCATAACCAAAAATTAGGCAATGGCATATTCCTACAAGTTGGAACCAAATGATCTAGTTAGACTGTAAGTAGGTCATCGATACTTCTCGTCATCGCCAGACTATGAGCGATGGTTGACTTCTAAATGTTAAATCCTTCATTTCCTTTGTTGGAGATCTTGTTGCCAAAATGCTATGTTTTATGATAGAGAACTGTGATCTAACCAACCTCACGGTTATTCGTGTTTGGACTTTGAAACATTTCTTTCGATCAAGTATATGTGTGTCTATCCCTTCTTGAGGGACTAGCTATTTCGAAAGCATGTATTTGGGCGATTGTGAGGGATGGAGATATATGGGGCGAATTGCTCAATTGCCCCAAATTTGGCTCTCAGTCCCATTCTGGAATTGAGGAAGTTCGAGGATTTTATTTTCGACCTTCCATGATTGTTCCCACCTGTCTTTGGCCATGCATGCTTTTCTTGGTTGCTGACGTCGTCATGGAAGTTTTGTTCATATGTCGACTCCTGTCTTTGTGAATTGATAACCTAGCTGCTTGGTTCTGAACAACATCTCCTCGAGGCTACCTATTTTTTGGTTGTATCTAAATTCTTTCTAAGTTGAATTTATGAAATTCGATTGTGCACCAACTTTCATCCCTAGAAATTAGTATATGGGCAATTCAATCCCGAGATTTCCTTTCGACGCTGTTTATTCCTATGCAGAGGCTGATTCCTACGATGAAAGGTCGAACCATCCGGCTGACCTATGAAAGGATATGTCTTCCGATCGTTGCCTGTCATTGGGCAACATTAGTTTTCTAAATAGAAGGTAGAAACTCAGTTAAGGACCAACTTCTATCTCCGGAAGCTAGTGCATCGATGGTTCGCTGCGATGAATGTTTCTTATTAGCTTTGTAGGTTAATGTTTTCCTAGCATTGCCGAGGCAATACCGGTACTTAGGAAATATAAAATTTTCCCAGCGTTGCCAAGGCAACACCAGTAATTAAAAGATAAAAGAAGGCCTTGGCGTTGGCGAGGCAACACCGACACTAAGGAGGTTGGGATCGATTTTCCCCATCAATTCAGCAGTGCTCTTAATCCAGTTGGGTACTAGTTTCGGCCTTCCAAAACTAGCACTTCGATGGTTGGATTGTAGAAGTATTTTCTTAGTACTGCCTATCTTTAGGCAATGTTAAAGTTATTTATCCGATCCTATAGATTTGAGTAGATTCCTTTTAACCCAATGTTGATGTTTTGTCAATGTTGCTTAAATCTAGGATACACCACCTTTTGGAAGGGTGAGAGTCCCAGGCGTTTTCGTTTCCTAGCTTTGTTTAACCGTCAAGAATTACCCTTGGAGATGCAAGGCTGTTACTTAACCAATTCCATAATCATTCTTATTTATGAAAAATCGAACTTCGTCCAACCGGTTTTTGTTATGATTTGACGACTATTAGCGGAACCCTTCATTTCTAGGTCTCAAACTCCAGGTTCTTATAGAAAATTTGAAAGTGGAGCAAGTCATCACATTGCCCCCGGTACGACCGTGTTCATTCCCATACTGATCATGCATCGGTAGAGTTTGGTAGTGTTTGTCTTTAGTCCCTGACACCTAACCTTTCTTGTTTCAGGCCATATGTATTATGCTGGACTAATAGCACTATTGCGGATATCAACCTTATTCGTTGGTTACAACCTTTGGGAATCAATGGTTTAGCTGCTCGATTTTGAGCGTTCTCTCTTTGCCATTGTCTGTCTTCGGATAACAACTGGTTATTTGCAAGTTAGGGTTTGCGACCTTATTCAAGCACCTGCTTTTGTCTTTGGAAGTCGCTGGGTCGATGACTTGATTCTGGAAACGTCTTCCATCATTATCTATCTCTAGTTGTCGGTAAGTTCATCCTTTTATCCCTATTTCCGAGCGATGGTGAACTTTAAGGAGTTCGATTTTCTTGTTGATATGATGGTCTAGAGTTCTCGATGTTGCTGAGGCAATATCGATGTCTAGCAGGTTGGAGCATTTTCCTTTTTAATTCCGCATTCGTCCAGCCTACTATACTGCTTAGTTTTGTTGCGATTGCCGAAATTCTCTGTTCGGCATAACACAACCATGGAGTGATTTTTGGTCCCAACGTTAGTGTGTTATGTGTCACCGGTCCCTGGGGCTAATTACTTTAAACACTTGATGTTCTGGGTGGCTCTCTAGATGCCCCCAATCATAGTTGTGTCATAGCTCCTATCTTTGGGAGCTCGTGATTTGAATATCTTAACTTTAGATATTTTGGTCAAAAATCGAAATTCTTTGTTGAAATCTTGGTTTGGGGACTTTGTGGCATTGCCAGAGCAATGTCGGTCCTTTTGGGTGGTAGGGATCGGCCCTTGTTAATCCTGAAATAAACAAGTTTCCCGGTGTTGTCATGACAACACCGATACTTAGAGAATTTTGACGGTCTGGTGATGATGCCGGAGCGACACTGGGCAGTGTTTGTACAGCTTATGAGACGCGTGGTTTATGAGAGTGCACGGCTTACGAGACGTGTGGCTTCTGGTAGTTCGCGGCTTACGAGAGTGCGCGACTTGTGGGATGCGCAACTTTTGGGGGTGCATGACTCACGAAATGCGCAGCTTATGGGATTGATACAACCCGTTGATCTGAAACGATTTGGAACTTCTCGACGTTGCCAATCTTTGGGTAACGTGACGAGTTCATGCTTTAAGAGCATGGTTCCATGGCTCAAGAAGTGATGCATGAGGGTTTGGGCCTTCCCGCTTCAAGAGTGTGGTTCCATGGCTCAAGAAGTGATGCGCGAGGGTTTGGGCCTACCGATGTTGCCGGAGCAACGTTAGTTCTCAGAAGGATGGGATCGAGATTTCATATTGATGTGCTAGCTTCCTCAGTACCTAGACTTGCTGCTATTTCCACAACCTCCGTGCTCGTTTCTGTTTTTGTTCCTGTTTCCCTGTCTGTGGCTCGTTGCCAAGGCCAGAGTCCAAAAAGATAGCCGTGCTTTATGGCTTGGATGACCCTTCAATGTCTTTGGAGGGTGACGTAACAGCAGTAGAAATTAAGGAGCAGGAAGTTCAAACGAAGCAACCTCGTAAGACTCAACATGGATTGGTCACTATCAAGGAGGAGAAGGTTGAAGCGACCAAAGCCTCGAAGAGCTCCCGCAAATCATGGAAGCGCAAAGCAAAGGGAGAATCTTTTAAGAAGGTGGTGGAGCAAGAGAATGACGTTGCCACCAAGGAGTTTATCGATATTATCGGAAGCGACACCGCTTCCGAGATGAGGCAGAATCTGCAAACAAAGGGCAGAAAGGGGAGCTGTGGAAGGAAGCGCTGATGAGCTTGTGTGGAGACTGATTTGATTTTGGTTATTTTGAGTCATTTTGTTCAAGTGCAGAGTCTACACATAGTGTTTTTGTCGTGGAGTCTGTATTTTCTTTTTGTTGGCCGGTGTTGTGTGGGTACGTCCCCCACGTTTTGACCCTGTGTAAAGAAAATTATGAGCAATACATTAATATTTTGACTATACTCTTATTTGTCCGTTCATATGTGTTCTGTGCACTTGTGCTTGTTTTGTTTGCACTTATCCAATTTTTGTGATTGTCGCCAAAAATTTTATTTGGAGCAACAATTCTTTATTTAGAGTAACAGAACTTGTGACCTTATTATTTTCAATTGTTTTTATTTAAGTACCGGTGTGTGCCCCCCAGTTCACATGGTTGTTTACTTCAAATGATCGGTAACTTATAGTTTAGATAATTTTCATACTAAACTTGAAATTTGGCTAAGTCGCATCTTGTTTCTCCTTCTTTTAGAGGTTTTGCAACTTTAGCATGTAATCCAAGTTTCTTGTGATATTCTAGCAAGTATGAGATATATGCGTGTTTTAGAGGAGCACATTGCTTGGATTAACTGAAGGCAGTTTTAATCCTTAAGTTTCGTCAGTTGAAACTTTTTTATTGGTTTGTAGCACTCCAATTTTGTTGTAGTTGTGCCCATTATTCCCAATCATAGAAGTGACTGGCGCTGGTTATGAGATGCGCAGTGTTCGGGATCGATATGGCCCGTCGATCCGGTTTTAATGCTCCTCAGCCCTGCCTATCTTTGGGCAACATGAAGAGTTTATGCTTTAGGAGCATGATTTTTCGACGATGTTCCTCGGTGTTGCCTATCTTCGGGCAATGTCAAGGAGTTGGTGCGCGGCTTACGGGTGCACGGCTTTTGATATTCCTATGTGTTGCCTATCTTCGGGCAACGTGAGGGGTTTGTGCTTTGAAAGTTAGTGCACGGCTTATTGGATGCACGGCTTTTAGTTTTCCTCAGTGTTGTCTATCTTCGAGCAATGTGAGTAACGTTCGTTTTAGGAGTTAGTGCGTGGCTTATGAAATGCGCGCTTTTCGTGCTCCTCGATGTTGCCTATTTTTGGGCAATGTGAAGAGCGTATGTTTTGGCGTGGCTTATGAAATGCGCGGCTTTTGGTACTCCTCGGTGTTTCTTATCTTCGGGCAATGTGAGGAGCGTATGTTTGGGCGCAGCTTATGAAATGAATGGTTTTTGGTACTCCTCGGTGTTGCCTATCTTCGGGCAACGTGAGGAGCGTATGTTTTGGCGTGGCTTATGAAATGTCCGGCTTTTGGTACTCCTTGGTGTTGCCTATCTTTGGGCAACGTAAGGAGCGTAATTTTGGCTTTCTCGATGTTGCCGGAGCAACACCAGTTTTTAGAAGGCAAGAATCGGGTTCCGCCGATCCAGCGGTTTGAGTCGATTTGACCTCATCGATTCAGCAGGTTGCTTACATGAACAAGGTTTTATTGGTTTAAGAAGCTAAGCAGTTTTTGGTTCGGGTGACCATGGCTTGGATGATCCTTCCATGTTTCTGGAAGATGTACATGTCCAAATAGATAAGGCTTCCATGGTGGAGAGATCTATAGCTGACCGCATAAAGATGGATTGAAGAAATGGCCTATGGGAGTTCAGGGCATGACTCTTCGCTCTTGGTCTAAACTGCCTTTAGAGAATGGGTTTCGACTGACATACAATCTAAGAGGAAGAGGAATTGGTCACCAAGAGTGGTAAAATAGTAGTTGGAAAGAAGTGGGAAAATATTATGCTAGTAATTCGTTTGTTTCACTAGCTAGGTCATTAAGTCCGCGGTTGTCAGAATGCCAGAATTTTTGATTGGGCATAACGGAACTGTGGTATGATTAGTCTCGGCCTTTCTTATGTCTATTCAAGTGTGTGCCGTGCCCCCCATGCCACAGGGCTGTTGGCGTGCTTGAACTGCATTCATGGTCTCTCCACAACTCGTTTGGTTGCCCCGGTCCAGTGGGTGTGGTTTTCCCAGGTGCCAAATCTTAGCTTGATTTGAGTTGGCCTCTGATCGATCACAAGGTCAGTTCAGTTTTGGCTTAGTTTCTTTGAGCGACTTTGAAGCTCTGGAATTTAGCACTGTTTGTCTCATTGGTCGTTGGAAGTGATTCCATTAATTTTGCGGAGTGACTAGTATGATTGTCGATTTGTGGCCCCAGAGCGTGACTTCGTTGACTTCAGGGAGCTCTGGATCAGGTGGCTAATGATATTCCATTTCACCTTCGTGGATATCAGTCATACATAAATTTTACTGATCTACCGGTTCACCTTCATGACGCTTTAGTTCGTGAAAGATCTTCCCATTCGTGAAGGGTTTTTGGATCTGATCTACTTGTTTACCTTTACGACGTTTTGGTTCGTGAAAGACCTTCGCATTCGCGAAGGATTTTTTGGATCAGATGACCGCTGATCTACAGGTTCACCTTCACGATGCTTTAGTTTGTGAAAGACCTCCATGTTCGCAAAGGTTTTTTTGGATCAGATGACCGCTGATCTACCGGTTTACCTTCACGATGCTTTGGTTCGTGAAAGACCTTTGCATTCGCGAAGGGTTTTTTGGATCAGATGACCGCTGATTTACGGTTCACCTTCACGACGCTTTGGTTCGTGAAAGACCTTCGCATTTGCGAAGGTTTTTTTGGATTAGATGACCGCTGCTCTACCGGTTCACCTTCACGACGTTTTAGTTCGTGAAAGACCTTCACGTTCGCGAAGGTTTTTTTGGGATCAGATGACCGCTGATCTACCGGTTTACCTTCATGACGCTTTGGTTCGTGAAAGACCTTCGCATTTGTGAAGGGTTTTTTGGATCAGATGACTGCTGATCTACCGGTTCACCTTCATGATGCATTAGTTTATGAAAGACCTTCATGTTTGCGAAGGGTTTTTTGGATCAGATGACCGCTGATCTACCGGTTCACCTTCACGATGCTTTAGTTCGTGAAAGACCTTCACGTTCGTGAAGGGTTTTTTGTGGTCGGATGTCTGATGACCAAACGACATTGAAATGATAGTTTATCGATTCCGAGAGGAGTTTTGGGTCGTGTGTCCGACGGCCCAGCGGTCTTAAAGCATTGATTCATCGACTTCAAGAGGAATTTTTCGGATTCAGCTCGAGGGGACACAGTTTTATCAGTTCCTTTAGGCTAAGGTGTTGGATCTATTTGTTTGACAATCTTTTGGACTAGACTTCTCAACGCCACCAGCAACGCCGGTTCTTAGAAGGGGGATTGACATGACTCGTTGAGGGCATAAAAGCATTTCTTTTGCCGTGCTGTTGCAATGCCCCTAGTGTCCCGATACGGCTTATTTGGAGAAGGAGAGTAGACAGGATGGATGAGAAGGCATTGCTTTAGGTTGCTGTTTCATTCCTTAGTTGCTAGCTAGCTAGAGTGTTATTTGATAATCATCTTTTCGTCTGATTTCGTCAGTTAGTTGGGGTGCTTTTTCTACTGGGTCTAAGTAGCCTTGCTTGGGCAGAAGGTCCCTAGGGTCCTGTAGCTCCTTCACCATTTGGTATGTTCTTTGGCACACTGCTGGGTTTGCCTTCTTCCAATTGCACTACTTCTAGTGTTTAAAACCGGTTTTCCTTCCCATAGAATTCTTCTAGGGTAGTAGGTTGTTTCAACCTTTAATGATTCCCGATGGCCTTGCAGTAGACTGCATCCGTCGCCCTCGCTTCGTCCATATGCTAGTGATACCTATAAAGAAGCAATTTCAAATCAATTGTTCGGTTGTATAAAAGGTATGGTTGGCATGATAAACTTCTTTGGATATTCTGCATGTTGAACGGCTCCGGTGATTGGGCTTTAATTGGGGAAGGTGCTCTTATTGTTGTCAGATCAGTCCGTTTTCAAGTTATGGCTGTTTATAATGCTTGAGAATGATATATGCACGATTGTCTATGCTTGAATGATTGCGAATGTCAATTGAATGACAAATCACTTATGATGGGGTCATGAATCAGTGATGATCCCAAAAATTTTTAAACTAGGTGAGATCAGTCTTGGGCGACAAAAAAGGCCCCCACAAGGTTGCATTCCAAATTTCAAGGTATTCGGAGTTCGCACGTTCGAGTTATGGGCGAAAGAAGATGGATCGATATTGATGGATTGGTGGTATTTTTCTTGGAGTCCGACCTGAGAAAATTTGCCATTTGCTTCGAGTCAGCACGTGATTTACTTGGGGTCACAGAATTTGAAGTGCTGGGTTAGTGACAAACATTGCTTGGAGCCACTTGCATGTTTGCTTGGAGAAAATCTTGGTTTTACCCCAGTCTGATTTCGGGCCAGAATTTCCTAGGTTTACTTCGAGTCAAATAGGTGATTACTCGAGTTCGACTTCGAGTCAGGACTTATAGAATTCGCTTCGAGTCAAATCGGCGATTACCAGAGTTTGACTTCGAGTCAATCCTAAAGTGAGTTTTTTAACGACCATTTTGATGATTTTTTAGGACGACCATTCTTGATAGGAGCTCCATGATGGGATTCAGAGCTGGTCAGTCGGGAGTGGTCACCATATCCCGTGGAAGCTTGGCCTTATAATCGATTTTGGTTTATAGCATATCTTCTTGGTTTTCCTACCTCTAGGAGTACCGTTTGAGTAGCGGTTTTCGTCCATTGCTTAGCACTATGCTACGACATGGGTTTTAGAGCTTCTTCTAGCATTTTGCACGTTGGCATTTTCATCCAATTTGTCTTCCTCAAATTGTTTGTCATCTTCAGAGTCGAAGAGAGTCATCGTTATATCCTTCCGTGGGGTTTTCACTCCTAAGTTCGGGTTTGTAGTCGGTGCTTTTGCAGTAGGTGGAGTGTTAACGTATTCTTCCATCATGATTCTTGGAGCTCCGCCCATTGCTTCCTTTCGATTATATCCCCTTCGAACAACCCAGACAAGGGTCTCGCTGCTCCGTAAGCGAGTCGGGGTCCAGGGGCGAAGTGCCCTGGTTTGGGGGTTCAAGAGCGCAACGTGGCCCCTGATAAGGGTTCGGGGGCGACGCCTTCAAAGTTTACGGTATATGCAAAAATCAACGCGAACCGAGCTAACTTTATGGATCGCTAGCGATCCATAGCTTTTGGCGATCCATAGTTTCTGGCGATCCATAGTATGGATCGCTGGCGATCCATGTACTTAATTGATTTCAGTACTTTGTCTTCTGGGGTTCCTATTGGATCATGATGCGAGAGAGTTGATTGACCCACGAGTGAACATCATGGATCGCTAGCGATCTATAGAGATGGATCGCTAGCGACCCATCACCTTAGCATGTGGTTGCTTGCTTTTTCTCCGATCCTTCTTGGTTGGTTCTTCTATTCCCAACAAAAAACCTTCTAAGTATAGATTGAGGATCTAACTTCTGGACCTATAGGATCCAACGTAGATAGCTAGCCCTAAACCCTGTGTTGGAGTTCTCAATGAAAGCATCAAAATGTTGACCAAAAAATGGATCAGTACCCTAGTTTGAGTTTGAAAGCACCAGCCCTGTTCTGAAAGGGCAATATCATAGATCACAGATATAGAAAAAGAACAGTAAAAGAAAGAAGATAGTGAATTTTTATAGTGGTTCGACTGTTAATGAAACCTACATCCACTTTACAGTTTTATTATGACTGATTGTTGTTACAAGTAGTGTTTGATTACAATGTTTTTTACTATCCTTAGTTAGATTGAATCTCTAAAGTTGGAATCTACTGGAGAACCACAGTTAATCCCTTTGGAGATTGTTGTGATTAAGGCAGCGAGTAAAGAATGTTTCCAGTAGAGCTTCAACAATCAGTCCGGAGAAGATCCAGTTTATGTTGTAGGTAGAATGGTATTTAAAGAGATTAGAGAGCTTCTGGGCCAGGCCTGTTAGCTGACTACTTGCAAATTGACATAGGAAGAGGCTACAGACCATAGCCCATGACCTGAGCCAAAACCATGGATCGCTAACGATCCATAGATTATGGCTCGTGTGCAAGCTACTTTCTTAGCTCCTTTTCATTGCTTAAGTGTGCTAGCTCGCTAAGTCTCCTCTGTCCAGTATGGATCGCTGGCGATCCATACACTTAGTATATTTTTTGTTGTATCTTCTATGTCTCCTTTACTTCCTTTGTGCCATAGCGATCCACTATATTGCATGGATCGCTAGCGATCCATAGGGTACGGATCGTTGGCGATCCAAGTACTTAGGCTATTTATGGAGTCTGAAGTTTAGGATGCTTTCATGAGCTTGTATCGTTGTTGTTTGCATAGTCTCGTTGCACATTGCTCTGTTTTGACAAAGATCTACTAGCTGGTTGTGCTTTGGCTGCTGATTGGAATAGACGGACGCTGGTCTCTTAGTTTAGTCATACTAGTCGTTGCTTTAGCCCTTTTTGGTTGAGTTCTGAGCCGTTCTGACTCCATCAAGTCGTTCCATATTCTCCTGGATCCTGATGAGTTAAAAACCCGGATAACATCTGGTGAATAAAAATCTCAAGGCTTACTCTAATAACACTTGGACATTATAATTTAAATAAGAATATGTCTTTCGTATCTTAACTATATAGTAAGTCTTTCCAACTATAAGTCCTAAGTCTTTCCTAATCCAATTCCATAATCATTACTCTTTCAATCCAATAACCCATATCTATCGTCAATAATGTCCTATCAATGTAAAAGATAGTATCCAAACCACTTAATACTTTTTTAATGGGAACTAGGAAGACTCTAATCATTTAATACCTCATTTAAGGTAGGTCCCCATCATTTAATACCTATCCCAAGGCGAACTCCTCACCGAAGCTTATTTAGCTGACATAGCACGGAATTGCTTTGGGCCACTTAATACTTTATATCAAAGCGGACCCATCCCAAGATATCACCTACCGTGCCTTATTGCTAACACAGACCATTTACTCCTCCTTATACAGGGAAGAGGCGGGCCCTTACATAATCTCTTAATACCTTCAATCCTTGAAGCCGGTCCTTCGTATTAAGACCTATACCCCACAATGACATCTCACAATAGTCTGACTATTCGTAGGTACTGGTAGCCAGATTAGCAGGGCATGTTTTCCCTATAGAATTTGGGACTAACCTTGCATCCTCTGTACTTACTTATTATTGGCGATGTCTCACATTAGCTCCAAAGTTATAGTGCTGATAGCCAGATTAGTTGTACAAACTTCCACATGCTTTTGACTGACCTCGCATCCCTATAACTTAATCATAATGAACACTCTCTTAACATACTATCACACATCTCACTGCATACAATATTAAGGCCTTATAAGAAACTTCTTTTTTCACCTCTACAATTAATTACATTCCTAAAGGGATTTAATAATAAAAATAACTTATTAACTATGCAATTAATACGTTATTTACACTAATATGTATGTATGTATGTATGTATGTATGTATAAATACGTGCCTAATACATTTCTTAGCGTGTGAAGATTACACCATAAACTAATGAATGTCAAAACTTCAAATTTATACAAGTTCAATTCCAAACCAACAAATATGCCATAAATCCTATATTCACAATTCAATCAATAATAGACTTGTAACAAATAAAATCTATACCCAATTTATTTTATACTAAAATAGCAGAATCAATCATTAATAGAAACTTTGCAATTCAAATACTTTTACGCTCTATTCAACTTATTATTACATAAAATTAGAAAAAATGAATTTCTTTTTAAATTGCGAAAATAGGCAGTGAAAACAATGAATAAAAGAATTCGTGCCTTACACACCATTTTCTAATCTATTCTTTTCAAAACCCTTATTCAGCCCCAAAGGAAAATAAGAAGTGGAATAGAATGTTAAATATTAAAATTGCAACATCTACACAAATTCCATTATTTTAATATAAAATATTTGAGATTCTAACATAAGGATTGATATTTCGCTTTGATGGAATTGTAGGGATTTTAATCGGATGTTTTCGAAAACCAAAATTCCCTATGGCATATATCAAATCCAAATTATATTTTACAATTACTAAAATAAGATGGACTAAGATTTCCACTTACAACGGGCCCTTAGCTCTTCCTCCTTTTGGATTTGTTATGCCTTCTATAATCTCTTTTAAATCTCCCCTTTTAAAAGTACAACAAGGGATTTGTATATAGATTAGGTTTAGAAATTTAGGGGTTAGAGAAGAACATAATTAGAAATTAAATAATAAACACTTAAAATTTCTTACCTGAAACCCTAGAGGATTTTCTGAATCTTTAAGGAGAGAGACCGACAGAGCATCGCTTGGTTCCTAAAATAATTTGTGAATAAATGTGAGGGAGATAGGTTCATATTTATAGTGGTTAGAAAGTACCAAAACTATTAGATTCAAGTCGGTTAAAAATAATAAAATCTGAGCCATTTAAATGCTAAAAACCCCGGCCGCCATCAACGGGGACCGATCGACCGCTCATACCCTACCAGTCGACCATTAGCGGTCGACCTACCCATGTTAGGCGGTCAACTGGTAGCGCTATTTGGAAACATTTTGATTGTGCCATTGATTGTTTTATTTAATACATTAATTAATCCTTTAACGTTAATTTTAACGTTTACTTAACCCTCAAGTCTTTTGCTGTTACTTTTGAATTTCAAATTTAGGAATTAATTATTTAATTGAATTTGAACTCCATTTAAATTATTTTGAATCTAAAAACTTTAAATGTCCATAACCTTTTCGTTTGAGCTCCATTTTCAAAATATTATATTTGGAAATTGTTCAGAAAATCACCACAAATGCAATGACATAACTTTCGTGGTCAAATTCTAACTTTTAAAAATTTCCATTTTATCATTATTATTAATTTATTAATTAATTATTTTCTTATTAGTTAATTTCTTATTAATTTTTACGGGGTGTTACATTCTCCTCCTTTAAAAAGGATCATCCTCGAAATCTTTCTAAGGGGCAGACGACGTAACACGTGATAACAACCATGTTATACAACTAAGTTATCTATGTTACCATCTACTGAACCAAAAGTGCAATATGATTATGTATGCAGACATACTATAGGTGAGCTCAATCCTAGTGTGAGTGTATGATCATGACATGTAAGTATGTATGCAAACATTCTAAATATGCATAAAATTTCTATATAGGTGCAAAAAATGACAGTGAAAAGTGTGGAAACCATCTCCTACCATCCAATGTTGCAACCAGGATGCAACCAAAACCTAATTTTGGAGAGAGAGGTTTACCGGTGAAAAGCTGAGGATGAGAAGTCCTCATGCTTTCTTTCGAATTTTCTCCTCATTATACTTGAACCAGTCCAATTTCTTTATTATGGAGCTTCTAGTTCCATGCTCCACAATGCTTGTGGTGGCATGAGATGTTATTAGCTCTGTTTCAGTGTCCCCCAATTGATCAGGTCTACCACAATGGCTACGCTATGAAGGCATTTCCTCAAGTGCGAAATGTGAAAAATATCATGGACTTCTACCAACTTATCAGGTAGCTCCTCACGATAAGCAAGTCTTCCTATTCTTTCTAAAATTGGGAAAGGCCCAACAAATCTTAGTGCCAACTTTCTTGACTTTCCAAATCTCATGACCTTCCTAAGTTGGGAAACATGAACAAACACCATGTTCCCTACTTCAAACTCTAAAACCTTTTTTTTCTTGCCTGCGTAGGATTTCTAGAGATCTTGTACTGGTTTAGTACGCTATCTTATCAATTCTACCTTTCTCGAAGTCCCATGAATTAAATCTGGTCTGCGTAGAATTTTTTCGATGGTTTCTCACCGACAATTTTGGCGATTCGCATGGCCTCCCAAATAACGCTTCAAAGGGTACCATGCCAATGGTTGTTTGGTGAAAATTATTATACGCGAATTTGACTAAAGTTAAGTGCTACTCCATTGTCCTCCAAAATCCATGATATAAGCTCTCAACAAGTCTTACAAGATCCTATTCACCCTTTCGATTTAACTATCAGTCTATGGATGGTAAGAGGTGCTAATACTTAATGAAGTCCTAAAACTAACTACAATTTCTTCCAAAATTCGCTAGTAAATAAGAGGTCCTTGTAACTAACAATGCTAATCGGAATTCCATGAAGTCGAACCTCTTCCTTGTTATAAATCTATGTTATCGATACTACGTTCCTATTGTCCCTATCGGGAATAAATTGGACACTTTTAGTAAGTCTATCCACTATGATCTAAATTGCTTCATTTCCTCTTTGGCTCCTAGGCAACTCATCTATGAAGTCCATCAATATAAACTCCATTTTTAAGTCGGAATCTCCAATTGTAATAACAATCCTCCGGGCTTTCCTTGCTCAACCTTTATTCTTTAGCATGTCAAACATTTTAGAAACAAATTCAGCTACAATCTTCTTCATTCTTAGCCAATAAAAATTCCTCTTCATATCCTTATACATCTTATCTTATCTGGGGTGAATGGTTATTCTTAAATGGTGACACTGCACAAGCTAAAATTTATTTTTCTCCAAAATCCTAAAGTTGATTGAAGCATTCTTTATTCCTAGTTACTAACCTAATTTCCTTAATAACTTCCAGCCTTACCTACAGTTTATCGCTAGATAAGTGTGCTTATGAAATTTCCTTATTTACGTTGTTCCTTAATATGTATATATTTATCTAGCGGTCTAATCCCATCCATAAAATCACATAGTGATAAAGCAGGAACATATCTTATATTATATCATACACTTTTCCAGTAACCTAAGGGAGACAGCTAGCGATAACTATCGCAAAAATCAATAGATGTTAATGATGTCAGGGTTATAATACTCCTTACTAATTAAGATAGACTTTTTTTAGAATATCATTCCACTATCACCCACCTTTCTTAATTCTCCTTCTTAGTTTCTAATAAATGTCCATCACTAGTAATAATTGGTTATTAATGTCAGAAGCAGACAATCTCCAATCAATCCTCATTTCGCCCCTTTAATCTATTTACCATTTTCAAAATCCACCTATTATGTCTATTTAATTCCTTCATAAATACATATTAAATTCCTTAATAAGTCCTTATTTAATTCATTTTAATTCTCTATTAATTACAAATTTATTACCCATTAAATATGTAATTAATGTCCATAAATCATAGTCCTATAATTACTACGCTGTTAATAACTAATACGAACACCGTTGTAAATTATGCTATTTATATATTTTTATTTTTGTATATTAAGCTTGGTTATACATGTGTTTATATATCTTACTTCTAATTAGTTATTTCTAAACTAGAACATTCCTTTCCACATTGTAATTTATCAAAGCTATCCTTCCAAAAAGAATTACCATAACAATTTTCCATGAGTTAACCAAAAGTGAAATCTTTGCTTTGTTTGAAATTACAAGGAATTATTTTTTTCTTTTATTGAAATAGATAATGTAAACTATGGAAAAGAATATT
The DNA here is from genome assembly GCA_030737815.1 of Allium fistulosum. Lineage (NCBI taxonomy): Eukaryota > Viridiplantae > Streptophyta > Magnoliopsida > Asparagales > Amaryllidaceae > Allium > Allium fistulosum. Next base: position 459,862,118 of record CM060901.1, read on the forward strand.
CATATCTTTCACATCTCTTTCCCTTTTTGGTATATCCCTTGTTAATTCAAACAATAGGCTTTTATACGTATTTTGGTATTGCTTACTTTACGGAAATTTCATGGAACCTGCTCTAAATAAATCAAAATATAGAAATTCACATTCCAAGTCAACTAGGTCAACCTAATTTATAACCCAATTATAGATCTGAAATATTTTTATAAATTTATCATCTTAGTACAAATAAATATCTGGGACTACTTTCAAATTTCCATATCACGTTGTACATACTTTTCCTATTTAATTCATATCCTAAAGCCTTTAACCTGTCTTGCCTAGATAGTGATCTCTATCTACTCAATAAAATAATTCTAAATTAGTCTTCACCATTCTTAAAACTAAAATTTCATACCTAATCCGAAGCCTTTTCTTTGAAAATATTAACTTAGAACCTTTTTTTGTCAATTTCAAAATTTGCTTAATTCTTAAATAAAGGAGCCATGAAATTTTTTTCTTTTCCTAACCAACTTTACCTTTTTAAGGACTTTCCACAACAGAGGTTTATTTGTTTTAAAAGTTGGATTTTTAACTCGATACATTTAAAACTCATGTACTAAACTTAACTATTATTAAACTAAAAATAAAAAAAATACTTAATTCCAAAAAGGAGAAAAATAATATTCCTTCTCAAAAACTTTCTACATCAAATTCCTTTTAAAAGTCGGACTATTAACTCAAAACATTTGAAAAATCAATTATCTTACAAATTAATCAATCAATTTTTTCTTTCAAACACATCTTCTATAACTTCAAACAATGTAAAGTGGAGTAAACAAGGTAAACTTCTATCCTATCATTTTTTTTATCCTATTTCTATTACTTCTCTCATATATTATCTCTAACTAAGTTACTAATCCTATTTTATATAAATTCCTAATGCTATTTCTATCCAATTCTCCCAACATTGCTCTATTCATATTTCTCCTAACTAAATAGCTTCCGCTTCAGCTGTTATTCTCCATATTTTTCTTATACCAGAGTGTTCCTTCTATCCTAGTTATTCTCATCCTTAATTTTTAATCAAGTCCATTTTCATCTATTCCCCTCTTTGAAAGAATTAAAAAAAAAAGAACTTCTAAATTTATGAAATAGAAAAAAAATAATCAAGTCCAACGTATGCTCTATTTTACATTTATTTTTAAAAACGAGAATTCCTTAACCCAAAAATCAAAAAGTTTTTAAATTAATCAATTTTAAACTAGAATGAAAAATTCTTTTTAGCAAAGAACTTTTAATTAGAAACTTTTGACTCAACTTTTTTTTAAATTTATGGATTTCCAAATTTCGTTACTTTTTCAAAACAACAACTTCCCAATAAATCCTTTGAAAAACCTAACAATTCAAGGAATTTTCAAAAAACATTTTATCAAATTCTTTCCTATGAGATTAGATTTAGAAATTGACTTTAACTCTCTTTTCTATTGAACTTTCCTTACTTCCAGATGTTTACCACACATAGGTTCTTATCTCCCATCTATTTTTATGTATTGGACTAGGCCCAATAATCTTCATTTTTATAATTAAGTCTATATAATTTACTATAATGATATTATACTGCCTTATAATATTTAATTACTATCCAACATGTTTATTTGCTATTTCTACAAATGTCAACTGTCCATAATAAATGATTATTACTTTAATGCACAATTTTTAAAGACATTTATTCATTTGTATTTTACATAGTGCGTTTGTGTATGTTTAAAATAAGAATATATATATATATATATAGTTTTTGAAAAATACTTCAAAAATAACAAGTATGCCACCCAAACGTATACATATCCCCATTGATCGGGTAACCTAAGCTTGATACCAAATGCAACAACCCGCCACGAAATGGGCTTAATTTATGGTCCAGAAAAGGCCCATCGAACCTTAGACCCATTCAAAAGTTGGACTTTGGTTGGTAAATTGATACAAAAGATAATACACAGGGCTATTTATCTACACATTCAGAATCTCACAGCGCAAGGATAAAATATAATATCAGAAACAATACCCATTTTATTTAAAATTCTAATGTCAGAAAGATACAACATAATACCACATAATAATGCCAAATATTCTTACTACAGTATTTCAAATTACATAACAACTTCAATGGGTACATCAAAAATGTAAAGATAACATAGATCGCTAAATAACTACCACAAGGCCCTTCATCGCCTTTGCCTTCTCAATCAACATCTTCTTCTCTAACCTATGTTGTAATGAGGAGGTAGTCAGAACAACAATGTCTAGTGAATAAAAATCTCAAGTCTTACCAATGTCTAGTGAATAAAAATCTCAGGCCTTACTATAATAGTCCTTGGGCAGTATAATTTAAATAAGAATATGTATTTTGTATCTTAACTTTAACGGCCCACTATTTTGGACCATTCAAATCGACAATAAATCCACACATGTCGGACTTGAATAGTTCAAAACAATAGATTGTAAATATAAATTTGGAAAAACTCAGAATATATAGTAAATAAATCACAGATCACAGACACAGAGTAATATAACAATGCAACGGAAGCAAAGAAATAGTAGTTCATGAAGCTACTATATATATAACAAAGTTAAACAAGATACAACAGAATTTAAGAATACAAAGATGTCTCAATACAATAGTCAAATACAAGATCTGAATACATCACTGGAATCAACTGAATGACTGAAAGCAGAATCAATGGATGGATCCAAGCGAAGCTCCAACTCCAAAGGTGAGTCCCGAATACTGGTACAACTCAGTCTTACCCGAGCATAAAGCAAAACACAAAACACTCGAGTCAGGACATACATACTTATACAATGTAAACCAACTCAAGTGAACTGTAATATAAATGGCATAAGTAACTTAAAGAATGCTTGGGATCGCCCATTCTTTAAGGATCCGTTAAACTATTTACTATGTATTAACATTCGTTATTATAATAATGTCTAACAGTAAAATAAACTTACTTTTAAATAGCATTAAGGGGTTACCCATATCCCCCTTAACACATAAATAATGCCAGTAGTCTATACAGTACCTGCGTACCTCCAGATCGGGAGGTTACGAGAAGATACTCCATAAGTACGACACAAATAGAACTCGTAGTAAAGCTCGATATGGTAGGTGACACGGCACAACTAGGCAATGCCAGGGTAGATAAACCAATTACGCACACGGGCTGGTGGAAACGCATAGCAGCCACTACCGCCCACCTCGGAACACACTCCCAAATCAAAAATTGAAGGGTGGCCACCAAATCAATCACAAGTAATAGAATGGTATCGAAGAAATGTGTCCGATCAGAGGTGCTACCTCATTGGCCCGAGATCGCTCCTGTTTTAGCCACCTTATGCCAACTCACGGGAGTCGGGTCCACGTTCATACCTCAATAGGATCGTCATCACCATCCTACTTCATTCTGGAATCTCCACCGCGTACACGGTTGTCAAAGTGGTTTTCGGTATCGACAGAGAATATGCCCATATCTGATCCCGGTCTCTTTGCCAACCAATCGTTATTATAACCCATGGATATTTACCTCAAAACAAAATATCATATCCATTTCAAAACTAGTTTATACTTCAAAACCAAAATATCATATTCAAACTAGTTTATACTTCAAAACCAAATATCATATTCAAACTAGTTTATACTTCAAAGCCAAAATATCATTTAAATAAACCCAAATTTCCAATCACTGAATATTTCTTTCAATTTATTTAAACTTGAAACATTCCCTTTTAAATCGTCTTAAACCAAAACCACTTTATAATGTCATATTCTTAAATCTTCAATTGCAAATCAATATATTCAAAACAATTCTTAATTAAATACTATTTAAAATAAATTCATTTCCAAAATTCATAGTACTTTCAAAGTTATAACACCTTTAAAACCAAACACTTTGAAACCATAATACTTTGAAACCATATCAATTTAAAATGTTATCATTTGGAAGTCATAATATTTAGAAAAATCATAACACCCTAAAAAAAATATTCATTACCAAAGTTATAGCATTTTTAAGTTCATTCATTCAATTATACCAATTTCGAAAACATTGTATTAACTTATAAATTTCAAAAATGGTTTATATTTCACCTCAAAACATATTCATTTAAACCATTTAAACTCAATGTCAAAATCCACCAAAAAAATATACATTTCCAAAGTTCATTGTAATTTCAGCAACAACAGCACTTATAAAGTGTTACCGTAAATATATTAACATTTCAAAAACATTATCAAATTCAAAACAGCAGCACTTATAAAGTGCTCTAGTAGATATTTAGTTATTTTCAAACAGCTTAGTTTTAGAAACAGCAGCACTTATAAAGTGCTGTAATATATATCTAGTCATTTCAGAACTTAGTTAAATTTCAGAAATGATAGCACTTAACAAATGCCATCTAAAACCACAGCATTTTGGCAATGCTACCAATAAAATTCCAGATTTTATTATAACTTTTCAGAAACATTAAAACTTCCATTTTTGCCATTTTTAACTTATAAAATCATATCTCATGCTTCAGAAAATATTCATTTGGATATCATTTACCTTATGATTTAATAAAATAAATTTTACAAATAAATATCCAATTTAAACCATAATTCATTTATTAAGTCAAAATACACTATTTTACTTAACTTTTATTTTTAACCACTAACATAACACTTTATTTTAAAATACCCATTTCATAAATAAAATTAAATTTCTATTTATTTACTTAACTTACAATTTCCATTTGAAAAACCAAATTTCTAATTATCAAGTTAGGTCATAATTAAAGTTACATTTTTCCATAAAAAAATCATAACTATTTATTTTACAAAACATAACATTTCACAAAAGAATATTTTATCATAGTTAATATAACAATCAAATTTTCTTTATAAATCTATTCATTTAGACATCAATTAATCTATGATTTCAAGCTAAATGATTTTTATTACACTATGTCCAATTAAAGTTGTATTTCATTTTGTCAATTCAAATTACATTATTTATTATACAAAACCTATCCATTTCAGGAAATAACCTTTATTAAAATCACTAGGTTAGATTTAAGATTCCAAATTAAATCAATTTAATTATTAATTATTTATCATAAATAAAGATCTTTAAATTCAATTTAAAACCAATATATCTTTATAAATTTAAATAAAGCCACTTATTTACTTATAAAATTCCAACCTATAGAAAACCAATATATCTCTATAATTTAAATCATTAAATCAACTTTAAGATTAAAAATTCATATATTTAAAAACTCAAAATACTTAATAATCTTTAGGAAAATATTATCTAAAAATTATCCATGGGTCTGTATAATATTTTCTAGCCTAGGTCAAGTGATATAGATATGCATCATTTCAATCCGTAATTTAAAAAGAAAAATCCGGGTTCTATAATTTCCAACCCGCAATCCCAAGTAAATCAAATACAATAAAAATCACTCGAGCCTATCATTTCAGCCCATAATGATTTTTTCCTTATTCTAATGTCCGTTCAGGTATGTATCATTTCAACCCATAGTGATAGGGAACTTGTAATGTGAGAAACAGTAAATAAAGGAACAGTAGAACATATAATCATATCAGATGATGTAAAAAATACATAAACAGAATTTAACATCATATAATCATATCACATGCATATATGAACATATTAACATAACATATAAATTTTCTACAATTCACATGCCATTGTTTCACAATTATAAAAGTACGTATGTCGAGAGTGATAAACTCACCTTTTTAAAGCTAGAAGATAACAATTCTAGACACACAACTGAAACTCCAAAAAGCACGAAAAGGCACGATTAAGATTTTGAGTGGATGAAGATCCAAGATTTCAACTCCTGTACACAAACAAATACAACAATTATAAGTGTATAATTCAACATACAAGATTATGAATCAAAACAATGAACAATATGAATCAAAGTGACATAACCTTTGATAAAGCAAAGCAAGATGATCAATCACCAAGCAAGTGCGCTCGGCCATGGGCTTCAATGGCTTGACCATCATCATGTGGCTCGACCATGGTGGGTTAAGGACATACTCGGCTCGGCTATGAAGAGTTTTGATGCACGGCTATGGTTGGAAATTGAAGAGGTGGAAGTTACACATAAAGGAAGGCAAAGGGTCAAGCATTTGTGCCATATTGGTTCGGCCATGGGTCTAGAGTGCTCGGCCATGGGTTGGATCTTGGTGAAGGCAACACAAAGGCACAGCTTGGTGTATGGTGAGGTCATGGCAAAGCAAGGAGGAGGTGTTTCAATTTGTGGCCGAGGCTAATAGAGGAAGGGGATGGATGGAAACATGGCTTGGTTAGGGTTTGTTATCAACTTTGGTGATGGATTTGGATCTCATGCTCATGGCAAGGCATAGGGGAGGTGATAAGGAGATGGTGGCCGGTCAGGAGGTGGTGGTGGAGGAGTAAGATGATCGGAAAGGAGCATGTGATGGTGGAGGCCGAGCATATCTTGAGAGGAAGAAAACAAAACAAAAGAGAGAAGGAAAAGAGAAAGAGGAAGACATGAGAAACTAGTATATTTTTTCCTTTTGAACGTGAATGAGAAATGAAGAGATGAGAAGTTGTTTTGTACGTGATTTGCAAATAAAAAGGCACTATGGTAAGAAATAAAGAGGCTAGACAATTAAAGGCAAGAGTTTGAATGGTTTGGAAAATAAAAAGGCAACAAATAACTTGATGTATTTAATTCTTTTTATTTGTTAGGAAATGAGAAATGTTTGCACGTGAATAATGAAGGTTTCTCACGGCTAGAAGGAAATAAAAAGAAACGGCTAAGGAGGAGTAAATGCTAGGAAACGGAAAAGGCAAGAATTAAGGAGAAAGAAACTTACATATATTTTATTCTTAAATGCAAATGAAAATGAGAGATGGGAAATAAATTTTTTTGTGTGTGAATTATGAAGTGGAGTGGATGGCAAGAAAGTTTTGAATGGCTAAGAGAGGAGTGAATGCTAGGAAAATAATTAAGAGGCTAGGTAAATAAAAAGGCAAGAATTTAAACAATGTAACGTGTGTTCCCTTGATTTTCTCCAGCCATTTATAAAAAGATATAAACAAATAAATTCCAATAAATACAATAAAAGTCTAGACAAATAAATAGAGAAATAAACAAAGAGATGAATATAGGAAAATATATAAAATAAGAATACAGAAATTTATTGTGTGTAAAACGCTGTAATTTATCCAATTTTAAAGGTATAAATCAGAATTTAATGAAACAAAAAGCATAATGGATATCAGCATTATATTCTGCTCCAAAGAAAAAGATTAAAAAATTAAAATTAAAATTTAAAATTTTAAACTGAAATTCAAAATTTGACCAAATTTGACCAAAATATAAAATTTATAGAAAATATTTATTTTATTGTATTTGGAAAATAAATTACAAACAAATTCCAAACTTACATTGGAAAATTCCAGAAATTTAATGTTAAATGATTTAAAAATCAAAGTTTTCAAACAAAAGTTTGATTAAAATATTTACCAAATTATGGTTTGTTACACTCTCCCCACTCAAAACTTTTCGTCCCCGAAAAGGAAGAAGGTAGGAGAATAGAAACAATCTGAAAGAAAAATAATTGAAACTCAAAATAGAATCATTAATTTAAACCATATAAATTCAATTTAAATTAATTAATACCCAAAACAAGATAGAATGAGATAGGATTAAGACAAGATGAAAAAGAAGATTGAAACTATACCTAATAACTGTTGTTATAGGTAAGTTCAACAAGATGGAGATGGCCTTCCCAAGATCTCCATAATCAAAACACAAGCTTGAAGAAGATCCTCTAGAATCTGATTCACTCTTTCCGTTTGACCGTTGGTCTGTGGATGGTAAACAATGCTTAGATTAAAAGGGGTACCAAAGATTTTTGGAAAGCTTTTCAAAACTAACAGGTAAAGATAAGTCCTTCTGGGAGGAAGAACTACAAGTCGAGCTTCAGGAATAAGATCAATTTGGAATTTGATTTCCTACTTAGGAGGTAGGAGAATAGGGACAACCCGAAATAAAATAGATTGGAAAACAGAATAAGATGACAAATTTAAAACCATGAAAAATTCAACTTAAATTAATAATTGATTTCATCCATTTGATTTCACCTAAGTTAAATAAATTTTAACTATTTCAATTTCATTATCTTATCATCCAATTATCTTAAACTAACAATTTTCCAAAGTCATGAATTTGAAAATCATTTATTATACTCATAATTTATTCACTAAATTTCAGTCTTCTTTATTCCAAAATCATTATTAAATTTATTCCACTTAATATATCTAATCATATTATTAAGTTTATTTACACTTTTTATAACTGCTCCAATTTATTTATAAATTTCTTTAACTCCATTTTATATTGTAATTATTCAATTAACCTTTTATTCTATTTACCTCTATTAATTCTTTTATACTAAAATTTAAGTGTATAACATTTATTATAACCACTCAAATTCTATTTATAAAATCCTTTTATATTGTATATTATCCAATTACATATTCAACTTCTTATTAATTCAGGTAAGTTATATTGGAATGTAATAGAATATTATACAAATAAAACTTTCTAATTCAATTATTCAAGCTTAAATATTTATTCAAATTTTGGCTTCATTTTATAATTGAAATCATCCTTTAAGATAAAATTTAAGAATTAAATCTCCGATTAACTTCAAACTATTCTAGAGATAAATAAATATATATACAATATATATATATATATATATCAAATCAAATTTTAAACCATATATCAATATATATATTATAAATCAAGTCAATTTTTAGAAATTCCAATCGATTTAATTCTTCAAAGCAAAACTGTAGCAAAGCTACAGTATGGTCTCTTCACTTCGAAACTCGAAAATGAATGTCGATGATGCTGCAGTCATCACCGAAATTATTTTCTAGCGACAAAGTGAAGAGCACTGATTTTAAAACTTTAAAATTCTTTAGAAACAATTTCTATTCGAAAATACTTTAAATAATATATCTTTTAAAACTTTAAAACCAAAGTTCGAAATCATCAGAAATTAAATTCTCAAATTCTTGATTTAAATTCATTTAAATTTCCTAATTAATTTATAACCATACTTTTATAGTTCAATTATTTATATATGAAACAAAAGCCAATGGTTACAAGATATATATAAAATCAAATATTATTTCTTAACAACCAATTCAATTAACTATCAAAATTCAGAAAATTATACATATATAAAATATAATTATACAAAATTTATCCCATTTACCAAGTTTGAAAATAATATGGTGTCAGTTTGCTATGTTCAAGTGTTTTGGAGATCCTATCGATAGCGTTGATTAGACGAATCGATCAAAAACCAAAATCAACATCAACAACTCAAACAACACAATATATAATAAAACATTTTAAATAATAGTTTACAAATATATTTCTAGAATGATTTGAAGATAAGTTGGAAACAAAAGACAAGGTGATTAAATAACAGAATAAGGGAATGAATAAGCTTATATAAATCTCGGGCAACCTTAATCGGGTCAACCGTGACTTCAAAAATAAGATCGATGCAGTACTCTGAAGCCAATCTACATTCGATCTTAAATGATAGAATTCGGGATAACAAGAGATAGATAGCATTGTAAACCGAGGATGCAGAAATCTTCGGTGAATCAATGCTTCTTGTAAAGGAGTTTCACCCCTCAACAATCATTCGAAGATTGGCGAGACCGCCTATTTGTTATAAAGATCATTCGAAGTGGAGTTATGGGATACTCCAGAATCAAAAGAAGACAAATAGGGAGAGACAAGAATGGATTTGGAACCGCAGGGAACGTTGCAAAAATTCAAAAGAAATCGAGTCAAAAAAAGAAGAGATTCAAGCTCGAACGAAAGTGATTCTGTAAAAAAGTTTAACATATATGCTAAGATTGCCTAGAGCCAAAGCTCTGATACCAACTTTAACGGCCCACTATTTTTGACCATTCAAATCGACAATAAATCCACACATGTTGGACTTGAATAATTCAAAACAATAGATTGTAAATATAAATTTGGCAAAACTCAGAATATATAGTAAATAAATCACAGATCACAGACACAGAGTAATATAACAATGCAGCGGAAGCAAAGAAATAGTAGTTCATGAAGCTACTATATATATAACAGAGTTAAACAAGATACAATAGAATTAAAGAATACAAAGATGTCTCAATACAATAGTCAAATACAAGATCTGTATACATCATTTGAATCAACTGAATGACTGAAAGCAGAATCAATGGATGGATCCAAACGAAGCTCCAACTCCAAAGGTGAGTCTCGAATACTGGTACAACTTAGTCTGACCCAAGCGTAAAGCAAAACACAAAACACTCGAGTCAGGACATACATACTTATACAATGTAAACTAACTCAAGTGAACTGTAATATAAATGCACAAGTAACTTAAAGAATGCTTGGGATCGCCCATTCTTTAAGGATCCATTAAATTATTTACTATGTAGTAATATTCGCTATTAAAATAATGTCTAATAGTAAAATAAACTTACTTTTAAATAGCATTAAAGGGTTACCCATATCCCCCTTAACACATAAATAGTGCCAGTAGTCTATACAGTACCTGCGTACCTCCAGATCGGGAGGCTACGAGAAGATACTCCATAGGTACGACACAAATAGAACTCGTAATAAAGCTCGATATGGTAGGTGACACGGCACAACTAGGCAATGCCAGGGTAGATATACCAATTACACACACGGGCTGGTGGAAACGCGTAGCAGCCACTACCGCCCACCTCGGAACACACTCCCAAATCAAAAATCGAAGGGTGGCCACCAAATCAATCACAAGTAATAGAATGGTATCGAAGAAATGTGTCCGATCAAAGGTGCTACCTCATTGGCTCGAGATCGCTCCTGTTTTAGCCACCTTATGCCAACTCACGGGAGTCGGGTCCACGTTCATACCTCAATAGGATCGTCATCACCATCCTACTTCATTCTGGAATCTCTACCGCGTACACGGTTGTCAAAGTGGTTTTCGGTATCGATAGAGAGTATGCCCATATCCGATCCCGGTCTCTTTGCCAACAAATCGTTATTATAACCCATGGATATTTACCTTAAAAAAATATCATATCCATTTCAAAACTAGTTTATACTTCAAAACCAAAATATCATATTCAAACTAGTTTATACTTCAAAACCAAATATCATATTCAAACTAGTTTATACTTCAAAGCCAAAATATCATTTAAATAAACCCAAATTTCCAATCACTGAATATTTCTTTCAATTTATTTAAACTTGAAATATTCCCTTTTAAATCATCTTAAACCAAAACCACTTTATAATGTCATATTCTTATATCTTCAATTGCAAATCAATATATTCAAAACAATTCTTAATTAAATACTATTTCAAATAAATTCATTTCCAAAACTCATAGTACTTTCAAAGTTACAACACCTTTGAAACCAAACACTTTGAAACCACAATACTTTGAAACCATATCAATTTAAAATGTTATCATTTGGAAATCATAATATTTAGAAAAATCATAACACCCTAAAAAAATATATTCATTACCAAAGTTATAGCATTTTTAAGTTCATTCGTTCAATTATACCAATTTCGAAAACATTGTATTAACTTATAAATTTCAAAAATGGTTTATATTTCACCTCAAAACATATTCATTTAAACCACTTAAATTCAATGTCAAAATCCTCCAAAAAAATATTCATTTCCAAAGTTCATTGTAATTTCAGCAACAACGGCACTTATAAAGTGTTACGGTAAATATATTAACATTTCAAAAACATTGTCAAATTCAAAACAGCAGCACTTATAAAGTGCTATAGTAGATATTTAGTTATTTTCAAACAGCTTAGTTTCAGAAACAGCAGCACTTATAAAGTGCTGTAATATATATCTAGTCATTTCAGAACTTAGTTAAATTTCAGAAATGATAGCACTTAACAAATGCCATCTAAAACCACAGCATTTTGGCAATGCTACCAATAAAATTCCAGATTTTATTATAACTTTTCAGAAACATTAAAACTTCCATTTTTTCCATTTTTAACTTATAAAATCATATCTCATGCTTCAGAAAATATTTATTTTGATATCATTTACCTTATGATTTAATAAAATAAAATTTTACAAATAAATATCCAATTTAAACCATAATTCATTTATTAAGTCAAAATACACTATTTTACTTAACTTTTATTTTTAACCACTAACCTAACACTTTATTTTAAAATACCCATTTCATAAATAAAACTAAATTACTATTTATTTACTTAACTTACAATTTCCATTTGAAAAACCAAATTTCCAATTATCAAGTTAGGTCATAATTAAAGTTACATTTTTCCATAAAAAAAATCATAACTATTTATTTTACAAAACATAACATTTCGCAAAAGAATATTTTATCATAGTTAATATAACAATCAAATTTTCTTTATAAATCTATTCATTTAGACATCAATTAATCTATGATTTCAAGCTAAATGAATTTTATTACATAGTGTCCAATTAAAACTGTATTTCATTTTGTCAATTCAAATTACATTATTTATTATACAAAACCTATCCATTTCAGGAAATAACCTTTATTAAAATCACTAGGTTAGATTTAAGATTCCAAATTAAATCAAATTTAATTATTAATTATTTATCATAAATAAAGATCTTTAAATTCAATTTAAAACCAATATATCTTTATAAATTTAAATAAAGCTACTTATTTACTTATAAAATTCCAACCTATAGAAAACCAATATATCTCTATAATTTAAATCATTAAATCAACTTTAAGATTAAAATTTCATATATTTAAAAATTCAAAATACTTAATCATCTTTAGGAAAATATTATCTAAAAATTATCCATGGGTCTGTATAATATTTTCTAGCCTAGGTCAAGTGATACAGATATGTACCATTTCAACCCGTAATTTAAAAAGAAAAATCTGGGTTCTATCATTTCAAACCCGCAATCCCAAGTAAATCAAATACAATAAAAATCACTCGAGCCTATCATTTCAGCCCATAATGATTTTTCCTTATTCCAATGTCCGTTCGGGTATGTATCATTTCAACCCATAGTGATAGGGAACTTGTAGTGTGAGAAACAGTAAATAAATGAACAGTAGAACATATAATCATATCACATGATGTAACAAATATATAAACAGAATTTAACATCATATAATCATATCACAGGCATATATGAACATATTAACATAACATATTAATTTTCTACAATTCACATGCCATCGTTTCACAATTATAAAAGTACGTATGTCGAGAGTGATTAACTCACCTTTTTAAAGCTAGAAGATAACAATTCTAGACACACAACTGAAACTCCGAAAAGCACGACAAGGCACGACTAAGATTTTGAGTGGATGAAGATCCAAGATTTCAACTCTTGTACACAAACAAATACAACAATTATAAGTGTATAATTCAACATACAAGATTATGAATCAAAACAACGAACAATATGAATCAAAGTGACATAACCTTTGATAAAGCAAAGCAAGATGATCAATCACCAAGCAAGTGGGCTCGGCCATGGGCTTCAATGGCTAGACCATCATCATGTGGCTCGGCCATGGTGGGTTAAGGACATACTTGGCTCGGCTATGAAGAGTTTTGATGCACGACTATGGTTGGAAATTGAAGAGGTGGAAGTTACACATGAAGGAAGGCAAAGGGTCAAGCATTTGTGCCCTATTGGTTCGGCCATGGGTCTAGAGTGCTCGGCCATGGGTTGGATCTTGGTGAAGGCAACACAAAGGCACGACTTGGTGGATGGTGAGGTCATGGCAAAGCAAGGAGAAGGTGTTTCAATTTGTGGCTGAGGCTAATAAAGGAAGGGGATGGATGGAAACATGGCTTGGTTAGGGTTTGTTATCAACTTTGGTGATGGATTTGGATCTCATGCTCACGGCAAGGCATAGGGGAGGTGATATGGTGATGGTGGCCGGTCAGGAGGTGGTGGTGGAGGAGGAAGATGGTCGGCAAGGAGCATGTGATGGTGGAGGTCGAGCATATCATGAGAGGAAGAAAACAAAACAAAAGAGAGAAGGAAAAGAGAAAGAGGAAGACATGAGAAACTAGTATATTTTTTTCTTTTGAACGTGAATGAGAAATGAAGAGATGAGAAGTTGTTTTGTACGTGATTTGCAAATAAAAAGGCACTATGGTAAGAAATAAAGAGGCTAGGAAATTAAAGGCAAGAGTTTGAATGGTTTGGAAAATAAAAAGGCAACAAATAACTTGATGTATTTAATTCTTTTTATTTGTTAGGAAATGAGAAATGTTTGCACGTGAATAATGAAGGTTTCTCATGGCTAGAAGGAAATAAAAAACAACGGCTAAGGAGGAGTAAATGCTAGGAAACGGAAAAGGCAAGAATTAAGGAGAAAGAAACTTACATATATTTTATTCTTAAATGCAAATGAAAATGAGAGATGGGAAATAATTTTTTGTGTGCGTGAATTATGAAGTGGAGTGGATGGCAAAAAAGTTTTGAATGGCTAAGAGAGGAGTGAATGCTAGGAAAATAATAAAGAGGCTAGGTAAATAAAAAGGCAAGAATTTAAACAATGTAACGTGTGTTCCCTTGATTTTCTCCAGCCATTTATAAAAAGATATAAACAAATAAATTCCAATAAATATAATAAAAGTCTAGACAAAGAAATAGAGAAATAAACAAAGAGATGTATATAGGAAAATATTTAAAATAAGAATACAGAAATTTATTGCGTGTAAAACGTTGTAATTTATCCAATTTTAAAGGTATAAATCAGAATTTAACGAAACATAAAGCAGAACGGATATCAGCATTATATTCTGCTTCAAAGAAAAAGATTAAAAATTTAAAATTCAAATTTAAAAATTTAAACTGAAATTCAAAATTTGACCAAATTTGACCAAAATATAAAATTTACAGAAAATATTTATTTTATTGTATTTGGAAAATAAATTACAAACAAATTCCAAACTTACATTGGAAAATTCCAGAAATTCAATATTAAATGATTTAAAAATCAAAGTTTTCAAACAAATGTTTAATTAAAATATTTACAAAATTATGGGTTGTTACACTAACTATATAGTAAGTCTTTCCAACTATAAACCCTAAGGCTTTCCCAATCCAATTTCATAACCATTGCTCTTTCAACCCAATAATCCATATCTATCGTCAATCATGTCTTATTAAAGTAAGAGATCAAGCCATGTAATACCTTTTCAATGGGAACTAAGCAGACGTTGACCATTTAATACCTCATTTAAGGCATGTCTTTGTCATTTGATATCTATCCCAAGGCGGACTCCTCACGGGTACTTACCTAGCTGACATTACATGGAATCTCTTCTACCCACTTAATACTTTATATCGAAGTGGACCCTTCCCACGATATCCTCTACCATGCATAACTGCTAACCCTAAACATTTACTACTTCCTACATAGGGAAGAGGCGGGCCCATACACTGCCATTTAATACCTTCAATCCTTGAAGCAAGTCCGTTATATTATGACCCATACCCCGCATCGACATCTCACATTAGTCGGACTATTCGTAGGTAGTAGTAGCTAGATTAGTTAGGCATGTTTATCCTATAGAATTTGGTACTAACCTCATTGTTACATCCCCCATTTTGAGGCCCGAAACTAAACGCTATGGATATTGGTGCAACGTGGGTAATCATGACCAATCAGTCTAAATAAATGGACTATCTGTCCTAACATCATAGTTTTTTCAGGGTAACTACAAACCTTTATAGCTAACTCGGGCCTACCAAATATATCAAATTCTTCAACCTACTGTTAGAAGGAAACTGGACAGTCTATCTGAAACTTACTATTCCTAAGGTCACTCTAATCCTAATGGTTTTGTAGACCAACTAATAACCTACCTCTTCGTTATGTATTTCTTTCTATGCATAAACCTACTTTTAGTCTTACCCTTGACGAAGGCCTATGCATTTGAATTTTGGACAAATATCAGTTAAGGGCTAATAGCTGAAGTATAAAACATAACTTTACACCAGTCCCATCATGGATGTCTCTATAAAACTTGTGGCCTTATTAATATTGACATAGATAGGTGGCATTAATATGCGGCATTGAAACATGCGGGATAACTAACGTCGCAAGCATCATTGTCGACGTCGGAGCTATACTTCCCACTTCAACCAAAGTTGATTCAATGCATACCAACAGATATCGTATGCATCACCATTGGTTGACGTCGAAAAGCTTAGGTGCGATGTAGATGGGTTACGACATCAATAAGGCAATGACAATTCCCATATTTATTATAAAAACTGCATATTTTCTATATAAAGTAATTTCTTTTTACCAACTCCTATTCTTTGTCAAATTGTTATTGGATAATAACTTTCTTTACCAATTTTTTCAGAAAAAACTGCTATAATAAGAAATTACATATCCAAACATTTTTGCAAACCATAATTTTATATTAATATTTTAATATAGTTATTAAGCCTTTCTAGCCTAATAAATTCATATAAAATCAGAAACGTCTGGAAAAAATCCCAAAAAATCATTGTAAATCTAATTTATTATATATTTTAACATATAAAAATTTTAGGACCAAAAACATTATTTAATTATTTTTAAGAATTAAAACCCGAAATAAACCATTTTCTTCACTTAAAAAATTCATATAATATTGATACTTGATTGGAAAATTATGAAATTAGAAATCCACTTCTAAAATAATATTTCTAAAATCATGTCAAATTTTCAAGTCAACTAGATGTCATAAACTAGATTTTCATTAAAGCCTATTAAACAATTTTCTAATAAATCCAATAATTCATCATTCAAGCATATATTCAACCAATCATTCAAAACATGGCATAAAACAATCATAAGATTCAGGTTTAATCATAAAATCAAAATTAAATAAGCAAACTTGAGATGACTTATCATTATTCATCTTGATTAGATAATGGAACTTGAGATTTGAGTGTTGATTTGGTTTCCTTAAGCTTTCTCTTCAATTTCCTAGCTTTTCTTCCTCTGAATTCTCTAACAATGGACGACCTTAGTTTTCTTTTTAGTTTGTATGAATGAATGTCAGAGTGGAAATGAGAATGGAAGGCTGTATGTTAAGGAAATGTAGCCTTTTTCTATTCTGCCCTTCACATAAATCCTCCTTATTATTAATGTTCTAATCAATTTTATTAGCTCATTAATTAAGGTTCGACCCATGGTATAATTATCAAATCTCAATTTCCTTATCCTCTTACATTATTTAATTTAATTTATTTAATTAAATGTCTTAAATAATGTTAAATAGAATTAGGGGTGTTACAGATTCCCCTTCTTAAAGAATTTCGTCCTAAAAATTACAATAAGGTACATAAAAAACATATAACATAGGCATAAAACATACCATCAAAACAAATCAGAATAAGTATACCTAATCCTATCCTCTGTCTCTCTAGTATAGTCTTTCTTGTTGTCACTCAACTAGGACTTCACTAATCTAATTGCCTTGTTCCTTAACTTCTTCTCATCCTTATCCACAATACGGACTGGTTGCCTAAGAATAGTCATGTCTGGTTCCACTACTAAGTCTTCCAATGCAGTTGGGTGATAGTAGTCTCTAGATTTCGAACACACTTCCTAAGATGAGAAACATGGAACACATTGTGGGTTCTCGCCAAATGCTCGGTAACTCTATCTGATTAGCGAGTATTCCAATCCTTTCCGTAATAGGAAATAGTCCAACAAATCTAGGTGCTAATTTTCCTGACTTCCTGAATCTTACTACACCCTTTATATGTGATACTCTGATGAAAACATGATCTCCCACTAAGAATTCTAAGTCTTTCCATCTCTTATTTGCACAAAATTTCTGTCAAGGCTAAGCTTCCTTCATCCTAGCTCGGATTAACTCAATCTTTTCTGTGGCTTCTCTTACCATATCTGGACCAAGAATCAACCTATATACGATCTTTAACCAACATACGGGTGATTTGCAGGGTCTTCCGTATAAAGCTTCAAAAGGTGTTGTGATGCCCTACCTCTATACTCACACTAGCCAAGGACACTACAGGGTAATTCCGTTGACTAGCATGAAGAATAAGGCTGTTGAGGAGCGACCATCTGTGTAATTGCTTTGTGCGAGTACTGATATATCCGATAATATAACTTACATTTCATTTCAAGAGGAAATATGACATATCAAATGCAAACTCAAAGCTACTACACGGTGGCTATGTGGCCTTCGGAAACAAATATAGAAATAAGCATAACACAAATCTGTCACATATATTCATATCACAAAGGCGGAAACAGATATGAATATAACACATAGGAGTGTACATCAAAGTAGTAGTCAAACTAGATCCACTACATCACAAAAGAATAGATACAAGTGCTAGACAAAAGAATAAGTATACATCAAGGAGTCTCTATCTCGAATGTATAAAAGAAAAAACTACTAATCTAAAGTAGTTAGCCAAAAATCAGATGATGGTCCCTGATAAGAAGTCAAACAGAAGCACCTGAAATACCTCGGTCTAACCCGAGTATTATTTAAGAAGAAAATAATAAACGGATCAATCTAGCTATAAATATCATATAAAATGAGATATGATAAGAGATATCACAAAAACGTATGATAACAATAATGCCATACTGTGACAAGTATACATCTGATAACAACACAAATCATACAATATCTCAAATATTCTCAAACACCAAAAAGAATGTCATATTCTTTAAATCATTCACCAAAACACAAATATTGACAAAACATATCAATGCCAATTGCAAAAACCGGTGAAACACAAATTCTAGAAATCATCAACTAGAAATCCAGAAATCACAAAAAGGGGAGGCCTATCACAAACGGGAGCATGAAAACTCTCCAACACGTGTATCACAAATGGGTCGCTATCCCATGAACCGAACATCGACGCACCTAAAAAGATACGCCCCAGGCACAGTCGAACATCGACGCACCTAAAAAATACGCCCCATGGCTAGTCGAACATCGACGCACCTAAAAAGATACGCCCCATGCCTAGTCGAACATCGACGCACCTCAAAAGATACGCCCCATGCCTAGTCGAACATCGACGCACCTCAAAAGATACGCCCCATGCCTAGTCGAACATCGACGCACCTCAAAAGATACGCCCCATGCCTAGTCGAACATCGACGCACCTCAAAAGATACGCCCCATGACTAGTCGAACCTCGACGCAGCTCAAAAGATACGCCCCATGCACTGACTTATCGAGCCGATTGCTCCACGAACGGTCCAAAGACCATGGGTCGCTAGCCCATAAAAGTGAGCCGAAGCTCTATAAAATGGGGTACAGTCCCCCATGCGGACAAAGAGACATCGCACATCGCTAGCCTAAATCACCAAAGGATCATCATTGATCGATAGTGTAAATTACACTAAGCAAGTAAATAAATGAGTTTAGCTTCATGTCCCATAACCACTGGCTTAACTTAAATATTTACGAACAAATTGTAGATTTGCACTCGAAAATTGTCACAAGAGTTCAATCGAACAAGTCCAAGAATTAACCGATGAAGTAAACGCAAGCGTTTCATACCACTTGTTTTGCTAAGCCGTTTAATTAGATTTCTCATATGAATGAGGTAAAGGTTTGTATATACTAATAGATTGGAAAACGGTTTTAAAAACGAGCTTTGTATTAAAAATAGTGTTGAAATCATTTTGATGAAAGAGTTTTAGTATTTACTACTAGTATAAAAACCTTTATATTTTAAAGTGACAAATCACAGAAATGATTGTAGAAACAATCAATCACCAAAATCCACATTCGACGACGTGAATTAAAACCATAAAAATCGATATCAAATCCTTTAAATGGATATTCCCAAAAATCTAGAAAAGAAGTCATCAAAGTCGATAGTAAGTGATAACAACCAACCGGATCAACAAAAATCGATTAATATTGGAAAACCATTCAAAAACAGCCAAAATAGGCAAAATGAACAGTTCCAGACGTTTGGTTTAGAATCCAGACGTCTGGATTTGTTCTTTGGAAATAATCCAGAAAACCCCCAGACGTCTGAAATTCTAAGACAGACGTCTAAGACCCAATCCAGACGCCTGAACCTATAAATCAGACGTCTGGAATTGATTTCTGCCATTTTTTATTTTCTGCATTATATATTTTTTTTCTCTCCAGGTCTAAACCAGACGTCTGGACTTGATAACCAAACGTCTGGTCACCTGGTCTGGGCAACAATTTGCCTAGGCCAAGATGGCCAAAACGTTTCGGGAGCGATCGGAAGAGCAACGACGACTAGGGATTTATGCCGAGCGACAACCCAGCCTTATAGGCTCTTCGATACACCTCAAATATCATGTCCAAACATCCATAGTAGGATTTTCATAAAATTGGACTTCAAAACCAAAAATTGGAAATTTCACCAAATCAATTCAAAGCAAAAGCAAATGAACATGAATAATTGTTAGGAATTCATACCCAACAACAATGAAAGTTATAGACGTAGATGTGAGTTAAAGAACTCACCTTTGAACTCAAATCACAAGTGAGAGCTTTAAAACAAAGGAAAGATCAATTCCTCTTCAATACACCTCTAGAATCTTCAATCTATTATCAAAGGTGAAATTTTTCCTAAGTTAGGTTATAGGAATTTCTGAAAATTGAAGAGAGATTGAGATGGAGAAGATGAAGAGGATGCTTACCTAAGCTTCTCCTTGATTTTAGAGCAAGAACTTGTATTTTCTAAGAGAACTAGGGCTTAGGAATTTCTAATTTCCTTTCTTTTCCACCATTTTCCTTTAGCTTGAGAGTGTTAGGAAAAGTTATGAATGAATGAAGAGGAGTGGAGGGGGAGTTAGGGTATTAGATGAGTTGGGTTCTCTTGTTAGGAAATTGGGCTGAAACCCAAACCCAAAGCCCTAAATGAAAATATCAAAATTCTACTCAACTCCAAACATATCGATGTTTATACTCAAAAAAGTTGTAAACGCCATTTTGGACTCAATGGAAGTGGTCTCGAGTCCCAATTCGACTGTTTACAAAAAGTAACATTTCGGACTTTAATCCGACTAGGAATGCTATATTTAAATATACAATCGTAAAATATGCGGGTTGTTACAGGTGTCATCCCTATACTAATCTGATAACTGTTGTTATAGGAAATTTCGACAATTTTCCAGGATCCTCCAAAATTTAACGCACTTGCTCTTAACAAATATTCCAGGATTTTGTTAACTCTTTCCGTTTGCTCATCAATCTGTGGATGGTAAGCGGTACTCATCTTGATCTTAACCTAACATCTCTTGTAGACTCTTCCAAAATTCGTTAGCGAATAAAGAATATCTGTCACTGACCATACTACTAGGAATCCCATGTAGTCTAACAATATTCTTCATAAATAACTTAGCCAAAATAGGTGCTGTCCTTGTCGACTTAACGGGAATGAAATGTGCACTCTTAGTAAGTCTATCCATTATAACCCAAATACTCTCATTTCTCCTATTCGACCTTGACAGCTCGTCAATAAAATCCATAGATATAGAATCCCATTTTCAGACTGACATGTCTAAAGGCTGAAGTTATCCACTTGGCTTCTGAAGTTCGGCTTTCACTTGTTGGCAATTCAAACATTGCTTTACCCATAAGCCTACATCCCTTTTCATACCTTCACAGAAGAAACTTCTCTTCATATCTTGGTACACCTGAGTTCCTCCAAGATGAATAGTAAACTTTGATCGATGACACTCCATAAGTACTTCTTTCCTTAGGTTGCCCACATCTGGAACACATAGTCGTCCCTACTTCCTTAACCATCCGTTATGGTCAAGACTAAAGTATTTCGGATCATCAATCTCAGTTCCATCTTCCAATCATCTAATTTTTTTAACTAGCAATGGATCATCTCTTTGCTTAGAAGCAATCTTTCAATCAATACTGGTCAAACTTCCAATTGCAGTACTCTAACTAGAACTAGCCGTCGATCTTAACTACACACTACAAGTAGTCAACACTTCCAAATATTTCCACTCTGATATCATTGCTAACACCGCATTTTTGATGTTTTCTACTAAGTGCGTCTGCAACTTTATTTCCTTTTTTCTGATGTGTACTCGATTCAGAAATCATAAGCTGTTAAAAACTCTAACCATCTTTGCCGTCTCATATTCAACTCCTTCTAAGAGAATAAATATCTTAAAGACTTGTGATCCATATACAACTCGAACCTTTCTCCCAAAAGATAGTGTCTCCATACTTTCAAAGATAAGATTACAGCCGCTAAGTCTAAATCATGAGTCGGATATCTAACTTCATGCACTCTAAGCATTCGAGAAGCATAAGTAATCACTTTACCCATTTGCATCAACACAGCTCCTAATCCTATTTCGTGCGCATCATTATATACCACCAGGTCTCGATTCCCATCCGAAACAACTAATACAGGCACATTGGTCAATAAATGTTTCAGCTTTAGAAATGCCTCCTCAAATTTATCGATCCAAACTTATTTCACGTCCTTCCTTATTGATTTAGTCATGGGAGCCGCTATAGGAAAGAAATCCTTAATGAATCTTCAGTAATTCCTAGCTAATCTAATGAAACTCTTTATCTCAGTCACCGTCTCGGGTCTTTTCCAATTATTTACAGCTTTTATTTTAACTGGGTCCACTGACACCCTTTTTCTGAGACTACATGACCAAGGAACTTCACTTCTTTCTTCTAGAAATGACATTTCGAAAACTTTGCTTTTAATTGATGTTGTCTTAACGCTTTGAGTATTATTCTAAGGCGAGTCTCATGGTCTTCCTCATTCCTAGAATATATCAGAATGTCATCTATAAATACTAACATGAACCTATCAAAAGGCTCTTGGAAGATTCGGTTTATCCAGTCCACAAAGAAAGCAGGCGCATTAATTAATGCAAATGGCATTACCCACTACTCATAAGAACCATATCTTGTTCGAAACGCCGTCAAAGGTATACTATCCTCTACTACCCTCAACTGATGGAACCCTGTCGCCGAATCTAGTTGGGAAAATACTTTGGCTTCACTCAACTGATCATATAAATTTTCTATTCTTAGCAAAGGATATCGATTTTTTTTCATCTTTTCATTCAACTTACAATAATTGATGCATACTCTCAATGAACCCATTTGGATTCTTTATGAACACCGCTACCGCTCCCCAATACTAACTGCTTGGTCAAATGAAACTATGTCCTTCTAAGTCCACTAGCTAAACCTTTAACTCTTTCATCTTTATAGGTGTCATTCTACTAGGCGGTCTACTTATGGGTTTAGTTCTAGATACAAGATCTATTCGAAACTCAATAGCTCATTTCAGCGGTAGTCCTATCACTAGCTCAAAGATATCGACAAACTCTCTAACGATAAAGACTCGATTCAACCCATCTTCCTCCTCCATTGCACCTGATAAAGCATAAACATCAAATTCGAGTTCTCTATTATGCATGTAATTCGATTGCTACTATTAGGGTGTCTTAGTGACATTTTCCTGTCTTAGCAAAATATCCTAGCTTCATACTTGCTTAACCAATCCATACCCAGTATAATTCCAAAGCCCATAAAGTCAAACACATGCCCACAGTGACATTTTCCTATCTTGGACTAATAATTTAAACTCTAAATCATTGCATCTCATCCCAAGAGTTACACACCCTCTTATCAGATTCACAACCCTTAAGGAAGTAACTAGGTATAATGGTTCTAAACCTACTTATCTACCAAATAATGAGATATAAATGAATATGATGCACCAATATCAAACAATACTTTAACAGGTATGCAATGAATCAAAAGCGTACCTCCCAGCACAGCTTTTTCTTTCTCCTCTGCTGTTGGTCTCGAGGTAGTTGGTTCCAAAGCAAACACTTTTCCTTTCTCAACCTTGGCTGGTTGCTTGCACTGATTCTTGTAATGGCCTATCTGGTCATAATTGAAGCACTTGATGTTCTTTCTCCCAATAACTGTCTTTCCATCTCCAGAGCGACATTCGTTCGCAAAATGTCCTTTCTTGTCATACTTGTAACACATAACATTTGCTTTCCCTTCCTTGGTAGCTCCACCCTTCTGAGCTCCCTTTCTCTGAAAGAACATCCTTTTCCAATTCAACCCATTCTGAGTCTCCACTGCTATGTTACCACCAAAGAAAACAAGCATCTCTTCATTTCTCAATGTCATCTCCACTTCTACGTCACATGGATCTCTGAGATGTGGCAAGGTTGCCCTCGAAAGTTCTGGTCTTAATCCACGGATGAACTTTTCATTTCTCTTAACCACTATGTCGATCGTAGCATACCCATACCTTGATAACTCCTCAAATCTTGTTGCATACTCTAACACAGTCATGTCTCCTTGCACCAACTCAACAAATTTCCTAAGCAAAGTTGACTTGGCTATTTCAGACATGAATCTCTCCTTGAACCTCCTTTTGAACTCAACCCATGTCAAAATTTCCTCTAGCACTCCAATAGTAACACTATTCCACTAGTATAACCCAGATCCTTGTAACTGCCTGGATGCCAATCTCCTTTTCTGCTCATCGTTTAGTCTTAAATCAACAAAGATCCTTTCATAATGAAGCAGCCAGTTTTCCACCGCGATAGCATCCTCAATTCCAATGAATGGCTTTCCTCCAAGTCTTGCATAATCCCGACTCAAAACAGCATAGTTGTTGACATTCGAAACTTCAGGGTTTGCTCCTCCAGTATTTCCACAAACTAACCCAGCAGGAGCTCTTGCTTGCATCATATTGACAAAGAACTGATACATAGCTCCCATATCCACCGACGGTGTTCCAACATCCACATTAGCAGCTGTTTGTCGACCAAGATTCCTTATAGTATTGGGCCTAACATTTCTATTGGTTGTGGTGCTTCCTCCATCGAGATTCACTCTTCTGTTTCCTGCCTCCATATCTTACTTTCTTAAATCTCCATTCGGACCTTAGTAAGATACGAAAGAACGGTCTAAGAGAGAGGGAAAAATAGATATAAGACATGTACTTATATATAGCAATTACAAGTATGTTACTATAACGTTATCCTACCTTATTTCTCATTGTACCATTTCGATTATGTTTTCAAAACTCTTTTAAATTAAAAATTCTTTTAGTTTTACATAAAACTTTGCTCTGATACCAAGTTGTAACATCCCCCATTTTAAGGCTTGAAACTAAATGCTACGTATGCTGCAGTCATTCATAGTATTAATTTTCGATGGCAAAATAAGATCAGTTAATAGTATCATTAACATCAAAGCACAAGAATATGAAAAATTTTCGAAACACAAATTTCATTAATTAATTTCCATATTCATTACATAATCCCAAACGTTGCCCAGGTTCAGATAAATATAATTATTACAAAATACTTCAAGAGCGACATATAAAGATGCCCCTTGGTTAATCAGAATTTACTACAAAATAGACACAACTTCTGCCATTACATACATTTAGAAAAAATGATAACACAGCGGACATAAATAGACTCATATATAGTTAGCTCTGCCTCCTGCATGTCTTTAGAAACTTTATTCATCAAACTTAAAAACCTAGAAACCTTACTCTCTAACTACTCAAATGAGCACCCGAGAGTTAAAGGGGAAAAACAAAAACTTCAGGTCAAACAAAAAATTTGGTGTGAATAATAACGTGTCATCTCGGTTAATAGATATCTAATAAGACTACGCCGTTGAGCAGAACGGGTTTTCCCCTCACTAGTAAAATATGCCTTTTATAAATCAAGCACTGCAATCACAATGGTTAAACTAGAAAATATAAACAATATATGCATGCATGCAACCTGGGTAATCATGACCAATCTGTCTAAATAAATGGACTATCTGTCCTAAAATCATAGTTTTCTCAGGTTAACTACAAACATATATGGCTAACTCAGGCCTACCAGATATATCAAATTCCTAACCTATTGTTAGAAGGAAATTGGATGGTCTATCTGAAACTTACTACTCCTAGGGTCACTCTGATCCTAATGATTTTGCGGGCCAACCAATAATCTACCTCATCTTTGTGTATTCCTTTCTATGCGTAAACCTACTTTTAGTCTTACCCTTGATCAATCCCTACGCATTGGAATTTAGGACGAATATTAGCTATGGGCTAACAGCTGAAGTATATGGCGCGACCCTACACTAGTCCCATTTGGTTTTCTAATCTCTGAGCCAATTCATCCTATCACAATTTATCCAAAGGTGATAAGAATAATCTCTCTAGTAAAATTCTAGGCTAAATACCCTTTTTATTTCCTTGAAACCAATTTCTTTATAAATGATTTAACCTTTAAAATCATACTTAAAACAAGAAAGCTATATCCTTTTATTTTATCCAAAATATTATGCCAATATATATATATATATATATATATATATATATGCTTTTATAAAATGGAGTGATGAATTTCAAAGTCATTTGTAGGTTATTGCACCCCAAACCATATGCTATGAAGCCATATACAATAAAGCCATTTATATTGATAATGTATGACATTAATATTGCCTATATGGATTATCGCACCCCTTCTATATTAAAACCATGTAAAGCATCTGATTTATAAAACATAAGACCAAAAGACCAAAAACATTTATGTCACCCATCATAAATGAGTATAGGTTGCCGATTATAAGAGGCATAGTTATGGGTTGTATAGTATAAAACTTTAAAGCTTAGAAATATGGTAATGTTGAAATTTAGGTTAAGCGGCATCATTGCCAATAAAAGAAGTGTCAGAAATAGCCTATAGCGGCATCATGGCCAAAACACGATGGCATAAGAAACTAGTGGCATCATTGCCTCTTTATAATCAATGTTGAATTTCATACATGCGGCATCAATGCCGTAACATAACTTATGTCAAAAATATGCTTATAGCAGCATTATTGCCTTATGGAGTTGATGTCAGTATATAAAAGATGCAGCATCATGGATGTTGCTATAAAACTTGCGGCATTATTAATATTGATATAGATAAGTGGCATTAATAATATGTGGCATTGATATTCGGCATTGGAACATGAGTGATAACCAACGTCGCAAGCATCAATGTCGACATCGGAGCTATACTTCCCACTTGAACCAACGTTGATTCATTGCATACCAACCCGGATTGATATCGTATGCATCACCATTGGTTGACGTCCAAAAGCTTAGGTGTGACATAGATGGGTTGCGGCATCAATGAGGCAATGGCAATATCATAATTATTATAAAAACTGTAAATTTTCAATATAAAGTAATTTCTTTATACCAACTCCTATTCTTTGTCAAATTGTTATTGGATAATAACTTTCTTTACCAGTTCATTTCAGAAAAATTGCTATAGATCCAAAATTACATTCCCAAACATTTTTGCAAACCATATTTTTATATCAATATTTTAATATAATTATTAAGCCTTTCTAGTCTAATAAATTCATATAAAATCATAAACGTTTGGAAAAAATCCTCAAAAATCTCAATAAATCAAATTAATCGTATTCTTTAACATATAAAAATTTCAGGACCAAAAACATTATTTAATTATTTTTAATAATTAAAACCCGAGATAAACTATTTTCTTCATTTAAGAAATTCATAAAATATTCATACTTGATTGAAAAATTATGAAATTAAAATTCCACTTCTATATAATGATTCTAACATCATATCAAAATTTCAAGTCAAATAGATGTCATAAACTAGGTTTTCACTCTTAAAGCCTATTAAATTATTTCCTAATAAATCCAATAATTCATCATTCAAGCATATATCCAACCAAGCGTTCAAAACATGGCATAAAATAATCATAAAATTCAGGTTTAATCATAAAACCAAAATTAAATAAGCAAAATTGAGATGGATTATCATTATCCACCTTGATTAGATAATGACACTTGATTTTGAGTGTTGATTTGGTTTCCTTAAGCCTTCTCTTCAATTTCTTAGCTCTTCTTCCTCTTAGTTCTCTAACAATGGCCGACATTAGTTTCCTTTTTTAGTTGTATGAATGAATGTGAGGGAGGAATGAGAATGGAAGGGTGTATGTTAAGGAAATGTAGCCTTTTCCTATTTTTCCCTTTACAAAATCCTTATTTTTATTTATGTTCTAATCAATTTTATTAGTTCATTAATTAAGACTCAACCCATATTATAATTATCAATTCTCAATCTCCCTATCCTCTTATATTATTTTATTTTATTTATCTGATTAAATGTTTTAAATAATGTTAATAAAAATTAGGGGTGTTATACTAATGTCCTCTGTGGTTACTTATTATAGACAATGTCTCACATAAGCCCCAAATTTACACTATTGGTAGCCAAATTAGCTGGTCAGACTTCCATGTGTTTTTGACTGACCTCGCATCCTTATAACTTAGTCATAATCTACACTCTCTTAACATACTATCAGATATCTCACCGCATACATCATTAAGGCTTTATAAGAAACTTCTTATTTCACCTCAATAATTAATTACTTTCCTAAAGGGGATTTAATAATAATTAATAATCTATTAACTAAGCAACTAATACATTATAATTATATGTTATTTATGCTTATATATACACACACAAAATCAAATGCCAAATACATTTCTAAGCATGTGAAGATTGCCCTAAACTAACGTTTAAATGTCAAAACTTCAAATTTATACAAGTCCAATTCCATATCAACAAATATACTATTGCATCCACAATTCAATCAAGAAACTTGTATAAAACAGAATCCATACCCAGTTTATTTTATACTAAAAGTAGCAGAATCAATCAATAATGGATACTTGAAATTCAAATACTTTTACTCTTTATCCAACTTATTTTTGGATAAAATTAGAAAAAGCGAATTTCTTTTTAATTGCGGAAATAGGCAGTGCCAACTATCTATAAAAGAATTTGTGCCTTACACACCGTTGTCAAATTTATTCTTTTCAAAACCCTTAATCTACCCTAAAAAAAAGATAAGAAGTGGAATAGAACGTAAAACATTAAAACTGCAACACCTACAACAATTCCATTTATTTAATATATAAAATATTTGAGATTCTGACATAAGTATTGACATTTCACTTTGGGGAAATTTTGGGGGTCTTATTGTGATGTTTTCTTAACCAAAGTTCCCCAAGGCATATATCAAATCCAAACTATACTATATAACTACTAAAATAAGAAAGATTAAGGTAGTGTTTGGTTTAAAAACAAATTTTGTGTTTTCGGTTTTCAATATGTATCTCAAATATAAGAAGAATGGAGGGACAACGGAAGAGATGAAAGGAAGACGGATGAAAGGACGAAGGGGATAGAGGGACGATGAAAGAATGGATTGTTTCACGTGCTTGTGTTATTTTCCAAAACGTGGAAAATAAAAAAAAGTTGTTTTCTATTTTGTATGTTAACTTCGTTTTCTAAATTGGTTGTTTTCGACAATATAAATGCGTCGTGTGCATTTTTGTATGGACGAAAACCCAAAACTAAAAATAACAAACCAAACACTACCTAAGATTTCCACTCACAATAGATCCTTAGCTCTTTCTCTTTGTGGATTTATCACACCTTCACTAATCTCTTTCAGATCTCTCCTTTTAGAAACATACAACAAGGATTTATATATGGATTAGATTCAGAAATTTAGGGGTTAGAGGAGAAATATAATTAAAAATTAAATAATAAACACTTAAAATTTCTTACCCAAAACCCTAGGGAATTTTTTGAACCATTGAGAAGAGAGATCGACAAAGCTTCGTTTGGTTCTCAAAATAATTTGTGAATAAAAGTGAGAGGGCTAGGCTCTTATTTATAGTGGTTAGAAAGCACTAGAACTGTCGGATTTAAGTCAATTAAAAATAATAAAATCCGAGCCATTCAAATGCTGATAATACTAGCTGCGCGGTTGATCGCTAGCGGTCGATCGGTAACTCTATTTTGGGAGTATTTTCATTATGCCATCGATTGTATTGTTCATTACCTTACTTAATCTTTTAATGTTAATGTTAACTTTAACGTTTACGTTAACCCACGTTTTGACCAAGCAGATTTCAACTGGACTTAGAAGGCCAAAATAAAGACAAGACGAATCACGGAGTTGGAAACATGCTTAGAAGAACAATATAACCACATACATAAAGTTTAAGGAAAAATTATGCTAAGTGATCCACTCGATACTGAGGGGAACCTCTCAGTATCGAGAGGGTTTTCTTCCACTTGGCACCTCCCCATCTCCTTATACTCCAAGCACTTCTTCAAGCAATAGTGCTAAGGTGCTTTTTCCAGAAGAAGGACAAGCAACACTAAGGATTTTAGAGAAGAAAGCAGGAAAAGACAGGCGATATCGAGTGAATCATCATAAGGGACTAGATCTTTAGGTAAAAAGAGTTTGGAATGCATTGAGTTGGAGATAGAAAGTCATGACAAATAAGATAAACGATTTTCACGTAGAAATAACTACCTAATACCGAGTAAAACCTCTCAGTACTGAGAGGTTTTTGTTGGAGATTGGACCAGTGTGTTCCCTTCTACACATTTAAACTAGCATTTAGACTTTATTCAATGTGGGCTCCTAAGTCTAATGGTGAGTTTCTCTATAAATGCCAGCCCTATATCAACTGAAGAAAGGATCCCCACCATGAATCTTCTTCACCCTTTCTCCTTTCCCAAATATACTCTAGAAACTCCATTGTAAATATAATATCCACAAGATTATGGTCAGATCTGATAAATTTAGTTGTAACCCAGAGAGAAAATGATTGATAATAAAGATTAAAGTGGACGTAGGCCAGAGAAATCATCAATCCACTGTAAAAATTATGTCCCCTTTTCTTCTTTTACCTCTATTTTACTAGAATTAGTGCTTGCATCTGATATTTGGGTGTTGGTGCCATTTTTAGCATCAACATTTTGGTGCTTTCACTGAGAGAGAGCTAGGTCTGACAACCCAAAGTTTGGATATGAAGTTTGGAGAAGATGAAGATGCCTAATACGGGATCTATGATTGGAGGAAGTCAACATGAGCATGGGGCAACCAGGAGACATCTTCAAATTCCAATCAATCCATCTATGTGACCAGAAAGGAGATGGAGAGAATGCTGAAAGAAATGTAAGATGTAATAATGGCTCGACAATAGAAGATGCTAGATGGATTTTTCCAAAGGTTAGGACAACAAGGGTTAGTTGGACCCACTGGAATTCAGAATCAAAGACCAGGAACTAATGCAGGAGCTTCTGGAGTCAGAGTGAAGCAAGTTGGAATAATTTCACCATGAGAAGGACTTGTCGGTACCGATCCCAATCCTCTCGGTACCGATAGGATTCTACTGGGGGAAATCTACTGAATAAGAACATTAAAGTTCGCAATAAAATTCAAAAAAAAGTTGTATAATAAAATAGTAAAGTTAAGTCGACTAGATGGTGTTCTTAGTCAACTGCCCTCGGTCGATTGAGAACATTATTCAGTCGATTGAACAGTGAAATTTCTATTTTTTGTATAAACTTTGCTTTTTCAAATCTTTTAAAACTCTTTGATAATTTAAATTATTTGTATGTAGGTGTGTGTGCGCATGCATATGAGCTACCAATGAGATTTTACAAGTAAATCTAGGACCAAATACATACATTAGACAAGACGATGTATACTTTTGTAGCTCTTGAAATGTAGACGATCCATCTTGCTCTCATCCTTGATTCTCTGATTCAGTAGCTCATTGTAACTACATAGTTTTGTATACTTGACATCTGTAGTGATATAGTTGTCATCATTAAAGCATAATACTATGGTTCTAAAAATCTCCCCCTTTTTTATGGTGATAACTATATGAAGTATTAATTAAAAAAATATATCTCTCCCCTTAATATGTACTCCCCATATCGATATTCTCTCCCCCATTTTCATTAAGAACAAGGCAAGAAATTAACAGAAATGTAAAGAAATTTTAGGGGATGAAGATAAGCCACATTTATATGTGTGTAGTTAAAAGCATAACATAAATATAAGTTTATAGACATATGCAATATGAGATGTTATACACATTTAATCACATAAGGAACACAAACATATGTTTAAACAAGACATCAACAAAATAACATATTTGGTTAAACAACACAAATTGACAAACATAATACCATAGTTCACAAAAGCAAGTCATAAGTACTACTAAACCACCAACGCCATAAAACAAAGACAACGAGTACATAAAAACAAAGACGACAAGTACCAAGTTACAAACAGTACTAGACCACCTATATAACGAGTTCAAAAATGTAAACACAATGACAGTTTACTAATACACAAATGAAAATTGTCCAAGACCAAAATGTAAGTAAACAAAGTCCATCACCAAGATATTTAAACCCAAAAGCTTACCAACCAAAAGAAGCATCTAGCTTTCCGGCTTTGAATTATGAGGAGAGGAAGGCAGTGAGCCTGAGGAGAGCTTGTTCCAATTTTTTCTAAGAAACAAAGTGTAGTTTTCTCAAACGTCTTTTGGCACTTCATCAATTTTCGTTGTTTCTTGTAGAGCACTTCTTGGTTTTTGAGAATGGCGACATTGGCGGACACGGTGTTAAATGGTTCCACAAAAGTAAGTTCCTTGTCGCTCTCGGAAGTCCCAATTATTTCTTCAGCAATCTCTTGTTGGATGGGTTGTTTCTCAATTAAGGGAACTTGAGAGGAAGATTGACCTAGATTTTCTTGAACCAAACGATTTATGTATAGGCTATAGGGTACAAGTGGCTCCATTCTTGACAGAAGCTTCATGAGGGAGATGCATTTTTGATCCATTAGTTCGGGCGGAATGAAGTCTTGCATATTCTCAACGTTTATTCCAAAGTGAACAAAGATTTTGGTCAAGTATAATGCAAAGAATATCGTGTGACAAGAACGAGTGTGGAAGCTTTTGATTTCATTAAGTATAATTTTAGCTCAATTCAACTTTCTATTTGAGTAAATGACGTGCAAGATCGTGCAGTTATTGTCATATATTTTCTAATGACTTCCTGTACGAGGCAAAATAGTATGAATTATCATTTTGTTCAAGATTCAAGCTTGATGACGTAAATTCATGAAAACTTTGTTATCTTATCAACATGAAATAAATAACTTGTAGAATCATAAGTGAAGTTATGATGATCCATATTATCTAATGCAAGTCCAACATTGGAGCAACCAAGAATATTTCCAATCTTGTATTGATAGAATTATATCGACTCGTAAAACTTTACTCCATAAAATCCCTTCATCGTTATCGGGTTTATAGAAGTCTCCACAAAGATTAGCATAAAACATTCTTACTAGAAATGAGCAAATTTTTACCTTGTTTTCTTTTGAATCAATCAAAGAGAGGAATCCATGCTCTCTAGCAATAGGTTCAATTTCAAATGCTTCAAAATCGGACATTTTTTAGAATATCTCTTGAAACACTCTCTTGTCGCTCAATTCGTTGAAGTGCTTCAAAGCAATCTGGCTTCCATTTAACCAATCCAAGATCAGAGCGTCGGAGGCAAATTCGGAATGGAAAGGAGCGGATGATGAAGGTGGTTGACCTCGTTGAAGAGAAGGCGTATTTTTGGTAATGGGAAATTTTGGACGTCTTTATTTTGAAGCAATTGATTTTTAATTGAAAACCTTTCTGGGGTTTAAATTTTGAAGAGTGATGTGTTGGTTTGGGAAAAGACACGACTATCTTTATTTTAAAAAATAGAAAACCCTTAGGTTAGTCGACTGGACAATGCATTTAGTCGATTGAATGTATATGTGGTTTCATGAGAGCAAACATCAATATATAGTGGACTATGAAATTTGGAATGAGTCAACTGAATAACCCAAGTTCAATCGACTGAGACATTCATTCAGTCGACTGAATCGGTATTTTATAGAAACAGAGAGTAGACGTTCTTTTAGCTGACCGTTTTATTATCTTATAGTCGACTGCTTATATATTTCGTAATTCGTACAGGAGTTTAGTCAATTGAGAAGGTATATCTAGTTGACTGAGGCCTGTTCAGGGTGTTTTTATTAGATATTGGAACTTGTTGTGATAAATTTTATAATTTATTTACATGTTATATCATTTGTGTTTCGATATTAGTTTATTTTGAGAACTTGAATATATTTATATATTAAGACACAAAGACATATTAATATTTTGAACAACATACAATTATATATAGTGACTTATAACATTATATTTGTAAGTATATAAAAAGATATGTCATGGAAGAAGGCTTAACAATAACCTTAATTCATTGAGGGGCTTGAAATTTCTTCGAACGGATCAGTTTCCCATGAGTTCTCAAGATATAGTTCACATATTTTTATCGAAGTTGATGGCGATTTTTATGGACTAATAATTTGCATTGATGAACTAGGTTGTTTTGAAGGAGTAAGTTGTTTTAAAGGGCTTCCAATGGACCGAATGCTATTCATTGTTGGAGATTTCCTACAGAAACGTAATACAGCTTTCTCTATAACATTCAAACATTCTAGCTGACGGCATTGTTCCCAATACATTTCTTTTTGCAACCTTATAGATTCTCCTTGATAATGTGCTAAATCATTAATACATTCATCTTGAGCTGTAATGATTTGTCCTTTAAACTTTAACGATTGCCTCACTTTCTTGCCTTTTGGAGAATATCCTGTCTTCTTGGATGGAGAGGAAGTTATCCTGATATAAGAGGAAGTGTTATCCAATGTTGACAATGTGTGGGTGAGTAGAATTTAAAGAGTCAAGCTAGAATTGATTTGTAAATTTTATTGAAAACACACGAATTAAATAGGTTGGCTATATACTAAGTTTGAGAAATGTTTATTTCGTCAGGTAAAAGTTCCACCATACAATTTAAAGTTAACTTTACTTAAAATAGATAGGTTAGTTGTAACCAAAGAAAAGTTTAGAAAATTAATATGAATCCTTAATTTAAGAAGTCCTATAATTATTGGTTGCCAGGATTAATCTCTATCAATCAAAAATTCTTAATATTAATGTAGCAGAAGTCAAAAAGTAGTTAGAATCAATAATAATCTTTCTTTATGAAGTTCATATTTTTTACTATCATGAAATTAATATTGGTTAACCATAGTTTTTAGACTTACACAAATTTAGATATGTGTATATTATAGTTAACAATTCACATTTTAATTAAATTATTACAAAATTAATTCGTTTAGAGAATATATTCCTAGATATCTACGTAATTTTACAAATGTAGATTTGCAAAGAGGCTCAGTAAATATATCTGCAATTTGATTTTCGGTATTAACAAATTCTAAAGAAATAGTGCCTTTTCTGGATTATCACGAAGAAAATGGTGACGAATATAAATATGTTTAGTTCTAGATTGATTAGTAGGGTTTTTCGAAAAATTGATAGCACTCGTACTATCACAATATATAGGAGATTTAGTAATTATTTTTCCAAAATCTCTGAGAGATTTTTACATATATATCACTTGTGCACAAGACAATGAAGCTGAAATATATTTAGATTCACAAGTTAATAGTGAAACATTATTTTGTTTCTTACTAAACCACAAAACCAGAGATTGGCCGATAAAGCGACAGGTGCCACTCGTACTCTTTCGATCCATTTTGCAACCTTCGAAATCAACATCACTATGTGAGACTAATTCGAAAGAGTTGCCTTTTGGGTAAAAGAGCCCGTCTATCTTTAGTTTTGGTTAAGTAGCAGAAAATCCATTTCATAGCTCGATGATGTGATTCCTTAGGCTATGCTTGAAATCGAGCACGTAAATAAACGCTCATCATAATGTTCGGTCAATGGGCAGTTAAATATAGTAGTGATCCTATCATACTATGATACAACTTTTGATCGAAATCTTTTCCGCTCTCATATTTATCTAAATCTAAGCTTGCACTCATTGGAGTTGGTTTACTTGATGTGTTATCCATTCCAAATCATTTTACCAACTCTCTATAATATTTTTCTTGATAGACAAAGATTCCATTCTCAAATTGTTTGGTTTGTAGACCCAAAAAGAAATTTAATTCTCCCATATATGACATTTCGAATTCATTTTTCATAATATTTACAAAATCATTGCATAAATTTTCATTTGTAGATCCAAATATTATATCGTCTACATAGATTTGTACAATAAGTATATCATCATCTTTCTTCTTAATAAATAATGTAGAGTTTTTTTCCCAATTTAGAAACTAAAGTTTATTAAATGATTTTTAAGTCTATCATACCAAGCACGGAGTGCTTGTTTTAGACCAAACAAAGCTTTCTTAAGTTTGAAAACATGATTAGGATACTTTTCGTGTGCAAACAAGGGTGGTTGTTCAACATAGACATTTTCTTTAATAAACATTTAGAAAAGCACTTTTGACGTCCATTTGGTATAACTTGAAATTATTGTGTCAAGCAAAAGTAATCAAAGTTCGTATAGCTTCTAATCTAGATACTGGGGCAAATGTTTCCTCATAATCAATTCATTCTTCTTGATTATACCCTTAAGCTACTAATCTAGCTTTTTTACGAATAATATTCTCATTTTCATCATCTTTATTCTTGTATACCCATTTTGTTCCAATAATGGATTGATCATCCAATCTTGGTACAAGTTCCCAAACTTTATTACATTCAAATTGGTTTAATTCCTCTTGCATTTCTAATATCCAAAAATCATCTTTAACTGCTTCTTTATAGTTTTTAGGTTCTTGTAACATCCTATTTTGAGGCCTAAAGCTAAGCGCTACAGATGCTGCAGTCATCTATAGTATTAACTTCCGGCGATGAAATACGGCTATGTTAATGGTATCCATAATATCAGAAGCACATGAATATGAAACAAAATCACATATCTAAAAAAACATTTTTGATTACATTTCCAAAATATGTTCCATATTCAAATTACATAATCCCATCGCTTTCCCAGGTTCTGATAAAATACAGTTATTACATAAATATGCCAAGAGCGACATATGATGATGCCCCCTTGGTTGACCAAAGTACTATATTGTCATAACTGACATAATACAACACTGTGGAATCAAACAAAATAAAACATCAACTCCTAAATAGCTATCCGTCAGCCATCTGATCGTCTTCGGATGCTTTATTCGCCAACCTACCAATAACCTGAAAATCTTCAACCCTCAGCCTACTCAAATCAATTTTGAGCACCGAGAGTTTAAGGGGAAAAACATAAACTTCAAGTCAGATATAAAGCCTGATGTGAATAATACTATACATCTCGGTTATTTGATATTAAGTGAGACCACGCCGCTTAGCGGAACGGGTTTCCCCTCACTAATATCCTTTTAAAACATATCTTTTGCAAATCATAATCCTGCAGCCAAAACTGGTTAAAACTGTAAAGCATTATCATGTAAACATACATATCAGGTAACAAATGGACTATCTGTCCGAACACTATAGTTTTGTTTGGCTAACTACTAACCTTTGGCTGACTCGGGCCTACCTGACAATATAAACAAATAATCTAACATCCGTTAGATACTCATCTTCTGAACGGTCTGTCCCTAACTTACTTTCTCCAGGTCAACTGATCCTAATGGTTTTGCGGGCTCACTAATAACCTACCTCTGTACAAATATATTCCTTTATGTATGTAACATCATTTTAGTCTTACCTGTGACAGAGCCCTACACACTGGAATTTTGGACCAAATTAGCTAGGGGCTAATAGCTAATGTATAGGGCACGACCCTATACCAGTCCTATCTGCTATACAAATATCTGAGTCATTTTACTTAGGGTAATCTTCCCTTAAATTTTCCTTGAAAACCTTTTTTTCTCAAATTGATTTAAACCTTTAAATCATACTTTAAACAAGGAAAATAAATCCTATGCTTTACTCAAATCACCTTTGCCATGTTATATATATATACTTTACACAAATCTTTGTTGATGAAAATATTTAAACCTTTGAAACTACCTCTTTCAATCCTATTGAAAGTATCACTTTCAAAACCAAGCAAACTCTTTGTAACCTAGGCCGAAATGCCAAAACATTCCTTTCGAAACTTTCATATAAACCTTTTGAAACCATTAAAAAACCTTTCCTTCGAAAGCTATAAAACTTTAGACATCCTATCTTTAAAACAGTTAAACATTGCCTTTCGAAAACATTGGAAAACCTTTCCTTTCAAACCTTTCAAAACCATTTGGGTTCAAGTAAAACATGTGGAAAACCTTTCGAAACCATTTAAAACTATATTCTTCGAAACCTTTGGGTTCTACCTTCAACAGAACAAAAGGGTCATAAAACATTTAAGTCGAAAGCACTCTTTCGAAAGCATTTCCTAAGTAAAGAAGTGATGGTGTTGAAACCAACACTTCGAAAGCATTAGGAAAGTGGCTTGGATTTTAAAATAAAGTATACCTTCCGAAACCATTTGCTTCGAAAGGTAGAAGCGGCGGCTAGGTGTTTCGACCCCTTCGAAAGAAATTTCTTAAAACAAAAGCGCAACCCATTTTGAAACCTTTTCTTTAAAACATTTGATTCAATCGAAAGACAACCAAGTCGAAAACATTCCTTTCGGAAGCAAAGCAGACGCATTTTCATTTCAAAACAAAGCAACGCTTCAACCCCCATCGGAACCCCATGTTTCGACCCAATTCCTCTCGCCTATGTCCAATTCGCACATACCAAGCTTTGATATCATGCGCATTGGTTTCGATGGTGAAGGAGGCGGAAGAATCCAAGCGGAAGCAGGGTGCCGAAAGTGGTGAAACATGTATAAAGCATGTTTAAACTGATTTTTACCTTTTTAAAGTAATCTTTTCAACTAACCTGCCTTGTTTGTCAAAATATGATTGGT
The DNA here is from genome assembly GCA_030737815.1 of Allium fistulosum. Taxonomy (NCBI): domain Eukaryota; kingdom Viridiplantae; phylum Streptophyta; class Magnoliopsida; order Asparagales; family Amaryllidaceae; genus Allium; species Allium fistulosum. Next base: position 459,901,034 of record CM060901.1, read on the forward strand.
TGCAAATTTTCTTTTCCAAAAGCACTGCCAAAATTTCAGAATTAAACAATTTAAATAATTTACAAAATATTCCTTCTCCTTTTATAAATATATAAAACATTTAAATCCCATACGTTAAATAATTTTATATATCTAATAAATCACTTAAGAAAATTATATAAAAATTCCAGAAAATCAATTTTAATATGTTTTCCAACATATATTAATTTCAGTCCCAAAATATAAATAATTTAGCCGTAAATTATTTTAAACCCAAATAATCATTTTCTTCACTAGAAAATTAATATTAAATCCGCATAAATTCATAAAATTATGAAAATTGAAACTCATCTCTAAAATATCATTTCTGATCCAAATCTAAAATCGCAAGGCGTTTGGATGTCATTTAATAGGGTTTTCATATCAAAACATATCATAAAACCTATATGAATAAACATAAATCATCAACAAGCATATATAAACATTTAATAATTCAAAAACATGGCATAACCTTGCAAAATAATTCTGATTAACCTTAAAACCGAAAACAATTGAAAATATGAGATGTAGTCATTATTTACCTTAGCTTTGGGATTAAGGAGTGTGAGATTTGAATGATTAAATGTTGATTTGCTTCTTTCTTTAGCTTATCTTCCTCTTTTATCTTCTAATGTTGGCCGGCCTCTATTTTAAATTTTGGATTATGAAATGAACATGTAGTATGACATATGTGAGGGTTTAGGGTATATGGTTATGTCTCATTCCTATTTTACCCCTTCTATATTTCATTTTAACTCATCTTTAGTTCATTTGTTAACATGGCACGGCTACCCATTATTAATCACAAATCTCAATCCCCTAATCATCACATTACTTTATTTAATTTGACTAATTAAATACCCTAAATAATATTACTAAAAATTAGGGGCGTTGCAGACTCTCCTCCTTAAAGAATTTCGTCCTCGAAATTATGATAAGGTACACAACAAATCAATCATAAAGGTGAAACAATCAAACAAATCAGGGTAAGCGTCTCTAATCTTGCTCTTGGTCTCCCAAGTACAGTCTCTCTCCTCATCGCTCCATTGGACTTTCACTAATCTGACCGTCTTGTTTCTAAGCCTCTTCTCATCTCTCGCAACTATCCGAGCTGGCTTTCTAACTATAGTCAAGTCTGGTTCTACTACCAAGTCATCTAACACAGTCAGTGCTATAGTAGACTCCGGGTCTCTAACACACTTCCTTAGATGAGAAACATGGAAAATGTCATGGACTCCTGCAAAACTATTCGGTAACTTTACCCTATATTCGAGTTTTTCGATCCTCTCTACAATAGGAAATGGTCCTACGAATCTCGGTGCCAACTTTCTTGATTTCCCATTCTAATCGCACCCTTCATCGGTGATACCTTAACAAATGCATGATCTCCAACCGAGCACTCTAAGTCTTTCCATCTTCTGTCTGCATAACTCTTTTGCTTAGATTGAGCATCCTTCATTCTAGCTCGAATCAACACAATCTTCTCTAACCGAATCTTGACCAAGAACAAACCTGTCCCTAGTCTCTAATCAACAAAAGGGAGATTTGCATGGCCTTCCATACAAAGCTTCAAACAGTGTCATCCCTATACTAGTCTGATAACTGTTGTTATATGAAAACTCGACTAAGTGTAGATGGTCGTCCCATGATCCCCCAAAATTTAACACATAAGCTCTTAACAGATCCTCCAAGACTTTGTTAACCATTTCCATTTGCCCATCGGTCTGTGGATGGTAAGCGGTACTCATCTTGAGCTTGGTTCCTAAAATCTCCTTTAGACTCTTCTAGAACTCACTAGTGAACAAGGAATCTCTATCACTTGCTATGCTACTAGGAATAACGTGCAGTCTAACTACATTCTTCATAAATAACTTAGCTAGAACAGGTGTCGTCCAAATTGACTTAACTAGAATGAAATGGGCAATCTTGGTTAATTTGTCCACTATGAACCATATACTTTCATTTCCTCTATTAGATCTTGGCAACCTGTCTATAAAATCCATAGAAATAGAATCCCACTTCCATACCGGAATATCCAATGGCTGAAGCAACCCACTTGGCTTTTGATGTTCGGCTTTTACCTGTTGGCAGTTCAGACACTGCTTTAACCAAAAGCCTACATCCCTCTTCAAACCTTCCCAGAACAAGCTTCTCTTCATGTCCTGACATCTTAGTTCCTCCTGGATGAATAGTGAACTTCGAATGATGGCATTTCTCCAAAACTTCCTTCCTTATGTCTCCCACATTTAGAACACATAACTACCTTTCATTCTCAACCACCCATTCTGGTCAAGACTGAAATCCTTCAGGTCATCGCTCTCCATTCCATTCCTTAACTTCCTGACCCATTCAACCAATACTGGATCCTTTTCCCGTTTAGAAGCAATCTTTTCGAAGGTAGGTGCCTATGTTGGAGGAGAAGGTAGTTTTCATGCAAGAGGGGAAGGTAGTTGCCTATGCTAGTAGACAACTAAAAGATCATGAGAAGAAGTATCCAGTGCATGATTTATAATTGGCAACCATTGTTTTTGCCTTAAAGATGTGGAGATATTATCTCTTAGAGGAAAGGTTTGAGCTATTTACCGATCATAAATCACTCAAATATCTATTTTCCCAAAAATATTTGAATCTTAGGCAGCATAAGTGGATGAAGTATATAGCATCCTTCGACTTTGGTATTCAATATACCCCTGGAAAAGGGAACATAGTCACCGACGCCCTTAGTAGGAGAAACACTATCCTAGGTGCTATATATGAATGAAGATGTTAACCGAAAAAATGGACCAACACTCTGATATAATTGTGAAAGCACCAGCCTTGTTTATCAGGACAAATAAAGTAGAGCAAAACACTCTCCAAACTGCAGAAAAGACAGAATAAAGTAGAGAAACATAAGATTTTTATAGTGGTTCGGCTGTTAATGAAGCCTACGTCCACTTTATAGATTTCATTGATGGATTGATTGTTGATCACAAGTACAAGTTGTTTACAATTCTAATAATTGAACGAAGAAAGATCAAACCACCATTGATGGAGACAAAAGGAAGGATCTCAATTGTCCCATGACATCCATTGTGAGGAGGAAGAAGGTTGAAGAATCTTAGTAATAGAGTTCCCCTAGTGATCAGAGCAGCCATCCCCTTTCTATAGAAGATAGTATGGTGTTTATAGGATTCACTTGGATCGGAACAAGAGTACCGGAAGCTTGTAGTTATCCATAGAAGGAGGCACGTAAAATTTAAGGTAATTTTGATTTTGGACCGGTACCGATCTAATTGGATCGGTTCGGTACCAATCCAAAATGTTGTGTAATTTTTGCACAACCCATACTTTGATGGCTTCCTTTCTTACATGCAAGGTTCCCCATGTGATTTCATAGCTTGTTGACTTGTTTTGATGATGGTTTACATGTATATTAGATTAAACTGTAATCCGAATCGGATAAGTCTTGACTTCTTCAACTCGGATGCTCGGAATGTTATCAAACGTGGTAGATAAGTTCAGGAGAGATGTAGGAACATAATGCATGTGGATTGGAGAATCCATAAGTCAATATTTTGGATCAATATCGATCCAATTGGATCGGATCGGAGCTGATCCAAATAATTGGTGTATTTTTTGTTCTAACTCCCGAGGTTTCTTTGTCTTATACTTTTAGGACTTCCGGTCAAGTTTCGAGTCGTTCTGGCTAAGTTTGAATGTTCTAACTCCTTCTGAATTCTGCTGGTTTAAAAACCTGATTAACATTTGCCCCCCAGAGCATGCTTTCGTCGAAAACAAGGCATGCTCAGGAATTATTTATCTTCCGATTTTCGTTTCATGGAGCTTTATTGGTCTAATTTGGCTTCCTTGAGTAGCTGCCTATGATGTTCTAGCTTACTATCCAGTCCTTAGTGGAAATCTTCATTAGTCGTAATTATGGAGTGATCTTGGCTTGATAACTTCCAGAATGAATACGAACATCGAGTTGGGTAAACAAGGAAAGTTTGAGGTCATTTGGGAGAAACAAATTGAATCGGTACCCATCCAATTGGATCAGATCGGATCGACACTGATCTAGTTACTTAGAAAAATTTTCTGCCTTTCGCTTTTTTTATATATAAGTGGGATCAGATATCCACTCTCTCAGTTTGCATTTTCGAGCCGAGCAGATCCAAAGGAAACTGAACCTTCACCGATCCACCTTCTGCCAACACCGGAGCGCCGCCGCCGTCTATCCTCACTCCTAGCGCCACTTGCTGCCATGATTTTGCCTTCCTTGAGGTGCTACCGATCCAAAGCGCCCTAGTTCAAGCCATCTTGAATTGAAGACCTCATCGCTTTTCTCAATTTCGACAGTCGATTAAGTGAATTTTGACGTGATATTACATCGTCGATTGATGGTGAGGTTACGTTGATGATGGATGTAATGGAAGATTCGAGCTGATTATGAATTTGTGGAAGAAGATATGAAATCGAGTCTTAAGTTCTTCATGGAACAAAGCCAGGGTTTTGTCCCGATGTTCGGCATGTTTTGCTATCTTCACCCTTAGGATCAGAATTAGCTTGTACCCAGTTTCACAGTCGATTCCTGCGTGACATCTTGCAGATTGCAGATTGATTTTGGTTTTCCTAGGAGGTAATAATAACTAAGGTGTTATCCCACTGTTTGGTCAAGGCTGGAATATCAACAAACTAGCTGGAAAGTGATGTATATCAGGATTAGAAATCTATTGAAAACAAGGCTATGATCGATATTGTCAAAATTTGGCCGAGCTCCAATCATGGCGGGATCGATAGGAAATGATGATCAAGGCTAGGAGAGGCTATGTTTCGAATTTCAGGTCAATCGGAGTTCGTATGCTCGAGATATGGATGGGTTAAGATATGTGAATAATGGTGCGCATCGATACATTTCGTATCGATCCACTAGGATACGAACAGTGCGTTCGTATCGATCATGTAGGAGGGCCAAATGGATTTCGACTCGATGGCAGTGGACCCTGATTGGATAGCTAAGCGTGTGATGGTTTGTTCGACTCGATGCAGTTCGAATCGATCAGGATGGAACATAGCTGCATGCTTCGAATCGATGCTATTTGTGTCCATCAACATACCTCGTGACAAACACTACTTCGTATCCATTATAGTCCTCGTGCATATCAATCACAGGCAAGGTTAGCTCGTATCCATCCACCCCATAGACCTTACTCGTATCCATCAAGTTCTTGGTTATTCGAATCGATGGCATCCTCCATCATAGTCTTCGATTCGAGTCGATCACGACCCCTTGAAACAAGTCACTTCGTATTGATCAGAATGCGATGATCGATATGAAGGACACCACCAGTATCGAAATGAATAGGAGCTGGGATGAATGGACACAAACAAAGTATTACTGATGGATGCGAAGTAGTGGGTTCAAAGCAGACACGAACAAAGGGCAAGCATGGTTTCGGGGAAGAAGCATTCGACACGGCATAGAAAGAGGATCGAGCCTTGAAGATAGTGCCACATCATCAGCAAGCATGTGCACGGTATCGTTACGATCCACTATCAATACGAGATTGATCGATATTAACAACGTACCACACAAACACTACATTTCGTATCGATCATATCTGGAGATATACAAGTCCAAATGCTATAAAATTTTCATAGAAGCTTACGCACAAGCGAAGGAATGTTCACACCAAGTTTCGACTCCATTGAACAAAATCTTGATCGATATGAATTACGTTCGTATCGATCATGGATCGAGTCGAAACTCCATGGGATCGATCGCGTGGGCCCACTCACGTGCCAGAAGAAGTCTCCCGAAGTTTGAGCGAGATATTTGTATGGAACGCCTATAAATAGCACCCCAGAGCCTACAGAAAAAGGTTCTTTTGGGCTTTTTAACGTTTAGACTCTGCCCGGTTCAACTCTTCACTCCATAGCTGCTGTTATACTCGAATTTTATCATTATAATCTGCTGTAATCAGTTGTAACCAGCAAGGAAAGTCAATAAAGATTAACTTTTGGAGTGGACGTAGGCCGGAGATAGCCGAACCACTATAAATCCTATGTCTCTGTCAGTTTCTTCCTGTTAAAAGTTTATTATTCTTCATTTTTTGATCCTCTACATTACTTAGATCTGTGATTTGTGATTATATACTGCTGATTTGTGTTCATACACTGGTGCTTTCATGATATTTGGGGTTTGTGACCAATTTTGGCGCAAACACTTTGGTGCTTTCACTGAGAAAACTAGTACCCGCTATACCAGATTTGGAGTTCGGATTCGAAGGCTTAAAGGTTCAGATCTAAAGAGCTATGACAAGGCAATCAAGTAGAAGACAAAGAGCCGAGAGAAGTCAGCATGAAGGGAGCCAGGAGGCATCATCGGGGGCTAATCAGAATTCAGCTTTCATTACCAGAGACGAAATGGAAATGATGATGGGAGCGATGCACGAAGAGTTCCTGAAAAGGCAGGAGGAAATGATGCAGAACCTCCTCACATAGTTTGGACAAGGAGGAGCAGCTGGAGCTTCAGGAGTTTAGATCCATGGAGCTGGAGCGGAAGGGCCAAACAGGCAGTCAAATGGAGAAGCTCAACAAGGCACGACCCCTAATCAGCACACAACTGCAAATCTAGATGGATCCAGGCTTGGGGGCACGCCACCTGGCAACGATGGACTGATTCATGGAGGAATTCCAGTTAACACTACACAACAGGATGCTTGCCGGAATGTAGGAGCGCGTGATGAAGAGTATGTACCGGAATTCCCTCGGGGACTTGGGGGGCAACCCTTGACAGACAACGCTGGATTGGTTGAGATTATCAGGCGAACCATGCGTGGAGGCCTGACGAACAGAGATCTAGAAGGAGTGAATAGGAGTCCGTTTACTCATGACATCAGAATGGCTCGGAATCCACCAGAATTCAAGCTACCTATTCTGGAGCTATACAATGGCAAAGATGATCCGACTGATAACTTGATGAGGTACACAACATATATGGAAGTGCTGGGGGGCATCGGAGGAAGTGATGGCCCGATGTTTCCCTCTGTACTTGACGGATATAGCTGCCATGTGGTTCACACAGCTGGAAGAAGGATCTATCAGGACATGGATAGAATTGGTGGATAGGTTCTTGAAGCAGTTTCGGGTTCATATTAAAAGACCGAAGAATGTGATGATGCTAACATCGGTAAAGCAAAGGACATACGAATCGCTCAGAGCTTTCTTAACTCGATTCAATGCGGCGGTTGCTTCGGTGGATCGGCCGGATCCATCGATGGTTTTAATGGCAGCAGTATCAGGAGTCAGGGAGAATTCAAATTTCAAAGTTTCACTACTACGAGATCCACCAATGGATCTCGGGGAATTCTTTCACGAAGCTGAAAGATTCCTTCGACAGGAAGATGCATGTTCAGATATGAAGTTAAAGGAGGTGAACGCAACTGAGGATGGTAAGCCATCAGCGGAAGCTCGGATAAAGATAAAGATAAAGCAAAAAGGAAGCTGGATGACGAATCAGGAAAAGCTAGGAAGCGATGGAGGGAACCAAAGTTTTCCACTTACACAGGATTGAACGAGACGTTGGAACGGATATTCATGGAGACTCGGAATCACCTTCACTATCGAAGGCCAGCTAGGAGAGAGCCCTTAGAACGTGAAAGGGCGTCAGGAAGGCATTGTCTTTTTCATGATTTGGATGGACATGATACCAACAGTTGCAGGCATCTGAAGGACATAATCGAGGAGCATGTAAGGAATGGACAGTTGCGACAATATGCCGGGGCTCGGAATGCGGTGGTGGAGCAGGAGCGACCACTGTCTACCTCAAACAACGATGGCGCGAGGCCCGGGAATGATGGTCGATTGGTTATCAATTGACAGGGATGATATGAAATAAGTAGCGAACTATTGGCAAACGGCCAAGTCATTTACTCATGTATGGGGACAGAGATGGCCCCTAGGCATGCTCTGACTGACGATAAACCGCGATGCTATGGTTTGTGAAATATGTATCTTCTTTTGGTTTGGTCATTTGCTTTTTCTGATTCGGTTTTAGAGTTTGGTCTGAACTCCTGGTTTTGTTTGTTTTCTGGTTTGGACTCACGTTTGGGTGATTGTTTTCTGTTTTGGATATTGATTTGGATTTTTGATATGGATTTTTGGTTTTTTTTCGATTTGATTTGGATTTTGGATTGGATTTTGGTTGGATTTTTATCTAGTTTTTGATAAATGATCGTCGGGTATGGATTATGCCTGGCAAGGGGTAAGTCTCTTCGTCCGAACGTGGCGAGTTGGCTTATTCAGGTCATCGAGTATGGACTATGCTCGACAAGGGTCTGGAGCGACCAGGATTCGGCCTAGGACTTAGGCCATATATTATCGGTTACTATTTCAAGTCGTCGAGTATGGACTATGCTCGACAAGGGTCCAGAGCGACCAGGAACGGCTTAGGACTTAAGCCATGGCAATTATTTAACATGTGAAGCCTAATTGATCAAGGAATCTTGTTGCTATTTGATTAAAGGTGGAGATGGATCTTGGTGGAAGCCTGGTGAACCATATGGAAGCAATTACCTCTAGGAAAATCGGAAAACATCTACATCAAATGGAATTCGAAGCATTTGCTCTGTCCATGTACCAACTGTACTTATACAAGTGGGGTTTCAGATCTCTCGTTTCATCGTAAGACGGAATAGTTGGCATAGTGAACTTTTCAGGGTATCGCTCATTCAGAATGTCATCAGTGAAGGGAGTCTGACTTGGAGCGGATCTCCATTCATCATCTCTTCTATCCTTACTTTCATCCATTAGTCGCTTGATCATGTCTATGATTTATGCCTTAGATGTCCAGTAATCTACTGGTTGGTTGTTAGTGACTACACCAAGTGTTTGATTTTGCAAACAATCTTGGTAAGTGGACTGAAGCCTAGACTCTCCTGTCTTCGAGAGAGCCACTACCTCAGAGTTCCGTTGGCTTGCGGTTGGTTGGGTAGGGGCAGTTTGGATCTCCCTAGTGTTATTGAATGCATTGGTATTTCCTTCCAACTTGTCATCGTCAAGTCGCTCACCATCTTCTGAGTCAGAGAGATCCATTGCTATATCTTCCCGTAGGGTTTTCGCTCCTAGATTCAAGTTTGTAGCTGGTTGCCTCGCAATTGGTGGAGTGCTTGCATTTCCTTTCATATTAATTCCTAGGTTCTATCTGTCACTCCTAGGGGTGTAAACGGGTCGGACCGGACCGGACGGAGGTGTGTCCTAGTCCTATCCTATAAGAGATTCGAACGGACACGGACCAGACAAACTTTAACTTCGAACATTATTCGTACGAGTCGGACAACGGACGGACAATGTTCGGACAATAGAAAAACATCGAACACTTTCGGACGGACGTTTTTTCGTACATTATTTCTTGTCCTAATTCGTGTCCTAAATGAGAATCGTACGGACACGGACTGGACGTCTTACAGCCTCAGACCGAGTCGGACAACAGACTGTCCTGTCCTATATACAGCCCTAGTCACTCCTTTTTGCTGCTGCTTTCCGTTTCTCATGTTTAGGCCAGAGACAGAAGAATTTTCTTGTTCCATGGAAACCACGGACTCTATCACAGTTCTTGGAGCAGCATGTGACTGTATGGTCAATAAGGCTTTTAGTCTTAAGCTAAGGTATAACGATCGATCATACTACCATTCGAACTTGATGCTTGAGCATTCAAATTCAGTGGGGTGTTTCGGTGATGACTTGGATTTGATATTGAGGTTGAGTTTGGAAGTAGTCTAGTAATGGGAGAAGACTGGCCGGGTGACTTATACATTTTGCATAGAGTCGTTCGTATTAGAATTGTTTGTCCTTATGTTAGTAAATCTTAGGTGATGGGGTTTATCCCATGCGCTGCATGGGTGTCTACTGTGAATTGGGCCATTCACGTGCAAGTTCATAGTCCCGATTTCGAGCATGGGCTTCCTAAGTGATTTGCACTAGTTAAACAAGAGTTTTCACCTGATTCTTAATGGCGAGCATTTAAGTCGGATTCTTCGTACAAATGGATAATTTTCAAAGTGCGACTCTGGTTATGCAAGGAAATTTCAGTAGTCGAACCAAGAAACCGAATCGAGGTTCGCATGAGAGGAGTCAGGTGGCCTATCCTAGCTTAATAGAGGAACCATGAGAACAAACGAAGGATTGGATCGGGCATGGTAATTATTTTGGGTGATCCGTACATGTTGTGTCAGCATAAGTAATTATTTTATAGTATAAGAAGCTTGGGATAGTTTAGGGAAAGTATATCTTGACTATTTTGCGATGATTCAAATAACCTACTAAGTGGTTATATGATACTTACATAGGCGAGCATCGCAGTACACTTAGTGTATTATTTTTAATATCATTGTGCGGCTTAGATGAGTTTAAACTCGAGCAGACCCAAGCGTTGGTTGATCGTTCTTAAATGATGATTAAATTTGTAAAGTTTTCCCCTTAAGAAATGAGCTATGTTCGGAAGAAAAGAAATTTGAGACTTAAATTGCTGAATTTATTTGAGAGTTTTTAAATTCGATGATCTAGCATATCGCATAGTTTCATTTTTCAATGCGGGTGGTATGATAGTCTTTCACATGCCGTATCCATAAAACGAGCTACACCACTTAGGTGTTTGGTCAATCTTTGATGTCGAACAGACTCATGGGAGTTTATAGCTTGATATACACACTTGACCATTGATTAGTCACCGTGTATATTGGTATTGACTTTTTCTATATGATATATTTTTCGTATTCATTGTTGTTATTTGCTTACTTTCTTTCATTGCTTATTGATTGCTTGTTTATTTCTCTTGTTACTAGTGGTTGATTGATTATTATTGCTTGCTTTGTGTGTTCAGTAAATTGTATGTTAGTTATTCTTACTTCTCATTGTCTAGTATTGCTTGATTGCTACTTGTTTTATTTTTTCTTGTTGCTATTAATTGTTATTCCTAGTGTGGTACTTATAATCCCCAGTTAAAGTATACCCGAAGAGAGATAGTGATAGCTATCTAAAATAGATCATATGTCTTCTAAGGTCTTCTTAGGGGCCGAGGGAGACCTATATGAGTCGGTCCATTTTTGATATGACTCGGACTTAATGGTATATATAGATACTAGCTTATTTGTGCGTATTCTCTGATAGATGGTCAGGTATGGTTGTGATAGTATCGATTACTATACTAAAACTACACATGTTTAAATTTTATGCTTTTTACATAAGAAATGCAAGTTACATGGTTTAATAGGGTATTTTTATGAGAGATGATTGCTACATATGATTTAGCATGCTTAAATCCATGGTTAATATTGCAATTGTATTTAATCCTCTTTGTTGAGTACATTTTTAGGTACATAGAAGAAACTATGCACTACTAGGATGCTTATTCATTTATATTGGCATCTAAACGGCATACGCTTGCTAATAAAAGTGGTATGTAAGATCTATAGTGTAGACTTGGGTATATATGCTTGTGATGTTCTTAGATATGAGATGCCTCATATGTGAGATATATATATATATATATCTTGTTGTTTTGGGATTTTTTCGGACCTAGCCACATAAAAGAGGTGCTGCCGAATTTTTTCGAAACAAAAGGAGCTTTGAAAGCCTAAGGGTTGGAAGACAATTTCTTACTTGGGGAATTTCGAGGACGAAATTCTTTTAAGTAGGGGAGAATGCAACAACCCACATTTTAAATGATAAGATATTTAAATAATTAATCTAAATATTAAATCTTTATTGAATGGAAGGTCCAAAATATGGCTTTCCACATACGGTCGAATTAGGACTCAAGATCGCCTCCATTGAGTTCAGATCAACAATGTGAATCAACATGAATATACATATTACTATATTTGTAATCTAGTGATCTAATAGCCAAAACGACCCTGAAATGCATGAACCAGAAACTGTCTCAGATAGCGACAAAATTTATACATCGGAACTAGAAAAATGAAATGATTTGCACCGACTAGTTACGTGGCGATCCGACATGCTTTGTGATCGTACGAGCTCAAAACACATAATGTTTTATTTGAGGAATAAAATGGAATATATATATATAAATATACAAAAACATCCCTTATTCATCAAATAATTTCATTTCCCTCTTTCTCCGAACTTTCCTCCTCCGGTAAATGAAAATAAATGTCTCTACTTCCATAAATTAAATCGAGAGCTCCGATCCATGAAAATCGATGAAGCCAGATTGGTTGAGATCATGGTGAGGAGAACTTTTAATCTATATGGGATTTTGGGGGTGTGGCTAATCTTAGCTGAGCTCGACGTTGTGGATGTCAACTGAGGTTTGACATTGAGGAGTTTGAGGTAGAGATAGACCAAAAGGAGATCGCCATTGTTTTTCCCTTGGCAACGTTCACCTCTCCTCCCATTTGCAGCTACACCGATCGATAATGGGGTGCCACGATAATTTGATGCAGCGAAGGCGGAGCAGGTGTCGCATTTTGGATAGGGGCTTTGGGTTTAACAAGCTTTGTCCATAGCGAAGATATAGTGAAGAGGAGTAAGTTCCATTTGATGATTTGTCGAATTATGGTATGTAGATAGAGAAATATAAGAGAGATGGATTTGACTATAGGTATGCATGTTGGTGTATCACTATGCATGAGAATTAGTTTGGAGAAGAAGGAATTTAAAGGTAATTAGTGGAATAATTAATGATTTAATTATTTTAATTAAATCTCATTTCTTATTTAATCCATATCTCTTATATACGAGGTCTAATTGAGACGCGGTCTTCGTTTTGCGCTTGTAGTGAGATTATATACAACATGGTTTGGGCTTGGACTAGATTCAGACACTTAGGAATTTACGGTTTAGGTGAATGGAATTATAGCTCTAAATTTGTGTTTCAGCATAAATTTCCGTTATTGTATATCTTGAAAAATATTACCCAATAGAGGTATGATATCATATATATATATATATATATGTGTGTGTGTGTGTGTGTGTAGGTATGTGTATGAAATTGTTTCTCTATTGTTTATTTAACAATCGCATTGTTTATTTAAATATATATACATATATGGAAATATCCATATGGGCATATCATCAACTTGCAAATAATCTCACATAGCCAAAGACTATTGGGTGCGCTAAGTTGCAGGAGAGAATACCGGATCAAACAATCGCTCTGGTGAAGTTCAAAATATGAATTATGAAGTAAATATATGGTTATGTGCATGTATGCATGTAAATGCACACGAATGGGTGCAACGGCACATGTTCGTACGTCACATGAGGTAAGAGGGCCAATTGGGTTCATTTCGGCATGTTAGAGGAGGCTAGGTCATTAAATTCGCCTGTTTAACTTTGCACATGCAAAGAGTGGATTTTTTTATCAAAATCGGTTTTTGAATACTTATGAAACCACATCCAAAATGTCAATCAATCAACTCTGAAAGAGGTTCGATGGGGCGGATGATGTTAAGGGTGCTAGGAGACTCACTGGGTGAAGTGCTGGACAAAACGGGGCTCGAATTGGCGAGCGATGGCCAACTTGGCTCGCTGGCCTGGGCTTACTGCCTAGGAATTGCTAGTCTTAGTCGACTATCGTATGCCACCAGTCAACTGAGGCCAATCAACTGGGAAGGTTCCGAGATGACTGAAGATGCACTGACCTAGGTAAAAGGCTTAGGTTAGGTGTAAGGTTTCAGGGATATTTCCCCTGTATCATGTGCAGTTCTTCGTAAGGATTTGGCACAACTTTAGGAAGGCTTTGGGCTACTCGTTGAAGTGGAAGTCCTGACAAAGCTTGGGATCTGGACATGGGTGCAAATTGAATTGTATGTGGTCAAAAAATGATTGATTACAATCGAGCATGGGAACTGTATGATGATCAACCATGAAATCACATCTGATGAGTATGTACAATCAAGCAGAGCGATCTGCTCTCTTAGCTCCATCTCTAGGTAAACATGTTTTGATGAATGGTATCATTCATATACATTGGTGACTGGACCTCATATTGGTCCTTTGATGGTGACCATATAAATAGTTGGACGATGACGAGATATTGGTCTTCGTCCATAATTGATGTATATGATTAAGTGATGATTATATTTGATGTATGAATATATTTATATGACATCGATATTCCTTTAAGGTTCTGATGGCATATTATATGGGATAGGCCTGGCATTCTCTTTCACGGAGACGGAGACGGTATGCGAATTTTTTAGGAAATCCATGATGTCCTAGAGGACATGACGATGATCATCTACTACAGGATCAAATGTCACCAAAGCTCATTATAGGGGTACCGTGTGGTCTACTAAGGTCTCGAGAATTAGAGTAGATCATATATCACCAAAGCTAATTATAGGGGTACGGTGAGATCTACTATAATACCCCGCATTGTTAAATAATTAAATAATCAAATAACGATGAATAGTGAAAACAAGCATTTTTGGAATTGTCAGAATATGGCCTCAAAACCTATGCCTTTGTGTTCGTGGCGATTTTCTGATCAATTTCCATATAAAACTTGTCAGAATCCGAGTTGATATGAAGAAGTTACAAGAAGAACAAGATATCAGAATTTAGCGGAAAAAAAGAAAAAAAAAGACTTTACGGGTCGACCCGCAAAGAACACAGGTCGACCTATAGGTCGACCCACGTTTGCCCTGCATGTTAAATCGTCCAGGGACGTGCCGAACTTACTTGCTTCTATTTTTGTGCAATCTGAAGCGTTGTTTTCTGGATCCAACGATTCACATCGAGCCTATGACGTGGTTGCACCATATCAAACCAAAAATCCGACGGTCTGAGATCCCCAAACTCCACTATAAATAGAACCCTAGGCCTAGCTATTTTCTCACAATCATATTTTCTCCCAATTGGGTTCATTGCCTGAGGATGAACCCTAAATAGAAAATATTTCTAGAGGAGAATATCTTTTTAATAACAATATTAGACGCCTTAGAAGGGGATCCAGGAAGGCCATGGAGTAAAGCTAAGGACGACAGGTGAGTGGATATAAATTATATCTCTTTTATGTTTAGGATATATAATATCGTTAGATTCCCGTTAAATATTTAATTCAGCATTTATTTCAGTAATTAGTCTACTAGTTAGTTATGTTGAAACTATAAATTTTATAAGAAAAGTGTACTTATATTTAAATGTTATTTATATGGAAAAAGAAAGAAATCCAATTAAATATAAGTAATATTAGGCTTAAAAGTTGTAGAGAAAGGCATAAGCCTAAAAGTGAGAAATTTATAGTAAATTATGAAATGAATTAAAAAAGGGAAAATCTAATAACTTGATTTAGAAGTTAGTGATAGATTAGTTGGTTGGTTTAGAAAAAGGAATACATTTCCATGGTTTAATATTAGAAATACAATAAACGTAATTGCAAGAATAAAAGCAAGGAAAGTGGAATTAGTGCAAAATAGAGAAATTACTGTATTTTGCATTAACCAACAATTAAAGGAACAATAAAAGAAATACCTTGCAGTCACGAGTTATTGTTATTGTTATTGTTTATAGCATTATTCGGTATTAAAATGTGGAAATGGATTTTTAGCATAGTTTTTGTAATCAACCAAATAGAATAGAACTACTTCCTAGAATAAAAAAGAATAACGTGAAGCGTTTTAGAAATTAAAGAAGAGGAAATAATCAAGTTACTTCTTTGACAAGACTAGAAATAATAAACAAAATATATGACTAGATCTGCATTTACTGCGCAGATAGTAGAATAAAATGTAAAGCAGTTATTATGATAAGTAATTTGTGACAGTTGGACGTAGTCCCAAGCTAAGACTGTCATATAATATAAGAGAACTAAAGAGAATTTAGTATCATAATAAAAGAAAACAGACTAGAATAGAAATAGACACTTGCAATTACATTTATAACAAGTAGGTTATAAAAGAAAGAAAAGAATATAAAAGTAACAATTAAAAGTATAATTGTAACACATATGTTATAATTAAAGAGAAAGAAATAGAAGGGGCTTATTTTATTAAACTTAGATCTTGGATTAAGTTAATAAGCAAAATAATAGAAGTGGCCCGTACTGGCAGCATTCCCTTTCAAGTCTAGGACTGATGGTCTTACACATAGGTGGGGCTGGGCTTGCTGATTAGGGTAAATAAGTAGCCAACAGAATAAGAAAAGTAAACTAAATGCATAGTAAAAAACTAGACATAGGGTCTAATAAAATGGTAAGGTGCGTTTGGAGTGGCCCAAAGAGGATCTGGATAAAGAGCCTAACGAAGCAGTTCATCGCAGATTTTAGTAAAGAAAGAACACGTCCAACTTAGTTAGTTTGGGCTAGAAGGAAGTACGAGACTTCAATGGGACATGAGGATACTCTAGGATGGCCCTCTGGGGTAGGCCTAACGAAGTTGCACCCCGGAGGCAGGTCTGTAGGTGTTCCATCAAGAGAGTATACCTTGACTGCTTTTGCATTGCAGGCTTAACGAAGCAGACCTTTGTAGGCAGTCAAAAAGTTGATGATGGAATAGGATATTCGTATGAAACCATACTCCTAGTTACGAGTAGGTTTTAGTGGGCAGGACCCAAAAGGATAGTCGCATGCTGAGATCAAGCCATCATCAGTCAGAGCGAGTTCGGGAAAGATTAGAGTTAAACCAACGGGCCAATGATTCTTTCACTATCGAGACATTGGATGAGGGGCGCAGCTAATTGGATGTTTAGATTGTTTGCAGTAGGGCACAACCACTTAGCTCTTGAGAGGTCTTTCGATTAGTTGAGGGGGGGCTGCGTGGGGCCATAGCCACGATGAGAAAAGAGACAGACCAAATATAATATCTGTATTGTAGGCCTAACAAAGCAGGCCTTTACAGATATAGAAAATCCCCGACTGATTTTTGTACAAGGTAGACCTTGTTGGCAGAATTCAGGGAGTAGATAGAACGATTATGTATAGTCCTCGAGGTACGCACTGGGTGGTACATTGTGGATGTCCGAGCACTAGTATAAGCTAGTAAGGACGTAGTTTTACGTTTTCATAATAGATGACAGAACATCTGTATTGTAGGCCTCATGAAGCTGTCCTTTATAGATGTAGTTACAAAACCCTCTAGGAGTAAGACGATGGAGTCCTTTTCGAGTAGGGTACGAAAGGTACTATGGGTAGTATCTAAGACTGATGCGGTCTATGGGCATGTAGCTACATATATATTAGTTATTAGGTTTTAATCTACTAGGGAGTAGATGGGTACGATTCACACATAGAGGCGAGAGTAATATAAACCCAATAAACCTAATGTAACAGAAAATGGAAATAAAACGGTATATGTAGAATTAAGCTTAGAAGTGTATAATTTGTCCATTCACCAGAACTTTAGTTCTGACCCCCTCCTCATAACATCCCACAGGTTAGGTAGATGGTAGAGACTTTCCAGCTTTGAGACACTTGTTTAGAAAGTGTTATTATCTTGGTGAGTATTTACTTACTATTATATTTTAGTCAGTTCCGCTGTGAGATATTTATTTGAGCTCTGACATATTTGTCTTTGCCTATTTGTAGGATACCAGATACCCAACTCGGGCTTCAGTAGGTTTGGATTTTAGCCATTTTTGTGAAATATCCGGACCCATTGAAATTCGGGTTGTTACATTTGGTATCAGAGCCTAAGTTTAGGGTTCCTAGGTAGATAGTGAGTGAACATATTTGTATTTTTAAGAATATAAATATATATATACATATATCGCGCATAGGTGGCGCTAGAAACAGGTTTGAGTTCAGATATTGGAAGTTTCGGCATATTAAACGAGTGAATTGTGAAGGACAACTTTGGAAATATTTGGAAAAAGAAATTAAGAAATCGAAAAGCCACTTTGAGTCTAGCCCATAATTAGATTTTAGAAGGAAAAAAACAGAAGTTTGCAATTTTAAAAATATATATAATTATTTTAGTTAAATCCATAAACTAGTATTTTTGGGTTGTGGTAACGGTGTTTTACGCAACATCTGTTTTGGCCCAAATAAAAATGTGTTTCGAAGATAATTTTTAAGTATAGAAATAAAGTGGTTTGTAAGTACACTTATTATTTGAATAAGTATATGGAAATGTTTTCTAGCAATGAAAATATTAAAACAGTTTTGAAAAATTAGGGTTAGACGATATACGTGGTTGGAGAAAAGTTGTGGATATAAATATGGATTTAGTTGAAGTATAGTAGGCTTCAAGACTCCACTTGGAGGGTGGAAAGCAGTCAGGAATTTTAGTCAAAGCCGTAACAGCGACTTAGACGACCTGGAATTTGGTGGGGTTAGATTGGGCTTAAATTAGTTAGGTAGGGGAAGGAAACAGATGAAACAAACGCCGCACGGAAAAAAAATTTATCAGGCCGACCCAGGTCAACTTGATCGGAAGGTGGGTCGACTCGCCTTTCCCAAATACCGTGTTTATACGCGGTGACCAAGCGAAGCTTTGTCACTTTCGTTTCCTCCCCGAAATAGCCAAGCCGAACCCATTTTCACCACTTCCAAAACCCTCCACCACCTCAAAACTCCTCCAAACGACTCGCGGCTAGTGTAAAATCGAAGCGCATCACAAGATCTACCCTTATCCATACTCCTTTTCCACATATTTGAAAAAATTTCGCCAAGCCTTCGAGACAATCTTTAGTTAACCTTTTTCCCCATTTGACACCCCAAGAGGTAGCCTAATGCCAAAGCAATAAGAGGATAGTCCAGACCTACTCAGATACAGCTTCCTATCAGTTTCTTCAGGGAAGGGCGGTGAGGTTTTCAGATTTTCATGGCACACCTCTAGAGCATCTTTTCTTAGACATGGGATTGCATCAGATTTTGAGCCATGAGACATTTGAGCGGAGAGCGTACCCCAGGTTAGTATGCCTTTTGACGTTAATTTACATACCAACGTTGGGGATGACGAGATGACCTTCAAGACGGAGGTCAAGGGAGTTGTGGTAGCATTTATGGAGACTCAGTTAGCTACTATTTTAGAGATTAGAGGGCAGGATTTAGATATAGACCATATTAAGATGACGGACCATACCATTTTGCAGTAGATTTTTGTAGACCCTTAGCATCCTGATTGGCGCGTAGAACAGTTGCGCCCACTAGCTAGGTTGGTTATACGTATTCTGCAGTATAACCTCTTCCTCAAGACGGGGAGCTACGATCGGATTTATCCCTTGGTGAGACATATTTGGAGGCTTACAGGTAAACTGGGCTAAGGCAATCATGGTCCAGTATGTTATAGCAGCGAGGGGTCGTTGATCTTCTATTATATTTAGTCATCTTTGGACATGGGTTTTCAAATGGGCTAGGGTGGAGATGGATAGAGAGGTTTTTATTTAGAAGACCAACCCCATGATTGATTCCTCCACCTTAAGGAGGATGGGTATAGAGTTAGCGCAGCTACTAGCCCCACAGCAGGAGCCCGAGCCTAAGCCACAGCAGGAGCCCCAACATCAGGCGCCGCAGTATTTCCAGTGGGAGCAGACCTTTCCTTCGCCACCGTTTGGAGGTGGCATTGGACATGCAGAGTCACAGTGGCCCTCTTGGCCACCAGAGCCAGCAACGCATAGTTCTTGGGGGTAGGGATCTCGGGGAGAGGAAGCGGGACCCTCCCAGCCCCCTCAGCCGAAGGGTTATGATGAGCAAATGAGGATCATGGCCGAGAGGCAAGAGCAGCTAGCTAGAAAGCATACAGAGCTTCTCCGAGGAAGTTGGAGATTGTTAGGACACAACACGAGATAGTAGCGAGTACCAGAGGGTAGGAGGAGCACATCAGTTGCTTTGATTCTTTGATTATGACCTTTTTATGTCAGGGTGGACATGGTCCTAGGCCTCCTAGCACGAGATGATAGCTGTGTTTAGCTGTAGTAGTTACCTATTTAGTATCACTTTGTAGTAGGACTTGTTTTCTCTTTTAGTTATGAGATTGTACTCCTATGTAAGCATTTAGTTCCTATTGTAGTAAATCAGTAATGATGTTATTTCTTTGTGTTTTTGTGATGTTCACAAAAGAGAATAAGGACATCAGACATATATATTAAAAGAAAGGTAAAAGCAAATAAAAGAATAACTAAAAGGAAAATAACAAATTTAAAGAAAGCGATAGAAACGTCAATAAAAAAAGTAAAAAAGAAAAAATTTCTTGTGTAAATCGTGCTTGGGAAAGAAAATTTTATAGAATAGCGGCATAAGTTTCAATTACGGAGAAAGAGGTGCACAAAAATAAAACCGTAAATGTGAGGTTTTCCATTTTCTACCTTCTTTTCGATATAAGAAATCGAGTTTGGAAAATTAGATTTTTCTGAAATTCGAATAATAAAAGTTGTGTGGTAGGATTTGGATGTAAAAAATTGTTGAACTACGCCCCTATTCAGTAGGAGTGTGGGAAAAATTGGATGAAAAATGCTTTGAGTTTTCAAAAGATTGCATTCATATATAAATAATTATATTTAGGATGTGTGCACCATATTTTAAAAAGGAGTTTTTAAAGAAGAAAATCATTCATATATGAGGTACCGCTTAGAAATTCAAGTACATGCATACATTTTATGTTGAATGACACTTTGCACAAGGACACGGATGGTCGCAAAATTGGATGTACACAAAATGGATGTGTTTGATGCGAGGAATTACATAGTTTTCCCTTATCGAATTTTGTGGACAAAATTTCCTAAAGGATGGGAGAATGTAACACCCCGCATTTTTAAATAATTAAATAATAAAATAGCGATGAACGGTGAAAATAAGCATTTTTGGAATAGAGCCCTAAACTCCGACGGTCTGAGATCCCCAAACTCCACTATAAATAGAGCCCTAGGCCTAGCTATTTTCTGACAATCAGATTTTCTCTCAATTGGATTCATTGCCTGAGGCTGAACCCTAAATGGAAAATATTTCTAGGGAGAATATCTTTTTAATAAAAATATTAGATGCCTTAGAAGGGGATCCAGGAAGGCCATGGGTAAAGCTAAGGATGACAGGTGAGTGGATTTAAATTATATCTCTTTTATGTTAATGATATATAATATCGTTAGATTCCCATTAAATATTTAATTCAGCATTTATTTCAGTAATTAGTCTACTAATTAGTTATGTTGAAACTGTAAATTTTATAAGAGAAGTGTGCTTATATTTAAATGTTATTTATATGGAAAAAGAAAGGAATCCAACTAAATATAAGTAATATCAGGCTTAAAAGTTGAAGAGAAATGCATAAGCCTAAAAGTGAGAAATTCACAGTAAATTATGAAATAAATTAAAAAAGGGAAAATCTAATAACTTGATTAAGAAGTTAGTGATAGATTAGTTGGTTGGTTTAGAAAAGGGAATACATTTTCATAGTTTAATATTAGAATTACAATAAACGTAATTGCAATAAAAGCTAGAAAAGTGGAATTAGTGTAAAATAGAGACATTACTGTATTTTGCATTACCCAACAATAAAAGAAATATCTTGCGGTTACGAGTAATTGTTTATAGTGTTATTTAGTATTAAAATGTGGAAATGGATTTTTAGCATAGTTTTTGTAACCAACCAAATAGAATAGCGCTACTTCCTAGAATAAAAGAGAATAACGTGAAGCGTTTTAGAAATTAAAGAAGAGGAAATAATCAAGTTAATTCTTTGACAAGACTAGAAACAATAAATAGAATATGTGACTAGATCTGCATTTACTGTGCAGATAGTAGAACAAAAAGTAAAGCAGTTATTATGATAAGTAGTTTGTGATAGTTAGACGTAGTCCCAAGCTAAGACTTTCATACAATATAAGAGAACTAAAGAGAATTTAGTATCATAATAAAAGAAGACAGACTAGAATAGAAAAGAGACACTTGCAATTACATTTATAACAAGTAGGTTATAAAAGAAAGAAAAGAATATAAAAGTAACAATTGCAAGTATAATTGTAACACATAGGTTATAATTAAAGAGAAAGAAATAGAAGGGGCTTATTTTATTAAACTTAGATCTTGGATTAAGTTGATAAGCAAAATAATAGAAGTGGCCCATACCGGAAGCATTCCCTTTCAGGTCTAGGACTAATGGTCTCACACATAGGTGGAGCTGGGCGTGCTGATTAGGGTAAATAAGTAGCCAACAGGATAAGAAAAGTAAATTAAATGCATAGTAAAAGATTGGACGTAGGGTCTAATAAAATGGTAAGGTGTGTTTGGATTAGCCTAAAAAGGATCCGGATAAAGAGCCTAACGAAGCAGTTCATCGCAGATCTTAGTACAGAAAGAACACGTCCAACTTAGTTAGTTTGGGCTAGAAGGAAGTACGAGGCTTCAACGGGACGTGAGGATACTCTAGGATGGCCCTCTGGGGTAGGCCTAACGAAGCTGCACCCCCGAAGGTAGGTCTGTAGCTATTCCATCAAGAGAGTATGCCTTGACTGCTTTGACATTGCAGGCCTAACGAAGTGGACCTTTGTAGGCAATCAAAAGGTTGATGTTGGAATAGGATATTCGTATGACACCATACTCCTATTTACGAGCAGGTTTTAGTGGGTAGGACCAAAAAGGATAGTCGCATGCGAAGATCAAGCCATCATCAGTCAGAGCAAGTTCGAGAAAGACAAGAGTTTAATCAACAAGCCATCGATTCTTTCACTATCGAGACATTGGAT
This sequence comes from Allium fistulosum, assembly GCA_030737815.1. NCBI lineage: Eukaryota > Viridiplantae > Streptophyta > Magnoliopsida > Asparagales > Amaryllidaceae > Allium > Allium fistulosum. The sequence continues at coordinate 459,923,675 of CM060901.1, forward strand.
GAGGGGCGCAGCCAATCGGATGTTTAGATTGTTTGCAGTAGTGCACAGCCACTTAGCTCTTGAGAGGTCTTTCGATTAGTTGAGGGGGGCTGCGTGGGGCCATAGCCACGATGAGAAAAGAGACAGACCAAGTAGAATATCTGTATTGTATGCCTAACGAAGCGGACCTTTACAGATATAGAAAATCTCCGACCGAGTTCCGTATAAGGTAGACCTTGTTGGTGGAATTCAGACAGTAGACAGAACGATTACATATAGTCCTCAAGGTATGCACTGGGTGGTACGTTGTGGATGTATGAGCACTAGTATAAGCTAGTGCGGACGCAGTTTTACGTTTTTGTAGTAGATGACGGAACATCTGTATTGTAGGCCTCACGAAGCTGTCCTTTACAGATGTAGTTACAGAATGCTCTTTGAGCAAGACGATGGAGTCCTTTTCGAGGAGGATACAGAAGGTACTATGGGTAGTACCTGAGACCGATGCAGTCTTTGGGCATGTAGCTACATATATATTAGTTATTAGGTTTTAATCTACTAGGGAGTAGATGGGTACGATTCACGCATAGAGGCGAGAGTATTATAAACCCAATAAACCTAATGTAACAGGAAATGAAAAAAAATGGTATATGTAGAATTAAGCATAGAAGTGTACAATTTGTCCATTCACGAGAACTTTAGTTCTGACCCCCTCCTCATAACATCCCACAGGTTAGGTAGATGGCAGAGACTTTCCAGCTTTGATACACTTATTTAGAAAGTGTTATTATCTTAGTGAGTATTTACTTACTATATATTTTAGTCAGTTCCGCTGTGAGATATTTATTTGAGCTCTGACATATTTGTCTTTGCCTATTTACAAGATACCAGATACCTAACTGGGCTTCAGTGGGTTTGGATTTTAGCATTTTTGCGAAAAATCTGGACCCACTGGAAATCGGGTTGTTACATCTACACAAGACCCAATTTTAGGATGTAGCTCGAAGTCTATGATATATTCCGGTACTGACACTTTTTCTTATGGGAATAGGTTTCAAGTATATAGACCGGATCATATATCACCAAAGATCGTTATAAGGGTATAGTGAGATCTAATTATCTTGAACTCTCGCAGGGAATCATTGGATTATAATAACTTGAATGATAAGTCGATGTCTAACACGGACATAGTATTTAAGTAAATAGAGATTTCCCCTACTAATTTGCTGGCATTGTTATTGAAATAGTTGATTTTACTGTTGTATTTGTTGTTGTCGCGATGTAAATTATTATGAAACCACCCAATTTTTCGAACCTCGAATGTCGATACTAATACATCTACGGTATTCACTTGCCGAGCACCCAAGTGCTGGAAAGACGAATTGTTAGGGTAAAATAAAAGGAAAGGAAATTGAACAAGAAAGAAGAGGACACAATATTAGAATCTCACAATAAAACGATTGTAACGACCCGCCATTTCGAACCATTCAAAACAATAATAATTCACACATGTCAGACTTGAATTGCTCGAAACAACAGATTGTTAATTTATATTTGGAAAAACTTAGCATATACAGTAAATAAATCAATCACAGAATCACAAACACAGAGTAATATAACAATAAAAAGCGGAATAGATAAATAATAGTTCATGAAGCTACTATATAAACATCAGAGTTTGAAACAAAATACAACAAAATTCCAAATACATAGAAATCTCAATACAAAAGCAAATGAAAAGTCCGAACATAAAACAACTGAAAATAACTGAAATAACTGAAAGCTGAATAGATAAAAGATAGATCTCCAAGCAAAGCTCTAAGCTCCAAAGGTGAGTGTCAAATGCTGTGACACTCAGCCTGACCCAAGCATACAGCAAAACACAAAACACTCGAGTTAGGATTAACATTCTTATGCAAGTAAATCAACTCAAGTGAAATGTTCAAATGAAATGCAATATAACTTAAAGGATGTTTGGGATTGCAATCCTTTAAGGAAACTATCCACATACATAGTACAATACGCTACATAGATAATGTCTACGGTAAAGTAAATATATTTAAATAGCGTTAAGGTGTTACCCATATCCCCCTTAACACATTTTATATAATTCCCGTAGTCTATACAGATACTGCAAGCTCCACCAAACCGGTGGGACACTCAGGGAGCACTCTATAGGTACGGTACAAACCAAACTCGTAGTGGGTACGATAAGGCATGTGACAAGGCATGTGAGGTAATGCCCAGGGTAGGATACTATCGTTTTGCAGTACCGGGCTGATGGTAACGCATAGCAGCTACTACCGCCCACCTTGAGACACACTCCCATAATCAAAGGTGCACCCAATCAAATCACAAAGTAATAGAATGGTTTCAAAGAAGCATGCTCGATCGGAGGTGTGACCTCACTTGGCCCAGGTATAGCTCATGTTTTAGTCACATCAAGCTGACCAGAGGGGGTCAGGGCTGCGTTCATACCCCAAATAGAATCGTTCGCCGAACCATCCTACTTCGTTCTGGATTCTCCACCACGTGCACAGTTGTTAAGGTTTTCGGTATTCGCAGAGAGTATGACAATATCTGATCCCGGTCTCTTTAACAACCAAACGCTTATTTCACACCATGGTCACTTTCATTTCAAACAGTGCATACTTCATATCAAAATATCATATTCGTTTTAAAATCATATCACTTTCGAAATCATATTCACTTTCGAAATCATATCACTTTCGAAATCATATTCATTTCCAAAAATCATAAACACAAAATAGGTTAAACCATCATATCAAAGTATTCACATTTAAATCCATTAAATCTAAATCATAACAGTTCCAACTTAAACAGTTTGAATATTGAAAGTAGTTTATATATTTAAATAGTTATACATTATAAATAGTTTATATTTAAAAATAGGTTATAGATTAAAATAGTTTATATATTAAAAATATTTTATACTTAAAAATAAGTTATAGATTAAAATAGTTTATACATTAAAAATAGTTTATATTTAAAAAAATATCGAAAAGAGTTTCAAATTATAATCGTTTCTTCCAAATTAGCAAATCAATTCAAATCAACTTTAGTTCCAAAACTCAATTTAAATCAATCTCAGTTCAACAATTTCAATTAAAAAGGATGAAGGTTTAATTCAAATTCTCATTAAAACCATTTTTAATTTATATCGATTTCAAATCCAAGTTTGAACTACAAATTTAAACCACTTTCAATTCAATAGGTTTCAAAGTTTAAATATTCAAACATTTACAATAACTCAATTTGATAAATTTCATTTATATTTCAAAATTCAACTTTAATTTTATTTAAATTTGAAAATATTCACCTAATCATTTTTAATGACATTTAAATAAAATCTCAAATTACAAATTTAAATCAATATCAATAATTAAATATCCAACTTAATTATATTTAATTCTAAAATATTCACCTAATCACTTTTATAAGCATTTAAATAAAATCTCAAATTACAAATTTAAATCGAAATTAAATATTCAATTTTATTTAATTTTGAAAATATACATTTAATCACCTTTAATCAAAAATCCAGTTATCAAGTTATAAAAATCATATCTTTAATATCTCAAGATTAATAAGCTCAAATCAACTCTTATTAATACAATTCTTAAACAAATTAAATTTCAAATCAATTTCAATTTATCTTTCCATCCTTAATTTTTTTAAAGTTATTACAAAATCTATTTTCAAAATATTAATATAAATTTAAATAAATATTTTAAACATATTATATTTAAATTAAATTTTATTAAATTAAATTTTATTAAATTAAATTTTATTAAATTTTATTAAATTAAATCTTATTATTATTAAATCTATTTTAAATCTTATTTTATATATTTTTAAAAATAACAAAGTTATAAGTAAAATTTTATAATTTACACTTTAAAACTTAACTTATAATTTTAAAATTTCCAAAACATATAAATTTAAGATCTAAATTTTTACACATATATTAAAATTAAAATATCTTTATATTATATTCTAAAAATCAATACACATATATTTCTCCTTTTCAAAAATTTGGAAATCATTTAAAAATAGACCGACAGTGTCCGTATATAATTTTCTAACTATAGTCAAGTGATATGGATATTTATCATTTCAATCCGCGATAATTTAAATTTACGGGTATATATCATTTCAACCCGCAATCCCAAAATTTCAAAATCAATAAAATTGCTTGGGTTTATCATTTCAACCCTTAACGATTTTCCCTAATCTATATGATCATTCGGGTATATATCATTTCAACCCATAGGGAATTCCTAAATTAACAGGGAACTTGCAGTGTGAAAGCAATCGAATAATATAAAAAGGCATAACATATCAATTACAAGCTTATATCATAATTAAAATTTAGGGGCATTTCACTAGAAGGACAAACTTTGCAGTCCAATTAGTTTCTAGGACACACATCTACAGAAATTAATTTCAAGGCCAAAGTTGGCACAATAATTACTTTTAAGGACAAAGTCAGCAGTACATTAACTTTCAAGGACATAATTTCATAGGTTTTTAGGCTTTAGAAACTAATTATTTTGCATTTTGTCCTTAAAAGTAATTATTTCGGTTGTGTGTCTTAGAAACTAATTGCACTCGCTAAAGAGGCCCTTGTGGCTAATTTCCACTAAAATTTAAATATAATATATTCTAACATGTTAATGATGTTATATGCCAATTAACATGGTGAACAAATTTAAATAATAACATATCATATTCAATAATTAAATTACTAACAAATTCAAATTTAACAACATATTTAAATCGTCATTTCATGTGAAATCAATTTACTAAACATATGAAGGTTAATCGTGAGTGATCGCTCACCTTCCGAGGCTAGATAAATTTGACCACGAGAATAAGAGCAAGCACATGAAAAAGCGGAGAATGCGATAACTGCTGTTGAAATTCTCCGGACAGCAAGCACAAAACAAAGCATAGAAAAAAACAGCACGATCTTAAATTCGAGAATCAAATATATATAACTTTTATAAGAAGAGAAAGGGCTAGGGATGGGTTTCGGGTCGACAAGGTGGTCGGAGGCTGCGTGTAGCTCGGCGAGGCTGTTGTGGCGGGTTTGGTGGGAAGTGGTGGCACAGGTGCTTGGGTCTCGAGAAAAGGTGGACGTGCTAAGCCGGAGTGAGGAGGCCAGGTGCTGTGTTGTTCGAGTTTTGGGTGGCGAGGCTTTCAGGTGGAGGATGGCATGGCAGCTTCAAGCAGTCAGGGGTGTTTATGCTGGAGGGCAGCTTCGGGTTTGGTCGTGTGTTGGTGGCAGGTTAGGAGCGGAGAGAAGTAGTGGTTGCTGGGTTGACAGGTGGAATTTGTGGTGAATTGTGAGGTTGTGTTCGGTGTTAGAGGGGAGGAAGAAAATCTGGTGGAACACAGGAGTTACATGGAGGATGGCTGAGATGGATATGTGGGGATTATGGTGATCAGTAGTGGGGCTGAGGCGGGTCAGTGGGTGATGAAGGGTAATTGCTGGACGTGGGGAGTGTTGTTGGCTTCATTCATTGGAAAGGTGGCGGTTGCACGGGGTGGTTGTAGGAGGGGAGAACTGCTGCGGCCAGGGGAAAGTGGAAGTGAATAGGTGGTAGTTAAAGAGGGGGAAGCGATGGAGTCTGTGGTGGAAAGCATGTGGTTTGAATGGCGGAGGGAGGACGAGCAAGTGAGAAAGTGGGTTTTTCGTGGAGAAGAAAAGTGGGCGATCGATGTGCAAGATTCAAAAGAAAGAAGATGAGAAGTTTCTCGATATCAACTTATATATATATATATATATTTTAATAAGCACGACATGAAAATGAAGTAAAAGCAAGAATGAATCAATGAACCAAAATTAATATTGAATAGTGGGATAGCAAAAGTCATGTAACTTGAATTCAGGGAAATATTAAAAGCTAAGTGGCCATTTGTTTTCAGCCGATGGACAAATGGAAAGACACAAGGAAACCAAAAGGCTCAAACGGGTACCGTTAAGGCTAACCGTTTCGCAGATTTCTCCGCTCACCGAACGCCGAAATTCACAAATGAATATACTGCAGAGATTAGCATAACGAGATGAACAAAATGGTATACAAATATCAGCGATATGACCATCCTATAAAAACTCGATATTCGCTGTCGAAAATGCTGCTAAAACGCCGAAAATAAGATAAACAGAGCTAGAGCAGTCCAAATTTGGCGAAACGAATTATGATGTCTCACTCAGAAAATGATTTACATTTTTCTTATGTAAAAATATTTAGGTTTCAAAAATATTTAATTTCCATCTAATTTTAAACTGATTTAAATTTATTTTGAAATTTCACAATCAAACAAACTTTCATATTTTCCAATGAAAATCTGACACTTGCTATGCAAAAATAGACGTATACCAAATGTTAAATTTTCATTGCAAAAATTTAATTGTTTAATTTCATGAATTTTTTTAGTTAATTACGTTATTTTAAATCGTTAAAATTCCCGGGTCATTACACTCTCCCGCTCTCAAAACTTTTCGTCCCCGAAAAGGAACGAGATAGGAGAATAGAAGCAACGGAAAGGAAAGATAGATTCGAAATACATAGTATCAGGTAGAACAATTTATTCAAAACCATATAAATTTCATTTTTTTGACATCTTATTACTTAAATTTATATTGTATATTATTCAATTACATGTGTTCATAACATTCAAAGTTTTCCAGGTAAGTTTTATTAATGTTTCCTAATGTAATTGAGCATTATACAAATTTACCTTTTATTTACAACATTTCTACTAAGCAAAATTTATTTTAAACATTTTTATTATTGAAGTTTTCTCTTGTATAACCTTCAATTACATATTCACATTAACATTTTAACTTTTTGAACATTTTAGTTAAGTTATATATGTTTTAGAGTGCAATTGAGTATTATACAAATTATTTTTATTCTAGTTCAACTGTTTCAAGTTGTTTCAATTTCATTTCTTATTTTAGACACTCTAATTATTCATAAATTTCGCTTCATTTCAATAATTGAAAACCATCACTTAATATAAAACTAAAGAGTTAAATTTTAGGTTTCAATTCAAACCATTTTGAAATAAATATATACATATATATATTTTATACATCAAATCATACTCAAGAAATTCAAATCAAATCCATTTTCCAAAGTGTAGCAAAGCTGCCAAGTAGTCTCCCCACTTTGAGACTCAAAAATGAATGTCGATGATGCTGCAGTCATCACCAAAATTATTTTCTAGCGACATAAGAGGAGAGCATTGACTTACTTCTTTTAAGATTTTTGGAAACAATTTCCATTCGAAAATACTTTCAAATAATATATTTTTTCCAAACTTTGAAAACCAAATTTGGAAAAGCACCAGAAATTAAATTCTCAAATCCTTAATTTAAATTCATTTCATTTGCAAAACAGATTTATAAACCATGTTTTAAAATTTTTAACACCAGATAACATACAACAATAGTTAAGGGTTTAGGAATGTTGACAAAACAGAAAATAATAATCTAGTACTATCATTTCTAACAACCAATTCATTTAACTATCTAATTTCAAAAAATTATACCTTTATATATAAAATATAATCATGCATAAAATTATTTCATTTACTAATTTCGAAAACAATATTGTGTCAGTTTGCTCTGTTTAAGTGTTTTCGAATTTCTATCGATTGCGTTGGCTAGACGAATCGATCGAAACCCAAAATTCAAACTTAACAACTCAAACAACAATATAAAACAATTTTATATCAATTACAAATATGCTCCCTCATAGGGTGATTCAAGAATGGATTTTAGAACAAGGATAGAGATTCAAATTTAGAGGGCCCTAATCAAAGAGAATTCTAACTAAGAAGATAGGCTTGAAAGGAAAATAAGATAATCAAATTACAAAAGAGGAAAGATGGATTGACTTATATTAATCGCGACGACTTTAATCGGGTCAACCGAGAATCCAGTTTCAGAAACAATTTACCTAAGGAATCGGACTTCGTCCTTCCAAAAATGGGATTTAGAAATTTTGGCTTTCAACTGATGACTCCTAAGAGTTTCCAACACATAGCCCAAATGTGACTCATGCTCCTTCTCAAACTTAGAAAAGGCGAGAATATCATCAGCGAAATTGGGGACAAACTTGTTGAGAACATCGTGGAAAATGCGATTCATGAGATCAACGAAGAAGGTAGGAGCATTGGTTAATCCAAAGGCATGACTACCCGTTCATAAAAACCATTCTCTGTTCGGAAAGCTGTCCTAGGCATGCTCTCCTCGGCTACACGAAGCTGGTGGAAACCGGTAGCAAGATCGAGCTCCAGGAATAAGATTGATGCGGAATTCAATTTTTCGCTTGTGTGGTAGAGAAGTGACTTCACAAAAACATCAGGATAATCGCTGACTATCGGGGTGGAGTCAAGATCACTAAACTGAGAATCAAGCGAGAAGATAGAACTGCTTGCAAAATCTCGAGACAGTCGACATTCGATCACAAGAGAATTACCTTGTTCGTCTACTAGAGAAACGGTTCGAGCTTTGTAAGTAATAATAGCATCAAAACCGAGGACATAGAAATCTCCGGTGAATCGACGCTTCTTATAAAGTAGTATCACCCCTTTGTAAATCATACCAAGGTTGGCAGAACCACCGATGGGATTAGACACACATAAGGATGAAGTTGTCAATTGAGATAGCAAGATGTGCTCAAATTTATTACAAAGACCAATAGAAATAAAGCTATAGGTTGTTCCAGTATCAAGAAGAACATGAAGCGGAAAAGACAAGAATGGATTTTAGAACCAAGGTAAAGTTCCAATCAAAAGAAATAAAAATCCAGGAGAATCCTAACTAAGAATTTCAAGCTCGAACGAAGATGATTCTGTAATTAGTTCCACTCATTCTAGGGTATTACTACCCTGTCTCTAATAAGTTTTACTCCATATGCTAGGTTTTGCCAAAACCAGAGCTCTGATACCATATGTAATGACCCGACATTTCGAACCATTCAAATCGACAACAATCCACACATGTCAGACTTGAATTGCTCAAAACAACAGATTGTTAATTTATATTTGGAAAAACATAGCATAGACAGTAAATAAATCAATCACAGAATCACAGACACAGAGTAATATAACAATAAGCAGCGAAATAGATAAATAGTAGTTCATGAAGCTACTATATAAACATCATAGTTTGAAACAAAATACAACAGAAATTCCAAATACATAGAATCTCAATACAAAAGCAAATGACAAGTCTGAACATAAAATAACTGGAAATAACTGAAAACTGAATAGATAAAAGATAGATATCCAAGCAAAGCTCCAAGCTCCAAAGGTGAGTGTCAAATGCTGTGACACTCAGTCTAACCCGAGCATAAAGCAAAACACAAAACACTCGAGTCAGGATTAACATTCTTATGCAAGTAAATCAACTCAAGTGAAATGTCCAAATGAAATGCAATTTAACTTAAAGGATGTTTGGGATTCCTATCCTTTAAGGATCCATGAAACTATCTACATACATAGGACAATATGCTACGTAGATAATGTCTACAGTAAAGTAAAAAGTTAAAATAGCATTAAGGCTTTACCCATATCCCCCTTAACACATTTTATATAATTCCCGTAGTCTATACAGATACTGTAAGCTCCACCAAACCGATGGGATACACAGGGACTCCATAGGTTCGGTACAAACAAAACTTGTAGTGGGCATGATAAGGCATGTGACAAGGCATGTGAAGCAATGCCCAGGGTAGGATACTACCGTTTTACAGAACCGGACTGGTAGTAACGCATAGCAGCTACTACCGTCCACCTCGAGAGACACTACCATAATCAAAGGTGCACCCAATCAAATAACAAAGTAATAGAATGGTTTCGAAGAAGCATGCTGATCGGAGGTGCGACCTCACTTGGCCCAGGTATAGCTTGTAACAACCCGTAAATTTTCAATAATTAAAAATTGTTAATTTAATAAGATTTTACGATTTAATGTTGGAAGAAATTAAAATTTAAGATTTATAATGAAATAATAACTAAAATGAAATGTAACAATGTTAATTAAAGTCAATCATTAACAATTTGAATGAAATTCCAATTAATTAAAAAGGTTTAAATGTTATACTTGGCTATAAATTGAAAATAAGAAACCAAATGTAAATATTGAATTAATTAATGGAATAGTATATTTAATGGTAATTTAATAAAATTTGTGTTAGGAAAGCAATTGTAACATTTGTTGTGAATAATAAACCTATAAATGTGATTAAAAGTCAACGGTGACAATTATTATATGTTACCTATTTATTTAGGCTATTAAATTAATTTGGAAATCAATTGCAATGAATCTAATTATATATTACGTTAATGTAAATTAAGGTACAAATTGGAAACAATGTTAATTTTATTCATATTATGATAACTGGTTGAATAAAAAGAATGGAAATCAAGATTTATCAATTTATTGGAATTTAAATTATAATAATTGGATTAATTGCAATTAAATGAAATTGAATAGTACGTTAATGGGAATTAAGATGAAATTGGAGAACATTGGTGTACGAAGATATAATCCAATATTAATTATACCCATAAGATGATAATTGATTGAATAACAAGATTGACAATCAAATAAATGGATTTATTGAAATTTAAATTTATAATTACTAAATTATTTGAGTTTGAAAATTTAATGCTGTAATTTGAGCAATATTGAATATTGAATTGATATAGAAATTTGTTTTAAAAGATTTTAAAGTGTCTAAGTAATAAAAAAATGATGAAATTTGTTAACTATCAAATTTGAATGAAAAAAAGTGATTAATTAATTTATTATTAATTTATTTAATTAATGTGAAAATAGCCACTTTGGCCACTGACTCGGATTTTGACGAAACCAGTTTCATCGGATCCGTAACGGTGAATTATTGTAGGATTTCATGTTTCGTAGCGATCGGACTTGTCGTTCGATCATACGGACTTGAAACGCCTAGAAATCAATTCAATTTGGAATAAGCTGATTTTAACATAACTTATTCATATGATGGAATTAGGACTTGAAACCTGTTCCATTGAGTTTAAAAATATTGAAAACATCTATTTTGATATATGGGATTACCCATTTTCGTTCCGGAGGCGAAACGGTCTTTTCGGATCGTTTATCGTTCAATCAAATCTTATATGTTCTATCTATTTTCAGCTCTGCCTATAAATAGCCTGTTATAAACCCTAATTGTTTCTCATTTCTCACTCCTATACGTACATCTCCTATCTATCTCCTCCTTTCCAATGGCAGAACATATCCAAAAATTCCAAACCCTCAATTCAATTCTAAAATTTAAACTCCCCAAAATATATTGAATTATATATCGATTTGAAGCGCTCAACGAGCGCAAGTCAAATCTGTAGTTTGTTATTCGATTTGGGTTTCTGTGTGGTCGGAATTGAGCGATTTAATCATGACCATTCATTGGTGTTCGACGAACTTTGTCGGATCGTCAAATCAATGTTACCATGGCGTGGAGAGGGTCTTGCGGAGTTCATCGGTGCTTGTAGTTCGTCAAAGTGATGGTTGGATCGAGCGTAAAAATTCGATTAGGGTTATAATTTAAGGCGGTGCTTGCTCGAATTCGTCGTCGACGAGGCGTTCGGGGGAGCTAGCGATGGTCGTAGTGGAGGCGTAGGGTTGACGGCGAGTTCGTTGATAGCGCCCGGCGTCCCTCTAGTGATCGAGGCGCAATGAATCATCGGTCAAAGCTCGACCTGGAGGCGTTCGATCTTGTGCAGGCGCGTACGAGATGAGAACTGTAGCACGTTGACGTGGCTGGTGAGTGTCTTTTGTTTTTTTTTATTTAATTTCAAAATCGTTCTAACGTACATAACTTTTCCGTACGGGGTCCAATTCACGCGCGGTTTCTTGCGTTGGGATCATATTAAAGTTCCAGACATTTTGACAGGCGTTTGGACGAATTATGAGACTGTTTGAATTTGGGCCCTAAATTGGATTTTAAATCGATTTAAATTCAAAGGTGAGTGTTTTGACACACTCACAACTTCTAAAATTTCTTATGTTAGTTAAATTAAATTTATGATGTGATTAGGAATTTATTTATGGCTGTTTGGTATATTTAAATTGCTGTTCCTTTTAATTTGAATTTATTTTGAATTAAATTGTCATTTAATTTATTGTTGAATTTAAATTGCTAGTTAATTACTTGTATATAATAATCTGTTAATTATTGATATTTATTGGTTGAATTAGATGATGATTGTGATGGATGTTGAATTTATTATTGGATGATTGGATGGTATATTTGATTTATGAAATGCTATCACTCTACAAGTTCCCTTAGTTATTATTAAGAAAATCACTATGGGTTGAAATGATATATACTCGAACGAGCTATAGATTAGGGAAAAATCGTTATGGGTTGAAATGATAGACTCGAGCGATTTTATGGATTTTTATATTAATTCGGGATTGCGGTTTGAAATGATATATAATCGTAAAATTTTAAATTGCGGATTGAAATGATAATCATCCATATCACTTGACCCTAGGATAGAGAATTATATACGGACACCGGATTGGTTAAATTAAATGATTTTAAATCCTTGATTTCGAATCCAGTTAACGATATTTTGAAATAAAATTTGATTTATATAAATTGAATTATTATTGGAAAATCAAGTTTTATGTTGAAATGTGAATTGGTTTAAAGGAACTGCTTTAAGAAATTAAATTGAAAGTTTAAAGTTGGATTTTTAAGTATAAATGAAATTTTATCGGAATTGAGTTATTGAATTGGTTTGAAATATAACTTTGAAATGTATTGAAATTGGAATAATTTAAATTGATATTTAAAACATGGATTGGAAAAAATTTGAATTGAAGATTCGAAATTGGGTTTTGTTAATTTGGAATTGTAATGGTCCAGATATGTTGGAATAAAATAAATAGTTAAATGGATATTAGTTTCAAACTCATATTTTAATATAAACTGTTTTAAAAATATATTATTTTAAAGACTTTAGTTATTAAGATTTTCAACTATTAAACTATTTTAACCTATATTAACTATATTAAATCATTTGAACCTATTTTAAACCATTTAATTTATTTTAAACTAATTAACCCATTTTAACTTATTTTAAATCTAATTAATCTATTTTAAAGCTATTTAATCTATTTTAATTATATTTAATCTATTTTAAAATTATTTAACTATCTTAAATCAATTTAATAATATCTTTAATCTATAACTAAACTATTTTAGAGTATTTCAACTATTTATCACTATTTTAACTATTTATAATTATTTAAACTATTTTCTAAATTTTCAGACTAAGTAGAAGGAAGTGTTTATATTCAAATTCACTGGTTTAAAAGCAAATACGGTTAAATGATGTTATAACCTAAGTTGGAATTTAAATGTTATAATTAATTGAGTATGATGATTTTGAAGTGAGGATTTAACCTAATTGGAAATATGATTTTTGAAAGAAATTATGATTTCGGAAACGATATGATTTCGAAGGTGAACATGATTTCAAAGTGAATATGATTTTGAGAGTGAATATAGTTTGGAAATGAATATGATTTCAAAAGAGATATGATTTGAAACTGAATATGATATTTTGATATAAACTGTGAATTGACTTTTGAAATGTAAAAGAACCATCCGGTGTGAAATAAACATTTGGTTGTTAAAGAGAACGGGATCGGATATTGTCATACTATCTGCCTGTACCAAAAACCACTTTAACAACTGTGTACATGGTGGAGATTCCAGAAATGAAGTAGGATGATTTGGCGAACGATTTTTGTATGAGGTATGACGTGACCCTGACTCCCGTGAGTCAGCTTAGATGTGATTAAAGCAGGAGCCACGCCGGGCAAAGTGAGGTCATTCCTCCTATCGGGCACATTTTTTTGATACCATTCTATTACTTTGTGATTGATTTGGTGGCCACCTTTGATTTTGATTTGGGAGTGTGTTTGAGGTGGGCGGTAGTAGCTGCTATGCGTTACCACCAATATGGATATGCAATTGGTATATCTACCCTGGCATTGCCTCGAGTGCCGTGTTCACATGCCCTAGAGCGCCTTCTACGAGTTTTTTTGTACCATACCTATGGAGTGCCCTCTGATACCCTCCAGTTTACGGAGGAATTATGGTACTATATAGACTATGGGAATATACAAAAATGTGTTAAGGGGGATATGGCTAACGACTTAACTACATAGTAGATAGTTTAACGGATCCTTAGGAGATGGTAATCCCGAACATCTCTTAAGTTACTGCACTCACGTTAGACACTGGACATGAGATGTCAAACCCCGTAAACATCTCTTAAGTTATTGCACTCACGTTAGACACTGAACATGAGATGTCAAACCCCATAAGCATCTCTGACGCTGTCGCACTCATATTTACCGTTGATTTAACTTACATAAGATCTTTTAGTTTTGACTCGAGTGTTTTGTCTTTTCAATTCGCTCGGGTCAGCCTGAGCATTTCAGGGTTGAAGACCTTATTTCTGGAGGACGAAGATGAAGATTTGTACTATTATTTATTTTATTTATCCCGCTGCATCATGTTGTTCAGTTGCATTTATTATTTATTTATTCCTATTTCTGTAACTCTGATTTTGTGTTGTAAATGAATAGTCAAATGTATTTGTAAAACAGCTACATGAACTGTTTTTTGATTATTATATTTTGTCATTCTGCTGCGAGATTCTGTATTTGTTTTATTACTTTCTCTTTTCTTATTTACCCCATAACAATCTGCCCTTTTGAATGGTTTGAGTTTGGCATGTGCGTCTGCTTAAAACGTCCAAAAAGGCGGGTCGTTACAGTTGATATTAGAGCTTTGGTTTAGCGATAACCTTAGCTTTGTGGGGTCTGACTCATATTAAATAGGGTAGTAATACCCTAGAATGAGTCGCTGAGTGTATATATATGAGAGAGCATATTTGTTAGTGTTATAAAAGGTTTTTCATATTATGTTAATTTGTTCTGTTTAGTATTTATAAATTCAAGTCGATACATGGGACGCTATGGCATTGAGAGGGATTTCTAAACAGTCGATAGGACTCACTGACATAATATTAGTTTTGAAATATAGGTAAATGAAACAATTTTGCCTATTGTATATTTTTATATATAAAATAATTATTTTATAAATGATATATTTGTTTGTAATATATCTGTTGTTAGGTAGTGAAATATATAAATATTGGTTGAAAAATGAGATTGTAAGTAAAATAAATATAAAGTGGAAAATTTAGAACTTAAGTTCCAGGATTTTTGAAAATTTCTTTCGAATGATTTTGGAATATAATATTAATATTATTTGGAAGTATTTTCTGATATAAATATTTCAATGTGATTTGGAAGAAATTTTTTAAAAGAATTTTTGGATGGAAATAAGTTCTGTACTCCCCTCTTTATCGCTGGAAAATAATTTCGGTGATGAGTGCATGCATCATCGACGTTCATTTTCGAATTTCAAAGTGGGAAGACCATTGTAGAAATTTACTACAAATCTGTTTGATAAATAAATCTTAATTTCAAATTCCAAACATGATTTGATATGTATAAAAGATATGATTATATATATATTATTTTAAAATAATTGAAATGAAACCCGGTTGTTTAGTTCTTGAGTTTCTGTGAATTAGAAAGTGAAATTATTGTAATAAATGGAATTTTGACTATATTAATAATTGGAAACTTCTAAAATGAAAATAATAAATTGATGTTAAAATGATCAATGAAATAGATAAGAAACTGAACTTTTGAAACTATAAATAAAAAGGAAAATGAAAATAAGAAGATTAAAAGCTAAGTATAAATGAAATTACAAGAAATTTTAAGATTTGTAACCTGTAAATTGAAGGATATGAAAATGAGAAATGATAACTATTGAACATTAAGTTAATTAAAATAAATAAGATAAACTTGTGTAACTTTCAATTGCATTCTTAGAAACATAAATATATAACTTACCAAAATATTAAAAGTTGTAATGGTAAAAGAATATTTAATGGAATATTATACAAGTAAAACTTAAGTAATGAAAGTGTTCAATGGAATTTCTTTTATAAATAAGAATTTTTATATTTTAATAATTATGAACTTAAGTTAATGAATTGATATGCTAAGTAATTAAATTGAACATGAATACTATAAATAATTGAGTATAAACTTAAGTAAATGTTTGAAGTTATTACAATTAAAATAAGTAGAAAGATGAATACTGTAAGTAGATGATTATAAACTTAAATCAATGATGAAGCACTTTGTAATTAAATTGAATAGTATATTTAGTTAATGACTATAACTTTAGAAAGGTTGAAATGATTGAGAAAATAGATTTAATACTCAATGACAACTTGTAAAGAAATGAAGGTGAATTAAAAGTAAGAAACTTAGGTATGAACTTATGCACTAATGAATATTAATATCTAATAGAAATCAAGTATATAAATTAATAAATGTGAACTAAGCTGCAATAAAATGTATGTAATACTTAAATAATAAATTCATTGATTATTATAAACAATTGAATGGAAGTAACTTATGTAAGAAATGAATGTAAAGAAATGAAAAAGAAATTGACACTATATGAATAAATGAAAATGAATTTTGTAAGTAATGAATGTAAATAAATGAAAATAAGTACTGAATGAATGAATGTGAATTTATTTATAAAGAAACCCATATAGTCCTTTAAGAATTGATTTGCATATGTTTAAATAATTATATATGAGTGACATATGTAAAAAAATGTAAATAACATATGTGAATAAATGAAATGTACATAAATGGAATTAAGTATTATATGAATGAATGGGAATTGAATTTGTAAGAAATAAAGGTAAATTTAAGAAAAATAATCATTGTATGGAAAGAAAATAAACAATAAATGTTGTGAAAGAAAATTTAATAACTTAAATAACATTGGAAATGATTGCTTGTTTTGGCTTATGGGTTGTTTGGGAAAGGATACTTCTATTTTGTATAAAGATGTATAAATAACCTATAAAGTTTTATCTACGACTGTTGAGTCTAGGGTTTACTTCATAGTTTATTTATCATTTCATATGATTAGAAGTTCTAAACCCAAACAAACCATTTGTTTTGGATGAAAATGGATGGATAATTGTTTCCCTGGTTGAAATGATGATTGTACTGTTGTTTGCAAGTAGTTGTTGTTTTATTGTATCGATCTGTTTGTTATTTAGTTGAAAACAACTTAAAATATTTCTCTTCTATATAACTATTAACTCTTTTGGATTATATAAGTGAAATACAGGTTATGAAAGCAATAGCTACTGCTTTTGGTTTTATAAAATATGCGTTATTTTCCTGACAAATAGGTACATTCTCGGATTACGGTTTTCTAGCGATATTATATTGTTTTCCCGTGGTTTGGTATATATTATTTTGAAAATTATGTGACATATATTGTATTATTGATATTACTATTTTTCCAGACCTCTCTGTATAAAGGAGACTCTGCCGAAATTTTTCGTAAATTTTGGACTTCGAAAATTTTGTGAAATATTTTCCAATTTGTTAACTTGAATGTAAAGGATTTAATTGTTATAAATTGATATATTTTATTTAAATTATTTAATTATGTAAATTAATTGTTTATATATTTAATATTTTAAATAAGGTATATTGATTTCTAAATCCCTTTTTCCCTTCTTTTTCCCTTCTTTATCCTTTTCGGGGACGAAAAGTTTTGAGTGGGGGAGAGTGTAACGACCCGTAAATTTTCGATAATTAAAATTTTTTAATTTAATAAGATTTTCTGATTTAATGTTGAAAGAAATTAAAATTCAAGATTTATAATAAAATAATAACTAAAATGAAATGTAACAATGTTAATTAAAGTCAATCATTAAAAATGTGAATGAAATTCCACTTGATTGAAAAGGTTTAAATGTTATACTTGGCTATAAATTGAAAATAAGAAACCAAATGTGAATATTGAATTAATTAATGGAATAGTATAGTTAATGGTAATTTAATAAAATTAGTGTTAGGAAAGAAATTGTAACATTTGTTGTGAATAATAAACCTATAAATGTGATTAAAAGTCAACGGTGACAATTATTATATGTTACCTATTTATTTAGGCTATTAAATTAAATTGGAAATCAATTGCAATAAATCTAATTAAATATTACGTTAATGTAAATTAAGGTAAAAATTGGAAACAATGTTAGTTTTATTCATATTATGACAATTGGTTGAATAAAAAGAATGGAAATCAAGATTTATCAATTTATTAGAATTTAAATTATAATAATTGGATTAATTGCAATTAAATGAAATTGAATAGTACGTTAATGGGAATTAAGATGAAATTGGAGAACATTGGTGTACTAAGATATAATCCAATATTAATTATACCCATAAGATGATAATTGATTGAATAACAAGATTGACAATCAAATAAATGGATTTATTGACATTTAAATTTATAATTACTGAATTATTTGAGTTTGAAAATTCAATACTGTAATTTGTGCAATATTGAATATTGAATTGATATAGAAATTTGTTTTAAAAGATTTTAAAGTGTCTAAGTAATAAAAAATGATGAAATTTGTTAACTATCAAATTTGAATGAAAAAAGTGATTAATTAATTTATTATTAATTTATTTAATTAATGTGAAAATATCCACTTTGGTCACTGACTCGAATTTCGATGAAACTAGTTTCATCGGATCCGTAACGGTGAACTATTATAGGATATCAAGTTTCGCAGCGATCGGACTTGTCGTTTGATCATACGGACTCGAAACACCTAGAAATCAATTCAATTTAAATCAATTTGGAATAAGCTGATTTTAACATAACTTCTTCATACGATGGAATTAGGACTTGAAACCTGTTCCATTGAGTTTAAAAATATTGAAAATATCTATTTTGATATATGGGATTACCCATTTTCGTTCCAGAGGCGAAACGGGCTTTTCAGGTCGGTTATCGTTCAATCAAATCTTATCCGTTCTTTCTATTTTTAGCTCTGCCTATAAATAGCCTGTTATAAACCCTAATTGTTTGTCATTTCTCATTCCTATACGTACATCTCCTGTCTATCTCCTCCTTTCCAATGGCAGAACATATCCAAAAATTCCAAACCCTCAATTCACTTTCAAATTCAATTCTAAAATTTAAAATCCTCAAAATATATCGAATTATATATCGATATGAAGCTCTCAACAAGCGCAAGTCAAATCTTTAGTTTGTTTTTCGATTTGGGCTTCTGTGTGGCCGGAATTGAGCGATTTAACCACGGCTGTTCATTGGTGTTTGACGAACTTTGTCGGATCGTAAAATCAATGGTACCATGGCGTGGAGAGGGTCTTGCGGAGTTCATCGGTGCTTGTAGTTCGTCAAAGTGATGGTTGGATCGAGTGTAAAATTTTGATTAGGGTTATAATTTAAGGCGATGGCTGCTCGAATTCGTCGTCGACGAGGCTTCCGGGGGAGCTAGCGATGGTCGTGGTGGAGGCGTAGGTTGACGGCGAGTTCGTTGATAGCGGCCGTCGTCCCACTGGTGATCGAAGGCGCAATGAATCGTAAGTCAAAGCTCGACCTGGAGGCGTTCGATATTGTGTAGGCGCGTACGAGATGAGAACTGTAGCACGTTGACGTGGCTAGTGAGTGTCTTTTGTTTTTATATTTAATTTCAAAATCGTTCTAACGTACATAACTTTTCCTTACGGGGTCCAATTCACACGCGGTTTCTTGCGTTGGGATCGTATTAAAATTCCGGACATTCTGAAGCTTATTTGGATGAATTCTAAGACTGTTTGAATTTGGGCCATAAATTGGATTTTAAATCGATTTAAATTCAAAGGTGAGTGTTTTGACACACTCACAACTTCTAAAATTTCTTATGTTAGTTAAATTAAATTTATGATGTGATTAGAAATTTATTTTTGGCTCTTTGGTATATTTAAATTGCTATTCCTGTTAATTTGAATTTATTTTGAATTAAATTGTCATTTAATTTATTGTTGAATTTAAATTGCCAGTTAATTACCTGTACATAATAATTTGTTAATTGTTGATATTTATTGGTTGAATTGGATGATGATTGTGATGGATGTTGAATTTATTATTGGATGATTGGATAGAGAATTATATACGGACACCAGAATGGTTAAATTAAATGATTTTAAATCCTTGATTTTGAATCCAGTTAATGATATTTTGAAATAAAATTTAATTTATATAAATTGAATTATTATTGGAAAATCAAGTTTTATGCTGAAATGTGAATTGGTTTAAAGGAACTGCTTTAGGAAATTAAATTGAAAGTTTAAAGTTGGAATTTTTAAGTATAAATGAAATTTTATCAGAATTGAGTTATTGAATTGGTTTGAAATATAACTTTGAAATGTATTGAAATTATAATAATTTAAATTGATATTTCAAACATGGATTGGAAAGAATTTGAATTAAAGATTCGAAATTGGGTTTTGTTAATTTGGAATTGTAATGGTCCAGATATGTTGGAATAAAATAAATAGTTAAATGGATATTAATTTCAAACTCATATTTTAATATAAACTGTTTTAAAAATATATTATTTTAAAGACTTTAATTATTAAGATTTTCAACTATTAAACTATTTTAACCTATATTAACTATATTAAATCATTTTAACCTATTTTAAACCGTTTAATTTATTTTAAATTAATTAACCCATTTTAACTTATTTTAAATCTAATTAATCTATTTTAAAGCTATTTAATCTATTTTAATTATATTTATTCTATTTTAAAATTATTTAACTATCTTAAATCAATTTAACAATATCTTTAATCTATAACTAAACTATTTTAGAGTATTTCAACCATTTATAACTATTTTAACTATTTATAATTATTTAAACTATTTTCTAAATTTTCAGACTAAGTAGAGGGAAGTGTTTATATTCAAATTCACTGGTTTAAAAGCAAATACGGTTAAATTATGTTATAACCTAAGTTGGAATTTAAATGTTATAATTAATTGAATATGATGATTTTGAAGTGTGGATTTAACCTAACTTGATTTTTGAAAGAAATTATGATTTCGAAAATGATATGATTTCAAAGGTGAACATGATTTCAAAGTGAATATAGTTTGGAAATGAATATGAAATCAAAAGAGATATGATTTGAAACTGAATATGATATTTTGATATAACTGTGAATTGACTTTTGAAATGTAAAATAACCATCCGGTGTGAAATAAGCGTTTGGTTGTTAAAGAGACCGGGATCAGATATTGTCATACTCTCTGCCAATACCGAAAACCACTTTAACAACTGTGTACGTGGTGGAGATTCTAGAAATGAAGTAGGATGATTTAGCGAATGATTTCTATATGAGGTATGACATGACCCTGACTTCCGTGAGTCATCTTAGATGTGACTAAAACAGGAGCCACACCGGCCAAGTGAGGTCATTCCTCCTATCGGGCACATTTCTTCGATACCATTATATTACTTTGTGATTGATTTGGTGGCCACCTTTGATTTTGATTTGGGAGTGTGTCCAAGGTGGGCGGTAGTAGCTGCTATGTGTTACCACCAGTCCGGATACACAATTGGTATATCTACCCTGGCATTGCCTCGAGTGCCGTGTTCACATGCCCTGGAGCGCCTTCTACGAGTTTGTTTTGTACCATACCTATGGAGTGCCCTTTGATAGCCCTCCAGTTTACGGAGGAATTACGGTACTGTATAGACTATGGGAATATACAAAAATGTGTTAAGGGGATATGGATAACGCATTAACGCTATTTTAATAATTTACTTTATTGTAGGCACTATTATAATAGTGTATTATACTACATAGTAGATAGTTTAACGGACCCTTAGGAGATGGTAATCCTGAACATCTCTTAAGTTACTGCACTCACGTTAGACACTTGATAGGAGATGTCAAACCCTATAAACATCTCTGACGCTGTCGCACTCATATTTACCGTTGATTTAACTTACATAAGATCTTTTAGTTCTGACTTGAGTGTTTTGTCTTTTCAATTCGCTCGGGTCAGCCTTAGCATTTCAGGGTCGAAGACCTTATTTCTGGAGGATGAAGACGAAGATTTGTACTATTATTTATTTTATTTATCCCATTGCATCATGTTGTTCCACTTCGTTTATTATTTATTTATTCATGTTTCTGTAACTCTTATTTTGTGTTGTAAATGAATAGTCAAATGTATTTGTAAAACAGCTTCACGAACTGTTATTTGATTATTATATTTTGTCATTCCATTGCGAGATTCTGTGTTTGTTTTATTTCTTTCTCTTTTCTTATTTACCCCATAACAATCTGCCCTTTTGAATGGTTTGAGTTTGGCATGTGCTGCTTAGAACGTCCAAAAAGGCGAGTCATTACATAGCTCCTGTTTGAGTCACATCAAGCTGATCCGAGGGGGTCAGGGCTGCGTTCATACCTAATACAGAATCGTTCGCCAAACCATCCTACTTTGTTCTGGATTCTCCACTATGTGCACAGTTGTTAAAGTAGTTTTCGGTATTGGCAGAGAGTATAATAATATCTAATCCCGGTCTCTTTAACAACCAAACGCTTATTTCACACCGTGGTCACTTTCATTTCAAATAGTTCATACATCATATCAAAATATCATATTCATTTCAAAATCATATCACTTTTGGAATCATATTCACTTTTGAAATCAAATCACTTTCGAAATCATATTCATTTCCAAAAATCATAACCACAAAATAGGTTAAACTATCATATCAAAGTATTCGCATTTAAATCCTTTAAATCTAAATCATAACAGTTCCAACTTAAACAGTTTGAATATTGAAAGTAATTTATATTAAAATAGTTATACACTAAAAATAGTTATATTTAAAAATAGGTTATAGATTAAAATAGTTTATATATTAAAAATAGTTTATATTTAAACATATATATATTTCGAAAATAGTTTCAAATTATAGTCGTTTCTTCCAATTTCACAAATCAATTCACATCGACTTTAGTTCCAAAACTCAATTTAAATCAATCTCAGTTCAACAATTTCAATTAAAAAGGTTGAAGGTTCAATTCAAATTCTCATTAAAACTATTTTTAATTTATATCGATTTCAAATCCAGGTTTGAACTCCAAATTTAAGCCACTTCCAATTCAATAGGTTTCAAAGTTTAAATATTCAAACATTTACAATGACTCAATTTGATAACTTTCATTTATATTTCAAAATTCAACTCTAATTTTATTTAAATTTGAAAATATTCACTTAATCATTTTTAATGACATTTAAATAAAATCTCAAATTACAAATTTAAATCAATATCAATAATTAAATATCCATTCAATTTTATTTAATTCTAAAATATTCACCTAATCACTTTTATAAGCATTTAAATAAAATCTCAAATTACAAATTTAAATCGAAATTAAATATTCAATTTTATTTAAATTTGAAAATATTCATTTAATTACCTTTAATCAAAAATCCAGCTATCAAGTTATAAAAATCAAATCTTTAAATTCTCAAGATTAATAAGTTTAAATCAACTCTTATTAATACAATTCTTAAACAAATTAAATTTCAAATCAATTTCAATTTATCTTTCCATCCTTAATTTTTTTTAAAGTTATTACAAAATCTATTTTCAAAATATTAATATAAATTTAAATAAATATTTTAGACATATTATATATATGCTAATTAAATTAAATTTTATTAAAATATATTTATTAAATATTATTAAATTAAATGTTATTATTATTAAATCTATTTTAAATCTTATTTCATATATTTTTAAAAATGACAAAGTTATAAGTAAAATTTCATAATTTACATTTTGAAAATTAACTTATAATTTTAAAATTTCCAAAACATATAAATTTAACATCTAAATTTTTACATATATATTAAAATTAAAATATCTTTATATTATATTCTAAAAATCAATACACATATATTTCTCCTTTTCAAAAATTAATCATTTAAAAATAGACCAACGGTGTTCAGATATATATTTCTAACCTATGGTAAGTGATACGGATATTTATCATTTCAATCCACAATAATTTAAATTTACGGGTATATATCGTTTCAACTCGCAATCCCAAAATTTCAAAATCAATAAAATCGCTTGGGTTTATCATTTCAACCCTTAATGATTTTCTCTAATCTATAAGATCATTCGGGTATGTATCATTTCAACCCATAGGGAATTTCTAAACTAGAAAGGGAAGGGAACTTGCAGTGTGAGAGAAATCGAATAATATAAAATGGCATAACATATCAATTACAAGCTTATATCATAATTAACAATTTAAATATAATATATTCTGACATGTTATGGTGTTATATGCCAATTAAAGGGTGAACAAATTTAAATAAAAACATATCATATTCAACAATTAAATTACTAACAAATTCAAATTTAACAACATATTTAAATCGACATTTCATGTGAAATCAATTTACTAAACATATGAATGTCAATTGTAAGTGATCGCTCACCTTTCGAGGCTAGAGAAATTTGACAACGAGAATAAGAGCAAGCACATGAAAAAGGGGAGAACGCGACAACTACTACTGAAATTCTCCGGATAGTAAGCACAAAACAAAGCACAGCGAAACAAAACAGCACGATCTTAAATTCAAGAATCAAATATTTATATATATATAAGAAGATAAAGGGCTAGGGATGGGATTCGGGTCGACAAGGTGGTCGGAGGCTGCGTGTAGCTCGGCGAGGCTGTTGTGGCAGGTTTGGTAGGAAGTGGTGGCACAGGCGCTTGGGTCTCGAGAAAAGGTGGACGTGCTAAGCCTGAGTGAGGAGGCTAGGTGCTGTGTTTTTCAGGTTTTGGGTGGCGAGGCTTTCAGGTGGAGGATGGTGTGGCAGCTTCAGGCGGTCAGGGGTGTTTAGGTTGGAGGATTGCTTCGAGTTTGGTCGTGTGTTGGTGGCGGTTTAGGAGCGAAAAGGAGAAGCGACTACTGGGTTGATAGGTGGAGTTTTCGGTGGATTGTGAGGCTGTGTTCGGTGTTAGAGGGGAGGAAGGAAATCTGATGGAACACTGTGGTTACGTGGAGGATGGCTGAGATGGATAGGCGGGGATTATGGTGATCGGCAGTGGGGCAGAGGCGGGTCAGTGGGTGATGAAAGGGAAGTCGTTGGACGTAGGGAGTGTTGTGGTCTTCGTTCGTTGGAAAGGTGGCAGTTGCAAGTGGTGGCTGTTGGAGGGGAGAACGGCTATGGCTAGGGGAAAGTGGAAGGAATTGGTGGTGGGCGAAGAGAGGGAAGGCGATGGAGTCTGTGGTGGGAAGCATTTGGTTTGAACGGCGGAGAGAGGATGAGCAAGAGAGAGAGTGGGTTTCGCATGGAGAAGAAAAGTGGGTGATCGGCGTGCAAGATTCAGAAGAAAGAAGATGAGCAGTTTCTTAATATC
Source organism: Allium fistulosum (assembly GCA_030737815.1). Classification (NCBI taxonomy): domain Eukaryota; kingdom Viridiplantae; phylum Streptophyta; class Magnoliopsida; order Asparagales; family Amaryllidaceae; genus Allium; species Allium fistulosum. The sequence goes on from CM060901.1 coordinate 459,949,140, forward strand.
AACTTATATAAAAAAAATTAATAAGCACGGCATGAAAATGAAGTAAAAACAAGAATGAATCAACAAACTAGAATTAATATTGAATAGTGGGACAGCAAAATCCATGTAAGTTGAATTCAGAGAAATATTAAAAGCTAAGTGGCCATTTGTTTTCAGCCGATGGACAAATGGAAAGACACAAGGAAACTAAAAGGCTCAAACGAGTACCGTTACGGCTAACCGTTTCGCAGATTTCTTCGTGCATTTGATGCCGAAATACACAAATGAATATACTACGGAGATCAGCACGACGAGATGAACGGAATGGTACATAGATATCAGCGATATGACCATCCTATCAAAACTTGATATTCGCTGCCAAAAATGCTGCTAAAACGCTGAAAATAAGATAAACGGAGCTAGAGCAGTCCAAATTTGGCGAAATGAATTATGACGTCTCACTCAGAAAATGATTCACATTTTTCTTATGTAAAAATATTCAGGTTTCAAAAATATTCAATTTCCATCTAATTTTAAACTGATTTAAATGTTAATTGAAATTTCACAATCAAACAAACTTTCATATTTTCCAATGAAAATCTGACACTTGCTATGCAAAAATAGACGCATACCAAATATTAAATTTTCATTGCAAAAATTTAATTGTTTAATTTCATGAAGTTTTTTAGTTAATTACATTATTTTAAAACGTTAAAATTCCCGGATCGTTACAACGATAATATATAATATTAAAAGAACAGTACATAGAGTTACTCTAATATAGAAATTTCAGAGTTACAAACCTAAGTACTATCATTAGCCTGGACAGTTATAACAACCTGTTCTCACAGATGCTGATACATACAATAGTAATGCAGTGGAAATAAGAATACCATGGTAGGTGAAACATCTAGCTCATCTTCTTGAGCTCCAGAGAACATTAATGAAAGTGCCTTTCTCAAACTACTCGAAAGAGTACACGAAGAATTTAGGGAAAACAAAAACCAAGCATCAGGTACAAGTCTAGTATGAGAAACTCAAGAAATATGCAGCCAACCTATAATAGTACTTTCGAAACTGCATAGAATACCATAACGGTTATCCCCTTAAAAGAACTACCATCTAATAAGTACATAAGGTGATATAATATATAATGTATAGGGTGTAGAATTTTAATATATAACATAGCCACAATGGTTACATTGATTACAACAAATTAGATGGTACAATCAAAACCAATAAGGTATGCCTGCATAACGGGTTTTCCATGGTGATCCTATTGGTCAAGCTGAAATCCAATCTCAATGCACAAGGATCAGAAGTTACATTTTGAGCACCGTATATCCCTAAATAAAATATACCATAAGGAAAACACAAGCGGCCCATCGTATAAACATAAACATGAACAACATGAACCAAATATCATCAACTCCCACCAACCAACAATCGATAAGCATCTCTAGATATGGAGTTGATAACACCCTGACGCGTGTTGGCTAAACCCTAGGTTGTGCAGCCTACATTGTCTTTAGCCATTTTCGTTTCATCACTCAAACAAAACACGAATCCACAATTGGATTTCTACATCTCGAATAGATCTCGAAACCACATACGGATTCCAGCATCTCAAACCGATCCAATTTCAAGAGATAGAACATGTATCTCAGTCTTGAAGTGGTTTTGGAAAAGTAAAACACTTACTGATCCTGGTCTCTTCAAGGTTGAATCGACGAACTTGGTCATATTCAACAATAAGGAGAACGATCGCATATGGAAACCAAGTCTTGTATACTTGTTAAATTTTAGATATTTTCATCTCACACTATCCCTCAGTCAAGAGTAAAGCCAGTAGGTTAGAGCTCTATTGCTCATATCCCTACTCGAACATCAGTTTTAACTTCCACAAATAGACAAGCCTACTTCAATGGCTTTTAGTGCTAAGTATACGACTAAATGTTTTACACAAACGAGTAAACATACAAAGCACGATCAAGTCATACAAAGCACGATTAAGTCACATAAGCGACTTATAATACCTTTTTTTAATTAATCTTTTATTAATTAAAACCTTTTTTTATTAGTAAAACTTATTTTATCCAATAAAACCTTATTTATGAATTTGTACTATTCATTTATACTCTTTTTAATACCTCAAAAAGTATTCATATGCTTATCTCAAATGGTATAAGTATATTCACAAATCATTAACAAGATTTCTTACTTTAAATCTTTACTTTTCTATATTTTTCCAAAAGGTTCCATACTCATAATTTCCTTTAAAATATCTATTTTAAGGATCCAAGTACTTTCACAATCCATTCAAAAAAGGTTTAATATTTATGTTACTCAAACATTGTCATTACAAACCCAAAACCATCTAACTTATACTTATCTTTAAAACATTCTCTTAAAGATATATTTACATTCATAGGTATAATCAAAAAGGGTAAAGATGAATGTTATTAACACATTGTCACAACAAACCAAAAACTATTTCATACTTGTATTATCTTTAAAACATTCTTTTAAAGATCTAAGTTAATAATTAGTTATAACGGTCCGGAATTTCGGACACTTTGAATTTAAATATTTGAATCTTGGATTAATTATTATCAAAATGGTTTAATATGCTTGTAACCCCCTTTTAAATCATAACTAATAATGGAAAACTTATTTTTGAAAAATATTTACAGAAATATATTCTTCGAAGGAAAATCAATAATGTGACCGAAAATCGATTTATTGATAAACAACTTTTCGATCGATATAAGTCGTTCGAACTCTTGTGCCCTTGTCTAATGTTCGAACACATTTGCAATTAATTAATGTACACACCTCTTCATAAAGCTTGGAAGGTTCTAGAATGTTCTAATGGATAAGAGAAATTATCATGGTGAAGGTATAATGGTAATTAGCATAAAAGAGAAGTGACTTAAAGGAGAAGTGATGGGTGGTGAGTCTTCCATGGCATGAAGGAGTGTGAATGCAAGCTTAAAGAGCACCTTTTTCATCCTATAAAAGGAGGGGCACACCCTTAGGAATTAACCACAAATTCACAAGCCAAAAGCAAGCTTCTTCATCTTCTTCCTCTCTAAATGTTTTAAATGAAATAGTTGCAAATCAAATCCAAATCACTTTAAACTTTGCCACAAGCCTTAGTACAATATTAGAATATCTTCCACCATGCAAAAAGTTGAAGAAGCAAAGCCATGCTCTCCCCCTAGGCATAGGCCGTGAGCACTTTGTGTGAGACAGAGGTAAAAGAAGGTGGAAGCTAGAAGAAGGAAGGGAAGGGAAGGTGTTGCAAGGATGAAGTTTGACTTTGGTGCTTGGATCTTGGTTGTTTGTTTGATTAAAGGCGAGTTAACACATCACTTTGAATGAAAATATAACACATATATGCTTGTGTTTGAGTTATTTGAATTATTGTTGATATGAAAACATTGGTATGATTTCTTGCTTTGAAAATTGAAAGTAAGTGACACATGTGGTTCATGTATTTGAACTTGAACGAACTTTGAATGGACTTGTATGAGATATGTCTACACCTAGAAAAAAACACATTGGTTATAAATAAACTTTGGTTCATACTGGACTCGGATTTTAAAGTGCACTTATAACGATAGTCGTTATAGATGCAATTTGGAATTGTCTAGTATTCGACGATTTCTATGGAACTGTGTAGAGATATCCTTAGTGGTTTCTCATCATATTTATAATTTTTTTTATATATATGTTTGTTGCTATTAAAATCTTGAATGGTAAAGGTTAAATAACATCTTGAAAATTGACTAAAACTTCGCTTGTGCAAAACGCCCCGTTTGGACTTGATTGTTGGACTTTATAGGTTTGAAAAGGTATTTAAATTTAAGTATTTTGTTTCACTCATTTTATAAATGTTTACTAACTATCATTAGAGTATTCTAAAACTGTTTTGAGATCTTTCTGAATATTTAAGAATTAGTTGTGAATTTTTAAAGGAGAGCCATTTTGTTAAAATATACATAAAACATGTTCTTTTCAAGTTTTTATGGATTTTATAAACTTGTTATTTTCAAGTAATATTTTGAGCAAACATTTTAAAATCTATTATAAGATTTATAAAGTATTTTAAAAGCATTTTTAAGTATATATAGTATTTAGAAAAGGTGTTGACTATTTTATATCTTATGTAATAAATATCTTTTAAAAATGATTTATTTAATATATAGTTTTGATAAATAAATTACTATACATACATACATATATGTATATATATCATTTTTAGAAAAGGGTTTTAAAAGTATAAATAAAAGGTTTGGAAAGGGGTTAGAATTGTTTAATGGGAAAATGGTTAATTGTTTAGTTTCTTGTCTGAAAATAATTGACTATGGTTAACACTAAAAGCCGACGAAGTTGGCATATCTATTTGTAGGAGTTAAGATTGATGTCAAGTAGCGACGGAGCAACATAGCTCTAATCTACCAATTTCCCTCTTGGCTGAGGAATAGTTATGTCAGAAAATGTCGAAAACGTGTTAATCGTGTTGATTTCTTATTTATTTTTTTCGAAATCATTAATACTATACTTAACACTAAAAGCCAGCGAGGTGGATTTATCTATTTATGAGATTCAAGAATGAAGTGTTTAGGCAAGGCTTTGATGCAACTAGCGCTCTAACTTACCTGGCTTCACTCTTGAACGAGTCATAGTTAAATTGGAATGTCGGAAATGGGTTAAGCGTACGAATCATGATTTCTATAAGCAATCTTGTAACGACCCGCCTTTTCGATCCCCAGAAGTCGACACAAATACATCCACGGTATTCACATATCGAACAATTAAGAGCCGAAAAGACGGATTGTTAGGGGAAAGAAAGGAGATAGAGGATAAAAAAACTAAACAATCATAGAATCTCATAACGCAATGGAATAACATATATTAATCAACATAATACTTTACAAAGTCATTTCAAAAATGATACATCAGAGTCATACTAATAAAATTCTACCATTGGACAGTTATAACAACCTGTCCTTACCTAACTGATATAAGATACATATAATACAGCGGAAAAAATATAATAACTAGCTATTGATGAAGCCTTCTACTCCAAGCTCCTCCAAAATGCATCCGTGGGAAAACCTGAACTACTTGGCTGCCCATAAAAATTTGAGCACCCAAGATTTTTAGGAAAAGAAAATAAAACTTCGGGTCAGACATGGGTATGGTCTGAGTAAACTCAAACAACTGAATTATTATATTTAAAACCCTTTTAAAATCAAAGGTATCTCGTAAGACCACACCACACATAAACACGGATGGGTTTTTACCTTACGATAACCAAATCATTTTCTATAGAAAATCTAATGATATTATAATAATATCTAAGCATTCAAAATAAATATATGAAAATAGCCATAATTATTACCATTATTAAATTACAGCGTTCTAGGTTCTATAATCAAAAGTGTAAAGACGTATAAGAGATTGGATTCCATACTATGACAAGGCACCAGGGTACCACCTATCACGGTACACGTCTAGAAAATGTACCAAGGACCTCGTCGGGATCCCTTGCCAATACAAGACCGGCCTATCCCTCACTAGATAGTGTTGAATATGTCATCACCCTGGTTGCTTTGCAACCTTTTTTATTTGAGATCCCATGCACAACCAATCCATAAATATGTAGGTGTATCTAGAAAGGTGATGACACACCCTAATGGGAGCGACCCACTTAGCCTTGTTGCATCTTCACTGATTTTAGTCATTCTCGGTTGATGGGGCTTGAGGCCACGCTTACCTTTTGAATAGGAATCCTACTTGGAATGCTGACACTGTCTTCCAGGGAGTAATGGAGTGCCAACATTCATCCATTCAAGTTGTCTAGGATAAGGACAAACTAAAGGCACTATTTCTACTACATCCATTTTAGAATCACCCTCAGGACTAGTAGCAAGCAACCTTGCACTTTAATGCTTCGTCTTGGATTCCGTATTTTTCAAGATGTCTTCAGGTCGAAACGCTTGAGTTGGATCGAAGTGGTTTTTAGATAACATATCTGATCCCAGTCTCTTCGAAACAACTTTTGATAACTTCCGGTAAACTCAACCAGTTCTTTAGGAAATAAGCAGACAAAAGATAAAAGCGGAGTTCACCTCCTAATCACTAGTGAATGGATCTCCTTATCATTTATCCTAGAAGAACGAAATGAGATTTTTATGCACAGTACAACATCATTGGGGATGATTGTGCTATATAACTCATGTGTTTCCCCTAGATATTTCCAAACTTACGTTTTGGTCCAGATTTTGATAGTCGGTTATTTAACTATCAAATAACCAGACATTCAACATTGATTTTATTCAATATAGGATCCACTAAGCCTTTATTAATTAATTAATCTTTCATTAATTAAAACACTTTGCAAATCTTGATCGAAAGATGTTTTTAAAACACTATTCCCAAAACACTTTACATCCCTTTTATATTTGGAAAACATTTTTACTTATCTCAAAAAAATATGTATTTACCAAAAACAATTGGAAAACTGCCGCTTCTCAAATTCTATATTAAATGGCCAAGAAATTACGGAATTTAAAACATCACTTACTATAAAACCCATTCACTTTATAAAACCCATTCACTTATCCCTTATAGAAATTCTTTTTATAAGTTCACTTCATATTTCAAACTGCCTTATAAATCTTCAAACTAGATTTAAATTTCATTTTAAAATCTCAAAACTGATTTATAAAATCTCTTTCCATGTATAAAACTCTTTACAAAATTTTCTATATAAAATTTCTTTGACATTACAAAATATCATTTACAAAATCTCATTTTAAGTCACTTTAATAAACCCTTTTTATTTAGTAAAACCATTTTTATTAAAACAAGTTAATATTTATAAATACCTTTATAATATAATTATATGACTTGAAAAATCATTTATAAACTTTAAACCCCAAACTGATCAAAGAATTAAAACAGATCGAAGAATTAGAGCTAATTTAAAACCATACTTTATAATTTCAAAAGGAAGCTTAGCAATCCCATTGGTACTTATTTAAGTTACCATTTAGTTCGATTTCACTTTCAAGTCATTCAATAATTTATTTACATAAGTCAACATATATGTAAATATACTTCGTATCCAAATCAAGAAATAACATGTCAATATAAACCAACCAGTATAAACATGTTCAAATAACATAATCGCAGGATGGTGATTTGTCCTGCCAATAGATGTCCAAATAATTCAATCAATTTATAGCAGAATGGGGATTTATTACTATCAAATGTCCACACAATCAAACAATCAATCCATAGCAGAACGGGGATTTATTCTGCTATTATATGTCCACAACAATCAAACAATCAATCTATAGCAGAACGAGGATTCATTCTGCTAATAGTTGTCCATACAATACAAACAATCACATCATAACTCATTCACAGTCATTTGTCTACTTAATAGTGCAAACATTTGAATTCCTTGAGTTCAAAACCATCTTTTAAAAAGAAGTACCTTTAAAACAATTTGATTCTTGGAAAATACAGAGTTTAAAACTTAAAACTCTTTTTAAAATGATTCTTAAATCATAATTAATCTTTATTAATTCTTAACTTAATTTAATTAAAAATTAAGAAATAATTAACCTTAAATAAATTATTAAATAATAATTAACCATTATATAAATAATTAAACCCAAATTAATCCTTTATTAATTATAAAATAATTATTTAAACCTTCATTGGTAACTAAATATTAATTAATCTCAATTAATAAATAAAATAATCTTTAATTAAAACTTAAATGTTAAATTAAACCTTAAATAAATAAATAAATTTAAATTTAAACCTTAATTAATTTATAATTAAAAATAATTAAACACTTGACTAATAATTAATTAATAATTAACCTTATACTTAATTAATTAAACATAAATCATATACTTAACTCATAATTAATTAAAAATAAATCTTTCTTAATCAAAAATTAATTAAAATTAATCTTAGTTTTAAAAGATAATTAATTTGTAATTAATCTTCGCTTAATTATAATTAATAAACCTTGTTTAATACTTAATTAATTATTAGTTATCAAAACTAATTTCATAATAATTAATTATTAAATTCTTAATTAACTTTCTAAAATACCATTATTAAGTTTATAAAACATTTTCAAAACACTTAAAAATTATAAAAACTAAACTGTGCAAAAATCGGATTTTTAAGCGAAACTGCATCCATAGCGACTATCGCTATGGATGTCCCAACTTGAAAATGTTTTGGCCTCCCTCTTTGAAAACTTAACACTTTAAAAGCTTACTATTTTTTTCCCAAAACATATAATAAAAGTTTGAAATCAAAACCAAGTTTGAACTTGGAAAAGATTTCATTTTTAAATAACCAAAACCCACTTAGTTTTAACACAAAGAACTCCATGTCGTAGAACTATACCAAGGTGTTAACTTTTTAGCATATATAAAAAAGTATATAATCATAAGATAACCTACATACCATAACCATAATCTATCTTACATATTATAGCAATAGCATAAGCAAGATCACATCTTTATCACTAAACACAACACTTGGACTTTGATTTCAAGTCTAATCCAACTATAACATAAAAGTAACATATGTACATACAAACACATGAGAATTTGACAAATTCCAACCAACATAACATGAAATTCAATAGCTAACTTAAAATTAAAAAAAAATTCCAAAGTAAAAGGTTTTACTCACCAAAATTCATGCATTTTATCCTCACTTCCATTAAAACCAAAATAGGTCCTAGGTCCATGCTTTAAGATTGCAAAGATGAAGTTTTGGTGGACTTAGGGGTACAAAAGGGTTCGGCCTTGACTTGCATAGGGCACGACCATGATGTTCAAGGGTGGTGGAGGCTTGGATTTTGAAGAAGAAGAGCTTAGAAATGGTAAAGGAGGAATTCAAACAAGTTTTGAAACACTTAAATGGAAAAGTTTGATTTTTCTTTTCCTTTTTCCTTTTTCCTTTTGAAATTTAAAAATAAGCCATGGAAGAACATAAGGGCTTAAAGAAGTTTGAAAAATGGAAGTATGAAATGAAAAAAAAATGAAAAGAAAATTAGGAAAAGGTATTTATACAAATGGATATGCTAAATTACCAAAATACCCTTTGCAACACTACCCTCCACTACATTTGCTCCACTTCATCATATATCCACTCCTTTGTCCACCCTTTCCCTTATAACACACGAAAATCCCATGTTCCCTCTTGAACCCAACATGCTAAAACATGTTTAGACATGTTATGGTACCTAATGATGTGACCTATACTCTTTTTTTTAGACTTAGTATACTTAGGTGTAAATACATTATATACATACACTTAGACACACATACACCCATATTCTAACTTATTTACAAATGTGTGATTATGCTAAAGAGTTCATAACATTCCGATAACTTTTTGTCGACGAAAAGTCGAAGATTCAAAAAACGAATTCCGGTCACATTTTCAATTTTTCTTCGAACTAATTATTTTTGTAAACACGTTTTGAAAACTATTTCACTATTATTATTAATCATTTAAAAGAGATTTTTTTTAATTATAAAACCTAGTATTTGAATACTTAAAATTAATTAAATATTCGCAAATCAAATCAATGAAATTCCGGGTCCTTACAAATTGTTTTTAGAACTTGATAGTTAAGTAGTCAAATGATGAACTTAACTGAATATAAACTTAGAACTTTAAAAAAATGTTTTCAAAGATAGAAACAAGTATGAAAATGGTTTAGGTTTGTTGTGACAATGTGTTAATAACATTCGTCTTTAACCTTTTTCATTATACTTATGAATGTAAAAATTTCTTTAAAGAATGTTTTAAAGATAAGCATATGTGAAATGGTTTTGGGTTTTAATAACAATGTTTTACATAACACTAGTCTTAAACCTATTGAATGGATTTTTAGAAGTACATAGATCCTTAAAATGGATATTTTAAGGGAAATTATAAGAATTGAATCTTTTGGAAAATGATAGGAAGAGTAAGTTTGTTATATAAAAGAAGTTTACTAATAAAGGAGTTCTTAATTAACAAAAGGGTTAATTAAATAGAAGGGATTAAGTAGCTTAATCAAAATTTAGGTGGCTTGGTCATGTTTTGTATGACATGATAGTGTTTGGTATGTTCATTTGTTTATGGAAAGTATACTAGACTTGGTTTCCATTTACAAACATCTATCTTTACGTGATAGTTAATTAGTCGACTATCGAAATTAACCAAATAAAACTTTGGAAATATCTAGAAAAACACGGGGGTTATTTAGTACAGTTACCTTTAATGATTTTATACTGTAGATATAAACTCATTGTGTAATTCTAGGAAAAATGATAAGGAAATCCATCCACTTAAACGGTTAGGAAATGATCTCCGCTCTTATGTATTGTCTGTTTATTTCCAAAAGAACCGGAATTGAGTTTGCCGAAAATTCATCAATTGATTTTGGAGCATTTGTAAGTGGAGAGAGTGTGGTTATATGAGATGACTCGAACTCGTAACCACTTCAAAACCATATATGCGATCTATGTTCTGAAAGCGGTTGTGAAGTGAAATGTTATAGAGTTGAACTATCTATCCTAAGGTTAAGTCTAAGGGAGAGGTCGGCGTTAGCATTTCAAACGATGCTATCATATGAGACTATCTATCTTGAGAAGTACTCCAAGAGAGAGGACATCGTTAGCATTCGTTAGAGGACTTATGCGGGTAACCTATATGGAGGTTCGAGATCTTTTCGAGATGCTCAAATCCATGTTGTGATTTGTGATCGGTTTGAGATGATGGAATCCAATTGGGGATTTGTGTGCTTTTCGAGTGATGAAGACTTATCTGAAAGATGCCGAACATAGCCTCGATATCTAAAATGCCTAAAACCAAAGTAGGATGCAAAATCTCAGGTTTGCTTACCGATGAGGGTATATTAACTCCATATCTAGAGTATGCTTATAGATATGTTGTGGGCGGGAGTTGTTGATACTTGGTGCCACGTAGTTCATCATCGGGCCAGTTGTGTTTACCTTAGAGTGTATCGTATCTAGAGATATATGATGCTCAAAAAGAAGTTTCTGATCCTTCTCATGGAGTTCAACTCGAATTGTTTCAAGGAGATTTTCACGGATAATCCACTATGCGAACGAGCCTTAGCAGTATCGATCATATAGCTATTATTGTTGTGGCATTCATATAACAACTATTTGATATGATTTATGTGCTACACTCTAGACATTATCTATCATATCACCATATGTTAAACTTAATGAATGGTTGGTTTCTTTGAGGGGAAAAACCATTACGGGAATCCGTACATTCTCAATGATTACTATTACATGTCCTCATATTTCTTGAGTTTCTCATGCTGGTTTACTAGGTTTATCCGGGTGCTATTTTTTTATAATGCTCGAGTCAATCCCGTGTATGTTTCCAGATTTAGCTATGGACGCCTTGGAGCTTATAGAGAAGAGCTGGACGATTATCTACCATAGAATTATTATTTTTGCTACATTGTTGATTGTATATATCAGCATTATCAGGATAAGCAGTTATAACTGTCTAAGCTGACGATAGTACTTAGGTTTTAGTAACCCTAAAATTTCTGTATTCAGATCCTTTGTATTGTTCTATTATTGTTCCGTTGTGAGATTCTGATGTTTTATTCTCTCTTTCTTGTTCTATTCTATTTTTTTATTTCATTCTAACAATTCTTCTTTCCAACACTTTGGTGCTCGGCATGCGAATACCATAGATGTATTAGTGTCGACATTCTGGGGTTGAAAAGGTAAGTCATTATTGTTGGTATCAAAGCTGAAGGTTAAGCGAGAACCTTGGTTTTGTTTGGGTATAACTTGTTAGGAGATGAGGTAATGAAATGCCCTAGCATGAGTAGAGAGTATTATATATATGAGAGCGTATTTGTTAGTGCTATATAAATGTTTTATGTTGTGTTAATTGATCCGTTGAATGGTATATGAATTATGGTCGATGTGTCTGATCAACGTAATAGATAGAGGTTTCGAAACAGTTGAACAAGGCAAACCGATATAGTATTATTTTGAAAATTAGTAAATAAAATAATTTTACCTAGGATTATGTTTTATATATAAAAAGAAAAAATTTCAAAGGAGAACTGATATAGTTATTTATGATGTGTTTGTTTATTAGGTAATGATAATATTCGATTATTACCATTTATTGTTTGATTAGTTATGCTCGGCCAGTTTATGAGCATTTACTATAATTTGTTGATTTATAGGTAGTTTACCTTTTTACAACAAGGCTTGGGTGGATAGTGACTTATGGGAACATTAAGTACGAACACCTTGTGAAATAAGTTTCACAATTTGACTATTCGGTGTTCGATGATAATGTTGGGTTAAAAATTGAACTTTAATAAGAGTTATTTATTATAACCTTAACAAAGATATACATCTGTAAAATGATTTAGATAAGAAAGAAACATTATGTAAACATGGTTTATAAAGGATTTAAATAGAGCATTTGAGAACTTAAATCTCTATTTCTTCGGAAATGTTTTCCAAGATTTTGGAGAAAATAATAGTAGTATTATTTCAAAGTAAGTATTTGGGAAATTAGTTTGTAAAATTGGGATCATAATACTTGGTAACATTTACAAAGTATTTGATAACGTTTTGAAATGATTTTGGTTAAGTCCAAAAGGAATGAATTCAATGTACTAAACTCACTCCTGCCACTTAAAAATAATTCTGGTGATGACTTCAACATCATCGGCGTTCATTCTTGGTTTTCTTAGTAGGGGATGCTACAGGATTGTTTTATTAAAATGGATTTTGATTCGATTCTGAATGTATGATTTGTTATATAAAGGATATATGTGTATATATATTATTTCAAATGATTTGAAATGAAAACTAGTGTTTAGTTCTAAAGTTTTCTTATTAAGTTATTTCATGGAAGCACGTAGCTTATGCATTAGGAAAGTATGGATGTGCATCATGATATAATATGTTGTTTGGTAGTTTTAATTTTTTAAAATGGAATGGGATTTTTGATGATTTTGGATACTCGAGAACTTCTGAATCAATATAGGACTTGTAGTTAAGTGTTTTTGAAACTACGAAGTTGAGTTTACATAACACTTGAATTAAGAAGATAGCAAGTTAAAACAAGTTCTAAATTTGTTAAACATACTTGTTACAAATTTGATGGTTTTGTATATACTCTTAAGAGGTAATGGAGTATTATACGAGTATGGAACTTAAGTTGTAAAATGTTTATAAAATTAAAGTTACGTTTTTATGAAGTGACTCATAAATGATTTAGTATTGAAGAGATATACTGTTAGGGTAAAAGAAAGTGATATAGGATATTGGTATAGTTAAGAAACCAATAGAATGAATATGTAAGTTGTACATAGATCGTTTTATTTGCACGACTGTTCTTGATTTTTGGAGGTACATGTTTTTGAAGTGATTTACACCGATCCGAACAAGGACTTTTCACTCCATTATTGATGGCGAACACTTGATATAGATTCTTGATATGATCATGAAGTTTTCTATAATAGTATATGGTAATGTAAGAAGAACCGAGGTTTCTAATCAGGGAACCTAATCGAAGTCCGCACTAGAGAGGTCGGGTGGACTATACAAGTTTGGAAGTGAAAATTTATGTGATCGAGCAAGTGATCAGATTGGATATTGCATAGGGATGGTCCATGTGCGTCGTATGGGCTTTAGTATGTATGCATACTATGCTTTGTTGACTTTGGAGGGTTTAGGTGATGACTCTTCAATTTGTTATGAGGTAGCATGAATAATCGTCAAAGTAATAACCTGAGGTTGTTGACTGTAAGGTACGCTTAGTAGGTTGTCTACCATCCTTGTGCGATGAGAAGGTTTTTGAATCTGAGCTAACCATGAGCTTTGTTTGCTAATGATTGTGATACTATTAAATATTGAGTTGTGATTGTTTTTTGGTTGTTCATGTTGGGATTTCGAGGATGAAATATTCTATGTAGGGGAGAATGTAATGAGCCGGCATTTTGGACACTTCATATTTAAATATCCGAATTATATAAACATTGAATCTTAGGTTAAATGTTATTAAAATGATTTAATAATTGTTAACCCCCTTTAAATCATAACTAATTATGGTAAAATTGTTTTTTTCAAATGTATACAAAAATTATATTCTTCAAAGGGAAATCGATTATGTGACCGAAAATCAGTTTATCGGTAAACAGCTTTTCGATCGATAAAAGTTGCTCGAAATTTTGTGCTAATGATCAAATGAATACATAACAACTAATTCACACACACCAATTCATAAATCTTGGAAGGTTCTAGAGTGTTATAATGGATAAGAGATATTATCATGGTGAGGGTTTAATGTTAATTAGCGTAAAGGAGAAGTGACTTAAAGTAGAAGTGATGGAGTTGAGTCTTCAATGGTATGAAAGGGGTGAATGCAAGCTTAAAGAGCACAATTTTCATCCTATAAAAGGAGGAGCACACCCTTAGTAATTAATCACAAATTGACAAACCAAAACCAACCTTCTTTAATGGCTTCTTCATCTTCTTCCTCTCTGAATGTTCTACATGAAATAGTTGCATATCAACTACAAATCACTTCAAACTTTGCCATAAGCCTTAGTACAATATTAGAACACCTTCCACCATGCCAAAAGTTGAAAAAGCAAAGTCATTCTCTCCCCCTAGGCATAGGCCGTGAGCACTATAGGTGAGATGGAGGCAAAAGAAGGTGGAAGCAAGGAGAAGGAAGGGAAGGAAAGGTGTTGCAAGTATAGGGTTTGACTTTGGTGCTTGGATCTTGGTTGTTTGTTGGATTAAAGTTGATTTAACACCTCACTTTGAATGAAAATATAACATATAAATGTTTATGTTTAATTGTGTTTAAGTTGTTTGATTGTTGTTGACATATGTTAAAACATTGGTTTGAATTCTTGCTTTGAAAGTAAGTGACACATGTGATCCATGTATATGAACTTGGAATGGACTTAAACAGGCTTGTATAACATATGAATAAACCTTCAACAAAGCATATAGGCTATAGATGGAATTTGATTTAGATTGGACTTAGATTTGAAAGTGCACTTATAGCGATAGTCGCTACAGATGTAGCTAGTATTCGACAAGTTAAAGTTGAGGGATATCGAAGTGCACTTATAGCTACTATTCTCGCTTCAAACACTTCCAAACATACTTAAATTCAACACACAATACAAAAGACCATTTAAACATCAATTTAAGGCCACAATACATGTTTAAGAGGGTAATATAAGTGATTTTGTACAATATATAGCTGTCATTTGCTTTCAAAAGCAAGAGGGGTACAAAGTTTATAACTTTAATTAGTTAATTTCTCTTTAAATTTATATTTGCACATAACATATATATACACAAAAATATACAAACAAGATAGTGAAATAACTCACTTAGATCCAAGCAAAACACATGCTCAAGCACAACCAAACTTAATAAGGCTTCCTACCATCACCTTGCAACCACCTTTCCTCCTTCCTTCTTGCTTTAAACTTGTTTTTCCAAAGAAAAATGCCCTTCATTGCTCATGGCCATTGGGTAGGGAGAGATTGGCTTCACTTTTTCAAACTCTGTTTTGGTAAAAGGTGTCGTAATATTGTCCTAAGATTTTTTGCAAAGTTTAAGTTGATTTGGAGTTGATTTGAAATAATTTCCATTAGGAATTTTGAGAAGAAGACATGAAAGGAGCTTGCTTCTAGCTTTGTGAATTTGTGATTATTATACAATGGTATGCCCCTCCTTATATAGGCTTAAAATGGTGTTGCCTAAGCTTGTTCTCATCCCCCCTCCCTCTCATGTCGTGGAAGCCTTACCTCCACACATGCCCATCACTTCTCATTTACACCTCTTTCTTTTAGTTAATTCCTTTAATGCCCTTAACATGTTAATATTTCTTATCCATTAGAAACTTCTAAAACCTTCCATTTGCTTTTATGAATCAGAGTATGTTAATTAGTTCCTAATATGTTCATTTGATCATTAGACAAGTGCACAAGAGTTCGAATAACTTATATTGAATAAAAAGCTGTTTATCGATAAACCGATTTTCGGCCAAATTATTGATTTTTTTTAAGAATATACTTTTGTGAACAATTTTCAGAAAAAAGTTTCCCATCATTACTTATGATTTAAAAGGGGTTTAAGAAGGCTATTAAATCATTTTAATAACATTTAATCCAGGGTTCAAATATTTAAATAAGTTAGATATTTAAATACGAAGTGTGCGAAATTCTGGGTCGTTACGTTCTCCTCCACATAGAATATTTCATCCTCGAGATTCCAACACGAGCAATATAAAGAAATAGCCACATAGCAATACTCAATAGTATTCAATCACTAGCAAACATAGCTCTCGGATTGTCCTAGTTCTAAAACCCTATCTTCGCACAAGGATGATAAACAATCTACTAAGCGAACCTTATGCTCAACAGCCTTAGGTTATTACTTAGTTAATGATTCATAATACCTTACAACAAGTCGAAGAGTCATCACCTAAACTCTCCATCAGCCAACAAAACATAGTATACAAATATACTGCAGACCTTACAATGTACATGGACCATCCATATGCAATATAAAATCGGATCACTTGGTCGATCACATAAGTTTCACTTCCCAACTAGTAAAGATCATTTGACCTCTCTAGTGCAGACTTCGATCTTTGGTTCCTTGACTAGAAATCTTTATTCTCCTTACATAGCCAAATACTATGATAGAAAACTTTAGGATCTTATCAAGAATCTATATTAAGTAGCCCCCGTCAAGAATCCAATGAAAAATCCTTGTTCGGACCGACGTAAATCACCTTTAAATCACATACTTGAATACTAGAACAAGAACGGTCATGCGAATAAAATAATCTATGTAAAACTTACGTATTTTATTCTATTGGGTTCTTAACTGTACCAATATCTTTTATCACATTCTTTTATACAAATAGTATGTCGTTCTACACTAAATCATTTACGAACCATTTCATAAAACATAACTTCAAGTTTATCAACATTTTATAACTTAAGTTCACACTCTTATAATACTCCACTACATCTGAGGAGTATATACAAAATATGTAACGCCCCACCTCTATACTCACATTAGCCAAGGACACTATTGGGTAATGTCGTCGACTAGCATGAAGAATAAGGCTGTTTAGGAGCGACCATCTGTGTAATTGCTTTGTGCGAGTACCGATATGTCAGATAGTATGACATGCATTTCGTTTCAAGAGGAAATCCGACATATCAAATACAAACTCAAAGCTACTACACAGTGGCTAAGTGGCCTTCAGAAACAAATATAGAAATAAGCATAACACAAATCAGTCACAGATATTCATATCACTAAGGCGGAAACAGATATGAACATATCACATAAAAGTGTACATCAAAGTAGTGGTCATACAAGATCCATTACATCACAATAGAATAGGTTCAAGTGCAAGACAAAAGAATATGTATACATCAAGGAGTCTCTATCTCGGATGTATATAAGCAAAAACTACTAAGCTAAAGTAGTTAGCCAAAAGTCAGATGCTAGTCTCTGCTAAGAAGTCAAGTGGAAGCACCTGTAACACCTCGGTCTGACCCGAGTATTATTTAAGAAGAAAAATAATAAACGGATCAGTCTAGATATAAATATCATATAAGATGAGAACTGATCAGAGATACCACAAAAATATATGATAACAAGAATGTCATGTTGTGTCAAGTATGCATTTGATAACAACAAAAATCATACAATATCACAAATCTCCTCAAATATCCAAAAAGAATATCACATTCTTTAGCTTATTCACCAAACCCCAAATATTGACAAAACACAATAATGCCAATCGCAAAAATTGGTGAAACACAAATTCCAGAAATCAACAATTAGAAATCTAGAAAACATAAAGGGGGAGGTCTATCGCAAACGGGAGCATGAAAACTCACCAACACGTGTATCACAAACGGGTCGCTATCCCATGGTCGCTAACCATAGAGCCAGTGCCACGACGTAGTACAGCGAAACGCCCAAGGAACTTGAAACTCCAATAAGCCGGAACAACGACGTAGTACAGCATTACGCCCGATGAACCTGAAACTCAAATAATCTGGAACAACGACGTAGTATAGCGGTACGCCCGATGAACCTGAAACTCCATAAAACCCATAGGTCGCTAGCCTATAAAAAATGAGACAAAGCTCAACAGAACGGGGTATAATCCCACTTGAAAATTTTCACGAGAGTTCAATCGAACAAGTCCAAGAATTAACCGACGAAATAAATGCAAGCGTTTCATACCACTTGTTTTGCTAAGCCATTTAATTAGATTTCTTATACGAATGAGGTAGAGGTTTGTATATACTAATAGATTAGAAAATGGTTTAAAAAGTGAGCTTTATATTTAAAATAGTGTCGAAATCGTTTTAATGAAAGAGTTTTAGTATTTACTACTAGTATAGAAACCTTTGTATTTTAAAGTGACAAATCACAAAAATGATTGTAAAACCAATCAATCACCAAAAATTCACATACGAGAATGTGAATTAAATCCATAAAAATCGATATCAAATCCATCAAATGGATATTCCCAAAAATCCAAAGAAGTCATCAAAGTCGATAATAAGTGATAACAACTAACCGGATCAACAAAAATCGATTAAAATTGGAAATTCACTCAAAAACAGCCAAAATAGGCAAAATGAACAGTTCCAGACGTCTGGATTTAGGTTCTGGAAATTTTCAGAACTCTTTCAAACGTCTGGTAGACTTTCCTAGACGTTTGATAGACTTCCCAGACGTTTGGTTGGTTTGGACCAGACGTCTGGTCCAAGTCTCTTCCATTTTTATTTTTCTACCGTATATTTTTCTTTTCTCCAGGGTCTATAACCAGACGTCTGGACTTGACCAACCAGACGTCTGGTCACCTGGTCTGGGCAATAGTTTACCTAGGCCATGATAGCCAAAACGATTCAAGAGCGATCGGACGAGCAACGAAGACTAGGAATTTATGCCAAGCGACAACCCAGCCTTATAGGCTCTTCGATACACCCCAAATATCATGTCCAAACATCCATAGTAGGATTTTCATAAAATTGGACTTAAAAATCAAAAATTGGAAAATTCATCAAATCAAAATCAAATGAATATGAATAGATGTTAGGAATTCACACCTAACAACAATGAAAGTTATAGACATAGATGTGAGCTAAAGAACTCACCTTTAAACCCAAAAACACAAGTGAGAAGCTTTAAAACAAAGGAAAGATCAACCACACTTCAACTTCAACTCAAGAATCTTCAATCTAAGCTCATAAGAAAATGTTTCCTAAGTTAGGGTTTAGGAATTTCTGAAAATTAAAGAGAGATTGAGATGGAGAAGATGAAGAGGATGCTTACCTAAGCTTCTCCTTGATTTTAGAGCAAGAACTTGAATTTCATAGAGAACTAGGGCTTAGGAATTTTAATTTCCCATTCTTTCCCCCATTTTTCTTTAGCTTGAAAGTGTTAGGAAATGGAATGAATGAATGAAGAGGAGTGGGGTGGAGTTAGGGCATTTTGCTGGGTTAGTGGGCTGAAACCCAAACCCAAAGCCCAATAGAAAATTACCAAAATTCCAATCAACTCCAAACATATCGATGTTTATACTCAAAAAGGTCGCAAATGCCATTTTCGACTCAATGGAAGTGGTCTCGAGTCCGGATTCGACAGTTTACAAAAAGTCACGTTTTGGACTTTTAAATTCAACTAACGATGCTATATTTAAATATATTATCATAAAAATATGCGAGTTGTTACAAAATATCAAATTTAAAACTAATTTAAAGTCTACTGTCTTCTAAGTTCAATTGTTCTATAAACTCATCTTTATACTTTCACAAAACGCATAGTTTCAAGTTCTATAACAATTCAGAAGTTTCCAACTGTCAAAAATCGCAAAAGATCATGTTTCATTTTAACAAATGAAATCTGCTAAACAACGTATCATAACATGATATACATACCATATAATCCTAATGCATAAGCCACATGTGTCCATAAAATAGCTTAACAAATTTCAATCATTTATTAAACCCACTTTACCCAAAAAGGGAAAACATGAAAAGTTCCAACATTTATTCCTGGCTATGCCACTATCACTCGGGCACCCTACGTAGTATACATACAAAACTTTTCTACATTAAAAAGTTCATATCAAAATTCTTTCCAAAGAAAAATTTCAGAACTAAACACCGGGTTTTGTTTCAACTCATTTTAAAATTATATATATAAAACAAATCATACTTTCGAAATCAAATCGAAATTCGTTTTACAAAACAACCCTATAGCATCCCCTATTTAGAAACCCAAAAATAAACACCGATGATGTTGAAATCATCGTCAAAATTATTTTCAAGCAGCAAAAGTGAGTTCAGTACATCCAATTCATGCCACTTGGAATTAACCAAAATCATTTCAAAATGGTATCAAATACTTTTTAAATATTACTAAGTATCATTATCTCAATTTCCCAAATACTTACTTTTAAATAATACTACTACTATTTTTCGAAAATCTTCAAAAAAACATTTTCAGAGAGACCATGATTTAAGTTCTCAAAATATCATTTTAAACCCTCTTCATTTATAAGCCATATAAACCATACTTATATAAAATCACTTTCTCATATAAAATCTTTTTACCAATGTTTATTTCATAAAATATCTTATCTTACTCAGATTAATATAAAAACCTTATGATAAATTCAACTTTTATACAAGTTAACTTTTAACTCAACATCATCATTGAACGCCTTATAGTCAAACTATGAAAATCAGTTCACAAGGTGTTCGTTTCAACGCACCTACAAATATAGTCTGCCTAACCAATGCAATATAAGTAAAACTGCTCATAAACTGGTCGAGCGCAAATCAAAATCAACAAATGATAGTCAATGCTTACAAAGTGGCCGAGCATGGCTAAACAAATTAATGAGGGGTCATGAATGAACATCATTAATCCCTACATTAATTAAACTATAGTTAAATAATTTACACTTATATAAGTTACTTTATATAAGATCTTTAATTTTCATAGTTGTAATTACCTTTAAGGTGTACATTTATAACAAATACAAATACTCTGTCATATGTATAATACACTCAACTAATGCTAGGGCATTCCATTACCCTATCCCTTAATGAGTCATACCCCACCAAAGACAATGTTCTCACTTAACCTTCAGCTCTGATACCAGTTGTAACGGTCTCCCTTTCGGAGGTGACTACAACTAGTAACTGGTTTCTGATTTTACGTCCAGCCTCTCGACTGCACACCAACTCCTATAGGGGTGCGTAAGGGTAAGAATCTAAGCTTCATTACAGTTCACAAAGCGAGGACCCCCTATCACATAACACCAAGCATTAGTAGGAACAATAACATATAATATCAAAAAACAGTACAAAGGGTTACTTCGATATGGAAATTTCGGAGTTACAAAACCTAAGTACTATTATCAGCTTGGACAGTTATAACAACCTGTCCTCACAAATGTTGATACATACAATAGTAATGCGGTGGAAATAAGAATACCAAGATAGGTGAAACATCTAGCTTGTCATCTCGAGCTCCAGTGAACATCAACGAAAACCTGCCTTTCTCAAACTAGTCGAAAGAGTATGCGAGGAATTTAGGAAAAACGAAGACCAAGCGTTGGAATTAAGTTTGGTATGAGAAACTCAAGAAATATGCAGCCAGCATATAACAATACTTTTGAAACCGCATGGAATGCCATAACAGTTATCCACTCAAAAGAACCACCATCTAATAAGTACATAAGATGATATAATAGATAATGTCTAGAGTGTAGAATATAAATATATAACATAAGTATGTTCCTATAATGGGTTTTCCATGGAGATCCCTTCGGTCAAGCCGAAATCCAATCTCCAAGTACAAGGATGAGAAGTTACCTTCCAAGCGTCATATATCTCTAGATAAAATTATACCATAAGGAAAACACAAGCGGCCCATCATCCGAACATAAATATGAACAAGGTCAACCAAATATCATCAACTCTCACCGGCAAACAATCAATAAGATCCTCTAGATATGTAGTTGATAACACCCTCATGCTGGTCAGCCAAACCTCAGGTTGTGAAGTCTACTCTGTCTTTACCCATTTCCAATGTTGAGTTCACATTCGGCATCTTTCACACAAGTCTTCATCACTCGAATAGAACACGAATCCCCAACTAGATTCCCACATCTCGAACAAATCTCGAAACAATATATGGATTCCAGCATCTTGAACAGATCCACTTCCAAGAGATAGAACATATATCTCAGTCTTGAAGTGTTTTTTGATTACCGATCCCTGTCTCTTCAAAACTGAATCAACGAATTTGGACATATTCAACAATAAGGATAACAATCGAATATGGAAACCAAGTCTTGTATACTTATCACGTTTTTGATATTTTCATCTCATGCTAACCCTTGGTCAAGAGTGAAGCCGGTATGCTAGAGATCTATTACTCATATCCCTACATGAACATCAGTCTTAACTCCTATAGAAAGACAAGCCTACTTTATCGGCTTTTAATGCTAAGTATACGACTAAATATTTCCATAAACGAGTAAAAATATAAAGCATGATCAAGTCATACAAAGCACGATTAAGTCACATAAGTGATTTCTAATACCCTTTTTGTTTAATTAATCTATTTTAATTAAAATCTTTTTTATTAGTATAAATTCTTTTATCTAATAAAACCTCATTTATGAATTTCTATTATTCGTTTGTACTCTTTTTAATAATTCAATAAGTATTCATATACTTATTTCAAATGTTGTAAGTATATTCACAAACCATTAACAAGATTTCTTACTTTAAACCTTTACTTTTCTATCTTTTTCCAAAAGATTCCATACATATAATTTCCTTAAAAATATCCATTTTTAGGATCCAAGTTCATTCACTAATCCATTCAAAAAGGTTTAAGATTAATGTTACTCAAACATTGTCATTACAAATCCTAAACCATTTCACTTATGCTTATCTATAAAACATTCTTTTAAAGATTTGTATACATTCGTAAGTATAATCAAAAAGGGTTAAAGAAGATTGTTATTAAGACATTATCACAACAGGCCTAAAACCAATCCATAATTGTATTATCTTTAAAAACATTCTTTTAAAGATCTAAGTTAATAATTTTTTAAGTTTGGTAGTCGATTATTAAATGTCTATCCAGTTAAAAATGATCACTTATAGAAATCACGATTCGTATACTTAACTCATTTCCAACATTCCAACTTAACTATTCATTATCCAAGAGTAAAGGCGGGTAAGTGAGAGCACTGGTTGCATATCAAAGCCTTGCCTAGACACTTCATCCTTGAATCTCATAAATAGATAAATCTACCTCGTCCACTTTTAGTTTTAAGCATAGTATGAATGACTTTCATAAACGAGTAACAAACAATATGATTAGCACGTTTTCGACATTATTGACTTATTTATTCCTCGTTTAAGAGGGAAGCTGGTAGGTTAGAGTTCTATTGTTGTTGACCCAAAAAATGGGACCAACTCCCTGGTTTGAATTTGAAAGCACCGGCCCTGTTCTGATAGAGCAATTTCATAGATAACAAATATAGAAAAAGGACAGTAAAAGAAAGTAGACAGAGAATTTTTAGAGTGGTTCGGTTGTTAATGAAGTCTACGTCCACTTTATAGTTTTATTAAAGACTGATTGTTGTTACAAGAGATGCTTGATTACAAGGCTTTGATTATCTTTATCTAGATACAATCCCCTGAGTTGGAATCCACTGGAGAATCACAGTGAATTTCTTTAGAGATTGTTGTGAGGGAGGTAGAGAGTGAAAAATAATTTCGGCAGAGCTTCAGCAACTAGTCCAGAGAAGATCCTCTTTATGTTGCAGGTAGGGTGGTATTTATAGAGATCAAAGGACTATTGGGCCAGCCCACTTCATCAACTTCTCGTAGATGGAAGTATAACGACCTAGGAGGAGTTAGCTCGATTCGAGCCAAAAACATGGGTCGCTAGCGACCCATGGTCTATGGGTCGCTAGCGACCCATAGAGTTGGCTCACGTCACGAGCTAAGGACTTAGCTCCTTAGCCATTGCCTTGCTTAGTCGTCTTATTGTTGGCTTATTGACGACTCGTGGAGAAGCATGGGTCGCTAGTGACCCATACACTTAGCATATTCTTAGCATGTTTCTTCCTTCCTTCTCCTCTTCCATTTAGCAGAGCGACCTTCCACTTTACATGGGTCGCCAGCAATCCATAAGGCATCGGTTGCTCGTGATCTAAGCACTTTGATGCTTTTTGGAGTTTAGGGTTTGGGATGTCTCCATGGTCTTGTATCATCATTGCTTGCGCGGTCTCATTGCATGTTGTTCCGTTTTGATGGTAGTTCACTAGCTGTTTGCACTCAACCGGTGATTGGGCTGTAAGAATGTTGGTCCTTTGGTTTAATCGATCTCGGTTGTTGTCTCTGTAATATAGCTTGGCTATCGTTCACTCCTTGCCTTAGCCTTTCTAGTTAGGTTATAAGCCATCCTGATGTTACGAGATTGTTCTGCTTTCTAGTGGGTTCTGCTGGGTTAAAAACCCGGATAACATTTGCTCCCCAGAGTATGTCTTCATTGGAAACAAGGCGTGCTCTAGAAGTTATCGATTATAGTATCTATTTACTGGGTTCCAAATAATCACATTAGAGTCTGGTGGACATGTAGTAAGTTACGATGTTGATCACCTAGTTTTTGTCTCTGCTACTACTTGTCGTAACAAAGCAAATTTCTCTCCATAGCTTCTTGGTGTACTTTGAAGTAATGGGTAAGTGTCGAAGCTACCATGCAAATTTGGCTTTGGCTTTTCAGCCATCTGTTGAATTTTTAGTGTGAATCTTCAGAGTCCACCTCAAGATGTTGTTTTTAACTGACTAACTTCTAATAGTTGTTCGTTTTTTTTATTTCAATCTGAATTTCATTTCCTGGTATTGATGATGCAATCTTTGCTTCATAGTTTACGCAAGGGTTTAGGTCGGTTAATAGGTGCATGATGTAGGTTTGGAGTTGCCCCATATAGTTTTAATTCGACCGATGGTGAAGCTAAGTTTGTCTCGAACGATTGTATGCTGTTCTGGAGTGAAATCTTGCTCTTTGTCTTTAGCTTTTTCTTCTTGAGAATTTGGTTAAGTTATCGTTGATGTTTTTGAGCTCCAATGTGACAATTTATTCCAAAATCAGATATAGTGGATGATTCAATCGTATTGCTCTTCCTATTTCTATATTCCAGTGATCCTGAAAAGAAAAGCTTCCCGCGTCGCTTTGGACAGTGGCTCCGTTATCGATCGTTGATCGATAACGGGTAAGTGTGGAAGAGATAATTTTAAAGGAAGATATGGATTGTTTTTCAAACACAAGCAAGCTAGCTACACTGGATTGTTTGTTCGCAGTATTCAGGATACTGGGCTCTTCTCATGTTGATAACACACTGCATCTACCTCGGTCAACGCTCAGGATCCGACTGGTCAACATACGTTGACTTCCCTTGGATCTGGGCGTTGGTTATACGAGAATATTATTTAAAGTAAAACATACCTAACAGGGTTAAATGCCAAGTTTTTTTGTTGAAAATGATTTTTTGGTCATCTAATCTTTAGTCTGGTGGAGGTTCTTCCACTCCTCCAGAAGCTGGGTCCTTCACAACTTAGGCTTCGCTTATTATTCCTATCATATTGGGAGGACTGATTGCAGTTAAATTACGAGGCATGGTTACTCTTGTAGAGTTGTAGTTAAAGTTCAATCAGGCACAGCTTTTGCCTTCGAAAACTAGCACATGAGTTGTTCGATTGCGATTATCCTTCTCTTGCGTTTTTTGGAATTCAACGCACACTAGCCTCTATCTCTGGGGGCTATTTGCTTAATTGCTCAATTCCGAACATTGCTTTTTCTCATTGTTGCACTTCTTGTGCTCATGTGCAGCATACTAATTTACTTTAATTCTATACATGTAAGTAATACTTCTGCGGTCATTTCAGCATATTCTATTTCATGGCATTGTTCAGAACTATGAAGTGGCTTGGTCTAGCCAGTTCTGTAGCTAATCCCTACTTATGCTCAATTAAGTTAGTTTCAATAAAGTGTTGGTGTAAATGCCTTAGCCCGTAGGGCTGATTACTTTGACTACCGAACCAACATGTTTTGGAAGCCTAGGTTTCCTAAGCAATAAGTTTTATTGCCCCAGTTTGATTGACACGATAACTCCTTTCTTCGGGAATTAAGGACTTTGTTGCTTGATCCCAAGATATGAGTTTTGTAATGCCGTCGGCATGTATTAGAAAGATGCATTTCTGGCATCTTTTGCTAAAGTAAATTCTTCTGAGTCCTACGTTGAGATCCTAATCATGTGTTTGTTTCTATCTTCATAAACTCATACACGGATGACTAAACTCTGTGGATTTTTCATTGATGTTGTGAATCTTCAAATAGCATGACCAAACTTCGAGTAATGGCAATATCCTACAAGTTAGAACCAAATGATCTACTTAGACCGTAAGTAGGTCATCGATCCTTCTTGTCATCACCAGACTATGAGCGACGATGGATTTCTGAATGTTAAATCCTTCATTTCCTTTATTGGCGATTTTGTTGCTAGAATGCTCTGTTTTGTAATACAGAACCGTTATCTAACCAACCTCACGGTTATTCGCGTTTGGACTTGTGAAACATTTCTTTCGATCAAGTATCTGTGCTTCTATCTCTTTTTGAGGGACTAGCTATTTCGAATGCCTGTATTTGGGCGATTGTGAGAGATGGAAATCTGTGGGGCGAATTGCTTAATTGCCTCCGGTCTAGCTCTCAATCCCATTCTGGAATTGAGGACGTTTGGGGATTTTATTTTCGACCTTCCATGATTGCTTCCGTTTATTCTTGGTCATGCATGCTCTTCTTGGTTGCTGACGTTGTCACGGAAGCTTTGTTCATATGTCAACTCCTGTCTTTGAGAATTGATAACCTAGCTGCTTGGTTCCAAGCAACATTTCCTCGAGGTTGCATATCTTTTAGCTGTGTCCAAATTCTTTCTAAGTTGAATTTGGAAATTAGGTTATGCACGAGCTTTCATCCCTAGAATTTAGTACACGGACAATTCAATCTTGGGATTTCCTTGTGACGCTGCTTAATTCCTGTGCAGTGGCTGATTTCTGTGATGAAAGGACGAGCCATCCAACTGACCTATGAAAGGATTTGTCTTTCGGTCGTTGCATGTCATTAGGCAACAGTAGTTTTCTGAAGAGAAGGTGGAAACTCAGTTGAGGGCCAGCTTCAATCTCCTGAAGCTAGTGCATCGATGGTTCACTGCAATGAGTGTTTCTCATCAGCCCTGAAGATTAAAGTTTCCCTAGCATTGCTGGGGAAATACCAGTACTTAGTGAGTAGAATGTTTCCCAGAGTTGCCGGAGCAACACCAGTACTTGTGCAATAGAAAGTTTCCTAGCGTTGCCGAGGCAACACTGGTACTTAGGAGATAGAAAATTTGCCCGGCATTGCCAGGGCAACACTAGTACTTAAAAGGTAAAAGAAAGCCTTGGCATTGACGAGGCAACACCGACACTCAGGAGGTTGGGATCGATTTTCCCCATCGATTCGGCAGTGCTCTTAATCTAGCTGGGTACTAGTTTCGTTCTTCGGAAACCAGCACTTCGATGATTGGATGGTATAATTATTTTCTTAGTGCTACCTAGGCCTATCAACGGATGCTTTTAGATGCGGATAGTGCCATATCCGCATCCACATTTAAAATCATTTTCGGATATCGGATATCCGCATCCGTGAATACGGACGGATATCTGATAATTGTCCTATCCGCTAACGACCGATAAATCAAGAATTATAAAAAGAAAATTTTAGTTTAACATAAATATTTTTCAATCCCATTGATTATAAAAGTATTAAAAGTTAACAAATATGATGATAATAAATAGTTTCGAGTGGTTAAAAAGCATTAAGTGCATATAATATAAACTACTAACACATTCAAATAATAATCAAATATCTTTCACTGCACTAAAATACACATAATTTGAACTATAATCTTGACAAAAACCGAACAGATAATTTTCGGATGCGGATGTCTTCGTATCCGCATCCGCTTCCGCATCTGCATCCGCATCTGTATTTTCGGATATCGGATATTTATCCGCTTTTCGGATGCGGATGCGGACGGATTTTGGTTTTTTCTGGTATCCATTGATAGCCCTACTACTGCCTATCTTCGGGTAGTGTTAAAGTCACGTTGCTGAGGATTGAATCATTCATCTGATCCTGTAGAGTTGAGTAGATACCTTTTAACGCAATGTAGCTGTTTTCTCAACGTTGCTTAAATCTGGGATACGCCACGTTCTGGAAGGGTGAGGGTCCCAGGCGTTTCCGTTGCCTAGCTTCGTTTATAACTGTCGAGTATTAACCTTAGAGATGCAAGGTTCTTGCTCAACCAACTCCATAATTATTCTTATTCACGAAAAATCGAACTTCCTCCAACCAGTTTTTGTTATGATCTGACGACTACTGGCGGAACCCTTCATTTCTAGGTATGAAACTCCAGGTTCTTATCGAAAATTTGAAATTGTGGAGCAAGTCATCACATTGCCCCTTGTACGATCGCGTTCATTCCTATACTGATCATGGACCGGTAGGGTTCGGTTTGTTTGTCTTGAATATGTGACACTAAACCTTGCTTGTTTCATGTCATATGCATTATGCTAGACTAATAGCATTATTGTCAATATCAATCTTATTCGTTGATTCCAATCTTCGAGAATCAATGGTTTAGCTGCTCTATTTTGAGCGTTCTCTCCTTGGCATTGTCTATCTCCGAATAACAGCTAGATTTTTGCAAGTTGGGGTTTGAGACCTTATTTGAGCCCCTACTTCTGTCTTTGGAAGCTGGTGCATTAATGATTTGATTTTGGAAATGCATTCTGTCATCGTTTATCTCTGTACGACGGTAAGTTCCTCCTTTTATTGCAAGTTGGAGCGATCTTTTATCCTGACCGAGTGTTAATGTGTTATGTGCCCTCAATCCACAGGGCTGATTATTCTGAACAATTGATGTGAGACTTGATGTTCCTTGGTGGCTCCCTGGATGCCCCAAGTCAAAGGTACGTTGCAACTCCTATCTCTAGGAACTCGTGACTTGGGTGTCTTGAATTTTGACATTTTGTACATTAACTTTGGTCAAAGATCAGAATTCTTTGTCGACTTATTGGTTTGTGAGCTTTGCGGCACTACCGAAGCAATGTTGGTTCTTTCGGGTAGTGGGAGTTGATCCCTGTTAATCCTGCAATAGACAAGTTTCCCGATGTTGTCGGGACAACAGCAGTACTTGGAATATTTTAATGGTTCGTCGATGATGTCAGAGCAATATCAAGCAGTATTTGCGTGGCTTATCAAATGCATGGCTTTTGGTGCTCCTTGGCGTTGCCTATCTCCGGGCAACCCAAGGAGTGTAAGTTTTGATGCGCGACTTACATGATGTGCAGCTTTTGGTTCTCCTTGGTGCTGCCTATCTCTGGGCAACGCAAGGAGTATAAGTTTTGATGCACGGCTTATGAGATGCGCGGCTTTTGGTGCTCCTTGGCGTTGCCTATCTCTAGGCAACGTAAGGAGCATGAGTTTTGATGCACGGCTTATGAGATGCGTGGCTTTTGGTGCTCCTTGGTGTTTCCTATCTCTGGGCAACGCAAGGAGCATGAGTTTTGATGTGCAGCTTACGAGATGCGCGACTTTTGGTGCTCCTTGGCATTGCCTATCTTTGGGAAATGCAAGGAGCGCGAGTTTTGATGCACGGCTTATGAGATGCGCGGCTTTTGGTGCTCCTTGGCGTTGCCTATCTCCAGGAAACGCAAGGAGCGTGATTTTTGATGCGTGGCTTTTGGTGCTCGTCGACATTGCATATCTCCGGGCAACGCGAGGAGTTAGTTTTTTATGCTCCGAGGAGTTAGTTTTTGATGATCCTCGGCGTTGCCTATCTCCGGGCGGCGCGAGGAGTTAGTTTTTGATGCTCCTCGACGTTGCCTATCTCTGGGAAACGCGAGGAGTTAGTTTTTTTATGCTCCTCGGCGTTGCCTATCTTCGGGCAATGCGAGGAGTTAGTTTTTGATGCTCCTCGGCGTTGCCTATCTCCGAGCAACGCAAGGAGTTAGTTTTTTGATGCTCCTCGGCGTTGCCTATCTCCGGGCAACGCGAGGAGTTAGTTTTTTTGATGCTCCTCGGCGTTGCCTATCTCCGGGCAACGTGAGGAGTTAGTTTTTGATGCTCCTCGGCGTTGCCTATCTCTGAGCAACGCAAGGAGTTAGTTTTTTGATGCTCCTCGGCGTTGCCTATCTCCGGGCAACGCGAGGAGTTAGTTTTTGATTCTCCTCGGCGTTGCCTATCTCCGGGCAACGCGAGGAGTTAGTTTTTGATGCTCCTCTGTGTTTCCTAGCTCCGGGCAGTGCAAGGAGTTAGTTTTTTGATGCTCCTCGGCGTTGCTTATCTTTGAGCAACGCGAGGAGTTAGTTTTTGATGCTACTCGGCGTTGCCTATCTCCAGGCAACGCGAGGAGTTAGTTTTGATGCTCCTCAGCGTTGCCTGTCTCCGGGCAGCGCGAGGAGTTAGTTTTTTATGCTCCTCGGTGTTGCCTATCTTCGGGAAATGCGAGGTGTTAGTTTTGATGCTCCTCGGCGTTGCCTATCTACGGACAGCACGAGGAGTTAGTTTTTTGATGCTCCTCGGCGTTGCCTATCTCCGGGCAACGCGAGGAGTTAGTTTTTGATGCTCCTTGGCATTGCCTATGGGAAACGCGAGGAGTTAGTTTTTTATGCTCATCGGCGTTGCCCATCTCCAGGTAGTGCGAGGAGTTAGTTTTTGATGCTCCTCGACGTTGCCTATCTCCAGGTAGCGCGAGGAGTTAGTTTTTGATGCTCCTCGACGTTGCCTATCTCCGGGACATGCGAGGAGTTAGTTTTTTGGTGCTTCTCGATGTTGCCGGGGCAACACCGATTTTTAGAAGGCAATGATTGGGTTCCGCCGATCCATCGGTTTGAGTCGATTTGCTTCCGTCGACCCGGTGGGTAGTTATTGTGAACACAGTTTTATCGGTTTCAAATAGATAATTGGTTTTTGGATTTGGTAACCGTGGCTAGGGAGATCCTCCTATATTTCGAGAAGATGTGTACGACCAAACATATAAGGTTGCCATGGTGGAGAGATCTACAGCTGACCGCATGAAGATGGATTAAAGAAAGAGCCTATGGGAGTTCAGGGCATGACTCTTAGCTCTTTGTCCAAATTGCCTTTAGAGAATGGGTCTTTGACTGACATACAGTCTAAGAGGAAGATGAATTTGTTACCAAGATCGGTAAAAGAGTAGTTAGAAAGAAGTGGGCAAGTATTATGCTAGTATTTTGTTTGTTGCATAAGCTAGGTCATTATGTCTGTGGTTGTCAGAATGCTAGAATTTTTTATCAGCATAACAGAACCGTGGTTTTATTATTGATCGAGCATAACAGAATTGTGGTATGGTTAGTCTTGGCCTTTCCTTTGGCTATTTAAGTGTGTGTGGTGCCCCTCATGCCACAGGGTTGTTGGCATGCTTAAACTGTATCCATGGTCTCTTTGCAACTCGTTTCGTTGCCCCCTAAGTCTGGGGTATACTTCAATAAGTAAGAGGGCAGATTATGCTTACTTTAGCTTTTACACTCTATCCTGTAGTATCGTGGGATCAAGTTAATGGATAGTAAACTAGGTCGTGCGTATTCTAGTCTTTAACAGTTTGCACTTCTCTTGTCGATTTTAGGTCTGAATTACTGGAATAGAGGGGCGGTTGAAACCCACTCATTGGTTCATGGTGTTTGCATTCTAGCCCGCATTCTGGGAACTTAGAGTCATACTGTGAACGGTTGACTTGTGCTCAATTTGTGTTCATACTTCATTCCGCGCTCTGGGGACTTACAGATTTTAGTCGAACTGTTTATACTCTAACCCACAGTCAGAGGTTTAGAGTATTCTAGTCTACAGTCAGATATTTAGAGATTTCTGTTGAGTCATTTATACTCTAGTCCGCGCTTCAGGGACTTAGAGTAATCTAATCCGTGCTCCGAGGACTTAGAGATTTTATTTTGATCGTTTTTTAATGGTGGATTTGATGATCTTGTTTAATGCTTCCACTTGCCCGTTTTCTTGCGGATGAGCCACTGCGGAAAATAGTTTTTGGATTCGGAAGCGCCTGTAGAAGTCTTTGAACTCGGCACTTTCGAATTGGGTTCCATTGTCGGTGATGATTTTTTGTCGCATACCAAACCTACAAATGATGTTTTTAGTGACAAAATTAATGACTTTCTTTCTGGTTATGGTGGTCAGCGGTTTCGCTTTGGCCAATTTTGTAAAATAATCTACGGCAACTATAACATATTTGGCTCCTCCTTTAGCTATTGGATGGACACCAATCAGATCGATCCCCCATATCGCAAATGGCCATGGGCTGACCATTTATGTCAGTTTCGTTGAAGGATTTCTCTTAATTTTGTTGAATCTTTGACAGTGATCGCATCTTCTGGCGTAATATGCGGCATCGTGATTTATTGTTGGCCAGAAGTATCCGTATCGAAGGACTTTCTTTGCCAGCGTCTGGCTCCCAGTGTGGTCTCCGCACTTTCTTTAATGTACTTCCTTCAGGATTCGTCGTGCTTCATCATCGGTCACACACCTAAGAAAAGGGGTCGAGAATCCCCTTTGATAGAGTGTCCCATCCTGTATCATGAACCGTGGCGCCTTGCGGAGGAGCTTCTTCTGTTGATTTCGGTCAGTTGGTAGGGTTCCTGCAAGTAAATAGTCCTTTATCGGTGTCATCCATGTATCTGGCTCGACAGTGGTCTCTAGAATCCAGTCCATTTCGTCTATGCTTGGGTTGGTTAGTGTTTCAACCGGAGCCAATCCCAATGACTGGGCTTCTCTGGAGCTTGCCAGCTTGGCCAAATAGTCTTCCATGTTTTGCTCCCATGGGATGTGGGCTATGGTGTAGTGCTCGATATCACTTAACAGCTCTTATACTTTGGACAGGTACGGGGCAAGATTTTCTCCACGCGCTTGGTACTCCCCTTTCACTTGACAGACGACCAGCTGGGAGTCGATGTATATGTGAATAGATTTTATCCCGAGTTCCTTCACAACCTTTAGTCCAGCAATCAATGCTTCATATTCTACTTTGTTATTTGTTGCTTGGAATTCCAAGTGCAAAGCGTAGCTAATGGCTCGCCCCTCGGGGGTTTCAAGCACTACCCCTGCTCCTAAACAGAAGTTGTTTGATGCACCATCGACGAAGAGCTTCCATTGCGTGCCTGTTTCCGACTGAACTTCCTCCTCGTCATCCCTTACGATAAATTCGGCAATGAAATCGACCAACGCTTGCCCAATGATTGCTTTTCTTGGATGGTATGTGATATCGTACTGGCTCAACTCTATATTCCACTTGAGTAGTCGTCAAGAAGTTTCTGGCCGGTATAAAACTTGCTTCAAGGGCTGGTCAGTTAATACTTTAATCGGATGAGCCTGGAAGTATGGTCGTAACTTCCGGGACGCGATCAGAAGGCAATATGCTAACTTCTCCAGTTTTGAGTAATTCTTCTCAGCTCCGGTGAATCGTTTGCTGATGTAGTACACGGGTCGCTGGATTTTTTCTTCTTTGCGCACAAGAATGGCGCTCAGTGTGTGCGGGTAAATTGCTAAATAAATGAACAAGTCTTCTCCATCGACTGGTTTCGATAAGATCGGGGGAGTTTCCATGTGTCGTAGCAATCCCTCAAAAGCTGTTTGACAAGCTTCACTCCATTCGAAGTTTTTCCCTCTCTTCTTTAGCACATTGAAAAATGGTATACACTTGTTTGTAGCTTTTGAGATGAATCGACTCAGTGCTGCGATTTTTCCATTTAAGCTTTGAAGTTCCTTCTTATTTTTAGGGGCTCAGGCTTCCCATAACGCTGTTATTTGCTCTGGATTCACTTCGATGCCCAGGCACTTACTATGAATTCCAAGAATTTCCCAGAGGCTACTCCAAAGTGACATTTAAGCGGGTTGAGCTTCATTCCGTATTTGCAAAGTATTTCAAACATTTCAACGAGATTGTCTAGATGGTTAGCAGCTACTCGAGATTTGACTAACATATCGTCCACGTAAACTTCCATAGTCTTCCCAATCTAGCGTTTGAACATAGTATTCACTAGCCTTTGGTACATTGGCATTTTCATCCAATTTATCTTTCTCAAAATGTTTGTCATCTTCAGAGCCGGAGAGAGCCATCCTTATATTCTTCCATTGGTTTTCACCCCTAAGTTCGGTTTTGTAGCTGGTGCTTTTATAGTATGCGAAGTGTTAACGGTGTCTTCCGTCCTCATTCTTTGAGCTCCGCCGATTGCTTCCTTTCGATTATATCTACTTCGAACATCCCAGACGGTGGTGTTGCTAGCCGGTTAGCGCGTCGGGGTCCAGGGGCAAAGCACCTGAGTTTGGGGGTTTGGGGGCGCAACGTAAGTATGTTCCTATAATGGGTTTTCCATGGAGATCCCTTTGGTCAAGCCGAAATCCAATCTCCAAGCACAAGGATGAGAAGTTATCTTCAAAGCATCGTATTTCTCTAGATAAAATTATACCATAAAGAAAACACAAGCGGCCCATCATCCGAACATAAATATGAACAAGGTAACCCAAATATCATCAACTCTCATCGGCAAACAATCGATAAGATCCTATAGATATGTAGTTGATAACACCCTCATGCGGGTCAGCTAAACCTCGGGTTGTGAAGCTTACTCTGTCTTTACCCATATCCAATGTTGAGGTCGCATTCAGCGTCTTTCACATAAGTCTTCATCACTCGAATAGAACACGAATCCCTAACCAGATTCTAACTTCTCGAACAGATCTCGAAGCAACATATGGATTCCAACATCTTGAACAGATCCACTTCCAATAGATAGAACATATATCAAAGTCTTAAAGTGTTTTTCGATTACTGATCCTTGTCTCTTCAAAACTGAATTGACGAATTTGGTCATATTCAATAATAAGGAGAACGATCGCATATGGAAACCAAGTCTTGTATACTTATCATGTTTTCGATATTTTCATCTCACGCTAACCCTCGATCAAGAGTGAAGCCGGTATGCTAGAGATCTATTACTCATATCCCTACATGAACATCAGTCTTAACCCCCATAGAAAGACAAGCCTACTTCATTGGCTTTTAATGCTAAGTATACGACTAAATGTTTTCCGTAAATGAGTAAAAATATAAAGCACGATCAAGTCATGCAAAGCACGATTAAGTCACATAAGTGATTTCTAATACCCTTTTTTTAATTAATCTTTTTTAATTAAAACTTTTTTTATTAGTAAAACTTCTTTTATCTAATAAAACCTCATTTATGAATTTCTATTATTCATTTGTACTCTTTTTAATAATTCAATAAGTATTCATATACTTATTTCAAATGTTGTAAGTATATTCACAAACCATTAACAAGATTTCTTACTTTAAACCTTTACTTTTCTATCTTTTTCCAAAAGATTCCATACTTATAATTTCCTTAAAAATATCCATTTTCAGGATCTAAGTACTTTCACAAATCCATTCAAAAAGGTTTAAGATTAATGTTACTCAAACATTGTCACTACAAATCCAAAACCATTTCACTTATGCTTATCTTTAAACATTCTTTTAAAGATTTGTATACATTCGTAAGTATAATCAAAAAGGGATAAAGACGAATGTTATTAACACATTGTCACAACAAGCCTAAAACTAATCCATAATTGTATTATCTTTAAAAACATTCTTTTAAAGATCTAAGTTAATAATTGGTTAAGTTTGGTAGTCGATTATTAAATGTCCATCCAGTTAAAAACAATCACTTATAGAAATCATGATTCGTATACTTAACTCATTTTTGACATTCCAACTTAACTATTCATTGTCCAAGTAAAGGAGGGTAAGTGAGAGCACTAGTTGCATATCAAAGCCTTGCCTAGACACTTCATCCTTGAATCTCATAAATAGATAAATCTACCTCGTCCGCTTTTAGTGTTAAGCATAGTATGAATGACTTTCATAAACGAGTAACAAACAATATGATTAACACGTTTTCGACATTATTGACTTATCTATTCCTCGTTCAAGAGGGAAGCTAGTATGTTAGAGTTCTATTGTTGTTGACTCAAAAATGGACCAACGCCCTGGTTTGAAATG
Source organism: Allium fistulosum (assembly GCA_030737815.1). Lineage (NCBI taxonomy): Eukaryota > Viridiplantae > Streptophyta > Magnoliopsida > Asparagales > Amaryllidaceae > Allium > Allium fistulosum. The sequence continues at coordinate 459,985,470 of CM060901.1, forward strand.
GAAAGCACTAGCCCTGTTCTGACAGAGCAATTTCACATATAACAAATATAGAAAAAGGACAGTAAAAGAAAGTAGATAGAGAATTTTTAGAGTGGTTCGGCTGTTAATAAAGCCTACATCCACTTTATAGTTTTATTAAAGACTGATTGTTGTTACAAGAGATGTTTGATTAAAAGGCTTTGATTATCTTTAGCTAGATTCAATCCGCAGAGTTGGAATCCACTAGAGAATCATAGTGAATTTCTTTGGAGATTATTGTGAGGGAGGTAGAGAGTGAAGAATAATTCCAGCAGAGCTTCAGCAACCAGTCCAAAGAAGATCCTCTTTATGTTGCAGGTAGGGTGGTATTTATAGAGATCAGAGGACTATTGGGCCAATCCACTTCATCAACTTCTCGCAGATGGATGTATAACAACCTATGAGGCTTTAACTCATGATTCGAGCCAAAAACATGGGTCGCTAGCGACCCATGGTCTATGGGTCGCTAGCGACCCATAGAGTTGGCTCGCATCACGAGCTAAGGACTTAGCTCCTTAGCCACTGCCTTGCTTGGTCGGCTTATTGTTGGCTTATCTATGACTCATGGAGAAGCATGGTTCGCTAGCGACCCATACACTTACCATATTCTTAGCATGTTTCTTCCTTGCTTCTCCTCTTCCATTTAGCAGAGCGACCTTCAACTTTACATGGGTCGCCAACGATCCATAGGGCATGAGTCGCTAGTGATCTAGGCACTTTGATGGTTTTTGGAGTTTAGGGTTTGGGATGTCTCCATGGTTTTGTATCATCATTGCTTGCACAGTCTCGTTGCACGTTGTTCCGTTTTGATGGTAGTTCACTAGCTGTTTGCACTCAACTGCTGATTGGGTTATAAGAATGTCGGTCCCTTGGTTTAATCGATCTCGGTTGTTTCTTAGTATTATAGCTGGCCATTGTTCACTCCTTGCCTTAGCCTTTCTGGTTAGGTTCTAAACCATCCTGATGTTATGAGATTGTTCTGCTTTCTAATGGGTCCTGCTGGGTTAAAAAACCAGATAACAATTGCTCATATCCCTACTCGAACATCAATCTTAACTCTCACAAACAGATAAGCCTACTTCGTTGGCTTTTAGCATTAGGTAAATTAATTACTGTTCAAACAAATAAGTAAACAACAAGATTAACATGTTTCCGACATTCCAACTTAAATATTCATCGATTAAGAGAAAATCTGGTAAGTTAGAGCTCTATTGCGCATATCCCTACTCGAACATCAATCTTAACTCTCACAAATAGAGAAGTCTATCTCGTCGGCTTTTAGTGTTAAGCTTAGTCAGTTACCTTTTTCTAAACTATATACATAAATAAATACTTTGAAAATATTTGTAAATATGTTTTAAATATCTATGTAAAACATTACTTCAAAATAACTAATTTATAATTTGATGAAAAATATGTTTAATATTATAAAACCTCTTTACTTTGAAAATAAATATGTAATTATTAAAAATATATTTAAACTTTAAACCAACTTTAAAATACACTAAAATAGGTTATAAACATATCTAAAAATATTATAGAAAAATGCCAAATTTAAATATCAACTTTAAACACTTAAAACCATAAGCGACTTACTACAGCATTTATAAATGCTTTTAAAAATCCTTGTTAGAGAACACATTGAAATGCACAATCTTTACGACTAGTTTTAACCACATTAACAAATGAATTAAGACTTGAAATTTTTATAGTAAGTTAACCACCCTTAGGGTAGTTAAAAACCATGGAAAGAAAATCCCTAAGAACACCTTCCAATTTATTTATAAAAATTCCCAAAAACAGACTATATTTAAAAAGTATATTTTAACCACCTTTCTGCTTCAACTTTCACAACTTTGGTTCACAATTTCTATAACTTTCCAAACCATTTCCTTACTTTAAAATACAAAAAAATATGTATAGAGAACAACTAAATCAAATTATCCAAAGTTAAGTTTATTAAACTTCCATTTTCACAAGTTAAAGTTAAGAGATGTCGAAGTGCACTTATAGTGACTATTCTCACTTCAAACACTTTCAAATATACTTCAATTCAACACACAATCCAAACAACCATTTAAAAATAAAGTCAAGGCCACGCCACATGTTTAAGAGGGTAATAGAGTGATGTTATACAATATAAAGTTTTCATTTTCTTTCAAAAGCAAGAGGAGCCTAAAGTTTGTAACTTTAATTAGTTAATGTCACTTTAACTTTATGTTTGAACAAGCACCGACTCATTGAATAAAGGGCCAGAAACCCATAGATAACATATATTTACACAATATATACTCAAGATAGTGAGGTAACTCACTTAGATCCAAGCCAAACAACTTCTCAAGCACAACCAAACTCAAGAACACTTCCTACCATTACCTTGCAACCATATTTCGTCCTTCCTTCTTGCTTTAAACTTGTTTTTCCAAGGCAAAATACCCTACCTTGCTCATGGCCATTGAGGGAGGGAGAGATTGGCTTCACGTTTTCATAATCTAACTTGGTAAAAGGTGTTGTAGTATTGTCCTTAGGCTTGTGGCAAAGTTTGAGTTGATTTGGAGTTGATTTTGAAATAATTTCCTTTAGAAATTTTGAGAAGAAGAAGACATGAAAGGAGCTTGCTTTTAGCTTTGTTAATTTATGATTATTATATAAGGTTATGCCCCTCCTTATATAAGCTCAAAATAATGTTGCCTAAGCTTGTTCTCACCTCCTCTCATGTCATGAAAGCCTTATCTCCACACATGCCCATCACTTCTTCTTTACACCTCTTTCTTTTAATTATTTCATTTAATACCCTTAACATGTTAATATCTCTTATCTATTAGAAGCTTCTAGAACCTTCTTTATGAATCAATGTGTGTTAATTAGTTCCTAATGTGTTCATTTGATTATTAGACAAGTGCATAAGAGTTTGAACAACTTATATTGAATAAAGAGTTGTTTGTCGATAAACCGATTTTCAATCACATTATCGATTTTCTTTGATGAGTATATTTTTGTAAAAAAATTTCAAAAATAAGTTTCCCATCATTAATTATGATTTAAAAGAGGGTGAAGATGGTTATTAAATCATTTTAATAACATTTAATCCAAGATTCAAATATTTAAATAATTCGGATATTTAAATACGAAGTGTACAAAATTTCGGGTCGTTGCATGCTGCTTCGACTGAGTAGGTAAAAGCAACCACATCCTCTGGTTCTGGTTTCTACTATGACTGTGTTGACGCTGGATATGGAATTGTTGATTTGCTAAAAATAAGATTGCGCAAATTTCATCGTCAATCATTTGCATCATCTGACCAATCGCAAGTTTCAATCGCTGAATCTCTTCTCTTAGTGTATCGTTTATTGTTGTACTCTAGCAACAATGGACCAATTATTTAAGACAGTTGCATTTCTGTATTTTTAGTTTTTTTTGGTTCCTATTAGACCTATCTAACTATAATGAAGAGAACAAAAAAAGGAAATAAAAACAATTATTTCTTTTGAATAATAAGCCGTTTGAAATTTGAATATGGTTTATGACATCTGAATAATGGATGAACAAATGTCATAAACAGAAAATGGAAAGCACAAAACATAGAAAATAATTAAGACCACAAAATCTTAAATATACAAACAAGTAGTTATTCAAAAGTATTTTCCGAATTAAGGTCACAAAATCGCAAATATCAAGGAGCTAAAGAAACAGATTGATCTTTTAAAACATCATATGCTTTAAATAATTAAATAAAAATTTAGGAAAACAATCTAATCCCCAGAAGAAAAAAATTACAAGTCACATTTCATGTATAATACATGAACGCTAATTTCGGTACAAGATATCTACTTATTAGATGATGCCATTTTAACTTTTCTCCAATAATTCCTTTTAAAATGCACAATAAATTTATGAAACACCAACATAAATATAGTATGTAAGTTAATATAATACATGGTTGCATGAGCTTAACCTTCTTAACACATTAAACCGACTAAAAGTATGCTATGAGTACAACTTATTATAAACATTAGCTTCATACTAAACAGTATGGATATCCATGGCTTAATTACATAATATGGTGGATGAAATTATTATACTTACGACTTTGTATTCTTATATGAATAATATTGCAAACATTTACATGTCTACCATAAACATGATTAATTCCACCAAAAGAAGAGGCAATTAAGTTATGTCTAAAAATATTGAAATTTAATAGTATGTATTTACATCAATCAACTTTCAATCTCTAAATAAATTTGCTTTTGCACATTGTTCATAGGTAATAAATATATTACTAGTGTGAACCCGTGCTTCGCACATGGACTGGTGAAAGTAGTTGTATATTAATATGAAGTCGGTAATAGTTGAAAAGTAGTTTAAGAGATTGATCCATCAAACAATAAGCAACAGTCAACTTTGAGCAGCAAAGTAGCGTTGTAGGGAATTACCGCATCAAACTTGTAAAATAAGCATGTTATTATTCGCATTTGGTTAGAAGACAACGGCTTAGTATGGATCTTATTGGTTACAATACATATAATAGAGATGCACGCCTGCTCTTACAGATCACACCAGTAATATTAAAGTAATAATAATGTATAACTTATTCTATACCCTCTTTTTCTACCCACTATCTATTTCTGAATAAATGCACGTTGCTTCATTGACTTGATATGATATATGAACAAATTTGCTGATATACAGTAGAAAAAATATAGTGAAATCTATGTAGACCAATAGTTGTATTTTATACTATACAGAGAATATCAATCCTGAGGGAGATGGTGATATTACATATTTAAATACATGTTTTTGTGCAACTGTTAGGGTGATATTACATAGTTAAAATTTCTTTATGAGATGTTATAGGCTTTGTACTATTTATTTGTTTATTTTCTCTCTGGAATGAATAATATAGTAGAATTTTGTCTAATCTCGTCTGATGATGTCTTTTTAAAATAATTGTAATTCAGAGTCACACCCATCTTAGATTTTAGATGGAAGTGGCACTGCAAAGGAAGAAGGCTACAAAGCTGACCTTGAATACTTCAAGAAGAAAGTAGATGCATGAGCAGATTTCATCATAATGCAACTGCTCTTTGATGCAGAAGTTTTTGTTAAATTTGTTAAAGACTACTATCGCATTGGAATAACATGCCCAATAGCTCTAGGAATTCTTCCTATCACAAATTACAAGAACTTCAAATTCATGAATAATTAGTTATATTGCTGATAAGCTGCATATCACAATGCATAAGATAGTAATAGTTCAGAGTAAACGGGTATTTATAAGTAATGATGGTGGAATATAATACCACAAAACGGTATAACTTTTTTTAAACAAAGGTCTATGTTAAGATTGTCCAACTCACCTGCGTTGATTAATGTTTTAGTTATTTAAATGATCATATTTGAATTAGCATCATTAAGCCCAATTAAAAAACTGTTTGTTAAGGAGGTTTTAGTGTGGTAGAACGCATTTTCGTTCATGATATTTAACAAAGAAGACTCCGTATGTTGGAAATTATACAATTAAATCCAATGGAAAATACAATGTCAATGAAGTAATTTTGAAGCAGTCGAACCTTAATACAATATTTTAATTCATACTTACCAATGTGCTCTACGTACATAATATCTATCATGGGGTCATTAATTAAAGCATATATAGCACACACGAAACGCAAGTAAAAAATAAATGCATGGCCATGTAAATATGTGTAGCTGAAATGACAAATGCGAGCATTAGAATAGCAGAAACGTTTAAAAAAGGAAACAAAGGTAAGGTATAGTTTATAAGTAGAACTCAGAAAGCGATAAATGGAAGAATGTTTACAGCCAACGAAGTTCTAGATCTCAAGGTTTTTTAATACATAAATCACTAAACTAAAAGCTGCAACAAAAATAAACACAAAAAAGTTAAAGAAAATACCTACTACAATAAATATAGTATATTATTAAGCACAACCGCAAACAAAAAGATCTGGAACCTCCATTTGAAAATTGATATATGATTGTGGACAATGTATATGCAGAATACCCTATATTTATTCTCTATAAAATAGCTACTAAAAATTTGCAAATAGTCCACAAGAAACGCAATGTACTTGGAAGGCATCCATCTTACTGCCATAAAAAAACCAAAATAGCATGATGAATAGAATATTCAAATATAGGGAAACTTTATGTTTCATATCACAGTATCATCAACACAAAGACCCTACAACCACATCAGTCAACATTAAATTAACCATTAATCAAATATGAAGATTGGATTGCACCTCTTTAAGAACAGTGAATGAAACTAAAGAGAGGGCAGAAAAAAAAGAATATAATGATCGCCATGGATCATGTAACCTTAAAAAAATCACTGAATCAAATCTAGGACAATTCCATTAAATTTGCTTCAGAACATTTTCATTAAATTGCAACAACACAATAAAATAGAAATGGAAGAATTATAATGAAAGTAGCTTAAATATCAAACTATCGCCTCTTATTCACTTTAATACCTTTTATCTCTATATGTCCAAGCCAATATTGTGGGTTAAAAAATCACAAATTTCATTAGGTAATGCATCTATGATCTATGTTCACTGTATATTCTATAGTAGCACCATCATATTTATCTTGTGCAATATCTATGAGATTCAAATATATTGCCAATACTTAGATTCATTTTCCTAAGGTTCACAAACAGGGATTATGGAAAACTATAAGTAAATAGAATCCACAGAAAGATAATGGTACAATCCAAAGCAAATAGAATAAGATAAATAGTCGTCGTACTGATGATCGTTGAAATAGATGCCAACAGATACCAATGTTTTGTTCTAATTCATGTTTAAGCCGGACCGAATAGAAGGATGTACAATACAAAACTATAAGTAAATGAGAAAATCTTGGTCAGAATTAAAAAATTAAAAAATCACAAATTTGTGGGTTAAAAAATCACAAATTTCATTAGGTAATGCATCTATGATCTATGTTCACTGTATATTCTATAGTAGCACCATCATATTTATCTTGTTAAATATCAAACTATCGCCTCTTATTCACTTTAATACCTTTTATCTCTATATGTCCAAGCCAATATTGTGGGTTAAAAAATCACAAATTTCATTAGGTAATGCATCTATGATCTATGTTCACTGTATATTCTATAGTAGCACCATCATATTTATCTTGTGCAATATCTATGAGATTCAAATATATTGCCAATACTTAGATTCATTTTCCTAAGGTTCACAAACAGGGATTATGGAAAACTATAAGTAAATAGAATCCACAGAAAGATAATGGTACAATCCAAAGCAAATAGAATAAGATAAATAGTCGTCGTACTGATGATCGTTGAAATAGATGCCAACAGATACCAATGTTTTGTTCTTATTCATGTTTAAGCCGGACCGAATAGAAGGATGTACAATACAAAACTATAAGTAAATGAGAAAATCTTGGTCAGAATTAAAAAATTAAAAAAAATGATAGAATAGTTGTTGGATAACTGATCCAATATTAAGTAAAAACTTGTAAACTAAAATCTCACCTTAAGAGTAATAAATATTAAATATAACATAATAAAAGTTTGTGTTTTTCCCAAAACATCCCAGTGAATGAAGCATAATATTTCAAATCTTTAATGCGGCCGAATAAAGGTAATCCATTTTAGCGAACAAGTAATCATAAAGAATTTGAAACACGGAGCAGTAAAATTATTAAGGGAAGTACAAATAATTATCGCCAATAAATTACTAAGAATTCCTAAATAAGGAATGAGAGACTGAGTAATAGTGAAACAATTTTTTGTAAGGATATCAGAACATAAGGTGCAATTTACACACACAGATATATGTATATGTTTATGTGTATATGTATATATATGTATGCATATGTGTGTGTATGTGTGTGTATTATATATGTATGTATGTATTTAGAAGGAAGAAGAAGAGTAATAAAATCAAAATGGACCATGAACACAAAGAAATCAAAATTATGAAGAAAATTGATTTATACTAACATAAATGGAAAAAAGGTAAAGGGAACACCATTTCACGGTTATATGCACTTATATCAAGCCAAGAGGTGTTAGATACTTGTAGAGTCCATTGAGGTAAGAGGAACACCCACAAATTATTTCGTTGTACAAAGGTCATGTATTTCAGTCATACAGGGTTTTGTTACACTAATGCTACTTGATTTTATAGCAATAGACATATAAAATTATCAATTTCAATATTTATTTCATGAAATTATACAAAACATTGCAAGCACAGGGAATACATTTCGATGTACAAAGGTCATGTATTTCAGTCATACAGGGTTTTCACAAATTTTGTTTACGCTCTAACTTCAAAACTACATCCGTTCAAAATCCTACATTTCGATAGAAACTACTACTTTGCCCCGTTTTATGATAAGCTGTTTATACCCAAATTGAAATATAAAATTAATAATGACAAAGGGAAAAATCTAATCATATCACTTTCCTGCAATAAAAGTTAGTTTCAAATCCTAGTGTCTTTTTATTGGGATCGCTCACTTTATTGTTAGCAAACTTGCAAAATAGATCTCCAATATATTTTATATATGGTTAATGTCAATTGGGGTAATTAAATACCCATTGAGAAGACACTTAGTTATAGTTCAATATATAATTCTCTTCTCATCTTATTCTGGTACATATAAAATATGAAAAACACAACATATCAATTTAAGTCATGGAATCAATTTTTTTACTCTGAAAAATGATAAATTCTAAATGTTCAATCATATGTCGAAATATACATCCCTTTACCTTGGTCTATCTTGACATCTAATTTTGCTTGAACTTGCGGTGAGCCGCTTTAGCTTCTTTCCCACTTCTTTTCTCTCTTTTTTTCTCTTCTTTGCTTGTTGCTGAAATTTCATTCTACTTCTTCGCATCTACTTTTGCTTGAACTCATGCCTATAGCCGTGATAATTATTCTTTTCGTCTGCCAATGTTTGGAGATGTTAAAAGAAAAGATGCCACTACCATTTATGCATTGTTTATATTCAATGATTCATTATTTGATGAGCTAAAAAATAAATACCCATTAACTACTTTAAAGGAAAATTCACCCTTAAATGGTGTCAAGTTCAATGCTTTTGGTGGTTAGCCAATAAGACGTTTCACCATTGGATAAACGATTGCTGCCAAAGCTGATGGATAATTTTTCCATTCTGGATGTACTACATGTCATACATCAGTATATATAATGGATATTGATATGAACACACATGAACATTGCTTATGCACTTGAGAAGTTTGGACTAAAAGGATATGCACACCAATTTCTAGTTCTAAATATGACATGCTTGATTGTACAGCAAAGGGTGAGTTCTATGCCAAGAGGTGGTAGAGTTTTTAATCACTCTGGTACAGTCTTTGTAAGTTGTATTCTTTATCCAGCACATGTGCATTTTGTTCCCCTCAAAATAGCAATACTTGTGATATATACCTGGGCCGACAACTCATAATAGAGTTCACATAAGTTATAATATTTTCAAATATAAAACATAATGTCAAATATTTATGATTTCAAAAAAAAATCATACTCTCGAAATAATATGAAAATGTTGTTAAATAGGAAATCATAGTCAATACTATTATCATACCAAAATATTACATGCAGTACTCTGATGAAGCATTCTCCTAATGCAAACTTCAGAAATAAATCAGATAAAAGTTATCAAATCAACAACTGCATCCTTAAACCAAATAAAATAGATCGATTCACAAGAATCAAAAGAGAGATCTGTTTAGCATAATCATATTTTAAATATGATTAAATATGTCGATTACAATTTGTATACTCTAAGTTATTAATGAATGGAAGAACGAACATATTTAGCATAGTTGCTCAAATTGATTTCATAAAATTTCACACTTACAGAACCCTATACTACCTCCAAAATGTAAACTAAAGTGTGGAAATACCAAAACGTAAGGAAATTAGAGTAAGACGATGAATAATAACATTTTGATAGAATAAGACCTGCCAAATGTAAAATTTGGAATGGTGCTCAAAATAAAACAATATGAATATAGATTTATTCTTTCCCCAAAGGTAAAAGGTGACATTAGTTAAATTCGAATGAAGTTGTTGGCATGCTAGTCTATGAATTTAGTTTGAGTGATATCTAATTTCTTTTATGTTTACTTGTAGTCTTTAAGTGTTAAGATGTCACTACGTGTTTGAAGTATTAACAAAACCACTGTTCTACCTAAAGCATACTTGGTTCTAGTACTTTGTTTCATAATTGGAAATGACTTCTACATAAATTCAACAGATGCAAACTACAAATCCCTCTATAGTTTTAACTGACATTATATTAACAATATGGTTATCCTTTAAATCCTCTCAAAACACAAGCATATGTTGAGTGAGTTGATATAATGCTAAAAAAATATTGTAGTTTGAAAGTAATGATTATATCAAGTCAACCAATAAATTATGTCGCGAACGAAAATTAAGGATATAATGCTCACAACATTGCGAGAAATCTAATGTGGAAATGCATGTACTTTAGATCTTTCGGCGTGTCAATAGGCTGCAAGGTCCATATTTAGAAGGAAATGTTATTTTTTTCTTCTTGCAAGCTTTTCAATTCCGAATACTTTATATCAGCATGCATGCCATGCTTCAGATCAAGTAAAATATTTTCCCATAGTATCGAAAATAATTAATGCGCTTTCAACTTCCTACAATCGAAAGAGCATAGAATAATTATCAATTAATACCTAGCGGATGTTATGATCTTAGCATGAAATTAAAATGAGTTAGATGCCCTTGCTTAGTTATTTTAATTCTTAAAAGAACAGTCACATTTCTACAATTAAAATATAATATATTAATATTTACACATACATTTTCCAATTGAATAATTACGTATTTTAAAATAGAAAGGAAACCTGATTACCTTACACTTGTTGACTTAAGCATACCATGGTCTCTATGCAAAATTTCAAGATGAAATCATCATCCTGTGGCAACGTGAATTATCTCTCTCATAATCAACTTAAGCATACACATATGACATAAGGTTACGAACCATATAGCACTTGAAGTTGACCAAATACTATCAATTAGGAACCAAAATTTGGATTAGGGCTTGAATTAAATGTAAAAAAATATTTCGATAAAAGAAACAGATAAAAGAACATAATCGGAAAATACCTGAAGCATGTTGTAAAGCGGCATGAGTAAAGAGCGACAATGAAGGAGGACTTGCATTTGCGTGCTGCAGGAATACCAAGTACAGAAGATCAATTAACAAACAATGAATTTTTCTGTTTAAAAATGAAAATGAAAACATTACCAATTGCCTCTAGGGTTTGAGGAGCACGATACCATAGTTAAAATTGATGGAAATAAGGGTGATAGAGGTAGATGAAGGATAAATAAATGGACTATCAGTTAAGAACTGAAATTAGGAATAGGGCTTGGATTAAGTGTAACATATTGCAAATAGAGAAACATATAGAAGAACATAATCTGAAAATACCGGAAGCATGTTGGAGAGCGACAGGAGTAAATAGAGACAACGAAGCAGGAGTTGTATCTACGACTATAGGAATTCCAAGTACATAAGAAGATCAATGAGCAAATAATGATTTCTTTTTGTTTAAAATTGAAAATTGAAAAATTACTAATTGCCTCTAAGATTTCAGAAGCACGATACCATAGTTAAATTAATGGAAATAAGGGTGATAGGGGCAGCTGGAGCTTTGAACGGGAAGGATAAATAAATGGGTCGATGAAGGCTTTTCATGTAATTTTCCATTACTGTAATCGAGAAGGGGAGGAGAAAACTTTAGGGTTTAGATGGCGGAAGGAAGGGTAAAGAAGAGGACGAAAAGGCACATGCGCGTGACGGTTCATTTCAAAATTTTATGCGAAATGGAAGGAGGCCTGGGAGCTATTGAAATCTAACGCAGTAATAATACAATAGTATAGACTCGAAGACTGTTCAGTTGCCAAATTCCAAGAGGACCTGTGTGAGCTTGAAATTTAACTCACTAATAATAATATAGTATAGATATATCTTGAATCAAGGTGAGTTCATAAAAGATAAGGTGAGACAGGAAAATATTACATAAATAGATTAATATGCATTAAAACAACCATCACTTTGCTATTTTTCATGAATATGCATTAAAACGACAAAAAGATTGCTAAGTGCGTTCTGCATTGAAACTGCAATTTGTTTTCCATTTTAATAACTAGTCCTTCGATACAGTTCACCAACCATGAGTTGAGCTAATATTTTGAAGTGAACAAGCCACACTTAGTTGCATCCTATCTTGTTTAGTAGTCTTTTTGATATGGCGAATCCACTATTGGGCATGCCCTTCGGAAACAAAATCAAAATAGAAATAGAGACAAGGGTGGAAGGAATAGGGATGAGTTTGGTTTGGTACTGAAAATTTATATTGGAAATTATTACCATACCGATTTATATGGAATAAAAAATATTGTTGTTACCAACAAGAATTATCGAAAAACCGATACTTCGGTTTGCAGTTGTCAATGGTTAGTAGAGATTGATAATAAGCTTTTCCATTTACAAGCATAATATCTATCTGTTTACAATATTTCATGTTATTTTTATTATTAGGAGTTGTTATTTTTCTAATATATGATTATCTATCAATTTAATTTTGTGTTGTCAAATTTACAACAAAATATTATGGAAAAAGCTAAAATATTGTGTGAAATCATGATAATTTTCACATACATGATAACAACTGCATTATGTTGACTAGAAATTTAGTCAACCTTAGGAATTGAAAACAGAAGTGGATATTTATTCTATCTAATAAATAATAGTAAAGTAGAAGAATTTTAAGGCCTCTCGTTAATTCTAGGAATTATTCATGTTCTCCTTAATTCTCTCCAAGTGGATATTTTATTTTCAAATTCCTAAGATTTACCACTTTACAATTATTCTACTAATTTTCACACTACTTTACATTCGAATACCTACTATTAAAAGAATATATAATTATTTATAAATATTTCATGGTTCTCTTTCAAAATTTTGCAGTATAGTCCACACATTTAAATTAATTACATAATCCAAAATTTAAATTAATTGATAATCTTAATCAGCTAATATTTATTAATAAATCCTAAAAGATGAAATTTTCAATATGAATATTATAGGTGCATCAACAATTTGGTTAAAAAAATATATTTAAATACCACTATATATAAATCACATAACATTAATATATACATTACTGACAATAACAAATTTATTTTATAACTTATTTACTAAATGAATCTATCATACATTGCACTATAAAATTCTATTAATTTCAAATATCTAGAAATTTAATTTTTTTTACAATTACTTTGAAACCCTTCTCAATTATCTTTTAATATTTTACGTTCAAGTATATATATTTAACTAATTGTGTAATCTAAAATTTAAACTATTGAAATAAATATGATTTACTAATATTTATTAATCCATCTAATAAATCTTAAAAATATGAGGATTTCAATATATACAATATTCATATATATGAGAAAAATAATAATATTATTTCTTCTTTATTTGGATATATGAAGATATTTAAATCACATAACATTAAAATGTATACATAACTAATAATAACTCTTTTCATTTCTAATTTATTTATCTCAAAAAAATATCATACATTACATAAAATAATTTCAATATAACACCCTATAAAAGATAAATTTATATTTTACAACATTATAATGTGAACGCGCATATTAAATCAATAAAAATTAGATTATATAAACACCGCCACTTTCAATATATTATCAAATCATACCTAACTCATAACTCAACTAAATACCACATAACATTATTTTGCAATTGTCAAAGTTGTAAGCACGACCCTTCTACCAGAACATGAAATCTATGGTTAACTAAAAGGACAAAATTGTTTAAAAATGAAAACTTAAAAATGAATAAAAGTTCACGTTTGATTCAAAAAGTTCACATGCAGATAAGCTAACCATAAAATCTATGCTCTTCTCATTTTAACTTTTTTTTCATTTAACTCCTTATATTTAATTAGTTATGTCGATCATTAAATCAAATTATTCAAATAAATTTAATTATTTAATGTTCATTAATCCACTTATAAATCCTTCAAGAAAGATGATAATTCAATATATATACAATAATCATATTAATAAAATGGTGAAATTACGTATTCACTCATACACACACACATACATATATGTACATACATACATATGCATATGTATACACGCATATACATACATACATACATACATACACACATATATATATATATATATAATATCACATAAAATAAATTGTTTAAATATACAGTGTTAACAATTTTAATTTATAATTTTTTGGAGTTAGGACATTAATTTTCACAGATATATGTAGTTAGTGAGTATTGAACCCTCAAGCTTATATCTGAGCGTCGCAAGTCATTTTAGTTTATGATTAATATATCACAATAAATTTATCATATATTGCATAACAAAAATATGCTTTAGCAATAATTAAAATATAAATAATATTTTTAACAATATTACCGTGTGCAACGCACGAGTTACACACTAGTTATATATAAAAACTGCCATATTCCTTTATTCTCAGTGAGTTTCAGCTCAAATACTATATTCTTAGAGATTCACCTAAACATTTTACTCTTAGACCATCCCACCATAAATAAATTTGCAAATTTAACCTATGTTATTTAAGACTAATCAATTGGATTTAGTAAAAACATTTTTCTATCTAATCAATTTTATTCTACAATTAGCGTACATTATTATTTCTTACAACCTTTTGTAAAACCCTAATTCACCAAATCAATGGCCACTAATATCAACCACTTTAGAAATCAACAACTGTTAGCCTCCATCGGGTATTCTTTAATCCTTTACAATCATTTTTTTTATTTTTGAATTCCTTTTGCTGATTAAATGCCATACGTTTTCATTGTCTTCTACATCTACTTATTCTTCAGAACCAACGCTGCCATATGTCTTTCTTTTCAGTTTTCAATCAATTTTTATCATTTGTTTTTTAGGTATCTTTCTACTATCCATGCTTTAAAGTGAGGTTATTATGTTATATTTTCATATTATTTCCTTTTTATGGTAATTCGGTTTATTAAGGTATTGATGATGATTTTGGTTTCCTTTGACATACTAATATATAGAATCAGTGTAAATCAATGGGTAAGCTATTAAACGTGTGCCTAAGTAGCAGCTATTTTCTTTTTTCACTGTAACAGTAATAGATATACAATTATGTTATTGGACAATTTTTCAAATCAAGCACGAACAAAAAACATATTTCAATTTTAGACCTGAATCGAAACTTATTACAAAAATAGGCCTCATTTTGCGCAAATATGGATTGCGCAAGTGTATTTTTGCTATAAAAAAATTATACATGCGCAAATTTGGATTGCGCAAGTGTTATTTTTTTTAAAATAAAAAATTGTGCTTAAGCATTTATGGAATGCGCAAGTATAATTTTTGAAATTTTTTTTACACTTGCGCATATTTGGATTGCGCAAGTATAAAACGCTGAAGAAAATAAAACGAGACCTAGTTTTGCAATTAGTTTTCTATGATGCCTATTTCTACAATATGTTATTTTGGCAAGCCCTGTTTAAAAAATTGTCCAACTATCTGATTATATGTAAGGGCTTGCTGATTTGTTTCTAATGCATGTTTCGTTTATTCAAGTAAAAGTTTTTTTGAGACATTGGTCGTTACTCTTTAGTTTAGTTTATTTGATGTATATATGGAATTTTTCCACATTAAACATTGCATATAAAATCAAATATTTAAGATATTTGATAATTTTACATGTTGATTTTGAAGACTGATTTCTAAATGTTACATGCAACAATATTGAATTTTCATATGCTCCGTACGTAGTTCTACTTATAATTCATGTTCCATAAAGTCCACAAATGTTCCTTAAATATTTTTAACTTAAAAAAAACTTTTACAATATACAATGCATATAAATTAAAACAATTAAGGTATTTAGTCATTTGGAACGTTGATCATTTTCCCCACATTTAACGTTGCATATAAATTAAAATATTTAAGATATATAGTCATTTTGGATGTTGTAAAGCTTGAAATCTGTTTTTGGATTTAATCTCAAAATCTATTTCATTCTTACATGTTGATTTGTTCCAAGATAGTTTTGTATTTTTATTATCAGTAATTTATACATATGAACAATACCTCTTTTATAGGATCGAACCAGAGTTAATTTATTTTTAGTAGCCACCAGGATTCCTCGAATTTAATTTTAGTGATAAGAACTTTATGATACATTGCACGTAAATTAAAATATTTAATTCATTATTCCTTTTAAAAGCATACAGATTCTTTTATGGGTTTTACATGTAACATATTGAATCCCTTGTTTGTTACTAAATCATGTTTGGTTTATTCAAGCAAATGTTTTTTTAGACAATGGTCATTACTCTTTAGTTAGGTTAACTTGATGTATGCGGATTTTTTTTCATATTTAACATCGCATATAAATTAAAATATTTTAGGTATTTAGTTATTCTACGTACATGTTGATTATAAACTCAAGATAATGAATTTAAACTTAAAATCCTTTTTAGCTTACGTGTTGATTTATTCCAAGATATATTTATACTTTATTATCAATAATTTATACATACCAATAGTAATCTTTTTAATGGGATTGAACGATAGTTAATTTATTTGTGGTAAAAGATGTATTCACCTACTTTGTAGTTTTTCTCATAACTCATATCCCATAAGGGCCACCAACATTCCTCAAATATTAATTAGTGATAAGAACTTCTATGTTACATTGCATGTTAATTAAAATAGTTAAGGTATTTAGTCATTTTACATATTATTCAAAAGCTTTAAAATTCTTTTATATGTTTTACATGTTAAGGAATCAAATGCCATATCTTTTACTAAACCATGTTTGGTATACCAAACAGTAGGCTTTTTTAGATAATGATCGTTACTCTTTAGTTAAGTTTATTTGATGTACATATGGATTTTTTGTCCCACGTTTAACATTTCATTTAAACTGAAATATTTAGGTATTTAGATGATGATCAAAAGGTTTGAGGTATTAGTAATTTTGCATGTTGATTCAAAAGCTTGAAAATGTTTTTTAATTTCACATGTTAAGATATTGAATTTTCTAAAGCCTTTTTATTATTACATTTAAATTATTCCAAGCTAATTTTGTATTTTTATTATCAGTAACTTATAGGTATGAATAATAACACTTTTAGGGGATTCAGGGATATTTAGTTTATTTGTAATAAACAACATATTTTTACCCACTCCGTATAGTTATACTCATAACTCATGTCCCATAAGGAACATTCCTCGACTATTGATTTTGTGACACGAAGTTATATAATATATTACATACAAATTAATATAACTATGGTATTTAGTCATGTTACATGTTGATTCAAAAGTTTAAAAATTCCTTTTTGGGTTTTACATGTTAAGGGATTGAATTTAAACTCAAAATGCATTTATATTCATACATGTTCATTTCTTCCAAGATATTTTGTATTTTTATTATCAATAAAGTATATTTATGGAGAAAAAACTTTTTTAAACGAGTGAACGAAATTTAATTTATTCAAAGCAGAAGGCATACTTTTATCCACAGCATAGTTCTACTTATAATGCATCTCCCATAAGTACCACCAACCTTTCTCAGCTATTAATTTAATGACAAGAACTTTTTGGTACATTGCATATGGATTAACATACTAAAGGACTTTAGTCATTTTATAAGTTGTTTCAAAAGCTTAAAAATTCTTTTTTGGATCTTACATGTTGAACATTTGAATTTGAACTCAAGAGCCATTCTATTTTCATTTTCATTTCTTCCAAGATATTTTTTATTTTTACTATAGAGAATTCATAGATATGAACAATAACTTTTATAATGGGATTGAACTATATTTATTTATTTAAACTTAAATATGTACTTTTAGTCACTTCATGTTACTGCATATATAACTCATGTTTTGTAAGGTCCAACAACATTTCTTAAATATTGATGTAGTGAACAGAACTTTTATGTATTATTATTTAAATTTTTTAAGTGTACACTGTAACGACCCAAAATTTTCAATCCTGAAAATTTCAGATAGTTATGAAAAGAAGAAAGAGATAGAAGAAGAAACAGAAAATAAAACACAGAATCTCACATTCGCAGCGGATCAAAATATAATATCAAATAATAACAGTTTACAAAAGAATACTATATCTGTCAATTTACATTTTATAATACATCAGAGTTACTCTCATACACAACACTGAGCATATACAAATCAAATATCTCAGATAAAACAAAAATAATAGTCACAGCGGAACACTCCATACGTCCTGCCATCCAGCTCACCCTGAGCTCCAGAACGTCCTTACCTGAAAATCTGTAATACTCGGTCTGACCCGAGCATTACATCAAAGTAACACCCGGGTCAGGCTGGAAACCAGCGTGAGTAAACTCATTTAACAAGGAATACCAAAACATATAACTTGTTTAAAACCCGGGGTAACTCATACATAGATTTACAACTTCACCAGTTGTTAGACTCCACTTATTTCACACATTAATTTCTAAGTACCAAAAACTTAGATTAAATGGTTCCTTATCTTAAATCCTTCTATTACAGCCTATTGATTTCACCTATCAATTTATAACAATCGAAGTGGTTTCGGGTATTTACTAATACCCGACTCCGGTCTCTTCGAAACCAATATCATCTTAACTTAAATTATTCAAGTGAAATACAATTAAATTTTAAATACATGATGTCACCTAATTCATCAACCATAGATAACCTCATCATTACGATTTAAGTCAAACATATCTTATCACATAGCATTACAACCCACATACTAGGAACAACAATTAATCAAAGGCTTTCAATATCATCCTATTTATCCTTTAATTACATTTAAGTAATTAACCCTTAATTAATTTCACAAAATAATTATTCTTAACCAAATACAGTAATTAACCTTTAATTAATTTCTAACTATAATTATTAATCACCCTGGATTAATAACATCAAAAATCAACTTCCCCTAATTGCCAATAGTTAATTGTCTCTAATTAAATTAAAGTAAATTAAATTAATCGCTTCATCAAACCTTGCTTACTTATCCATCAATCAATTTATCAATCATCAGTTACTTAATATTCCAATTAATCATCTTTGATTAATTTAACTTTACTTATATTCCAGTAATTTCCTTTAATTTATTTACAGAGATTAACCTTTGAATAAATCCTAATTAAATTACATTCATATTGAATTTATTATATTCAATTATCTTATTGATTTATTATTACCAAATTAAATCAATTTCCAATTATATCATTAATTACAATAATTAATGATCTTTAATCAATTATGTTATTAATTAATTAATTTAAGAAGAACTTAATCTTCAAATCTCATACTATCAATCATTTCTGATTTAATTCATACAGTAATTCACTTCCCTTAGCTAATTTCTTCACAATAACAATCTCAATTAATCCCACGATTAACTTCAAGTAATTATATTCCAATTACTTTTATCAACAACATCATCTAATTTATCACCTTCGGTAATTTCTCATCAATTACTTCTCCAAGAAATTTTACATCCAAATCAACAAGTGGTTTGTCCAATGATCTAACTTGAATTAAATCAATCTGCTCCATTTATTTAATAAGTAACTCATCATTCGATCATTAATAAATCTTGATTTCTCTTTTAATTTAATTACTTAATCAATAATTAATTCCATTATTAGTAAATATTTAATTCCTTTTAATTAATTAATTACTCAATGATTAATTAACTTCAAAACAATTATATTAATCAATTTCTAATTATAACATTGGGTGATTGTTCATTTAATCACTTCCACTAATTATTTTAAATAAATAATTATTTCTTACCATATTTCTTAACAATTTATATTTAAATTAAATTCCACAAATACTTTGAAATTTTTAAACAGTTTTTAGAATTTTTTTATAAGTAACAGCTTGAAAATCTGCTCCAAGCCTACTGCTCGAGTTCCCCCTCTTTTACTTCGAGTAAACGCGAATTCTTCCCGAGCAAACGCAGACTTTCCTCGAGCTTCAACCCGAGTTTTCCTCTCCCAGACAGAAACAAAACTCCGACTAGGCAAACGTGCTCGTGCACGTGCACAACCAAGATCGACGTCTCCGATCATCTCGACATCGACGAGCAAGTCGAACACCACCCCCAGCTCCGATCCCAACCACCAGTTCCCCTCCGATTCCTCTTGAACTCGAATTCGAATAAACGAAGCCTGGAACACAGTTTCGCGACCAATTTAAATCCCTGTCAACGCCTCGTCTTCGCAGCCCAGTCCATCAGAACTCCTCCTACTCCGATCACGACCTCGACTAGGGCCTAGCTACCCTCGCCCAAAACCCGAAGGCACTCGATCAACCCACTTGGTCGCGGCGATTATTTCTTTAAACCCAGTGAAAACTAGGGTTCAAAAATAGAATTCGTCACCGCTCTCTCCATCATGATTTCCATCACCATCCATGATTTTTCTCGGCAACTCCAAACACTTCTCTACTACCAGAAAGAAACTCGAGTCTCCACAATACAGAGATCACCAGATTTTGCTAAAAATTCATTTTTAGTTCAATATCAAACTGCAACTTTCACTCATTTCTAAAATTCCAATTCTTGATCAAAAAAACAAGTTTTAGTTGATGCTTTTAATTTGTGAAACTGAAATTACAAAATTTGTATGTTTGGATTTTGGTAAAGATTATCATGCACTGATATATCTTATATTCCAGTGACAACATCTAATATTAACTCCTTAAAATTTTAAATATCACTTGAGATATTTAACAACTTCATTTTTTATAAATTTCATTTCCTCAGATCCTTATTTAGATGATGAGCATTTAAAATGAAGGTTGTACCTGGGAAAAATCAAACAGAACTGGCAAATAAAGAAAGCAGTATGCACACAGATAACTCTTACATCAGGTATTTACTTATAATAACATGAAATGCTTATTCGACCCAACAATAAATCAAGCAACCATATTTAGATTTTAGTTTGTAAAAGGTTACTCACCCAGAATTTGCAGAGAAGAAGAACAGAGCATGTTATCCTTTGGAAACAGTTTGAATTTGAAATCTGGAAAATGTTTTCCTTTAAACTCTCTGGCCAATCACCTTGCTTGTTTAGTTGCTTGATATTTATTGAAGCTTGTTTTGAGATTAAAAATGGAGTTTCATTTTGTATTTGCTTAACTCGAACTGGACATGGAAATGATAAAAGAAAAGTTGTTTTTTTCCAGGCTTTGTACAAAACAGTTTATAGGGTTCTACATTTTTCTTATTTCATTTCTAAGGTCAGAGATATTTTATAATTTGGTGGCTGAAGATTACATTCGTATATACTCGAACAGGTTTTGTTGGCTGCAAGCATTTGAGAGCATTTATTGTTATGTACTTTATGTTTTCTTTATCCATACTTATCTCATTTTCTTTTTACTTGGCTGTGACTTCTATTGCAAGCTACAAATTTTATATTTTACTTTGCTTTTGAATTTTTCTTATCTTGTTCCCAGGCTTACATGCATATATCCATTCGAATTGTTCCACTTTGCCCTAATCTTTGGCTATGCAGATTTGCTATGCAATTACATTTCTGGTTAGATAGTGAAATGAAATGAATGTTGTTTTTAATATATTGTTTGTTACATTCACTTTATTGTTTGTTTATATCCACTATGTTATTTGTTTTATTGTCATTCGAATATATCGTTTGATGTATTCTATTTTGTTACTCGCTTTATGGTTATACTATTTGTTTAGAAATATGGAGGATGTTTATAATATTTGAATTTAAACCATTAATGTATAACTTACTTTTGTTATTTGTTTTATTGCTTGTTATTTTAACATGTATTTATATTTATATATTATAAAACTCAACTATCAATTTTTAGAAAAACTAAACAAAAGAGATTATCTCTTTTATTCAAATTCACTTATGTTATAATATACTTAACTATCGTTTGACAAAATTACATTTAAAACTTACATATAGCAAAATCCCTGTTTATTTAAAAGTCTATTCATAAGATATTATTTATCAAAATAAATTGAATTTATAAAGAAATTATCTCTATAAAAATAATAAAACTCGATATCAAATCAAATGATTTTATAAAAGAAATTATCACTCTATATAAATAAATTACTTATTTTATAAATCTATATTTAAAAAGAACAACAAGACTCCTGTTAAATTTAAGCTAAAATCAATTCAAATTTTATTCACAATTATTGTCAAATCAATTTAAATTTTGATCACAGATCATTAAATTGATATTGCCAAAATTTCCGGCAGGTCACATTCCTCCCCCCTTTGAATCTTTTCGTCCTCGAAAAGAAACGAAGCCAGAATTTATAAAAATGCTTAAAATCAGATAAATTCCTTGATCATTTTTAAACTACTTTTAAAATTTATATAATATTTCTAAAATAGTTTTTATAAAATACTTTTATAACTCGATGTTTCGACAAGTCCATCCTTGTCTTTATAGAAATTCGGTCATATGTTGATAAGGCATACGACTGAAAATCTATAAGTGCTTGGCAGACCCGTTTCCAACATCCAGTGAAAATATCTTGAAAAATAATTTTATTGAAAATATAGAAAACAACTTTTGAAAATAGAGGAAATATCTTTGGTGAGAATGCTCTGGAAATCATCACACCCATCCATGGTCACAGTTACATCCTGGGTTACGTTGCCGTCGCAGCAAAAGTCCATGTAACTGATTACACCATAGAACCCACAACAGATCGCAGTTACATCCAGGGTTACGTTGCCGTCACAGCAAAAGTCCATGTAACTGTTGGCTCTCAGCGGCACACACGATTACGCTGTCAAAATGAAACTTCTCCACTCCCACATAGGTCGCAGTCTACCGATGTAAAATCAAACATAGACTGTTGGCTCTCAGCGGCACACACGACTTTCGCTATGTTACCACAGTGTCGCAGTCTACCGATATAAAATCAAACGTAGACTGTTGGCTCTCAGCGGCACACACGACTTTCGCTATGGTCTGCAGTAGATCGCAGTGACATCGAGTTACACTGTCGTCACAGCATAACCCAAATGCCTCTATGGGCACCAGCCCCTCGACTTTCGCTACAAATAATCCTCAGGAACTAGTTTTGTCCGGACTCCTCACAGGATCAACTTTAGAACCTCCCTCTTAGAGGCTCAAGGCAGTGCCACCCTGTGGCACTCCTGAGAAGTTCATTTCAAGGGAGCGTCTTTTTCCCCAGAGCCCAATCTCAAAACTCTTTATACTATACACATATAGTATATTTCCAAAATCATACACCTAGTATGAATTTCATATAAAGCTCCTTTACACAAAATCGATTCCCAAAATCGATAATTTCCAAAGTGGGCTTTTCCAAATCTCAATATTGATTTTACCCAAAAATCAAAAGCCTTTCCAAATCCATAGGTTCCCAAAATCTTTCCTCAAAATTCTTTTCAAAATCATTTTCACAAAAATCCTTTTTATATAAACATATGTAATAAAAGTTTTGAAAAATCCTTGAATCAATTTTTACTTATATAAATTCACTTTTATATTTCAATTTTTTCAAAAATCTTTTTCTTCTAGAATAGATTCAACAGGGGGATTTTCTTATATAACAAAGATATATAATTTGTTTAGTCCAAATCAATCTTCAAATTTTGATTACTCTTTTGTAAAGTCATTCATCATATTGCTTACTTCTATAAAATAACTTTCAACCATAGAAATATTCGATTCCCACTTTACTTCATTATATATTCCACAAAATGCACTTTCAATTTCAAAAATCATATACAGTTTTTATCCACAAGTTTTCAATAACAATTTCATTTAAACTCGTACGATGTCCACATATCATTCGTACACAATATCAATTTGATCGCTCACTCGATCACACAATTTCACTTCCGAACTAGTATTGTCCACCCGACTTTCTAGTGCGGACTCAGATCTGGTTTCTTGATCAGAAACCGTCATTCCCCTTGCATAGTCACACCTATGATAGAGAATATCCAGAACTAATCAAAAATCCATATCCAGGTTCGCCATCGAAAATCGAACGAAAAATCCCAACTCGGATCGATAATACTATCTCGAAATTCTGTGCTTGAATCTGGATCAAATCATTATGCGAATAGAATAATATACGCACATCCTATGTATTTAACTCCATTGATTATTAACAAAATCAATTTCCTTCTATTCACATTCACTTTAATTTTCATTCACTTATTCACATTTGCTTTAATCCCTACTTGGATTATCACTTCACTTCTTATCTCAGTTGGGTATTTAATCACGAACAGTTTGAACTCCATCCCATTTATATTTAGAAAATAGCTTGAAAATTTTAAAAATAGACAAGTAGTTGAAAAATAATTATTAATTTGTAAAATAGCTATAAAATAGTTAAGTAATCATAAAATAATTGAAATAGTACAATAATTGCAAAATAGTCGTAAATAGTAACTAGTTATAAAGTAGTGTGAAAAACAGTAATTAGTTTATAAAATAGTTGTAAAATAGTTAAATAGTTCCAAAGCAATTGTAAAATAAGTTTAAGATAGTTTTTGGTTTAAAAAGAAAAGTTGTGTAGTAAATAGTTTGGAAAAATAGATTTATTTTGAAAATAGTCCAAAGCCAAACTGTTCAACTTCCCAATCTCCATAAATTCAATTTAAATTTCCACTTACTTTTAAATTGACTCAATCCCAATTTGAATAACTTCAATTTTATTACAAATTAATCCAATTCAAATTTCTCATTTGAATTTTATACTTATCCATCATAAATCACAATTCCCATTAGTTCAAATCAAATTCAGTTTGAACTAATTCAATTTAAATCTCAATTTCAAACCATCTCGAATTATATAAATTCGAGTTAAATTTTCAAATGTTGATTTAACCCCTTAAATCAAATCAACTTATATTTTTAAACCATTAACTCCGAGTTCAATTCTCAAAATTCCATTTCATATTATCCTTACTTAACTTATTTCGAAGTCCAAATAAGAGTTCAAAACAATTTTATCATAAACAGTTCATTTATTACCAAATTTTATCTTCCAGTTTTGAAATTGGTTCTTAAACAATTTTAATTTTTAAAATTCAATTATTAGCATTTCAGTTCAAAATGATCTCATATCCTTAATTCAAATTAAATTTAATTTCCATTTAATTTCAATACTGGAGATATTACCACGCTTCATTTCTCATTCATTTAACAAATCCAATTCACAATGCAAAGATTATTAATAATAATAGGATGATATTATCCAATTATTCTAAATCATCCATCCATCTTCAATTTCCAAGTCTCAAACCCATTTGAGATCACTCATAAATTCCCATTTAAACCAATCATTTAACTTTCCCAAGTTAAATCTCAATTTCATATTGAAATTTCAATTCAGGTTGCCTTTTAAATTATTTAACTTTACCAAAGTTAAATTTAATTTACATAATCCAGTCAATTTACACAATTTGAATTCCCATTCAAATTTTAAACATCAGATTAATAACCTTCCCACTTAAGTTTAAAACTCGCTTCACTTTGGGTTTCACATCATATTCCAAGGAAAATTCAAAACTCTACCTTAGAGTTTACTTCATATTTATTTCCTTCACACACTAGTCCATCTTTAAAATTTAAACTACCCTTGGTTTTAAATTCAAATCAAATTCTGGACCCAGATTTAAATCTTCACAATTCAGATCAATTTTAGTTCCAACTTATAAGTCAGACTTGCCTAAATGTTTTACTCCCAATATTTTATTATTGTTTACTCATTTATACTCGCCTTATTAATCATTTCTGATAATAACCAAGGTTATTGTATCTGAAAACCAATTCATCACTATCTTATTCTGAAATTCTCCTTAAATTCAAGATTTTAATTTCAGTTTGAATCCATTTCAAACTTATCTTTATTCAATTTCAATTTGGTTGTATTCTATTACTTCTTAATTTAATTTTAATAATTTCACAACCAATTACTTTAACATTTATTAGTAAGAAATATTGCTTTATATATATCAAAATATATTCTTATAAAATCATTTAAAATCTTTTATATAGGAAATAACAAGTACGCTCTCTCGTATATATATATATATATATGTATATATATACACACTCAACTCATTCTAGGGTACTATTGACCCTATCCTTATGAGTATACCCACCAGAGCCAAGGTTCTCGCTTAACCTTTCAGCTCTGATACCAACTGTAACGACCCAAAATTTTCAATCCTGAAAATTTCAGATAGTTATGAAAAGAAGAAAGAGATAGAAGAAGAAACAGAACATAAAACACAGAATCTCACATTCGCAGTGGATCAAAATATAATATCAAATAATAACAGTTTACAAAAGAATACTATATCTGTCAATTTACATTTTATAATACATCAGAGTTACTCTCATACACAACACTGAGCATATACAAATCAAATATCTCAGATAAAACAAAAATAATAGTCACAGCGGAACACTCCATGCGTCCTGCCATCCAGCTCACCCTGAGCTCCAGAACGTCCTTACCTGAAAATCTGTAATACTCGGTCTGACCCGAGCATTACATCAAAGTAACACCCGGGTCAGGCTGGAAACCAACGTGAGTAAACTCATTTAACAAGGAATACCAAAACATATAACTTGTTTAAAACCCGGGGTAACTCATACATAGATTTACAACTTCACCAGTTGTTAGACTCCACTTATTTCACACATTAATTTCTAAGTACCAAAAACTTAGATTAAATGGTTCCTTATCTTAAATCCTTCTATTACAGCCTATTGATTTCACCTATCAATTTATAACAATCGAAGTGGTTTCGGGTATTTACTAATACCCGACTCCGGTCTCTTCGAAACCAATATCATCTTAACTTAAATTATTCAAGTGAAATACAATTAAATTTTAAATACATGATGTCACCTAATTCATCAACCATAGATAACCTCATCATTACGATTTAAGTCAAACATATCTTATCACATAGCATTACAACCCACATACTAGGAACAACAATTAATCAAAGGCTTTCAATATCATCCTATTTATCCTTTAATTACATTTAAGTAATTAACCCTTAATTAATTTCACAAAATAATTATTCTTAACCAAATACAGTAATTAACCTTTAATTAATTTCTAACTATAATTATTAATCACCCTGGATTAATAACATCAAAAATCAACTTCCCCTAATTGCCAATAGTTAATTGTCTCTAATTAAATTAAAGTAAATTAAATTAATCACTTCATCAAACCTTGCTTACTTATCCATCAATCAATTTATCAATCATCAGTTACTTAATATTCCAATTAATCATCTTTGATTAATTTAACTTTACTTATATTCCAGTAATTTCCTTTAATTTATTTACAGAGATTAACCTTTGAATAAATCCTAATTAAATTACATTCATATTGAATTTATTATATTCAATTATCTTATTGATTTATTATTACCAAATTAAATCAATTTCCAATTATATCATTAATTACAATAATTAATGATCTTTAATCAATTATGTTATTAATTAATTAATTTAAGAAGAACTTAATCTTCAAATCTCATACTATCAATCATTTCTGATTTAATTCATACAGTAATTCACTTCCCTTAGCTAATTTCTTCACAATAACAATCTCAATTAATCCCACGATTAACTTCAAGTAATTATATTCCAATTACTTTTATCAACAACATCATCTAATTTATCACCTTCGGTAATTTCTCATCAATTACTTCTCCAAGAAATTTTACATCCAAATCAACAAGTGGTTTGTCCAATGATCTAACTTGAATTAAATCAATCTGCTCCATTTATTTAATAAGTAACTCATCATTCGATCATTAATAAATCTTGATTTCTCTTTTAATTTAATTACTTAATCAATAATTAATTCCATTATTAGTAAATCTTTAATTCCTTTTAATTAATTAATTACTCAATGATTAATTAACTTCAAAACAATTATATTAATCAATTTCTAATTATAACATTGGGTGATTGTTCATTTAATCACTTCCACTAATTATTTTAAATAAATAATTATTTCTTACCATATTTCTTAACAATTTATATTTAAATTAAATTCCACAAATACTTTGAAATTTTTAAACAGTTTTTAGAATTTTTTTATAAGTAACAGCTTGAAAATCTGCTCCAAGCCTACTGCTCGAGTTCCCCCTCTTTTACTTCGAGTAAACGCGAATTCTTCCCGAGCAAACGCAGACTTTCCTCGAGCTTCAACCCGAGTTTTCCTCTCCCAGACCCAAACAAAACTCCGACCAGGCAAACGTGCTCGTGCACGTGCACAACCAAGATCGACGTCTCCGATCATCTCGACATCGACGAGCAAGTCGAACACCACCCCCAGCTCCGATCCCAACCACCAGTTCCCCTCCGATTCCTCTTGAACTCGAATTCGAATAAACGACGCCTGGAACACAGTTTCGCGACCAATTTAAATCCCTGTCAACGCCTCGTCTTCGCAGCCCAGTCCATCAGAACTCCTCCTACTCCAATCACGACCTCGACTAGGGCCTAGCTACCCTCGCCCAAAACCCGAAGGCACTCGATCAACCCACTTGGTCGCGGCGATTGTTTCTTTAAACCCAGTGAAAACTAGGGTTCAAAAATAGAATTCGTCACCGCTCTCTCCATCATGATTTCCATCACCATCCATGATTTTTCTCGGCAACTCCAAACACTTCTCTACTACCAGAAAGAAACTCGAGTCTCCACAATACAGAGATCACCAGATTTTGCTAAAAATTCATTTTTAGTTCAATATCAAACTGCAACTTTCACTCATTTCTAAAAATTCCAATTCTTGATCAAAAAAACAAGTTTTAGTTGATGCTTTTAATTTGTGAAACTGAAATTACAAAATTTGTATGTTTGGATTTTGGTAAAGATTATCATGCACTGATATATCTTATATTCCAGTGACAACATCTAATATTAACTCCTTAAAATTTTAAATATCACTTGAGATATTTAACAACTTCATTTTTTATAAATTTCATTTCCTCAGATCCTTATTTAGATGATGAGCATTTAAAATGAAGGTTGTACCTGGGAAAAATCAAACAGAACTGGCAAATAAAGAAAGCAGTATGCACACAGATAACTCTTACATCAGGTATTTACTTATAATAACATGAAATGCTTATTCGACCCAACAATAAATCAAGCAACCATATTTAGATTTTAGTTTGTAAAAGGTTACTCACCTAGAATTTGCAGAGAAGAAGAACAGAGCATGTTATCCTTTGGAAACAGTTTGAATTTGAAATCTGGAAAATGTTTTCCTTTAAACTCTCTGGCCAATCACCTTGCTTGTTTAGTTGCTTGATATTTATTGAAGCTTGTTTTGAGATTAAAAATGGAGTTTCATTTTGTATTTGCTTAACTCGAACTGGACATGGAAATGATAAAAGAAAAGTTGTTTTTTTCCAGGCTTTGTACAAAACAGTTTACAGGGTTCTACATTTTTCTTATTTCATTTCTAAGGTCAGAGATATTTTATAATTTGGTGGCTGAAGATTACATTCGTATATACTCGAACAGGTTTTGTTGGCTGCAAGCATTTGAGAGCATTTATTGTTATGTACTTTATGTTTTCTTTATCCATACTTATCTCATTTTCTTTTTACTTGGCTGTGACTTCTATTGCAAGCTACAAATTTTATATTTTACTTTGCTTTTGAATTTTTCTTATCTTGTTCCCAGGCTTACATGCATATATCCATTCGAATTGTTCCACTTTGCCCTAATCTTTGGCTATGCAGATTTGCTATGCAATTACATTTCTGGTTAGATAGTGAAATGAAATGAATGTTGTTTTTAATATATTGTTTGTTACATTCACTTTATTGTTTGTTTATATCCACTATGTTATTTGTTTTATTGTCATTCGAATATATCGTTTGATGTATTCTATTTTGTTACTCGCTTTACGGTTATACTATTTGTTTAGAAATATGGAGGATGTTTATAATATTTGAATTTAAACCATTAATGTATAACTTACTTTTGTTATTTGTTTTATTGCTTGTTATTTTAACATGTATTTATATTTATATATTATAAAACTCAACTATCAATTTTTAGAAAAACTAAACAAAAGAGATTATCTCTTTTATTCAAATTCACTTATGTTATAATATACTTAACTATCGTTTGACAAAATTACATTTAAAACTTACATATAGCAAAATCCCTGTTTATTTAAAAGTCTATTCATAAGATATTATTTATCAAAATAAATTGAATTTATAAAGAAATTATCTCTATAAAAATAATAAAACTCGATATCAAATCAAATGATTTTATAAAAGAAATTATCACTCTATATAAATAAATTACTTATTTTATAAATCTATATTTAAAAAGAACAACAAGACTCCTGTTAAATTTAAGCTAAAATCAATTCAAATTTTATTCACAATTATTGTCAAATCAATTTAAATTTTGATCACAGATCATTAAATTGATATTGCCAAAATTTCCGGGATGTCACATTCCTCCCCCTTTGAATCTTTTCGTCCTCGAAAAGAAACGAAGCCAGAATTTATTAAAATGCTTAAAATCAGATAAATTCCTTGATCATTTTTAAACTACTTTTAAAATTTATATAATATTTCTAAAATAGTTTTTATAAAATAGTTTTATAACTCGATGTTTCGACAAGTCCATCCTTGTCTTTATAGAAATTCGGTCATATGTTGATCAGGCATACGGCTGAAAATCTATAAGTGCTTGGCAGACCCGTTTCCAACATCCAGTGAAAATATCTTGAAAAATAATTTTATTGAAAATATAGAAAACAGCTTTTGAAAATAGAGGAAATATCTTTGGTGAGAATG
Organism: Allium fistulosum; assembly: GCA_030737815.1. Lineage (NCBI taxonomy): Eukaryota > Viridiplantae > Streptophyta > Magnoliopsida > Asparagales > Amaryllidaceae > Allium > Allium fistulosum. Next base: position 460,016,532 of record CM060901.1, read on the forward strand.
CTCTGGAAATCATCACACCCATCCATGGTCACAGTTACATCCTGGGTTACGTTGCCGTCGCAGCAAAAGTCCATGTAACTGATTACACCATAGAACCCACAACAGATCGCAGTTACATCCAGGGTTACGTTGTCGTCACAGCAAAAGTCCATGTAACTATTGGCTCTCAGCGGCACACACGATTACGCTGTCAAAATGAAACTTCTCCACTCCCACATAGGTCGCAGTCTACCGATGTAAAATCAAACATAGACTGTTGGCTCTCAGCGGCACACACGACTTTCGCTATGTTACCATAGTGTCGCAGTCTACCGATATAAAATCAAACGTAGACTGTTGGCTCTCAGCGGCACACACGACTTTCGCTATGGTCTGCAGTAGATCGCAGTGACATCGAGTTACACTATCGTCACAGCATAACCCAAATGCCTCTGTGGGCACCAGCCCCTCGACTTTCGCTACAAATAATCCTCAGGAACTAGTTTTGTCCGGACTCCTCACAGGATCAACTTTAGAACCTCCCTCTTAGAGGCTCAAGGCAGTGCCACCCTGTGGCACTCCTGAGAAGTTCATTTCAAGGGAGCGCCTTTTTCCCCAGAGCCCAATCTCAAAACTCTTTATACTATACACATATAGTATATTTCCAAAATCATACACCTAGTATGAATTTCATATAAAGCTCCTTTACACAAAATCGATTCCCAAAATCGATAATTTCCAAAGTGGGCTTTTCCAAATCTCAATATTGATTTTACCCAAAAATCAAAAGCCTTTCCAAATCCATAGGTTCCCAAAATCTTTCCTCAAAATTCTTTTCAAAATCATTTTCACAAAAATCCTTTTTATATAAACATATGTAATAAAAGTTTTGAAAAATCCTTGAATCAATTTGTACTTATATAAATTCACTTTTATATTTCAATTTTTTCAAAAATCTTTTTCTTCTAGAATAGATTCAACAGGGGGATTTTCTTATATAACAAAGATATATAATTTGTTTAGTCCAAATCAATCTTCAAATTTTGATTACTCTTTTGTAAAGTCATTCATCATATTGCTTACTTCTATAAAATAACTTTCAACCATAGAAATATTCGATTCCCACTTTACTTCATTATATATTCCACAAAATGCACTTTCAATTTCAAAAATCATATACAGTTTTTATCCACAAGTTTTCAATAACAATTTCATTTAAACTCGTACGATGTCCACATATCATTCGTACACAATATCAATTTGATCGCTCACTCGATCACACAATTTCACTTCCGAACTAGTATTGTCCACCCGACTTTCTAGTGCGGACTCAGATCTGGTTTCTTGATCAGAAAACGTCATTCCCCTTGCATAGTCACACCTATGATAGAGAATATCCAGAACCAATCAAAAATCCATATCCAGGTTCGCCGTCGAAAATCGAACGAAAAATCCCAACTCGGATCGATAATACTATCTCGAAATTCTGTGCTTGAATCTGGATCAAATCATTATGCGAATAGAATAATATACGCACATCCTACGTATTTAACTCCATTGATTATTAACAAAATCAATTTCCTTCTATTCACATTCACTTTAATTTTCATTCACTTATTCACATTTGCTTTAATCCCTACTTGGATTATCACTTCACTTCTTATCTCAGTTGGGTATTTAATCACGAACAGTTTGAACTCCGTCCCATTTATATTTAGAAAATAGCTTGAAAATTTTAAAAATAGACAAGTAGTTGAAAAATAATTATTAATTTGTAAAATAGCTATAAAATAATTAAGTAATCATAAAATAATTGAAATAGTACAATAATTGCAAAATAGTCGTAAATAGTAACTAGTTATAAAGTAGTGTGAAAAACAGTAATTAGTTTATAAAATAGTTGTAAAATAGTTAAATAGTTCCAAAGCAATTGTAAAATAAGTTTAAGATAGTTTTTGGTTTAAAAAGAAAAGTTGTGTAGTAAATAGTTTGGAAAAATAGATTTATTTTGAAAATAGTCCAGAGCCAAACTGTTCAACTTCCCAATCTCCATAAATTCAATTTAAATTTCCACTTACTTTTAAATTGACTCAATCCCAATTTGAATAACTTCAATTTTATTACAAATTAATCCAATTCAAATTTCTCATTTGAATTTTATACTTATCCATCATAAATCACAATTCCCATTAGTTCAAATCAAATTCAGTTTGAACTAATTCAATTTAAATCTCAATTTCAAACCATCTCGAATTATATAAATTCGAGTTAAATTTTCAAATGTTGATTTAACCCCTTAAATCAAATCAACTTATATTTTTAAACCATTAACTCCGAGTTCAATTCTCAAAATTCCATTTCATATTATCCTTACTTAACTTATTTCGAAGTCCAAATAAGAGTTCAAAACAATTTTATCATAAACAGTTCATTTATTACCAAATTTTATCTTCCAGTTTTGAAATTGGTTCTTAAACAATTTTAATTTTTAAAATTCAATTATTAGCATTTCAGTTCAAAATGATCTCATATCCTTAATTCAAATTAAATTTAATTTCCATTTAATTTCAATACTGGAGATATTACCACGCTTCATTTCTCATTCATTTAACAAATCCAATTCACAATGCAAAGATTATTAATAATAATAGGATGATATTATCCAATTATTCTAAATCATCCATCCATCTTCAATTTCCAAGTCTCAAACCCATTTGAGATCACTCATAACTTCCCATTTAAACCAATCATTTAACTTTCCCAAGTTAAATCCCAATTTCATATTGAAATTTCAATTCAGGTTGCCTTTTAAATTATTTAACTTTACCAAAGTTAAATTTAATTTACATAATCCAGTCAATTTACACAATTTGAATTCCCATTCAAATTTTAAACATCAGATTAATAACCTTCCCACTTAAGTTTAAAACTCGCTTCACTTTGGGTTTCACATCATATTCCAAGGAAAATTCAAAACTCTACCTTAGAGTTTACTTCATATTTATTTCCTTCACACACTAGTCCATCTTTAAAATTTAAACTACCCTTGGTTTTAAATTCAAATCAAATTCTGGACCCAGATTTAAAACTCCACAATTCAGATCAATTTTAGTTCCAACTTATAAGTCAGACTTGCCTAAATGTTTTACTCCCAATATTTTATTATTGTTTACTCATTTATACTCGCCTTATTAATCATTTCTGATAATAACCAAGGTTATTGTATCTGAAAACCAATTCATCACTATCTTATTCTGAAATTCTCCTTAAATTCAAGATTTAAATTTCAGTTTGAATCCATTTCAAACTTATCTTTATTCAATTTCAATTTGGTTGTATTCTATTACTTCTTAATTTAATTTTAATAATTTCACAACCAATTACTTTAACATTTATTAGTAAGAAATATTGCTTTATATATATCAAAATATATTCTTATAAAATCATTTAAAATCTTTTATATAGGAAATAACAAGTACGCTCTCTCGTATATATATATATATATATACACACTCAACTCATTCTAGGGTACTATTGACCCTATCCTAATGAGTATACCCACCAGAGCCAAGGTTCTCGCTTAACCTTTCAGCTCTGATACCAACTGTAACGACCCAAAATTTTCAATCCTGAAAATTTCAGATAGTTTTGAAAAGAAGAAAGAGATAGAAGAAGAAACAGAAAATAAAACACAGAATCTCACATTCGCAGCGGATCAAAATATAATATCAAATAATAACAGTTTACAAAAGAATACTATATCTGTCAATTTACATTTTATAATACATCAGAGTTACTCTCATACACAACACTGAGCATATACAAATCAAATATCTCAGATAAAACAAAAATAATAGTCACAACGGAACACTCCATACGTCCTGCCATCCAGCTCACCCTGAGCTCCAGAACGTCCTTACCTGAAAATCTGTAATACTCGGTCTGACCCGAGCATTACATCAAAGTAACACCCGGGTCAGGCTGAAAACCAGCGTGAGTAAACTCATTTAACAAGGAATACCAAAACATATAACTTGTTTAAAACCCGGGGTAACTCATACATAGATTTACAACTTCACCAGTTGTTAGACTCCACTTATTTCACACATTAATTTCTAAGTACCAAAAACTTAGATTAAATGGTTCCTTATCTTAAATCCTTCTATTACAGCCTATTGATTTCACCTATCAATTTATAACAATCGAAGTGGTTTCGGGTATTTACTAATACCCGACTCCGGTCTCTTCGAAACCAATATCATCTTAACTTAAATTATTCAAGTGAAATACAATTAAATTTTAAATACATGATGTCACCTAATTCATCAACCATAGATAACCTCATCATTACGATTTAAGTCAAACATATCTTATCACATAGCATTACAACCCACATACTAGGAACAACAATTAATCAAAGGCTTTCAATATCATCCTATTTATCCTTTAATTACATTTAAGTAATTAACCCTTAATTAATTTCACAAAATAATTATTCTTAACCAAATACAGTAATTAACCTTTAATTAATTTCTAACTATAATTATTAATCACCCTGGATTAATAACATCAAAAATCAACTTCCCCTAATTGCCAATAGTTAATTGTCTCTAATTAAATTAAAGTAAATTAAATTAATCACTTCATCAAACCTTGCTTACTTATCCATCAATCAATTTATCAATCATCAGTTACTTAATATTCCAATTAATCATCTTTGATTAATTTAACTTTACTTATATTCCAGTAATTTCCTTTAATTTATTTACAGAGATTAACCTTTGAATAAATCCTAATTAAATTACATTCATATTGAATTTATTATATTCAATTATCTTATTGATTTATTATTGCCAAATTAAATCAATTTCCAATTATATCATTAATTACAATAATTAATGATCTTTAATCAATTATGTTATTAATTAATTAATTTAAGAAGAACTTAATCTTCAAATCTCATACTATCAATCATTTCTGATTTAATTCATACAGTAATTCACTTCCCTTAGCTAATTTCTTCACAATAACAATCTCAATTAATCCCATGATTAACTTCAAGTAATTATATTCCAATTACTTTTATCAACAACATCATCTAATTTATCACCTTCGGTAATTTCTCATCAATTACTTCTCCAAGAAATTTTACATCCAAATCAACAAGTGGTTTGTCCAATGATCTAACTTGAATTAAATCAATCTGCTCCATTTATTTAATAAGTAACTCATCATTCGATCATTAATAAATCTTGATTTCTCTTTTAATTTAATTACTTAATCAATAATTAATTCCATTATTAGTAAATCTTTAATTCCTTTTAATTAATTAATTACTCAATGATTAATTAACTTCAAAACAATTATATTAATCAATTTCTAATTATAACATTGGGTGATTGTTCATTTAATCACTTCCACTAATTATTTTAAATAAATAATTATTTCTTACCATATTTCTTAACAATTTATATTAAATTAAATTCCACAAATACTTTGAAATTTTTAAACAGTTTTTAGAATTTTTTTATAAGTAACAGCTTGAAAATCTGCTCCAAGCCTACTGCTCGAGTTCCCCCTCTTTTACTTCGAGTAAACGCGAATTCTTCCCGAGCAAACGCAGACTTTCCTCGAGCTTCAACCCGAGTTTTCCTCTCCCAGACCCAAACAAAACTCCGACCAGGCAAACGTGCTCGTGCACGTGCACAACCAAGATCGACGTCTCCGATCATCTCGACATCGACGAGCAAGTCGAACACCACCCCCAGCTCCGATCCCAACCACCAGTTCCCCTCCGATTCCTCTTAAACTCGAATTCGAATAAACGAAGCCTGGAACACAGTTTCGCGACCAATTTAAATCCCTGTCAACGCCTCGTCTTCGCAGCCCAGTCCACCAGAACTCCTCCTACTCCGATCACGACCTCGACTAGGGCCTAGCTACCCTCGCCCAAAACCCGAAGGCACTCGATCAACCCACTTGGTCGCGGCGATTGTTTCTTTAAACCCAGTGAAAACTAGGGTTCAAAAATAGAATTCGTCACCGCTCTCTCCATCATGATTTCCATCACCATCCATGATTTTTCTCGGCAACTCCAAACACTTCTCTACTACCAGAAAGAAACTCGAGTCTCCACAATACAGAGATCACCAGATTTTGCTAAAAATTCATTTTTAGTTCAATATCAAACTGCAACTTTCACTCATTTCTAAAAATTCCAATTCTTGATCAAAAAAACAAGTTTTAGTTGATGCTTTTAATTTGTGAAACTGAAATTACAAAATTTGTATGTTTGGATTTTGGTAAAGATTATCATGCACTGATATATCTTATATTCCAGTGACAACATCTAATATTAACTCCTTAAAATTTTAAATATCACTTGAGATATTTAACAACTTCATTTTTTATAAATTTCATTTCCTCAGATCCTTATTTAGATGATGAGCATTTAAAATGAAGGTTGTACCTGGGAAAAATCAAACAGAACTGGCAAATAAAGAAAGCAGTATGCACACAGATAACTCTTACATCAGGTATTTACTTATAATAACATGAAATGCTTATTCGACCCAACAATAAATCAAGCAACCATATTTAGATTTTAGTTTGTAAAAGGTTACTCACCCAGAATTTGCAGAGAAGAAGAACAGAGCATGTTATCCTTTGGAAACAGTTTGAATTTGAAATCTGGAAAATGTTTTCCTTTAAACTCTCTGGCCAATCACCTTGCTTGTTTAGTTGCTTGATATTTATTGAAGCTTGTTTTGAGATTAAAAATGGAGTTTCATTTTGTATTTGCTTAACTCGAACTGGACATGGAAATGATAAAAGAAAAGTTGTTTTTTTCCAGGCTTTGTACAAAACAGTTTACAGGGTTCTACATTTTTCTTATTTCATTTCTAAGGTCAGAGATATTTTATAATTTGGTGGCTGAAGATTACATTCGTATATACTCGAACAGGTTTTGTTGGCTGCAAGCATTTGAGAGCATTTATTGTTATGTACTTTATGTTTTCTTTATCCATACTTATCTCATTTTCTTTTTACTTGGCTGTGACTTCTATTGCAAGCTACAAATTTTATATTTTACTTTGCTTTTGAATTTTTCTTATCTTGTTCCCAGGCTTACATGCATATATCCATTCGAATTGTTCCACTTTGCCCTAATCTTTGGCTATGCAGATTTGCTATGCAATTACATTTCTGGTTAGATAGTGAAATGAAATGAATGTTGTTTTTAATATATTGTTTGTTACATTCACTTTATTGTTTGTTTATATCCACTATGTTATTTGTTTTATTGTCATTCGAATATATCGTTTGATGTATTCTATTTTGTTACTCGCTTTATGGTTATACTATTTGTTTAGAAATATGGAGGATGTTTATAATATTTGAATTTAAACCATTAATGTATAACTTACTTTTGTTATTTGTTTTATTGCTTGTTATTTTAACATGTATTTATATTTATATATTATAAAACTCAACTATCAATTTTTAGAAAAACTAAACAAAAGAGATTATCTCTTTTATTCAAATTCACTTATGTTATAATATACTTAACTATCGTTTGACAAAATTACATTTAAAACTTACATATAGCAAAATCCCTGTTTATTTAAAAGTCTATTCATAAGATATTATTTATCAAAATAAATTGAATTTATAAAGAAATTATCTCTATAAAAATAATAAAACTCGATATCAAATCAAATGATTTTATAAAAGAAATTATCACTCTATATAAATAAATTACTTATTTTATAAATCTATATTTAAAAAGAACAACAAGACTCCTGTTAAATTTAAGCTAAAATCAATTCAAATTTTATTCACAATTATTGTCAAATCAATTTAAATTTTGATCACAGATCATTAAATTGATATTGCCAAAATTTCCGGGATGTCACATACACCTAAGTATATTTTAATTTAGTTTCACACCAAACTTCATCCCTTTTAAATTTTAATCACTTCCATATAAATGTACTTCTTCTCACAGACATATAATCTCAATTGTGCTGGCTGATTCAATTTAGTGATAAGATAAAAGTGGCGAGACAATTTATGATCGACTCAACAGCTAGATATAAAAAATGTGACGAACCACCTTTTTGACCCCTAGGAACGACACTTAATATATCATCGGTGTACGTATGTCTTTGCCCAATCATCGAAAAGATGGATCATCATGGGGTAAAATAAAGAACATAATAGAAAACGTCACAATGAAACTGCTAAATAAAACATAACAGTCAGTAGTACATCAGGTTACTCCTTAACAGGGAGTTATCAGCGTTACACAAAAGTACTACAAACAGCTTAGGCAGTTATAACATTCTGCCTTTACATATTCTGAAACAAAATACATACACAAACTAGATAATACAACGGAATAGATAACTAAGAAGATGAAAGCCTTCTGCTTGGACGCCATCTTCAAAAGAGACCACAAAAGACCTGCTACTCTCGGACTACTCAAATAAGATGAGTACCCATAGTTTAGGGAAAACAAACAACTTGGATCAGATAATATGCCGGTTATGAGTAAAACTTTTTAAACAATAGGTGTGAAATTAAATACAAACATGTAAGACCACGCCGCTGAACACAGGACGGGTTTACTCCTACATAAATCAACATCTAAACGTAAAGAATGGATAAATAGTTAAACACCATGAAGAGTGGTTGACTCTTCCCGATGCAAATAAGGAAATAAATTATAAGGTTCGAATCAAATAAGAAAAGGAAAATCTCCAACAAATGACTAGGAAGATACACCGCCGTATAAGTATACCTCTAGTAATATACTTCTAAGAAGCCATATACTCCGTGACACTTCTTGGACAATACCAAGCCGGACCTCGCCAAACCTTACCCGGTATCCAAATATTTCACACCTAATAGCGCTACCGAATCCAAATCTAAATGAGATGTGAAAGTACCCTAATAGGAGCAACCCTACATAGCTTGGCTTTCTCTCGTGCTTTGGATTTAGTCATTTCCGACAAAGGATATTAATGCTCAACGGAGCAACACATCGTCTTAGAATGATTGATAATAAAGAAGCTGAAGTAACTGATAGTTGAGAAACCAACTATCGAGGATATAAACGATCGTATACCGAAATTAAGTCTTGTATACTTACCACTACTCATTGAATTCAAACTTGCACTATTTCTTGGTTAATAATAATACCGGGCAAGTCAAGGTAGACTTACCTCAAAGTCATGCCTCACGATTATTCTTAACTTTCGAAATAGCGACAAGTCTACTTCTTCGATATTTAGTGCAATTTATACAAATAAATCATTTCCATATAAGTGAATCGCTTACGAAAATTAGTTCATTTCCATAAACGAATCAAACTTTTTCTTTTAAAAACCCGAATTCGTACTTGGCTTCACATTACAAGTATTAGCTTTAAAACATTTTATTAAAAGAGTTTACTAACTTTGAAACGTCATTAAAAAGGATTTAACAACATAAAACATCCTTATTAAATTTATTAATTAACTTTTAAAACTCTGTTGACTATGTTGATTAATTAACTTCAAATACCTTTAATTAAAAAGGGCAAATAACCTTTAAAACATCATTAATTCAACTAACTAATAATATAATTAATTAAATTAAGTTAATAATAATTAAACACCATTATTTAAAAGTGATTAATTAATTTAAAACTTTATTGAAAGAATGATTAATTAAGGTTAAACAGATTTATCAACTTTTAAAAGTCATTAATTAAAAAGTTTAATTAACCTTAAACATCATTAAATAAAATGATTAATTAATTTCAAAACATCATTAACCAAGTGACTGATTAATTTTAAACACATCATTAATAAGTAAATTAGTTAACTTTAATCATTATTAATTAAATTAAATAATCATTATTAAAATAATTAATTATTTTTGAAAAAATCATTAATTAAAAACTTGCTTAACTTGTAAAATAATTCCAAGCATAATAATGAAACTAAATGGTTTCGATAAAAGGTGATTTTCCGAAAGTGCCGATATAGCGACTATCGCTATATGGGCAGATCGGAATTCGAATATATGACATTTTCAATACAACCAGCTATCACAAAGCAAGGAGATAAACATACATACATGGTAGTTTAAAATGATTCAACATGTAACAAACATTTATTAACAACGGAATTATTTTAACTACTAGATTTTCATATAACCTATGATTCGTTTACTAACTTTCTAATGCGACTAATTTCCAACGCAACAAACCAATCCAACAACCAAACAATTATTACAAGTATACAATAAGAGTTCAATAGCTACAAATATGAGTATTAATATGGTTTGAACTTTATGGTTCAAAAGTGGAAGCTTTACTCACAAAAACACTTCTAAGTTAACCGGATCACCACAACAAGTTGCCGCACTCACGAACTATCTTCAATACACCTTAACTTGGACTTTTTGGCCCTTAACGGACTACATTGGTGTTTGGCCTGGGCAATATGGTGCTCGGCCTTGGGATTTTGAGGTGGAAATGGCTTTGGTTTTGGTAGAGGAGTGTTTGTAGATGAATATATGGAGTTTAACTTGATTTTTAGAAGTGTATTCACCAGTTTTTGGCTTGGGAATTTCTCTTGTAAGCCATGGAAGTATTCATGTATATGAAAAGAAAAGAAATGAAGATAGAAATGAATATGTAAAGTGGAAAATGTATGGAGATGGTGGGTATTTATAGGAAAGGAAATGAAGAGGTGATTAAAATAATTAAACATTTAAATAATATAAACTTGTCATGTGTTCATGCTTGCGATACCCCCTCCACCTCACCTAATACACACGCACACACCTTTCTCCCCCCTTCACCATGCCTTAGGTACTTTTTAGGTTATGTTTAGGGTATTTAATTAACTTCCTGATGTTATTTAATATATTTTTGTGCATTTTATGCCAAATCAATTTTTATATTTAAAATAAACTTGATTATTAAATTTAACACATTGATTATCTTATCACATGACATATGTGCATGTGTGTGCATGTTTATATGAGTGATACAAAAATATGCACAATGTTTTAGACTACTTTCCGAGGCCGACAAGTCGAAATTTCGAAAAATAATTTTCGGTCACATTCTCTATTTTTATTTAAACTAATTATTTTGGTAAACAAAATTTTAAAATGATTTTAATATCATTAATTAATGTTTATAATATGTTTATTTGGTTATTAAAATCCATTATTTAAATACTTAAAAATGATTTAAATATTCAATTACAAAGCGATTAATTTACGAGTCGTTACACTCTCCCCCTAGGAGAATTTTGTCCTCGAAATTAATACACAAAAAGACAATCCAAAAGGTATATATTATACCAAGAAATTCATATAACAATGCAAAGCAACTATGCTATAAAAGAATATACTAATGCATTCAAACAACTAATTTAACATTACATCAGGGTAAGTTTCTCTAATATGATCCTCAGTCTCCCAAGTACAATCATGGAGGTCAACACTCCAGTGAACCCTCACAAGCCTTGCCACCTTGTTCCTCAATCTCCTTTCATCCCGATCTACAATATGAACTGGGTGTTGGACTACCATCAAATTTGGTTCTATCTCTAAGTCTTCCTAAGCAGATATCTCACAATCAAAGATGGATCATAAACATGCTTTCTCAGATGAGATACATGAAAGACATTATGAAATTCAGACAATCTTTCAGGAAAATCTACTCTATAGGCCAATGGTCCAATTCTTTCCAGAACTTTGAACAGTCCAATAAATCTGGGTGCTAGCTTTCCAGTTTTCCTGAATATTACTCTATAGTCCAATGGTCCAATTCTTTCCAGAACTTTAAATAGTCCAATAAATCTAGGTGCTAGCTTTCCAGTTTTCCTGAATCTTACAACTCCTTTAATCGGGGGAACTTTCACAAATACCAAATCCTTAACTGCAAACTCTAAGTCCCTTTTTCATTGATTGGCATAACTTTTATGTCGATCTTGGGCTTCTTTCATCCTTTTCTTGACCATGGACACTTTCTCTTTTGCTTCTCGAATCATTTCTGGTCCAAGAACTAATCGGTCTCCAGTCTCAACCCAACATGAAGGTGATTTACATGGCTGTCTCCTAAGGTGCCATGCCAATGCTAGCGCGGTGACTATTGTTATAAGATAACTCTATCAAATGTAGATGGTCTTCCTAAGAACCTAAAAAATCCAAAATGCATGCTCTAAAGAGATCCTCTAAAATCTGGTTCACTCTTTCGGTTTATTCGTCTATCTGTGGGTGATAGGCTTTGCTCAAAAACTCTGACCCTAAAGCGGCTCGCAATGCTCCCCAAAATCGAGGATCTCGATCAGTGACTATACATACTGGAATTCCATGTAGTCGAATGATGTCCCTTAAATAAATCTCTGCCAAAGAAGCTGCAGTTCTTGTTGACTTCACCGGAATAAAGTGGGCGCTCGTTGTTAATCGATCTACAATTACCAAAATGCCTTCATTACCTCTTCTGGTTCTGGACAACCCATCGATAAAGTTCATGGATACTTGCTCCCGCTTCTAATTCAGTATCTCCAATGGTTGGAGCAACCCAGCAGTCTTCTGCTGGGCACTCTTGACCTATTAACAATTTGTACACCGACTCAAGAAGATCGAAATGTCTCTCTTCATCCCTTTCCACCAAAAGGCTTTCTTCATATTCTGAAACATTTTAGTTACTCCTAGGTGGATAGATAACTTTGACCGATGGCATTCTCTCAGCACATCTTGTCTAATTCCGTTAACATATGGCACACAAATCCGGCCATTCATTCTTAAAATGCCACAGGAGTCAATCTGAAAACTAGAAATAATTCCCTCTTCAACTCTCCTCTTAAGTCGAGCTAAAATAGGGTCTTCTTCTTGGAAATATGCAATTCTCTCTGTTATCCAGCATTTTGACCCGGCTATATCGGAACTGACTGGACAAGTTAGACTCCACTGTCATCAAGGCCAGTAGCCCAGAGCGATGATTGTGTGGTCCAAAAATCAAGCATAGATGATAATATGAAGCAGTAGGAAAGCAGAAGCATGAAAGTTCACTACTCCCGAAAGATGGATCAGGTACGATCCATATCAACACTATGAATCATACGTATTGATTCCACAACTCAATTTTGCAACGATGATTTATAAATAACTCAAAATCTACACATGCTATCAATATGAAACTTGGAGTACAAGCTTATGACAACATGTGGAAGACCCCCTAGGGATCTCATTCCAATTGGAGGAAGTTGGAGGGATCGGCATAACTCCCTTTGGAGGGGTCGGCAAAAATTAGAATTCAAGCAACACTACTTCATGGAAAATGCGATATCTCACAAACCGTATGTCGGAATTGCATGAAATTTAGGGAGCAAGTAACTAACATCATGGAACACCCCTCATATGGATTGAAGTCCATTTGGACACACTAATAGGGGTCGGTACCGATCCCTATTATAGGCCTCGATGGGCCTGGATATTTTTGGATGGCCTTGTCTTAGTCTCCCGAACCTTCTGCCGAAATTTCAGCACGATCCGTGTATGTCTTCCCCTATAAATACAGCAGGCATTGTGTCATAAAAGGGATCCTTCTTTCTGCTGAAAAGGCTCTTCTATTTTTATTCTTCATTCTTGTACTAATGGATCCTAGTTGATCCAAACATTTTTGTAATCATAATCAAGTGCAAGATCAATAAAAATATGAAGTGGACGTAGGCCAAGATTGCCAAACCACTATAAAAAATTGTGTGTTCATTTATGATATTTTCTCTGTTTTAATTTCATTCTTCATTTAATATTGATGTGCACGTAAATGTGCATATTTTTACCACCATATTTAATCTATTTAAATTAAATAAATGATCATATCGGGTATTTTAACTTGTTTAAACCAAAATTCATATTATTTTCAAATCGTCACATATTCATCTTTATCCAAGGACAAAATGGTCATTTTTGTACATATATTAATTTGATAAAATTTAATTAGAAATTTCTATATTATTTTATAAGAATTTGGTTTCATATACAAGTGGTTTCATGAAGATGTATGCATGCACAAAGAAGATACAAAGGAATGGAGATGGAAATAATTCAAAGGCATGATAATGGAGGATCCCACCTACCCACCTACCTTAATGTACAAATTAGAGGCTAATGCACATGCTTATGGAATTAATGGCTTCATGTACACTTAAATGATGATTAGTAGGAGCTAATGATTACTTGGTCTCCACACTTTCTCAAGGGTATTTTGGGCATTCCCCAAAAATATGAATTAGGGTTTAACACATGAATAAGTACCACTTATGTTTCATGTAACTCTTCTTCTTAGTCTCTCTTTAGTTTAGTTCAGGCTCAAAATAAAAAGACAAGCTCTCTTTCTCTTTTCATGGCTACTTAGCCATTTTTATTTCATGTACTTTTCCTTTTTTTATGCAATGTAATTATTGTTTCCTTTTGATTACATGTTCATTTCCTTTCATGCTAGTAGTGTAGATTTTCTTTTATGCAAGTAGATTAGTTTTTTTTTCATTTAGCTCTCTTTTCCTCTTTGTTTTGTTCTATGTTGCAAGCTATATTTGTTGATATGATAACAAATATGAGAAGCTAAACCCCTTCAATTTAGGGGTAATGAAGCTCTCTAATTATATAACTTCAACACTTTGATAAATGTTATGCTCTCTTTTTGTGCTTCATGAAAAATGATGTTTATGTAATTTTGTGCTTATTATTGAGTTTTATAGCTTATGTTGTTCAAAACCAATAGGCTATGCTTAGTCATATGAATCACAAATTGCCTCTTCATCTATATATGATTATGGCAAAGAAGTGAATGTTTAAATCAAAATTTGATGGCCTATATTTCTAATCAATGGTTAATAGGCCATGCTTAAAATAGATTTTCATTTTCAACTTTGTTGTCATTTTCATGAGAATTAAAAGTGGTTTAAAGGTTGTGTTATAGTTTGATGGTTTATGTTGAGCTAATTAATAGCACAAATGAGCCATACTTATGATAAGCATATCAATTAAGCTAACTAATGACAAAGAAAAGAGAGATCATAACTTCATTTTGTTGATTTATGTGATCTAGAGAGTGGAAGTTGCCCCTAAATTGTCTTAACACTCTCATATTTTCATCTATTTTCTTTTAGCTTGTTTTTACTTTCTTTTAGTTAGTTAACAATCCCTCGACTTTGGTTTAATTTGATTGAATAGATTTTTAAAATCTAACAATTCCCTACGGATCGACCCGTATTCGCCACGTACTACAAGTGTACGCCGTGCGCTTGCGGTTATTTTTATTTTAAAATTCATTCGGCTATTTTCTAACTCGATAGACATTTAGCCGTCCGAACAAGTTTTTGGCGTCGTTGCCGGGGAATTTGTTTGATTTTATTTTCTATTTTTCGAATTATTTTCTTTTGATTTTATTGTGTGTTTGTTTTGTGTGTAGAGTGCATTTAAAAAAATTGTTGTGTTGTGTGTTTTGGTAATTTTTGTTTGCATTTTCATTGTGTGTTTGTTGCTTTTCATTTTTTGCATTTGCATTTAAAAAAAAGCATACACAATTTTTAAAACAAAAATAAGAACATTTTATTTCTTTTTTAATTTTCTTTTACAAATTTATGTTACATCATTTACACTGCACATGCATTTTCAACCTGCATTTTCTACTCTACTTCCTTCACTGACCAGAACCACAAACTGTCACTCAAACAAGCCTCTGCTCAAATTTTCACAACCCCTTCTCATCAACTCCTCCTACCCCAATACAACCCATTTCCCTGCACACTAATCAACTTCTTCCTATCACAAAAGCATTAAACAATCTCACATACCACCTCTGCCTAATTCTCCAGATTGTCATCACCATACTACCATAACTGTTGTGACATTCCCCCATCACATTTCAGCCATTCCACCAAACATCCACCAACAGTCATAAACCACTTATCTGCTCAAACACACAGTCATAAACCATCCGTCTACTGTGCAACAGTACAACACATAACATCAGCAACTACTCCTCCTTGCTAACCACCCACCACACTACTGTGCGACATTCATCATCCACCTACAAGTCCACCAGTGCACACTCAACTGCCTTTCACATCATTCACTTCAATACAGAACCCACCCCTCTGCCTTGCTTTCAACCACCAGCCTCACCAACATCAACATCAAACTTCACTACCAAAATCTTGCATTGCATCTTCAAACAATTCCCATCATCTCTGCTTTCAATATCATAGCCACCTTATTTCAAAACTGCTACACAACCACAGTCAATCCCTGCAAACATTACACAACTGCAAACACTTCAACACACTGACATTAACACTGACTTCAATCACAAAACTGTCATAGGCATTACTGCACTATCATACTTCCCATCACCAACTACCCACTGCTATACATTGCTCCTCCCTATATCAGTGCACTTTCATATCAGTGCACAGTACAGTTTTCCAAGCAATCTTCACCACAACAAACATCTCTCTGGCACTTACATATTGCCTCCGCCACCAACAGACTCCACCACCTAAAATCACCACGACCATTCTTGCGATCCAAGCGCGGCCTCACCGAGAACTACGCAAAGACTTCATCACCCCGCAACCTTAACTCGATAACCCACAATTACCTACAATCAAAATCACCTATTGACTGACCTGCAATCCACTTCAGTATCTACAAATCCTTCCAAACCTTCATCATTTATGTTTAACCACTAGCAACATTCCCTAAAACAACATCACTATCTGGAGTCACTGCCTCACCACTACATCAATGGCATCACAACATCTCAAACAACTACAACAGCCTACAACATCAACTTCACCACCCCCTTACATCACAATGCAAACTGTCCTACCCACCAATATTACTGCTACCCCTTGCCATTAGCATCTTCAACATACTTGCCACTACCATCTAAATCCAAGCTGCTACACACTTTATTCAATTCTTCTCCCACCATCACAAAACCAAACCACCTTACCAAAAAAACTGTCACTGTTACGACTGCAACCCTCCACCATCACTACTGCCGCCTCAATCACCTGAAGACCATCGCCACTCCAAATGTTCACAATCACCCGTAATCACGATCGAACATCGTGCTTCCTAACTTCCTCGACCACCTAACCGCCCCCAATTCGCCCCGCTGCATCTCAATTCGCGACCACCTCTGCATCTCAATATCACCCAGAATCCAAAATTCGAACCTAAATATCTGAAACTACCGACCCACCTCTGACAATAACGACGAGACGACCTCTGAAACCTCGCCGACCCCGATTGACCGCGACTTCACCGCAATCCCCCAAACCAGAAACCCACAAACCTTGTCCTCTTCCTCAAATCGAATCACGAACAATTCGTTGCTTTTTTTTAATTGCTTTCTGGTTTGAATTCTAAGTTGGAATTGAAATCGATTGTGGGAAAATTTTGTGAATTTTTGCTGATGTGTGTGGGTGAATTGTGATTTGCGTATGTTGACTGTTGAGTTGGTTTTTGGGCTAGCGGGCCAATTAGTATAAGTTTAATTTTTTTTAAGGGAAAAT
Organism: Allium fistulosum; assembly: GCA_030737815.1. Lineage (NCBI taxonomy): Eukaryota > Viridiplantae > Streptophyta > Magnoliopsida > Asparagales > Amaryllidaceae > Allium > Allium fistulosum. Next base: position 460,034,108 of record CM060901.1, read on the forward strand.
TAGTGCAAGTTCATTTGTTTAAATTTTTCTAATTTTTTTAAGTAAAACTACACTTTTAAGTTTCCTTTTCAAAAAAAAACAAAGAGTCTCTCCCTAAAAATTTTTTTTGTTTCGCTTGTTTTATTTCTTAATAAAAAAACAAGTTGTTTCATTTTTAAATTTGTTTTTGTTTTTCCTTGCCAAAAAAGGGGTTGTTTTCAATTTACATTTAGTTTGTTCTAGTTTTTCATTTTTCTTTGATATATATATATATATATATAATAAATTTGTATATATCGTGTTTTTATTTTCAGGTTGCAGAAGCAGATAAGGAAGAATAAGGGGATTGCGCTGCTAAGCTTGGCAAAAAAAACTACTTGGTTGCTTATAAAAAAAATTTTGCACCCTTATCTATTGTTTTATTGCTTTGCATTATTGATTGCTTGCATTTAAAAAAATATCAAAAACCAAAAACAAAAATTCATTCGTAGTTGCATTGTTAATACACGTTTTATTTCAATTTTGCATCTCATTTTTTATTAATAATAACGTTTAGTCATCGATAACACTAAATTGTGTATTTACAAGTTGTCTTCTTTGAACAATTTAATTTCTTGGTGTCTAGGCTACGGCAAAGTAATAACCATTTATAAATATTACGGTGATTCGTAAATATTATAGTGGTTGTTCCTCTGAAGGTACTTAAACCTTCGGCTGCATTGCTAAGGTGATTCGTGGTGCACCGATAAATCATGTCTGTTACCTGGCTAAGAACTATCTTGTTGAACTAAGACAATGTGTAATTATACAATTTTGGGTTAACTTAGGATAAATCATTTGTAATTAATCATTGCATTCATTTAGTTGCATTAGTTCATGCATATTTAAAAAAAAATTCAAAATCCAAAACTAAAAAAAAATTGTATATATTCCTTTTCTTTTGAAATTTTTAAATCCTTTTTCTTTGAAATTTTAAAAATCCAAAAAATTTAGAAAAAAAACCAAAATCCAAAAAAAAAATTAAAACCTTCTCAAAAACAAAGAAAAACTTGAAAAACCAAAAATAAATTTCCCTTTTGAAAAATAAATTTTATTTGTAAATATTTTTCCTTTACAAAAAAAACAAAAACATTCTTGAAAATGTCTGAGTTTCCCCGCTTACATGAATTTTACAATAGTTGTGAAAATCAATATAATCCATATGATTTCACTCCAAATTCATATGGATATTTTAACAACAACTATTGGTTAAATGATTCAAATTTTGAACCACAAAATTTTCAAAACGATGACCAACCCTCAAGTCTTGAAAAGAGCATTTCGTTTTTACTTGAAATCTCCACACAACAAAATCAAATGATAAATGATTTGTGTAATTCATATTTGGGCAATGATTCAAATCAAAGTTTTCAAAATAATCAAAATTTGAATTCACTTCAAAATTCAAATGATTTCGATTATAACCCATGCCAATTCAATTTCGAACTTCAAAATGAATTTCAAACTCAAAACGAAAATGGAAACAACTTTTCAAATAATTTTGGCAATGGGAATAATCTCGACTTCAAGGCGATTGCAAATTTTCGTTCTCAACAAATCCAAATCGAAAATTCTCAAGTTAATAACTACAAATTGGATTTTTTTGAACAGATGAACGAAATTTATGATGATCATACGGATTCGTTATTTGAAACATATATGAAACAACGTGAAAAACAAAATCAAATCCCAACGTGTGACGAGTCAAACAATAATCCATCTTTTACCCAAATCGACGATTCAAATAACAACTTTTGAAATTGAAAATGTAAATCTAAACGAAGTTGTTGAAAACACGGTAATTGAGTTGGATTTCAATTTTTTTGAGGGTGTGAAACCAAATTTAAAATCCAATCTTCCTTTTCTCGATTTCGAAAATTTGAATACAACAACTTTGGATTTTGAACTTGAGATACGCAATGAAGTTGTTGATAATCCAACAAAGGAAGACGAATTTATTGAACACAAATTTTTTGGACTTTTGGATGACGAGTTGTTAAATTCCGATGGGGAAGATTTAAATCACCACTTTGATTTTGAAATCAATAATTTTGACGAATTTTTCAATGACAAACTTGAATTTCAATCAATTGTTTTACCAACCCCGAAAACAATCGAAAATAAAACAACTCGTACGATTTTTAATAAAACGACATTCGTTTTTCCAAATCAACGTTCAACTTCGAAATCTTTTACGGTTTGGTTTTTCGAGCTTAAGCCGTGTCTCGCATATTTGACGAGACAAATGAATCGGTCTTTGGAAGAGCGTTTCATTTACGCTTTGATGATATACTTTCTGATCTCATGTAAATACCGTTCACCTTCATGTAAATATAGGTCATCTTTTTATTTTTGTTCTATTTTTCTCCTTCCACTTGGGTTGACTGTGGGGACATAGTCAAAATCAAGTGTGGGGGAGACTCATCATCATTTTTCAATTTTTCATGGTTCAATTTTAATTTTTATTTCCAAAATTAAAAAAAAACAAAAAAATCTCAAAAAACAAAAAAAAATTAAAAGCATTTTGATTTATTTTCAAAGAAACACTATATGATAAATATATGGTTTTGGTTTATTAAATTGAAATTTTTGGAAATTCATTTGTCTTAACAAAAATAAAAATGAAGTTTGATTACAAATAACGATGGTTTAACTAGTATATAGGAAGATTCATATGTGTTAATTATGAAATACATCCTAATTGAAAATCTTTGTTTTAAAAAGTGGTTAATTTAAAGTAAAGGATATGACATTTTTTTATCTTTTAAGTTAAATGCTGCTAAGATGATTTTGCAAAACTCTCTCTTCGAAAAAAAACAAAAAAAATAAATACAAAAAATATTTCTTGTATATATGTATAGTTTTTAATAAACACTTAGAGCCACGTGTTCACCCTTGTGTGTTCACTCGCCATGCTCTGTACCCTTCTCACATAAGCCCGAAAGGCAGTGCACAATCGGTATATCTGGCCTTAGTTTATCTGAGTTAGGTGTGTGCATATAAAAATTATTTTACTAATAACGCCTACAGTCAATAGGTGTTCACACTTGTGTGTTCACTCGCCACGCTCTGTATTCCCCTCACATCAGTCCGCAAGGCAGTGCATGGGTAATATATCTGGCCTTGGTTTATCTGAGTTATGCATATGTAAATATTGTTAATATCAACAAAATTTTCAAAAGAAAAAATGGAGAGAGTAAGCAATTGAAATCCAAGCACTAATTTAACTTGTTTGATTTGACTTGTTATTGAAAAGAAACGAATATACCACTTTAATAAACTTTGATAATCAACTAAGGACCTATTTCATGGTTACACTTTGTTATCAACTGAAACAACGAGTTAAACTATTGTCTATTTATTATGATAACTTGATTTTTGTTCGAAATTTTGACGAGTAAATGACTTAAATTTTCAAGATAATGACCAAAACTTATATTTAACTTATTTGTGTCTATTTAAATAAAAATCTTTCATTTGTAAATATTTCCAAAAACTTGCATTCATCTCTTTGTAAATAAATCTTGCATTGTGTAAATATTTTCATCCTGCATTTGGATTTTGTGGGTAGTATCCGCTGAAAACCATCACGAGACAACACTCGTCCTACTGGGGACACCCAGAGGTTTAACGGCTTGTTGCATACGCTTAATGCAATCGTGCTCCCTATGAAAACGGATTTATCTTAGTTTTCCTTTATTCGAGGACGAATAAAAAGATAAGTATGGGGGTATTTGATGTGCATGTAAATGTGCATATTTTTACCACTATATTTAATCTATTTAAATTAAATAAATGATCATATCGGGTATTTTAACTTGTTTAAACCAAAATTCATATTATTTTCAAATCGTCACATATTCATATTCATCCAAGGGCAAAATGGTCATTTTTGTGCATATAATAATTTATGAAAATTTAATTAGAAATTTCTATATTATTTTATAGGAATTTGGCTTCATATACAAGTGGTTTCAATGAAGATGTATGCATGCACAAAGAAGATACAAAGGAATGGAGATGGAAATCATTCAAAGGCATGATAATGGAGGACCCCACCTACCCACCTACCTTAATGTACAAATTAGAGGCTAATGCACATGCTTATGGAATTAATGGCTTCATGTACACTTAAATGATGATTAGTAGGAGCTAATGATTACTTGGCCTCCACACTTTCTCAATGGTATTTTGGGCATTCCCCAAAAATATGAATTAGGGTTTAACACATGTATAAGTACCCTTTATGTTTCATGTAACCCTTCTTCTTAGTCTTTCTTTAGTTTAGTTTAGGCTCAAAATAAAAAGACAAGCTCTCTTTCTCTTTTCATGGCTACTTAGTCATTTTTATTTCATGTACTTTTCCTTTTTTATGAAATGTAATTATTGTTTCCTTTTAATTACATGTATATTTCCTTTCATGCTAGTAGTGTAGATTTTCTTTTATGCAAGTAGATTAGTTTTTTTCTTTCATTTAGCTCTCTTTTCCTCTTTGTTTTGTTCTATGTTGCAAGCTATATTTGTTGATATGATAACAAATATGAGAAGCTAAACCCCTTCAATTTAGGGGTAATGAAGCTCTCTAATTATATAGCTTCAACATTTTGATAAATGTTATGCTCTCTTTTTGTGCTTTATGGAAAATGATGTTTATGTAATTTTGTGCTTATTATTGAGTTTGATAGCTTATGTTGTTCAAAACCAATAGGCTATGCTTAGTCATATGAATCACAAATTGCCTCTTCATCTATATATGATTATGGCAAAGAAGTGAATGTTTTAAATCAAAATTTGATGGCCTATATTTCTAAACAATAGTTAATAGGCCATGGTTAAAATAGATTTTCATTTTCAACTTTGTTGTCATTTTCATGAGAATTAAAAGTGGTTTAAAGGTTGTGTTATAGTTTGATGGCTTATGTTGAGCTAATTAATAGCACAAATGAGCCATACTTATGATAAGCACATCAATTAAGCTAACTAATGACAAAGAAAAGAGAGATCGTAACTTCATTTTGTTGATTTATGTGATCTAGAGAGTGGAAGTTGCCCCTAAATTGTCTTAACACTCTCATATTTTTTTATCTATTTTCTTTTAGCTTGTTTTTACTTTCTTTTAGTTAGTTAACAATCCCTCGACTTTGGTTTAATTTGATTGAATAGATTTTTAAAATCTAACAATTCCCTGCGGATCGACCCATATTCGCCACATACTACAAGTGTACGCCGTGCGCTTGCGGTTATTTTTATTTCAAAATTCGTTCGGCTATTTTCTAACTCGATATACATTTAGCCGTCCGAACAAATATATACTAGATTCTACTGGGTGTTGATGCCCATTTTTTGCGTCAACATTTTGGTGCTTTCACTAAGAATCGAGTTCTTAGCTTGATTGGATCTCATCATCTACTTGTGGATTCCCATATTCACGGGATAGATCCAGCGTTCTACCAATAAACTTCCTATTCAACACAGATTTGAAGGAAATCTTAAGGAAGTTGATAGCTATTGTTAGAAGAATTAAATTAACTTCCCACGGAGCTGAAAGAAATGATGATGATAGTTTTATTGTTTGGAGTTGTTTATGTGTTCATGTCCGTTTGGAAGGGGTCGGTTCACTCATGTATGCAAGTTATTGGGATCAGATGCTGAAGTTTGCACCCAATTTAGCTAAAGGTCGATCCCTCTCTCAAGGCCAAAATGGTGATCTCTTTCTCAAGGCCAAAATGGCTGATCCCTCTCTCAAGGCCAAAATGGTCGATCCTTCTCTCAAGGCCAAAATGGATAATCCCTCCATCAAGGCCATCGAGACCGATCCCTCCTTCTTGGGGTCTAGCACCAGTCCCTTCATTGCCTACCCTAAATACATATACATGCTCAATACCGATACCTACAAAGACATCAATACTAATCCCTCCGAAACAGCTATACTTATCCCTACAACATATATGTATACCGATCCCTCTAGCATATATACCGATCGCTCCAAAATGTGTGTATACCGATCCCTCCAACATATATACCGATTGCTCCAAAAATTATATATACCGATCCCTCTGTAAGGTATATATACTAATCCCCTCTGCAAGGTCTATATACCGATCCCTATACCACCGATCCCTCCTTGGCACTGCAACCGATCGCATGCCAACAACCGTCTTCATGACCAACCCCTTCCATCAATCACTTATAGTTGATCCCTACATTCACAACCAATCCTTCCATACTCCATATGACTGATCCCTCTCATAACACATTTAATACCCATCCCTATGCCGCATTCGTCCAGAACCAAACCTTTATTCAAATGATCCCTACACCACACTCAACTACAACCGATCCCTCCAGCCGATCCCTTTCACATTCAAAAAGGGAAAGTAATCGAACCCTCCTTCTTAGGGGCAAAAAGGGGTCGGGACGGATCCCTCCTTCTTGTCGCACCTAAAAAATATGGATTGGGTACGATCCATTTTTAAAAAATATCTCTAAAAGACAGTGCGTGCCCTCGGCAGCACAGTGCCCCCGCATTTTGGATTCATAACTCAACTTAAAGACGGTGCATTATATTCGCTTCCCATACATCCTGTAACTGACCGGGGCATACGGTTTCAAGTGGCAAATGCTGAATTGCAGCCAAGGAATTGACAAGGATCTTCTACTCAAATAGTACACCCAAAAGGTGGAGAACCAAGATGATATGACACGAACTGGGATCGGTTACTGGATCAGGCTTCTAGGGTAGATTACGACTGCTCTCAACTGACCAGCTTCCAAACGCCTGACTTGCAAGCTACGATATGATGGCTTGTGTGACGACCGCCTTACGCCGCTTATTATACCATCTTAAAGTATAGCTATCCATCATCAAAGTCGAACCTGAAGTAGTCACCCATTATACTTGAAGAAAATTCAGGAAGTTCGGGCCCAAAGTCAAACTTGGGTAAAACCAAGATTTTCTCCAAGAAAACACTAGTATTACTCCAAGCACCATTCGTCACCAACCCAGCACTTCAAATTTAGCGACTCCAAGTGAACCAGGGGCTAACTCAAAGCAATAGCAAACTTTGTCAGGTTGGACTCCAATTAAATTATAACTAATCTGTCACACGTTGGACAATCATGCATACAACATTCACAAGCATTACAAACAGCCATAACTTGAAAATGGACCGGACCAACGATGACTGGAGCATTTACCCCAGTCAAAGCCCATTCACTGACGCCATTCAATATGCAGAATATCTTAAGAGATTTAATATGCCAACCATGTCGGCATATTCTGGAAACACAGACCCCCAAGAGCATCTCATGAAATATGAAGGGCACATGAATTCCGCTAGAGCAACAAAAGCAATCAAATGCTGATTCTTTCCTATATTCCTTGGGAGAGTAGCGATCGATCATGTGATTTACGCGATCACCGCCCAAGTCCATCTCCTTATTTAATCAGCTAGCTAAGGAGTTTACCGAGCAATTCAGAATGCATGCGACTCGCCTCAAGGATGCAATGTTGTTATCCCTAACTTATCCCAAGCGCCAGGCGAGCCACTCAAAGACTTTTGGCAGAGATTTAACACTGTTGTCAATAAAGTGAGCAATCCCAGCGAGAATATCATATTGATGGCATTGATAAGGGGAATCGACCTTGATACACACTTTGACGATTGGTTACTTGGGGAGCCTCATATGACCTTGAATCATTTATGTTACAAAGTGAAGCAGAACCTAAGCAAGGAGGAGGTAGAGCAAACTAGGAAAAAGAACGATGCAGGCCCATCGGCTGAAGGAAGTCAAAGCGAGGGCAGCATTGAGGCCGTAGATGAGGACTCAGATTCTAGGAGAAGACCCAGAATCCCAAAATCCGATTCATAGACTCCTTTGAATGATTCAATCAAAAATATCTACTTGTAGACTCATGACTCGAAGCAGTACTGGAAATAGCCTCGAGAGAGTCCACCGAAACCCAAAAGATCCAGGAAATGTTATATATTTCAAGATACACACGGGCACAACACCAACGATTGCAGACACCTCTGAGATGTGATCGGAAAGTAGATCCGAAAAGGAAAGCTTCAACAATATGTGAAAGCTCCACAGAATAGTGGGTAGGGAACATCCGACCCTTACCAATAATGAACTTTGATTATCAATTGAACCACCTACGGTCGACTTCCAGTTGAGGAGGGCTAGGGCAAAGTGGAATAGCGTGCATTTGACTCTGCTTCACTTAACAATAAGATTTATTTCATTTTCAATTATGTTGCAAACGATGACCAACTTGGACAAAACTACTTCCAAACGATGCAAGTGACCAAGTAAGTAGATTTGGGTGCCAACCAACCTCCATGAACCATGATCGGACCTCTGGAGGATCATCAAGACGAGCGTGATTCAACCGCTCATTAGCTACCATATGCCTTTGACTTAGGGGCAAGGACTCAAAATGGAAAGTGGGTATGACTCGACCATCCACTTCCTGCTCCATGCTTTAATTCTGATAGAAAATATATGCCTTACTCAGAGCCCGACAAGGTTAGAATCTAATACAAAATGGACGTGACTGACCATCCATCATCAACCTACATGCTTGACTTGAAGACCGGAAAAACAGTTGGAGTGGATGCAACCCGACCATCCACTCCCAGCTCATACTTGAAGTTCGCCAAAATACTTATGCCTCTCCCAAAGCTCAGCATGACCGAAGTCCAACTAAAGTGGATGTGAGTTGACCGTCCACACATTAACTCCTACCCTGGAAACAGAAAACTGTCTAGAAGCTCGAATTAAAGTAGGCGTGACTGACTGCCTACTCATCAGCCACCGCCCTCAACATGTGGACACAACTGCAGCTTAAGGTGGATGTGACTTGATCGTCCACCCAAATACTCTCTCCCTCGACTTGCTAGGAGGAATACTAAGAAAATTGGACAAGACCAGACCTTCCAACACAGGCATGGATGTGATGTAGCAATCCATCACTTACTTCCTTCCTCGACTTGATTGGTGGAGCTATAATCACCAAGTTGATGTGAATCGACTGTCCATTTATCAAGTTTATCCCTTGATGCTGGAGGCAAAATTTCATTCCATGGATGAATGTGGTTCGACCGTTCATTCGACAACTCTTATCTCGACTTGACAACTGGAGTATAAATATAAAAATGGGTGTGACTGACCACCAATTTACTAACTCTAGTCCCCAAAGTGCAGACTGGAGTATAAACACCAAAAAATTGGATGATGTACGACCGTCCATCGACCAACTCTGTGCCCAGAACATGGACTAGAGTATAAAAACCAGATGGGTGTGACTAACACCCATCGTCCATCTTTGGCTCCCAAAGCGCAGACTAGATTATAAACATCAAATGGGTGCGACCGACCGCCCATTATAAAACTCTGGTCCCCGGAGCATGGACTGGAGTATAAACACAAAATGATGGACGTGGTTCGATCATCTATTGATCAACTCTGGTACCTTAGCATGGTCTAGAGTATAAATACCATAAAAATTGGATGTGGTTCGACCGTCCACTCCTCAACTCTTGCCCTTGACTTGGGGGAAACACACGACTCAAAGTGGATGTGATCTGACCACCTTCTCCCCTGCTCGAGCTTGAAGTTCTTTAATACACTGATCTTACTCCCAAGGCTCGGCAGAAACAGGATCCAAATTGAAGTGTATGTGGTATGACCGTCCACGCATCGACTCCTGCACTAGATGCAGGGGGCAGTTTGAGAGCCCAAGCCTAAATTTGATGTGGTTCAACCATCCAATCCAAAGAGGATGTGATACGTCCATCCATGACCTTGTTTGCGCCTGAGGTACGGCGAACTATCCAAGCCTTACCCGGACATCGGCAAGCCTAAAATACAAACCAAGACATGGACGTGGTTCGACCGTCCAACAAATAACTCTGGTCCCCCTGTGCGGATTGGAGTGTAAACACAAATTGGGTGCGGTTCGACCACTCACCAACTCTTATCCCCAAAGTGCGGATATGAATATAAACAAATAGATGAGTGTTGTTCGACCACCCATTATTCCATAAACCCTGACTTGAACTCGAGAAGAGGAGTGTAAACTCACTACGAACGGAATTCGAGTGTCCATAAACTAATTACGTAACCCAAGAATGGGAACGAGAGTACAAATTAATAGAAGCTGAGGACGGCATCTTATTATAGCTCCAGTTGGGTGATCTTTACAACTTAAGGCAACAACTGCAAGGAGGCCTCAATACAAAACCAATCGGAACGACATCCGAAGTTACGGGTGACCGACTATATCATACCATCAGATCGAGGGTTAATATCAATCCACACCAACCACAAATAGATGTGACCCGAATTTCCATCGAATAACTCTGGTCACAAGAGTATGGTAGGAGAATAAACCAGGAATGAGTGTGACTTAATCATTAATTCTCCAGCACCCTCCTTCGATCTGTCTGCACCTAATGAGCATGAAACCGGATGAGCATGACCCGACTGCACCTGAGCCAACTCTATCCCTAGATCTACTGGGAGAATATGAATCAAAATGGACGTGATGGACCGTCCAGCTTCGAATGAATGCGATGTGACCGTTCATTCGTTGAGTCTTAACATGATCCAACTAGAAGAGCAATAAGAAACGGATGTGGCTCGACTGTCCACACACTGATCCTTGCCTTTGGTCCAACAGGGAGAGAATCAATCATTGATTGGACATGACTTGCCTTCCTACTTATCGACGTATGCCCTAGACTTGGGGGCACGAGTAAGAAACAAGATGAATGTGTATCGACCATTCATCGATCAACTCTAAGTCTTTGGAGCTTAAGTGGGAGTATAAACGCGACTAGGACAAGACTCGACCGTCCATGCAATACATTTATCAACCTGAGACCGGGGGTGGAAGTGTGATCATCCAAAGACTGACTATAATAGCTCAATATTGTGATTCATACCTAGTGTTTACAATGACTTGAGGCTACGACCGAAAGGATGCCAAGTGATAGAATCATCGAATCAATAACCAAGCACATGGTCAACTGATAATCACTCCAAACCCAAACGACGACTAATAGATCATGAGTACGTTGAATGGAAAGCGCGTTACTCGAATATACAAGAAGATTCAAACTCAAAGCAAGAGCCAACTATGCAGTTGCGCGCAACACGAGGCTGAAGCCTACTCAACATTTGATTCAATGTGCTTCTAAGCCTGATCTTTAGCCATTTACATATAATCGCTCAAAGCATTTAAAGCCCTTCACTATCAAACTCAATAACTCATGACAAGACTCTGGGATCTGACTGGAGTAACCGTCATCAATGACCATCCTAACCAAGTTTCACGGCTATTGTTACGTGAAATAGTTAAGTTTGAACTCAAGGAATCCAAGGCTGCACCCGCTGAGCTGACAATCGACATTACAGTCAGCCATGGCGACCCATCACGGGTATTGAAGATCGGATCACAGCTCAGTGCAACGATGACGAAGGAAGTAGCCGGCTTTTTCCAAATGAATCTTGATGTATTCACTTGGACCCATTCTGACATGTGTGTGATCTCACCGACTATTGAGAGCCATGCATTGAATATCGACTCGAGGCATATCCCGGTGAAACAAAAGCAACGCGGCATGGATCCAAAGGGATTTGCTACATTTAAAGAGGAGGTGGATAAACTCAAAAACAATAGGTTTACCCGTGACACCCTCTACCCGAAATGGGTATCCAATCCAGTTCTTGTGAGAAAAGCCAATGGAAAGTAGCGGTTGTGCGTCGACTACTTAGACATGAACAAGGCATGCCCGAAAGACATCTTTCCACTTCCGAGGATCGACCAGTTGGTAAACTCAACCGCTGGATATGAACTTCTTTCATTTATAGATGTGTACTCTGGAGACAACAAGATCCCAATGCATGTCCTTGATCAGAAGCACACCAGCTTCATTTCGATCTAGGGCTATATTATTATGTTGTGATGCCATTTGAATTAAATAATGCTGAAGCTACTTACCAGAGACTAGTCAACAGGATGTTCGAAGACCAAATCAGGCGATCGACGGAAGTATATGTGGATGATATGCTCATGAAGTCACGAAGATCAAACGACCACATCGATGACTTAGCAAAGATGCTTAGTGTTCTACGAAATATGGAATGAAACTAAATCCGCTGAAATGTTCTTTCTGTGTTGCATCAATAAAATTTCGGGGTTTCATCATCTACTCTCGTGGAATCAAAGCCGATCCCAAGAAGATCTAAGCAATTCAAAACATCCAAGTGCCGAAGATGATTAATCATGTATAGAACTTAAATAAGAAGGTTGCCGCCCTAAGCCGCTTCATCTCCAGGGCCACCGACAAGTGTATTTCTTTCTTCGGCTTGATCAGAAGAGGGAAGAGGAACTTTGAATGGACGCAGGATTGCATAGATGTATTTCAAGTTCTGGTAGATCACTTAGAGGGACCTCCCATCCTGTCCAAGCCATTGGATCGTGAAGACTTATACATCTATTTAGCAGTGTCGGTACATGCCATAAGTGCCACACTGTTACGTGAAGAGAATCAGATCCAGAGGCATGTATATTATGTTAGCAAGCGAGTGAAAGGTGCTGACAGAAACTACTCAAAGCTGGAAAAGCTCGCGTACTTGATGTTGATTATGTCACGAAAGCTTCGCCATTACTTCCAGGCTCACTCCATCAACGTCTACGCCGACCAGCCATTTCGACGGGTCCTACAGCAACCTTAGACATCTGAAAGGTTGCTCAAATGGAATATCGAGCTAAGCCAATTCGATATCACTTATCTCCCTCGAAGACCTATCTAGGGACAGACATTAGTAGACTTCATTTCTGAATTCACTGCATCAAACGACTATCCAAAGAGCAGTGGAAACCGACCAACCGATGGAAAATGTACGCGGATAGAGCTTCCAATGATCGGTGTTCTGGGATCGGAGTTGTGTTAATGACTCCTAAGGAATGATCGATATGCTACGCGCTGAAACTCTACTTCCCTACAACAAATAACGAAGCTAAGTATGAAGCTTTGATCGCCAGCCTCAAACTTGCTAGAGAACTGGAATGTGGAGATGGTGGGTATTTATAGGTAAAGGAAATGAAGAGGTGATTAAAATAATTAAACATTTAAATAATATAAAGTTGTCATGTGTTTATGCTTGCTATACCCCCTCCACCTCACCTAGTACACATGCACACACCTCTCTCCCCCCTTCATCATGCCTTAGGTGTTTAAGTTATGGTTAGGGCACTTAATTCATTTCCTAATGTTATTTAATATATTTTTGTACTTTTTATGTCAAATCAAGTTTTATATTTAAACTAAGCTTGATATTAACTTTAGTACATTGATATCTTATCAAATGACATTTGTACATGTGTGTGCATGTGTATACGAGTGATATAAAAATGTGCACAATGTTTTCAACAACTTTTCGAGGCCGAAAAGTCGAAATTTTAGAAAACATTTTCCGGTCACATTTTCTATCTTTATTTGAACTAATTATTTTGGTAAATAAAATCTGAAAATGATTTCAATATCATTAATTAATTTTTAAGTATGTTTATTTGGTTATTAAAATCCATTATTTAAATATTTAAAAAAAGATTTAAATATTCAAATACAAAGCAATAAATTTATAGTTCATTACACTCTCCCCACTTAAGAGAATTTCATCCCCGAAGTTAATACGCAAAATGACTATCCAAAAGGTATATATTATACCAAGAAATTCATATAACATTGCAAAAAGAAACTATGCCATAAAAGAACATACCTAATGCATTCAAACAACAAACGACCAACCTGACATTACATCAGGGTAAGTTTCTCTAATATGATACTCAGTCTCCCTTGTACAATTGCGGGGGTCAACACTCCACTGAACCCTCACAAGCCTCACCACCTTATTCCACAATATCCTTTCATCCGGATCTATAATATGAACCAAGTGTCAGTCTACCATCAAATTTAGTTTTATCTCTAAGTCTTCCTGAGCAGATGTCTCAACAATCAAAGATGGATCATAAACATGGTTTCTCAAATGAGATACATGAAAGACATTATGAACTTCAGACAATCTTTTAGGCAAATCTACTCTATAGGCCAATGGTCCAATTGTTTCCATAATTTTAAATGGTCCAATAAATATGGGTGTTAGCTTTCCAGTTTTCTTGAATCTTTCAACTCCTTTAATCGGGGAAACTTTCACAAATACCAAATGGCCAACCGAAAACTCTAAGTCCCTTCTCCGTTGATCGACATAACTTTTTTATCAATCCTGGGCTTCTTTCATTTATTTCTTGACCATAGACACTTTCTCTTTTGCTTCTCGAATCATTTCTGGTCCAAGAACTAATTAGTCTCCAGCCTCAACCCAACATGAAGGTGATTTACATGGCCGTCCATACAAAGCCTCATAGGGTGCCACGCCAATGCTAGCTTAGTCATTATTATTATAAGAGAACTCTACCAAATGTAGATGGTCTTCCCAAGGACCTCCAAAATGCATGCTCTAAGAGATCCACTAAAATTCGGTTCACCCTTTCGGTTCATTCATCTGTCTACGGATGATAGGCTGTGCTCAAATTCTAATTTGACCCTAAAGCGGCTTGCAATGCTACCCAAAATTGATTGGTGAAGGTGGGATCTCGATCACTGCCTATACATACTAGAATTACATGTAGTCGAACGATCTCCTTTAAATAAATCCCTACTAAAGAAGTTGCAGTTCTTGTTGACTTCACCGGAATAAAGTGAGCGCTCTTTGTTAATCGATCTACAATTACCCAAATGCCTTCATTACCTCTTCTGTTTTTGGGAAATCCATCGATAAAGTCCATGGATACTTGCTCCTACTTCCAGTTCGGTATCCCCAGTGGTTGGAGCAACCCAGCAGTCTTCGGTTGGTCACTCTTGACCTGTTGACAATTTGCACACCGGCTCACGAAGATCGAAATGCCTCTCTTCGTCCCTTTCCACCAAAAGGTCTTCTTTATATTCTGAAACGCTTTAGTTACTACAGGGTGGATAGACAACTTTGACTGATGGCACTCTCTCAGCACATCCTGTCTAATTCCATTAACATCTGGCACACAAATCTGACCATTCATTCTTAAAATGCCTCGGGAGTCATATTAAAACTAGAAACAATTCCCTCTTCAACACTCCTCTAAAGCCGAGATAGAATAGGGTCTTCTTCTTGGAAATATGCAATTCTCTCCATAAATGCTGCTTAACTTCCAAATTTGCAATCGTTTCCACATACATATTTAATGCATCTGTAACAGCATTTGCTTTCTCTACGGTATAAAGAATCTCTAGGTCATAAGACATGAAAAATTCCAGCCATCTTTACTGCCTTAAGTTCAAGTCCTTTTGGGTAAAAAAATAATGACTTCTAATTTGTATATAACTCAAACTTTGCATCCAAAAGATAGTGCCTCAACACCTTTAATGCAAAGACAACCGCTAACAGCTCCAAATCGTGCGTAGCATAATTCTTCTCATGAGGTTTCAACTGTCAACTCCCATATGCTATTACTTTACCATTCTGCATCAAAAATACTCCCAATCCGGTCCTACAAGCATCCGTCTAAACTGTTAATCCTTTACTCCCATTTGGAATAGTTAAAACGAGGGCACTATTCAATTTCTCCTTTAACTCATTGAATGCTTGATCGCACTTGGGTGTCCAAATAAACATAGCATCTTTCTTCGTCAGCTTTGTTAGATGAGAAGCAATCTTCGAGAAATCTTTAATAAACCTTCTATAGAAACCAGCCAATCCTAAGAAACTTCTGACCTCAGTCACACTTTCTGGTTTCTTCCAATCTTGAATCTCAACTACTTTAGTTGGGTCCACTGATATGCCTTCTCCCAAAACTATGTGCCTTAGAAATCTAACTTCAGATTTCCATAAATGGAACTTAGAAAACTTTGCCTTTAAAACATGACTTCTTAAAGTACTTAGAACAAATTGAATGTGCCACTTATGCTCCTCCTCCGTTTTAGAATAAATGAGAATGTCATTAATGAAGATGAGAAAAAACTTATTAAGAAAATCCCCGAAAACTTTATTCATCAAATCACCGAAATAAGCAGGTGTGTTAGTCAATTAGAATGGCATGATTAACCACTTGTAAAAACTATCAGGGGTTCGAAAAGCTGTTAAGGGTACACTGTCCTCTACTACTCTTAATTGGTGAAAACCAGTGGTAAGATCCAACTAAAAAAATATCCAAGCTTTGTGGAGCTGGTCAAACATGTCGTCAATCCTAGGTAAAGGATACTTATTCTTGATAGTCCTCTTATTTAATTCTTGGTAATCCACACATAATCTAAGAGAACCATCTGCCTTGGTAATGAAAAATACTGGCGATCCCTAACTCAATGTGCTACATTTGATCAAACCTTTTTATAGTAAATCAAACGTCTGCTTCTCCAATTCTCTTCTTTCATTTCGAGCCAACCTTCGAGGAGGTTGTACAATCAATCTTGTTCCTAGAATACAGAATTCCACTTCTCAGTGAGGAGGTAAACCTTGCGCTTCTTCAAAATTATCCTTGAAATCCCAAACAATTGGTATATTTCTTATCTCCTCTTTGGGTACTTCGAGGGAACACGGAAAAGTGCTCATCAACCCTCTAGGCTCTCCATAACCTATATCAATGCCTCTATGTATTACATCTTTTACTACGATCACCCTTCTAACATAGTCCAAGACAGCTTTTAACTTAGATAAACAGTCCATCCCCAATGATACTCCAAAACCCATGAACCCGAGAACAAACAAGTCAAAAAAGAAAGGTTGATTTCGGTAAGAAATAGGCACACTCAAACATATGGTGTCAAGATTGGTCGAACCCCCAATTGGGTTCGACACATAAAGAGAATTATGAACAATAACATATTTAAGATTTAACTAGTTCATTAGGTAATATGAGATAAAACTATAGGATGCATCAGTATTAAAAACACTCTAACAGGAATATCAGAAATAGATAATATACCTTGTAACACCTGCTTTCCTTTTGGGTCTGTAGAAATAGATGGTATTTTCTTAATAGTAAAAGCTTTCCCCTGAGGCCCTTCTTCGGAAATGGACACTTGTTCTTCATATGTCCATGTTTGCGACAATTGTAGCATAACGGTGGATTAGTCTCTAGGCAACTATTTTCAAAGTAGCCCATTTGGTTGCACCTATAATGAAGGATCTTGGTCAAGTCTAACTGCATATTCTGACCTAGAGCTCTACCTCCAGGCTTCTTACCCGACCACTTCTTCTTCCCTGTATGCTTGAAAAATGGACAAGCAACTGATATCACAGATAAAGGTTGGGCATTGACCGCTGGCAAAACTACCTTTTGAACTCCTTGCTCAATATAAAGAGCTTCAAACCTCAAAGCCTGATCAGATTGGTAAAGGTACCATTGAGATGACTGGTCATTTCTCGATGAAATTCTGGTCGCATTCCTTTCACGAACATTTCATTCTTTTTGAGTGGTGTATCAATCAATCCTGGTCCAAAGCGGGACACTGCTTTGAAGCTATGCTCAACTGTGCCACTTTCATCTCACCCTATTTAAAATCCATAAAACTTCTAAACAACTGAGTCCTCCCCGCCTCTGGGATAAAGTGAGCTTCAAAAACCTCGTTAAACTACGCCTAAGAGGAATCTTCTTATGGTGTATTCATGGTGACTTAATCCCACCAATCCATTGCTGCTTTCTGAAGCTGACGCGGTGCTAACAATCTTATTCTAGCATCCCCCAACTGAAGATCCCTAAATATCCTTTCATAATAGCAGAGCCATGTCTGAACTCCCAAAATATCTTCGGTCCCATAGAAAGGCTTACCCATCTAAAGCAGTGTAATTATTACACAAGGTCGTAAAATTCTGAGGCGGCTGAACTTGCATCTCTTCTTCTACTACCGGCTCTACAACTGGCTTATTTCCAGGAGCTTCGCCATTTGTAGCCATGTTGTTTCCAAATCCCATCCCTCTTCTTCCTCTTATACTCATTTTCAATAACCTGGATAAGTGACAGGTAACATTAGAATACAAAGATTTTGTCAAAGATGAAAAAAGGGAAACTGCAACAAAGGATCTAAAACCAGACTTTTACGGGAGAAAAGGAATCGCTCTCTCAAGATTAACTCATTTTAGGGCTCGACTCACCCTGTCCCCAATGAGTTGTACCTCAACCAGGCGAAGGTGTTTGCTCAACGGGATCTCTGATACCAACTATGATGAACCACCTTTCTAACCCATAGGAATGACACTTAACACATCCTCGGTGTTCGTCTGCCTTTGCCCAAGCATCGAAAAGATGAATCATCATGGGGTAAAATAAAGAATATAATAGAAAACGTCACAATGAAACTGCTAAATAAAACATAACAGTCAATAGTACATCATGTTACTCCTTAACATGGAGTTATCAGAGTTACACAAAAGTACTACAAACAGCTTAGACAGTTATAACATCCTGCCTTTACATATGCTGAAAAAAATACATACACAAACTAAATAATACAGCGGAATGGATAACTAAGAAGATGAAAGCCTCCTGCTAGGACGATGTCTTCAAAAGATCCCATAAAAGACCTGCTACTCTCGGACTACTCAAATAAAATGAGTACCCGAGAGTTTAGGAAAAACAAACAACTCGGGCCAAATGATATGCCGGGTATGAGTAAAACTTTTTAAACAATAGGTGTGAAATTAAACACAAACATGTGAGACCACGCCGCTAAACACGGAACGGGTTTACTCCCACATAAATCAACATCCAAACGTAAAGAAAGGATAAATAATTAAACACCACGAAGAGTGGTTGACTCTTCCCGATGCAAATAAGGAAATAAATTTGAAGGTTCGAATCAAATAAGAAATGGAAAATCTCCAACAAATGACTAGGAAGGTGCTTTCTAGATGATCTCAATGGTAAATGTAACAACCCTAATTTTTTGATAACATTATTCAGGAGATTTAATTAGCTAAATTAAATAGAATAATGTAAAGATTAATTGGCTAAGGAAATTGAGATTTGTATAATAAGGGGTTAGCCATGCCTAATTGAATTAATAAACTAAGGAAAAACAAAATGAATTAGATAAGGGTAAAATAGGAATGAGCCATATCATGTACCCTAAGCCTTCATACCATTTCATTTTACACGTTCATTTCACAAATTAAAAACAAAGCTAGAGACCGGCCACCACTAAGAAGAAGTAAGGGGAACATTAGCTAAATCAAGAGGAACAATCCAAAAGAACTTAATCCAAGATCAAATCTCAACTCCTTAACATCAAAGCAAAGAGGAATAATAGGATACATCTCATGTTTTTGTTTTCGGTTACTAGGTTGAGATTCGAAAATGTTTTGCAAATGTTTTGCCATGTTTTGATTGATTAAAATTGATATATGTACTTGTTGATAATTTTGGCTATTTCATATGGATTTTATGATAAGAATTGATTTAGAAAACCAATTAGTTGACATCCAATAGACTTGTGATTTTAAGCTGAGGTCAGGAAAATTAGTTTGGAACGGGTTTCAAGTTTCATAATTTTCTGAATTATTGTAGAATTAATGTTAATTTTCTAGTGAAGAAAAAGGTTATTTGGGTTTAAAATTAATTTCGGCAATTATGTATGTGTTATGGGTCTGATATTCAAATATGTTAGAAATCATATTAAAAGGGTTTTATGTGAATTTTTTATAGAATTTTCCAAAGTGTTTTAATAGATATATAAAATTATTTAAGGTATGGGACTTAAATGTTTTATATATTTATAAAAGGAGAAGGGGCATTTTGTAAATAATTTAATTAGTTTAAATTTTAAAATTTCAGCAGTACTTTTGGAAAAGAAAATTTGCAGCCAATAATATTTTGACAAACAAGGCAGGTTAGTTGAAAATATTACTAAAAAAGGTTAAAATCAGTTTATACATGCTTTTTACATGTATCACCACTTTCGGCACCTAGCTTTCGACCGTGTTCCTCCACCACCATCACCATCGAAACCAATGCACAAGGCATCAAAGACTTGGTGCGCAACGAATTGGATATAAGCAGAAGGTATGCAGTCGAAACAAGGGGTTCTGATGGGGCCAAAGTGCTACTTTGCTTTTAAATGAAAACGCACCCGCTTTGCTTTCGAAAGGTATGCTTTCGACTTGGTTAGCTTCTTATTGGGTCAAATTGTTTGAAAGGAATGGTTTCGAAAGGGGTTGTGCCTTTTGTTTTAATAAATGCTTTCGAAGGGGTCGAAATCCATAACTGCCGCCTTTTTACCTTTCGATCCAAATTGGTTTCGAAAGGGTTTTTTTTGCTTAGCCGCTTCTCCAATGCTATCGAAGGGAAAGGTTTCGACACCATCAACTTCTTTTACATAGGAATTGCTTTCGAAAGAGTTGCTTTCGACTTGGTTGTTTATGACCCTTTTTGATATTTGAAAGTAAACCCAAAGGTTTCGAAAGGTTTTCCATAAGCTTTTACTTGAACCTAATGCTTTCAAAAGGTTGTTTTAAGTAGTATACTTTAATACTTTAGAAAGGTAACTGATATAGGTTTCGAAGGGGTGGTTCTCCAGTATTTTCAAAAGGTATATAAAGTATTTTAAAATGGAAGGTTTCTGATTTCTTTCGAAAGGCAAGTTTGATGTTTTGAAAAGAGGATGCCTTAAGGTTTATAAAGCTTTCGAAAGAGAGGTCTCTAATGTTTTCGAAAGGACTATAGCAAATGGTTTTGAAAGGTATGTTTTGGCCTTTCGGCCTAAGGATATAAAGTAAAGTAGTTTACTTTTATCGAAAGGGGTACTTTCAATGGTTACGAAAGGGGTATTTTCAATGGTTTTGAATGGGTTATTTAAATATTTTAAACAAAGGTTTCGAAGGATCTAACTTGGCAATATAGCCTAAGTGTTTTAAGTTAAAAAGGGTTTTAACTTATTTTGGAGGGATAGGTAATCCTTACTATATTTCATCAACATTATTTTGAGTAAAGTATATATAACATGGCAAATAGCTTAGAGTAAAGCAAAGAGTATATTTTCCTTGTATATGTATGATTTAAAAGGGATTAAGCTATTTTGAAAAGGTTTTCACGGAAAATTTTAAAGGGTAGTTAACCCTAAGTAAATGACTCAAATTAGAAGACCAGATGGGACTGGTGTAGGGTCGCGCCCTACTCATTAGCTATTAGCCCATAGCTAATTTAGTCCAAAATTCCAGTGTGTGGGGCTTAGTCACAGGTAAGACTTACACAGAAAGGAATATTTAAGAATAGAGGTAGGTTATTGGTGAGTCCGCAAAACCATTAACATCAGTTGACCCTCGAAGAAGTAAGTTAAGGACAGACTGTCCAGAGACTTGTTTAATAGGTGTTAGACCATTTGATATTTTGTCTAGTAGGCCCCAGTCAGCCAAAGGTTAGTAGTTAGCCAAACAGAACTACGATTTTTCGGGATAGCTGGTCTAGTAATTACATGTTATAAGAATATATGATATTTGCTATTATTGATATAATCAGTTGATTAACCGGTTTGGTTGCAGGAAAATGATTTGCAAAAGGATATGTTTTTAAAGGGATATTGGTGAGGGGAAACCGTTCTGCTAAGCGACGTGGTCTCACTTAATATCAGATAATCGAGATGTATAGTATTATTCACATCAGGCTTTATGTCTGACTCAAAGTTTATGTTTTCCCCTTAAACTCTCGGGTGCTCAAAATTGATTTGAGTAGATTGAGAGTTTTGGGTTTTTCAGGTTTTAGTAGGTTAGCGAATAAAGCTACCAGAGATAAGCAGGAGGCTAGCGGATAGCTATTTAGGAGTTGTCGGTATTTTGTTTTAAATTTCGATGTGTTGTACTGAGATTGTTAGTTCATTAGTTCTCTGATCATCCAAGGGGGCATCTTCATATGTCGCTTTTGGCGTATTTTGTAATAATTATATTTTATCTGAACCTGGGAAGCATTATGGGATTATGTAATCTAAATATGAAATATTTTTTTGAAATGTAATCAGAAAAGTTGTTTTAATCTGTGATGATTTTATTTCATATTCATGTGACTCTGATATTGTGGATACCACTAACATTATCGTGTTTTGTCACCAGAAGTTAATACTATAGATGACTGTAGCATCTATAGCGTTTAGCTTTTGGCCTTAGGATAGGGGATGTTACAACTTGGTATCATAGCATAGGTTTATGAAAAAAACTTTAAACTAAAATGATTTTTGAAAAAATAATCCTAAGGAATTAGAGATGAGATTGGGGTATGGGATAACGCTATAGTAACGTACTTGTATTTGCTATATATAAGTATACGTGATATATCTATTCTCCTATATCTCTTAGGCTGTTCTCCCGTATGTTATGAGACTAGAATGCAGATATGGATGCTAGAAGAGGAAGGGTTAACCTTTGTGGGTGTTAGCGCCAAAATTGGTCACTAACACCCAAACGTAAATGAAAGCACCAACTAACAGTCACAGATAACAGATAGAGTGTATGTAGAGAGTATAAATATGAAGAGCAGTAAAAATTAAAAAGAAAGCAGAAAAAACAGTGGATTTATAATGGTTCGGCTGACTCTGGCCTATGTCCACTCCAAAATTTTCCTTTTTATTGATATGAGAATCAATTACAGTTACAATCCGGCGTTTTCAGAACAATTATGGCAGAGCAGCCTTAATGAGGAAGAAGAAGGGAAACAGAATCCAGATCCCTTTTCTGAAGCCCCGCCTGCTGTATTTATAGGCAAAACCCGAGTTACTGGGCTCCCCGAGTGATTCGGGGCAAGTAGGATACATAGTCGAGTCCATATAGTCGACCACTGCTTTCCTGGAGCATGTAAAACGCCGATCCACTCCCGACTCCAGCATGTCGATCCACTCCAAACTCCAACATGGCAATCCACTCCAGACTCCCTTGAGACTCTGACATGCCGACCTACTCGAGACTCCCTCGATACTCTAACATGTCGACTCCCTCGAGACTCCAACATGATGAACCAGAAATTACGAACCGGAAATTACGAACAAGAAATAACGAACCAGAAATGACGAACCAGGAATGACGAACCAGGAATGACGAACCAGGAATTACGAACCAGGAATTACGAACCAGGAATTGCGAACCAGGAATTACGAACCAGAAATTACGAACCAGATCACCACCGAGCTACATCTACCGACCCACTCAGGTCGGGTAACACTGTTGATTTTAGTTAAATCTGCCTGCCTAAGGCCTTGCCAAAAGGCGGGTTAACAGTGGGGAAAGCACCACTACAAATGGAAATGCTTAACCGAATACCAGGAGAAACCAAGGTCAAGCACAGGCTGGGAATGTTGGTGCCGGGGTTCCACAATTGGATATGGGAGCTATGTATCAGTTTTTCGTGAAGATGATGCAAGCTGGAATTGCTGCTTGTGTAGTTGGAGGAAATACGAACCAGGAATTGCGAACCAGGAATTACGAACCAGAAATTACGAACCAGATCACCACCGAGCTACATCTACCGACCCACTCAGGTCGGGTAACACTGTTGATTTTAGTTAAATCTGCCTGCCTAAGGCCTTGCAAGAAGGCGGGTTAACAGTGGGGAAAGCACCACTACAAATGGAAATGCTTAACCAAATACCAGGAGAAACCAAGGTCAAGCACAGGCTGGGAATGTTGGTGCCGGGGTTCCACAATTGGATATGGGAGCTATGTATTAGTTTTTCATAAAGATGATGCAAGCTGGAATTGCTGCTTGTGTAGTTGGAGGAAATGCTGTAGTAGGAGTTCAGGAAGCTCCGGTGGTCAACAACTATGCTACCTTGAGTAGAGATTATGTTAGGCTTGGAGGGAAGCCATTTACCGGAACTGAAGATGCTATTGAGATGCAGAACTGGTTGCTGCATTGTGAGAGAATCTTTGCAGACTTGGGGCTCAATAATGAGTAGAGGAGGAGGCTTGCTTCGAGACAGCTTCAGGGAGTAGCTTTATTCTGGTGGAATAGTGTGACGGTCGGAGTGCATGAAGAGAATATGACTTGGGCTGAGTTCAGGAGAAGATTCGAGGAGAGGTTTATTTATGAGGTTAGTAAGTCTGCCTTGCTCGGGAAGTTTGTTGAATTGGACCAGGGAGACATGACAGTGTTAGAGTATGCTAGAAGGTTTGAGGAGTTGACTAGGTATGGATATGCAACTATAGATATTGTGATAAAGAGGAATGAGAAGCTCATCAAAGGGTTGAAGCCTGAGTTGGCCAGAGCTACATTACTTCATATCAGAGAACCCAGTGATTTTGTAATTGAAATGGCTTTGAGTCAACATGAAATTCTTACTTCTCTTGAGAAGAATAAGGCCAAGGAAGTCTAGGTTGGACAAGGTTAGAAGCAATAGTTTTTCCATAAGAAAGGGGCTCAGAAGGGAGGAGCCGCGAAGAAGGGGAAGGCACAAGTTGTCTACTATAAGTGTGATAAAAAGAGGCATTATGCTCATGAGTGCCGGACATGCAAGGGAAAGAAGGCTGCTGAGAAGAAAGGAGTTAGATGTTTCAACTGCGATAAGATTGGTCACTATAAGAATTAATGCAAGGATCCAACAAAGGATGGGAAAGGAAAAGTATTTGCCTTGGAACCGACTACGTCAAGACCAACAGCGCAGGAGAAAGGAAAAGCAATGTTGGGAGGTATGCTTTCGATCCATGGTATGTCAGTTAGTGTTCTGTTTGATACCGGTGCATCGCATTCTTTTATATCTCATTGTTTGGTAGATAAGCTTAACCTAGAACCCTCATACCTAGATACTTCCTTAAGGATTGCAAATCTGATAGGGGTATGTGACACTTGGGAAGAAGTGTGACCACCTAGAATTTGATTTGTTAGGTCATACCTTTGTGTGAAGTTTGCATGTGTTTGATTTCATGGGGTTCAGGATTATTCTAGGTAGGTTAAGTAAGTACGATGCTAGGATATTTTTCCATAACAGGAAAATATCACTTAGACACCCTGACTGTAGTGATTGGATTGTATATACCGTAGAAAACCCTAGTTATGAGGTGAATGCTTTGTTGGGTGTTGTGGAGGTAAAAGACGAGTTGAGTCGAGTTTTCATGGTTAGAGAATTCGTAGATGTCTTTGAACCCATAGTTGGACTGCCACTGAGACGAGCCATTGAGTTTCAGATAGATTTAGTGCTTGGAGCAGAACCAATATGTAAGCTGCCAAGCAGGATGACACCTACAGAGATGAGAGAGCTGAAGGTGCAGTTGGTGGATTTGGAAGGCAAGAATTTTATTAGACCTAGTAGTTCCACTTGGGGAACAGCCACAGTGTTTACTAAGAAGTCGGACAGATCATTGAGGTTATGTATCGATTATCGTGAGTTGAATAAGAGGACAATAAAGAATCAATATCTATTGCCTAGAATTGACGATTTGTTCGACCAGTTGAATGGAGCTAAGGTATTTTCAATGGGATTTAGCAATAGGTTTCCATCAGCTTAGAGTGGTAGAGGATAGTATTCCTTTGACGGCTTTAGAACTAGATATGGATCATACGAATGGTTAGTGATGTCATCCAGACTGACTAATGCGCCAGTGTTCTTTGTGGATCTGATGAACCGAATTTTTCGAGAGCACTTGGATAGGTTTGTGTTAGTTTTCATAAATGATATTTTGGTATACTCTAAGGATGAAAGGGAGCATGAAGTTCATCTTAGAATGGTGCTTGAGACATTGAGGCAGCACCAGCTAAAAGCGGAATTTTCGAAGTGCCATTTCTGGAAGAAAGAAGTGAAGTTTCTTAGTCATGTAGTCTCAGAGAGAGGGTTGTCAGTAGATCTGGTTAAGATCGAGGTGGTGAATAGCTGGAAGAGACCCGAAACGGTGACTAAGATAAGAAGTTCCCTTGGATTAGCTGGATATTATCAGGGGTTCATAAAGGAATTTTTGTGGATAGCAGCACCGATGACCAAGCTAACACGAAAAGATGTGAAGTTTGTGTGGACCTAAGTGTGAGGAAGCATTCCAGAGCTTGAAACACTTATTGACCCATGCACCTGTGTCGGTAGTTCTAGAAGGGAATCAGGACTTGGTAGTTTATACAGATGCATATGGAACATGGTTAGGAGTTGTGCTAATGCAGAAAGGTAAAGTGATTGCCTATGCTAGACCGCATGAGGTTATATATCCAACGCATGATTTGGAATTAGCTGTGGTGATATTTGCATTGAAGGTGTGGAGACATTACATTTTGGGAGAGAGGTTTGAAATTTAAACAGATTATAAGTCGTTGAAATATTTGTTCTTCCTGAAGGAGCTGAACATGAGACAGCAGAGATGGTTAGAGTTTATTTCCGCTTATGACTTTGGTATTGAATACACACCAAGGAAAGGAAATAAGGTTGTAGATGGACTTAGCAGGAAACATCAAAATGCAGTGTTGGAAAAAATAGCTGAGTTGAAGGATTTAAAAACCTTGATGACATGTAGAGTATAGTGGAGATCTGAGGCTGGATCTAATGGAGAAGCTGTAGTGTTGTCTCATTTTGAAGTTCGACCAGTTATGATTGAAAAGATTGCTTCTAAACAGAAGGAGGATCCAGTATTAGTTGATCGGATCAAGAAGTTAAGGGATGGAACGAAGAGCAATGACTTGAATGATTTCAGTCTTGACCAGAATGGGTGGTTGAGAAAGAAAGGAAGATTATGTGTTCCGGATGTAGGAGACATTAAGAAGGAAGTTTCGGAGGAATGCCACCGTTCAAAGTTCACTATTCATCCAGGAGGAACTAAGATGTATTAGGACATGAAGAGGAGTTTCTTCTGGGAAGGTATGAAGAAGGAGGTAGGCTTGTGGGTGAAGTTGTGTTTGAACTGCCAACATGTAAAAGTCGAACATCAAAAACCAAGTGGGTTACTTCAGCCTTTAGATGTTCCAGTTTGGAAGTGGGGTTCTATTTTGATAAATTTTATTGACGGGTTGCCAAGGTCAAATAGAGAAAATGAAAGCATGTGGGTTATAGTGGATAGGTTGACCAAGAGTGCCCATTTCATTCCAGTTAGGTCAACCAGGACGACTCTTGTTTTGGCTAAATTATTCATGAAGAACATAGTTAGACTGCACGGAATTCCTAGTAGTATAGTAAGCGATAGAGATTCCTTGTTCACTAGCGAGTTCTGGAAGAGTCTACAAGAGACCTTCGGTACCAAGCTCAAGATGAGTACCGCTTACCATCTGTAGACAGATGGGCAAACGAAAAGAGTTAACAAAATCTTGGAAGATTTGTTACGATCTTATGTACTAGATTTTGGAGGATCATCGGAAGAGCATCTACACTTAGTCCAGTTTTCGTATAACAACGGTTATCAGTCTAGTATAGGGATGGCACCAATTGAAGCTTTGTATGGAAGGCCATGTAAATCTCTTATTTGTGGGCAGGAGACCGGGGATAGGTTAGTTCTTGGTCCGGATTTGGTGAGGGAAGCCATAGAAAAGATTGAGTTAATTTGAGCTAGAATGAAGGAAGCTCAATCTAGGCAGAAGAGTTATGCCGACAGAAGACGGTAAGACTTGGAGTTCTCAGTTGGAGATTGGGTTTTCATCAAAGTGTCACCAATGAAAGGTGTGATCAGGTTTGGGAAATCAGGGAAGTTGGCACCGAGGTTCGTTGGACCATTTCCTATTGTTGAGAGGATCGCAAAACTCGCGTATAGAGTAGAGTTACCGAGTATTTTGGCAGGAGTCCACGATGTTTTTCATGTTTCTCAGCTAAGAAAGTGTGTTCGAGATCCAAAGACTACTATAGCACCGGCTGCGATAGATGACTTAGTAGTGGAGCCGAACCCGACTATAGTCAGAAAGCCAGTTGGTATAGTCGCGAGAGATGAGAAAAGGCTCAGGAACAAGACAGTCAGATTAGTTAAAGTCCAGTGGAGCAACGATGAGAGGGACTGTACTTGAGAAACTGAGAGCAGGATTCGAGATACTTATCCTGACTTGTTTCATGGTATGTTCTACCTTTTTGATTGATTTTGATGAGTGACTTATCGTAATTTTGAGGATGAAATTCTTTAAGGAGGGGAGATTGTATCACCCCTAAGTTTTTTATAACAATATTTGGGAGATTTATTTAGCTAAATTAAATAGAATAATGTAAAGATTAATTGGTTATGAGAATTGATATTTGTGTAATAAGGGGGTAGCCATGCCTAATTGAATTAATGAACTAAGGAAAAACAAAATGAATTAGATAAGGGTAAAATAGAAACGAGCCATATTCATATACCCAAAGCCTTCATACCATTTCATTTTACATGTTCATTTCACAAATTAAAAACAAAGTTAGAGGCCGGCCACCATTAGTAAGAAGTAAGGGGAAGATTAGCTAAAGCAAGAGGAAGAATCCAAATCAACTTAATCCAAGATCAAACCTCGACTCCTTAACATCAAAGCAAAGGTAAATAATAGGTTACATCTCATGTTTATGTTTTCGGTTACTAGATTGAGATCTGAAATTGTTTGGCAAATGTTTTTCCATGTTTTGATTGATTAAAATGGATATATATACTTGTTGATGATTTTGGCTATTTCATATGGATTTTATGATAAGAATTGATTTAGAAAACCAATTAGTTGACATCCAATAGACTTGTGATTTTAATTTGAGGTCAGGAATATTAGTTTGGAAACGGGTTCCAAGTTTCATAATTTTTTGAATTATTGTGGAATTAATGTTAATTTTCTAGTGAAGAAAAAGGTTATTTGGGTTTAAAATTAATTTCGGCAATTATGTATGTGTTATGGGTCTGAAATTCAAATATGTTAGAAATCGTATTAAAAGGGTTTTATGTGAATTTTTATAGAATTTTCCTAAGTGTTTTAGTAGATATATAAAATTATTTAAGGTATGGGACTTAAATGTTTTATATATTTATAAAAGTAGAATGGGCATTTTGTAAATAATTTAATTAGTTTAAATTTTGAAATTTCGTCAGTACTTTTGGAAAAGAAATTTGGCAGCCAATAATATTTTGACAAACAAGGCAGGTTAGTTGAAAATATTAGTAAAAAGGTTAAAATCAGTTTAAACATGCTTTTTACATGTTTCACCACTTTCGGCACCCAGCTTTCGACCGTGTTCCTCCGCCACCATCACCATCGAAACCAATGCGCAAGGCATCAAAGACTTGGTGCGCAGCGAATTGGATATAGGCGGAAGGTATGAATTCGAAACAAGGGGTTCCGATGGAGTCGAAGCGCTACTTTGCTTTTAAATGAAAACGCGCCTGCTTTGCTTTCGAAGGGTATACTTTCGACTTGGTTGGCTTCCGACTGGGTTAAATTGTTTTAAAAGAATGGTTTCAAAAGGGGTTGCGCCTTTTGTTTTAATAAATGCTTTCGAAGGGGTCGAAACCCCTAACTGCCGCCTTTTTACCTTTCGACCCATATAGGTTTCGAAAGGGTTATTTTCTTTTTTTTCTTTTTTGCTTAGCCGCTTCTCCAATTCTTTCGAAGGGATAAGTTTCGACACCATCCACTTATTTTACTTAGGAATTGCTTTAGAATGAGTCATTTTCGACTTGGTTGTTTATGAC
Organism: Allium fistulosum; assembly: GCA_030737815.1. Classification (NCBI taxonomy): domain Eukaryota; kingdom Viridiplantae; phylum Streptophyta; class Magnoliopsida; order Asparagales; family Amaryllidaceae; genus Allium; species Allium fistulosum. Next base: position 460,063,742 of record CM060901.1, read on the forward strand.
CCTTTTTGATATTTGAAAGTTAAACCCAAAGGCTTCGAACAAAATGGTTTCCAAAGGTTTCGAAAGGTTTTCTATAAGCTTTTACTTGAACCCATTGCTTTCAAAAGGTTGTTTTAAGTAGTATACTTTAATGCTTTCGAAAGGTAACTAATATAGGTTTCGAAAGGAAGGTTCTCCAGTATTTTTGAAAGGTATATAAAGCATTTTAAAATGGAAGGTTTCTGATTGCTTTCGAAAGGCCAGTTTGATGTTTTGAAAAGAGGATGTCTAAGGTTTATAAAGCTTTCGAAAGAGAGGTTTCTAATGTTTTCTAAAGGACTATAGCAAATGGGTTCGAAAGGTATGTTGTGGCCTTTCAGCCTAAGGTTATAAAGTAAAGTAGTTTACTTGTATCGAAAGGGGTACTTTGAATGGTTATGAAAGGAGTATTTTCAATGGTTTCAAATGGGTTATTTAAAGATTTTAAACAAAGGTTTCGAAGGATCTAACTTGGCAATATAGCCTAAGTGTTTTAAGTTAGAAAGGGTTTTAACTTATTTTGGAGGGATAGGTAATCCTTACTATATTTCATCAACATTATTTTGAGTAAAGTATATACAACATGGCAAATAGCTTAGAGTATGTCAAAGAGTATATTTTCCTTGTATACGTATGATTTAAAAGGGATTAAATCATTTTGAAATGGTTTTCAAGGAAAATTTTAAAGGGTAGTTAACCCTAAGTAAATGAGTCAAATTAGAAGACCAGATGGGACTGGTGTAAGGTCACGCCCTACTCATTAGCTATTAGCCCCTAGCTTATTTAGTCCAAAATTCCAGTGTGTAGGGTTTAGTCACAGGTAAGACTTAAATGATGGTTACACACAGAAAGGAATATTTAAGAACAGAGGTAGGTTATTGGTAAGCCTGCAAAACCATTAGGATCAGTTGACCCTCGGAGAAGTAAGTTAAGGACAGACCGTCCAGAGACTTGTCTAACAGGTGTTAGACCATTTGATATTTTGTCTGGTAGGCCCTAGTCAGTCGATGGTTAGTAATTAGCCAAAAAGAACTACAGTTTTTCCGGACAGCTGGTCCAGTTATTACCTTTTTTAAGCATATATGATATTTTCTATTATTGATATAATCAGTTGATTAACCTGTTTGGTTGCAGGAATATGATTTGCAAAAAGATATGTTTTTAAAGGGATATTAGTGAGGGGAAACCGTTCCGCTAAGCGGCGTGGTCTCACTTAATATCAGATAACCAAGATGTATAGTATTATTCACACCAGGATTTATGTCTGACTCGAAGTTTACGTTTTCCCCTTAAACTCTCGGGTGCTAAAAATTGATTTAAGTAGATTGAGAGTTTTGGGTTTTTCAGGTTTTAGTAGGTTGGCGAATAAAGCTACCGAAGACGAGCAGAAGGCTGATGGATAGCTATTTTGGAGTTGCTGTTATTTTGTTTTAAATTTCGCTGTGTTGTACTGAGACAGTTAGTCCATTAGTTCTCTGATCATCCAAGGGGCATCTTCATATGTCGCTCTTGGTTTATTTTGTAATAATTATATTTGATCTGAACCTGAGAAGCATTATGAGATTATGTAATCTGAATTTGAAATATTGTTTAGAAATGTAATCAGAAAAGTTGTTTTAATCTATGATGATTTTATTTCATATTCATGTGACTCTGATATTATGGATTCCACTAACATTACCGTGTTTTGTCACCAGAAGTTAATACTATAGATGACTGCAGCATCTATAGTGTTTAGCTTTTGGTCTCAAGATAGGGGATGTTACAGTAATATTAGCACGTTGTTTCTATTTTGTAGTCGATGTTGTGTAATTATCATTGTTGACATTAATTCACGCATCTAATAGACATAATAAGTTTATAGGCTTAGTATTTCATGCAACTCCATCCATGATGGGTTACTGTTAATCAGTCATGATGAATTTTTTTTTAAAATAAAATTTAGATCTTGGATAACTATAGCATTTCAAACTTTCATGATAACAATTAATATCAAATGATTGGTGCATGTTGATTTTTAAATCTTTTGGGGGTTAAAACAATTGACATTATTAAGAAAGCGCTACTCTAAATGGATAAAACAAATGCATTTATTGGTTTTGCATTTCTATAATTTTTGTTCCCAAATGCGTTTTAACGATCCTCCCTTTCCAAAATGTTCGCTTCTTGGTGCTTCTACTCTCCATACTGGAAGAACTGAGAATTGTTTTCATAAAATGCATTTTCTATGCTCATATTTTAGTACATGTAATACATGCCAAAATTTATTCAATGCGCCATTTTTGTAAGGTGGTACAGAGATCAAGATTGGTACAGTGGCAATATTTTGTATAAATATATGATTGTCGTTTAGGAAAATTACATTTTTTTTCATTTTCTAGAATATACTATTTTACTTACAACATCATCAAAGTTGATATGAATCATTTAGTATTTTAAGGTACTACTATGTGTATAGTTCTCATGTTGAAGAGAGAAATTTTAGGAAAACTAGATTCATGCGTTGCATTGTAAATCGCATAGTCCTTTACTAATTAACTATTTGATATTTGTTAAACATTCGAGTAACATCCTCTTGTGCAAAGTTTTTTGGTTTAAAATATTGGGAGTTTAATTTTTTGGTTCTCGACTACTCATTGTTGTTGTTTTAGGGTTTTAATACTATACTACAAGAGTTGAAGCCATTATGTTTGAAAATTAGAATGCGACTTTCTGTAATAAACCATTTGAAAATTTAGGCTGCACACCGCTTTATTCAAAACCTATCAAACTAATAATATTACAAGTCTCAATTTTTAGTGTTCAATGTTTATTGTTGTTGCAATGTAATTACTGAATTAAGTTATTTTACAAAGCCATTGACTTTTTCCTATAACCTTGCATATAATAGGTTAAGCAACCAACTAATTTTTGCTAATAGTTTGTTATCCCTACATATATTCTTTACACCAGCCCAAAAAACATTTCAACAACCTCATTGCTCCACCAAATAATAATTCATTAGATATATGAAAGCTTAGTTTGGTTACCAGCTTATTTTCAATTTAAGGTGTCATCCATTCTACATAACCATTAATTTTTATCCAAACAAGCTTCCCACCAATTACTAGCTTTAGTTAGGAAAAATTAATTAAGAAACTCAATTGCCATCTTCGCTTATAACACTACTATACTACATTAAGAAGATAATGCTTATACACAGTAATGCTAACACAACATGATCACTCTTTGTCTTAAGGTACAATTGAATAATATCTAGCCCCCGTTCCTTCAACTGGACAGCCACTTCTACTAAAATATTATAAATAGTTGCTTACTTATAAAGACTGCCTGCACCAATAGTTTATACCTGTCTATCGTGAATACAACCCCAACATGTTATATCATTATCTACCAATCAATTTTCAACTTCTTATGTAATGTATAAACTTCATTTTGCTACTTTACTCTTGTTATGAAAATAGTAGCGCTTTGCGAAAGCTTATATGAACAGATCTTTGTCACCCAAATCACAAAGAGATAACTTGGATTGAAAACAAGACGGAATTGAAATTAAAATGCAATAACACAAGATATTCCACCCAACCACCCACTTTATCGATTCACTAAAATTTTGTTTACAATTAATAGAACAAAGCTAAAATAATAAAAAATACCATTGAATCAATAACTAAATTGAGAAAGGGAGCAAATATCTATATGGCTAAATTGTTTGAGAAGAAGAACAAAGATGGAGAAGAGAAAATTAGCAAATAGATTTTCCACCACACTTTTACACTCTCTTCTAGTCTCTATTTATATAATCAATTACTTAATGCCCAAGTTAATATTAGATGGCAAAAAATAATTTGATTAGTCAGTTAGAGAGAGAAATAAACATACTCAAATATGTCTATTAATTAGGGGAAACAAAATCTTCTCTTTCTTTCTTTTGCATATTTATTTTCCTCTATTTGTGATTTTGTATCACCAAAATTTAACACTCCACCTTGATGCAAAATCACATATCTCCAACATATCAAGCATGCCATATCTAGATCTATCGCAAATCCCCATATCTCAACCACACTAAATTACAATCCTCAACCACCGCCTGCAAGTGACGCATCTCCTACATGAGGTGCACCACACAAATCCAGTCTCAAAAACGTTTATAATACTACAAAGATCTCCGTCTTGTCTTTGTGGATTTTGCAATTCGATACCCATCTATCACTCGATTTGAGCTCATTACATGATCACTATCGATCCCTCGAGCATCATCAACATGAAGACCTCTGTCTAAAATATGATTCTCAATGCTAGAATCATAAGCAGTGACCACATTAACCTCTCCACCTTGCTGTGGACTAGGTCCTACAACCGTCACTCACTTTCCATTGTCGACTACAGAACCAACCAAGCTATAAAGGTTTCCTTCTTCCAATACTTCTCTCATCCTTACACGACCACCTTTCTTCACTCTCAAAACTCCATCTTGAGTCTCATAAGTGCAACCACGACGATCCAACTGACCGGGAGAAATAAGATTATGCGAACAAGTGGGTACATGTCTCATTCCAGAGACTCCTTTAACCACACCATCATGCATACAAAACCGAATAGATCCAATACCACAAATCGGTAGCTCTTCTCCATTGGTTATCCTAATCATGCCGACACTCTTCTCATAAGAAGAAAAACAATTCACATCTCTACAAATGTGAAAACTGGCTCCCGAATCCATCTTCCAATGCTGATTTTCACTAAAGAGGACATCACAAGAAGCATCACCATCGGTACCTTCAGCAAAACCTGCCTGTGCATCACCACTACTATTACCATGCGCAGCCTTTTTCTGATCTCTTTTATAAGCATAACACTTGCTGCATATGTGACCTTTCTTATTACAATATTGACAAGTGATAACACCTTTACCATTAGCGTCCTTTTTCTTTCAAATTGTATCTTTCTTCGAGTCCCTTGCCACCATAGCCTCACTTATATCTGACCCTTTTCTTCTAAGCTCCTCATTCAAAATACTTATTCGAACAGTTTCCAGAGAGATAGTTCCATTAGCATTGGAATTACTCAATGAAACAACCAAAGTTTCCCAACTTTCTGAAAGCGAACTCATTAATAAAAGAGCCTGTAACTCATCATCAAAATTGATCTTCATATTTGCCAATTGATTTATTACATCTTGAAATTCATTCAAATGCTCTGCAACAGACTACTCTTCATCTAATCTCAGTTGTACCAACTTTCGAACCAGAAAAGCCTTACTAGTAGCACTCTTTGGCTCACACAAAGATACCAACTTGCCCCCACAAAGCCCTCGCGGATTCACAACTAGCCACATGATGGAAAAATGAATCATCAAGATATTGGCGAATCAAAGCAATCGCCTTCTTATCCATCTTCTTCCATTTTCCCTCATTTACATCAAAGGGCTTCTTCCATCTCTATTAATCGGATCATGAAGATCATTGAAGTATAAAACATCCTCCATCTTAGGCTATCAAATACCCCAATTTTGCCCATCCAAAATAGCCATCTTCGAAAACGAAATCATATCTGACATCAATAATTTTCAAATCAAAATTACTCTAAGCGTTGTGATGATCTATGCTCTGATACCGAACTGTTATGAAAATAGTAGCACTTTGCGGAAGCTTATATCAACGGATCTTTGTCACCCAAATCACAAAGAGATGGCTTGGATTGAAAATAAGACGGAATTGAAATTAAAACACAATAACGCAAGATATTCCACCCAACCGCCCACTTTATTGATTCATCAAAATTTTGTTTACAATTAATAGAAAGCTAAAATAAACAAAATAACATTGAATCAATAACCAAATTGAGAAAGGGAGCAAATATCTATATGGCTAAAATTGTTGGAGAAAAAGAACAAAGATGGAGAAGAGAAAATTAGCAAATAGATTTTCCACCACACTTTTACACTCTCTTCTAGTCTCTATTTATATAATCAATTACTTAATGCCCAAGTTAACATTAGATGGCAAAAAATAATTTGATTAGCCAATTAGAGAGAGAAATAAACATAATCAAATATGCCTATTAATTAGGGAAAATAAAATATTTTCTTTCTTTCTTTTGCATATTTATCCCTCTATTTGTGATTTTGTATCACCAAAATTTAACAACTCTTTTGTTTATTGTTGTTAGATTAAACTGTCTGAAATTTCTGTAAAAGGCTCCGAATTACATTCACAATTTTACCATTCAAAATAGCAGCTTTTCATTATACATCCCTCAGTTGTTCATATATATCACACTGGTATTGACAAATAGTTAAGCTACTCTCAAATTTCTGCATTTGTAGACAAATATAGAAATTCTCATTGCCTTTCTTGGCAACTATCAAACTACATACAGCAGAACTAGCAACTGTATGGTAGTTCTCTACAATTTTTGGTTTTCATTTCCTTTGAATTTTCAAACGTCTATGCTCTAGGGTTTCAGTAATGACAACATTTACGCTTTATTATTTTTAACTCTTTCATAATAAAAAATGAAGCTAACCTACTTAGACCATTGATTCAATATACAAACTCAGGTATTCCTATATTGGTTGCAACTAAGCTTTGCACCATCTACCACGTTACCATCTAATACATATATTCTAAATTAAGCTTACAAATCAAATACTAACATAAAAACTTTACATCTCCTAACAACATTAAAACTTTACTTATATTCTAAATTTGTTTATGCATTCACTATAAGGAAATAACATTTTTCTACCCTAGACTTACAAAAGTTTTTTCCTTCAAGCATTGTGTTTAACTTTCAAATATTTTAATTTTGTGCATGTTTGAAGTATGAAACCTCCATTTGTTAAATAGTACTATTTGTGACTATTTTTTTTTAATCCACTGGTTTTCCCTTTCTTCATTAATACCTAGAATGTATTCAATATGATTGTTCTAACATAGCTGCAAATTTAGTATAGCAGTATAATATCAACTTCGCAAAAATAATATAATACAATCTATATGCATAGCACGGATTCGTACTAGTTAGAGTTAGGAAAGGTTACTTAATTATACTCTATAAATATGACAAAGGCCATATCTTGGATCTGATTTTTGCAATTGAAAGTCGTCAATAGTTCCAAGGCTTCATCTTCCAGTATTCCATGTTTTCAAGTATAAGTCTCAACTTTAATCGTAATAATATCCATATATTCTTGTTGTAGGTACACTGAAAAAATAGATGATCTCTAGTTTCATTTTCCTTCTCAAACAATACACATTTTGGATCTATATTTGATAGAATATATTTTACATATATTCTAGACGTTAAAATATTTCCTGATATTACCTGCATTTATTCTGTGATTTGACTTGCTCTTTATTTGGGAAATATTTATTTAGTTGCCTTTCTTTTATCAAATCAGTTGATTTGATGATATCTGTATTTAGGAAGTATTTATTTACTTACCTTTGTTTTAGCAAATCAATTGGCTGATTTGTAGCCTATCTTAACTCTTGTAAACCATATATATATATGATTGAAAGTGGAATACAATGGCAAGCAAATTGATTTCTAAATAGATTTCTTTCATGGTATCAGTGCTCTTCTCCTTACTCTAGCCTCACCTATCTTCTTCTCTGTTCTTCTTCTTCTATCTTTAATTCTTTTCCATGGCAGACTCATCCAAGTTTCACCCCGCACTCACCATCACTAATGTTAAATCTCTTATTCCCATAACATTAGACAATGAGCAAGCCATGTATCATTCTTGGGCTACTCTGTTTACCAATCTTGCTAGGGTTCATGATCTTTACGATCACTTGGTTCCACCAACGGAGGAGAAGGCTATGGCTGCCTATGTCCAGGCTAAGTCCGCTGATCCAGCACTTTGGAGGCGTTTGGATGCTGTTGTCTTGCAATGGATTTACAGCACCATTTCTTCCGATCTTCTCCTCGCTATTCTCAGACGTAATGACACGGCAGAAGGGGCATGGAACCGTCTTGAAGCTCTTTTACAGGACAATAAAGCCTCTCGGGCTACCCATCTCGAGGAAGACTTTACAAATGCTGCTTTTGAGGCTTTCAACTCGATCGACAATTATTGTAATTATCTACAATCTTTGGCGGATAGGTTGGCTGATGTTGATGCTCCGGTGATAAATGGTCGTCTGGTTTTACGTCTCACCGGGTCCTTACCAGAAGCGTATAGTGGTACGGTGGACTATATACAAAATCAAGAGCCTTTGCCATCCTTTGAGAGTTGTCGTTCAAGGTTGAAAATGGCTGAGCGTACTATCAAGGCTCGTCAAGCTCGTGAAACTGGTGGTTCTGGGAGTCGGTCCAGTGGTGTTGCCATGGTTGCCACTGATTCATCTGCAAGCAATAAATGCAACAACAATAATAAAGGGAGGAATAATTTCAAAAACAATGGGAAGAAAAATGTCCACCAAAGTACTAATGGGTCCAGTCCTAGTCAGCAGCCATATCAATAGCACCAGTGGCAGCCACGTCAGCAGGCCCCACCACCACAGTGGCAGCAGCCTGGTTGGGGAGGGTGGACTATACCTCCTTGCCCATTTCCCGCATACTCTTGGCAGCCAAGGCCCAATCCTGCGGTTCAACGTCCCTCCTCTTCTGGATCAGGCTTACTTGGGTCCAGACCTCAAGCTTTTAATGCAGTTGCTCCTCCTGCTCCTAGCTACATGCCCACCGACATTGAGGCCGCTATGCATGCTCTTTCGTTCTCTCAACCAGATGGAAACTACTACATGGATACTGGTGCTACATCTCACATGACGGCGGATGCAGGTATTCTCTCTTCTTATTTCAATTCAAGCAATAAGCATCATAACATTGTTGTTGGTAGTGGTCATCTAATTCCAATTATTGGTCACGGTCGCACTACATTGCCTCCACCTTATCCACCATTTACCATAAACAATGTGTTACATGCTCCTAGGCTCATTAAAAATCTGGTCTATGTTCGTAAATTCACCACAGATAATATGGTTTCTATCACTTTTGACCCTTTTGGTTTCTCTGTTAATGACTTACAGACCGGAAACAAACTAATGAGATGTGATAGCACTGAGGGTTATATCCACTTTTCTCCGACTCTCAAGCCATTTCTTCCAACAATCATTCTGCTTTTACTGCTTTGCCTTCGAATATTTGGCACAATCGTTTAGGTCATCCTGGCGATGCTATTCTTAAGTCTCTTTGTAGTAAAAAGTTTATTAATTGTAATAAGCTTTGTAAAACTTTTTGTTCTTCTTGTCCTCTTGGGAAACATTCTAAGCTACCTTTTTATGATTCAGTGTCATATACTTTTCTTCCGTTTGATATTATTCATAGTGATCTTTGGACTTCTCCTATTGTTAGTACTTCCGGTCATTGTTATTATGTTCTTTTTCTTGATGACTATAGCAAATTTTTGTGGACCTTTCCTATTGCAAAAAAATCTCAGGTCAAACAACTTTTCTTAGCGTTTCATGCTTTAGTCAAGACACAATTTGAACGTAATATTAAGACTTTTCAGTGTGACAACGGTACGGAATACATTAATGCACTTTTAAGGATTTTTTTGACAAACATGGTATGCTTTTCTGTCTCTCATGTCCTCATACATCTCCTCAAAACGGAAAGGCCAAAAGACACATAAAATCCATAAATAATATCATCCGGACTATTCTTGCTCATGCATCTATGCCACTCTCCTTTTGGCATCATGCTCTTTCCATGGCTAAATATCTTCTCAATATCCTTCCTACCAAGGTATTGAATTACCAATCTCCCGCTCAAATCCTCTATCAAAGTGATCCGAATTATTCAGGTTTGCGTGTTTTTGGTTGCTTATGTTTCCCATTATTCCCCTCTTCTACTATTCATAAATTACAAGAAAGGTCGAATCCTTGTGCTTATTTAGGTCCGGCTCCTAATCATCGTGGCTCCAAATGCTATGACATGTCTAGTGGTAAAATCATAATTTGTCGTCATGTTCGTTTTGTTGAAACAGAATTTACATTCTCCAAACTCCACAAAACAAAACCTTTGAATTATGATTTTTTGAATGACAATATTAATCCTCAATTAATACATCATTTATCTCAAAATACCACACCACAAAATATGCAGCTTGACCCAACAACGCTGCCCAATGACTCGTCCTCTCTTCCTCAATCTAGGTCACAGTCTCACACAGGCCCAGATTCCACAAAATATGATTTTTTGAATGACAATATTAATCCTCAATTAATACATCATTTATCTCAAAATACCACACCACAAAATATGCAGCTTGACCCAACAACGCTGCCCAATGACTCGTCCTCTCTTCCCCACAGTCCAACCCCGTCTATGACCTCCCCCACTTTGACCATTCCTCACACCACCCCAATGCCTCCCAACCCCATTTCAACTCGCATGACCACTCGTGCATCAAATGGCATTTTTAAACCCAACCCCAAATACTCTTCTAATTACCATACTACCACCACTACAGATATTTCTCCTATTCCGAAAAATCCTGTTAGTGCGCTTAGTGACCATAATTGGAGAAGTGCGATGTTGGATGAATTTAATGCTTTAATTGACAATAAGACTTGGGAATTAGTGCCTAGGCCGCCTAATGTTAATGTTATTCGGTCTATGTGGATTTTTCGTTATAAATATAAGTCTGATGGCTCTTTTGAGTGTTATAAAGCTCGTCTTGTAGGTAATGGAAATACACAGCAATAGGGCATTGATTGTGATGAAACGTTTAGCCCCGTGGTTAAACCGGTCACCATTAAAGCGGTTCTCAGCATTGCTCTTTCTAAATCTTGGCCCATTCATCAAATGGATGTCAGGAATGCTTTCTTGCATGGTCATCTCAATGAAGCAGTTTATATGCATCAACCCATGGGTTTTCGTGACAAAAATTATCCGAATCATGTTTGCCTTTTAAAGAAACCTTTGTACGGATTAAAACAGGCTCCTCGAGCTTGGTACCAACGATTTGCTGATTTTGTTGCTACCATTGGGTTCTCTCATAGTACATCAGATCACTCTTTATTCATCTACAAGAATGGTTCTGATATTGCTTATATTCTGTTATATGTGGATGACATTATACTTACAGCTTCTTCTGATCGTCTTCGTAAGTATATTATGACTCTCTTAGCTTCTGAATTTGCTATGAAGGATCTAGGTCCTTTGAGTTTCTTTTTGGGTATTGCTATCACTCGTCATACCCATGGTCTTTTCTTATCTCAGACACAGTATGCTGCAAAAATTATTGAACGTGCCAGAATGTCTAACTGCAGTTCATGTCCTACTCCTGTTGACACTAAGTCCAAACTAAGTGCCACCGCATACACTCCTTATGATGATCCTACTAAGTATCGTAGTCTTGCAGGTGCTCTTCAGTATCTTACATTCACTCGACCAGACATTTCATATGCCGTGCAGCAGATCTGCCTTCATATGCATGCCCCGACTAATGAGCATATGAAAGCTCTTAAGCGTATCGTACGCTATCTCCAGGGTACCCTTTCTTTTGGTCTCCACTTGTACAAATCCAATATTAATCGTATTATCTCATATACAGATGCAGATTGGGGTGGTTGTCCTGACACCCGTCGTTCTACCTCTGGTTATTGTGTATTCCTTGGAGATAATTTGATTTCTTGGTCTTCGAAATGGCAACCTACTCTTTCCCGTAGTAGTGCTGAAGCGGAGTACAGGGGTGTTTCTAATGTTGTTTCTAATTCGTGCTGGATCAGAAATTTGCTTCTAGAGTTGCATTGTCCTATTCAAAAGGCTACTCTAGTTTATTGTGATAATGTGAGTGCTATATACTTATCTGGCAATCCTGTTCAGCATCAACGCACTAAACACATTGAGATGGATATTCATTTCGTCCGTGAGAAACTAGCTCGTGGTGAAGTGCATGTGCTTCATGTACCGTCCCGTTACCAAATTGCTAATATTTTTACAAAAGGGCTTCCACGTGTATTATTTAATGATTTCAGGGACAGTCTAAGCATACGAGAACCTCCCGCTTTGACTGAGGGGGTGTGATAGAATATATTTTACATATATTCTAGACGTTAAAATATTTCCTGATATTACCTGCATTTATTCCGTGATTTGACTTGCTCTTTATTTGGGAAATATTTATTTAGTTGCCTTTCTTTTAGCAAATTAGTTGATTTGATGATATCTGTATTTAGGAAGTATTTATTTACTTACCTTTGTTTTAGCAAATCAATTGGCTGATTTGTAGCCTATCTTAACTCTTGTAAACCATATATATATGATTGAAAGTGGAATACAATGGCAAGCAAATTGATTTCTAAATAGATTTCTTTCAATATTCAACCCCTTGTTTAGTAGTCTATCCTTCGTGCTTAAACAATTCAACGTCGCTCTATAGGAGCAGAAAGCCATTTTTTTTAGTTTTTTGAGTGCCATATTACTGTTGACCATGAGACATTTTAATTATGGTCTCTCACTTTATCCCATGCCTTATGGAAGCTAAACTCCCCACCATCACCCCGTTCATAAAAATCTGCAGTCCTGTAAGTCTAAATATACGTGTGTTGTATTCAGGGTGATAATTCCTTAGCAGCTAAATTTAGTAACGGATTTGTAACCTCATTATCTATTATTTCTACCACTGTACTTATAGGGAATCCAATAATATGAAATCTATCATAACCCAATAGGTCAATTAGGCATCTACAATTAATCCAGGGTTCATTCCGTAATGATGTGGACTAACCATTTACTATAACATTATTAAAATGCTGTTTACCTTGCATTCGTAATCATAGAATATTTTTTCAAGTGCAAGAAGCACTGTTATCAACAGACATTATCCAAAATTGTTTACCTCTGCAATATTTGGCTCTTGTCTAGTTAGACCATATATTTGTTTGACAGAAAACCCCACAGTAGCTTTATACATGAAGCCTTTTTGATATCTGCTAGATTCTTCAATCTTACTCCTCCTTTTTTGGTTTTACACAATGTAGGCCATGTTATTTTATGCTTTTCACCTACCCAATAAAAAAACCAAACACAAACTGTTAGTTTTTGAAATAGTTTGCTTAGGTAATTGGTATATAAATAACCAGTATAAAATAAAAGGAGTAATAACTGTGTGCAATAGTTTTGCTCTTCCTTCCATGTTTAAGAAAATATAATCCCATCCTTCTAGCTTAATTTATATTTTCTGAGGTAATTGGTTGCATTGAGAATAATGTAGACAAGTCGACGATAGTGGCACTCCTAAATAAGTAATTGAAAGTTCATCTTCTATTAGATTCAACACATTTTTCATTTGCTCCTTGATAGTTGTACATTTACTGAAATATAACTTGGCCTTCAAATTATTTATATCCAGGCATGTTTACTGCTCCAGTTTGTCAAATATGTCTTTAATTGTTTTAGCATTATCTACACTAGTTTTTCCAAATAACAGTAAGTCATCAGCATATAGGAAATGGCTAATTATGGCTGCATTCTTAAAACTAGTATATATAACTTGTTAGCAGATGCTTTTTCATCATATAAGTGAAATATTTTGATGCCACAGTAAATAAACATGGGACAATGGATTACCATGCCACAACCTCCTATTTCTACTTATATTTCCCTTAGGAACACCTTAGAGTAGAATAAAATAAGTAGGGAAATTTATACATTCATAAATAACATTTATGAAATGAGTACGAAAGTTCATCTTGTGAAGGACATAACAAATGAGTTGCCTATTAACTCCGCCATATGCCTTTTGTAAATCAACTTTTATACAGAATTTATCCAACCAATTTTAGAAAAATCCCTTAACGATAAATGGGTAAGCAAAATATGTTCACCAATATTTCTTCCTATGGTAAAACCTGACTAATTTTCAGATATTAAATGAGGCAAAAACAGTTTCAGTCTATTACACAACACTTTACTAAAAACCTCTTAGTACATACTGTAACATGGTATAAGTCTGTATTCAACAATATTCCTTGATTTGTCATTTTTTGGCATTAAAGAGATAAAAGTATGATAAATACCTTTAGACAGTTTTGAAGAGTTAAACATGTATGAGATAGCCAATAATAATTCCTGCTGGATAACATCCTGTTGGAAACAAATGATCTTTGGCTGAGTCGTGTATTCGATTGAGTCGTGTACTCAATCATTGTATTCAAGACGTTTCGGCATTCTACTCAGTGGTGCAAAGCAGTCTAACTAACGCCACCACCTCTAAGATAAAACAGCATCTTCTTTTTGATTTGATCTCGATTCGCTTGCACAGAGGAAACCGACTCAGTTGCACTCAAAAATGACCTCTCGTCTTATAATTTTAAGAATTTTGTGGAGAAGAATGTCGTTCTTTTTTGATCTCGTCTAAAAAATAATTAAATAGACGGAATACCAAGTCAAACATATTACTGAATAGTGGGGTGATGTTGGCTCAAAATTCGAATCTGAAATTTTACCATTTCAAAAAAATAACGGTCAGGAAACGCCGAACAAATTTCGTCCAAAAATATAAGTGCTACACCACAAAAAGCCCGAGCCCGAGCTCGGGCCGGATCGAGTCGGTCGGTTGGCGCACGCGTGTGTGGTGGTTATGCATGCGCTCTCTCCTCAACACAAAAACAATATTTGGGTGCCCAAAGGGCCCAATTTAGGAGCTAAGAAACTCATATATATGAGCATCTTTTAATAATCCCTATGGTTTGAGACTCAAACAATAAATACACTTACTCCAAGGTCTTTAATTTTTAAACAATTCACAAGCCTCATTATTTTAAAACAATTTCCAACAATCCCCCACTTGAATTTTTTAAATATATTTTTTGAGCAGTTTCTGAAAACATAAGATTGTGCATAAACAAAGGTGTCTTTCAACTTGAATCTTTGCATGGTGGATAAGATCAAGTTTTTCCTAGAGTGACATGTAGTCTTGAACTCTATTATTGACATCAGACTACACACAATCTTTCTAGAGTGCAATCAAATAAGCTCGTGCATTTATGGCCATGCACGTCTATCCCAGTTTAGTGAATGCTACAAGAATTTTGCCCAAACTTCCATAGAAACGGCCACATTTTCGCATCCACATAGGTGAGTCTATCAAGAGTACTCCTAAAGGTTGACACTACACTCTATATAGAGTATAGATCTCATTAAGAGTTTCTATTAACTCATCCTCTAATCACTTCAGGAGTACATGCCTCTAAATATATAAAAATAGCATGTTCAACTCATATCACTTCACAACTTGTTCTTACCCATTGAACCTAGTTCTTAGGATCTCCAGTCATTAGGTCGGGTTACCATTGTGCGTGACTCAACAATCTAAGCACAATATCCCATTCTTTTAGAGGTTCTAAGGACTTTCTCTCTGGCTAGTCCTTTCGTCAAAGGATCGGCTAAATTCTCATCACTACGTATGTGATCCACTCTAACATCTCCTGAAGAGAGTAGCTCTCTAACAGTGTTGTGCTTTCGACGTATCTGTCGTCTCTTATCGTTGTAATAATGATTCTGTACTTTTGCAATAGCCGCAGTACTATCGTAATGGATCAACACAGCTGGTATCGGTTTTTCCCATAAAGGAATCTTAGCTAGTAGATTTCTTAAGTAATCTACTTCTTCACTAGATGTGGCTAGTGCTATCATCTCAGACTCTATAGTGGACTGAGCCAAAATAATATGTTTCTTAGATTTCCAAGAAACAGCTCCACCGGCAATGCAAAAGATATAACCATTGGTTGCTTTCGAGTCATCAGATAAAGTATTACAGTCTGCATTGGTGTATCCTTCAAGGATAGCTGGAAATTTTTCATACTGTAACCCAAGGTTCATAGTTTGTTTTAGGTATCTCATGACCCTTTCGATAACATGTCAGTGCTCTATACTAGGTCTACTAGTAAACCTGCATAATAATCCCACGACATAGGCAACGTTGGGTCTAGTACAATAAGTGGCATACCGAAGGCTGCCAATGATGCTTGCATAATCAAATTGTCATACAACTTCACCAATGTTCTTAAATAGTTTTACACTAGGATCATATGGTGTACATGCGAGTTTACAGTCAAAGTAAATGTATTTTTTTAGTATCTTCTCAATGTAATGAGATTGATCCAAAGAAATTCCTTTTTCTGACCTAGTAACATTAATTTTAAGGATTACACTCGCTTCACCTAGATCTTTCATATCAAAGTTGGCACTTAACAAAGATTTGACATTGTTTATAGCATAAATATTTGACCCAAAAATAAGTAGATCATCTACATATAGACATATAATAGTGCAAATGTCATTCTCAGATTTATAGTAAATACATCTATCACTTTCATTAACTTTAAAACCATGTGAGATCATTAAATTAGCCAATTTCTCATGCCATTGCTTAGGTGCTTGTTTTAAACCATATAATGAGTTATCTAACTTGCAAACTTTATGTTCTTGACCATGAATTACAAAGCCTTCGGGTTGGTCTATATAAATTTCCTCTTCTAATTCATCATTTAAAAAAGCTGTTTTAGCATCCATTTGGTGTATTATTAAAATATGAATAGATGCTAGTGAAATTAGTAATCGAATAGATGTAATTCTAGTTACAGGTGAAAAAGTATCAAAAAAGTTTATATTTTCTCTTTGCTTAAACCCTTTAGCTACTAAACGGGCGTTATATTTATCAACTGTGCCATTAGGTTTTAATTTCTTTTTAAGTACCCATTTACAGCCTATAGACTTACAACTAGGTGGTAAATCTACTAAGTGCCAATTCTTGTTGGATTGCAAATAATCCATCTCATCATTTACACCTTCACCAGTGTTCTTAAATAGTTTTACACTAGGATCATGTGGTGTACATGCAGGTTTACAGTCAAAGTAACTGTATTTCTTTAGTATCTTCTCAATGTAATGAGATTGATCTAAAGAAATTCATTTTTCTGACCTAGTAACTTAATTCCAAAGATTACACTCGCTTTACCAAGATCTTTCATATCAAAGTTGGCACTTAACAAAGGTTTGACATTGTTTATAGCATGAATGTTTGACCCAAAAATAAGTAGATCATCTATATACAGACATATAATAATGCAAATGTCATTCTCAGATTTATAGTAAATACATCTGTCACTTTCATTAACTTTAAAACCATGTGGGATTATTAAGTTATCCAATTTCTCATGCCATTTCTTAGGTGCTTGTTTTAAACCATATAATAATTTATCTAACTTGCAAACTTTATGTTCTTGACCATGAATTACAAAGCCTTCAGGTTGGTCCATATAAATTTCCTCTTCTAATTCACCATTTAAAAAAGCAGTTTTAACATCCATTTTGTGTATTATTAAATTATGAATGGATGCTAGTGAAATTGGTAATCAAATAGATGCAATTCTAGTTACAGGTGAAAAAGTGTCAAAAAAGTCTACATTTTCTCTTTGCTTAAATCCTTTAGCTACTAAACGGGCTTTATATTTATCAACTGTGCCATTAGGTTTTAATTTCTTTTTAAGTACCTATTTACAGTCTATAGAATTACAACCAGGTGGTAAATCTACTAAGTGCCAAGTCTTGGTTGATTGCAAAGAATCCATCTCATCACTAACAGCCTTTTGCCAAAAATCGGCATCTAAAGAAGATAACGATTCGTGGAGGTTTAAAGGATCCTCCTCTATAGTAAAAGTGCAAAAATCTGAACCATAATCTTTTGTAATTCTTGCTCTTTTACTTCTTCGAGGTTCGTTTTTAGAAGATTCATTATGTTATGTTCTGCTAGGCATAGTGTTACTTGATGTGCCCCCACTATTCCTCAATTTAAAAGGAAATCTCAATTCATAAAAATCAGCATCATTAGATTCTATTATATTGTGTGTATTTAGATCATAAAATCTATATGCTTTGCTATTAATAGCATAGCCAATAAATACACATTATATGCTCTACTTGCTAACTTTATTCTCTTAGGGTCAGGTATACGAACATATGCTAAACATCCCCAAGTTCTAAAATAAGACACATTTGGTTTATAATATCTGAGATTTCAAAAGGTGAAATTTTGCTTTTTAACTTAGGGATTTTATTCAAAACATAACACACAGTTAATAAAATTTCCCCCAACCAAAGTGATGATGCACCAGAATTAAGTAAAATAGAAACTGCTAATTCAGTTAATGTTCTATTTTTCCTTTCAGATTTACTATTTATTTCAGGTGAATATGGTGCAGTTCTTTCATGTATTATTCCATGTGAGTGGAAAATTCAATAAACAAACTCTATTCATATTCAGTTCCTCTATCACTGTGCAATCTTTTAACTTTCTTATTACACAGATTTTCAATTTCGGTTATGAAAGATTTAAACATCTCAAATGCATCACTTTTATTTTTCTTAAGGTATACATAAGTAAAATCATAGCAATCATCAATGAAAGTGATAAAGTAGCGGTGTCCTTTTGTAGTCAAAGTGCCATCAAGCTCACACATATCAGAATGAATCAACTCTAAAGGTTTTGATTCTCTAATTACAGATTTATGTGGGGTTTAAGTCATTTTTGCTTGAATACAAAAATCACATTTTTCAAAATCATTTAGTGACATATTAGGGATTATACCTAAGCTGCTCATGTTCTTTATTGTTCGTTTATTTACATGACTTATTCTAGAGTGCCAGATATTAAAATCACACAACATATAAGCAGAAGAAGACATTTTATTTCATTCAACATTCAGTTTAAACATGCCATCAGTTGCATAACCCCTACCCACAAACATACCATTCATAATGATGATGTACATATCAGCCTCAATAGTTTGTGTAAACCTAACCTTATTAAGAAGATAATCCGAAACAAGATTCTTCCTCATCTCTGGAGTGTGTATAACGTCTTTTAGAATGACGGTCTTTCCAGAGGTAAACTTCAGCTCTATGCTTTCAATCCCAGCAACAATAGTGGTGTGAGAGTCTCCCAACAACACTTTCTTGTCCTCAGTCGTCGTGTATGTTTTGAATATAGCACGGTCATAGCAGATATAACGTGTAGCGCCAATATCTACCCACTAACACTCTGATCACCCAATAAGGTGAATCTCATCAGAAATCATAGCCGTAAGAGGCTCCTCGGTCAGGTTAGCCTGTGGTGCAGAGCTTGGCCTATTCTGACACTTGCGTGCCATATGACCTGGTTATTCACAGTTGTAACAAAGAAACAACTGTCCATAGTCAATTCTTTTGGGGTGGTTTCTGTTGACCTCTATGGTTTCCTTGCGAATTCAAATTCTGTTTGTTGCGGTTCTGATTCTTAAAGCTTTTGGGATTCGGTTTTAGAACTGCGGCTTTCTTAGTGTTGCCTGAAAAAAAAGGAATCACTTCTTCCTTCATATCCTGTTTAGGGGATTCCTCCTCAATATGGAGAGGGTTATTAGACTTTCTAATGAAAATTCCTTAGTTTTATATCTAAGATTATTCTTAAAATCCTTCCAACGGGAAGTAATTTATCAATCAAAACTGCTACTTGAAACTGTTCATCCAAACTCATACCTTCGAAGATGATCTCATGAGCTATTTTCTTAAGCTCGTGAGACTGCGTCTATATTGACCTATCATCCGTCATTTGATACTTGAGGTAGCGGCTGATGGAATACTTCTTTGCTCCTACTTCTTTTGTGTCGTACCTTTCTGCAGCACTTCCCAGGTCTCCCTTGTTGTTTTGTCAGAGTTG
The DNA here is from genome assembly GCA_030737815.1 of Allium fistulosum. Taxonomy (NCBI): domain Eukaryota; kingdom Viridiplantae; phylum Streptophyta; class Magnoliopsida; order Asparagales; family Amaryllidaceae; genus Allium; species Allium fistulosum. Next base: position 460,083,477 of record CM060901.1, read on the forward strand.
TAATAGTCATAGAGATCATCGCTGAGTCCGTTGAGGATGAATTTCTTGCATAAGTAATCCTGCTCTGTTTAATTCTGCAACTCTTTTGAATTCTCTGTCCAAGCTCTCATCTGATCTACATCTACTTCGTTGGGTCTGTCTGGCAGTTGCGATTTGTCTGTTGTTAGCGTAGCGACCACCTTCCTCATCGTAAAAAAGAACACCATCTTCTACCTCCAGTGCTTGAAATGGAGGCCCTCGAACCTGAAGGGTGCAGCAGACACCATGGGGACCCGGAACATTGACGTTGGGCAGCATCGTCCAAATTTGCAGCAGAATTCATTGTTGTTGGCGATGTCTTCAATTTGTTGGAAACAAATGATCTTCAGCTGAGTCGTGTATTTGGTCACTGTCTTGAAGACGTTTCGGCGTTCTACTCAGTGGTGCAAAGCAGTCTAACTAACGTGGTCGCCCCTAGGATAAAACAGCCTCATCTTTCTGATTTGATATCGATTCGCTTGCATAGAGGAAACTTACTCAGTTGCACTCAAAAATGAACGCTCGTCTTATGATTTTAAGAATTTTGTGCAGAAGAATGTCATTCTTTTTTATCTCGTCTAAAAACAAAATAAATAGATGGAATACCAAGTTGAACGTGTTACTGAATAGTGGGGTGACGATGGCTCAAAATTCGAATCTAAAATTTTACCGTTTCAAATAAAATAACGGTCAGGAAATGTCGAACAAATTTCTTCCAAAAATATAAGTGCTACACCATAACAAGCCCAAGCCCGAGCTCGGCCCGGCCCGGGTCGGGTTGAGTCGAGTCAGTCGGTCGGCACGCGCGCGTGTGATGGTCATGCATGTGCTCCCTCATCAAAACAAAAGCAATATATGGGTGCCCAAAGGGCCCAATTTAGGAGCTAAGAAACTCATATATATATGAGTATCTTTAAATAATCCCTATGGTGTAGGACTCAAATAATAAATGCACTTATTCTAAGGTCTTTAATTTTTAAACAATTTGTAAGCCTGTTTATTTTAAAACAATTTCCTACACATCGCATCAAGCTTCATAAATTTAGAGTTAATTCCATCAGGGCCTAGACTTTTATCATTACTTATAGAAAAGACAACCTTCTTAATTTCAGCCATAGTTATTGATCATAGGAAATACCTCCGACCTTCAAAATTTTATTTTAGCCATGCTTTCTATTTGCAACCAAATTGGTCACAAGCACCCAAGAATAGATTTATGTAGAGAAGTAAATGAAGAAAGTAAAATTAAAACAGAGGAATAAAATAATCTAATAAGCAAATCAAGGCAATGATCAAGAACAAGAGAATTTATAGTGGTTCGGCGTTGTAAGCCTACGTTCACTTTGAAGATCATCTTTATTGATTCACTAATAGTTCGAGTATAGCAACAAACGACAAGAAATAAGGAGAAAAATTGATTACAATAAAGACTAATGTAACCAGCAGCGTAAAGACCCTCAGAATGACCCTTAGGCCAGTATTTATAAGTGAAGGTGACCACCAATCTCTCTGAAACTTCGGCTATAGGACCTTCTAGTCCATATGGGCCCACCATAGGGATTGCTAGGCCCAAATCCCAATGAAGAGGGATTGGTACCGATCCCTTCATTGGTCGATTTTTGGGCATCAATCCCTATGGTGGCTTCTTCATGCTTAGATATGTAGGCTCTTCAAATATCAAGCCATTTGGACTAGTGGAGCTTATGCTTTTGATTGATCTCTGGCTCAACTTCCCTTGCAAACTATTTTCTGCCGAACCCTTCAAGTAACCATATGTCAATCCCTTTATAGTAGATTCAAGTATGACGATCCCTTTCTACCTATCAAACTCTACTGATCCCTCTTATATGCTATGCTGAACCATCTTGCCTTGACCATGTTGATCCCTTGCCTATCCAATTATGTCGATCCATATACTTCCATGTACGCCGATCCCTCATTTGCTTTGACCATACCGATCCCTTGCATAACCAACCATACTGATCCCTAGGGTTCTACTACGCCATGCCGATCCCTTGTTTGTCCAAGCTAATATCCATATTTCAAGCATCTTGCATCATTTATCTACCAATTCCATTCATTTTTGGCTTCATATAGCCATTTGTACTTTACTTCCGGGTCCTACAACCATTGCTCTGTGGTCATCGTTCTTGATAACAGTCGAATCTATCTTGTGCAACCAAAAAATATAGCTGGGTTGGGATACCGGGTAACACTTGCCCTCCAAAATTCGTCTTGTGAATAACATGACGTGCTTTGAACCGAAACAAGTCAAAATTGTCGGAAAGAAGTCCATCTAGCTTCCTGATTGTTTACTATTCCTTTGACGAATCATTTTCCCAAGGCATTGAATTCTTCATTGATTGTTATGATGCTTGGTTGATTCCCAATAACATAAATCAAGCGCTATACTTCGTCGATATATATAAATTCGATTACGCGAGACTTATAAGCTTTTGTTATCTAGTCCAGCCTCGAACTTGAAGGTTTCAGGTTTTATTGCAATTTCCGTTGATTTCAAAAAGTTAAACTTTTAAACCATTCTCATGCATATTCATATACATGTTTCTATGTTGGCTCCCAAACATGTTCAAACGCTCACGGGTCATTGCCAATTTCTATAATATTTTGTATGCTTACTTTTATAACTAAGCCTTCATGATCATTCACCATTCATTTTATTTAATCTATACGGATCGGCATTCATTATGATGATCCATCTTTGTGGCTACGCAAATAGGGTTCGGCAAATTTCTATGCTGACCCCTTTTCCTTTATGACTCGTTCAACATCCTTGTTGCCGAACCCTCTCCCAATCATACACATACAAGCCTTACTTTCTTCCTTCCTCACTTTTTCTATCTCACTTGCCTTTTCCCAAAACTTTCCTACCGAACCTGAGCTCCCAGACCTTAGACCTTAAATCCAACCCATAAAGTTGCTTTTCCAACGTCTTCAATTCAACAATCCTCGAACGCTCGTCCCTAACTTAACTCGAACCTTCACGTTTTCATATAGATATGAATTTGTAATACTCCCTTCAATTACATGATTAGATTATCAGCCTTGAGTTGCTAATGCGTTTATAAGGTAGCAAACGATCTCAAGGATGTTAATGATTGTTGGAATAAAGGATTCATAGGTTTAATTATGCGTAGGAAAAGGGACGAGGAGATAGAGTGAGAGTTCAGTGAGGGATTCTAAGGGAAGAAGAGTAAAGGGTAGAGAAATGAAGGATTCAGTGGTGTTGGTGACTCTGGGTGAGGGATCGAATGATAGGCTTCGATGGAGGGATCGGTAGTTGATTCTGGAGTTGAAAGGGGAGAAGGATAAAGAAAGTGAGGGTTCAGGGAAGGTTCTTGATAGAGGAAAGGCTAAATGTTGAGTGACATAGGGATCGAAAGATTATGACATGATAGTGATAGGGGTCGGTTGCTTTAGTTGCGAAGAGGGATTGGTGAGGAAGGTTTAGAAAAGGGATCGGTATTGGGTAGTGATATAGGGATCAGCATTCTCTACTTCGGAATAGGGTTTGGTATAAAGGCCTTTGATGGAGGGACATGTGGTTGTCGTTAAGTAGAGGGATCGGCATAGGAGCTCTTGGGAAGGGATCGGTATTAGAATCCCAGGGATCGGCATTCACCTCATAAACTAACACAACACCAAATATGGCATTTCCCAACACTTTTTCGTTGTCAATTTGCAACGATTATTACCGTAACCAATTGCTAACGGTTATTTCTGTTGGGACGTGTTGCAACATTTATTACCGTTACTAAATATGGTAATTTCGTAAATTTATGAAACTTAAGTGGACAGAATAGTAATTTCTCCTTTATTTTTCCTAATCCCATTTCTAACGGTTACGTTTTCCCATTTCATTATTCCTCCCCCTTTTTCAGTCTAGGGTTACGGTCTTCGCATCGTTCAAGCGCCGCTTCCACCTCGTATTGCCACCACTTGGTTTTGTCACTGCCTCCGCATCGTTCAGGAGCAGCTTTTGCCTTGTTTTGACACCGCCTGATTTTTTCATCTCCTCCGCCTGATTTTATCACTGACTCCGCCTGATTTTGTCACCGCCTCCTCCTCGTTTGTCATCCTCTGCCTCATCCAATCAAAGTCTAGTGTTTCTGGTTGCTTTTTGAATTTCGATTCAGGTATATCTATTTCAGTCTTTTTTGTTTTAGCTTTTTAACATTAATGGTAAATGTGTTCAACTATTGTTGAATGCATTGTTGTCAATTTGCAGCTGACAATAAACTCTAAAGATCCCAGTTAAACAAGTTCTTCTCTTGTAAGGTACCACTCTTTCCTTTTCAGTTAGATATGTGCATTTTTAATCTGCCATTGTTGTTAGGCGATTACAGTGGCTGTAGGTTTGTGGTTTAGTATTTTTGCTTTATGTAAAACCATCTTCTTTTGGGTTATCATGTGAATCTTTACCTTCGTTTGGTATTCACTGTGGCTTTAGATTTTTAATACATTTCTCTTCAGCATGTCCATATGTTTTATAGTAAGAACACTTTTGGGGTTTATAATCATAAGTGATTGAAATTTGGCAATATAACCATTAAAATACACTGCTTTAATATTTTCCGGGTAGTCTGTATTGCTATTCATTTCAACAAGCACTTTAGCATATGTAATCATGTGTTCTCATGCAATGTAATAATCAAGTTTCAGTGGCTTGCGTAGTACGCTGGCTTATCTACTCAGCGCCTCTTTATCCCACAGATTAAGATCGTCGATCTGCATTTTCGCCCACACTGGAATAGAACTGTAGTAATCTTTGTCAAAATTGATTCCAGGCATCCATTTCTTAACAGTAATGATTTTTGAATTGTATGTAAATGGACCATTCTTCAAAATATTCCTGTAATTAGCGTCAGATTTGAATTACACAAAGTAGAAAGCCGTCTGATTTTATGCTAACTTGCTCCACATTTAAAACACTACTAAGTTGCTCCTTTGCATTCATATTTTCATGCAATTTTGTGCATGTCGGTTCCCTGTGAACGCCTCACATTATTTGCATCAGATTTTAAAGCATTGTCAACTTGTTATTTCGTAATCAAATTATCTTCCTGCCATTCTAATATTAGGGGTATATATGTTGTCTCTACTGTTGATGACCTCATATATTCTATGGTCTATGTAATCTATGCAACTGTGGGCTGTCTATATGATCTATGCATATGTACGTTGGTTCATGCGATAATTGTCAATAGTGGTCATGCTGCTACTATACTGATTTTGGCTGCATTTGCATTCTTCTTCAGCCCATCTTTGGCCGAAGTATTTTAATAATTGAGTATTAAAATAGTTGCCAAAGTATTTTAATTATTGAGTATTAAAATAGTTTCTAAAGTATTCTTATAAACTTTTGTGTTGGAAACTGTAGACATGCTTGGCTGCAAGTTAAAAGCTAATGCACTCATAGGGACAATCTTTCATATGTCAAAACTGTCACTTGTTAATGCAAAATTTTGTGAATTGCTGCTGTTGTAGCAACTATCTTTCTAATGCAAAAGTTTTCCATTGAATATATATAAAGTGTAATTTTACATTTTTGCAGGACACATACTAGTTATTCATGTTATGTAATCAAACAAACAATTCAAGCATTTAACTAAACAACGGCACAATTAAATAAAAATCACACAAATCATATGAATAAACACGTAAATCAACCGAAAAAAATAAAAAATAAATAAACTCTAACATAACAAAATCGCCAAATTTCCGCAGAATCATTCAATGTCTGATCCCCAAAATATATACTTAGTGTAACTCCAATTTTTTTGAACGATTTTCCTCTTCTTCTATGCTATCAGATTCCTCACTCCAAAATAAATGCAGGCTTTTTGAATCTGGCGTAATTCTGCCCCATCTCCAAATTTGAACGTCGGTGTCTCTTTTCTAAGTTATTTTATTCTTCAATTTTGTCATAATTTTACATATGATAGGATTATTGGCGGTTCTATGAAAGATATGAAAGAAACGAGAGCAAAAAAAATCAATAGGGTAGGTAGGATTTTAGGTGATCCTGAGCTAATGTAATTATATTTACTGGCACAAATTATACTAACCAAAGAAACCGATGATGACAAAAAATGAAGTCAATTTTATTGCATTAAACATAACCATACTGAATTTGTATAAAAACAAAATATAGACCAGTGAATAAATGAAATAGAAAATTAAGCATTAGTCCAAAGCAAATGAAAACATATCAATAACGATTTAGGAAGAGAGAAGCATAGATATGAATCCGAAATTTGTTGCTCCTATTTAACTTCCCATTTTTGGTCAGTATGAAAATAATTTTGTTTTTTTACTTCACTTTTGATAAGATTTAAGTTAGAATTAAGAATACTAAGAACAGGCAATGAATGACATTAGTTGCAATATTATACACACTGGACTCACTAACCTAGAATTTCTTGCCATTATTGTGCACACGATATTTCAAATATACCACTTGGGGTTGTAGCCCAGTGTGCCTTAGCCACAGATCTGTGCCTGGTCCATATTCATTGGATATGGTCGGCGTAAACATTGAGTCTGATACATTGAATCATTGGTGTTTCTTACAAAGATTTCTTTCTGTTGTTTAAAGCATTTGTTTTCTCACGTCGAATTCTCGTCCTCGTTGGACACGCTAACTGATTAACACCGGATCAAAATCACGCTCATGGGTTGCCTATTCAATCAGTCAACTAACAAAGTGTATACAACTGTCTTAAAAAATCACACCCAGTCAACCAAACACTAACTGCTCCTATCAAATGATAAACTGAAACAGACTACTCATATTTTTTTTCACACAATGCACCTAATTTTGACCAGACACTTATTGCTTCTTTTCCTTTGCCAATTATGTATGTACTGAAGCCTCGAATTACTGTGTTTGACCGATAACTGGCCACGTATAACAGTGTATATTGATCCACCTTTTACAACACCATTTTTCCAAGAGGCCTAAGCTTAAAAGCATTTCGCTTGGACGGATCATTCCAGTTACACCGTTTAATACTATTCGGTCGGAACATGTTTCTTTGTTTTTTTTCATGTTCCTTTGTTTTTGATCTGATCTTGTACATGAAGTCTTCAAACTGCAATTTTGAGGTATGGAAAGTTATTTCTATTTTATATAAAGACCATTGTTGTCAAAAATCCTAAAATCCTACGATTTAAATCCCGATTCGGATCGGATCTCTCCCTTAACGATTCGATTTACATTCCGATCCAAACTTAGTCAAAACCGCAGATAAAAAAACATTCTATTTAAATACTAACATACTTAATATGTTTATTTGAATTCAAAATTCAAAATACAATCTTTTCAAAATAAAATAAAAAGTATAATAAAAGAGGAAATTGAGTTTTATGTTTAATTGTAGAAGTTCAAACATCAAAATCAATTTCAAATTGTGCACAAACCTTCAAATACGAATCTTTTAAATTTACGATTTACGATTTGAATCTCGTTTCGATTTAAAATTTGAACTTTACGATTTACGATTTAAATCCCATTTTGAAAACATTGATAAAGACTAATGTAGTACAGGTGTAATGTTAATTTGTGCACTTTCCATGATGAAATAATCATTGTTTGCTTTTCAAGAAATTGATATAGTTATAACCCAGGTTCATAGTTCCATTCTTTAGATATTTTACTTTTAGAGAAAAATGATTTAGTTCTAAGTACTATAGTTACAGTTAACAAAACTAAGGTGGCAAAACCATGTTGGTCTGCATTGAGTAGGAGAATCATTCATGGTTGGCCATAATACACCATTTATATTTTATATACATTAAAAAAATGAACCATTGGCTGCAGCATCAAGTACGGTCGACCTGGTATGTGTGTATGCATCATATCTGAGAAAATTGTATACATTTATATAACTGCGTACTTTGTATAAGTGAATAAGTGCTTGTGTATGTATGTGCATGCAAATATGTGTGGTTATTAATAAACACATACAAAATCTGTACTAACTAACTATAGCACAAAACTAACAGACTCGGAAATAAAATCCACCACCTTGTAACTACATAATAATATACGTTGCATGTATATTTAATATTGTGCTTAGGTTCCATACAAAATAAAATATGCCATAAAAAATGAGTAAAAAAAAATCCTACTCAAATTTTTTCGTACATGCTGCAACATAATTATACATTGTGCTTAGCTTCCATACACAACAAATAAATAATCAATATGCTACCAAATGTCTTAGGCTCGACCCTAGACATGCAACATTATGACCTAAGCAAAAAAATACATAATAAATACAGCTATAGAAAATCACAAACAAAAATAAAAAATCCTTTTACAAATTTCACATAACTATCATTATGATCCTAGTAATACATATTTTATCTTGTGAATCGACCAGGCTTTTTCACAGGTTTACTGAGAGAACTGGAACCCAAAGTAGGAAAATCATCATCACCAAGCTGAAATGAACTAACAGTTTTCTGCTCATTAACTGGAGACTTATTATTATTGTTAATTGACTTTGTTGTTATCTCCTGAACTCATAGCTTTACTGAAAGAACTAAACTTCCTGGTTTGTGGAGTATGATATAGAGTCTGGACTGGTGAAGCTGGAACTCGGCCACCATTTCGCACTTGCTGAGCTAGTGAAGTGGATACTTCGTTATCATTTTGAACTGAAGGAGGAATGGCTGGATTCTGGACTGGTGATTTGTTTGCAGTTAGTGGGAGTGGTCTGAGATTTTGCAGTTCCGGATCTAGAGTAAATTTGAACGGCATTTTGCTGACATCCATTTTTCTGAAGGTTATTGATAAGCTGCTACTTTTAATTATTAAATTATTAGAAGCATGCTTGCACATGTTTTGCAAAAATGCATGCTGCAACTTCCCTGTTTGTCTTTCCTTTTCTGATTGAACGATTCTTCTGTTTGAGATTATTTTGATTTATCGAAACAGACCTGATGTTTGACATATGCATTTTCATTTCTTGTAGCTTGAACATGATATTGGTCGCTTTCTTGATTACAAGAATTGATTGAATTATTGTCCTCTTGGTGCATGTGCATTTGCATCTTTTTGTTATCTGATGCAATTTATTTTCTACAAATTTTTAACGGTTATATCCCTTACAACAATTTACAACGGTTATTACCGTTAGTAAATATGGTAATTTTGTAAATAATTAAAAGCAGAATGGATAAATCTGTAAATTTATCTTCTATCAATCGTTATCTAATTTCTCATGGTAACTTTTCATTCTCATTTACTTCTCTTTCGATTGCATAAGGGTATCGTCTGCCACCGCCTCCACCGTCTACCACTGCCTCAGCCATCTGCCATCGCCTCCGTCTTCTGCCACTGCCTCCTCCCTTTGTCCTATCAAATCGACGAAGATAAAGGAAGATCTGGGTTGCAAACTACCAATCTAGGGTTTCTCTTTTCCACCTCCGTCTACTCAGGTATGAACATTTTTAATGGCATATTTGTTTTGTAAAGTTTTTGTAATCTAGCATCCAATAATCTGAAATGATATCTATATCTTTTCCTATCACTAATTATGACATAGTTTGATTATTGTTTCACTGCTAGTTGTTATGTGATAGGTATTTTCTTTGTTCATTTAGCATCTAAATGATCTATTCATTCATGTAGTGGAGTTGTACAGTTTGGAATTTTCTGAAACCTCTAAGAAAAAGTCATATTATTCTTTTATATTTTTTTTGAGTAATTATTTAAAGGGTAAATTTGTTAGCTTACTTATATTTTGGTGAAGGGAATACATATATTTTCTTTAATTCTTCCCTGAAATACTCTTGCAGTAGTGCCCTTTACCCAAATTTTTTTTACGGCTTAGCAATCCACTCTTTTTGGTTTTAGTTTATGATGTTCTTCCAATTAACATTGAGTTTTCTTGTTTTAGAAAAACACTACGTTGGAAAAACAATTACTTTTATGTGTTGGTGGTGCTTGCCTTCACTAAAACTTTTTTTTACATAAAGCTCAAAGCATAAACATTAATCATCTTTTACACTTAAACCCAGTTCTATCGTATTGGTTTTATCTACCTGAGAATTGTTAGGAAGCTTTTGGACATATGAATTTACCCAAATCATGTAAATTTGTTAATGTGGTATAATTATTTTCTTATGACAGTTGGCACTCAAATAATATATTTTTATGATGGTTTTCACACAGCTACCACTAAGAAGACTGATGCCAAAGCACAAGCCTTGAAAGCTGCAAAGGCTATTAAGTTTGGAACCTCAGACATAAAAAAGAAAAAGAAGATCCGAACATTTGTAAGATTTCATGGCCCAAAGACATTGAAGCTACCAATAAACCCAATGTACCCAAGAATTAGTGCTCCACCAAGAAATAAGGTTGATCACTATCAAATTCTCAAGTACCCTTTGACTACCGTATCTGCAATAAAGAAGATTGAGGAGCACAATACCCTTGTTTTCATTGTTGATATTCGTGCTGACAAGAAGAAGATTAAGGTCGCAGTGAAGAAGATGTATGACATTCAAGCAAAGAAAGTTAATACCCTTATCAGGTATGTTTATTCTTTCTTATATCTTTCAAATTCTTCTTCTATGTATGGTGACTTTGAGTTTGAATGCATTATAGATGAATTTGGTTTCTGGTTGTTATCATGAACATATGAACATTTTAGATTATGATCATATTTGATAAATCAATTTGTTATGTTTGTAAATTACAGTAAATTAAAGATGTTATGTCATCTTTAATTGAATTTTCAAGTGTTTGTTTAACATAGCTTTTACATCTTCAATTCTGATGTTGGGTTTTCTCTGCGATTGTGCAAATATGCCGGGATGTGATAGTTTTGTGCTAAATTTTATGAGGTGATCATGACATTTTTCTTTTTAATTTAGTTGAGATACTAATTTTAAGTATATAATTTGTAAAAAAAATGGTTGACAGTGGCTGTGTTGTTTTAAGCGATAATATAAGCAAATTTGAGAGTTTGGACCTAAACAAAACTAACTTTACCTGGTGACTCTGTATATTGTACATCATCAATTGATAACATACATATGATCTGTGTACAAATTCACTGATGAAAGGACCATGGTTCCTCTATTGGCTTGTTACTCATCTCTAAATAAAAACATTAGTAGTATTAACATTATATATTAGCCTTTTTGCTGCCACATTAATGGTTGCATTTAGTACTTTTTGTTTGATTTTAGGAAAAAAAACTTTTTTTGGGATTAATATTTGAAGAGATTTTTTTTAAAAAAGGGTGTTTTTTTCAAATAACTTCAAATTAACTGCATGTTAATTGGTATTTGTTTGCATACCTTACTTTCACCTTGAAAAAATGTCTAGGGACTCAAGTTATTTCGAGACACCCCTAGATGCAAATCAAGTCTGCATTTGATGTGACATGGATTCTTTGTTGACGTGAATTTCCTTATTGTCTTCTAGTATCGACCTAGCCTTCATTGTACATAAATATAAATTTTCGTTGGGAGTAAATACTAGAACTTCTCCTAGTGGGATTCTATGTAAATTTAATTCTTTTGTTGGTGGACAATGTTGTTGCTTTTGGTGTGATTAGCTTGGATATATATTTTAATTAGCATGCAATTCTTTTTTAATATCAACATGTATCAATTTGATTAAGGATTGTATTAAATAGTTATCAACTTTTGAATATTTAGAGAAAACAAATCGTGTTAGCTCATCCTACTCAATTGATTCAGAGTCGAATCTGGATTAATGATTGGCTGATGGTGCATAAGATCTTTCATGATATGGAGATGTAAATAATTATTTAAAAGTACTATATGGTAATAAAGTTTATAAACTACATTACCCTTCTATCTTATGATATGCACATCCTACTCAATTGTCTGAAAATAAAATAGCATAGATCAAGGATTTGTCATTTGTGACACTTGGGTGATTAGTAGAATGTTCAAGTTTTCCGTGGCATTGATATAATTTGTGAAAATGTACAGGTGGCAAGAGCGGAGAGGAAGGAGAAGCGTTGGATCACCGCAAAAACAAGGGAAGCGGTGAAGGATCTGGAGGTGGAAGAGTTGTGAAGAGTTCAACAGGGGAGACATGGTGTGCTGCAAATGCAGAGGTGGCGAAGGAGAAGCTACAAGCAGCATTAGATTACGCCTGTGGAGAAGGAGGAGCAGACGGTAAGAAGATACAACCGGGTGCGGATTGCTATAATCAGATACAATAGAGGCCCATGCCAATTTTGCGTTCAATAATTACTATCAGAAGAAAGGAAGCGTCTCTGGTACTTGTTCCTTTTAGGGCGCTGCTTATGTTGTTTCCCAATCTTCCAGTAAGTTTGTTTTTGTTCTTCTTATCGATCCACATTTATATTTCTCGTTATTATTACATGATAGTGCGTTATTCTATAGGTATAAACATAGAACATATGTTACCTTTGGTTAAAACATTCATTTGTGGTTCTTGCATATGTATAATGGTCACTTTGTTTTGAGCACATTGTTATTGACAATATCAATTTGGCTAATGTTAATATTTTACTATGGGCATAAATAATTTTTGGAAAATCAATATGAATTGATAAATATTTTTAACTATTTAAAAACTAATAAGTTTGAGCACTAAGACTTTTGAACTAATCAAATTGATTAGAATCATACATAACTGTCCATGGTTCAAAATATTATATATGCAACATGATAAAGGGTCGTTCTGAATTTTCCCTATAGCTGCTCTTTGTACCATTTATACTGATGTTGTATGTAAGTAGGTCCGTCAATTTGGTTGATGAGAAGGTTAACTGCTTAAGTAATTAAATTACAGAATAATTTTGAAGTATATATTAATGAATATATTTTTATATCCTTTTTAAACTATTTTAGCTAGGTTATAGCCATCGTAAGTAACGGTCTTTAGACGAATTAATATTGTCAATGGCAACATCTTTGATCAATAATCAGTTAATTTATAATACACTAAAGCAACTGACCATTTAGATCGGGCCTGTGTTACTGGATTTTGACATGTTAAATTGCTGCGGTGGGAAAGAAGTTGGATCACCTGCTCTGATATTTTACTAGAGGGCAGGTGATCCGATTCCGGTAGAGAATTCAATATAAATGAATGTTATGAATTTGAAGTTATTTCATTATATACATTGTTTATAAATAATAATGGTATACTATATAACAGTAGACACAACTGATACTAGTTAACATATACATGTGAGAACTTAACCCATGTTTCACTCAATATTTAATGGATTCAACAACCCATGCATTAGTGTGTAGATTTTGACATGTTAGTTTCAGACTGTAGGCTTTCATTGTATCTGACTTGCTTCTGCTTTCTTCTTGCTTATTTTCTATTAATTGTTGCGTGAAAACTTGTGTAATTTGCCTGTTCTTGAAAAGTTTGTGTTCTTTGAAATTGCAATTAATTTTCTTCTATATTTTGTTAGAATTATACGGTTTCCGCTTCGTTCAAAGCTAGAATTATAAACGAAGGTATCCTTGCACCGACAATTACTGAAGTGTAACTTCTTTTTTATTACAGTGTTTCTTAGGTACATATATAAAGTTTTGTAAAAAGCAAAAAAACATTGGACTTAATTTTGCCACTTCAGAGGAAGTACTAAACACATTTTCATCATGCTGTGTCAATTGTTTCTAACATTATAGTAGATGTTTATTTACAAGATTAGGTAAGTGTGATCTTCCGACAAGGGTTTGATGAATTCACTACAGGGGAGAAGAAAGTGATCACATGCTTGCCAATTATTTTGTAGTGTTATTAGTACTGTTTTGCATGTGATCAAAGTGCAACCAAATTGACCTTTGCCTGCTACCTTTTATTATTTTTTATTGTTAATGGTCATAAATATATGTTTGCTTTTGTTTCGACTACAGCTGTTAGCTGACATCATTGGAACACAGAAAATTTCAACGCCTATGACAATTGTGGTCTCTAGTGTAGCCAAAATGTTTGTTGGGGATTTGGTAGAGACAGGCAAGTATACTCCTCATTTAAGCTTACATAATCTATTTCAAATGCACAATTTCCTTATAGCCTATTTCTTCCACATATATTTCTTTTGTATATTTGTTGCTAAACTTTGTTAAAAATTTCAATGTTTTCCTTGTTTGGCTTAGCCAGGTTAAAAGAGATTGTTTACTAAATATTTATAAGTTACAAATGTTTATATGATTTGATGTGTGGTATATAGGCATATTATGATCTTTTCTGTCTAAATCCTCAGCTAGAGTTGTTATGGCCGAAAGGAAGACGAGTGGACCAATAAGACCTTGTCACATAAGAGAGGCTTATAGAAGGCTGAAGCTGGAAGGAAAAGTACCTATAAGATCAATGCCTAGAGTTTTCCAATAGTTTGCTTTACTGCTTGTTTATTGCTAGGCATTAGTATGCTTCATTGCTCATTTAAACCGATTTATCAATTTTATGTGCATGTTATGTGTAAGTAGTGCACTTTGCTGTGATATTTCATTAAGAGAATAGCTGTTCAATGTTAGATTATCCATGACAATTATGATGAACAGTTGAGAAGTTGAAGTTCAGCTAATATATCCTACAATTTTAAACTTTTGAAAATTATCATATTTGATCGAAATAAGGTGAGAAAAATCATAGAATAACTGCAAGAGCTAGAAATTCTTATTGGGCTCAACATTCAAACGCCAGCAATAATGATGTATAATATATTATGTTGATATTGCAAAAAATACCTAACTGTGCGTCGTTTGAATGTCATTAGATAATTTGTTTGACAATATTACTTCTACAGTTCAGGTTAGGGCTGCACACAACCCATATCCAACCCACCAACCCGACCCAACCCACATAAATCCAACCTATCCTAGTTCGGATTGGATATGGGTTACAATTTGTAACCCATACTGTATATGGGTCGGGTGTGTTATTTTGTTCAACCCAACCCTACTTTAACCCAACCCAACCCTATATTAAAAACCTAATTTAATATCAATACACTTAAAATTAGAATAGTCTAATCCTAGAATAATGTTTATGTATTCTACAGTAAATATACGAAAAAGCATATTATATGTCAACCCAAACAAGATAGAATTTGACAAAGATATTCCAAAGGGCATTTTAATGTATTTTAAAATGAAACACTTGTTCTACTATGTAGTGAACTAATTTCATATGATGTGTTTTAGAATGAAATTTTAATAAAATATATGTTATAATGAATTAGTTAGTTTAAGTGCGTTATGCTAGCTAAAATCTAATATATTAGGTTGAACATTTTAATGTTATTTTTTGAAAATATTTCTTTATATTCTCATTTTTTATTAGATTCATGCAACCCAACCCTACTAAACCCGACCCAACCCATACTTCGACCCAACCCATATCCAACCTCATAGAGGGTCGGATATGGGTTGAGCTATCTTAAACCCATACCTATGCGGGTCGGATGAAATATTTGGTCTGACCCGATCTAACCCATACTTTGTGCAGCCCTAGTTCAGGTTTACACTGTTTTATTACTGTAATATTCCGTCACCATCATCTGCAAGTACAAGATACGTTTTTTCTCTCTCTTTTTCTATTAAATTTCTCCCCTGACTTCTTTGGTTTTGCTCCTTTTCTTTCAGTATCTAAAGTTCAGATTTCTGAAATTGGCATCACATAGCAAACAAGCACGGTTATTCTTGGAAATAATGGTATGAACGTATTATTGAACTATTTTGAAAACTGAAATATGATGTTGGACTCTGTGTTTTAACTTCCTTCTCTTGATGACTTCAGAAAACAGGGTTTATGCAAATCCTTGATATGGACAGTGATAAAACACCCCATATTCTTGAGACATAATATTCAAAATGAAATCTGACAATCTTCCAAGAGGTATTTTGTTTGACATGTTTGTGGCTGTGATACCTTACCTTAATAATATTCCTGTTTAAATTGATCGTATACTTACAAACATATAATATACAGACTGTAGCAGTTATACGTAGCTAGAATCTGCAGGCTAGTTCCAATGATCAGACCATTTACCCAAAACTCTTTGCATTTTCTTTGTCTTTAGTTTAAGATAGGGCATTGTACTATTATGTACTAGCACCGATGGAATCCAAAGCCTGTTATTCAAATTAAGTGTTTTAAACATTATTATTGTTGTTGCCGGTCATACACACACAATTTGTCTTTTATCTTAAACAATCGTTCTTATAAATTTACAATTTTTTCTAGTATGATCATGAAATGCAAAAAAATGCTTTTAATAGCACAATGGAAAAAACTAAAAACATTGCTTACTGCTGAGAAAACTGATTTACAAATGTATTCATAGGTTAAAATGATGGTCTCTGTTTACAGGTGCAAACTTTATGGCTGATAAGATTTATGTTAAACAGTTGTTTATTGTTGAGAAGATTGAGTATTTTGTATTAATGCTGCTTAGGTTATAATTGAGTGGTAAAGCTCGGTTGCTCAGTTACAAACTGAGCGGTAAGCTCTGTAAACCGAGCGTTGCTCGGTTATAAACCGAGTAGGTTATAATTGAGTGGTAAAGCTCAGTTGCTCAGTTACAAACTGAGCGGTAAGCTCTGTAAACCGAGCGTTGCTCGGTTATAAACCGAGTGCTTTGCTCAATTATAAACTGAGCAGTAAGCTCAGTTAAAAACTGAGCAGTAAGCTCGGTTAAAAATTGAGCTTATCCCAATTTATAAAATGAGCCGTAAAGCTCAGTTTTAACTAAGCAAAGTGCTTAGTTTTTATTATTAGATTTGATGTGATTTGATCTTCAAGGACAATGAAGCTTTCCTTCTGTCTTTTTGATAAACTGAGCATGGTTTCTGAATATGCAGGCTTTCATAGAAGCTGCAGAAGAAAAGCAAAAATCAGAAGTTGAGTGTTAATGGTAATGAAGGAGTAATAAGTTTTGTACTAGTAAAATTTAAAGTTATCATCCAATGAACTTCGTAGAATTTGGTATAGTATTTTGTATGTTTGATGTTTGTCTTGAAATTTTGTGATACGTTGGTTTTGAAATTTGGTTACATGTTTTTTGTTACTATAAATTTGAATTTGTATTGTTGAATGAAATAACATATGATAGTATAAGATGTTGAAAGTTATGGTTTGCAACACTTATAAGTGTTACCGATCAAAGTGGTTACTATTTAATTTACCATAGTTATAACCGTTGGTAAATGGCGATCGGTAAATATATTACTTTCCAACGGTTATAACCATTGGGAATACGGAATTCACCAACGGTTATAACCGTTGGTAAATTCCATATTCCCAACGGTTATAACCGTTGGGATTGGTGATTTCCATATTCCCAACGGTTATAACCGTTGGTAAATATGTTGTAGATTTTGTCACGTACCTATTTTGTAACGATTATAACTGTTACAAATTTGATTTGTAACAGTTATAACCGTGATAAAACGACAATTCTGGTATTGTGTAATTCCAACTTAACCTGTTCGAACAATCACAACTAGTTTGTCTTGCTAACCTTGAACATATGATGTCAATGGACAATCTAACATGCATACTTAAACCATCGAACTTGAGACTGAACAATTAAATTAACGGAACCTTCAGTATGGACTAAGTGACAAACTTGCAAATGAACTTTAGTAACAAACCTCATACTTTGATATGCCGATAGTTGATTCCTAAGCTTCTATAGCCGATCAACCTTTTTTGTCAGTTGAGACGGTCAGCGATGACGGTCTCTCTGGACAAAACTCCCAATTCTCATCGTTTTATTTCATTCTTCTGATTTCAACCTATTTATACCTATTATATACTGCATTGCACTACACTAGTTCACACTTAGCATGGGGGAACATGTTATTTTTCTAATCTCGATTATCTACTGAGTGTAGCTGATATAGATTCCAAACACTCGAAACGTTCAGCTGACATGTCTTCTGATTCGGCGATGCGACACATTGGTTCTTAAGCAAAGTCAAGTTCTGCAACTATAATTGGAAGGCCTTCTCTAAGCCATCATGTGGAACAAACAAAAGTTTCCAACCCATAAGCGGATATTTTCTCAGATATTCTATTCCTTCCAGCGGAAAACATAAGCTCTGCTCCTGATGCTGTAGAGGGCGTTCTCGAATTGGCGAGGCCGCTCTCCACCGGCTATGTTCCATTCATGAAATCCTGTTTGGGGACGTCTTGGTTCCTTCAAGACAGGGTAGGCCTCTCTTGCCCCCAGTAGGGTATATAGCATGCAACAAGTTCATGTGTTGGGCTGGATGCATGCCGCCCTTCAATTCGTTTGTCCGAGAAATGCTAAAATATCTTTGGATAGCTCCTACACAACTTCATCCCAATAGTTATGCTTTTATACACGAAACCTTCTTGTTATTCCTGAATGTCCTATTTCATTCACCTATTCCCGAAGATATAAGATTTATCTACAATTTCAAACGACGATCGGGAAGCCCTTCTTATGTCTTTCTCGAGCCTTTGCCAAATTGCCAAATTTTAACGGGCGCTTGGAACAAACTCTCACTGCTTAAGCATGATTGGTTCTATGTGAGTTACCCTCCTGGATTTGCAAGACGATGGTTAGAAGGACGTAAGTATTGCCTTCACTTCTCTCTCAAGTTCTATAATTCAAGTCATAACTTTTCCTTTGAATCCATTAACATCCGGAGTTCTTTCAGGTGTTCGCCGACGTCCGGAAGGCGATGACTTTTCAAGAGTTGTCACTGCCATCTGTGCTACCCCCGTTGAGGATAGGGACAACAAACTCCTTGCAACTGACGAGTTACTATCCTTGTTCGGTCTGTTGGAAGATGACCGTAGTATTGGACTTGCTGGAAATGCGGCATTATTAAGGAATGTTGCAAAACAAAAGAGGGATACTATCAACCCAGTCGTGCCCCCTACCGAGGGGATTCAGGATGGTACTAAGGAGGGCCAGATTAAGAATTCTTAAGCCGAGAAACCGGGAGATGTCGATGCAGGCCTTGGAAAAGCGCCAACGGTTGAACCGTCGCAAGTCGGACAATCCCAAACACCTACAAAGGGAAAGAAAAGGTTGACATACAAGCTTCGTTTGGAGAAAAATTGCCTCGGACCCAGAGTTTGTTGTTACTTTGGTTGACGAGGAATCGTCCTCTCAGCATTTGGAAAGCTCGTTAAAGGGATTTTCTAATCTTCAAATTCCGGACGACATCTTGTCCTATGACTTTCCAAACATTAACATAAAAGGACTCAACTCTCCCACCAGAAGTGGCAAAGGCATCCAACCTACGGATAAAAGAGAGAAGACACCGATGAGCAAAGTTAACATTACTGGTCTGTTGGGGGGACCACTAGGACACTCACAACCAAATGCATTTCACTATACACTTTTTGTTGATCTTTCGTGCGACAATTACTAATACGCTCTCATTTGGTCTTTACAGGTGCAATTTCTCAATCAAGAGCCTTTGATCGCCTTAGAAGTTCTTCTGCATACCATCGATCAAGCCGGGATTCAGAGTCTACTCGGCGCAGACGAGGGACGAGATAAGAATTATCGTTTAAGGGAATCTTCATCCTCTTCCAAACACAAATCCCAATCCTAGACATCTCGACAAGGCGAACAATCTGACTTTCCTGCTCAAAGTAAAGACCAGCCTTCCTATCATGGTCCTCATATTGCTGCACCTTACGAGCAACATTCCGGCTCTTCAAGCTCCAGACAATCTCGTGAGCACCGATCAGGAAAACATCCACTTGCTACCTCTGATCCGCCTTTGCCGGCCACTGCTCCCGACGTTTCCACAGCAGAGAAGTTGGCTGAGCTCATTTCCAAAGATTTGCTTTGATGGTCTCAAATTCCTTCCTTCCATTCACATAGTTCCGGGGCATGCCAAGGAAAGTTCTCTCGCATGCATGAATGATGTATTTGTGCAGCATGAATCATTTATACACTTGGCAGAAAAAGTCTCCAAAGTTCCTATTGAGCGACAACACGAGATAGACCACCTCAAGTTGGAAGATATACATGACAAAGATATAATCAAGCATCGAGACACTGAATTGTGAGAATTTAAAACCCAACTTGCTGAAGCGGAGAAAAACGCCAAAGAAACGGCAGAGGCAGTAAGTCGTTTGGAAGCTACTCACAAAAAGGAACTCGACGCGGCACTTCATCTTATCGGGACACTCACTTTAGAAAAGGATTCCTTGCATAAGGAGAAGGACGCTCTTGCTCACTGTGTCGAGGAACTTGAAGAACTTTTAAAGAAGGAAAAGGAAGAAAAAATCGAAGCTCAAAAGGAATCACAGAAATACTACGAGGAAGTTGTTGAGGCTAGAAGCTTAAAGGCTAAACTCGATAAGCAATTCGCCAGAATCAAAGCTCTTAAAGAAGAAGCTCGAGAAGAGGGCTGAAGAGAGATGACCAAACAAGTTAACTTCCAAGTAGAAGCTACCATGTAGTCTGCTAGGAATGAGATTAAGGACTTATTCGATCCGTTGATTATTGAATACAATGCCAAAAGTCCTGATCCATCGCGACTTAAGCATTCTTGGTGAGGGTTACCTCGAATCGCTTGCTGAAGCTTGGGAGCACATTATCGAGATGAAGAAGAAAGAGCTGGGTGAAGCTGAACTCAACGAGGAAGAATTAGTGAGGGAAATTCTTCGCGGGAATGAGCCTTCAGATCTAGCTACCGCAAAACTTCGATTTTTCAATGCTTCTGCACCTACTGAAGGAGAAGAAATATTGCCGGGTCTTCATGGACTGATCCTAAAGGTCCTTCTCCATCCCAAATAGCCGGAACATCAATTTCTCTTGATACGAATCAGGATCTTGGCTATGATCCAGACATGCCCGGCTTTGAATCTAAGATGTTATCCTCCATTTTAGAAGGAGGCACCTCGAAAACTACAGAGAGTCAAACAGATGCTGTTTTAGCTTTACATTTTAGTATATGAAAAGTTTTCATTCTTCACGCGCGATAGATTTTAGCTAATCTCCCTGTTTTATCAAATCTTGCAAGTCTTTCGGGCCCTAGTCAAACTCCTAGAAGTGGTACTGCTGCAGATCAATATGAGAAAATGGCTAAAGACCCGGTTGCGGCTAATGTTCCGGGACCCAATGCTCAAGTCATCGGTGCCCTTGATGAAGATAAGATCGAGGATCCACTCCCGACCGACGAATCTGATGACATAATAATTATCAGTGCCTTGGAACACACTGATAAGACCAACATGAAGGAGCGGATCGAAAATGAGGAACTATTGAAAAAAAAAGTTAAAATTGAACCCGTCGAGGTAGACATGGATGATCCTCATCTTGTGTCATTGCAAATTATTCCACTGGGTGGGTCGATCCCTGATGAACTTCCTCATACCTCCACAAGATCTCCGGCCAAAGGCGTTTAAGGGTCCCAAAAGAGAAGCACAAGCGGCTCTACCCCCGAGAAATCCAAAAGAGGAAGAAATTCAAAGAAGTAGTTACTGCTCCAACTCAATGTACATAGTTTGCATAATCGTTTCTTTCACTGGTTGTAGTTGTACGGGTATGAATCCCGATCTTTTGAAATAACTTGTACCAAAATTTCGGCACCTGTTATGTGAATAAAAGCTTTTATTTTCTGTTATGCTTTGTGTGAATTGTTATTTAAGTAGTTGAACAATTACTTTCTATTTAATGTACTTGTAATTTGTTGCTTGTAAATTCTGTTTACAATTCACCATCTCCATCCCAAGGCCTCCAAGTGGTTATGGCCTCGAGTCGTATAAAACACCAGGCTCGGGCCTTTGAGTTACGATGTCGGATTCAGTGCTTTTTTGAATGACTGTGCTTCTGCTCTCGGTATTGATTTGGTGAGGCCAAAAGTCAGACGGTCGAATTCCATCTTTAGCGAGTTTATACTCATCTTGTCGGTTTCAAGCTAGAGTATATGGAATAGAGAACGGTCGGAATCCACTCATCTATTCACTCATGATTATATCCACACTCTGTGGATAAGGTTCAGTTGATGGGTGGTTGGTTCGAACCCAATTTATGTTTATACTTTAGTTTGCACTTTGGAGACTCATAGTTATCTCATGGTCGGTCTCCACCCGATTTATGTTTATACTCCAGTCCGCACTCTGGGACTCAAAGTTGTTTCACGGGCAGTCGGTCTCCACCCAATTTATGTTTATACTCCAGTCCGAACTCTGGGGACTTAGAGTTGTTTTGCGGGTAGTCGGTCTCCACTCGATTTATGTTTATACTCCAGTCCGTACTCTAGGGACTTAGAGTTGTTTTGGAGAGCAGTCGGATCGCACTCTTTTTTGGTTCATTAATTTGCCCCTCAGAATTCGAGGTTTTGATTTAGCAAGCGATCGGTCATATCTCGGCCGCTTTAATTTTTATTTCAGTCCCACAGTCCAAGTAGGAGTTTTTCAATCTCTAGATTGTCAGCCACATTCGTTCCTTATTATGTATCCCGTTCTTCGGATTACAAATGGGAATTATTGAATGAACAAGTCGATTGAGCTCATCTTGTTTGATCGTAGCGGGAGTTAGCATGATTGATTGATTCCAAAATTTGGGAGCCTGTTAATACATATCGATATCAATCAGTTTCGCTATGTAATTATTATGTAATGTAATAGCAAACATAAGCACAGAGGAAGCCTGAAACTTTATTCATTAAATGGAAAGGAACAACATAAACTGTCTTGTTACATATTCGAAAATCAAATGCTAAAGAAAATTCTGAAAATAAATACAACAGAAATGTAAAGAAAATAAGCCAAGTGAAATAGCGTCGTAAATGTTCATTATTCTATGCTCTTGGAAGTATAATGCCATCGACGGTCGCTAGCTTGAAAGTTCCTTCTCCAAGCCTCTGTTTAATGACATATAGTCCTTCCAAATTGGATTCATGTGTGACAGAGTAGGAAAAACCCATTTCAGGACGAGATCGATAATTTAGAAGGTTCTCGAGCAAACTTTAGTGTTGTAATACTGGGCAACTCGATGTCGGTGTGCGGCAACCTTCAGATCAGCTTCCTCGCACTTCTCATCTATAAAGTCCAAAGGTTCCAAGAGGAGATCTTGATTTGTTTTGGGATCGTAGTAAGTCACTCGATGAGAAGGCACTATGATCTCAATAGGAATAACGGCTTCTGAACCGTAAGTAAGAGCAAATGGAGTATGGCCAGTCGCGGACTTGTGAGTGGTTCTGTAGGCCCAAAGTGCCATAGGGAGTTCATCCACCCACTTACCTTTAGCCTTCTCCTAACGCTTCTTCATAATAGACTTGATGATTTAATTTACAGCTTCAACCTGTCCATTTGCTTGAGGGTGAGCGACCGCTATAAATCTCTTTTCAATATGGTATCTTCGACAAAAGTCTTTAAACTCAATACTATCGAATTGAGTCTCATTATCTGTTACAATAGTTCATGGAAGACCGAAGCGACATATGATGTTTCAAACAATAAAGTTGATTACTTTCTTGGTCGTGATTGTCGCTAAAGGTTCCACCTCGGCCCATTTGGTGAAGTAATCAACTGCCCCAATAGCGTACTTCGCGCCACCTTTAGAGATTGGTAATGAACCGATAATATCTATACCCCACATGGCGAACGGCCATGGGCTGACCATTTGCATGATTTCTGGTGGCGAAGCTCACGGGACTTTTGCATATATTTGGCATTTATCACATCATCTTACATAATCAGCAGCGTCTCGATTTACGGTTGGCCAATAATACTCATAACGGAGTATCTTCTTTGCCATAGTTTGCCTCCAGTGTGACCGCCACATTCTCCTTCATGAACTTCTCTTAGAACATGCTTTATCTCATCATGAGCGATACACCGGAGTAGAGGGATTGAGAAACCTCTCCTATACATGACTCCTTCTTGCATAATATATCGTGAAGCTTTGCGAAGGACCTGTCGCTTTTCATTTCTTTTATCAGGCAGGACCCCGTGCAGTAAATAGTTTTTAATTGGTGTCATCCACGATTCCCTTTTAGATTCTGCCTGCAGTACTTGATCAATTTCCGTCATGTTTATACTTGGGGCATCCAATAGTTTGACTGGCACTAAATCCATCTACTATGCATCGCCGGTACTAGCGAACTTTTCCAACGAATCAACCTCTCTGTTTTGATCGCGTGGAATATGTGAAATGTCAAAGTATTAAAATTTTGTCAACAACTCCTGAACTCAAGTAAGATAAGGGGCAAGCCTTTGTCACTTAGCCTGACAGTCTCCTCTAACTTGATACACCACTAATTGTGAATCACAAAAGGTTTCAAGAGATTTAACTCCAAGTTCTTTAGCGAGTTTAAGTCCAGTAATCAAAGCTTCGTACTCAACCTCATTGTTTGTTGCTGGGAAATCAAGTTTCAAAGCATAACAAATCGACCTGTTTTTAGGAGTTACAAGCACAATCCCAGCTCTAGAACAATGATCATTAGATGCTCCATTAGTATATAACTTCCATCGTACAGTAGGGATTTCACTTCGTTCTGGAAGATCATCCTACACAGTAAACTCTGCTATAAAGTCTACCAAAGCTTGTCCCTGGATAACTCTTTGAGGGAGATAAGTAATGTTGAATTGGCTGAGCTCAACATTCCATTTGAGTAACCTCCCAGACGTCTCAGGTCGTTGTAGGACTTATCGTAATGGGTGGTCGGTGTAAATATTGATCGGATGTGCCTGAAAGTATGGACAAAGCTTCTGTGATGCAATTAGCAAGCAGTGCACCAATTTTTCTATTTTTGGATAATTCCTTTTTGCTCATGTCAATCGTTTACTGACGTAATACACCGGCCTCTGGATCCGATTATCCTCACGAACCAAGGCGGCACTCATAGTGTGTGCTGATACAGCCAAATAAACGTACAACTCTTCATGATCTACCAACTTTGACAAGATAGGGGTATCTCCAAATGATTCACCAGAGCTTGGAACGCGTCTTTATAATCCTACGTCCATTCGAAATTCCGTTTTCCCTTCCTAATCAAATCAAAGAAAGGAATGCATTTGTCGGTAGCTCTGGAGATAAATCGACTTAAAGCGGCAACCTTCTCATTCAGACTCTGCACTTGTTTAATGGTTCTTGGCACCTAGATATAACGAATAGCCTGAACCTTCTCTCGATTAGCTTCTATTCCACGAGCATTGGCAATAAAGCCCAAGAACTTTTCTGATGCAATTCCAAATGAACACTTCAAAGATTGATTTTCATCTTGTAATACCGAAGGATGTCAAACATTTCTGCCAAGTCTCCGATGTGGTCGCTTGATCGTCGTGACTTCACGAGCATATCACCCACATACACTTCCATTGTTTTTCTAATCTAATCTTTAAGCATCCTGTTAACCAAGCGCTGATAAGTTGCTTTAGCATTCTTCAATCCAAAATGGCATTACTACGTAACAATACAGCCCAACATCTGTTACAAAACCGGTGTGCTCCTGATCAGGGATATGCATCGAGATTTGGTATTATCCCGAATACGCATCCATAAAAGATAGCAATCCATGTCCTGCAGTTGGATCAACCAGCTGATCAATCCTTGGAAGAGGAATGCTGTCTTTTGGACACGCTTTGTTCAAATCTGAGTAATCAATGCACGTTCTTCATTTTCCATTTTCCTTCTTCATAAGTACAGGATTAGATATCCATTCAGGGTAGAGGGCGTCGCGGATAAACCCGTTGGTTTTTAGTTTATCCACCTCCTCTTTAAGAGCAGCGGATCTCTCTAGATCCATGCCTTATCTTTTTTGCTTCACCGGAACATACTTCGAATCAATATTCAATGCATGGCTTGCAATGGCAGGCGAGATTCCACACATGTCAGAGTGTGTCTAAGCGAATACATCTAGGTTCACTCGGATAAAACCAGCAAGTTCTTTCATTATCGGGGGGCTCAGCTGTGACCCAATCTTTAATACTTGTGATGGGTCGTCATGGCTGACCGTGATATCAATCGTCAGCTTAGCTGGTGCAACCTTGGTCTTGTTGGGCTCCTCTTCATCATCTCTCAGATCTATATCTCAATAGAACCGACTATGGCGCCCGAGCAAAGGCTCAGGCGCTGGTTGTCAATCTTCGATGGCTTGGATTCAGATAGCTTTGTCCACACCCTTTCCCTTCTCCTTGCGCTGAGCTTCCCTCAACTCAGCTACATATCAGGCACATCCAGTCGCCTAATTGCAATATACGACTCCTACACCATTATCCGTCGGAAACTTCAGAGTTAAACACCATGGGGCAAGAGCTGCCCAAAATTCAGCCAAAGTCGGTCGGCCCAAAAAAACATTGTACGGAGAGTCAACATCCAAAACAATAAACGGTAAAAATCGAACTCTCCTTCGTTCACCTTCTCCCAATTCAACAGGTAATTCCACGTATTCAACAGCCTCGGTTGCAACGCCATTAAAACCATGAATACGAGCTTTAGATGGTTTTAAGTCTTTGGCTTCCATTCTCATCTGATCATATGCCTTTTTAAAGATTATATACACTAAACTTCCACAATCAATCAAAATCCTTCTCACTAATGCAGGACCAATCATAGCAGAAATGACCATCGGGTCAATTGTTGGAGCCTCTACTTTGTCTGCATCCCTATTTCTAAACACAATATCATCCGCCATGGTGCGCTGCTATTTTTCCGGAGTTCCAACTTCCATATTCGAACAACATTCAAAATCTACATGCCTTATTGCGCTAGCATAGCGCTCCATCTCTTGCCAACTCCTGTCCGCAAGGTGTGGTCCCCCAACTATCGTATTTATCACTAGTCTTCCACTGGTCTGTGCAGGCTCCTCAGCCATATGCAGAGCTTGTCCTCGATAGGGGTCAGATGTCCATTGTCCGCTATCCTACAGAATTTTCACAAACTTTTGCAACTTCTTTTCCCGAATCAATTTTTCTATAACATCCTGGAGATGCCTACATTCATTTATATTGTGCACATAACATTCGTGAAATCGACAATATTTCCTAGCCTGCTTCTGTCTCTCTGACGACTCTTTTGGAGGTGGCTTCCTGTACTGCATGGTATTGCAAATGGATAGATAAATGTTCTCCAGGGACGTGTTTAGCAGCACGTAATAGTCATACATTGGAATCCTAGGCTTTAGTCTCCCAGAATCCCTCTTCCGCTCTCGATTCCTATCTCCGTCTTTCTTTTGTTGATTCGACTTAGTCTGAACATTCACCTGAACTTTCCCGGAACTGTCATCAGACTATTTTATTGCAATATTACTCTGTACTGTTTCTCCACTCGGTCCTGCAACGTTCTTTTTCCTCGAGGACCTGGCTTCCTCCTTCCTCAAAAAATGAGCTGCCTTTGAATAGAAGCACTCCTACGTGGCAGGCAGTTTTCCACCCAGCCAGTCGCCAAACTCGGATTTCGGATCAATCCCTATCTTCACGGCCATAAGTATAGCATGATCATTTGGGTTACTGACCTCTGCAGCAGCGGTAAGAAATCTCTCCAAGTAATCCTTCAACGATTCCCTTGGAGCCTGAATTACGCTGGAGAGGGACATCATGTCTTTAGGACAAGTTGCGTGCATTCGAAATTGTTCTACAAACTTGGTTGCCAACTCATCGAATCTCGAAATTGACCACAGAGATAGTCTCGTGAACCACATCGTTACTATTTCGGAAAGAGTTATGGGAAAGCATCTGCACTTGGTTGCGTCGTTAGCTCTCGTAGAATCCATCAGCCATTCGTATCTCATGATATGCTGCCTGGGGTCAGTTTTTCCCTCGTAGGCAGGCATTAATGGCATGTTGAACCTTCTCGGGTATTTTTCATGCAGAACGTTGTCAGTAAATGGGGTATGGCTTCTCGAGATTCCCCATTCATCATTAGTCAAGCCTTGGTTCTCTCTCACCAACTGTCTGACCATTGCTGATAAGTTCGGCGTCTAGATGGGTGGTGCTAAGCGGTGGTCGCACTCCACCTCATGTGATTGGTCCGGTTGATGTCTACAGGTCGTTTCATGCCTTCTTGGTTCACCATCCTCTTGATGCGCACCTTGAACATTTATCTCGTTGTCATTCCGATGAGGTACCTTGTCAGCATTCGATCCAACTTCAGCATCCAAGCTTCCAGGAAGAACTCCAACACGATTCCCTAAGTGTAGTGGGGGAATCTCTCATCTAGAGAGGGACCGGTACCGATCCCTAGGGAGGGATCAACAATGATCGGTCTTGGTAGACTATATTGGTCTGCCAAACGGCACTCCGATGTTTCTGCGTGATCTCCTTCAAGCTTGTGATGCCTAAGCCTATGGTATTCATTCGATGAGCTTGAACTTTCCGATGTCGAGTAAGGTGTGGGATCCCTCCTAGCCTTCCCACGCTGTTGTTGAGTAATCTGGTTCTTTGGGCTATTATTGATCTGAATCTGCTCATTTAGTTGTCGATGGCTTTCCATCAACTCTCTCATTAGATTATGAAATTCAGCTCTGGTTATAGAATCAGCAGGGTTCTGAACTTCAACCAGATCGACATTCAAATTTGCAGGTTAGTTGCTTGGGCCTCCTTGTTGAATGCTAGCAGTCTTATTTCCATCAAAATTCTGATAAGCGGGTCGGGTATGTCTCACCATTATCAATCTCCTTATTTAGATTTTAGCAAATCTGAGTAGTGTAAGCAAGTTTATGAAGATAACTACGGATCTCCTTTGGGGAATTTGGCCAATCCAATAGCAACAAAAGGGATCCTAACAAGCTGAGAATCAAGTTCTCAATGAAAGTATCAAAATGTTTACAACAAAATTGGTCATAAGCATCCAAGAACAAATTTATGTAGAGAAGTAAATGAAGAAGGTAAAATTAAAATAGAGGAATAGAATAAACTAACAAGCAAATCAGGGCAAAACCAAGAATACGAGAATTTATAGTGGTTCGGCGTTGTATGCCTACGTCCACTTTAAAGATTGTCTTTATCGATTCACTAATAGTTCGATTACAGCAGCAAATAGTAAGAAATGAGGAGAAAACTTGATTACAATAAAGATCAATGAAACCAGCAGCGTAAAGATCCTCAGAATGACCCCCTAGGCCAATATTTATAGGTGAAGGTGACCACCAATCTCTCTAAAACTTCAACTATACGACCTTCTAATCCATATGGACCCACTATAGGGGTCGCTAGGCCCAAATGCCAATGATGAGGGATCGATATCGATCCCTTCATTGGTCAATTTTTGGGCAGCGATCCCTATGGTGGCTTCTTCATGCTTAGATATGTAGGCTCTTCAAATATCAAGTCATTTGGACTAGTAGAGCTTATGCTTTTGATTGATCTCTGGCTCAACTTCCCTTGCAAACTATTTTCTGTCGAACCCTTCAAGTAACCATATGCCGATCCCTTCATAGTAGATTCAAGTATGCCGATCTCTTTCTACCTATCAAACTCTATCAATCCCTCTTATATGCTATGCTGAACCATCTTGCCTTGACCATGCCGATCCCTTGCCTATCTGGTTATGTCGATCCATACACTTCCATCTACGCTAATCCCTCCTTTGCTTCAACAATGTTGATCCCTTACATAACAAATAATCTGATCCCTAGGGTTCTACCACGCCATGTCGATCCCTTGTTTGTCCAAGCTAATATCCATATTTCAAGCATCTTGCATCATTTATCCACCAATTCCGTTCATTTTTGGCTTCATATAACCATCTGTACTTTACTTCCGGGTCCTATAGCCATTACTCTATGGTCATCATCCTTGATAACAGTTGAATCTATCTTGTGCAACCAGAACAATATAGTTGGGTTGATACCGGGTAACACTTTCAAAATCTATAAACTCCTAACTAGTGTCCCCATTGAATAAACTGTATAATAAGATATGCCTTCTTTTTCTATTTTTGCTAGTTTATATACATAATTCATTCCATATCAATTAGAGCTTGAATGTTATTTTTATGTTTTATATATGACATTTTTGAGTGGAAGAATTTGAATTCGTATCACCTTGTTGTAACCTGTGCACTTTAGATCTCAGTTTATAGTTCCAGAATTGGATTTTCTATTGAGTTTGAAACATATTTCTTGCTTATAACATTGTGTCATACAAGAGAAAATTGATATGATCTTCATGTACATATTGCATTAATGCCTCATATTCTTCTTATGCCTCTTTCAGATAATTATAATCCTTGCTTCTTTTCTTGCTCCATTGCTTCAGTAATTTTTTGCATCCCTACAACTTGCATAAAAAATTAAAACTTGGAGAACCAAATACCGTAGTAGATAAAACTGAATATACACAAAAATTATAACCTTCACATATATGCTAGATGCAATCATATCTAAAAGGAAACCCTTTTATGTACTTGTACTAAGTAGGTTAGAAGAGGGTTATGGAGGGTTATGATCACTAGATAGATTTGGCAAAATAAGTACCATTAAATAAGCAAATTTCTGTAACAAAGTGCTATTTACCAAAATATTGTTTATGTTATTTTCCAAACCTCTTCTTCGCCAAGTGAGGTTAAAAGCAACAGCTTTAATTTCAATTAAGGCCGCTAGCATCAAACAATTACTAAAAGCCTTTAATTGATTGAAAGGAATAAATAATCCCTTTTTTCAATAGGAGATAGTGCATTATTAAAGTTGTAACATCTTGAAAAAATATCAATACTTTATATTCAAATATAAAGATTATTTAGATATTTGAATTATGAATTAAGTATTATTTAAATGGATTTAATGGCCTTATTACACTCCTTTTAATTAATACATAATGATAGTGAACTCGTATTGTAAATTTTTTTACACAAATAAATAGTTTGGTGAAAAATTGAAAATGTGACTTAAATTCATTTTTCGGATTTCCAACCTTTTCCTGAACAGAAGTTGTTGCAATGTTGTTGCACGCACACACACACATTTGGTACACATTTATACACATTAAATAAGAGTTCAAAAGGTACAAAATAAATTAAATAAATCATGTGTTCTTAAGTGTTATTAGAAAATTATTAAGTGTCATTTGAATCCCTTAATTTGTGCCTCCATTTAAGGAAGACTTTTTCCTTATGCTTTCACTACTTTCAATGTGATGTTAAGTGTTACTCCTATGGTGGCTAAGGCATGGGAAAGAGGGGACAAAGGTACATAAAGTATGACATAAAACATGCCTTAAATCAAGCATGAAAGGTGGAGTGTTTCATGGAGGGGTAGTTAAGTAATTTGGCAAAGGGGCATCTAAGGCCTTTTGCACTTTTTCTCAAATCTATATAAGTGCACTCATACCTTTGTTTTACCTTAAACATTTTCCATTTCTTTTGCTCTCATTTTGCTTAGTCTTCATTCATGGATCTTAAGCTCAAAAGCAAAATAAAACTCCTACTTTTCAACCAAAATTCCTTCCATAACCTTAGAACAACCTTGCAAACACCACCATCTTCCTAAAGATCAAAGTTTTGGAGAAAAGCCCATCCGTTTATACCTTGGCCGTGTGTTTTTGTTAGCCTTCCTAGGCTTGGATGTGAGCATTTGGAGGTAAGGATAGAGTTTTGAGCTAGTTTGGGCTGAGGGTAGGAAGTAGTGTGTTGTTGCTTTGTTGTAGTAGGAAGTGTTGCTTCACCTTTGAATTAAAAGTGAGTTAATCTCACTTTAAAATGGTTTAAAAAAATGACTAAGTGCTGTAAAATATATATTGTTGTTTATACCTGTGTATATTGCTTGTTTAGATTTGATTCCCATTTGGAAGTAGATGATATAAATAACCATTGTTTTGCAGGGGATAAAAACAAGAGGAAGTCGAAGTATTTTACTAGCGAATAGGTCGCTACGAAACACTTCGAAAAATGTACATATATAGAATTTACAGGGGATTTTTGTAGAGTGATCCTAAGGGGTTTCTCATCAATATTGTTTTTCTTTTATACTTACGTTGCTTATATTGAAGTTTGATTGAAATATATATGTGTTTTATTAGTTGTTTGTGGAAGTGTCATTATAGCGATTTTCGCTATACCGACACTTATGAAATCTCCATTTTCAATCTTTATTAGTGGATCTTATGCTTGTATTTGCATCACTAGATATTTGGTCATGCTTTTATGCTTTTAAATTGTTGTTTGAATAATGTTTTGATGGCTCAGAAAAGGGTTATAAAACCTAACTCCAATGATTTTAAAAGTTAGAAAGGATTTGGTTGTGTTTTTGCAGTTTGAAAGTCAAGTTTTAAAAAACTTTCAATTTAGTTTTGTTTTTCTCTAAATTTTTGTGAATGCATACTAGACTCATAGTATGTTGTTCTAAAACAATAAAATATTGTATTCATACTTTGTAAAAATATGGAGAAAATTCCAATTTTCATAGAACTGATTTAAAGGAATTTTCCATTCTCTTTTAGCTGCACTTTTGTGGCACTATTTCCAACTTTTATAAAAATGTTTTTAAACTTGATTTTTCTTCTTTAATCTTTCTAGAATATCTTTCTAACCTATATTAAAGTGTTTTAATAGTGGTTTGAAATTTATATAAATATTCTAAAGGATTTAATATAAATTATTAAAGAAGAAGTTTTTATTTTGAAAATAAGGAAATGATTTTGAGTTTTAATATATTTTAAACTTGGGATTATTTTTAAGTAATATTTTAAATGGATATTTTAAACTACATTTCAAGTAGTTTTGAGTTTTGTTGAAAGTGAAAAGGAAGCATGGATAACATCGTTGCTGTAATAAATGTTTTCTGAGAATTGAGAAAAGAATTCATGGATTATAACAATTTTGTTACAATAAACAATTCCATAAAGTTATTAAGAAAACTTGTTACTCGACTTAATAAGTTTTGATATTCTTAAATCTTTAGAGAGGTTTTGTTTTAAAGATAATAATAGGTTTGAGTGGTTATGTTGAAATAGTTAGACATATACTTGCCACAAAACTTCGAGGTAGGTAAACTCCTATAATCTCAAAAGTTAGTAATGTATGTCGAGTCAAGGTTTAAGGGGTAGTAGTACCCTAACTTGTTCGGCTTCATTATCAACCAAGATATAGTTTAAGTTTGAAATAGAAGAGTAGTGATAAGTGTAAGAGTTGGGATTTCTACATACCCATTTGATTTGTCTATATGAACTTGATTTATAAATGATATTTTATAAATGAAAAGATCTTTTAAAAAATGTTTTAAAAATAAAGCTAAGTGTAATTGGTTTTGGGTTTATAGTAACGATGTTCTAATGACATTTTTTCGACTCTCGTTTTTAATACACTTAAAAATATATATAGCTCTTTAAAGGAATATTTTAAAGAGTCTTTTAAAAATGCTTTACAAATACTTGTGATGTGAAAATCAAGCATAAATATGGTTTTAAAAGTTTAAAAGTTTGATTTGTTTATGGTAAGGATTTAGTCTTATCCTTTGTACCAAACATAGAGAAGGTAGATTCAATACTATTTGTGAGATTTAAAAACTAGAGTATCTAGCTAAGACCAGGAGCAACCGGTGCCCTAACTTACCTGGCTTCGTTTTTAAGCAAGGGATAGTACGAGTTGGAATTGAAGTTTGGTGATAAGGGTCAGAAATTTAATTTCCAAAAGCGATATCACTTATATGGAAAGGATTTAGGCATATACTTAGCATTGAACGTCGACGTATGGAAACTCGTCTCTATCTCAAAAGTTAAGGATGTACAGAGGCAAGGCTTAGAGGTAACACTACCTTAACTTGTGCGACTTCATTGTCAAACGAGATAGTACAAGTTGGAAATCAACGGGTGGTGATAAGGGTGTGACACTTAATTTCCTTATATGATCATTTTGGTTATTCTCAATAGTTGATGTATTGACAATCGATTTCGATCTCCTTCCTTGTGTTTCTTCGATTCAAGATGATTTGTTGCTCGTTTGGGGCATTGATATCCTTTATTGAAAATGACTAAGACCAAAGAGCGAGTGGAAGCCAAGCTATGTAGGGTTGCTCCCATTAGAGTATTTTCACATCTATTACAGAGTGGTAATTGGTTGTATGTGCACGAAGATTTAAAATACTCAGATACTCAGTAAGGTTGGTGGGGTCTTACTTGAATGTGTTCGAGAGCCATCTATTTCTCAAGTATATTTTCTAGAGGTATACTTTCGACAAGGGTGCGATCCCTCTT
Source organism: Allium fistulosum (assembly GCA_030737815.1). Lineage (NCBI taxonomy): Eukaryota > Viridiplantae > Streptophyta > Magnoliopsida > Asparagales > Amaryllidaceae > Allium > Allium fistulosum. The sequence goes on from CM060901.1 coordinate 460,117,630, forward strand.
AGTCATTGTTGGAAAAATTCTTTTTCCTTATTTGATTCAAATCTTTGAATTGTTTTCTTAATTGCATCGAGAAATGCCTTGTGATCTTCTCTATGCTTAATTATTTATGCCCATTCTTTCAAGTTTGGATTTTGATCTTATTTTTGCTCATTTTTTCACGTCTAGGTTTTGTTCTGATTTGTTTCCATCTTTTTATGTTTGGATTTTTTTTCTAATTTGTTTTCATCCTTTCATGTATGGTTGTTGTTCTTGTGAGGTAAAACCAGTTCCGTATTTGGCGGCGTGGTCTCACAAATTATTATATGTTCACTATATTTCTTGAGTTTTTCTCATGTTGGTTTTCCAAACTGATCTGGATGTTATTTTATTATAATGCTCAGGTCAGATCCGAGTATTTTTCTAGGTTGTCGTTGGTGGGATATGGAGAGGAGCTAGATGTTCACCTGCTGTAATATTTTTATGTTCTGCTGTATTATTATGTATACTCACCAGCAACTATAAGGTTATGGAGTTATAACTGTCTAGGCTGATGAAGTTTATTTTTAACTCTGATATACCATTTATCTTAGAGTGACAACTTTTACTGTCTTTGTTATATTATATGTTGTCGTTCCGTTATGGGATTATGTTTCCCCTATTCTTTTTCATTATATTTTACCCTAATAATCTGCCTTTCCAGCACTCAAATGCTCGGCATGTGAATACCATGGATGTATTAGTGCAGACTTTCAAAGGTGGAAAAGCCAGGTTGTTACATTTGGTATCAGACTTGAAGGTTAAGCGAGAACCTTGGCTTTGATAGGTTATGGCTCATTAGGAATAAAGTAAGTGGCACCCTAGAATGAGTTGAGATTATTATATACACGAGAGAGTATTTTTTTATTGCTATAAAAATGTATTGTGTTAATTGGTCTGTTGAGTGGTTTATGAATTCTGGTTGATACATGGGGCGCCACGATGTTGATAGGGATTTCTAAACACTTGAATAAGGCAAACAGATACGATATTGATTTTCGAAAATTGGTAAATGAAATATTTTACCTAGGATTATATATTTCATATATATAAGAAATAATTTTCAAATTTATATAGTTGTTTATGGTATATTTGTTTGTTAACGATAATATTTCTTTATTATCATTGTTGTTTGATTTGTCATGCTCGGGTAGTATAGGAGCATTGAATATTGTTTGTTGGTTGTTGATTTATGCTCGACCAGTTTATGAGCATTTACTATTTTGATAATTGTGAGTGCATTAAATTGAACCCCTTGTGAATTGAGTTCAAAAGTTTGACTATAAGGTGTTCGGTGAAAATGTTAAGTTAAAAGTCATCTTTTAATAAAGCTGTTTGATGTAATCTAAATGGGAAGATAAGAAATTTAGAGGATAAACAAATTTGTGAAAATTTTATTATAATAAAAGGAAGTTATTATAATATAAGATGATTTTAAAGGTACATTTATATGAGTATGGTATACAAAATGATTTATATGATTTATAAAGGGTGTTTTATAGATAAAAAGGGTTTTTGAGAATTTAAATCCTGATATTGCTTAAAATCATTTCAAAAAGATTTTGAGAAAAGTAATGGAAGCATGACTTGGAAGTGTTTATAAGTATAAATATTCCAAAGAGGATTTTTAAGAAAGATACATTTTCTTGGGATAGTACGGGGAAACTTCTCGATTAGTTTTATGGTAATCTGAATAATCTTCTAAGTGACGATCAAACGTTTGCTTAGGCGAACATTATATTGCACTTAGTACATTATTCTCTTAATTACTGTGTGATCGAAATAAGTTCGGATCCGAACGAACCCAAAGCGATTGTTTGTGAATAAATTGTTAAAGTTATTTTATATATAGAAATATATATAGTATGATTTCAAAAAAGTTTTGAAATAAAAGCCAGGTATTTAGTTCTTAATTTTCCTTAAAGGAATTTGATTTAAAATAAAAGATATTTTGATAAAAGAATGTTTTGACAAATGAAATTTTTAACTCTTAGATAGAGAAAAAACAATTTGACATAAGTTTTAAATGTGTTGAATTGGATAAGAGGGTTTTAATAAACTTTGTTTTATTAAAACCATATCTTTGTTTAAACATCGAAGTCGTATGAACTATTTGATGTTATTGGGTCGACTAATGAGCATATATATCTTAGGGTTGTCTAAGGAAAAGTCTACTCTAGGACCGAGCTTAGATACCGGCATCCTACTCTTCTTAGCTACTTATCAGACCAGATAGATAAAGAGATCGAAGTAGTTGATTCATTTTAAGACCTATATATTGTTCGGCGTCCATTTGAATTTTGAAAGGTAAAATGAAATTGACATTTTATTTATACTCATAAGATGTAGAAGTGTATTATACAAGTAAATAAGAGTGGAGTAAGTTTTTAATTTAATGTTTTATAAAGATGTGTTTTAATAAAATGTTCATAAACTTAATTAGAAATTTGTGAAATGATTCATAAATAATTTTAGTATTGAACGAAATAGTATAGATGAAAAATGAAAGTGATTTAGAAAGAAATTAGTGTAGTTAAGAAACCAATAAGTATACTCATATACTATGTTTGTGGCTTAGGGAAGTTTAGGGAGTGACTTTCAATTTTGTTTTGGGGTAGCTTAGATAATCTTCTAAGCAACGATCAAAGGCTGATGAGCAAAATGGTACTTTTAGGAAGTTATCTATATCCTTAGACGATCAAGAAAGTTGTGAACCTAAGCAAAATTCTAAATCTTGTTTGTTAGTCATTTAAAATTTTAAATAATGTTAAGTGTTAGTTTATTTCTTTATGGAATTTGATTTGATTGATAGTGTAATTTTATATACAATGGTTTATAAAGTATGATTTATAAGCTAATGATTTTAAAGTTATTGATTATTAGGTCTTAAATTCTGGTGCTTTTGAAAAAGTGATTTCGAAAGAATTTGTGAACGAAATAATATTATTATTATTTTGAAAACTTTGGTGAAGTATTATTATTTTAGGACATTTGAAAAGAGTTTTGTGAAGTGATTTTTCAAATATTTTTGTTATGACCAATGTTGGACGATTGGGGGTTTTCTGGTTTGGAAGACTCACCAGGTATATTTGTTACTCTATTTATTGTTTAGGGAGGAACTAGAATACCACTGGATGCTCTATATTGTTTTTTATTCTAGAGTTATACCATGCTTCAGTAGGAGGAGCCCCCTCCTTGTCACGATTGATTTTGGTTTTGATATATTTCTCTTTGGAGGAATCTGAAAATATATTTTGAATATAAAAACCTGGGCATTTAGTTCTAAATTTATCTTTTGAAAGGATTGAATGCATAGTATTTTATTACAGAGTATTCTCTATACTTTTGTTACAGTTTTTTTATATGAATTTTCCACATGGAGAATATAAGTAATCAAATTACCGAAAACCAAGTAAGTAATTTGATTTTAGGTAGGGAAATTACTTTTTTCGCTCCATGATAATTTCGGGGGCGATGTTCTTTTAAGGGGGGAGAATGTAACATACCAGCAAAATATAAATATATGGATTATTTAAATATTTAAATCATGAATTAAATATTAGTTAAATGGATTTAATGGCTTCATTAAACTCCTTTTAATTAATAAATAATGATAGTGAACTCATATTGTAAATTTGTTTACATAGATAAATAGTTCAGTGAAAATTTAAAAATGTGACCGAAATTCGTTTTTGGATTTTCGACATTTTATCGAACGGAAGTTGTTGCACACATACATGCATTTGTTAAACATTTATACACATTAAATAAGAGTTCAAAAGGTACAAAATAAATTAAATAAAGCATGTGTTCTTAAGTGTTATTAGAAAAGTATTAAGTGTGATTTGAATCCCTTAATTTGTGCCTCCTTTTAAGGAAGACTTTTTCCATATGCTTTCACTACTTCCATTGTGAGGTTAAGTGTTGTTCCTAGGGTGGCTAAGGTATGGGAAAGAGGGGACAAAGGTACTTAAGGTATGACACGAAACATGCCATAAATCAAGGCATGAAAGGCGGAGTGTTTCATGAAGGGGTAGTTAAGTAATTTGGCAAAGGGCCATTTAAGGTCTTTTGCTACTTTTTCTCAAATCTATATAATTTCACTCATACTTTACTTTACCTTTACATTTACCATTTCTTTTACTCAAATTTTCCTTAGTCTTTCTTCATGGCTCTTAAGCTCAAAAGCAAAATAAAAACTCCTCCTTTTCAACCAAAACTCCATTCAAACCTTAGAATAACCTTGCAAACACTATCATCTTGCTAAAGGTAAAAGTTTTGGAGCCAAGCCCATCCATTTTTACCTTGGCTGTGCGTTTTTCTTATCTTTCTAGGCTTGGACGTGAGCATTTGGAGGGATGGGGGAGTTTGGAGCTAGTTTGGACTGAGGGTAGGAAGTAGTGTGTTGTTGCTTTGTTGTAGTAGGTAATGTTGCTTCTTCTTTGAATTAAAAGTGAGTTAATCTCGCTTTAAAATGGTAAAGTGTTGTAAATATAATTGTTGTTTATACTTGTGTATATTGCTTGTTTGAATTTGATTCCCACTTGGAAGCGGATGACATAAATAGCCATTGTTTTGTAAGGAATAAAAGTAAGAGGAAGTCGAAGTGTTTTCATAGCGAATAGATTGCTACGAAACACTTCAAAGTACATATGTATATGGAATTTACATGGGACTTTTGTAGAGAGGCCTTACGAGGTTTCTCGCTAATATTGATTTACTTTTATACTTGTGTTGCTTATATTGAAGTTTGATAGAAATATAGTGTGATTTATTGGTTGTTTGTGAAAGTGTCATTATAGCGTTTGTCGCTATACCGACACTTATGAAATCTCCGTTTTCAATCTTTGTTGCTTGCTCTTGGCTTGTGTTTGCATCACTAAATATTTGATCAAGCATTTGCGCTTTTAAATTATTATGTGAACAAAGTTTTGAGGGCTCAGAAAAGCTTATAAACCTAACTTCAAAGATTTTAGAAGTTAGAAAGGATTTGGTCGCATTTTTGTAGTTCGAAAGTCAAGTTTTAAAACAACTTTCAATTGTGTTTTGTTGACTTCAAATTCTCTAAATTTTTGTGAATGCATATTAGACTCATAGTACGTTGTTTTAAAAAATAAAATATAGTATTCATACTTTGTAAAAATGAAGAAAATTCCAACTTAAAAAGAACCGATTTAAAGGAATTTTCCATGCTCTTTTAACGACACTTCCACTGCACTATTTCCAACTTTTATAAATGTTTTAAACTTGATGTTTCTTCTGCAATCTTTTGAAGTATCTTTTTAACCTATATTGAAGTGTTTTAAACGTGGTTTGAAATTTATATAAATATTTTAAGGATTTAATATAAATTATCAAAGAAGAAGTTTTTATTTTGAAAATAAGGAAATGGTTTTGAGTTTTAATATATTTTAAAATTAAGATTTTTTTAAAGTAATATTTGAAATGGTTGTTTGAAACTATATTTCAAGTATTTTTGAGTTGATTGAAAGTGAAAAGGAAGCATGGATTACAACACCATTGTTGTAATAAATGTTTTCTGAGAATTGAGAAAAGAATTCATGGATTATAACACTTTTGTTATAATAAATAATTCCATAAAGTCATTAAGAAAACTTATTACTTGACTTAATAAGTGTTGATATTCTTAAATCTTTGGAGGGTTTTGTTTTAAAGATAATAATGAGTTTGACTGGTTATGTGGAAATTACTTGGACTTTAATTTCCACTAAACTTCGAGGTAGGTAATCCTACTATCTTGAAAGTTAGTAATGTATGTCAAGATTTAAGGGATAGTGGTACCCTAACTTGTCCAGCTTCATTATCAACCAAGAGATAGTTTAAGTTTGAAATCAAAGAGCAGTGATAAGTGTAAGAGTTGCAATTTCTATATACCTATTTGATTTGTCTATATGAAGTTGATTTATAAATGATATTTTAAGAATGAAAAGATCTTTAAAAAAGATTTTTTTAAAGAAAGCTAAGTGTAATTGATTTTGGGTTTATAGTAAGCAATGTTTTCATGACATTTGTTTTCGACTCTTCTTTTTAATACACTTAGAAATATAATTAGCTCTTTAAAGGAATATTTTAAAGAGTGTTTTAAAAGTGCTTTACAAATATTTGTGAGGTGAAAATCAAGCACAAATATGGTTTTAAAAGTTCAGATGTTTGATTCATTTATGAAAAGGATGTAGTCTTATCCTTAGTACCAAGCATTGAGATGGTAGATTCGTTACTATCTGTGAGATTTAGAAACTAGAGTTTCTAGGCAAGGCCAGGAGCAACCAATGCCCTAACTTACTTGGCTTCATTTTTTAGCGAGGGATAGTACGAGTTGGAAATTGAATTTTGGCGATAAGGGTAAGAAATTTGATTTCCATAAGCGATATCACTTATATGGAAAAGATTTGGCATATACTTAGCACTAAACGCCGAGGTATGGAAACTTGTCTCTATCTCGAAAGATAAGAATGTACCATGGCAAGGCTTAGAAGTAATACTACCTTAACTTGTTTTGCTTAATTGTTAACCGAGGAATAATACAAGTTTGAAATCGAAGAGTGGTGATAAGGGTATGACACTTAATTTTCATATATGATCATTTTGGTTATTCCCGATAGTTGATTTATTGACTATAGATTTTGATCTCCTTCCTTATGCTTCGTCGATTCAAGACAATTTATTATCGTTTGGGGCATTGGTATCCTTTATCGAAAATGACTAAAACCAAAGGGCGAGTGGAAGCCAAGCTATGTAAGGTTGCTCTCATTAGGGTATTTTCACTTCTATTTTAGAGTGGTTTCGGTTGTATGCACATGGAGATGTGAAATACTCGGATACTCAATAAGGTTAGTGGGGTCCGGCTTGGACATGTCCGAGAGCCATCATAGTTCTCAAGTATATTTTCTAGAGGTATACTTTCGGTAAGGGGGCACACTCTCCTAGTCATTGTTGGAAAAATTCATTCTTTGTTTGATTCAAATTTTTGAATTGTTTTCTTAATTGCATCGAGAAGTGCTTTGTGCTCTTCTCCATGCTTAATTATTTGTGCCCATTCTTTCAAGTTTGGATTTTGATCTTGGTTGTGCCTATTCTTTCAAGTTTGGATTTTGTTCTGATTTGTTTCCATCCTTTCAGGTATGGTTGTTGTTCTTGTGAGGTAAAACCATCTTGTGTTTGGTGGCATGGTCTCATAGATTATTACAAGTTCACCATGTTTCTTGTGTTTTTCTCACATTGGTTTTTCAAACTGATCCGAGTGTTATTTTATTATAATACTCGGGTCAGATCTGAGTATTTTCCAGGTTGTCATTGGTGGGATATGAAGAGGAGTTGGATTTTCACTTGCCATAATATTTTTATTTTATGTTATATTGTTATGTATGTCCATGAGCAATTGTAAGGTTAGAGAGTTATAACTGTCCAGGCTGATAAGGTTTTTTTAACTCTAATATATCATGTATCTTAGAGTGACAGCTTTTATTGTCTTTGTTATATTATATGTTGTCGCTCCATTATGAGATTATGTTTCTCCAGTTCTTTTTCTTTATATTTTATCCTAATAATCTACCTTTCTGGCACTTAGATGCTCGACATGTGAATACCGTGGATGAATTAATGCCGACTTTCAAGGGTGGATAAGGCAAGTCATTACAAAAGTCCCCCATTAAAATGCATGCTTTGTTTACAATCTTTGCTTCTTCGGTGATATGGTCCTATAAATCACCTAAAATCCTCCTATATTTTTTGCTTCCATAGTTACATGCTAGTTAGAGAAAGAACACGTGGTTATATTCCAAATGGTAGTATCCTAATGCACTAAAATTCTATCTCTATGTTGAATAGAATTATTATTCATAATTTCCCACGAATTTGGGAGTTTATTCCAAAACAGAGCAATATTGTCATTATTCAACTAATTCTCTAATAAACCAACTAATGTTGGCTTATATAATTGTAGGAGCTTGAGCACATCATTCATTCTGGTTTGTGTGTCATGCCCCTAACATTCCATGATATCATACTCATTTAACTTTATAATTGCTCCTTAATGGCCTTAGAGTAAGAGCATTTGTATTGAGTGGTTTTTTAAACCTTTTATTGCTTCTGTCATGTAGGCTGTATTATTATCAATGAATTTACTCGCATTATTTGTTGTTTTATCAGTTTCTGCTTCATCATGAATAGAATCTGGTACATCTAAATTAGATCGTCTGTTCTAGTAACTGTTGGTAGTTTAGGTTGCATATTTGCAGATTTTGTATTATCTTGTAAGATTTCCTCTTTATTTTGTTTCTGTTTCTCGGTATTGACTTCATCAGAATTTACTACAGCAGAATTTAGCGCATCAGTATTTTCAGGTTGCAAGTTGGCTTCATATTCAGTGTTGTGGATCAACAATTTCTACATTACCATCTGCAGGTGAAGTTCAGCAAAAGTTGCTTGTCCTAGAGTTATGTTTTCAGCAAAATTCAAAGTTTCATATTTTTCATTTGTAGATTCTTTTTGTTGTGTATTATGAATTGACTCAGGCATCCATTTAAGTTTATTTTGTTGAATATGCATTGTGTTCTTATGTCCAAACACGTTACATAATGTACATTTAACTGGGACTCTGTTGTAGCTGATTTTGAACTCATTTTCTGTGCCATTATGTAGTAAGACCGTAACAACAGTAGACATTATAGCAGTTGCACTTATTTCAACTAGCACCTTTGTAAATTTTGTTAAACATTTCACTGCTGAAATCTGATCTAATCGAATTAAGGTCCTTATAAAACTGGCTATACGTGATATTGCTTCATTTGTCCAAAGTTCTATGTGTAATTCATGTATGTTTACCAATAATTTGAGTTTATCAAACTTTTATTCGTCATAGATGAACCCAATTTTCCACTTAAAGTACGGTTAATGGTTTTCTAAAATAGAAAAAGACTCCATTGTTTAGCACGTTTGTAAACTCGGTTCCATTATCAAACTTTACGTTAAAAAAACCTTTCTTTGTATTATGAATTGTCCAAACATTTTCTATATAAGCTTTTAATCGATAATAAGGAATGGTAAAGCCTACATTTCCAATTACTAGAGTGTTCTTCCATTCACTTTTGACATTTGTAAAAACCTCTTTTGGAACAATAGACGTACTACTCAGGAAGGGGAAAATATGTAAAGTTTGTAACCACTTCCTCTTGCAGATCTTGTCTTCCTTTCAGTGCTTCAACATAAGGTTTCTTCCTCGGCTTGAACCGAGCGGTTGTTTCCGTCTGAACATGGTTCTGCCATATATATAGATACACATGTATGAACGAACAATAAAATGAGCTTGAGAAAAAAAATGATATTTATAACTTTGCTATTATAACATACATAACAAATTATTAATGCAAATAAAAATTTTATTTTCATTATACCACTGCAACATGTATTAAATATATTGTCACTATATATTTAGTTCTAAGTTAATATGAAGTTGCATCGATATTTTCTTAAAATTTTAAAGATTGGGATCTGTTTGGCTTCATTTTGAATTTTGTGCTTTGCGTTTTCAACATTATCACAAGTGGAAATTAGCCACAAGGGCCTTTTTAGTAAGTGGAATTAGTTTCTAGGACACACAACTGAAATAATTACTTTCAATGACAAAACGTAAAATAATTAGTTTCTAGGGCCTAAAAACCTATGAAATTATGTTCTTGAAAGTAATTGGACTGCTGACTTTGTCCTTGAAAATAATTATTATGCTGACTTTGGCTTTGAAAGTAATTTCTTGAATGTGTGTCCTAGAAACTAATTGGACTACAAAGTTTGTCATTCTGATGAAATGCCCCAAAAAAGTATGGTGAGGAAGAGAAATTTAAAATTTTAGGCAATTAAGACGATGATGGAGTAGGGACGATGGAGGGGATGAATTGTTTTTCATTCTTTTGTTATTTCTTAAAATACGAAAAAACAAAATAAATTTGTTTACGTTAGCTTTATTTTTCAATTTTTTTATCTTCCAAAATTACATATGTCGCGTGCATGTTTTTTGACGAAAACATAAAATTAAAAATGACGAATCAAACGTGGCCTAAGATTGAACCACTAATTTTAGTCCTGGTAGCGACTGGACCTGCAATTTAGCTACGAGCTCGTTTGACAACAACTTAAAAGGAGTTTTGAATAGTAACTTATAAGTAGTTTTAAATGAATAGTGATATGTTAAAGTGTTTGGATAAATAAGTTAAAATTATAGTTAAACTTAGTTGTAAAATTTAAATAAATCATAAGCAAGTAATTGTTGCTTATGACTTATCAACTTATTTGCTTTTTTTAAGACAAAATTTTAAGCTGTTGCCAAATATTTCAAATTGTAAAAGTAGTTACTTTTGGTGCTTACAAGTCATTGCCAAACACCTCCACTTTCAAAAAGGTATATTTGTTTTTAGACTAATTCTATTAACACATCGTTCTCCTCCTTTCCCATCTCAGCATTTAAAAAATAAAACATACCCTTTTTTTTCTTTTTTCACTCTGATTTCTTCCAAAAATACCCTCTTACATTATCTTTCTATTTTTTTTCCATCTTCCTCCAGTTAGAAAAATTCAGCGTGCTTTCTTCCAAAAAAAAAATCCAGAATTAGCAATGGATTACACTGCACTAGATTCAATAGCAATTCAAATACGTTAGACACTAGGTTTATTTACAATTTATGTTAGGCCTATACTTGGTTGCTATGAAATCCTAGTTCCGTTGAAGAAAATTCTAGAAAACCTTATTTTCAACTTCAAAAAAGTATTACATTTTCAAAATACTTGAGATTCATTTTTATTATCTTCTTCCAAAAGAATTTCTTCTTCACATATTTTATCATCATTAAGGTATTTTTTGTTTATAGTAACAGTAATAAAGAAGAAATTATGGAGAAAAAGGAAAAAACAAAAGTTATACGTAAATTAGTCATCTGTTTACAAAATAATAATCGGATGGAAAAGGAGGAAAACGATGGTTAAATGGAATTGGCCTTGTTTTAATTGCCCGTCCTCACCTATTACTCTGTCCCCACAGGAAAGCACTTTCTTTTAAAAAAAAGGGGCTTTGCACGAAAGGTCCCTATTTTCGATGGTGTTACAAGAAAAGTCCCTGTAGAAATAAATATGTAAATTAAGTCCCTGTTTTTTCTAAATAAGAAAACGCAAGTTAGCTTGCGCTTTTTAAAATTTCAAAATTTTCAAAATCAGAAAGCGCAAACTAGCTTGAGCTTTCCTGATAGAAAGCGCAAGTTATCTTGCGCTTTTCAAAAATTTCAAAATTAGAAAGCGCAAGTTATCCTACGCTTTTCAAAAATTTCAAAAATTTTAAAATTTTTTAAATTTTCAAAAAAAGTTTCAAAATTAGAAAGCGCAAGTTATCTTGCGCTTTTCAAAATTTTCAAAATTTTCAAAAAATATTTCAAAATTAGAAAGTGCAAACTAGCTTGCACTTTCCTGATAAAAAGTGCAAGTTAACTTGCGCTTTTCGAAATTTTCAAAATTTTCGAAAATTTCGAAAAATATTTCAAAATTAAAAAAGTGTTATCTTGCATTTTCTGTCAGAAAAGTGCAAGACATTTTGCGTTTTTTTATTTTTGAAAAATAGGAACCAAATTTACAAATTCATTTCTACAGGGACTTTTTGTATAACAACATCGAAAACAGGGACATGACTCTTTTCTTGTTAAAAAAAAAAAATCTTTAACTTCAATTTTCAATTAAACTGTCCCTTCCTCCAAGATTTACATGAATACCATGAACTCCCTCCCTCTTCTTTCTTCTTCACACGCGACTGACTTACGAAACACTGCTTCGAGTTTCTTTCCTCGTTTTAAAAGGTCTAATTTGGTCAGGTAACTCGGTTATTACAGCTGTTTGATACTTTGATTTTTTTGAAAACTGTGGAAATTGCAGGTTGGTTTTGCAAAATGAAAACTTAAAACTGAAAAAGCGAAGTAAAAAAAGAGGTACTGTGTGCTATGCTGTTAGTTTTAGACCACAAACTCTGCAATGGCTCTCAGCTGTTTCTTCCGTGTGAGGATTTTACTTTATTTTTCTTTACTGTAGAATTGACTTGTTTCATTGTTTGGTTTTCTTTCCCAAGTGCATTTTGTTGAGAGTATCATGAAATTTAAACGTTTAAAAACCATTAAAAAAACACACTGCGTTCTCTCCATAATATTATGGAAAATGGAAGATAACCCGGCTAAACATTACCAAATGAAAACTTTCTTCTTGTTTGGTAATGTTTTATTGAACAAATAAATATTTATTCCATATAATATTGCAAAACAATTGTTTCATATTTTATATCAAGATTTGGTTGATCTGGTATTTGAATGTGTTAATATCGAAGTCATTTGTGTTTTATTAAACAATATGACTCAATTGTGGTTGTCCCTCATCATAAGATTTTCTAAAGAGGATGTGTGAAAAAAACTTTGATATCAAACCTTTGATTCACGCCCCCACGTGTACAAAATGACAAATGAAAATAGTTGTTAGATAAAACAACAGCTCAATTTCTCTGTCCCAAAAGCTATGTGCCTCCTGTTTCTCACTCAATCTCCACCATTCGTTGTTAATTGATTAATCAAAGTAATTAATTAATTTGATTGAATGAATGATTGTGATTGTATGAGATATATGGTACATGGAAGTCGGAGATAGAAGATTTGAACTCATTAAATTAGAGATGGTTGCATCAAATTTTGATACACATATTTGTATCAAAGTATCACTCAGATGGGTGTATATTGTATTATTAACAACTTTCATCAAGTGGATTAACCAAAAATGTTGACTTCTAAAAAAGCTCTCAGTTTTGTTATGAAGAATCCTTTAGTACTAATATAAGCTCGTAGTTTTGTTATCAATTTTAATGCAAACTACGGGTGAGTTTTTTGTTTAGCAAAAAGATATTCCAAAAGAGGAATGTGTTTTTGTGTTACGAAAGAAAATTGTGTTTTTGTGTTACGAAAGAGACATTATAAAAAGGGAATGTTTGTTATTTTTTGTTTGTGTGTTTGGTTTTTATTTGTTTTAGATAGTGTAGAATAATTTATAATAATTGATAATTATTTATAATCCGACACAACAAACATTTAATTAAAAAACGATACATTGCAATTAAAAAAAACTAATATAGTGCAACTTAAAAAAATACATAAGATGAATTAATGACGGTTAGGACTAGCATGCAAAATTTTCATCAGAAAATTCAGTTACTCATTAATGTCCATAACACGAGACATATTACGAACAAACGCGTAATCCGTTTCTTGATGGACGAAAATATACGAAATTTCTCAGCTCGTATAAATGTCATTGGATCTCCTGCTGGGAGAAAAGACCAGCATTTTCAGCCCGACTGTCGATAATCTCCACGCACATGAAAGGTACTATGCGTTCTCAAGTCCAGTCGGCAATGACTTTAGAGGTGGCAAAATCAGAGGAAGTGGTAGACATGTTGTAAAGTAAAGAAGAAGAAAAACATATATTGTAAAGAAAATTAAAATAAACACGATTAAATGAATAAACCTCAACCAATGATTGAAAATGCTTGGACTAGTTTGGATGTGCTCAGAATTGATGGGGAAGATGGTGGTGGGAACGAGGAGGGGTTTTATAGAAAGTGGAAATGACGATTGACAAGTGAACAGTTAGCGTCGGATGCGTGGTTTATTATGCCGCGTAGTTCGAACTGTGCAAAGATTTAATGTGAACAAACCTTAATTCATTAGTATTGAGTTTAAAGTATTATGATTTTTAGGATTTCTCCCATACAACCACCATTAAAATCTTTTACTACTTAATTGATCTCTGTTGTGTTTTGATGGTCAAACCAAATTCCTCCATCTTCTGCATGTGGCGTACGTATATGAGTTATATCCAGCAAGCAATGGTGCAACAAAATAAATTCGTAATGTTATGTGTCTACCAACCTATATTTATACATTGTATCTTCAAGTTATTTGACGATGTTGGACTATTCCAATTTCAAACCGTAGTTTCAATTTGCAATATGCGAGGTAACCCTAACAATCTCCACCACAAGAAAATCTTCATATTAAGAGTAAAAAATTGTGTTAAATAAATGAATTTAGTCTTAAGAAATGAAAACCAATTGAAGTGTAGTAATTTTGTCCTTTTTTCAAGTGTCTAACTTATTTTTTAGCACCAATTTGATTTCAGAATATTTGAAAGTAGTGTTGATCTCAAAAGGTTTCAATTTCCAAACCAATTTAGATTCTAAATTTGACCCTTAAATATTTGTGTATACTTACTGAAGACAAACTAACCAATCTACTTTTTTTAAAGTCCTAAATCACAGTTGAGACTGTCTTACAAAGTTTAAAAATATTTTTTGTCTCAAATAATCCTAAATTTATCAATAATTTATGACCAAAATTAAATCATTAATCTTCGTAAAAAACAATTTAAGACTAAATATTCAGTTATTCTTTTGGTCCTGAATCAACTTTGAGATCAAAATTAGGTCTTAAAATTAGAAATCAAAATTTCATCTCAAAATAGTATTAACTTTCAAACCTAATGAAAACTATATTTTGGTTTCAAAATAATTTGTGTTTTGCGAGCCTAGCCATATTTGAGTCGGTTTAACTGAACATAGGAGTAAAAACTAGTATGAGGTCCATGCTCCACACATGAGAAGATGGTACTTCTTTAATTATGCGATGCAATTATTTTGGTAGTAGCTAGATTGCCCGATCATGTTTTATCGTGCAACTATGCATAAGATAGGATAGAGAAGTTTGCTTTTACAAATCAAAGTTAAGTGAAGGAATTAGTAAAAATATTATTGCCGACATGTGACATTTGAAAAGAGAATAAAGTTTGACTGCAAATTGTGCGTTAAATGTTAGAAGTCAGTAAACGACGAATGATAGTGGCATATGTATGCAATTCCAAAGGGAATGATTAAAATAATCGTAGTTTTAAAATTAAGCAGAAAATTGAAATTTCTTGCTGATATCACCTATCATCTCATAAGCCTTCCAGTTATTATCTGTGTGATTTATGCCGAACTTATAGAAGATCATTTTTCTGGAAATAAAAGATGAGCTAGGCAAGCTAAAACTTAGCTCCTAGTTGGCAAAATGGAAGATACAATAGATCTTAAAATGCCTGTTCATTGGTGAAATTGATTCTAGGATCTCAAATCATGTCAGATACTTTAAGAGTAGATAGAACAAAAAATTAGTCCAGAGAAGCATAAAGTAGGTAGATGTGAGCCATTTCAAAAAGGTTTCGGTTCACAAAAGTTTGTTTCCCTTTCTTAAGGTAAGATTTATTGTTTCTCACATAGACCGGTTTGATTGTTTATACATCATTGGAGTGTTCTCAATTTCATGAGATAGGACAAATTTCATCAAATTCATTTCTCAAACATTACACGAGCATGTCTTTTATGGTCTCCATCATCCTTGGATACTTTTTATGAGGCAGACTGTTTTGTTGGCTACAATTTATGTTAAGAACATGTTCTGACGTCATTTGTAACTCGCTGCACTCAACAACATACATCCAACTCAATCTCCTTCATGGCTAGAGCCAAGTGTATAGGTTTTTGTTCCTCAAACTAAAGGGCTCAAGCTCATCAAGTATCAAGAAGAATGTGTTCCTACTTACCATTTGTGCAAATTATCAAGTGCTTTCTGTATTATTAGTTGGGACTGAACTTCACTACATTCATCTTTTTAAGTGATGTGTAAAAATGCCTCCATAATCCTCTTGAGACACACAAGTTGTTACATGTTTTAGCTATTAATATATAAAATTAACTGAATATCTCCCGACTTGATAATCCATAGTACACAAGTTAACCATATTTCACACAATTTCATCAAAATGTTCGCACACCAAGTCAAATAATCGGAGTATGGATGTATGATTTTGACAGAAATTCTTTCATGTTTAAGTCTTATGAGACAATAGTACTTGGAACAAACTGAAATATTCGGTTATCTTAATTTCAATGTAGAAAGTGTAGAATTCTTTTTACGCTATTATTCTTTATCTTTCTTTACCCTATATATATATATATATATATATATATATATATATATATATGTTTAGGGTGCTGATGCTCTCCAAGGGAACGGCTATAGAAAAGTCATTTCTTGTTCCTCTTTTTGCCCTGCATGCACCATATAGTGTCATATCCTGGATCAAGTAAGTTGGTGTACAGCTTACAAGTTATAATTATGAACCTTATATTACACATGCCTGTCTATGTATTTTGGTCTCTAATTTGCTAACCTTTGTCTACTATGTAGGGGTGAATATGGTACCTGGACCGTTTTCATAGCACTTTTAGTCCGTTTATATTTATTCATTCCAGGTATATGCTTTAATCATCTTGAGGCAATTTTCTTTACAAATGAAAACGCCGAACTTCCAATAACATTTTTCTGAATTTGTTATTATCTATTTTGTTAGATATTTTATATATTTTCTATTTCAAATTTATGGATTTTTGTTTGGGTATACAAGATTTTGTCTTTAGGATGGACTTGAGTTTGGGAAGAAAAAAGATCTCTTTGAGTTGGAATTTTTTTCACAATCGGTATACGTGTTGGACTTAATCCGATCTTGCTGAATTTATTGATGCATAATCACTGGGTAGAATTCATAATTGTTTGAAGTGGTCAGTTTTATTTAATATTCTATTGTTAGTTTATTAGAGTTTGTTTGTGTTTGAATAAGTATGTTTGAACTATTCCTATGGCTGAGTAGTAGCTTTCGTTATGTGCATGTATTAATAAATTGTAACAGACTAGATGTGATTGACAATGAAAAAAATAAAAATGCAATAGAAAGTTTTTCTCTCACCACCTTTTGCCTTTTCTCCCCTCATTTTTTGCAGTTTTTTTTGCTCTGTTTTTCTACATTTGGTATCAGAGCAAGTTGACAAAATCATGGATGCATCCAAGACGAAGGAGGGACCAGTCACTCTTCACTACCCGATGCTGTCAAAGAACAACTACACCGTATGGGCCATTAAAATGAAGGTTTTCATGCAAGCTCAAGGTGTCTGGGACGCCGTTGATCTAGTAGATCCGAATGCTGAAGTTGAAGCCAGGAAAGATAAAATGGCGATGGCGGCCATTTATCAAGGAATTCCTGAGGAGATGTTGTTGTCACTTGCAGAGAAGCAATCGGCGAAAGAGACGTGGGATGCTCTCAAGACGATGTACATGGGCGCAGATCGCGTCAGGAATGCAAAAGTTCAAACTTTGAAGGCTGAGTTTGAAGTCCTAAGCATGAAGAAGACGGAATCGGTTGATGATTTCGCAATCAAAATGAATAACATCGTCAACAACATCCGAGCTTTGGGAGACAAGATTGAAGAGGCATATGTTGTTAAAAAACTGCTCCGAGCCATGCCAACAAAGTTCTTACAAATTGTATCTACAATTGAGCAATTTGGAGACTTAGACCACATGTCAGTGGAAGAGACCATCGGGCGGCTCAAGGGACACGAAGAGAGACTTCGTGGGCATGGTGACAACAATGAAAGTCGTCTTCTGCTCACTCAAGAGGAGTGGCTAGCGAAGACGAAGAAAGGAAATGGTGAAGAGTCGTCCTCAAATCCAAAGGCTCGCGGCGGTTACAGTGGAGATGGCCGTAGTCGTGGAAGAGGACGAGGTAGAGGCCGTGGCGGCACGAGAGGAGGCCGCAACTTCAGCTCATCAAATCAAGAAGGTGAAAACAGTCGCGGCATCAATAGAGGCCGTGACAAGAGCAAAGTAAAATGTTACAACTGTGACATATTCGGACATTATGCATCGAAGTGTCGCAAACCTCGACGTGAGCAAAATCAAGAGGCGAATTTGACTCAAGTTCGAGACGATGAACCAGCTTTATTGCTATCTGTGAGTGCACTAGAAGGGTGTAAAATGGTTCTGCTAAATGAAGAAAAGGTGGTTCCAAAGTTGTTTACAAGCAATGATAATTGTGAAGAGTCCAAGCTGTGGTACTTGGACAATGGTGCAAGTAATCACATGACAGGTCAGAGATCTAAATTCAAGGATTTAGATGCCAATATCAAGGGACAAGTCAAATTTGATGATGAGACAACTGTACATATTGAAGGTAAGGGATCTATTTTATTTCAATGCAAAAATGGAGAGCAAAGACTACTTCGTGAGGTCTATTTCATACCAAATTTGTGCAACAACATTATAAGCCTTGGTCAACTTTCTGAAGATGGAAATAAGGTTATTCTTCATGGTGAGTTTCTTTGGGTTTATGATAAACATGGGAAGCTGCTGATGAAGGTGAAAAGGTCACTCAATAGACTCTACAAAATTGAACTCGATGAATGTAAGTCAGCATGCTTAATGGCAAAGACATCCGAGATGGCATGGTTATGGCATGCACGGCTTGGACATGTAAATTTTCAAGCAATAAAATTGATGTTCGCTAAGAAGATGGTGTACGGTCTTCCAAAGATAGAACAACCTGCACAATTGTGTGAGGGGTGTTTAATGTCCAAGCAAACAAGAAAATCATTTCCTACCCAGTCTAGCTACAATGCCGAGAAGGTCTTGGAATTGGTTCATGGTGACCTCTGTGGTCCTATAACACCACCTACACCTGTTGGAAATAGATATTTCTTTTTGTTAGTTGACGATTATAGCAGAATAATGTGGGTGTACATGTTGAAATCTAAGGATGAAGCATTGGATGCATTCAAGAAGTTCCGGGTGCTTGTTGAAACCCAAACTGAATGCAAGATGAAGGTATTTAGAACAGATCGAGGAGGTGAATTCTGTTCACACCAGTTTACAAGCTATTGTGAAGATGCTGGAATCCTAAGACACTTCACAGCACCGTACACTCCTCAACAGAACGGTGTTGTAGAGCGAAGGAATCGAACGGTGGTGACAATGGCACGAAGTCTATTGAAGAGCATGCAAATGCCAGCATACTTATGGGGGGAGGCTGTCAGGCATGCAGTGTACATCCTCAACCGTGTACCAACGAGAGCTCTAACTGGTGTGACCCCATACGAAGCATGGTATGGAAAGAAGCCACATCTAGAGCATTTGAAGGTGTTCGGATGTGTGGCACACATGAAGCTGCAAAGTGCACATACAAGAAAGCTCGATGACCGAAGTAAACCCATGGTGTATCGTGGAATGGAACCTGGAAGCAAGGCATATCGACTCTATGATCCTCAACTTAGTAAGCTGCACGTTAGTAGAGATGTTGTGTTTAATGAAAACATGAGTTGGCCATGGGAACATGTTGATGCTGAAAAATCAAATTCTTTAGTAACATTCATTCACCATTGAGGGATATGAATCGGAACTGGAGGAAGAGATGATGTCACCACAACATACTGCAGGTGACATGCATAGTACGTCAGAGGCATTGTCATCGGATGCAGCAGCACCCTCAACACCAATCTCTCAACCAACTGCAATAGTCACTCAAACCTCAATCGAAGAAGCAGACAACGCATCGAGCTCGTCAACCGAAAATGCTTCAAGGACATTTAGATCACTAGAGGATATATATGCTAACAGCGAACAAGTGGAGTTATCGGATGAACTGCTTCTACTTGGTGTTGATGAACCGGTTACTTACATTGAAGCTGCAAAAGAGAAGCAATGGGTGGAAGCCATGAAGCATGAAGTGGAGACTATTGAGAAGAATAACACATGGAAACTAACTGACCTGCCACCAGATGTTAAACCCATTGGATTGAAATGGGTTTATAAACTGAAGAAAGACCCTAAAGGAAATGTTGTTAAACACAAAGCTAGACTTGTTGCGAAGGGCTACGTACAACAACAAGGGATCGACTATGAAGAAGTCTTTGCTCCGGTGGCTCGGCTTGAAACAGTTCGGTTGTTGCTTGCACTTTCGGCAAAGGAAGAATGGGAAGTTCATCACCTTGATGTTAAGTCAGCATTTCTTAATGGGGAGCTTCAGGAGGATGTTTATGTAGCCCAACCACAAGGTTTTGTGAAGAAAAACCAAGAGAACAAGGTGTACAAACTGTATAAGGCCTTATACGGACTTCGTCAAGCACCAAGAGCATGGAATGCTCGGCTAGATAAGTGCCTAAAGGGGCTCGGTTTTCATAAGTGTTCACGCGAACAAGCTGTATATATAAGGAGACATGCTGTAGAAATGTTGACTGTTGCTGTTTATGTTGATGACTTGTTAGTCGCAGGTACAAGTACTTCAGAAATACTTAAGTTTAAGATGCAGATGAACAAGGAGTTCGAGATGAGTGACCTCGGCCTTTTATCTTACTATCTCGGGATTGAGGTTGATCAAAGAAAAGGGTGTATTATGTTGAAGCAAGCTGCCTATGCTAAGAAATTATTGGAGAACGCGGGGATGTCTGATTGCAATCCCACAAAATATCCGATGGAACCGAAGCTACAACTCAGCAAAGATCAAGAGGGACAACAGGTGAACCCAACTGATTACAGGAGCATCGTAGGCAGTCTCAGGTACTTGATTCACACTCGTCCCGATCTTGCCTATGCTGTTGGCATAGTGAGTTGATACATGGAGAAGCCTACAGTTCTACACCAACAAGCCGTGAAGCACATCTTAAGGTATGTAAAGGGTACACTCAATCTTGGTTTGGTGTATGCTAAGGAGGAAGGCAAAGTCAGGGTGACAGGCTACTCGGATAGTGATCTAGCTGGACATGTCGAAGATAGAAGGAGCACAAGTGGTATGGCCTTCTACCTCAATGGGAGCTTGATCACGTGGGCTTCTCAGAAGCAACGAAGTGTTGCTCTTTCATCATGTGAAGCAGAATTCATGGCAGCCACAGCAGCAGCATGCCAAAGAATTTGGTTGCACGGATTAGTAAAAGAACTAATAACTCAAAAGCTTGATCCGGTTACTATATATGTTGATAACAAATCAGCAGTTGCATTGATGAAGAACCCAGTATTCCATGGAAGGAGCAAGCATATTGACATCCGTTTTCATTTCATACGTGAATGTGTTGAAAGAGGAGATATCACAATAAAGCATGTGTGCACTGAAGAGCAGCAGGCGGACATACTCACTAAGGCTCTAGCCAGAGTTAAGTTTGAAAACATGCGTGAGATATTGGGAGTAAAAAATCTCCTGCAAGCAAGTTCGAATTAAGGGGGAGAATGTTGGACTTAATCCGATCTTGCTGAATTTATTGATGCATAATCAATGGGTAGAATTCATAATTGTTTGAAGTGGTCAGTTTTATTTAATATTCTATTGTTAGTTTATTAGAGTTTGTTTGTGTTTGAATAAGTATGTTTGAACTATTCCTATGGCTGAGTAGTAGCTTTCGTTATGTGCATGTATTAATAAATTGTAATATACTAGATGTGATTGACAGATGAAAAAAATAAAAATGCAATAGAAAGTTTTTCTCTCACCACCTTTTGCCTTTCTCCCCTCATTTTTTTGCAGTTTTTTTTGCTCTGTTTTTCTACAATACGCGTAAGAATGTCTGAAAATTAATGGATTAATAAGAGGCATTGTTTGCATAGGTGCGCCAAGGGCCAAGGTTGTGTTCATGATATATTTCCACTTTGTTGATTTGCTCAGTCCGATGATTTAGATCAAACTAAATTATAACAAGCATTTACTGTACAAACAGTCACATCACAGCCATATTTTGAATATAAATACATGAGCTTTCATGAATTACTATCTCTGAAAGGAATTATAAAATTTCTTAAATCAATTCAACCTTTCATCTTCTCTCTGTTTTGTTTATTTTTTGAGAATAAAAGGAAGTTTTCGTAATACTTTAGATTGTAAAATTCAGAGACGGGGCTATGATATCAAAGCACCCTGGAATATATCCACTTCAGCAAAATGTGGAGAACAACTGGAAATTTTGCTAAATTTGAAAATATGTACTTACACTTGAATGAAAATATTAGAATAAGTGGCATTTTGAATTCTAAATAAAAGAGAATACATGAATCTTAAAATAGGAATTACAAACTAAATATACATATCAGTCTTTGATTTCCATCACTTCAACTTTTGTTGTTTTTTATATTTTTGTTTTGCCAAGATATAAAATAGATTGGACACCAAGCAGATTTGATTGTAGGCTAATTTTATTTGTACACCAAAATTTACTATACGCTCACCTGTTTTTTTACTAAAAAAGTTGAGACCAAAAACCCTTAACTATCACGGAAATATGCTGGGAGATTATTATGTATACCATGCAGTACATTTGTAGGTTTATACTATATATCGTAGTTGCTCTTCTAAGCATATATAATTTCATTGTTCGTAGTGTACATTATTACCTTGTAATTACTATCGGGAATCTCGGCCATGAAAACAAAAGGAAATTAACAGTGGTAAAAGGTATATTTATTTGATGGATAGTATTATAAATTTTATGCAAAATCGGAGTATAATGTTTTGTTAAAATTTTGGGTGTGTGTATAGTGAATATTGGTGTATGAATATAATCAACCTTGATGGTATTAGCAAATGAAATATTTATATTTAGGACGCTTGGTTTTATTCTTAAAAGAATGTATTAGTTATATATGGCTATGCGTTATGAATTTGTGTTGGGCTGTAGCCCAGCTCAGGGTCTAATAGCCATAGCTCTATCCTTCCGGTTCATACATGCTTAAGATTCGTACAAAAATCATCATAAGAAACTAGGATTTCTGACGTACCTTGGAGCAATTCTCAACGGATGATGCCAGAGAAATGCGGATCTGAAAATGATGGGAGGAAAAAAGGGGGCAATATATTTCTGTACGTGCACGACCTTTCTTACTTTATTTCCTGGCCTTCAAGAATTGTGGATTCTCAACATCCTTCATATTTGTACAAAATATCTTCCAACACAGTTTTACCTATATTTGGACTAAAGTGTTCCTAATCCCTTGCTGGAATTCAATGCAGGTATAGGCATTTTGTTTGATATATAGTTAAGTTAATCCAGGGTAAAGGAAGAATGAATACAAACTTACTAGTGCTTTCTTATATATATATGTATGTATGTATATGTATGTATGTATGGTGAGTGGTGACCTTTAGCGATCTCCTTGATTGTAGGTGGACTAGAATTACCTTTCTTGACAATGCTGATTGTGAGTGTAGCCCCCCATCAGGCAATGAGCTTACGGTAAGCAATTAAGTTTTTTTTTAGCCATTACATGTTGAATAAGAGGTGCATGATAAACTAGTGAAGGGTTTTATGATTTGTTCAACTGTCTGATATGGTTGGCGTACAACCATAAAGAAAAAAATAATGGCAGTTAAACATTGAACATTACACCAATAATTTGTGCTAAAAAGAAAATTAGTGAATTAACCACCGTGTCACTGATATATACAGGGGAACCCAAGCTGGTGCAGTAGTTTCATTAGCCATTGCTGCATATTTGGCGTTCGAACATTTCACAAGGGCACGAAACCTGCAAAGAGCATTCGATGCAGTATCTGTTGTTCCCAGTCTAGCTATCATTTGCATCTCTATTGTATCCTGTATGTTTCTGTTCTGATCCTTCATTTCCATATGTACCTTCTTTTGAGTACAGTAAACAAGATGGCATACCTTGATAAAACATGCAACTTCCCAATGATATTACAGTTATTCTCCTAAGGCAAATAGTACAAGTTGGTTGTTTGCTTTGAGAGTGATGTTTTTTTTTTCTTCTTTCGCAGCAACATAGTTGGACCTATCATACCAGCTTGGTTGGTTCATAATGGATTGGATCAAAATTGATCTGATCTATTTTGTGATACACCCGTTTTGATACATTTGTCATAATGATCAATATGATGCAACTGACTTTATATATGGGTCAATCCGTTTAACCCATTTAAAAAACCATCAAAAATTGAAAGAAATGTTAAATTATCCCGTGAACCTAAAAACGTTCAAATAATGCAATAATAATAATAAATAAGTAAATTGGAAAAATAAAATTGCACCAGCCACATATAAACTGATGAATTTTGAAATGTGAGTTTTAGAAGCATTTAATTCTTTACCATATTTCGCATTTTCGTGGCTCACTGCTTGTGAAAACCTATTTCGTCGTAAACATTTTAAATGTTCCGCCCTTCAAATTTTGGTTCAGCATCTATGTTTAAATACCCTTTTTCTTTAAAAGTGCCATATTTTTTCATTATCTACTTCTTATCACCTAGTTGTCATTACTGAAACTATTCATCTGCATCGTCTTTGTGAGCTTTGTATTATTATTTGACTTCATCGATTTGCGAAGGCATGTCGAACTACATCTGCATGCATGCCCATGTGCGTGTAACCGCATATGATTGTATGGCTGGTTGAAATGGAGCTTGAATTTTGAATTGTGTACTTGTAGAAATGAAATTATTAGCAATAACAGAATCTTCATCATCTCATTATAAAGAGGGAACTAGGAAAAATGACAAACTCTGACAAAAATTTAAGCTGAAGAACTTCAAGTTTCATTTTTAAGCGGAAGAACAAATGCTAATTACAATTAGCATTATATTCAACTTTTACACTATATAAAATGCTAGTTATATCTAGTATTATATTCAGTTTTACACTATACCAAATGCTAGTTATAACTAGTATTGTCCTTCAGCCTGAATTTTTTTCAAAATTTGTCCTTGTGCTTATTTTCCTGCATTATAAAACCACAATAAAGTTATCGATATTTGATTTCTATTAACTTTTTGTGGAGATTATTATTATTCCGCCTAGACGGGAAGGAACTAGAGAGGAAAATTGATTATAGTTAATGTATCATCCTCCATTTAAGAAATAAAAAAACGAATGCTGTAGTATTATTTTCAAGTGATAGATCCATCATTTAATATCAAAGAGTAGTACTAGTAAATACACTCATTATATTCATTGCGTTTCAAATCTATTAGATTACCCATCATAACCATCACAAAGATAAAATATAATATACAAATACATAATGTTATACATGATCGACATATGAAGATGCTATTGTGTATGATCAAAGTCATGGATACTAAACGATGTATCATTATAACATACAAAAGAACCATTGTTCCACAATGGAGAATACTTAATAGATAATAACCAAGTACTTTGCCTCCTGCAATGTCTGTAGAAAGCTTTATCTACTCAAACTATAACCTATCAAACCCCTTACTTTAGCTTACTAAATGAGTACTTGAGAGTATAATAGAAAAACAAAAACTATGGGTAAAATGTAAAGTCTGATGTGAATAATGTCATCATTCAAATAACACCGATACTAAGTGAGACCACACAACATGACGAAACATGCGTTTTCCTCACTATTGTTTTTCGTAAACTTAAATGAAAGTCATACTTGATTATTATAACATGATGATAATATCATGACTATAAAAATAGATTTAACATGAATGATGAATAAATACATTAGGTTTTTTGGTGTTGCATAACCAAATCCCAAGTATGTCCATTAATCATTTTATCAATAAAATTACGTTATTATGTTCCTATATATGCCTACCCATTTTATTAAGCGTTGATTCATCATTATATTATTATTATTCTAGGTTCACCACTAATCTATTAGTTTTACATGACAACTAAAAGCTTGTTGAGTTGACTTATGCCTAAACCAAATTTGGATGTCTTTATGTCATTAGGGTTTTCGACAAACCTACTATATTCATTAGTGAGCATTCTCACAAAATCTACTACGTGTACTCATTCTCATTCTTTTTTCTTTTGTTAGTTCCCGTACATTGGAACCAATTACTTTGTGACTCGAGGCAAGGGATCCGTGGCCTAAAAAGGAAGCTAAGCATTGGTCATTTGATTTCATTTTCGATTTTCTCAAATGATTTATAGTTTTACAATTCATTGCTCATGTTTAGTATTCTATCCATAGTTTCTAGTTAATCCAAAGCATACTCACCACTTATTAACCCTAAGTTGGTTACTAGCTTTCTAATCAGAGCTGAATTAGGGGACACATAAGTAAAACCGAGTTAGAAATAGTTAAGTACATAGTAGAAAACCAGCAACTTGTGGAGGGTATACGAAATATATAACGTACCTCTATATTGGTATGGATATATAAGTGGATACATCAACCTTTCTGCTACTTCTCTCACTCTCTTTACTTTCATTACTACTGATATCTTGCTTACGCAGAAAGCAAGAATGGAAATGAGGAGTGGTCGTTTGATGAGAGGAGGAGGGGGAGCTAATTGAACTAGAGGAACTGAAAGTACGCAAACAAATGGCCAAGGAGGGAAAATCGAGAAGTGGCTGCTAGTGCTCAAATACCAGCTCCGGCTGGCGAAAATGTAGACACGAACTTGTTTTTGCAACAGATATGGCGAACCTTCTGCAGTAGCAGGTTCGACAACAAGGTCTATCGCAAAACTTGTATGTTTCGGGGGTTCAGTGTAAGTCACTAACAAGAACTTTGCTATGATGAATCAGGAATTTTGGAGTTTGGATGAAGAGATGTTATATGTGACAAAACCAGCCTTAGAAGCAAAAGACTACTTGTGGATGTGCGAACACATCTATGAGGATTTGGAGTTTACTGATGCTCAAATGGTAAAGTTAGTATTTAGGTAGCTTAAAGGATTGGATATCTGATGGGAAACAACAAGGGCTGAATTCTGGAGCATTGGAATTGTTTGGGAGAGATTTAAAATGTTTGATGATCAATCCATTCCTGGATCAGAGTAGTCATTGATGTTTTAGGAGTTTGTTGAGCAACAACTAGGAAGTATTTCAGTATCCGAGTATATGCAGAAGTTTAATGCTCTATATAAGTCTGGGGCGGTCTTATTAGGACATCGAAGAAGAAGGTGGAGAAGTTTAACTTGGGGTTAAGGCCTGGATCGAGTGACAAGATAATGGCCCGTCTGGCACTTCCATTCAATAATGTATTAGATATGGCAGAAAGTTATGAGTTTATGTACACCAAAAGGAGGAGAGTAGGACCGAAAGCTTAAAGTAATAAGAAGAAGTTTACCCCATACCAGAAGTGTAAGAATGACTAGCAGTAGTAAGGAAATGCTCTATAAGGATAAGTACGGAAGGAAGTTTCGGAAGTTACCTATTTCAATTGTGGGTAGAAGAGACACTATGCATGAAAGTGTTCGAAACTGGTTGGAGCAGGAAAAGTCAAGTACTTCAACTGTGACTAACTCGACCAAAAGAAGGACTGTCCAAAGTTGAGAGCAAAGGTGTTCGCTTTAGCAAGGCCTAATGTAACAACCCTAATTTTAAATAGCATTATTCAGGAGATTTAGTTAGATAAATTAAATAGAATAATGTAGAGACAAGAGTGATAAGGGAATTGAGATTTGAAAACTAATTGAGGTCGTGCCTTAACTAAGTTAATTGATGAGAAAGAGTTATGACTTAAAAACCTAACATAATAAGGCAATGGCAATATGTGAATAACCGAACCCCATAACCCCTAAAATCCCTTACCACATTCTCATTTTAATTTAGATTCTTACATAAACAAAAGAAAAACAAGACTGGTTATAACCTTAAGAGAAGAGGAGCTCAAAGATCAATTAGATGTTAAGATTCAAGCTAGGAAGATTAAAGTGTAGAACAAATCTCACGTTCCTTATCCAAACAAGGTGAATAATGATCTAAACCATCTCATATAAGTCATCTTGAATGTTTAAAATTTGGGTTTGAGGTTTAAACTGTATGATTAGATGAATGACGATATATTTTGATTTAAATGCCATGTTATAATTTAAACAAGGATATTGTGGAATAATATAGTTCGGTTTTAAGGCTAAAATTGTGCAAAATGATTTCCAAATGCCATGATTTTTGAATATGTTATGTAAAACATTATTTTGGAAATGGGTTTAAATTTTCATAATATTCCAAGCCGTGGATAATTTATTATGAATTTTCGAGTAAAAGAAATGGATATTTTGGGTTTTAATTAATTTAAGGAATTAATTAATTATTTTTGGGTTGAAAATTTTATATGATAAAGATATTATCATTTTGAAATTTATATGAATTTCTGAGATTTTTCTCAAGAGATTTGAGTGAGTTTGGATTTAATTAGAAAGATTAGCATTTAATGATTAATTAAATACAAGGGGTTAGTACCATTGGAGATAGCATGTCATGCATTAAATGTGAATCCCAGATGTCCTCCTGTGAAGCAGAATGGCTTAGCCTTTGTCCAAAGCGATCCACTGTGCTGAAGATAGAAGTGGATAAGCTAAAAGCTAATAGCTTTATCCACGATATTATATATCCTAAATAGGTATCCAACCTAGTGCTGGTTAAGAAGCCTAACCGAAAGTGGCAGACTTGCATCGACTATTTAGATTTGAATAAGGCATGCCCAAAAGATAGCTTCCCGCTACCGAAAATTGACGAGCTAGTGGATTCAACAACAGGCTATGAACTGCTATCGTTCATGGATGCTTATTTCAGCTACAACCAAATTTTGATGCACATCCCAGATCAAGAACTTACCGGCTTTATAACTGACATGAGACTGTATTGTTAACTTGGTATGCCGTCGTTTGAAGAATGCAGGAGCAACCTACCAAAGATTGGTAAGTTCGATGTTCTAGAATTAGAACGAGCATACAATGGAGGTCTATGTGGATGATATGCTGGTAAAGTCACAACAATCAATGAACCACTTGGAAGACTTATCAGAGACGGCTGACATGTTCTGAAGATGTGGGATGAAGCTCATCCCCCTTAAATGCATGTTCGGAGTCACGTCGGGAACATTCTTGGGTTTTATAGTAAATTCGAGGGGTATAGAAGCCAATCCAGAGCAGATTAAGGCCCTGACGAATGTCGATGCCCTGAAAATAATAAGGAAGTGTAGAGCTTAAATGGGAAATTAGCTGCATTAAGCCGATTTATTTCAAAGGCTACATACAAATGTATACCATTCTTCGATGCCCTTAGAAAGGTAAAAAGAAATTTTCCTGGACGTAGGAATGTAAGGATGCTTTTCAAGCCTTACTCGATCATACGGAAAGACCACCCATGTTATCAAAGCCTTTGGAAGGAGATGATCTATTTGTTTATTTGGCGATATCTGTCCATGCTACAAGTGTTGCTCTAGTACCCGAGGAAGCCACACTACACCGGAAAAGACCATTTGTAGCACTGAAAAAATGCTACCAAAACTTTTAGTAGAATTTTGATAAACGTTGCGATACGACATGCAACTAAAAGTCTGAAACTTTTTGTAGCGTTGTAGAAAACGCTACCAAAACTTGACATATTACGGCGCTTTTAAAAACGCTAGAAAAATTCATTTCTATAGCGTTTGTCAACTGCAACAAAAGTTAGCATTTTAGTAGGGTTTTTACTTGCATCCTCTGGTTTTCTGTAGCGATTTTTTTTGCTTTTATACATTTTTCGTAGCATTTGTAAAAAGCTACTAAAAGTTATTGACTGTTTTGCAGCATACTTTATATGCTATAGTTTCATGTTAATAGCTTATACCGTTTCCAACAATCACTTGCATAATAATCATATCAAAACCAGCAATCAATCACATAATCGTCGTATTCAGACCAACAATCAATCAATCATAGAATCATCATATTCAAACAATTGAAAAACACGTTAATCGCATAATCAAATATGATATCCATAACCATTTTGTTAACAGTTTTTCGACAAAATGAGCAAATTCACATAAAATCCATAACCAAGTTTACACAACTAGTACTAACAAAATTTTATAATATATACTACAATTAAAGTCATGTTCATTACTTGATTACCTATAATTTTTTGCTGCAGCTAGTCTTTACTCTGAAAAGCATACCTGTAGGCAAGTTTAACAATCAATAAATGATTATGAAAGTGCTTTACATATTTAAGGTATGTCAAATATCCTTAGTTAAGCTTTTATAAAATTTAAATAATTTTTATACAACTTAGTTAAATTTTTATAAAACTTGGTTAATTTTTATAATATACTTATTTAGATTTATAAAACTTAGTTAACTTGTTAAAATCTAATAAAACTTGGTTAATTTGGACAAATTTATTTAATTTTTATATTATATAAAACTTAGTTAATTTTTATAGATATTAGTTAAATTTTTATAAAGCTCGGTTAACTTATTTATAACTTTATTTATATTAACCCAAACCTATAAATTATCTCAATTGCTAAAACTTAAAATGTCATAACTTATATTTTAATTAACTTAAACTTATAAATTATCTCAAAGTTAAACTTTATTAACTTAGTTAATTTTAATAAATTATCTCAAACTTATATATTTTTCATAAACTTAGTTAATTTATTATTATTATTGTAAACTTAGTTAATTTATTATTATTATTATAAACTTAGTTAATTTTATAAACTTATTTAATTTTTATAAAACTTAGTTAACTTAATTAATTTTTATGAACTTAGTTTTTATTATTGTTGTTATTATTATTATTATTAATTATAAAACTTAGTTGACTTAGTTAATTTATTATTAGTATTATAAACTTAGTTAATTTTTATCAAATTATATTATTGTTGTTATTATTATAAACTTAGTTAATTATTTATCAAACTTAGTTTATTGTTGTTGTTTTTGTTGCTATTATTATTATTATTATTATAAACTTGTTAATTTTTATAATACTTAGTTAATTTTTATAAACATATTTAATTTTATAAAACTTAGTTAATTAATTCAAATCATTGTTTATTATTATTATTTTTGTTGTTGTTGTTGTTAAATTTATAAATGATCTCAATTGCTAAAACTTAAAGCGTCATAACTTATATTTTAATTAACTTAAATTTATAAATTATCTCAAACCTAAACTTTATTAACTTAGTTAATTTTTATAAATTATCTCAAACCTATAAATTTTTCATAAACTTAGTTAATTTATTATTATTGTAAACTTAGTTAATTTATCATTTTTATTATAAACTTAGTTAATTTTAATAAACTTATTTAATTTTCATAAAACTTAGTTAACTTAGTTAGTTTTTATAAATTTTGTTTTTGTTATTATTGTTGTTGTTGTTGTTGTTATAAACTTTGTTATTATTATTATTATTATAAAATTAATTGACTTTTATCAAACTATAAGTTATTATTGTTGTTGTTGTACTATAAACTTAGTTAATTTTTTAGCAAACTTTGTTTATTATTATTATTATTATTATTATAAACTTAGTTAATTTTTTATCAAACTTGTTTATTATTATTATTATAAATTTGTTAATTTTTATAAACATATTTAATTTTTATAAAACTTTGTTAATTTATTCAAATTATTATTATTATTGTTATTATAATAAATTATCTCAATTGTTCAAACTTAAAATGTCACAACTTATATTTTAATTAACATAAACTTAAAAATAAGGAGGGAGAGTGTGCAACGATCAGCTTTTACCGTGACATTAAGAATGGAAACCACTTTATCGCCTTCCTTAAAACAGTTATTGTAGGACCAACACCAATTATTTCTCCAGGCCACAACTATGGTTGTAAAGCAAAAAATAGTCATAGTAAATATATTTCAACATCTAAGTTTTGAAGAAGATCATGTTGATTGCAAACATAAACGATTTATTGTTCTCTATGATATAATACATGAAATTACAAGTGGATATCCTATGATTTGTGAATAGATAAACTGTAAAAGGACAATGTTAGTCACTTAGTCACAAGAATAGATTGCATACATCTGGAAAACTAGCATAAGCAATAGATACATGTCTTCAGATATAGAAAGATAGAGAAACAGACCTAGTATGTATGGAAATTTTGAAGGCCTAAAAGGGAATAGCTTGCTAGAAGATATAATCAAGTACACAACACAAGAACATACATTGCTTTACGTACTTCTCATCACTGGATCATGAACATACATCATGTTGACATACTATTGTTCATTATACTTCTGTTGTTGGAACTTC
Source organism: Allium fistulosum (assembly GCA_030737815.1). NCBI lineage: Eukaryota > Viridiplantae > Streptophyta > Magnoliopsida > Asparagales > Amaryllidaceae > Allium > Allium fistulosum. The sequence continues at coordinate 460,149,582 of CM060901.1, forward strand.
ATTAATCCTAATCTTCAAAGTTTAGTTCCTATGTATACTCTTGTCCATATTTTGAGCATGCTTAGTGATTCCACTTTTGTTCAACCCGTGTTGAATTTAGAAATAATCCCAAAAATTCATATTAGCTGAATTTTGATTACATAGTTATCAACCCATGCTTAATTTAGAAATAATTCAAAAAATCATGCAGTTATATCCTCATTATAATTTTGAATAATTGATGTCCGCTTTCTAAGTAGTGCAAAGACTGCTATAAACAAAGCAAACATAATGTAAGTCGTAAAAACTACATTCTACCGGTTAAAGACCATCGTTAACATCCATATGCAATTGTCAAAAGGAAAATGCATATAGATATGAAAAGACGATCTAAGAAATTCATACCGGAAATGTGAGAAGGCCATTTGCATTATATTCATGGAAGGTTTTTGCACTGACTAAATTACGTATAACATCATTTTATAATGAAAAAAAAATCAAATCTCTTAGTTCAAAAAACAAAATATATAAAAAAACTAATAGTTCAAAAGGCATTAGAAAAAAGATGGCAAATATCTTATGTAAAGTAGAGTATTAAAGAAAATTGTTGCAAGATCATTGTATTCTGTAATTGGATTAATATTTTTTCCCTTGAATCGTGGTATTATGCTTTTTTTCCAAATCAACAGTCGATGTAACTTCCTGTCGTGATTTGTACCAAAATATGGTTGCATCCTGATGTCATGCACTCATGTTAATTGTAACAGCTTTGATGACGTAGCTTATATATGATATTTGCATTAATATCAAAGTAAGCATGGTAATTCTAATAAATCACCTGTTCTAGCACCACTCATCCAGACACAGAAAGCAGAATTAAGATGGACTCCTAATATCAACCTGTCATAATAAAAACACAACACCTACTCAAGAAGAGAAGTGATACAAGCAACGGTATAGACGAGTGAACCTTCTTCCTTGAGAACAAGTCCACCTTCTACAGAACCAATGCTTCCAAATATATGATTAATAAAAAGAAACAAGTGCAAAATAATTTTGCAAACTAGAGTATGGTCGATATATCATGTAGAGACTGTCTTCATGTACTTTCCCAATCAACGTTTTAAACAGAAGAATCCCACGTGTATCAACTCTCAAAGGCATCAAATATGGTTCTACATTATCTAAATAGAATGCACTACAAGTGACTTATGCATAAGACAAGATAGCATATGTACTATAATCACTCAAGAAAGATCAACATCAGCCTCGCATTACTCAGACTGGACTACAAGTGACTGATGCATAAGACATTTCCCCACTGATAAAGGAGAAAGTAGCATGTGACCTTAAAGAAATTTAACATGGTAAGAAAATACATTTTACCTTAAAGAAATTTTTTTACCACTGCATCGTTGAGTATCAAACTTAGTTCTGCGGTCGAATAATGCAACCATAGTTACCACTGAATGTATGAAGGTCAATCAAAACCATCTATAATGGAACTATTAAGGCAACATAATTTTTTTAAAAGAAGATTGATTATATTCACGGAACCTAATCAAAAATGGTATTTACGTGCTGACCATCTACAACAGATTGAGCACCAACCCAAACTCCTCCTCCTCCTCATCGTCGTCCTCGTCTTCCTCTAATATATCTTCATCAAACTCCTCATCAATTTCATGCGCATCTTGATTTGTATCAGGATGTAGCATATGATGGACTTCATTTTCCTCTATAAACAGAGGATTTATAGTGGCATCCTGTAAAACAAGACAAATGTAGGCCATGATTGATAATATAAAAGAGACTGTCCATAAATCTATACAACATGCAGTACTACTTTATGCGCCTGCAAAGCACAACACTAACAAAATGCATGTACAATACATAGCTTATGCATCTTAGTGATGCTGAACAAGTCAAAGCCTGTGTATATACCATATACTCCTTAAATAACTTCAGTTGTATTTGAAGAAACATATACTTCTTAATTACTAAAAGCAATGTAAGGGTATTATGACATCTTTTAAACTGTCCAAAATTTTCATTTACCAAATCATATGAGCACAATTTCACCCATCCAATTGGAAGCATCAGTATTTAATAATACTTTCCTGTCGTTAAACTCAAACTGTTACCCAATTATTACCGAGTAACTCACTATAAAAAGCATCAGTGTTCTTCTGAAGATAGTCGTTTTTTTCATATGTAATGTCGAGAATTGAATTAGAACTTATTGAACTATAATTTCACGAGTTTTACGTCGCTTATAAAAGAGATTCATTAACCATTATATCAAGCACATAATACAATTACTGGTCTAAAATATAGTCCCTCTACAAGTAAGGAAAGGTGAAGGATGTACGTACGAATTAGATTTAAGTAGGCCTGTCAATGGATACCCGAAAAATCCGAAATCCGTCCGGATCTGTATCCGAAAAAACGGATATTATCCGATATCCGAAAAGCGGATGCAGATATCCGATATCCGAAATGAAAATCGGATGCGGATGCGGATATAGGCATATCCGTATCCGAAAAACATCCGTCCGATCCGAAATTTTATATGTGTTGTCATTTTGTCATTATGTATGTTGCTATTTTATCATTTAAATTGATGTAATATCGTGTAAACTTGTTTGATATTATATGTTGCCATTTTGTCATTTGAAAAACTGATTAGTATTGTAGTGTGTGTATTGTCATTTGAGAAAGTGATTGTTTTAGTTCAAAAATATTAGTATAATAAAAAATTTATTCAATTTCGGATGCGGATATTCTCGGATATTCAGAAATATCCGCTTTTTATTTTCGGATGCGGATATTTTCGGATATCCGAAAAATATCCGCGGATGCGGATACGGATGTTTATTCTCAGATATCCGCGGATATCGGATGCGGATTCGGATGCGGATTTAAATTTTCGGATGCGGATGCGGATACAACCATATCCGCATCCGTTTGCATCCGTTGACAGCCCTAGATTTAAGTATACCATCAGGCCAGCTTCCTTGCCAATAAGTTCCACAACTTGGTTCATAACTCTGGTATTATCATTAATTAAACTGCAAACAAATGAACTTGCCAATAAGTAGTTATCTTTGATTCAGAAACGAAGCATTATATTATATACCTTTAATACTTTTCAATGAAACCATAGTCATGTGTTGCATTTTCCAAATAGTGCACAATTAAAAACTTGCACGTAGAAGCTATTATAATTGGCATAGACAAGATTAAGATAAGAGTATCATCATAAGTTTCAGATTAACAGATAATGGCAATGTATATGAACAATGGTAAAAATCACATATGTATGTAGTTACCATAAGAATTATTTTTTAGTTACTTAAATATATACAACTTTAAATGCTCTCACCATGATAGAAGTAACTATTATACCTTAGTACTGATGAAATTTACATTACAATCTTAATTTGTAATGCACTTCCACTCTTTTTCTAGTGTTTTTCCACAAACATTTTATTATTTCAACATTACGATCACAAATTTACATTCACTTTTGCGATCACAAACTTGCATGAATCCTTTACCAAAAGCACCCTTAAACCACTTTCAAAATGTTGTTTACATTATTTCACTCAAACTACTTAATTATGTTAAAAACACACGAGTCAGCTTTTTTGCATACCATGACCAGAAGTTCAAAATAAATTTTGCATTGCAATGGCTTAGTGCTGATGAAATACAGTAGGAACATTCATACTAATTCAAAGCTTATAACATTTAACAACATATTGTATCACTTAATTTTTATAACAGTTATAGTCAACACGATATATATACCATCAGGCTGGCATAAAAAACATAAAAGACACATGAAATTATCGAATAATAAGCATACAAATTACAAAACCTTAAGGAGAATTTTTTTTTTGAAATACATCATATTCACCTATACCATATACTGATCATATTATAAAACAGAGGGCAGAAATACCTACATTTATAAGATGAAGAGCTTGATCCCTGAAGCAATCGCTCAATGCATTAAAAAATGTGGAGATGCACAAAAAGTAAAAGGCAGAGAGTACTCAGATATGAATAGAGTCCCTGTAAATATGAATCGCCTTGTGCAGTCGGTAACAACTAATGCCCTTGTTCGCCAACTTACTTGCTTGCTACCAATCATAAACAGCAAAGTTATTCCCATACATTCTGATTATATTGTTGTATCATATAGTACACTTTTCGTTGAATGCTTCTGAGGTAGATGTTCGCTTATTAAATTGCCCAATACGTGGTTTTATCAAAACGTGAAATGGCAGTGGATGCCAAAGTAGTGATACAAACAAATTTAATACTCCCTTAGTTGCTCTGTCTTAGTTCCTTCGAGTATAATTAATAAAATAACTCAATACAGATGTCGAAATAACATTATATTCCCATGTTTAAGCAGTTTAAAACTAACAAGGAAAATTCATTAAATAAATAATAATTAAAATTTTAAATTAGGGTTACCTATATCGACAATAGTAGTGGTGGCAGGAAGCTCGATGGAGGATGTATTGTGTTGTGAGACCTAGTATTAGCGGAGAACCTTGAATTTGAGATGTGGAAGAAATTTTAGAGTTAAAGAGGAAGTCGATGTCAACCTGAAGATTGACGGTGCGTTCTTTTACGAACCGAAAGAGGGAAACCAAAGGGGCTGGGATGAGGGGAAAGTTATTATTTTATTATTTGTTTATCTTACTATTTTATTTACGTTAGTTATTTTTAAATATAGAATACACAATACAAATGCAGAAATTCATAATTCACATTACAAATGCACAAATAAAAGTACCAAATAAAAATGCAGAAAATAAAATACATATAAAATAAACTACATTCTCCTTCTCAACTGCCTAACAAGATAAATAACAGCCTTCCTAAGCTGTTCAGGTTTGTCGGCTTGCAAAGGATTGACACATTTGCTATCATACTCAGCCGAACAAATCGCGGCCTCCCATTCTTCATAATTGTCATCCTCGTGCTTCACTTCCTTACACCTAGTAAGAGTCAGATCATGCGAGGAACTACCAACAGACCTAAAAAGACCACCAGTTGGCCGTTGCTATCTAGACGCTCTACGACTGGTGATATCCTCAGCATCACCCCGAAGATAGTCGCCATAAAGCTGTGCGTCAAATTGTAGCTGAACAGGGTGATTTTATGGAATTATGAACTGACATTTGGCAGTTCGGATGCAGCCATCAAAAAGCACGTCCAACTGCCTAAAACGAGCAGGCGAGACATGTCTGTATTTGCGGTACCTTGCTGCAGCTGTATCCCACCACTCGTCGGATCCACCGACCGTGTCATGTTCTTCGTTCCAATAGCCACCTAGAATCTGTAGCAGCTTGTTCCATGGGCTCCACTCACGTTTTAGAATATCGAACTTGTTTTTCATTTTCCCAGCGTTGTAATCCAGGCCAGTTCTTTCGTTGAACAGGACAATAATTTCTTCGTACCACTGTGCAACACAGTGGGCACGCATACCAATATTTTCAAAACAAACATCGATGAATGCGTTTGTCCTGTCGGCGTTCCAGTCGACGATGGTGTGGGTATAAGAAGCAGCAGAGTAGCCAGACATTTTGGAAAAAGCAATTCAAAAAATAATTTAGAAAAATTCAAAATATATATATATATATATATATATATATATATATGAAAGATAATAATACAAAAAACGCAAATATAAAAAAAATTTACCTGTAAAAATCAACGACGAAGCTTGTAAAAATTGCTGAATTTTCGGATTGTATGGATTTGTTTTGGTGATTTGGGAAGGAATGGTTTGATATATATAGAGAACAAAAGGGAATATGGCGGTTGGGGGTGAACCGTTCGAGTCAGACGGTGTCCGACGCGTCGAACGTGTCTAACGCAAACGGTTCATTTCCAACCGTTGCTTCGAACTGGGCAGCAGAGTGGGGCGGACGCATCGGACGCGTCGAACGCGGACGCCAACTTTGACTGCCCAGCTCGGCAAAAGAACGGTACCTGAGTTTGCTGAGCTTTTTTTAGAGAGAAAGAAATAACGAAGATATGGTGTTTTCCCATTGCATAAATGTTTTAAGTCTTAAGTGGAAGAAACAGGAGCGGCTAAATAAAAATTTCATGAAACTTTGACGGTTCATTGGTGAGAATAGATTGGCAACGGTGCCTTATTTATATTAAATTTTCTAGTCGGCTAATAGCAACACTTAGCTTTGAAATGCTGCTAATAAATGCTACTGATAACAAGTTTTCTTATAGTGCCAGGGTCCAAAGTCCGATGTATTACATCAACAAGCAATTAACAGGAGTAGAAAAAAATATCCAAAGTTGGAAAAATTAGCCTATTGCTTGTTGGTTGCATCAAGGAAACTTTCAAGCCCATCCATCAAAGTACCGATTGACCAACCTCTAAGACAGATACTGCACCGACCCGAGACTTCGGGAAGGTTGTTGAAGTGGAATATCGAACTAAGTCGGTACGAGATATCATATCATCCTACAAGAGCAATTCAAGGACAAGCATTGGTCGACTACGTTGTCGAATTTACCATTCGGGATGAGGAAAGAGAAGAGGGCGTGGAGTGAAGTGCTCTTGTAGGATGAGGAAAGAGAAGAGGGCATGGAGTGAAGTGCTCTATGGAAGGTTGTTTTCGTAACCCTCAAGGAACGATCAATCTGTTTCGCCCATCCATCAAAGTACCGACTGACCAACCTCTAAGACAGATACTGCACCGACCCGAGACTTCGGGAAGGTTGTTGAAGTGGAATATCGAACTAAGTCGGTATGACATATCATATCATCCTACAAGAACAATTTAAGGACAAGCAATGGTCGACTACTTTGTCGAATTTACCACTCGGGATGAGGAAAGAGAAGAGGGTGTGGAGTGAAGTGCTCCATGGAAGTTATACATGGATGGAGAATCCAACGAACATTGCTCAGGGCAGGAGTGGTTTTGGTAACCCTCAAGGAACGATCAATATGTTATGCCCTGTAACTTGAGTTCCCTACAATAGACAACGAGGCGGAACACGAATCCCTAATTATGGGGCTCAAGATAGTGAAGGAGTTGGGGGTCAAAACTTTGCATAGATATAGCGACTCTCAATTGGTGGTATGCCATGTGAAGAATGAATTTCAAGCTAAGGGAGTAAGGCTAGCCCTTTACTTGAGGAAGGTTCTGGAACTACTCAATGATATTGAATACTACACGATAACGCATATCTCTAAGGAGGAGAGCACAAAGGCCGATTTATTAGCCAAGCTGGCTTGCTTTGGGGATGCATAGCTCATGGGTTTAGTTCCATTGGAGGCAATATCAGCTCCGAGCATTGATTAGATGGACGTCGATTAGATCTTAGATACTAAAGCTGAAAAGGAGTCATGGATGACTCCAATTAGGGAGTACTTGCTGAAAGGAACCCTTCCGGAAGGAAGAAACGAATGAAGAAAACTCTTGTGAAAAGCTCCATGATTCATTGTTCAGGAAGGAGTATTGTATATGAGACGGTTCTCGGCTCCCCTACTGTGATGTGTCACCAACAAGGAAGCTAAAAGGATCGTTGCGGATGTACACGAAGGAGCCTGAGGCGATCACACTCGGGGATAGATGTTGGCATGAATTATTCTTCACTATAGATATTTTTGGCCAACCATTAACCGAGATGCGGCTAATTGCACCAAAAGGTATGATATATGCCAAATATTTGCCAAGATTCCCAGTGCCCCATCAACAAAAATTACACAAACGGTCAGTCTATAGTTGTTTGCAGCATGAGGGATTGATATTATCGGTGTGCTACCGATGTCGAAGGGTGGAGCAAAATACACCATTCTTGCAGTTGACTATTTGACGAAATAGGTCGAAGCGGAACTGCTTTCCATGATCACCACGAAGAAGGTGCTTAATTTTGTAGTTAAAAACATTATCTGCCAATTTGGAATTCCACAAATAATCATTTCTGATAATGGAATTCAATTCGATAGTGCCGAATTCAAGATTTTCATAACAAATATTGAATAGAGAAAAGATTTGCAATGGTAGCACATCCATAAACGAATGGACAAGTGGAGGCGGTGAACAAAATCATCAAGTCCATCTTGAAGAAGCGATTGACAAAGGCCAAGGGCAAGTGGGTCAATGAACCACCTTTAGCACTTTGGGCTTATCAAACGACCCATAAATCCACGACCGGCCATACTCCATTCGCCTTGGTTTATGGATTAGAGATCATGATTTCGATCGAATTAGAAATGCCTTCTTATCGAAAGATTCAATATAATCCTAAAATGATCGAGGAGCTGCTGCTTGAGTCCCTTGATATGGTTGATGAGAAGCGCGACGAAGTTGGTTTAAGGGATGCTACTCACTAGAAATGAGTGGCTCGACATTATACTGCGAAGGCCTAGAGCTAGACAAGATCGTCGATCTCATCCTCAAACGAATCTTCCCTTATCCTATGAATATGGGACCGAGTTGGGAAGGTCTATATGCTATTAAACATAGGCTTGGAGATGGAACATTCAAGCTGGTGGCTGTTGATTGAATCTCACTACCAATGGGCGTGGAATAGTGAACATCTATGATGCTATTTCGCTTAGATATATCTTTGTAAATATTTGAGTTTGTTTTGTTGTAACAAGGCAGAGTCTGCCATTCTTGTGGATATAAAATGAATTGGCTTTGCGAACCAGTGGATTTCTATGAATGTGTAACGACCCGTAAATTTTAAATTAATTTTATTATTATATTTAATTGAAATTTTGTGGAATTTTAAACAATAAAATTATGAAATTTAAATTTGATATTTGGAATGCGTCTATTTTAACATAGAAACCGGTAAATTTTCATCAGAAAATATGGAAGTTTATTTTGTGTGTAATTCTATTTTAATTCCAATCAGTTAAGAATCGATGGTAATAAAATGTTTTCCAAAACTAAATATTTTTTACATAGAAAATTTGTAAATCATTTTCTGAGTGAGACATCATATTTCGTTTTTCCAAATTTTGACTGTCATTGCTCTGTTTACCTTATTTCTGGCAAATTAGCAGCATTTTCGGTACCGATTATCGACTTTTGGCACGATGATCGTACCACTGATATCTGTGTACTTTTCTGATCGTCTCGTCGTGCTAATTTCCATGTTATATTCATTTGTGTGTTTTGATGACCGGTACGCGGTGAAACACGCAAACCAGTTAACCGTAACGGTCCGTCTTTTGTTTCTTTGTGACCATTCGTTATCCAACCTTTAAAACAAATGGACATTTGCTTTTATTATTTGAATTTAATTAATGACCTTTGGATCTCAATATTCCTACCGTTTCATATATTTCTGGTTCCAACATATTTCCATCGTTCTGAAAATTTAAGTTTAACACTTAAGCAAAGTTCTTATTTCTTCCATTTCTTCCATGCAACCTTTCGCCTTTCACCTGCCTTACCCTTCACAGCCTCGCCTAAATGGCCGATCTCCACCCCTCTTCCCTCTCTCTCATCCCTCTTCCTCTGCACCTTGCTTCCCTCCTCGACAGCCACACAAGAGCACCACCCAGATCCTCCATTGTCCGCCTTGCTTTCATAGCCACCGAGCCCTTCACTTCTTCTCTATATTAGGTATTTATATATTTATGCTATAGTTTTATTTATGGGTTTGTTTTATATAAAGTTATATATATATATATTAACTTATATACATTTGATCTGTTAGTTTATGGTAAGTTGTATTAGCTTATAAATATATAATCTGTTTAGAGATATCGTTTTATAAAATACCGATTTTTTGATTTATATGTAAAATATAATATATGTAAATTATGTGTATAACTTATACATTCTGTTTGCTTGCTTTTATTGTATATATAATATAAAAGTGATATATAATATCGCTTGTAAATATAGGCATTTATTGCCTGAAAGGTTTTACTTATAGCAGTTATATATACTTGTATGTCATATATATATGTTCGAAATGTTACTGGCTTGCTTTTATGTGTATATATTTATTTATAACGATGATCTTTGAAAGTATGGGTTAATATAAAAATATATAAAGTGAAGGCAGGTATCATATGCGTGTTCAGTTATAACTTACAGCCTATTATACTATTGAGAATATTATATATATATATATATTGTGTTATAAAGCCTGACCAGTCTTATCAATATATATTATAAAATGCTGTAGCCTGCCTGAGTCTACTTAGCAGTTAAAAATTATAAATAGTAAAGTTGTCTTTCTTATAAATCGACTATATATATATATCTAGATAACAGTTTGGTCAGTCGATTTTAAACACACACACACACACACACACACACATATATATATATATATATATATATATATAACAAGGTAAGTTTTTATGTAATAGTATGAATGTATATAAGTCTATAAGGATTTTATTTTAAATTTAATATGTGTTGAAATGATTTTTGAAACAGAACACATAAAGATTTTATTTTATATGTGTGTGTAAATTTAATATTGATTTTTAATTTATATATATAGATATTTCTCCTATTTGGATTTAAATCAATTAATGATTTTGAGATATATATCTATATGTGTAAATATATATATATATATATATATAAATATATAGATTTTGATTTTTGCATGTGTTTTAAATTTTATATTGATTTTTAGAAAATGTATAACGATATAATTTACATTTCGTTTTAATTTATATCAAACTGATTCTAATTATTTCATCGATCTCTCATTATCAGCTCGTTGGTCGAACTCGAGTACATCGTGTTTTGCTACGAAATTCATGCTTGGAATTCGTTGCTCAATTTCATCGTCTATCCTCTCTAGCCTCGAAAGGTGAGCAATCACTCACGATTAATGTTCTTATATTTATTAAATTTGATTTCAATTGAAACGACAATTGAAATATGCCGCTGTCAGTTATTTACATTGCTATATATGCTGCTGTCAGTTATTTACATTGCTATATATATATGTCATTATCTGTATCTGTTCACCTGTGACATCTGACACCATTATCTGTTATTTATATTGATGATATATGCCTGTTATATTATTATCATATCTGTTATCACTCTGCAAGTTCCCTGTTAGTATAGAATTCACTATGGGTTGAAATGATACATACCCGAACGATTTGTAGAATATGAGAAAATCGTTATGGGTTGAAATGATAAACCGAAGCGATTTTCATTTGAATTGAATTTGGGATTGCGGGTTGAAAAGATATATACCCGTATATATATTTAAATTACGGATTGAAATGATAAATACCCGTATCACTTGACCATAGGATAGAAAATTATATACAGACACCGTTGGTCTATATATATATATTTTGAAAATGATTTCTATGGCTTTGAAAGGAAATATATGGTTTTAATAAATATTGATTTTAAAGATTTATTAAAGTTGATTTAATAAAGTTGATATATAATATGTTTAAGTATTTACTTAAAATATATGTTTTCAAATATAGAGTTTATAATGATTCAGGTTGGAAAGGTAAATTTGAAATTGATTTGAAATTATATTTATTTAATAATTTTACTTAAATAAGTTTGATTTGAAATTATTAAATTTGATATTTTAAAGCTATGATTTTATAAATTGATTTGGATTAAAAGTGATTTAAATGAATAGTCTCAAATTTACATAAATTGAGATGGGTTATTTAGTTTATTTAAATTTGTAATTTGGAGTTTATTTAAATGTCATTGAAATGATTAAATAAATATTTCAAAATTAAATGTTAATGAAGTTAAATTGAGATACAAATGAAATTATTGAATTTAGTTTTGAAATGTTGAATATTTAAAGCTTTGAAATATATTGAAATTGAAATGGCTTATCTTATGGTTCAAATATGTATTTGAAATCGATAATTTGAAATGGTTTATTGAGAAACTGAATCGAATTGAAATTGATGAATTGAGATTGAATTAAAATTTATTTTGGAATTTGAGTTGATTTGAATTGATTTATGAAATTTGTGGAAACTATTTTATTATATAAAGTATTTTTAAATTATATTTAAAACTATTTTATATTTTACTTTATAAATTATTTTATATAAACTATTTTAATATGCTAATTATTTTAATATAAACTATTTTAACTAATAACTATTTTTATATAAACTATTTTATTTTATAAACTATTTTATTATATATACTATTATTTATACCTAAACGGTTTAAAGGAAATGTTATGATTTCAAAGTGCTATGATTTCCAAAGTGTTATAATTTCAAAGTGTTATGATTTCCAAAGTGCTATGATTTCAAAATGTTGTGATTTCCAAAGTGTTATAATTTTAAGTGTTTTGGTTTCGAAAGTGTTATAAGTTTGAAAGTACTATGATTTTGGAAGTGAATTTATTTGAAGTGAAAATGATACCGTTTTGATATGGTTTGAAAAGGAAATGATATTCTGGTTTTGAGGTATAAACTATTTTTAAATGACCACGATGTTATTGGTTGTTAAAGAGACCGGGATCAGATATGGGCATACTCTCTGTCAATACCGAAAACCACTTTAACAACTGTGTACGCGGTGGAGATTGCAGAATGAAGTAGGATGGTGGCGATGATCCTATATGAGGTATATACGTGGACCCGACTCCCGTGAGTTGGCATAAGGTGGCTAAAACAGGAGCGATTCCGGGCCAATGAGGTTGCTCCTATGATCGGACACACTCCATCGTATGCCATTCTATTACTTTGTGATTGATTTGGTGCGCACCTGTGACGACCGCCCATGACCCCTGCACTGAACATAGGAATAGTGCGCTGTAAAGTGTGCCAGGCAGCCATGGACGGTTGCCAAGGTTAAGTTAAAACATCAGAATCTATCGTATAACTCACAGCGCATGGATAAAATACAATAGAAAGTATATATAGTGAAGCTTTACAGAACAAAATTTCTATTAACCCTCATAATAGTTTGATACAACATCTGAATAGTCAATACATCAAGCCTCACTACATATCACTCAGAGAATATACAAGCAGCGGAACATCCAGTACATATAGTAAGAAACTAATACGCAAGCCTCCAGCTCGTCTTCGTCATCAACATCGTCGGTCACTAAGAACAGCACCTGTCACCTGCTACCTAGTCTTCGCATCCCAAAATGGATGAACAGCCCAAGGTAATAAGAGTGGAACATAAAACCTTGAGTCAGACAACAGTCTTAGTGAGCGGTAAATTAACTAAAACATACCAAAAGAGCATAAAGGTAAAAGGAATAGGAATCCAACCCTCCCACTCCACCTCTTTCTACAGTGATAGCCCCCAGACACACTAAGCAGAAATAAACATAGCAAAGCAGACATTTAAAGTAAAGCAATTATCACTCGAGTCAAGGTCGGTGTTTTCCAAGTACAAACCCCCAAGGCCTAAACCAAGATCAGATAAGAACCCAGAAAACATCGCTCTTGAGACCGAATGACGATACAACCAAACATCCATGACTCTGGCTATCACTGTTATCATTGCTTCGATACTACCGTTAATTGAATGACTGGCACATTCTTTCAGCCGTTCGTCAAGGGTTAATGGCAACCCCGGTTCTAGACATAACTCCGCACGTCGTCGCAGCCCGTGCTTAGGACTATCAAATCTGCCCAGAGTACTCGACTACAATCAGAGTCTTTAGGGACTATCGAATCTGCCCAACGTACTCTTGCTTTGAGTCTGCTAGAACCTTCAAAAACGATGAAACCTCAGCCTTCTAGTCATCCTCCTCGACGACTATTTCCATACTAGCCCAAGCGCCTCTCGAGCAAACCATTATCCTCAACTCGAACCATTTCACCGAGTTATCAACATGCTTGGAATGATCCCGTCTGGATTAAACCAAGGCTATCTCATACCATGCCTCGCTTCATCTCATCATAGCAAAGCCTCATCTCAACATCAACATCATCAAATCTATCCATATGAGCTTCATCATTCGCCACATATGCCACGAGCAGCTTTTCCAATTCAAGAGCCTTTCCCTTAGCTTTTGAATCATCTTCGACTAACTTGCCCAAATCAAATCATCAATCAACTAATTTACAACAATCAATCAAGTCAAACATTAATCCAAGTAATCAAGCATTCAAACATGATCAAATAAACAAATTTAACAATAATGGCAATCTTGTAATTAAAGAGTCTAAATCTAACAAGCATGAATCATGAACAATATCTCTACAACTTGATGAATGAACTTGCATAGGTTAACATATAGTAAAATGGATGTCAAATCATCATGAACAATAGATCTATACTTAAGTTTATGAAAATGCATGGAAATCACTATTTTAACACCAAATCAAGCCATCAATCCGATATACTCCTTTGGATCCGTGTGAGAGATAATCACCACTCACCAAATCACCTAAACACCTCAAAAGCAACACACTTCAGATCTGGACAGCGAAGAATCTAACTCGATCTATCAAAACTCCGCTTCAAACGATGAAATCTCTCTTCGATGGATGTAGATCTTCAATCTAAGCTCTTGGATCTTCGATCTTGGATGGAAGGAAGTACTAAATCAAAGTGGAGAAAAGAAGTGAAGAAGTGTAGAACTCGAGCTCTCAAAATGGCAGCACTTCGTCGCTTCGAAATCCGGATCCCAAAAATGAAGAAGAATCCACCTATTTATAGGCTGATTTCCCTTAGGTCGTCCGCCCCCATAGGTCGTCCACGACCTAACTATCCATGACCTAACTGTCCAGGACCTACGACCTAAAAACACTACAACCTAACACATGCGCGCGACCTACCACATAGGCGACCTAACATATGCGCGCGACCTACGACCTAACACACTCAAGCAGCTTAGCAACAGTGCTGACCTAACGAAACAGAAGCCACGACCTAACTATGTCACGACCTAAAAATGTCACGACCTAAGTCTTAACACTAATGCGCGACCTAACGACTCATCCAAGGTCGCGACCTAACTATACTCAGGGTCACACGACCTAACACCTAAGTCGTCTGGACGACCTAACTAACTTAGGTCGCTTACGACCTAACTAAACATAGCACCCCATAGGTCGCTCACGACCTAACTACTACACTCCTTAAGTCGCTCGAACGACTCAAACCCCCTAGGTCGTTAACTCGCTAACTCTCTTAGGTCGTTAACTCGCTAACTCTCTTAGGTCGTTAACTCGCAAACCCCCTAGGTCGCCTACTAACTTAAGTCGCCGATTCCTGTAGGTTGCTAACTCTTAGGTCGGTCCATTTCTTAGGTCGCCAACTTCCTATAGGTCGCTCCTATTCTTAGGTCGCCAACTTCTTATAGGTCGCTCACCCGACCTAACCTACCCCACAACCTAAGCTATCACACGACCCATCTTCCAAACGAATTAAGCTCTAGTCGACCTAAACTCTGGATGACTCAACAATACCAACAGTCTAATAATAACTGTTTTACGATGTTTCGATCCGTAAAAATACGGGTCGTTACATTCTCTCCCCCTTAGGAATTTCGCCCCCGAAATTCCAAACAAACAAAGCAATCAAAACTATTCCGCATGCCTATCATCCATATCAATCAACAAACCATGCATCCAATTCTAGCCTAGCATGCAGAATTCTAAAACTAGAACAAGTTACAATGTCGTGAGATGCCACGACACCTTATGGCCATACCTTGAAGAGTTCAGGATGAGCTGCCTTCATCCTCTCTTCCACCTCCCATGTACAGTCGTTAACATCATCACTCCATTGTACCTTGAGCAACCTAACTACCTTCCTCCTAAGCTGTTTCGTGTCAGTTTCTACAACATGAAACGGCTTACGAGGTGTCTTATCGACTGGATCAATCTCAAAATCTTCACAGCTATCAGCAGAAACCACTGTATTCGAGTCGTGCACATACTTCCGTAGATATGATACATGAAAAACATTGTGCACACTCGACATCTTTTCTGGTAACTCCAATTTGTAGGCGAGCTTTCCAATTCGCTCGATAATCGGGAATGGTCCAACAAATCTCGGAGTCAACTTTCCTTTCTTCCCGAATCGAATAACATTCTTCAGTGGAGAAATCTTCACAAAAACCATATCACCTACGTCGAATTCCAAATCCTTACGACGCTTATCGGCATAACTTTTCTGACGGTCTTGGGCTGTCTTCATTCATTGCCGAATGATCTCTATGCAATCCGAAGTCTGTCGAATCATTTCTGGCCCAAGTATCAGCTTTTCTCCAGTTTCTAACCAACATGTCGGAGAGTTACACGGTCTTCCATACAATGCCTCATACGGTGCCATACCAATGCTTGACTGGTAACTGTTATTATACGAAAATTCCACCAAATGAAGGTGATCTTCCCATGATCCTCCGAAATCTAAAACACATGCCCTGAGGAGATCTTCCAAAACTCGGTTGACTCTCTCGGTCTGACCATCTGTTTGAGGGTGATAAGCTGTACTCAAACACAACTCGGTTCCCAAAACTTCCTGGAAGCTCTTTCAAAATACACTAGTGAACAATGGGTCTCGATCGCTCACTATACTCTTTGGAATACCAAGGAATCGAACTATCCACTTAACATACAACTCAGCCAACTTCGATGCAGTCCTGGTTGATCGAACAGGAATGAATCTTGCACTCTTAGTCAGACGATCTACGATGACCCAAATCCCTTCATTTCCCGTTCTTGTTCTAGGTAACCCATCGATAAAATCCATCGATACTTGCTCCCACTTCCATGTAGGAACTTCTAATGGCTAAAGCAGTCCACTGGGCTTCTTCTGTTCGGCTTTTACCAACTGGCAGTTCATGCACTTGGAAATAAAATCTCCAACATCCTTCTTCATACCTTCCCAGTAATAGGTTCTCTTCATATCCCGATACATCTTATTTCCACCTAGATGAATTGTCAACTTCGAGTGATGACTTTCCTTCAGAACTTCATTTCTCAATTCATCTATATCGGGAACAACTAGTCATCCTTGCTTCCGAAGCCAACCCTCTCGATCGACCTCGAATCCTTTATCCTTTTCTGGGTCCAACCCAGATTCCAAATCACGGATAACCTTGACAAGCTTATCGTCTCGCTTTTGGCTTTCGCCAATTCTTTCCACAAGAGTAGGTCTTATCGATAAGTTTGCCAACATCTCAGGTTCCAATTCACATCTAGGCCTGAAGTCAAATCCAGCTAAATACTCGAGATTCTTCCATTCTGAAAACATGGCTCCCAATCCTGCATGTCTTCGACTCAACGCATCTGCCACTGCGTTACCCTTCCCCGGAGTATAGGCTATACCAAAATCATATGATGCTAAAAACTCTAGCCATCGTTGCTGCCTAAGATTCAAATCTTTTTGGGAGAAAAGTTACTTCAACGACTTATGATCTGTAAACAACTCGAATCGGACTCCCAATAGGTAATGTCTCCACATCTTCAGAGCAAAAACAATCGCCGCTAGCTCCAAATCTTGAGTCGGATAATTCCTTTCATGCGGCTTCAGTTGTCGACTTGCATACGCAAGAACTTTACCTTTCTGCATTAGCACTACTTCAAGTCCAGTACCACATGCATCGGTGTAAACCACCATTTCTTCATTTCCACTTGGGATAGTCAAAACAGGAGCACTTGTCAGTCGCTCTTTCAGGATTCCGAAAGCTTGCTCACACTTAGCATCCCATCTGAATACTTGGTTCTTTTTCGTCAATCCTGTTAACGGTGCAGCCACCTTGGAAAAGTCTTTGATAAATCGACGATAGTATCCTACTAATCCAAGAAAACTTCTCACATCAGATGCATTCTTAGGTCTACCCCAATCCTGGATTGCTGCAATCTTGGTGGGATCAACCGCTATTCCGCTTCTAGAGATAATATGGCCTAAGAACCTCACTTCGCTCTTCCAGAAGTGACACTTCGAAAACTTAGCCTTCAGCTGATGTTTCCGTAAGATTTCCAAAACAATACGCAAGTGCGTCTTGTGCTCTTCTTCAGTTCTGGAGTAAATCAAAATATCATCCACGAACACTAGTACGAACTTGTTCAACTGATCTCTGAACACTCTATTCATAAGATCCACAAAATATGCTGGCGCATTAGTCAATCCAAACGGCATTACCAGCCACTCAAAGAAACCGGATGGTGTCCTAAAAGCAGTCTTCGGCACACTATCCTTAGCCACTCTTAACTGGTGAAATCCCGTAGCTAAATCCATCTGAGAAAACACCTTAGCGTCGTGAAGCTGATCAAACAAGTCGTCTATTCTCGGCAATGGATACTTGTTCTTCTTAGTCACTTTATTCAACTCACGATAATCCACACACGACCTCAACGATCCATCCGCTTTGGTTACAAACACAACTGGTGCACCCCATTCGGACACACTACGCCGAATGAATCCTTTCTGTAAAAGATCATCAACTTGCACCCTCAACTCTTGCTGTTCCCTAGGCGCCATCCGCCTGAGAGGCATCGCAACAGGTCTGGCTCCTTCAACTAAATCGATACAAAACTCGATCTCTCTATGCGGCGGTAACCCTTTGACCTCATCAAAGACATCCTCAAATCCATTAGCGATTGGCACAGATGACAGTCCATCCCGTGGAACAACCAGCGAATACATGAAGCTCATGAAGATGCCTTCCTCATGCTTACATCGTGTCACAACCTTTCGCCCTTCCACATTCTCGACTGTCACCTCCAACCTTTCACAATCAACCTTTGCCGCATACTTCCTAAGCCAGTCCATACCCAAAATAATTTCGAACCCCGCAAAGTTCAGAACAAAACAATCACAAACAAAAGAGCAATCATGACTCGATACAATCAGACCACGGCATAGCATACACAGACAAGACGAACCCCCAACTGGATTAGTCACAACCAATGGCCTATCAACAATATCCGGTTCTAAACCCAACCGGCCTACAAGTTCATTACAAACAAAAGAATGCGACGCCCCAGTATCAAATAACACTCTAACTGGAACACCACATATGGAAAGAGTACCTTGAACCACCACACTCTTTCCTTTCTCTTCAGCGGTAGGAGTTTTTGAAGATGATGGAACAACCCCCAAAGCATAAGCTTGCACAATCTGCTTGTCCTTCCGCGGTTCCAGACAATTCTTCCTGATATGCCCCGGCTTGTCACAGTTGTGGCACTTAATCGGTACCTTCGGATTCTTGCAATCTCTGGAGAAATGACCCTTCTGCTGACAGTTGTAGCAGGTCACTTCGCCCTTCGGCTTCTTCTGGCCATCCTTACCCTTCTGCTGCTGCTGCTGCTTCCTCTTCTTGTTACCTCCCTGCTGTGGTTTAGACTCCTCCTTGGTTACAGCAACAACAGATCCTTCTTTAGGAAATAGATTCTCGTGTCTGAGAGCCTTCTCTATAAGCTTCTCAAATGGATCGTCCAAATGATCCACCAACTGCCTCCCAAGATAACTGTCCAAGCCTGTCACAAACTTCTCATTCTTCTGGTAAGGAGATTCAATATACGACCGGGCATACTTGGACTAAGCTTCAAACTCAGAAACATACTCAAGAACTGGTCTTCCACCTTGCTTGAGCTCCACAAACTTCTTGAACAGAACAGACTTCTGAGCAGTAGAAATGAACTTAGCTTCAAATCTGGCTTGGAATTGCTCCCAAGTAATCTCTTCCTCCAGAGTATCAATGGTGATAGAGTTCCACCAGTCAGAAGCTCTTCCTTGAAGCTGTCTATATGCAAGCTTCCTTTTAGTTGCATCCTCGATTCCCAAATCACCAAAGATCCTTCTACAAGCATCTATCCATCTCTGAACTTCGATGGTTGACTCTGTTCCCAAGAAAACCTTTCCTCCAAAAACAGTGTAGTCTTTACACAGCTTAGCAAAATCCACCGGTTTTGGAGTTTGAACTTGAACTCCAACATCTACTGATGGCCCTGGAGCTGGCATCCTTCTCATGATCGAAGTCATCATAGCTTCGAACATAGCAACATAATCAGCAGCCCCCTCAGTAGCATGGCCTTCCATAGCAGCTGGTCTCCCTCTTCGACTCATCCTTAATATATATAAAAAGCAATGATTAATACACCTTAAGAACAACTGCATAAAGAACTCAAATCCTTCTAAGCTACTATATTATATATATAGTAATCATCCATCAAAATACAATTACGTCTCTCATACGTAGTTACGTCAGCGAGCGTTGGGTAAAATCGATTAACCAAAGCTCTGATACCAAATGTGACGACAGCCCATGACCCCTGCACTGAACATAGGAATAGTGCGCTGTAAAGTGTGCCAGGCAGCCATGGACGGTTGCCAAGGTTAAGTTAAAACAGCAGAATCTATCGTATAACTCACAGCGCATGGATAAAATACAATAGAAAGTATATATAGTGAAGCTTTACAGAACAGAATTTCTATTAAACCTCATAATAGTTTGATACAACATCTGAATAGTCAATACATCAAGCCTCACTACATATCACTCAGAGAATATACAAGCAGCGGAACATCCAGTACATATAGTAAGAAACTAATACGCAAGCCTCCAGCTCGTCTTCGTCATCAGCATCGTCGGTCACTAAGAACAGCACCTGTCACCTGCTACCTTGTCTGCCCATCCCAAAATGGATGAACAGCCCAAGGTAATAAGAGTGGAACATAAAATCTTGAGTCAGACAACAGTCTTAGTGAGCGGTAAATTAACTAACAACATACCAAAAGAGCATAAAGGTAAAAGGAATAGGAATCCAACCCTCCCACTCCACCTCTTTCTACAGTGATAGCCCCCAGACACACTAAGCAGAAATAAACATAGCAAAGCAGACATTTAAAGTAAAGCAATTATCACTCGAGTCAAGGTCGGTGTTTTCCAAGTACAAACCCCCAAGGCCTAAACCAAGATCAGATAAGAACCCAGAAAACATCGCTCTTGAGACCGAATGACGATACAACCAAACATCCATGACTCTGGCTATCACTGTTATCATTGCTTCGATACCACCGTTAATTGAATGACCGGCACATTCTTTCAGCCGTTCGTCAAGGGTTAATGGCAACCCCGGTTCTAGACATAACTCTACACGTCGTCGCAGCCCGTGCCTAGGACTATCGAATCTGCCCAGAGTACTCGACTACAATCATAGTCTTTAGGGACTATCGAATCTGCCCAACGTACTCTTGCTTTGAGTCTGCTAGAACCTTCAAAAACGATGAAACCTTAGCCTTCTAGTCATCCTCCTCGACGACTATTTCCATACTAGCCCAAGCGCCTCTCGAGCAAACCATTATCCTCAACTCGAACCATTTCACCGAGTTATCAACATGCTTGGAATGATCCCGTCTGGATTAAACCAAGGCTATCTCATACCATGCCTCGCTTCATCTCATCATAGCAAAGCCTTATCTCAACATCAACATCATCAAATCTATCCATATGAGCTTCATCATTCGCCACATATGCCACGAGCAGCTTTTCCAATTCAAGAGCCTTTCCCTTAGCTTTTGAATCATCTTCGACTAACTTGCCCAAATCAAATAATCAATCAACTAATTTACAACAATCAATCAAGTCAAACATTAATCCAAGTAATCAAGCATTCAAACATGATCAAATAAACAAATTTAACAATAATGGCAATCTTGTAATTAAAGAGTCTAAATCTAACAAGCATGAATCATGAACAATATCTCTACAACTTGATGAATGAACTTGCATAGGTTAACATA
Source organism: Allium fistulosum (assembly GCA_030737815.1). Lineage (NCBI taxonomy): Eukaryota > Viridiplantae > Streptophyta > Magnoliopsida > Asparagales > Amaryllidaceae > Allium > Allium fistulosum. The sequence continues at coordinate 460,171,268 of CM060901.1, forward strand.
TAGTAAAATGGATGTCAAATCATCATGAACAATAGATCTATACTTAAGTTTATGAAAATGCATGGAAATCACTATTTTAACACCAAATCAAGCCATCAATCCGATATACTCCTTTGGATCCGTGTGAGAGATAATCACCACTCACCAAATCACCTAAACACCTCAAAAGCAACACACTTCAGATCTGGACAGCGAAGAATCTAACTCGATCTATCAAAACTCCGCTTCAAACGATGAAATCTCTCTTCGATGGATGTAGATCTTCAATCTAAGCTCTTGGATCTTCGATCTTGGATGGAAGGAAGTACTAAATCAAAGTGGAGAAAAGAAGTGAAGAAGTGTAGAACTCGAGCTCTCAAAATGGCAGCACTTCGTCGCTTCGAAATCCGGATCCCAAAAATGAAGAAGAACCCACCTATTTATAGGCTGATTTCCCTTAGGTCGTCCGCCCCCATAGGTCGTCCACGACCTAACTATCCACGACCTAACTGTCCAGGACCTACGACCTAAAAACACTACAACCTAACACATGCGCGCGACCTACCACATAGGCGACCTAACATATGCGCGCGACCTACGACCTAACACACTCAAGCAGCTTAGCAACAGTGCCGACCTAACGAAACAGAAGCCACGACCTAAAAATGTCACGACCTAAGTCTTAACACTAATGCGCGACCTAACGACTCATCCAAGGTCGCGACCTAACTATACTCAGGGTCACACGACCTAACACCTAAGTCGTCTGGACGACCTAACTAACTTAGGTCGCTTACGACCTAACTAAACATAGCACCCCATAGGTCGCTCACGACCTAACTACTACACTCCTTAAGTCGCTCGAATGACTCAAACCCCCTAGGTCGTTAACTCGCTAACTCTCTTAGGTTGTTAACTCGCAAACCCCCTAGGTCGCCTACTAACTTAAGTCGCCGATTCCTGTAGGTTGCTAACTCTTAGGTTGGTCCATTTCTTAGGTCGCCAACTTCCTATAGGTCGCTCCTATTCTTAGGTCGCCAACTTCCTATAGGTCGCTCACCCGACCTAACCTACCCCACGACCTAAGCTATCACACGACCCATCTTCCAAACGAATTAAGCTCTAGTCGACCTAAACTCTGGATGACTCAACAATACCAACAGTCTAATAATAACTGTTTTACGATGTTTCGATCCGTAAAAATATGGGTCGTTACATTCTTGATTCGGGAGTGTGGCTCGAGGTGGGCGATTGCTGCGGCTCTGCGTTACCACCAGTCCGGATGCGTAATTGGTATATCTACCCTGGCATTTCCTTGTTGTGCCGTGTCACCTACCCTAGCATGCTTTACTACGAGTTTGTTTTGTACCATACCTATGGAGTGCCCTCTGACGACGCCCATTACGGGGGAGATTACGGTACTGTATAGACTATGGGAATATATAAAATGTGTTAAGGTGGAAAATGTAAAGCCTTAAAGCTATTTTAATAGTTTACTTTACTATAGACATATTATAATAGCGTATTACTACATAGTAGATAGTTTAACGGATCCTTGGAGGATGGTTATCCCAAACATCCTTTAAGTTACTGTATTTCAGTTGATATTTCACTTTAGTTGGATTTATTGATATAAGAATGTTAATTCTGACTCGAGTGTTTTTGTGTTTTGCTTTACGCTCAGGTCAGACTGAGTGATACAGCATTTGAGACTCACCTTTGGAGTTGGAGCTTCGTTTGGAGGTCCAGCTATCTATCGATTCTGCTTTCAGTTATTCAGTTGATTCCAGTGATGTATTCTGATCTTGTATTTGACTATTGTATTGAGACATCTTTGTATTTGTGACTTCTGTTGTCTCTTGTTTAACTTTGTTATATATATATATAGTAGCTTCATGAACTACTATTCTTTTGTTTCCGCTGCATTATTATTATATTACTCTGTATCTGTGATTCTATGATTATTTATTTACTGTATATATGCTGAGTTTTACCAAATTTAAATTAACAATCTGATATTTTGAGCAATTCAAATCCGACATGTATGGATGCGAATGGTTGAAAATTTCAGGATGTTACAGTTGGTATTAGAGCTCTGGTTTTAGGCAAAACTTAGCATGTGTAGTAAATTTAATTACGGAATCACTTTCGTTCGAGTTTGAATCCCTTCCTCTTTGATTCGGTTTCCTTTGAATTTTGGAACTTCCCTATTCGTTTTGAAATCTACTCTTGTCTTCCCGTATCCAAATTCTTCTTGATCCTGGATTATCCCATAGCTCCACTGAATGGTTTGTAAAGTGGGTGAAACTCCTTTACAATAGGCATTGATTCATCGGAGATTTATGTATCCTCGGTTTACGATGCTGTTATCTTTTGCTATGCCCGAATTCTATCTCTGGCGATCGGATGTTGAGTTGCCTCTGGATTCTGCATCGATCTTATTTTGAAGTCACGGTTAACCCGGTTAAGGTTGCCCACGATTTATATCAGCCTATCCATCTTATCTATTTTGTTATTTAATTATCTTATCTTCGTTTCGATCCTATCATCGAATTTGAATTCTTTTAATTTGGGTCCCTTTAATTTGGATCTTTATCCTTGCTTTGAAATCCATTCTTGTATCATCGAGTAAGGGAGTGTATTTGTAATTTATATAAATTGTTTATAGTGTGTTGTTTGAGTTGTTGATGTTGATTTGGGTTTTCGATCGATTCATCTGATCAGCGATATCGATAGGATTTCTAAAACACTTGAACAGAGCAACCTGACACAATATTATTTTCAAATTTGGTTAATGAAATAAATTTGTATGACTATATTATAAATATATAAGTAAATTTTCTGGAATTTTATAAGTTAATTAAATTGGTTGTTTGAAATGATAATATTTGATTTATCATTTATTGTTCTATAAATGAATTTATAAACATGGTTATAAATTGATTTGGAATTGAAATGAATTTAAATCAGGAATTTGAGAATTTAATTTCCGGTGATTTCAAACTTTGGTTTTAAAGTGTATATTATTTAAAGTATTTTCGAATAGAAATGGTTTTCAAAGAACTTTAAATGTTTAAGACCAGTACTCTTCTCTTTTGTCGCTGGAAAATAATTTCGATGATAGCGGCCGCATCATCGGCATTCATTCTCGAGTTTCGAAGTGGAGAGACCATTCAGTAGCTTTGCTACACTTTTGTTTAGAAATTTATTTCATTTGAATTTCTTAAATATGATTTGATTTATATATATATAGGTATGTTATTTTAAATTTAAATTGATTTGATATATATAGTATATATAATTATCTCTAAATGATTTAAAGTGAATCGGAAATTTAATTCTTAAATTTTCTTAAAGGATGATTTCAATTATAAACTGAAGTTAAAATTATAAATAAATATTAAACTTGGAATAATTGAATTGGGAAAATTTTGCTTGCATAATACCCAATTTCACTCTAATACAACTTACCAAAATTATTCAGAAGTTGAATACGTAATTGGATAATATACAATATAAAATGATTTTATAAATAAAAATTTGAGTGGTTATAATAAATGTTATACACTTAAATTTTAATTATAAAAATGTTAATAGTGATAAATAGAATTATAGATTGATTGAATAGTAAATGAGACAAATTAAATAAAAGCTTTGTTTTGAAAGAAACCTTTTGTATCAAATATTAATAAATTAAAACAAAAATCAACTTAATGAAATACCTTGAATTTAAAATAAATTGTTGATTATTAACTAATTTAAATTGAAATTTATATGGTTTAAATTAATTGTTTTATTTTGTTCAAATCTATTTTCTTTCTAGTTATTTCTATTCTCCTACCTCCTTCCTTTTCGGGGACGAAAAGTTTTGAGTGGGGGAGAGTGTAACGACCCGTATATTTTATGGTTTTAATAACTTATTTAATTGGATTTTGTGAAATTTTAAACAGTAAAATTTTGGAATAAAAATTTGATATTTGGAATGCGTCTTCTTAAAATTAGCGACTGGTAAATTTTTATCAGATAATTTGGAAGTTTATTTTCTTGTGTAATTTTATTTAAATTTAAATCAGTTAATATTTGATGATAATAAAATGTTTTCCAAACTTGAATATTTTTATATAATAAATTTGTAAATTATCTTCTGAGTGAGACGTCATATTTCGTTTTTCCAAATTTTAACTGCTATTGCTCTGTTTACCTTATTTCTGGCAAATTAGCAGCATTTTCGATACCGATTATCGACTTTTGGCACGATGATCATACCACTGATATTTGTATACCATTCTGATCATCTCGTCGTGCTGATTTCCATGGTATATTCATTTGTGTGTTTTGATAACCAGTACGCGGTGAAACACGCAAACTGGTTAACCGTAACGGTCCGTCTTTTGTTTCTTTGTGACCATTCGTTATCCAACGTTTAAAACAAATGGACATTTGCTTTTATTATTTGAATTTAATTGATGACCTTTGGATCTCAATATTCCTGCCGTTTCATATATTTCTGGTTCCAACATATTTCCATCGTTCTGAAAATTTAAGTTTAACACTTAAGCAAAGTTTTTATTTCTTCCATTTCTTCCACGTAACCTTTCGCCTTTCACCTGCCTTACCCTTCACAGCCTCGCCTAAATGGCCGATCTCCACCCCTCTTCCCTCTCTCTCATCCCTCTTCCTCTTCACCTTGCTTCCCTCCTCGACAGCCACACAAGAGCACCACCCAGATCCTCCATTGTCCGCCTTGCTTTCATGGCCACCGAGCCCTTCACTTCTTCTCTATATTAGGTATTTATATATTTATGTTATAGTTTTATTTATGGGATTTTATTTATATAAAGCTATATATATATATATTAACTTATATACATTTGATTTGTTAGTTTATGGTAAGTTGTATTAGCTTATAAATATATAATCTGTTTAGAGATATCGTTTTATAAAATACTGATTTTTTGATTTATATGTAAAATATAATATATGTAAATTATGTGTATAGCTTATACATTCTGTTTGCTTGCTTTTATTGTATATATAATATAAAAGTGATATATAATGTCGCTTGTAAATATAGGCATTTATTGCCTGAAAGGTTTTACTTATAGCAGTTATATATACTTGTATGTCATATATATATGTTTGAAATGTTATTGGCTTGCTTTTATTTGTATATATTTATTTATAACAATGATCTTTGAAAGTATGGGTTAATATAAAAATATATAAAGTGAAGGCAAGTATCATATGCGTGTGCAGTTATAACTTACAGCCTATTATACTATTGAGAATATTATATATATATATTGTGTTATAAAGCATGACCAGTCTTATCAATATATATTATAAAATGCTGTAACCTGCCTGAGTCTACTTGGCAGTTAAACATTATAAATAGTAAAGTTGTCTTTCTTATAAATCGACCATATATATATCTAGATAACAGTTTGGTCAGTCGATTTTAAACATATATATATATATATATAACAAGGTAAGTTTTTATGTAATAGTATGAATGTATATAAGTCTATAGGGATTTTATTTTAAATTTAATGTGTTGAAATGATTTTTGAAACAGAACATATAAAGATTTTATTTTATATGTGTGTGTAAATTTAATATTGATTTTTAATTTATATATAGAGATTTCTCCTATTTGGATTTAAATCAATTAATGATTTTGAGATATATATCTATATGTGTAAATATATATATATATATATATAGATTTTGATTTTTTCATGTGTTTTAAATTTTATATTGATTTTTAGAAAATGTATAACGATATAATTTACATTTCGTTTTAATTTATATCAAACTGATTCTAATTATTTCATCGATCTCTCATTATCAACTCGTTCGTCGAACTCGAGTACATCGTGTTTTGCTTCGAAATTCATGCTTGGAATTCGTAGCTCAATTTCATCGTCTATCCTCTCTAGCCTCGAAAGGTGAGCAATCACTCACGATTAACGTTCTTATATTTATTAAATTTGATTTCAATTGAAACAACAATTGAAATATGCTGCTGTCAGTTATTTACATTGCTATATATATGTCATTATCTGTATCTGTTCACCTGTGACATCTGACACCATTATCTGTTATTTATATTGATGATATATGCCTGTTATATTATTATCATATCTGTTATCACTCTGCAAGTTCCCTGTTAGTATAGAATTCACTATGGGTTGAAATGATACATACCCGAACGATTTGTAGAATAGGAGAAAATCGTTATGGGTTGAAATGATAAACCAAAGCGATTTTCATTTGAATTGAATTTGGTATTGCGGGTTGAAAAGATATATACCCGTATATATATTTAAATTGCGGATTGAAATGATAAATATCCGTATCACTTGACCATAGGATAGAAAATTATATACAAACACCGTTGTTCTATATATATATATATATATTTTGAAAATGATTTCTATGGCCTTGAAAGGAAATATATGGTTTTAATAAATATTGATTTTAAAGATTTATTAAAGTTGATTTAATAAAGTTGATATATAATATGTTTAAGTATTTATTTAAAATATATATTTTCAAATATAGAGTTTATAATGATTCAGGTTGGAAAGGTAAATTTGAAATTGATTTGAAATTATATTTATTTAAGAATTTTACTTAAATAAGTTTGATTTGAAATTATTAAATTTTAGATTTTAAAGCTATGATTTTATAACTTGATTTGGATTAAAAGTGATTTAAATGAATAGTCACAAATTTACATAAATTGAGATGGGTTATTTAGTTTATTCAAATTTGTAATTTGGAGTTTATTTAAATGTCATTGAAATGATTAAATAAATATTTCAAAACTAAATGTTAATGAAGTTAAATTGAGATATAAATGAAATTATCGAATTTAGTTTTGAAATGTTGAATATTTAAAGCTTTGAAATATATTGAAATTGAAATGGCTTATCTTATGGTTCAAATATGTATCTGAAATCGATAATTTGAAATGGTTTATTGAGAAACTGAATCGAATTGAAATTGATGAATTGAGATTGAATTAAAATTTATTTTGGAATTTGAGTTTATTTGAATTGATTTATGAAATTTGTGGAAACTATTTTATTATAAAGTATTTTTAAACTATATTTAAAACTATTTTATATTTTACTTTATAAATTATTTTATATAAACTATTTTAATATAAACTATTTTAATATGCTAATTATTTTAATTTAAACTATTTTAACTAATAACTATTTTTATATAAACTATTTTATTTTATAAACTATTTTATTATATATACTATTATTTATACCTAAACGGTTTAAAGGAAATGTTATGATTTCAAAGTGTTATGATTTCCAAAGTGTTATGATTTCAAAGTGTTATGATTTCCAAAGTGCTATGATTTCAAAATGTTGTGATTTCCAAAGTGTTATAATTTTAAGTGTTTTGGTTTCGAAAGTGTTATAAGTTTGAAAGTACTATGATTTTGGAAGTGAATTTATTTGAAGTGAAAATGATATCGTTTTGATATGGTTTGAAAAGGAAATGATATTCTGGTTTTGAGGTATAAACTATTTTTAAATGACAACGGTGTTATAATAACGATTGGTTGTTAAAGAGACCGGGATCAGATAGGGGCATACTCTTTGTCGATACCCGAAAACCACTTTAACAACTGTGTACGCGGTGGAGATTCCAAATTAAAGTAGGATGGTGGCGACGATCCTATATGAGGTATATAAGTGGACCCGACTCCCGTGAGTTGGCATAAGGTGGCTAAAACAGGAGCTATTCCGAGCCAATGAGGTAGCTCCTCTGATCGGACACACTCCATCGTATGCCATTCTATTACTTTATGATTGGTTTGGTGCGCACCCTTGATTCGGGAGTGTGGCTCGAGGTGGGCGATTGCCGCGGCTCTGCGTTACCACCAGCCCGGATGCGTAATTGGTATATCTACCCTGGCATTGCCTTGTTGTGCCGTGTCACCTACCCTAGCGTGCTTTACTACGAGTTTGTTTTGTACCATACCTATGGAGTGCCCTCTGACGACGCCCATTACGGGGGAGATTATGGCACTATATAGACTATGGGAATATATAAAATGTGTTAAGGTGGAAAATGTAAAGCCTTAACGCTATTTTAATAGTTTACTTTACTATAGACATATTATAATAGCGTATTACTACATAGTAGATAGTTTAACGGATCCTTGGAGGATGGTTATCCCAAACATCCTTTAAGTTACTGTATTTCAGTTGATATTTCACTTGAGATGGATTTATTGATATAAGAATGTTCATCCTGACTCGAGTGTTTTTGTTTTGCTTTACGCTCGGGTCAGACTGAGTGATACAGCATTTGAGACTCACCTTTGGAGTTGGAGCTTCGCTTGGAGGTCCAGCTATCTATCGATTCTGCTTTCAGTTATTCAGTTGATTCCAGTGATGTATTCTGATCTTGTATTTGACTATTGTATTGAGACATCTTTGTATTCGTGACTTCTGTTGTATCTTGTTTAACTCTGTTATATATATATATAGTAGCTTCATGAACTACTATTCTTTTGTTTCCGCTGCATTATTATTATATTACTCTGTGTCGTGATTCTGTGATTATTTATTTACTGTATATGCTGAGTTTTGCCAAATTTAAATTAACAATCTGATATTTTGAGCAATTCAAATCCGACATGTATGGATGCGAATGGTTGAAAATTTTAGGATGTTACATTGAAAGACTTAGTTTTTTCCTTTAATTATTTCTTGGCTTCAGGCAGTGAAGCCCTATGCTCTTTATTTTCCTTGTTGAGAGTAGCGATGATGCGCTTATTGTCTTGCACGAGGTACTCCATCCCTTAAATAGTTACTTTTCTCTTAAAAGTTTTGGAAATAACTTTAGCTATCCTTTTCCACTTGTGATATTGGTCACATACATCGCCCGCACAAGCGAGTCAGAACCAACACTTTGTAGAATATCTTTCAAGTAAGGAATGAACACGACGTCATCAAAGAAGATCTTCAAAAAGGCACTCTTCATACTGGCCAAGTGTGGATTTGAGATAATTTCGGCCTCTGCAGTGGAAACGGGAGCTTGAAGTTGTTCCTTCCCAAGCGTTTAGGGATGTTAGGAAACATCAGCCTAGTTGGTTGCTTAGACCGCTGTGGTGTGCGTGAAGACATTATTGATTTTGTCATAGGGGGGCTAAAATTGGAGCATTTGGAACTTCAGTTGAGGGGTTGGGGTTAGGCCTTGTCAAGAATCTATCCATACTTTATGATAATGAAGAGTGGAATCTACATCGAAGAGGTGAAATTCTATCATATTCCCCATGACGCTCATCACGGGGTCTATAGTTTCTATCCCGCCTTCTATAATCCTGCCTTTGGCGTCTACTCGAATTTGGCTCATGAAATGATTCACGAGGACTGTTCGGATGAAGTGAGCTTCTTGTACTTGATTTTGTGGCTCTTAAGATATTTGCATTCCATGGAGTCTGAAAATAAAACAAAGAAGAGTTAGAACTAGTAAAATGAAAAAATAGCACAAGCAGTGCAAAAAGTGTGATTTTGTATAAGTGTTGATGTGTCCTAGTGTTCACCACGGACTGTGGACTTGAAGTTTCCTCACAAGGGTTATTTCCCTACTCCAGCTATAGGCACATCAATTGGTATACGATTAAAGAACAAATATTGCCAATACCCTCCCGAGACAAAAAGAACTGAATTCATCTGTATACTCCCGAATGTCCTATAAATATACTCAAATGGAGATATAGGTGTTACCTCAATTGCAAATGCATGTGGAGGCTACGTAGATGTCCGATATGAGGTGATTTTTATTTTTGGTGGTCTAGAAATAAGTGGCATATGAGCATCACCACTCTCATCACTAGAAGACTCACAACCGAAATCTACATCCTCATTGCCAACTCCATCATTATCTCTCTCTTCGACACTTCTTGACCCTCATCGACATTAACTTCATCCTTGAGCTCCTGTGCAGACTAAACATCCTCTTGAACCTCAAGTACGTGGCCTACACTACGACCTTCCTTTAAAATATTTTAATCTCGTAGGTTCTCATCAGTAAAGAGGGGTCTCATATCCCATTCTTCAAGTGGAATCTTTTGAAGATCTATGAGGGTGATTGCTAAGTTTGTGTTGTCGGGTCTTCTCAAATCATCTGCAAATACAAGGAGTAATGAAATTAACAACAAGAACCATAATATCTTCATTATAGAAAAATCAAGGACAAAACTTACGTCTGGATAACCATTTCTGTGCAAAGCTAGGCAGACAGCGCATGAAGAAGAACTTGTCCTTAAAATACCTCAATTTGTTCCAAATCCAAACCACCATACGACAACCTCTAGAAGGTTCTAAGAAAGTGAGTAAAAGGGTCCCCTTTCGGTGCTTAAAGTCATAAAAGTAACGAATCTCTTCAACAAAAGGCACCTTGTTCAAATGGCGAACAAATATCATATACATGCTGTTTAGAGTGGCATAGCTATTTGGATGTAATTGGGCTGAGGAATGCTTTATAAATTAAAGAACTTTACGAATAAAGTGATTGAAAGGTAGAACACATCCAACAATGCACATATATCGGTTGCGGGCTATATACCCCTCAAGCGAATCATGTGTCCATCGAAATCATGTGGGGACCAATATGTCTTCGAAAGGAATAACATGTCTTTCACATATTCTCCTGAGAGACGCCTCATCAACATTCAAAGTTGGAGAGTCCTAAGGGTCTGTTAAGACAACAACATCACCAATGTCGATATTAAGGGCAACCCCGTCGACAGCTTTTTCGGTCGAACACAAAAGGAACCATCTCTAAAGGCTACTCCATCTAATGACTAGGTGGATAAGGTTGAGAAGATGTTAAAGTAGATCCCGGGGCATGAAATGTCCAAGAACTGGATTTTGTATCAGACTCGACATATTTTGATGTCGATTGACCTGTTGCCATTATAGAGAGACGGGAAGAACATCTACGATCCATCACTACTAAAAAGCTCCATATATAAGGAAGGTTGGGCAGAATAAAAACTTTAACCTTCGTGTTGATAAGGAACCCTACATAGCCAATATATATGATCCAATGGATACCAACGTGTATTGGTTAACCGAATCCTATACATTGATGGGGGGGGGCAATGATGTGTAATTCAATCTATGTGGATTGTGTGTCCAGTACCCAGAGCATAACGCGAAAGTGTCGTATTGAAAGCTCACTCATGTGGGTAAATGAATATTGTTACACTACAAAATCATGCATCAGATTTTATTTGCTATCGCATGATTTATGATAACATAACCGTTGTCCGGAGAGATATAGGATTTCTTTTTGCACATATACCAGAGTGAAGTGTTCAATGTGATCATTATTTAAAACCATCCTAATTAAATAAAACCAATAACCACTAATCGACCAAAGTCGCATTAAAGTTACATTCCTCCCTCTTCTTATCACTGATAAACTTTTTGGGTCAAACATATGAAGAAATTCATGGTCACTTAAAATTCCCAACTTTATCAAGCACGATTCGAAGTCAACCGAGAACGAGCCATAGAAAACACCAGTTCGAGTTATGCTCATTTTTTTTGTTTTCAAATGCAGGGTTAAAACACGATTCGATGTTCACATGTTTACTTTGGGACAAACCTAAGAATTTCAAGATCATGCTCATTATTTTGTTTTCTTTTGAAAAATCTCATAAGTGTCAGATCAATGTCAATCTAAGGAGGGGAGGAGATGAAATTTAGGGAGCAGTTGATCATGGACCATCTCTTGCCATCGGCAAACCATTCCATATGAATTTGCCACCCACTTAAGTCGGTTTAAAAAAATTCAAGTCCAAATACACATTGAAATCCAAGTTAAATCGGATCGACAAAGGAGGAATTTGTATACTTTGGACCCAGAAAGCGAAAAGAAATGAAAGTGACAGGGACTAACGGCAGCGGTGAGCAAGGCGGTAGTTCAAAGTCAAAAACAAAATCTGAAGTGAGCTCTAGCAATAATTATTTTTATTATTAAATAAGCCGTTTTAATTATTATATAATGATAGAAATATTATTTTCAAACATTTTTTTACATTTATATATATGTATGTATGTATGTATGTATGTATGTATGTGTGTGTATGTATATATATTGAATAAGAAGTGAAAATATGACTAGAAATCGAAATCGGAATCCATAACGATTTAACTTAGAAAAGTTATGCAACGTTGTGAATCATTGAGATATACATGTGCACATCTACATGTACATATACATGAACACATTCACATGCACATGAGCATATGTACACATGCAAATATACTTATACATTTATACATACATACATACATACATATATATATATTACAAAATATCAAGATATTTTCCATATACTTCACCCTTAGCAAAACCAAAGTCAACACCTTATACATCAAGTACAAGCGCATGGCCATGCACATGGGAGGGGGGCATGTTCAGCAGAAACATAATGAGAGGAGAGGGGAAGTGGTGGTGATGAAATGGTGATGCATTTGTGTATAAATATCATGATTTTTTCCTAAAAATAGCACCTACCTCTCTTCATTTCATTCACACTTTTCTTTATAGATTCTTAAGCTATTTCATTCTCTTCCTCTCTACATTAATGGCTTCCATAGCCTAAGAAAGAAAAATTACAAAGATCAAACCAAAGTTCAAGTTAATAATCTCCTTTTTCTCCTCCACAAGGCCGTGTGCAACCAAGCTCTCCACCACCATTTGCCAAGCAAGGTGGAGCCTTCCAAGCCTCCAAGACCAAGGCCGAACCCTATAGGAGCAATTGAGCTAGTAGTTATGAGCTCCGATTTCGAGATAGCGGAGTTATAGCCGTTTTAAAATTAGCCTGATCGGACATCAAGTGAGAAACTCAATATTATTATTATTATATATATATATGATGTGATATGATTCCTATGGATGTTTACTATGTTTTGATCATGAAGTTTGGATGTTGATTATATATTTATTTTGATATTTAAACAAGTTACGTTAAATATAGGTCGAATATCACAATGGAAATCAATTTCCTTTAAATAAATGAAATTGTGTATATGAGATTGTTAAACCTGTTTGAAATGATTTAAAATGGTTTATAAATGTTTTATAAACACTAAAATTCAATTTGGTGAAGTTTTGACAAATTATGAAAATTGAGTTAATAATAGGCGCGTCGTGTAACTGCAGTTCACGATTTCACGCTGTAGAAACTTAAATCATTTATACGATGGATTCAGATTCAGGATTCTTTGTAATAAGAATTTTATGAACTCTTACAATCATAGTTTTAATATAGATGAAAATGATAGAGATTTTGTCTAGATTTTGAAATATGAGCAAAACAAGTTTTCAAAATAGTCGCGGTTTAATAGTTCGGAAACCAAAGCGACAAATTCTTTATAATAATATTTTTAATTCTTTAAAAATATGGAAAAATTCTATAAATTTTTTAAAATGTTTTAAAAGAGATTTGCGTTATAACAATGGATTTCTAAATGATAGAAAAGTTGTTTTGATCAAATAAGCTTAAAAGCACTATTCGTGGCACTTTTAATAACTTTTGAAATATGATTTTAAACTTAAGTATTCTTTCCCAAAACTTTTATAAATTTTTTCAAATAAATAATTAAGTATTTTAAAGATGATTTAAAGGCTTTATAATTTATTTTTAAAAGTTCAAATAAATGATTTAAAGAAAAGCTGTTATAATCAAGTGATTTAATCTTGGATTTAAAAGCCGATGAGTAGACTTGACTTTTCTATTCTTGAGATCCAGATGTGAGGTGCTTAAACTAAGGAGATGTTCAGGAGCAACCAGTGCCTGGCTCACCTAGCCTTTTCCTGGTCAAGGAATAGATAAAGTCGAAATGTCGAAAATGAGGCAAGTATAAAAGATTCAATTTTTCAAATTTAATACAACTTGATTGTATAGAATTAATCTTCTTATATTTGGTATTAAATTTCAAGGAGGGAACCCATACTATCCGTGTGATTATAAAAGGTGATTTCACTGCTATTCGACAGATGGTAAAGGTTGAATACAGAAATTGATGTTAAGAAGAATTAGTATAATTTCTATCGACCCTTTTTAACTCTATAATGTTTTCAAATATAAATTATGAAAATGATTTGATATTTCCAAAGTTAAAAGGAGGTTTAATGATTCTGTATATATTGAAAAGAAACGTTTTAAAGATATATATCTCTAGAAGATATTTTTGATAAATAGAAAAGTAACCAATCAAATGATAAGCACCTATTTACTTAAACATCTTTTTATCGATGATTGATTCGAAGGAACTGGGGTCGGATTTGAGTGATTCTTATCCGAACACCACTTCGAACCAATTTACGAGTTTGAAAGTAAAGACATGTTAAAGACCATTAAGTTGAAGGTGGGGATCTTCAAAATGAAAGGATCGCTTGTTGATAATTTCGGAGTAGCTCCCGAGATAAATAAATAGCAGTGGTCTCTTTGTTCTAGGATCTTTGTACGCAAGGACTACTCGCTACTAATCCAAGGGGATGTGGTAGGAGAGTGCGTTCAGTTTGTCCTGTTCCTGGACAACTTGTATGGATGAATGTATGACATTGTATTCTAAGATTACAGTGCATCGATCTCTATAAAGGTACATCTATTTGGTGGTGTAGGTGGTAACCCCTCTTATACATAACACCCTTCTCAGAGACGTACAAGCTCAGAGGCTGTACTTTTGAGGAAATCAACAGTGTGTTGTTGGAAAGGGCAATGTGGCATTTTAAGTGAAAATGTTCTAATAAAGGTAAATGTTACCTCGAGCCTCACACCCAAGAAATTGTGAAACAGAGGTTGCATTAGGGCTAAGTCGTTCGCTACCATTAGGGTATGATATCATCTTTCTAGATTTATTTATTTCTACCCGCTATGACGTCGGGTTTAAATTATGTGGTGTATGCTTTGGGATCCTGAATAGGTCGGTAACGGTTGGGGTAATATCATATACGGTGCTGTCTACCACCATATGGGTCTGTGGGTAGGCCAGTCTTAATTCGTAGAGGTTTCGAAGATATCGATCCTTGGTGCATCCATCTAGAGATGCACTGTATGGGAGGTAGTCCCTTACCCCGCTGTTCACTTGGAAATTCAAATCTCCAATAAGTGCCTTCGGACTTAGTTGTAAACTTATCATGTTGGAATTTAGTAATGTAACTATTTCGGCTATTTGAATATGTTTACTTGAAAGGTTTCCTAAAAAATGTCATTAAAAATAATATCATTGAATTTTACATAGAAATGATTTGGTTATCATAAGGTAAAAACATGTTCCATGTTCAGGTGCGGTGTGGTCTTATGGAATACCCGTTAGTTTTCTAAATACTCATATTTGAGTTTCTCACACCAGTCTCATAACTGACCCGAAGTTTATTTTCCTTTTCCCTTAAACTCTGGGTGCCCTATTTTCTCTGGTAGCAAAGTAGTCAGGTAACTTGGAGCATTTTGGAAGGAACATAAAGACTAGAGGGTCCTTTTTTCAATAACGATCTATTTCAAATTTCCACTGCATCATATAATACGTATCTAGTATCTACCAGCCTCTGTAACGATAGGCAGTTGTAACTATCCCTGGCTGGGTTAGTACTTATCGTAAATCTGATGAATCACTTGGAGTGATTGTATGTACTTTCCATATGTATAATTAATGTTGATGTGAGATTCTGTTGTTATTCTATCTTATATCTTTATTTCTTTTAAAAACCCCTGATTATTTGCCTTTCCGACACTTAAATTTGTGGCATGTGAATACCGAGGATATGTTAGTGTCGATATTCGAGGATCGAAATGGTGGGTCATCACAGTTGGTATTAGAGCTTAGGTTGAGCGAACACCTAAGCCTTGATGGGGTCGACTCATTAGAGATAGGGTTTGTAATACCCTAGAATGAATTTAGTCAATGAGAGGGCGTATTCATAATTTCATCCATGTGATTTTATGCTTAATACCCATTCCCTAAGATAATTTCATTTGTAATTCTAAAGATGTTTCCTTACTATATGCAAATAGTAGGAGATGAGAAATAGAAGAGGACGAAGGGGAGGTAGCAACACTACAACCACTAACGATTAAGCAAATGCTACAGTAATTGAGGAAGTGGTAATCCCTATGCAACCTTAATTAACTTTGCGACTCTTTGCAAGAATTACATTAGCTTGGGAGGGAAACCATTCCAAGGAACCGAGTCCATTATTGAATTCAAGCATGGCTCCACTCATGTGAAAGAATATTCAAAGGTTTGAACATAGAGGATGATCAAAAGAGGTTTATCGCTTCCTGGCAATTGCAGGAAGGAGCTCTAGAATGTTGGGAATCCATCACTTTGAATGATTCTGAAGATAATTTCTCATGGAACAGATTTAAAGAAGTATTCGAAGAGCAGTATATGCCTGTGGTCGGAAAATCCCATCTTTATAGAAATTTTATAGACTTGAAGCAAGAAGATATGTTTGTGGCGGAATACTCAAATAAGTTTACCGAGTTATCTCGTTTTGGACCAAGACTAATAGGCGTGCCCTTAAAGAAGAATGAGATGTTTATTTCGAGGATGAAGGAGAAATATCAGGACTGAATGACTGCACATGTAAAGGGAACTTTTATGGACCTATTAGACATGGGTTTCTGATATGAAGTATTGGATAAAAGGAATCCGGTGGTAGCCCAAGTAAATAGCAAGAATCAGAACAAGAGAAAGAAACCATGGCAGGGAAAGAATGGTGGTGGATCTCAAGAAAACCGTTATAAGGATGTTGTTTGTTATAATTGCCAAAAGAAAGGCCATTTTGCAACAAACTATAAGAGTCCTAAGGTGCAGAAGCAGCAGCAAGGAACAGTCTCTCCTATGGTTCAGAAGAGTATTTGTTATAATTTCCATCAGCCGGGACGTTGGAAAAACAAGTGCCCATTAATGAAGAGAGGAGAACAGATCAAGGTTTATTCTGTAAAGAATGAGCCTTCAACCTTTGAAGATGTGAAGGGCAAGGGAGTCCTAGAAGGTAATTTATGTGTTAATGATATTTCAGTTAGAGTATTATTTGATACCGGGCTTTTCGTAGTTTTATTACTAAGAAATTGGTTGATAAGTCCCCAAAAATAGTAGAAACCCTTATTCGCGTATCTAATTCCATAGGTGGTACGACCAATCTTTGTGTGGTCTATGTAAATGTACAAGTTACCTACCAAACCCACCAATTCTTATGTGACCTATTTGTCCTTAATTTCATTGGGTATGATATTTGACTCGGAATGGATTGGCTATCCAAGTATAAAGCTATTCTAGACTGCAACAATTGGTTGATTTTATTAAAAGCCGTGACCGAAAGGGTGTTAGACCGAAATAATATGTGAAGGACCCAGTCTAGTAAGGGACACCTTCATGTATGTGTTAGATTCACCTTAAATGAACTTGGAAAGAATATGGATTGTTAAAGAATTTCTGGATGTTTTTCATGGAAGTGAAAAGTTTGCTCCTACATCGGGAAATTGAATTCTTTATTGACTTAATCTCTGATGCCAGACCCGTTATTCACCCTATTCATAGGATGGCTCCAAAGGAAAAGATTGAGTTGACAAAACAAACTGATGAATTATTAAAAAGGAAAATTAGACCAAGTCGCTCAAGTTGGGGTGTAGCTATGGTTTTTGTGGTAAAGTCCAATGGCTACCTTAGACTATTTGTAGACTATCGAGACCTAAATAAGAAAATGATTAAAAACAAGTATCCATTACCCTGCATAGATGACTTGTTTGATCAATTACATGGTGCTCGGGTGTTCTCAAAAATGGATCTAGCTACCGAATTCCATCAGTTGAGAATAGAAGAAGATTGCGTTCCCTTAACAACATTCTGAGGGCCAAATAGTTTCTATGAATGGTTGTTTATGCTATTTGGGCTAATCAATGCACCCGCCTATTTCATAGACCTTATGAATAGATTATTGAGAGACGTACTCAACAAATTCGTGTTTGTCTTTATTGATGATATTCTCATATATTCAAAGACCGAAGAAGAGCGCGAAAGGCATTTGGAGATTGTGTTGGAGATATTAAGAAGGAATGTGCTGAAAGCAAAATTTTCAAAATGCCATTTCCAAGCAAAAAGAGGTAAGATTCCTGGGATATATTGTGTCAGGGGATGGAGTTTCAGTAGACCTAGGAAAAATCTCAGCTATACAAGATTGGAGACAACCACAGACTGTGAAGGACATCCATAGCTTCTTGGGATTAGATGGATATCGCCGGAGGTTTATTCAAGACTTCTCCAAAATTTTCTCTCACTTAACAAAGCTAACAATGAAGGATGCTAAGTTTGAGTGGATGCAAAAATGTGAAGAAGCATTTTAGGAACTCAAGAAGAGGTTAACTACTGCTCCTGTATTAGCTATTGCTGATGAAAACGGTGGTTTAACCGTGTATACTGATGCTTGTGGGGAAGGAGTAGGTGCAGTTCTGATGCAACATGGAAAGGTCATCGCATATGCAAGCAGACGACTGAAGATCCATGAAAGGAATTGTAACAACCCCACCGCGATACCCTGATTAGCAAAGAACATTACAAGTAATGTCGTCTGTTAATCCGAAGAATACGACTTATTAAGGGCGATCGAATGTGAATATATCTTTATATGAACACTAACACGTCATTTATACTCTTTCACTTAATATCTGAACTGAAATTTGACGTGTGCAATATTAATACAAAGTAATGGACACATCGATTTCTCAGAATCAGAACGATATATCATATAAATAACAGTCACAGATCACAACGGAATAAATCTCAACTTACACATATACAAATTTTGAGTTTTCAAAATGAAATACTAAATTCGATTAGTATACAAGTTTAGCAATTCTCTAATCTCAATTGCACATCTTATAAACATATTCACAAATTTCCTAAATGAGACAAATTAAAAAGTCAAAAGTGTTTGTCTCCTTGCTAGCCCAAATATCCAAAGGTCAACTTGTCCTGTAACCCGAAAAGTCTCGGCCTGACCTGAGAAAAATAACACCCGTATCAGACTATCTCTAAATATCCAATAGGCCGAGAACAGAATATAACACAAGAATAAACAACATATAAGTAAATAAAGATGTTCAGGATATAACAAGTTAGGGAATTAATTTAACTCGGAACAGGGTTATAAGTTTAAGTCACAGATACGAACTAGTCACTAAACACAGAATGATAGAATTAACTTAATTTAGCATCCATCACAAGAAACAAGAATATATATTTATTTCACGAACACAAGACACAAGAATATATATTTATTTCACGAACATAAGAAACAAGAATATATATTTATTTCACGAACACAAGACCCAAGAATATAGATTTATTTCACGAACACAGAATAGTCACATAATCCAAATATCCAGAATCCAAGAGATCTTGCTCAAAACGATCATAATGATCGTACATAGAACCGCAACAAACAAATAAACAATTTGGTATCACACAAACCGATCCGGTGCCAGGGATCGTACACAGGACGGGAATCACAGGATCACAAGACAATCTCAAGGATAGCAGCCATGACTGAATCTTTCTGATTTATTTTATATTATTATATTTGAAACAAATCCAGGAGTAAACTTCTTAAGGATATAGCAGCCACTTACCGCACACTAAAAGAGGGTAAACTCTAAAGTGCCAAATACTATCACTTTCAGTAATCACTAGGACTTAACTAATACGTCCCATACCATATGGTGAAAACCTAATATTTACTAAAAGCTAGTAAATCTCACTCTTTACGGATACCACCAGAAAACCAGAACTACATTCTCTTCGGGGTCTAGCAACCACTTGTCACACACCCGATGAGAACACAACTCTAAAGTGTTAAATACATTCCCAAAGCGCTTAGAGGAATTTAACTAAGGCATCCCATACTAACCCGTGAAATTCAATTAATCGCTAATGGGTTAGTAAATTCCACTCAAACATTCTATTCAATGAGTTGTACCATATTCGATGAAGCATTATTCGAAAGCATTTAAACCAGTTGATAACACTACGGCGATTATTAGTACTTACTAAATTATAGAATTAAGGTTCTCAAAGCATTTATCACTTTAAGCTTATTGTTTTTAAATAATTATATAATTTTCCATAAACCCATTTATTGTTTAACTTTAGTAAAATATTCACTTACTAGGTAAAATATCCCATAACTCGATTTATTCCAAAATTTCAGTTGTATACTCAATGTTGTCTCAAATTATCATTTAGTCAATACTATTCTCAAAACCATATTCCAAAACCATATTCATGATCCATTTATTTTATAAAACCACTTTTATTTCTTTTCCAAATCCACTCAAGTGTAAATCCATTTTATTTAGAAATGAACTTAGATTCATATTTTCCCAAAACCACATTTCCGAATTCTTAACCTTTTATAATAACAACACTATATGTAAATCTCTATTTGTTAAAATCATTTATAGAAGAATTTGTTTTGGTATAAAAATTTATTTGAACCGGTGAATTATAATACTTTGTTTTGTAAAATTACGTTTATTCAAGCCATATTTACACACACACACATCTTAGATATACATATGTTTATAAAACTCCATGGTAAACCTAACATATAATTTAAAAAGCAGCAACTAAGTAAGAAAGTAAGTAAAAGAATGTAAATTTCGAAGTGACAGAGCTGAAAGTTTGCAACATAAGTTCGACTAAACTATGCTCAAAATTTGCGAATGTGTTCAAAACAAAAGTTGTCACCCACAAAGCAAGCTTTCCATAACATTAAAAATTATTAAAATCCGATGAGAAATGAGAATGTTATGTATAAATTACTAACAATGTTTTAGCTTAAAAAATTTGACAGGGCAGAAACTATTACTCTATTAAAAATCCGATTTTGACTTAGAAATCTTCAAAATATGAGAAAGTGATTAAAACAAAACTTCTTCCTTAGAGAATTTTCTTTCTACTGCAAAAAGAAAACATATTTGGATTCACCAATCAAAAGTTATGTACATTTTACTCTCAGGTATTAACTCAGAAAATTTTTATATAGCCGTGCTAGAACATCGGTTTAAAACTAAATTTAAACCCCTTTAAATACAGTATTTCAAAAAACGATCAAAAGAGAATTGTAGCTTATTTAAAAAAATTTCTAGTACAAAAAGACTAAGCCAATTCGGATCATTCTACACCAAGATATCGCTGTTTTACTACAGGGATTTCCCTAAGAAATTTTCAGCAAACAACAACAAAATAATCACCCAAGTTTATAACCAAATTTGCAAAACAATTCGATCAATAAATCATTCAAACAATTATGTACATCAACAAAGATTTAGAAATACATATGTGAGTAATTAACTCACCTTTTCTCCGAAATTCAGTAGCAATTATAACACTGCAGTTCCAATTTCTCATAATAGCAAACCCTAGAATAAAGCACTCATGCAAAGAACAAACAAGAATTATTTGTTGAAATTGTTAAATTCAAAGAGCCTAGAACATAGAGTAGATATTGGGTTCATTGCCTTGATTTTATTAGCTTCTAAAAATGATTTAATTTGAAATAGAATTCGATAAGATAGGGGAAATTGATTTCTAGGTTTAGAAAAGGAGAAGGAGTTCACTATATTTGACTTTGCTGTAAACTGAAGTAAAATGAACGTACATCAACTTGACATAACAAGCTTCTCTATCTCAACTCTTTAATTTGTTATTTGGGCTTTGGGAAATTAAATTATCAAACCCAACTAAACAATCATTCTCTTATTATTTAATTACCAATTGGGCTCCATGAAATAAAATGGGCTCATGAAATAAAAGACTAAGTGTTTAAAACACTATTTCAGCCCAACTTAGATAAAATAACCCCTCAAATGAATTAAAATACATGAATAACTTATTTTGTAAAAGTGGTCTATAAATCCCAAATTCTCTTTATTTATTTATGTTTAAATAAAATATTCAATTTAACTCAATATTTTCTTTTCAACCAACATTCAAAATTTTACCATTGCAATGCTTTGCAAATACTAATAATTCTCAGTGTTTTATGAATAATCACTCTAAAATAAATTAACTTTTATAAAAAGCTACAAATTCTAAATTAATGATTTAAATTTTCCAATTTAATTATTTATTTATTTTGTTTAATTAACTCAAAATTTTGGGTTGTTACAGGAATTATGTGACACATGACTTGGAGCTATTACCCATGGTGTTTGCATTAAAAATATGTAGACATTATTTGATGGGTAAGAATTCTTTAGGGTTTATTTTAATAAACTTTAATTTGCCTTGGTAAATAATATTCCTTCTTTAAATAGGTGAAAAGTTTGATCTCTTCGTGGACCACAAATCTTTGAAATATCTTTTCACTCAGAAGGACTTGAATATGAGGCAGCAACGTTTGCTAGAATTCCTCGCATCTTTTGACTTAGATATTCTATATACCCTAAGAAAAGCCAATGTTGTGGCAGATGCACTAAGCAGAAAACATGCCATTATAGCTCATTTAATGGTGCGTCCAACATTAATTTATCGTATAAAGGAGGATCAGCTCAAGGATCCAATTATTACAAGGATAGCAAGGGAAGTAGATGAGAATGTGATACCAAGAAGATGGATAGGATTCAAAGTGGACAAGCAAGGAATTCTAAGAATGAATGGAAGGATATTTGTTCCAATTATTGATGGGATTAGACGGGAAGCTTTAACCGAATGTCATAATTCTTCACTCGCAATACATACCGAAGTTACCAAGATATATAGAGATATGAAAAAGACTTTCTGGTGGGATAGTATAAAGAGAGACATTTCTGTCCATGTGAGTAGATGCACAAATTGTCAGCAGATCAAGAGTAATCAGCAAAAGGTTGCCGAACTACTCCAACCACTCGAGATTCCAACGTGGAAATGGGACCAAATATCCGCGGATTTCATCGATGGCTTGCCACGGTCAAGGAAAGGGAATGCAGGCATGTGGGTTATCATTGATAGATTTACTAAAAGCACATACTTCATCCCAGTAAATCCCACAAGAACAGCCTCAAGCTTAGTTGAGATATATATAAGGGAGATTGTTCGACTACATGGAGTTCCAACCAGCATTGCAAGCTATCGAGACTCAATCTTTACCAGTTAGTTCTGGGAACCCTTGTAGACAACTTTAGGAATGAAGCTAGATATAAGCACCACATATCATCCCCAGACTGATGGGAAAACCGAAAGAGTAAACATGGTATTGGAGGATCTTCCGAGAGAATGTGTATTAGACTTTGGAGGTTCGTGGGAAAGCTACCTTCATTTGGTAGAATTCTCTTATAATAATAGCTATCAGGCCAATATTGATATAGCACCTTATGAAGCCTTGTTTGGTCGCCTATGTAGATCCTTAGCATATTGGATCAAAACAGGAGATTGGTTGGTACTTGGTCCTGATATGATCCGAAAGGCTTCAGAGAAAGTGGACATGATTAGAATGAAACTGAAGGAAGCACAAAGAAGACATAAGAGTTACGCCGATCAAAGGCGTAGAAATTTAGAATTCTTAGTTGGAGACAAGGTAATTATGAAGATTTCTCCGATAAGGGGAGTCATGAGATTTTGAAGAACCAGCAAGCTAACTACTCGATGTACTGGACCTTTTCCTATTCTAGAGCAGATTGGCCCATTAGCCTATCGAGTCGAACTACCAGAGAGGTTGTCAGGTGTGCACAATGTGTTTCACGTATCTCATTTACGTAAGTATGTGTATGATCCATAACAAGTCATAGAAACAGCTACTCAGGAGGATTTAGAAGTGTAGCCCAATTTAACAGTTATCAGACAACCTAACAAAATCGTGGATCCTGATGAGAAGCGATTAAGGAGAAAGGTTGTGTAATTAGTTAAAGTTCAATGGAGTGGTGATGCTAATGACTGTACATGGGAAACAGAGGATAGGATAAAGAAGGCATATCCAGAGTTTAGGATGAATGTATGAATTATATATGTTGTATCGAGATAGCGTACTCACTGCTTGTGGTGTAGTCACTTATCGTAGCTCTGTATATATTTCATCCTATATGATATATCACTTTTGAGTTATCTTCTTCTAATCTTAAATTTCGAGGATGAAATTCTTTTAAGGAGGGAAGCCTGTAACGATCCGCAAATTCATCACGTCCGATTTTTTTTTAAAATATTCAAATATAAGATTTATAACATAAATGATAATGTTTTGAATAATGAATAATATTGGTAATCTTATTTTGAATAAATATTTACAAAAATATATACTTTGGAAAATATATCAATAAATTAAACGAAACCGTTTTATCAATAAACAACTGTTAGACCGCCCGACATCGTGTATGGAGCTAAATATATATACACTTATTTATATGTATGAGTGAGAATATGTAATAAAATTATTTATTTTATTTTGAAAATAAAATCTCTTTATGACATCATCAATGATATCACTATTTTGGAATTAATGATTTTTGAATTTAAATTAAGTTTAAATGATTTAATAGTTATTTTCATTATTAAATAAGCCATTTAATTATAATATAATCATAGAAATATTTTCAAACTTAGTTTACAAATATATATATGTGTGTGTGTGTGTTAAATAAGAAATGAAAATATGATCGAAAATCGAAATCGGAATCCATAACGATTCAACGTAGAAAAGTTATGCAGCATTGTGAATCATTTGAGATATACATATGCACACATACATGTAGATATACATGAACACATTCACATGCACATGAACATATATACACATATAAATATACGTATACAAACACATACACACACACACACACTAGAAAATATCAAGATATTTTCGATATACTTCACCCTTAAGCAAAACCAAAGTCAACACTTACACACCAAGTATAAGCACATGGCCATGCACATGGGAGGTGGCATTTTCAGCCGAAACATGATGAAAGGAGGGGGGAAGTGGTGGTGATGAAATGGGGATGCATTTATGTATAAATATCATGATATTTCCATTCTCATTTTTGCCTACAAATAGCACCACCTCTCTTCACTTCATTCACACTTTTCTTCGTAAATTCCTAAGCTATTTCATCTTATTCCTCTCTACATTAGTGGCTTCCTTAGCCTAAGAAAGAAAAATTACAAAAATCAAAACAAAGTTATGACAAAATCCATCGAAATCTATACCACTTCAAACCAAAGTTCAAGTTAGTAATCCTTCTTTCTCCTCCACTAAGGCCAGGTGCAACCAAGCTCTCCACCACCAATTTCCAAGCAAGGTCGAGCCTTCCAAGACCAAGGCGAACCCCCTAGGAGTAATTAAGCTAGTAGTCGTGAGCTCCAATTTCGAGATAGCGGAGCTTTAGCCGTTTTGAAATTAGCCCGATCGAAAATCAAGTGAGAAACTATATATATATGGATGTTCACTATGCTTTTATCATCCAGTTTGGATGTTGATTATATGTTTATTTTGATGTGCAAACAAGTCACGTTAAATACACGTCGAATATCACAAAGGAAATCACTTTCCTTTAAATAAATGAAATGGTGTATATGAGATTGTTAAACCTCTTTGAAATGACATAAACTGGTTTATAAATGATTTATAAACACTAAAATCCAATTTGATGCAGTTTTGACAAATTATGAAAATTGAGTCAAAAATAGGCGCGTCGCGTAACGACAATTCGCGATTTCGCGTCATAGAAAGTTAAATCAATTTATACCATGGATTTAGATTCGAGATTCTTTATAATAAGAATTTACCGAACTCATATAATCATAGTTTTCAAACAAAAGAGAAAGATCAAGATTTCGTTCAGTATATTTTGAAATATGAGCAAAACAAGTTTCCAAAATAGTTGCGGTTTGACAGTTCGAAAACCAAAGCGACAAATTCTTTATAAATGATATTTTTAATTCTTTAAAAATATGGAATAAATTCTATAAATTTTTTAAAATGTTTTAAAAGATATTTGAGTTATAAAAATTGATTTCTAAATGATAAAAAAGTTGTTTTGATCAAATAAGCTTAAAAGCACTATTCGTAGCACTTTTTGCAGCACTTTTAATAGCTTTTGAAATATGATTTTAAACTTAAGTATTCTTTCCCAAATCTTTTCATATAAATAATTAAGTATTTTAAATATGATTTAAAGGTTTTATAATTTATTTTTAAAAGTTTAAATAAATGATTTAAAGAAAAGCTGTTATAACCAAGTGATTTAATCATGGCCCTGAAAGCCGATGAGTAGACTAGATTTTTCTATTCGTGAGATCCAGATGTAAGGTTCTTAAACTAATGACATGTTCAGGAAAAAACAGTTCCCTGGCTCACCTGGCCTTTATTCTGGTAAGGAATAGATAAGGCAAAATGTCGGAAATTAGGAAATTATAAAAGATTCAATTTTTTTAGCAAAGCTAGCCGGCTTTATAGTGGGTCATACCATTGTATAAATAATGGGAAAATAGGTGCTCTGCACATGCACAGAACAGCTAAGTGGGAGCAAGGAGCCCGGACCACAAAATAAAAGTAAAAAGCACAGGAGTTAGGCAAAGAGATCCTAAATTACTAAACAAAACCAGACTACGCGCCCTCCGAAGAAGAACTGCCACTACCCACTACAGATGAGGGGCCAATAACAAGAACATACCAAGAGAATAGAGTTGCCAGATTCGGAACATATCCCTCCGAAGAAGGTGAGTAAATAAATTTCCTATCCCAACTGATATCATAAAACTTACTTTTATTCTCCTCACTAATCTCTCCTTCCATAGTAAGTGACATGCCCTCACCCTCAATGTGATCAATGAGAAAACGACTCTCACCGACAACATCACTGGTATAGGAAAAATAACAGCCAGACTCAAGCGAGTAACCCATTTTAGACGAAGCATGTATCCAGGCATGCTCCTCAGAATTCCAAGCAATGGAATCCGACAAAATCGCAGAGTCATGCTCAATCTGGGCCACACTAGCAGGGGGCTCAACAACAGGAGTATCAACAAGAGACAAACTTGCAGAAAGAGGAACAACGAGGGGAACATCAATGGGAGCAACACAAACCGAAGCGACTAAAGCAAGAGAAGCAATCTTCGGAACCCATTTTCGGATAGAAGGTCGAGGAAGTGGAATCCGAGAAGGAAGTGGAACAACCGGGGCAGAACACACATCCAAAAGATGCCTAAAGGACCGACAAGACGTACATATATCAGGTTTTCAACTGTAGCGAACTCTGACCTTAGCAAAAAGGCCCTCATATAGTCTAACTTTTAGGACCGAAGGAAGAGATTTGGTAGGAGTGATTTCGATCAAAGCTTTGGCATATACTAATCTCTTTCTAGCCACACTGTTAGAATCATAACATATTACCTTACCAACAAGACTTGCTAGCCAATCGATCCCGATTAGCGGCTATAGAATAGAATAAATGTGAGAAAAATGGGCCCATACAGGAATAGATAAAACCTGAGCTCTAGCTCGATCCACAGACGGACTCCAAGATGTAATAATAAAAGGTTTCCCTTCAATTAGAATAGGGTCAGCTTCTAGAATATGCTGTCTTTCATCACTCCATGAGAATTTAAAATAGAACATTTCATTATCAAAGTGAACACTCAAGCCCCCTCTAGGCTTCCAAACCTGATTGCATCTAGCCTTAACATGGTGATAGGAAGGATTGGAGTCAAGGAAAAATCCAACTAAAAAATCTTTCCAATAAACTACCCCGAGGTCAATCACTTCCTTCGGAGGAATCATTACTCCGTCAATCTCAACATTATCAAAGGAACGTGGATTGTTCACACCAGCATTAATCGGCATTTTAGTGAACAATGACGACCATGAAGGGGCAGCCATTGGCGGAGAGGGTTCCTTAGGGATTTCATGATTCACAGCAGGCGAACGACCACCTACAGGGGAACATGAAAGGGAAATATCGGGTTCGACATTAACACAAACACCTGGTTTGCAAGGATGCTCAATTCCACTGTCAACTATATGGACCCTACTACTACGTACTCAAATACACGAA
Source organism: Allium fistulosum (assembly GCA_030737815.1). Lineage (NCBI taxonomy): Eukaryota > Viridiplantae > Streptophyta > Magnoliopsida > Asparagales > Amaryllidaceae > Allium > Allium fistulosum. The sequence goes on from CM060901.1 coordinate 460,199,322, forward strand.
CGTCATTGCCAACAATGGTAACAACAACAGACCTAATCCCACAATCATTTTGCATAGTATCGACAACACTAAAAATTTTCCCATCGCCCAAACCAACCACAGTCTGCTGCCAATCAGATTTACCAAAAGATGCCAAGAGAGGTGATAAAGAATGCTCACCAAATACCGAGGAGGAGATTGGCATAAGCGATGCAGCACCAGGAGGGGAAGACAGATCAGCCAGCAAGCTCGCAAGGGGGTTGCCACGATTCTACAGACGCAAGGAGTCGACATTTTCAAAATCAGATACACGAACGTGATTCGACAAAGGCTAGCTCGCAATGGGGTTTCCGCGATTCGACAAAGGCAAGGAGTCGACATTTTCAGGCCTAGAAACATTTGACTCCGATGGGATCGGAATCGGCGGAGCACCAGATGTGCTTACCACAATAGCAGAAGCACCAAACATAACGCCAGAACGAGTGATGGAGCCAACCAGATCTAGCAAGGCGGGCTTTGGCTTCTTCTTATGAGGCATGAGAGGGAGATGATGCGAAAGCGAAGAGGTCGAGAGGTAGTAAAAGATGAGAAAAACAAAAGCGGAATCAAACGAGGAGAAGCACAAATTCCTGGAGAACGAAAATATTGAGTTCAGTCGCCATTGCTTATTATTATTGTGAATTTGATGTAAAAATGTTCAAAAGATTCAATTTTTCAAATTTAATACAACTTGGATCATATAGAAATAATCTTCTTTTACTTGGTATTAAATTGCGAGAAGGGACCTAAACTATCCATGTGAATTTAAAAGGTGATTTCACCACTATTCGATGGATAGTAAAGTTTGAACACAGAAATTGATGTTAAGTAGAATTAGTATAATTCCTATCGAGCCTTTTAACTCAGTAATGTTTTCAAATATGAATTTTGAAAATGATTTGATATTTCCAAAGTTAAAGAGAGGTTTAATGATTCTATATATACTGGAAAGAAATGTTTTAAAGATATATATCTCTAGAAGATATTTTTGATAAAGAGAAAAGTAATCAGTTAAATGAAAAGCACCTATTTACTTAAACATCTTTTTATCGATGATTGGTTCGAAGGAACAAGGGTTGGATTTGAGCGATTCTTATCCAAAAACCACTTCGAACTAATTTACGAGTTCAAAAGTGAAGACATGTTAAAGACAATTAAGTTGAAGGTGGGGATCTTCAAAATGAAAGGACTACTTGTTGATAATTTCAGAGTAGCTCCCAAGATAAATAAATAGCAGTGGTCCCTTCATTCTGGGATCTTTATATGCCAGGACTACTCGCTACTAATCCAAGGGGATGTGGTAGGAGAGTGCGTTCGGTTTGTTCTATTCCTGGACAACTTATATGGATGCATTTCTGACATTGTATTTCTAAGATCACAGTGCATTGATCTCTACAAATGTACATCTGTTTGGTGGTGTAAGAGGTAACCCCTCTTATACTTAACACCCTTCTCTGAGACGTACAAGCTTAAAGGTTGTACTTTTATGGAAATCAATAGTGTGTTGTTGGAAATGGAAATGTGGAACTTTAAGTGAAAATGTTATAAGAAAGGTAAACGTTATCTCGAGCCTCACACCTGGGGAACTGTGAAACAGGGGTTGCTTTAGGGTTAAGTGGTTCGCTACCATTAGGTTATGATATCACATTTCTAGATTTATTTATTTCTGTTGAATATGCGAGTATATGATTTTTGTTTGATGATAATAAAAATATATATATATATATATATTCATTTAAATGTATTTTTTAATGTACTATTTTATTTTCACAGAATAAATAAATATTTGCTGAATAAAATAAATAACACAGAATTTAAAGTCAAACAGATATTTTATTCAAACAAATATTTATTATAATTTTGAATAGTACAAATTCAAGCTCTCACTATATATATACAATTTTTAGATACAATACAAGATGTCACTATACAATTCACATTTACAAATACACCTCACTACATCACTTATTCACTCATATTTATCTTCAACTCCAGTCCAGATTAAGTCCAGCATCTGAGCTATCTGCAAAAATACACACTGACGCAGTAAAATTGAAAATAAATTATTTTGCAGTGTAAAATAAAAAGTGATTTTGAAAATATTATTTGCCTCAGTTATTTGGGTTGTTCGTCATCATTTAATTTTGAATTCATCATACACGAACAGCTTGTGACATGCACAGTGTATCATTGTACATGCCACAAGGCCGTGCACACCGATATACACTTGATAAAATTACAGGGACATGTGAGCACAAGGTCAAACCCAATCGAAAGTCGGGTTCAACTCAAGTGTTACACAAATAAAGTCACAACAGATAAGCATAAGGTCAAACCCGAAATTTAAAGCTGGATTCAACACAGGTGCAGTCCGCAAATACAAGCACAATATGTACAAAGTCAATGCAACAGTAGATGAACAAGGCAACATGTAGACATGTACTCAATGCAATAAAATACGCCATGAAGCAACCAGACTTTGTGTTGAACAGTGGACAGAGCCGAGGTTACAACCCAATACATATGCATCACATACATGTGGATATACAATGAACACAAACCAAAGACAACAAGACCAAGTGGTGCACATGTCAATGGTAAAGCAACTCGACTACAACAACTTAACCAAACTCAATGTATACCAGACCAGACTTCAAATTATGAAATAGCAAGTGGTACAAGTTGAAGACCAGACAACACAATACAACATAGCACCTATGGTCAGGAACCAGTCAAGGCAGCAAAGAAATGCAGCAGTGACAAATAGAATATGTGTACAAGCACGTATCAGTTCATATGGAAGTGCTACAGTCTCAAGTCCAACCAGACTCTAGACATGTACTTGATGCAAAACAAAACTGCAAATACCAAAGTGAAGCAAGAAGACTTCAATATGCAACAGAGAGATGTACACATGACAGTAATGGCATGCAACCAGACTAGTGAAACAAACATACCAAACTCATGTACATGACAGCAACTCATCACACATGAAAAGGCAATGTCGAAGACAAAGCAATGGAAAACTTCCAGTGAAACTACACCATACTACAAGATGAACCAGACAAGGCACATACCACATTCAAGACCACATGAAGTATGCAAACAATGAACCAGTACAATGTGAACTAGCTCGAAACAACGTGGAAACAAAGTGCAGATCATACATATATACAGAGCTAATACATGAACATGTTCACAAAGCCGTGATAACCAAGGCAAAGTTCAACCAAGTCAATGATCTCAAAAATAAAGAAATCGATTCCAACAGACATAAGCAAGCAGTTTCAAAATTATCAAGTGCAGTTTATCATAAACAAGATAAAGTGGCCGAAGTCAAAAAGAAATCATCGTCACAGTCAAGTCAGAGCTGTGACGATTAAGGCAACAAAAGAACGGAACCAAATCAAACAAGCCGTGGTGGCCAAGAAATTGAACAAAGCCGTGGGAATCAAGCAACATAAAATTATACGAAATTGATGAAGTCAAAAATCATCACAATCATTCAAGAACAATCAAGCGGCCAAGCATAGCTACAGACTAATTCAAATAAATTTATACGAATGGAAATATAGGAATTCAAATCCTATATAAACATCTAACATCATCGGCAGAGAAATCATTCGAGCAAAAGCAACAAAGAATAATCATTCAACTCGAATCATCGATCGAGTTCAAGCATTCAACCAGAAAAGCAAAAGAGCAAAAATTACATACCGAAGCTTTTTCGAACTCGATCGTCGAAGTAGCCATATGCAAATTTGAAGAAACAATCGATCATCAAAACACTCACGAGAACATCCACTTGATCGATCAACAATGTCGGCGCCTTCGAATTTCACGAAACCCTAATTTAGTTGAAGAGGAAACGAACAAGAACGAGCAGCCATTTTCAAAGAAGAGTCGGGCCGAAGAAATAAAAAGGAGAAAGGGATTTTTATCACTTTAATTATATTGGGCCGGCCTCTTTCATCTATTTTGAATTTACAAGGCTTATAATTAAATAGGGTTTTGTTTGATTTTAAATTTGTTTTTAATTTTTATTTTCTTTTAAACCGTTGTAATTTCTAGTCGTGTAACTAGGGGACAAACTACGTGGCGTAGTTTGAGAATTCGCAACTCAGTGGCTGAGTTGTGGCAGGGTTTTGAGCGTAGAGTTAGGTTAGTCGATAGCGGGTGTCACAAGTTTACGTGTGTAAGCGTCTGACTATCTAATTTCTAGTAGAAACCTTGGGGGCAGCACGTAGGCAGGGTTTTGCCAAAGCTGGGTAAATCTGTGTGTTCTATTTTTATTCTACTACTATCTGTGCTGCTATTATTCTGTGATCTATATTGAAATTATTTTATATACTTCCGCAATAAATTTTTATAATTGATAGTATCACCCTATTCACCCCCCTCTAGGGTGAAATCGATCCTACAATTTCTACCCGCTGTGACGTTGGGTTTAAATTATGTGGTGTATGCTTTGGGATCTCAGATAGGTCGTTTACGGCCGGAGTCATATCATATTTGGCGTTATCAGCCACCATATGGGTCTAGGGGTAGGCGATCATAACTCATAGAGGTTTCAAAGATGTCGATCCTCGGTGCATCCCTCTAGAGATGCACTTTATGGGAGGTAGTTCCTTACCTCGTTATTCACTTGGAAATGCAAATCTCCAATAAGTACCTTCAGACTTAGTTATAAACCTATTATGCTAGAATTTAATAATGTAATCATTTTGGCTATTTGAATATGTTTATTTGAAAGGTTTTCAAAAGAATGTCATTGAATATAATATTATTGAATTTTACGTAGAAATGATTTGGTTATCATAAAGTAAAACCTGTTCTGTGTTTATATGTGACGTGGTCTTATGAGTTACCCCTTTGTTTTCCAAATAATCATATTTTGAGTTCCTCACACTAGTCCCATGATTGACCCGGAGTTTATTTTCCTTTTCCCTTAAAGTCTGGGTGCCCTATTTTCTAAGGTAGCCAAGTAGTTAGGTAACTTAGAGCATTTTGGGAGGAGCATGGAGCATGAAGACTGGAGGGTCCTTTTGTCAATAGTGATCTATTTCCAATTTCTACTGTATCATATAATACGTATCTAGTTCCACCAGCCTTTGTAAGGATAAGAAGTTATAACTATCCCTGGCTGGGTTAGTACGTATCGCAACTTTGATGAATCAGTTGGAGTGCTTGTATGTACTTTCCATATGTATAATTACTGCGAATGTGAGATTCTGTTGTTATTCTATCTTCTATCTTTATTTCTTTTAAAAAACCCCGATTATCTGCCTCTCCTACACTTGAATTTGCAGCACGTGAATACCAAGGATGTATTAGTGTCGATTTTCGAGGGTTGAAAAGGCGGGTCATCACAGTCATTCTTAGAAGTTCGGTTAGCTCCAATGGAAAGGATTGCTGAGAAGCAACAAGAAGACCTAATTTGTATCAAAAGGATTAGGTGCCTAAGGTCTAGTGACAAGACAAAAGAGTTGAGGAGTTTTGGAGTTGATGAAAGTAGTTGGCTTCCAAAAATGGTAGGGTTGTATGTTCTGGGTATAGGAGACCTTCGGAAGGAAGTCTTGAACGAATGTCATTATTTGAAGTTTGTTTTTCATCCAGGAGGTACTAAAATGTACCAAGATATGAAGCGCAACTTCATTTAGGAAGGAGTGAAGTGAGATGTTGGAGAATGTGCGAAGAGATATGTCACATGCCAATAAGTTAAGGTAGAACATTAGAAGCTAAGTGGACTTTTGCAGCCTTTAAATGTTCCAATGTGAAAATGGGACTCGACTTCTATGGATTATGGATTTCATATATGGTTTTCCAAAATCGAGGGCCAGGAACTAGAGTATATGGGTCATAGTTGATAGATTGACTAAAAGTGCTCATTTTATCTCCATGAAATCTACAAGGACAATAGTAAAATTAGCCGAGACATACGTGAAGACTAAAGTGAGACTTCATAGAGTTCCAAACATTACAGTTATTAATCAAAATCCGTTGTTTGTTAGTGAGTTTTAGCGAAGCCTACAAAGTGCTTTGGGTTCGGAGTTATGTTTGAGTACAACTCACTATCCTTAGATGGATGGGTATACCGAGAGAGTCAACCAAATGCTTGAGTATTTGTTGCAAGCTTGTGTATTAAATTTTATTGGATCTTGGGAAGATCACTTACACTTAGCGGGTTTTTATAGAACAATAAAATCCAAACCAGTATTGGGATGTCACCTTTCGAGGTGTTGTATGAAAGTCCTTGTAAGCGACCCATATATTGGTGTAAGATAGGAGAAAAGCTTGTTGGGGCTGAATCTTGTAGGAAAAGCTTCAAAAAAGGTTAAGTCGATTCGACAAAGGATGAAGGAAGCTTAATCTAGGTAGAAGATTTACGTCGATAGGGGGCGGAAAGATTTAGAGTTTGATCTCAGGGATTAAGTGTCTTTTAAAGTATCACTAATGAGATGCACTATGAGGTTTGAAAATGCAAGAAAAGCTAGTGCGAATGTATGTTGGCTAATTTCCAATACTTAAGAAAATTAGTAAAGTGGCTTATAATGTCTAGTCACCTATCACTTTTGTTGAGGTCCATAATGTGTTTCATGTATCACATTTAAGGAAGTGTGTTGGAGACCCTAATGCGATAGTAAGCCCAATATTTATAGATGACTTATTTATTGAATCAAATATAATCTGTATGAGAAAGCCCATTCAGATAATAGACAGAGAGGTAAGAAGCTTCAGAATAAGGTTATAAAGTTTGTGCAAGTCCAATGGAGTAAGGACAAAGATGATTATACTTGGAAAACGGAAGATAAAGTTAAGATGACTTATCCCAAGTTGTTTGCTTAAATTTAGTATGTGTGTTTGCTATGTTTTGTTGTAGTCCATGTTGTGTGCGTGTATGATATAATAGTTGATTTTGTATTTATATAGTACATTTTGTTTGTTAAAAATTTGTGGGGAATTACGTGTTTATGCTAGGATGGGTATGGGGAAAATATAAACTCATTACCATACCGTGCTCGAATTTTAGGAATGAAATTCCTTTAAGGGGAGGAGCCTGTAATACCCTATATTTTAATAGATTATTAATTATGATATGAAATATTTAATTATTTAATTATGAAATGAAATAAGATCATGTGGAGTAAATATGGTAAATATTTGGGGAACAATTATTTACCTGTTGCCATATAAATTAATATAAGTAATAATTCATTCTGGTATGTAGTGGAGGTACATTTATTTATCATATTGCAATTAATAAAATTCAATGGATGAACTAAATAAGTAGGAGGTTAAAGGACCGGCGGGCCAACCCATTATCGGATAATAGGACTAACATGGCTAACATTTCATCTATTTATTACTTTACACACAAAACAGAAATACTAGCTCTATGGGAAAATTAATGGTAGTGCCCTAGAGAATACACAAAAAGATGATTAAAGCCAAGAGGATGCTTAAAGCTCTTATACAATAAGTCAACTAAAAAATTTAGGTAAGTAATATAACTTCCATTTTCGTTTTCATAAATGGTTGAACATGGCTACATTGGTATAATAGTGTTCATATGTGCTAAGTAATTTTTGAATGATATAAAAGTTATTTAATAAACATTTGGTTTGAAGCGGATTTACTAGAGGATTTTTATCTATTATTTCCTATCTTGAAGATTGCTAAATATGATGAAAATTCAATATAATGTTCTAAATGTATTTTTGAAGATGGGTTTTACTTATGGAAATTTTTCTATGCTAAATTAATTATTCCTTGATTTCTAAAGGAATCGTATATTTTTGATAAATAATAGAACATGACTAAAATAAATAAGATTTGATAAAAATGTGCTATGAAATGTATTCATTAATTTTCTAGAATTTTAATAAATTTTTATTAGTATTTGCAGAGTTAAAAATATGTGCTGTGTAAGGAAACTATGGCTGCCAGAACCCATAAGTCGTTGCTAAGGATTATTTTATAGTAATAACATAACTAATAAAGAATAAAATTAAATATCTTAAATAAGGGTTGCAAACTGAGGTAACTTATTGCTGCTAATTGAAATTATCAGTGGCAGAACGAATAAGAAGGCGACACGTTCAAAGATGGCAATAGGAAAGTACCAAAGTCAGCCTTTGTGATGTGTGCCGAAGGAGGTCGTAATGAGAGTATAACCCATGAGACTAAAATGAACTAAGAAAGATATAGCAAGTTCATTGAAATTGAGCTAAGTAAAAATGAAGCCTAAGGTAGGGGTCAAAGGCTCCAAACGAAATTGAACGTCGAAGGAAAGTGCCGAAGGCATCTTGTAACGACCCGGGATTTCACTACTTTGATTAATGAATATTTAATTAATTTTAAAAATTCAATATATAAGTTTTAATTTAAAATAATTATTTATTAAAGGTTTATTATTTAAGTTTTAATTAAAAGATTATTTAATTATTTAATTGATATTAATTAACAGTTAATTATTAATGAAGGTTTAAGTTATTTTTTAATAATTAATAAAGGATTAATTGAGGGTTTAATTTATAAATAAATTATTTATTAAAGCTTTAATTAGTTATTAATTTATAATAAAATCAAGTTAAAATTTAATAAAGATTAATTATGATTTAATAAAGAGCTTAACTTGTAACTAAACATTTTAAAAAGGAGTTTTAAGTTTTAAATCCTTTGTTTCGAGAATCCAATTGTTTTAAAGATACTTCTGTTCCAAAGATGGTTTTGAACACAAGGGATTCAAATATCGATGCCATTAAGTAGACAAAACAATTATGAATGAGTTATGTAAATGGTTTGATTGTGTGGACATGTATTAGAGGAATAAATCTTCGTCCGCTATGAATTGATTGAATTGTTTGGACATCTGTTTAGCAGGACAAATCACCCTCCTGCTATTATGTTATTTGGACATGTATATGATAGTTACTTCATATTGATATGTTATTCCCTGATTTGGATATGAGTTGTATTTACATACTTGTTGCCTATGTAAATAACTGTTAAGTGAATTGGAATTGAAAGTGAATGGTAACTTAAACTAGTACCATTGGGATTGCTAAGCCTCCTTTCGAAATTGTAAAGTGTGTTTTGAATTAACTTAAATTCTTTAATCAATTTAGAGTTTAAAGTTTATAAATGTTTTCCAAGTTGTGCTATTATGTTGTAAAGTTAATTATAAGTAATAACTTGTTTATAAAGGGATTTTACTGAAGGTTTACTTAAAGTGTTTTACAAAAGATAATTTGTAAATGATATTTTATAAAGGTTTTATAAAGAAGTTTTATATAAAGTTTTAAATTAGAAAGAAATTTATAAATCATTTTAGAGATTTCAAAGGAAGTTTAAATCTAGTTTGGAAATTTATAAAGAGGTTTGGAATATGAAGTAAATGGGTTTAATTGTGGGTGATGTTTTAAAAGGGAATTGTTGGCCATTTAATATGGAATTTTGAAGATGGAATTTCCAAAATGCTTTTAGTAAATAATGTGAATTGTTTCCAAGTTTAAAGGGAACGTTAGTGGTTTAGAAATAGTGCTTTGAAAAGACCTTTTGATCAAGTTTTATAAAGTATTTTTTAATTAAAGGGAATTAATAAAGGCTTAGTGGATCCTATATGGGAATTAAACCATGATTGGATGTTTGTTTATTGATGTTAAATAGCCGACTATCAAGGTTAACCCAATTTGACTTAGGAAGTATGAATGTAAATTCGAGTTCCCCGATAAGGTCTCGAATACTTACTTCCAAAAGAACCGGGTATGAGTCAACCGAAAATTATCGGTTGTTGGTACGGAGAGACCGGGATCAGATTTATATATCCGAAAACCACTCCAAACCAACATGTACGTTCGAGTGGAAGACATCTTGATGATTATTGAAGATGGTGCTCTTTGAAGTACAAGGGCTATTACGACTAATCCTGAGGGTGATTCCAAAATGGATGTAGTAGAGTTAGTGCCTTCGGTTTCGTTTAGACCCAGAACGAACTTGTATGGATGAATGCTAGCATTGCATTAACACCTGGAGGGTAGTGTTAGCATTCCAAGATGGATTGCTATTCAAAAAGGTAAAACGTAGCCTCAAGCCTCACAACCGGGAGGAATGGCAATAACAGGGCATGCAGCAGAGCTATGTGGTTAGCTACCATTAGGAGCGGTCACCCCATTCTAGATGTCCCTTTCAAAGTTGGTTTGCACGAAAATACCATGGTAGTATAAGGCGTCGGTGTAATGCAGGTGAGGTAATCCGTTATGTCATGTTAAGGGGCAACCGGCTCTATGTAAGCATCGGTGGATTTTCTAGAGGTGTATCATCGAAAGGTAGTCCCTTACCTTGCTATTGTTAGGATCCAATCTCCAATACGTGCCTTACGTTTTCGATTGTTGAGCCTAGTATGTTGGAATGTGAGATTCAAGAATTTTAGCTATTTTATCTATTTACTTTAAACCTAGACACTATGATAATATCACCGGATTTTGATATAAATGTTTTGGTTATCGTAAGGTAAAAACCCATCCATTTTTCTATGTGGTGTAGTCTTACGAGATACCCTTTGTTTGAAGTTTTCAAATGTAGAGAATCAGTTTGGTTGTTACTTGTTATCCAGTTTTACTCGTGCTGGTTTACCAGACTGACTTAGGCGTTATCCATGTAATGCTCGAGCCAGATCGAGCATGTTTTCCCAGGTTTAGCTGGATACATTGGAGTTGGAGAGGAGCTAGATGGTGAAGAATTATTCACATATATTTTTCTTCCGCTGTATTATAGAGTATGTATGGTTGTCAAAATAAGGATCGGTTTCTATAACTGTCCAAATTTAGGATATGTCTAGTGTACTTTGATGTTGTATATATGAATAAAGATGTTTCCTTGTTGTAGAGATCATTATTATATTATATATTATTCGCTGCATTGTGAGATTCTGTATTGTTTAGTTTTCTTCTATCTTCTACCTTCTTCTTTCACCCTAAAAATTCGGTATTTCCGGCAGTTGAATGTTCAGATTGTGATACAGTGGACGTATTAGTGTCGATTTTTGAGGGTTGAAAATCTGGTTCGTTACACATCTATACCAAAAACATGTTAAATTTGGCTTCCCTAACATGGAACCGAGGGTAGTAATTTGCCAAGGACTATTAACTTTTAATGGAAAGCCAATACCAAAACCTATTAAATTGCGGTAGTAAGTTAATATCGAGATCTATTGCCTTGTGAGGAAAGTCAATGTCGAGACCCATCGACTTTTGGGGATAGTTGGTACCAAGACTATTTAAATTTCAGTGGAAGGTTAATCATGAGACCTCAGGCTTAAGATGGCTTAGGGTTGCACTTCCTAAGGATCAAACTCAACACACTTTGACAATTACTACATGTTCACCAATAAGCTACAACTTCCTTTGAGCAAGAACCACTTGGGTATAAGTCATCATCTATGTTGACATGAAAAATCATCATTTTTCTCTACAATTGTTCTTTTATTGAAGTAAAGAAGACTTTGATTCATCTATCTGTAAAAACACTAAAAATACCCAGTGTAAAATTTATTTATGAAAAATAATGATAAAATATAAGCATAAAAATAAACACTTTAACGTGTTAATCAAATAATACCATACTTATTTTTACTCGTCCTCGAGTAAATTAATAAGAAAACTAAACTAAATCACTTTTGTAGGAAACACGGTTGCAGTGAGCATAAGAAACAAGCCATTAAACCTCTACGAGTCCCTAGTAGGAAGAGTGGAGTTTCATGAGGATTTTCAATAGATACTACCTACAAATCCAATAGTGGAAGTTATGAACTAATGAACTACATAAATCTCTCAAAAAATGTGTGTTAAGTAGTTTCTTAAGTCGACAAGGATTCATCTTATTACGGTTGTCACTTGTTAAGGTCAATTGTTTTCAACCTAATTTTCGTGCTAGAATGAAGAAGAAATTTCTAGCTGGAATATAATTCCTTAATAACGTAATCACTAGAAAGTTAGGTATTTAGTGTCAAGCACATTTCCATAATAAAGAATATATACCCAATTATATTTTTTTGCAACTGCACAAATGTGTGATGTATAATTGGAAAATGAATTAATGCATAGGTAAAGGAAAATTTTCAAGTTCTAAAATATTTAGATGAGATGGCAAGTGTATATATCGAATCATTGAAAAATAAGAAATAAAAGGTCCTAAGGCATTATTGTAAATGTTGCTTTCCTTTTATCCTCCTCTTCGTAAGACAACACTTTAAGGTATGGTGAGTGTCGATGGAATGATATCTGCACATAATTTATTTTCATTGAATTTTCTTTTCTTTTCCTTTTTTCCTTTTTACATCTTTTTTTAGATAAATTTAACACGTGTTTCAATTTTTTTCCTAAGCAAATGAAAACTGGAGGGAGAATGGATTGGTGGTGGTGATAATGGTGGTATATGACCTTCCTCTCCTTAGTGAGTCATAGTAAAACTTCATGAAAGAAATTCTCTATTTATGTCATAGTACTTTTACTCTTATAATTTCCTAATCCAACATTTCACAAGTCTAGAATGCATAATTAAAAAGCTAAATGGAAAGATAAGCAATGTTTTATAAAATAAATAACTCATAAGAAAGAATGTGTATATGGTTATTTATTTAAAGCCAAGTATGGAAATGTGTAAGGTAATATTGGTGTTTTTAATGAAGTGCATAACCTTAAAAACCATTTGATAACAAACAAGGTTATATAGATATACCAATATAAGATTTGCTTTAGTCGAAACATGGATGAAATCGACTTCACTTGGATTAGATTAACAAGGGTAAATTGAAGAAGAAAACTACTTGAGTTATTTCTCCTTTTAGGCCAAGTGGATTTAGATCTTGATACCTCCAAAAGAAAATAATATGCATACTAGCAGCTCATTACATGATTTTCCAACATGTGCATAAACAGTTCAATTTTTTTAATTTTTGCTTAGACATCCAAAACATGTTTTAACATGATTGATACTTAGCTCCTAACATCAATCTTATTGAAATACGACTAATTTTCTCATCAGTTTTGACATCTGCAAAGACACATTAATTACACTTCAAAAAACAGTTTAAATACAATCCCATCACCCAAAACTTGACCTATATTCAAATGAATTAACTCGAGATTCACAATTTTCAGCTTTTCATTATTTCAATAGTTGACTATGGCACATATAAAATGATATTTTTTGTTTTGTTTGTTTAAAAATGCATGTTACTTTGATCTAAAATGCATGAGGTTCCTATTTAAGTGCATGAAAAAAAAATGAAAGTAAAAAGTGATCGAAATGCAGACTCTCCTCCCACATTAGGTTGAGATAGTGTATGCACTATAAAAACGTTTTCTAAACGTAAATTATAGTACCCAAAGATGAATGATATGTAGAATGATTTGTAAAATGAAATGCAATTTAACAACTATATGCGAATGTGGATCATATACAAAATGAGATTTATGCAGACGATGGATGAATCATGAAGAATTTTATTCCCATTTCCCCTACACTTGTTTTTAACAAAAATGATGCATAATGAGTGATTATCTCTAGATATGTGAGGTTAAAAAGACATATCCATGAATTCCCTAATTAATATCTTCTCCAGGAAGAATTTGTCACAATAGTGATTTATACTATTCAGATAATGATCATTGTAATCTCATAAGTTTGAGAGTTTGATCACAATTTCTTTTGATGATATAAAATTAAAATTATGTTCGAGACAATCCCAAGATTCATTCTCATTGTTTAAAAAGTTCATCTTCAAATAGTTGTTCAAAAGATATGTTAGATACGTTTGCTGACTTAGTGAAGTTTTCTGAATAAATAGTTTTGATGTATTATTAAATATATCTTCTACGGCTGTTTGAGTCAACTCAATTTCTTCTATTGAAAATGTCGGTCGTTTGTTAGATAAAAAATATTTTGTTCAATGGTAAGGTGCTCAAAAGAAAGTCAGAGTTGACCATTCCTATAGTTTATGGTAGCATTCGGAGTTGCTAAGAAGTGATGACCTAATATCAAGGGAATTTGTCCACTTGGATTTGAAAAAGGTTTAATCTATAGGACTATGAAATTGATAGGGAAGTAAAATCATTCGATTTGAATTAAAATATCATCAACTATGCCCAATGGCTTTTTAACAGCTCGATCAGCTAGCTGAACTGTGACGTGGTTGGTTTTAACTCCCATAGTCCTAGTTGACAGTAAACAATGTAAGGCAGTAGATAGACACTTGCGCCAAGATCAAGTGGGGAATGACTAATGTGAGTGTTACCCAATTTTGCAACCAACTGTTGGGCAGTCGTGGTCCTTATACTTGATTGGGAAAGGACATGAAAGAAAAGAGCTAGTATTCACAATCAAAATGCGGTTATAGGATTGTTAGTTGTGCATTTTTGAGTATAGAGCTCTTTGAGACATTTGACCTATTGTGGAACTAGTTCAATGCTTTCCATGAGTGGAATATTGACATGAATTTGTTTGAAAATTCGCTGGGTTTTGTCAAAATTTGTATCTTTCTTCTTATTGCTAAGTCTTTTAGTGATTTTATCATTTGTCGGAGAAGAAGATGTAGCACTTGGAATAGAATGTGATAGGGTTAAAGGAGATCGAACATCGGTAGTGTCAACATCAGATGATAAACATATGTCAGGATAGCTGGCATTTGAAGATATGTTGGGATTGCCAACATTTAAAGAAAGAGAAGGTCTTGGAAAATCGACATTTGTGGTCATCGAACAAGCTTTTGGATTTCGAATCGAGGTTGACTTTGAAGGGTAGTCGGGATTGTCGACGTTGTTGTCAATCTTCTTTCCAGACCGATAAGTGGTAAATGCACTAACCTAATTAAAGTTTCCATTTCCATAAGAATTGGCACCTCGAGAATTATATTCTGGATTTACTTCGGGTCGACTAAGAAATTTTCCTTTCTTATTAATTTTCATAAGTTCTTTCATCATATTCATCATTTCTTCAATTTTTGCATGTTGATTATTTATTTATTTTACTAATCGAACAATTTCATGAGAAGGTTAATGAGAATGAGAAGGCTGAGCTAATGCTAACACCCCTAATTTTAAATAGCATTTATTCAGAAGAGTTAATTAGATAAAATAAAATAGAATACCGTAAAGATTAGAGTGATAAGGAAATTGAGATTTGAGAACTAATTAGAGTCATGCCTTAACTAAATGTGATTATAAGAATGTTTTATAAGTTAAATACTTAAGAGAATAAGGCAAGGGTAACATGGGAATAGCCGTATACCATAACCCCATAACTTCTAAACCCCTTACCTAATTCTTAGTCACATTTTCATAAATCAAAACATAAACAAAGGAGAAACAAGGCCAGTCATAACCCTAGGAGAAGAAGAGCTCAAAATCAGTTAGAGGCTAAGATTCAAGCTAGGAAGATTAAAGCAACAACAAATCTCAAGTTCCTTAGCGAACAAGGTGAATAATAATCTAAACCATCTCATATATGTCTTCTTGAACGTTTAAATTCGATTTTAAGGTTTAAAACTGTTTGGATGGATGAATGATAGCATGCTTTGATTTTATGCCATGTTATAAGTTAAACAAGGATTTTATGGGATGATATAATTTGATTTTAAAGCTAAAATCTTGCAAATTGAGTTTCGAATGCCATGATGTTTGAATATGTTATGTAAAACATTACTTTAGAGATGAGTTTAAATTTTCATAATATTCCAAGTTATGGATAATTTATTATGAATTTTGAATGGAAGAAATAGACAATTTTGGGTTTAAATTATTTAAGGCAATCAAGTATCTTTTTTGGGTCAAAAATTTATATATGTTAGAAAATGTATTAAAAGTGAATAATTGTGATTTTTGGGGATTTTTCCTAAGAGTTTTTCTATGGTTATTAAATTAGTTAATATAAAGGACTTAAATGTTTTGTTAAGGAGAAGGGCTTATTTGTTAAAATGATTTCTTTTGTTAATTATTGAATTCGGCAGCCTTTTAGAAAAGAATTTTGATAAAGAATTGGGAACCAATCATGTTTTGACAAATTAGGCAAGTTAGGTAAAAAGGAATTACTATGAAAGGCATAAAAATATGTTTTGTTTGAAATTACAACTTTGCCGCTACCACTTGCTTGCTTCCGCCACCATACTTCCACCAATGGCCTTTCGCACCTACTCGAAACCAATGCATATGGTATCAAGCCATTGATACGAAGTGTATTGGAGAAAGGCGGAAGGGACTGTGTCTAAAGCATGCTTTCGAAAGGGTTGAAGATATTCTTATAAGTTATCGAATCCATTACTCGCCTTTGTTTTTTTGAAAGAAGCTTTCGAAAGAGTTGCCACATTATGAACTCATTCGGTTCTTACCTGCCGCATTCAAACCTTTTGAATTGGTTAAATCCGCTTTTCCTTACAGCCTTAAAACAATGTATTTGAAAAGGGTTGTAACGACCCACTATTTTGGACCATTCAAATCGACAATAATCCACACATGTCAGACTTGAATAATTCAAAATAATAGATTGTTAATTTAAATTTGGCAAAACTTAGCATATACAATAAATAAATAATCACAGATCACAAACACAGAGTAATATAATAATAATACAGCGGAAACAAAAGAATAGTAGTTCATGAAGCTACTATATATATATAACAGAGTTAAACAAGATACACAGAGGTCTCGAATACATAGATATCTCAATACAATAGTCAAATACAAAATCTGAATACATCACTGGAATCAACTGAATAACTAAAAGCTGGATAGATAGCTGGATCTCCAAGCGAAGCTCCAACTCCAAAGGTGAGTCTCGAATACTGTATCACTCAGTCTGACCCGAGCGTAAAGAAACACAAAACACTTGAGTCAGGATTAACATTCTTATATCAATAAATCCAACTCAAGTGAAATATCAACTGAAATACAAGTAACTCAAAGGATGTTTGGGATAACCATCCTCTAAGGATCCGTTAAACTATCTACTATGTTATAGTGTACGCTAAGTAGATAATGTCTAATCAGTAAGGTACGATATCAAAATAGCGTTAAGTCATGGCCCATTCCACCCTTAACACATTTTTATTCCCAAGAGCATATACAAGACCGTAGTTTCCCCAAAACCGGAAGTCACCAGAGGGCAATCCATATACTAAAGGTACAAACCAAAATCGTAGTGGTCGCGAATAGGATAATCAGTATGACAAGGTACATGAGGCGATACCAACTAGGATACTAGTAGTTGCCTGATCCGGACTGATGTTGGGCATAACAGCTACTACCCCAACACCGCGAAACAACACTCCCAAATCAAGGGGTGCACCCAAATCGAATCACAAAAGTAATAGATATGGTATCAAAGAAGTGTGTCCGCTAGAGATGGCGATCCTCAATGGCCCGGCGCGGCTCCTGTTTTAGTCATGTCAGGGTTCATCCAAAATCGTTCTCTTTCTTCAGTCAACGCGTTCATCAAAACCATCCACTTCATTCTGGATCAACACTCCGCGTATATTAGTTATTAAAGTGGTTTCGGTATCGACAGAGAGTATGTCCATATCCGATCCCGGTCTCTTTAATAACTACGTATTATTACACCGATGGTCATTTAATAAAATTTCAAAAAAGTTATATTTCAAAACCGACAGATCATTGCCATTTCAAAACCATATCAATACGATATCACTTCCACTTCAAATAAATCCATTTCCAAAATCATATCACTTTCCAAAGTTATATCGCTTTCGAAATCATAAGTCTTTTAAAATCATAACACTTTGGAAATCAAGACTTGAAATTCATAACACTTTGAAATCCTAACACTTTCCTCTTAAACAGTTTAGATATTAAAATTTGTATATATAGAAAAATAGTTTATAAAATAAAATAGTTTATATAAAATAGTTATAAGTTAAAATAAAATAATTTATATTGAAAATGATTTATATTAAAATAATTTATAATAAAATTTATAAAGTAAAATATAAATAGTTTTAGATATAGTTTAAATACTTTATATAAAAATATCTTCCTCAAATTTCACAAATCAATTCACATAAACTCGAATTCCAAAATTAAAATTTAATTAAATCTCAAATCACAAATTTCAATTCAATTTAGTTTCTCAATAAACCCTTTCAAATCATCGATTTCAAATGCCTATTTGAACCATAAATAAACCATTTCAATTTCAATATATTTCAAAGTTTAAATATTTGACATTTCAAAACTAAATTCGATAATTCAATTTATGTCCCAATTTAATTTCATTACATTTAGTTTCTGAAATATTTCATTAATCATTTCAATACATCAAAATACAACTTCAAGTTACAAATTTATATAGACAAAATATCCCATTTAAATTTATATAAGTTTGAAATATTCATTTAAGCCACTTCTTAATTAATTCAAGTTATAAAACATATCTTAAAATTTCAAATTTAATAGATTTCAAATCAACTTATTTAAGTATAATTCTTAAATAATTAAGAATTCCAAATCAATTCAAATTTATCTTTCAACCTGAAACATTATAAATTCTATATTTAAAAATATAAATTTTACATAAATACTTAAACATAAATACTTAAACATATTTCATATTGATTCAAATCAACTTTATTAAATCAACTTTAATAAATCTTTAAAATCATTATTTATTAAAACCATATATTTCTTTCAAAACCATAGAAATGTTTTTCAAAAACATTTATATATAGACCAACGGTGTTTGTATATAATTTTCTATCCTATGGTCAAGTGATACGGATATTTATCATTTCAATCCGCAATTTAAAATATATTCGGGTATATATCTTTTCAACCCGAAATCCCAAATTCAATTTAATTTGAAAATCGCTTAGGTTTATCATTTCAACCCATAACGATTTTCTCCTATTCTAAAGTCCGTTCAGGTATGTATCATTTCAACCCATAGTGATTCTATACTAACAGGGAACTTGTAGAGTGATAACAGATTGATAATAATATAACAACGGTAACAGGCATATATCATCAGTATAAATAACAGATAAGGGTGTCAGATGTCACAGGTGAACAGATACAGATGATGGCATATATATATCAATATAAATAACAGATAATGATGTCAGGTGTCACAGGTGAACAGATACAGATGATGACATATATATAGCAATATAAATAACTAATAGCAGCATATTTCAATTGTCGTTTCAATTGAAATCAAATTTAATAAATATAAGAACATTAATCGTGAGTGATTACTCACCTTTTGAGACTAGAGGATAGACAAAGAAATGAGCTACGAATTCCAAAGCAATGCTAGCTAGATGGACACGATTCGATGAAGGAAACAGGAACGACGGACGAAGCTGATAACAGAAATCAATGACGAATTAGAACCAGATTGACGAAGGTGGATGGTATAAGTGAATTCATGACTATAACCAACATTTATATGCAGACTTGCTTTATATTGTATATACTTTATATTTAATATAAAACAATGTTATATCTAAGTTGCAAATACAATATATATATAAAACGGTATTATACTATGCTTAATATACAGTAATCTAGACTATCAACATGTATATGCAGACAAAGAATGCGAACAATAATTACGAACAAATGCAGACCACCCTTCACAACCAAACAGGTATTAAATATATATATGCCTACCTTCAAACAACCTATGTAGCTCTATAACTGTTCATGTAACTAATATGTAATATGCAACCTGTACACATGTATATCTAATTAGTAAATGAGAACTTGTAATACAAATTTTATATAAAATATATATATCAAATCAGTAAACGCAACTTATATAATTATAAACTTGCAGAAATCTTATATACTGTATAACAAATACTATCAAAAATATAATATGCTATAGTATATCACAACACACGCAACTCCAATATTAATACATACTTGATCCCAGAATCAAAAGGAGGTGTCGCGCGGAACGGTGGACGGAGCCTGCTGCCTGATCGACGGAGGGCAGATTGGGTGTGAGGCTGCTCGCGGGGAAGAGTGAGGGGTGGTGGCTGTCGTCTTTGGCTGAAGGAAGGTAGGAAGGTTCTGGGCTTCGGTTGGTCGCGGCATGGGGTCTCAAGGCGGATGCGGGAATGGTGGATGTGGGGTTGCTTTGGCGGAAGAGAGGAGAAGAGAGAGAAGGACGGATCTCGGTGCGGTTTGTGGTTCAAGGCGTGGAGGGTGGTTCGGTAACAGGGTGAGGCGCAGGCGGGTGTGGGTAGGCGACGAGCAGAAGTGGTGGCTGAGGCCGGTGCGCGTGATGATGAGGTTCGGATCTACTGACGTGTGGGGTTCGGCACTCGGTGGAGGGGACAGTCAAGGCGTTGGCTGTTCGGCTGGCAACCGGAAGGTGGCTCGGTGGTGGGTCGTTCAGGGGAAGGAGGCGAAGTGTTTGGGTGTGGAGGTGAAGAGGCGGGTCTGGAGAGACGTTTGGAGATGTTTTATAAGGGGTGCGGCTACTAATTGTATGGTACAGGTGAAAATGTTTTTGCATTGAACAGGGCTTCAATCCAAAGTGAATATGAGTAGGTTTGCAAACAGAGATCACAAGAAATAATTCTTAGGTACGTGTAAAGGTAGCTAAGGCAATAGGCTCCAAATCAAAATATGTGTGACTTTTATATCATGTAATGTAATATTTCTTTCAGAACGAAAACAAAAGAGAAGGAGATGAACCAGAGTGAAGAAAGAAACGGAGAGCCTCAAAGAAATGAACGAACAAGAAATAAAATGGAATAGCACAAAAATTTGAAAAGGTGGAATAATAAAGGTCACAACTGAAAATATTAATGACTGATGTCAATTGGTATTCTACGGTGGGAAAGTGGAGTGACACAAGGAAAACAAAAGGGTTCAGAACATGTACCGATACGGAGATCGTTTCTGTAAATTTCGCTGTTTTTTCCAGACCTCGAAATTTACATTTGAGTATACTATAGCGATCAGCACGACGAGACGATCAAAACGGTATATAGATATCAGTGGTCTGATTGAATTATAAAAATTCGAATTTTCTAATAGCGGAAAATGCAAGAAAAACGCTGAAAAATAAGATCGACGGAGCCAAAGATGTCCGAATTTGGAAAAATGACAAACTGAAATCTTGCTCAGAAGATGATTTAGAATTTTTCTATGTAAAAATATTTAGGTTTCGAAAACATTTTATTTTCACTGTTATTAACCGGTTTGATTTGAAATAAAATTTCATAGGAAAATAAACTTCAATATTATCAGATGAAAATTTACCAGTTGCTATATTAAAATAAACGTATTCCAAATAATAAATTTTTATTTTCAAATTTTATTGTTTAAAATTTCACAAAATTTCAACTAATTACGTTATTAAAACAGTTGAAATTTTACGGGTCGTTACACTCTCCCCCACTCAAAACTTTTCGTCCTCGAAAAGGAAGGAGGTAGGAGAATAGAAACAACCGGAAAGAAAATAGATTAAAAGACAAGATAAAACAATTAACCATATAATTTCAAATTAAACTAATTAATATTTAACAATTTGGTTTAATCCACTTGGTTTTACTTAAGTTAAATCAATCTATCTATTTCTAAATTCATTATCTTACTATCTAGTCATCCTCAATTAACACTTTCTAAGTCATCAATTTGTATTATCTATTACTGTACTCATATTTTATTCAACAGATTTAATTCTTTTATTCCAAATTATTTATTGAGTTTATTCCACTTAATATATCTTATTACATATATTTAAACCATATAAATTAATTTAAACCATTTAAATTTCAATTTAAATTAATTTATATTCAATAATTGATTTAAATTTAAGGTATTTCCATAAGTTGATCTAATTTCAATTTATTAATTTACCTTCAAACAAAATTTATTTTTCAATTGTCTTATTATTCTATTTACCTCTATTAACATTTTATAATTAAAATTTAAGTGTATAACATTTATTATGACCACTCAAATTTTATTTATAAATTCAATTTATATTATATATTATCCAATTACATATTCAACTTCTGAATGATTTAGGTAAGTTGTATTAGAATGCGGTTGAACAATATACAAATAAAATTTTCCAAATTCAATTATTCAAGTTTAAATATTTATTCCAAATTTTGGTTTTATTTATAATTAAAATCATCCTTTAACAAAATTTAAGAATTAGATTTCCGATTAACTTTAAACAATTTAGAGATATATATAATATATTTATATCAAATCAAATTAAATTTTAAAATAAGATACCTATATATATGTAAATCAAAATATACTGAAGAAATTCAAATCAAAATATATTTTTTTCTCAAACAAAACCGTAGCAAAGCTACAGAATAGTATCTCCACTTCGAAACTCGAAAATGAATGTCGATGATGCGGCCGCCATCACCGAAATTATTTTCCAGCGACAAAGAGAAGAGCACTGATTTCAACATTTTAAAATTCTTTGAAAACGATTTCTATTTGAAAATACCTTCAATAATATACATTTTAAAAATTTTAAAAACAAAGTTCGAAATCACCGGAAACTAAATTCTCAAATTTCTGAATTAAATTCATTTCAAATTCCAAATCAATTTATAAACCATATTTATAAATTCATTTAGAACAATAAATGATAATCAAATATTATCATTTCAAACAAACATTTTAATTACTTATTAAATTCCAGAAAAATTTACTTATATATAACATAGTCATACAAATTTATTTCATTACTAAATTTGAAAACCACATTGTGTCGGTTTGCTCTGTTTAAGTGTTTTGGAAATCCTATCGATAGTGTTGATCAGACGAATCGATCGAAAACCCAAATCAACATCAACAACTCAAACAACCAAATATATAAACATTTTAATATTAATTTACAAATACACTCCCTCGCTCGATGATTCAAGAATGGATTTCAAAGCAAAAATGGGATTCAAAGTAGAGGAACTCTAATAAAATAGAATTCAACTAAAAGATAGACTCGATAGGGGAATAAGATGATTGAATTTCAGATTGGAAGATGGATAAATTTATATAAATCGCGAGTAACCTTAACCGGGTCAACCATGACTTCAAGAATACGATCGATGCGGAATTCTGAATCAAATCGACATCCAATCACAAGAGATAGAATTCGGGTATAGCAAAAGATAACAGCATCGTAAACCGAGGATATAGTAATCTTCGGTGAATCAATGCTGGTTGTACAGGAGTTTCACTCTTTTACAAATTATTCAGATATTGGCGAGACCTCCGATTTATTATAGGGATCATTCGAAGTGGAGTTATGGAATACTCCAGAATTAAAAAGACACGAATAGGGGAGACACGAATGGACTTTGGAACCGAAGGGAACGTTCCAAAATTCAAAGAAACCGAGTCAAAGAAGAAGGAATTCAAGTTCGAACGAACGTGATTCTATAATTGAATTCACTACATATGCTGAGTTTTGCCTAAAACCAAAGCTCTGATACCACTTGAAACGACCCAATATTTTGGACCATTCAAATCGACAATAATCCACACATGTCAGACTTGAATAATTCAAAATAATAGATTGTTAATTTAAATTTGGCAAAACTTAGCATATACAATAAATAAATAATCACAGACCACAAACACAGAGTAATATAATAATAATACAGCGGAAACAAAAGAATAGTAGTTCATGAAGCTAATATATATATAACAGAGTTAAACAAGATACACAGAGGTCTCGAATACATAGATATCTCAATACAATAGTCAAATACAAGATCTGAATACATCACTGGAATCAACTGAATAACTGAAAGCTGGATAGATAGCTGGATCTCCAAGCGAAGCTCCAACTCCAAAGGTGAGTCTCGAATACTGTATCACTCAGTCTGACCCGAGCGTAAAGAAACACAAAACACTCGAGTCAGGATTAACATTCTTATATCAATAAATCCAACTCAAGTGAAATATCAACTGAAATACAAGTAACTCAAAGGATGTTTGGGATAACCATCCTCTAAGGATCCGTTAAACTATCTACTATGTAATAGTGTACGCTAAGTAGATAATGTCTAATCAGTAAGGTACGATATCAAAATACCGTTAAGTCATGGCCCATTCCACCCTTAACACATTTTTATTCCCAAGAGCATATACAAGACCGTAGTTTCCCCAAAACCGGAAGTCACCAGAGGGCAATCCATATACTAAAGGTACAAACCAAAATCGTAGTGGTCGCGAATAGGATAATCAGTATGACAAGGTACATGAGGCGATACCAACTAGGATACTAGTAGTTGCCTGATCCGGACTGATGTTGGGCATAGCAGCTACTACCCCAACACCGCGAAACAACACTCCCAAATCAAGGGGTGCACCCAAATCGAATCACAAAAGTAATAGATATGGTATCGAAGAAGTGTGTCCGCTAGAGATGGCGATCCTCAATGGCCCGGCGCGGCTCCTGTTTTAGTCATGTCAGGGTTCATCCAAAATCGTTCTCTTTCTTCAGTCAACGCGTTCATCAAAACCATCCACTTCATTCTGGATCAACACTCCGCGTATATTAGTTATTAAAGTGGTTTCGGTATCGACAGAGAGTATGTCCATATCCGATCCCGGTCTCTTTAATAACTACGTATTATTACACCGATGGTCATTTAATAAAATTTCAAAATAGTTATATTTCAAAACCGACAGATCATTGCCATTTCAAAACCATATCAATACGATATCACTTCCACTTCAAATAAATCCATTTCCAAAATCATATCACTTTCCAAAGTTATATCGCTTTCGAAATCATAAGTCTTTTAAAATCATAACACTTTGGAAATCAAGACTTGAAATTCATAACACTTTGAAATCCTAACACTTTCCTCTTAAACAGTTTAGATATTAAAATTTGTATATATAGAAAAATAGTTTATAAAATAAAATAGTTTATATAAAATAGTTATAAGTTAAAATAAAATAATTTATATTGAAAATGATTTATATTAAAATGATTTATAATAAAATTTATAAAGTAAAATATAAATAGTTTTAGATATAGTTTAAATACTTTATATAAAAATAGCTTCCTCAAATTTCACAAATCAATTCACATAAACTCGAATTCCAAAATTAAAATTTAATTAAATCTCAAATCATAAATTTAAATTCAATTTATTTTCTCAATAAACCCTTTCAAATCATCGATTTCAAATGCCAATTTGAACCCTAAATAAACCATTTCAATTTCAATATATTTCAAAGTTTAAATATTCGACATTTCAAAACTAAATTCGATAATTCAATTTATGTCCCAATTTAATTTCATTACATTTAGTTTCTGAAATATTTCTTTAATCATTTCAATACATCAAAATACAACTTCAAGTTACAAATTTATATAGACAAAATATCCCATTTAAATTTATATAAGTTTGAAATATTCATTTAAGCCACTTCTTAATTAATTCAAGTTATAACACATATCTTAAAATTTCAAATTTAATAGATTTCAAATCAACTTATTTAAGTATAATTCTTAAATAATTAAGAATTCCAAATCAATTCAAATTTATCTTTCAACCTGAAACATTATAAATTCTATATTTAAAAATATAAATTTTACATAAATACTTAAACATATTTCATATTGATTCAAATCAACTTTATTAAATCAACTTTAATAAATCTTTAAAATCATTATTTATTAAAACCATATATTTCTTTCAAAACCGTAGAAATGTTTTTCAAAAACATTTATATATAGACCAACGGTGTCTGTATATAATTTTCTATCCTATGGTCAAGTGATACGGATATTTATCATTTCAATCCGCAATTTAAAATATATTCGGGTATATATCTTTTCAACCCGAAATCCCAAATTCAATTTAATTTGAAAATCGCTTAGGTTTATCATTTCAACCCATAACGATTTTCTCCTATTCTAAAGTCCGTTCGGGTATGTATCATTTCAACCCATAGTGATTCTATACTAACAGGGAACTTGCAGAGTGATAACAGATTGATAATAATATAACAACGGTAACAGGCATATATCATCAGTATAAATAACAGATAAGGGTGTCAGATGTCACAGGTGAACAGATACAGATGATGGCATATATATATCAATATAAATAACAGATAATGATGTCAGGTGTCACAGGTGAACAGATACAGATGATGGCATATATATAGCAATATAAATAACTAATAGCAGCATATTTCAATTGTCGTTTCAATTGAAATCAAATTTAATAAATATAAGAACATTAATCGTGAGTGATTACTCACCTTTTGAGGCTAGAGAATAGACAAAGAAATGAGCTACGAATTCCAAAGCAATGCTAGCTAGATGGACACGATTTGATGAAGGAAACAGGAACGACGGACGAAGCTGATAACAGAAATCGATGACGAATTAGAACCAGATTGACGAAAGTGGATGGTATAAGTGAATTCATGACTATAACCAACATTTATATGCAGACTTGCTTTATATTGTATATACCTTATATTTAATATAAAACAATGTTATATCTAAGTTGCAAATACAATATTTATATAAAATGGTATTATACTATGCTTAATATACAGTAACCTAGACTATCAACATGTATATGCAGACAAAGAATGCGAACAATAATTACGAACAAATGCAGACCACCCTTCACAACCAAACAGGTATTAAATATATATATATATGCCTACCTTCAAACAACCTATGCAGCTCTATAACTGTTCATGTAACTAATATGTAATATGCAACCTGTACACATGTATATCTAATTAGTAAATGAGAACTTGTAATACAAATTTTATATAAAATCTATATATCAAATCAGTAAACGCAACTTATATAATTATAAACTTGCAGAAATCTTATATACTGTATAACAAATACTATCAAAAATATAATATGCTATAGTATATCACAACACACGCAACTCCAATATTAATACATACTTGATCCCAGAATCAAAAGGAGGTGTCGCGCGGAACGGTGGACGGAGCCTGCTGCCTGATCGACGGAGGGCAGATTGGGTGTGAGGCTGCTCGCGGGGAAGAGAGAGGGGTGGTGGCTGTCGTCTTCGGCTGAAGGAAGGTGGGAAGGTTCTGGGCTTCGGTTGGTCGTGGCATGGGGTCTCAAGGCGGATGCGGGAATGGTGGATGTGGGGTTGCTTTGGCGGAAGAGAGGAGAAGAGAGAGAAGGATGGATCTCGGTGCAGTTGGTGGTTCAAGGCGTGGAGGGTGGTTCGGCAACAGGGTGAGGCGCAGGCGGGTGTGGGTAGGAGACGAGCAGAAGTGGTGGCTGAGGCCGATGTGCGTGATGATGAGGTTCGGATCTACTGACGTGTGGGGTTCGACACTCGGTGGAGGGGACAGTCAAGGCGTTGGCTGTTCGGCTGGCAACCGGAAGGTGGCTCGGTGGTGGGTCGTTCACGGGAAGGAGGCAGAGTGTTTGGGTGTGGAGGTGAAGAGGCGGGTCTGGAGAGATGTTTGGAGATGTTTTATAAGGGGTGCGGCTACTAATTGTATGGTACAGGTGAAAATGTTTTTGCATTGAACAGGGCTTCAATCCAAAGTGAATATGAGCAGGTTTGCAAACAGAGATCACAAGAAATAATTCTTAGATACGTGTAAAGGTAGTTAAGGCAATAGGCTCCAAATCAAAATATGTGTAACTTTTATATCATGTAATGTAATATTTCTTTCAGAACGAAAACAAAAGAGAAGGAGATGAACCAGAGTGAAGAAAGAAACGGAGAGCCTCAAAGAAATGAACGAACAAGAAATAAAATGGAATAACACAAAAATTTGAAAAGGTGGAATAATAAAGGTCACAACTGAAAATATTAATGACTGATGTCAATTGGTATTCTATGGTGGGAAAGTGGAGTGACACAAGGAAAACAAAAGGGTTCAGAACATGTACCGATACAGAGGTCGTTTCTGTAAATTTCACTGTTTTTTCCAGACCTCGAAATTTACATTTGAGTATACTGTAGCGATCAGCACGACGAGACGATCAAAACGGTATATAGATATCAGTGGTTTTTTTTGACCCAGGATTTATAGACGATCAAAACGGTATATAGATTTATGCTTTCGAAAGCAAATATTTCGCTTTTGTCCTTTTTGACCCAGGAGTTATAATTAATGTTAAACTCAATGATTTTGAAAGAGATACTTTCAAATGGTTTCGGAGCTATGTTTCCATAAATTCTACTTGAACTAAATGCCTTTGAAAGGTAAGATTTAAATGTTTCGAAAGGTGTATCTTTAAGTGTTTGGAAAGGAAGATTTCAATGCTTTTGAAAGGTATGTTTTTAATGGTTTCGTAAGAGCAGTTCTAAGATTTTAAATAATGCTTTCGAGAGGGAGAGTGACGAAGGGTAACTCATGATGTCACAATGACCTGAAGGATCTAGTCGAAAGCCTTAGTCTTCAAATAAGAAACCCAATCTCATTTTTACTGGTAAAACCCATGGCAATATGAAAGAGTATGAAATGGTATTTAACTTTGGAATCTTTGACGAAGCTTTCCTTGTTAAAGATAGTGGGTTAACCATGTTTTCTTAGAATAATAATTACAAGGAATTAAGTTATAGATGTTTATATTATTACATTTTGATCAGTTATCATGTATGCTTCTGCAAACATATTCACTTCATATTTAACCCATAACTGCTTTTTGGGCTGTTAAGAGCAGAATAACCAGCTAGGTTGACCCAGTTATTAATATACACTCAGGTAAATCCTGTGTGAGTAGAATTGCATCCAGAAGGTCAAATAGACCATAATATAGGATGCCCAAAGACTAATCAAAGGATTATTGATTTAGACCGGTTCTTAGTAAGCCCATGAAAACCATGTGTGGAAATTATTATTAGCACGGGCTAATAGGTTCTTAATGATCCCATGAAAACTATGTCTGGAATAAGTTATTGAAAGAGATCAATAGGTTCTTAGTGATCTCATAAAAACTATGACATGAGAGATGTTATTGGAGAATCCAATAGGTTCATAATGACCCCATGAAAACTATGATTTAAGGAGGTTATTGGTAGATACCAATAGGTTCTTAGTGATCCTACGAAAACTATGAAACCAGACAGATAGTCCGTAAGTTGGAACAGGTTATTAGTCAGCCCATGAAATCTAATAGGTTAATAGTGACCCTAGAAACTATAACTTAAGACAGATAGTCAAGTAAATGGGGTAGGGAAATCCAGAGCATATTACATGTTTGCATATTATCAAGATACATTTTATTATGTTGTGTTTTAACCATTGTGGATGAAGGTGCACAGTATATGGTTATTATAAATTGGATTAAGTTACTAGTGAAGGGAAAACCCGTTCCGCTAAGCGGCATGGTCTCACCAGATACCTATATGGTTCGAGTTGGTAGGTTATTATTCATACCAGACTTTTTGTCTGACTCGAAGTTTATGTTTTCCTCTTAAACTCTCGAGTGCTCGATTAATTCTGAGTAGTTTGAGAGTTAATATTTTCAGGTTCTCCTTTAGACGAATAAGCTTCCGGAGATGTGCGGGAGGCAAGCCAACTATTAGAAGTTCTTTTTGTTTGATTCTGCTGTGTCTTAGATGTAATGGAAAAGTTGTTTAATGCCTATGTTTAAACTCTAATCAACCAAGGGGGCATCTTTATATGTCACTCTTGGCGTATTTTGTTATAAATTGTAATTTCTCTGAATGTGGCTTATGTATGGGATTATGTAATGAATCTAAAATACTATCTGTAATGAAATGAGAAATTTGTTTTAAATTGAGAATTAAAATACTATCTAAAATATTTTTTTCATATTTATGTGTTTCTGGTATATCAATGTATCTAACAATACCGTATTTGGTCACCGAGAATTAACAAATAGGGATGACTGCAGCATTTCTAGCGGTTAGTTTTGGGCCTCCAAATGGGGGATGTTGCAAGTTTGTATCAGAGCATATGTTTATGTAAATTTAAAAGAAATTTGAACTTAAGATATTTTCAAAACATAATCCAAAGAATCAGAAAATTAGATGGGGGTTTGGGTTAACGCTATAGTAACATACTTGCAATTGTTATATATATATATATAATATCTATAAGTATGTATTCCCCTCTCTCTTAGACCGTTCTTATGTATCTTACTAAGGCTCGTATGTAGATTTATGAGAAAGGAAGATATGGAGGCAGGAAACAGAAGAGGAAATTTACATGGAGGAAGCACCACAACTAATGGAAATGCTCGACCCAACACCAGAAGGAATCAGGGTCGACAGGCAAATGCTAATCCAAATGCAAATACCAAC
Source organism: Allium fistulosum (assembly GCA_030737815.1). Taxonomy (NCBI): domain Eukaryota; kingdom Viridiplantae; phylum Streptophyta; class Magnoliopsida; order Asparagales; family Amaryllidaceae; genus Allium; species Allium fistulosum. The sequence continues at coordinate 460,229,647 of CM060901.1, forward strand.
GTAGGTGCTGGAACCCCGCTAGTGGATATGGGGATGATGTATCAGTTCTTTGTCAATCTGATGCAAGCTAGAGCAGCTGGGGGTAATGCTGTGAATGTTGGAGGAGCTAATCCTGTGGCCCCAGTTGACAATAACTATGCCAAGCTGAGCAGGGATTACACCACTCTGGATGGGAAGCCTTTTTTGGGAACATAGGATGCCGTCATAGTAGAAAACTGGTTATTTCACTGTGAAAGAATTTTTGCTGACTTGGGATTAGATGATGAGCAGAAGAGGAGACTTGCTTCACGACAGTTGCAAGGAGCAGCACTTTATTGGTGGAATAGTGCTACCATGGTAGTTCCCAAGGAAGAATTGACTTGGGCATAATTTCGAAGGAGATTCGAAGAGTGGTTCTTGTCTGAAGTTGCCAAGTCAGTATTGTTGAAAAAGTTCACAGACTTAGTGTAAGGTGAGATGTCGGTGATTGAATATGCTATGAAGTTTGATGAGTTGTCCAGATATGGATATGCTACCATTGACACCATCATTAAAAGAAATGAGAAGTTTATTCAAGGATTAAGACCCGAGATTGCCATGGCGACTATGCCATACCTCCGTGATCTAAGTACAGTTGTAGTGGAGATGGCAATCAGGAATGAAGAGTTGCTTTCTACTTACGGGAAGGAGAAGCAGGTTGGAACCTAGGATTCTTAAGGCAAGAAGAGGAAATTCTTTAAGAAGAAAGGAGCGTAGAAAGGAGGAGCCGCCAAGAAAGGGAAGGCCGATGTAGTTCACTACAAGTGCGATAAGAAAAGTCATTATGCTCATGAATGTCGAATTGGAAAAGGGAAGAAGGTTGCAGATAAGAAAGGAGTGAAGTGTTTCCACTGTTACCAGATTGGACACTACAAGAATTAGTGCCCTGAACCAGTCAGAGCGGGCAAGAGAAAAGTTTTTGCTTTAGGACCATCTTCTTTTAGACCAATTGCTGCAGAGAAGGGAACGATAGTGATGAAAGGTACGCTTTTGATTCATAGTATACCAGTTAGGGTACTATTTGATACCGGTGCATTACATTCATTTATATCTCAGTGTTTGGTAGATAAGTTATGTTTAGAACCCTCATATCTTATTACTTCCTTAAGGGTTGCAAATCCGATAGGAGGGTATGAAACTCTGGGGATGAGACGTGACCATTTAGAACGTGAATTGGTAGGTCATAAGGTTGCATGTAGTTTGTATGTTTTTGATTTCGTAGGCTTCGGGATCATTTTGGGTATGGATTGCTTAAACAAATACGATGCTAGGATATTTTACCAAGGTATGGAAATATCGCTAAGACACCCTAATAGTCATAATCGAATCATATACTCGGTAGAGAAGTTAGCCTCAAGTGCTTGTGCTTTGCTGAATGCAATGGAAGTAGAAGAAGAGTTGAATCAGGTCTTGGTAGCAAAAGAGTTTGCAGATGTTTTTGAGCTAGTCATAGGACTACCACCGAAGCGAGCCATTGAGTTTCGGATAGATCTCGTGCCAGGAGCAAAACCTATAAGTAGACCACCTAGCAGAATGACACCTACCGAGATGATGGAATTGAAGGTGCAGCTAGTGGATTTAGACAGAAAGAATTTCATTAGACCAAGCAATTCGCCTTGGGGTGCGGCCGCGGTATTCGTGATGAAACCGGATAGGTCGTTAAGGATGTGTACCGACTATCGTAAGTTGAACGAGAAAACGATCAAGAATAAATATCCTTTGCCGCGAATCAATGATCTATTTGATCAATTGAGTGGAGCCAGAGTATTTTCCCAATTGGATTTGGCGATAGGTTTACATCAGCTAAGAGTGGCAGAGGACAGTATTTCGTTGACGGCATTTCGGACTAGGTATGGTTCGTACAAGTGGTTAGTAATGCCATTTGGTCACGTGGTTTCAAAGAAGGGTTTGTCTGTTAATCCAGATAAGATCGAGGCTGTTAACAACTCGAAGAGACCAAAGATGGTAACTGAGATCAGAAACTGGAGATTCATTAAGGATTTCTCATGGATAGTAGCGCCTTTGACTAAGCTAACAAGAAAGGGCGTGATGTTTATTTGGTCAGACAAATGTGAAGAGGCATTCCTTGGGTTAAAGCTTCTGTTGACCAACGTGCCTGTGTTAGTGGTTCGAGATGGGAATCAAGGATTAGTAGTGTATATTGATGCATGTGGAACCCGATTAGGGACTGTGTTGATGCAGAAAGGTAAAGTTATTGCCTATGCTTCACGACAGCTTAGACCGCGTGAAGTGAGATATCCTACTCATGATCCAGAGTTGGCTGCTGTGATCTTCACATTGAAAGTATGGAGGCATTATCTCTTAGGGGAGAGATTTGAGTATATATAAATCATAAGTCCTTAAGGTATTTATTCTCTCAGAAGGAGTTGAATATTAGACAGTAGAGGTGGTTGGAGTTTTTACCAGCTTATGATTTTGGTATAGAATATACACTTGGAAAAGGAAATAAAGCAGCGGATGCTCTTAGAAAAAAACATCAAAATGTGGTGTTAGCTATGTTAGTAGAGTTGAAGGACCTGGAGGTTTTAACTACTTGTAGTATGCAGTTAAGATCGACTGCCAGGTCTAGTCAAAGCACTTCCATGTTATCCTACTTGGAAGTTCGACCGAGATTGATTGAAATGATTGCATCTAAACAGAAGGATGATCCAGTGTTAGCTGAGAAGATTAGAAGGCTAGAGGCCGGAACTGAGATTGATGACCTGAAGGATTTTAGTCTTGACCAAAGGAGATGGTTGATAAAGAAAGGATGGTTGGGTGTTCCGAATGTAGAAAACCTAAGTAAGGAGCTCCTTAGAGAATGTCATCGATCAAAATTAACGATTCATCCTGGGGGAACCAAGATGTATCAAGAAATGAAGAGGGGTTTCTACTAGGAAGGTATGAAGAAGGATGTTGGGTTGCGGGTAAAGCAGCGTGTGAACTGTCAACAAATGAAGGCCGAACATCAGAAGCCGAGTGGGTTGCTTCATCCTTTGGAAATACCGGTTTGGAAATGAGATTCAATATTCATGGATTTTATAGACTGCTTGCCAAGGTCGAATCGAGGAAATGAAAGTATATGGGTCAGTGTAGACAAGTTGACCAAGAGTGCCCATTTCATTCTAGTTAAGTCAACCAGGACGGCACCTATTTTATCTAAATTGTTTATGAAGAACATAGTTAGACTACATGGAATTCCAAGTAGTATAGTAAGTGATAGAGACACTTTTTTTACTAGTGAGTTCTGGAAGAGTCTACAGGATGTGTTAGGTACCAAGCTCAAGGTGAGTACTCCTTATCACCCTCAGACAGATGGGCAGACAAGGAGAGTCAACAAGGTACTCGAGAATTTGTTAAGGGCTTGTTTACTAGATTTCGGTGGATCATGGGAAGATGACCTACACTTAGTTGAGTTTTAACTATAATAACAGTTATCAGACTAGTATACGAATGGCGCCTTTCGAAGCTATGTATGCAAGGCCATGAAAGTCACAAGCATATTGGTTGGAAACTAGAGACAGATTAGTCTTAGGTCCAGATCTGGTTAGAAAGACAACAGAGAAGATTGAGTTGATCCGAGGTAGGATGAAGAAAGCTCAGTCTAGACAAAAGAGTTACGCAGATAAGAGATGTAAGGTCTAGAGTTCTCAGTTAGAGATAGAGTTTTCATTAAAGTATCACCGATGAAGGGTGTGGTATGATTCAGAAAGTTAGGGAAATTGGCACCGAGATATGTTGGACCGTTCCTAGTTATAAAGAGGATCAGAACTCTCACATATAGAGTAGAGTTGCCGAGCATTTTGGAAGTGTCCATAATTTATTTCATGTGTCATCTTTGTAAGTACGTGCATGATCCAGAGACTACTATTCCTCTAACTGCATTGGAAGACTTAATAGTAGAACCAGATCCGACCTTTGTTAGGCAACCAGTTTGAGTTGTAGCGAGAGATGAGAAGAGGTTAGGAAACAAGACAATCAAGTTGTTGAAAGTTCAGTGGAGCGACAATGAGAGGAACTGTACTTGGGAAACAAAAGACAAGATTAGGGATACTTATCCTGATCCGCTTTAAGGGTATGTTCTATATTTACTTTATATAGACTGTTTCCTAGTCAGGTAGGCTAGTATGGTAGTTAGGAGATGTTACATATGATTGCTATGATTAGTATTTAGTCCTTGCGGAATTTCGAGGATGAAATTCTTTAAGGAGGGGAGGCTATAACACCCCTAATTTTAAATAGCATTATTCAGAAGACTTAATTAGATAAAATTAAATAGAATAATATAGAGGCTAGAGTGATAAGGGAATTGAGATTTGAGAACTAATTAGGGTCGTGCCTTAACTAAATGGATTTATAAGAATGGTTTATAAGTTAAATACTTAAGAGAATAAGGCAAGGGTAATATGGGAATAGCCGTATACCATAACCCCATAACCCTTAAACCCCTTACCTCATTCTCATTCACATTTTCATAAATCAAAAACATAAACAAAGGAGAAACAAGGCTGACCATAACCCTAGGAGAAGAGGACCTCAAAATCAATTAGAGGCTAAGGTTCAAGCTAGGAAGATTAAAGCAACAACAAATCTCAAGTTCCTTATCCAAACAAGGTGAATAATAATCTAAATCATCTCATATATGTCTTCTTGAACGTTTAAATTCAATTTTAAGGTTTAAAACTGTTTGGATGGATGAATGTTGATATGCTTTGATTTTATGCCATGTTATAAGTTAAACAAGGATTTTATGGGATGATATAATTCAATTTTAAAGTTAAAATCGCGCAAATTGAGTTTCGAATGCCTTGATTTTTGAATATGTTATGTAAAACATTATTTTGGAGGTGGGTATAAATTTTCATATTATTCCAAGCTATGGATAATTTATTATGAATTTTGAATGGAAGATATAAAAAAATTTGGGTTTAAATTATTTAAGGCAATCAAATATCATTTTTGGGTCAAAAATTTATTTATGTTAAAAAATGTATTAAAAGTGAATAATTGTGATTTTTGGGGATTTTTCCTAAGAGTTTTTCTATAGTTATTAAATTACTTAAGATAAAGGACTTAAATGTTTTAAATGTTTTATTAAAAGGAAGGGTTTTTTCGTTAAAATGATTTATTTCGTTAATTGTTGAATTCGGTAGCCTTTTAGAAAAGAATTTTGATAAAGAATTGGCAACTAATCATGTTTTGACAAATTAGGCAAGTTAGGTAAATAGGAATTACTATGAAAGGCATAAAAATCAGTTTTGTTTGAAATTACAACTTCGCCGCTGCCACTTGCTTGCCTCCATCACCATACTTCCGCCAACGACCTTTCTCACCTACTTGAAACCAATGCATATGGTATTAAGCCATTCATACGAAGTGTATTGGAGAAAGGTGGTGGGGACTGTGTCGAATGCATGCTTTCAAAAGGGTTGAAGACATTCTTATAAGCTTTCGAATCCATTACATGCCTTTGTTTTTTTGAAAGAAGCTTTCAAAAGAGTTGTCGCGTTATGAAATCATTCGATACTTAGCTGCTGCATTCATACCTTTCGAATTGGTTAAAGGCCGCTTTTCTTTATAGCCTTAAAATAATGTATTCAAAAGGGGTGCTCTCATCTTTTAATTTTAAAGCCGCTTTCCCAATGCTTTCGAAAGAGTCCTTTTAACCTCTTTTGTAAATGGTATCGGAGGAAATGGTTTCGAAAGGGTGGGTTTCGAAGCTATCCTCTTCCCCAATTCTTTTTCTTAAGATTTATGCTTTCGAAAGCAAATATTTCGCTTTTGTCCTTTTTGACCCAGGAGTTATAATTAATGTTAAACTCAATGATTTTGAAAGAGATACTTTCAAATGGTTTCGGAGCTATGTTTCCATAAATTCTACTTGAACTAAATGCCTTTGAAAGGTAAGATTTAAATGTTTTGAAAGGTGTATCTTTAAGTGTTTGGAAAGGAAGATTTCAATGCTTTTGAAAGGTATGTTTTTAATGGTTTCGTAAGAGCAGTTCTAAGATTTTAAATAATGCTTTCGAGAGGGAGAGTGACGAAGGGTAACCCATGACGTCACAATGATCTGAACGATCTAGTCAAAAGCATTAGTCTTCAATAAGAAACCCAATCTCATTTTTAAATGTAAAACCTATGGCAATATGAAAGAGTTTTGAAATGACATTTAACTTTGGAATCTTTGAAGAAGCTTTCCTTGGTAAAGATAATGGGTTAAGGGTTTAAACCATGTTTTCTTAGAATAATAATTAAAAGGAATTAAGTCGTAGATGTCTATATTATTACATTTTGATCAGTTATCATGTATGCTTCTGTAAACATATTCACTTCATATTTAACCCATAACTTCATTTTGGGGTGTAAGGGAAAAATAAACAATTAGGTTGATCCAGTTATTAATATACATTGAGTTAACTCCTGTGTGAGTAGAATTGCATCTAGGATGTCAAACAGACCAGAATATAGGACGCCCAAAGACTGATCAAAGGATTATTGGTTTAGACCGGTTCTTAATAAGCCCATGAAAACTATGTATGGAAATTGTTATTGGTAGGGGCTAATAGGTTCTTAGTGATCCCATGAAAACTATGTCCAGAATAAGTTATTGAAAGAGATCAATAGGTTCTTAGCGATCCCATAAAAACCATGACATGAGAGATGTTATTGGAGAATCTAATAGGTTCATAGTGATCCCATGAAAATTATTATTTGAGGACGTTATTGGTAGATACCAGTAGGTTCTTAATGATCTCATGAAAACTATGAAACCAGACTGATAGTCCGTAAATTTGGAATAGGTTATTAGTCAGCCTATGAAAACAAATAGGTTAATAGTGACCCTAGAAACTATAACTTGAGACAGATAGTCAGGTAAATGGGGAAGTGAAATCCAGTGTATATTGCATGTTTGCATATCATCAAGATACATTTTATTATGTTGTGTCTTAACCGTTGTGGATGCAAGTGCACATTATATGGTTATTATAAATTGGGTTAAGATACTAGTGAGGGGAAAACCCATTCCGCTAAGCGGTGTGGTCTCACCAGATATCTATATGGTTCGAGGTGGTAGGTTATTATTCACACCAGGCTTTTTGTCTGACTCGAAGTTTATGTTTTCCCCATAAACTCTCGGGTGCTCAATTAATTTTGAGTATTTCTTGAGTTAAGGTTTTCAGGTTTTCCTTTAGACGAATAAGCTTCCGGAGACATGTAGGAGGTAAGCTAGTTATTTGGAGTTCTTTTTGTTTGATTCTATGTCTTGGATGTAATGGCAAAGTTTTTTAGTGCCTATATTTAGACTCTAATCAACCAAAGGGGCATCTTCTTATGTTGCTCTGTGCGTATTTTGTTATAAATTGTAATTTCTCTGAACGTAGCTTACATATAGGATATGTAATGAATCTGAAATACTATCTATAATGAAATGAGAAATTTGTTTTAAATTGAGTTTAATTTTTTTTCATATTCATGTGTTTTTGGTATATCAATGTATCTAACATTACCGCATTTGGTCGCCGAGAATTAATAACTATGGATGACTACAACATCCGTAGCTATTAGTTTTAGGCCTCCAAATGGGGGATGTTACATATTGTTTTAGGAGGCCTATATGATTGATTAGAAGATTTAGTTAGAAGTGCAACTTGCGAAGTTAGGGCACTAGGAAATAGAGCTTGATAATTCGGATTTGGTATTATGGGCGGCATGCGCGATGGATTAACCAAATTATTAGGATTTGCCTAAGAAAAATTTGGATGATGCTTCCAATTAGGGTTATATGCAGATCAATAAGGACCATTTTGAGCTATAGCAATGATTTATTCTTGAGTGTAATAATGGGGTACTCTGAAATGACCCACTTAATTTTTTTTAATATTCAGTGGCCATTTAATCAAGAAAATGTTTCATTCTAATTTTCTTTTATCAAGGATCTTTATGCCAATAAGAATATTGGTTTGTTTAAATCATTTTAAACTTATATATATGAAGATATATAAGCTACTTCCTACTTGAATCAGAGTACACAAGTTTGGAAGAACTAATTTGTTTGGGAATCATTTTAAAGAAAGAGTCCCTACATAGCAACTATGTTCCCAAAAACCAGGTCTTCTAAATATACATGGGTTATTGCATGACTATTGATTTCAGCTCTAAAGACATGGCATTTTACATGTATTTCCATAATTTTGTTACTGTATCAACAGTGCTTTAGCTTGTGCATGTGTGTGCATGTTTCTGCGCATGTGTGTGTCAGTGGGAATTCAGGTACCTGATTTTTCTTTTCTTGTTAACAAATGTCTGAGTCTACCCTATACTTGTGTTATAAAACAGATCTAATAACTTGACTCAAAACTCTTTAATGCTGGCTTAGCCCAGGCTTAAGAAGATGGCTATGTTAGCCCTATTCAGTTTACACTATATCTCAAAAGCACATCTTATTTTGGTTTCTTCTCTAAGGCAGCTCATAACCTTATTGCTAGATTTTTTTTCCAACTTAAAACATGAATTTCTCTCACCAAGTATCTAGTTGTTCAATTAGTTTATGAGTTCTCACAATCCCAGGTTTTCTATCATCATGAGTTAATTAACCAGGGAGCTCTAAAAACTTCATCACTTAGTAAAATATTTTCAAATAGTATCCATAAGTCTCAGCTGAAACACCTATTTAAGTCCAATGCTTACAAAATAGTAAATAACAATACATTGGATTTTCTAAGCAACTTAAACAACATAGCTTAACATAAATTTGGCATAAACATCTATTTAACTTCAGTAAATTTGTAACTATCGCTTCCAATTCCTTAAGCAGCCAACCCATCCAAAGCTTGATCAAAGAAATGTCTATTTACCTGCATAATCACTATGGGCTGCCTCATTAAAAATGAGACACCCAATAGTGCATCAACACACATGGGTCAGACTTGGTCTGGTATGAGTAATCTAATTGGAAACATAATTTTCATATAGTTTTTTTTCATATTCCAATAACTTTAAGATAAATAAAGGAATGCAATATTACACTTGTACTCATTTTTGTGCAACCTGGGTATGCACAACAAAATGATCCATAATTCCATGATTTATTGCAGAGAAAACAAACATAGAATTCATCCATAGAAGATCCTAAAACAGTCAACACAATCATCAATTAAATCATCATTCCTCATTCATAGATTTTTCTGGCCTTCAGTGATTTTTCCCAAGCCTTCATATGAACCTATTTCTAATGTTCAATATCAATTGTGTTATGGACTTTAGCTACTTTCTCTTTTTAAACACACACTGCCTGGGACATTTCTCTGTTAACCCAGCACACTCAGGCCCCTGGGTATAAACATACCATGTGTGAGCTTGCAATATTCCCCTTGCCAAGCTATATCTTGTAGCCCTAAGATCCAAAATCCTTAGTTGAATTACTAAGTGTCACTACCTTTTAGTGTTAATTTCCTCTTTGCATATCATGTTTCAAGCAGTGAATAAAACATACATTCAGTCATAGGCACACATCCAAAGATTAACAAGACATTTTTCATGAACAAGCACTTCATCATAACTATAGAGGTGATTTCTTATTTTTCTATGGGCTCCAATAGATTCAATACAAACATATGGTCATAGATACTTTTCTGTTTGTCTTTCTTTTCTTTTCTACCTCTGATTCAGTCAAATCCATATAGATTTTTAGATCTGACTAAATCACAAGTATAAGAATTACTGAATAGTTCATAAATGTAGAGGCTCAGCACATGTATACATTGCACCTCTATATTTTATTTTTTTTCCTTTTTATATAAGTTCTTTTCTGTTAATATGGGACCTAAGCAAACTCACAAGGTTGCAGCCCCATATCCTTTCTCATTTTTAGACCATATATCCATATTAAGCATCCTGGGTTTTAAACTAATAAATGTATAAAGAAAGCCCATATTAGTGCTTTACCTCAAAGTTAAATCATAACACAGAAAACTTGTTTAAACATTAGATTCATGGCTCTTTCATACTGAGTAAATCAATATAAAAAGGTTTTCATTAAAACATATCATAAGACAAGTCAAAGTTACTAAATCATAAAAATGAATCCAGCTTGCAAACAAATGAAATATGAGTTTTAATTAGGCTGCCTCAATATTCATGACTTATTGCCAATATTTTCAGTGAGATTACTCACCTTAATCCCCTTTTTTCCTAAGCTTTTCCTTCTTTTGATCTTCTGCCTTCTTCCTACTCTAATGACTAGTGTTCCCCTTTTCTTTTCTAACTTTTGTTATCTATATATTTATTTTTCTTTTATGAGGCAGAGCCAAAATCTTACTACACCAGGTCTTCTTATATAACTCTGGCTACTACTAGGGTTTAAGGAAATTACCCAATGTCAATTTTACCCCACCCACTATGATCTACCTCTCATTCTACTTTTTAGAGAAAATGGGTAAGTAGTCCTGGCATTTATTTTTAGAAAATATACCTCATTGCCCCGGTCATGTTATTTGCATGATTTCTGTTTTCTAAAGCAAAAAGGAATTGCTAAAAATGGATAAAGTGTTTGTTCAAAAGCTCATACCATTTTCATGCAATGTAAATTTTCATTTCAGCAAGCATTTGTTTTTGTGCACATGTATAATACGTGTATGCCTATCCTGGCCTAAGTCTTTCTCTTTTTTTTCAAGACTTGATCATTTCTGCCTACATATATATATTTGTAATTTATCTATCCCATCATTTTTATTAATTGTTGCCTATTCTATCACACAGAAAACTGTGTGCATGTTTGTGCACTGTCTTGTGCACATGTACATGTTTTTAAACTATGCATCTGCAATCAGTTACCTATCCCTATCTTTTCAATGCAATTTCAACAAATACAAATTAAATTAAATCATGAAATTTCTTCACAAAATCAGGGTTATCACATATACCCCTCCTTTTAGGAATTGTGCCCCACAATTCTTTCATACTTAACTTAAGTGTCATTACTTCAGAAAATCAATTTCTGAACTCAAATCATTCTCAAATCAATCATTTGATTAAACTCTAGGCATATCAAAACAAAAACAAAAATCACTATGCAATTCAGTCAAAACATTCATCAGTATATATATAAATTTACCTCTCATTCAATCAAACAGTTGTGGATAATCAACTATGATTTTATCTTCCACCTCCCATGTGCAATCTCTTGAATCAAGACTCTATTGCACTTTTACTAATTTTATTTCTTTGCTCCTCAATTTCTTGATTTCTCTGGCAACTATGCCCACTGGCTCCTTTTCATACACCAATCTGGAGTCAATCTGTACATCCTTAGGAGATTTTAGAATTGCTTCCTTGTCATGAACCCATCTTCTTAACTGTGATACATGAAAAACATCATGCATTGCTCTCATTTCTTCTGGCAACTCTAACCTGTAGGCCACAGTTCCTAATCTTTCTAAAATTTTATATGGTCCTATATATCTAGGAATCAACTTTCCTTGTTTCCCAAACCTTAGAACCTTTTTTATGGGAAATATTTTAATAAATACATAATCCCCAACATCATAATGTACTTCCTTTCTCTTTTGATCTGCATATTTCTTCTGCCTATCTTGGGCAGAAGCAATTCTTTTTCTAATCAAAGCTATCTTTTCAGAAGTTTCTTTTACATTTTCTGGTCCTAAGACCACCTTTTCTCCAGATTCATGCCAACTTGAGGGTGATAAACATGGCCTTCCGTAGAGAGCTTCAAAGGGGGCCATGCCTATGCTACTGTGATGGGTGTTATTGTATGCAAATTCAGCTAGATATATATAATCCTCCCAGCTTCCTCCCCAATCCAATACACATGCTCTCAACATGTCTTCAAGCAATTTGTTCACAATTTCTGTTTGGCCATCAGATTGAGGATGGTATGCTGTACTCAAGCATAAATCAGTCCCCATTGCCTTATGAAAACTTTGCCAAAATTTTGAAGTGAAGATGGTGTCTCTATCACTTACTATAGTCTTTGGTATTCCATGTAGTCTGATTATTTCCTTTGTAAATAACTGAGCTAATGTGCATGCATTTCTTTCTGACTTCACAGGTATAAAATGGGCTGATTTGGTTAGCCTATCAACTAAAACCCAAATACTATCATTTCCCCTCCTAGTTCTAGGCAAACCATCAATGAAATCCATTGATATGTCTTCCCATTTCCATTGTGGTATTGGTAAAGGTTGAAGCATTCCGGAGGGTTTTTGATATTCAGCCTTTATCTGTTGACAAACAATGCACTTAGACACAAAAGATGTCACTGCACTCTTCATACCACTCCACCAATAATCTCTTTTAAGGTTGTGATACATTCTTGTGCTTCCTGGGTGTATGGTATATTTGTTTTTGTGATAAGCATCTAAAATTTCTTGCTTCAGCTCATCAATAGTAGGGACACATATTCTTTTTCTTTTCTCCAAATGGCCTTGCTTATTCAACAGAAAGCCTTCCACTGCTTCTCCATTTAATATCTGAGTTTTCTTCTCAAATAAAAATGGGTCTTGATCTTGTAATTTTACAACTTTATTCTTTAATTCTGACCCCAAGGTGACAAAACTTAACTTTCCCATTTCTACATTTTCATTGCATATACTCATATTTTCTACACTTTCACTTTCTACCTCTGAATCAATCAATAGTGATAAAGTGTTAAACTCTTCTATCATTAACCTAGCTACATTAGCATGCTGTCTACTTAAAGCATCTGCTACTTTATTAGCTTTGCCAGGGGTGTACAATATTTCAAAATCATATGAGGCTAGGAGTTCAATCCACCTTTGCTGCCTCATGTTTAATTCTTTTTGTGAAAACAAATATTTAACTGACTTATGGTCAGTGTATACTTCTAACCTTGCCCCCAACAAATAGTGTCTCCATAATTTAAGAGCATACACTATAGCAGCTAATTCAAGGTCATGTGTAGCATACCTTACCTCACTGGGTTTCAACTGTCTAGAGGCATAAGCTATCACTTGGTGTTGTTGCATCAATACTGCCCCAAGTCCTTGTCCACCTACATCAGTATATATCACTAAATTTTCATTCCCCTCAGGTACTTTCAGTATTGGAGCTTGTATTAGTGCTTCTTTTAACCTCCCAAAAGCTTTCTCACATTCCTCAGTCCAAGCAAATACCTGATTCTTCCTAGTCAATCTGGTTAATGGGATTGAAATCTTTGAAAAATCTTTTATAAACCTTCTGTAGTACCCAGCCATTCCCATAAATGACCTAACCTCTGTGACATTAGTAGGCCTTTTCCAAGCTTGAACTGCAATTACTTTATTGGGATCTACAGATATACCTTCTTTTGATACCACATGTCCTAAAAAATTTACTTCCTTTTGCCAAAAAGTGCACTTTGAAAATTTTGCCTTCAAATTTTCTTGCCTCAGTTTATGAAGTACTATATGCAAATGATTCTCATGCTCCTCAACTAACTTAGAATAGATTAGTATATCATCAATAAATATCAATACAAATTTATCCAGGTATTTTCTAAAAATTCTATTCATCAAATCAACAAAGTAAGAGGGAGCATTTGTCAAACCAAATGGCATTACTAAAAATTCATAAAGTCCATATCTAGTGTTGAAAGCTGTGTATTTAATGCTTTCCTCTTCTACTTTCATTTGATGGAATCCTGAAGCTAAATCAAGTCTAGAGAATATTTTTGCACCACTCAATTGATCAAAGAGATCATCAATTCTTGGTAAGGGGTATTTGTTTTTAACTGTGATTTTATTTAACTCCCTATAATCAATACATAATCTGAGAGATCCATCTTGTTTCTTAACAAAAACCACTGGTGCTCCCCATGATGAGCTACTGGGTCTGATGAAGCCTTTTTCTTCTAGTTCAACCAGTTGCTTTTTCAGTTCTATCAATTCCTTAGGCCCCATTCTAGTTGGCCTCTTAACTACTGGACTAGCCTCTGGGATTAGTTTAATTGAAAACTCTACTGGCCTATGGTTTGGAACTCCCCTAACCTCACCAAACACATTAGTATATTGATTTACTATAGAGATTTCTTCTAATGTGGGCATGGGCTTCTCACTAGACAAAGTAACAAGAGTAGCTATATTTCTGCTTTTGTTTGCCTCACACAGAACAACTACCCTTTTTCCATCAGAAATTTTTAGTGATATGGTAGATGTTTCCATATTTATAATAGCCTTAACTTTCCTCAACCAATCAACTCCTAGAATAACTCCTATGCCCGGGTATTGCAACACATATAGGTCTGCACTAAACACACATCCCTCTATATTTAATCCCAGTTGCATACACATCATACCCAAAACACAGGAACTACCTAAAGGACTTCTAATATGCAATGGCTTATCAACAATCATACAATTTAATTTTAGTTGTTGTACAATATCATGGGAAATCAAGGAGTGTGTAGCCCCAGTATCATACATTACTACAAAAGGTATTAAGTGAATGAGCAAAGTACCTTCAACTTGGCCATGGTTCTCAACATTTGGTCCCTCAGTTGCTTTACCTTTTCCTTCCAAGGTTCCTACTTTTCCTTGCTTAAACTCTGGACAGTTCCTCCTTATGTGACCCTCCTTTCCACACTGGTGACACTTGAAGGATGCTGGTCTAGGATTGGTGCACCTATTCTTCATATGCCCCTCTTGGCCACAGTTGTAACAAGTGATCTTCTTCTTAACTTCAGCAGTTTTGGCTTCTTCTGGCTTCTTGGTGGAAGCTACATCTGTTTTCTTTTTATCATAAGGATGAAACTTACCCTTCCCTTTCTTATTTTGATTATTCTTGAATGCTCTAAAATTTTCTCTGGCTTTATCATGCTGTTCAAAGCTCAGAGTCAGATCCAAAACTTGATCAAATGTCTTGTCCTTATATGGCAGCATAGCTCTACTAAGGCTGGCATTCAGTCCTTGAATGTATCTGCCATTTTTAGCTTCTTGAGTTGTGATAAGCACTGCACCATACTTGGCTAGTGATTCAAACTTCTGTGTACTCAGTAACACTCATAGCCCCTTGCCTTAATTTAATAAATTCTTCTAGCAAAGATTCCTTGGCTGATGCTGGGACAAATCTACCTTCTAGCATTGCCTTAAATTGATCCCATGTCACTTCTCCTTCAGGTCTTCCAGCTATGATAACCTCCCACCAGTCCAAAGCTGCTCCTCTCAATTGTCTGGATGCTATTTGCCTTTTCTTTTGGTCTCCAACTTGCATATCTGTAAAAATCCTATCCAAGATTCTGAGCCAATTTTGAACTCCCATGATCCCTTCTGTTCCATCAAAAGTTTTGCCTCTAAGATTGGTAAAGTTCTTGAGTAGTTTGGAAAGCTCCTCATGTGGATTTTCTTGCCTATTGCCTACCCCTTCCCTTATAGCTCTCATGAAATCTTGCATATTCACCATTGGTGGTTCACTTGATCCTACCTCTTGTTGTCTGGGTCTTACCATGATTCTATGGATATGACACTTGGGTTAGTCCATTTTTGTTTATTTTCTATAAATTAACTCATTTAATTTATCTCTATCCAATCCTAGTAATTATTATTAGTATAAGCATTAATTAAAACAAGGCATCCAAAGCAGTCAACACACCATACATCCAATGCAAACAATGTTCATACAACATTTTGCTATGTTATTTAACAACATAGCTCTGATACCAAATGAAATGACCCACTTAATTTTTTTTTAATATTCAGTGGCCATTTAATCAAGAAAATGTTTCATTCTAATTTTCTTTTATCCAGGATCTTTATGCCAATAAGAATATTGGTTTGTTTAAATCATTTTAAACTTATATATATGAAGATATATAAGCTACTTCCTACTTGAATCAGAGTACACAAGTTTGGAAGAACTAATTTGTTTGGGAATCATTTTAAAGAAAGAGTCCCTACATAGCAACTATGTTCCCAAAAACCAGGTCTTCTAAATATACATGGGTTATTGCATGACTATTGATTTCAGCTCTAAAGACATGGCATTTTACATGTATTTCCATAATTTTGTTACTGTATCAACAATGCTTTAGCTTGTGCATGTGTGTGCATGTTTCTGTGCATGTGTGTGTCAGTGGGAAATTCAGGTACCTGATTTTTCTTTTCTTGTTAACAAATGTCTGAGTCTACCCTATACTTGTGTTATAAAACAGATCTAATAACTTGACTCAAAACTCTTTAATGCTGGCTTAGCCCAGGCTTAAGAAGATGGCTATGTTAGCCCTATTCAGTTTACACTATATCTCAAAAGCACATCTTATTTTGGTTTCTTCTCTAAGGCAGCTTATAACCTTATTGCCAGATTTTTTTCCAACTTAAAACATGAATTTCTCTCACCAAGTATCTAGTTGTTCAATTAGTTTATGAGTTCTCACAATCCCAGGTTTTCTATCATCATGAGTTAATTAACCAGGGAGCTCTAAAAACTTCATCACTTAGTAAAATATTTTCAAATAGAATCCATAAGTCTCAGCTGAAACACCTATTTAAGTCCAATGCTTACAAAACAGTAAATAACAATACATTGGATTTTCTAAGCAACTTAAACAACATAGCTTAACATAAATTTGGCATAAACATCTATTTAACTTCAGTAAATTTGTAACTATCGCTTCCAATTCCTTAAGCAGCCAACCCATCCAAAGCTTGATCAAAGAAATGTCTATTTACCTGCATAATCACTATGGGATGCCTCATTAAAAATGAGACACCCAATAGTGCATCAACACACATGGGTCAGACTTGGCCTGGTATGAGTAATCTAATTGGAAACATAATTTTCATATAGTTTTTTTTTCATATTCCAATAACTTTAAGATAAATAAAGGAATGCATTATTACACTTGTACTCATTTTTGTGCAACCTGGGCATGCACAACAAAATGATCCATAAATCCATGATTTATTGCAGAGAAAACAAACATAGAATTCATCCATAGAAGATCCTAAAACAGTCAACACAATCATCAATTAAATCATCATTCCTCATTCATAGATTTTTCTGGCCTTCAGTGATTTTTCCCAAGCCTTCATATGAACCTATTTCTAATGTTCAATATCAATTGTGTTATGGACTTTAGCTACTTTCTCTTTTTAAACACACACTGCCTGGGACATTTCTCTGTTAACCCAGCACACTCAGGCCCCTGGGTATAAACATACCATGTGTGAGATTGCAATATTCCCCTTGCCAAGCTATATCTTGTAGCCCTAAGATCCAAAATCCTTAGTTGAATTACTAAGTGTCACTACCTTTTAGTGTTAATTTCCTCTCTGCATATCATGTTTCAAGCAGTGAATAAAACATACATTCAATCACAGGCACACATCCAAAGATTAACAAGACATTTTTCATGAACAAGCACTTCATCATAACTATAGAGGTGATTTCTTATTTTTCTATGGGCTCCAATAGATTCAATACAAACATATGGTCATAGATAATTTTCTGTTTGTCTTTCTTTTCTTTTTTACCTCTGATTCAGTCAAATCCATATAGATTTTTAGATCTGACTAAATCACAAGTATAAGAATTACTGGATAGTTCATAAATGTAGAGGCTCATCACATGTATACATTGCACCTCTATATTTTATTTTTTTCCTTTTTATATAAGTTCTTTTCTGTTAATATGGGACCTAAGCAAACTCACAAGGTTGCAGCCCCATATCCTTTCTCATTTTTAGAACATATATCCGTATTAAGCATCCTGGGTTTTAAACTAATAAATGTATAAAGAAAGCCCATATTACTGCTTTACCTCAAAGTTAAATCATAATACAGAAAACTTGTTTAAACATTAGATTCATGGCTCTTTCATACTGAGTAAATCAATATAAAGAGGTTTTCATTAAAACAGATCATAAGACAAGTCAAAGTTACTAAATCATAAAAATGAATCCAGCTTGCAAACAAATGAAATATGAGTTTTAATTAGGCTGCCTCAATATTCATGACTTATTGCCAATATTTCCAGTGAGATTACTCACCTTAATCCCCTTTGTTCCTAAGCTTTTCCTTCTTTTGATCTTCTGCCTTCTTCCTACTCTAATGACTGGTGTTCCCCATTTCTTTTCTAACTTCTGTTATCTATATATTTATATTTCTTTTATGAGGCAGAGCCAAAATCTTACTACACCAGGTCTTCTTATATAACTCTGGCTGCTACTAGGGTTTAAGGAAATTACCCAATGTCAATTTTACCCCACCCACTATGATCTACCTCTCATTCTACTTTTTAGAGAAAATGGGTAAGTAGTTCTGGCATTTATTTTCAGAAAATATACCTCATTGCCCCGGTCATGTTATTTGCATGATTTCTGTTTTCTAAAGCAAAAAGGAATTGCTAAAAATGGATAAAGTGTTTGTTCAAAAGCTCATACCATTTTCATGCAATGTAAATTTTCATTTCAGCAAGCATTTGTTTTTGTGCACATGTATAATACGTGTATGCCTATCCTGGCCTAAGTCTTTCTCTTTTTTTTCAAGACTTGATCATTTCTGCCTACATATATATATTTGTAATTTATCTATCCCATCATTTTTATTAATTGTTGCCTATTCTATCACACAGAAAACTGTGTGCATGTTTGTGCACTGTCTTGTGCGCATGTACATGTTTTTAAACTATGCATCTGCAATCAGTTTCCTATCCCTATCTTTTCAATGCAATTTCAACAAATACAAACTAAATTAAATCATGAAATTTCTTCACAAAATCAGGGTTATCACATACTCATTCTCCTATTTGAGGAGTTTTGAGCTTCTAAGGGAAGCTGAATTAGATCTACGACATGCACTCCTCTAGCAGAAGCACGATTGAGGACACGAATTGATTCTCATTGCATGTCTTTTTCAAAATAGTCCTCTAAGAACTCCTACGCTTTATTAGCTGTTTTAGACATAAACATTCTTCTGTGCATTAATTAAAGTTGGGTTCTTATTAGATAGTTTAGCCCTTCATATGCAATTTGGCACAAATAGTGCTTAGGGATTGCATGATGAGGACAACCATATAATAAATGAATGAATCTCTCAAAGTATTTTGAAAAAGTTTCCATCTCATTTTGAGAGAACCGATTTATTTTTGTTCTACTTTTTAAAGTTTTATGAAAAGGGAAAACCTTTTTCAAAAATATAGCGACCAATTCATTCCAACTTCTTATCAAATGTTTTAAAAGAAAATTTAGCCATCATTTTGCAATCTCTAAAAGTGCAAATGGAATAACCTTTACTTGATTGATTCATCAAATAATTGTTGCATTTTAGTTGTAGATGTTTACAATTCAACTTGGCTAAGAAACTCGTAAGCATTTTCAGAACTAGTAAATTTTGGTAACCCTTGAATGAAAGAATGTTTTAGCTTAAAATTATTTCCTTTAGCTGGTGGAAAAAATATGATCGAAGGTTGAACAGCCCTAGTTGGATAACATATATCCCTAAGATAATGGTTTGTTCTCTCCCAAGCTGAGATTTTGGAAATCTTGATTCAATGAATTTCGTTGATCTATCTTGATTGAATTTTTTTGATTTATTTGAAATTATCTAGGAGAATTAAGGCTGCTTAGAATTTTTTCAATCATGTTCTGTTAAATGCGAGTAAAGAAAATCCTAGAACTATGGTTGATAGAATTAGCTCTTAGTTCAATATAAGATAACATACTTAATGAAACTTTATTAGTTGATAATCTCGATTAGAAGGAGAAGAACATCTCTTAGCTATTCACAATGGAATATGACTAACGTCTCTAAGTCCAATTATAAAGGTTTGCGAATCACCAAGTTTTCTGCATAAACTCTATAGTATTCTTACTATATATCCGCGATCTAATCTTTAAGAGAATCAATTTCACAGAATATACTCTTTTGGTCATATAAATTTTGCTAAAAAATTATATAGTTAAATTCAAGAATAAAATTGATTATAAAATTGAAAGAATGAGACTGTTCAATTTCTCAATTATTCTTCTAATGTCTCTTAATATATCAGCAAATTTCTAATGAAGTACGTGTCACCATCATATACAAAAGAAATTGGCCGAAGATGAATCGATGAACTCCAGCAAGAAATGAAAGAGATATGCTGTCTCAAACATGGACTCAGACCATGTTTGCAGCAACTCAGAAAACAATATAAGGTTGTTTGGTCCTCTGTTTCAGGCCTGTAAGTTGAACCCAAGATGGTTTTTAGGCCTGGGCACATTTTTGTTTTTTGAACTGTTGCAAACATGACTTGAGTCCATGTTTGAGACAACGTAACCTTTTCATTTCCAGTCGGAATTCATTGATTCTTTTTTTATTTGGAAGATGAAGTTTTCTGCTATGGGGACACCAATTTTCAGTTCAATCAGAGGTCGTTTAGCGACCTGTTCCATGTCTATAAGTTGAACTCGAGAGGGTTTTAGACCTGGCCAGAATTCAACATGGCCTGAGTCCATTTTCGGGATTTCATATCTTTAGCATTTCATATCCGAATTAAGTGAATCTTTTTCCAGTTCATAGATAAATTGTTCTACTTTGTATGTATCAAATTTTAGACCATTCCGAGGTCATTAATCCTTTCAAATTATGTCTGAAAGTTGAACTCAGAGAAGATTTCAGACCTGGGTATTGTTTTTGGCGTGTGCATTTTTGTGTTTTGTCTTGTTTTCTAATCCGTTTCCGACTCTGCGTCTTGTTTTTGTGATATTTCTGAACTGTTTTGAAGGCCATAATAACTATTAATAGGAAATCCAGACTTTTGAATTTGTGATTCAAAACGAATCGAAATTTTTGAGATGATTTCATTGATTATTTTGATTTCCCAAGTGTATCACCTTTTTCATGGTTGACCATTCGAGCCATTTGATATATATATATATATATATATATATATGGCGATTACCTTATAGGAATTTGAACTCTTTTGAGTTCTATCTTTGAATTTGAGTTGTCTACACTGGCGTTATTTGAGATTTGCCTTTTGGCATTTATTTGGGATTTATATTCTCCGATTTGGAGATATATGTATTGCCTTTATGGCGTATTTTGAGATGGTGATTTCTTTGAAAATGCTTTTGAGTTTGCCGATATAGAGGATTTGGGATTTCTCCTTTTTAGGAGTTATGATTTTCCCTAAACCATTTTTGATGATTTATGATATGCCGATTATATGAGGCTTGCTATATTTAACGTTTTGTGGATATTGATTTATCTCTTTGAGATTATATACTCATGCTAGTGATACTATATCATTTGTAGTAACCATACTTATACTTAGAATAGTTTCTTCTCATTTGAGAAGAATATCACCCTTATCCTTATACTCATATTATCGTTTATCCATATTGACTGATTGTTTTAGCTAGACTGACCCGTGTATTTTATACTCGGGTCAGACCGAGGTGTTTCAGGTTAGGTACCCGTTGGACTTAGCCTTTCTACTTCCGCTTGGATAGTTTGCTATCGCCTTTTTGATGTAGCTTTTTGTGTAGACCCTGATATGTATATTTTTGACTCGTTGTATATTGTGTGGTCGTCATACCACTTATGTGTATCATTTTGTATTGTACTGGGGATGTATCTGTGTATATGTATATATCTACCGTTTGTTGTTCTATGATGTGATGTACATTTTAGTTGTTGTATTTTGTTCTAATAGATCCGTTAGCCACCTATAGTTTTGTATTAAGCATTTACTAGATATGTCGATCCACTTGAGAGAGGAAAAAAATTTAGAGCATTAATCAACGTATTTAATAGATGTTTAAGACAAAGCTATATATGGTCGCTCCTAACCAGCCCTATTCTCCGCATAGCAGACAGTATTACCCAGACATATTCTTTATTAATGTGGGTCTCAGGGTGGGGCGTCATAGCTTGGTATCAGAGCATATGACAAAACAGTGAATAGTTTAGTCTCAATATGAATTTCTGTAGGTGATATTCTTCTCAAATGAGAAGAAACTATTCTAAGTATAAGTATGGTTACTACAAATGATATAGTATCACTAGCATGAGTATATAATCTCAAAGAGATAAATCAATATCTATAAAACGCTAAATATAGCAAGCCTCATATCATCGGCATATCACAAATCATCAAAAATTATGATCAACTTTATGTAATCATCATAAAAAAAACATTTCATTAAGTGGAAATATTTTCATTACTTTCAAAAATCTAACTTTAAATCAATTAACTTGAAAACTCATTTTCGAAATTATTCTTGGAAAACAATCTTTGAAATTCCCTTATTATAGAGAATATATAGTTTTTATAGCTTGAAAATAATTTATAATACCCTTATAATAAATGATCAATTAAAATTTAAGATTTAATTTATATAACCTGTTGGTTATCCTAATATGCTTCAAATTTTTACCCTTATGCCAACGTCTACTCGATTTTAAGTCTGATGTGTATGCAAGTAAAATAAATTTAGTTGTTTCGGAGCCAATGAAAGGTAATGACCTCCTTACCTTATGTTTGTTAAGAGCTTTGCTTCTAACTAGGTTTATTTCAGTATGCAACCAAAATTATCTAATAATTGCAGTTTAAAAAATTGTACAAGCAGCATCGATTTTTGCAATTCCAGCTACTTGTTTGCAATCGCTTGACCCATAAATCCTTGTTTCCTTAATTGATTTCTTTTCTCTTTGGTCCTTGATTTTTTCCCTTATTTTGTTGTTCTTTTTTGGAGTAATGAAATTGTTAATAGAAAAATAAGGGTAGAAATAAAGGATAGAAATAGAAATAAGAAAGAGGGAAAAAATAAAACTAAGCCCCGCCAAAATTAGATACATGGCATATTCCAGTACACAGAAGAAGAAAAAAGAAAGAGAATGTAATTGAAAGTAGGTGGCAATAAATTTTTTTTCGAGAAAAGGAAAATGAAAAAAAACTTGAAAAGGTAAAAACAATTATTTTTGGTGTTTTAGAAATGACAATATCTCATATCAATGTATAGAAATAATATGCCAAATCTATTAATCAAGAATGATTTTTTTTATAAAAAAGAAAAAAAACAGATAAAAAACTAACACGAATATATTTAAAACAAAATTTCAAAATTCAAACCCGACAATGGCGACAAAAACTTGTTTGCTCCTTTCTATTGAACTAGAAAAGTGCAAATTGTGGTAAATTACTACAGACGCACAAGTGTAGTATGTAGGTCGAACACAGGGACTTGGTTGAAAAATATGAAAATCTTAAAATAAAAATATCAAGCGTGCTACAAGAGTTTTTGAGAGTGATGAAAAATAGAAATTGATAAATCAAAATTATTAAAAACTGATTTTGAAATTTCATTTGAAACAAATCTAATTGGTTCAAACAACTAAAAAAATCAATTCTAGTAAAATAATTTAAGCATCCACTCTTTTTGAAACTAATCAAAAAGGATTATTGTAGAAATTTAAATTATTTGACCTTTGTCAAACACGAAGATTTAGTAAAATCTATTTGTGCTAACAAGAAAATGAAAGGAAACTAATAGTAAAATCTTCATGTCTATGGCAAATGAGACAGCGAATCATTTGTAGATGTAAACTGTTCCAATATTTCCAAGAAGAAATCAATATATGCATTTATTCCAATTATCTTCATTTGTGTGTGTATGTATACATACATGTATACACACATATTTATATATCTATATAAAATATATATGCACACATTCCCACATACATTCCATGGTTCATAGGCAACAAATGAATACTGTCCGATCTTTCATTTTTCCATAAAAACAATGCACTTCCCAAGGATCAAACTCAGCACACTTCGATAAATTATTGCACCTTTACCAATAAGCTACAACTTCCTTTGAGTAAAAACCTCTTAAGTAGGAGTCTTTATCTATGTTGACATGGAAAAGCATCGTTTTTCTCTACAATTGTCCATTTATTGAAGTGAAGAAGACTTTGATTCATCTATCAGTAAAAACACTAAAATAACTGGTGTAACATTTATTTATAAACAATAAAGATAAAATATAAGCATAGAAATAACACTATTATATGTTATTCACAAATGATGCAGGTTCGAAAGGACTATTTAATCTAAGTGGGGACTCTCAGTTAAATGCACCTACTTCAAAGGGTAGTGTTCGTCATTCGACTTTTGAAGGGATATGGAACATCCGGACGGGATGGATGCTTTCATGAGAGTGAATGGAGCTCTCTTATATGCTTCAAACTTTAGGGAATGGGATTATTGAAACTAGTTGGGAATGGACCTTGCAGTTTAAAGGGAATAAACCACCAAGGTAGTTTGGTGTTATACCTTACAGTATAGGAGTTTTGGCAAACAAAGCCAAATGTAGCTTTGTAAGCTGGGAACCAAAACGGGAAGACAATCCTAGATTAAGTATTGTGTTTCTTAGGCCACGCACCAAAGACCATTTTGTGTGAAAATTCACCAAGAAAGATTTTGTATGTTTAAGATAACATATGTTACGTTGTGGCATATAACTTAAGATAGTCTTCCTATGTGTTGTGAATCAAAGTAGGTGTAGGGAACACTTATGTGTGAATGAATGACTTGTGATGGTGATCATATTATGAAGTATTAATGTATATAAATAGTGAGTGGGAAACACGATCCGTGTGGAGTGGTCTCGCTATATGCTGTGTTCTAGGGCAATATATTACTCATAGTCGACTTTATGTCCAACCCATGTTTTAATTATTATTTTCCCCATTAACTCACTGGTACTCTATTGAGTAGGACGAGTTTATAGGTTTAGATGGGTTTCTTTTAGGAGACGAATAAAGACTCCAAAGATGAAACAGTAGGCTTAATTGATGATTATACTTATTTTGTTTTCGTTGTGTAAGTGTTCATGTCGGCATCTTCTTATGTTGGGCATGACACTACTATCTATGTTCTAATTACATTTTACCCATTAGCAGGCACACTTTTTTAACTTTATAATGTAAAGACAATTATGTGTAATGAAAGTTAATTAGCTGGAAAAAATGTATATTAAACTATCTAGTATCGAAAGATAACTCTAAGATGACTGCAGCGCATTGTGATTTCATCTATGGATTTCTGAATGGGGAAGGTTACACCCAACATTGTAATAAGTGAATTTTTAACATGTGATTATTTGATAACACATTAATACTTCTAAAAGCTAAACTTAGAGGAACAATCAATACAAAAATTTAACTTTTCTTTCGTACATTGATAAAAAAACTTAACACTTGAAATCATTAGCCACTACATTTTTAAACATGCGCCTTTTCGAGTACAATGTATAACCTACCACATGTTTTAAATTCTGAAATTATCACAATTTTAAAAGTAGGATTCATTACATATTCAAAATAGTTGGCTATCGACAGCTTAAATAAAACCCTTCGCAAAATTTTAAAACATCATAGCTTTCGTACCTTTTTGAAAAATAGTTTTTTCGTGCTTTATTTATAAATCTCTCACATGTTTTGAAAAAAAGACTTTGAAGGTTTTAAATAAAGTCTTCACATGATCGAAAACTACAACTATCGTGGGTTTTATAAAATTTATCCTAAATTTTGAGATCTAGGTCTTTACAATTTTCTAAAGTGATAGCAAGCATAAGTTTTCATTCAAAACCTATCACATACTCCAGACTACGAGATCAAAGGTCATGAGTTCAAACCCCAAAATTGATTACCTTATAACAAGCACCTAAAGTATGTGTGTGGCACATACTTCCCTAGAGTTTACAAGTGAAACTTGGTTCTCTAGGTAATTCAAAATTAATAATAAAATAAAATAAAAGATATAACGGTTTGAAAGTGTGTCGCTTCTTTTAAGATAAGGATACTGCATCCTATATGTTTTGAAATAATATCCATCGCAAGTTCTAAAACCCAAAGTCATTACAAATTTGAAAACAAGCCAACAAATTTTATGTAACATAACTTTCACAATTTCTATTTTAACATTATCGTAACTCTAGAAAAGCACAACCATTACATTATTTAAAAGCTACTATATGTTTTAAGTGCCATTGTAAGCCATGCTTACAACATTTAAGTCATAAATAATCAAAAGTTTTAGATAAAACAATGCTACAAGATTCAACACTTAGGATATCACAAGTTTTGACTATCATAAGTTTTATAAAAAGTAAGCAAGTGGTTCATAAATACTTCAAATTTTCTATATATCTATACCTAATTCATATACTTGTTAAATTCTCATTAGTCAGCATGATTCTTTTCATAAATTTTTAGTCCTCCAAATAAATATTTAGATCTTGTTCCTTAAGTAATTAATTTTCATCGATTAATCGTTTAATTAATTAATTACTTTATCTCAAAATATCTTTTTCCTGTGATGGAAAACTTAAAAAAAAGTATGAAAAGCCACGAAGGTTGGCTCAGTGGTTGGCAGTTCAAACTATGAGATCAAAGGTCACAAGTTCGATCTCCGAGATCAACACTTGTTGGCATTAATGAACCAAGTTTCAAAAGAAAATGAAAAATACTAGAAATGTACTATAGAAATTTTTAAAAATCATATATAATATTTTGTACATCACATTTTGAATTCAGATAGGGATGCCATTTTTGAATTCTCTATGCTATTTTTAGTTTCAAAAGAGCTAGTTTTATCTATTAAATTTTTTAACAAACATTCAAATGACGGGAACAACTTCATCTCAAAACATGGTTAAAAACTCATGTTAAAAGCACCATATTTAGATTTCAAATGATTTAGGATAACATGGGTTTTCGACACTAAACTTTCACCAATCTCCATGTTTCTAAACATATACACACACCATCGTTCATATGCATAAATCAACTAAGCTGTAATCATCAGGAAAATACATGGTATAAAGATCATGTATTATAACATTTTTCCATGAAATCACAAGCTAAAGAAATAGCTTTAAAGGCGTAAAGAGTTGGATAAAGGTTGAATCGCACCTGAAAATCATTGGAATTCAGTCTAAAATGGTACATATCAGGTTGGAGGTGGTCAATTTTGGTTAGCGAATATCAGATCTATTTCCAATTGATTTTAGAGTGAAAATGAAATGAAGGGTGGGCAAACGGAATTTGGGAAAAAGGTATAAGGCAATAGAGGCTACAAATACCTACCGTATGTATTTTATTAGATTAATAACAATTAACTTCAAAAGTTAACCTAATCAGCTAATAAAAGAGAGAGAATAAGAAAGAGAGCGATTAGCATGGTCAAGAAGGGAAATGTTAGCCAAAAATTGGTCTAACACCACCAATCGACTGTTTTTGTAGAGATGATGATTCTAATTCGTTGGATCTGATTAAGTTGTAGTTAATATAAATGGTACGAAAACATAGAGAAAAAAGCAAGGAAAGCAAAAGATAAAAGATTTTATAATGGTTTGGCTATGTCTATGTCCATAATGAATAGTTTTTATTGCTTGTTTCATACTAGATCTGGAGGAGTTACAAATACAATCTCAAAATTATCTCTAAGATTGGTGACCGTTGCGCCTACCTTAAAATACGAAAATGAAAAGTTAAGGTATCTTGTTATTTATAGGTGAACTAGGCTTCTATTGGGTCCTAGGTCATCAGATCACAATAGAACGTGTTAAATATTGATCTAGAAAGATAGGAGAAAGACCATATCATCCCCCTAAATAATGAAGGATCGGTACCAATCCATATATTGATCGGTATTGATCAATAAAATTTTCAATTTTCTTGTGTTTTCTTCTATTTTCTTTATGCCTAGTTGCTTCATTCCTTGATTTTATCTTCCCTTGATGGTTCTAAGCTCTTTCTCCGTAGAGAATGTTAGCTTTATGAAGGTCCTCTATGGATCAGCATCGACCCACAAACTTAACCAAACTTCTTTATCTTCTCTCCTACCTTGATTCTTCTTCTATTTACTGAGACTTGGGAGAAATGCATAGATCGGTATTAATCTGTACATTAACTAGTACCAATCTAAGGGCTCAGCTAAATTTCCCTTCTTTTTCCTACCTTATCTTTGTATTTGACTCTAGCACCCATTCCTTCATCATCTTATAGTCAAATATCATTAGAATGTTGCTTGTGAAAAATATTAGATAACATATGCGCCAAAAAGTATATTTAGGTGAATACAAAGCACACTTTAATCAATATAAAGTGACCAAAACCTGATCCACATAGACACTTCCGCTGCAAAAATTGTTTCCATGAAACGTTGCATGTTCAATACACTTCATTGTGACACAGTCATTGAGTCACATCTTTTGACATATATTAATTTTGTAGTTTTGTAGTCCAGAAAGATTGTTCTCTTTGCCCATCACTTCAAATTATTCTAGTTTGTGGCAGAGTAAATGTATTTCTCCATTCTAATTTCCTAAACATTTTTTTCTTTTTAACATTATGGATTGATATCGATCCATATATGAATCGGTACAGATTGATCCATCCATTTATATTCCAACACTGAGAAAAAAATTTCTCACTTTTCCTCATTTGCTATTAACTACTCCTTGCTCCGTGCAACTTCCATCTAGGTTTTCACATATCATGTGAATCTAAGAACTCACTCCATTCGATCTTTTTTAGACTTTGATCCAAGGTATGGTCTTTATTTCCTCCATGCAATCCAACTTCGTCTCTGTCGGGCCATCGCTAATCCATCGTCCCACTCAGTGTCGCTGTTTCCTCCATGCTATACCCCTTCCGCTCCACCATTCTACCTCTAATCCAACGACTCACTCAGTGTTATTGTCCACTCACCCTTATTGTTGCTTATTTCTGGTCAACTCATGGAAAGTAAAGTTAACGAAGAGGAAGGGTGGGTCAGTTTGTATAAGGAATGGATTGGCTTAAGCTCAGATGAATATATATAGCTAGAGATAAAGGATTCTTTTTAAATTAAAATGATTTCAAATCGCCTTCATAAATTTGGGAGCGATTTTAAGGGTCAATATGTCTAAAATGGAGATTTCTCCCAATTTTTTTGTTCACACGTCTCGGAATACACATCCCATTAATGCTTGCATTCATTGGTTAAAAAGTCTGCACTTTAAAATTTTCACCCTCTCATTAAAAGATGCAAATCGTGAGTCAGAGCCGATGTCCGTGTTAGATCCATCAAGGACTAAGACGTAATCACTATGTTAGCAATTTCTACCCAGCATATAATTCCATCGCATGTTGAAGCTCATTTACCAACATAAGCAGGCTTTCATGCTACATGACGTGCTTCTATACAACATGCATAAGGCACATGATAAACACACAACATAGAGAACACAATATCCCTAGTCATGTGCATAATTCGATAAGTCAACAGAATTCAAAATTCGTTAGATGTTGTACATCGCTCTTACTAGGGCTAGACACACATGAGTGTAGGAAACAAATAGCACTTACCTGACAATGCTTGTCACTCTAATTCCATCTCCATTTAATTTACAACCACCAAACGTTCTATTCGAATTTCAACCATCGTTGCTCCTTCGACTTCTTTGCCTGTAATGTCATCAAGCTCTCAGCTGGCGTCTTCTTCCGTGATGGCCACTGGACTATCCCATATTTATAGAGAACAAGCTATCGTCTCTTCACTCATTATTGCAGAAGAACCTCATAACAACATTGCTCTATTTGTCACTATAAATAGGGTTTTCTATAGACAACCCACCTTATTCTCCTCCATCTTGTCTTATAATTGCCGATCTTTAGCATATTTGCGCCATACAAGAAATTCTAGAAGACGTAGTGAGGCACTCATAGCCATATGAATGAGCTCACAACCATGCAATTGGTTACACTACTTGAAACCACTACATGTGCCTATTTGGGCTATCCCGTCTTTCAACCACTTCTTGCACCATAGTTTCCCATCATCGCGGATCACCCTTTCCCAGTTGCATCTAAACTTGCGTGTTATCCACCTTAGTTTATATATGATCTCTGTCCGTTATCTGGAAAGAGAGTTATTGCTTGCTGCAATTTTCTTCTCATACAATTTCAAGCAACGCTCTCTTATATTTTTGCTTAACTTCTTTGAATATATGTAATAAACCAACGTGGTGATCAATCTCCATAAAAATCAGAGCTACTTAAGGAGAAATACTTCTATGCTTAATGCCCTATATGGTTTTCTTAGCGGTGGCTCTCCGGATGTAACCGTTATATCTTTAATTCTAAACCTTATTTCACTTGATTTCACTCCTCTTGGATTTCTTACCTATATTACTTCATATATTGATATACCATGAAGGGTCAAAAGCAAAGAACAAAGGCACACAGTCACAGTCCTTCAAGTTTTACTAAAGCTTGAGCAATGCACTTCCCTTCTTTTAACAGGTATGTGTGACATGCACCATTGCCAGTTTATCATGCTCTATAATGGACATACAATCTTTTATGAGTGTACCGTGTTGGTGTGATGACCAATATTTTATGAATCAGAGGATCGTAAAAATATTATATTAAAATCCAAATTGGGTCATATGAGGCTATAACTTCGGATAATGTTGAGTATTGATATTTCACCCTTAGAATTTTTATTGGACTGTTTTGACCCTAAATTTTTTGTAATGTCTATAATTTTTAATAGGAGCCTAATTTGGGTGTAAAACAACTTCCAAATGAAAGATATGATGGTTTCTCACTCCGTACAATGGTCATGATAGACTTACCATTTAGAATAAGGCCATTTTGAGTTTGGATAGTCTTTAGGGAAATTAGTGGGTAACTAAGAGCCGGTTAATGTGGCCAATTAACCCATTTCGAGAACAGGGTTAATAGTAGCCTCCTTTAGTAGTCACTAATCATACTTTCTCTTTTCAAAACATTCCCAACCCTCCATGAATCCAAATCAGACCAAACTCATCATTTTATTCACTTAAAATAGCCACATTGGGTAATTAAGAGGGTAATTATTGAGACTAAGCATTGGATATCGGGATTGCTACATAGAGATTCGTGGAGACTACTGTTTATATTGGATTTGCCTTAGTATTCGTGATATTTTGGATTTAGATGTGTGGTTTATCCTTCTCACTACAATATTCCTTTCTATATGGTTAAAATGACACTTTTAAGAGATTTTTGAACGTTAAATCAATTTCAAACTTAGATCTTAGCGTAGTAATGATTTTATACATATCAAAATGATTAGATGTTATTTTGATCCCTTTTTGGGTGTTTGACCATACTGGTTGTCATTTTCTATTTTATAGATCTAGAATGATATAAATGTAATATTTGTGTTTGAATTGCTTATATATGATGGATAAATGTTGATTATTTCTTATGTATGGTTGTTTGCTTATGTTTTGATTCATTTGAGTATAAATTAAGAGTGGTGTCGCTTGAGTAAAACAATGGGCTAAATTGTTCAAAACGCAATGCGATCATCAGTGGATGCTCATGAAAGCCTAGGGAACTCCTAATTTTTGCATTATGTTTATAGTGGAGGATATGGAGTTTTAGGTGGTTTCAAAATAGGTCGGTGGTAGTGCAAAAACCAATCGGTGGTGGATTGGCTTTGGGAATTTCACTTGGAAAATTTGGGCAAATGAAGGCAAGGGACATGGAGTTTTGGAGCTTCAAAACTTAGCAAAACTTTTCCTAAATGGATTGCTCGGCATCGATCACTAATGGTCGATGATGAGGGGTTCGGGCCGAGCAAAATTTTTAGGATAAGCGGTTCTAGAGTGAAGGTAGATGATTTTGGGATGGATGGGTGTAAAACCCGGGCAATTTAGAGTGAAGCTTGGGGGAAATTGAAGGCCCCGATGGTTTATGCCAAGAGGTTTAAAGACGAAAGGTAACATTGTTTGGATCTGACTTCGTGCTTCATGCAGTGTGCTTTTTTGACAATAGGGGTCTTGCTTCGGGCTTCAAGTGTGGCACCGAGAGTTTTGTGCTTTAGTTTGTACTTAGCAAAAATTTGGTCAAGTACAAGACCGAATTTGTTGCCAACAAACACTCTAAAGTGGTCGGTACCGACCAATTTTTGTTAGACCAATTTTTGGTGGATTTTAATGGAGGTCGAGGGGATCGTACAATGATCGATCATGAGCTCATCTGACGTTTGGTTTAAGAGTTACGTCATTGAAATAAGCAGTTTTGTAAATGAAGCAATGACATGGCGCTTTTACTTGATGACTTTGGAATTTGTTGATGATGGCTTTATGACTTGTAGTGGACGTCTTGAGACGTTCCGAAGTTCAACTTATTGATGGTGTGAATCATTTTGTATAGAGTACTTTAGGTGAGAAGTTTATATGGACTGAGCGGTGTCCGAGGAGAAAAAAAAATAGACTTGGTGATGTCCGAAGAGGCACATTTAACAAGGTAAAGCGATGTGATGTGATGTGATGGGCTGCATTTTGAATCAAGTCATGTGCCGAAAGGATCGTCAATTACTCTAAATGTGATGTGTGTTTCATGGGGCAAGGGTATGCGAGGACGCCCACCTATGTACCCTAGATCATGGGATGGTCTGGTTTGCCCAAGTGAGGGCAGTGCCTATGGGATAGGTATGTGAATGAGCGATGATTCCAACTGTGAAATGGTGTATCACTGACCTTGATGACGGTCGTAAAAGTTATGAAGTATCCAAAAGTATCTTGGTTTTGATGTAAAGCCTTGGTGATGGCTTTAGTGGCATGAGACTTTGGTGATGGTCTTCGTAGCACCTGGGTAATAGTTTTGGTGATTTGATACCTTGGCATGGGTTACGACAACATGAAACCTCAATGATGGTTGTCATGCTTTTATTATACATTTGTTAGGTTGCGATGATTAGTGTGACCATTGTGTGGTTATTATGGATCTCTTATGATGTTGGTATATTGTGATAAATACCTAGACACCCACATTGTATTTAGTGTAGTACACCCTTATGATGTTAGTGCAACATATACGGTGATTATGTACTTGTTGGATGCGGGGACGGGGTAGGTATGACTCCATATACATAGTGTTCCTTATATTATATCGACTTTGTAGTATCTTTAGATAATTTATTACTCACACCAAACTATAGTCTGACTTGAGATTTTACGATTTCCTTCTTATTATCTCGGGTACTCTTAAATAAGTAGACTAGATAACATGTCTGAGATTGCAACATGGAGCTATTCGGAGGATGAGCATTAGGCAGGTGCTACTATATATTTATTATCAGAGTTTGTTGCTTGTTCCATTGTGCAGCATTATGGAGCTTTATCACCGTTTTACCTTATTACCTTATTTAGAGAAAATACATTTGGGTATATTATTTGATGTATAAATTCTGTGATCTATGTATATAGCTACGATGAACCTGTGTACACTGATGATGTGGTTTATTTTAGATATTACTGTCCCATCAGTTTTATATCTGTGATTTATTATTATATTTTATCCTTGCACAATGAAATATATGATAGTTATAGTTGATATTTTAGTTACTTTACTCTTGACCGCCACTTTGCATTGTCTAGGTTACGTTATGGTGCTAATTAAATATCCTAAATAATGTTATAAAATTTGGGATGTTACAAACTCCCCTCCTCAAAAAATTTCGTCCTCGAAATTATGATAAGGTACTCAACAAAACAATTCAAGATAAAACATACCATCAAACAATTCAAGATAAAACATACCATCAAACAAATCAAGATAAGAGTCTCTAATCTTGCTCTCAGTCTCCCAAGTACACTCTCTAGCATCGTCACACCACTGGACCTTTACTAATCTGACTGTCTTGTTCCTTAACCTCTTCTCATCTCTTGCCACAATCCGAATCGGCTTTCTAACTATAGTCAAATCCGGCTCTACTACCAAATCTTCTAACACTGTAGGTGCTATAGTAGTCTCTGGGTCTCTAATATATTTTCTAAGATGAGAAATATGGAATACATCATGGACTCCAGCCAAACTGCTCGGTAACTCTACTCTATAAGCGAGTTTCCCAATCCTCCTAACAATACGAAAAGGACCAACGAACCTAGGTGCTAACTTTCCCGATTTTCCAAATAATCACACCCTTCATCGGTGAAACCTTAATAAACACATAGTCTCCAACAGAGAATTCCAATTCTTTCCTTCTTCTGTTTGCATTACTTTTCTACCTAGACTTAGCCTCCTTCATCCTAGCTCGGAACAACTCAACCTTTTCTGCAGCTTCTTTCACTTCAAACGGTGCCATCCCATACGGGAGATTTGCATGGTCTCCTATACAATGCTTCAAACGGTGCCATTCAAATACTAGTCTGATAACTATTGTTATACGAGAACTCAACTAAATGGAGATGGTTTTCCCATGATCCCCCGAAATCCAATACACAAGCTCTCAACAAATCCTCCAAGACTTTGTTAACTCTTTCCGTCTGCCCATCAGTCTGTGGATGGTAAGCGGACTCATGTTGAGCTTGGTTCCTAATGCTTCCTATAGACCCTTCCAGAACTCACTAGTAAACAAAGAATCTCTATCACTAACAATACTACTAGGAATCCCGTGCAACCTAACTACATTCTTCATAAATAACTTCACTAAAATAGGTGTCGTCCTCGTTGACTTTACTGGAATAAAATTTGC
Organism: Allium fistulosum; assembly: GCA_030737815.1. Taxonomy (NCBI): domain Eukaryota; kingdom Viridiplantae; phylum Streptophyta; class Magnoliopsida; order Asparagales; family Amaryllidaceae; genus Allium; species Allium fistulosum. The sequence continues at coordinate 460,264,183 of CM060901.1, forward strand.
ACTCTTGGTCAGTCTATCTACTATGACCCATATGCTTTCATTTCCTCTACTAGATCTTAGGAACCCATCAATAAAATCCATTGAGATAGAATCCCATTTCCACAATGGAACTTCCAACTGTTGAAGCAATCCACTTGGCTTCTGGTGTTCAGCCTTTGCTTGCTGGCAATTCAAGCATTGCTTAACACATACACCAATGTCCCATTTCATACCTTCCCAGAAGAAACTTCTCTTCATATCCTAATACATCTCCGTTCCTCCTGGATGGATAGTGAACTTCGAACGATGACATTCATCCAAAACCACCTTCCTCATGTTTCCGACATTCAGAACACACAACCTTCCTTTTCTTTCTCAACCACCCATTTTGGTCAAGACTAAAATCCTTTAAGTCACAGCTATATGTTTCTTCCCTTGACCTTCTGATCCATTTTGCCAAAACTGGATCCTCCTCCTGTTTATAAGCTACCTTCTCAATCATTACAGGTTGAACTTCCAAATAGGACAATAAAGCACTTCCTGCCTTAGAACCTGCCTTAGATCTAAACTGCACTCTGCTAGCTGATAATGCTTCTAAATCTTTCCACTCAGCAATCGTAGCCAACACTGCATTCTGATGTTTCCTGCTAAGTGCGTTCGCTACCTTATTTACTTTCCCGGGTGTGTATTTGATTTCAAAATCATAAGCAGCAATAAACTCCAACCATCTATGCTGTCTCATGTTCAGCTCCTTCTGAGAGAACAAGTATTTCAACGACTTATGATCTGTATAAAGTTCAAATCGGTCTCCCAAAAGATAATGCCTCCACACCTTTAAAGCAAATATAATAGCAGCTAACTCTAAATCATGCTTAGGATACCTCACTTCATGTGGTCTGAGCTGTCTAGAAGCATAAGCAATCACTTTACCTCTTTGCATCAACACAACCCCTAATCCAGTTCCACACGCATCAGTATAAACAACCAAATCTTGATTCCCCTCCGGAACCACTAACACCGGTGCATGGGTCAATAAGTATTTCAAGCTATGGAATGCTTTCTCACACTTATCAGTCCATACAAAATTCACATCTTTTCACGTAATCTTAGTCATTGGTGCTTCTATCCGTGAAAAATTCTTTATAAACCTTCGATGATATCCAGCCAATCTAAGTAAGCTCTTTATCTCGGTCACCATCTCAGGTCTCTTTCAATTATTTACCGCCTCAATCTTAGTCGGATCTACAGACAAACCTTTCTCTGAGACTACATGACTAAGGAACTTCATTTCCTTCTTCCAAAACGAAACTTCAAAAACTTAGCCTTCAACTGATGCTCCCTCAACGTCTCAAGCACAGCTCTAAGATGATTCATGCTCCTTCTCATCCTTAAAGTATATCAGAATGTCATCTATGAAGACCAACACAAATCTATCCAAGTGTTCTCGAAAAATTCGGTTCATCAAATCCACAAATAATGTCAGAACATTAGTTTGTCCGAATGACAAAACTAACCATTTTTACGATCCATACCTTGTCCTAAACACCGTTAGAGGAATACTATCCTCTGCCACTCTAAGCTGATGAAATCCCGTCGCCAGATCCAGCTGAGAAAATATCTTCGCTCCACTCAGCTGGTCGAAAAAATCATCAATTTTTGGCAATGGATATCAATTCTTTATCGTCTTCTCATTCAACTTACGATAATCGATACATAGCCTTAATGATCTGTCCGACTTCTTAGCGAACACTACGGCAGCTCCCTAAGGCGAACTACTCGGTCTAATAAAAAAATTTCCTTCCAAATCCACCAACTGCACTTTCAACTCTTTCATCTCCGTAGGTGTCATCCTGCTTGGTGGCCTACTCACCGGTTCTGCTCTAGGCACTAAATCAATCTGAAACTCGATGGCTCATTTTGGTGGCAATCTGGTTACCGGCTCAAATACATCAGCAAATTCTCTAACCACAAGGACTCAATGTAACTCATCCTCCAACTCCATGATACCCAATAAAGCAGTCACTTTGCAACTAGGGTTCTCTACAATATATACTATCCAATCACTACAATCCGGATGACTAAGTGATATTTTCCTATCATGGCAAAATATCCTAGCATCATATTTACTTAACCAATCCATCCCAAGGATAATCCCAAATCCCACAAAGTCAAACACTTGCAAACAGCAATCAAAAGTATGACCTAGCAAATCCAACTCTAAATGGTCACACCTCATCCCAAGTGTTGCGTACCCTCCTATTGGATTTGCAACCCTTAAGGAAGTAACAAGGTATGTGGGTTCTATACATAACCTATCAACCAAATACCGTGATATAAATGAATGCGATGCTCCAGTATCAAACAATACCCTAACTAGTATGTTATGAATCAAAAGCGTACCTTCCATCACAGACTTTCCTTTCTCAACAACAATTGGTTTAGAGGATGATGGCTCCAAAGCAAAGACTTTTCCTCTTCCTGCCTTGGCAGCTTCAGGACACTTATTCTTGTAATGCCCTACTTGGTTGCAATTATGGCATTGCACATTCTGCTTTCCCACAACCAACCTTCTATCACCCGAACGACATTCATTAGCATAGTGCCCCTTCTTATCACACTTGTAGCAAACTATATCCGCTTTCCCTTTCTTGGCGGCTCCTCCTTTCTGAGTGCCCTTCTTCTTGAAGAACTTCCTCTTTCTTACCCGAGGGTCTTGGAAATCAACCAGCTTCTCCCTAGCTGAAATAGCAAGCATCTCCTCACGGTGAATAACCATTTCCACCACCACATTAGAAGGATCTCTGATATGGGCCATAGTCATTCTGCCTAGCTCTGGCCTTAATCCCCTAATGTATCTCTCATTCCTTCTGACATCAATGTCAACCAAAGCATAACCATATCGAGATAGCTCATCAAACTTAGCAGCATACTCGATCACAGACATCTGTCCTTGGACAAGATCCATAAACTTCCTCATCAATGCCGTCTTGGCAACCTCAGTCAAGAAACTCTGCTCAAACCTCCTTTTAAATCAGCCCATGTCAGTTCTTCTTCCGGTACACCGGTTGTTAAACTGTTCCACCAGTGAAGCGCTAACCCTTGCAACTGCCTAGAGGCTAGCCTTCTTTTCTCCCCATCATTTAAGCCTAAATTTGTAAAGATCCTTTCACAGTTCAACAGCCAGTTCTCAACTTCAACAACATCCTCTTTTCCCAGAAACGGCTTTCCTCCCAGACTGATGTAGTCTCTACTCAGCTTAGCATAGTTATAACCAACCTGAACTATAGGATTAGCTCCTTCAACATTGCCATCAACTCTTGCTTGCAAAAGATTTGCCAACAACTGATACACGGCTCCCATATCCACTTGGGGAGCCCCAACACCCACATTCTCAGCTTGATCCTGACCTGGACCTCTTCTAGCATTTGGTTGGGCATTTCCATTAGTGGTGGGGCTCTCTCCTCTAAGGTTAACTCTGCCTCTTCTTCCTTCCATACCTGTATTAAAACCTCGTTAGATACCGATGAATAGCCTAACTAAGATAGGAGTCTAGAAATATAGTGTATATATATATATATAGAAATTACAAGTACGTTACTATAACGTTATCCCATACTCCGATCTTAACTCTAATTACTAAGGGTTATGTTTTCAAAACCATTTTTAGTTAAAGTATTTCATAAACCATGCTCTGATACCAAGCTGTAACATCCCCTATTTAGAGACCCAAAACTAAGCGCTACAGATGCTGCAGTCATCTATAGTATTAGCTTCCGGTGACTAAATACAGCTATGTTAATGGTATCTGCAATATCGGAAGCACTTGAACATGAAACAAAACACAGATTTCAAAAACAACTTTTACTTTATTACATTTCAAAACTAGATATTTCACATTCTCAATACATAATCCCAATACGTTCCCAGGTACAGATAAAATATACTTATTACAAAATATCCCAAGAGCGATAAATGAGGATACCCCTTGGATGATCAGAGTCATATGGTCATAATAGACTTAATACAAACACAGTGGAGATACAACAAAGCATTAATAAGATCTGCAACTCCCATATAACTACCTATTTGCCTCTTACATGCCTCCGGTAGTCTTATTCGTCATCCTACTAAAACCTAAAAAGACATTAACCTCTCAGTCTACTCAAATTAATTTTGAGCACCTGAGAATTTAAGGGGAAAACATAAACTTCGAGTCAGACATAAAGCATGGTGTGAATAATACTATACATCCCGGTTTAATATGTTATGTGAGACCACGCCGCTTAGCGGAACGGGTTTTCCCTCACTAACATCCTTTTAAAACCTTTTTAAAACCATATTCCATGCTCCTACATCCACAATGGTTCAAACATATATTTTAAAGCATTATGATGATATGCATACTTGAAAACAATTAGGATTTCCCCATCCCCTATTTAGATTTTGATTGCCTCAAAGAGGGACTATCCATCCCACATTCATTTTACTTAAGTTGACGTGGACTATCCATCCTACATCACATAGTTTTCCTAGGAAAACTATGAACCCTTCATTAAACATATGGAGACTATCCATCCCCCACATAATGTTGAATATCCATCAAACATCACATAGTTTTCCCAGGATGACTATGAACCCTTCTTTAATCATATGGAGACTATCCATCTCCAACTTGATGTTGATTATCCATCAAACATCCCATGAATATACTTATCTCATGCTATCCACATGAGTAACCTATTTCCATTAGTATCCCTAATTTAGGTTATATTCATTATAATTTACATTGGTATCCCCCTATGATTGTCAAAACATATAAGTGTTGATCCCCAACCATTGTTGAACTTCATTAAGCCCACCCCAGTATCTCTAAGGATATACAACATTTATTTTATAAGGTTAAAAGAAAACAAGTTTCCAATCCCTTCAAAAGTATCCCCTTCGAAACCTTCTTTTGACCCTTTCAAATGCAGTAAAACTTTAGACATCTTACTTTAAAATGTTTCAAAACATTGTCTTAGAAAAACTTTGGAAAACCTTCTATTTAAACCTTCCGAAACCATTCAAAGCAAACCTTTCAAAATCATTGAACTCAAACCTTTCGAAATCATTGAACTCAAACCTTTCGAAAACATTAAACTAAAACCTTTCGAAATCATTCAAAGCAAACCTTTCGAAATCATTGAACTTAAACCTTTTGAAATCGTTGAACTCAAACCTTTCAAAAACATTGAACTAAAACCTTTCGAAACCATTGAACTAAAACCTTTCGAAACCATTCAACCTTTTAAAACATAGGTCTTTCGAAGACTTACTGGGTTCAATTGAAAATAAGTGGAAAATCTTCTTTTAAAACCTTTCGACTTCTTTGGAAGCAACCTTTCAACTTAGTTGAAAGCTCTCCTTTGAAAGCTTTAAAACTTAATCTTTTAAACAATAGGCTTTAGCCTTTAAAACAACTCCTTCGAAAGCTTGGGTTATACTTTACTTAGAAAAACAAGGATAAATCATCTAAATCGAAAGCTCTCTTTTGAAAGCATGGAGAAGCGGCTGATCTTAAAACAGGCAAACCTTTCTACTTTGTCGGAAGGTTCAAAACAAAACAAATAACAAAGTGACAGTAACCTTTCAACTTTGTCGAAAGGTTTAAAAACCTTTATTCAATTATTTGACCTGGTCGAAAGCAATCAAGTTGAAAGGTCTTATTCGAAAGCAAAGCATGCGATCATTGGCTTATAAAATAAACATACTTCAACCACTTTGGCAACCAACCTTTCAACTAAGAACCCTTCAACTCTGTCCAATTCATTACCTACCAAGATACTTAATACTGTATGCATTGGTTTGACCTTGTTAAACAGTATAACCTTTCGATTTAGTCGAGAGGTCTGGGTCAGAAGGTTTAAGGCCGGAATTGGCTAAAACATGCTAAAAGCATGATTTCTTTGTTCTTAACTTAAAAAATATAACTTTTCAACTAACCTGCCTTTGTTTGTCAAAATCTCATTGGTTAACAAATATTTTTCAGAAAAGTGCTGCATGCCACTATTTTCAGAATTAAATAATCATTTTATTTTACAAAAATGCCCCTTCTCCTTAATTAAATATATAAAACATTAAAGTCTCATACCTTAAATAATTTTATATATTCATCAAATCACTAAGGAAAAATCTAGAAAAACCATAGAAAATCTATTTTAATATGTTTTCCAACCTATAAAAATTTCAAACCCAAACAATTATTTATTTAGCTGTAAATAATTTATAACCCAACAAATCATTTTCTTCACTTGAAAATTAATATAAAATACAACTTAATTCAGAAATTATGAAAACTAAAACCCATCTCTAAAATATCGTTTCTGACCTATATTCAAAATTTCAAGGCATTTGGATGTAATTTAATAGGATTTTCATATCAAACATATCATGGAAACTAATATGAACATGGATAATTCATTAACAACATATACATATATAACTTTAATCATCAAAACATGGCATATACATGCAAAAACATTTCAGATCTAGTCTTAAAACCGAAAACCAAAAGAAAATATGATGTAGTAATTATACACCTTAGCTTTGAGATTAAAAGGTGTGAGATTTGATGTTGATTATGTTGATTATCTTCCTTTACTTGAATCCTAGCTTTTATCTTCTCTTGAGAACAATAATGGTGGCTGACCTTGGATGTTTTTAGTTTGCTAAAATGAAATGAACATGAGTTTCTTTTCCTAAGGGTTTAGGGTATAAGCCTCTCCTATTTCCCATATTGCCCTTCCTTATTTCCTAACACATTTGTTTATGTCATCTTATTTTGATTTATATTTAACAAGGCACGGCTACCCCTAGTATAATCAAATCTCAACCTATTAATCTTCACATTATTTTATTTAATTTAGCTAATTAAATATCCTAAATAATGTTATAAAATATGGGGTGTTACACAATACCCTGATGGGAGCGATCCACATAGCCCTGCTGCATACCCTATTTTGGTCATTTTCGGTTAATGAGGCCTGAGGCTACGTGCATCTTTACTAGAGCACTACCACTTGGAAAGCTACATCGCCTTCTAGATGTTGACACAATGTTAGCATTCATCCATACAAATCATTTAGGAGATGAATGAACCGAAGGCACTACTTCCACTACACTCATTTTGGAATCACCCTCAGGGTTAGTAGCAAATAGCCCTTGCAATTCAGAGTCTTCATCATGGACCTTGCCTTCACTAATTCCAATTCGAACACTTACATTGGTTCGAAGTGGTTTTTGGATAACAACTGCTGTCCGATTCCGACCTCTCCAATCCAATGTTCGATAATTTAGAAAGATCAAGTTGTTTATAGTAGACCATTCCACTATCAGGGTGTAAGATTTACATATGGACATACGTTCCATATGCTTAGCTTATCATGGTCCACTTATCGAAATTAATACCCTTGTATTCATCATGTTCCCAAAGTGCGGTATTTGTGGTATGTACAAGGCGACATACTTTCAATAAAATGGATCAACGTTTTATTACAACTACTTTATTTCATTTGGCCACTTAATAGCATGGACGAGGGATCCTTTGGTTTTAAAATAATTTACTTAAACAAGAAAGTTGGTTAAAAATAAATAGCCGATAGAGTTTGAAAGAAATTTTAAAATAAATAAACCTTAATTAAATCATAAGTTTAGAATTTAATTAAACTATAATCAATCTTACTTGAATCAAAAATCATAATTTAAACCTTAATTAATTAAAATTTATTTATAATTAAAATTAAATTAAATAACATTCATTTAAGAATTAAACCCTAATTAAGTGGATAATTAACCTTTAATTAAATAATAATTAATTAAATAATTAACTCTAATTAAATAATTAATTCAAATCAATAAAGTTGATTAAGTCAAAATTAATTACTTTTTATCATAATTAATCATATACTAAAACTTCCTTAGTTAAAAATAATTAACTTAGTTAAAAATTTCTTAAACCCTTATTACTTAACCCAATTACTTAATTAAATAATAATTACCCTAATTAATAAATTAAATAAATAAATTATTAAATAAAAAAACTTAACTTTTGACTTACTTAATTGGTTTGAAATGATTTTTCAAAAATAATCCAAAATAAAGCATTTTAAAAGTTGAAATCGTGAAATTTTCCGAACTCCATCCATATCGACTATTGCTATGAGCGCAGTTCGCTAGAATTGTTTTCTAAGTGAAATCCTCACTTTAACTCTTGCTACTACATGTTTTGAAACACAAATGGAAGAGTTATGAAAACTTAAACAAAAGGTGAAAACAAAAAAACATTTACTAAATCCAAAAACTTGAAAACAAGCTTTTGTTTTCAAATCAGATCCCAAATCCTTTGCGACTTTTCAAGTTGCTAACTTCACAACATTTACATCATAACACGTGGTTTTGTTTAATAAACACATTACCATCATATCATAAGGCGACCATTTACATATCCATATCCAAACATATCATTTAACATCCAAATCACAAATCCAACCTCAATCACAAACTTATAACCATATGTCATCAAAACAACATGGTGTTTCATCATAACAAACACTATATTTTCACAACATATAGTTCATCGAAAACAAGTTGTTTTCTTTTCCAAAAATAAGATTTTATGTAACAACCATGATTTTTAATTACCGTCGAAATAAGAATTTAAAATAGAAATTAAAAAAAAATATATATAAAATGAAATCCATTTCTAAGTCAGTTACATATTTTTATGTGATAGCACAACTAAAGTAAATAACAAGTTGTGTTATATTTTCTTGTTGTCACCGTTTTCAAAAGCAAGTGAACGCTTTGCATCATTTTCTTTCATCAATTTTGCCTTGCTGTCACTCTATTTATAAAGCAAATTTTGAACCTTTTGCTTTGTTGCCATCATCTCTATTATGGGCAGGCCGTGTACTATTTTCTCTGAGGCACGTTTTGCCTTAAATGCTATGTACCATATTATAGCCAGCACACATTCATTTGCATTGACTTGTTATCATATGTGAAAAGAAAAGTAGCATTCATCATTTCAGTTGGTTTCAAAATATTCCAGTAGCCTTCATTTCATTTTTCGCTCATTTTTGGTGAAGCTCTGCAAGCAAATTAGTGGTGGTCCAGTTTTTGCTCTCTTTTGGATTTTTAGTGCTAACTGATTTTTGAAGCAAAACTTTGGTGAGTTTAAAACTCACGTTTCTAATTCATTCAATTCTTCTTATATTCATGCTTGTAAAAAATGGTGTGTTCCGTTCAAGTTTGTAGTGCCAAGTGTGTTTCTTTAAAGTAGTGCGTGCGTGAAAAGTTGTTGCCCAAGTTGTAGCATTTGAATTATGGTCCTGGTTACCATATTTTACAATTTTATTCATGCCTGCACATTATAGTAGTATCAAGGTTATTAATTCTTATTTTCGTAGTTGCATAACAAACAAGTTTTGCACGAAAATTCTAGGTCCAAGCTGATGCATACCACATTACTTTGCATATTTAATCTAGTATACATGGAAGAACGGCACAGATTGTTTTATATTTTGTCGAGTGCGTGCGTACAGTTCGTATTGTAAAGATTAACTATGCCCAGGGTCCAAGTCATTTGATTTTGCAATTGTTTCTAGCGCACGCATAAGTGGTTTATTGCATTTTCTTTGTGCAGTGAAGTAGCATGCGAAAACCAGTTTCAAAGTCATATTTTTCATTTCTTTATTTTCCAGTGCAATATTTTGATGAATATACATGTAGTGCAATCTACTATTTAAATTTACGTTGAACCGGTATTTGATTTTAAAACGTAATTTGTTGCCGTTATTTTAATAAAGGATTTTTACGCCGGTGCTATATTTTTGAAGCATGTTGTTTTGATGAGATTTTTGACGAATAAAAATTACTGTTGTTTTCACTTCAGTAACCGTCAATCTAAAGTGAATTTTTAAGCGGCTATTCCGCAACGCTGATTTGATATCCGTTTTTACGATGTTTTGTGAAGCACAATTTCCTTGTCGAAATTGCTATAGATGTTGCTGTTTTAATCACGTGTTTTCAAATCGTTTTAAAATAAAAATTGTTTCCAAAATTTTTACAGTTTATGCTTTCAAAAGAATGAGGAATCGATTTAAACGCTTCAGCAAAATTAAGTACTATGAACCCTTACTTTTACTGATTCGGTTAATTCCGGACTTGTCCGTTTGAGAACGTAAAATGTTATTTATAAAATACACAATTTTGCACTTTCAAGGAAACGATGAAGAGATTTAAATGATTTAGCAAAAGTGTGGAGTATGGAACCACACTTTTTCTATTTCGGTTAATTCCGGACTCGTGAATTGAAATATTTGCTGGGGATTTGCTGTTTGAAGATTTTGTTGATTTTGTTGGGCTTTCGAGCCACTCTACTGGACCTTCGGGTCATCTGATGGACCTTCGGGTCAATTACCAGTACTAGACCTTCGGGTCACTCTGTTGGACCTTCGGGTCATCTGTTGGGCGCCAAAAATTATGATGGCAGTACTTGGTAGGCTTCGGCCATTCGAGATGCACGTGCGGCGTTGCTTAGACTCGCCATCTGCTGGGATCGATCCACATTTATGCTGATTTTCTAGTCATCTTATTTGATTTCTAGATTTTGTGTATTGATGTTTTGAATTCAATTGTGAATTTGAAAATTGATTTTTGGTAATGTTTAATGGGATTTCTTCCTTTAAACTATGTTGATTATTTTGATGAATAGTCTCATTCGAGATTATAATTAATTTTCTTAAGTGTTGTTTATTATACATTTATTTCTGAGTTTAAATTAAACTGATCCGTTTATTATTTTCTTTTAAAGAATACTCGGGTCAGACCGAGTTATTTTAGGATAATCGCTATCTCTGATTCAGTTGCTGCTTCAGCTTTTGGGATTTCACTTCATCTTTTTTCTAGACTTCGAGGTGTTACTTTTGGTGTTTTGACTCTCATCTCGTGTATGTATTGATAGTTATGTATATGTACATTTGGTTCCTGTGAACCATCGATTGTTGTAGCATGTATCCAAACTTGTCTTCCGCTATATCTGATATTTCTGTTCTGATGTGATTATACTAGTCTGTGTTGTTGTTAATATGAGTTGTTCTGAATTTTTCTTAAGCCACCGTAGTTTCATTTTAGATTTGGATTGAATATATATCGTTGGGAGTAATTTACACAACTCCTATCGATGTAATCAATACTCGTCTAAGGCATAACTTATGGATGGTCGCTTCTAACAAGCCTTATTCTTCGCAATAGCAGACGTTATTCCTTATAATAACCTTTGTTATTGTGAGCATAGAGGTGGGGTGTCACAGTTGGTATCAGAGCTGAGATTCAGAACAAATTATAATAAACACAGAACAGAAGCAGAATGGAACATGTGTTACAACTATTCGAGGGTTTTATTCGTGCCTTTCTAATCTATTCCTTCGTTGTTATTAAACTTTTAGCTACTTTAACATGTTGGAATATGTCTAGGAATAAATCTCATATTTCCGTAGTATTCCAATTGTTAAATTCCTAATCAATCTTGTATTGTTTTAAATAATCCTTATCTTCTCTTATTCTCTCAGCCTATGGCTGGAAGTGGTAGACGGAAGCATTCTTCTGCAGGACCGTCTAGTGGTTCTCATCCGGACGGAGTCTATATGTCAGCTGATCAGTTTATGGAGCTATTTAGGAGTACTCAGCCTTATGTTGCTACTCCCGCAGCTCCTACTCACAAGTCTGCCTTCGCCCGCATGTGTAGTGACTATTCCCACCTTGGAGGCCAGCCTTTCAAGGGATCGGAAAGTGTATTGGAGGTTCAGACTTGGTTGCACGCTTGTGAGCGCATATTTTCTCGGATGGATCTTTCTGATCATCATCGCGTTCTCGTGGCATCTAGTATGTTGCAAGAACGTGCGCTTGATTGGTATGAGCTTTTTATTGTGGAAGTTGATGAGTCCTCTGTCTCATGGAATCAGTTTAAGGAACAATTCTAACTTAAGTTCGTTCCTGAATCAGAAAAGGCTAATATTGCTCGTAGTTTCCTTGAGTTAAAACAAGGAAAGTCCACTGTTTCTGATTATGTTGCATCTTTTGAGGCCTTATCCAAATATGGAGTTGAGTTCATTAACACTCCGCGTAAGAAGAATCTTAGATTTGTTGATGGTTTGAAGAAGTATTTGAAGAAAGTTCTTTTGCTTCAGCTTAAGCTCTCTTTTGAGGAACTTGTTGATTCGGCACTTTGCCTTGAAGCTGTCGAAAATGAACATGATAGTGGTGATAAGGTTGAGGTTTCTAAGAACCCCAATAAGAAGAGGTTTCCATTTCATAAGCCTAATTCTTCCAACAAGAAGAAGAAGCAATCTACCTCTAGTTCTCAACCTAGTAGTGCACCTTCTAATCAGAGGGCGTGCTATAATTGTGGTTCTCTGGATCATCTTCTTCGTAGTTGTCCTAAGCCTCGTAATTGCCGCTATTGCAAGAAAGAGGGTCATTGGATTTTTGATTGTCCTACTGCTTCTAAAGGTCTCAAATCTAGGAAGCTTAATGTTGCTAAAGCTTCTGGTGATTCTTCTCAGCCCAAAGGTATTACTCCTTCTGTTTTGGAAGGTTTTATTTTATTTCATGGCCATTCTATTAGAGTTCTTTTCGATACGAGTGCATCACATTAATTCTTGTCAAAGGAGCTTGTTGATGTTATTCCTTTGGATGTTGTTAGTCTTTGCGACCCTTTGAGGATTGTGAATCCTATTGGTGGATCCGCTACTCTTGGTTTGTTATGTGTTGATGTTGAGATTATTCTATGTGGTTTTTCCTTTCATGCGAATCTACATGTTATGGATCATTTTGGTTTTGATATGATTTTGGGGATGGATTGGCTCGTCCGTTATGAAGTTCAAATCCTATGTCCTGAAAGAACTTTATATCTCAAGCATCCCGATGCTATCGAGCAGTTATCTATCATATTTCGAAGCATGGATCATACTTCAAATGCTCTTATTTCTTCCTTCGAATCGGAGGACGTCATAACTAATATTCCAGTTGTTTGTGATTTTTCTGATGTTTTCGAGCATATTTCATGTTTGCTGCCGAAGAGGGCAATTGAGTTCCGTATTGATATTATCTCTGGTGCACATCCTGTCAGTCGTCCTCCCACGAGGATGTGTGCTAAGGAAAATGAGGAACTCAAGCAACAATTATCTGAATTGGAAGCCAAGCATTTTATTCGTTCTATCTCATCTCCTTGGGGCGCCGCTGTCGTCTTCGTTAAGAAGCCAGATGGTACTCTTAGGCTTTCCATTGATTATCGCAAGCTTAACGAGCTCACTATCAAAAATAGGTACCCATTACCTAGGATCGACGACATGTTCGATCAATTAAGTGGTGCTAAGCTTTTCTCCCAACTCGATCTTGCTACCGGTTTTCATCAGTTACGAGTTGCGGAAGATAGCATTCCTCTTACTGCATTCCGTACTCGTTATGGTTCTTACGAATGGCTTGTTATGCCATTCAGTTTGGTGAACGCTCCAGCATATTTTGTTGATCTTATGAATCAGATATTCCGGGAATATCTCGATAAGTTCGTCTTGGTTTTCATAGATGATATTCTTATTTATTCCAAATCTGAAGCCGATCATATTCAGCATTTGGAGATTGTTTTGAGCACTCTTCGTCAGCATCAGCTTTATGCCAAATTATCCTAGTGTCATTTTTGGGAGAATAAGGTGAAGTTTCTCGGTCATATTGTTTCTTCCGATGGTATCTCTGTCGATCCTTCCAAGATCGAATCTATTCAGAATTGGAAGAGGCCCGAGACCGTTACTGAGATCCGTAGTTTCCTTGGATTGGCGGGATATTATCGCCGGTTCATTAAGGATTTTTCTCGTATTGCTTTACCACTTACCACTCTCACGAGAAAAGCTGTTCCTTTTGTTTGGTCTGATAAGTGTGAGAATTCTTTCTTGAAGTTAAAAGATCTCCTTACTCATGCTCCTATCTTAGTGGTTCCCGAAAGGAATCATGATCTTGTTGTTTATACCGATGCCAGTGGTTGTGGACTTGGTGCTGTTCTCATGCAAAAAGATAGAGTAGTTGCCTATGCTTCTAGACAACTAAAGCCTAACGAGATTCATTATGCTACCCATGATTTGGAGTTAGCCGCTATAGTCTTTGCTCTAAAGATTTGGCGACATTATTTATTGGGCGAGCGTTTTATTCTCTTCACTGATCACAAATCTCTGAAATATCTATTCACTTAGAAAGAACTTAATATGAGGCAACAACGTTGGCTCGAATTTCTTGCTTCATATGATTTTGATATTCAGTATACCCCTGGTAAGGGTAATCGAGTTGCTGATGCGCTTAGTCGCAAGCAGCAAATTGTTGTTTCCATGATGCTAGTAGAATGGAATATGTTGGAAGCTTTATCTCATTGTGATATTAGAGACCGTCCTTCAGTTTCTGATTCTCCCGTGCTTTTATTTAGCATGGAAGCTCGTCCTAGTTTGTTGGATCGTATTGCCGATGCCCAGAAACAAGATCCAGATATCTCTTATCTTATTTAGAGTTGTAAATCGGAATCCCGAAGTGATAATCTAAAGGATTTTGATATTGATGTTCATGGTTGTGTTCGGAAGAAGGGAAGGTTGATCGTGCCTAATGTTCCTAATCTTAGAAATGAAATTCTTGAGGACTGTCATCGTTATAAGTATACTATCCATCCAGGCAGTAGCAAGATGTATGCCGACATGAAACGCTTATACTTTTGGGAAGGTATGAAGCGTGATGTTACAAGTTATGTGAGTCGTTGCATGACTTGTCAACTTATTAAAGCAGAACACCAGCGTCCTAGTGGTCTTTTGCAGTCTCTTGAGATTCCATTTTGGAAATGGTATCAAATTTCCATGGACTTCATTGATGATCTACCTCGTTCGAGGTTGGGCCATACTAGTGTTTGGGTGATTGTTGATCGATTGACCAAATCAGCCCATTTTATTCCTATTAAGTCCAATCGGACTGCTCCTCTATTGGCTAAGCTTTTTATTAAAGAAGTCGTTCGACTTTATGGTATGCCTAGTGCTATTGTTAGTGACAGAGATCTGCTTTTTACTAGTGGTTTCTGGCAGAGCCTTGAGAAAGCTTTGGGTACTAAGCTCAATCTCAGCACAGCTTATCATCCATAGTCTGATGGTCAGACTGAAAGGGTGAATCAAGTTTTGGAAGATCTCCTTCGAGCTTGTATTCTTGATTTTGGTGGTAGTTGGGAAGACCACTTATCTCTTGTTGAGTTCTCTTATAACAATAGTTTCCAATCCAGTATCGGTATGGCTCCTTTCGAAGCCCTTTACGGAAGGCCGTGTCGATCACCATCTTGTTGGTTGGAATCGGGGGAAAAGTTAGTTCTCAGCCCCGATTATATTCGTGAATCTTCTGAGAAGATTGATATTATTAGACAGAGAATGAAAGAGGCTCAGAATAGGCAGAAATCTTATGCCGATCATCGTAGGAAGCCTTTGAAATTTTCTGTATGGAACCACACTTTTTCTATTTCGGTTAATTCCGGACTCGTGAATTGAAATATTTGGTGGGGATTTGCTGTTTGAAGATTTTGTTGATTTTGTTGGCTTTCGAGCACTCTGCTGGACCTTCGGGTCAATTACCAGTACTAGACCTTCGGGTCACTCTGTTGGACCTTCGGGTCGGGCGCCAAAAATTATGATAACAGTACTTGGTAGGCTTCGGCCATTCGAGATGCACGTGCGGCGTAGCTTAGACTCGCCATCTGCTGGGATCGATCCACTTTTATGCTGATTTTCTAGTCATCTTATTTGATTTCTAGATTTTGTGTATTGATGTTTTGAATTCAATTGTGAATTTGAAAATTGATTTAGGTGATGTTTAATGGGATTTCTTCCTTTAAACTATGTTGATTATTTTGATGAATAGTCTCATTCGAGATTATAATTAATTTGCTTAAGTGTTGTTTATTATACACTTATTTCTGAGTTTAAATTAGACTGATCCGTTTATTATTTTCTTTTAAATAATACTCGGGTCAGACCGAGTTATTTCAGGATAATTGCTATCTCTGATTCAGTTGCTGCTTCAGCTTTTGGGATTTCACTTCATCTTTTGTCTAGACTTCGAGGTGTTACTTTTGGTGTTTTGACTCTCATCTCATGTATGTATTGATAGTAATGTATATGTACATTTGGTTCCTGTGAATCATCGATTGTTGTAGCATGTATCCAGACTTGTCTTCCGCTATATCTGATATTTCTGTTCTGATGTGATTATACTAGTCTGTGTTGTTGTTAATATGAGTTGTTCTGAATTTTTCTTAAGCCACCGTAGTTTCGTTTTAGATTTGGATTGAATATATATCATTGGGAGTAATTTACACAACTCCTGTCGATGTAATCAATACTCGTCTAAGGCATAAATTATGGATGGTCGCTTCTAACAAGCCTTATTCTTCGCAATAGCAGACGTTATTCCTTACAATAACCTTTGTTATTGTGAGCAATGAGGTGGGGCATCACATTTTAACTCATCGAAACTTTACTAACTCAAGGTGAACTTTTTCTAAAACTTGAAAACAACTTAGGATCTTGCAAAATTTAAAACTTTGGATGCTTGAACACCCTAAATGGGCTCGACCACGGGCTAGTCGGGCTCGGCCATGTGGAGTTTGGGTACGGACTTGGGGTTTTAGGGTGGATGTGTGCTTTTATTTTGGAAGTGAGGTGTTGTAGGGCTTGTAGAAGTGTTTTAGCAAGAAGAGGAAGTGATTTAAGTGGAAAGAAGTGATTTTTCTCAATTTAGGAAATATGAAGAAAATCCATGGATATGACTTTCTTACGCTCTTAGGAATTTTAAAGTGAAGAGGAGGATTATAAAATGAGAATTTTATGAAAGATCGGTGGTATATAAAGGCTTAGGAAATTTATTTAAAAACGTATAAGTGCTTATAATATAATATGTATACATGCATGCACTCCATTCCCCTCCCTCTCATTTTCGTCCTCCCATGTACCCCTCCCCATCTCGCATGCACTATTCTCGCCATGCACCTATGTACTTTGTGTTGAAAAAAGGTATTTTTATATGTTTATATATATATAAATAAAATCTCCTTTTATCTTATATGTTTATATACTTAAGGAGAAAATATGTACATGCATATATACATGTACAGACCATGTTAGGATAGTTTGTAGTGTGTGCGTATGTGTTTAAAATAGTGTTATGACATTTTAATAACTTTTAACCAATGAAAAATTAATATTTCGGAAAATAATTTCCGGTTACATTTTCTATTTCTATATGTATTGGTAAACAAAACTAAAAAATTATTTTATTATCATTGATTATTATTTAAAATAGTTTTATTTGTTAATAAAACCCATTTTTTATTATTTAAATATTCAATTAAATAGTGACTAAATTCTGGTTCTTTACACTCCCCCTTTAAAGAATTTCATCCTAAAATTAGCAAACAAAAAGATAATTCAAACTACGTAAACAATTATATACTCATATCATAAAACACATACAGAGACATACATTAAGCATCCATAGCAAACATGCATACGCTATACATACAATAGACAACAACTAACTATCCTAACATCAACTCGAGATAGGCTTCTTTCATACGATCCATAGTCTCCCAAGTGCAGTCTCTTGGATCTCACTCCACTGAATCTTGACTAGTCGCACCACCTAGTTTCACAATCTTTTTTCATCCTGATCCACACCATAAACTAGATGTCTAACCACTATCAAATTCGGTTCTATCTCCAATACCTCTTGAACTGACGGCTCCACAATCAAAGATGGGTCATGAACATATTTCCTCAAATGAGACACGTGGAAAGCATTATGAACACCCGCAAATCTCTTTGGCAATAAGACCCTATAACCAAGCGATTCGATTCCCTCAAGAATACGGAAAGGTCCAACATACCTTGGAGCTAACTTTTCTAGCTTTTGCAAGTCTAATAGCTCATTTTATTTGTGAAATCTTTACAAACACCAAGTCTCCAATCGTAAATTCCAATTCTCTTCGCCTCTTATCAGCATGACTCTTTTTGCGATCTTGGGTTTCCTTCATTCTTTCCTTAATCACAAAAACTTTTCCGATAGCCTCTCGGATCATGTCCGGCCTAAGGACTAGTCTATCTCCCATCTCAACCCAACATGTTGGTGACTTGCACGGTCTTCCATATAGGGCTTCATAAGGTGCCATACCGATGCTTGCTTGGAAGCTATTATTATAGGAGAATTCAACTAAATGCAAACGATCCTCCAATGATCCACCAAAATCCAGAATACACGCTCTCAAGAGATCCTCTAGAATCTGATTCACTTGCTCTGTTTGTCCATCTGTTTGGGGGTGGTATGTTGTGCTTAAGCTCAACTTTGTTCCTGGGGTTGTTTGTAATGCTTCCTAAAATTGACTAATAAATATGGGGTCTCGATCACTTACTATACTCACATGAACTCCATCCAACTTGACTATTTCTCTCATAAAAATTTTAGTTAAAGAAGCAGCGGTTTTTGATGGTTTTACTGAAATAAAATGTGCGCTCTTCATTAGCCGATCCACGAAAACCCATATTCCTTCATTTCCTTTTCAGGTTATGGGTAAACCATCGATAAAATCCATCAATATCATTTCCCATTTCCAATTAGGTATGTCCAAGGGTTGTAATAATCAAGCTGTCTTCTAAGGATCACCGTTGATTTGCTGACAACACAAACATCTATTAACCTTTTGAAGAATAAGATGAAATTTATCTACTGATTCTAAATAGATAAAACTATGAGAGGCACCGGTATCAAATAATGCTCGAACAAAAATACCATGGATCAGTAAGGTATTTTCAAGGACGCCTTTCCTCTTCACATCCGTTGAAGTCGACGGTTCGTTCTTAATGGTGTACACCTTAGGCTACTGCACCTTCTTCATGAGTGGGCGATTCTTTACCATATGCCTGAGCTGATGGCAATTCAAACGGGTAGTCTTTCAGATCATCGGGGAGATAGGTCCACTTTGTTGTTGCTATTGCTACTGAATTCCGGAATTCTTGCAAAACTTTGCGGTGTGGCCCTTCTGTTGGCATTTGTGGCAAACAAAATCATTAAAACGACTCCATTAAGCCCCACCGCCCGGCTTTCCCTTTCCTTGGTTCTTCCAATTAGGATTAAACTTTCTCTTGTTAAAACCATTTCCATTGGTATTTCCACTAGGTGCTACTGGAGTAGGCTTCTTCTTTTCCGAGGCCTTGTACCTCAGAGACATATCAATTAAACCCACAAAAATACCCGTAATGTGAGTAGTCATTCTCTCATGGTACTCTTCCCTTATTCCCAAAACAAATATCATGTTTTTCTTTAACGAGGTGTTGATCAATTCTAGTCCAAAACAAGATAGCTCGTTGAACTTTGTCTCATGTTCTACTATAGATAGAACCCCTGCTTCAAGTCTATGAAGTTCCTGTACATCCTGGTCCTTCCTACCATTGGTAGGAATTGGTCCTCGAAAACTTCATTAAATCGGGTCCACGATAACTCTTCTTTTGGGACATTTGCAGTAAGGGAGTCCCACTAAGCTGCTGCTCCCTCTTGCAGTTGCCATGCCGCTAAGAACCTTTTCTGTTCATCGGATAAACCAAGACCATTAAAGATATTTTCACAAGATCGCAACCAGGCTTGCAATTCCATGGTAGACTCGGTTCCTTTAAACTGTTTCCCTCCTAAATTGGTATAATCCTTGCATAAGGTTGTGAAATTCACACTTGGCTGCTCTAATGCTGCCTCTTCAGCAATTCGAACTCTTCCAGGATTTGGGGTTCGACCATTTGTAGTCGTAGTGCTACCCTCTCCCATACCTCACCTACCTTTATTACTCATGTCTTACTACCTAGACATAGTAAGATATTTCTTAGAATACTTGGACGAGATAAATCTTGAAAGAAGGGTACTAAGCAAACCTATCAAGCTGATCTATCTATCATATGTATATATAGGTATGCGAATAAAAATTACAAATACACATTCAGAAATTGACCCCAACCCAAAGACCTAGGTGTTCGCTTAACCTAAGCTCTAATACCAAATGTAAAGGACCACCTTTCTTACCTCGAAAGACGAATCATTAAGGATAGAAGAAAAAGAAAGATAAGAAGAAACTACACCATCACAGAATCTCACCACGAATCAGAAACACATGTAATAGATAACATAGGATATTACATAGTAATTTCCATAATAATAATGCATCAGAATCATTACATTACAACCTTCAACTGAACACTTATAACTACCCACACATACAAAATACATAGATCATACATAAAAACAGTGGAATAAGATAATGACTAGCTAACTATGAAGCCACCTGCTCCAGGTCCTTCAAAATGCTCCCATAAGAAACCTAGATCACTTGGCTACTCATAAAAATTTGAGTACCCAAGAGTTTTAGGAAAAGAAAATAAAACTTTGGGTCAGACATGGATCTAGTGTGAGTAAACTCAAAGAACATAATTTTTCTTCTTTTATAAAACATTTTGAAAATCAAAGGTAACTCGTAAGACTACGCCGCACATAAACATGGACTAGTTTTTACCTTATGATTACCAAAAACACTTTATATAGAAATCCAGTGATATTATGATAATGTCTAGGGTTTTCAAGTAAAATAGAACATAGTTGAAATGCTTGCATCTCACATTTCAACATACTTAGGTACAACTAGATCAATATGGTACTTATTGGAGAATGTACTCCATACATGACCAGGTAAGGAGCTACCTTTCGAAAGGTGCACCTCTAAATAAAATACACCTGGGGTTTGACAAGAACATCTTGTACCCCTACTACACAGAACTGGCCTACGACTTGACTAGTAGTACCGAATACATCACCACCACGGTTGGGATCGGCAACCGTACTGGAGCATACAAAATGGGTCAAATATCGATTCTAGATATGGTGATGACATACCCTGATGAGAGCGACCCACATAGCCCTGCTGCATACCCTGTTTTAGTCATTTTCGATTGATGAAGCCTGAGGCTACGTTTACCTTTACTAGAGTACTACCACTTGGAATGATACATTGCCTTCCAGATGTTGACACAATGTCAGCATTCATCCATACAAGTCGTTCAGGAAATGAATGAATCAAAGGCACTACTTCCACTACACCTATTTTGGAATCATCCTCAAGGTTAGTAGAAAACAGCCCTTACACTTCAAAGTTTTCATCTTGGACCTTGCCTTCACTCATTCCAACTCGAGCACTTATGTTGGTTCGAAGTGGATTTCGGATAACAACTGCTATCCGACCTCGATCTCTCCAATCCAACATTCGATAATTTAGAAGGGTCGAGCTATTTACAGTGGACCATTCAACTATTAGGGTGTAGGATTTACATATGGACATAAGTTCCATATGCTTAGATTATCATGGTCCACTTATGAAATTAACCCCCTTGTATTCATCACGTTCTCGAAGTGCGGTATTTGTGATAAGTACAAGTCGACATACTTTTAATAAAATGTGTCAACTTTTTATTACGACTACGTTAATTCATTTGGCTACTTAATAGCATGGACGAGAGATTCTATGGTTTTAAAACAAGTTACTTAAACAAGAAAATTGGTTAGAAATAAACAACCGATAGAGTTTTGAAAGAAACTTTAAAATAAATAAACCTTAATTAAATCATAAGTTTAACATTTAATTAAACTTTAATTAATCTTAATTAAATCAAAAATCATATTTTATATCTTAATTAATTAAAAATTTATTTATAATTAAACTTAAATTAAATAACATTCATTTAAGAATTAAACCCTAATTAAGTGATAATTAACCTTCAATTAAATAATAAGTAATTAAATAATTAACTCTAATTAAATAATTAATTCAAATAAATGAGCTTGATTAAGTAAAAACTTAATACCTTTTATCATAATTAATCATATACTAAAACTTCCTTAGTTAAAAATAATTAACATAGTTAAAAATTTCTTAAACCCTAATTACTTAAACAAATTACTTAATTAATTAATAAATTAATAATTACCCTAATTAATAAATTAAATACAAAAATAAAAAAATTTAAAATTTGACTTACTTAATTGGTTTGAAATGAATTTCCAAAAACAATCCAAATGAAAACATTTTGAACATTGAAATCGTGAAATTTTCCGAACTACATCCATAGCGACTATCGCTATGAGTGTGGTTCGCTAGAATTGATTTCTAAGTGAAAAACTCATTTTAAATCTAGCTACTGCATGTTTTGAAACACAAATGGAAGAGTTTCAAAAACTTAAAAAAAGGTGAAAACTAAAAAAAACATTTACTAAATCCAAAAACTAGAAAATAAGCTTTTGTTTTCAAATCGGATCTTAAGTCCTTTGCGACTTTTCAAGGTGCTAACTTCACAACATTTACATCACAACACTAGGTTTTATTTCATAAACACATTACCATCGTATCATAAGCAAAAAATTTACATATCCATATCCAAACATATCATTTAACATCCAAATCACAAATCCAAGCTCAATCACAAACTTATAACCATATGCCATCAAAACAACATGGTATTTCAACACAACAAACACTATATTTTCACAACATATAGTTCATAAAAAACAAGTTGTTTTCTTTTCCAAAAGTTAGAGTTTTACTCACGAATAACTCAAGGCAAACTTTTGCTAAAACTTTAGGATCTCGCAAAATTTAAAACTTTAGATGCTTGAACACCCTAAATGGGCTCGGCCAGAGGCTAGTTGGGCTCAGCAATGTGGAGTTCAGGTATAGCCTTGGATTTCTAGGGTGGACGTGTGCTTGTATTTTGGAGGTGAGGTGTTGTAGGGCTTGTAGAAGTGTTTTAGCAAGAAGTGGAAGTGATTTAGGTGGAAAGAAGTGATTTTTCTCAATTTAGAAATATATGAAGAGAAGCTATGGACATGTATTTCTTGAGCTCTTAGGAATTTTAAAGTGAAGAGGAGGATTGTAAAATGAGAAACATGAAAGAGAGGTGGTATATATAGGCTTAGGAAATTTATTTAAAGATATGTAAGTACTTATAATATAATATGTATACATGCATGCACTCCATTCCCCTCCCTCTCATTTCCATCCTCCCTTGTTACCCTCCCCCTCTATTATGCACTATTCATGCCATGCACCTATGTGCTTTGTGTTGAAAAATGATATTTTATATGTTATATATATATATTGATAAATAAAATCTCCTTTTATCTAATATGTTTATATACTTAAGGAGAAAATATGTACATGCATATATACATGTACACACCATGTTAAGATAGTTTGTAATGTGTGCATATGTGTTTAAAATAGTGTTATGACATTCTAGATAACTTTTAACCAATGAAAAATCAATATTTCAGAAAATAATTTTTGGTCACATTTTCTATTTCTCTATGAACTATATGTATTGGTAAACAAAACTTAAAAATGATTTTATTATCATTAGTTATTATTTAAAATAGTTTTATTTGTTAATAAAAATCCATTTTTTTATTATTTAAAAATATATTTAAATATTCATTTAAATAGTGATTAAATTCTAGTTCGTTCATGTAGGTTAGTCATCATAATCGGGAACCCGATAGTCTAGGGATCAACTTCTTTGAAAAGCTTAAGCCGATGCTAACTAGATTAGATGAGCCCCAACATAATATTAAGTTGTCATGGATGAATAAAAGGAGGAAGAATAATATGAAGATTCCGACGAGGAAGAATACAACGAAGAAGGGGATAAAGAAGAAGGAGAAGAGGAGAACAAAGAAAACTCCAAAGCAGGGTCAACCAGAGAGAACATCGATGTGGAAAAAGGCGTCATTCCTACTCCTCGCTATAAACGCTTGAGGAGAGGGAGTTCTTAGATTGTCCCTGATCCATCTTCAAATAGGACCGAGCACATGTCCCATTCCACACATGATTATAAGGCCGTTGGTTTGTTCTTTACTACGTTAGTGGACTTAGGAAATTTCAATTTTGACTTCATTAATTCTATGGAGTATGACAAGCTTGTCGAGATAATAGGCCCTATCAAAATCACTTCTATGAGGGTGAGCCCATAACTTCTATGCAACCCACCAAGCATGGTCATTATTCTCTTCGTTTGCATTACGTCTCCAGCAATCTTTATTTTCTTCAATAACTTCATATGTCATGGCAAACAAATCTTTTGCATGCTGCAATGAGGACAAGGTCATTATGATTCGGGATGCGATCCTGGAATCAGTCTGCTTGGATGGGTACTAGAAGTTTAGTAGTCAATACCTTGTATCATTATCATCAAATGTTAAATTTCAACCTTTAAAAATATTTGGCTACCAAAAACATCATCATTCCCAAATATGATGTTACATCCCCAATGGATGTTGTGTACGTCCACATCATAGCATCTATCAATAGTGCATTCAAATCACTTCAAATCAAGCATGACAAATCAAAAATTAAAATCAATATTAATGGAACGTAATAAAATTGTATATAATAAAATGGGTGAAACAAACATCATGCTCTTATATTTGTATTTCTAAAATCACACAAGTATTTAAAATCGCCCAAATTCGTCCAAACATGCAATTCATCCATTTAAACTTGCATTTTAATCATTTGAAAAGTTTTTGCTATTAACTTACAAAATAATTTCAAAAAATTAATTTGAGAAATCTTTGCAAGTAACTTATGAATGATTTTTCTTCTTAAAATTCACTTGAAAAATCTTTGTAAATAGCTTCTTGTATACAATTCCATTTCAGTATAATTCCATTGCATTTGAAATCTTTAATAACTTTCAAAAAACAAATTAAATCTACCTTTTCCAAATTTTCGAACCAACTTGTATATATCATATAGATTCAAAAATTAAGGCCCCGTTTGGTTTGCTATTTTTAGTTTTGTGTTTTCATCTAAAGAAAAATTCGCATTTATTATGTATTGTTGAAAAACACACAATTTTGAAAAATGAAACTAACATAGAAAATAGAAAACAAGTTTATTTGATTTTTCGTGTTTTGAGACATAACATAAGGATGGAAAACAATTCATCTCCTCCGTTTCCCGTCCATCGTCGCGATGGCTAAGAATTGTAAAAAAATTTCCCACATTTTCTTGTATTTTGTAGTGTATGTTGAAAACACAAAACACAAAACTCAAAACGAAACCAAATGGGGCCTAACTTTTTTCATTTAAGTTTTTTATAGTAGGTACATATCGTAATCCAATATATTTCCATAAAATTTTAGAATTTATTTCCTTTTGGATCATTTCGGAATTAATTTATATTAACAGATATAAAACCCGTGTTTTCTATGCATTTCAGATTTCTGAACCAACTTTGTAAAAATCATATCGATTCGAAAATTAATCTTATTTATTAAAACTTTTTTACAATAGAGTCCTCTATTTGTTTGTTATGACTATATAAAATTTTATAACCAAATTATTTAACAAATATTATAGGGCTTAATAATCTTTAACAAGCACTTTTGAAAATTAACTAAAAATTTTCAGATTTGTTTGCCAATTTGTAAAAATCATGTAAATTAGAACATCAACCGTATTTTTTCAAACATTTTTACAATAGACTCTTCTGTTTGTCTATTACCAGCGTATAAAATTTCATAATAAAATACATTACCACTTATAGCATGTTTAATAATCATCAACGTACACTTCTGAAAATTAACTAAAATGTTTCTGATTTTTGAGCCAACATTGTAAAAATCATATAAATTCGAGAATTAATCTTATTCTTTCAAAAAATTTGAAGTAGTCTTCACTATTTGTGTAGTATCACTATATAAAATTTCATAACTAAATTCATTGCAAATTGCTATTGATTTAATCATCTTTAACAACTAACATTAAATAAATAAATCACTAATGAAATCAATACTACTCATTCTAGGCAATGCATATGCACCATAATGCTTGAAATCATTCGATATATTTTACAACATCATAAAACAATCAAAACATACTATTTTCGTATCTATTCAAAAATGAAATATGCCTAAAAATCAAAGTAATTGTATGGAAAATGTAACTTAGAGGTGTAAGAACATATACTCACATGATTTACTAAAAAAATTTGAAAACCCTAGCTTGAGTAGGAATCAGCTTTGATGAAGTTTTAGTTTAATGTGAAGGTGGAGGAAATGATAATTACTAGAGTTTATATAGGGTTTGATGAAGGTAACTTAGTGGTTAAGATTTTAAGCAGGTTAAAATATAATGATTATGAGGATAAGTATAAAAGGTGAGGTCCAGTCAAATTTTTGTTTAATACCTTAATAAATCCAAAATCTTTAACCAACTTATAACCCCGACTGCCTTATAATATTTTTTTAAAATCTACTCAAGGCCTTTTACCCAAATTTTATTTATTTTTATAATGATTTTTCTTTTTGAAAAATATTACTTTTCAATTTTTAACAATTATAAAATAAATGTTGTATTTCCAAATTAATTCAAAAATTTCTCAAATAATATTTATTTTGCTAAAATAAATTTCTAAACAACTTCTGAATTCCCAAAACACAAGTCAAACTTCAATTTTGAATTTTAAATTATTATTTTTCAAATAAATTCCAAAAATCACTTTTATTGAATTAAATTCAATAAAATTCAAAAAATTCGATTTGATATCCATTTATTAATTTATTTAACTTTTTATCAAGTTAAAGAAAAATTTTCATAATTCAAATCCATTTGAAATTCAAAATTCTTTGATTTATATTACAAAAATATATTTATTAATTCAAATTCCTAACCAAAAAATTCCCAAAATTATATTTTATTATTATTAATAATAAACTAGCAGGATGTCACACTTCGCCATTAATCATTTAGGTATAATTCATCAGTACTACATGAATCGTAATCATATGATTATCGAATTATTTCGCAAAATTATGGTTTAGTCCAGAATTCAAAAATAATCGTAAAAGTTTCTAATACTTCTATGTTTTCTAATGCATTACTTTTGTTATAAATAACATTATTATAAATTTATTTTATAATGAACATTCACAGTATTCAAATCAAAATAAAACTATAACTACTTTTAGTTAATACCGAAAATTGCGATTAGTTCGTAAATAATATATGGTATATTTTGAAAAATAATTTTTGTAACTTGAGGCATCCATCAAGAAGTGTTATGTGGTATGCTCCCGTATTTTCACCTTTACTATAATAGTGTACAAAATACAAAGCTCCTTTTGACCACTTTTTATGGAATTTTATTACATACACTATAACTAGTTTATAGTCGAGAGCTTAGATAAAATATCTTAAACTCGAAGAAATAACTTTCATTGAAAACCATTTTCTATATGAAGATATATTTGGAATAGGAATCACATTTCTCATTTAATATTAGTAACTTTAGTAATTTATAAAATTCTCATTTCCAATGTCTCTCCATGAAGCACAACTGACCATTCACTCTCTTCATACCAATTACGCCTAAGTTACATCCACTCTCATACATTCTCTTTCCTCTCCAAATGGTCAAACGATTTCAAAAGGAAATCCTTGCTATGAGACCATAATAAACACTTTACATAAATACATTCAGTCATCCTTAATAATTAAGGATATCAATAAGTTAAGCTTTACTTAAGCTGATTAAATAGACATTTCATTGATCAAATTCCTAGGAACATCTTGTAGCTCTAGGTTTAGTGCTGCATCTAACATAACAAGATCCTTGCTGTAATCAATCGTATTGAATATCCAATCTCATACTATGTTTTACATGCTTATTTCGAATAAACTAGTTTCACCGAAGTTTGTACATTACAAATAGTGGCTATTCATCATATAACATTTATATGTGATCGAATACAAATCAAATATCTATATTTTTGTATTGCTTAAGAGTTCAAAACTCATAGAAGACAATACATAGTCTCGTACAAATAATACTTCAGCAATCAAGGCACGAATGTTTTAGTATAAGTTGGCTCTTGCATGGGTCTTGAAGTAATAACATTCCAAAAGGTCTATTGGTAAATATATTTTATATTTCTATATCAGTCTTAATTTAGTTCATTTTTTATCTAAGTAGACAATTATACCTTTACATAACATATGTTATTATAATATTAGAAAGGTTAAATGTATGCATTTCATATTTCTGGTAAGGCGCCCACTAGAATTTTATGTTTCTCAAAACCCTAAGGAAAACATAAAAATTGAATGAATTATTTAGTGGGTGTTAGGACTTGCTTGCCTTGGGATTCTGAGCTTGAGAAATATCAACAGATCATAGGCCCATAATCAATGGATAACAGTTTATTGATTATATCATATACAACTCCCAACCATTGGTCTTTGTCCTAATCTCATATCTACCTTGAGAAATATCAACGAATGAGAGAGATTATTCAATCGTGCTCACTATTTCATAATGGCCTATCTATAATGCACATACCTTGAGGAATATCAACATATACATGCATGTATCTTACCTCGTCTAGGTAATATATTGATAGTAGTATGCATAACATCCCTAGCTTGAGGAATATCAACTACTAAAGAGAATGAAAGTAATCTATTAATATATAAATGGTTAGGGACAGGTTATACATTAAGGATTCACAATCTTTATTACACACTTACATACATTGAGTGATATCGATTTAAGAAACAATTTACCTTTTATAAAATACCCTCATGATTCAAGTGTCAAACACATATAAAATCATGGTATATGTATAATATGCATATACTTGTTCCTTAAATCAAAGTTGGGTTTCTTACTGTTCTACATAAGATTATACATTCATATTATATAACTTTAATTTATTTGTAACTATTTATAGTTTAATTATCTAATATAATATTCTTATGTATACTATTAGTTAAAACTTATTTAATTAATTTAATTTTTATTAATTAAATCATATTTGATTAATTTAACTATTATTAATTTAATTACAAAATTAGTTAAATTATTTAAAATTTCAAAATTATATTTTTTTCACTCTAGCCAATTTAAGATGATTATAAATTATAACATTTATATTATATATACATATATCATTATATATATATGTATCTTTATTATGTGGTCGATCCCTAAATTGCTTTTGTCTACTTCCAACCCATTCGCCCCCCTCCGTTGTTTCCATCGGTCCACTCTCCCTATTCTCTTCCTGATCCATCTCTCTACATGGCTAACATGAACAGCTTGAGAACTCCGCCTCCGTCATTGATCGGATCAGGTCGTGCCTTCAATGTCTCATCCCTTCCATTCGATCCTAGTGCATCTTCTGCTAATAATTTTGTTTCACTCATGGATTTTCCCCCACTAGGAGCTCTGGTTTTTGCTCGGCTAAGTCCGATAGGTAGTTCAGATCCTCATGTCTCAACAGTGAATGCCTTTATGGTTCTTGATTCATCCTTGAAAAGTTTTGATCCCTTGTGCTCTTCTATTTGTGGTCTTCTTGCAAAAGATGTCACCGTGGGAAAACTCGTCTATCGCCTTTGTTGGTTCCAGGTTCTATTCCAGGTTAGTGGTTAGATACTGATAATAGAAACGTTGAAGGTGCAAAGGGTAATAACGATATGGTTGAGGGAGATATTGTATTAAAAGGGCCTGTTGAAATGAGTTGTGAGTTAAGCATGCAATCTGCTTATGTTAATGTTCTACCAAAAACTGCGGCTACCCCTTTAGTCAAGCCTATTTCAAGTACTGTTTTTGACTCCTCTTTAGGTGATAAGGTTCTTGGTTCTTCTCCTATGCCCAATAGCAAGTGGTCGTCTCTATTTAGTGCGATGCCAAGGAACACAGGTGAATATTTTCCACGCTCCTTTGATATTGAGGAGGTGGATGGTGCTATGATACCCCCGTCGGTGGTTTTGGAAGCAAAGGATGCTTTTTGGTCGAATTATTTAATAGGGTTTTTCCTTGATTCTAACCCTCTTTATCAAGCAGTTCATAATCATTACAGTCAGCATTGGAATATTAAGGGTCGACTGCAAGTGCATTTTGATAATAACATGTTCTTTTTTAAGTTTTCTCGAAAGGAAAAATGGCTCCAAGTGGTTGAAGCGGATCCCTCCATTATAACTGGTCAACAATTTATTATTACCCTACGGTGAACAAGGTTAATGAATAGATTCTCTCTATTCCGGTATGAGCTTATTTTTCACATATTCCTTCGGTATTTCAACCCCTGATTGGGTTAAATTGGCAAGCGAGTGTTGTCGGTAAACTCAAACGTGTCGATGCTAATACTGTTGCTTGAAATAAGCTTGTATGTACAAAGGAGTTCACTGATGTAACTTCTGATAAGCACCTTCCCTCTAAGATATCTATTCGTATTGCAGATGGACATGTTTTAGATGTCCATTATAATTGGAAACCGAAAATTTATTCGTCTTGTCACTCATTTGGTCACCTTGTTAAAGCCTGTTCTTAGAGGCTCTGACGTCCTTCATGTTCCTCTTTCTCTTAGGAACCCATTTCCTCTCCTATCATGAATTAGGTTCCAAAAGTTTGCCCTGCTACTGTACTTACTCCTCCTGAGATCGTTACTCCAGTCATTAATGTTTGCTCTGTTAACGTTATTGATGATAATTCTACGGTTATTTTGGATCCAGCTCTTCCTTCTACTGATGACTTCTTTTGGGCCTTGTTAGGGCAGGCTTAGATTCATGAGCCTTCGGAAATGAGATTTGACCCTAAATGGGGTTGGTTCTATAAGTTTTTTAGTGGAGATGGAGAAGTAAGGCGGCTATATTATCATGTTGAGGGTGAATGCCTAGTGCTTTCGGTGCTGGGGCAGCTAGGTGATTGGAATTCTATTCTATCGGATGTCTTTTGGGATAGAAAATATATTTACAGCTATGATTCAGTGGATTTTATTCCTTCGTTAGCTTCACTTTACTCAGGGTATTACTATTTTATTGGGACAGAATCTTCAGATAAGGGTAGTGGATCTTCCTTTTTGGAGGGAGACTAGTTTGGGTTTTGTTGTTTTTTTAGTAGTTTGGCGTTATGCCTAACTCCTATGCTTTATTTTTCATAAGCTGTTCTGGTGCATATACCGAACACATGTTTCTAATTCATTTATTCATGTGGACGGTCTATAATAAATGCCAGCTAGCAATGCTAATACATACATACATACATCCATATATATATATATATATCTTTATTAATTATCATTTAATTAATTATTTATTAAATAACTATCTAATTTAATTAGAAATTTTTTAGTTACATATATTAATAAATACAAAAATTATTTTAATTTACCATATACAATTTAAGGTAAGTAAATAAATATATATTATACTATAACTTTTATAGTTATACATATATACATATATCAATAGATATTTTTTGTTTTAAATAATTAACTTTTAAATAATTGTTTATTTAATTAATCCAATTAATTAAAATTAAATAATTTTCTACAAAAATTTATTTTCTAAACAATTTTGAAAAATATTTTATAATATTTATAAAATTTATTTTATATTTAAACTTAACTTTTAAATTTAATATATAATTTAAAATTTTAAGCTAAAGTTTGTAAATTAGCCCAAGGCCCAAATTAATTTGGGTCTTTATAATTAAGCCAACCTTTTGGATTTACCCCACCCATTGGACCATGCTAGTAGCTAGGAAAGGGAGAATACTTGATTATTCAACCCTAAGCCTAGATACTACTTTTCCAGACACCCAATGGATATGTGGGTTTAATTAGTTAGCCCTAAATATTCTAACTTGACCACATAGACCATCTGGGCTCTTATACTATCTAAAGGAACTAGGCGAGTCTATAACGGGAGAAATTAGAAAATATCAAAAAATTCCCCTATTTGGATTATAGTGGACCTATGAAGACTAATGGGTTTCACTATATCTAATCTAGTTATTAAATTAAAATCATGCTTTAATTAACATTATTATATATATATATACTTGTTAAGTAATCATATTAAATACTTTAACTAAAAGGTTATTTGGTTGTATCATGTATACATCCAATGACATAATTATATATAAACATGTGTAGCTATATATGTACTATAAATAATGGGATTTATATCCATTGTATGTACATACATATTATACTTAGATATACATATGACAATTTCATATGAAGATTGAGAATATAAATGCTTAAGTATATAAATATGTTTGAACATACCATAATATGTGTGTATGCTATGTATACAAATATTTATAGTACCATGTATATAGTTTAGATACACACATGTGATATTTTTTTGCCACTTATATACATTTAATATGTATACATATATAAAATTCTAAAAGAAAATCTATATATAAAACAGATAATTTCAGAGCAATAGAACGCTTGATTGGAAGTGAAGAAGGAAATGAGTTTCATATTAAATCTTGATCTAATGAAATCGGAATAAAAAAGAAATTGGATAAGGTGCTATTTTAAATTTCCTACTTTACATGTACTAATTAATAACAAATTCAATACTACAAAATTCCTTGCTTAACCACGATAAAATATCCAAACTTTAAAATCAATTATTTGAAAATAAGCATTCAACGTGTAAACAAAATTGCTAAAAGAAATTATTATCACAACTAATATTTTATTTTAATAGCATGATTAAATTTTTTCAAACATTCCATATTTACATATAAACATATATAAAATTGTAATTTAAGATTTCAATCCCAAATACATATAATGGACTAAACAACAAGACATTGAATTTAATAATTTAAAAACAAAATCAATTTAAATAAAATATCTAATTTGAAATTGATTTACCATTTTGGAGAACAAACCTCAAATCCTTAATTTTACGTGAATTAGATTTTGAAGGCCAATGTAATTTTTACAGCAAAAAATCTACATTAACTGACAGTACTTGATCTAAAAAGGAACATTAAGACACAAAATAGATCAAACAAAAATAAATTTACAAATTGAATGACAAAAGGTTTTTAAAATAAATTCAACAAATGGATTTCATCATACAAATATATGTGAATTTTATCATGGTTAAGATCATGAATAAATAAAATAAAATAATTGAACCTGAAAACTCTTATCCTTTGCACCACCTTAATTTGAGATTTCTCCTCTGATATCAAGTAGATTCATACCCAACTTTATAAGAGAAGGATGAACCACTAAATTTATTTGGTATTTTCATTTTATTTGGCGTTGAAATTTTTTTGTATTCATTCATTATATATTTTTTCCATAGATGGTGAGGACGATAGAAAATAAAAGTGAATGAAAAATGAATAAATGAAAGAAATGAATTAATGTTGAAATAATGAAAATTTCTCATTCTTTTAATTAAAACTTCCCTAATCAATTTCCTAAAATTTCTCTCCCTCTCTATGCACTTCTCTCTTCATATGATTTGACCGGCTACACTGCCATCAAATGGCGCAAAATTTCCATGAATCCCATCATGCAATTACTTTTTATTAAAACAATTTAAAGTTACACCGATATAGTGTATCAACACATGCAAATATAACTTCTATACGTGCATTCAAATAATTCCATAAAACTCCCAAGCATAAAATAAATTAAATGATAACTAATATTTCTCAAATATTAATTAATTTACAACATACTATAAATTTCTTTAACAGTTTGCTTTTTGGAGAATTCACAAATATGATTGTATGACTCCGAGGTGTAAATTCAATCCGCAATTAATATTAAACATTCAAATATTAACGTTCACATATCATCTTAGCTAGTGGTGTACCATTTTGGCCAAAATCATTATATACAGACCATTTAAGTAAAATAAAAATTCATATTTTCTAAAGTGGTACCTTTTAGCAATGATTATTTACACCATTCTCTTTCATCAACACTGTATCACTTTAGGATTTATAGAATTTGGTTTTGGTCAAAATTTAAACATCATCTACATTCAACTTGGTTAGTCCATAAATATAGTCCTTGGTTTAAAAATAACATTTATAATTATCCATACCACTATAGCCAAAGATCTTGACTTTGAGTTGACTATAGTTGACCACGGTACTGACCTTATATAACTAAGAAGAAGAATTCTCTATGGAATAGTGTTTTACTTTCAATGCTTCAACTCAGACCCAACTATAGTCGTTCGATGGACATATTGCCATTGTTTAACTATAATAAAAGTGGATTGTACATATTAAAGGTGTTAACCCACCTTTTGAATAGGCAGTATATGGGCTAATTTAATGAAACGAATTTCGTGATCATCAAGGCAGGAAGCCGGGAGAGATGATTGTCGGTTTGGGAATCACGTATAAGCAAGACTATGGATGATAGTCAAGCTGATTCAGACAAATGGCACCCTAGAATTGGCTAAGTATGGATTGGTACTTCCCTTGGTATGGGATTGGTACCTATCCCTTCCCCTAAGCAGGGATCAAATCGGATCACTATGGCTATGGTCACTTAACTCTGAAAATCAGCTGAACAGAAATCGATCGATTACTCCAAGTTTCATCTAGGCAACATCAGAAAGCAACTATAGAAGCTTGAAGCTAACATAGAGAGGGACCCATAGGAGCGATTGTAGGGCCCCACATGACCATATCGGCCTCGATCCCTCAAATCGACAAGTTAGGGTCAGTTTTCTCTAGTAGGCTAGGTCTTGGTCTCAAGGTCTTATAGGCGAGTTTTCAGCTGAATCTCCGCACATCTTCACCTATAAATACAACGAGCATGACACTCATCTGGATCTTCTGGCTGGCTCTCATCTTCTTCCATTATTACTACTGTTATTAGGTTATCATTTGAAGTGTAATTGTAATCTGCAGTATAATAAAAGGAAAATGATTGAAGTGGACTTAGGCTAGAGTCAGCTGAACTACTATAAAATTTAATGTGTTCATTTCTTTCAGTTTTGTTTGTTGTTCTTCATATTTTATTCTCTACTTCATTCTATTGGGAGTTGTTTATTGGACTTTTGGTGCTTTCATACTGTTTATGGTTTTGGCACCATTTTTAACAGCAACATATTGGTGCTTTCAATGAGAATTACTTACATCCACGGATTTGGAAGCTTGAATACTTGGATCTAGGAAGCAATGGCGAGGAAATCTACAAGGAGAGCACTTGCAGATAGGAGTCACTATGGAGAAAGCCAGGAGGCTTCCTCAAGAGTCTTCATCACCAGGAATGAGATGGAGGCGATAATGGATGCAACATAGGAAAGGA
The DNA here is from genome assembly GCA_030737815.1 of Allium fistulosum. Classification (NCBI taxonomy): domain Eukaryota; kingdom Viridiplantae; phylum Streptophyta; class Magnoliopsida; order Asparagales; family Amaryllidaceae; genus Allium; species Allium fistulosum. The sequence goes on from CM060901.1 coordinate 460,299,445, forward strand.
TGATGAAGAGGCAAGAGGAAATGATGCAAAATTTCCTTAGGAAATTTGGATATGCGAAAGCGGTATGAGCTACTGAAAATTTGGTTCAAGGAGCAGGAGCAGTAGAAATTAGAACGAGGAGCATGGAAATGGAGCCAATAGGTAAGGGATCATAGCGGAGCAATGGTGGGTAACCCCCTGCCAACATCAGGGGATCGACACCGTTCCCTAGATGGGTCGGTACCAAACCCCCAAGGCTTGGGGGCATACCCCCAGGGCAGGTGGGTTGGGATGTCAGTAGGCCAATGGTCGACGTTGTGCATGTTGACGCAGATTGGAATGTAGATGCACGTCCGAAGGAGTATGTTCCGGGATACCCTCACGGAGTTGGGGAGCATGTTAGTAATATGGATTGGAGGCCACATATGGATGAGAATGAAAAGATTGCTGAGTTGGTATGTCGGATGATGAGAGGCAGATTGCCCAACATGAGTTTGGAGGATGTCAACAGGAGTCCATTTGCTCCAAATATCAGGCAAGCTAGGAACCCACTGGAGTTCAAACTACCAACACTGGAGGTGTATGATGGAAAGTCAGATCCAACAGTGCACATGATGAGGTATATCTGGCAAATGGAAGTTTTTAGGGCATTGGAGGAAGTCATAGCAAGATGTTTTCCATTATACTTGATGGAATTAGCCGTGCTTTGGTTTATGCAACTGGAGAATGGCTCAATCAGGACATGGAATGAGCTGGTGGATAGGTTCATGAAGCAGTTTCGGGTCCAGGTTTCATGACCGAAGAATGTGATGACATTGATGATGCTAAAGCAAAGGACATGAGAGTCCCTAAAAAGTTTCTTGACATGATTTAATGCAGCAGTTGCTTTGGTGGATCGACCGGATCCATCAATGATCTTAATGGTGGCAGTATCTGGGATTGCCGATGTGACGGACTTTAAGGTTGCACTGGAACGAGATCCACCAATGGATCTCTGGGAATTTTACAACGAAGCAGAGAGGTTCCTATTATAAAAGGACACACGGACCAACAAACAGGAGGTAAATGTTGTGCAAGGTGAAGGAAACGTTTGGAGAAGGGTCTCAGAAGGATAAGGGTAAATGGAAAATGGAGGATGGACCAAAAAGGCAAAGGAAAGAACATGAGTCAAAGTTCTCCTCTTATTCGGATTTGACAGAAAGCTTGGAATGGATTTATCTGGATACAAGGGGGCAACTCCCCTGTTGGAAACCAGCAAGGAGAGGTCCTACGGAGCAGGAGCGTAGGTCCAAAAAATACTACCTGTTCCACAAACTTGATGGACATACTACAAATTATTGCAAGCACCTCCGGTATATGGTTGAGAAACATGTTTGGGGTAGCAGACTTTCAAAGTATGTAAGGAATCAGACAAAGTATGTAAGGAATCGTACAATGGGGGTGGAACAGGAGTAGCCACCATTCGTAACAAATCGGACCGGTCCTGGCTTAAGGGCACAGATCATCGTCTCTTGATCGGATTGGCATGAACTAAATAAAAAATAAACTCTACAATAAATTAGCTAAGTCAATTACATGTTTATGAGATTATAAGCTGTCCCTAGGCACGTTCTGAGATGGCAATGAACCACCATAGTTGGAGAGGCAGTACTTAATTTTTTCTAGTTCTTTGGTGGTTTAAAATTCAAATTTAATAAATGGATCTTAAAACACTTGAATCCGCATTAATGCGATGAACAAAATAGGTCGCTGTCATCTTGACTAGAGAGACAGGGCGATAACCGCAAGGTGCGAGTCCCTTCGTCGGAAAGCGAGAGGATGGATTCATATGTCATGGATTAACCCCTCGACCGGAGAGTTGAGGCTAGAGAAAGGAAGTTGATACATAATTGATCGCGTTATATCCATGACCGAAGAGTCGGGGACGGGAGTGTAAGAAGTGACTCACTTCGCCGTAGAGCGACAGGATCAACTTACTTATCATTTTTCCCCCTTTCGTTGGAGAGATACTGGATAGGGTCCAGCAAGAGTCTGGAGAGACCATGATCAGCCTAGAAAGGCCAGGATATCGCGTTACGTTCAAGGACACTGAACTGGATTGTAGGAAGTAATGCTACTTTGTTAGAAAGCAACAGGATCGGCTTACTTGTCAGTGTTCCCCCTTCATCAGAGAGTGACAGGATGGGGTCCAGCAAGAGCTCATAGAGTCTATGATCGATCTAGGAGGATCAAGACATCGCTATATGCCCAAAAGGGCTGGAGTGTAGGGAGGGAGTCACTTCGTCGGAGAGCGATAGAATCAGTTCACTCATCGTTAAGTCCTCTAGCCAAAGAGCAAGTGGATCGGGCTTAGCAAGGGCCCGAGAGACCATCGATCGATCTGGAGAGACCATGAACTTGGATAACGATCTGAAGAGATCATAGATTGACTTATTGACTTCCAGGACTTCAAACAGTTATGGATTTGGATATTGACCTAGTGAGGTCATGGATTTGGATAATGATCCGGAGAGATCGAAGATTTGGGATAACAATCCGGTGAGATCGAGGTTTTGGATTTGGAAAACGATCCGGTGAGATCATGGATTTGGTTACCGACTTTAGATGGATATGGATTTTGCTAAGGATTTGGAATAGTTTTGGAATTGACTACTGACTCTGAACAGTCGAGGGTTTCAGTAACAATCTAGAGAGATTGAGGATTCGACATGCAAAACTAACTCCCGGGCAAACGCGGGACGACTTACGGCAATTTGGTTTGGTAAAGTATTGGATTTTGAATTAGAAATTTAAGCTGTCGATGGATTGTGGATTTTGGACTTTAGACTTATAGTAACTCAAAACACACCATCCTACCATAAGGTATGTTTTGGGGAGGAAAGTGTTAACCTACCTTTTGACAAGGTAGTATAAGGGCGGATTTAACTAAACGGATTTTGTGATCATCAAGGTAGGAAGCCCAGAGGGATGATTGTCGGGTTGGGAATCAAGTATAAGCAAGGCTATGGATGATAGTTAAGTGGATTCAGATAAATGACATCCTAGAATTGGCTAAGTACGAGTTGGTACTTCCCCTAGACGGGGGATCAGTACCTATCCCTTCCCCTAGGCAGGGGATACGATCGGATCACTATGGCTATGGATACTTGACTCGGCAACTCAACTCAATAGAAATCGATCAATTACTCCAAATTTCATCTAGGTAACATCAAAAAACAACTGCAGAAATGTTAAGCTAGCATAGAGGGGGACCTATTGAAGCGATCGCAAGGCCCTACATAGCCATCTTGATCGATTAGCCTCGATCCCTCAAATCGAGGAGTTAGGGGCCAGTTTTCTCTGGTGGGCTAGATCTTGATCTCAAGGTCTGTAGGTAAGTTTTCAACTGGATCTCCGCACGTCTTCCACTATAATATAGTGGGCATGACACTCATTCTGGATCTTCTGGCTGGCTCACTTCTTCCTCCATTGTTATTATTATTAGGTTATCATCTGGACTGTAATTTCTGATCTATAGTATAATAAATAGAAAATTATTGGACTGGACGTAGGCCATAGTCAGCCGAACCACTACAAAACTTTTTTGTTCATTTCTTTCAGTTTAGTTTGTTGTTCTTCATATTTTATTCTCTACTTCATTCTGTTGGGAGTTGGTTACTGGACATTTTGATGCTTTCATACTGTTTACGGTGTTGGCATCATTTTTGACATCAACAAAAGGTCAACAATGTTCTCAAGTGAAGAGAACTGTGTAATATCTTCACTTCGAGATTTCTAGTTTGACCTTAGTTAATATCAGCCAAAAGGAAATTCTTGAATGAGTAATTACACAGCTATCCAATAACTATCAATACATTACTCTTAGTTTCCCTAGCAACCATGAGTAATACACTGCTCAACATTTGGAGAGCATTACATACTCTGGTCTCAACGAATGTATCAATATCCTTTCTCGAAACATCTCGACTACGAATATTTAAAATAAAATGTTATTTTATGTTGTGATTGATTACTCACGATTGTAACTATTTGCAACTACAATCACATAACATTTCCTTTAAGGATTTTCTTATTTATATACTTTAATTAATTACCTAATTAATATATCACTATATAACAAAGTATATAATAGAAATCAAAACCTTTATTATGAACAAGATTGGTCATAGAGATAGATATATGTAATAAGTTACATAATTTCACCAAGGGCATACCCCCTGACTCTATCACTAAATCATGGCATGACATCGAGCGACTATAGTTGGTTTTGAGTTGAAGCATTGGGAGTGAAACACTATTCGGTAGAGAATTCTTCTACTTAGTTGTATGATATTAGTATCATGATCAACTATAGTCAATTCAAAGTCAAAATCTTTGGCTGGAGTAGTACGATTAAAAATAAATGTTATTACCAAACCAAGGACTTTGTTTTTTGAACTAACCGAGTTGAATGTGGATAATATTTAAATTTGACCACTATAAATTTCATGCATCCTAAAGTGATATAGGTTCGATAAATAGGTTATGTGTAAATTATTGTCACCACTTGTACCACTGAAGATAATATAAAATATGATATTACCAAAATGATTTGTAAGCAATGAATTCGACCAAACCATCACACCACTAGCTAAGGTTATGTGTGAACATTAGTGTTTCAATCATTCAATTTTATTTACTAACTAAATTCACACCTAAGTCACACAACTGTATTTGTAAATTCTCAAAAAACCATATGATTTAATTACTTATAAATTTTGTAAATTGATTAAACTACTTAATATTCGATAAATATTAACTATTATTTGACCTTTGGGAGTGGTTTGTAATTATTTGAATATATATATATATGAAAGTTATATTTATGCACATTGATATATGATATCGATGTAACTTTAAATGGGTTTAAATAAAAGATAATTACATGAAGGGGTTTTATGGAAATTTTATGCCAATAGATGGCGTTATAGGGCTGACTACATATTAAGAAGGGCAAGAGGGGCAGTGAGAGAAAAATTAAAGGGATTAATTACGGAAATTTTATTGAAAGAAAGGGAAAATTTTCATTCTTCCAAACATAACACATTTATTGATTTTATTCCCATTCATCATTTCCTTCATTCAGTTTACTTCTCTCCTCTTTCCATGCCATGGTCAAAATTTGTTGTCCCCTTCCAGAATAAAAAAACCACTCCTAATTAAATGAAAAACATTAAATAAAATAAAACATAAGTGGTTCATCCATCTCTTATGTAACGACCAGCCTTTTTTGGACGTTTTAAGCAGACACACACGTCAGACTCAAACCATTCAAAAAGGCAGATTGTTATGGGGTAAATAATAAAAAGCAGAGAAAGAGATAAAACAAATATAGAATATCGTAGTGGAATGGAAAAATATAATAATCAAATAATAGTTCATGAAGCTGTTCTACAAATACATTTGATTATTCTTTAACAACACAAAATCAGAGTTACATATAACAGGAATAAATAAATAAATGTAGCGGAACAACATGATGCAGTGGGATACATACAATAAATAATAATAGTAAAAAAAAAATCTTCGTCTTTGTCCTCCAAAAAGCAGTCTTCGATAAACTGAAAAGCTCAGACTGACCCGAGCAAATTGAAAAGACAAAACACTCGAGTCAGAACTAAAAGATCTTATGTAAGTTAAATCAACAGTAAATAAATATGAGTGTAACGGCATCAGAGATGTTTACGGAGTTTGACATCTTTTATCCAGTGTCTAACATGAGTGCAATAACTTAAGAGATGTTCAGGATTTACATTTCCTAAGTATCCGTTAAACTATCTACTATGTAGTACAATACGCTACTATAATATGTCTACAGTAAAGTAAAGTATTAAAATAGCGTTAAGGCATTACCTGTATCCCCATTAACACATTTTATATATTCCCATAGTCTATACAGTACCGTACGCTCCTCCGTGAGGTTTACCCAGAGGGCACTCCATAGGTATGGTACAAAACAAACTCGTAGAAGGTGCGATAAGGCATGCGATAAGGCACGCGAGGCAATGCCCATGGTAGATATACCAATTGCACTCCCAGACTGGTGGTAACGCATAGCAGCTACTACCGCCCACCTCGGACACACTCCCATAATCAAAATCAAGGGGTGGCCACCAAAACAATCACAAAGTAAAAATATACTATCGAAGAAATGTGCCTGATAGGAGGAATGACCTCACTTGGCCCGGTATAGCACATGGTTAAGCCACATCAAGCTGACTCACGGGAGTCGGGCTCACGTAAATACCTCATACAGAATCGTTAGCCAAACCATCCTACTTCATTTCTGGAATCTCCACCACGTACACGGTTGTTAAAGTGGTTTTTAGTATTGGCAGAGAGTATGACAATATCCGATCCCGGTCTCTTTAACAACCAAACGCTTATTTCACACCGGATGGTTCTTTTACATTTCAAAAAGTCAGTTCACAATTTATATCAAAATATCATATTCGATTTCAAATCATACCTCTTTCAAAACCATATTCACTTTCAAAACTATATTCACTTTCAAAGTCATATTCACTTTTGAATTTATCGTAAGATAGGTTAATTAAATCATAGTTCCAAAATCACCATATCTACTCAAATATGTCATTTCACAAAAGGAATATCAATTCCAAATTCCAACTTAGGCTGTACCATCATCAAGGATTTAAATATAAATACTTCAACTTTACACAGTTTGAAATTTTAGAAAATAGTTTAGGTAGTCATAAATAGTTTTCATAGTTTTAAAAATAGTTTCAAATAGATTGAAATAGTTTAAATAGTAAAAATAGTTTAAATAGATTTAAATTTGATTTAGTTAGATTTAAAATGATTTATATAAATTTAAAATAGATTGAATGGATTTAAATTATCTTAAATAGATTTTAAATAGATTAAATAAATTTAAAATAGATTAAATATATTAAATTATATTAAATATATTTAAAATAGATTAAATAAATTTAAATTATATTAAATCGATTTAAAATAGATTAAATAAATTTAATTAGTTTAAAATTGGTAAAAATAGATTTAAATTGGATTAAATAGGTTATAATAGATTACTATAAATTAAAAATAGTTTCAAATTGGTTAAAATAGTTAATTTAATTAAAATAGTTTAAATTAGTTTAAAATAGATTTCAAAGTTATATCCAACATTTCAATAACTCAATTACAATAAATTCATTTATATTTGACACCTAAACTTTGAAATTCAGATTAAATCCTTTGGACAATTCATTAAATCAATTCCAATTTCAACATTTTCGCTTGGACTTTCGAAAATAATTCAGTTTATATAAATCAAATTTCTATTTCGAAATACCAGTTAACTGAATCAAAATTTGAAGATTCAAAAATCATTTAATTTAACCAATCCGGTGTCCGTATATAATATTCTACCCTAGGGTCAAGTGATACGGATATTTATCATTTCAATCTGAAATTTAAAATTTTACGGTTATATATCATGTCAAACCGCAATCCCGGATTTAATAAAAATCCATAAAATCGTTCGAGTCTATCATTTCAACCCATAACTGTAACGACCCATTATTTTGGACTATTCAAATCGATAATAATCCACACATGTCAGACTTGAATAATGCAAAATAACATATTGTAATAAAATTTGGAGCAAATAAAATCATTCACAGAATCACAGACACAGAAATATCAGAATAACTCACAGCGGAAAATAAAATAAATAGTGGTTCATGAAGCCACTAAAATACAAAGTCTCAAAACAAATACAAAATACGTAGTCTAAAAACAAATACAGTTCTGAAACAAGTACAGTAGAAATCCCAAATACATAAGTCTCTAATACAAAAGCTGAAATAGAACAACTGAAACTGAAATAGATAAATAACTAGATAAGCAGAATCTCCAGCGATTCCTAGCTCCAGAAAGGTGAAATCCAAAGCTGTGAATACTCTGGCTGACCCGAGAGTAAATAAAACACAAACACTCGAGTCAGGACATACATACTTATACAATGTAAACCTACTCAGTGAACTGTAATAAAGGTACAAGTAACTTAAAGAATGCTTGGGATCGCCCATTCTTTAAGGATTCATTAAACTATCTACTATGTAGTAATATTCGCTATTATAATAATGTCTAATATAAAATAAACAGACTTTTAAATAGCATTAAGGAGTGACCCAATATTCCCCTTAAAACGTAATAGTCCCAGTAGTCTATCCAGTATTAGCATACTCCCAAAATGGGGGCTACCCTCGATACTCCACAGGCTACGGGAGAAATCCAAACTCGTAGTAAAGCTCGCTATGGTAAGTGACACGATACAACTAAGCAATGCTAGGGTAGATATACCAATTACGCATCCGGGCTGGTGGAAACGCATAGCAGCCACTACCGCCCACCTCGAACAACACTCCCAAATCAAGGGGTGCACCCAATCAATCACAAAAGTAATAAAATGGTATCAAAGAAGTGTAACAACCCGAGATTTCGTACCAATTAATTATCGTCTCTAGACGATTAATTTTCCTAGTTGTTTGTTATTTGAAGTTTTGAATCGGTTTAAAATTTCTTTTAATAAAATTGTCAAAAATAAAATAAAAGGTCGGCCCAATTTCATTTATTCCGATTCTTTTCTTATGACTTCGGCCCGATCCCTTTTTGTTGTGATAATGGTGGCTCGATGAAATTAGGGCTTTGACTTCTCTCTGGCGATTCTGGATTGGGGTTTCGGCTCGATCTCTGGAATTAGTCTTTCTATGTTGCAACTGAATTAGGGCTTTGCCCTTGTGTTTACGGCTTCGGCCTCGTTCTTCTTGCTTGTGACTTGGCGAATCTGAATTGGGGCTTCGGTTTCAATTTCGCTCGTCTCTATGATGCTCGGCCGCTTCTATCAGGTCGAGTTCATTGCCGCTTCGAAGCAAGGTGAGTGTTCATCACTCACATCTAATCCAATTCCATCTTTCGAATGTGGTTGGTTTCTTTGATTTTTATGCGATTTTGAACTGCGACATGGTTCGCTTCTTTGATTGCTTGGCTTTCACGTTGTTGAAACTTTCCATTATTATGTTTGCTATTTTGGGAAGGTACTTCGTACCCACGGTTTCGATTTTTTTGACGATCGATCATTCTTTTGATTGTCATTCCAGAAACTTTCCTAATGTAATTCTGACTTTAACATCTTCTCTGCCATTCGAGTTTATCCCCGACCTGCTTTGATGTTTTTCTGACTTTGTTTCAGTTTGATTTACTATGAATTATATTCATTTTGATTTCTCTGATCTGTAGCATACTCGACATGTTCGACTTATGACTTCTGCTTCGATCACTTGGTCATTACAGTGTTTATCCCTGACTTTGATCATTGACTTTGATCATCTATTCGATGATGATATTCTGGCTTCCTGTTGCATACATACATGAACTGTTGCTCATGTACCCTGATGTTGTTTACTTTACTGTTCTTGTTCATGCTTCCACTGTTTCACTTGTACATGTTCATTGAACTTGAATATGTTGAATTTACTATAGCTTGACCATCCAGACATTTTCATATGTTCTCTGTTTTGTATTGAATTTTAGCTTGTGACTTTGATGATGAACTTCTTGTTCATCTCTTGTGTCCACGACTTAACCATTGCCATTTTTGGCTCGACTTGATGCTACACTGTTCACTGTTCTTCACTTTTACCTATTCACTTGAATTACATTCATTCTGGTCTTTGTTTGTTCATCTTGTAGTCTGGTTCATTCTAGTATCTCCTGTGATATTGCTTGAACTATGTGACATCAGTTTAGCTCGGCTAGATCCCTTGTTGTTAAGCTGCTTTGCCTTATCACTTCCAGTTGCAGTTTTAACTACACTTGTTATTCTGGTTTGAGTTTTGCTTCCTTGACCTTGTAGTCTTCTCCTGTGATATTTTCATGTAGTCTGTGCATTAACTAGTAGCTGTGCATTCATGTGCATTGATAGATCATCCACTTGAGCATTTGATGCTCATGTATGCAGATCCATTGATACATGTTTGTATTCCTTTGCTTGTTGCCTAGTTGCACTTCTTTGACTTCACTGCATATTTAACTATGCTGGTGCACTTCTTATTTTGCATTGACTTGAGTATTTGTGCATTAGTCACTGATGTATTTGATTTGCAATGCTTTGTGCATTCATGTATTTGGTCTGGGCTTGTTCCCTTTCACTTGTGCAATTCTCCATTGCATTCTGTCTTGATGTTCAGCGGCCATCATGTTGAATTGAGAATTTTTGTGTTACCATTTCTTTGTCTTGACTTACTTGAGTCAGTGGTCTTGGTTTGGTGCAATTTGCTATTTGTGTAGACTGTCTTGGCCACTTGATTTTTCCAATCAACCACTTGAGTTGAATCTGATTTGGATTTGACCTTGTGAACATGCCTGCTTTGACATTTGAGGCCGTGGCATTGAAATTTGAATCTTCATTCGATTTTGGTTCGTTGATCTTTTGTGTATTTCGGGTAGTAGTGGCAAGGCAGTATACGCGTGCGTATACTGCAGCCCTACCAGAATTGATGCTTTAAATTGATTATTTTGTGTTGTCTAATTATCTTCTAGATAATTAGATTATGAGTTTCTAAATATTTATTTAATAATTAGATTTTGTTATTAATTGTCGTTTAGACAATTCTGTTGTTTTCTGAATTATCTGCATTGGTAATCTTTTATCTATCTTTGTTGGTGATTTGGATTAGCTGATTTATTGTTTAACACTGTTTAGTGTTATATTTGTCGTTATCCGATTCTCTTACCGAGGAGTCGGATATACGAGATTTCTGTAACTATCGTCTTTTTGATATTGATTATTATTGCTTCCGTGCATTAATGACTGAGTTTGAATTAGGCTGACCCGTGTATTATTTTCTTTTGAATTTAATACTCGGGTCAAACTCGAGTTATTTCAGGTTGTAGATTTCCTGCTTTGAGTTGCTGTTGAGCTATGAAGACTTTTCATATCTTTTGAAGGGTTCTTCGTTTTTTTTGTAGTAGTCAGTGTATTGTTTTAGGTTGATATGTATTCATGTATATTAGTCGATAATGTACTTGTATATATATAACTTCCAGAGTCGACAGTTATAGTTGTATCATTTGTATTGTGTCAAATGTATTGTAACTGACATCAGTTATTATATATATGAGACTTTTTGTTCTATCTGTGTTCCGCACTTATATTATCTGTGTTATTTTTATATTTATGGTCCTAAACTATTATAGCCACTGTGTAGTAGCTTTGAGTTTGTACCGGTATGTCAGATTTGCTCCTGAAATAAAAATGCATATTATACTATCTGACATATCGGTTCTCGCACAAAGCAATTACACGGATGGTCGCTCCTCAACAGCCTTATTCTCCGTGCTAGTTGACAACATTACACCGTAGTGTTCTTGGCTAGCGTGGGCATAGAGGTGGGGCGTCACAAGAAGTGTGCCCGATCAGAGGTGCTACCTCATTGGCCCGTCAATCGCTCTTGTTTTAGCCACTTTATGCCAACTCACGGGAGTTAGGTCCACGCATATACCTTTAGGATTGTCGCCACCATCCTACTTCATTCTGGAAACTCCACCGTGTACACAGTTATTAAAGTGGTTTTCGGTATCGACAGAGAGTATGTCCATATCCGATCCTGGTCTCTTTAACAACCAATCGTTATTATAACCCGTGGTTATAAATTTCAAAAATAGTTTAGTTTTCAAATCAAATACATCATTTAAACCATTAAAAATTAAATTCATTATTCCTTTAAATCAAATATTCAATTTCCAAAAATTTAGCCTTTTCTAAGTTCGTTTATTCACTTAAATACATTAAAACATTAAAATTTCAGCTTTCACAGCATTTAGAAAGTGCTGCGGTAAGTTATATTTGAAAACAATTCAATTCAGCAAAGACAACATTTATAAACTGCTGTAATAGTTCAGTTTTAGAGAAAAAATAGTTCAATTCAGAAAAGACAGCATTTACAAAACTTCTATAATAGTTCAGGGTTCAAATTATATTCAAAAATCACATTTCAGCCAACTGCAGCACTTAACAGGTGCTACAATAGCCCTTTTACTAATTTCAGTTTCAAGTTTAGTTCCTGCCACTACAGCACTTACAAAGTGCTGCCATAGCCTTAGTTAAATTTAGTCTTTTAGTTCATTTATGCAACTACAGCACTTACAAAGTGCTGCAGATTCTACTTAGTTCAGATTTTAGTTCATTTCCAGAAACGATAGCATTTATGAAGTGCTACTAAAGAATTTCCAGATTTTTAATAGAATTCCAGCCACTAATAAACTTCAATTTAAATCAATTTAACTTATAAAAATCATATTTTTCCACATCAAAAATGTTCATTTAATTCTCTTTTTCTTTTGGTTTTTATACAGAAATTTTTTTTCTTCAATAAAATCCAAATTTTCCAACATTTCACTTATTAAATTCAAGTGTACCATTTTCTTATTCTTTCATTTTTTTTAAATTTTCTTTAACACTTAAATTTAAATTTTGATTTTCACAATTTAAAACTTAATTTCCATTTTTAATTTAATTAACTTGAATTTCCATTAAAAATCAAATCACAAATTTCCAAATTTAGTTATATTTAGATCACACTTTTCTATTCATTTATTTAACATTTTAATACATAAAAAATCATTTTCACTTTATTAAATCATTTAAAATTCAATTTAAATCAAATTATTATATTTTTACATTTTAAAAATACTTAAACATTTCCAAAAAACTTTATAAAATAACCACGGGTCTGTATAATATTTTCTAGCCTAAGTCAAGTGATACGGATAATATATCGTTTCAATCCGTAATTTACAAAGAAAATCCGGGTTTTATCATTTCAAACCCGCAATCCCAAGTAAATAAAATTTATAAAAATCGCTCAGGCTTATCATTTCAGCCCATAACGATCTTTCCCTATTCTAAAGTCTATTCGGGTATGTATCATTTCAACCCATAGTGATTTTATTCTACAGGGAACTTGCAGTGTGAGAAAAGAATATAAATAAATGGTATAACAACATATAGAAATATCGGATGATATGACAGGGTTATAAACAGGGTTAACATCATGTAATTTATAACATAGGTAGGTATAATATAATATAATTATTTCTACACTTTCACTTGCTATCAATTCACAGTTAGTAAGTATGAATGTCAGGTGTGATTACTAACCTCTTTAAAGTTGGAGTTCGCAAACAAAACACACAAACAAGAATTCGGAAAGCACGAAAGCACGACTTGATTCAAGTGGGAAGAGAGCCAAGATGTATATCTTGTATATAACAATAAAACAAACCATATATAAATATTTTTACAATACCAAAAATCTATTGAAACAAAATGGAAAATAGAATAAACAAAACATCACCAAGCTTTCAAACAAATTTTGCTTGATCTAAACTAAACATATGCTCGGCCACAAGGCTATTTTGGTTCAGCCTTGGATGTTTTACAGGTGCAAATGGTCTAGTTTGGACTGGAAATGCAAGGCTTGGTCAAGAAGGCAAAGGGTTTGGAAGTTACAAACATGGGAAGTGCAAAAGGCAAGGCTAGAGAGGAGGTTGCATCATTTTGGTTCAACTTTTTGGCTCGGCCAAAGGTCCATGGGCTCGGCCATGCTCTGGTTCAGGTCTGGTCAGGGGTTAGGTTGATGGTCAGAGGTCAGGTCATGATGGTGGTGGAGGCTAAGGAGGAGGCCGAGGCAAAATATGGAAGGTATGGTGATCACAACGCTCGGCTAGCAAGTATTCAAGGTGTTAGGCATTGTTTTTATGGATTTTGCAACATAGGAAGGTCATGGCCTCTACTGGTCAGAGGAGGGGGATGGTCTGAAGCCGTGAATGGTGGGGAGGAACGGATGGTGGTCGGTGGTGGTGATGGTGAGGCAATGGGCTGAGCAACATAGGTGAAGATCAAGACAAATTCAAGGCAAAATCAATGGAAAACAAGGAAGAAAAAGTAGAAAAAATAAGGAGAAGCCATTACCAATTTTCAAAAATGCTTGGTCGTGAGATGCTGATGGAAATGAGATACTTCTCACGTGAAAATGGAATAAAACTCACAGCCAAAATTAAAGTGGTGAACGGCAAAGAAAAATGAAGAGTCTAGCTAACCAAAAGTCATTGTTTATAAGCTTAAGTCTCTTCAAATTTCCACTATCCTTTATATACAAAATAAATAAAATAAATTCAGTAAATAAAAATAAAACAAACTGAAATAAAGTGGAAAAGAAAAATAAATGAATTTGTTTTAGGAAAATAGGAAGAAAATAAAGAAAAATAGCTTAATATATTGAAACTAGTTTTAAAAATTACAAACAAAATACACTTAACTTCGGAAAATTATAACTTCACTTTTAAAAACTTTTAAAATGTTTTAAACATAAAATATTGAAATAAAATTTAATTTAAAATGATTTAAAAATAATTTAAAATAATTACAAAAATATAGGGTTGTTACACTCTCCCCCACTCAAATCTTTTCGTCCTCGAAAAGAACGAAACAAGGAAAACATGAAAAACAAGATAGAAAAGCAAATAGTAACTGAAATAAACAATTCTGGATTCGAAGCATGAATGCTCTCCTCCGTTTCCCAGGTACAGTCTCGATCATCAATACTCCACTGTACTTTGACCAGACTAATAGATTTTCTTCTTAGCTGCTTCGTACCTCTGTCGACAATACGAAGTGGCTTCCTCTCAACAGTCAGATTAGGCTCAATATCCAAACTATCAAGAGCAGAAGGCTGAACAATAAGAGATGGATCATGCAGATATCGACAAAGATGAGAAACGTGGAATACATTATGCACTCCAAAGAACTTCTCGTGCAAATCCAGACGATAAGCCAAAGAACCAACTCTTTCCACAATGTGGAAAGGACCAACAGACCTAGGAGAAAGCTTCACTCTACGACCAAAGCGAATAACATTCCTTAAGGGAGAGACCTTAAGGAAAACCAAATCACCAACAGCAAACTCTAAACTCCGCCTATGACGATCAGCATACTTCTTCTTCCTATCTTGAGCAATCCTCATCTTCCTCCTAATCTCCTCAACTCTCTCAGAAGCTTCTAAAATCATCTCAGGACCAAGAACCAAACAATTACCGGATTCAATCCAGCAAGATGGAGATCTACAAGGTCGTCCGTAAAGAGCAGCAAATAGAGACGTTTTAATACTGGCCTGAATTTAAAGATAGAAATGAGATACATAAAAGGTTAAGATAAGATTAAAACAGAAGATAGAGATTTTACCTGACAACTATTGTTATAGGTAAATTCGACAAGATGGAGATGATCTTCCCAAGATCCTCCATAATCAAGCACACAAGCACGAAGAAGATCCTCTAGAATCTGATTCACCCTTTCCTTTTGACCGTCGGTCTGTGGATGGTAAGCAGTGCTCAGATTCAGACGAGTACCCAAAGAATCCTGAAAGGCTTTCCAAAACTGACTAGTAAAGATAGGATCACGATCACAAACGATACTGAGAGGAACACCATGGAGACGAACAATCTCCCTCATGTAGATCTCAGACAAACTAGAAGCAGAATGGGTAGACTTGACTGGAATGAAATGAGCTGATTTGGTCAGTCTATCCACAATAACCCAGATACTCTCATTACCTCTCCTAGTCCTCGGTAATCCATCAATGAAATCCATAGAAACCTGTTCCCACTTCCAATTGGGAATCTCAAGAGGCTGCAACAAAACAGGGGTCTTCTGATGATCTGCCTTGACTTGCTGACAAGTCGCACACCTACTAACAAAAATGGAGATATCTCACCTCATACCTCTCCACCAATACAACTTCTTCATATCCTGATACATCTTGGTCACACTCGGATGAATGGAACGTCTAGACTAATGATTCTCCCGAAGTAACTCCTGTCTCAATCCATCAACATTCGGGACACAAATCCTATTATTAATCCTCAACACACCTCTATCATCGATCTGAGCTCCACTGCCATCAAGACTACTACTACCAACTCTGCTACGAACATTCTCCTTCATCAATCTAAGCATCTCATCCTCATCCTGCTTAGCCATGATACGATCCAAAAGAGGAGAAGAAACAACAAGCTGACACAACATAGCCTTCTTCCGACTCAAAGCATCTGCCACAACATTAGCTTTCCCAGGGGTATAGTTGATGTCGAGGTCATAAGAAGCAAGAAACTCTAACCACCTAACTTGTCTCCGATTCAAATCCTTCTGAGTGAAAATATACCTCAAAGACTGATGATCTGTGAAAAGCTCAAACTTAGTCCCCAAAAGATGATGTCTCCAAATCTTCAAAGCAAAAACAACAGCGAGCAATTCTAAATCATGGGCAGCATAATTGGCTTCATGGGTCTTCAACCGACGACTAGCATAAGCAATCACCTTACCATACTGCATCAAAACAGCTCCCAAACCTTCACGACAAGCATCAGTGTATACCGTTAATCCCTAATTTCCATTTGGAACGGTAAGAACTGGTGCGGAAGTAAGCTTGTGATTTAACTCACTGAATGCAGCCTTACACTCATCACTCCAAATAAACTTAGCATTCTTTCGAGTCAAAGCGGTGAGAGGTGCAGCAATCCGAGCAAAATTCTCAATGAATCTCCGGTAATAACTGGCAAGGCCCAGAAAACTACGGATATCAGTAGGATTCTTAGGAGTTTCCCAATCCTGCACAGAATAGGTTTAAGTAAGGACAACAGGAAAGATAAAATAAATTGAATGAAACAAGGAAAGAGAAGGAAAGAAAGACTTACATTGATCGCAGCGATCTTAACTGGATCAACAGAAACTCCATTACCAGAAACAATATGCCCGAGGAATCGGACTTCATCCTTCCAGAAATGGCATTTAGAAAATTTAACCTTCAACTGATGATTTCTAAGAGTTTCAAGAATAGATTTCAAATGTGACTCATGCTCTTCCTCAGACTTAGAGAAAATGAGAATATCAACAACAAAGACTAGAACAAATTTATTAAGCACATCACGAAAAACACGATTCATCAAATCAACAAAGAAAGCAGGAGCATTAGTCAAACCGAAAGGCATGACTAACCATTCAAAGAACCCATTCTCAGTACGGAAAGTAGTCTTGGGAATACTTTCCTCGGCAACTCTGAGCTGGTGAAAACCTAAGGCAAGATCAAGCTGAGAGAAAACAGTAGCACCATAAAGCTGATCAAACATATCATTGATGCGAGGCATTGGATATCTGTTTTTCATAGTGAGCTTGTTCAGATCCCTATAGTCAACACACATCCGGAGAGAACCATCGGACTTAGTGACAAAAACCACCGCTGCTCCCCATTCAAAAAAGCTAGGTCTGATCAGACCCTTGGAAGACAAGTCCTCAATTTGCTTCCTCAACTCAACCTTCTCGCGGGGTGCCATTCTTCTAGGGGGAAGAACTACAGGTCGAGCTCCAGGAATAAGATCAATACGGAAATCAATTTCCCGCTTAGGAGGTAAAGCAGTGACTTCACCAAACACATCGGGATAAAGTTTGACTACACGAGTCGATTGAAGATCAACAGGAGAAGCACCTAGAGAATAAATAAAATTTCTAGCAAAATCATGAGGCATACGACACTGAATAACCAAAGAATTACCCCGATCATCCTTAACAGAAACTATTCGGGATTTACAAGAGATATGAGCATCATGCCTATTAAGCCAATCACCTCCGAGCAACAAATCAAAAGCATCGAAACCAAGAACATAGAAATCACCAGAAAATTCATGGCCAGAATAGAAGAGTCTCACTTACTTACAAATCTTATTAAGATTTGCGGGACCACCAATAGGATTTTTAACACACAAAGATTCAACAGCATAAACAAGAGAAAGAAGATGCACGAACTTATCACATAAATCAACAGAAATAAAACTATGCGAAGCTCCAGTATGAAATAAAACACGAATAGGATGATGAAATAAAGTAAAGGTGCCCTGAAGATTACCTTGATCATCACTAGGAGCAGGAGCAGGTGCAGAAGGAGAAGAAGCAGAGGTAACAAAAAATACGCCAAATGGCTTGCCCTTCTGATACAAAGGACAGTCATTCTTAAAATGACCAGGCTGAAGACAAACATGACAAAGATTGTTCCTGGTACTCTGAGGTGGAGGAACAGCAGCACCAACTGAAGTAGGGCAACTATTAGCATAGTGTCCCTTCTGATCACACTTGAAGCAGGAGCACTAGCAACAGCAGGACCCTTAGAAGTAGGGTACTCATAATGAATAGCCATATCCATAAGCTCTGTAAAAGTGCCATGAACATGAGAAATAAGACGATCGTAGAACTCTGGGCGAGCTCCAGCTGACTCACGGGAGTCGGGGTCACGTAAATACCTTATACAGAATCGTTTGCCAAACCATCCTACTTCATTTCTGGAATCTCCACCACGTACACAGTTGTTAAAGTGGTTTTCGGTATTGGTAGAGAGTATGACAATATCCGATCTCGGTCTCTTTAACAACCAAACGCTTATTTCACACCGGATGGTTCTTTTACATTTCGAAAAGTCAATTCACAATTTATATCAAAATATCATATTCAATTTCAAATCATACCTCTTTCGAAACCATATTCACTTTCAAAACTATATTCACTTTCAAAGTCATATTCACTTTTGAATTTATCGTAAGATAGGTTAATTAAATCATAGTTCCAAAATCACCATATCTACTCAAATATGTCATTTCACAAAAGGAATATCAATTACAAATTCCAACTTAGGTTGTATCATCATCAAGGATTTAAATATAAATACTTCAACTTTACACAGTTTGAAATTTTAGAAAATAGTTTAGGTAGTCATAAATAGTTTTAATAGTTTTAAAAATAGTTTCAAATAGATTGAAATAGTTTAAATAGTAAAGATAGTTTAAATAGATTTAAATTTGATTTAATTAGATTTAAAATGATTTATATAAATTTAAAATAGATTGAATGGATTTAAATTATCTTAAATAGATTTTAAATAGATTAAATAAATTTAAAATAGATTAAATATATTAAATTATATTAAATTATATTTAAAATAGATTAAATAAATTTAAATTATATTAAATAGATTTAAAATAGATTAAATAAATTTAATTAGTTTAAAATTGGTAAAAAATAGATTTAAATTGGATTAAATAGGTTATAATAGATTAATATAAATTAAAAATAGTTTCAAATTGGTTAAAATAGTTCATTTAATTAAAATAGTTTAAATTAGTTTAAAATAGATTTCAAAGTTATATCCAACATTTCAATAACTCAATTATGATAAATTCATTTATATTTGACACCTCAACTTTGAAATTCAAATTAAATCCTTTGGACAATTCATTAAATCAGTTCCAATTTCAACATTTTCGCTTGGACTTTCGACAATAATTCAGTTTATATAAATCAAATTTCTATTTCGAAATACCAGTTAACTGAATCAAAATTTGAAGATTCAAAAATCATTTAATTTAACCTATCCGGTGTCCGTATATAATATTCTACCCTCGGGTCAAGTGATACGGATATTTATCGTTTCAATCCGAAATTTAAAATTTTACGGTTATATATCATGTCAAACAGCAATCCCGCATTTAATAAAAATCCATAAAATCGTTCGAGTCTATCATTTCAACCCATAACGGTTTTTCCCTAATCTATAGATCATTCGGGTTTGTATCATTTCAACCCATAGGGAACTTGCATTGTTATAACAATATAAAATACAACATCCATTCATCAAATATCAACAATCAAACATCCATCAGAATCATCATCCAAATCAACCAATAGACATCAATAGATAACTGATTGTCATTAACAAGTATTAAATTGACAATTAAATTTATTAAACGATGGAGAAAAAATGCAGTAAAAGTCAAATTTAACTAGAATGACAATTTAAACATACCGAACGTAAATCGATTAATTTCTAATCACATCATAAATTTAATTTAACCAACAAAATAAAATTTAGTAGTTGTGAGTGGGTTAAAACACTAACCTTTGAATTTCAAATCAATTTGAAATCCAAAATAGGCCCAAAATTCAAACAGTCTCAGAATCCAACCAAACTAGTTCCTTGTCGTCTGAAATTCCGATACGATCGAAATGGAAGAAACTGCGTCCAAATCCGAGCTCGTACGAAAAAGTTATTAAGGTTAGAAGATTAAAATTTTAAATTTTAATAAAAAAACAATTAGGGGCAAAGTCTTAAATGTCAATACCATCCAAACCCTAATCGAGCTCCAGCTTCGAATGAGACGCATACGGCCACCGTGATCAACTACCTACTGTCGCCGCCTCGCGCACTCTTCCACCAATCGGACTACACCCCCGTGACCGCGCCACCTCGCCTCACCCATGCCGCACGCGCGACTCACCTTGTCGCCGCCCAACCCACTCCGGCCGAGACCAAAACCAGCGCCTTCAAGCTAATTTCTGGCCAACTCGAGGCGATTCTAGACCCAACTAACCACATGGATCGACTCCATTCGCCAAGCTTTACGCCATGGTACCCTCCGATCGACCCAAAGCCGAAGATCCACCGTTAAACGACAAACCCTAATATGAATGGCCGGGGTTCATCCTCATTTTAGGACGAACGATGAACCCAATTGAAAAATGAATCACACCAGTGAATTATGCTGTCGAGAGCTTCGAATTGATATATAATATGATATAGTTTGAGGAGGTTTAATTTATGAATTTGGTTTTAAAATTGAATTTGGGTTTGGATCTGATTTTTTTTCTGCCATTGAAAAGAATGAGATAGACAGAAGTTGATGTACGTACAAGAATAAGAAATAGAAAGGTTGCTAGGTTAGAATAGAACAATATATACTAACGAAGCCCGATAAGAAATATAAATGCATATTGGATTGGTACGAACGACAAATAGCGACCCAAAAAGCCCGTTTCACTTCCGAAACGAAAGTGGATCAATCCATATATCAAGATATATGTTTTCGCTAGTTTTAAACTCAATGGAACAAGTTTCAAGTCCTAATTCCATCGTATACAGAAGTTAGCTTTAAAAATCAGCTTATTTCAAATTGATTTTAATTAAATTGATTTCTAGGCGTTTCGAGTCTGTATGATCAAACGACAAGTCCGATCGCTACGAAATTTGAAACCTTATAATAATTCACCGTTACGGATCCAATGAAACTAGTTTCGACAAAATCCAAGACAGTGGCCAAAATGGCTATTTTCACGTTATTTAAATAAATTAATATTAAATTAATTAATCACTTTTTAATTCAATATTTATAAACTAACAAATTTCATCATTTTTGATTACTTAGACATTTATAATAACTTAAAGCAAATTTACATATCAATTCAGTGTTGGTTATTACACTAATTACAGTGTTCAATTTCATTTGTAATTAAATCCAATTAATTAAAAATTAATTCCAATAAATTTATCTAATTTGGTTTCAATCTTTTTATTCAATCAATTATTACTCTATAGACATAGTTAACATTTTTTATATCTTATTACACAAATATTCTACGATTATCATTTTTCCCATATTAGTTGTAGTATTCTAATAATATTGAACCTTTGTTGATTTTGACATTAATTAAAATTTAAAATCCCACAATCTCATTTATCTTGGTTTCATTTCTATTATTAAATCAATTTATTGCCTTATGAGTGTAATTGACAATTCTGTACATTTCATTACATTCCCAATTTGCAGTTATTGTATTAACTCACATTAATGTAACATTTATTTACTTTTATTTGTAATTGATTAGATAAATTTGTAACAAGTAACAATTGTCATCATTTCTACATTTAGTAATATCTTATAAGTTTATTATCCACAACAAGTGTTATGATTACTACTACAACACTAATTTTATTCAATTACAATTTATTACACATTATTTCATTAATTAATCAACATTTAAATTATCAATGCTCTTTTAATCCAATTATCCATTAATACATACATTACTATAATTTAATAACAATCTATATCAATTATAACTCTTTAATCCTTTTAATTAATTGGAATTACATTTGAAGCAGTTATCAATTTCCTTATTTTAATACTATTTCATTTTATTCCAGTTATATTCTTATTATTAAACCCAAATTTTATTTCTTCCAACACTAAATCACAAAACCTTATTAAATTACCTAATTTTAATTATCGAAAATTTACGGGTCGTTACACTCTCCCTCACTCAAAACTTTTCGTCCTCGAAAAGGGAAAAGAAGGGAAAATAAATCAATATATCTTATTCAAAATATTAAATTTATAAACAACTAATTTACATAATAAAATAATATAAATAAAATATATCAATTTATAACAATTAAGTCCTTTTCATTCAAGTAAATAAAAGTTTGAAAACGTTTCACAAAATCTTTCTAAGTCCAACATTCACGGAAATTTTTGGCAGAGTCTCCTTTGTATGGAGAGGTCTGAGAGAAATAGTAATATCAATAATACAATATATATCATATATTTTCAAAATAATATTTCCCAAACCATGGGAAAAACAATATAGTTTCGCCAAAAAACCGTAATCCGAGAACGTACCTATTTGTCAGGCAAACAATGCTTAATTTATGAAACCAAAAGCAGTAGCTATTGCTTCCATAACATGTATTTCACTTATGTAATCCAAAGAAGTTAATAATTATATAAAAGAGAAATATTTTAAGTTGTTTCAACTAAATAACAAACAAAACATCACCACATAACAATAATCATTTGGAAACAACGGTACAAACATCATTTTCAACAAAGAGTGCAATCATCCATCCATAGCAACCAAAACAAATGGTTTGTTCGGGTTCAAAACTTCTAATCATATAAATTAATAAATAAACTATGAAGTAAACCATACACTCAACAGTCGTAGATAACTTTATAGATTATTTATACATCTCTATACAAAATAGAAGTATTCTTTCCCAACCAATCCATAAGCCAAACAAACAAAGAACACATTATTAAGTTTACTCTATTTATTTTTCACTTCATTTATTGTTCCTTTTTTTCATACAATGATTTTCTTTAATTCACGTTCATTACTTACAAAAATTTAATTTTCGTTCATTCTTGTAAGGCTTATTTCATTAATTTACATTCTTTACTTACATAACTTATATCCATTTCAATTATTTGAATCATAAATGAATTCATTATTGAAGTATTGTATACATTCTATTTCAGTTTACTTCACATTTACTATTTAGTTTTTTTTTCTTTTTTTCATCCTTTACTTTTCTTTCTCATTCAAATAATGTTTATTTTCATTAATTCACATTCGTTATTACTTACAAAAGTTCATTTCTTCTTTATTCATACAATGCCATTTCTTTCATTTTATTACTTTACATTCATTTCTTAAATAAGTTATGTTTATTTCAATTGTTGGATTATACATTATTAGGTAAGTTTCTTTACAGTTCAATTCACCATTTATAGATTATTTCTTTTTCACATTCATTCTTCCATATATAGTATTATTGAATATTAACTCCATTTCTAAATCATTTCAATGGTTTCTGAAGTTATAACCATTAAATTTATATAGTAATCATTTTTATTATAAATGGCTTCAACATTAATTCCAGTTTATAATTATTTACTTACAGTATTCGCCTTTTTATTAAATTGATTACTAGCAATCTTTAATTGTTAACCTAAGTTTATAACATTTTTATAACATCAGAGTTCTTATTTATAAACATAATTTCATTGAACACTTCATTACTTAAGTTTACTTGTACAATATTCTATTACATATTCTTTTTAACATTTCAACTTTTAATAATTTTGTAAGTTATATATATATATATATATATATGTCTTTTAGAATGCAATTGAATATTAGCCACGTTTCTCTTATACATATCTTTTATACATATCAAATCCTTTTAAAATAATATATATATATATAATCATATCTTTTATACATATCAAATCATATTTGGAATTTGAAATTAAGATTTATTTATCAAAACAAATGTGTAGTAAACTACTACAACGGTCTTCCCACTTTGAAACTCGAAAATGAACATTGATGATGCGTGCACTCATCACCGAAATTATTTTCCAACGACAGAGAGGGAAGTACAGAACTTATTTCCTTTAAAAGTTATTTTAATCATTTCTTTCAAATCGTGTTGAAATATTTATACCAGAAAACAAATATTTTATTCCAAAATAATGCTAAGATTATATTCCAAAATCTTTTGAAAGAAATTTCCAAAATCTCGGAACAAAAGTTCTCAAATTTCAATTTATATTCATTTTATTTGTAAATCTAAATTTTACAATCAATATTTATAAAATTCCTCTACTTAACAAATAGCATAACACATCCAACTATATCATTTATAAAATCTGTTATTTTATATACAAAATATATAATAGGCAAAATTATTTCATTTACCTATGTTTCAAAACAATATTGTATCAGTCTGTCCTATTAAGGGTTTAGAAACCCCTATCGATGCCATAGCGTCCTATGTACCAACCAGGATTTATAAATACAAAACGGAACAAATTAACACAATACAAAAACCTTTTTATAACACTAACAAATACGCTCTCTCGTATGTATACACTCAGCGACTCATTCTAGGGTATTACTACCCTAATTCAAAAGAGTCAGACCCCACAATGCTATGGTTATCGCTAAACCAAAGCTCTGATACCAACTGTAACGACCACCCTTTTTTGGACGTTTTAAGCAGACACACACGTCAGACTCAAACCATTCAAAAAGGCAAATTGTTATGGGGTAAATAAGAAAAAGCAGAGAAAGAGATAAAACAAATACAGAATCTCGCAACAGAATGACAAAATATAATAATCAAATAACAGTTCATGAAGCTGTTTTACAAATACATTTGATTATTCTTTTACAACACAAAATCAAAGTTACATATAATAGGAATAAATGAATAAATGCAGCGGAACAACATAATGCAGTGGGATACATACAATAAGTAATAATAGTACAAAAATCTTCGTCTTCGTCCTATAGAAAGTAGTCTTTGATAAAATGAAAAGCTCAGACTGACCCCGAGCGAATTGAAAAGACAAAACACTCGAGTCAGAAAGTCTTATGTAAGTTAAATCAACAATAAATAAATATGAGTGTAACGGCGTCAGAGATGTTTACGGGGTTTGACAGAGATGTTTACGGGGTTTGACATCTCCTATCCAGTGTCTAACCTTAGTGCAATAACTTAAGAGATGCTCGGGATTTAAATCTCCTAAGGATCCATTAAACTATCTACTATGTAGTACAATACGCTATTATAATATGTCTACAGTAAAGTATTAAAATAGCGTTAAGGCACTACCCATATCCCCCTTAACACATTTTATATATTCCCACAGTCTATACAGTACCGTCCGCTCCTCCGTGAGGTTTACCCAGAGGGCACTCCGTAGGTATGGTACAAAACAAACTTGTAGAAGGCTTGATAAGGCATGCGACAAGGCATGCGAGGCAATGCCCAGGGTAGATATACCATTTGCACTCCCGGACTGGTGGTAACGCATATCAGCTACTACCGCCCACCTTGGACACACTCCCATAATCAAAATCAAGGGGTGGCCACCATAACAATCACAAAGTCAAAATATAGTATCAAAGAAATGTACCCGATAGGAGGAATGATCTCACTTGGCCCGGTATAGCTCTTGTTTTAGCCACTTCAAGCTGACTCATGGCAGTCGGGGTCACGTAAATACCTCATACATAATCGTTCACCAAACCATCCTACTTCATTTCTGGAATCTTCACCACGTACACAGTTGTTAAAGTGGTTTTCGGTATTGGCAGAGAGTATGACAATGTCTGATCCCGGTCTCTTTAACAACCAAACACTTATTTCACACCGTATGGTTCTTTTACATTTCAAAAAGTCAATTCACAATTTATATCAAAATATCATATTCGATTTCAAATCACACCTCTTTCGAAATCATATTCACTTTCAAAACTATGTTCACTTTCAAAGTCATATTCACTTTTGAATTTATCGTAAGATAGGTTAATTAAATACTAGTTCCAAAATCACCATATCTACTTAAATATGTCTTTTCACAAAAGGGATATCAATTCCAAATTCAAACTTAGGTTGTATCATCATCAACGATTTAAATATAAATACTTCAACTTTACACAGTCTTAAATTTAAGAAAATAGTTTAGGTAGTCATAAATAGTTTTAATAGTTTTAAAAATAGTTTTAAATAGATTGAAATAGTTTAAATAGTAAAAATATAATAAATAGATTTAAATTTGACTAAATTAGATTTAAAATGATTTATATAAATTTAAATAGATTGAATGGATTTAAATTATCTTAAATAGATATTAAATAGATTAAATAAATTTAAAATAGATTAAATAGATTTAAATTATATTAAATAGATTTAAAATAGATTAAATAAATTTAAATTATATTAAATAGATTTAATAAATTTAAATTATATTAAATAGATTTAAAATAGATTAAATAAATTTAATTAGTTTAAAATTGGTAAAAATAGATTTAAATTGGATTAAATAGGTTATAATAGATTAATATAAATTAAAAATATTTTTAAATTGGTTAAAATAGTTAATTTAATTAAAATAGTTTAAATTACTTAAAAATAGATTTCAAAGTTATATCCAACATTTCAATAACTCAATTCCGATAAATTCATTTATATTTGACACCTCTACTTTGAAATTCAAATTAAATCCTTTGGACAATTCATTAAATTAATTCCAATTTCAACATTTTCGCTTGGACTTTCGAAAACAATTAAGTTTATATAAATCAAATTTCTACTTCAAAATACCAGTTAACTGAATTCAAAATTTAAAAATTCAAAAATCATTTACTTTAACCAATCCGGTATCCGTATATAATTTTCTACAATAGGGTTAAGTGATACAAATATTTATCATTTCAGTCCGAAATTTAAAATTTTACGGTTATATTTCATTTCAAACTGCAATCCTGGATTTAATAAAAATCCATAAAATTGTTCGAGTCTATCATTTCAACCCATAATGATTTTTCCCTAATCTATAGATCATTCGGGTATTAAATATCAACAATCAAACATCCATCACAATCATCAATAAAATCAACCAATAGATATCAATAGATAACTAATTATGATTAAAAAGTATTAAATTGACAATTAAATTTAATATTAAATTAAACGATGGATAAAATGCAATAAAAGTCAAATTTAACTAGAATGACAATTTAAACATACCGAATGTAAATCAATTAATTTCTAATCACATCATAAATTTAATTTAACCAACATAAGAAAATTTAGTAGTTGTGAGTGGGTTAAAACACTCACCTTTGAATTTCAAATCGATTTGAAATCCAAAATAGGCCCAAAATTCAAACAGTCTTAGAATCCAACCAAACTAGTTCTATGTCGTCTGAAATTCTGATACGATCACAATGGAAGAAACCACTTCCAAATCTGAGCTTGTATGAAAAAGTTATTAAGGTTAGAAGATTAAAATTTTAAATTTTAATAAAAAAACAATTAGGGGCAAAGTCGTAAATGTCAGTACCATCCAAACCCTAATCGAGCTCCAGCTTCGAACGAGACCCATACGGCCGCCGTGATCAACCACATACCGCCGCCGCCTCACGCACTCATCCACCGATTGGACTACACCCCCGTGACCACGCCACCTCGCCTCACCCATGCCGCACGCGCTGCTTACCTCGCCTCACCCATCCAACAAGCTATCAAGGATTAAAAATCATACTGTTACCTATATGAATAAGATTTTATTACATAAATAATAAAAATTAAGCTATGTGGGGATTGATTAAATTTAATCAATCAATGTAACCTCTTGTTAGCCATAACCTGATTAAGCAAGAGGGGCACATGCATCTTCATATGTGTGTGCATATCCTTGTGGTTGCACTGATATATCTATATTGGTAAAACTTTTGATCCTGGATAAAGTTTGTTTATTGGAAAAAGAAAAATGACCCTGGGGAAAGATGTTTGTTAATATATGATATATATATATCACTTTGTAAAAAAAAACCTTACAAAATGAAGGTAGAAAAGAGAGGGTCATTGCATTTGGTATCAGAGCTATGTTATTAAACATAGCAGAAATAAAGATCAAGTTCTCTGATAGAAATAAAATTTAAAGAGACTAAATATATAACAATGTTTTCAGTGTAAATAAAACCACTGAAATAATAAAATTACCAATCAAACTAACCAGCTATGTAAATTATTATTAGCAAACTATGGTAGGAAGACCACCAAATCAGGGAGCAGGATCTTCCAATGCACCACCAATGGTCAATCTGCAAGACTTGGTGAGAGCATTTAGGGATGGGGCAGGACAAAGGCAAGAAAATCCCTATGAAGAACTCTCAAAATTACTTAAGACATATACTCATTTAGGAGGCAAAAGCTTTGAAGGGACAGAGAGTATTATGGAAATTCAAGCATGGTTGAGAACATTGGATAGAATTTTCAATGACATGCAACTTGATGATCAAAGAAAGAGGCAAGTGGCTTCGAGACAGCTAAAAGGAGTAGCTTTAAGCTGGTGGGAAGTAATCATTGCAGGAAGAAATGAGAATGAAATCACTTGGAATCAATTCAAAGAGATGTTGGAAGCAAGGTTTGTACCAGCATCAGCTAAGACTACCTTGCTAGAAGAATTTATAGACTTAGGCAAGGAACTATGACTGTCACAGAATACACTCAAAAGTTTGAAGGGCTTTCCACATATGGAGCAATGCTTGTAGCAGATGAAGCATCCAAAAATGATAGGTACATAAAAGGTTTGAACCCAGGACTTAGCAGAGCCATGTTACCCTATGCTGACAGGACCTTTGACCATGTGATAGACTTAGCTTTGAGGTTGGAGCAGCATGACAAGGAAAGGGAAAAATTCAGAAATTTCAAGAATAATAACAGTAAGAAGGGTAAGGGGAGATATCATCCTTATGATAAGAAGAAAGAAGAGGCCAGTACTAAGTCTACTGGGGATATTAAAGCTAAGGAAACCAAGAAGATTGTGGCCATCAATGTGGAAAAGAAGGACATATCAAACCAAGATGTCCAGAATTGAAAGGAGGAGCTTTCAAGTGTTATTTATATGGGAAAGAAGGGCACATGAAAAGAAATTGTCCTGAGAATAAGCAGCAAGGAAAATTAGCAAACTTGGAAGAAAAAGGCAGAACAGTGGAGATCAATGCTGAGACGCACAGTCAAGTGGAAGGTACACTATTTATTTGTAATGTACCCATAGCAGTAGTATATGATACTGGAGCAACTCATTCCTTAATTTCCTATGAATTAGTTAAAATGCTGAAATTAAGTTGCAATTGGTTGAAACCCCTTTACATATACAAAGTCCACTGGGAAGTTCTAGTGTTTTAAACATGATCTGTGTGGATGTGGGATTAAACATAGGAGGAGATACTTTTATTTCCAATTTATATGTTTTAAATTACCCAAATATAGGTGTTATTTTGGGAGTAGACTGGTTAAGGCAATTCAAGACCATAATTAACTTAGACTCATCCACCATATCATTGCAAAACCATGGAAGCCAGAGGATCACAATTTTATGTGAAGTGTCCAAGGGAAGAAAATTGTGTCATTTGATTGATTTGGGAAAAGATTTCAGTAAACATATTATTGAGGAAATTCCTATAGTCAATAAATACTTGGATGTTTTTGAGGAGGTTAATGGTGTTCCAAACCATAGGCCAGTGGAATTACAAATTCATTTAGTCCCAGGAGCAAGCCCAGTGATTAAAAAGCCAACAAGAATGGGGCCAAATGAACTAAAAGAATTAAAGAAATAATTAGAGGAATTAGAAAATAAGGGTTTTATAAGACCCAGTAATTCTTGCTAGGGGGCACCAGTGGTGTTTGTTAAGAAACAAGATGGTACTTTGAGACTCTGCATAGATTATAGGGAATTAAACAAGGTAACCATTAAAAATAAATACCCACTGCCAAGAATAGATGATCTTTTTGATCAATTGGCTGGAGCAAGAGTATTCTCTAAGCTAGATTTAGCGTCTGGTTTTCATCAAATGAAGGTGGAAGAATCAAGCATCAAGTACACTGCCTTTAACACTAGATATGGGTTGTATGAATTTTTGGTTATGCCATTTGGCTTGACCAATGCACCATCATACTTTGTAGATTTAATGAACAGAACCTTTAGAGATTATTTAGACAAGTTTGTGCTTATTTTTATAGATGACATTTTAATTTATTCCAAAACAATGGAAGAGCATGAAAGTTATCTGCACATGGTTTTGTCTAGACTAAGGGAAAAAGACTTAAAGGCAAAATACTCAAAATGTGAATTTTGGAAAGAAGAAGTGCATTTTCTTGGCCATGTTATATCTGCCCAAGGAATTTCTGTGAACCCCAATAAAGTAGTGGCTATTCAAGCATGGAAGAGGCCAAGCACTGTGAGTGAAGTGAGGTCATTTATGGGGATGGCAGGATATTATAGGAGGTTTATAAAAGATTTTTCAAAAATTTCTACACCACTTACTAACCTAACCAGAAAGAACCAAGCTTTTGTTTGGTCAGAAAAATGTGAAAAGTCTTTTGAACAGTTGAAGGAGGCATTGGTGAATGCCCCAATTTTAAAGGTACCTCATGGAAATGAAGAATTAGTTGTATACACTGATGCTAGTGGATTTGGCTTGGGTGCAGTGTTGATGCAACAAGGCCAAGTCATTGCATATGCATCCAGACAACTTAAACCCCATGAAGTTAGGTATGCCACACATGATCTTGAATTAGCAGCTATGATCTATGCTTTGAAACTTTGGAGACATTATTTGTTAGGCACTAAGTTTGAACTTTACACTGACCACAAGTCTCTAAAATATTTATTTTCACAAAAAGATTTGAACATGAGGCAACATAGATGGGTGGAGTTCTTAGCTGCCTATGACTTTGACATACTCTATACACCAGGCAAAGCAAACAAAGTTGCAGATGCTCTAAGTAGACAGCATGCTAAATTGGCTATGATGATGATAGAAGAATTTAAGGACTTGTCTTTGCTAACTGAGTTAGAAATTGGGGAGAATGGTTGTGTGCACATTGATGAGCAGATGCATGGTGCACAAGAAAATAAAGGGAAGTTAAGCTTAATGACACTTCAATCAGATTTAATTCTGAAGATAGAAAAAAATGCAAGAACAGGATGCAAACTTATTAGAGAAGAAAATTCTCCTCTCAAAAGGGGAGGAAGTGATGAATTACCATATTGATAAAAATGGTTATATGAGATACCAAAATAGGATGTGTGTGCCAGAGGACACCGAATTGAAGAAAGAGATATTGAATGAATATCACAGAAGTAAATACTCCATACACCCAGGCAACACAAAAATGTACCAAAATTTGAAAAGAGACTTCTGGTGGAAGGGGATGAAATCTGATGTAGCTAAATACATTGCCAAATGTATGACTTGCCAACAAGTCAAGGCTGAAACCCAAAGGCCATCAGGGTTGATGCAGCCTCTTAGTGTACCACAGTGGAAGTGGGAAGATATATCTATAGATTTCATAGATGGGCTGCCTAGATCTAAGAGAGGAAATACAAGTATATGGGTGATAGTTGATAGGCTAACCAAAGTAGCACACTTCATCCCAGTCAAGTCATAAAGGACAGCACCAAAATTAGCTCAAATTTTTATGAACGAAGTGGTAAAATTGCATGGCATTCCCAAAACCATTGTGAGTGATAGGGATACCATCTTCACTTCAAAGTTCCGGAGAAGCTTTCAAGAAGCAATGGGAAGTGAACTATGTTTAAGTACTGCCTACCATCCTCAGTCAGATGGGCAGACTGAGGTAGTAAACAAGGTTTTGGAGGACATGTTGAGAGCATGTGTATTGGATTTTGGGGGCAACTGGGAAGATTATCTTCATCTAGTTGAATTTACATACAACAACAACTATCAAAGCACCATAGGAATGGCTCCATTTGAAGCCTTATATGGTAAGCCTTGTTTGTCACCTGTTTGTTGGGTAGAAGCAGGAGAAAGGGTTATTTTAGGGCCTGAGTACATACAAGAAACTAAGGAGAAAATTGAGTTGATAAGGAGAAGAATGGCAGCAGCACAAGATAGGCAAAAGAAATTTGCAGACAAGAAAAGGAGGCAGGTAGAATATGAAGTGGGAAATTTTGTTTTCATCAAAATCTCACCTATGAAAAATGTGCTGAGATTTGGGAAACAAGGCAAGTTAACCCCAAGATATATTGGACCATACAAAATTCTAGAAAGAATTGGTCCCTTGGCATATAAGTTGGAATTGCCAGAAAACATGCAAGGCATACATGATGTTTTTCATGTATCACAACTGAGAAGGTGGGTACATGACAAGGCAGAAATTCTGGAGACCCCAACCCAAGTGCAAATAAATCCTAATTTGATATATGAAAAAGATCCAGTAGGGATTTTGGCAAAGGATGTGAAGAAATTAAGAAATAAATCACTGAAACTTGTAAAAGTACAGTGGAGTCTTGATCCCAGTGATTGCACATGGGAATTAGAGGACAAGGTTAGGATGAGCTACCCTAAGCTATTTTCAGATTAGAGGTAAATCTTTTTTTTATTTTGCTTTTCTTTTGGATGCATGTATTTTTAGTTATTATCATAGAACTAGAAATCTAAGTGGTTGAGGAGTACTTGTTCTCTGGTTTAAGCTTGGAAAAATTGTGGGACACAATTCCTAAAAGGTGGGGTGTATGTAATGACCCAAGATTTTAGGAATTTATCTTGAAAAAAAAAATACAAATAAGATTAAAATAATTTTTAAGCAGTTTATAAAATCATGTTTAAGGGAAAGATGAGATAGCTTGATGTGGTATAATAAAATGATGTGCCTTTGTGCACAGAAAATACACATGAGTAAAGCTAGATCCCTGTATACTATGAATGAGTACATGATGCTATGCATGGAAAATGTATATATATATGTATATATATATATATATTTACTGATAAATAAAGAAAACCCTCAAATGTGCTATATGCAGAAATATAACTAAGTATACATGTGCATATATGTATCAGTATAAAATAATATAGATGTATATATGGATATAAGTTATTGTCTGTAAAACATATATGTAAGTATACTAACTAAGTATTAGAATTTAAACTAGTAATAGGAAACACGCAAATATGTTTTTCTCTGGTGGGTAAATAAGAAGAAAAACACCAGATAATAAAGTAAAGGCTAAAAATAGAAAATGGGAGGAAAACAAAAATGTATTTTGTATGGGCTGAATTAAGAAAGAAAGTAATATGTATATAATATTGCTGGAAATCAGATCACACATTTAGCATGCAAATAGACAAGAGAAAAAGCATTTTATGGAAAAGCAAGATTTCTGAAAATAACCAAAGTAGATAACCACTTTTCTCTTCACCAAATTAAGCCGGGGAGGGTAGAATCTTGGGTTCAAATAAAATGCAGATAACATAATTTTATGGTGGGCAAAAATGGCTTTAGCCAATACCCAAAACCCTAAGGAGAACTCTGTATATTTATAAGCAGCAGCCTCCTCTCCTTCTCAAAAAGGAACTTTGAAAAAAAAACACCATATAAAAACATAAGGCAAGTGAAGGAAAAGAGCTTGAGGCTAAAGGCAGAAGTTATCAATTAATTAAGGAAGCAAAGAAGAGAGCTAGGTGAGAAAACTCACTCAACAACTTAAGGCACTAAGTCCTAATGAAGGCAGCCAGTTATAAATTAATTTTTCTTAAAAGTGTATGTGATTGTCTTTTAGAAATTAAGGATGCTTTAACGCCAAATGGTTGTTCTGGTTGTTTTATTTTGTGAATATTCTAAATATGATCAGTATGCATGCATAAGTATCTTAAAAACCCAGTTCTCTTTCTAATATGATATTGGTTAGAAATATAAATAAATACCCAGAAAATAAAATGTGGAATATAAGCAAGTAGTGTTGGTTTTGGCTCAACCCAGAAGAATTGATGAGCATATGGGCTGCAATATACATATATATATATATATGTTCTAAGGCTTAAGATAAAAAGGAATTAGGAGTGCAATAGGCTTGCCTATGTGCTGATACTCCTGATTCAAAGAAAATATACAATAACCACCTAGCAAATAGATTTTGTGATTTAGGAAGCTTGGTCAATCTGAGTTAACTAAAGCACAGATGTTTGCAATAAAATCTTCTCATAGAGCCATAAACCAATGTTAGTTGTCTATATCTCCTTAAAATTACAAGAACATGTTTTAATAAGTACCAATACTTAAATTGCTTGATTACCTCTGTTTGTTTATGAGAATGATGAGGAATGCTATGAGATGAATGCTTGTTTTTGTAAAATGACTCACTGATTGGGTTTGCCCTGAAAAATTTAAAAAGAAAAAGTACCTGAGAACTTGATTAGGAAATGGGGTCAAGATTACTGCAGGAATGACTTGTGTTCTTGAGTAATACAAGTTGACACATGGCTTGTTTAAGTCCTGAGATCTTTGTGTAATGGAGTGAATTAGTTCATTACAGTGTGTCCATTGATTCATAAAATTGCAGATGAGATCAGGGTAGAAAAATATATCAAGGGAAGAATATTTGACATAATGAGAAACTAGAGTTTTCCCAGAAATGAAATATGAGGGGGAATAAATGATTTAACTCATATTGGTTATTTTCTGTTTGGTGTGAATGATTATTTGATTTATATTGTATGCCTGAGTGTATGTGCCATATCTATACAAAGTCTCTGGAAAGAAAGATTAAAGTGTACACATGCACAATGACACAGAACATGCACACAAGTATTACTTGTTTTCAAAGGGAAGAACTTTATGTATATGTACTTAATTCAATTATAACTTAATTAATTAATTGCTTTTGTGAATTTTCTCATACCAGACACGTGTCTGACCCTAGTGTGCTAATGGCATCTGGGGTGTCTCATTTAAAATGAGGCAGCTTCAAATGCTTTTTCAGGAACAGCAGCCTCTAGGTAGGAGTAGGAGCAAAGCATTGAGAAGAAGATTATAGCATGCTAGAATTAGATAGATAAGAGCTTAAAAGATGAAATTTGCATGTATTGATATTTTAAAAAATTTCCATTGTAGTAAGTACAGAGTGATGTTGGATATTTGGTTAAGTATTTGACTTGTAACTGGAATCTAAAATATCTGAGTTTTATTATCTGGAACGTTGAAAAGTTTTAGCTATAATTTTGTAAGTTAGATCCACAATAGGGATTTTATAGGATGAAGAAGTTAGATCCATATTAGTAAATTTTATACATGTTCAGACATGATTTGTTCAGATATTATCACACCAGTACCTTAGTAATTTTAACATAAAATCTGAATTTCTTTTTACTAAAGCTTTGGGCAAAAATGCATTTTAAGACCCTCTGAAATATGCCTGAGCAGAGAGTCTGTTTAAACCATGTTTTCTTTGCTAAGTATCCAAGTGTCCCAGGAAACTCACCCCGGACTGCATTTCATTTAGTCTAGTATCTTGGTATCAAGGAATCAAGCTTCTGGAATATGATAATTCACTTAAGAATATCCCAGATATGAGTTTGCATATAAGGTAGATTTTATAGGAAAGCAAACATAGAAAATGATAGAAGCTTATATCATTTTCATAGCACAGACACTACACCATTGATTTTTATAGATAATTATAACATAATTATCTGGTTTTTATGGATCATGTTTCATAGAGGATCCAGCAAGCTATCAAGGATTAAAAATCATACTGTTACCTATATGAAAAAGATTTTATTACATAAATAATAAAAATTAAGCTATGTGGGGATTGATTAAATTTAATCAATCAATGTAACCTCTTGTTTGCCATAACCTGATTAAGCAAGAGGGGCACATGCATCTTCATATGTGTGTGCATATCCTTGTGGTTGCACTGATATATCTATATTGGTAAAACTTTTGATCCTGGATAAAGTTTGTTTATTGGAAAAAGAAAAATGACCCTGGGGAAAGATGTTTGTTAATATATGATATATATATATATATATCACTTTGTAAAAAAAAATCCTTACAAAATGAAGGTAGAAAAGAGAGGGTCATTGCAAGTCTGGTCTTCATATTACTTTGAGTCTGTTGCATTTCATGTGAGCTTCATGTGCTCCTTTGTGTAGTCTTGCATTCCACTCTGTTGCATACATGTTGACTTCTTCATCCCTCTGCTGTTGCACTTGATCTGGTCTCTGATTGAATGCTTGCGTGGTTTGATCTTGTTTTCATGTCCTTGTGTATTTCATGTTGAGTTGCAGTTCTTTCTGACTGGTCATGCTCTGACCTTTGTACATGTGATTGTATATCCATTGAGTATTTTTTTCATGTATAGTCTGTTTTTTGCCTTTGTGTTTGTAGTAGTAGTCATGTGGATCTTTAATGATCTGGTTCCACTTGAATTGACCATCCATGTTGTGTTATTCCTCTTGAGTCTGGCCATTCATGTGTTGCCTCTGTCCTCTGTTGTATTTTTGAGTGCTGATAGAAATTGTGTTGTGTGACCATATCTATTTTGGTCTGATTTCTTTGATGGCCTTGTTGTATGTTGAAGTCTGATGTTGTATTCCACACATGCATATTTGGTTCCACTGGAAGTCTTTTTGAACTGATTTGTACAACTTGAATATGTACATGACTTGTGGCATCTGAACTTATGTTGATGCTTCATGTTTTACATTTGACCATTTGTATCTGAACTATATGCTGTTTCATTTGAACTGTACTGTTGAGGCTATGTTCATTTTGGTTTTGTTGCATTCATTCTGGTCTGGAGCTTGTTGAAGTTTGGTTGCTTCGAGTACAGTTCATTGTTGATTTGGGTCTGGTTCTGGTTTATACTTCATTTATGCTGTCATGTGAACCATTGAATTTTTGGTCGAGGCTTGATGTGTACATTGGTTAGAAAAATTCCTTGAGTCTTTCTAAACTAATTTTTGTTTGCATTTTGAATTGTACCTGTGTTGAATCCAGCGTCGGCTCGGGTTTGACCATGTGCTCACCTGTCTCTGCAGTTTTATCAAGTGTATATCGGTGTGCACGGCCTTGTGGCATGTACAGTGATACACTATGCATGTTACAAGTTGTTCGTGTTTGATGAACCCAAAAACGAAAATGATGATGAACAATCCAAATAACTGAGGCAAATAATTTTTTCAAAACACATTTTATTTTACACTGCAAAAATATTTCTTTTTCAATTTTACTACGTCAGTGTTTATTTTGAAGATAATTCAGATGCTGGATACAAATTGGAATATAGTTGAAGAACAATATGGGTGAATGAGTGATATGTAGTGTGGTGCAAATGTAAATGAAAATTGTGTTGTGATTTGAAATGGTATTGTAATTGAAATTTTGTATATATAGCTCAAATTTTGTACTATTCAAAAACTGTAGTAAAATATTTGTTTGAATTTAAATTCTGTGTTATTTATTTTATTCAACAAATATTTATTTAATTATGTGAAAAATAAAATAGTACAATAACAAATACATTTAAATGAATATATATATATATATGTTTATTATCATCAAACAAAAATCATATACTAGCATATTCAACAATCTCCCCTTTTTGATGATAACAAACATATATTTAAGATTTTGAATTTATTAAATGTATTTGGTCAATGATGAACTCTATTTGCTCCCCCTATTTGAATGCTCCCTCTCTACAACAAAACTCCCCCTTTATATATGCATGAAAATAAATAAAAATATGCAAATGAACCTAGAATGCAAATATAATATAAAATATTTGACCTTTATTCGCCAAAAACTTAACTTTTCTCTCCCCCTTTTGTTATCAGCAAAAGAGTAATAGTGTTAGAAAAATAGAGATATAGTGATAGAAATTAATACAATATTAATACCCAATCGAGTATAAATATTAAATTTCAGTAAAAAATAAAAAAAAAATCATAAATACTTTGTTAGGCGCATATTCCACTTTAGAGTGATAGGGGTGATGTCGGCATATAAGACCATATAGTTGTGTCTATTTGTGGTATATTTATATCAGGAATTTGAATATCTACTAACCATGCATAACCGTTAGGACTTTTAAACGAGATTAGTAGTATTCCCAATTTTTATAAAAAAGATGAATTTCAAGCATCTTCTAACCACGCATAACCATGAGGACTTTTAAATGGGATTAGAATCAACTTGTCTATTTAATAATCAATTTTGATATGTGTTCTATAAATGCATAACTGTGAGGACTTTTAAATGAGCATGAAAGCACATATACAAATATTCCAAGTAATTCACCCATGCATAACCGTGAGGACTTTTAAATGAGAGTGAATACTTTGGATGTTTTTATTAAAAAAAAGAATAATTTCTTGTTAAAAATACCACATATTGACATACTATATTGGATCTTGATGAGTGATGGTCATTAGAAATATGATAGAAATAGAGATGTTCATGGAAGTTTTACCAACAAAAGTTATTATAAATCTTGTTTAGACTTTTTAAAGAAATTTACTAAATATACTTTCTCAAGTCATAATATATGATTAATATCGACACTCGTCACTTTTTCAATCACTATTTATCTTTTCGATAATTAGTAGGGAGTCAGATTAGTTAATATAGTCATTTAAGATCAAATCCAAAAATAATTATAAAATCAAATTTTCTAAAATGACTAATCTGAAACAAGGTCAAAAACTATTTTCTATTTTCTGGAAGGGGTTTTATAAGAAAAATGTTTGCTAATTAAAAATCAGTTAAAATAAAAAATATGCAGATATTTTCTTTGAAAATGTGATGCAACTAATGACTGTCTCAACATAAATCACGTTCCACTAATAATTTTTCTATCAACCAGATTACTAGTGTAATCTGCATCTGAATTTCCCTTTGACTCAAGATTATCATTAGTTGGATGTCATAGGCTAGACCGTGAAGTTTGCAACAAATACCTTAAAATCTTTTTACAGCTTTTAAATGAAATTCTTTTGAATTTGAATTGAAACCGTGCAAATAAACAAACAATGAACATAGTGTCAGATTTAGAACAAATATATCCACGTGTATCTAGAATAATCATCAATCAATAAAACACCATCATTAGTCCAAACAAATCTATATGAACTAGTTCAAAGACTCAAGAGGTACTTATAGTGTTCTCGGCATAAAAATATAATTGACCAACAATTTTGCATAAATCAAAATCAACATTCATTTCTTTATCACATAACTGGTTGATTTAAATCAGATTATGGTGCAGATTTTCAACATATAATATATCGTTCAAGATAAATGTGTTGTTACCTGATTTACCTTTACCGATAATTTTTCGTTGTTGCCCATTGTGATTCTGCCACCTTTGTACTAGGCTAAGGAACTTTGATTTGTCACCCGTCGTGTGCCTGGAACAGCCAAAATCTAGGTAACACTATTGTTGTTCCTTAGCCTGCCACCATACCTATACGAGAAAAGATTTTTGTGACCCATTTGTTTTTATAGGTCCATGGTTGTTAGTGGCAAAATATTTTGAAAAATATGTTTGTGTAGACCCAAGACTATTTATATTTGTTCCTTTTGGCACCCAGATTTGTTTGACTTTAAGGGATTTTATATTCGTGCCTTTTGGAACCCAAATTAGAATTGTTTTCACTTGTTTGGTTCTATACCAACAATTATTGTGATTATGTCTGGTTTTTTCACAAATTTTGCACTTGGAATTGACTTGATTAATTTCACTTCTAACATGTTCAGATTGATTTATACCCAAGTCATTGTCTAATAGTATTAACAGTTTGTTTCCTTAATAACATATTTAACGATCTTTCTCCTTTTGAAAATTTTGCTAAAGTCGTAGACAATCGTTGGACTTGTGTTTTAAGGGATTCATTTTCGTTCAATAACAAAGTGCACTTTTTAATAGAATTTTCTCTCCTCGTATTTTCACTCTCTTTCAAAATCAGAATTTCATTTTCAAGTGATTTTATTTTAATTTCTGATTTTTTAATTTCTTCTTCGAATGATGGAAACTTGTCACACTTAGGGCTTTTATTTGGATAGTTTTTGACTAATTGGTCAAGTTGTTTATTTAATTCTATCAAAGTATCTCTTTGTGATTCAATTTTAGCATATTTCTCTTTAAGTCGTTCAAAACAATCATTTACTTCGTGAAAATATATAAGTAATTCTGAGTGAGTAAGTTTTGATACCTCGCTTGGCTCTTCATCATCATTGTCAGTTGTTTCTCCTTGAAGGCACAAATTTCCTTTTTCACTCTCACTGATAGTGCTTTTATCATCTTCATCGGTTTCATCCCAAATGGCTGCAAAACTTCTCCTTTTTGGTTTCTTTCCTTGGCTGAGTCGATTCTGAGGACAATTTGGCTTGATATGACCGGGTTTATTGCACTTGTGACAAATGATCTCCTGCTCTTCTCAGTTGTCTAGTGCTTTGACTATTCTGCTTTTCAATTGTTGATTTAGAGCTAGATTTCCGTATTTGCGTTTCCACTTTTTGAATCTCTTTATTAGTAGCGCCAGCTCAGCTGCTCCATCATCATCATCACTTTTCGTTGTTCCTTTAAGAGTTATCGATTTCTTTCGAGTATCACCTCCTTCATGTTCTTCCTTCAATTTAATTTCTAGCTCATAAGTGGTGAGATTTCCAATGAGTTCTTCAACTTCGATTTGTTTCAAATCTTTTGATTCTTGAATAGCTGTCAGTTTCACATCAAAATTTCATGGAAGGACTCTGAGGATTTTTCGGACAATTTCCAATTCTGTGTATGGTTTTCCGAGAGCATTTGATTTGTATACGAGATTGGAAAGTCGTCCATACATCTCTTTGACATTTTCATCCTTGGCCATTTTGAAGTTCTCTAATTCGCTACTAAGCATGGCAAGGCGAGATTCTTTGACTTGAGATGTCCCTTCGTGGGGTTACTTCAAGTGTGTGCCGGATTTCCTACGCAGTTAGACAATGTGAGACACGATTAAATTCACTTTGATCCAATAAACAAATAATAGAATTCATAGCTTTAGCATTAGCATTCTGTAGTTTATTTCCAAAATCTGTCCATTGATCCATCAGTTTTTCAATTTCCTGATTATCTACCACTATAGTTGGTGTCCTATAGCCTGTCTCAACAATATTCCAAGCATCAATGGTTTTCAGAAAAATTTTCATTCAATTTTTCCAGTAAGCATATTCACCATTGAATATAGGTGGTCTAACTATAGACTGACCCTAAACAAAAGCATTATTAAAAGAAGCCATTTTTGGAAAAAAATCAAAATTTTTAAAATAGTAATTTTTTTTGAAAAATTAAATTTTTAAAGCAAAATTTGGCTTTTGTTCCTAGCTCTAATACCACTTATTGGATCAATTTTACCCTAGATGGAGGGTGAATAGGGTGATACTAATAATAATAAAAATTAATGCGGAAATATATAAAATAATTGTGGCACAGATAATAGCAGAATAATAAAAGCAGTAAATAGAACAACACAGATTTACCCAGCTTCGGCAAAACCCTGCCTACGTGCTGCCTCCAAGGTTTCTACTAGAAATTAAGTAGTCAGACGCTTACACACGTAAACTCGCGACACCCGCTATCGACTAACCTAACTCTACGCTCAAAACCCTGCCACAACTCAGCCACTGAGTTGCGAATTCTCGAACTACACCACCGTAGTTCGTCCCCTAGTCACACGACTAGAATTTTATAAAAGTTTTAAAAGTAAATTACATATAAAAACAACTGAAAACTTGAAACCCTAATTTAAAATTAAAAGCCCAAAAGCAATTATATGTCGACCCAAAAGAAAAGAATGTAGTGATAAAAAATTGTTCCCCTTTTCTCTTTTTATTTCTTCGGCCCATATTCCTTGCTTTATGAAAAGTGGATGCTTTCGTTCCTCTTTCAACAATTTAGGGCTTCTGTAAATTTTGCCGATTCCAGTTGATCGATTGAATATATATCTTTGGGTTGATTTCTTTGTCGATCGATCGTCTCTTTGATTTGCAAACGGTTGCTTCAATTCGTCGAGTTCGATTTGAATAATTCTGGTATGTGATTTCCTTTATTACTCTCGTTGATATGCTTGAACTTGATGTTTTTAATTGCCGATGATGTTGATGGTATTTATAGGGAATAATTCCCTAAATTATCATTCGAATATATCTTTTGAATTTGTCTGTTACTTTAGCTCGGTCGTTCGATTTTACTTGAATACATGTGATTAATCCTGAATGGTTCAATTTCGAATATTTTTCTGATGTCCTTTGCTTGATTACCATGGCTTGTTTGGTTTTCTGATTTTTCGTTCATACATGTTATCATCTGGCTTTGGATTCAGTTCTGTTCTTTTTTGGTTTGACTTCTCTGATTTCGGCACTCTGAATTTTTAAGATAATTGACTTGCTGAAAAACACTTCGACTTATTCAATTTCCTTTTGCTCTGATTGAAAATGTGTGACCCACGGCTTTGATTCTCTATATTCCTTTACTATTGTTTACACTGCTCGTACTGGTTCAACCTGCTACTGTTTTGATTTTACTTCATATATACTGCTAGCTTTGGTTGATTGTCTCCATACATATATACATATATGTATGTATGTATATATGTGATTGTACTTTGGTATTGCAGTCTTGTTCATCACTGCATATATGCTGTTTCCTTTTGAAAACTGCTACATATTTCGAATGTCCTCATGTTGCATATGTTTTGAGTTAGTGCATATGAACTTGTATGCTTGATTTTTACTTATGGTCTGACCATTTCATTTGAGCACTTTGTTGCATTGAATGTTTGTTGTCTTTGTAACTAATGTCCAGTTGCATGTCTTCAGTCAGTGTACATTTGTTTGTCTCTCTGGTCGTACATTTGTATGAGTCTGATTGCTGTGTTGATGTTCATGCAGTTGAGTTAATTCATTCATGTTATAATGCTCTGTACTTTGGTCCATTCATGATGATGTCTGGTTACATGTTGCACTTGAACATTTTGTAGTCTGGTCTTCATATTACTTTGAGTCTGTTGCATTTCATGTGAGCTTCAAGTGCTCCTTTATGTAGTCTTGCATTCCACTATGTTGCATACATGTTGACTTCTTCATCCCTCTGATGTGGCACTTGATCCGGTCTCTGATTGAATGCTTGTGTGGTTTGATCTTGTTTTCATGTCCTTGCATATTTCATGTTGAGTTGCAGTTCTTTGTGACTGGTCATGCTCTGACCTTTGTACATGTGATTGTATATCCATTGAGTATGTTTTCATGTATAGTCTGTTTCTTGCCTTTGTGTTTGTAGTAGTTGTCATGTAGATCTTCAATGATCTGGTTCCACTTGAACTTACCATACATGCTGTGTTATTCCTCTTGAGTCTGGCCATTCATGTGTTGCCTCTATCCTCTATTGTATTTTTGAGTGCTGATAGAAATTGTGTTGTGTGACCATATCTATTTTGCTCTGATTTCTTTGATGACCTTGTTGTATGTTAAAGTCTGATGTTGTATTCCACACATGCATATTTGGTTCCACTAGAAGTCTTTTTGAACTGGTCTGACAACTTGAATATGTACATGACTTGTGGCATTTGAACTTATGTTGATGCTTCATGTTTTACATTTGATCATTTGTATCTATTCCACATGCTGTTTCATTTGAACTGTACTGTTGAGGCTGTATTGATTTTGGTTCTGTTGCATTCATTCTGGACTGGAGATTTTTGCAATCTGGTTGCTTCGAGTACAGTTTATTGTTGATTTAGGTCTGGTTCTGGTTAATACTTCATGTTTGTTGTCATGTGAACCATTGAATTTTTGGTCGAGGCTTGATGTGCACATTGTTTAGTGAACTGCCTTGAGTCTTTTTGAGCTAAATTTTGTTTGCGTTTTGAATTGTACCTGTGTTGAATCCAGCCTCGGCTCGGGTTTGACCTTGTGCTCACCTGTCCCTGGAGTTTTATCAAGTGTATATCGGTGTGCACGGCCTTGTGGCATGTACAGTGATACA
The DNA here is from genome assembly GCA_030737815.1 of Allium fistulosum. Taxonomy (NCBI): domain Eukaryota; kingdom Viridiplantae; phylum Streptophyta; class Magnoliopsida; order Asparagales; family Amaryllidaceae; genus Allium; species Allium fistulosum. The sequence goes on from CM060901.1 coordinate 460,343,560, forward strand.
CTATGCATGTTACAAGTTGTTCGTGTTTGATGAACCCAAAAACGAAAATGATGATGAACAATCCAAATAACTGAGGCAAATAATATTTTCAAAACACATTTTATTTTACACTGCAAAAATATTTCTTTTTCAATTTTACTACGTCAGTGTTTATTTTGAAGATAATTCAGATGCTGGATACAAATTGGAATATAGTTGAAGAACAATATGGGTGAATGAGTGATATGTAGTGTGGTGCAAATGTAAATGAAAATTGTGTTGTGATTTGAAATGGTATTGTAATTGAAATTTTGTATATATAGTGAGAGCTCAAATTTTGTGCTATTCAAAAATTGTAGTAAAATATTTTTTTGAATAAAATATTTGTTTGAATTTAAATTCTGTGTAATTCATTTTATTCAACAAATATTTTTTTAATTATGTGAAAATAAAATAGTACAATAACAAATACATTTAAATGAATATATATATATATATATGTTTATTATCATCAAACCAAAATCATATACTAGCATATTCAACAATAGCTAGGTATGACTTCCGATCTCGGTGTGAGCTACAGCCAGAAGTGCTTGAAAGCTTGACCATTAGACCTATTCTTATTGAGCCGATTGCTACTAGTCAGAGGCATGCTGCAAGACTAGTAGAGATTATTGCTAAGTTTAAGACGAGAGTAGAGTCAGAGGATATGAAGTTGTATAGAATAAACCAAGATTATTGGCTCCATAAAGATAGTAGATTATATGTGCTTGAAGTTGATAGACTTAGGGAGAAGGTGTTATGAGAGTGCCTTTGACTATAGTAACTAGAGATAATTAAATGTACGGAGAAATAAAGCAGAAAATTTATTAGGAAGGGATGAAGAAAGATGTTGGGACATTTACATCAAAATGTATGAACTATTAGCTAATGAAGGCTAAGCGGAAGAAGCCAAATGGTTTGTTGCAACTGCTTGACATTCCCTAGTGGAAATGGGAACAAATTTCAACAGATTTTTTATCAACTGACTGCCTAGGATTGGAGGAGGGTGCGATAGTATCTGGGTCATAGTTGATATATTGACAAAGAGTGCTTGATTCATATCCATAAAGTACAATAGAATGACATCTAAATCAGCTAAGTTGCATGTGAAATGGATTATACAGTTCCATGGTGTGCCAAAGAGCATTAAAAGTGATCAAGACACATTATTCACGAGCTTATTTTAAAAAGAGCTTACAAAAGGTATTAAGGACGTAGATGAATCTACATAAAGCTTATCATCCGTTAACGGATGATCAAACCAAGAGTATGAACAATGCGTTGACGATCTCATGCAAGCTTGCATGCTTGATTTCAAAGGCTTGTGGGATAATCATTTGCATTTAATGAAGTTCACATACGATAAGAGTTATCAGTCGAGCAGTGGTATGACACTATTTGATGCATTATTTGGTCGACCATGCAACCACCTTCATGTTAGTGGGAGTTGGGTGATAAACTGATACTTAGGCCTGATGTAATTAGGAAGACTTTAGAAAAAATTAAGATCATTCAATAATGAATGAAAGCTGCACCAGAAATATAGATTAGCTTTACTGACAAGAGAAGACGTGATCTAGAGTTCTCTATCAACGATATGGTGTTAATCAAGATTTCTCCATTAAAAAATACTATTCAATTCGATAATAAGGAGAAGTTGGCACTAAGATTTGTAGGTCCTCTTTCGATATCCGAGAGGATTAAGAACAATGTATTCTACATTTTGCATTTTAGGAAGTTTGTCCATGACTTTGACGTGATTGTGGCATTGGCTCAACTGGATGGTATAAAAGTTGAACCTGAAGCATCCAAACCTTGACACTTATTCATATAGTTGAGTAGAGTATAAAGCAGCTTTGAAGAAAGATGGTGAAGTTGATAAAGGTTCAGTGGAGTGAAAGCGAAGGCGATAACACTTAGAAGACCGAGGAGAGCATAAGGATTGCTTTTCTGGAGCTCTTTGCTTTGTAATATTCCATTTTTATTGTTAGCTTCCACATTTAGCATTTTATTTTATTAATTTAGTACCTTCCATGCTATGGTATTTGCATTGTATATTTTTTATTATAGTGTATAATTGAATATTACTATGTTGCTTGGTTGTTAAGGGTGTTTGTCATCGATACTGTTTTGGTTATGTTTGGTTTGGTTGGAATTTTGGGGGTAAAATTCATAAAGGGATTGGTGAGAATGTAATGACTGGCATTTTTACGTTACGATGAATCATAAAAAATTATTATCATAACCATAATGGGTCCGATTAAGCTAGAACTTTGAGAAATATTGAGTATTGACATTTTTTATCCTTAGAATTAATTATGGATGATTTTGACACTAAAAACTTGTAAGAGCTATATCTTTTGGCAGATGTCAAATTAGGGTCTGAAACCACTTCTAAGTGAAAGATTTGATGGTTTTCTTTCTGTAGAGTGGTCATAATAGATGTTTGGCCTTATAATTTAGGAGATATGGTTTTTTAAGTTAGATAGTTTTTGGAAAAATTAGTGGGTGACAAGATTAAACACATGATTAGCCTAATATCCCATTTTGGGACTGGGCTAATTATAGTTGGGAGGACAGCCCCTAATCATTATTCAATCTTTCAAAAACATTCTCTAACCTTCATTAAACCTCATATTATCAATACCATCTCCAATCTTCATTAAAATTAGCTGAATCTAGCAAATAAATAGAAAATAACAAAGGGTCTATATAATTTTGGTTTAGGGTACATTGGGATTCATGTCTTAACCGCCTAAATCGGATCTACCTTACTTTTAGTGAAATTAATCGATTTTACATTGATAGGTGAGTGATCTATCATCTCACTACCTTTTAAATACTTTTATATGTTTAACAATCTGTTTCAAAAACCTCTTTGAAGCTAAAAACAAGATGTTTTACTGGTTTGAATTAACAAGCAATTTATAAGCGAACTTGAATGGTATTAAGTCAGTTTTAACATGAAAATCCATGTATTGATGAGTCACATGTACTTTGGATCGGAATATGATTGATATGTTGCTTGTATTGCATGAATATGATGCTTTTTCAGTTATTTTGTCTTGTTTGTTTGCTTAAATTAGATGATAATGTAGCGATGGTGATTTTTGGAGATGGATCGGTTCTAGAGCAACCAAAGTCTTATATATATAAAGTGACGATTGCAGCTAGATTAGAGTAGAAAAATGTAATGACGATTGATGCAAAAAGTGGGAGAAATGCTTTAGAAACATTTTAGCTCATTTGGGTCAATCGGCATTGACTCATGTAGGTCAGTATCGACTGACGAGAGAGGGGCCAAAGTGCAAAAGTGTACAAGCTTAGTGTTTTGGAGCTAGCTTGAGCATACTTGAGGCCTACATGAGAACAACTCTTGTCCACTTAAGGAAAAACATGGAGAAAATGCTAAGTTTTCAGGGCGATCGATCAACGTCGATCAATCAACACCGGCTAATCAAAGGATATTAGATGGAGCTGCTATTGATAGGGGATGTTTAGAGTGGTGCTTGGAGTTGCTATAAATAATCACATAATGTTTGGGTGTGTATTTTTTGAGATACAGACCAATTGTTGTTAAACATGAAGGTTGGCATGGAGCATACATGAGGAGAATGTGGTGCGACTTCAAAGAATGCTTGATTTTACTTCAAGGATGACTCAAGAGGGGCTGAATATTGGTTTAGTATGGTCAACGATCGATCACCACTGATCGATCATGATTTGGACGATCAATCAAAAAATTAGCGAAAATGTTTGGCATTGTGCGGTGACCTCCACGATTGTACGCACGTGATTCCAATGGTTGGATAATGAATTATGATGGAAATACTGATCGATCAAGGGTGTGGTGAAAACGCGGAAGTGATAAAGAGCTGCTTTGAATCCAACATGGGGTCTTCATGAGTTGCTTTGGGCTTGACGTGGAAGAAACCTAGGAAGTTTGTGAAGCAGTTAAAGATGTTGCAAACTTCGATGAATCGATAATGTGAGTCGTTTGAGTCAATCGCTTCAAATAGTGATTGTTCATAGGATCTAATGATGGTTGGAGGAGGCATGTTTATTGATGTGAACTGGTGAAGTGGACCGTACAGTGTGTTCTACCATTGGGACATAGCCAAAAGGATTGTTGATAACTCGAAGAAATGATATGTACTCAAAGAGAAGTGGTACATGAAGATGCTCACCTATGTACCATGGACCTTAGTGATGGTCTAGCTCGCCTTAGTGATGGAAAAACCACAGTGATGTCGTTGAACCATCGATACGATCACGACATAGTCTAGTCGCATACTTTAGTGATGGTCATACAAGTTATCATATATCCAAAGGTATCTTAGTGGGTGATGCGAGATTTAGTTGATGGTTGCTATGTTTAGAATGATTGTTGTGTTTATTATGATTGTTATGTTATGAAATAGATGTCATGTGATGTAGTTACTAGTGAGTTAGGTACCCCGGCATCCTATATTATACTTAAGTTAGTATAACCATGTGATGATAGTGTAGCATATATCGTGTTATGCGCTAACTTGTTAGATGCAATGACAATTTAGGTATGATTCTTCATACTCGACGCTCCTACTTATGATACACCGATTTTTATACCTATTTTGAAATTATAGTTTGCTTATACTAGGCTGATGTCTGACCCTGTGTAGTTAAAGCCCTGCAAAATCTCGCTATAGCACATAGCACTCTTCGACCGCTACATTATTTCAATATAATGCTATTAAATAGTAGATCCACTTTAAACCCTGTTGTTTTCTGCTATGCCTACTAAATCATGACATTTTAGCACTCTCTTTAGCAACATTAATATGCAAAGGTTGATTTAACTAGTTCTCTTTCATAATAAATCAACAAAGTTAGCATAAATACATAATTTTAAGGCATACGTGCTCAATATAAGTTAGAAATCTTTTGTAGTCACCAAATCTAATTGCATAAATCTTGGCATTCTTTGGTATCGTTACATAAGATTAAACAATATTTCCTTTTTCTACACAAATGGTGTGAGAATGAAAATAAATTAACTTTAAATATTTGGTTTTATATCTAATGAAACTTTTCGCACATCCACCGCTATAGAATCGCTAAGTGCTTTAACCGCACAGGTCTAACCCAAGATTGTATGTTTTGTGTCTTAGCATCTCGGGTACACTTAACTGAGTAGATTGAGATAGCAGGTATAAGATCGTGCATGGAGGTGTACGAAGGATGAGCAGATGACCTGCACTTTCATATATCTATTCTATATTTCACTATGTAGTACTATAGAACAATATCGGTACTACATATCTATTAGTTTCTATTTAGAGCATATTTGATACGATGTATAAACTGAATTCCATTCTATTTTGTATAGCTATGATGAACCTGATGCAATCTAATTATGTTTGATTCATTTAGTTAAATTACTTTCCAACCTATTTTTTGGCTATTATATTTTATCCTATGCATTTTGAGACATACTACAGGTTCTATTTAGAATATTGTTACTTCACACTTGAACACTCTACATCAGCTGGGTACCATAGCAACACGCTATTCATGGTATTTTGATACCGAAGATATAGGGTGGTCATCATAACTTAAGATTGACAGTACGCTCAAGTCAAAAGACTATTATAGGTCGTTGCCATGAGATCTTTTGTTTTGACTTAGTTATACTAACCTATAAAAGGCTCTCATCGAGTCGTTCTGTAACAATCCATAAATTTTAACAAATATTTTAAATTTAAGTTATTTGAAACTTTGATTTTTAAATCATTTTAAATTGAATTTTGGGATTTTCCAATGCAATTTTGGATTTTGTTTATACTTTATTTTCCAAATATAATAAAATAATCATTTTCTGGAAATTGTGTATTTGGTCAACGTTGGTCAAACTTTGACTTACAGTTGAAATTTTTAAATTTGAATTTTTAAATTTTTATCTTTTTCTTTTAAACTATATTTGTTTTTTGTTCTGCTTTTCGTTTTATCAAATTCTGTTTTACTTTTAAAATTTGATAAAATTCAGCGTTTTACATGCAATTATTTTCAGTATCTCATTGTTTATTTTCTATTTCATTTCTATTCTCTATATTTTTATTTATATTATTTTTCCGTTCTCTACTTTCTATTTTCTTTTATTTGATTTTGGGCTTGGAAATTTCAAAAGGCACAAGTTTCTTTTCCTTTAATATAAGTGTTGCCTCTTCATTTTTCTAGCCGTTCAAAACTCTTCCTTACCATAGCCGTTCACTTCACATTCTCCATTCTCGTACAAAAGTTTCTCATCTCATCTCTTTCTCATTTTTCCTGACTAAAAATTTTACTAGTAAGTTTTCTCATGTCTTCTTCCTTTTCTCTTTTCCTTTTTCTCTTTTTCTTTTGTTCTTCTTCAAGCATTGCTCGGCCACCATCACATGCTCATTCCCTAGCCGACCATCATCTCCACATCCATCATCTTAGACCGGCCATCTCCACCACCATATCATCTCCACACACATGCCGTGACCATAGATCCAAAACCCCATCACAAAGTTGCTTTGAAAACCCTAGCCGAGCCTTTGCACCATCACCTTCTGTAACGCTTTGGGATTTTCGACTTCCGAAAATCGATATCAATACGTCCACTGTATCAACTGCCGAGCAATCAAATGCCGGAAAACCGAATTGTTATGGTTAAAAAGAAGAGGTAGAAGAAGACAGAAAGAAAGAACGAAGAAACAACAGAAACAATATCAGAATCTCACATATCGCAGCGGAACACCATATAATAGATAGATGAATAATCTTTAAATCAAGAACTATATCATTTTATACATTACATCACATCATTAGAGTCAATATACAAAAAAACACAACACTGGACAGTTATATAAACTTGTCCTCACAACTGAAAACACAGTGGAATAAATAATATCATATACAAGTGATACGTCACGCCATCCAGCTCACCACTTGAGCTCCATAGCACTCCTGAAAATCCAGAATGACCTGATAACCTAACTCTAGGCTGCCCGTATGGAAAATTATGGGCACCTAGAGTTTAGGAAAGGAACAATAAACTCCAGGTCAGTCATGGGACTGGTGTGAGAACTAAAAACAGTTTATCTTTAAAACAAACAACAAAAGAAGTAAAAGACATCCGCAATGCTTTTTGGAAAATGAAACTATCATAAGGCCTCCCGCCACACACACAATGCAAACGCAGAATTGGAGGAGATTTCTCCTTATGATAGTCAAATATGATTCCTACGCAAGAAAACTCTTTGATATTATTACTAGTGCATAGTGCAGAAAACATTTCGAAAGTATAATATAAATCTTAGCCAGCATACAACCATTATTGTATGCCTACTATAGCTACCATGTTCAATAGCAGGTTACCGCCACATTCCATGGCAGGTAATACAACTAAAACCGTACTGGGCTCGTATTGTTTCTTTGGATTTCCAACAAATGGTCAGGCTAAGGAACTTCCTACTACCACATGGGAACGCCTTTGGCGGGACATCCCGAGAACCAACCTGGCTCTCTGCCAACACAAGGCCGGGTTACCTCTTACACTAGGTAACTACTACACGAATATGCCACCCCTCGGTCCTTTGGGACCTTTATCCGAGGTGCCTCAACAAAACAACAATCACACAGTAAATGAGATTGGAGTAACCGCATAGGTTAAATACCAGGGCTCCATACTTGATACCACCCTTTTCCAGAAGGAAATGACATACCCTAAAGGGAGCGACCCTCATAACCTTGACGCATCATTCCTGTTTCGACCATTTCCGGGTTGTGAGGTCCGAAGAGGTCTCGTCCACAAAGCTACGCTTTTTCACAAAGCCACACTTTTTCACAAAGCCACGCTTTGATCAACAAATGATTAATAAATAATCATCACACATCAACACTCAGCATGCCACATTACCAAATTGGGAATATATCACTGATAACCTTCAACTACATAACCTCTGAGCTCGTACGTCTCAGAGAAGGGTGTTAAGCTAAGAGAATAAATTCTCCACCACCAACAGAAATGTATTTGAAAGAAATCAGCTTTATATCTCAAAATATAATGTCAAACATGTAACCATACAAGTCTGTTCCAGGTTCGAACAGAACCGAAGGCACTTCCGAAGAAGCCCTTGCAATCCGGGTATTCACAAGCCCGATCGAACTTCCCATCACAAAGGAAATCTCTATACCGTAGCTAACGGTGCAGAGACAATCGATAGGTCATCCTATCATTTTCACAAATATCCGGTCTTCACCACCGGTCTTCAAATGTTATCCATATTGTCATATTACTTATTCGGAATGGGTTATAAGACACAAAGGTCCTTTCCCGGCTAAACCGAATAGTGAGCACAATATTTAAAACATATGGATATAGGGATTTCAATCAAGTCACAACTTATTACCCAAACCCTTTCTTTCAAATGGTTTAAACAAATTACCATTTCAAATCTTTAAACAAAAAGATTTACTTCACAAAGTTCACCCAATTTCACAAAGATTCATTCACAGATTCCCAAATCAATTTCCATTTCAATTGGATTAACCCGTTAAATCTTTAAATCAAAATTTAACTTATAGCTTTCAAAACTATTCACAATTCAAGTCTTTTATAATATAAAAGATACACCTTTTAAAATCTTCTTTGATTTCAAGATAAAGCTTAATTATCTTCACAAAGGTTAATTCATAGTTTTTCCAAACTATTCACAATTTCATTTCAACTTGAAATGTTTCGATACAAATTGGAAATCTTTTCACTTTATGGAAGCTGTTATTATTTGAAAACAGATGGTTTTCGTTTTGGGGAAAACTGGTTACAATTACACAGTTTAAAGCCATCCAAGTATAAACCTTGGATTTAAATTTAAATTTCCAAAACCATATTTTTAAATGGTTAAAAACCCATATAAACACCTTTTATAACTTGTACAATCTTTTAGACCATAGTTCCCAAATCATTGAATTCAATTTCAAGTATTGAATTCAAAATTTAAATCAAATGAATTAAATTCCAATTTTTATTAAGTTATTTAAAATAACTCTTATTCTTGAATCTCATTTTCAAAAACTTTCAATTCCAATTCCAAAACTATTTTTGACTCAAAAATTCAATCTTTAGAATTTAAAAATCTGTGACTTAACTGATTTCCACGTGAAATCCACATTTGTGTGTGTATTGTGTAGTCCAAGGGTTTAACACAATAGTGCAACAACATCCAACCATCACAGATCAGAACACAGAAATATAGTTGATAAGCGGTATAAACTATAACGCTTATCTTTAATTCACAGATCACAGATATTCATATCATAGATAAATAGATCACAAATCACAACACAGAACAGGATATACCACATGGTGATTATAAATAATCAACACACAACATATGAAACAAATTCAAATGTTTGAGGAATCCAGTTGGATCCCTCCAACCTGTTTCCCTGCATCCAAAGATGTTAACACAATACCAATTCCACTTCGAGGTGGAATATCACGGTATATGGGATTTATAAAATATTATCCGCTATTATGCGGCGCAATAGGGTCTCATCCGCTATATAATGCGGGAAATCAACTCCAAATACATATATAATACCAATTCCACTTCAAGGTGGAATATCGTGGTATATGTTTTTAATATAATAACCTCCGCTATTATGCGGCATATAGGGTCTATTTCAATTCAATAGATAACAACCATCATTCAATTCACACAATCAAGCAATTTTAAATTTAACTATTTAAAATTTAAATCGAAACACAATTTCGATTGAGTGAGAAGTTCTCACCTTGAGTTTTCGATATCAGTTGCAGTGTTTCGTTTCGAATAAAATTAAACACGCGTTTAATTTCCCCCGAAATTATCACCAGCTCCAATCGACTCCAAACTAGCTCCATCGCGTAGTGCTCGACAAAACGAACCCAACACAAGTGGTTTCGTCAAATTCCGACCTCGCATCAAAAAGTTACACTTTTTTTAAAGTTTGAACGAATTATAATATATATTATTTACAATTTTTTTTACCTTAAACTCATCCAGGCCGCACGATTTTGAATCTCGAGATCTGGGCCGATCGATGTATCTTCTCCCCCACCTAGGAAAAATCGAACGAACAAACCCATGGTAGCCGCCGTTATACAATGAATTTTCGAGCCAACTACGAACGTCTTCACGTCGATCAACTAGCGTCACCTCGAAGTCCCTCACGCCAGCCACCATCGACCAAAAAATGATGAAGCTCGGTCATCTATTTCACTTGGAAAACATGCACGATCGGTAGGAGGACGCGGCCAAATTTCTCTTTCGAATGACGATGATTCGAGATTCCCACCGTTGGATGGGAAGATCCCGCGATGCTCTTCAACTTCGTAGTTGGAAGTTTTCTCTAATTATTCACGGATTGGAAGCAAAACGAGGAAGAACGAAATGAGATTCTGGCCGTGGAAATGAAAATGGCGGCTAGGTTTAGCTTCTAGGGTTTGATGAAAATAGAAGAAAATAGGTCCTTTTATAGAAAATTGACGAAACACTATTCATCTCCAATTTTTTCGAACTCCAAACGAAGCGTGTCGGCTGACGTTTCTAGGGTTTAACCCGCATTCCGGACACAATGGAATAGGTATCAAGAGCCAATTCGATCATATGTGCGAGTTACGGAAATAAACGATCAAATTTAAATTAAATCGATTAAACTAATTTCTATGCGTTTTGGCTCGCCCCGGACAAACCGTAAATCCGATTGACATGAAATTTGAAACCTTACAATAATATAACATTACAGATCCGATGAAACTAGTTTCGTCGAAATCCGAGACTGTTTGAAAAATGACTATTTTTAGTCGTCAATTAAATATTAAAAAATCAATTATCACAATTTAACTTTTAATTCAATTTTAAAAGTTTACAAAACATCATTCTAACTCCAATATGATTTATTATAACTTTATAAATCATTTTTAATCACATTTAATCCAATTTCCAATTATTTACTCAATTTCAAATATTAAATTATCGATTTAATTATCCAATTAAATCACTATATTCGAATTTTAATTCATTCAGCTTACAAATTTCACTTGTTAATATTTAAAATCAATTAAATATACGAATTTCAAATGACAGAAATTCTGGGTCGTTACAATCTTCCCCCTTAAAAGAATTTCATCCTCGAAATTGCCAAGTAAGAAAAATGCCCCAAATCCATTAACTTTTCAAAAATCCACTTAGTGAAAATTTTATATTCACCTTTTCCAAAACCTTTAACTTCAACCAAAACAATGGTTTCCATTTTCTAGTTCAATTGCTACGTTTTCATTACAATTTAGAAATCAACTTTTCATTAACAAAAATTTTCCAATTTTTTTTCAAAATTTTTCTAACTCCCAAAATTTTCGGAAAATTTTGGCAGAGTCTCCTTTGTACGGAGGAGCTTTCGCAATTTCACAATAGATATAAATATATATACATTGACCCACACGGTCGGAAAATAGAAAAACAGTTCATATTTCCTATTTTTATTGTGTAGGCGTACCTTTTTAGCATTTTTAAACAAAGCAGTTACTTATTAAGCATTTTAGCGCGACCCAACCAGCCGAACGGCAGCCACGACACCTGTACTTACTCAATTTAAACACGTAAGTGACATATATATAAAGTTATTAACATTTTACTCTTTTAAACAACTACAACACATGCATATTAAAAGAAATGCATACTAAACAAGGTTTATAAGCAACTTATATAATTTCGACATCACTTGTAATTGTTTACAACCAATTCATATACAACGACATTCATTTCTTCATTTTCAATTAGTTTACATTCGCTAATTTAAATTCAAGTTGGTTCACTTTCAATTTGGATTCAATTACATAGCTTTCATACGTTAGCTTTCCATTTGATTAATTCAATTACATATGAATTTCTATACAATCAACTAACAATCATATAACAACCAATGTCATAACCAACATAACCAAGTTATTAAATTTACTTTCAATTTGGTTTAACACTTTTAATTTCAATTGGTTTAATATTAAGTTGACTTCCATTCGATTCATTCAAATTCCAATTTATTAGCCTTTAATGAATTAACACTTACATCCATTATTCCATATCAATTTATTTACATTCGATTGATTAACATTCAATCATTTATTAATTCAATTGCTAATTCATTTTACAAATAAAGTTGAATCTCCTTTATATAACTCAAGTTCAAATCCATTTAATTCACTTTATTATTTTACTTCGATATCAAAATCAAATTCATTTAACATCACTTAAGTTATATTCCATTTCAAATTTCCACTTACATTTGCTTTCACTATACAACTTAAGTTATATTCCTTTTAAACATTATTTGTTTAGCTTAACTTAAATTTCCACTTATAAATCCAATTCAGATTTTGTTTTTCTTAACAAAATTGTTTAACCATTTTAACAATTGGTGTTACTTACCTTTTCTCATTCTATAGGTTATACAACTTATTATTCAACTTTCCAAATCATATTATAATCACTTATCTAATCCAATTCAATTTATTTAACCTTCCTTTAGTTAAATTCACATCATATATTTACTATGCTAACTCAAATTCTTTAACTTTACCAAAGCTAAAATCTTTATTTCATATTATAAGTCTAAAACTCGTTTCACTTATATTCATCAATTTCAATTTGGATTTTAATTTAAATTTTGTTTATTACAACAAAACTTCAATTTTTCAATTTATTATGGTAGCAAATCCATCACACAGAAACTTGAAAATGATACTGATGATGCTGCAGTCATCACCCTTATTATTTCCTAGCAACAGTAGTGAATTCAGTGTTTAATATTCTTTTAAAATTTCCTTTTATTTATAAATCACATTTATAAATCTTTTTCTCATATAATTTCACTATTTAACTTTTAATATTGAAAAATAACTTCCAAAATAAACAGGATTCAAAATTTTCAAATTCATAGTTCAAATTCATTTTTATTTACAACTCATAATTATAAATATATTCATATAGTTTCACTTCTTATATATAAGATTATTTCACAACTGCAAATCATATTAATTATAATTCCATACTTAATAATTCATTTTCTTATATACTTCATTCTTTTACAATTGTTGTTTTTTATTTAGATTATTCAAACAACTTTTATTAACTCATATATATTCTTACATTTTCAACAACCAAACAATTCAATTTTATATACACTTAAATAATTCTGAAAGAATTATTTCATTTATATGTAAAATATAATCAAGGTAAAATTATTTCATTTACCCAATTTAAAATGATACTGTGTCGGTTCATCTTGTTTAAGAGTTTAGAAACCCCTATCGATACTGTTAGCTAGACTGCATCGACCAGAATACATAAACAATCAACCGATAAGTCAACACAATACAAAACAATTTCATATCCACTAACAAATACGCGCTCATATCTATTATTACACTCACACTCATTCTAGAGTACTACTGACTCTATCTCTAATGAGTAATTCCCAACAGAGCCAAGGTTATCGCTTAACCAAATGCTCTGATACCACATGTAACATCTCGGGATTTTCGACTTTCGAAAATCGACATCAATACGTCCACTGTATCAACTGCCGATCAATCGAATGCCGGAAAACCGAATTGTTATGGTTGAAAAGAAGAGGTAGAAGAAGACAGAAAGAAAGAAAGAAGAAACAACAGAAACAATATCAGAATCTCACATATCACAGCGGAACAACATATAATAGATAGATGAATAATCTTTAAATCAAGAACTATATCATTTTATACATTACATCACATCATCAGAGTCAATATACAACACAACACAACACTGGACAGTTATATAAACTTGTCATCACAACTGAATACATAGTGGAATAAATATTATCATATACAAGTGATACGTCTCGCCATCCAGCTCGCCACTTGAGCTCCATAGCACTCCTGAAAATCCAGAATGACCTGATAACCTAACTCTAGGCTGCCCGTGTGGAAAATTATGGGCACCCAGAGTTTAGGAAAGGAACAATAAACTCCAGGTCAGTCATGGGATTGGTGTTGGAACTAAAAACAGTTTATCTTTAAAACAAACAACAAAAGAAGTAAAAGACATCCGCAATGCTTTTTGGAAAATGAAACTACCATAAGGCCTCCCGCCACACACACAATGCAAACGCAGAATTGGAGGAGATTTCTCCTTATGATAGTCAAATATGCTTCCTATGCAAGAAAACTCTTTGATATTATTACTAGTGCATAGTGTAGAAAACATTTCGAAAGTATAATATTAATCTTAGCCAACATACAACCATTATTGTATGCCTACTATAGCTACCATGTTCAATAGCAGGTTACCGCCACATTCCATGGCAGGTAATACAACTAAAACCGTACTGGGCTCGTATTGTTTCTTTGGATTTCCAACAAATGGTCAGGCTAAGGAACTTCCTACTGCCACATGGGAACGCCTCTGGCGGGACGTCCCGAGAACCAACCTGGCTCTCTGCCAACACAATGCCGGGTTACCTCTTACACTAGGTAACTACTACACGAATATGCCACCCCCCGGTCATTTGGGACCTTTATCCGAGGTGCCTCAACAAAACAACAATCACACAGTAAATGAGAATGGAGTAACCACATAGGTTAAATACCAGGGCTCCATACCTGATACCACCCTTTTCTAGAAGGAAATGACATACCCTAAAGGGAGCGACCCTCATAACCTTGCCGCATCATTCCTGTTTCGACCATTTCTGGGTTGTGAGGTCCGAAGAGGTCTCGTCCACAAAGCTACGCTTTTTCACAAAGCCACGCTTTGATCAACAAATAATCAATAAATAATCATCACACAGCAACACTCAGCATGCCACATTACTAAATTGGGAATATATCGCTGATAACCTTCAACTACATAACCTCTGAGCTCGTACGTCTAAGAGAAGGGTGTTAAGCTAAGAGAATAAATTCTTCGCCACCAACAGAAATGTATTTGAAAGAAATCAGCTTTATATCTCAAAATGTAATGTCAGACATGTAACCATACAAGTCTGTTCCGGGTTCGAACAGAACCGAAGGCACTTCCGAAGAAGCCCTTGCAATCCGGGTATTCACAATCCCGATCGAACTTCCCATCATAAAGGAAATCTCTATACCGTAGCTAACGGTGTAGAGACAATCGATAGGTCATCCTATCGTTTTCACAAATATCCGGTCTTCACCACCGGTCTTCAAATGTTATCCATATTGTCATATCACTTATTCGGAATGGGTTATATGACACAAAGGTCCTTTCCCGGCTAAACCGAATAGTGAGCACAATATTTAAAACATATGGATATAGGGATTTCAATTAAGTCACAACTTATTACCCAAACCCTTTCTTTCAAATGGTTTAAACAAATTACCATTTCAAATCTTTAAACAAAAAGATTTACTTCACAAAGTTCACCCAATTTCACAAAGATTCATTCACAGATTCCCAAATCAATTTCTATTTCAATTGGATTAACCCATTAAATCTTTAAATCAAGATTTAACTTATAGCTTTCAAAACTATTCACAATTCAAGTCTTTTATAATATAAAAGATACACCTTTTAAAATCTTCTTTGATTTCAAGATAAAGCTTAATCATCTTCACAATGGTTAATTCATAGTTTTTCCAAACTATTCACAATTTCATTTCAACTTGAAATGTTTCGATACAAATTGGAAATCTTTTCACTTTATGGAAGCTGTTATTATTTGAAAACATATGGTTTTCGTTTTGGGGAAAACTGGTTACAATTACACAGTTTAAAGCCATCCAAGTATAAAACTTGGATTTAAATTTAAATTTCCAAAACCATATTTTTAAATGGTTAAAAACCCATATAAACACCTTTTATAACTTGTACAATCTTTTAGACCATAGTTCCCAAATCATTGAATTCAATTTCAAGTATTGAATTCAAAATTTAAATCAAATGATTTAAATTCCAATTTTTATTAAGTTATTTAAAATAACTCTTATTCTTGAATCTCATTTTCAAAAACTTTCAATTCCAATTCCAAAACTATTTTTGACTCAAAAATTCAATCTTTAGAATTTAAAAATCTGTGACTTAACTGATTTCCACGTGAAATCCACATTTGTGTGTGTATTGTGTAGTCCAAGGGTTTAACACAATAGTGCAACAACATCCAACCATCACAGATCAGAACACAGAAATATAGTTGATAAGCGGTATAAACTATAATGCTTATCTTTAATTCACAGATCACAGATATTCATATCATAGATAAATAGATCACAATTCACAACACAGAACAGGATATACCACACGGTGATTATAAATAATCAACACATAACATATGAAACAAATTCAAATGTTTGAGGAATCCAGTTGGATCCCTCCAACCTGTTTCCCTGCATCCAAAGAAGTTAACACAATACCAATTCCACTTCGAGGTGGAATATCATGGTATATGGGATTTATAAATATTATCCGCTATTATGCGGCGCAATAGGGTCTCATCCGCTATATAATGCGGGAAATCAACTCCAAATACATATATAATACCAATTCCACTTCAAGGTGGAATATCGCGGTATATGTTTTTAATATAATAACCTCCGCTATTATGCGGCGTATAGGCTCTATTTCAATTCAATAGATAACAACCATCATTCAATTCACACAATCAAGCAATTTTAAATTTAACTATTTAAAATTTAAATCGAAACACAATTTCGATTGAGTGAGAAGTTCTCATCTTGAGTTTCCGATATCAGTTGCAGTGTTTCGTTTCGAATAAAATTAAACACGCGTTAAATTTTCCCCGAAATTATCACCTGCTACAATCGACTCCAAACTAGCTCCATCGCGTAGTGCTCGACAAAACGAACCCAACACAAGTTGTTTCGTCAAATTCCGACCTCGCATCAAAAAGTTACACTTTTTTTAAAGTTTGAACGAATTATAATATATATTATTCACAATTTTTTTTTAACCTTAAACTTATCCAGGCCGCACGATTTTTGTAACAACCCTGTTGTTAATGACCAAATTAATTACGATTAATTAGTGTGATTAAATTGAATCTGAAACTTTGGAATTTAATTGTGAAATTTAATCTAGTATGAATATTAATTTAAATTATGATATTTGATTTCGTCAAAATATTATTTAAATCGATTATTGGATTTTTAAATTCTCAAATAAAGTTGCCTGTGGATATTTGAATTAATTTATAGAAAGATGATCAAACTTGGTTTAATTAATTCAATTAGTTAGGCTAAATAAATTTATTGATTGGCTAAGAGAAATGACTTATATCTTGATTTAATTGTCTTGGGCCTTAGTGAATTACAAGCCCATTAGCCTATCCATTTACGTAATAACCTAAACACTCCCTATTCTAATTAAAACTCAAGCACTTCATAAAAAATTTAACTCCTCTCTCCTGTGAACAGCGTTCACCTCATATTTCCAAAATCGAATGCTATTTTGCCTAATCCCTAAAATCGCTCAATAGGAAATCAAACGAAAAACAAACAACAACCCTAGCCTAAATTGCGACTGGATGGCGACGTCGAGACCGAGGTGAGCAAGGAAAGAGGCACGACTTCGAGAAGGGATTCGATGGTGGCGAGGCCGAGGGTGGCGAAGTCAGGTGAAGGCACGAAGTACGTCGATAGTTTGGTACCATTTCATTCACAATTGCTACAGTTGGATTTAAGGTGAGTTAGTACTCACAATTTCTATCTCTAAATCCTATGCGCTGTTTAGTTTGTTGAATTGATCTGAAATTGTGTTTGGATGGATTTGTGATGTGCCAAAACCCTAGTTTTTGCCTCCATATGAATTGGTTAAGTTATTAAACTTATGAACAACCGCATATATGTAGGTATATGGTACTTTGTCTAGTTTAGTTCAGGCTTCTACATGGCTGTTGTTCCTCTATATTGCATTGCAGATTTTGTGGTTTTATTTCTCTGTTGTTTGCTGAACCTTTGAACTAGGCCACATTAAATGTTTGCATGTTCTTGAATGTTAAACCATTGAACTGATATATGAATATATATATATATACATAGGTTAGCTATAGTTTTCACAAACTAGCAGTATTGTTTTTTTGAACAAAAATAACTAGTAGCCCACTTGAATTCAAAATGAGATTGTGTATATATTCTGTAAGTTTAGTGAATACCTTTGTCAGTTACTGTTTAGTGAATACCTTTGTCAGTTACTGTTTTATAATTTCACTCTTATAAAACAGTTTGTTGTAGAAATATATTATTAACTTTTTTCATATTAAAAAGTATACATGGATTAAAATGAGATTGTGTATAAGGTGTATATATAGGTTTTGAATTACCCTCATAATAATAGCCTGTCATTTCTTATCTTGTAGGATGTGTATCTATTCATATTTAATATATGCCCCTAGCCTTGTTGTCAAGATATTAGTAACCTGGCATATTTTTTTTAAGTATGGACTTGATTTTGTACTTATATGTATTATAACTTACTTATAAACTACTATATACATGTAAGAACTGACTTCAAAATAGTATGAGAAGAAAACATTGTCTAATTAAATACATATACTTTAAAGTGTACTTGCTTTGGCCATTGTACTTCTTTTTCACACATAAGTCTTCTCTTGCCTTGGAATTTTCGAAAGTGGCTGTACATGCTTTAGTAGCTTGACACTTTTTAAAATATATATACATAAATAGCCTAGCATTGCATTGAAAATGGGTACATATTGCATTGTAACACTTTTTATTTATTTATTTTCTATTATCTGTACATTTTTGCTTTGAAGTTCACATGCTCATCCAAATATTCTTGCATTTAATAATTTTGCCCTTGCCATGTTGAGTTGGTTATGCAATGTTTATTAAATTGAATTTGATTTGTCCAAAAATTGGAAATAAGGACACACGTCCTTTATGTGTAATATGGTTTGAAGAATGTCCTCTCACCTGATCTGTCATTTCAAAATTTGATGGCCTTAGTCATGAAATCCTTGTTTTGCTATTGCTTTTACAACATGTCTAAATAAAGAAATGGAACATGTACTATTTAATTGATACATTAAGACAATCTTCATATGCTCTTACTTTAGAAAAATAATAATAATATATACACAGCCATGCTAATTTCGAAATTTGTAGGCTCCTGTACTATGTACTTTTCAACTTATATAGTATGCTTAACTTTACTATATATACATAAGGTGGTATTCTTGCTTTGCTTTGAAACTTAACCAACCTATACAATGAAATTTTAAATTTATGTAACATGCATATGTTTGTCAACTTGCATAACATGCCTATGTTTTTTTTAGTTTTTATAACTATTGTTGAACATGCATTTATTATATAGTTTAATTTTTTTGTATTATTTTTCAATTATAGAAAATTTGATTTGATTTGTATTCTACTGAATTTCGTATTTTTCTATGAAACAAAGAATTTAAATAAATGATTAAACTGTCGGATTGGTGTGGGACTTTTCGTACAATTCTTTTGTTTATTTTTATAATTTGTTGAATAGAGTTTAAAGTGGAATTTACTAGCTTTTAGTAAATACTTGAATTTACATTCTGGTATGGGACAGTTTGCTAAATTCTTGTAATTACCATAGTGACAGTAATCAACACTTTAAAGTTGTATTTCTTGGGGTGTTCGGATTTTTAGTATGCCGATAAATTCCTAAGAGATGACAGCTTATTTTTCCAGCGACCTAAGAGTCGATCTTACTTAGATTTTGTGTAGGCAGATCTATTTCTGTGGTTAGGTCTGTTCTGGTATAATACGGCTGCCCTTTCTGTTTTGGACAGGTATTATATTGCAGCCCTATCAGTTTTTCCCATCAGTGGACAATGTTTACCTATTTCCGTGGTTAGGTAAATTCACATAGCTAGTCTATTTCTATGGTTAGACTGTATCCTATTTCTGTGGTTAGGTATGTGGCGGGGTTTATTTTTCTATAGTCTGGGACTGATTAGATCCCGTGTCGCACTGTTTTATACTGATAGTTGACTACCATTATTATTTCATTATTGATGATTATTTCTTCAGAGATTTTGACACGGATATTTAGTATCCTTTTGTTTTGGCTCTGAGGAATTTTGAGTTTGTTATCCCCATATTTTAGAGGATAGTCCTTTGGAGACTTGAAATGAATTTGTGAAATGGTGATTGGTTTTATATGCCTTATTTCGATGATTATTTGTTTGGTCATATTTTTGTTATGACTTATTTGGTCTGTTAAGTGATATTTTTATTCCTGTATATATTGGTTTAACATGCCTTATTATTGTTAAGTTGAATTTGGCATATATATGGTGCTTGGGCATGTTTATTCTATATGACTTATTTTGTTATGATTAAGTCATAAATTTTAATAACATGCATATATATACACACACATTGTTTGAGCATACTTAATTGATATGACTTATTTTGATACGGTTAAGTCATATATTCTAGTTATCGGTATCTTACTCTTATGGTATTTAGAGATAGTCTGACCTGAGTGTTATTTTGCTTGGGTCAGGCTGAGACTTTTCAGGTTACAGGTAAACCTTTGGACGATTGGGCTAGCGGGGGAGATATACTATTTGGACTTCTGGTTTATCTCATTTAGCCATTTGGAATTTGTATAATTGAGATTATAGAATTGTCACATGTATATTATTTCAGTCTAGTATTCTATTTTGTAGAATCGCAGTTTTTATAAGTTATGGAAATTATTATTCCGATGTGATCTGTGTATCTCTGATATTTGTTTCTTATTTTGTTATGTTCTGAATACTTTTAAATCGGTGTGTCTATTACTTTGTATTAATACTGTACACATCAAATTTCAGTTCAGATATTAAGTGAAAACGTATAAATGTCGTGTCAGTGTTAGTATAAAGACATATTCACATTCGATCGCCCTTAACAAGCCGTATTATCCGGATTAGCAGACGACATTACTTGTAATGTTCTTTGCTAAACTAGGCATCGCGGTGGGGTCTTTACAGTTGGTATCAGAGCTGTGTTCAGAACATTATATGATATAAATTGATTTAGAGTTCAGATCTTGACCTAGATGACCTAGAAGTTTCGTCCCTTGGGTGTGTAGTAGTTAGTAATTTCTATTAACCATTAGGGATAGAAATATAAATTGATTAATGAGTAATCAATTGGGTCGTATTTCAAGGTTTATTAAGTATGAAAATATTATTATATAATAATTGGAATTGGTTTTTAATTTATAATTTGGAAATTTATTTTTAGATTTTGGAAAGTTAATTATATGAGTTTAAAAATATGAATGATTAAAAATAATCAAAGTTGCGCAGCGGAATTTTAGAAATTGAATCGTTTTGCTAATGAAGACTATATGATTTTTGGTTGATTGGCTGTTAGCTATTGATTGCTTAGTTGTATTTATTTAAACTGGATGTATGGATGCTAGTGATATTAGAATAAATGCATCTAAATTTGTGATTATCTATTGTGTTGACTTATCCGGATGTTGCTTAAGGATTCAGATCGATATGTGGGACGCCACATTATCGATAGGAGTTCTCTAACATCGAACGAAACATTTTGACACAAGAAATAATTATTTTAATAAATGAAAGATATTTTAAATTTAAAATAATTTAAAATAAAATTTGGCCATGAATTAATTGTATGGAGTGGAGAAACTTGGTTAGACAATGTTGAAAGCTTAGGCGATCGACTTTGTAGTGACGAAGCGAATCACAAAATTTTCATGGATAATTATTATTTTATATTTTAAAGAGAAATTTTGAAATTTGTCTATAAATAAATTTGAATGAAAGTTAACTGAAAAGAAGTAAATTTGGAAGATTAAGTAAAGTGGATTTATTCGATTTATAAGTTGTTAATTTTGAAAATGTTCCATTTTTGAGAAATGATAATTTTTCTTTTTAAATCTTAAAATGAGAGTTAAAATATTTAGCTATAGTGTAGAACTTTATGAAAACTTTTAGAAGTAAAACTACTTAATAAATGATGTTTAGAAATGAGAAAAGAGGGAAAAATTGAGATACTTCATTTAACTAAATTGTGGGTTTGGACTAAACACAAACTCAGTCCATTTAAGTGTGATTGAGAAATTTCTTCTCATCTTAGTTCATTGGTACGTTCATTTCAAAGGATAGAAATAAGAAGAATAAAATATGTAAATTGTAATATATGAATAGGTATATTTTGTGTTAATTTGTCAATTGAGTATTTAAGAATTTCGGTCGATGCATTTGGCCAACGTTATCGATAGGGATTCCTAAACACTAGAACGAGGCATTTCGACACGATAGTTTGAAAAGAATAATATGTTGAAAAAAAAGTTGTGTTTAGTTGAATTATAATCAATACCATGTGAAAATTTAAATTTTCAAATAAAATAATAATGAAGGGGTTTACTCATTTTCTTTTCTTCAGTTCATAACATTTTCCTAGCTTTGGATTTTACCCTTGAAGGCAGTCCCATCATATATTTGATTTTAATTGAAGTATACCAATAAATTATGGGTGAAGTATTAAGGAAGATTGGCTGCTAAGTTATATAACCAAACAAATGGCACAGATTAGGAAGAACCATTAGTGTTTGGTTAATCATCTGTTACTTTAGTGATGGACTTGGTTAATGGTTTGTTGATTACCTGATAATTTGGTATGAAGTCTTCTTGTAATTTAACTACTTGTACATTTCCTTGTTCTACCATTCTGCTTGATATAGGTAGTTTTGTTCTTTCTTTTGTTGATTTGAGCTCCCACTTCACAAGGCCCACCTTTGCTATGCAAGCTCGCTGGCTGTTGCAATTCATGGATTTGAAAAGGAGAATTTTTTTAGTGATAAAATGGACTAGAAATACAAGCAACACTCTTTTGTGACCCTTTCCATAAAATAAAAAGTGCAGCTTTATAAATTTATGAATTTCAAAATTAATGTATTACATTCTCTATCATTGGACCATTTTACTTTAAGAGTACAACTCCTCTACATTTATTATTGTCACACCATATAGATTTCAAAACTCTTTAAATAGCTGTGCATATCAACAAGAGAAATAAACAACCCAACTCAAGTCAAAAATTTTATCTTGGACATAATATTTTCTAAATAACAAAGAATGATTTTCTTTGAATTTTTTCTTGGCTTACTTCTATTATTATTGATCACTTGTGACTTTTTGTTGAAATTTAACGATCTTCGGTTTAAAATGAAAACACTTCTTCATGACACTATTGGTTGGCCGTTGCTTGGAGAAACTTCAGAGTTTTTTATTTTATTTTATCAGGGGCCAAATTTCATGAAAAATCAGAGATCAATGTAATATTATTTTTACATTGATTTTATTTTTATTTTCTTTTAGGTACACCGTTGTTCAAATTCATTATGGTCATTATCCCTGTTTCATTGTTTTATTATGCATGTGCTATTATTTGGGATATTTACTTTGTTAACTTTTTTTTGCATTATTAAGAAAAGCTGCCTCTTAAATTATAAACAACTTTTGTCTATTCAAGGCTTATCTTTTTACTAAGTTTAGCTGCATGAAGGATTCATTGTATAAAAAGTGACTAACCTCATTCCTCTGTGTGAACATTTAATAGCATTCTTATAATAATCTATAGCTAAGTGTTGTTGCCTGCTTCAAGCAGCAATGAAAAAAAAAACTTTGACCTTTTATGAATTAGACTGGTCTTTAGAAAAACGACGAAGCTAGCACTTTTAAAATAGAGTATGTTCACTTTGTATTGGCTTGTACTGTATGTTCAATACTATTTAACTCATATAAACATCTGCATATAAGAATGTATTCAAATAAAGTTATAACACATCATAAATTTAATGTATGTGCTTTATGTGTGTGTGTGCCAAATCATAATTTTGTGTTATTTGATTATGCGAATTGATTATTTGTCGTGAATAGATCATTGTTTGCTGAACTGATTTGTGTGTTAGGACTTGATTCACTTAACAACTAGTTTTATTTTGATTTAAATTGAATGTTCACCATAAGTTTATGTTCATTTTTTTGGCTGCATATGAATTGCGGAAAATTTGAGGCCAGACTGAATGAATAACAATTAAATTAGCTTCCAAAGCAAGGAAATAATAAACCTTGAATTATAAAACGATGGACAATATGCCATTCATCATACAAACTTGGACATATAAATGACTTTTGTCGTCACTTATTATCATTAACTCTTAACTTATAGTTCTAAGTTATTACATGGACATGATACTAAATTAAACGATGCACATATACTTGGTCTTTAAAATTGAATTCAGCATGGTTGTTGGGCATGTTTTCACCGAACCAAAGAGGGGAGGTAAGTCCTCGCCGAACCAGGGTAAACCAAACCATCCACCAAATCAACTCCACCGGTCCACCCACCACAGAATTAACCCACTTCCCATACCATCGAACCAACAACTTCGCCTACCTACCGAACCAGATCCCACCGAACCAACAACTTCGCTTACCTACCAAACCAGATCCCACCGAACCAACAACTTCGCTTACCTACCGAACCAGATCCCATTGAACCAACAACTTCGCCTACCTATCGAACCAGATCCTACCGAACCAACAACTTCGCCTACCTACCGAACCAGATCCCACCGGACCAAGGCGTTCCGGACCAACTTTGCCAGGCCAGATTGTATCAGCCCAGGCCCACCAGCAGCTATATACATCCAAGACCCATACCCCCAGCCTCACTCTATAAATAGAGGGGCATGGGTACAACAATGGGTGACAAGTTTGAGAGCTCAAGCACGGACAGAACTTTCAAACAACTTTCATATACTTATATCAAAGCTTTGTACTTGTAATTTGAATAGAAAAGGAGAATAACATATAAAGTGGACGTAGGCACATTCTAGCCGAACCACTATAAATCTGTGTGTCTTTTACAGTTTAGTCTCTGCTTTTCATATATTTGCATAAATCACCCAAATCACTAAGAACAACCTAAAATCAATTAAATCATACGACTTGGAGGTGTTTGTCCATTTTTTGCGCAAACATTTTTGGTGCTTTCATTGAGAGATAGAAGCTCGAAGCTTCAGCTTCTTTCACTTAACCTTCTTCCTAACAGCATCGTTCATTGCTTGGAAAACATGCCTCCCAAGCAGAAGAAAGATGTTAACAAAGGAAAAAACATCACAACCAGCAGTCTTCCAGATCCAGTGGTCACAGATCAAGTAAATCATCCCCCTCTAGCAGCATTACCAAATGAAGGTCAGGCAAATCCGACCACCCCTGCCGCAGAACAGCCGACAGCAATTACTAGAGCAGATCTAGACAGGGTTATGGCTGAAGTGACTAACCGCTTCACATCCCAGCAGGAAGCCTTGGTGGACCATCTCATGTCACGCTTAAGGGATGCTGAAGAGTCCAACCGCAACACTGAATCATGGGGAGAGTCCTAGTCCGGAGGATCTCGAAGATAGCAAAGATCTTCCTTCTTCGAAGGAGCTAACAACAGAAGCAGCCATGGTAGGAGCCGAGACCGAGCACAGCCCGAAGTTAGGCCTGAGGAGACGCTTGGAACCGAACCCAACGGGGGAGGTACCGGGCGGAGGTCAACTGTAGCTGAGCCTGTCATACTGCCTAACCACGGAAACGCCAGTGAACGGGGCCGAGCTAGAGTCCAGCCCGAAGTTGGACCCGAGGAAGTGCTTAGATCAGAACCCAGCAGGGGAGGATCGAGGAAAGGGCCAACTGTAGCTGATCCTAGCATGCTCCCAGAAGACCAAAGGCAGCCACTGGAAAATATCAGGAATGATAGACGATACCATCCCTACAGGACATCCGGACGGGATCAGTCCCACAGAGCAAAACCGAACTCATTCCTATCTGCTCCAAATTCTGATGAAAGGATGGCACGCTTGTTCAGAGAGTGCGTCCAACGGGATCAAAGAGATCGAGGGATAGGCGCTAGGGTAACCAGCCCCTTCGCCCGCAATATCGAAATTGCCATCACCCCCCGAGAATTGAAAATTCCAACAATGGAACCTTACAAAGGAACCTCCGACCCTGTTGTACACTTACAGAGATACACACAGCATATGCTCATGAGTGGAGCAACAGAGGGAGTACCGTGCAAATGCTTTCCACTATTCTTAGCAGATCTAGCTACCTCCTGGTTCTGTCATTTACCCCAAGGATCCATCAACTCGTGGGAAATGTTGAAAGAAAAGTTTATCAGCCAGTTCCGCATTCATGTGGAACAACCCAATGACGCTTATTCCTTATCCAGTATCAAACAGAAACTGGAGAGAAGCTGCAGCAATACCTAACCCGATTCAATGCCACAGCGGCCGCAGTCCAAGATGCCGATGAGAAGCTTATCCTAATGGCCCTCTGTAATGGTGTGCATCCGGATACTAAATTTGCTAGAAGATTGACAAAAGAAAAACCAGCTACTTTACCCGATTTCTTCCATGAAGCCGGGAAATATATGAGGCTTGAAGATGCTGCCACTGAGGGGCAGTCAGGGTAACAAAATATGGCAGCTCACGGCAACACGCCCGCTGCAGCGAAGGACGTTCGAAGAAATGATTCTAGAGACAATGCTGGGGGTAAGAAGGGAGAAAAGCGCCTATATCGGCCAGGACCGAGATTCGACACTTACACTCCTTTGAATGAAACCATTGAAAACATCTTCCTTGCCACCCAAGACGAAGTTAGATACAAACGCCCACCATACAAGAAGGAATCAGATAATGCACAAAAATCTGGAAAGTTCTGCCGCTTCCACGAATCTCATGGGCATGACACCAATGAATGCCATCTTCTCCGGGACTTGATTGAAGAACACATCAGAAGGAAGAGACTGGAACGCTATGTAAAAGGTCAGAACAGGACTCCAGCTCTTGCCAATGAGAACCCAAGGCTACCCTCACCAGAGATAGGCAGAGGAAATCGCAACACTAGCGACTCCAGTCAAGAGAAGATAGTGGTCCATACCATCTCGGGAGGACCGCACATCGCCGACAGAAGCTGGGTAGAAATGGAAAGATATGGAAAGTCGCTTAGAAACAATGAAGACTGTGTTAATTCTGTTATAGAAGAACGCCACCCGAAGCGGAAAGAGAGCGATGACATCACATTCAGTAGGCGTGACCTAGAGGGAAGGTACCCTCACATGGATCCCATGGTTATCTCTGCCCGGCTCGGTCCAGCCGAAGTTTTCCGAATTCTAGTAGACACTGGAAGCTCAGTAAATATCTTATTCAAGCATGCATTCGACAAAATGAAACTATCAATAAAGGACGTTTCTCCCTACAATAAACCACTACACAGTTTCACTGGAGATGCGAAGATGCCCCTCGGGCAACTGGACCTCTTTGTTGAAATTGGAAGTCATCCCCGCTCCGTTGTGCGGAAACAGACATTTGTGCTGATAGAAAACCACTCGACCTACAACGCCTTCTTAAGAAGGCCAGCCTTGTCTGACTTCCAAATTTTCCTGGCCCCATGGTGCCTAAAGATGAAATTTCCAACGGACAATGGAGTAGGGGAAGTAGAAGGAGACCAGGACGTTGCTCGAGATTGTTATGTAACTGAACTTTGCAACAACCACCAGAAGGATAAAGGGAAGGGTGTAGAGGTTGCCCTCTGCATAAAGAGTTTGGAAGCATAGCAACTAAAGAAAGCCCCTCCTCTTCGATATACCAGCGACCCTTTCAATGAATTAGACCCTAGGGACAAAGAGGAGGAGGCCACCGCCGAGCCTGCAGAGGCTATGGAATTTGTATCTGTAGACAAACATGACTCGAGTAGACTATTGAAAATCAGGTCCCAACTAAAAGCAGAGTTGAAGGAACAACTCATTGACTTTCTCCGCCACAACTTGGATGTATTTGCATGGTCACATGCTGACATGACCGGAATCTCCCCTGACATAGCATGCCACATACTAAACACTGATCCTACTAAGGCGCCCGTAAAACAAAGAAAGAGAAGCATGGGGGCAGAACGATCAGCAGCCCTCGATGAAGAAGTAAGGAATCTACTTGCCAATGACTTTAGACGAGAAGCCATCTACCCAGAGTGGATCGCCAACCCGGTGCTGGTAAAGAAGGCTAATGGGAAGTGGTGAACATGCATTGTCTTCTCCAACTTAAATGATGCCTGCCCGAAGGATTGCTTCCCACTTCCCCGAATCGATCAACTTGTAGACAGCACAGCCGGGCACGAACTCTTATCTTTCATGGACGCATACTCAGGATACAACCAAATTCCCATGCATGCTCCCGATCAAGACCACACTAGTTTCATCACTGACCGGGGATTGTACTGCTACAATGTAATGCCTTTCGGACTTAAAAACGCAGGAGCCACCTACCATCGCCTCGTCAACAAGATGTTTGCAGGGCTAATAGGACGAACTATGGAAGTGTATGTGGATGACATGCTGGTAAAATCAAGGAGAGCCGACGATCACGTAAACCACCTGGGCGAGATGTTTCGAGTACTTCGCCAATATGGAATGAAACTTAATCCTCTAAAATGCTCCTTCGGAGTATCATCAGGAAAGTTCTTGGGATTCATCGTCCATGCCAGAGGGATTGAAGCAAACCCAGAACAGGTCCGAGCTTTAAAAGATATCAAAATACCCTCCACTCGAAAGGAAATGCAAAGCCTGAATGGGAAAGTGGCCGCCCTAAGCCGATTTATCTCCAAAGCAACGGACAAGTGCGTCCCCTTCTTCGAAGCTCTAAAGAAAGACAAAGGAAAGTTGGAATGGACTGACGAATGCTTAACAGCTTTCCTTAACTTAATCGAACACCTCCAGAAACCGCCGGTACTCTCGACTCCAAACAAAGGCTAAGAGTTATACCTATACCTTGTTGTATCATCTCATGCTCTAAGCGCTGCTTTGGTAAGAGAAGACAACCGCACGCAGCGGCCAGTATACTTTGTAAGTAAGAGGTTTACAGGGGCAGAAGTCAGATATCCTAAACTTGAGAAGCTAGCATACTGTCTACTAATCGCATCACGAAAACTGCGACACTATTTTCAATCCCATTCCATCAGAGTTCTGACCGATCAACCGCTAAGGCAGGTACTCCATCGTCCCGATACTTCTGGGCGACTACTTAAGTGGTGCATTGAACTGAGTCAATATGATATTACCTACCATCCTCTCACCGCCATCAAGGGGCAAGCCATGGCCGATTTCATTGCCGAATTCACTACCAACGAAGGTAAGGAGCAATCAAAAATAGCAGAAGACATCAAGTGGAACCTCTTTGTGGATGGTGCATCAAACGAACAAGGCTCGGGGGCAGGTGTAGTAATAATCACTCCCAGGGGAAATAAGCTGCATTATGCTATAAGGTTGGAATTCGCTGCCACCAACAACGATGCAGAGTACGAGGCAGTGATAGCTGGATTAGAACTTGCCTTAGAAATCGGAGCCAATTCTTTGTGTCTTCATAGCGATTCTCAACTTATTGTTAATCAAATACTAGGAGAATTCCAGGCTCGAGAAGAATGACTCATAGCATATTTAAAGAAGACCAAGTTACTTCTCAGTCGATTGGACCACTACTTAGTCAAACACATCCCTTGGGAAGAGAACCAAGAGGCCGACGAATTGGCGAAGCAAGCTAGCATGAGAGAGGGCGCTATTTCCGGAGCAATAGCCATCTCAAAGCAACTGACCCCAAGTTTTGAACAAGTGAATCTGATAGCTGCAACCGAAGAAGCAACTTGGATGACTCCTATCCGAGACTACTTACAAAGTGGCACACTACCCAACGGGCGTAACGAAGTCAAGAAAATCTTGAGGAAAGCTTCCCGCTACACAATACAAGAGGACACCCTCTATCGGCGCGGTTTCTCTAACCCCTTATTAAGGTGTGTCGCTGGAAAGGAAGCCACGGAAATCTTATCCAACATTCATCAAGGAAGCTGTGGAGATCACACCGGAGGACAGACTTTGGCAAAAAAGATACTCCGATATGGATATTTCTGGCCCACCTTAAGCAAGGACGCCTTAGATTTCGTCAGAAAATGTGACAGATGCCAGAAGTTTGCTAAGATTCCACGGCTACCAACAACTGAAATTACTCAAATGATCAGCCCCTGGCCCTTTGCAGTATGGGGAATTGACTTAATCGGCGAACTGCCAATGGGCCGAGGCGGGGCCAAATATGCTATAGTGGCAGTCGACTATTTCACCAAATGGGTGGAAGCAAAACCCCTAAATAAAGTATCTTCAGCGAAAGTTATTAACTTCTTGATTAAAAATATTCTATGCAGGTACGGAGTCCCATTCAAAATTATATCGGACAATGGACTTCAGTTTGACAGCGAGGAGTTCGCCAACTGGTGCCAAGAGCACGGAATTCACAAAAGCTTCTCATCCGTAGCTTATCCCCAGGCAAACGGACAAGTCGAAGCCATCAACAAAATTCTGAAAACTCTAATAAAAAAGAAACTCGAAAAGTCAATGGGTGCTTGGGTGGATGAACTCCCTACGGCACAGTGGGCCTATCGCACATCTTTCAGAACATCAACGGGGCATACTCCTTTCTCTCTGGCATACGGATCGGAGGCTATGCTCCCAGTTGAAACTATCGTGCCTTCCCACCGTAGGATCCACTATAACCCAGAAGAGAACAAAGAACTCCTTCACATGTCTTTGGATCTAATTGAGGAGAGAAGAAATGATGCAGCCCTTAAAGCAGCAGCCCACAAGAAAAAAGTGGCAGCACAATACAACTCCAAAGTCAAGCGTCGTACCTTACAAGAAGGAGATCTTGTCCTCAAGCGGATCTTCCCTCGCCCCAGAGCACTAGACCCAATCTGGGATGGACCATATGTAATTCATAAAGATCTCCATAATGGAGCTTATATTTTGTCAACAGTGGACGGAGAGGTGTTCCAGAGGGCATGGAACATCCAACACCTCCGTCGATACTTTTCTTAACTTGTACTGCCCATATGAAGTGAATTAACAAAGAGAATCAGTGGACGTAGGCATTTTCGTGCCGAACCACTTTAAAAAACCTTGTCTCTTTTTTAACTTGTTCCTTTATGTCTTGGCTGCTTGTTAACTTTATCCTTTTCTGTTGAACAAAATCCTGTGCATATAGCATTTCCATTCAAGGAACTCCACAGCGCAACTTCACCTGGA
The DNA here is from genome assembly GCA_030737815.1 of Allium fistulosum. Lineage (NCBI taxonomy): Eukaryota > Viridiplantae > Streptophyta > Magnoliopsida > Asparagales > Amaryllidaceae > Allium > Allium fistulosum. The sequence continues at coordinate 460,374,785 of CM060901.1, forward strand.
CAAGACCTAACAGGTACTATGCGAATCTATGCCCTCGCCAATGAGACACTTTTGCTCTGGCATCCCTCTGCTACGGGTTAACTCATTGCTCGCGACGGCCCTTAAAGCCAACTGTAATGAGCCGATTATAAGCCACCGAGAAGGTCGATTATAGCCAAGGCAGCTCATTACGGCGTTCGGCTCGCCGGCAACTGTGAACCTACTTTAAGCCCCAACATAAGGTGTGGCCAGCCAGGGGTAGTTCACGGTTGACGATCGGCACCTACGCTAGCCGGCCATAGTAAATCGAATAATACCCACGATTACGGGCCATAATGGCCCGGGTAGTTATTGTGCGCGATCTCGGCTCCGATGTGTCTTAAGTACGGTTGTGGTAAAAAAGATTAACTCCCCGCGGAGGCGTAAGATGGGTGACAAATGTCTCCAAGACCCACAGCTAGGGAAAGTGACTACAAAGCCCGTTTGCCACAAACTTAAGCGCATCGAAGGCCTTCCGTGATTGGAAGTTTTACTATTTTGCATATTTCAATTTTGTTCAAGAAACTTTTCTCCTATCCTCTATAACAATCCCTGAAGTACAGGACACAGAATAAGAGACATTCGCTAATGGAAGCGGATACTCATAGCAAGAAACTAGACCGCATTCCATACTCAATCATGCAAGACATTCAAAGCTGCCATCTATAAGTAAAATATGAAGGGCGGTACTTTCTTCTTTCATGTATAAACACGTGGCTGTAATTTGTTCACACATCACACCAACATTGCAAAACATGAAATTATGTTTTAAACAAGAACTTGACATCAAACACAATTGAATTACAAGCATACGCATAGCTATATTTCTCATACAACATGTCAAAATAGCAAAAATATTCAAAAACGACAGAATCAGCTTAAGTTAAAAAGTTACACATCAAGAATAATGTTGTTTATTACAAGTAGCATAATTACAACCTAAAAGTTACGTTACTATTTTGAGACTAACATATACAACAATGTCAAGTCCACAAAAAGATATCCAGGTCAAATCAAGGAGCCGGCTGCGTCGGAGTTTTGTCCTTGTCCTGTTGCCCACCTGTCCAGTCAAAGAAAAAATTCATTAGTGATAAGCAACCAAGTTAACGGAAAGACTAGGAAGGAAGACTTACTAGCACTAGCTTCCTGACCATCCTGGTCATCATCCTCTACTTGCACACCTGCCTCCTCAGCACCAAGTAGCCGCATACCCTCCTTCACCGCCACCTTCTCCTCCTTGGTAAACTGGGCAGTGACCACATCCATTCTGAAGACCGCGCCACCCTCTTTATCCGCATCAGCCCTAGCCTCCTCTAGAGCCCGGAGATAGATCCTGGCCATAACTCGGGGGTAATCATCCATCCAGGATAAGTTACCCTGTTTCCAAGTACGGAAATACCTATCCTGGAGCATCTCATCCATCATCCCCTCGTTTTCCTCAAGCTCCCTCATTCGGGCCTCAGAAGCACGCAACTTAGCAACGGCAGCATCCCTCTCCGATCGGTATCGTGAGTGGTCCGCCTGAAGGAATATCCTCATCGCCTCCATCTCCTCCTTCAACCTGGACTGAGCAAGCTCCGCGGCCTCGAGTCTACCCGACAATTCCTATGCCCGCTCGAGGTCCGCTTGTCGAACCTCATCCACCGTCACAATGGCCATGTCAATTCGCTCCTTGCAGGCGGCCTCCATTTTTCGCAACTCTACCCTGTTGGCCTCTTCCATAATCTTCTTCAGTTGCCTGGATGCGGCCTCGTGCTGAGAAATTTGAATGGCTTGATCGGCAAGCTGCTTAGCCTGGTCGGAGACCATTAACCGTAGCCGAATGTTGGCACTCCCAATTTCCTCCCCGGCCTTGACTAGTCGGGCATGATGCCCCATCAATTTCCTGGTCTCCTCAGCAACCCGGTCAATATTCGCCTTAGCTTCATCCCCCAGAGTTACAACCCGGGAAGTAAGCAAATCGAGGTCCAGGGACTTAGCTTCGTCAAGCACCCGTACCATGGGATTGCGAGGGAGAAGATGCTCACTAGTAACCTCATCGAAGGAGATGTCATGAGAGGCCGGGTCCGGGTCTGGATGACCCGCAAACGGGTTACGAACCAAGCCAGGGTGATCTATCGGGGTGAAGGTTGGATTCTCGGATGGATGTGGGGAAGGCATAAACTCAGTATCATCCTCCGTAATATCGTGAATAGGCTGGAGTGGGGCCGGAGGACCAGGAAGAGATTCAAACGTAGATCGACTCCTCTTCCTCTTCTGTATATCTTCTTCAATAACTCCAAGAAGAGGACGATAGCCGACTACGTCTCCAGGACGGTTAGTAGGAGGCTTCAGCTTGGCGGAAGCTTTGAGGAGTTTGTATTGTTCAAGCCTGTGCCGAAGATCTGAGGTCTTGGTCGTTTTGCCCGCTCCTGGAAAGAAAACCAAGTGTCACCAGCATGTATTGAGCCATCATTCAAGAATTAAAAAGAATAAAAAGAGAAATTCACCTTGAAGCACAGAAGTTGCCCCAGTAGAAGCGCTCCCGGAAGATAAATCGGCGCCGGTCCCGACCTTACCAGCTTTCTTGGACTTCTCCGTTTCCTCCAACTCTTCGAAGGCTTGGCGGAGAGCGTCATCTGTCCACTCTTGAATCACGCCCGTCTGCCCGGGAGGCAAAGCCCTGGTGCCATCACCGCCCTGTCCTTCACCACCATCATCACCGTGACGATCACCGTCACCTTCTCTACCACTTCCGCTCTCCGCCTCACCTCCTTCGTCCTCACCTTTTTACTACTCCTGAACATCCGGATGTGTGCTGGGAGAGGGTCCATCGGACTTCTTGAGTTTCTTCCCCCCGGCGACTAGATGTGGCGGGAAGGGTCTCCTTTTGCTGCTTTTCGCCGTGGCCCCTCCTATAGCTTTGGTAGCTCTCTCCTCCACCGTGTCTCTCTGCTTAACCACGGATTGATGCGGAAGGATCAGGTTGTGTCCCAGAAGTGTAGCATTCCTGATCAAGTAAGAAGCCGACCTGTCCCTTCCCGTAATAGCTTCTATTTCCACAGCCATCTGAACCAGGCGATCATTCTCCACGACCGCAAAGCCACCTGTCGCTAGCAAGAAATAAAAACACATAAGAAGAAGCATTGCAGTTATAACGGAAATTATAAATAAAGCTTCACACTTACAGCCGGAGGTGAAGCGACGGATGGAAACAGAGTCATCCCTGATAAAAAAACCATTCTTTCTTAAACATACTGAACTTCGAATATAAGTCCAGGACAGGCTTGAAAGATACGGCTGATTCCAAGCTGATGTATGGAGTCTTCTTCTTATAGCCTCTCAAATTGTACAGGTACCAGATCTCCCGGTTAGAGGGAGGATGCCCGTATCTCCTCTGGAAAATGACAAACAGGCTCACTAGGATGGCGTAGGAATTAGGCTGAAGCTGAAACAGAGCTATCTTCAAGTAGGTGATGAAGCTGATTATCCAAGCATTGATCGGGGGAATGGCCCCACACATACAATGGTATCGGCTATAGGCGAAATACCCTTCGGGGGGATTATATGGCATCATTCCCTCCCCCGACAATAGCATGCGCGCTCTATCAATCCCAAAGGAGCGGGAGATAACATCAAGCTTCTCGCCTTTGAGAGAGCTTGGGAAACAGTCAGGAGGTGAGTTTAGAAGCTCCTGAGGGCCGTACCCATCTACTAGTGACCTCGGGGTGGGCCCATGACGTCCCAGTTCTGACTGAGCTATGGGCACTGCGGAAGGATCGTCTCTGTCCTGGGATTTTTTCTTCTCTGATCGGGTTTCAACTTTATGAGACATTATCTGCAACACGAGAAAACCCATTATTAGAATAAGGAGAGAGAGATATAAACGAACGAGTGTATGTTGTCCAGAGTTTCACTTATAAACACATAAACTCATTCAGTATAACAAAGTTCAAGTTTCATTCGGCCCTAGAATCCCAAGTTCATTCGGTAAAGCAAGGCAAAAGGTCATTCGGCCCTAGACTCCCAAGTTCATTCGGTAAAGCAAGGCAAAAGGTCATTCGGCCTTAGTCTCCCAAGTTCATTCGGTAAAGCAAGGCAAAAGGTCATACGGCCTTAGTCTCCTAAGTTCATTCGGTAAAGCAAGGGGTCATTCGGCCTTAGTCTCCTAAACTCATTCGGTAAAGCAAAGTTCAAGGTCATTCGGCCTTAGACCCCCAAGCCCATTCGGTAGAGCATTTGAATTCGTTCGATCATAAAAGAAAAACCATTCGGCAGAGGAAGACACACCTGGTCCGGCAGATGAGGTTGTTCGGTATACAATTGATTCGGCTGTCTCAAACGGTGAAGGATGAACAGAGATGCAAGGTCCATACTTATAGGCGAATAATGACGACCGAACCAACTGGCTCGTCACATAGGACCGGATGAAAGTGTCCAAGCTGAAACAAAACGGGACATATGACTGGCATATGCCCCACTTTGGGGGGCAAATGTTGGGCATGTTTTCACCGAACCAAAGAGGGGAGGTAAGTCCTCGCCGAACCAGGGTAAACCAGACCATCCACCAAATCAACTCCACCGGTCCACCCACCACCGAATCAACCCACTTCCCATACCACCGAACCAACAACTTCGCCTACCTACCAAACCAGATCCCACCGAACCAACAACTTCGCCTACCTACCGAACCAGATCCCACCGCGTACCTACCGAACCAGATCCCACCGAACCAACAACTTCGCCTACCTACCAAACCAGATCCCACCGGACCAAGGCGTTCCGGACCAACTTTGCCAGGCCAGATTGTATCAGCCCAGGCCTACCAGCAGCTATATACATTCAAGACCCCTACCCCCAGCCTCACTCTATAAATAGAGGGGTAGGGGTACAACAATGGGGGACAAGTTTGAGAGCTCAAGCACGGACAGAACTTTCAAACAACTTTCATATACTTGTATCAAAGCTTTGTACTTGTAATTTGAATAGAAAAGGAGAATAACATATAAAGTGGACGTAGGCACATTCTGGACGAACCACTATAAATCTGTGTGTCTTTTACAGTTTAGTCCCTTCTTTTCATATATTTGCATAAATCACCCAAATCACTAAGAACAACCTAAAATCAATTAAATCATATGACTTGGAGGTGTTTGTCCATTTTTTGCGCAAACAATGGTCATGGTTTGAGTAGTAAATAGAAAATTTTAACTTTCACACATGAAACTATATCTCACTTAAACCATATTGTTGGAAGTAACTTCAATAAAAATGCTATATCATTCTTCTGTTCAATGAATGTAATGATCATGAAATCCTAATATATGAGACTTATTTGATTTGAATTGAGAATAGGTACGCAAAGACTATTTGGATTGGATTGGAATTGGTGCAAACTCGCTTTTGCACACATAAAATTTAAACAAATTACTTCCAAATGCTAAAATAAAGGTACGCTTTCGGATTAAATACAGAAATGATAGAAATATTGTTATATATTGTGTTTCCGACCGTGTGGTCGATGTATATTGTTTATATTATATTTGTGAAATTGCAAACGGCTCTCCGTACAAAGGAGACGCTGTCAAAATTTTTCTAAAATTCAAACACTTGGAAAATTTGTTGAAGAAACAGAAATTAATAAATGAATCTCTTTAAATTTATAGCACATGATAAGTTTGTACTAACGTTAACTACTTAAGATTTTGATCGAGTTTCAAGTTAAAAGTAAAATTCTAAGAGAGTTAATGCTTGCATGTGTTTTTAACGTCTTCCTATAAGTAATTGCGAGGACGCAATTTTCATAAGGGAGGAGGTCTGTAACAACCATGTTGTTAATGACCAAATTAATTACGATTAATTAGTGTGATTAACTTGAATCTGAAACTTTGGAATTTAATTGTGAAATTTAATTTAGTATGAATATTAATTTAAATTATGATATTCGATTTCGTCAAAATATTATTTAAATCGATTATTGGATTTTTAAATTCTCAAATAAAGTTGCCTGTGGATATTTGAATTAATTTATAGAAAGATGATCAAACTTGGTTTAATTAATTCAATTAGTTAGGCTAAATAAATTTATTGATTGGCTAAGAGAAATGACTTATATCTTGATTTAATTGTCTTGGGCCTTAGTGAATTACAAGCCCATTAGCCTATCCATTTACGTAATAAACTAAACACTCCCTATTCTAATTAAAACTCAAGCACTTCATAAAAAATTTAACTCCTCTCTCCTGTGAACAGCGTTCACCTCATATTTCCAAAATCGAATGCTATTTTGCCTAATCCCTAAAATCGCTCAATAGGAAATCAAACGAAAAACAAACAACAACCCTAGCCTAAATTGCGACTGGATGGCGACGTCGAGACCGAGGTGAGCAAGGAAAGAGGCACGACTTCGAGAAGGGATTCGATGGTGGCGAGGCCGAGGGTGGCGAAGTCAGGTGAAGGCACGAAGTACGTCGATAGTTTGGTACCATTTCATTCACAATTGCTACAGTTGGATTTAAGGTGAGTTAGTACTCACAATTTCTATCTCTAAATCCTATGCGCTGTTTAGTTTGTTGAATTGATCTGAAATTGTGTTTGGATGGATTTGTGATGTGCCAAAACCCTAGTTTTTGCCTCCATATGAATTGGTTAAGTTATTAAACTTATGAAAAACCGCATATATGTAGGTATATGGTACTTTGTCTAGTTTAGTTCAGGCTTCTACATGGCTGTTGTTCCTCTATATTGCATTGCAGATTTTGTGGTTTTATTTCTCTGTTGTTTGCTGAACCTTTGAACTAGGCCACATTAAATGTTTGCATGTTCTTGAATGTTAAACCATTGAACTGATATATGAATATATATATACATAGGTTAGCTGTAGTTTTCACAAACTAGCAGTATTGTTTTTTTGAACAAAATTAACTAGTAGCCCACTTGAATTCAATACTAGATGCAAGTATACTTTTATACCAAAGATTGCCTGAATATATTCTGTAAGTTTAGTGAATACCTTTGTCAGTTACTGTTTTATAATTTCACTCTTATAAAACAGTTTGTTGTAGAAATATATTATTAACTTTTTTCATATTAAAAAGTATACATGGATTAAAATGAGATTGTGTATAAGGTGTATATATAGGTTTTGAACTACCATCCTAAGGGCATCTCCAGTGGTCGGGTTACATCCTGAATCGGTGAAAAAAAAACCCCCAGTCGTTCAATTCAACTGTAATATTAAGGGTAATGTTCAGGATCCAATTCAGGATCCTGAACTGGGCTTGGGCGCCCATTTAATGGGCGCCCAAGCCCTGGCGCCCATTTTATGGGCGCCAGGCTTCTGGCGCCCATTAAATGGGCGCCCAAGCCCCCCAATTATGGGGGGTGCCAGGCTCCCATTTAATGGGAGCCTGGCTTAGGCACCCATTTAATGGGTGCCTGGAAATCAGGCGCCCATTAAATGGGCGCCTGGCCATTGGGAGCCCACCCCAGCTTCAGGGCTGAATATTCAGCGGGCTGAATATTCAGCCCTGAAGCCATTGGAGATGCCCTAATAAAAGCCTGTCATTTCTTATCTTGTAGGATGTGTCTCTATTCATATTTAATATATGCACCTAGCCTTGTTGTCAAGATATTAGTAACCTAGCATATTTTTTTTAAGTATGGACTTGATTTTGTACTTATATGTATTATAACTTACTTATAAACTACTATATACATGTAAGAACTGACTTCAAAATAGTATGAGAAGAAAACATTGTCTAATTAAATACATATACTTTAAAGTGTACTTGCTTTGGCCATTGTACTTCTTTTTCACACATAAGTCTTCCCTTGCCTTGGAATTTTCGAAAGTGGCTGTACATGCTTTAGTAGCTTGACACTTTTTAAAATATATATACATAAATAGCCTAGCATTGCATTGAAAATGGGTACATATTGCATGGTAACACTTTTTATTTATTTATTTTTCTATTGCCTGTACAATTTTGCTTTGAAGTTCACATGCTCATCCAAATATTCTTGTATTTAATAATTTTGCCCTTGCCATGTTGAGTTGGTTATGCAATGTTTATTAAATTGAATTTGATTTGTCCAAAAATGGAAATAAGGACACACGTCCTTTATGTGTAATATGGTTTGAAGAATGGCCTCTCACCTGATCTGTCATTTCAAAATTTGATGGCCTTAGTCAAGAAATCCTTGTTTTGCTATTGCTTGTACAACATGTCTAAATAAAGAAATGGAACATGTACTATTTAATTGATACATTAAGACAATCTTCATATTCTCTTACTTTAGAAAAATAATAATAATATATACACAGCCATGCTAATTTCGAAATTTGTAGGCACATGTACTATGTACTTTTCAACTTATATAGTATGCTTAACTTTACTATATATACATAAGGTGGTATTCTTGCTTTGCTTTGAAACTTAACCAACCTATACAATGAAATTTTAAATTTATGTAACATGCATATGTTTGTCAACTTGAATAACATGCCTATGTTTTTTTTAGTTTTTATAACTATTGTTGTACATGCATTTATTATATAGTTTAATTGTTTTGTATTATTTTTCAATTATAGAAAATTTGATTTGATTTGTATTCTACTGGATTTCGTATTTTTCTATGAAACAAAGAATTTAAATAAATGATTAAACTGTCGGATTGGTGTGGGACTTTTCGTACAATTCTTTCATTTATTTTTATAATTTGTTGAATAGAGTTTAAAGTGGAATTTACTAGCTTTTAGTAAATACTTGAATTTACATTCTGGTATGGGACAGTTTACTAAATTCTTGTAATTACCATAGTGACAGTAATCAACACTTTAGAGTTGTATATCTTAGGGTGTTCGGATTTTTAGTATGCCGATAAATTCCTAAGAGACGACAGCTTATTTTTCCAGCGACTTGAGAGTCGATCTTACTTAGATTTTGTGTAGGCAGATCTATTTCTGTGGTTAGGTCTGTTCTGGTATAATACGGCTGCCCTTTCTGTTTTGGACAGGTATTATATTGCAGCCCTATCAGTTTTTCCCATCAGTGGACAATGTTTACCTATTTCTGTGGTTAGGTAAATTCACATAGCTAGTCTATTTCTATGGTTAGACTGTATCCTATTTCTGTGGTTAGGTATGTGGCGGGGTTTAATTCATTCAGCTTACAAATTTCACTTGTTAATATTTAAAATCAATTAAATATACGAATTTCAAATGACAGAAATTCTGGGTCGTTACACCTTCCTTTTTGCTTGCCTCGGCCATCACCTTGTCTTCCACCTCCTCCATCCCCTTGCCGTGACCAGACCTGATCCCTAGCCTCACCTGATGACCTGACCTGACCACCTGAACCAAGCCATGAACCCAGGCCGAGCCATGATAGCCATGGCCGAACCTAAAGTGGTTGCATCCCCTTGACCTTTCGCCTTCATTTGACATTTAACTTGCCAATCCCTTCACATACCCTTCATTTCAGTCCATAGCCGCACCTTTTATCTACCATAGCCGAGCCTAGTTGCTTCAGATCTGACCATGGCTGAGCACAAACCAAAGTGGTCAAGTCTATTTGTAATGTGGCCGAGCCCACTTGCATTGGTTAAGCTAATTTTGTTTCATTTTGATTCATATTTTACATTGTTTTGTTTTATTTTCTTATGTTGAAATATATACTTATATATGTGTATATTTTGTTGTTACAAGACTTGGATCTTGGCTCTCCATCCACTCGAAATTGATTCGTGCTTTGTCGTGCTTTTCAGAGTTTGTTTGTGTGTTTTGAATTTGATCTCTAGCTTTAGAGGTGAGTTTATCACTCTCAACAAATCGTACTTATATAAATGTGAAACAATGTCACTTGAATTGTAGTAGTTGATATGCTATGTTATATGCTCACATCTGCCTGTTGTATGACATTATATGATGATATTACCTGATTATATACCTATTGCATCACCTGACATCATATGATATGTTTTACTGTTTATTTATTTTATGTTTCTTACACTGCAAATTCCCTGTTAGTATAGAATCACTATAGGTTGAAATGATACATACCCGAACGGACTTTAGAATAGGAAAAAGTCGTTGCGAGCTGAAATGATAGGCTCGAGTGATTTTTTTATTTGACTTCGGATTGCGGGTTGGAAATGATAAAACCCAGAATTTTAATTTATTACAGATTGAAATGATATATTATCTGTTTTACTTGACCTAGGTTAGAAAATATTATACCGACCCGTGGTTAAATTTTAAAATGATTTTTCTAAAATTATTAAGTATTTTAAATTTTCAAAATATGGATTTTTAACTTAAATTGGATTTAAATAGTGATTTTCTATAAGTTAAAATTTTATAAGTTGATAAATGGTTTAAATTGAAATTTAAAATTTGATTTAACTTAATAATTGAAAATTTGATTAAAAATGGAATTTTAAACTTAACTTAGTAATTAAAATATTTTCGTTATGAAATGGATGTTTTTTAAAAGAAAGAAATATTAAGATTTGTTGGTTAAAATGAAAAGTTAAGCAAATTGTAACGACCCGTAAATTTCAACCGTTTTAAAAATGTAATTAGTTGAAATTTTGTGAAATTTTAAACGATAAAATTTTGAAATATAAATTTGATATTTGGAATACGTCTAATTAAACATAGCTACTGGTAAATTTTCGTCCGAAATTACGAAAGTTTATTTCGCGCGTAAATTCACTTCAATACAATCAGTTAAAAAGCGTTGAAAATAAAACGTTTTCAAAACCTAGATATTTTTACATAGAAAAATTCTAAACCATCTTCTGAGCAAGATGTCAGTTTGTCATTTTTCAAAATTTGGACATCTATTGCTCCGTCGTTCTTATTTTCTGCAAAATAGCAGTATTTTGGTACCGATATCGATTTTTATCGGACGATCGTACCGCTGATATTTTTATACCGTTTTAATCGTCTCGTCGTGCTGATCTCCGTAGTGTATTCATTTGTTTGTTTCGATGATGGTGAATGACGAAATATACGGGATGATTCAGGGTATCGGTTCCGAAATTGAGTCATTTGTGCTCTCTCTGACCTTTCATTTGTTCTTCTAATATAATTAATAACCAAGAGCTCTTTATATTCAGGAATTTAATTTTTTGATGGTCCAAATTCCTACGGTTATTATGATGTGTTCTTTGGTGTTGTTATTCTATTTATAATATAAAACAATAGTGTCTGTACATTTCCTTTCTCACTTTCGCATCTATCCTCTCAGAGAAAAATTGTTAGGCATAAAATATATATTGCTCTGTTTACTTCTTCCGTCCTTTGCTCTAAGCTTGCCCTCGATATTTTTAATTGATTACCGAAGCCAACACACGCAAGTATGTACGTCCATCACCTTCTCCCACCCACCAACGCCCACTCTCTCTCCACGCTCACTCTCTCTCCACCGCCGCAAACAACCCCACACCCCATTCCAGCCGTGAGCCATCACCTCCTTCCCCTTTGCTCACGTCACTACTCGCCTCTGACCCTCCCCTCCAACGATCATGCCATTTCCACTCCAAACCTTTCAACCCGAATCCATGCGAGATGCCACCAACAGCCACTCCCTTCATCCCCTTCTCGACAGATCCTGCTCACGCCAGACCGAGCCAACTTCCCCAGCCGAGTCAGCCCGTCTCGTCCAAAGCTTGCTAGCCTCTTCACTCCTTCTTTCGTACGTACCAAGGTGTATGTATGTTGTTTATATATGGTGAGTTTTAAATATTATAAGTTATATATGAGTTTGTGTTTTTGATCTGTTATTTGGAAAATTTAGAGGCATATAGGTTATACAATATATATATATGCGTATGTTGTATATACGCTATACAGTTTAAAAGTTATTTTCAAATTGATATGTGCTGGATTTCCAAATTATATGTACATGTTTGTGATATAAAGAGATGTACATATACGCTTGAAAGCATACTTTGGATTTTTGGAATATATATAACATATAGTTTACTTAGGAGTTGTACCAGGTTAGTATATATTTGTCTCGGCTGTAATATTTTGATTTCCAGAGTATGTATATTTGTAAAGCTTGATTACTATAGTTGTAAATCCATTTTAAACCAACAGTGATTCAGATGAATAAATGTACAGTACATCAATCACCATTAGTATCCAATTCTAAGTTTAGTAAGAATACAATTATTAAAAGATAATAATTATAAATACATCTACCTAAAGTATACAGAAATAAGAGGAATATCAACATCATTGTCTTTATCGTCCTCACAAGCGACTACAAGATCAACATACTTCCTGTAGTCTATAAATCTTTATCGTCCTCATAAGCTCTATGTATTGATTTTGTTTTATATATACTGCTTAAATATAATAAATATACAGTATTATATTATATCATATTACACTTTAGTATATTATGAACTCGGCCTGCGTCTATACTGGTACACTTAACGTGTTTATATGTATATAAATATATTGGTTTACATTTATAAATCTACTATGTATAGTATAATATAATATGGTAGTTTTAAAGTATATAATAAAGTGCAAATTGTTGTATAATATAAAAATGTGTTCGTTATGGTGATTGTGAGTTGTATACAAAGATTTTATTGTTAGTCTAAATATCGATTATATATATATATAAGGATTTTGATTTTAGTATATTATATTATAGAGACTATTACATTATATTGTTAAAAAGGGAACGTTGTACATTATATAGGTTTTATGCGTGTGCTTAATTGAAACGATGATTTCTAAATTATATATATGTTATTTTATTTTATATTTGTTTTAAATTAAATATTAATTTCATTGAAATAATAATGATAATATATATAATTGCTGTTTATCAAACTGATTTTTTTGTTAATGATTCCCTTTGTATCAGTTTTTGGTCTGTCGTGCCTGTTTCTTCATCGGATTCGTGCCGGGTTTTGTTGCTTAGATTCAAAATTCAAATTCAACGTCTGTATCAGTGTGCTTATCCGTATCATCTTCTGTATTCTCTAGCCTCGAAAGGTGAGCACTCACTCACGATTAACGTTCTTTTATTTATTAAATTTGATTTCAATTGAAACGACAATTGAAATATACTGCTGTTAGTTAATTACGCTGTTATATATGCTATTATCTGTATCAGTTCACCTATGACATCTGACACCATTATCTGTTAATTATTTATGCGATGATAATACAGTTTAACTGATAATTGATTGATTGTTGATGTTTATATTGGACGTTAAATTGTTAATGTTAAATGATAAATAGTATGCAATTGAAATTGATATAGGATAGTTAAATGTTAAATTTGATGAACTGACATTTGTATAATATGACCCCTTTAACTGTTGAATTTATTGACACGTAGGATTTGTTTAATTACATTTTGAACCACTGAATGTATGTTGTTAAATTGATGATGTATGAAATTGTAAATTGAATGACAAGTGAAAACCGTAATGTAATAATCTTTAATCTACATGAAATGATAGTGTAGATTCTAGAAATAATTATATTAATTCGTACAAATAACAATGCGAATTAATACGGTTATTTCGGGATTATTTGAATTGATTATTGGATTGATATTGGTTGTTGTTATTACTTGTTTATTTACTTTGACACCATCCCAGTTATCACACTGCAAGTTCCCTTTACTATGTTTTATTTTGAATTGAATTGGAATCGGGTTGAAATGATAAATACCCAAGTTGAACTTTGACCTAGGATAGAAAATTAAATAAAACCGATTGGTCAATAATTTGATTTAAAAATAAAATAAGGATTTTATTTGAATAAATATTATGGTTTTGAAATGAAATTGAAATCTGAATTTTAATGAAAGGAAATTGTAATATTTAATAATCTGAAACAAATATTTACAATGTAATTGATGAAAGAATGTTGTTTAATTTGAGAAATGATTGAATTAAGTTTTAAAGTATTAAACTTTGAAATGATTTAATAATTAATTTTGAAATTATAATTAAGTTTGAAAGGATTTAATAATTAAGTTTGAAATTAAAATTAAGTTTGAAATTATTAAACTTTGGAATTATCTAATAATTAAGTTTTGAATTATGTAATAATTAAATAAGATCGAATTATTTAATGATTAAATTGAATTGAATTCTTTAATAAGAGAAATTGGACTTCTGAATAAGTGAATTTTACTTCGTAAATAATTGAAATTGAGTTTCTTTATTAATTAAGTTTTGGAAAATTATTTAAGTAATTAAATAAGTGAAATTGAACTTCTTTAACCAGAAATGAAAATGTGATATTTTGAAATTAATGTAAGACTTGTAATTGAAAGAATTGATTTGACGAATTTAGTTTAATTCAAAATTGTAAATTTTGATTTAATGAAGTTGAACTTAAGAATTGATTTAATGAATTGGAAATTTAATGGAAATTGTTTTGAATGGCATAGTAACTTAACGAATATTTAATGAAATCGATAAATGATTTTAAATTGATTTGAATGTTAAATAAAATTTAATTTAAATGTTTTCGAAATGAAACTTGTATTCGAACTTGAATCAATATTTGGATTGTTTTAAATAGAAATTGAAATTGAATTATAAGATGGCGAAATGATAATTTGGAAGTTTTGAAACGAAAATTATTGGAAATTGGTTTTGAAAGACAAACGAATGTTGATTTATGAATTCTAATTGAAATTGAATTGATTTGGTTTTGAAATATAATAAACGACCAATCGGTGTAATAATTACGAAAGTTATTAAAGAGACCGGAATTCGGTTATGGATATACTCTCTATCTAAACCGAAAACCACTTTAATAACTATACACGGAGTGATGATCCAGAATGAAGTGGTTGGAATGGTGTTCGTGTTGACTGAAGAAAGAGAACGATAATGGATAGCCTTGACACTTGTGTCAAATTGGAAATGACTAAAACAGGAGCTGTGCCGGGCCAATGGAGGATTGATACCTCAAGTGGACACACTTCTTCGAACTACTTATACTTGTTGTCGATTGGTGCACCCTTGATTTTGGGAGTGTTGTTTCACGGTGTTGCGGGCGCTGCGGCGTTGCGTTCTCACCAGCCCGGATCAGGCGAACGGTAGTATCACTACCTTGGGTATAGCCTCATGTGCCTTGTCATACTTGTATTCCATTTATGCGCGACCACTACGAATTTGTTTTGTACCTTGAGTATATGGATTGTCCTCTGGTGACTTCCGGTTTTGGGGAAACTACGGTCTTGTATATGCTTGTGGGAATAAAAATGTGTTAAGGGTGGAATGGGCCATGACTTAACGCTATTTTGATATCTTTATATTACTGATAGACATTATCTACTTAGCGTATATTACTACCTAGTAGATAGTTTGACGGATCCTTAAAGGATGGTTATTCCAAACATCCTTTGAGTTACTTGTATTTAAATTGCTATTTCACTTGAGTTGGATTTATTAATATAAGAATGTTAATCCTGACTCGAGTGTTTTGTATTTTGCTTTACGCTCGGGTCAGACTGAGTAGTTCAGCTTTCGAGACTCACCTTTGGAGTTGGAGCTTCGCTTGGAGATCCAGCTATCTATCCAGCTTTCAGATATTCGATGATTCCAGTGATGTATTCTGATTTGTATCGGTTACTCTTCCGCTGTATCTGGTTTAACTCTGATGTATCGTATTACTCTTCTGTTGTAAACTCTGATGTATTTTATATATTTATATAGTAGCTTCATGAACTACTATCTCTTTTATTTCCGCTGCAAATTATTACTCTGTGTCTGTGATCTGTGATTATTTATTTACTGTATATGTTCAGTTTTGCCAAATTTAAATTAACAACGCGGTATTTTGAGCAATTCAACTCCGGCATGAGTGTCTACCTATACACTTATAATGGACGCGAATGGTCCAAAATAGCGGGTCGTTATAGTTGGTATCAGAGCTTTGGTAGCTCTAGGCAAAACTTAACATATAGGGTAAATGTATTTACAGAATCACTCTCATTCGAGTTTCAATCTCTTCCCTTGACCCAATTTCTTTGAATTTTGGAACGTTCCCCTCGGTTTCGAAATTCATTCGTGTCCTTCACTTTTCGTCTTCTTTCAATCATGGAGCACCCCATAACTCCATTCTGAATGTTATATATAATAGATCGGCGGTCTCGCCAATCTTAGAACGATTCGTAAAGGAGTAAACTCCTTTATAATAGGCATTGATTTACCGGAGATTCCTGTATCCTCGGTTTACGATGCTGTCTATTCCCTGCTATACCTGAATTCTATTTCTTGAGATCGAATGTCGATTTACCTCGGAATTCAGCATCGATCTTATTCTTGAAGTTACGGACGACCCGGTTAAGGTTGCCCGTGAATTAAATAAACTTACCCATCTCCCGATTCTGTTATTGAATCATCTTATCTTTTCTTTTGAATTTGTCTTCGAATCAGAATTCTCTTTGATTTGAGTCCATCAAATTTGAGCCCTATCCTTATTTTTGAAAATCCATTCCTGTATCGTCGAGCAAAGAAATGTATTTGTAAACTTATATTTAAAATGTTTTAATATATATTGTGTTGTTTGAGTTGTTGATGTTGATTTGGGTTTTCGATCGATTCGTCTGATCAACGCTATCGATGGGATTTCCAAAACACTTGAGCAGAGCAAACTGACACAATATCGTTTTCAAATTTGGTAAATGGAATAAATTTGTATGAATATATTATCAATATATATAACTAAAATTTTCTGAAATTTAATAGGATAATTAAATTGTTTGTTTGAAATGATAATATTTGATTATCATTTATTGTTCTAAATAAATTTATAAATACGGTTTATAAATTGTTTGGAATTTGAAATGAATTTAATTCAGAAATTTGAGAATTTAGTTTCCGGTGATTTCGAACTTTGGTTTTAAAATTTTAAAGTATATATTATTGAAAGTATTTTCGAATAGAAACCGTTTTCAGAGAATTTTTAATATTGCAATCAGTGCTCTTCTCTTTATCGCTGGAAAATAATTTCGGTGATGGCGGCCGCATCATCGAGATTCATTTTCGAGTTTCGAAGTGGAGATACTATTCTGTAGCTTTGCTACGGTTTTGTTTTGAAAATATTTTGATTTGAATTTCTTCGGTATAATTTGATTTATATATATATATATATAAGTATCTTATTTTAAAAATTTAATTTGATTTGATATAAATATATTATATATATCTCTAAGTTGTTTAAAGAAAATCGGAAATCTAATTCTTAATTTTTTGTTAAAGGGTGATTTTAATTATAAATAAAACCAAAACTTGGAATTAATATTTGAACTTGAATAATTGAATTAGGAAAATTTTATTTGTATATTGTTCAACTGCATTCTAATACAACTTACCTAAATAATTCAGAAGTTGAATATGTAATTGGAAAATATATAATATAAAATTGAATTTGCAAATAAAATTTGAGTGGTTATAACAAATGTTATACACTTGGATTTTGATTATATAAAAATGCAAATAAAGATGATAGAATAATAAGTTAATTGAATAATAGATGAGACAAATAAATTTGTTTTGAAAGAATTAATAAACTGAAATTTGATCAACTTAGAGAAATACATTGAATTTAAAAGCAATTAGTAAATATAAATTAATTTAAATCGAAACTTTTGTGGTTTAAATTAATTTATATGGGTTAAATATATGTGATAGGATATATTAAGTAGAATAAATTTAACAGTAATTTGGAATAAAGAAGAATTTAAAATTGTTGAAGAAAATATGATTATAATAAATAACTATTCAAATTGATAATTTTAGAAATGGTTAATTTAAGATAATTGGATAATAAGATAATTAATTCAGCAATAGTTAAGATTGATTTAACTTTAGTGAAACTAAATGGGTTAAAATCAATTGTTGAATATAAATTAGTTTAAATTTGAAATTATATGGTTTAAATTAATTGTTTTACTTTGTTTTCAAATCTATTATCTTTCTGGTTGTTTCTATTCTCCTACCTCGTTCCTTTTCGAGGACGAAAAGTTTTGAGTGGGGGAGAGTGTAACGACCCGTAAATTTCAACCGTTTTAAAAATGTAATTAGTTGAAATTTTGTGAAATTTTAAACGATAAAATTTTGAAATATAAATTTGATATTTGGAATACGTCTAATTAAACATAGCTACTGGTAAATTTTCGTCCGAAATTACGAAAGTTTATTTCGCGCGTAAATTCACTTCAATACAATCAGTTAAAAAGCGTTGAAAATAAAACGTTTTCAAAACCTAAATATTTTTACATAGAAAAATTCTAAACCATCTTCTGAGCAAGATGTCAGTTTGTCATTTTTCAAAATTTGGACATCTATTGCTCCGTCGTTCTTATTTTCTGCAAAATAGCAGTATTTTGGTACCGATATCGATTTTTATCGGACGATCGTACCGCTGATATTTTTATACCGTTTTAATCGTCTCGTCGTGCTGATCTTCGTAGTGTATTCATTTGTTTGTTTCGATGATGGTGAATGACGAAATATACGGGATGATTCAGGGTATCGGTTCCGAAATTGAGTCATTTGTGCTCTCTCTGACCTTTCATTTGTTCTTCTAATATAATTAATAACCAAGAGCTCTTTATATTCAGGAATTTAATTTTTTGATGGTCCAAATTCCTACGGTTATTATGATGTGTTCTTTGGTGTTGTTATTCTATTTATAATATAAAACAATAGTGTCTGTACATTTCCTTTCTCACTTTCGCATCTATCCTCTCAGAGAAAAATTGTTAGGCATAAAATATATATTGCTCTGTTTACTTCTTCCTTCCTTTGCTCTAAGCTTGCCCTCGATATTTTTAATTGATTACCGAAGCCAACACACGCAAGTATGTACGTCCATCACCTTCTCCCACCCACCAACGCCCACTCTCTCTCCACGCCCACTCTCTCTCCACCGCCGCAAACAACCCCACACCCCATTCCAGCCGTGAGCCATCACCTCCTTCCCCTTTGCTCACGTCACTACTCGCCTCTGACCCTCCCCTCCAACGATCATGCCATTTCCACTCCAAACCTTTCAACCCGAATCCATGCGAGATGCCACCAACAGCCACTCCCTTCATCCCCTTCTCGACAGATCCTGCTCACGCCAGACCGAGCCAACTTCCCCAGCCGAGTCAGCCCGTCTCGTCCAAAGCTTGCTAGCCTCTTCACTCCTTCTTTCGTACGTACCAAGGTGTATGTATGTTGTTTATATATGGTGAGTTTTAAATATTATAAGTTATATATGAGTTTTGTGTTTTTGATCTGTTATTTGGAAAATTTAGAGGCATATAGGTTATACAATATATATATATGCGTATGTTGTATATACGCTATACAGTTTAAAAGTTATTTTCAAATTGATATGTGCTGGATTTCCAAATTATATGTACATGTTTGTGATATAAAGAGATGTACATATACGCTTGAAAGCATACTTTGGATTTTTGGAATATATATAACATATAGTTTACTTAGGAGTTGTACCAGGTTAGTATATATTTGTCTCGGCTGTAATATTTTGATTTCCAGAGTATGTATATTTGTAAAGCTTGATTACTATAGTTGTAAATCCATTTTAAACCAACAGTGATTCAGATGAATAAATGTACAGTACATCAATCACCATTAGTATCCAATTCTAAGTTTAGTAAGAATACAATTATTAAAAGATAATAATTATAAATACATCTACCTAAAGTATACAGAAATAAGAGGAATATCAACATCATTGTCTTTATCGTCCTCACAAGCGACTACAAGATCAACATACTTCCTGTAGTCTATAAATCTTTATCGTCCTCATAAGCTCTATGTATTGATTTTGTTTTATATATACTGCTTAAATATAATAAATATACAGTATTATATTATATCATATTACACTTTAGTATATTATGAACTCGGTCTGCGTCTATACTGGTACACTTAACGTGTTTATATGTATATAAATATATTGGTTTACATTTATAAATCTACTATGTATAGTATAATATAATATGGTAGTTTTAAAGTATATAATAAAGTGCAAATTGTTGTATAATATAAAAATGTGTTCGTTATGGTGATTGTGAGTTGTATATAAAGATTTTATTGTTAGTCTAAATATCGATTATATATATATATAAGGATTTTGATTTTAGTATATTATATTATAGAGACTATTACATTATATTGTTAAAAAGGGAACGTTGTACATTATATAGGTTTTATGCGTGTGCTTAATTGAAACGATGATTTCTAAATTATATATATGTTATTTTATTTTATATTTGTTTTAAATTAAATATTAATTTCATTGAAATAATAATGATAATATATATAATTGCTGTTTATCAAACTGATTTTTTTGTTAATGATTCCCTTTGTATCAGTTTTTGGTCTGTCGTGCCTGTTTCTTCATCGGATTCGTGTCGGGTTTTGTTGCTTAGATTCAAAATTCAAATTCAACGTCTGTATCAGTGTGCTTATCTGTATCATCTTCTGTATTCTCTAGCCTCGAAAGGTGAGCACTCACTCACGATTAACGTTCTTTTATTTATTAAATTTGATTTCAATTGAAACGACAATTGAAATATACTGCTGTTAGTTAATTACGCTGTTATATATGCTATTATCTGTATCAGTTCACCTATGACATCTGACACCATTATATGTTAATTATTTATGCGATGATAATACAGTTTAACTGATAATTGATTGATTGTTGATGTTTATATTGGACGTTAAATTGTTAATGTTAAATGATAAATAGTATGCAATTGAAATTGATATAGGATAGTTAAATGTTAAATTTGATGAACTAACATTTGTATAATATGACCCCTTTAACTGTTGAATTTATTGACACGTAGGATTTGTTTAATTACATTTTGAACCACTGAATGTATGTTGTTAAATTGATGATGTATGAAATTGGAAATTGAATGACAAGTGAAAACCGTAATGTAATAATCTTTAATCTACATGAAATGATAGTGTAGATTCTAGAAATAATTATATTAATTCGTACAAATAACAATGCGAATTAATACGGTTATTTCGGGATTATTTGAATTGATTATTGGATTGATATTGGTTGTTGTTATTACTTGTTTATTTACTTTGACACCATCCCAGTTATCACACTGCAAGTTCCCTTTACTATGTTTTATTTTGAATTGAATTGGAATCGGGTTGAAATGATAAATACCCAAGTTGAACTTTGACCTAGGATAGAAAATTAAATAAAACCGATTGGTCAATAATTTGATTTAAAAATAAAATAAGGATTTTATTTGAATAAATATTATGGTTTTGAAATGAAATTGAAATCTGAATTTTAATGAAAGGAAATTGTAATATTTAATAATCTGAAACAAATATTTACAATGTAATTGATGAAAGAATGTTGTTTAATTTGAGAAATGATTGAATTAAGTTTTAAAGTATTAAACTTTGAAATGATTTAATAATTAATTTTGAAATTATAATTAAGTTTGAAAGGATTTAATAATTAAGTTTGAAATTAAAATTAAGTTTGAAATTATTAAACTTTGGAATTATCTAATAATTAAGTTTTGAATTATGTAATAATTAAATAAGATCGAATTATTTAATGATTAAATTGAATTGAATTCTTTAATAAGAGAAATTGGACTTCTGAATAAGTGAATTTTACTTCGTAAATAATTGAAATTGAGTTTCTTTATTAATTAAGTTTTGGAAAATTATTTAAGTAATTAAATAAGTGAAATTGAACTTCTTTAACCAGAAATGAAAATGTGATATTTTGAAATTAATGTAAGACTTGTAATTGAAAGAATTGATTTGACGAATTTAGTTTAATTCAAAATTGTAAATTTTGATTTAATGAAGTTGAACTTAAGAATTGATTTAATGAATTGGAAATTTAATGGAAATTGTTTTGAATGGCATAGTAACTTAACGAATATTTAATGAAATCGATAAATGATTTTAAATTGATTTGAATGTTAAATAAAATTTAATTTAAATGTTTTCGAAATGAAACTTGTATTCGAACTTGAATCAATATTTGGATTGTTTTAAATAGAAATTGAAATTGAATTATAAGATGGCGAAATGATAATTTGGAAGTTTTGAAACGAAAATTATTGGAAATTGGTTTTGAAAGACAAACGAATGTTGATTTATGAATTCTAATTGAAATTGAATTGATTTGGTTTTGAAATATAATAAACGACCAATCGGTGTAATAATTACGAAAGTTATTAAAGAGACCGGAATTCGGTTATGGATATACTCTCTATCTAAACCGAAAACCACTTTAATAACTATACGCGGAGTGATGATCCAGAATGAAGTGGTTGGAATGGTGTTCGTGTTGACTGAAGAAAGAGAACGATAATGGATAGCCTTGACACTTGTGTCAAATTGGAAATGACTAAAACAGGAGCTGTGCCGGGCCAATGGAGGATTGATACCTCAAGTGGACACACTTCTTCGAACTACTTATACTTGTTGTCGATTGGTGCACCCTTGATTTTGGGAGTGTTGTTTCACGGTGTTGCGGGCGCTGCGGCGTTGCGTTCTCACCAGCCCGGATCAGGCGAACGGTAGTATCACTACCTTGGGTATAGCCTCATGTGCCTTGTCATACTTGTATTCCATTTATGCGCGACCACTACGAATTTGTTTTGTACCTTGAGTATATGGATTGCCCTCTGGTGACTTCCGGTTTTGGGGAAACTACGGTCTTGTATATGCTTGTGGGAATAAAAATGTGTTAAGGGTGGAATGGGCCATGACTTAACGCTATTTTGATATCTTTATATTACTGATAGACATTATCTACTTAGCGTATATTACTACCTAGTAGATAGTTTGACGGATCCTTAAAGGATGGTTATTCCAAACATCCTTTGAGTTACTTGTATTTAAATTGCTATTTCACTTGAGTTGGATTTATTAATATAAGAATGTTAATCCTGACTCGAGTGTTTTGTATTTTGCTTTACGCTCGGGTCAGACTGAGTAGTTCAGCTTTCGAGACTCACCTTTGGAGTTGGAGCTTCGCTTGGAGATCCAGCTATCTATCCAGCTTTCAGATATTCGATGATTCCAGTGATGTATTCTGATTTGTATCGGTTACTCTTCCGCTGTATCTGGTTTAACTCTGATGTATCGTATTACTCTTCTGTTGTAAACTCTGATGTATTTTATATATTTATATAGTAGCTTCATGAACTACTATCTCTTTTATTTCCGCTGCAAATTATTACTCTGTGTCTGTGATCTGTGATTATTTATTTACTGTATATGTTCAGTTTTGCCAAATTTAAATTAACAACGCGGTATTTTGAGCAATTCAACTCCGGCATGAGTGTCTACCTATACACTTATAATGGACGCGAATGGTCCAAAATAGCGGGTCGTTATACAAATTATAATGTAAATTTGACTTAATGAATGAATTATAATTTAATTGGATATTTATTAAATAAAATGTTATTTTATTAAAATTATAAGTTACGTAATATCCAAATAAATAATTTTGAAAAGTGGAATAAGTTTGATAAGTTAAAAAAAATGAGAAAAGTTGAAAATATATTATTTTAATTGTTATAACAAACTTATAACAGTAATTGTAGAGTTTCAGAAATGTTGTGGTTTTAATGTAGTGTTTTCCAAATTACCACTATACTTGCAGTAACATTCTGTAAGTGCTACTGTTTCTGAAATGTATTGGTTTTCAATTTAATACTGTATCTACTGTAACAGTTTATAAGTGCTGCTGTTTCTAAAATGAACTGTAGTTCTGAATTACTATTATACCTACTGTAACATTTTATAAGTGTGTTGTTTCTGAATTGAACTGTTTTCTGAAATACTATTATATCTACAAGTAGCAGTTTCTAAGTGCTGCTGTTTCTAAAAGATAAATTTTCTGAAATGCTACTATAAGAATTATAACATTTTCTAAGTGTTATGAATGCTAAAATACAATGTTTTGAAATTGTTATAATTGATCGAATGAACTTAGGAAATGCTAAAATTCTAGAAATTGAATATTTGATTTGAAAGGATAATGACTTCATATTTAAATGGTTTAAATGAATATATTTTGATTTGAAACATAAACCATTTTGAAATTTATAACCACGGGTTATGATAACGGTTGGTTGTGCTCCTCCGATCGGACTCATTTCTTGGTATGCCATTTTATTACTTGGTGATTTATTGGATGACCATCCTTGATTTTTGATTTGGGAGTGTGGCTAGAGGTGGGCGATTGCTGCAACTTTGCGTTACCCTATCCACCTTAACACTATTATTTTTCATGGTTTGCTTTACTTTAGACATTGCTATGATAGCGTTCATTACTACATAGTAGATGGTTTAACGAATCCTTAAAGGATGGGTGATCCCAGGCATCCTTTAAGTTACTTGTGCATCTCTATTACAGTTCACTTGAGTTGGTTTACATTGTATAAGTATGTATTTCCTCACTCGAGTGTTTTGTGTTTTGCTTTACGCTCGGGTCAGCCTGAGTATCACAGCTTTGGATTCATCCTCTGGAGCTAGAGATTTGCTGGAGCTTATTTGTCTATCTGTTCATCTATTTCCATTTCAGTTAGTTCCTATTCAGTATTGCTTTTGTATTAGTTGACTTATGTATTCAGACTTCTGTTGTATTTGTTTTTCAGACTATGATATTTTGTATCTATTTTGAGATTATTTATGTAGTAGCTTCATGAACTACTATGGTATTTTATTTCCGCTGCGAGTTATTCTGATATTCTGTGTCTGTGATGCTGTGTTTGATATTATTTGCTCCAAATTTTCTTAACAATCCACTGTTTTGAAGTATTCGAGTCTGACATGTGTGGATTTATTGTTGATTTGAATGGTCCAAAATAGTGGGATGTTACATTTTGTATCAAAGCTTTGGTTTTAGGCAAACCTTAGCCTGCAGAGCAAAAACTCATTAGAGATAGGGTAGAAATACCCTAGAATGAGTGAAATCAATCTCAGAACCATTTCTTTGTGAGAGAATGTATTTTCAAAGTATAAAATGATTTTCAAAGGATTTTCAAAGATTATTTTGATAAAAAAATTCTTGTTTTGAAAGAAATTTTTTTCTAGACCTTATTCCTTTCCTTATCCACCTTGCTAGTAATTTCTTTGATTAGGATTACTTTGAATTTTGGAACGCTCCCACTTGCTCTAAAATCCATTATTGTCTTCCTTATTTGTATTCTTTTGATTCTGGAGCATTCCATAACTCCACTTCGAATGACCTCTATAAAACTCGGCGATCCCGCAAATCTTTGAATGATTTGTAAAGGGGTGAAACTCCCTTACAATTGGCATTGATTCACCGGAGATTTCTATACCCTCAGTTTAGATGCTTCTATCTTTTGCTATGCCGAATTCTATCTCTGGCGATCGAATGTCGATTTGCCTCAGAATCCTGCATCGATCATATTCCTGATGTCACGGTTGACCCAGTTAAGGTCGCCCGCGATTTATATAAGTATGTCCTTCTACTATTTTGTAATTAATTATATCATCTTCGTTCGAGCCTATCTTCAAATCAGAATTCTATTTGATTAGAGTTGCTCTAATTTGAATCTCTATCTTTGTTTTGAAATCCATTTTTGAGTCATCCTTTGAAAATCGTGTTTGTTTGTATTTTAGAAATTGTTTTATATATCAAAATTATTATTTTTATAAGAATGATTATATTTTATATATAAAAGTGAAATGTTTCAGATAAGGATTATATACCTTTTAAAAACGAGAATTTGAAGTTTCAAAAGGATTTGAAATTTTGGAAATTATATAAGAAATTGATTTATATAAAAATGATTTATAACAGAAGGGTTTTGAATTTGAAATTTGAGAGATTGAACTCCGGCGTTTTGAAACTGGTTTTAAGATTTTGAAAATATATAATAATACGATTTGAAAGTATTTTATGAATAAGAAATGTTTCAAATGACTTTAAATGAGTTTCACTGATTTCAAAGAAATTTCAAAGAAGTTCTCAAGAAAATAGAAGTCCAGAACCCACTTATTTCGCTAGAGAATGATTTCGGTGATGAGTGCACGCATCATCGACATTGATTTTTGAGTTTCAGTGTGGGGGAGAGGCCACTTTAGTAGCTTTGCTATGCGATTGATTTTGTGAAACCAATTTTGACTTCAAAATTCCGAAGTATGATTTGATATTCGAAAGATATGTGTATATATATTTGAAACAGTTTGAATGAGCCCGGTGTTTAGTCCTCGAGTTTTGGATTTGATTTGGTATAACCCTATCTTTTGAAATTGATGTACTGATTTGTTGCTGATTTCCAACTCTTGGATTGGAAATTTGATTTCTTCGACTATTTTGAATGTTCGAACACTTCCAAATCGAGGTTTAATTTTTAAAGCTAAGAAATTTCGGAAGTATAAATTATTTGATAAAGTATATAAGTTTAGTTTTGTATGTTTACATATGAAGTAATATGATTTAAATAAGTTTGAAACTGTTTTGTTAAGTAAATAAATAAGACTATTTTGAATTATACTAATATGAAATTTAGTTTTAAAATATTTTGAATAAAATTTAGTTTTAAATGTTTTAACTTAGTAACATCTTTTATAAAACTATTTATATATATAATAATAATAATTTTCAAAGGGTAAAGTGGATCTTTCAAATAAAAATAAATAGTTTAACGGATTTAAAGGGATGGTTATAAACTGGGAAATCATTTTTGGGGTATAATTGATTTTGAGAAAAAGATTTGATTTCGAAAATAGATTGGGATTTAAAACCCAGTATTTATTTGATATCTATATATTTTCAAATATAGAGTTTATAATGATTCAGGTTGGAAAGATAAATTTGAGATTGATTTGAAATTATATTTATTTAAGAATTATACTTAAATAAGTTTGATCTAAAATTTATAAAAAATTGAAATTTCAAAGATATGATTTTTATATCTTGTATTTGATTAAAAGTGACTTAAATGCATATTTCAAATTTATATAAATTTGAATGGGATATTTTATTTATTTAAATTTGAAAATTGAGGTTGTATTTAGATGTTATTGAAATGATTAAGTAAATATTTCAAACTAAATAATAGTAAAGTGAATTTGAGATATAAATGAAATTATCAAATTTAGTTTTGAAATATTGAATATATAAAGCTTTGAAATATATTGAAATTGAAATGGTTTATTTTGTGGTTCACATCTGTATTTCAAATCGATAAAATTTGAAATGGTTTATTGAGGAACTGAATTGAATTGAAATTAATGAATTGAGATTAAATTTAATTTGAATCTTGAAACTCGTGTTAATTTGAATTGATTGGTGAAATTTGAGGAAACTATTTTTATTATATAAAGTATTTTAAATTATATTTAAAACTATTTATATTAATTTTAATATAAACTATTTTTAATATAACTATTTCTAATATAAACTATTTTAAAAATACTAATTATTTTAATATAAATTGTTTTAACTTATTACTATTTTCTTTTACAAACTATTTTATTTTATATACTATTATTAATATCTAAACTGTTGGAAGGAAAGTGTTATGATTTCAAGTGTTATGATTTCCATGGTTTGAATTTCAAAGTACTATGATTTCCAAAGTATTATTATTTCAAATTATTTGGGTTCGAAAGTATTATATCCTTGAAAGTACTATGATTTTGGAAATGAATTTGTTTGACATAAAATATGTTGATTTGGAAACAAACTTGGATTATTTTCTGAACCTATTACCTTGGAAACTTTGAAACTGAAGATATTTAGTTTGGAAGAAATAATTTGGTGAAATCGTATATGATTTTGAAACTAAACTGGTATTGAAACAAATTGGAATTTGAGAACCTTATTTTTCTTAATACTTCATTTGGGAGTTATCGAACTTATATAAAATTGATTTGTATAAGTATGAAGTGGATTCGAAAACTATTGATTTGGAATGGTACTCAATTTGAAAAGCGAAATCTTATATAATCGAAGTCTATATAAGTGTGATTTGATATACTATTGATTTTGGAAAGTATTTGATTTGAAATGAAATCTTATATATAATGGACTTTATATAAGTATGATAATTGAAATTTGTTTGAAAAGGTACTATATGATACATATTTTTGAAGTAAAGATATGGAAAGTGCCTTATGCTTGATATCCTATTTGTGGCCACATTTAGGATTCATTCTATCAATATTATTCTCTCTTATTTAGGTTTTCCGGATATGATACTCGAGTGTCCTTCGAATTCCATGGCGTTACCCATGGTCTTACGAACTCGTCTGCATAGCGTAATTCGCAGAGCCGTGATGGCTTATGGGTACAGATGTTTCCTGGGGGATCCAGGCGTAACCATTGTGTATCTGCGATCTATGGTCGTGTTAGTAGTGTAATCCGCAAGGCAGAGATTGCTTAAAGGGTACGGATGTTTCTTGGGGGATTTAGGCGTAACCATTGTGTATCTGCGGTCTACAGGTTTTTGGTTATCATGGCAAAATTCGCAAGGCAGTGATTGCTTAAAGGGTACGGATGTTTCCTAGGGGACCCAGGCGTAACCATTTTGTATCTGCGATCCATGATTCGATTCGGTTGATTTGTTTGGATTGTACTTTCCATATCGGTTTTGAATGTTTTCGAGTATTTTCACTGGGTGTTGAAACAGGTCTACTAAATACTTGGAGAAATCTAGATTTGCGCTTGATCAACGCATAGCCAGAGTCTGCAAGAATGAGGATAAACTTGTTGAGACATCGAGTTATAAAAGTATTTTCAAAAGGGAAATTTGTTTCGATATAAAAGTATTTTATTATAAAAGTATTTGGATAAAGTATTATATAAAGGTTATTTTGATCAATTCTCTTTCTAAATAATTTAAAATGTTTAAAATATTGTTTGTTTATATACTACATGGTTTAATAGTAAATTATTAGTGTTGTAAATATTTTAGAAGTTATTAATTAAATACAATATATTTAAAGAAAATGATTATTGATTTATTAATAATGTTGAAAAGTATCTTGAGATAAATTAATAAATTTATGAATTATAGATTTAATGTTTTCAATAGCTTCTTTGTAAATATAAGTAATGATAAAAATAATTATATTCAAATAAGTTTTCATATATTTATAAAGGTGTTATTTAAACATATAAATGGTATTTATAATGGAAGTAAGAAATTTTACAAATGGGTTTAACCAAATTATTAAATATTAATTAATTTAAATTGAAATTTATATAGTTCTAAATTAATTATTTATCCTTGTCTTTTGATGCAGCGGAAAATAACAGAAATGAATACAACGATGAAAGTAGCAATCGGTGGATTGAAAATACCAAACGCCCAAATCCGTTGATCTCAAAGATACCGGATTCTAGCTATCTTCGTCACGTTGATCGCGCATGTTGGGTGTGTTTCGACCGGCTCCATCCTACCACCGAATCAACTCCTTCCCATGCCCACCGAACCAGCACTCTCCCAAGCTACCACCGATCCAACTCCCATGACTACCGAACCACCCCCTTCCTCGTTCCTACCGAACCATCCCAGCTCCACACTACCGGACCAACCCAGCTCCACACTACCGGACCATCCCAGCTCCACACTACCGGACCAGCCCAGCTCCACACTACCGGACCAACTCAGCTCCACACTACCGGACCAACCCAGCTCCACACTACCGGACCAGCCCAGCTCCACGCTACCGAACCATGCTCCTACCGGACCACCTACCACCGGACCGAGACGTTCCGAACCAAGCTCCTTCCGGACCAACAATACCAGGCCAGATCGCGTCAGCCCAGGCCCACCAGCAGCTATATACATCCAAGACCCCTACCTCCAGCCTCACTCTATAAATAGAGGGGCAGGAGTACAAAAATGGGGGACAAGTTTGAGAGCTCAAGAACGGAGAGAACTTTCAAACAACTTTCTTTTACTTGTATCAAAGCTTTGTACTTGTAATCTAAACAAGAAAAGAGAAATAACATATAAAGTGGATGTAGGCACATTCTGGTTGAACCACTATAAATCTGCGTGTCTTTTACAGCTTAGCCCCTGCTTTTCATATATTTTCATAAATCACCCAAACCACTAAGAACAATATAAAATCTATTAAATCATACGACTTTGAGGTGTTTGTCCATTTTTTTGCAAACATTTTTGGTGCTTTCATTGAGAGCTAGAAGCTCGAAGCTTCAGCTTCTTCCACTTAACCTTTTTCCTAACAGCATCATTCATCGTTTTGAAAACATGCCTCCCAAGCAGAAAAAAGATGTTAACAAAGGAAAAAACATCACATCCAGCAGTCTTCCAGATCCAGCGGTCACGGATCAAGTAAATCGTCCTCCTCTAGCAGTAGTACCAAATGAAGGACAGGCTAATCCGACCACTCCTGCCACAGAATAGCCCGCAGCAATTACTAGGGCAGATTTAGACAGGGTTGTGGTTGAAGTAACTAACCGCTTCACGTCCCAGCAGGAAGCCTTGGTGGACCATCTCATGTCACGCTTAAGGGATGCTGAAGAGTCCAACCGCAACACTGAATCATGGGGCGAGTCCCAGTCTGGAGGATCTCAGAGACAACAAAGATCTTCCTTCTTCAATGGAGCTAACGGCAGAAGCAGCCATGGTAGGAGCCGAGATCGAGCACAACCCGAAGTTAGGCCTGAGGAAACGCTTGGAACCGAACCCAACGGGGGAGGTACCGGGCGGAGGTCAACTGTAGCTGAGCCTGTCATACTGCCTAACCACGGAAACACCAGTGAACGGGGCCGAGCTAGAGTCCAGCCCGAAGTTGGACCCGAGGAAGTGCTTAGATCAGAACCTTGCAGGGGAAGATCAAGGCAAGGGCCAACTGTAGCTGACCCTAGCATGCTTCCAGAAGACCAAAGGCAGCCACTGGAAAATATGAGGAATGATAGACGATACCATCCCTACAGGTCATCTGGACGGAATCAATCCCACAGAACAGAACCAAACTCGTTTCTATCTGCTCCAAATTCTAATGAAAGGATGGCACGCTTATTCAGAGAGTGCGTCCAACGGGAGCAAAGAGATCGAGGGATAGGCGCTAGGGTAACCAGTCCTTTCGCCCACAATATCGAAATTGCTATCACCCCCTGAGAATGGAAGATGCCAACAATGGAACCTTACAAAGGAACCTCCGACCCCGTTGTACACTTACAGAGATACACCCAACATATGCTCATGAGTGGAGCGACAGAGGGAGTACTGTGCAAATGCTTTCCACTATTCTTAGCAGATCTCGCTACCTCCTGGTTCTGTCATCTACCCCAGGGATCCATCAGCTCGTGGGAAATGTTGAAAGAAAAGTTCATCAGTCAGTTCCGCATTCATGTGGAACAACCTAAGGACGCTTATTCCTTATCCAGCGTCAAACAGAAACCTGGAGAGAAACTGCAGCAATACCTAACCCGATTCAATGCCGCAGCGGCCGTAGTCCAAGATGCCGATGAGAAGCTTATCCTAATGGCCCTCTGTAGTGGTGTGCATCCGGACACTAAATTTGCTAGAAGGTTGACAAAAGAAAAACCAGCTACTTTACCTGATTTCTTCCATGAAGCCGGGAAATATATGAGGCTTGAGGATGCTGCCGTTGAGGGGCAGTCGGGACAGCAAAATAAGGCAACTCACAGCAACGCGCCTGCTGTGGCAAGGGACGTTCGAAGAAATGATTCCAGAGACAATGCTGGGGGCAAGAAAGGAGAGAAGCGCCTATATCGGCCAGGACCGAGATTCGACACTTACACTCCTTTGAACGAAACCATCGAAAACATCTTCCTTGCCACCCAAGGCGAAGTTAGATACAAACGCCCACCATACAAGAAGGAATCAGATAACGCGCAGAAGTCCGGAAAGTTCTGCCGCTTCCATGAATCTCATGGGTATGATACCAATGAGTGCCATCATCTCCGGGACTTGATTGAAGAACACATCAGAAGGAAGAAACTGGAACGCTATGTAAAAGGTCAGGACAGGACTCCAGCTCCTGCCAATGAGAACCCAAGGCTGCCCTCACCGGAGATCGGCAGAGGAAACCGCAACACTAGCGGCTCTAGTCAAGAGAAAATAGTGGTCCATACCATCTCAGGAGGACCGCACATCGCAGACAGAAGCTGGAAGGAGATGGAAAGATATGGAAAGTCGCTTAGAGACAATAAAGACTGTGTCAATTCGGTTATAGAAGAGCGCCACCCAAAGCGGAAAGAAAGTGATGACATCACATTCGGTAAGCGTGACCTAGAAGGAAGGCGATACCCTCACATGGATCCCATGGTTATCTCTGCCCGGCTCGGTCCCGCCGAAGTTTACCGAATTCTAGTAGACACTGGAAGCTCAGTAAATATCCTGTTCAAACATGCATTCGACAAAATGAAACTATCAATGAAGGATGTATCTCCCTTCAATAAACCACTACACGGTTTCACTGGAGATGCGAAGATGCCCCTCGGGCAACTGGACCTCTTTGTTGAAATTGGAAGCCATCCCCGCTCCGTTGTACGAAAACAGACGTTTGTGCTAATAGAAAACCACTCGGCCTACAACGCCTTCTTAGGAAGGCCAGCCTTGTCTGACTTCCAAATTGTCCTAGCCCCATGGTGCCTAAAGATGAAATTTCCAACGGACAATGGAGTAGGGGAAGTAGAAGGAGACCAGGACGTTGCTCGAGACTGCTATGTGACTGAACTTCGCAACAACCTCAGAAAGGATAAAGGGAAGGGTGTAGAGGTTGCCCTCTGCACGAAAAGTCTAGAAGCGTAGCAACTAAAGAAAGCCCCTCCTCTTCGATATACCAGCGACCCTTTCAATGAATTAGACCCCAGGGACAAAGAGGAGGAGGCCACCGCCGAGCCTGTAGAGGCTATGGAGTTTGTATCTGTAGACAAGCACGACTCGAGTAGACTATTGAAAATTGGGTCCCAACTAAAAGCAGAGTTGAAGGAGCAACTCATCGACTTTCTCCGCCACAACTTGGATGTATTCGCATGGTCACACGCTGACATGACCGGAATCTCCCCCGACGTGGCATGCCACGTACTAAACATTGATCCTACCAAGGCGCCCGTAAAACAAAGAAAGAGAAGTATGGGGGCAGAGCGATCAGCAGCCCTCGATGAAGAAGTAAAGAATCTACACGCCAATGACTTCATACGAGAAGCCATCTACCCGGAATGGATCGCTAACCCGGTGCTGGTAAAGAAGGCTAATGGGAAGTGGCGAACATGATTGACTTCTCCAACCTAAACAACGCCTGCCCAAAGGATTGCTTTCCACTTCCCCGAATCGACCAACTTGTAGACAGCACAGCCGGGCACGAGCTCTTATCTTTTATGGACGCATACTCAGGATATAACCAAATTCCTATGCATGCTCCCGATCAAGACCACACTAGTTTCATCACTGACCGGGGTTTATACTGCTATAAGGTAATGCCTTTCGGACTTAAAAATGCAGGAGCCACCTACCAGCGCCTCGTCAACAAGATGTTTGCAGGGCTAATAGGGCAAACTATGGAAGTATACGTGGAAGACATGCTGGTAAAGTCAAGGAAAGCCGACGATCACGTAAGCCACCTAGGCGAGATGTTTCAAGTACTTCGCCAGTATGGAATGAAGTTGAATCCTCTAAAATGCTCCTTCGGAGTATCATCAGGAAAGTTCTTAGGATTCATCGTCCATGCCAGAGGGATTGAAGCAAACCCTGAACAAGTCTGAGCGCTAAGGGATATCAAGATACCTTCCACTCGAAAGGAAATGCAAAGCCTGAATGAAAAAGTGGCCGCCCTAAGCCGATTCATCTCCAAAGCAACGGACAAGTGCGTCCCCTTTTTCGAAGCTCTAAAGAAAGACAAAGGAAAGTTCGAATGGACTGACGAATGCTTAACCGCTTTCCTTAACTTAATCGAACACCTCCAGAAACCACCGGTACTCTCGACTCCAAGCGAAGGCAAAGAGTTATACCTATACCTTGCTGTGTCATCTCACCCCCTAAGCGCTGCCTTGGTAAGGGAAGACAACCGCACGCAGCGGCCAGTTTACTTCGTAAGTAAGAGGTTTACGGGGGCAGAAGTCAGATATCCTAAACTTGAGAAGCTAGCATATTGTTTACTAATCACATCACGGAAACTGCGTCACTACTTCCAGTCCCATTCCATCAAAGTTCTGACCGATCAACCACTAAGGCAGGTACTCCATCGTCCCGACACTTCTGGGCGACTACTTAAATGGTGCATTGAACTAAGTCAGTATGATATCACCTATTACCCTCGCACCGCCATCAAGGGACAAGCCATGGCTGATTTCATTGTAGAATTCACTACCAACGAAGATAAGGAGCAATTGGAAATAGCAGAAGACATCAAGTGGAATCTCTTTGTGGATGGTGCATCAAACGAACAAGGCTCGGGGGCAGGTGTGGTAATAATCACTCCCAAGGGAAATAAGCTGCACTATGCTATAAGGTTGGAGTTCACTGCCACCAACAACGATGCAGAATATGAAGCAGTGATAGCTGGATTAGAACTTGCCATAGAAATCGGAGCCAATTCTTTGTGTCTTCATAGCGATTCTCAACTTATTGTTAATCAAATACTAGGAGAATTCCAAGCTCGAGAAGAATGACTCATAGCATATTTAAAGAAGACCAAGTTACTTCTCAGCCGATTGGACCACTACTTAGTCAAACACATCCCTCGGGAAGAGAACCAAGAGGCCGACGAATTGGCAAAGCAAGCAAGTGTGAGAGACAGTGCCATCTTCGGAGCAGTAACCATCTCAAAGCAACTGACCCCAAGTTTTGAGCAAGTGAATCTGATAGCTGCAACCGAAGAAGCAACTTGGATGACTCCCATCCGAGATTACCTACAAAGCGGCACACTACCCAACGGGCGTAACGAAGTCAAGAAAATCTTGAGGAAAGCTTCCCGCTACACAATACAAGAAGACATCCTATATCGGCGCGGATTCTCTAACCCGTTATTAAGGTGTGTCGCTGGGAGGGAAGCCAAGGAAATCTTATCCAACATTCATCAGGGAAGCTGCGGAGATCACACCGGAGGGCAAACATTAGCAAAAAAGATACTCCGATATGGATATTTCTGGCCCACCTTAAGCAAGGACGCCTTAGATTTCGTCAAAAAGTGTGACAGATGCCAGAAGTTTGCTAAGATTCCGCGGCTACCAACAACTGAGATTACTCAAATGACCAGCCCTTGGCCCTTCGCAATGTGGGGAATTGACTTAATCGGCGAGCTACCAATGGGCCGAGGCGGGGCCAAATATGCTATAGTGGCAGTCGACTATTTCACCAAATGGGTGGAAGCGAAACCTCTGAATAAAGTATCTTCAGCAAAAGTTATTAACTTCTTGATCAAAAATGTTCTGTGCAGGTACGGAGTCCCACTCAAAATCATATCAGACAATGGACTTCAGTTTGACAGCGAGGAATTCGCCAACGTGTGCCGAGAGTACGGAATTCACAAAAGCTTCTCATCCGTAGCGTATCCCCAGGCAAACGGACAAGTCGAAGCCGTCAACAAAATTATGAAAACTCTAATAAAAAAGAAAGTCGAAAAGTCACAGGGCGCTTGGGTGAATGAACTCCCTACGGCACTGTGGGCCTATCGCACATCCTTCAGAACATCAACGGGGCATACTCCTTTCTCTTTGGCATACGGATCAGAGGCTATGCTCCCAGTTGAAACCATTGTGCCTTCCCACCGTAGGATCCACTATAACCCAGAAGAGAACGAAGAACTCCTTCACATGTCTTTGGATCTAGTTGAGGAGAGAAGAAATGATGCAGTCCTTAAAGCAGCAGCCCACAAGCAAAAGGTGGCAGCACAATACAACTCCAAAGTCAAGCATCGTACCTTACAAGAAGGGGATCTTGTCCTCAAGCGAATTTTCCCTTGCCCCGGAGCACTAGATCCAATCTGGGATGGACCATATGTAATTCATAAAGATCTCCACAATGGAGCTTATATTTTGTCAATAGTGGATGGAGAGGTGTTCCAGAGGGCATGGAACATCCAACACCTCCGTCGATACTTTTCTTAACTTGTACTGCCCATATAAAGTGAATTAACAAAGAGAATCAGTGGACGTAGGCCTTTTCGTGCCGAACCACTTTAAAAAACCTTGTCTCTTTTTTAACTTGTTCCTTTATATCTTGGCTGCTTGTTAATTTTATCCTTTTCTGCTGAACAAAATCCTATAGCATTTCCACTCAAAGCACTCCACAGCGCAACTTCACATGGACAAGACCTAACAGGTACTATGCGAATCTATGCCCTCGCCAATGAGACACTTTTGCTCCGGCATCCCTCTGCTGCGGGTTAACTCATTGCTCGCGATGGCCCTTAAAGCCAACTGTAATGAGCCGATTATAAGCCACCGAGAAGGCCGACTATAGCCGAGGTAGCTCATTACGGCGTTCGGCTCGCCGACAACTGTGAACCGACTATAAGCCCCAACATAAGGTGTGGCCAGCCAGGGGCAGTTCACGGTTGACGATCGGCACCCACGCTAGCTGGCCACAGTAAATCGAATAATACCCACGGTTACGGGCCATAATGGCCCGGGTAGTTACTGTGCGCGATCTCGGCTCCGATGTGTCTTAAATGCGGTTGTGGTAAAAAAGAATTAACTCCCCGCAGAGGCGTAAGATGGGTGATGAATGTCTCCAAGACCTACAGCTAAGGAAAGTGACTACAAAGCCCGTTTTCCATGAACTTAAGCACATCGAAGGCCTTCTGTGATTGGAAGTTTTACTTTTTCACATATTTCAATTTTACTTAAGAAATTTTTCTCCTATCCTCTGTAACAATCCCTGAAGTACAGGACACAGAACAGGAGACATTCACTAATAGAAGCGGATACTCACAGCAAGATACTGGACCGCATCCCTTACTCGGTCACACAGGATATTCAAAGCTGCCATCCACAAGCAAAATATAAAGGGCGGTATTTCCTTCTTTCATGTGTAAACACATGACTGTAATTTATTCACACCTCACGCTAACATTGCAAGTCATGAAATTATGTTTTAAACAAGAACCTGACATCAAACACAATTTAATTACAAGAATATGCATAGCTATATTTCTCATACAACATGTCAAAATAGCAAAAACATTCAAAAGACAACAGAATCAGCTTAAGTTAAAGAATTACACGTCAAGAATAGAGTTATTTATTACAAGTAGCAAAAATTACAACCTGAGAGTTACTTTACTGTTTTAAGACTAACATATACAACCATGTCAAGTCCACAAAAAAAAACTTTCTAGGTCGAATCAAGGAGCCGGCTGCGTCGGAATCTAATCCTTGTCCTGTTGCCCACCTGTCCGGTCAGATAAAGAATTCATCAGTGATAAGCAACCAAGTTAACGGAAAGACTAGAAAGGAAGACTTACCAGCATCTGCTCCTTGATCAACTTGATCATCATCCTCCACTTGCACACCTGCCTCCTCAGCTGCAAGCAACCGCATGCCCTTCTTCACCGCCACCTTCTCCTCCTTGGTAAACTGGGCAGTAACAACATCCATCCTAAAGGCCACACCACCCTCCTTATCTGCCTCAGCCTGGGCCTCCTCTAGAGCCCTGAGATAGATCCTAGCCATAACCTGGGGGTAATCATCCATCCAGGACAAGTTACCCTGCCTCCAAGTACGGAAGTACATATCCTGGAGCATCCCCTCCATCAGCCCCTCGTTCTCTTCAAACTCCCTCGTCCGGGCCTCAGAATCCGACAACCTTACGACGACAGCATCTCTCTCCAATTGGTATCTCGAGCAGTCAGCCTAAAGGGATTTCCGCATCGCCTCCATCTCCTCCCTCAACTTGGCTTGAGCAAGCTCTGCAGCCTCAAGCTTCCCAGATAACTCCTCTATCTGCTCAAGATCCGCTTTCCGAACCTCATCCACCGTGGCAATGGCCATATCGATCTGTTCCTTGCAAGTAGCCTCCATTTTCCGCAGTTCGGCCCGGCTGGCCTCTTCCATAGTTTTCTTTAGACGTCTGGAGGCGGCCTCGTGCTGAGAGATCTGGATGGCCTGATCAGCGAGTTGCTTGGCCTGGTCGGAAACCACTAACCGTAGTCTTATGTTGGCACTCCCAATTTCCTCCCCAGCCTTGACCAGTCGGGCATGATGCCCCATCAACTTCCTGGTCTCCTCAGCAACCCGGTCGATATTTGCTTTAGCTTCGTTCCCCATAGCGACAACCCGAGTAGTAAGCAAATCAAGGTCCAGGGACTTGGCCTCATCAAGCACCCTTACCATAGGATTGCAAGGAAGAAGGTGCTCTCTAGTAACCTCATCAAAAGAAATGTCATGAGATGCCGGGTCCAGGTCCGGATGACCCGCAAACGGATTGCATGCTAAGCCAGGGTGATCTATTGGGATGACGGTTGGGTTCTCAGACAGATGGGGAGAGGGCATAAGCTCGGTATCCTCCTCTGTAATGTCGTGAATAGGCTGGAGTGGGGCCGGGGGTTCAAGAAGAGGTTCAGACGAAGATCGACTCCTCTTCCTCTTCTGTATATCTTCTTCAATAACTTCGAGGAGAGGACGATAGCCGACTATGTCTCTCGGGCGGTTAGTAGAAGGCTTCGGCTTGGCGGAAACTTTGGAGAGCTTGTATTGTTCAAGCCTGTGCCGAAGATCTGAGGTCATGGCCGTTTTACCCGCTCCTGATATGAAAACCAAGTGTCGCCAATATGTATTAAGCCATCATTCAAGAATTAAAAGAGTAAAGAGAAATTCACCTTGAACCGCCGAAGTTGCTTCAGTAGAGGCGCTCCCGGAAGATAAATCAACGCCGGTCCCAACTTTATCGGCTCTCTTGGACTTCTCCGTCCCCTCCAAACCTTCGAAGGCTTGGCGTAAAGCGTCATCCGTCCACTCTTGCATCTCGCCTACTTGCCCAGAAGATAAAGCCCCGACACCGTCGCCACCTCCAGCGCCTTCTCCTCCATCTTCGCCTTTCTCCTCCTCCACCTCTCCCTCCTCCGGGATATCTGGACATGTGCTAGGAGAGGGACCGTCAGACTTTTTGAGCTTCTTCCCCTCGGCAACCGGGCATTTCGGAAAGGGCCTCCTTTTACTGCTCTTCGACTCGACCCCGTCTTTAGCTTGGGCAGCCTTCTCTTCAGCCGTGTCCCTCTGCCTGACCACGGACTGCTGTGGAAGGATCAAGTTGTACTCTAAGAGTGTAGCGTTCCTGATCAGGTAGGCAGCCGACCTATCTCTCCTAGTAATAGCTTCTATTTCTGCTGCCGTCTGAACCAGGCGATCATTCTCCACGACCGCAAAACCACATGTCGCTAGCAAAAAATAAAAACACATAAGAAGGAGCATTGCAACCAGAACGGGAGTTAAAAATAAAGCTTTGACTTACATCCGGAGGTGAAGCGCCGAATAGAAACGGAATCATCCCTAACAAAAAACCATTCCTTCTTGAACATGCTGTACTTGGAATAGAGATCCAGGACAGGCTTAAAGGATACAGCCGATTCCAAGCTGATGTATGGAGACTCCTTCTTGTAGCCTCTCAAGTTGTACAAATACCGGATCTCCCGGTTGGAAGGAGGACGCCCATATCTCCTCTGGAAGATGACGAAGAGACTCACCAGAATGGCATAGGAGTTGGGCTGAAGCTGGAATGGAGCTACCTTTAGATATGTGAGAAAGCTGACTACCCAGGCATTGAGAGGCGGGATGGCACCACACATGCAATGGTATCTGCTGTAGGCAAAATATCCTTCGGGAGGATCATACGGCATCACTCCCGCATCCGGCAATAGCATGTGCGCTCGGTCGATCCCGAAAGAGCGAGATATGACATCAAGTTGCTCGCCCTTGAGTGAGCTAGGGAAGCAATCAGGAGGCAGGTTCAGAAGTTCCTGAGGACCATACCCGTCCACTAGCGATCTCGGGGTGGGCCCATGTCGTTCTGGATTCGGCTGAACCAGGGCACGACGGGAGATTCTCTTCTGTCCGTAGATCTTTTCTTCTCTGATCGGGTTTCCACTTTGTGAGACATTTATCTGCAAACACAGGAAAGCACGTTGTTAGAACACGGGGTATAGAGACTCAAACGAACAAGTGTATATTGTCTAGAGTTCCTCTTCTAAAACACGTAAAGTCATTCGTCATTCGGCAGTAAACGTCATTCGGTAGTGCAAGTCATTCGGCAGTAAACGTCATTCGGCAGTGCAAGTCATTCGGCAGTGCAAAGTGCAAAGTTCACAAAGTCATTCGTCATTCGGCAGTAAAAATCATCCGGCAGTTACCTGGTTCGGTAGACAGAAGGTCTCAGCAGTATAGTGGATTCGGCAGAAAGAGAAATCTGGTTCGGCAATGTCGATTTGGTAAGGAGTATCAAAGGTGCATAGCCCCTACTTATAGGCAGATATGGGACACCGGACCAATTGATTCGGCACTCAGAGGCCGAATGGAAAAAAAAGGGGGTAAAGCACGCCATATACAGGCATATGCCCTACTTTGGGGGGCAAGTGTTGGGTGTGTTTCGACCGGCTCCATCCTACCACCGAATCAACTCCTTCCCATGCCCACCGAACCAGCACTCTCCCAACCTACCACCGATCCAACTCCCATGACTACCGAACCACCCCCTTCCTCGTTCCTACCGATCCATCCCAGCTCCACACTACCGGACCAACCCAGTTCCACACTACCAGACCAACGCAGCTCCACACTACCGGACCAACCCAGCTCCACACTACCGGACCAGCCCAGCTCCACACTACCGGACCAACTCAGCTCCACACTACCGGACCAACCCAGCTCCACACTACCGGACCAGCCCAGCTCCACGCTACCGAACCATGCTCCTACCAGACCACCTGCCACCGGACCGAGACGTTCCGAACCAAGCTCCTTCCGGACCAACAATACCAGGCCAGATCGCGTCAGCCCAGGCCCACCAGCAGCTATATACATCCAAGACCCCTACCCCCAGCCTCACTCTATAAATAGAGGGGCAGGGGTACAACAATGGGGGACAAGTTTGAGAGCTCAAGCACGGAGAGAACTTTCAAACAACTTTCTTTTACTTGTATCAAAGCTTTGTACTTGTAATCTAAACAAGAAAAGAGAAATAACATATAAAGTGGACGTAGGCACATTCTGGCTGAACCACTATAAATCTGCGTGTCTTTTACAGCTTAGCCCCTGCTTTTCATATATTTGCATAAATCACCCAAACCACTAAGAACAACATAAAATCTATTAAATCATACGACTTTGAGGTGTTTGTCCATTTTTTGTGCAAATAGCGTACGATGCCGTGAAAGAAGATCTACAATTCTTCGAGCATTGATCAAGCGCACTTGATTCCGTGAATTGGCTTCAACAATCGTTGATTCGAGCGCACTCGAATACCGAAAGTGGAGATAGGAGATAACACTCAACTACCAATTTCAAAGTGGCACAAATCACACAAACAAAGTTTTATTCAAAATCAACTAACTTTTACAAATGACACAACCCCGCTATTTATAGAGTTTTACAACCCAGGTCCGCGACCTAACTCACACGACTCACGACCTAAGACAGGTCGTTACCGACCTAACAGACGCGACCTAACCATTACAACATCAAGCGACTTACCACATGACAACATACGACCTAATATATACACAACGACATACGATTTAACAAACATAAGAAAAATTACAACACATGCGACTTAACATATTTACAACACAGAAATATAACACGACTTAGGACATCAGCGACCTAAGAACATTGGTTCTGGAAATCTTCACGCGACCTAACACTTGAGTGACTTAAGGAAATGCGGCAGTGAGCGACTTAATCATTGAGCGACCTAAGAAACCCCTCCAGGAGCGACTTAAGGAGATTCGCGACTTAAAAGATAGCATAGCTTCAGTAATCTTGCGGCATATGAATCAGTGACCTAACATAGGTCGTAACTCGTTTCCGCGACCTAACATAGGTCGTAATTCATTCCCGCGACCTAACTTAGGTCGTAACTCGTCAAAGTCGAAACTCGAAAGGTCGGAGCGACCTAATGAAATGCGCGCTGGTTTGTTTATCTCGCTTGGTTGCTTGCATGCCTTAATGCTGAATCCATTAACTCGCGAGCGACCTTCACTAGGTCATGAGCGACCTAAAGTCGAACGACTCAAATCTAATGAGTTGGTGGACTGCGCTGCATCATCCTCCCCCGGTTGGCAAGAATTCGACCTCGAATTTGTATCTTCCTCTTCCACAACAAGCTCATCCCCATGATACGGAATCAAGTATTTGACGTTAAAAACGTCTGCAGTGTGAATATGATCTGGCAATCTTAATTGATATCCATTATCATTGATCTTCTTCAATATCTTTACTGGACCAATCTTTCGCGCTTTCAATTTATTGTACGTTCGCACTAGAAAACGATCTTTTGTCAACACGGCGTAAACCAAATCACCTTCTCTGAAGTTCACATTCCTTCGCTTTTTGTCTGCCAATTGTTTATACTTCTCATTTGATGCAAGCAATCATTCATGAACAGTTCTGTGGCACTCCTGCAACTCAGTCACAAAATCACCAGCTCGCTTAACAACTCCCTTCTGATATGGCACTGTCGTTAAATCCAACGGTCCCTTCGGAATTGCTGAATATACAACTTGAAATGGACTGAATCCAGTACTTCGATTAACAACATGATTATGTGCAAATTCCGCCTGACACAACTTCATATCCCAGCTCTTCAAATTATCTTTTACAAGACATCTCAACAAATTTCCCAATGATCTATTCACCACTTCTGTTTGCCCATCTGTTTGCGGATGATAGGCGCTACTAAAATTCAGGTTCATTCCAACCATCTTCCACAAACTTAACCAAAAATGGCTTAGAAATCTAGTATCCCGATCAGAAACAATAGATTCAGGTAGCTCATGTAATCGATACACCTCCTTAAAGAAAAATTGAGCAACACGGACGGCATCAGCTATCTTCTTACAAGCTATGAAATGTGCCATTTTTGAAAATCTATCCACCACAACAAATATAGAATCATTTCCCCTTTGAGTTCTAGGCAAACCCAAAACAAAATCCATGCTCACATCAACCCACGGTCTAGTAGGCACAGGTAATGGCTTATACAATCCCGCATTCGTCGCTGTCCCTTTGGAAACTTGACAAATATGACATCTCTCCACAAATCTTTCAACTTCTTTCCTCATGGATGGCCAAAAATATGATTCAGAAATCAACTGCAAAGTACGATCTCTACCCACATGACCTTCCTCATGCAACTCCTTCACAATCTTCATTCATAAGCTGCACTCTGGTATACACAATCGATTCCCCTTAAAAAGAAAACCATCCACCAACACAAACTCATCCGACTTTCCCTCCTTGACTTCATCTACAAACTTCGCAAAGTAAGGATCTTCATCACACAATTCTGGAAGTACTTCGAAACACATCACTTCAACTTTCATTGTAGTCAACAAATCATTTCTCCTACTCAATGCATCTGCCACACGGTTTGTAATTCCTGACTTATGCTTCACCACAAATGTAAATTATTGCAGGTATGCGATCCACGAAGCATGCTTGGCTGCAATTTTGTCCTGCCCCTGCAAATGTTTCAGTGCTTCATGATCAGTATATAGAACAAATTCTTTATGGAACAAATAGTGTCTCCAATGTTTTATAGCTTGAACAATAGCATAGAATTCCACAT
Source organism: Allium fistulosum (assembly GCA_030737815.1). Taxonomy (NCBI): domain Eukaryota; kingdom Viridiplantae; phylum Streptophyta; class Magnoliopsida; order Asparagales; family Amaryllidaceae; genus Allium; species Allium fistulosum. Next base: position 460,418,572 of record CM060901.1, read on the forward strand.
CATAAGTATTATATCTCATCTTGGCTCCAGAAAGTTTCTCATTGAAATATGCAATTAGTCGTCCTTTCTGACTTAACACACCTCCAATCCCAACTTTAGATGCATCAGTATGTAACTCAAACAACAACTGAAAATCCGGCAATACCAGAATTGGTGCTGACGTCAAAAGTTCCTTGATTCGTTCAAAAGCAAATCCTACTTCCTCTGACCATGAAAACTGCTTCCCCTTCATACAATCAGTAACTGGTGCCATCACGCTACTGAAGTGTGGAATAAATCTTCGGTAGAATGATGCTAAACCATGAAAACTTCTAACTTTTGTTATCGTCCTGGGTTGTGGCCAATTTCTGATTGCTTCAACTTTATTCTGATCCACCTGTATACCTCCTTCTGAAATAACATATCCCAAAAATAAAAAACTATGCGTCATGAACACGCATTTCTTCATTGCAGCATAAAATTGTTCCTGTCGCAGTATCATCAACACTTCTCTCAGATGATGCAAGTGTTCTTCTGTGCTTCTACTATATATCAGTATATCATCAAAATACACCACCATGAAATTCCCAATAAATGTTCTAAAGATCTGATTCATCACCCGCATAAATGTACTAGGTGCATTTGAAAGACCAAACGGCATAACCAGCCATTCGTACAACCCCTCCCGTGTCTTGAACGCTGTTTTCCATTCATCCCCTGGTCGAATTCGAATTTGATGATAACCACTCTTCAAATCGATCTTTGAAAATATAGTAGCCCCACTAAGTTGATCCAACAAGTCATCCAATCTAGGCATAGGAAATCTGTATCTCACTGTAATCTTGTTTAGTGCTCGACTATCAGTACACATCCTCCACGTTCCATCCTTCTTCGGCACTAACAAGGCTGGAACTGCACAAGGACTTAAACTTTCCTGTACACGCCCTTGTTCAAGCAACTCTTCCACTTGCCTTCTCAAATCCTCGTGTTCCTTTGGACTCATTCTGTAATGTGGTCTATGTGGTAACACAGCTCCTGGAACAAGATCTATTTGGTGGTGTATGTCCCTCAACGGCGGTAACTCCGTTGGCAGCTCTTCAGGAAATACATCTTCAAATTCTTCCAGCACGGGCTTTACTTCTTTAGGAATTTCAACCACCTCATTACTCTCACGTCCAATCAACAAAAATACTTCAGGCTCCTCTTCTACTTCCTTAACAAACTCCTTCAAAGATAGCAAAGTTTTAAGTTCTTCAATCTCCTCCAACTTGCTTTCTTCTTGTTGTCGCTTCTTAGGAACTAAAGTGATTTTAGTACCTTCAAACATAAAACTGTAGTTGTTGGTTCGACCATCATGTTGCACAGCTCTATCATATTGCCATGGTCTCCCCAACAACAGATGGCATACATCCATATCAACCACATCACACCAAATTTCGTCTTTGTATTTCTTCCCAATGGAAAAATTAACACAAGTTCTTCGATTAACCTTCACTTCCCCACCTTTTCTCAACCAAGCTAACTTGTAAGGTTTTGGATGCTTCTTAGTCTTTAATGCCAACTTCTTCACAGCCTCGGTAGAAATGATGTTATCACAGCTGCCCGCATCAATAACAAACTTACAAACCTTCCCCGGAATAGTGCATGTTTACTGAAAAATGTTGCTCCTCAACCAGCTAGAATCATCCTCTTGTTTTGGTGTTAAACAAGACCTCCTCATCATTAAATTACAACCCTCATCTCCTGTCAACTCTTCTTCCTCCTCGGTATGTGGTGAATTAGAACATTCAACTTCTACTTCCTCATCCTCTGCCTCAGCAACCATCACTCGCTTCTTTGGCTTTGGACATTCATTGCTTTTGTGACCAAACTCCTAACAATTGAAGCATTTTATACCACTATTGACCTTGGACTTAGCAACTTCACTTACAACCGGTTTAGCAACAGCGTTAGAAACATTCGCATTGCTACTAGCCCCTTTCATTTGATTGTTGGAATTTGTAAACACACCACCACCTCTCCTACCTTGCTTCTCCCAAGCTAGAGCTTTTTGATGTGCTTCAGCAACAGATTTGGGATCAAACATATTCACCATATCTTGAATTTGCATTCTCAACCCTCCAACAAATCTAGCGGTCAACTGTTCCTCCGTCTCCATGATGTCATTCCTTGCAATCAATTGATAAAAGTCATCCGCATAATCATTCACTGACTTTGTTCCCTGTCTCAGATTCTGCAATCGTTGATACATAAGAGACTGATAATTGTAATGTAAGAAAGTAGCTTTCATCAACTTCTTCATCTTCTCCCATGACTCAATCTTTGACTTTCCCATCCTCTCCCGTGTTAGTTTAGTTTGTTGCCACCATGCCATAGCTCTTCCTTTCAATCGTGTAGCAACCAACTTCACTCTACGATGCTCGGGTACTTCTTTGAAGTTAAAATTTTCTTCCACATTAGACAACCAATCCAAAAATTCTTCCGCTACCATTCCACCCTTGAATTCTAGAATTTCAGTTTTCATCCCCGACTCTCATCGTCGACCATCTTCTACATCCCGATATGCATTTCGTACTTGGTCTCGATCTCGATAATGAACACTACATCTATCACCATCTTCATCAAAAACAGATGTACTTCGATAACGATCTTGACCATCCACATCTCTATGATCACGCATATCCCTTCTACTTTGTCTTTCATCATCACGTTATGGTTCATGTTCAAACTCACGTGGAGTTCTTCTCTCTTCATCTCTACACTCATGATGTTCTCTTCTCAATGAAACTGAAGATTCTCTTCTTTCTCAGTAAGATTACGGCGATACCCTCCTCGCTTCCGTAACCGATGGCGAAACTCTGTTTCCTCCATGGTTCGAGACTGGCGACCTTCTCCTTTGACCTTGATTCATATCATTCATCAGTTTCTCTAACTTCCCAATACCTTCATAAAACTTTTCATTGATGCGTTGTTTCATTTGCTCGGCTTCTTCTCTTCTATACAATGCTTCAACATTCTGATGGCGATTAGCTCTTCTCGGCGGCATTGTCAAAACTTCACAACTCCAACACTTAAACTCTCGGCCTTGATCTACAAAAATGAACTTCAACACTTCACTTGCTCTAACAGGCTCGGCTTGAATTCTTCAATAAGAATTGGCTCCAAGGACTCGGCTTAGCTATGATTGGATAAGTCTAGGTCTGATGCCAAATGATGCAGCGGAAAATAACAGAAATGAATACAACGATGAAAGTAGCAATCGGTGGATTGAAAATACCAAACGCCCAAATCCGTTGATCTCAAAGATACCGTATTCTAGCTATCTTCGTCACGTTGATCGCGCACGATGCCGTGAAAGAAGATCTACAATTCTTCGAACGTTGATCAAGTGCACTTGATTCTGTGAATTGGCTTCAACAATCGTTGATTCGAGCGCACTCGAATGCCGAAAGTGGAGATAGGAGATAACACTCAACTACCAATTTCAAAGTGGCACAAAGCACACAAACAAAGTTTTATTCAAAATCAACTAACTTTTACAAATGACACAACCCCGCTATTTATAGAGTTTTACAACCCAGGTCAGCGACCTAACTCACGCGACTCACGACCTAAGACAGGTCGTTACCGACCTAACAGACGCGACCTAACCATTACAACATCAAGCGACTTACCACATGACAACATACGACCTAATATATACACAACGACATACGATTTAACAAACATAAGAAAAATTACAACACATGCGACTTAACATATTTACAACACAGAAATATAACACGACTTAGGACATTAGTGACCTAAGAACATTGCTTCTGGAAATCTTCACACGACCTAACACTTGAGCGACTTATGGAAATGCGGCAGTGAGCGAATTAATCATTGAGCGACCTAAGAAACCCCTCCAGGAGCGACTTAAGGAGATTCGCAACTTAAAAGATAGCATAGCTTCAGTAATCTTGCGGCATATGAATCAGCGACCTAACATAGGTCGTAACTCGTTTCCGCGACCTAACATAGCTCGTAATTCATTCCCGCGACCTAACTTAGGTCGTAACTCGTCAAAGTCGAAACTCGAAAGGTCGGAGCGACCTAATGAAATGCGCGCGGGTTTGTTTATCTCGCTTGGTTGCTTGCATACCTTAATGCTGAATCCATTAACTCGCAAGCGACCTTCACTAGGTCGTGAGCGACCTAAAGTCGAACGACTCAAATCTAATGAGTTAGTGGACTACGCTGCATCATCTTTCAACCTATTTTTCTTTCTAGTTGATTCTATTCTCCTACCTTCTCCCTTTTCGAGGACGAAATGTTTTGAGTGGGGGAGAGTGTGACAACCCATAAACTTTAACAAATATTTTAAATTTAAGTTATTTGAAACTTTGATTTTTAAATCATTTTAAATTGAATTTTGGATTTTGTTTATACTTTATTTTCCCAATATAATAAAATAATGATTTTCTGGAAATTGTATATTTGGTCAACGTTGGTCAAACTTTGACTTATAGTTGAATTTTTTTAATTTTTATCCTTTTCTTTTAAACTGTATTTTTTTCTGATATTCGATCTGCTTTTCATTTTATCAAATTCTGTTTTACTTTTAAAATTTGATAAAATTCAGCGTTTTAAACGCAATTATTTTCAATATCTCATTGTTTATTTTCTATTTCATTTCTATTCTGTATATTTTTATTTTTATTATTTTTCCATTCTCTACTTTCTATTTTCTTTTATTTGATTTTCGGCTTGGAAATTTCAAAAGGCCCAAGTTTCTTTTCCTTTAATATAAGTGTTGCCTCTTCATTTTTCTAGCCATTCAAAACTCTTCCTTACCATAGCCGTTCACTTCACATTCTCCATTCTCGTACAAAAGTTTCTCATCTCATCTCTTTGTCATTTTTCCTGACTAAAAATTTTACTAGTAAGTTTTCTCATGTCTTCTTCCTTTTCTCTTTTCCTTTTTCTCTTTTTCTTTTGTTCTTCTTCAAGCATTGCTCGGCCACCATCACATGCTCATCCCATAGCCGACCGTCATCTCCACATCCATCACCTTAGACCGGCCATCTCCACCACCATATCATCTCCACACACATGCCGTGACCATAGATCCAAAACCCCATCACAAAGTTGCCTTGAAAACCATAGCCGAGCCTTTGCACCATCACCTTCCTTTTTGCTTGCCTCGACCACCACCTTGTCTTCCACCTCCTCCATCCCCTTGCCGTGACCGGACCTGACCCCTAGCCTCACCTGATGACCTGACCTGACCACCTGAACCAAGCCATGAACCCAGGCCGAGCCATGATAGCCATGACCGAACCTAAAGTGGTTGCATCCCCTTGACCTTTCGCCTTCATTTGACTTTTAACTTACCAATCCCTTCATATACCCTTCATTTCAGTCCATAGCCGCACCTTTTATCTACCATAGCCGAGCCTAGTTGCGTCAGATCTGACCATGGCCGAGCACAAACCAAAGTGGTCAAGTCTATTTGTGATGTGGCCGAGCCCACTTGCATTGGTTAAGCCAATTTTGTTTCATTTTGATTCATATTTTACATTGTTTTGTTTTATTTTCTTATGTTGAAATATATACTTATATATGTGTATATTTTGTTGTTACAAGACTTGGATCTTGGCTCTCCATCTACTCGAAATTGATTCGTGCTTTGTCGTGCTTTTCGGAGTTTGTTTATGTGTTTTGAATTTGATCTCTAGCTTTAGAGGCGAGTTTATCACTCTCGACAAATCGTACTTATATAAATGTGAAACAATATCACTTGAATTGTAGTAGTTGATATGCTATGTTATATGCTCACATATGCCTATTGTCTGACGTTATATGATGATATTCCCTGATTATATACCTGTTGCATCACCTTACATCATATGATATGTTTTACTGTTTATTTATTTTCTGTTTCTCACACTGCAAGTTCCCTGTTAGTATAGAATCACTATGGGTTGAAATGATACATACCCGAATAGACTTTAGAATAGGGAAAGTCGTTACGAGCTGACATGATAGGCTCGAGTGATTTTCTTATTTGACTTGGGATTGCGGATTGGAAATGATAAAACCCGGAATTTTAATTTATTATGGATTGAAATGATATATTATCCGTATCACTTGACCTAGGTTAGAAAATATTATACCGACCCGTGGTTAAATTTTAAAATGACTTTTCTAAAATTATTAAGTATTTTAAATTTTAAAAATATGGATTTTTAACTTAAATTGGATTTAAATGATTTAAATAGTGATTTTCTATAAGTTAAAATTTTATAAGTTGATAAATGGTTTAAATTGAAATTTAAAATTTGATTTAACTTAATAATTGAAAATTTGATTAAAAATGGAATTTTAAACTTAACTTAGTAATTAAAATATTTTAGTTATGAAATGGATATTTTTAAAAGAAAGAAATATTAAGATTTGTTGGTTAAAATGAAAAGTTAAGCAAATTATAATGTAAATTTGACTTAATGAATGAATTATAATTTAATTTGATATTTATTAAATAAAATGTTATTTTATTAAAATTATAAGTTACGTAATATCCAAATAAATAATTTTGAAAAGTGGAACAAGTTTGATAAGTTAAAAAAATGAGAAAAGTTGAAAATATATTGTTTTAATTGTTATAATAAACTTATAACAGTAATTATAGCGTTTCAAAATGCTGTGGTTTTAATGTAGTGTTTTCCAAATTACCACTATACTTGTAGTAACGTTTTGTAAGTGCTACTATTTTTGAAATGTATTGGGTTTTCAATTTAATACTGTATCTACTGTAACAGTTTATAAGTGCTGTTGTTTCTGAAATGAACTGTATTTCTAAATTACTATTATACCTACTGTAACATTTTATATGTGCTGTTGTTTCAGAATTGAACTGTTTTTCTGAAATACTATCATATCTACATGTAGCAGTTTCTAAGTGTTGTTGTTTCTAAAAGATAAATTTTCTAAAATGCTACTATAAGAATTATAACATTTTCTAAGTGTTATGAATGCTAAAATACAATGTTTTGAAATTGTTATAATTGATTGAATGAACTTAGGAAATGCTAAAATTCTGGAAATTGAATATTTGATTTGAAAGGATAATGACTTCATATTTAAATGGTTTAAATGAATATGTTTTGATTTGAAACATAAACAATTTTGAAATTTATAACGACGGGTTATGATAACGGTTGGTTGTGCTCCTCCGATCGGACTCGTTTCTTGGTTTGCCATTTTATTACTTTGTGATTTATTGGATGGCCATCTTTGATTTTTGATTTAGGAGTGTGGCTAAAGGTGGGCGATTGCTGCAGCTTTGCGTTACCCTATCCACCTTAACACTATTATTTTTCATAGTTTGCTTTACTTTAGACATTACTATGATAGCGTTCATTGCTACATAGTAGATGGTTTAACGGATCCTTAAAGGATAGGCGATCCCAGGCATCCTTTAAGTTACTTGTGCATCTCTATTACAGTTCACTTGAGTTGGTTTACATTGTATAAGTATGTATGTCTTGACTCGAGTATTTTGTGTTTTGCTTTACGCTCGGGTCAGCCTGAGTATCACAACTTTGGATTCATCTTCTAGAGCTAGATATTTGCTGGAGCTTATCTGTCTATCTGTTCATCTATTTCCATTTCAGTTATTTCCTATTCAGTATTGCTTTTGTATTAGTTGACTTATGTATTCAGACTTCTGTTGTATTTGTTTTTCAGACTATGATATTTTGTATCTGTTTTGAGATTATTTATGTAGTAGCTTCATGAACTACTATGGTATTTTATTTCCGCTGCGAGTTATTCTGATATTCTATGTCTATGATGCTGTGTTTGATTTTATTTGCTCCAAATTTTCTTAACAATCCACGGTTTTGAAGTATTCGAGTCCAACATGTGTGGATTTATTGTCGATTTGAATGGTCCAAAATAGTGGGATGTTACACGTTCTATGATTGTTCCAAACAACCACAAATAAGTAACCCTTTAGTGACACCATAGACCATGATTAAATCATTTTTTATGGTATAGAGACCGTTACAAACACTATTCTCAATGGATGTATCGATATCCATTGCTTAGTATATCTTGACTAGTAACATTCAAGGAGTTAGTGTTTTGTTCATATCAATACAATACTCATGGTTATGAACATATTTGTAACTGCAACTGATTAAGTAAACACTACTCCTATAAATTCTCTACTTATATATGTTTAGGGTAATAAATTCATTATTTATATCGCAATACGACAACACATATAATAAAAAACAAAACCAAAAGCATACTTCATTATGCACAAGATTGTTTACAGAGTTGAGTTTATATAAAAAATTATATAATTTCCTCTAGGGAACATTCTTAACTTTATCAATCTCTCACCTGGATTTGGACCCAATTATAGACCCTTACCCCCATGCCTTCGATGAGTCTTCCTAAAACAGACTAAGAAAGCGCCTTAGGGAATGGATCTGCTATGTTATCTTTTATATCTACTTTCTTGGTCCCAATCTCTCTATCACTAATAAACTTCCTTATCATATGGTATTTATGGAGGATATATCTTGACTTCTTATGAGCTCGTGGTCATTGGCAATCCGCATTTTGGGCATTGCGACATTATTGTCGTAATACAGTAGCATAAGATCTTCAATGCTTGGATCGCTCCAAGCTCCTTAATGAATTTGGGCATCCAAACTACTTCTTTTACAACATCATTTAAGGCAATAAACTAGACTTCCATCATAAATTTAGCCAGAACTTCTTGTTGTGAACTTTTCCGACTAACGGACCTCCATTGAGGGTAAATACAAACCCCACGACTAACTTACCGTTGCCATTATTGCTTTGAAACCTTGAGTCTAAATACCCCTTCATAAGGAGTTCATTGTTTACATAAATCAAAAACAAATCGTTAGTATTTTTTAACTACTTAAGATGACCATAACTGTCATCCAATGATTTTCTCTTGGATTTGACAGAAATTGACCGACTGCACCTAGTGCAAAACCAATATCGGGCTTTGTACATACCATGTCATACATGATTGATCATATTGCTGAAACGTAAGGAATTCAACTCATGTGATGTTTTTCCTCATCCATAGATGGTAAGTTCTTCTTATAAAGGACAATTTCATGTCACACAGAAAGGTTTCTATGCTTGTAATTTATCATACTAAATCTTCTTAGTATGGTACTATGTACAAAAAGAGTTAAACAACCAAGCTTTCACTTATTGTACCATCTATACATTGTTACCAATCGGTAGCAAATTATCGACGGATAATACTAAGAATGTTACAAAATTACTTTGCTCTTTCTTGTATATATATGCTTGCTCCATGTTCTAACTAAAACTAAACTGTTTGGTTATTTTGTCAAAACATTTATTCCAACTTCTTGATGCTTGTTTAAGACCACAAATTGATCTTAAGAGATACATGCCTCCCACTAAATTTAAAACCCTCTAACTACGACATATATAAAGTCTCTTTTAGATCACCATTAAGAAACACTGTTTTAATGTCCATTTGCCAAATTTTGTAGTCATAATAATCGGTGATTACAGATAGTATCAGAAGGGATTTAAGCAAAATGACTAGCGAAAATGTTTCATCATAAACAACTCCTCGAATTTATGAAACCCTTTTGTGACCATCCTCGCTTTATAAGTTTCAACCTTTCCATCTACACTGATCTTATTTTTTAAAGATGTGTTTACAACTGATGTGGTTTACCCTTTTAGATGTATTCTCTAAAGTCCATATATTTTTTTTACATGGAATTCATCTTTGATTTATTGCATCAACTTATAAGGTAGAATCTTTACTCTCTAAGGCTTGTCGATATATGAGGGGATCATTGTCACGAATGACATAATCGGTGCTCTTGCCATTAATGAAAAAACCATAGTATCCCTTTAGTGCTCGAGATTTTCTATTAGAACTTCTAATAGGTTACGTAATTTCAATAGATATTGAATTACTATCTATATTTTTAGTGTCTATGGAATTTCTCGAATCTCATCCAAGTCTATCTTACTACCACTAATTTCGCATGAGAAAAATTCCATTTAATAAAAGGTGGCGTGTCTAAAAACAAAAATCTTTTATTCCTCGGTATGATAGAATATATATCCATGAGCATTTCTTAGATACCTTATAAACTTACATAAGGCTGATCTTTGCTCGAGCTTGCTAGGTTTATATTCTTAGTGTAAATCATATAATCCTAGACCTTAAACTGATTAAGGTGGGGTTTCTTCCAAATCCATAACTCATATAGAGTTTTAGCCATAGATTTAGATGGGGCACTATTCAACAAATATGTTGCGGTTTCTAGCACATATCCCCAAAGCAAAAGAGACAACTCAATGTCACTCATCATCAATCAGATCATCTAACCATGTCAAATAGGGTTTGATTTCTCCTTTCTAAAACACATTATGTTATGGAGTATATGAATGGGTGACTTTAGAGATAATCCAATTCTCTTTCATGTACTCTTGGAGTCCATATCCAACATACTCACCTCCTAGATCGGATTGAAGTATTTTTATTTTCATATTAGTGTGATTTTCAACTTTATTTTTGCATTCAACGAATTATTCATAACCTCTAGTTTATGTTTCATAAGATACGCATATCCATATCCATAAAAATCATCGATAAATGCTATAAAGTACGAGGTTCCACCTTTGGTATTTGTAGACTAGTATATATAGTCTTAAGAGTTCTTCAATCTTTCATTATTCCCATTGAATGGGTGCTTAGCCATTTTATCTTTAAGAAAAAGTCATAATTGCTGAATAATTTAGAACCAAATGATGGTAGAAACCCCTGGTTTCTCAACTCATTAAGTCGTTTCTTACTAATATAGCCTAGTCTATGATGCCAATGATTACTGTCATTCACTTTAGATGCATTATTATTTTCCAAAGCAAATACATGATTTAAATTAAGAGCATATAAACATTGTATTTAAAGCACCAAAATTCATGAAAAATATTCATAATTATAAATCAAATTACAACCATTCCCAATCTAATGAGAGACTAATATTATTCCACTAATAAACTTTTTACATAATAACAGCTATTCAAAATTAAATCGAACCCACTCGCAATTTTCACATGGTATTCTCCCATTACAACCGCACCTATATTAGCTCTAATAACAAATTGAAATTCCCTACTATTTCTTGCGATGGACCGGTTAGTCCTAGTCCTTGTATCGAATTAAAAATTAGAGTTCCATATCTAATATCTAAAACCCAACTAAAAGCACATATAGATAAATAATTTTCTATATGAAAAATACCTTTAGGTTTATTTCCTTAAGCATCTTTAAGTTGTAGCGATGATTCCTCTTTTAATGTCCCTTCTTTGAGAAAATGTGGCAATCACCTTTCCCTTATGCCTTCTCCTTACCCTTTCCACCCTTAGACTTTCTTTTTCTTATTTTTGAACTATTCGATGATGGGCTACCTGTAACAACCCTGTATTTTTCAAATATTTTTAAATTGATTTTTTCAGATTCAAAAGCTTTATTTATGAAAAAGAATAAATTTTGTTATTTTAAGTATAAAATTTTATTTTGATGTGGATTAGAATTCCAAATATGACTAAATTTAATATTTCCAGAAAGAGTGAATTTTGGTTAAAATAGTCAAACTTTGACTTTTAAATTTAAAATTTAAATATTTAAAACTATAAATTTTATCTTTTGTTATGAAAATAGATTTAATAACATGAATATGGCTTTTTGTTTCGTTGAAAACGGAGTTAAAATGTAAAAGTTATGTACATTTCAATTTTTAGTATAATTTGTTTTATTGTGCAATTTTGCCTATTTTAAATTTTATAAATCATATTTTCTTTCTTATATTTTGTTTTAATATGTGTTAATATGTTATTTTATGTATATTTTTGTCTTTTTATATTTTTAAAATGATAATAGAATTTTTCCAAAATTTACTGTATTTATTTTTCATTTTTAAAGGCTGTTTTCCTATTTTCTGCTATTTTCTTCATTTAAAATTATATTTAAATTAAATTTTATATATTTATTTAGTGAATTTATTTTTATTTATGTTATTATTTATGTTTAAAAATATATTACAAGCTCATATGAATTTTCTAAAGTTTATACAATTTATTTTCAAATTTTCTAGCCTAGTTGACAATTTTTGCTATTTTCTTGATTTAATTATTTTTAATTAATATTTATTTAATTATTTTGTTACATTTTCGAATTTTAACTGAAATTATATGTATTTTCAGATATTTAAACTTATTAAAAAGAAATAGAGGAAATTTGAAAAGTTTTAAACTCTTGAAACTCCTAAGGCTTTCCATCTCCCGACCTTTCATTTTCCCAACTCTTCTCTTAATTGTTTTGGGCATGTAATCTACTCATTTCAGCTGCATTTTTTGTCACTTTCACGAAATTCATTTCTCCTCCTCTCACAAAAAAATCATGGCTATTCTCCTTGTGAAGCTTAGGTAAAAAATTCTATCTTCTTCTTGTCTTTTTATGATTTTCTACTTGAATTTGCACATGCTCTCCACCTTCATAGCTGTATTCCCCTTCCTCCAAGCTGTGGCTGACCACCACCACCACTTTTCTCTGACCATCACACAGCCTAACACCTCTCCTCCTCAGGCCTAGCCAAGCCATGATGAAGATCATCACAAAAATCCATCTAAACTAGCACTAGCCATCACCTATGCACTCAAGCTGACCTAGTTTTGGTACCATCACCTTCCACCACCCATGGCCGCCACCAACACCACCTCCACCACCTCTAGCACCACCTGGACCCTCTTCCACGTCATCACCTTGGACCCCACTCCTCTGGCCGTGCCCCATGAGCCTTGGCCGAGCCTTGAATTGCCTTGAATCCATGATTAAAGTGACATTGTTTTGCCTAGTTGTGTTGTTTCATGCATACTCGCCTTTTGCTATCCTCTAAACAATTTTGGCCAACCCTTAGGCAACCAAAACCTGATCCAAATCTTGCCTTAGACCTGTAGTACACCATATGGCTGAACCTGAAGGTTGTTGGAAGCAAGTGCAAAGCAATTCTACTTTGATTCGTGCAGTTGATTCTATATTATTCTATCTTATTGTGCATTTGAAAACTTATATTCACTAGTACAAAACTGGTCATTTGTGTCGGTTGTGTAACCCCTGTTGTGTCGGTTTTACAACCGACTCAAATGAAGACGACACAAAAGACATTTTTCTGTTGTGTCGGTTGTACAACCGACACAAATATCAATTATTTGTGTCGGTTGGTAATAGAGAGACGACACAAAACTATGAACAGTTGTGTCGGTCTTTCTAATAGGACCGACACAAATCAGCTTGTATAGTGAAGCAAACCGCCGTTTATTGTGTCGGTCCTTTAAGAAAAACCGACACAACTGTTGCTTGTTTTGTGTCAGTTCCTTATTGACGACCGACACAAATGATTGATATTTGTGTCGGTTATGTTTGTTTTTTCAACCGACACAATTGATATGCAGTTGTATCGGTTCCATTTGAAGTAACAACCGACACAAGTTATATCTGAAGCAAAAAATATATATTATTATCGTTTAAGATTATAAAAACAGTATGAAATTGAATTTTAATTTTTTATAAACGAACGTTACTATGACTGATTGAACAAAAAATATAATTATATTATCCATCAACATAATTCTTGTTTACAGAACAAAATAGAATATAATCTATCACAAACATAACGTACATAACAAAATACCAACGTACGTTACAAAAGATCAGCGTACACAACAAAAAACAACTACATCCAATTATACATGATATAACTAGCTAAATTCTCTCGAACCTCGTCTACCTCTTGTTGGTTATAAGAACCGTCTCGTACAAAGTCCTGCAATTAAGAGAATTGTTATACAAAAGACAATAATTAAGTCAGGAATGCTCTGCATTAAAGAATCTGAGAGTGTAATTCAAACACAGGTTGAACCATAAGCTGAATATATTATGTATTATCCCCAATCCATATCATACAATCCATTTAATAATTGATTTTCGTTTCCAATTTGTCAAGTTCAATATTTTACTCGATTATAAACAAATATCTTTACTATTTATTTCCAATTAGAAAATATAATCCAATTCCTAATTTTTCAAAAATATATCAGTTATGATTTCAGATTCATCTACTTTGCATTTCACAAAACAAATTACAGCCATAATTATTTTCTTTGTCCAGAACTTGTACACAATCCACAAACGAAGATGTACAAGTTGTTATTTCTCAGTATACCATTCAAAACAAGTTACAAAGCAAATAATTGAATTCCAAAACAACCACAGTAAAAAGGCATGCCATAGGGTCCATCAGTAATGAATGCAGTAATGAAATATGTTTCAGGGTCTATCAGTGTTGCTGCTAACATAATCCTAACAAACTACAGCTAAAGAACATTTATTTTCTAAATATGTATATAAAACAAACTAAAAAAGAACATTTATTTTCTAAATAAAGATCATACAGCTAAAGAGCAGTTTTCATTTTTGTTATAAGAAACTACACGTTAAACTGCACGTTAAACTGAACATTTTTGTTAAGGTATGTTTTTTTTATAACCATAACATCATTATCGTATTGATCGGAGAAATTATATTAAAAAAAACATTTTCTTACTGTGTCGTTGTAGACTTCAAAATGAAAAAGATTGAAGAATATTGTATGTAATAAAATCATTTCATTATCAGCCTCAAATTATAATACTATAGCACGGAGTTGACTATACAAATATTGCGGCAAGAGCACTAGGCCACAATGACTTTAGATCAATATATTCCATAAGAAGTTAAAGAAATTAGTTTGTTTATGATTAGTATATTTCAAATTTTGAATCCAGATTAATTTATGGAGTATATTATATTCAAAGAATTATTACAATGTTAAGTTAAAAAATTATATAATAAATATATTTACCTACCAAGAGCAGATTCTCAAAAGTGAAGCCCGAAAATTTGATGCCTTTAGCTTATCATTGGTTCCACATACAGCAACAGATCAGGAAGACTGGAACACATTTTTTGCCACCTTCAAACCCAAAATTGTGTGTAGCATGTAAAGATTAAACAAAATTCATTTCTAGAGAGTGTCAATTGAATCAAATCCAATAGAGACAGACTTTTCTTTAGACGTGACTCCAGACGACTAGGTTCATCAAGCAAACTATCTTGTTGAGCAATTTTGGTTTCATTCGTTCAGATGAGTGAATTTGATTTATCCATTTGATAAAAGATGAAGATGAAGATGATTATGATTTTGCATGATCTGCCAATTTTGTGGCTTTTGGAATGAATTTGATTTATCCATTTTCCTTTCTTCTACATTTTTTTTCTTTTTTAAACCATTTTTAGAGAAAACGAAAGAGTTTATTTACTAATAAGATAAGCTTATAAATAAATACAAATGGCAGCAAGCGGGAGTACAGTTCATTGCACTTTTTCATACTTTTATTTACTGATAAGATATAAGCAGTTGATGTACTCTTATTTTCCATACTTCTTTATAAAAGTCGATAACGGAATTGTATACTTTGCTTACTGTTCAGTTCATTGCACTAGAAACATATTTTTGTTATACTAAAATGCAAATTATAAACAACATAGAGGCAAGTTTTTAAATGATAGAATGACCCTGATGGATGAGAACAAACGTATATTAACCTTTGGTACTGCTAGTAATAAACTGTCCAACCTTTGAAACTATTTGAGATAACTTGTTTTGGTACTTCGCTGTATTTCAAATAGTATCCACTTACACCTCGAACACAAATACTGTGATTATATGTTAAAATACAAATTGAGGCTCTTTCTAGGGAAGTTTAGTCTAAATTACTGCCAACTACTAATACTATTTTCAAGTCTGTAATAATTAAAAGCAAACATATCAAAAGTAAAGGGTTAACTATTGTACAACTAAAAGAAAATAAGAAATATATATAGTTACCTCAGTTGAAAGAACGTCCATGTAAGTAACTCTCCTTGCAAAACCATTAGCTGAATTATGAGATATTTCTTCAAAATATCTTAGCAGAGACTCTGGAATCTATTACATGATACATCAACTTCATATCCAATATATTCATCAACAAATTTTCAAATAACTCCTCTCTATTTATTTTCTTCTTTAAATGTCTCTGTGTGAGCGGAAAAGTCATACAATAATGCATTTAGATGTAGTATTACTATTTTACATATTGGTTGCAGCTGTGGTATTATAAAATATTTAATATTTTCTTTTAACATGTTGCCTTTTATTGTTTTGCGCAGCTTTTATGTTCTGTGATGTGGAATAAACTCCCATGACAAGGTGAACAAGAAGTAAAATTTAGCCGATCGATATGCATTACTTTATTCTTACTCACCTACAACGTGCACCAAAATGCATGGCATCGGCTGTGAGTAACATGAATATAGGATATCTTAGGAATTCCCTATATAACAAGAAACCAAAGTGTAGCAAAAATATCTCTTACCATCTATATAACAAGTATTAAAAAATGAGAAAAATGCTCATATTCTCTAGGCATACAAATTATCACAGTTCCAATCCCAAAGGAGTACGGAAAAAATCACATGATTTTAATAAACAATTTGTTTCATTAAGATTTATAAGAAATAAAATATGGAGTTCTTCCCTTTTTTGAGAATTCTGCTTGGAAACAGAATTATTTTTGCAAAATGAAATTTTCAAAATTCAAGATTTTACACCTTAAACACAATGGAAAAAAATCATCAAAATAACCACAAATTTTGTATATACATGCATTAGATCACAATTCATGCAGAATACGACAGTTTTTATGACAACAGAAACCCAATTTGAGGAATAAAATAGCAGCTGCTTTAGTTGCTAAGAAAAACAAGAAACCAAAGTGTAGCAAAAATGGACGAAGAAAATAAATATAAAATGCTCGATGTATATTCTAAATATATTAGTTAATAGAAAAGAATGGTGCATTAAAGCTAATAAACCATACATCAAACCTTATCTAAGATTACCTCAATTGCAGCTTGTCTGGAATCTAATGATTCAAACTCAACGAAAGCAAAGCAAATATTTCTCAGTTGGAAGAGTAAAAAGAGTTTCAAAGAAAAAACTTAAAAATTAAGATGCAATAAGTCTGAACAAACTAATTAAGATTCACAAAAGTAAACACATAACTAACCTTGTGGCTTCTGACTTGGAGTCCTCCTTGTTTAATTGGCCCAAATTTTTTGAGAGCCACTTCCACTTCAACAGCATTGGTAAGCGGATGTAAATTGCGAATGAAGACAGAGTAATCATCTGCTATCAAGAAATGCATATTAGTTTCGCTGCATATTAGATTTTTTTTTCTAAATATAATTTTCCAACTGTTGGGATGTAACCTTTTTTGTGATCATTTGTCTCCGAGGAGCTTTCCGTTTTATTTACAGGAGGAACCTCCTCGGTGCTAAGGCCATTCGCAGACTGTGTCAATTTTAAAGATAATTACACTTGACGAAATGAAATAACAATACAATGAAATAACTCTATGTTGGTTAGCACCAAAAGATGCACCAGTAACAAACGTAGAAAACGAGAAAAGTGCAACTCAGAAAATAAAATGAACATTATTAGTGTAAATTTGGAACTTTAGAATCATAGGCCTATAACGACATGCAATATTATGCAATGAAGCAGAACATGATTAAAAAATATATAGTGGGATGGCATAGCAACATCAACAGCATTTTTCAACAAAGAAAAGTACCATCGATTCATCCGACTCTTCCTGAACTGCTTCAGGTACTGCAGATTCATTTATCGACACCCAAGTGTTTTTCTAGAAGCATCCTCTGATGGATGACTTGGAAGTGACAAAGCTGTTAAAAAATTACGGGTTAAACCTAAAAGATTATCAAACAGTGGCGTTATTGTCCATATACCAGAAATGAATGGACATTACCTGGTTTATAGTCATCAACAAACATGAAAACATCGTTCATGACAAAGTAACCACCACCAATTTGGGGGGCCAGATAAAATAACTATGAATATGGCATGATTGTATCCATCGTTGGTATTTGGGAGCTTGACAATCAAATCAATCCCTCAAGTGTCAAATGGTCAGGGGGGCATCATTGGAGTTAAGAGACTTGGGGATGCTCTTAGGATCATAGCAAATGGATGATACCAATCTCACATCCTAACATAGTTCATCGCATCTTTAATCATGGTAGACCAGTAATAACCCTAACGTGCAGCCTTCTTTGCTAGGCTTTGCCTCATGGCATGATCTCCACAGCACTCGTGTGGTTCCTCCAATATAAGTTCGGCTTCCTCATTTGTCGCACATTACTGAAGTGGAGTTAAGTACCCCCGTCGGTAAAGCTTTCCATCCATGATGGTATAATAGGATGCCCAGTACAAAATTTTCTAGGCTTCTTTTCTCTCATTGGGCAGTTCGCCACTTGTGATGTATTTTTGCAACGGGGTCATCTGGGAATCAATGCGAGCTTCTTTAATTTCTATGGCAGTTGTCCCCAATTCAAAGCTTGGGTAGCCTGCACCTCCATTAGGACCCAAGGTATGCTTTCTTCAGGGTTCCTTGTTTTTATCCTTTTATATTCATAACACATACACCTATAGACCTAGCAGACCCTCTCCTTTGAAAGCAATAGCCTGCAAATTTTCTAGCCATGGCCTCAAATGAACTAAAGGGACTATCTATGCTTCTTGAATGACCATTCTAATTTTTAAAAGAATAGCAACGTTCAGATTCTTCTTTTCATCTGTAGTTACATCACCTCCTAAGTAGGTGTCACAAAATATAGCCACCCAAGTTTTCCTTTATAAAGGTTGAAAGAGCCAATTTTACTACTGCAAACTCCATTTTTTGAATGCTAGTTAATTAGAAAAGAACATACTAAAATTATTATGAGAGAGAGGCAGTAGATTTAAGACGTTCTACACAATTCTGAAGTACACATACCTTATATGGCGAGTCTCTTTCTGTTACCAACATAAAAATAAAAAAATATGTTATTAATAACATATTCTGATATTTAAGATCGATTAGTTTTCTTATATTAACACAATGAGCTTATTAAGGCAATTATTTAAATGAGTAATGTACAAAGTTGATATTCATACCTAGTTTCGTTTTTATCCAGGGAGTTTTTTTCCTAGTTCAATCATTGCATCATAGTAGATAAATTTCTCATTGGATCCTTCATAAGCTTGTTCACATTATTTTACAAATGAATGACCATGGTATCCTAATTTTAGCGTTTTGGCTTAAACATTGAAACATGGTGTACATGAAACATAGTGCAACTACTAGGATGTCATATGAGTACAAGTAGGATGGTGAATTTTTTAAGAAACTAGATTGTAAAGACTATGAAGACTTGAAATAAAAAGGCAACAAGAAGGGAGAAGGTGTGGTGATGGGGAACTCAAACTAAGCACTTAAAAACGTCGAAGAAACAATAGACCAACTATCGAAGATCAGAGAAAAATCTTGGAGGAATCGCAGCTGGTGAGCGAAAAGGCAATGTGAATCAAAGTCGGGTAGTGGGACTAATAGAACTAAACCCCGGTGCAGACCCAGAGAAGGGAAACCTGAAGTGAAACAGATTTGCTGGAAAAGGAATCGAAAACATTAAAGAACACAATAGCACATGCGGACGGAACAATGGACCTTTTAAAAGATATAGACTTCAACTCACGAGAAAAAGCATGAGCATGAAGCAAAGTCCTCCTGTTTTAGAGGAAGAGGGAAGTGCTGAGTTTAACAGCCCAATACACACCATTCGACAAGATATTGTGCGTAATATCAGAGCATTCCTTCTTCGCCTTCCCTGTCATCATCAAACACCTAAAACATCTGTGTGTCCCATAATAATCTGCTTTCTATTCCATTTATTTCACCTTTTAATTATTGTAATGAATTAATTGATAAACTTTTACAGGGCAATACAACAACATCAACATAGAGACCAAAGTGAACATGAGCATTTTGCATGATGAAGTTTAAAGGTTTGCTCGGTCTGTGGTATCATAAATAAACTTTAATACCTTATACATTAAATTTAAAAGACATCAACATGTGGTACAATGGATATGAGAATAAACCGCTGTAATGGAAATCCCTATTAGACATAAAAATCTAAACAAAATTGATGCTGCCTAATCCATAGAATTGGTGAATTGTAGAGATATGTAACCAATCCACATAATTTTGTGTTTGTGTGGCATGCACGCGCGTGCGGGTGGGTGTGTGAAAGCAGTGATTTCAACTACTCCTATGTATAAATTCCAAACCCGAAATCATACACAAAAAACGACCATGGTTATACATCACCAAACACATAACCTAGTGTCTATGAATTCAGTCACGCAAACAACAAAATCATGTCAAATCTTTGATCAACCAACAACAGTTTTGGAATATACAGAAGTAAACATAATACCAAATTTGGTTACCAGTAATATATTAATGATATAAATAATCAGTCAAAATTTACTTCTTGAAATCAACAAGAGTTGGATTGGATCGCAACCCGTGTTAGTTGTACGATCTTATTTCAGAACGAAGAAACTGACTTACCATAACTAATTGCGATTTCAAATAAAACTTTGATTTGAAACAAAACCAAAAGTGATTCAGTTCAGCATTGCTATCTCGGTTCAGCAATCAAAATGGAAAAAAAAGAGGAATGAAAAGAAGCAGCAGCGTAGCTATGGTAAAAATTGCATATTGTTCCACTGTCTAATGTAAAGTAGACCTCCAGGTGTTCTATCAACGTTGCTTCCATTGTTTTTGTTCAGGCAAGCGCAAACAAAATGATCTGCTTTGCTTCTGTATTGCTTTAGTACTTGCTTATGCTTTTGAGATAGTTTCTCTTCCTCCAATAATAGCTGTTGTTTGTATTAATGTAGGTCATGGGTATGGTTCTATACTTTGATGGAGTAGACCATCGTTTCATTAAAGAATCAACTAGCTCTGTCTCCGTACATTAAAGAGCAGCAATAAACAGTTGGTCTGTCTGACCCTATCTTTACCCTCCACTCCTATCTTTTATTCCAGTGCAGTTAGGACTTGAAAGTGAAAAGATGTAAAAGAAGAAAGAATAATTACTTTGGCAGCTAGGACTTGAACCCCAGCGAATTTAATGTCCCAACTGAACTCTGTAATGGCCCAACCAATCCCACAAAAACAGTGCGCCTTGTCAATTACATATTCCAAATACTTGTTCCCTTCTTCTACTTCCCCTGTTGCCTTCTGCAGCCACAGCGCCGCCCACAGTAGCTCGTCTCTGTATCCGCTCACCGACGCATAGTAACTTTTCACGTACCTATGGTAAAAATTGGAATGGAGCGAATGGAGCGAAATCGAAGAGCGAATGGAGCGAAGGAATATTGGAATTTAGTATTGGGAACTAGGGCTAGGTAATTAAAATTTGGGACACTGTGGAACTAATGATCGGATGAAGACGCTAAATTTTCCCTCTAAAATTTAGGGTTCGCGGCAAAAGATGGGCGGCTGAAATGGATTTGGGGGGAAAGTTGTGTGCCTATGTTGTCGGTTTTTTGACAACCGATGCTATTGTATTTAATTGTGTCGGTTGTTCAAACAACCGACACGAGTAAATCTATTGCTTCCCTTCAATTGTGTCGGTTTCTTAAGAACAACAGATGCAAATTCCTTTTTTAACATTTTCTTCTTACCCCATAAGTCAATAGTTTCGGTTGTTAATAAACAACCGACACAAATTACACTATTTGTGTCGGTTTTATGGACAACCGACACAAATGAGGCGAAGCAACTGATCTGTTTTGTACTAGTGTATTGTTTGTATTGTTTTGTCTTATGTATTCGAGGAAGTTAACCTTGTCTCTCCCACACTCATCATCATCATGCCTGAGAAAATGAACCCCTTGTTCGAGCTTTTGAATGGTTAAAGCACAGTCAAGTAATCTATTCCGTTGTTGCTTCTTATCTTCATTGTTTCAACATTGTTTGCGTTGAATATTTATGTGTATGTTGTCTTGTTTGGTTATTGTTTACAAGATAAATATCAAGGCTCTCCATTCATTCAAATCAAAAGTCATGCTATATCGTGCTTGTTGTGCTTTCTGGAATCTATTCTGTGTGTTTTGATCGCTAATCTCCAGCTTTAAAAAGTGAGTTATTCTCACCAGACAATATGTACCTATATAACTAGTAAATTGACACCCTGTGAATCTGTAGAAATATATTATCATGTTATACTTGACTATGTTATGATCATATGATGTTTATACACCTGTTATATCATTTGTTACTGTTATATAATGTATTCTGTTCATTTATATCTGTTTATCATACTGCAAGTTCCCTGTAGACTAGAATCACTATGGGTTGAAATGATACATACCCGAACGGACTTTAGAATAGGGAAAAATCATTATGGGCTGAAATGATAGGCCTGAATGGTTTTTAGATTTTCCTTTTAAACTGCGGATTGAATGATTTTTCTATGTGTTAAAAATGTAATTAATGAATGGTTTAACTGGACTTTTTGAAATATAACTTAAGTTTTGGAAATTTGGAATTTTGGTTAAAAATGATATTTAAGTTATATAAATAAAATGGAAATTTAATTATATTTGAAAAATGGTAAAATATGATAATTTGATTAAATTTGAATTTAAGTGATTTATTAAAGTATTATTGATTTTTCTATGAATTTAAGTGGTTAAATAAATGAATGTTTAAAAGTGATCTTTTAAAATATAACTTGACTTGGAAATGTGAAATTTGGTTTTAATTAAAGGTTTAAGTTAATTAAATAAAATTGGAAATTTAGTTAAATTTGTGAAATGGTAATTTAAATTTGAAGTGTAAAGTTTATTTGTTGAAATGTGAAGAATTGGAAACTTTTACACTTAAATTTATTAAGTAAATTGTTGAAAATTGGATTTAATTATAAGAAATTTATTGTGAAAAAGATATATGTTAAACGATATGTAAATGAACATTTTAAATGTTAAAATATGATTTTTAAAATGTTTATGTGTTTTAAATTGAAGTTATATATTTAATTGTTGGAAATACACTAACACCTGAAATCTACTTTTAATAGCATTCAGAAATGCTATAGATTCTGTTTTGAACTAAAATTGTGTAAAAAGAGCTATTACAGCATTTCTGAAATGTTGTAGTTGCTGTAGTTGAACTTATAGGCTAATATTGAACTCAAGCCTATTATAGCATTCTCTGGAAATGCTATAATGGTCTGCAGTCTTTGCTGAAACCAAATTTAACCCTTGTTTTGAAATCTGAACTACCGCAGCACTTCTGAAATGATGTCTTTTCTGTCTTGAACTATAATTCAACTAAAAACTTTGTTTTAACAGCATTTTTAAGTGCTGTCTTTGCTGAATTAAAATTGTTTTCAACCATAACTCATAACAGCTTTTTCTAAATGCTGTGAAAAGCTGAAATTCTAATAAATATGGGTTTTGACTTAGAAAATGAACTCAGAATGACTTGAAACTTGGGAAATTGAATACCTAACTTGTAAGAAAAATAATCTCACTTTTAAAAGGGTTTAAATGAATTTAATTTAAGTGAAATATAAACTATTTCAAAAGTGATTGGGAATGATAATAAATGAATATTATCTTTGAATTAAAAGGGTATTTGAATTTGAAAATTTGGATGTGAATTCAAATAAAATTTTGAAAGGAAGTTTGAAAGGATATGATATTTTGGAATATTGAAATGATTTGGAAATGATAAATCTTTATTTTGATAAATATATGGTTTGAAATGATATTTTATTTTGAAGTAAAGTATTGTTTTTTAAAAGTTATAACCACGGGTTATAATAA
Source organism: Allium fistulosum (assembly GCA_030737815.1). Classification (NCBI taxonomy): domain Eukaryota; kingdom Viridiplantae; phylum Streptophyta; class Magnoliopsida; order Asparagales; family Amaryllidaceae; genus Allium; species Allium fistulosum. The sequence goes on from CM060901.1 coordinate 460,442,466, forward strand.
CGATTGGTTGGCAAAGAGACCGGGATCGGATATGGACATACTCTCTGTCGATACCGAAAACCACTTTGACAACCGTGTACGCGGTGGAGATTCCAGAATAAAGTAGGATGGTGGCGACGATCCTAAGGTATATACGTGGACCCAACTCCCGTGAGTTGGCATAAGGTGGCTAAAACAAGAGCGATTGACGGACCAAGGAGGTAGCACCTCTTATCGGACACACTTCTTTGATACCATTCTATTACTTGTGATTGATTTGGTGGCCACCCTTGATTTGGGAGTGTTGTTCGAGGTGGGAGGTAGTGGCTGCTATGCGTCACCACTAGTCCGGATGCGTAATTGGTATATCTACCCTAGCATTGCCTAGTTGTGCCGTGTCACCTACCATATCGAGCTTTACTACGATTTTGATTTAAAGATCCGACCGCGTTAAGGTTCTCCATCCCCTTAACGCTATTTTCTATATGATTATACTTTACTAATTAGACACTACTATATATAGCGTATATTACTACATAGTAAATATTTTAACGGATCCTTAAAGAATGGGCGATCCCAAGCATTCTTTAAGTTACTTGTACCTTTATTACAGTTCATTTGAGTTGGTTTACATTATATAAGTATATATTGTCCTGACTCAAGTGTTTTGTGTTTTGCTTTACGCTCGAGTCATCTTGAGTTATTCACAGATTTGGATTTCCACTCTCTTGGAGATTTGAATCGCTGGAGATTATCTGCTTATCTAGTTTTATCTATCTCAGTTCTGTTGTTCTATTCAGCTTGTACTTGGTTATCATATTGAGACTTCTGTTGTACTTTATTTCTTCTGTTGTATCTTATTTAACTCTGATATATTTACATAGTAGCTTCATGAACTACTATTTCTTTTACTTCCGCTGCATTATTTTACTCTGTGTCTGTGATCTGTGATTATATTTATTTACTATATATTCTAAGATTTGCCAAATTTTATTTACAACGCGGTATTTTGAGCAATTCAATTCCGGCATGAGTGTGTACCTATACACTTATAATGGATGCGAATGGTTGAAAATATCGGGTCGTTACAGTTGGTATCAGAGCTTTGGCTTTGAGGCAAAACTCAGCATATGGAGTAGATTTATTTACAGAATCACTTTCGTTCGAGTTTGAATCTTTTCCTCTTGATTCGAATTTCCTTTGAATTTTGGAACATTCTCTGCGGTTCCAAAATTCATTCGTGTCCCTCACTATTCATCTTCTTTTGATTCTGGAGTATCTCATAACTCCACTTCGAATGAACTTTGTAGTGAATTGGCGGTCTCGCGAATATTCTAATTTTCTTATAAAAGGGTGAAAATCCTTTACAATCAGCATCGATTAACCAGAGATTTATATTTATCCTTGGTTTAGATGTTAATACCTTTTATTATTCCAAACTTTATCTCTTGAGATCGAACGTAGATTTATCCCAGAAAAATCCACATCGTTCTTATTCTTTAAGTCGCGGTTGACCCGGTTAAGGTTGTCCGCGATTTATTTAAGCTTGTCCATCTCCCTACTTTGTTATTTAATCATCTTGTCTTTTGTTTCCAACCTACCTTCAAAACATTTTGAATTGTATTTGTAAATCTGTAATTAATATTTTGTTTTACATTGTGTTGTTTGAGTTGTTGATGTTGATTTGGGTTTCCGATCGATTCGTCTGATCAACGCTATCGATAGGATTTCTAAAACACTTTGACAGAACAAACTGACACAATATTATAAAAAAAAATTGTTTAATGAAATAAATAATGATATATAATTTATGGAACTTGATAAATTGATCTAAATTGATTATTTGAAATGATAATACTTGATTTATCATTCTATAAATGATTATAAATTCATTTGGGAACTGAAATGAATTTAAAACAAGAAATTTAAGAATTTAATTTCCGATGGATTCAAACCTTGTGTTTAAAGTTTTAAAAGGATATATTATTTAAAGTATTTCCAAGTAGAAATTTGTTTCTAAAGATTTTAAAGTTTAAAAAAATTAGTGCTCTTCTCTTTGTCGCTGGAAAATAATTTCGGTGATGACTGCAGCATCATCGACGTTCATTTTCGAGTTTCGAAGTGAAGAGACTGTTCTGTAGTCTTGCTACAGCTTTGTTTTGGAAAATTTAATTAATATGAATTTCTAAAAATATGACTTGATTTATAATATATATAGATATATGATTTAAATTTGATTTGACATATTATGTACATATATTTATTTATCTCTAACTGGTTTGTAGGAAATCGGAAATTAATTCTTACATTTTTTTTCTTCTTAAAGAATAATTTCAATTATAAAAAGGAATTTTTTTTTGGATAAATGATTCAAACTTGAGATAATTGAATCGGAAAGTTTTATTTGTATAACACACAATTTCATTCCAATATAACTTACCTAAATTACACAGAAGTTGAATATGAAATTGGATAATATACAATATAGAAAGGATTTTATAAAAAAATTTGAGTGGTTATAATAAATGTTATACACTTAAATTTTAGTTATAAAAGATTAACAGAGGTAAATAGTGAAAAAGGAATTTAAAGAGATTTTATTTAAATAACTTAATAATCAAATTTGATTTACTATGGAACCTTAAGTCTAACCTAGGAATTCTAATAAAGGTTATTTCCTAAAATGAATATGTTGTATAATGAATAATGTATCTTTGAATGGATAAAATAAAATACATTTGAATTAGACATTTTGTAATAAAGTTTATTTAACTTGAATTCATAGTTTAATTGATGTCTAAATGAATAAATGTGTAAAGAAATTTGATTGTTATATTTGCTATATAAATATTTTATTTATGAAATAGATATGTCTTGAAAAATGAATGATTATGATTTAAATAGTTAAAATGTATTTTAACATCACTAAAAATTGATAATTGAGAATTTAGTTTTCAAATGGAATTTTAAGTGTAACTTATTAAAGGAATATCTATTTGTGAAATGGGTATTTTAAATAAAGTGTTAGGTTATGTGTTAAATTAAGAGCTAACTAAAATAGTGAACTTTTAACTTAATAAATGAAGTATAGTTTGATTTGAATATTTCATTCATAAAAGTTTGTTTTAATAAGTCATAAGTTAAATGATATCCAAGTGAATATTTCTGATATTAAACTGATTTGAAATATTGATATATCTACTGTAGCATTTTATAAGTGCTGCTGTTTTGAAAATACAGTGTTTTTGAAATTTTATAATTGAATGAACTTAGAAATGTTACAACTTTAAAATGAATATTATTTGACCTTGAATTAAAATAGTTTAAATGAAGATTATTTTTTTTAAAAGGTGTTTTGATTTTCTAAGTGTTATGTTTTTTTAGAATAACATTTCCAAAGTGTTATGATTTTAGTAGTGTGATTTCCAAATGATAAACATCCCTAAATCATTATGATTTCAAAGCATTATGGTTTCAAATTTATTATCTTATTTTGTTTTTTTCCAAACTATCTTTTGGTTGTCCTTATTTCCCTTATCTTGTTACAGAATGGGAAGGCTATTGCTTATACCAGTCTATTTAGAAATCTTTCTATAATCTTTGATAATCTTTGTTACTCATCTAGATCTGAACACTGTTTTTCCATTCATAGACCATCGGTCAAAAAAGGGAGATTCAGACTCTAGAGGATCTTTTTCGTGCTTATATTCTTGATTAGATCACCTCCATCTTGTTAAACTTACCTATAACAATAGTTATCAGGTGTAATTCCAATCTTCTTATCATCTTATTTTAATCTTATTTCACTCTATCTTTTCTATGCTTTCCCGTACCTCATTCCTTTTCGGGGACGAAAAGTTTTGAGTGGGGGAGAGTGTAACAACCCTGTATTTTTCAAATATTTTTAAATTGATTTTTTCAGATTCAAAAGCTTTATTTATTAAAAAGAATAAATTTTGTTATTTTAAGTATAAACTTTGATTTTGATGTGGATTAGAATTCCAAATATGACTAAATTTAATATTTCCAGAAAGAGTGAATTTTGGTTAAAATAGTCAAACTTTGACTTTTAAATTTAAATTTTAAATATTTGAAATTATAAATTTTCTTTTATTATGAAAATAGATTTAATAACATGAATATGGCTTTTTGTTTCGTTGAAAACGGAGTTAAAATGTAAAAGTTATGTACATTTCAATTTTTAGTATAATTTGTTTTATTGTGCAATTTTGCCTATTTTAAATTTTATAAATCATATTTTCTTTCTTATATTTTGTTTTAATATGTGTTAATATGTTTTTTTATGTATATTTTTGTCTTTTTATATTTTTAAAATGATAATAGAATTTTTCCAAAATTTACTGTATTTATTTTTCATTTTTAAAGGCTGTTTTCCTATTTTCTGCTATTTTCTTCATTTAAAATTATATTTAAATTAAATTTTATATATTTATTTTGTGAATTTATTTTTATTTATGTTATTATTTATGTTTAAAAATATATTACAAGCTCGTATGAATTTTCTAAAGTTTATACCATTTATTTTCAAATTTCCTAGCCTAGTTGATAATTTTTGCTATTTTCTTGATTTAATTATTTTTAATTAATATTTATTTATTTATATTTTTTTTGTTACATTTTCGAATTTTAACTGAAATTATATGTATTTTAAGATATTTAAACTTATTAAAAAGAAATAGAGGAAATTTGAAAAGTTTTAAACTCTTGAAATTCCTAAGGCTTTCCATCTCCCGACCTTTCATTTTCCCAACTCTTCTCTTAATTGTTTTGGGCGTGTAATCTACTCATTTCAGCTGAATTCTTTTTCACTTTCACAAAATTCATTTCTCCTCCACTCACAAAAAAATCACGGCTATTCTCCTTGTGAAGCTTAGGTAAAAAATTCTATCTTCTTCTTGTCTTTTTATGATTTTCTACTTGAATTTGCACATGCTCTCCACCTTCATAGCTATATTCCCCTTCCTCCAAGCTATGGCTGACCACCACCACCACTTTTCTCTGACCATCACACAGCCTAACACCTCTCCTTCTCAGGCCAAGCTAAGCCATGATGAAGATCATCACAAAAATCCATCTAAACTAGCACTAGCCATCACCTATGCACTCAAGCTGACCTAGTTTTGGTACCACCACCCATGGCCGCCACCAACACCACCTCCAGCACCACCTAGACCCTCTACCACGTCATCACCTTGGACCCCACTCTTCTGGCCGTGCCCCATGAGCCTTGGCCGAGCCTTGAATTGCCTTGAATCCATGATTAAAGTGACATTGTTTTGCCTTGTTGTGTTGTTTCATGCATACTCACCTTTTGCTATCCTCTAAACATGTTTGGCCGACCCTTAGGCAACCAAAACATGATCCAAATCTTGCCTTAGACCTGTAGTACACCATATGGCTGAACCTGAAGGTTGTTGGAAGTAAGTGCAAAGCAATTCTACTTTGATTCGTGCAGTTGATTCTATATTATTCTATCGTATTGTGCATTTGAAAACTTATAATGTTTGTATTGTTTTGTCTTATGTATTCGAGGAAGTTAACCTTGTCTCTCCCACACTCATCATCATCATGCCTGAGAAAATGAACCCCTTGTTCGAGCTCTTGAATGGTTAAAGCACAGTCAAGTAATCTATTCCGTTGTTGCTTCTTATCTTCATTGTTTCAACATTGTTTGCGTTGAATATTTTTGTGTATATTTTCTTGTTTGGTTATTGTTTACAAGATAAATATCAAGGCTCTCCATTCATTCAAATCAAAAGTCATGCTATATCGTGCTTGTTGTGCTTTCTGGAATCTATTCTGTGTGTTTTGATCGCTAATCTCCAGCTTTAACAGGTGAGTTATTCTCACCAGACATATGTACCTATATAACTAGTAAATTGACACCCTGTGAATCTGTAGAAATATATTATCATGTTATACTTCACTATGTTATGATCATATGATGTTTATACACCTGTTATATCATCCATTACTGTTATATAATGTATTCTGTTCATTTATATCTGTTTATCACACTGCAAGTTCCCTGTAGACTAGAATCACTATGGGTTGAAATGATACATACCCGAACGGACTGTAGAATAGGGAAAAATCATTATGGGCTGAAATGATAGGCCTGAATGGTTTTTATTTATTTTATTTAACTTGGGATTGCGGGTTTGAAATGATAGAACCCGGATTTTTCTTTTTAAACTGCGGATTGAAATGATACATATCTGTATCACTTGACCTAGGTTAGAAAACTATATACAGGCCCGTGGTTATTTTATAAAGTGTTTTGGATATTTTTAAGTATTTTAAAAATTATAAATTTATGAAATTTGATTTAAATAGATTTTGAAATGTTTTAAAATAAAGAAATTATGATTTTTCTATGTGTTAAAAATGTAATTAATGAATGGTTTAACTGGACTTTTTGAAATATAACTTAAGTTTTGGAAATTTGGAATTTTGGTTAAAAATGATATTTAAGTTATATAAATAAAATAGAAATTTAATTATATTTGGAAAATGGTAAAATATGATAATTTGATTAAATTTGAATTTAAGTGATTTATTAAAGTATTATTGATTTTTCTATGAATTTAAGTGGTTAAATAAATGAATGTTTAAAAGTGATCTTTTAAAATATAACTTGACTTGGAAATGTGAAATTTGGTTTTAATTAAAGGTTTAAGTTAATTAAATAAAATTGGAAATTTAGTTAAATTTGTGAAATGGTAATTTAAATTTGAAGTGTAAAGTTTATTTGTTGAAATGTGAAGAATTGGAAACTTTTACACTTAAATTTATTAAGTAAATTGTTGAAAATTGGATTTAATTATAAGAAATTTATTGTGAAAAAGATATATGTTAAACGATATGTAAATGAACATTTTAAATGTTAAAATATGATTTTTAAAATTTTTATGTGTTTTAAATTGAAGTTATTTAATTGCTGGAAATACACTAACACCTGAAATCTACTTTTAATAGCATTCAGAAATGCTATAGATTCTGTTTTGAACTAAAATTGTGTAAAAAGAGCTATTACAGCATTTCTGAAATGCTGTAGTTGCTGTAGTTGAACTTATAAGCTAATATTGAACTCAAGCCTATTATAGCATTCTCTGGAAATGCTATAATGGTCTGCAGTCTTTGCTGAAACCAAATTTAACCCTTGTTTTGAAATCTGAACTACCGCAGCACTTCTGAAATGCTGTCTTTTCTGTCTTGAACTATAATTCAACTAAAAACTTTGTTTTAACAGCAGTTTTAAGTGCTGTCTTTGTTGAATTAAAATTGTTTTCAACCATAACTCATAACAGTTTTTTCTAAATGCTGTGAAAAGCTGAAATTCTAATAAATATGGGTTTTGACTTAGAAAATGAACTCAGAATGACTTGAAACTTGGGAAATTGAATACCTAACTTGTAAGAATAATAATCTCACTTTTAAAAGGGTTAAAATGAATTTAATTTAAGTGAAATATAAACTATTTTAAAAGTTATTGGGAATGATAATAAATGAATATTATCTTTGAATTAAAAGGGTATTTGAATTTGAAAATTTGGATGTGAATTCAGATAAAATCTTGAAAGGAAGTTTGAAAGGATATGATATTTTGGAATATTGAAATGATTTGGAAATGATAAATCTTATTTTGATAAAGATATGGTTTGAAATGATATTTTATTTTGAAGTAAAGTATTGTTTTTTAAAAGTTATAACCACGGGTTATAATAACGATTGGTTGGCAAAGAGACCGGGATCGGATATGGACATACTCTCTGTCGATAGCGAAAACCACTTTGATAACCGTGTACACGGTGGAGATTCCAGAATGAAGTAGGATGGTGGCGACGATCCTAAGGTATATACGTGGACCCAACTCCCGTGAGTTGGCATAAGGTGGCTAAACCAGGAGCGATTGACGGACCAAGGAGGTAGCACCTCTTATCAGACACACTTCTTCGATACCATTCTATTACTTGTGATTGATTTGGTGGCCACCCTTGATTTGGGAGTGTTGTTCGAGGTGGGCGGTAGTGGCTGCTATGCGTCACCACTAGTCCGGAAGCGTAATTGGTATATCTACCCTAGCATTGCCTAGTTGTGCCGTGTCACCTACCATATCGAGCTTTACTACGATTTTGATTTAAAGACCCGACCGCGTTAAGGTTCTCCATCCCCTTAACGCTATTTTCTATATGATTATACTTTATTAATTAGTCATTACTGTATATAGCGTATATTACTACATAGTAAATAGTTTAACGGATCCTTAAAGAATGGGCGATCCCAAGCATTCTTTAAGTTACTTGTACCTTTATTACAGTTCATTTGAGTTGGTTTACATTATATAAGTATATATTGTCCTGACTCGAGTGTTTTGTGTTTTGCTTTACGCTCGGGTCAGCCTGAGTTATTCACAGATTTGGATTTCCACTCTCTTGGAGATTTGAATCGCTGGAGATTATCTGCTTATCTAGTTTTATCTATCTCAGTTCTGTTGTTCTATTCAGCTTGTAGTTGGTTATCATATTGAGACTTCTGTTGTACTTTATTTCTTCTGTTGTATCTTATTTAACTCTGATATATTTACATAGTAGCTTCATGAACTACTATTTCTTTTACTTCCGCTGCATTATTTTACTCTGTGTCTGTGATCTGTGATTATATTTATTTACTATATATTCTAAGATTTGCCAAATTTTATTTACAACGCGGTATTTTGAGCAATTCAATTCCGGCATGAGTGTGTACCTATACACTTATAATGGATGCGAATGGTTGAAAATATCGGGTCGTTACACTACCCATGATAATGAGCACTACATTTGGTTCCTTTGTGAACGTACTATTGGCCATCTTAACATATTCAGGAGGTCCACGATAGTACACTTCAGTGAGTTTATATTTGATATTTAATATGAGAAAATCGAATTACGGAATTAATGACCTAAGAATCAAGTCGGTCTGAAGGTAAATGTATAGTACCAAGCTCATCCAACCTTCCAATGTACCCAATCATGTTTGGTACATGATCTTCAATTGATATGCCCTTGCTCATTTTCGTGTCAAAAAATTTCCATGAAATATCATACCTCGCTGTACGAGATTACTCACTGAAACTCTGGTAGGTGTTCAAATACTTCATTAATATTCATGTTTTCATGTTGCCTTTAGAGGTCGATGCTCAAAGTAGATGACACGTAGCAATAAGCCAGCTCATAGTCCATTAACCAATCCTCATAAGCCTTACTTTATTCGGGCATGACATTTTTATTGGGTTTTGCTAATGACTCCTTGGAGACAACATGCTAAAGATTTTCATAAGTAAGTGTTATCTTAACACTTCTTAGCCATCCCTTATAGTTTGGGCCTATAAGTGTGTTCTTTTCAAAAAAAAAATTATGGTTGCCATTTACCTATGTAAATTCATTAGCGTAAATTAGATAACATTACTAAGTTCTTATATTTGTTAGAATTGTTTTACATCAATTCTTATACTTGTTAGAATGGTTCATCATATTTGTTCCCCCACTGAATTCTGCATCTCTCAAAAACCTAAAAAAGATACGGTAATTTCATAAATTCCTCTAAGGGTGTTAGGACCCATTTATCATGTTACTGCGACCTTGAGTTTGCTCAATAAATTGTAGTCCCCATAAAAGGTAATTAAAAATTTACTAGTTATGTCTCAAACTTAACTCCCTAACCATGCTTCTAAGCATCTTCATGAATTTGAGTTTGCTCAACAAATCATGAAGTACATTTGATACCCTGAACCCTTCATTTCATGATATTCTATGGTGAATTATGTAATCCTTGAGTTTGCTCAACATAGTTACATAAACATTCTTACTTATCTAGAGAAAATATAAGTACCACCTTAGATATTCTATAGCTTGAATTTGATCAGTAACCTTAGATATGTAGGATACTTTATTTATATTATAAATGATGGAGAGCGTTATTATTTCAGATTCATAGTTTAAAACAAAATATCGACTATTTAAGAGAGATGAGTATGACAATTATAACTCGTGATATCACATATCTTTTATATATACCAATGTGTACTCCCTTAAGTCTGATGGGTTTTAGTACTTTTTAACCTTCCCTTTTATATACATAATATATATGGACACACACACATTTAATTATTACAACACTTGTAATTTATTAAGATATATATATATATATATATGAGTTTTTCTTAACAAAATAATTTAATCAAGTAGTAATAAATATAACATTTACATTTTATTAAATTTAAAACAAAACTAAATTATTTTATAATATATATAATATGTTTTTTCTAAATTGAAATTAGAAAGACTTCCAATCTTTTATAAAAAATCGAAATCTTAAATAAAATAGTATTGTTTAAAAATTTTAGACATAAAAAAAATTATATATAATATATATTCGAATTTGAAAATTTATCGAAAATAAATAAATGGAGATATAAATATTTAATATTTATATACATGTATAAGTTAATAACCGTAGTTATTCAAATCAATTAATTATATATATATATATATGTGTGTGTGTGTGTATGAAACTAAAAATTGTTTTTCTTATATGGTTAACATATATTAAAGAGGGGATAATGTGATCAAGCATATATATATATATATATATATATATATTTGTATATTTACATGACATACAAATAAAGAAGTATTACCTTTCACCCTAGCAGTCCTACCGAGAATTCAACAAGTTGTTTCCTTGTTACTTCCTCTTTGAGCTTCATGGTATCCTCCTCTACTTCAATTTTCAAAGTTGAATAAAGGCTTCTCCAATGGAAGGGGTGGGTGGAGTATAGAAAAGTGTACATGAAAATGTGTAAAAGCTAGGCTATTTATAGTCAACGATTTGCACCCTTTTCTCCACATTTTCATCTTGCCTTTGAGGACTTGGTTTGGTCTTCCCTCCCCATTATTATGGTCGACCTAACCTGTAGAAAAAGCATGGTCAACATGCTTTTGACTCCAATTTGAATCAACTTTTAATTTTTCAGTTGCTAGCTCCTTAATCAGTTGAACTGCCGTATAACTTTTATACATTGTCTCGTATGATTTTAAGCTTTAAATAAATAACTAAAATAGGCATAAATATTTATACAATATTTATATTAATTTATTGCTAATTTATAGCATTTATAAATTAATTTTATTATTGGTCAAACTCGAAAATATTTAACAATGCATTGTTGACACTCTAATGTGAACTCGGTCCTCGGTCAGTTATTAAGCAATTTAAATACAAAAGCCTGTATGAATTTTGCTAAAGCACCATATTAGTCCAATTTCAATGCTTACAAACCATTTAGGAAAATTCAAATTTCTAATCTAAAATAAGCTCACTTGTTCTTTTCCTTATAACGGTATCATTGATATCTAGAGTGTGGTCTACAGTAAAAAAATCTATCAAAATCCTAATTTAATTGCGTAAATAGCTTTTAGAGTCGTTAGTTAATTCCATTAACACTTATCGATTAAACGATTTATTCTGGCTAAAGATTTTGATTTTTATGACGTATACGGATTACGGTGATACTAACCTTCTATAACAAAAGAGACACATCCTCTCTTTGGTAGTATCTCACTTCAAGTAATTCGATGTATACCAAACAATGGTCATAACAAGGTTATCATACCAAGTATTTGACCATAATGAAAGTATAGCTTAGATACTTAAGATGTAACAACCCGTATATTTGGACCATTTAAATTGACAATAATCCACACATGTCAACTTAAATAGTACAAAACACGAATCATTAATGGAGTATATGTATATAAATGAGAATCATCACAGAATCATAGAAAATATAACATCACAGACTAGTGCAGTGGAATTACAACATAGTCATAAGAGTAGTTCATGAAGCTACCCATAAATACAACAATGTCTCAAATAAAATGAAATAGAACAACATAGATGTCCAATAGTGTCCAAATAGAAAGAACAATACTGATAAGATAAGTATGATGATAGTCTTCGGTCTTCAGCTCCAAATAGAACAGCAACAGCAATCCTCAGTCTGATCCGAGCATAAGCACAAACAAACACCCGAATCAGGACATATATTCTTATACAGATAATATGATTCAGAATTTGAAATAACAATAACTCAAAGATGAATGGAATAAACATCTTTCAGGATCCGTTAAACTATTTATACATAGTAGTGTACGATAAATAGATAATGTCTAACAGTAAAGTAAAATATCAAGATAGTGTTAAGCCGTCACCATTATTCCCCTTAACACATTTTATATAAGCATCACAGTCTATACAGCACTGTAAACTCCACCGTAAACTAGTGGGCTATCAGGGAGTACTCCATAGATATAATACAAGACAAATTCGTAGTGGTCGCGTATAGGGCTACAAGTATGACAAGGCACATGAGGCAATACCCAAGGTAGTGACACTACCGTTTGCCTGATCCGGACTGGTGAGAACGCATCGCCTCAGCGATCACAACACCGCGAAACAACACTCCCAAATCAAGGGTGCGCACCAATCAATCACAAGTAATGAATAGTTTACGAAGAAGTGTGTTCGCTCGAGGTAGCTAACCCCATTTGGCCCGGCACGGCTCCTGTTTTAGTCATTTCCAATTTGACACAAGTGTCAAGGCTATCCATTATCGTTCACTTTCTTCAATCATCAACGTACGTCAATCCAACCACTTCATTTTGGATCACTCTCCGCGTATAGTTATTAAAGTGGTATTCGGTTTAGACAGAGAGTATGTCCATAACAGATTCTGGTCTCTTTAATAACTTTCGTAATTATTACACCGATTGGTCGTTTAATAAATTTCAAAAACCAAATCAATATCAATTTCAATTAGAATTTATAAATCAACATTTCATTTGTCTTTCTAAACAATTTCCATAATTTACGTTTCAAACTTCCAAATTTCCATTTCAAAATCTTATAATTCAAATTAAATATTGGATTTAAGACAATTCAAGTATTCATTTAAATTCGTATATAAGCTTCATTCTGAAATCATTTAAATTAATTTAATTTAACATTCAAATCAATTTAACTTCATTGATCGATTTATTCAGTATTCATTAAGTAAATTTGTCATTCAAAACAATTTCTATTAAATTTCCAATTCATTAAATCAATTACTTAAGTTCAACTTCATTATACCAAAACATCAAATTGAATTATATTAGATTCATCAAATCAGTTCTTTAAATTACAATTCTTACATTAATTTCAATAAATCACATTTTATTTCTTGTTACAGAAATTCAATTTCATTTATTTATTTACTTAATTACAAATTTCAAAACTCAGTTAATAATGAAACTTAGTTTCACTTAATAAAGAATTCAATTTAGTTTAATTAATTAAATACTTCAATCTTAATCGATTATCAAGTAATTTCAAAACTTAATTATTAATAATTACAAAACTTAATTATTAACAATTCCAAATTTAATTATTAATAATTTCAAATTTAATTATTAATTAATAAATTTTTACACAACGTTCTTTCATCAAAATTTAAATTCCAGTTTTATTTCAAACTTTATTTTCATTAAAATAAAATCCTTATTTTATTTCAAATCAAATTATTGACCAATCGGGTTTATTAAATTTCTATCCAAAGTCAAGTTCATTTGGGTATTTATCATTTCAACCCGATTCCATTACAATTTAAAAATCAAAGCATAGCAAAGGGAACTTGCAATGTGATAACTGGGATGGTGTCAAAGTAAATAAACAAGCAATAGCAACCATACATAACAATTCAACAATTTATTAAAATAATCCCGAAGTAATCGTATTAATTTACATTTGTTATTTATGCAAATTAATATAATTATTCCTAGAATCTACACTATCATTTCATGTAGATTAAAGATTATTATATTACGGTTTTTCACTTGTCGTTTAATTCCAAAAATTTATACTACAACAATTTATCCAATATACGATCAATGGTTCAAAGTGTAATTATCACTTCCTACGTGTCAATCATCTTAACAATTAAAAGGGGTCATATTTAACAAATCAAATTTAACATATGAAGGGATCAAGTTTAACTAATCCATTTTCACATATATAATCCATTTTAAATTTGTTGGCTATCTTATATCAACTTCAACTTGCATATTATTCATCACTTAACAATAACAATTAACATCCAATTTTATCATCACATAGAAAATATTCATGAATCAAACTTGTATAAGAATATAGTCGTGAAAATTAATTCACCTTCCGTGGTTAGAGAAAATGAACGACGAAGCGCGAAGGGGCACGAATAGACTTGATTTAACGCAACACAACACGAACAGTTGAACAAGCAAACAATGAAGAAAGAAGAAAAGCTACAAGAGAAGGCTGCTGCAAGGCGGATGACTTTAGGTAGTTGCTGTACAACAACAGAGGAGGAAAAATATCTGTTACTACTCTTTCACATACTTCAACATATATACATAACTGTATATATATGCAACAGCAAGCAAAGATATGGGTTTTATGAAAGCACAGTAAAACATTTTTTTTTATAAAACTGTTTCAAAAATATGTACATATATAGCCCATATATATGCATGCATTTCACCAAACATTCTCGGCATGGAACAGGGGTACAGGCTCGGTTGGCACTGGGGTGTCTCGAGTTTGATGGCGTCGACAGGTGGCTGGAGGGGGACTGGGCGCAGGCGGGGCTGGGCGCAGGTGAAACTGGGTGCAGGTTGGGCTAACGGGACTGGTCGCAGGGCCGGGCACAGGCGGGCTGGGTGCAGGCTGGGCTGGCGGGACTTGTCGCAGGACTGGGCGCAGGTGGGCTGGGCGCAGGCGCAGGTCTGGGTGCAGGCGGGACTGGGCGCATGCGGGGAAACAGGGCGCAGGCTGGGGAACTGGGCACAGGCTGGGGAAACAGTCGCAGGCTGGGGAACAGGGCGCAGGCTGGGGAACTGGGCGCATGCTGGGGAACTGAGCGCAGGCTGGGGAAACAGGGCGCAGGCGGGACTGGGTGCAGGACTGGCGCAGGCAGACTGGGCAGGCGGGGACTGTGTGTGGGCAAAGGTGGAGGGGCTTGATGCTGGGAAAGGAGGGATGGTGAAGGATGGGCATGCAAGTAGGACTTTATAGTGAAGAATATGAAAAAGAACAGAGAGGGAACAAAGGAGAGGAGAAGAGAAGAGTTGGAGAGTTCGTACCTGGCAGAGCTGATGAAATGAGATGTTTTTTTTAATATAAATTGGAGCAATTATGTTATTTCGAATTTCCTAAACGTCACAAATACTCCCAAGTAACATCTCCCATCTTCCAACTGCCGCATTGAATGCAACTCAGCCAAATTCTATTTTCAAATTCTTGAATGGATACTGGCTGAATATGGTTTAACCGGTCCGCCCGGAACGGTAAAATTAGCGCAACGCTTAACGTCGAACTCCGATTTGTACAAATGAATATACCATTTTGATCAGTGCAACGAGACGCTCCCAACAGTACATAGATAATTAAGGTACGATTGAATTTTAAATATACGAATTTTATACTATCGGGAAAATGCAGGAAAAACGCCGAAAAATCCGAATTTGGGAAAACGAAAAATGACGCCTCGCTCAGAAGATGGTTTAGAATTTTTCTATGTAAAAATATTCAGGTTCGGAAGATGAAAATTTTCACACTTTAAAATGAACTGATATTCAATAAAACGCGAACGAAATTTACTGCGGTATTTTATGACGAAACTTTACCCATATCCATAACTTACTAGACGCATTTTATAAACGAAGTTTGGGAGTTAATCGAGATCGTATATAAATTTCACATTTTATATTAAAATAATAGATAATTTTTTTTTAAATTGGGTCGGAAATTCAGGGTCGTTACATAAGATCGACTATAACTTCTGTGGAGTCTATCCATGAGGAGTTTTAAAACATACCAAATATAGGATACGTAAGTTACTCTAACATACGGATGTGGAATAGTTCATAGTTATATTAGTACACTAAAGGGAGGGTGAATAGTGTATATTAACCATTTAATAGTTTACTTGTAACTTACTGTAACGACCCGTAATTTTCGATAATTAAAAATAATTAATTAAAAAAAGTTTTGTGATTTAATGTTGGAAGAAACAAAAATTTGTGATTTAATAATAAGAATATAATGGAAATGAAATGTAATAGTATTAATTTAAGGTAATTGATAACTGCTTTAAATGTAATTCCAATTAATTGAGATGAATAGAAGTTATAATTGATATAGATTGTAAATAAATTATAGTAAGTATGTATTGATGGATAATTGGATTAAAAGAGCAATTGATAATTTAAAAGTTGATTGATTAATGAAATAATGTGTAATGAATTGTAACTAAATAAAATTAGTGTTGTAGTAGTAATTATAACTCTTGTTATGGATAATAAACGTATAAAATGTGACTAAAAGTTAATGGTGACAATTATTATATGTTACCTATTTATTTAGCCTGTTAAATTAAAATTTGGTAATCAATTACAATTAAATCACCTAATTAGTGCAGTTAATGTAGATTAAATTGACAATTGTAGAATATTAATTAAATAAGAGGTAACCAATTTAAATTTTATTCATTATATAATAATTGATTGAATAAAAAGAATTGAACTCAAGTTTGATCAATTTATTGGAATTTAAGCTATAATAAATGGATTTATTGCAATTAAATGTAATTAAATACTACGTTAATGAAAACTAAGATGATAATTGTAGAAGGTTAGCGTAATAAGATATAAAAAATGATAACTATGTCTGTAGAGTAATAATTGTTAGAATAAAAGTCTGAAATCAAATTAAAACAAATTTATTGGAATTAAATTTTAATTAATTGGATTTAATTATAGTTGAAATTGAGCACTGTAACTGTTGTAATATTTAACAATAAATTGACATGTAGAATTGATTTAAATTATTGTAAATGTCCAAGTAATCAAAAATGATGAAAATTGTTGGTCATTAAATTTGAAATTTAAAAAGTGATTTAATTGATTTAATATTTATTTAATTAATTAATGTAAAAATAGCCTTTTGGCCACTGTCCAGGATTTCAACGAAACCAGTGTCGTCGGATCCGTAACGGTGAATTATTGTAGGATTTTAAGTTTCGTAGCAATCGGACTTGTCGTTTGATCGTACGGGCTTGAAACGCGTAGAAATCAATTTAATTAAATTCAATTGAAATCAATTTGAAATAAGCTGATTTTAAAGCTAACTTCTTCATACGAGATGGAATTAGGACTTGAAACTTGTTCCACTGTGTTTAAAAATATCGAAAACATCTATTTTGATATATGGGATGACCTGTTTTCGTTCCGGGAGCAGAACAGGCTTTTCGGGTCATATTTGTCGTTTCAGATCAATTCGGGTATTGTTTATATTTCTTATCGGGCTTCGTCAGTATATATAATTCTTTCCAAACCCTAGCAGCCTTTTTATTCCTCATTTCTGTACGTACAATTTTATCTTTCTACTTCTCCTCCTCAATGGCAGAAACAGATTCAATCTCAAAACCTTGTTCAAATTTCAAATTCAATTTCAAAATTAAAACTCCTCAAACTATATCATATTCTATATCGATTCGATGCTCTCGATGAGCGTAATACACTGGTGTGATTCGTTTTTCAACCGGATGCATCGTTCGACCAGAAATCGATGAAGAAGTTTCGGCCATCCGTTGTTGGGGTTTGTTATTCGACGGTGGATCTTCGTCGATAGGATGATCGGTGGGTGCCTCGGCGTAGAGGGTGAAATATGGTGATGATCTATGGCGACGAGATCATCTGAAAGTGGCCACGATCGCTAGAAACATCCGAGAATGGGCGGCGACGGCGCGTGTGCCTGGGGCCACCGCAGGCGATCGCGCCACCATGACCAGGCGCGGCCGGGAGTGGGTGAGACGACGGTAGGATCTGATTGGCGTGGATTGGCTTGTAGGCGGCGGCCAAATGCAGTTTTCAGTGGCGGCTGAAGATTGTGCTAGGGTTCGGTTGCGTTCGTGTTGAACGAGAGATTGCAGGTGACGTGTACGCGTTTTATTTTTTTATTATTATCTATTTATCTTAAATATAAATCATCTAACTTCAAAACTTAATAACTTTTGCATACGAACTCGGATTTGGACGCGATTTCTTTCGTTGGGATCGTATTGAAATTCCAAACATTATAGAACTAGTTTGGACGGATTCTGAGACCATTTGAATTTGGGCCTTATTTTGGATGTTAAATTGATTTAAAATCAAAGGTGAGTGTTTTGACCCACTCACAACTACTAGATTATCTTATGTTAGTTAAATTAAATTTATGATGTGATTAGCAATTAATTGATTGATGTTTGGTATGTTTAAATTGTTATTGTAGTTAAATTTGACTTTTATTGCATTTAATCATCATTTAATTTAATATTGAATTTAAATTGTCAATTTAATACCTGTTATTGATTATCAGTTATCTATTGATGTTTATTAATCGATTTGGATGATGATTTGGATGGATGTTTGATTGTTGATATTAGATGACTGGATGATTGTATTTTTATGGTTATAAACTGCAAGTTCCCTATGGGTTGAAATGGTACATACCCGAATGATCTATAGATTAGGGAAAAATCGTTATGGGTTGAAATGATAGACTCGAGCGATTTTATGGATTTTATTTAATTCGGGTTTGCGGTTTGAAGTGATATATAACCATAAAAATTTAAATTGCGGATTGAAATGATAAATATTCATATCACCTGACCCTAGTGTAGAAAATTATATACGGATATCGGGTTGGTTAAATTAAGTGATTTTTGAATCTTTAAATTTTTTAATTCAGTTAACTGGTATTTTGAAATAGAAATTTGATTTATATAAACTGAATTATTTTCGGAAGTCCAAGCGTAAATGTTGAAATTGGAATTGATTTAATGAATTGTTCAAAGGATTTAAATTGGAATTTCAAAGTTGAAGTGTCTAATGTAAATGGATTTATCGGAAATTGAGTTATTGGAAATGTTTGGATATAACCTTGAAATCTATCTTAAATTAATTAAAACTATTTTAATTAATTAAAACTATTTTAATTTATTTTAATATATTATAACCTATTTAATCCAAGTTAATCTATTTTACCTATTTTAAACTAATTAAATTTATTTAATCTATTTAATATAATTTAAATCTATTTAATCTATTTTAAATTTATTTAATCTATTTAAAAATCTACTTAATATAATTTAAATCTATTTAATCTATAATTAATCTATTTAAATAATTTTAAATCTAATTAAATTTATTAAATCTATATTTAATCTATTTAAATCAATTTAAATCTATTTAAATCTATTTAAACTATTTTACTATTTAAACTATTTTAATCCATTTAAACTATTTTAAACTATTAAAACTATTTATGACTATCTAAACTATTTTCTAAAATTGTAGACTGTGTAAAGTTGAAGTAATTATGTTTAAATTCTTGATGATGATACAACCTAAGTTGGAATTTGGAATTGATACCCTTTTGTGAAATGATATATTTGAGTAAATACGATGATTTTGGAACTATAATTTTATTAACCTATCTCATCGATAAATTCGAAAGTGAATATGATTTTGGAAGTAAATACGGGTTTTAAAGTGAATATAGTTTTGAAAGTGAATATGATTTCGAAAGAGATATGATTTGAAATCGAATATGATATTTTGAGATAAATTGTGAATTGACCTTCTTGAAATGTAAAAGAACCATCTGGTGTGAAATAAGCGTTTGGTTGTTAAAGAGATCGGGATCGGATATTGTCATACTCTCTACCAATATCGAAAACCACTTTAACAACTGTGTACGTGGTGGAGATTCTAGAAATGAAGTAGGATGGTTTGGCGAACGATTCTGTATGAGGTATTTTCATGATCCTGACTCTCGTGAGTCAGCTAAGATGTGACTAAAATAGGAGCTATACCGGGCCAAGTGAGGTTGCACCTCCGATCGGGCACATTTCTTCGATACCATACTATTACTTTGTGATTGATTTGGTGGCCACCCTCGATTTTGATTATGGGAGTGTGTCCGAGATGGGAGGTAGTAGCTACTAGGTGTTACCACCAGTCCGGGAGTGCAATTGGTATATCTACCCTGGCATTGCCTCGAGTGCCATGTTCACATGCCCTATCGCGTCTTCTACGAGTTTATTTTGTACCATACCTATGAAGTGCCCTCTTTGTAACCCTCCAGTTTACGGAGGAGCGTACGGTACTATATAGACTATGGGAATATATAAAATGTGTTAAGGGGGATATGGGTAACGCCTTAACGCTATTTTAATACTTTACTTTACCGTAGACACTATTATAATAGCGTATTGTACTATGTATGTAAATAGTTTAAGGGACCTTAGGAGATGGAAATCCTGAACATCTCTTAAGTTATTGCACTCACGTTGACACTGGATAGAAGATATCAAACCCCGTAAACATCTCCGACGCCATTACACTCATATTTATATACTGTTGATTTAACTTACATAAGATCTTTTAGTTCTGACTCGAGTGTTTTGTCTTTTCAATTCACTCGGGTCAGTCTGAGCTTTTCATTTTATCGAAGATTGCTTTCTGGAGGATGAAGACGAAGTGATTGTACTATTATTACTTATTACATTTACTTCACTGCATCATGTTGTCCGCTGCATTTATTTATTATTTATTCTTTTTATATGTAACTCTGATCTATATTATAAAGGTTTAATCAATGCTATTTGTAAACAGCTTCATGAACTTTTTATTTGATTGTTATATTTTGTCATTCCGCTGCGAGATTCTGTATTTGTTTTCTTTCTTTCTCTGCTTTTTCTTATTTACCACATAACAATCTACCCTTTTGAATGGTTTGAGTCTGACGTGTGTGTCTACTTAAAACGTCCAAAAAGGCAGGTCATTACACTTATAAACTCAGAATCACATGTATATGCAAATAAATAAAAAATGTAGAACAAAAATAAAAGTGGTAAAGTAAATGATACCAAGAATTTTTATACTGGTTAAGATTTGAAATCCTATATCTAGTCATGTACTTCCCATACATAATTAACACTATCACAAATTGCTTTCCACAGGTGGCAAGTACACCCTTATAATATTGACTTTCCACAAGCGGCAACATATACCTTTCTTTTTGACTTTCCACAAGCGGCAACATATACCTTTCTTTTTGACTTTCCACAGTTGCTAAGAACACGTTTCTCTTTACAATCAAAATAGAGTATGGGAAGCAGTTGCACCTTCAATACATATTCTTACAAATTTAGTACAATGGTCATATAGACCTCTAATAGAAATATATCTTTATAATCAATGAGGAATAGGAGCATATTAGAGAGAAAATGATTGAGAATTCAAGTACAAATTATTTGATCTTGTGTGGTTTGCAAATCCTTGAAGAATAGGAGTGAAAGAGTACGGATTTGCAAAGAAAATGGATAAATTTAATGGACATTTCTCACGGAGATGAAAGAGTAAGGGAAAATGAGAGAATTAGCTGTTAAAATATCATTTTCTAGATCCTTTATATATAAGATAAAGAGATATGACTTTTGCGAAAGGATGAAGAGACATGTCCATTCATTTAAATTTGAAAAACTCTCCAACGGTCGCTATGTCAGATGGGTATGTCAACATATCCATGTTGATTTTAAAAAATCGCAACGGTATCTATATTGACATATGTCATGAGATTTTGTTAATATACTCTTTTTTATTTTTGGAAAATTCTTTTAAAAAATAGTTTCGGTCTTTATGATTTTAAATACTATTAATGTATTTTTATAAAAAAGATATTAAAGATGAAAGTATAGTTCAGTAAAAGAGAAATATCAAAAATATTTGCTACGTGTTATTTAATAAAAATCCTAAGACTCTGTAGACTTACTAAACACTTCATATATTTCTGTCGTTAAAACACTTTTGTTCCATTCGTCTTGACTCGGTTTTGCTTTATCATTTTCTCTGATTTATCTTCATATATATAGTTCATTTGCTCCCATTGATTTCTTGTTTATCTTTGTAAAATATCTCCATAATATATTTGAAAAACTGCATAACTCAAAGAAATGTTTGTAGTAATATTTATATGGTTGTTATTATCAAAATCAATACTCAAGGTATTAATGATCTCCCTCTTTCTAATGATGACAACCATATAAATATTTGAAAGATAAAATATACTATTTTTATATTTGACTCCATCTGACTCTATGCACTCCACCTACCATTTTTCAAGTATATATAAACATTTTCTCCCCCATTGTCATCACTAAAAATGGGCAGTAAAGAATGATTTAAGCACAACTAGACAAATGTATGGGGTTTGTATATAGAGTAGTATATAAAATATGTAAATAAAACTCACGAGTGTGATCAAAATCAATACTTTAAAAACATGGGAAATGAAAGGAGCTTTAGAATTACCGACATTGTTGATGCCAATATCATATCATTTTGAACTATTTTTAAAGTTCACGGTGCCACCATCTTTGTACATGATATTGCTTGGTATTTGTGGATTTTCCATCATATGCATTGAATATCCGCTATCCAGTATCTATTTCTCCTTCTTTATATTTTTGTATTGATTGGTACTTGAAAAATATATAATATGTGTAATAGTACACCATTTTATTAGGGGTTTGTGGGGTTAGGTTTTGGGAAACTATGACGTCCGCCTTACACCTTCGGCACCCAATAAACTGTATAGTGTGTCGTAATGGTGCCCGACCGACGTATAATAATTTTCAAGGTAAATAACAGTAGTATTCAATAAAGTAAACATGTCATATATTTCACAATGCAAAGCTAAAGTATAATAATTATCATAGATATATAAAAAAATGAGTTAGTAATAGCTAAAACGAACGACGTAATCAGAGTGCAATGAGTTCGCTAGAGTTATACACACAGATCATAGACTTCATACATCAAATAATAAACCCAAATGTACTATCTAATTAAAGTAAAGAACAGATAAAACTCCACAGTGATGCAAATCAAAATAGTAATAATCTCCAAATTATGATATAAGTAAAAGCATAGCCTCTAGCAAGTACATCTGTAGAACCCCATGTGCTATCACATGCCTGCTATCTAGTCTACTGAACATGTACATCTGCACAACCCCATGTGTTATCACGTGCCTACTATCTAGTCTACTCATTTAAGAGTACTTGAGATAATACGAAGTAAAGTATAAACCTCGAGTCAGAAAATAGTCTTACGTGGGCGATATACAATCTCGAAATAGTGTGAAAGTCAATATAATATATATGACACAGGGTATGAAGAATCATAGCTGACATGTCCCAACATCCAAAGAGTTAGCACAAAACACACACACACACACATACATATATACACACATATATATATATATATGCTAATCTAATATCATCATCATATGGGATTACTAGAAATCTAAGTTCAATGTCGGGTGTCTGGTTATCCAAGTCATACTATGTCATGTGACAACCCTATGGTGATAGAACAAACATAACAAACATAACATCCATCAAGCAATCCTCATGTTACTCGGGTGTGTTGGATATAAGATAATTCATATAACTTAATCATTAACTAGAGACTTAATTATAGTCTTGGTATTTTGTTGTTCGAATCAATACCACTTCGTAAGGCTAGGAACAAGAATTACAATCATAAAGTCCAGGGAAATCAACAGTCATAAGATTTGAATGCAATCCTTATCTAGGTAGGTGTCCCCATATACCCTCTCTACATAAGCACACCGAAACCTTTAAGTATCAACGATCCCTTTGCACGTGCCTCCATAGTAGAATATAGTCAATGTTCCATTCAATTCATTTTCTTAGTAGAACACAATCACAGTTCCACTTACGTGTCCCCATCTCTGCACTCATCCTTTGGATCATCATCACAACTTTAGTCATCAAGTTGTCATCATCGAAACATCTGTAGACACCCCTAAATATCTAAAGTCATCACATCGAAGTGTCATGTCATCTTCATTGCAAATTCATTCTTCATTGTGCCATACCGTCAAAATCGAACGTCGAATGAATGAACGAGAACGCATGGCACGAACCCCGAATGAACATCCTCGCCTCTATAACCATACTACAAAAGAGTATTACTGAGTAATACTATCTAGTAATATGGA
The DNA here is from genome assembly GCA_030737815.1 of Allium fistulosum. NCBI lineage: Eukaryota > Viridiplantae > Streptophyta > Magnoliopsida > Asparagales > Amaryllidaceae > Allium > Allium fistulosum. The sequence continues at coordinate 460,466,661 of CM060901.1, forward strand.
GAATGAGACGGTATTGGGCTGTAACACATGAATATTCCCTTGGACTAACACTGGTACGTATTCCATAAATAAAATAAATAACTCACATATACATACTCAGTATTAGCACAAAGCAATATAAATGTGTTTTTCTATGATAGAACAATACAAAATACAAAATAAATGATAGAAGACATAGAGTCGTAAAATAGTGATAAAATATATAATAGAAAATATACACAGATCCGAGTGGGATATTAAAAAGAAGTCAAATTCCCACTATCTCAAAATAATATACAAGGTATGTCCAATATACAACACAATGTCATACATACATGAAGCTACATAATACAAGATAACATGCAACAATACTAAATAACTAGCCTCCACTATGCCCCAAAAACACAAAATAATCTCATCCTTGAACTTGTAATGTCACGGACTAACTTGAGTATTACGTAAATAACACATGGATTAGACAATTTCTAAACGTAGACGGTAATATACATATATATATACATGTATGTATGTACGTAGAGTATATGCATGGTATGATAAGAATATTAAAAAAGCCTCAAAGTATCACAAAATAGCAACCATCATGAAACCATGCAAAAAAATGTCATCATCCATATAAAATCAGATCAAATAATAAACAATAGAAACAATGTCAAATCGATGAATCATCAATACAAAAAACCATCATCAAAATGTAGAAACCATCATGTAAGATTTGGCTATCACACAACATTACCTTATAAAAATAAAGTAGACATTCTTGGGTTTGCTGTAATCAAATGATAAAATAAATAATATTTTAAACAAACTAATGGCGACACATGCTAATAAAAGATAGTTGATGACACATTCTTATGAAAATATAGTTTATGACACACACCCAAGAAAGATACAGGGACTGACCATACGCTGGACACAGTTTCAGGTATAATCACAGCTTATCATCTTAAGTAAGGAGTATAAGTAATATGTTTCTATCTACCACACACACATCAGGACCAGAGGAGAAACTGATGACATGTCTACTTGCTCCGTGAGCCACATATCTGTCCATCTGACATGGCTCGTACAGTCTTAGTTGTCTATATAGACAACATGATTTATCCATCGGTGCTCGTTAACACGAAGCCTCAGTCACAACCCTGCAAGTGCCTCCTAATGGTAACAGGCTGCTAGCCTATGTGACATAAGGGCGAATGCATACAGCGATAGCACAAAACTATATAGATATAAGGGTATCACGGATTCAGGGTGCAACCTCGCAGTCAGGCCACAAGGATGGATACTAGCCTAATTTAGTTCACTCTTGGATGGTAAAAGGTTCGTACAGTGATAGTCAAATAGATAGTAACTATATGTAGGTTAACGAACAGCTATATAAATATACTGACACAGGGTAGTAAGCTCTAAGCCTTGCTCATCGCAATGAGCATCACCATAATCTCATCATGCTTATCCCTATATGAGCGTCACTCATGAGCAAAGAATAACCGAATAATTATCACAATGTCATCCCATACCACCTCATGTTACTACCAAGTCACACTCGCTCCATCATAATATTCTATATCATGAGTCATTGGAGTAACCAATTTTTTTACCAAGTGTCCCACACAAAATAGTATTAGTAATCAGTTTACTCAAATTTCACACAGTCTAGAACTTCCAGACGATATTATTTCATATAACAAGCCCAAAGAATAACCGATGAAATATACCGAAAGTCCCATACATGTTGGTATTATAACTCCATTTAGTTAAATTTCTTGCTACACAAAAATAATACATCCATATAATTTAAATTTTATTTGGAAAAGAGAAAATAATAATAAAATAAAACTTCTAAAAACAATCATATATTTACTGAATATACCAGTTTATCTTGTTTATTCAATACCAAAATAGGACTAAAATACTACTAATTCAATTATTAGCATCTTTACTTATATATTTAAAACTTTCAAAATCACTATGGAAGCTAAATATAATCTATAGAATCTTTCTTTAACTGTTCATAAAGAAATACAAATTATAAATCAATTTATAAACTTCAAAATAAATACTTTTCATTTCAAAACATAGATTACAATAACAAATATTCACTATACACTCAAAATCATTAATAATTCATATTAAAATTCACCTAATAGTGTTAAAAAATGATTCCATATTTTTCTAAATTTAATAGTATATTTAAATAAATTTATAAATATTGAATTACGAATTCCATTCATTAAAATACATAAAACACATTTTAAATCTTGCTTAAACTTATAAATCATGAAATATACTTAAAATACTCGAAATATCCTTAAAATCCTCGAAATATCAGCTGGAAATCAATTTATATTTTTTTAAAATTTGTAAAGACTATTAAATAATTATTTAAAACCAGAATAAATTTCCATTAATAAATTAATAGCATATATATATATATAGTATCCTACCTTTTTAGTTCTTCATAATAATTTTATATTTGAAATGCATGAATTATCTACTTTTCAAAATAAAATTTTCATTTAATTTCCAATTAAAATATATGTTTTTAAAATACAAGGCAAAAATGACCGGCACACTGGCCTAGAATTTTCCAGGCTGTGGAACACCGATGCACTGATCATCAGGGCCGGTGGACCGGTTCATGGTCTGAAATAGAGAAGTTACAAGCTGCGTGGCCTTATTCCGATGGCTTCGGTCATTGCTTCCTCTTCTTCTCAAGCCTAATTCGACTATACTTCTTTCAGAACACTCCATCAATCTAAAACAACTTCATTTTGCACAAATTCAATCAAAGCACGAACTAAATTATTAGATTCAAGAGCAGGAAATAAGTTAGATTCATATAATTCATTAACAATCATCAAATAAAAACTCATATATTGCATCCTATAGTTTAAACATAGAATTTGTTAGTGTAATTACTTACCTTGGCCATAACTGGCTAAATTTTCCTTCTTCTTCCAGTTTTCTCTTACTTGAAAATTACAATAAACCAAAAATTAATCAAAATGCTAATTTCTATATAGCAATATTGTAGTATGATGTTGAGATGCATGTGTGTGTTTTAATTTGAGAATATATAAGAATTTATTTTAATTTTAGAAGAAATGAGGAGAAGTGGGTTTCGTGATTTTTGTTTTATAAAGTAAGAAGTAAGAAAGGTGGCAGGGAAAACTTACATGAATTGTTTTCGTGATGAATGAAGAGATTTCTAAGGTAAGAGAAGTCTAGATATTGGACAAGTGGATTTGGGCTTCTTGTTGGGCCTGAAGTTATTCATTTCCATACCTTTTCTTTATTCTTCCATTCTTCCTTAAATTTTACTTGGCTTAAATAAACACAAAATTCCAATAAAAATCATATTTATTTTACTCATGTGATTACTCAAATCTATGAAGTTTTTATAGAATTTATTTGACACAAATTCTTTTACTTTACTTAATTATATCAAAACTATTGTACTTGGCCCAATTTTAATTAAATGCATTTATTAACCCAAAATTAATAGAAATTTTCACTTAAAAATTATTTCTAACACAAATACATATTATTCAACCATTATATGATTTTATAAAATATTCTTTCTATATATTAACTTATTTTAGTTGAATCATTTCATATTTACATTTTAAACACATTTAATAAGTAAATTCCAAAATCCCTTATATAAAAAAATAAAATTCCTTTTCTTTTTGAAATATATTTCTAATCTCATTTGCTATTATTAGTAAACTTTAGAATTACTCAATCACTTTTAATATATTTTAAAGTCATTTAAAACTAAAAATATTAACATTACTCCATTATATTTAAATTCACCCTTTATTAATAAATCACAACTTCAAAACATTTAATTTTCAAAATAATTTACTCCGTAATTTTTTTAAATAATTCTTCCCATAACAATTAAACTTCATTAATAAATATTTTGTCATCAAATTCTAATATTTCCAAACAATTCCAAATTATTACCATTTTAGTCTCTAAAATCCATTTTAATTAATTAAACCACTATTATTAATTTTAACTAATTGCTTCTCAACACCGGATTGTTATAGACTCCCCCTATAAGAAAATTGCTTCCTCCTAGTTTCTCCTTTCAAAAAATCTATAAATAAGCTGAACTACACCGGTTACAATTTACACTTAAATAAAAACAAACAGTAAACTAAACATATCACACCATGCTTCATTTTACCATTCCAGGTTAACATGTATAGTGATCTATATCGACCCGTTAAATACCAAATCGAGCAATACAAAATCAATGATTCGACCTTTCATTAGTGGCTTATTTAGTGACTCAAATTCATCTTCCTTACCCATTGCATATGATCATTTTTTGCACAAAGAATTAAAATATTTTCTATATGTTGAAATTTTTGAGAAACTTTGAAGTAAACTCCATGGTACGAAGTGCATTCCAAAAATCCACAACACTCAACTTTCAACATGTATTCATTACACCCTTTCACAAAACAAATACTTCATATCTATAAACACCAAACAATTTATTTACCTTGAAAATATAAAAAAAATCATAAATTTACTTTCCAAAGATATAGACATGTATAATATAACTTATAAAAAAAGTTCTTTCTAAAATATTTTCAAAAAATTTGAAATTTCTTCAAATCAACATTTTACTTTGAAATCCTAAAATTGGTGTTAACCAAAAAAATGAATCGGCATCCCGAATTGAGTGTGAAAGCACCAACCCTGTTTATCAAGGCAAGTAAAATAGAAATGGCAATTGTAGATCGTAGAAAAAGTAAGGGAACAAGAAGATTTTTATAGTGGTTCGACTATTAATGAAGCTTACGTCCACTTTATAACTTTATATTAACTGACTGCTGTTACAAGTTGAATCAGATTATAATATGATTGAATCTCCTAAGTTAGATCAAGTTACAAGTGCAAGAGTTAACTGGAGAAATCACAGTGAACTCTTAGATGACTATTGTGTGGGAGGAGAAGAGTGAAGAATAATTTTTGCAGAGTTCCAACAACCGGTCCAGAAGATCCCCTTTACGTTGCAAATGGCTGAGTATTTATAGGGATTGGAGAGCTATTGGGCTAGGCCGTTTTACCAGAAGCTTACATTTGAAGTTATGAAGATGCTCCAAAAGTTTCACAGCGAACCGACCTTATATGATGGGTTGCTAGCGATCCATGAAGTTAGCGCATTTTTAGCTCGTTTCAATTGGATCATGTTCCTTGCCTTGCGTAGATGCTCTCCATGTATTTCATGACTATATGCCTTATTTTGATGATGATTCTTGTACAAGTTGCATTGAACTATTACTGGAATCAGATGAATGCCCACTTCCTGATCTAGCTTTCTTGGAATATCATGAAACTTAGCAGGCGTCCCTAAAAAAGGTAATGCTTCATGATGCAAGAAGAATGGACGACCTATGAGCAATATTTATGGATCGCTAACGATCCCTATAGGCTATTTTGCATTTTTTTCCTCTTGAGACTTTCTTGGTTCCTTCTTCCGATCCTTCTGGTTGATTCTTGAGTCTTTTCGACTTAATATAGGTGTTCTAACTTTCGTTGAATTCTATTGGGTTAAAAACCCAAATAACATTTTCCCCCCAGAGTATGCTTTCGTTGGAAACAAGGCTTGCTCTAGAAGTAACTGCTTTTGAGTTCCCATTTTGTGAGATTTAATTTATCACGCTGAGGCTATCATGCGAATTTGGCTTTGGCTATTCAACCGTTTGTTGAATTTTGATGTGAATTTGTTATCCGGGTTTTTAACCCAGCAGGACCAATGGGAGACAGTACAATCTCGTGTTATCAAAATGGTTTAGAACTTAACCAGAAAGGCTAAGGCAAGGAGTTAACGAGAGCCAAGCTATATTACTAAGGCCACGACTAGGATCGACTAAACCAAGAGACTAGCATTCTTTCGGCCCAATTAGAAGCTAAACACAAAAAGCCAGTAAATTATCATCAAAACGGAACAACGTGTAATGAGACTATGCAAACAACGACAACACAAGACCATGGAAACATCCCAAACTGCAAACTCCAAAAAATATCCTAAGTACTTAGATCGCCAGCGACCCATACCCTAAGGATCGCTAGCGACCCATGCAAAACAGAGGGTCGCTGTGATGTAGGGAAGAAGAGAAAGAAGGAAGAAGGTTGCTGAAAAAATGCTAAGTCTACGAGTCGCTAGCGACCCCTAGACCATGGGTCGCTAGCAACCCATGCTTCCCCATGAATCTTCAATGAGCTAACTAAGGAGGCAATGAAAAAAGCAACCGAGTCATTAGCTCGCATACGAACCAAGTCTATGGGTCGCTAGCGACCCATGGTTTTGGCTCGGACCACATAGGTCGTTCCTTACCTACCTGCGAGTAGTTGATGAAGTGGCCTTAGCTTTTGAAACTTCGTCTATTTGAACCCCGCCGACCTTACCCACTTAGATCGCCACCGATCTTACCTACCTTGGGTCGCGTCATCAACAACCTAAGTTCAACCGTGTTCATCTTTTAACTTTTGACTGGAGGTTGGTAATGTAGATTTTGGCGTTTGTTTAGCAACTTGGTGATAAAGTTGTGTTAGTGATGGATGCAATGGAGAATTCAAGTTGATTGCGATTTTGTGGAAGAAGATAATAAATCGAGCCTTGAGTTCTTCACGGAATGAAGCTTGGGTCTTACCCCAATGCTTGACATGTTTTTCTATCTTCGTCCATTGAATCAGAATTAACTTGCACCGAGTCACACCGTTGATCCGATATGACATCTTGCGGATTGATTTTGGTTTTTCTAGGAGGTGATAATAGCTTAGTGTAGCGTCTTGTATGCAGCTCATGTTGTTGTCGCTGTCCAGGAAACTGAAATCGACTTATACTGAGAATTCATTGCTTAATTCGGACCCATTGATCTATAGTTGCTCACTTTGGATTGGTCCTGTCATTGCACAGTCGGTGTACCTGGAATAGGAAGAGCTTTATGTGTCGCTTCGAACAGCGGATCCGTTATCGATCGTTGGTCAATAACGGGTAAGTGTAGAAGAAACAACTTTAATGAATGATACGAAAAGCTCTTTTCTTTATTCATAGTGAGTAAACTATCTACACCGGTTAAAGAATTTGTAGTGTTCTGGACACCGAGCCCATCCCACATAGATAACACACTGCACTAGCCCCAGTTGATACTCGGACCCGATGTATCGGCATAAATCAATACTTTTTCGGAGTTCAAGTTTTAAGCGTAGGGGGACAATTAGTTAAATATAGAATTACCTGACCGCGTTAAGTACAAGTTCTGTTGTATAGAATGAAGTACCCGTCATCCCATCATAAATCTAGTGGAGGAAGTCTGGCACTCTCAAAAGTCGAATCGTCATCAGTTGCGCCTTCACAGCGGTTTCAATAGAGCCTACTTCTTCAGTACCGTCAACTGAATATGGTTAATTAGTTCCAGTTGGTCCGATTGTAGATCAAATTCCTCCAAAGAGAGCTTCCTCCATAATTTCTGCTAAAGTTCTGCATAACATTTGTTTACAACATGGCATTCCAAATGGTGACGTACGCCTTCCATCGTAAAATGAGTTTGCACATATGCAGCCTTTGAGGTACACCGCTTGCCATTGGTATATGTGCTTGAATGGAGCAGTGCCCCCTTCAATCACTTCTTAAGAGAAACTCTTTTAAACTTAGGAATTGCTCCATTTTAGATTCACCCTAATGGATACACGACCTTGACTTACCTTTACATCTTGTTTATGTGGACATTCAATCGTGCCTCGAGTTTTGATGAATTGAGAATTTTCTCTCATTCAAGAAGAGAGATGAATGTCCGTCCCTCGTGGTCAATCGAGGCTTAAAGAAACCGCAAAATCGTGTTGCATCTTCAAAGTAACCTATCCCAATTCAAGACCCGATATTTTTTTGTTAGGTGTCCTGAGGGATTTAATTGTCTTTGGATGATGGGGTTTAAGTCTTCCCTTTTACTCATTGAGATTTAATACATCGCTATGAGATTTTTGATAGACTGAATACTCCTTACAGTTATTCCGAGACAGAACAAAGATCCATCCCTTGATCCAATCTTCCATACTCTAAAAGCCATAGACACCAAAGAGAGATCAGTCAAGTTTTTGCTAACATATGAGAATTTGCTTCGGTATGGGTTGTTGCATCCCAGAAGGTCTATCGTAGTCGTTAAAGTTTAGTCTCCTTCCTGCTCCAAAATTCGAACATGCTCCACCTCTTCATCACACGACTCCAAAGAGGGCGACCTCCCAGAACGAGAATGTTCGACTGGCGGTCAACCGAAGAAATTCATAAAAGTAAGAGGTGTTATGACCGAAGCCAACTGCCCACTTAGGATGCCCTCGATCCCAGAGGAGGAGGAAGAAGAATTCAAGCAGCGTGAAGGCAAGGCTGCGGCGACAACGAAAAAGGAGGAGGGTGAAATTGAGAATAGCAGCAGCTACGATTCCTCCTCTAGTAATGATGAATTCGATGCAAATTCTGGTGACGGAAACTTCGAATCATGTGATGAAACTCCGGGAATGAGTCTCATTTTCCTGGATTCGCCTCCTCAAGAGATTCATACTAAAGATGCTCCCTCAATAGCCGAGTGGCTTTATGGTTCTCCGCTTAAGGAAACCGATATTACCTTTGGGGATTTAAGAAACGTTTATGTAGATATCGATGAACTCATGGGAGAAGATTTCGAGTTCGAGGGACTGTCTCCTTGCCCCGGTCATGCTATGTCTAGAGTTAGCCCGATTCCCACTGTATCGACCTCCCGATCCGGTTTATGAAATCTTTTTAGGACGCCCATGACACATCACATATTTCACTAGGGTCACGTTCACTTACATGCATTATTTAGGTTCATTTCCTGTTGCTAAAGTTCTTTATTTATTTTTTATTTCAGGTACTATGAGAGGCCGAGGACTTTACAAGGACCTTGAACAATTTACTGATGCACAACACTAGTCAAGATGGACTTCATACCACCATCAGCCTTGAGAAACCGAGGAAAAGTGGAGAAGGAGGAAATATTTGGAAGCGGAAGTACGTCGTCGGGATGACAGAGATCGAGGTAGAGTTTACACGAGTTGTTATGAGAAGAGAAAAATTCCTAATGACCGAGAAGAGCCACCCAAGAAGTCGAAGGTAGATCGCGGTTCTCATCCCTCGAGAACCAAGTATCTGCCCCAGCTCCAGTCTTTGTTCGAATTGAAGTTCCGGCTTCCACTGTTCAAGTTTCACCTTCATCCCAGGCCCCGTCAACTAAATTAGTGTATGTTTCTAGTTCTTCACGTCATGGCAGGAGGTCTCCTTATATTCTTCCGTCTGGTCCCCCTAAACTCGAAGCTGTGCTCCCTGGATGGTTCTAAAGGGAGTTAAATTTGATCATGACCTATGCTTGATCCGTAAAAATTGTTATATGCCCCATCTCCAAGAGATTCAAAGTGATTTAGATCAAGCTGATGGATGGGAGAAGTTATGCAAGCAATTGGCAGACACCAACCATAAAATCTACCAAGAGATCCTTTCTTTCGAGTTAGAAAAGGACGATTATGAGAGGGCGTTAATGGAATATAACACTAGAATCGAGCAATTGACAAAGGAGAGGGACGCTGCACTCCGAGAGAGTAAGAGCAACACCAGCTTGCTGAAGGAATTTAAAGAGGCCAACACAAAAATAGAAATCATGTTCTGAGATGAAATCAAGAAGCCCCATGCAGATGAGGTTAAGCTGAAAGAGGAGCTCGAAGCCCATGACGAGATCATCGAAGCTCAGAAGAAAACTATTGCTGGTCATAGCGAAGCCGTCGACGCCTATAAAAAGACAATTTTTGATTATGCAGGAATGATGGAATCTCGTGACCAGACTATTTCGGATTAGACCAAAATGATTGCTTCGCTCCAGGAAAGAGTCATGTAGCTAAATGCTAAGAAGACCCAAGTTGAAATTGAGAAGGCCGCCGTGACAGCGGACTACTTAGAGTTGCAGGATACTTTTGAAAGAAAATGAAGAAGATGGATGACATCATCTTGAATTTCTATGTGAACTCCTTGCTGCATCAGGGGAGCCTCAGCTATCGAGGCCCCAAATTCCTTCGTACTCTTGCTGTGGTTTGGGAAGAAGTTCTGGCCTATTTCCAAGAGATCGAGGATGTATACATCAAGCAAGAGTTGGAGGATACCTATCTCAACGAACAATCGAAGAAGGTTTTGGTAGAAGGTCGGGAGATCATTCGAATTGAGTGAGAATAGGAGGCCGTCAATGCTGCTGTAACTATGACTGCTAAAGCGCTATCAAAGCCTTTCATTTTTAGGCCTGGCGAATCATCAAACCAGCCTCACGATCAGTTAGGAACTATTTTGAGTTCATCCTATGCTGCCTTATTGTCTGCCCCTTCGGCAGCTATCTTAGAAGCCTCAGGTGGTCCTAGAACTTCTCCAAAGATCGTGCAACCATACAAAGAAGGAGAAGGTGGAGAGTATGAGATTGACATTCTCGGGCACTATTTTGATGTAGGTAATCTTCTTGTTTCCCCTGAGTTTGAGAATTTTTAACTCACGTCGCAAGAACAAGACGAATTGAATGCTTTCATTTTTGATCATATATGTCCATCTCTTACCTATCGATCTGCTGATCTCTTCGGTCCTTGGGCATGTTGCTATTTCAATTGCCTCGACGTTTGCTTCTATAGCCGCTTCGATTGCTGCGCCCGTGTCTGGCTCACAACCAGGGCCGGAATTCAAGAAGATTGTTGCATTGCATAGTCTGGACGACCCTTCTATATCTCTAGAGGGCGATTTCACATCAGCTGAAGCTCAAGAGCAGGAAGACCAAACTGGCCAGCTATGTAAAACTTAACAACAGATGGTGGCCGTTAAGAAGGAAAATATTGAGGAGAGAAAGTCTTTAAGGAGCTCCCGCAAGTCCCGAAAGTATAAGACCAAGGGGGAGTCTTCCAAGAAGGTCGAAGAACAGGGAGGAGATGCTGGCACAGAGGAGATATTTGATATTTCAGGGAGTGACACAACTCCTGACAGGGATTTTGTGAACAAGAAGAAACTCCCGACCAAAGGTGGGAAGGGGAGCGGTGGCAAGAAACATTGACAGGCTCGAGTAAAAGAGGAGTCGGATATTGGGACATCTTGATTTGTTTGATACGTGTTTTGTACAAGTGCAGAGTCTTCACTTATTACTTTTGTTGTTGTAGCATCTGTATTTTTCCTCTGTTGGCCGAAACTGTGTGGGTACAGCCCTCGCATTTTGATTTTGAACAAAAATGTTATAGGTAATGCAATGTTGACATTTTGATTGTAACTTTATTTATCTACTTATCTATGTTTCATGCACTTATGCCACTTTTATTTATTACTATTTTATCTAGTACTATAATTATTGCCAAAATTCTTTGTTCGGAGTAACACAACTGTGAAGAACTTGGTTTTTTGTGGTTGAGTATTGGTGTGTGTGCGCCCTCCAGTTCACGGAGCTATTTACTTCACACACCCGACAAATGACCGGTTGATACGTGTGATTCGTCGGATGTCTATAGCCAAGTATATTTTGCGTTCTTATCTTTGGGAACTTGTGATTTGAGCATCTCGATACTAGAGATTTTATTGGTCTACAATCAGAATTCTTTGTCGATTTGTAGTCGTGCGACATTGCTGGATTCATCATTGGATTTACTACTCCTGATAGTGGGAGTGGATTCTTGTTAGTCCTGCAATAGATGAGTTTCCCGGCATTGCACGGCTTTTAAGAGTGTGCACGGCTTTTGGGAGTGTGCGCGGTTTATAGGATTCACGGCTTTTGGGATTTATATGACCCATCGATCCGGAACGGTTTGGAATTTCCCGACATTACCAATCTTTGGGCAACATGAGGAGTTCATGTTTCGAGAGTGTGGTTCCATGACTTAAGAAGCAATGCACGGCTTATGGAGGTGTGCGGCATTAAATGGGGCCTTCCCGGTGTTGCCGGAGAAAAAATGGTTCTTAGAAAGAAGGGATTGAGTCCCATCGATCCAACAGTTTGAGCTCTCCTCAAACCTCCTTTTGAACTCAACCCAAGTCATTGTCTCCTCATTAACTAAAACAGTAACACTGTTCCACCTATACAGTGAAGCTCATTGTAGCTGTCTAGAGGAAAGCCTTCTCTTCTGCTCATCATTGAGCCCCAAATTAGCGAAAATCATCTCGCAATGAAGCAACCAATTCTCCACTTCGATTGCATCTTCAGTACCAATAAACGGTTTTCCTTCCAGCCAAGCTAATCCCTACCCAAAACAGCATAGTTATTCACCAACGGAGCTTCTTGATTTCCTCCTCCAACTACTCCAGCAGCAACTCCCGCTTGCATCCTATTTACAAAGAACTAATACATCGCTCCCATATCAACTTGCAGGACTCCAGCACTAACATTTGCAGCTTGTGCCTGACCAGATTTCCTCCTAGAATTTGGTCTGGCATTTCCATTAGCTGTGGTGCTTCCCTCACCAAGGTTAACTCTTCCACTTCAAGCATCCATATCGGCATTCGAGCCTTCGTAAGATACAGAAGAATAACCTAAGAGAGATAGGAGAATAAAGATATAGCGTATAATTATATATAGCAAATACAAGTACGTTACTATAGCGTTATCCCATACCCCAATATTTTCTCTAATTCCTTAGGATTATGTTTTCAAAATCATTTTAAGTTTAAAGTTTTTCATAAACCTATGCTCTGATACCAAGTTGTAACATCCCCTATCTTGAGGCCCAAAGCTAAGTGCTACAGATGCTGCAGTCACCTATAGTATTAACTTCCGGCGACCAAATACGGTAATGTAATGGAATCCAAAATATCAAAGGCACATGAATATGAAACAAAATCACAGATTTCAAAATCTACTTTTCTGATTACATTTCAAATCATGTTACATATCCAATTACACAATCCCAATCGTTTCCTAGGTTTAAATCAAATATAATTGTTACAAAAATACGCCAAGAGCGACATATAAAGATGCCCCTTTGGATGACCAGAGTACTAAACAGACAAATACTGTCTTAATACATAACAGCAGAAATAAAAACATAACAACTCCTAAATAGCTAACATCAGCCTCCTGCTCGTTTCCAGAAGCTTTATTCGTCCACTTACTAAAACCTGTAAATCCTTAACTCTCAACCTACTCAAATAATTTTGAGCACCTGAGAGTTTAAGGGAAAAAACATAAACTTCGAGTCAGACATAAAGCCTCGTGTGAATAATACTATACATCTCGGTTTGCTGATGTAAACTGAGACCACGCCGCTTAGTGGAACTGGTTTCCCCTCACTAATATCCCTTTTTTAAAACATATCTTTTGCAAATCAAAATCCTGCAACCAAACTATTTAATACAATAATAACAATATCATGTATGCATAAAAATCAGGTAATAAATAGACTATTTTTCCGAACATTTTATTTTTGTTTGGCTGACTACTAACCTTTGGCTGACTCGGCCTACCAGGCAAAATAAACAAATAATCTAACTTCTGTTAGATACTCTTCTGGACGGTCTGTCCCTAACTTATTTCTCCTAGGGTCAACTGATCCTAATGGTTTAGTGGGCTCAGCATAACCTATCTCTACTCTATATATTTCTTTCTATGTGTAATATCATTTTAGTCTTACCTATGACAATCCCCTACACACTGAATTTTAGACTTATATTAGCTAGGGGTTACTAGCTAAAGTATAGGGCACGATCCCATACCAGTCTCATTTGGTATTCTAATACCCGAGTCATTTACTTAGGGTCAACTACCCATCAAAATTTTCCATGAAAACATTTTTTTCAACTTGATTTAACCTTTTAAATCATTCTTAAATAAGGAAAATATTTTCTATGCTTTACTCAAATCACTTTTCCACGTTATATATACTTTACACAAAAAATTGTTGATGAACACATTCGAAACCCTTATTTAAAAGCTATAAACAACCATTTTCGAAAGTATTGAAAGTACTCCTTTCGAAACCATTGAAAGTACCCCTTTCGATATGGGTAACTACCTTACTTTATAACTTTAGGCCGAAAGGCCAAAAGATACCTTTCGAAACCATTTGCAATGGTCCTCTTGAAAACATTGAAAACATCTCTTTCGAAAGCTTTATAAAACCTTAAACGTCCTCTTTTCAAAACACTTTAAACGTGCCTTTCGAAAACTTCAGAATCTTCCATTTAAAACTTTTCAAAAACATTGGGGAACCACCACTTCGAAACCTTTATCATATACCTTTCAAAAGCATTAAGTCCTTTACATAAATCAAACCTTTCGAAAGCATTTGGGTTCAAGTAAAAACATGTGGAACAACTTTTTGAAACCATTTAAAACCATTCCTTTTGAAATCTTTGGGTTTAACTTTCAAAATCTCAAAAGGGTCTTAAAAGAACTAAGCCGAAAGCAACACTTCCGAAAGCAATTTCTTAAGTAAAGAAGTGGATGTTGTCGAAACCTATCCCTTCGAAAGCATTGGAGAAGCAGCTTAGGTTTTAATACAAAGAAACCCTTTCGAAAGCAGTACTTCGAAAGGTTGAATGAGGTAGCAAGGGGTTTCGACCCCTTCGATAGCTTCTTTATAAAACAAAAGGCGCAACCTCTTTTGAAACCATTCTTTAAAACCATTTGACCAAGTGGAAAGCTATCTAAGTCAAAAGCATTCTTTTCGAAAGAAAAGTAGGCGCATTTCCTTTTAAAAACAAAACAAGGCTTCGACCTCTTCGGAACCCCTGTTTCGACTCTATATCTTTCACCTATCTCCAATCCACTATGTACCAAGTATTTGATACTGTAGAATATGCTAGTATATGATTTTTGTTTGATGATAATAAATATATATATATATATATTCGTTTAAATGTATTTGTTATTGTACTATTTTATATTTCATAATTAAATAAATATTTGTTGAATAAAATAAATAACTCAGAATTTATATCCAAACAAATATTTTATTCAAACAAATATTTTATTACAAATTCAAATAGTACAAATTTGAGCTCTCACTACATTTACACATTTTCAATTAAAACTCAATTTCAATTACAAAACAATATTCACTTTACAAGTTCACCTCACTACATATTTCACTCAACACTCATACATTTGATCTTGACTAGCTCCAGCTTATATCCAGCCATCTGTTATACCTGTTAAATAAATAGCACAGTAAACTGCAAAAGGAAACAAATTTAAATTGCAAAAATAAAATTGAATTTAAAATTTGTTTTTGCCACAGGTATTTGGGTTGTTTCTTTTCATATTTTCTGATAGGGACCAAATATATGTGCACGAACAACTTGTAATATTCACAGTGTATCATTGTGAATATCACAAGGCCGTTTCCCAATTTCATCTCACAAACTAGTGAAAATGCACACGTGTACAAATCAGGTATAAATGGATACGAGACATGTATTACACAATTACACACATATACATGCATATGTATGCATGTATATACATGAATATGTGCATGTCAAAATCAATGATCGAGTTCAGGCATGAACAACCAGAATTGAGGACAGAGCAGCCATAGCAATCACAGACTCAACCTATCAACTCAATAAGCTTTAGAAATTCAAAACAAAACAAGAACAGACCAGACCAAACAACATGTGAATCAATTTATAAAAGAAAGGACTCGACGAACATGACTCAAACATATTCAACTACAACAAACTTCAAGTGCAAGGCCAACCATAGAACAGATTCAGAACAACAAAGGCAAGAACCATACCAGGTCAATGAAATGTCAAGATCACCAGATCAGACCAAAGAGGTGCATGCAGCAACTAGCACATGTATAAACATATGCAACAAAAGAGGAAATGTGACTTGAACTAAATTAAAAAATGTACATGCATACAAAGCAACACTGCAACCAGACTCAGTTCAACAAAATCAAGTATGCATATTAACACAAAGGGATGCAACTCAGATCAGACTTCAAAAGAGAAGACATCAACATACATGAAGATCAATATGAATGCAAATCCACATATGCAACATGGAGACATCACATTAGATCTCAAAACTACACAATGCACTGATATATATGCAACCAGACCAATTTAACTCGAAGCAAACTAAGTTCGAATGTCAGTTCACATGGATGTGTAGACAAGCTACATGAAACAAAGAATGCAAAGTTGAAATGCAACAAGATTGCAAATGGTACAAGCACAAAACCAGATCAATGAAACAGCAAGACCAAACAAATGAACACAACAACAAGAACACACCAGAGTGCAGACTTAAAGCTACAAGAAGCCTAGACCAACATGAAGACTTAAATTACATCAATATGGAACCAGATCACTAAATGTATCAAACCTAGTTCGAGTTCAACCAAATCAACTTCAACATGAACCAAGCAAACAGTGCACAGTGATATGCAACAAGAAATAATATGACAATGAAGTAATTACATGTATCACAATGCAACATGTTTAGATTACTAGTACAAGGCAGTGTTCAAAAATGGTAATTAACAGTAGCAGTTCGAACCAGTCAAAGTGAAAGGAATACAAAGAAATGAACAAGGTAGCAGTTCAAATAATGTCACAGAAGAATTCAACATGATAACAAGACAAACAAAGTTATGGTTCTAAAAGAAATGGTCAGAAGCCATGAGTCATGAACAAGAGCAAAGTACAGAGCAAGGTAACACGAATCGAACAAGTCAAGGAGTAGTCAAAAAGAAATGATCAAACATCTTTTCAAAAATTCAAAAATTGAATGCCAGCAAAGAATGTTGCAGTAAAGTCAATCAGAGAAAATGGTTTAAAGTCGCAGAGTATAATAGTGAAATTGCATCAGAAATATATCATCAATTATATATCAAATTCAAATGCCAAAAAGAACGGAGCGAATTCAAACTCATGGAGCAACGCATATACGAATTGAATAAGTTAGATTTATCACAAGTATTCAAGCAAAATCGAACGGCCAAGCAAAAATCACTGAAAAATTCAAACACAATTATACGAACGAAAATATAGTGTGTTCAAACCTTATAAATTATACCCAAAATCAACATTGGCATTCGTCGAGTTCAAGCATATCAAACAGAGAAATCAAAGAAAAATTCACATACCAATTTCTATTCAGTCAAACTCGAGAAATTAAGGCAGCCGAGTGAAGTCAAAGCTAGAAGTCGATTGACAAAGCAAACTCCTCAAATCAATCGAATAATTATCAGGCGGCACTTCAATTTGAAGAACCCTAGCTTTTGGAAGAGGAATGAAAATAGTATCGGCCAGAGGATACGAACTTCTCTATTTGGGCCGTAATTATAAAAGAGGGAAGACATCTTATTTTATTTACAATTGGGCCGATCATATTATATTTAATATTGGGCATAAGTTATTTAAACTAGGGTTTTTCTTTGTTTATTTTATTTTGTAATTTTTTCTATTTTAAATTGTGTAAATTCTAGTCGTGTGACTAGGGACAAACTACGGGGCGTAGTTTGAGAATTCGCAACTCAATGACTGAGTTGTGGCAGAGTTTTGAGCGTAGAGTTAGGTTAGTCATTAGCGGGTGTCGCAAGTTTACGTGTGTAAGCGTCTGACTATTTAATTTATAGTAGAAACCTTGGGGGCAGCACGTAGGCAGGGTTTTTCCGAAGCTGGGTAAATTTGTGTGTGATCTCTTCTACATTATTTACTGTTATTGTTTTTATTTCCGCATTAATTTTTATTATTATTAGTATCACCCTATTCACCCACCCACCCTCTAGGGTGAAAATGATCCTACAGATACCATGTGTATTAGTTTCGAATTGGTTGGAGGTAGAAGTACCTAGTCGAAAGGTTCTGCCGAAAGTAGCGTAACAACAAAAACATGGTAAAACTGATTTTTAACATTAAAAAGTAATTCCTTTTCAACTAATCTGCTTTGTTTGTCAACATATGATTGGTTGTTAATTTCTTTTCCAAAATCTTTTCAAAAAGTGCTGCCGAATTTTCAGAAGTAAATAATTTAAAATATTTACAAAATGCTTCTTCTCCTTTTATAAATATATAAAACATTTAAGTCCCATAACTTAAATAATTTTATATACTTATTAAAACACTTAGGAAAATTATACAAAAATTCCCATAAATCGTTTCTAATATGTTTTCTGACATATTTAAATTTCTAACCCAAAACACATATAAAATAGCCGTAATTAATTTTAAACCCAATTAACTATTTTCTTCACTAGAAACTTATTAATTAATCCACATTAATTCGGTAAATTATGAAATTTGAAACCCATCCCCAAAATATTATTTCTGACCTCATATCAAAATCGCAAGGCATTTGGATGTCATTTAATAGGGTTTTCACATTAAAAATTATCATAAAATCCATATGAAATATCATAAATCATCAACAAGCATATATATATATATATATATATATATCCATTTTAACAATCAAAATATGGCAAACGTTTGCAAAATAATTCGAATCTCAATCTAAAACCGAAAATAAGAGAACATGAGATGTAACCTATTATTCACCTTTAGCTTGTGATTAAGGAGTTAAGATTTGATCTTGGATCAAGTTGCTTAAGCTTCCTTCTCTTAGATTCTTGCTTATCTTCTTCTTGCTTTTCCCTTAATGGTGGCCGACCTCTCTAGTATTTGATTTTGTTTTGAATGTGAAAATGAACGTGTATGAGGGTTTAGGGTATAAGGATATGACTTATTCCTATTTTGCCTCTCATCTACTACCCTAACTTATTGTATTTCATTTTCCCTTAGTTCATTTATTTAAGTTGGCACGGCTACTCCTTAATTACACAAATCTCAATCCATTAACCATTTCATTATTTCATTTAATTTAGCTAATTAAATGTCCTAAATAATGTTAATCAAAACTAGGGTTGTTACTAAACACAATGTCGTTGGTTCAGTAATAACAATTATTATTAACCGAACTGCTTTGGCTAGAGACTTTGACTTTGAGTTGACTTCAGTTGAAAGTGATACTAACTCATATAACTGAGGAGATGGATTCTCTATTGAATAGTGTTTCACTTCCAATACTTTAAATTAACCTAACTATAGTCATTTGATGGATGTCGTGCCACCATTTAACCGTAATTATAGTGAAAACAGTTTAATGGAATTCTCAAGTCGAGAAAACTGTGTAATATTGTCGCATCCACATTTTCTATTTAACATAAGTAATATTAACTAACAAAGAACTATCGACTGACGCATTTTGTAGTTATCAAATAACTATCAGTATGTAACCCCTTTGTTCCTCCAACAGCCATTAGTAATACATCATCCAACATTTGGAGAGTGTTATGTACTCTAGTCTCAACGGATGTATTGATATCTAGTCTCAATACATCTTGACTATGAATAAATAAAACGACATATTTGTAACATTGTGATAAATTTCTTATAATTACAAGACATTGTAATTATAAAACAAAACATACCATTTATGGATTTTCTATTAAATATAGTTAAATTAAACATTTAATTAATATAACTTATTATAACAAGTATATAATTAAAAGAAAAACACCTTTTATTTTGAATGAGATTTTATTACAGAGTAAATAATTTGCAATGAATTACAGAATTAGCCCTAAGGCATACCCCTAACTCTATCAATCTCCCACTTGAACTGGGGTCAATCATGGAATCTAAATCCCATTCGCTCGATTAGCTTGTTGAGAACTGATTGAGCTAGCCCCTCATGAATGGATCTACTATGTTGTCCTTCGTATCTACTCTTTATATCATGATTTTTTTCTCAACAAATTCTCTGATTAGGTGGAACTTTTGAAGAAGATGTCGTGATTTCTGCTGTGCTCTAGGCTCTTTTGCAATCTGCAACGCCGCATTGTTGTCACAAAACAATACCATTAGATTCTCCATGTCGTGAATCACTCCTAGTTCACTTAAAAAATCGCACATTCAGACCACTTTCTTAGCTGCTTCATTGAGGGCAATGGACCAAACCTCCATCGCGGAAACGGCTACAGTTTCCTGTTTGGAACTATTCCAACTGATGGCCCCACCATTTATAGTAAAGACGTAACCTGACGTCGAATTACTATCGTTAATATCACACTGAAAGCTAGAGTCGGTTACCCTTCATAAGGAGGTCTTCTTTCCTATATATTATTAATAAGTCCCTAGTATTTCTTAAATGCTTATGTATACATTTTACATTTGTCCAATGCTTTTCTCCAGAATTAGACTGGTATCGGCTTCCGCATCCTAATGCATATGCCACATCCAGTCTAGTACATAGCGTAGAATACATTATGGAACCAATTGCGGAAGCATATAGTATTTTCTCTTTATGCGCTTTCTCCTTACTAGTTCGAGGAGCATCCTCCTTAGAAAGGATGATTCTAGATTGAGCTGGAACATTTATGTGCTTAGAATTCTTCATACTAAACCTTTTTAGTCTGGTATCTATGTATATGGGTTGGGACAATCCCAACCACCTCTTAGATCTATCTATATTGATCTTTATACCTAGTATATAGGGTTCTTCTCCTAAATCCTTCATAGTGAAATTCTTGAAAAGACAAGATTTCACCTATTGTAATAATGCAACGTCATTGCCAATCAACAGAAGATCATTGATGTATAAAACTAAGAAGATGATAACACTTCACTGTTACTTTTCGTATGTGCATGTTTCCTTTGTGTTCTAATAAAAACAAAACTGTTTGATAACTTTATAAAAACACTTATTCCAACTCCTGGAAGCTTGTTTAAGGCCATAAATGGACTTTAACACCATGCAAGCCATGCCCTTACTCCTACAGACCTTGAAACCCTCGGGCTACATCACATAAATGGTCTCCTCTAAGCTGTCATTTAGAAATGTCGTATTTATGTCCATTTGCCATATATCTTAGACATAGAATGCAGAAATAGCTAACGTTATTTGAATAGACTTAAGCACTGCTATGTGCGAAAATGTTTCGTCATAATCAACACCTTGAATTTGAAGAAATCCTTCCGCAACTAGCCTTGCTTTGTAAATCTACACTTATCCATCTGCATTTAGCTTATTCTTAAAAATAAATTTGTAGCCTATGGGTTTAATCCCTTTGGGTATGTCAGCATAGTCTAAATTTATTTTCATACATGGAATCCATTTTGGATTTCATAGCTCTAAGATAAAGTGTAGTCTTACTCTATAGTGCTTGTTGGAATGATAGAGGAGTTTCATCATTCAAGATGCAATCCTCCTTCTTTCCATCTATGAGAAAACCGTAGTATCACAATATAGGATAAGATTCCCTGTTGGACCTTCTAATAGTTGTATGTTATCATATATGGGTGAATTTGGTTCTTCCACTGGTTCGGCCTCTACGTTAATTTCTTGGATCTTATCCAAGTCTACAACCTTGCTGTTAATTTTTTTGGATACAAATTCCTTTTCTAAAAGGACATCATGCTGAGCAGCAACAAACTTTTATTCCTTGGTATTGTAGAAAATATATCTTATCGAGTTATTGGGATATCCTATAAATTTACACAACATCAATATTGGCTCAAGTTTACTAGGACCAACGTTCTTAGCATAGGATGGATAACCCCATGAATTCAACTATTTGAGTTGGGGTTTCTTTCCACAATACATCTCATATGGTGTCCTAGGCATTGACTTAGTAAGCATCAGATTCAATATATATGTTGTGGTTTCTAGTGCATATCCCCAAGGATAGAGGTAACTCGACTTTACTCATCATGAAACAAACCATATCTAATAGGGTTCAGTTCATTTTCTCTGAAACACCACTGTGTTGTGGAGTATACGATGGAGTAACCAGAGAGATAATCCCATTATCCTTTAAGTACCATTAAGGTTCTTGTCCAAAATACTCACCTCCTCGATCAAATTGAAGTATTTTAATCTTTTGGTTCATCTGATTTTCAACCTCATTTTTATATTTAATAAATTTCACATAGACATCGGATTTGTTCTCCATAAGATACACATACCCTAGACTTGAGAAATCGTCCGTAAAGGTTACAAAGTAAGAAGAATTATCTTTGGTAGGTATAAGCATTGGGCCACCACATACATCAGTATGTACAAGGCCCAAGAGTTCTTTAACTCTTTCATTGCTCCTACTAAAGGGGTGCTTTATCAATTTTCCTTTGAGATGTGACTCACATGTATCAAATGATTTTGAATAAAATGATGGCAGAAAACCTTAAGTTTTCAATTTATGCAATCATTACTCACTTATGTGACTCAGCCCATAATGCCAAAGATGGTTATTTTTTATGTTAATATTAGAAGAAATATTCACGACTGTTAATCACGTAATTATCTAAAATACCATCACACACTTTATTACCATCCAACATAATGTTTATAACATTATTAATGCACTAAAAAATATATCTAGTCTTAGATAATATGACATAGAAATAATACCACAAATAAAGTTTTTTTATAATAGCAATTCTTTAATATTAAAACTAATATATTTTGGAAAAAATAAATAATAACCTCCAACTGCCATTGCATCTACCAAAGATCCGTCAGCAACGTGAAGCCTCATTTATTCCTTCGCCACATGATGCTGTTCCTAAGTCCCTGTAACAAATTAAAGATGTGATTTCCAGATCTAATATCTAAAACCCAAGATAATTTATTAATTGCAAAACAATTTTGAATCATAAATATACTTATAGGAGCAGCGGAATGTTTCTTCTCTTTGTTAATCTTTAAGTGCTCTAAATAGTTCGGTTTCCAATGACCCTTTTTGTGATAGTGATGACACTCACTTTGTCATTTGGTACATTCTTCTTGTTCTTCTTATTAACCCTTTCATCTTCTTCAAACCTTTGGAAGATATAACGTTCCCCTTGACCGGGAGTACCATGCCCTGATCCTTAGATGAAGATTTGGGTGACCTAAATAAATTGAGAAGCTCCACGAGGCTTATTTCCAACTAGTTTATATTATAATTTAATATTGTAACGCCCCACCTCAAGACCGACGCTAACAAAGGATATTACAAAGTAATACCATCTTCTGGTGCAGAGAATTAGGCTGGTTAGGGGTTACCATCCATGTATTTTGCTTTAAGCGAGCATCGATACGTCGATTAAAATGCTATATATTTTTTTTCTGTCTCAAGTGGAACCGATGTATACGATACAGACTTAAAACAAAACTATGGTGGCTATAATAATAATCCAGAACAATATTTGATAAATACAAATCATAGAATCATAGATCATAGAATATACACAGCGAAATACAAATAGATACAAGATGATCAAATCTAAAAGGTACATAAAGTTGACTACAAAATGATGGTTATTACGAACCATAGAATAAACAAGTACTACCTCCTAAATATATAAATATGTACATTTAAATGAGTTTAAACTCGACAAAACATACAACCTCTACATGAATGTATACATGTACAAGATGAAGGTAAGATGAATGATAACTAGATACCTGGAGTAAAATCCTCTCTAGAACTATCAAACTAGAGCACCTAAAATATCTCAGTCTAATCTGAGTAATATAAATAATAAACGGATCTCTAGACTATAGTGAATGGGTTAAGCAAGATAAATAATGGATGTAAGGAAATAGATCTCAAATATAAACACAAAGCCAAGTATTGGCAAACATCAAGAATGCTTCAATTAACTCCATGAATGTAATCACCAAATATCAAAACCCAAGATGGCTTCTAAAAGCAAAACCCTTGAAACTATTTGGTGATAACATAAAATCTTGAAATCGTCATAGAAATCCAGAATCACATAAAAAGAGGAAAGGCACCAAAACTCCAAGATTGGTAAATAAATTCACCTAAACGCGTGTAACTCCAAGATAGACATAAGCGTCTATAAACTTCCAAGATAGGCATAATTTCCATAGTAACTTCAAGACAGTCGACAGCCTATAAAAATCAAGATAGATGCGAGACCTATAAACTCCAAGATAGGAACAAGTCCTATAAAACACAAGATAGGTGCAAAACCTATAAACCCAATATAGGCGAAAGCCTATAAACTCCAGGGCGAGTCTCATCGATAAGTGTCATATACTCTCAAAAAGCAACCGAATAAGTAACAACGTGTGTCCCACACCAAACGGGTTTACCTAAACGTTTACTATAAGCTAGTAAACTCCATGCGTGTGTATAAATAGCTCAATCGAACAAGTCCGGAAATTAATCGGAAAATTAAACATGAGCATTCCATACCACTCGTTTCATTGATTCGTTTAAATCAATTCATCAATCGATCGATGATGTGCAATATAATAAAGAAAGTTTACTTTGAAATCATTCTTGAAAATATTTTTTTATAAACTAGAATATATACATATATATTTAGAAAGCCTTTGTAAATCTATACGTCGATATTTATAAATACAATTCTAAATCATTGTTCCAAACCAATTTAAATTCATTCATATTATAATTAAATATATTTTATATGTATATAATTATATTCCAAATATCCTTTATAGAAAATATATTCATACTTGAAAAGATTTGGAAAAAGGAGTTTGGATTAGAAATTGTTCCTTTGAAAATACTAGTTGAAATTGTGCGATCAAACTTATGTGCAATATCATGGATCCATAGAGTATTTCCAAGGCATAATAAATCCAAGATGAATCACAAATTCATAAACCAAACTCCAAAATTTGCATTGAAATCAAAATGAATTGGAGCATCAAAATCAATCAAACAATGAAAAGGAGCCAAATGAACAAACAAATTGGCGAATGAATGCGAATGGGATGCCACAAAGCGTAACCTGGGGCTCAGCCTAGGTCACGATCGGTGTATAGGTATGGTGGGACCGGTCCACCGGTGGCATCGCTTGGGTTGAACCCCAGGTGATGCCGATGACTCCCCGTGCGTCCGTTGTCTCTCGTTTCTTCATCCATATCCTCTTTAACTTCTGAAGCAATGATTTTGCTAACATGCAAGCATATAAACATCAACATTTGAATGCGATTCAGGATCATATGAAGTGGATTTCAGCATAAAGCTGTGTAGCAAGAGAAGTAAATAACACAAAAGATTGAGATCAATTTCAATACCAAATTCAATCAAAACAACAAGCAACAACAAGCATCCATTTATAGTCTAAAAGTGTGAGATTAACTCACCGAATTGATCTTGAATGGATGATAGTAAGCCGAATTTTCCTGGGTTAATCTCTATCAGCAAGTAATCCTTGGTTAAACATAGAAAATAGCAAAAACAAGATTACAATCAAGAGGGAAAACTGAGATTAAACCTTAATAAATGCATGATAGAATGAAAGAGTTTACCTTGGTTTTATTTCTTCAAGTACTAATCAAAAGCCCTTGGATTTGGGGATTTAATTTAGCTTCTAGGATTTGCAATTGGAAGAGGATATGTTTATATTTCTGTTTTAGGATGAAATGGGAAATAGAGGAGAGACAGTATACGTATTTGTTTCTCTCCATAGCACTAATACATTACTACATGGGCCTAAGGTTTCATGTGGACCTCATAAGAGAAAACACATTAATTATTTTATTTTTCTTACTCTATAGAGCACTAATTTCACTATAAAACAACGTTTTATAAAATAAACATTGTTTTCTTTAATTTTTAATAAAACCTAACATACCAAATTAAATCGAATCAAACACGGAATTTTAGTCCAAAGACGTAGCCTAATCGCTGCCCGAATACCCCAGAAGAACCCCGGACCAAACCCTCTTCGATTTGGCTTTACTTGATCTGCCCTACCAGTGCACCTGTGGTGACCGGTTGAAATCGACAACCTATTATGTGTAAATCTCATATTTTTGTTTTACTTGTTTCTCGCTCGTTTTTAATCGAATTTTCAACCCGTTTTCTTCTATATTTAGATATGATTCTCTACTACCTTTCTATTTTTATTTCCATAGAAAGTTTAAGTAGAAATTGTTTCAAAATTGTTGTACAAATCGGTGTTTTCAAGCTAGTTCCAAAAAATAGAAATATAGCCATTTCACATATATATCTTCAAAATACCTTTAAAAATCATTATAAATTAAAAATAAAATCATATTAAGACATGATATATCAAATTGCAATTTATAAGTATTTTTAAATAATTTATATATATATTATATATTTATTTCGATATAAATCATTTCATAACTCAAAACATTTTTTCAGTTTCTCATTAAATAAATCATATCTCTTAGAATATATACCTATAAATCCATAATTAAATTTATAAATTCACATATAAATGTGTCTTAACTTCAAAAATCATTTTTATACCATTTTGATGTGATTTTACATCACAAATCATTTTTACAGAAAATCAGCCTGAATTTCATATATTATGAAATCGCATCTTATAAACCAATATAAATTAAATGAAATTCCATAAAAATACTTCTTAGACTTGATAGCATCATATAAAACTTCATAAAATAATTTTGTATTCATCGGACATGATTAAATGTCCCTAATAGTTTAAATACAATTTCATGCCTGTTTTCACATATTACGAAATATATGTATATAAATTATATAAAAATGCACAAAAATTATATTTAGGTCTGTCAATTTGATATTTCATCTCAAAAATTCATTTATATAAATTTCTAACCACTTTACTATAAATTTTCCAATTATATTTATCTCACTACAAAACCCATTTTAAATAATTTCTTATTTATTTAATTCCAAATTTATTTCAAATTGGAAACAAAACCAAATAAAATTCCCCAATTTCATCTTAAATTAATTATGATATATTAAATCATATTTTATGTTTAATTTCAGGTAATCTCCACCAGGGTTCTTATAAATATGAATGGCTTAAACTGAAGGAGTAAGGGACTGCAAGATCAGATCCACTTGTAACTCGTTGCCTATCATCACGTCCAACTGAGAAAGTCCATCAATATAGCCTTTCATCATAAGAAAATAATCGTCCACTTTCATGCCCTTTGTCATTTTTGTATTGAGTTTGTTCGTAAGTTCATATCTTACAGAACGAGGCTATTTACCAAACAAAGCTTTAAGGGTATCAAAATTTTGATGGACACTTATGTTCTCGTGTTGTCTCTGCAACAGTTTGTCTAACGTTGAAATCACATAAACTTGGGTGATCCCATCAAGGTTTGCGAACCACTTGTTATAGGCTATGCGTAATTCAGGTTCCTCATTATCAACTTGTTTTTGCCTTGGAGGTCGGTTATTGAAGACCATAGATGTCCATAGGTTAGTGCTATCTTTATTTTCCTTAACCAGTCTTGTATTTAGGTCCGGTGAGTTTGTCGTTTTCATAAAACAACTTGGGTGTAGACATTTTCTGCAAAATTTTACCTTAGTAGATTAGGACAATATTCATAGTAGATGTTCTTAGAATATTAAACATTACATTTCATTTTACTAATCAGCTCCCGCTTGTCTTTTATGTTTCTCAAAATCTTAAAACGAAACATGAAAAGTCTTTCGACTTCACTGGTGGGTGTTAAGACTCGTTTATCTTAGGATTCCAACTTTAAGTTTGCTCAAAAATTCATAGGCCCACAAACGATAGATAAAATTTTATCGATTGTAACATATACAACTCATATCCCATCATCTTTGTCCTAATTTCATTTCAACTTTGAGTTTGCTCAACAAATCGAAAGAGATTATTCACTTGTACTTACCATTTCATGATGCTCTAAGTATAGTATACGTACCTTTGGTCTGCTCAACAAATACATATAGTTACCTGACGTTGTCTATTCTATATATTAATAACACTACACATAACACCTCTTGCTTGAGTTTGCTCAACAACCAGAGAGATGCTAATAATTTATTGATATAAATAATAGAGGACAACTTATTATATCAAAGATTTTATGTTTAACGGAGTGATATCAATTTATGGAATAATGTTCTTCTTATGAAATACCCTCGTGATTCAAGTGTCAGACACATCTAAAGTCATGTTATAAGTACTGTACGTACGTATTTATCCCTTATGTCTAATTAGGATTCCCTATTATTCCACCTTTTATTACACACCCATAGTATATAATAGTCTTATGTATAGTCTTATAAACATTATTAATTAATTCTTACTTAATTAATATAACTAATTAACATTTTAATTAATTTTATATGATTCAATTAAACATTTTAAATTGAATATGTAGAACATTTATAGTCATGCACATATATCTTTATATACATGTATTATATTCTTTATTAACTAACATTTAATTAATTGTTCAATTAAATAATTTTATTTTATTTTATTAATTTCAAAAATTTTATTTATCTTACATCATCATAAACAATTCAAGATAATATAACATATATCATTATATATGTTATATACTTTAACTAATTAACTATTTAGTTAATTAATTTAATTTATTAATCTAATTAATAATTAAAAAATAATTTATATAATCTAATAAAACTTTGAAAATCATATTATAACATTTATAATATTTTTCTTATTTTAAATTTTAAAATTTAAATTTTATTTTAGTTTCAAAATAGATTTTGAAAAATTAGCCCAATCCCAAATTCAAATTGGGTCTTTTCTACTAGGGATAACCTTCGGGCTCACTTCACCTTTCGGGTTAGGTCAATAGCCAGGTAGGGCAGGTTACTTGATTACCCAGACCCAACCTAGACATGACTAATTTAGACCGCATAGGCTATGGATTCCGATACCATTGTTGGACCTGGGCCAGCACGGAGTGGGTTAAATGAGCCAAATTCAATTTTTATTTACCATTTTGGATCTTATTGGAACTACGAAGTCTAAGTTAATTTAGATATGATATAAATAAATTTTAAATAAAATCAATATTTTATTCAATTCCTAAATAAAATGATTTAGTTTTATATTATATATACATTCTATATTGTGTGCATGTGTATCATATATACATATACGTGAATGTGCAACATAAACAGTGTGCATGGTTAAACAAGCCCATATATAAGTGATGTCTAGTATGTGTGTGTGTATATATATATTTGTGTGTGTGTATGTATGTTTGTATGTATGTACGTATTAATGTGATATAAAATTATTTAGATATTTAAATAAATATATCTGTGCATGTGTATGTATACAATAATGTAAAAGTAATATTGTTTATATATATATATATATGTGTGTGTGTGTGTGTGTGTACACATAAGCTAAATATAGATAATTTAAAATTAAAATTAAAATTTTAAATTCAATACTAAATCTAGATATAAAAATATCTTTTAAATTCAAATACAAATTCAATTTTTTAATGAATTATATTTTAATAATATATATAAATATTTTTTGAATTTTTTTATAAATGTAAGTATATATGTTTATTTATATAATAAAAATTAATATTTTAAAATCATTTATACTATAAAATGATATTATATAATTAAGTATGTAAATAAAAAATATTTATATGTATCTTATTTTTGACCATATTTATATTTTAACAAAATAATTTTTTTATTAAATCTATACGAATTTACATTTTGTTTTCTTTTTAATTTTAAAAGTTAAATTCTATACTAAAAAAATAATTTTTTTGCGAAAAATTATTTTACAATGTATGTAAAAAAAAATTCATATCAATATATATATGTATGTGTATATATATTAAAATCAATTTACTACATTATATTATAATTCAAATTTTAATATATATATATGTGTGTGTGTGTGTTCAAAACGGTTATATGTATATAATTTAATAACAAAGTTTACATTTATTTTATATATGTTTATTCAATTTAAAATTAAAATTTTATTTAAACGGCTTTTAGAATTATTTTTAATTCGATATTTTTTATTTTAAAAGTTCTGGTCAAAAATATAATTGCATATATATATATATATATATGCAATTTTAATTATAACAATAATGCGTTTGTGTTGTGTGTGTCTGTAACATCCATGACTTGGAGGCCCAAAACTAACGGCTATGGATGCTGCAGTCATCCATAGTTATTAATCCTCGATGACCAAATACGGTAATGTTAGATACACATGGATATGGAAATAATTTAAAATCATTAAAAAAAATTCATATTCCATTTCAAATAATTTCAAATTCATTACATAATCCCACATTCGAGAACCATGTTCTATGGATGATCATAGTCTAAATATAGGCAATTAAACAACTTTGCCTTTACAACAAAACACAGCGGAATCAAAATAGAAAAGAACTCCTAATAGCTATCCTACCTCCTGCACGTCTCTGGAAGCTAATTCATTTAAAGAGGTACCTGAAAACCTCAACTCTCAAACTATTCAAAATTTGTTGAGCACCCGAGAGTTTAAAGGGAAAACATAAACTTCGAGTCAGACATAAAGTCTGGTATAAATAATAACCTACCATCTCAAACCTTTTAGATATCTAGTAAGACCATGCCACTTAGTGGAACGGGATTTCCCCTCACTGGTATCCTCTAAAAATTTATAATAACCCTATATTGTGCTTGTAACGACCCGGATTTTTAGCCATCTGATATTGGGGTAATTAGCCAAATTTAATTATTGGAATATTTATTTTTATAAGTCGAATAGATGAATTTTCTTATATTTGAATATCTGAATCTATAAATTTGATTTAAACTATATTGATTTGAACGTAAATTTATAATTACCTAATTACTAATGTGGAAATTTATTAAAAAGAAGATTGAATGGTATTATAACTGAGATTTACTTTATAAGAAGTAAGAAATGTTACCAATAACTTTGAAAAGAAATCGAACTTGGAAATTTTTGATTTGGCATAAATAAGATTATATATGTTAGGTATATATTCAAACTCCACTTGTTGAATTTATAACCAGAAGGAAATGATCTTTGAAAAGTATTTGAAAATACTAAATGGAGTTTATATAAGTATGAAGCAGACTCAGAAATTTTTGGTCCTAAAATTATTCGAGTTGAAAAGAATGATCATATTTGTATATGAGAATGAAATTAAAATAGTTTTGGAACCTATTGATTTTTAAAGACTTTTGATTTTGGCTAATGGTCGATTTGGGAAATTGGGAAAACCGAATTTAAAAACTATCGATTTAGAAGATATCGATTTTATATAGAACAAATTTATATGCGATACATATCAAGTGTATGATTTGAAGGATATTGTAGATATAGTATGATATGTTTTGAAATCAAATGTATGGAAAGGCACCCCACAAAAGTTGACATTTGGAGTAGAAGATCCACTGGGTGGTTCTACCTAGGAATCCACAAGGTGGGTTCAATTAGAAATAGGATCCTAGAGGACGTCCGGACAAAAACTCATGAGTTCCTGGTGACCATTTATTTGCATAGCGTAAATCGAGGGGTATTATACCTACAGTTACGTTTGGTTTTGCTGTGATAGCAACGTAACCTTTGTGTAACTGCGATCTATCGTGGTTCCATAGCGTAATTCGGGAGGCAGCGATTGCATACAGTCTACATTTGATTTCGCTGGGATAGCGACGTAACATCATTAGATTGCGATCTATGTGGTTTGGTTCCATAGCGTAATTCGGGAGACAGAGATTGCCTATAGTCTACGTTAGGTTTCACTGGGATAGTGACGCAACCTTGGTGTAGATGTGATCTATGTGGTTTTGTTTTGATAGCGTAATTTGGGAGGCAAAGATTGCCTGTAGACTACTTATGGTTTTGCTGTGATAGCAATGCAACCTTTGTGTAGCTGCGGTCTACCATGTTCCCATGGCATAAGTCGAGGGATGTTGATGCCTACAGTTTACTTATTATTTCGCCGAGATGGCGACGTAATCATCGTGTTAACTGCGATCCATGGTGGTAAAGAAGGAAAAGGGGGTGATACTTTCCATGTCATTTTTGAAAAGGTTTTTCAAGTATTTTCACTAGGTGTTGAAATGGGTCTACTAAGTACTTAGAAATTTTCAGTCCTACGCCTGATCGACGTATGACTAAATTTCTGTAAGAACAAAGATGGGCTTGTTAATACATCGAGTTATGAAAAATGTTTTAATATCAAACTAGCTTGGTGATACTATGTAATGTAAAGTGTATGTATCTTTAAATGAAAGAGTAAGGAATTTAAAATGTTTAAAGAATGATTTATTTAGTAATATACATCAAAATTCTAGTTCTTGCTTCGTTCCTTTTCGAGGATGAAAAGTTTTAAGGGGGAAGGAATGTAATGACCTGGATTTTTAGCTATCTGATATTGGGGTAATTAGCCAATTCTAATTATTGGAATATTTATTTTTATAAGTCGAATAGATGAATTTTCTGATATTTGAATATCTGAATCTACTAAATTTGGTTTAAACTATATTAAATATTAAAAATGTAAATTTCTGAGTAAGAGAAAAATTATATATATATGTGTATATATATATATATATATATCTATGTGTGTGTAAATTTCACCGTTTCAAAACTCATGATAAAACATCTATATATCTAAATATATGGGTATATGTTTATATATGTAAAATAAAATAAAAATACATATGGAAATATAAATATCTATGTATATATGTGTGTGTGTATGTGTGTATTTAAATGTATATGTAAATATGTAAGTATGTGAGTATATATGGTAACAATAGTGTATAGGCAAAACATATGCATATGGTCTAAAGAGTATAGGAAAATCTATATGTATATATTTATATGATGTATGTATACACATAAGGGAACATTATGATGAATGCATGTCAACTCAAGCATATAATAAATCAAATCATTCATTCAATTTCCAAATCAATTAGGAAACCAAGTCAATCTAATTATCAAATCAAGTCAACAATTTTCAAATCAAATTAAAGGAAAAAATATAAAAGAAAAGGTAAAGTCCTGTACATGGGAATAGGCTTCGGCCTTCTTGTATCTTACTCTCAGTCTATATATACCACTGAGTGTTTTGTTCATGTATACATTCTAACAAAACAAAAAAAAGAAGGAGAAAACTGCCATTTTAAAAACCTTAAGGAACTAGTGCTCAGAGCTACAAGGATCAAAACAAAAGCAGTGTTTCATTTTTTTAAAAGAATGGGTGAGTAAAGCCCGAACTTTTACTTACTGGAAAATTTGTATGCACCCATATGTCTGTAAATTTGGATAAATTCTTTTATTTGTCAAGTATTCATGTGTTAGTAAGTTTCTACGCCCTATATATATATATATGTGTGTGTGTGTGTGTGTTAATCATGGAAATACACCCGGTAACTCAAAGGAAACATATACAGCAGCTCTGTTCTTTGAAAAAGTTAACATCTTTCAACTTTAAAAATCTAGATCTCACTAACCATTTAATTTTAGGTTATGATTCCAAAAGCAAAGTCGATCATTTTTTAATATAGTTTATTCTAAAATTTGTTTCGTTTGTTACCATGAAGCATAGAGGAGGAAAAGATCATTTTACAGTAAGTAACTTAGGTATGACCTAAATTCGAGTATCACAATTCAATCTTTTGTCTATATGAGTGTGTTTGTTACTGAAAATCATGAATTTTGGAAGTCGTTTGGGAATTTTTAATGACATATAGAAGGAGAACGTGGGAGTTGATCAGATTTGGGGCTTTGATCAATTTTCGGTGACGTGCACGATTTCGTGGCATAAGACTTGGCGTAGAGGAGGCTCGGGTGGAGGCGCATAGGGGAAAAATGATGCGGTAATTTATTGGGGGCTGTGGAGCGGAGTCGAAGTGGAACTAGGGTTTAGAGTGGGTTGTGGTTGGTTTTCAGTTACAAGGCAATGGCGGCGGCGAGAGGCGAAGGAGAAGGTGTGGTCCAGAGGGAAATGGAAGAGGAGGTGGTGGCGATGGCGTGGGTGAAGTTTGGTAGGGAGTCGTGGACGGAGGTGGCGTGGCGAGACGAGGGAAGGCATGGGGTTCGACTCCAAGTTTGGGTTCGAAGTCGAAAATTTGAATGAAGGTTTTTGCCGCGTGTTTCAGAAGGTGGGCGAGTTGTGGTGGTCGTGGGTAGGTTGTGTGGATGGTCGATGATCAGGGATGGTGGCCGAAGTTGGCGTATACGTGCACATGTGCGTGCACGTTTCATGCTTCCAGGCTAAAAAAAGGAGAGGGAAGAGTAAGAGCTGGGAAAGAAGAAGAAAGGAGGGAGGTTTCAGCCTTGTTTGTTTATGGGACAAAGTTGGTGGGCAGGCCTTTAATTATTTAGGCTGGGTTTGTTCTTAAAGAAAAATTGAAATTATTTTTAGTTAATAACCTATAAAATTTTAAAACTTGTTTTTGATTTGTCTCAAAATAAAGAAACAAGGGAAGGAAGTAAACGTTTGGTTTTGGTTAACACGGGGCAGGTACAAATTCGTTCGGGCTGGGTGTTTGTTTATAAAGTAAAATTGAATTTAATTATTTAATTTAATAATCTGTAGAATTTAATACTCAAATTATCCTTCATTTAAAAACCCAATCGTCGAGCAAGTTTTGTGTCGAGTTCACATCGACGGTATTTCCATCTGAACTATTGTCATCGTAGTTTTCTACGATGAAAATTTAAGGATTTATAATATTTAAAGGAAACGAATAAGTAAATTCTAATTTGATTAATTATAGATTTATTAATCAATTAATTATTAAATGAACTGTTTATAGATTATTTTAAATTTCTTTGATTACCAGAATTTAAAAATATAACTTGACTTAATTGTTGAAAACAGTCCGATTTTGAATTATAAATGAATTTAATATAAACTATTAATCATTGATTGAAGTTACATGTGTTGACTTTTATTTTATTTGGATGTTGTTTCAAATTATTATTGTCCATGACATTAAGTAGCCAAATAAGTTAAAATAGATAGAATAAAACGTTGACGCAAATTATTCGACTCGTACTGACCACTATTTCAATTTCAGAAGAATGTAATGATTACAAGCAAATTAATGTCGATGGGCCAATCATGATAAAGTAAACATATGGAATGAATTTCTATATGTGAATGTTAACTCCATGATTGTGAAAATTGTGATTTAAACGATTGGTCTTTTAAAAATCTATCGTTTTGAGTTCGAAGAGACCGGGATCAGATGTCAGCTTTATCTAGAACCACTTCCACTACGAACCTCAAGGGTTTTGATTATAGAGTCTAATATGATGGAACTTAATTAATTTAACAAATTCGGCTTTTTTAATAAGTATTTATACTTAGACACTATTATAATACCACTGAATTTTCTATAAAAGTGTTTTTGGTCATCGTAATATAAAAACCCATCGTGTTTATGTGTGACGCGGTCTTACAAGATTCCCTTGTTTCCAAGGATTTTGATAACTTAAGTATTTCAAATTAAGTGTGTTTACTCACGCTGGTTTCTAGCTTGACTCGGGTGTTACTTTATTGTAATGCTCGGGTCAGACTGAGTATTACAGATTCAGGTTAGGATGCTTTGGAGCTCTGGAGACGAGCTGGATGACAGACACGTATTACGTGTACTTGATTATATTCCGTTGTGTGTTGTAGGCTGTATATTCAGCATTTGTGAAGACAAGTTAATATAACTGTCCAGATTTATATGTTGATGATTGTACTCTGATAATTTTTATGTATATTAACATAGTTCTTTGTATAAAAGCTGTTATTATATTATATTTTGTTCCGCTGCGATTATGAGATTCTATGTTGTTATTATTTTTGTTTCTATTTCTTCTATCTCTTTTCTTCTTAAACCCTAACAACCTGGTATTTCCGGCACTCGATTGCTCGGCACTCTGTACAGTGAATGTATTAGTGTTGATTTTCGAGGGTCGAAAATCGCCCGGTCGTTACAGTGCTCCTGCATCCACAATCGTTAAAACATAGCAATTCAAAATATAATAATGATATGCAAACAAGTAAATCAATTCTGGATTTCCAATCCCTATTAAATTTAACTATCGGTCTCAGTTATAGATTCTAGGGTAACTATTAACCTATTAGTTTTCATGGGCTGACTAGTAACCTAATTAAAGCTTATGAAATCCTTGTCCAGTCTCATAGTTTTCATAGGATACCAATACTTCATTGTTTCATGGGTTCTCCCTGAACCTATTTGTATCTCTAATAACTTTACTGTTGTCATAGGTTTCATGGGTTGACTAGGAACCTATTGACTTCTGTCAATAACTTTATCCGGATATAGTTTTCATGGATTCACTCCAAACCTATTGACCTCTGCCAATAACTCTTTCTAACATAGTTTTCATGGATTTACTATGAACCTATCTGACAACTTCTTTAATCGGTATTTAGGCATCCTATATTATGGTCTACCTGACCTCCTGGATGCAATTCTACTCATACAGGAGTTAACTCAATTTATATTCACTATTGGGTCAACCTAGTTGGTTATTCTACCTTTTTTTCTTCCAAAATATAGTTATGGGTCCATTATATAGTAAATATATATATTAGAAGAAGCAAACATAATAACAAAATAACACCCACACCTGTGGTTTAATATCCTTGAAATCATTTTTATATAAAAGATGGTTAATCCCCTTAACCTATTATTTTATCAAGGAACGCTTCTTCAGAAACTCCATACTTAAACGCCATTTGAAAACTCCTTTATTTCTGCCATGATTTTTCCTTTAAAAATGAGATTGGGTACTTTGTTTTGAAAACTATGGCTTTTGAAACCTTAAGCCTTTACTTTCGAAACCATTGGACAACCTCCTTCGAAAGCATTTAAATCTTCTTTTCAAAACACTAAGTATACGCCTTTCGAAACATTTTAAATCATCTCTTTCGAAACCATCAAAACATACCTTTCGAAACCATTTAAAAGTACCCCTTTCGAAACCTTTTGAAAGTACCCCTTTCGAAACCTTTTGAAAGTACCCCTTTCGAAACCTTTTGAAAGTACCCCTTTCGAAACCATTTGAAAGTACACCTTTCGAAACCTTTGGGTTTATCCTTAAAAATATCTTTTGGGTCAAAGTGAATATAAATGAAAGTACTCCTTTCGAAATCATTAACCATCATATAAAAGAGTTTTGGGAAAACTGATGGCTTCGAAACCATCCTTTCGAAAGCAGTATTCATTTAAACAAAACATTTGGAAGGATTGCTCCGAAACCGCGTTCGAAGCCACTTCCTTCTAAACCATTAAACCCTTTCGAAAGCTTTAGAAAGTGGCTTATTATATTTATAAAACAAAAGCTACCTTTCGAAAGCATTGATGACTTCAATCCATTCGGAAGGCATAAGGTCGGTAGCATGGTTTCGACTGGGCTTAAACTACCATTTCGAAAGCATTGATTTGAAAACAAGGACACTCATTCGAAAGCTATCATTTCGAAACAAAAAGGTGGCAACTTCTTCAAAAGGTATAGTAAATCCTTCCAAAAGCATTCTTTGGGAAAAAAGGAAAGCGCATTGTAACGACCCAGAATTTGACCACCTCCAAATATTACAATTAAAGTGATTCTAAATGTAACGACCCGCCATTTTGGACCGTTCGCGTCCATTATAAGTGTATAGGTAGACACTCATGCCGGAGTTGAATTGCTCAAAATACCGCGTTGTTAATTTAAATTTGGCAAAACTGAGCATATACAGTAAATAGATATAATCACAGATCACAGACACAGAGTAATAAATGCAGCGGAAATAAAGAGATAGTAGTTCATGAAGCTACTATATGAATATATAAAAATACATCAGAGTTTACAACAGAAGAGTAACCCGATACATCAGATACAATCAGAATACATCACTGGAATCATCGAATGCTGAAAGTAGAATAGATGGCTGGATCTTCAAGCAAAGCTCCAACTCCAAAGGTGAGTCTCGAAAGCTGAATCACTCAGTCTGACCCGAGCGTAAAGCAAAACACAAAACACTCGAGTCAGGATTAACATTCTTATATTAATAAATCCAACTCAAGTGAAATAACAATCGAAATACAAGTAACTCAAAAGATGTTTGGAATAACCATCCTTTAAGGATCCGTCAAACTATCTACTATATAGTAATGTACGATAAGTAGATAATGTCTATCAGTAATATAAAAGATATCAAAATAGGGTTAAGCAGGGCCCATACACCTCTTAACCTGTTTATTCCCAAAAGCATATACAAGACCGTAGTTTCCCCAAAACCGGAAGTCACCAGAGGGCAATCCATATACTAAAGGTACAAATCAAAATCGTAGTGGTCGCGAATAGGATAATCAGTATGACAAGGTACATGAGGCGATACCAACTAGGATACTAGTAGTTGCCTGATCCGGACTGATGTTGGGCATAGCAGCTACCACCCCAACACCGCGAACAACACTCCCAAATCGAGGGGTGCACCCAAATCGAATCACAAAAGTAATAGATATGGTATCGAAGAAGTGTGTCCGCTAGAGATGGCGATCCTCAATGGCCCGGCGCGGCTCCTGTTTTAGTCATGTCAAGGGTCATCCAAAATCGTTCTCTTTCTTCAGTCAACGCGTTCATCAAAACCATCCACTTCGTTCTGGATCAACACTTCGCGTATAGTTATTAAAGTGGTTTCGGTTCAGATAGAGAGTATATCCATTACCGATCCCGGTCTCTTTAATAACTTTCGTAATTATTACACCGATTGGTCGTTTATATATTTCAAAAACCAAATCAATTTCAATTTCAAATAGAATTCGTAAATCAACATTTCATTCGTCTTTCTAAAACAATTTCCAAATTTTCGTTTCAAAACTTCCAATTTTCCATTTCAAAATCTTATAATTCAATTTCAATTTCTATTTAAAACAATTCAAATATTGATTCAAGTTCGTAAATAAGTTTCATTTCAAAATCCTTTAAATCAATTTAGACTCATTTATCGATTTCATTCAATATTCGTTAAGTTACTTTATCATTCAAAACAATTTCTATTAAATTTCCAATTCATTTAATCAATTCTTAAGTTCAACTTCATTAAAACAAAACTTACAATTTCGAATTAAACTAAATTCGTCAAATCAATTCTCCAATTACAAGTCTTACATTAATTCCAAAAATATCACATTTCATTTTTGTTAAAGAAATCCAATTTCACTTATTTACTTCCTTAAATAATTTTCCAAACTTAATTAATAAAGAAACTCAATTTCAATTCTTTACGAAGTAAAA
The DNA here is from genome assembly GCA_030737815.1 of Allium fistulosum. Classification (NCBI taxonomy): domain Eukaryota; kingdom Viridiplantae; phylum Streptophyta; class Magnoliopsida; order Asparagales; family Amaryllidaceae; genus Allium; species Allium fistulosum. Next base: position 460,505,773 of record CM060901.1, read on the forward strand.
TTCACTTATTCAAAAGTTCAATTTTTCTTATTAAAGAATTTCAATTCAATTTAATCATTTAATAATTCATTATTAAATAGTTCAAAACTTAATTATTAAATAATTTCAAAGTTTAATAATTTCAAACTTAATTATAATTTCAAACTTAATTATTAAATCATCTCAAACTTAATTCAATCATTTCTCAAATTAAACAACATTCTTTCATTGATTACATTGTTAATCTTTTGTTTCAGATTATTAAATATTACCATTTTCCTTTCATCGAAAATTCAAATTTCAACTTCATTTCAAAACCATATTTTTATTCAAATAAAATCTTCGTTTATTCTCAATCAAATTATTGACCAATCGGGTTTTTATTTAATTTTCTATCCTAAGTCAAAGTTCAATTTGGGTATTTATCATTTCAACCCGATTCCAATTCAATTCAAAATCAAAACATATCAAAGGGAACTTGCAGTGTGATAACTGGGATGGTGTCAAAGTAAATAAACAAGCAACAACAACAACCAATATCAACCCAATAATCAATTCAAATAGTCCCGAAATAACCGTATTAATTCGCATTGTTGTTTGTACGAATTAATATAATTATTTCTAGAATCTACACTATAATTTCATGTAGATTAAAGATTATTACATTACGGTTTTTCACTTGTCATCTATTTACAATTTCATACATCATCAATTTAACAACATACATTCAGTGATTCAAAATGTAATTAAGCAAATCATACGTGTCAATGGATTTAACAGTTAAAGGGGTCATATTATACAAATGTCAGTTAATCAAATTTAACATTTAATTATCCTATATCAAGTTCAATTTCATACTATTTATCAATTTAACATTAACAATTTTAACGTCCAATATAAACATCAACAATCAATCAATTATCAGCCAAACTGTATTATCATCGCATAAATAATTAACAGATAATGGTGTCAGATGTCAAAGGTGAACTGATACAGGTAATAGTATATATAACAGTGTAATTAACTAACAGCAGTATATTTCAATTGTCGTTTCAATTGAAATCAAAACTAATAAATAAAAGAACGTTAATCGTGAGTGAGTGCTCACCTTTCGTGGCTAGAGAGATTCGACAATGAGATGAGTTACAAATCCAAAGCAAAGCTAAAATTGGCACGAATTCGACAGATACAGCTGATATGAGAATTGACGAAGTAATTAGAATCAATTGGTATAATTTGAACTAAATACATACATTATTAACACTTATACATTAACCCCAAAATAGTATACTTGTATAACAAATAGATATATAGACCAATATAGAAGCATATGTAACTTACATACCTATTTCATTTTATAATCAATGACTATAAATCAATATAACTTAATTCTTTATAACATAGAGTCATACTCAACCGATGTAATTTATATGACAAACAAATTGTACAAGTACGAATATATCAATATAATATAATGCGAAGAGATCTGCTGGCCAATTTTATAACTAATTATACTATACCATATTTGAAGATACAGATGCGAACACTTTGTTAACATAAAATAAAATAATAACACATAACTAACCGAAAGATATATATATATATATAAAATTTCCTTGAAATCAAATATTACTGTATATATATATATGGCGCGACAGCCTTTATGCAGAACTTAAAAAAAAACATGCGTATATGTGTATTAAAACTATTATACCTTATACATTAAAACTAAATCTTCCTATATATATTTATAAACATTATAATTTTCGAAATATCAAATCCTTAAACCGAAATATATAGCCAACATACGTACACTTAAGAAAACAATCATCATTGTACATATTATATTTAAAAATAAAATCAGTATCAAGTCTGAATGCAAAAAAATAAAAAAATAAAAAAATAAAAAAAAAATGGAACAAATATATATACATCTCTCATATTCTTTAAACATAAATATTTTTCATAACAATTGTAAACTGACCTGTAGTATAACTCACGCAAATTATAAGCAAAAATTTATAACTTACACTCAGAAAGAAAATATAGTTTATAAACTTATATATAACAAAACTTGTTTACCTTTTATAAAATATAAAGAAGGTGCATGGCTACAGGAAGGGTGAGGACGCAAGCGGTTAGAGGCCAGGGAAAGTAATCGACTCCGGAGGCATAAGGCAAAGTAGCATAGCCGAGCTAGAAAGCGGTGGCAGGTCTGCGGCTTATGGCGGTCGCTTGGGTCTCGACTTCGTTCATCAAGTGGAAGGAGGAGCTGATGGCTAGGGGATGGACGTGGCCAGGAGGTGGTGGACCAAGCGGGTCTGGGTTCGACGAGTTGTGGAGTTTTGGTCGGCAAATGTTGGAGAGGCTGCTGTGCTAGGCGGATGGCTCGTGTGCATCACGTGAGGGAGAGGGAGGAAGGTCGATGGCGAGAGTGGGAAGAAGGTCAGCAGGGTCGCCGGAATGGGGAAGGGTGGCGGGTGAAAAGGGCAGCCGATCTGGTGGTTGAGTTGGATAAAGGCTCGAAGCATAGAAAACAAGGGTATGGATGCGAGCAACTTGTTTGCCAAAACAATATAAGTAACTTATATTATATAACTTCTCAAAAGCAAAGGCAGAGGAGATTTTTTTTTATGGAGGAGAGAAAGAAGAATGAGGAGAAGGAAAATGACAGAGGGAAGGCAGAAAGAAATATAAAAGGGAAGAATGAAACAGGTTTGTATATCTTTGTCTTTCAAAGATTTGAAAGTGGAAATGAAACGCAACTTTATATTTATTGTACATAGGAAATTTCAAAAGTTAAAGCCTGCAATTTTGGAATTATAAAAGCTGCAGACTATTGGTTTTTCAACTGATGGATACGGGAAAGGTCACAAGAAATAAATAGAATCAACAGACACCGGTACGGGTATCGGCACGGTTACGAGAGTCGTTTACAGATTTCGTCGCCACCCAGACTCCGAAATACACAAATAAATATACCGAAAAGATCAGCGCGACGAGACGATCATAACAGTATACAGATATCAGTGGTATTGATTGAATTATAAAAATTCGAATAGCGGAAAATGCAAGAAAAACGCTGAAAAATAAGATCGACGGAGCCAAAGATGTCCGAATTTGGAAAAACGACAAACTGAAATCTTGCTCAGAAGATGGTTTGGAATTTTTCTATGTAAAAATATTTAGGTTTCGAAAACATTTTATTTTCAACGTTTTTTAACTGATTGAATTGAAGTGAATTTACGCGCGAAATAAACTTTCATATTTTTGGACGAAAATTTACCAGTTGCTATGTTTAATTAGACGCATTCCAAATATTAAATTTTTATTTCAAAATTTTATCATTTAAAATTTCACAAAATTTCGACTAATTACGTTATTAAACAGTTGAAATTTTACGGGTCGTTACACTCTCCCCCACTCAAAACTTTTCGTCCCCGAAAAGGAACGAGGTAGGAGAATAGAAACAACCAAAAGAAAATAGATTTGAAATACAAAATTACAATTAATTTAAGCCATATAAATTCAAATTTAAATTAATTGATATTCAATAATTGATTTAATCCATTTGATTTAACTAAATCAATCTCAACTATTTCTAAATTCATTATCTTATTATCCAATTATCTTAAATTTACAATTTATAAAACCATAAATTTAAATAATCCTTTATTATAATCATATTTTATTTTCACAATTTAAATTCTTCTATTCCAAATTATTATTAACTTTATTCCACTTAATATATCTAATCACATATATTTGACCCATATAAATTAATTTAAACCATAAAAGTTTCGATTTAAATAAATTTTCATCTATTAAGTTCTTTTAAATTCAAGGTATTTTCATATGTTGATCAAATTTCAATTTATTAATTCTTTCAAAACAAATTTATTTCATTATTAACTGAGTTTACTTATTATCCTATCCAACTCTATTAACATCTTTATAATCAAAATTTAGTGTATAACATTTATTATAAACACTCAAAGTTTTATTTATAAGTTCGATTTATCCTATATATTATCCAATTACAAAGTTAACTTTTGAATGATTTAGGTAAGTTGTATTAGAATGCAGTTGAATAATATACAAATAAAATTTCCCAATTCAATTATTCAAGTTTAAATATTTATCCCAAATTGTGGTTTTATTTATAATTAAAATCATCCTTTAACAAATTTAAGAATTAGATTTCCGATTAACTTTAAACAATGTAGAGATATATATAATGTATTTATATCAAATCAAATTAAATTTTAAAATAAGATACCTATATATATAAATCAAATTATATTGAAGAAATTCAAATCAAAATATTTTCAAACAAAACCGTAGCAAGGCTACAGAATAGTATCTCCACTTCAAAACTCGAAAATGAATATCGATGATGCGGCCGCCATCACCGAAACTTATTTTCCAGCAACAAAGAGAAGAGCACTGATTTCAACATTTTAAAATTCTTTGAAAACGGTTTCTATTTGAAAAAAAAAATACCTTAAATAATATACATTAGAATTCTTTGGAAACAAATTATAGTCAAAATACCTTTAAATAATGTGCATTTTAAACCTTTAAAACCATAGTTCGAAAATCATTGGAAATTAAATTCTCAAATTTCTGAATTAAATTCATTTCAAATTCCAAATCAATTTATAAACCATAATTATAAATTCATTTAGAATAATAATTGATAATCAAATATTATCATTTTAAACAACCAATTTAATTAACTTATTAAATTTCAGAAAATTTTACTTATATTTTTACAATATAGTCAAACAAATTTGAAAACAATATTGTGACAGTTTGCTCTGCTCAAGTGTTTTGGAAATCCTATCGATAGCGTTGATCAGACGAATCGATCAAAAACCCAAATCAACATTAGCAACTCAAACAACACAATATATAAAACATTTTAAAATTAATTTACAATACACTTCCTCACTTAACGATACAATAATGGATTTCAAAGCCAGGATAGGGATTCAAATTTTTGATAGACTCAAATCAAAGAGAATTTCGATTCGAAGATAGGTTTGAACAAAGATGAGATAATTAAATAACAAAATAAGGCGATGGATAAGTTTATATAAATCGCGGGCAACCTTAACCAGGTCGACCGTGACTTCAAAAATAAGATTGGTGTAGAATTCCGAGGTAAATCGACATTCGGTCTCAAGAAATAGAATTCAGGTATAGCAGGAGATAGATAGCATCGTAAACCGAGGATACAGAAATCTCCGGTAAATCAATGCCTATTATAAAGGAGTTTTGCTCCGTTACGAATCATTCGAAGATTGGCGAGACCGCCGATCTATTATAGATATCATTCAAAATGGAGTTATGGGGTGCTCTAGAATTGAAAGAAGATGAATAGTGAAGGACACGAATGAATTTCGGAACCGAGGGGAACGTTCCAAAATTCAAAGGAATTGAGTCAAAGGAAGAGATTGAAACTCGAATGAGAGTGATTCTGTAAATACATTTACCCTATATGTTGTGTTTTGCCTAGAGCTACCAAAGCTCTGATACCAACTGTAACGACCCGCCATTTTGGACCATTCGCGTCCATTATAAGTGTATAGGTAGACACTTATGCCGGAGTTGAATTGCTCAAAATACCGCGTTGTTAATTTAAATTTGGCAAAACTGAGCATATACAGTAAATAGATATAATCACAGATCACAGACACAGAGTAATAAATGCAGCGGAAATAAAGAGATAGTAGTTCATGAAGCTACTATATGAATATATAAAAATACATCAGAGTTTACAACAGAAGAGTAACCCGATACATCAGATACAATCAGAATACATCACTGGAATCATCGAATGCTGAAAGTAGAATAGATGGCTGGATCTTCAAGCAAAGCTCCAACTCCAAAGGTGAGTCTCGAAAGCTGAATCACTCAGTCTGACCCGAGCGTAAAGCAAAACACAAAACACTCGAGTCAGGATTAACATTCTTATATTAATAAATCCAACTCAAGTGAAATAACAATTGAAATACAAGTAACTCAAAGGATGTTTGGAATAACCATCCTTTAAGGATCCGTCAAACTATCTACTATATAGTAATGTACGATAAGTAGATAATGTCTATCAGTAATATAAAAGATATCAAAATAGGGTTAAGCAGGGCCCATACACCTCTTAACCTGTTTATTCCCAAAAGCATATACAAGACCGTAGTTTCCCCAAAACCGGAAGTCACCAGAGGGCAATCCATATACTAAAGGTACAAATCAAAATCGTAGTGGTCGCGAATAGGATAATCAGTATGACAAGGTACATGAGGCGATACCAACTAGGATACTAGTAGTTGCCTGATCCGGACTGATGTTGGGCATAGTAGCTACCACCCCAACACCGCGAACAACACTCCCAAATCGAGGGGTGCACCCAAATCGAATCACAAAAGTAATAGATATGGTATCGAAGAAGTGTGTCCGCTAGAGATGGCGATCCTCAATGGCCCGGCGCGGCTCCTGTTTTAGTCATGTCAAGGGTCATCCAAAATCGTTCTCTTTCTTCAGTCAACGCGTTCATCAAAACCATCCACTTCGTTCTGGATCAACACTTCGCGTATAGTTATTAAAGTGGTTTCGGTTCAGATAGAGAGTATATCCATTACCGATCCCGGTCTCTTTAATAACTTTCGTAATTATTACACTGATTGGTCGTTTATATATTTCAAAAACCAAATCAATTTCAATTTCAAATAGAATTCGTAAATCAACATTTCATTCGTCTTTCTAAAACAATTTCCAAATTTTCGTTTCAAAACTTCCAATTTTCCGTTTCAAAATCTTATAATTCAATTTCAATTTCTATTTAAAACAATTCAAATATTGATTCAAGTTCGTAAATAAGTTTCATTTCAAAATCCTTTAAATCAATTTAGACTCATTTATCGATTTCATTCAATATTCGTTAAGTTACTTTATCATTCAAAACAATTTCTATTAAATTTCCAATTCATTTAATCAATTCTTAAGTTCAACTTCATTAAAACAAAACTTACAATTTCGAATTAAACTAAATTCGTCAAATCAATTCTCCAATTACAAGTCTTACATTAATTCCAAAAATATCACATTTCATTTTTGTTAAAGAAATCCAATTTCACTTATTTACTTCCTTAAATAATTTTCCAAACTTAATTAATAAAGAAACTCAATTTCAATTCTTTACGAAGTAAAATTCACTTATTCAAAAGTTCAATTTTTCTTATTAAAGAATTTCAATTCAATTTAATCATTTAATAATTCATTATTAAATAGTTCAAAACTTAATTATTAAATAATTTCAAAGTTTAATAATTTCAAACTTAATTATAATTTCAAACTTAATTATTAAATCATTTCAAACTTAATTCAATCATTTCTCAAATTAAACAACATTCTTTCATTGATTACATTGTTAATCTTTTGTTTCAGATTATTAAATATTACCATTTTCCTTTCATCGAAAATTCAAATTTCAACTTCATTTCAAAACCATATTTTTATTCAAATAAAATCTTCGTTTATTCTCAATCAAATTATTGACCAATCGGGTTTTTATTTAATTTTCTATCCTAAGTCAAAGTTCAATTTGGGTATTTATCATTTCAACCCGATTCCAATTCAATTCAAAATCAAAACATATCAAAGGGAACTTGCAGTGTGATAACTGGGATGGTGTCAAAGTAAATAAACAAGCAACAACAACAACCAATATCAACCCAATAATCAATTCAAATAGTCCCGAAATAACCGTATTAATTCGCATTGTTGTTTGTATGAATTAATATAATTATTTCTAGAATCTACACTATCATTTCATGTAGATTAAAGATTATTACATTACGGTTTTTCACTTGTCATCTATTTACAATTTCATACATCATCAATTTAACAACATACATTCAGTGATTCAAAATGTAATTAAGCAAATCATACGTGTCAATGGATTTAACAGTTAAAGGGGTCATATTATACAAATGTCAGTTAATCAAATTTAACATTTAATTATCCTATATCAAGTTCAATTTCATACTATTTATCAATTTAACATTAACAATTTTAACGTCCAATATAAACATCAACAATCAATCAATTATCAGCCAAACTGTATTATCATCGCATAAATAATTAACAGATAATGGTGTCAGATGTCAAAGGTGAACTGATACAGGTAATAGTATATATAACAGTGTAATTAACTAACAGCAGTATATTTCAATTGTCGTTTCAATTGAAATCAAAACTAATAAATAAAAGAACGTTAATCGTGAGTGAGTGCTCACCTTTCGTGGCTAGAGAGATTCGACAATGAGATGAGTTACAAATCCAAAGCAAAGCTAAAATTGGCACGAATTCGACAGATACAGCTGATATGAGAATTGACGAAGTAATTAGAATCAATTGGTATAATTTGAACTAAATACATACATTATTAACACTTATACATTAACCCCAAAATAGTATACTTGTATAACAAATAGATATATAGACCAATATAGAAGCATATGTAACTTACATACCTATTTCATTTTATAATCAATGACTATAAATCAATATAACTTAATTCTTTATAACATAGAGTCATACTCAACCGATGTAATTTATATGACAAACAAATTGTACAAGTACGAATATATCAATATAATATAATGCGAAGAGATCTGCTGGCCAATTTTATAACTAATTATACTATACCATATTTGAAGATACAGATGCGAACACTTTGTTAACATAAAATAAAATAATAACACATAACTAACCGAAAGATATATATATATATATAAAATTTCCTTGAAATCAAATATTACTGTATATATATATATGGCGCGACAGCCTTTATGCAGAACTTAAAAAAAAACATGCGTATATGTGTATTAAAACTATTATACCTTATACATTAAAACTAAATCTTCCTATATATATTTATAAACATTATAATTTTTGAAATATCAAATCCTTAAACCGAAATATATAGCCAACATACGTACACTTAAGAAAACAATCATCATTGTACATATTATATTTAAAAATAAAATCAGTATCAAGTCTGAATGCAAAAAAATAAAAAAATAAAAAAATAAAAAAAAAATGGAACAAATATATATACATCTCTCATATGCTTTAAACATAAATATTTTTCATAACAATTGTAAACTGACCTGTAGTATAACTCACGCAAATTATAAGAAAAAATTTATAACTTACACTCAGAAAGAAAATATAGTTTATAAACTTATATATAACAAAACTTGTTTACCTTTTATAAAATATAAAGAAGGTGCATGGCTACAGGAAGGGTGAGGACGCAAGCGGTTAGAGGCCAGGGAAAGTAATCGACTCCGGAGGCATAAGGCAAAGTAGCATAGCCGAGCTAGAAAGCGGTGGCAGGTCTGCGGCTTATGGCGGTCGCTTGGGTCTCGACTTCGTTCATCAAGTGGAAGGAGGAGCTGATGGCTAGGGGATGGACGTGGCCAGGAGGTGGTGGACCAAGCGGGTCTGGGTTCGACGAGTTGTGGAGTTTTGGTCGGCAAATGTTGGAGAGGCTGCTGTGCTAGGCGGATGGCTCGTGTGCATCACGTGAGGGAGAGGGAGGAAGGTCGATGGCGAGAGTGGGAAGAAGGTCAGCAGGGTCGCCGGAATGGGGAAGGGTGGCGGGTGAAAAGGGCAGCCGATCTGGTGGTTGAGTTGGATAAAGGCTCGAAGCATAGAAAACAAGGGTATGGATGCGAGCAACTTGTTTGCCAAAACAATATAAGTAACTTATATTATATAACTTCTCAAAAGCAAAGGCAGAGGAGATTTTTTTTTATGGAGGAGAGAAAGAAGAATGAGGAGAAGGAAAATGACAGAGGGAAGGCAGAAAGAAATATAAAAGGGAAGAATGAAACAGGTTTGTATATCTTTGTCTTTCAAAGATTTGAAAGTGGAAATGAAACGCAACTTTATATTTATTGTACATAGGAAATTTCAAAAGTTAAAGCCTGCAATTTTGGAATTATAAAAGCTGCAGACTATTGGTTTTTCAACTGATGGATACGGGAAAGGTCACAAGAAATAAATAGAATCAACAGACACCGGTACGGGTATCGGCACGGTTACGAGAGTCGTTTACAGATTTCGTCGCCACCCAGACTCCGAAATACACAAATAAATATACCGTAAAGATCAGCGCGACGAGACGATCATAACAGTATACAGATATCAGTGGTATTGATTGAATTATAAAAATTCGAATAGCGGAAAATGCATGAAAAACGCTGAAAAATAAGATCGACGGAGCTAAAGATGTCCGAATTTGGAAAAACGACAAACTGAAATCTTGCTCAGAAGATGGTTTGGAATTTTTCTATGTAAAAATATTTAGGTTTCGAAAACATTTTATTTTCAACGTTTTTTAACTGATTGAATTGAAGTGAATTTACGCGCGAAATAAACTTTCATATTTTTGGACGAAAATTTACCAGTTGCTATGTTTAATTAGACGCATTCCAAATATTAAATTTTTATTTCAAAATTTTATCATTTAAAATTTCACAAAATTTCGACTAATTACGTTATTAAAAAGTTGAAATTTTACGGGTCGTTACACTAAATATAAAATATAAGGTTTTATGATTCAAACAATATTAGATGAGATTGGAAAATAGAAATATACATAAAGATAGTAACATTTGCTTATATCGACAAAAGTGACAAAATGCTGATTTCAGAAAAGTAAGTTTCAATGGTTAAATAAATTATTTTAATTAATTTATGGGTGTTTATATTTTTAAATAACATTATACAAATTTATTTTTAAATTTGGTTTACATAAATAAATAGTTTAACTAAAACGTCAAAATGTGACCGTAAAACATTTTGTCGAAAATCAACATTGTTGCACCTTTATTTTCTTATATATGAACTTATATTCAAATAATATAAGTATTAATTAATTCGATAATCAAGTATACTTTTACTAAACATACTTAGAAAATTCCAGAATATAATTAACAAAAAGTAAGCATAAAAAGAAAAAAATAGTTACAAAAGCAAAAAAGTAAATATCAAATCAAACAAACATAATTATTACTTTCTTTACTTAATTCTTAAGGGAAAATAATATAAAGTAATGATTTGAAATGTGATGTTAAGTGTTGAAAAAATAAGGTTGCTTAAATAGTAAGTAAAGGGTATTTTGGTCTTTTTACAAAATATTATTTTAATCAAAAACTTTTTCTATAAATAAGCTACCACTTTCTCTCATTTTTTCACACCTTTCTTCTTCCTTTTTCAAGCTTTTCTTGCACTCTCTAATGGCTTCTTCTCTTATCTTTCCTTACTAACTTTTCTTAAAATCATATCAAATCAACTCCAAATACCACCAAACTTTGCAAAAGTTCTTATATCATCATTAAAACATGGTTTTTCATCTAAGAAGTGAAGAAATGATGGAGGAAGAGGTTGAATAGAAGGAGGCCGAACCTATGGAGGAGGGAGGAGCAAGTTAGAAAGGTCCGATGCAAGAAAAAGAGAAAGAAGTGTCGCCCGTTTCATTCCAAGGAAATAGGAGAAAGTTTGAAGTACTGCGGAAGCTCTGCCGAGTTTTCCAAGTTGGTTGAAGTTGAAAAAATGGTGAAGTGTTAGATGGTATGAATGTTGGTAGGAAGTGAACAATTTAGTTAAAGGTGAGTACTCAAAATCTTAGCTTATTTAAGTATAATCTAAGTTGATAATATACATGTTAATTAGAAATTAATATGTTGAATATTGGTTGATATTGGATGATAACTTAATTGATATTATGGTTTTAAAATGGTTGAAACTTGGTTTGATAAATGATAAGAGAAATGGTTAGTAGTTAACCATAGTTAATTAAATGAGAATGAAATCCATAAAAATATGTATATGGAAATTTTTTAGCCTCTTAATAGTTTCAAAATATCAAAAAAAGATTGAAAATGATATTATAATAATATAATACTATAATATGAAATGAAATGGAAAATGAGTTGAAAATATAAAAATATTGTTTAAATTGAGTTTAACATAATTTATAGATGTTTTATAAACATTTAAAAGTGTTTCAATGAAGTTTGAAAGGAAATTGAAAAACAAGTCAAAAACAGGCGCATCGCGTAATGGTAGTTCGCGATTTCGCGCCGTAAAAGTTAAATAAGTACACAAAGTGGAATATAGCTCGAAATCATTCGAGATAAGAATTTTTCGGACTATTATATCCATAGTTTTCCAACGAAGAAAGAATCAAGATTTCATTAAGTAGATTTTGAAATATGTTCAAAACAATTTTCTAAAAACATCGCGGTTTAGTAGTATTGAATCCAAAAAAGGATTTCTTTAAAAATGATATTTTAAATGTTTTAAAAATAGGAAATAAATTTGAAAAATCTTTTAAAATGTTTTAAAAAAGTTATTTAAGTTGAAAAGATGGATTTCTGAATGATATAAAAGTCGTTTTGAAGAATATAGCTTTTAAAACACTATTTGCAACACTTTCGCAACGCTTTTCACAGCTGTTTTAAATAACCTTTGAAGTGTAGTTTTAAACTTAACAATTATTTCCCAAATTTTTTGTGAATGATTTTAAAAGAATAATTAAGTCTTTTAAAGATGATTTGGAAGTTTTAATAAGAGTTTGAATAAATGGTTAAGAGAAATTGTTTGTAACACTTGAGTAAAAAATGAAGAATATTGAATATAATAAGAAACTGAGTATGCGGAAATGATTAGTACATTTGTCCCGCCTATGAGAGCTAAACAGTAAAACAAGATGTGTAACTAAGGTTAGGAATGGAGCAACCACTGCCCTGAACTTACTTGGCCTTCATTTTATCTTTTAGACGAAGGGTGGAATAGATCAAAAGGAAAGCCCGGATGCTCTAAAAAGATAATATTTAAGTTTTTTCAAGAAAAAAAATAGAAAAAATTCTTTGAATGTTAATTAACCACTTAACATCTTTTATTCGATGATTGGTACGAAGGAACAGGGATCGGATTTGGGTGCCTATCCGAAAAACCGGGATCAGATTTAGGTGATTCCTATCCGAAAATCACTTCAAACTAATTTTCGAAACCCTATATGAATTTTACATCTTTTTAACGATGATTAGTACGAAGGAACCGGGATCGGATTTGGGTGATTCCTATCTGAAAAACTAGGATCGGATTAGGGTGATTCGTATCCGAAAACCCTTCAAACTAATTTTCAAAATAAAACATATTGAAGACAAATATCTTCATGATGTAGGACTATTTGCAACTAACCCTTGGAGGTGAAATTTACCATATCTAAGGTGGCAGTAGTGCTCTGTTATGAAAATCTTTGATTTGCAAGAATATGATTTGAGGTTAAAAAAGAAATCTTTGATTAAGATTTAATGAATAATTTGGGAATATTTTCCCTAAGTTAAAAGTTATACCTCGAATAAAAGAAATCTTTGATTAAGGTTTAACGAATGATTTGGAAATGTTTTCCTAAGTAAAAGATGAACTGATTTGGAATTATTCCAAGATAAAAAGAAAGATAAATAAACCAAATAATTTGATAAATGAGGCTTAATGATTCCATATATTGTTGAAAAGAAAATGAAATAAATTGAAAAGAATATATCTAAGAAAGATATATGATTTAAATAATAGATGAAGTAATTAATTGATGATTGATAATAACATATGAGCTTAACATTTTTAAATCGATAATTGGCTTCGAAGGAACCGGGGTCGGATTTGGGTAATTCCTATCCGAAAACCACTTCGAACCAATGTATACGTTCTAAAGTGAAGACGTGTTGAAGATGATGATTATTGAAGACCGGGAATCTTCAGAATGTAGGGATTGCTGTCACGAGTCCCAGGGGTTTACCCCACATTATATTTGGCAGTGGTATCTGCATTCTGAAATCTTCGTTGTATTAAAGACCGAAGACCTTATTTGCGGAAGGACTGCTTGTTGACATTCTTTGGGTAGCTCCCACTATAGAGATATTTATAGCAGTGGTCCTGTCGTGTTTGAAATCTTCGAATTACAAGAACTAATCTCTACTGATCCTAGGGGTGATTCCCAAAAAGGATGTGGTAGGAGAAGTGCCTTTGGTTTCGTTCAATCCCAGAACGAACTTGTATGGATGAATGTCTGACATTGTATTGCTGAGTCATAAGCATTGACTTTTACAAAGGTACATCTGTTTGGTGGTGGAGAAGGCAACTTCACTTAGCATAACACCCTTCTCTGAGACATACGTGCTCAGTGGTTGTATGTTCGTGAAAGTCAAATAGTGATCGAGGGAATGACAATGGGGCATTCTAAGTGGAATGAACTTTTTGGGAAAGAAAAGCGTGGCTTTGTAGAATGTATGAACGTAGCCTCTCAAGCCTCACATCCCGGAAGATGATATGGGATACTATATGGTCTGACAGACACGAATTCAGGATAAGTAAGTATGTATGGTGGTTTCCAATATGTTGGGCCCTTTAGAGGAAAACATCCCTCAAGGCATTTATTGCCCTATTTTGATAAAGTGGTTAGCTTGAGAAAAGCAGGGAACTACCAGTTATCAGTAGTAATATAGCAAGTACAGTTCCAAGTGACTTGCTTGAGAAAAGCGATAAAGGCACCGTGGGAACTATTTTTGTTATGCGTGGCTCGGAGAAAGAAAAAAGCTACCAGTTCCCTATCATGTAATTGGAGATTCAATTCCAATATGAGATTTACGATTTTGATTGTAGTCCTAAAATTGCTGTAATGCTTTGCTAACATTTCAGCTACCCCTTTTTTGTATCATATATTCTGTTGACCTAGTCCAGATATTTTACCTTAGACTTAGTCCGGGTATTGATACCGTATTTGGATAAGTTTATCTGAATTTTTTTTAAAAGAATGTCATTAAAGATAATATTAAATTATTTTGGTAATAAAAGTATTTTGGTTATCATAAGGTAAAATACCTGTTCGTATTTATGTGTGGGCGTGGTCTTATGAGATACCCTTCTATTCAAATTTTTTGATTTACATTAGCACGATCTATACATTTAAAATTTCGAGTATCTCACGCTGGTTTATCAAGCCTGATTCGGGTATTTTTAATACTGGGGTCAGATCCAAGTAGTTTCAGGTTTAGCTAAGGACGCTTGGAGTTTCCAGAGGGGAGCTGGAGATCTTCATCATCGTATGAACGTATTCTATTATCCGCTGCACCTATTGCATTTGTTTTGTTGTTTTCAGCATTTGTAAGGACAGAGGTTTATAACTGTCCAGGCTGAATCTAGGTTAGACTCTGATATTATATTTTAAATTTTTCCGCTGTAAGATTATTATTGAAATAATATATGTTATTCCATTCGTGTGAGATTATGTTCTATCTTTATTTTCTTTCTACCCTTAATGATCCGCTTATTCGTGCAATTTGAGTTGGACATGGGTGGTTTATTGTCGATTCAAAGGGTACGGAAAAACGGGCCGCTACGTTTGGTATCAGAGTTGAAGGTTAAGCCAGAACCTTGGCTTTGTTGGGGTAAAGACTCATCAGAGATAGGGTTAGTAATAACCTAGGATGAGTAACTCATTATAGATAGGGTTAGTAGCACCCTAGAATGAGTTTTTGTGTATTATATATGAGTGCGTATTTGTTAATGACTAATAAATTGTTTTGTGTTGATTTATTTGTTGAGTGATTTATGGATTCTGATTAATGCGCCCGATCACCATTATCGATGAAGGTTCCTAAACATTTAAATAAGGCGAACCGATACACTGATTTTGAAAAATTGGTAAATGAAATAATTTTACCTAGGATTATATTTTGAATATAAAGTATATATTTTGAAAAGTTGTATAGTTAGAATTCAAGATTAGTGAAATTTAAATATGAACATCTTGTGATTAGAATTTCACAGTTTGACTCTAAGATGTTTCATAAAGATAATCGATAAGTAAGAAATCTAATAAATTAATTAAGATCTTTAATACTTATTCCAAAATAATAAATTAAGAAATGATAATACTATCATAAATTGATCAATTGCTTGATTTAAAAGTTTAAATACAAATACCTTGTGAATTAAGTTTCACGATTTGACTATAAGGTGTTTGATAACAAGATTTGTTTAAGGAATGAACATATAAGATAATTAATGTATTTAAATAATAGAAAATGATTGTGTAAAAAGATAAATATAAAAGGAATGAGAATTTAAATTCGAGTAAAAGATTTATGGAAATTTAAATGAAGTTAATTAATATAAGATGAATTTATAAAAAGAATTTATAAAATAGGTTTTATAAAGTAATCTCTGAAGGATTTTGAAAATGGTATCATTTTAAATAAAGAATAGGTATTTTATGATAACTGATTTGATTGGCTTGAAAATAAACTAAAAATGTGCAAGAGATATGTTCGGATGGTAAGCACTTCTCGTAAGTATTACTCTTCTTGTTAAGAGGAAATATGATACTATTGGTAGTACCCCGTTCCTTGGATTGTTTTGGAGTTACTTGATCTATATAATTTTCTTAAGTTAAAGAGATAATGTGAATCATTAACTAATATATTGATTAGTAATCTTTTGAAAAGTTTTTAAACCAAAGATAAATTTGGATCACTAATTGATAAGATAAAACAAAATTCTCGACGATTTTGGACAGTCAAAAATTTCTGAATCATACCTAACTAAGAGCTAAGAAATTCGTAAAGATAAAAAATTGAGAAATGTTTTGAGCAAATGCAATTGGATAAGCATAATTTATAAATGAGATTTATAATAAAAAGATCTAAGAATAGAGAATTTAATATCGGTAATTTTGAATTTGTTTTTCAAAGCTAGAAAAAAATTCTATTATAGTTCAAAAGAAGAAAAGAAATTATAAGAAAAGTTTATTATAATAAAGATAAATTATCTTTGGAGTGAAAAATGATTCCTTTGGAATATTTTCCTTTAATAAAAATATTTGGAAATAAATAATTAAAGGGATTATATAAAGAAGCACCTTTATAAAATGTTTGAACTTAAGATAAAAGTTTTATGAAAAGATTTTGTAAGTTAATAAATACATATATTATATGTAGATCATTTCGTCGCATAAATTTTGATCTAATATTCGAGGTCGGAACTTTGAGGTGTTTACACCGGTCCGAAAAACGATTTATCACTCGATTCTTGACGGCGAACATTGATGAGGGTTTATGGTTGAATACTTTAATTTTCTTTCATAATTGAGAACTATGCAAGGAAAGCAAAGGTTCAGATCAAGAAACCAGATCAGAGTCCGCCCTAGAGGGTCGGGGGATTGATACTAGTTCGAAAGAAAAGTTGTGTATTCGAATAAGATATTTCATACAGATGATTTGTGTATATTATATGGAAATAAGTTTAAAGATAAATGTATTGGAAAACTTTTGTTTTGGGTAATTTCGAGGACGAAATTCTTTTTAGAAGGGAAGTATGTAAACATCAAATCAAACAAACATAATTGTTACTTTCTTTATTTAATACATAAGTGAAAATGACATAAAGTAATGATTTGAAATGTGATTTTTAAGTGTTGAAAAAATAAGGTTGCTTAAATAGTAAGTAAAGGGCATTTTGGTCTTTTTACAAAATATTATTTTAATCAGAAACTTTTTCTATAAATAAGCTACCACTTTCTCTCATTTTTTCACACCTTTCTTCTTCCTTTTCCAAGCTTTTCTTCCACCCTCTAATGGCTTCTTCTCTTCTCTTTCCTTACTAACTTTTCTTAAAATCATATCAAATCAACTCCAAACACTAGCTAACTTTGCCAAAGTTCGTATATCATCATTAAAACAAGGTTTATCATCTAAGAAGTGAAGAAATGATAGAGGAAGAAGTGGAATGGAAGGAGGTCGAAACTATGGAGGAGGGAGGAGCAAGTTAGAAAGGTCCGTTGCAAGAAAAAGAGAAAGAAGTGCCGCCTATTTCATTCCAAGGTAGTAGAAGAAAGTTTGAAGTACCGTGGAAGCTCTGCTGAATATTCCAAAGTTGGTTGAAGTTGAAAAATAGTACAGTGTTGGATGATATGAATGTCGGTAGGAAGTAAACAATTTGGTTAAAGGTGAGTACTCAAAATCTTAGTTTATTTAAATAAAATCTAAGTAGATAATATACATGTTAAATTAGAAATTAATATGTTGAATATTAGTTGATATTGGATGATAACTTGGTTGATATTATGCTTGTAAAATGGTTGATAACTTGGTTTGACAAATGATAAGGGAAATTTTTAGAATTTAACCATAGTTAATTAAATGAGAATGAAATCCATAAAAATATGTATATGGAAATTTTTAGCCTCTTAATGATTTCAAAATATCGAAAAAAAGATTGAAAATGATATTATAATAATATAATATTATAATATGAAATGAAATGGAAAAAGAGCTGAAAATATAAAAATATTGTTTAAAATGAGTTTAAAATAATTTATAAATGTTTTATAAACATTTAAAAGTGTTTCAATGAAGTTTGAAAAGAAATTGAAAAATAAGTCAAAAACAGGCGCGTTGCGTATCGGTAGTTCGTGATTTCGCGCCGTAAAAGTTAAATAAGTATACAAAGTGAAATATAGCTCGGAATCATTCAAGATAAGAATTTTCCGGACTATTATATCCATAGTTTTTCAATGAAGAAAGAAAATCAAGATTTCATTAATTATATTTTGAAATATGTTCAAAATAATTTTCTAAAAACATCGCGGTTTTGTAGTTCGGAATCCAAAAAAAGGATCTCTTTAAAAATGGTATTTTTAATGTTTTAAATATATGAAATAAATTCAAAAAAATCTTTTAAAATGTTTTAAAAAAAGTGATTTAAGTTGAAAAGATGGATTTCTAAATGATATAAAAGTCGTTTTGAAGAATATAGCTTTTAAAACACTATTTGCAACACTTTTCGCAACGCTTTTTGCAGCAGTTTTAAATAACCTTTAAAGTGTAGTTTTAAACTTAACAATTCTTTCCCAAATTTTTTGTGAATGATTTTAAAAGAATAATTAAGTATTTTAAAGGCGATTTAGAGGTTTTAATAAGAGTTTGAATAAATGGTTAAGAGAAATTGTTTATAACACTTAAGTAAAAATTGAAGAATATTGAGTATAATAACAAACTGAGTATGCGAAAAAGACTAATACATTTGTCCCGCCTATGTGAGCTAAAAGGTAGAACAAGGTGTGTAACTAAGGTTAGAAATGAAGCAACCAGTGCCCTGAACTTACCTGGCCTTCGCTTTATCTTTTAGACGAGGGGTGGAACAGTTCGAAAGGAAAGCCCGGATGCTCTAAAAAGATCATATTAAAGTTTTTCCAAGAAAAAAAAAGAAAACAAAATTTTAAATGTTAATTAGCCACTTAACATCTTTTATTCGATGATTGGTACGAAGGAACCGGGATCGAATTATGGTGATTCTTATCCGAAAAACCGAGATCAGATTTGGGTGATTCCTATCCGAAAATGTAACAACCCGTGATTGCAATTACCAAATAATAAATTAAAATTGTGATTTTAATTTAATTGGAGCTATTAATGAATTTTTAATGTGGCTAATTTGTTCAAAATTTAGTTATTTTGAATAAATTAATACTTTTGGGCTTAAGTGTAAAATGGAGCATTTTATGGAAATTAATTAGGGAAATTTGAAATTTATAATATTGCAAAATTTTATATGTGTAAAATAGTGCAATATTTGATTTGGGAATTTAATTTGCAATTTATTTGCAAAATGGTGATTTTTGGCTAATATTAACTATAAACGGTGTTTTGGGGAAATTAGGGGTTAAAATGTAAAATATTGTTGATATAGGATTTTATGAAATGGCTAAAAATAATTGTTAACATCTTTTCATAATTTTCTATGGTTTGAAATGTATTTAGTAATTTGTATGTAGATTGTACTTAGAGAAAATTGCCTATCTATATACACATGAATAATACTAAGTCCTAATGGGTATTAGACCCAATAACCCTAACCATTAGCCTATAAATTATCTTTTACTCTCCCATTTCAGCCAACACTTCATTTCATAACCACTAAACCCTAATTAGAAAGCTCCTAAACCTAGCCATGGCCTCCTAAGCAAAACTCCAATCTACACCAATTCAAAGAGAGTTAATCCAAACCATTAAAAGAGGTAATAGCAATCACAAAACCCACCTCTAATTCATTCTTTGATTTCTGAAATAAATTAGTAATCATTGTTTTTGTGCATTTTCATTGACTCAAGCTCATTGATCTTCATCTTCTTGCTTGGGGATTGCTAATCTTTGTGTTTGATCATTCTCTTGCTTGGTGAAAGGTAATAAATGCTAGCTAGAAACCCATTTAATATTTGCTATGGTTGGAAAGCTGAGATCATGATCTTCAACCCTGAAAATTTTGGTTAAGATCTGGGTGCGTTTGATACTTCATTTTTATTGCCAAAGTAGCACCCAGAAACTGTTTTGAAAAACAGTGATTAATTTTAGTTCAAACGTCCAACTTCGCGACCTCGCTGCGAGCAGGTCCGATGTCGGATTTCATCGATTTCGGTCTCGTTGGAAAGATGAGGTCGAGATCTTCAACCTGCAAAATTTGGTTAAGATCTGGGTGAGATTGATACTTCATTTTTATTGCCAAAGTAGCACCCAGAAACTGTTTTGAAAAACAGTGATTAATTTTAGTTCAAACGTCCGACTTCACGACCTCGCTGCGATCAGGTCCGATGTCGTATTTCATCGATTTCAGTCTCATTGGAAAGATGAGGTCGAGATCTTCAACCATGCAAAATTTAGTTAAGATCTGGATGAGTTTGATGCTTCATTTTTATTGCCAAAATAGTACCCAGAAACTGTTTTGAAAAATAGTGATTAATTTTAGTTCAAACGTCCAACTTCGCGACCTCGCTGCGAGCAGGTCCTTTGTCGGATTTCATCAATTTTGCTCTCGTTGGAAAGCTGAGGTCGAGATCTTCAACACTGCACAATTTAATTAATATCTAGGTGCGTTTGATACTTCATGTTTGTTGCCAAAGTAGCACCCAGAAACTGTTTTGAAAAACAGTGATTAATTTTAGTTCGAACGTCCAACTTCGCGACCTGGCTGCGAGCAGGTCCGATGTCGGATATCATCGATTTTGGTCTCGTTGGAAAGATGAGGTCGAGATCATCAACCCTGGAAAGTTTGGTTTAGATCTGGGTGCGTTAGGTATTTCGTTTTATTGTCGAAGTAGCACCCAGAAACTGTTTTACAACAGTGATCATTTTCAGTTATCGTCGGACCAACTTTGAGACGTTGCCATTTCTTCGTTCAAGTCAGAACCGAACGATTCTTGTTGCATATCAAAGTAGGAGGACTATACTATCCTCCTGCAAATTTTCATCAAGATCTGAGTTCATATGTCCCTTCGACCATGTTGTCGAAGTTGGACCTTTGCACTGTTTTGACACAGCAGAGTTTTGTGATTTTTGTCCGAATTTGAGACGACGCCATTTCTTCGTTTCAAGTCTGAATTGCCCGTTTCTTTTTGCAGTTTGGAGCAGGGATGTTGGTATACATGCCTGCCAATTTTCATGCTATTTGGACTTGGTTTGCAGGTTCAAAACTGCCGTCGAACTAGTGACTTGACTTGTTTTCAGCGATTTATACTTGGTATAATTTCGACTATTTTTCTGAGTTTTTCCGATTTCTTTGAGATTTGTCTCTAGGTTTCGTGCACGGATTTTATAAATTAATTTAAAGTGATTTTCCATCAAATTAGCTTTTGAAACTATTATTTAGTATTATTTTAAATATTAAATTAATTACTCCATAATAGGAGGATTTCAAAGGCTATTTCTAAAGAGGTTTTCAAACGATTAAAAATCTGCTTTCTCCAACTATTTTCTAAGTAAAATATACACTCTTCTGCACTTCGAGTGAAGTGGAAAGGTGATTAAATGGTTAGGTAAAACACGGACCATGAATCCATGCGTTTATCTTTCCGATTAATCCCTGACCTATTCGATTGATCGTTTTGGCCTTTTGGCCTAGTTTACCGATGACATGAGGTGAACTTTTTACTGATTTGAGTGTGGAAGCTTACGATTGGTTAGTAAATCGTTTAGTGCAAACATTGGGGTATGGGACTCACGTTACTACTTTACGGGTTCCTTGCTATGAGTTCGTGACACATTCCTACCGTTAGTGGTAAACGAGTACTGGGCCTACGAGCCTTTACCACTACGGCGTGTTTCCTGAGTGATACCTCTGGGATAGTGTCTTCGGACTGTCTCCCTTGGGTTTATTTGCCTTTGGGATAGTGTCTTCGGACTGTCTCCTTCTGGCTCATCACCTTCTGGATAGTGTCTTCGGGCTGTCTCCTTTAGGTGTTGCCCCTTTCCTGTGTGATTGAGTAAAGTACTAGCGCGCTAATGTTTTCCTGTGTGATTTATACTCCCTCGTGTAGCGCCATTCGGTGATGGTTTTATGCAACCACACGATATAAGCGCGACTACCTTGTGGAACTTGTTTTATGCCTACATTGGCAATTGTGTTTATGTTATGCCGATGATATGAGGCTTGTTATACATCTCTACTTAGATGTTTGTTTCTTCTCTATGTGAGAGATTTTGGTCTTTATTACCATGATATATGTTTCACTTTTGGAGATTATTATGTTATATGTTGCCTCATTATCTTATCATGATTATTGTTCAGTTTATCTAAATGATTTGTTTAGCTAGCCTGACCCGAGTATTTTATGCTCGGGTGAGACCGAGTTGTTTCAGGTTAGGTCGCTTTGGACTTAGCTTGCTTCGGTGCTTCCGCTTTGGATATATCCGCTATACTATAGATAGCTTTACTTGTTATCCATCCTTTATGATATTATGATACTCTGATATTATGACTATCTGGTGTATATTCTTTTGACTCACGGATGTGTGAGTAGTGGCTTTGTACCCACTTTTATATTTGGATATGTGCTTGATGTTGTATTGTGCTGAGACTATTTGCTTATTATCTGATGTTGTTCTATGATGATGTTCATTTTGCTATTATGCTTTGTTCTGATAGATCTTTTAGCCATTGTAGTTTTGCTTTAAGTATTTATTGAATATGTCGAACCACATGAGATGAAAAAAAAATAGATTCCACTTTTCGACGTGTTCAATAGATAGTTAAAGTAAGATTACACATGGTCGCTTCCATTATACTCCATTGTCCGCATTAGCAGACGGTATTATCCAAATAATACTCTTTGTTAATGAGGCTCTCGGAGTGGGGCGTTACAACTTGGTATCAGAGCGAGGTTCAGAACTAAGTATAATAAACACAGAACAGTAACACTTAGTACAATACATCCTAGTATGCTTCAAATATTACAAAGCCCTTTCCTCATGACATTGGATAGATAAGTTAGGAATATGTTTAGGAATACATTTATACTCCGTAGTATTCCACTTTGAATTATCTATCTTTGAATCGTGCTTAACTCGTATCTTATCTTAACTTTCAGTATGTCTGGAAGAGGTAGGACCCGTCGTTCTGCGGATGTTGGGCAATCCAGTGACCCACATCCGGAAGGCGTTTTTATGACTATCGATCAGATTATGGAGCTTGTTCGGAACTCTCAGACTCCTACTCAAGTTTCTGATGCACTGTGCAAGTCTGCCTTTGCGTGCCTTTGTAGTGATTTCTCACATCTCGGGGGCAAGCCAATCAATGACTCCGAGTCTATTCTGGAGGTCCAGGCATGGATCCGCGTATGCGAGCGCATCTTTTCTCGCATGACTCTTCATGATCATGACAGAGTTCTTATAGCTTCCAGTATGCTTCAGAACCGTGCTTTGGATTGGTATGAGCTTCTCATTGCCAAGGTCGACGAGACCACTCTTACTTGGGCTCAGTTCTGTGAGCCTTTCGTGCTCAAATTTGTTCCGGAATCTGAGAAGATCGCTCTTACCCGTCGCTTTATTGATCTTAAGCAAGGGAAATCTACTGTTTCAGATTATGTTTCTTCTTTCGAGGCCCTGTCCAAGTACGGCCTCGAGTTCATTAGCACACCACATAAGAAGAATCTCAAATTTGTTGAGGGTTTGAAGAAGTACCTCAAGAAGCAACTAATGCTTCAACTCAAGCTTTCATTCGAAGAGCTTGTAGATTCGGCGCTTCACCTTGAAGCAGTCGAGAGGGAGAAGGATAGTGATGAGGATGTTGAGGTGCCCAAGCACCCCAACAAGAAGAGGTGTTTCCACAAGCCTAATTATTCCTCTTCCCAAAAGAAGAAGAAAAAGTTCATCAGTTCTGGTTCTGGTTCTCAGCCTCAGTCTCAGCCAAGTGGAACACCTTTCATTCGGAAGTGTTTCAACTGTGGATCTACCGACCATATGGTTAAAGAGTGTGCCAAACCTCTTATCTGCCGCTATTGTAAGAAGGATGGTCATCTTATTTCCGCTTGTCCTACTGCACCTCCTAGATATGGCAAGCTTAATGCTGCCAAGGCTCCTGCATCTTCATCTCAGCCTCGACGTACGCATCCTTCCATTCTCGAAGGTTCTATTTTATTTCATGATCAGTCTATTAGAGTTCTCTTTGATATGGGTGCTTCTCACTCATTCGTATCTAAGGAACTTGTTGATATTATGTCTTTGGATGTTTCTTGTTTGGTTTCTTCTCTAAGGATTGTGAATCCCATTGGCGGATCCATGACCCTTAGCTTGCTTTGTGAGAATGTTGATATTGATCTTTGTGGCTTTTTTCCGTGCAAATCTGCACGTTATAGCTTATTTGGGTTTCGACATGATATTGGGGATGGATTGGCTCATTCGATACAATGCCAAGATCATTTGTTCTGAGCGGGTACTATTTCTTAGTCACCCTGACTCTTCTGCTCAGTTAGCTCTTGTTCTTCGGGATGTAGATATCTCTGAAGCTTCTCTATGTGCTCTTGATTCACGAGATGACGATTGTGATATATCTTGTATTCCTATTGTTCGGGATTACCCCGATATTTTGAGCCAGTTTCGAGTTTACCGCCTAAGCGGGCTATTGAGTTCCGTATTGATCTCATTCCCGGTTCTCATCCAGTTAGTCATCCTCCCACGAGGATGTCTACAAAGGAGAATGAGGAACTCAAGAGGCAATTAGTAGAACTCGAAGCAAAGAATTTTATTCAGTCCAGTTCTTCGCCGTGGGGTGCCGTGGGGTGCCGCGGTGGTCTTCGTGAAGAAGTCTGATGGTTCTCTTAGGCTTTGCATTGATTACTGCAAGCTTAATGAGGTGACTATCAAGAATCGTTATCCATTGCCTCGGATTGACGATATGTTTGATCAGTTAAGTGGTGCGAAGGTATTTTCTCAGCTTGACCTTGCCATAGGATTTCATCAGCTTCGAGTTGCGGATGATAGTGTGCCACTTACAGCTTTCCGCACTCGATATGGTTCATTTGAGTGGTTAGTCATGCCGTTCGGTTTGACGAACGCTCCTGCATTCTTTGTCGATCTCATGAATCGAGTATTCCGAGAATATCTCGATAAGTTTGTTCTTGTATTCATTGACGACATTCTGATATATTCTAGATCCGAGACAGAGCATAACCATCATTTGAGGATTGTCTTGGATACACTTCATCTTCATCATCTTAGAGCCAAATTCTCCAAATGCCACTTTTGGGAGAATGAGGTTAGGTTCTTGGGTCATGTTGTATCTTTTGAAGGCATATCTGTCGATCCCACCAAGATCGAAGCCATTCAGAATTGGAAGCGACCCGAGAATGTGCATGAGATTCCTAGCTTCGTGGGACTGGCAGGTTATTACCGCCGGTTCATAAAGGACTTTTCCCGTGTTGTGCTTCCATTGACTACCCTTACTTGTAAGGGTGTCCATTATATCTGGTCAGACAAGTGTGAAGATTCTTTTCAGCGATTGAAAGAACTTCTCGCTCATGCTCCTATTCTTGTGGTTCCCGAAGGAAACCACGATCTTGTTGTCTATACTGATGCATGCGGTAGCGGTCTCGGTGCCGTTCTCATGCAGAAGGATCAGGTGGTTGCTTATGCTTCTAGGCAACTACGTCCGAATGAGGTTCGCTATCCTACTCATGATCTTGAGTTAGATGCCATTGTCTTTGTCTTGAAGATGTGGCGCCATTATTTATTGGGTGAATGTTTCATTCTTTATACCGATCATAAGTCCTTGAAATATCTCTTCACTCAGAAGGATCTTAATATGAGGCAGCAGCGATGGCTTGAGTTCCTTGCCTCATATGACCTTGACATTCAGTATACCCCTGGCAAGGGTAATCGTGTAGCAGATGCGCTTAGTCGCAAGAATTCGGCTGTAGTTTCTATGATGATAGCCGAATGGGATATTCTTGAGACATTATCTATTTGTGATATTCGTGATCGAGCTCCGCCTCCTGATTCTCCGATATTATTATTCGGTCTGGAAGCTCGACCTAGCTTATTGGATCGCATTGCCCATGCTCAGCGGCAAGATCTAGATTTATTGCCTTTCATTCATCTTGTTGAGACTGAATCCAGTGATGAGACGTCATTGGATTACAGTATTGATTCTCATCAGTGCCTTCGCAAAAAGAACCGTGTTATTGTGCCTTCTGATTCTGCACTTAGTCATGACATTCTTGATGATTGTCATCGTACTAAGTATACCATTCATCCTGGTTCTAGCAAGATGTATGCCGACATATGTCGCTTATATTATTGGGAAGGCCTGAAGCGTGATGTTGCAAGTTATATGAGCAATTGCATGACTTGTCACTTTACCAAGGCCGAGCATCAGCGCCCTTCCGGTCTTCTTCAGCCATTAGAGATTCCATTATGGAAATGGGATCAGATTTCGATGGATTTTATTGACGGTCTACCTGGATCGAGGTCAGGCCATACTTCTGTTTGGGTCATCGTTGATCGATTGACCAAGTCCGCTCACTTTATTCCGATTAAGTCCACTCGGACTGCTCCTCTTTTGGCTAAGCTTTATGTGAAGGAAGTCATTCGACTTAATGGTATCCCTAGTTCCAGTGTTTGTGACCATGACCCGTTATTCACTAGTCACTTTTGGAAGTGTCTTCAATCAGCTTTGGGCACAAAGCTGAATTTTTCTACTGCTTATCATCCTCAGACTGATGGTCAGACTGAGAGAGTGAATCGTGTCTTGGAATATCTCCTTCGTTGTTGTATCCTTGATTTTGGAGGTAGTTGGGAGGACCACTTGCCACTTGTGGAGTTCTCCTACAACAACAGTTTTCAGTCGAGTATTGGCATGGCTCCTTTCGAAGCCTTATACAGAAGGCCATGTCGTTCTCTATCTTGTTGGTTAGAATCTGGCGAGAAGCTTATTCTTGGTCCAAATTCAGTTCGGGAATCTTCTGAGAAGATTATTCTTATTCGTCAGAGAATGAAAGAGGCGTAAAGCCGTCAGAAATCCTACGCGGACAACCGTAGGAAGCCTCTTGAATTCTCGATTGGGGATCATGTATTTATTCGGGTATCTCCTATGAAGGGGGTTGTGCGTTTCAGCTCCACTAAGAAATTGGCTCCTCGCTATGTCGGACCATTTCCTATTACGGAACGCATTGGGCCCATAGCTTATCGTGTTGCTCTGCTTGCTCATTTTTCCGGAATGCATGACGTGTTCCATGTTTCTCAGCTTCGCAAGTGTGTTAGCGATCCTGATTATGTTATTGATCCGCTTATTATACCGGATTTAGAGATTTCCCCTGATCTATCTATTGACCAGCAATCTCTTCGTGTGCTTGATTCGGAGGTTAGACGCCTTCGAAACAAAGAGGTCCCGCTTGTTAAAATCAAATGGTCGTCTAATCCTAAGGACTGCACTTGGGAGACCAAAGAATTTATCGAGCGTACTTATCCTAGTTTTCTATCTTCATCTGTTTCTGGTGAGTATATTTACTTCACCTTTGTTTGATTTATTTTGAGGATTAGATGTTATAGATAACTTCCATATTTAAGGAATTGCGAGGACGCAATTTTCTTAAGGGGGGGGAAGTCTGAAACAACCCGTGATTGCAATTACCAAATAATAAATTAAAATTGTGATTTTAATTTAATTGTAGCTATTAATGAATTTTTAATGTGGCTAATTTGTTCAAAATTTAGTTATTTTGAATAAATTAATACTTTTGGGGGCTTAAGTGTAAAATGGAGCATTTTATGGAAATTAATTAGGGAAATTTGAAATTTATAATATTGTAAAATTTTATATGTGTAAAATAGTGCAATATTTGATTTGGGAATTTAATTTGCAATTTATTTGCAAAATGGTGATTTTTGGCTAATATTAACTATAAACGGTGTTTTGGGGAAATTAGGGGTTAAAATGTAAAATATTGTTGATATAGGATTTTATGAAATGGCTAAAAATATTTGTTAACATCTTTTCATAATTTTCTATGGTTTGAAATGTATTTAGTAATTTGTATGTAGATTGTACTTAGAGAAAATTGCCTATCTATATACACATGAATAATACTAAGTCCTAATGGGTATTAGACCCAATAACCCTAACCATTAGCCTATAAATTATCTTTCACTCTCCCATTTCAGCCAACACTTCATTTCATAACCACTAAACCCTAATTAGAAAGCTCCTAAACCTAGCCATGGCCTGCTAAGCAAAACTCCAATCTACACCAAATCAAAGGGAGTTAATCCAAACCATTAAAAGAGGTAATAGCAATCAAAAAACCCACCTCTAATTCATTCTTTGATTTCTGAAATAAATTAGTAATCATTGTTTTTGTGCATTTTCATTGACTCAAGCTCATTGATCTTCATCTTCTTGCTTGGGGATTGCTAATCTTTGTGTTTGATCATTCTCTTGCTTGGTGAAAGGTAATAAATGCTAGCTAGAAACCCATTTGATATTTGCTATGGTTGGAAAGCTGAGATCATGATCTTCAACCCTGCAAAATTTGGTTAAGATCTGGGTGCGTTTGATACTTCATTTTTATTGCCAAAGTAGCACCCAGAAACTGTTTTGAAAAACAGGGATTAATTTTAGTTCAAATGTCCAACTTCGCGACCTCGCTGCGAGCAGGTCCGATGTTGGATTTCATCGATTTTGGTCTCGTTCAAAAGATGAGGTCGAGATCTTCAACCCTGCAAAATTTGGTTAAGATCTGGGTGCGTTTGATACTTCAT
Organism: Allium fistulosum; assembly: GCA_030737815.1. Lineage (NCBI taxonomy): Eukaryota > Viridiplantae > Streptophyta > Magnoliopsida > Asparagales > Amaryllidaceae > Allium > Allium fistulosum. The sequence goes on from CM060901.1 coordinate 460,534,914, forward strand.
TTTTATTGCCAAAGTAGCACCTAGAAACTATTTTGAAAAACAATGATTAATTTTAGTTCAAACGTCCAACTTCGCGACCTCGCTGCGAGCAGGTCCGATGTCGGATTTCATCATTTTCGGTCTCGTTGGAAAATGAGGTCGAGATCTTCAACCATGCAAAATTTGGTTATGATCTGGGTGCGTTTGTACTTAATTTTTATTGCCAAAGAAGCACCCAGAAACTGTTTTGAAAAACAGTGATTAATTTTAGTTCAAACGTCCAAATTCGCGACCTCGCTGCGAGCCGGTCCGATGTCGGATTTCATCGATTTTGGTCTCGTTGGAAAGATAAGGTCGAGATCTTCAACTCTGCAAAGTTTGCTTTAGATCTATGTGCGTTAGTTACTTCATTTTGTTGCTGAAGTAGCACCCATAAACTATTTTACAACGGTGATCATTTTTAGTTATCGTCGGACCAACTTTGAGACATTGCCATTTCTTCGTTTAAAGTCGGAACCGAACGATTCTTGTTGAATATCAAATTAGGAGTACTGTACTATGCTCCTGCAAATTTTTATCAAGATCTGGGTTCATATGACCCTTCGACCATGTCGTCGAAGTTGGACCTTTGCACTGTTTTGACACAGTAGAGTTTTGTGATTTTTGTCCGACTTTGAGACGACGCCGTTTCTTCGTTTCAAGTCGGAATTGCCCGATTCTTTTTGCAGTTTGGAGCAGGGATGTTGGTCTACATGCCTGCCAATTTTCTGAGTTTTTTCGATTTCTTTGAGATTTGTCTCTAGGCTTCGTGCACGGATTTTATAAATCATTTTAAAGTGATTTTCCATCAAATTAGCTTTTGAAACTATATTTAGTATTATTTTAAATATTAAATTAATTACTCCATAATAGGAGGATTTCAAAGGCTATTTCTAAAGAGGTTTTCAAATGATTAAAAATCTACTTTCTCCAGCTATTTTCTAAGTAAAATATACACTCTTCTGCACTTCGAGCGAAGTGGAAAGGTGATTAAATGGTTAGGTAAAACACGGACCATGAATCCGCGCATTTATCTTTCTGATTAATCCCCGACCTATTCGATTGATCGTTTTGGCCTTTTGGCCTAGTTTACCGATGACATGAGGTGAACTTTTTACTGATTTGAGTGTGGAAGCTTACGATTGGTTAGTAAACCGTTTAGTGCGAACGTTGGGGTATGTGACTCACGTTACTACTTTATGGGTTCCTTGCTAAGAGTTCGTGACACATTCCTACCGTTAGTGGTAAACGAGTACTGGGCCTACGAGCCTTTACCACTACGGCGTGTTTCCTGAGTGATACCTCTGGGATAGTGTCTTCGGACTGTCTCCCTTGGGTTTATTTGCCTTTGGGATAGTGTCTTCGGACTGTCTCCTTCTGGCTCATCACCTTCTGGATAGTGTCTTCGGACTGTCTCCTTTAGGTGTTGCCCCTTAGCTAAAGTGATGGGTGTGTCACTGGGGTATATTTCTTGTGTGATTGAGTATAGTACTAGCGCGCTAATGTTTTCTTGTGTGATTTATACTCCCTTGTGTAGCGCCATTCGGTGATGGTTTTATGCAACCACACGATATAAGCGCGACTACCTTGTGGAACTTGTTTTATGCCTACACTGGCACTTGTGTTTATGTTATGCCGATGATATGAGGCTTGTTATACATCTCTACTTAGATGTTTGTTTCTTCTCTATGTGAGAGATTTTGGTCTTTATTACCATGATATATGTTTCTCTTTCGGAGATTATTATGTTATATGTTGCCTCGTTATCTTATCATGATTATTGTTCAGTTTATCTAAATGATTTGTTTAGCTAGCCTGACCCGAGTATTTTATGCTCTGGTGAGATCGAGTTGTTTTAGGTTAGGTCGCTTTGGACTTAGCTTGCTTCGGTGCTTCCGCTTTGGATATATCCGCTATACTATAGATAGCTTTACTTGTTATCCATCCTTTATGATATTATGATACTCTGATATTATGACTATCTTGTGTATATTCTTTTGACTCACGGATGTGTGAGTAGTGGCTTTGTACCCACTTTTATATTTGGATCTGTACTTGATGTTGTATTGTGCTGAGACTATTTGCTTATTATCTGATGTTTTTCTATGATGATGTCCATTTTGCTATTATGCTTTGTTCTGATAGATCTTTTAGCCATTGTAGTTTTGCTTTAAATATTTATTGAATATGTCGAACCACATGAGATGAAAAAAAATAGATTCCACTTTTCGACGTGTTCAATAGATAGTTAAAGTAAGATTACACATGGTCGCTTCCATTATGCTCCATTGTCCGCATTAGCAGACGGTATTATCCATATAATACTCTTTGTTAGTGAGGCTCTCGGAGTGGGGCGTTATAGAAAATCACTTCAAACTAATTTTTGAAACCCCATATGAACTTTACATCTTTTTATCGATGATTAGTATGAAGGAACTGGGATCGGATTTGGGTGGTTCCTATCTGAAAAACCGGGATTAGATTTGGGTGATTACTATCCGAAAACCTCTTCAAACTAATTTTCGAAATAAAACATATTGAAGATAAAGATCTTCATGATGTATGACTATTTTCCACTAGTCCCTAAAGGTGAAATTTTCCATATCTAAGGTGGCAGTAGTGTTCTATTATGAAAATCTTCGATTTGCAAGAATATGATTTGAAGTTAAGAAAGAAATCTTTGGTTAAGATTTAATGAATGATTTGGAAATATTTTCCCTAAGTTAAAAGTTATAACTCAAATATAAGAAATCTTTGATTAAGATTTAATGAATGATTTGGAAATGATTTCCTCAGTAAAAGATGAACTGAATTGGAATTATTCCAAGATAAAAAAGAAAGGTAAATAAACCAAATAATTTGATAAATGAGGCTTAATGATTCCATATACTCTTGGAAAGAAAATGGAATAAATTGAAAAATATATATCTAAGAAAGATATTTGATTTAAATAAAAGATGAAGTAATTGATTTATGATTGATAATCACATATGAGCTTAACATTTTTAAATCAATAATTGGCTTCGATGGAACCGGGGTCGGATTTAGATAATTCCTATCTGAAAACCACTCGAACCAATGTATACATTTGAAAGTGAAGACTTGTTGAAGATGATGATTATTGAAGACCGCGGATCTTCAAAATGTAGGGATTGCTGTCCCGAGTCCCAGGGGTTTACCCCACATTATATTTGGCAGTGGTATCTGCATTCTGAAATCATTGTTGTATTGAAGACCGAAGACCTTCATAGCAGAAGGACATCTTGTTGACATTCTTTGGGTAGCTCCCACTATAGAGATATTTATAGCAGTGGTCATGTCGTGTTTGAAATCTTCAGATTACAAGGACTAATCGCTGCTGATCCTAGGGGTGATTCCTAAAAAGGATGTGGTAGGAGAAGTGCCTTCGGTTTCGTTCAATCCTTGAACGAACTTGTATGAACGAATGTCTGACATTGTATTGTTGAGTCACAAACGTTGACTTTTACAAATGTACATCTGTTTGGTGGCGGAGAAGGCAACTTCTCTTAGCATAACACCCTTCTCTGAGACATACGCGCTCAGAGGTTGTATGTTTGTGAAAGTCAAATAGTGAACGAAGGAATGACATTGTGGCATTCTAAGTGGAATGAGTTTTGTGGGAAAGAAAAGCGTGGCTTTGTGGAATGTATGAACGTAGCCTCTCAAGCCTCACATCCCGGAAGATGATATGGGATACTATGTGGTCTGACAAACACAAATTCGGGATAAGTAAGTATGTATGGTGGTGTCAAATACGTTGGGCCCTTTGGGGGAAAATATCCCTCAAGGCATTTATTGCCCCATTTTGATAAAGTGGTTAGCTTGAGAAAAGCTAGGAACTACCGGTTATCAGTAGTAGTATAGCAAGTACAGTTCCAAGTGACTTGCTTGAGAAAAGCGATTAAGGCACCGCGGGAACTATGTTTGTTATGTGTGGATCGGAGAAAGAAAAAAAGCTACTAGTTCCCTATCATGTTGGAGATCCAATTCCAATACGAGATTTAAGGTTTTGATTGTAGTCCAAAAATAGCTGTAATGCTTTGCTATCATTTCAGCTACCCCATTTTGGTATCATATATTTTGTTCTGTATATTCCGTTAACTTAGTCCGGATATATACCTTAGACTTAGTCCAGGTATTGATTCCTTATTTGAATAAGTTTATTTGAAAAGTGTTTTTAAAAGAATGTTATTAAAGATAATATCAAATTATTTTGGTAATAAAAGTATTTTGGTTATCATAAGGTAAAAAATCCGTATGTATTTATATGTGGGATTGGTCTTATGAGATACCCTTCTTTTCAAAGGTATTGATTTACATCAGCATGATATATACATTTAAAATTTCGAGTATCTCATGCTAATTTATCAAGCCTGATCTGGGTATTTTTAATACTCGGGTCAGATCCGAGTAGTTTCAAGGTTAGCTGAGGACTCATAGAGTTTCCAAAGGAGAGTTGGCGATCTTCATCATCGGATGGACATATTCTATTAGCCGGTGCACTTATTGCATTTGTTTTTTGGTTTTCAGCATTTGTAAGGACAGAGGTTTATAACTGTCCAGGCTGAATCTAGGTTAGACTCTGATATTGTATTTTAAATTTTTCTACTATAAAGATTATTATTGAAATAATATATGTTATTCCATTTGTGTGAGATTCTATTCTATTTTTATTTCTTTCTACCCTTAATGATCCGCATATTCATGCAATTTGAGTTGGACATGTGTGGTTTATTGTCGATTCAAAGGGTACGGAAAAAGGGCCATTACATGCATTTCTTCGGATAGTAAAACAAAGGCTTCGACTCCTTCGAAAGCTAGGTTTCGACTCCATACATGATGTTATTTTCAAATCGACTACGTACCAATGCTTTGATAACTTGTGTATTGGTTTCGACTTGGTTGAGGCGGAAGTATAGCATCGGTAGGGTGCTACTAAAAGTGGTGATACCATATTTATGTACAAAAACTGTTTTATTGCCTTTTCAAGTATTTTCTTTTTAACTAACCTGCCTATTTGTAAAAATATAATTGGTTGCCATAAACTTTTCGAATTCTTTCCAAAATAAAACTGCCGCATTCATTTCAGATCTAATTAAAATAATTTAGCAAATAAGCCCTTCGTTAAGCAAAACAAATAAAAGATTTGAGTCCTCCAACCAAATTAATTTAATTTCCATAAGAAATTACTTAGGAAAAATCCCCAAAAATCATAGAAATTCACTTTTAATATGTTATCTAACATATAGAAATTACAGACCCAAATTCCTTCATATAATAGCCGAAATAATTTTAAACCCAATTTATTCATTTCTTCCTTCAAAAATTCATAATAAATTTTCCATAGCTTGGAAAATTAAAAAATTAAAACCCATCTCCAAAATAGTGTTTTACGTAACATATAAATTCCTCATGGCATTCGAAACCCAATATAAATGATTTTAGCCTTAAAACCGTATAAAACATTTATTAAACAAACTTTTGAATATATTATATCATAAAATCCAAGCATATCATCATCAAAAATCATCATAATGGATTTAAACCAAACCCGAAAATCAAATGCTATTTAAACAAAAATAGAGATGGTTTTGATTATTATTCACCTTAATTAGGATAAGGAACTTGAGATATGATCTTGGATTTATCGCCCTTGCTTGATTGCTTAGCTTTTATGATTTTCCCTCTTTTCTTCCCTAAGAAATGGCATGCTTGCTTTCTTTGATTTAGGTTTTTTTGTTTTGAAAATATGAACGTGTAAAGAAAATGGAATGTAGCTTTAGGGATTATGGGATTAAGGTGGCGGCTAATCCCTAGAATGCCCTTGTATTCTTCCTTTATTAGTTAACGTATGAAAACATTTTCATAACCCATTATTCTTGTTTAACTAGCACGGCCTCTAATTAATTTTCAAATCTCAATCCCCTTATCACGCAAATATTTACATTATTCTATTTAATTTATCTAATTAAATTTTTTGAATAATGTTATTAAAAATCAGGGGTGTTGCAGGCTCCCCTCCTTAAAGAATTTCATCCTCAAAATTTGGTAAGGACTAAATACTAAACATAGCAATCATCTATAACAGCTCCTAACTACTACTAGCCTACCTGACGAGCAACAGTCTATATAAAGCAAATATAGAACATACCCTCACAACAGATCAGGATAAGTATCTCTAATCCAGTCTTCTATCTCCCAAATACAGTCCTTCTCATTGTCGCTCCATTGAACTTTTACCAACTTGACTATCTTTTTCCTTAACCTTTTCTCATCTCTAGCCACAACTCGAACTGGTTGTCTAATAATAGTCAAATTTGGCTCTACTATCAAATCTTCCAACTATGTCGGAGGAATAGTAGTCTCTAGGTCATTCATATACTTACGAAGATGAGACACATGAAGCACATTATGGACACCTGCCATACTACTCGACAACTTTACTCTGTATGCGAGCTTCCCAATCCTCTCTATAATTTATAACGGTCCAACGTATCTCGGTGACAGTTTCCTGACTTTCCGAATCGCACCACACCCTTCATCGGTGATACTTTAATGAAAACCCTATCTCCAACTGAGAATTCTAGGTCTTTACCTAGCTCTTTTGTCTAGACTGAGCTTCCTTCATCCTTTCTCGAATCAACTTAGTCTTCTCTATCGCCTCTCTAACCAGATCTGGACCTAAGACTAATTTGTCTCCAATCTCCATCCAACATGCTAGTGATTTGCATGGCCTTCCATACAAAGCTTCAAAAGGAACCATTCCTCTACTAGTCTGATAACTATTATTATAGGAAAATTCCACTAAGTGTAGGTGATCTTCCCAAGATACACTAAAGTCCAATACACAAGTTCTTAACAAATCCTCGAGTACCTTATTGATTCTCTCTTTCTGCCCATCCGTCTGAGGGTGATATGCAGTACTCATCTTAAGCTTGGTACCTAATACAGCTTGTAGACTCTTGCAGAATTCACTAGTAAACAAAGCATCTTTGTCACCGACTATACTACTAGGAATTCCATGCAGTCTAACTATGTTCTTCATGAACAACTTAGCTAAAACAAGCGCCGTCCTGGTTGACTTAACTAGAATGCAATGGGCACTCTTGATCAACAATTCCACTATGACCCATATACTTTCATTTCCTCTATTTGAGCTTGGCAACCCGTCTATAAAATCCATGGATATCGAATCCCATTTCCAAACTGGTATCTCCAAAGGTTGAAGCAACCCACTCGGCTTCTGATGTTTGGCCTCCACTTGTTGACAGTTTGCACACTGCCTAACCCATAAGCCAACATCTCTCTTCATACCTTCCCAATAGAAGCTCCTCTTCATATCTTGATACATCTTGGTCCCTCCAGGATGAACCATAAACTTGGACCGATGACATTCCCCAAGAACTTCTTTCCTTAAGTCCTCAACATTCGGAACTCACAATCATCTCTTCTTTCTCCACAATCCCCTCTGGTCAAGACTAAAACCCTTTAGATCATTGATCTCAGTTTCGACCTCAAGCCTTCTAATTCTCTCGGCTAATAATGAATCCTCCTTCTGCTTAGAGGCAATCCTTTCAATCAACACTGGTCGAACTTCCAAATAGGACAACATGACAGTGCTTTGACTAGAAGTAGCAGTCGATCTTAACTGCACACTACAAGTAGTCAAAGCTTCTAAATCTTTCCATTCCGCTAATATAGCTAACACCACATTCTGATGTCTTCTGCTAAGATTATCCGCTACCTTATTTCCTTTCCCAGGAATATACTCTATACCAAAATCATAAGCTGCTAAAAAATCCAGCCGCCTCTGCTGTCTCATATTCAACTCTTTTTGAGAGAATAAGTACCTTAAGGACTTATGATATATGTATAGCTCAAATCTTTCTCCTAAGAGATTATGTCTCCATATCTTCAATGCGAAGATCATCGCAGCCAACTCCAAATCATGAGTAGAATATCTTACTTCATGCGGTCTATGCTGTCATGAAGCGTAGGTAATAACTTTACCCTTCTACATCAACGCAGCTCCAAATCCAGTACCATATGCATCAGTATACACCACCAACCCTTGGTTTCCATCTGGAACTACTAACACAGGTGCGTTGGTCAACAGATTCTTTAACTTAAGGAATGCTTCCTCACATTTGTCAGACCAGATAAACTTCACATCCTTCCTGGTTAACTTAGTCAAAGGTGCTGCTATCCACGAGAGGTCCTTAATGAATCTTCGGTAATAGTCAGCTTGTCCAAGAAAACATCTCTTCTCAGTCACCGTCTCTAGTCTCTTCCAATTATTAACAGCTTTGATCTTAACTGGATCGACTGACAAGCCCTTTTCTGAAACCAAGTGACCAAGAACCTTAACCTCTTTCTTCCAAAAATGACACTTGGAAAACTTCGCTTTCAGTTGATGCTGCCTCAGCGTCTTAAGCACTACCCTAAGATGATCCGCCTGCTCTCTTTCATCCTTAAGTTATACTAAAATGTCATCTATAAACACCAACACGAACCTATCCAAGTACTCTCGGAAAACTCGGTTCATCAGATGCACGAAGAAAGCAGGTGCGTTCGTTAACCCAAATGGCATTACTAACCACACGTACGAACCATATCTAGTCCGAAACACTGTCAATGGAATACTGTCCTCTGCCACTCTTAATTGATGGAAGCATGTCGCCAAATCCAATTGGGAAAATACTCTGGTTCCATACAACTGATCGAATAGATCATCAATTCTCGGCAAAGGATACGTATTCTTAATCGTCTTCACATTCAACTTACGATAGTCGATACACATCCTCAACGACCCATCCGGCTTCTTTACGAACACCGCGGCCGCTCCCCAAGGCGAACTGCTTGGTCTAATAATATTCCTTCTTTCTAGATCCACTAGTTGCACCTTCAATTCCTTCGTCTCGGTCTGTGTCATCCTACTATGTGGTCTACTGACAGGTTCAGCTCCTAGCACAAGATCTATCCGAAACTCAACAGCTCATTTCGATGCTAGTCCTGTAACCGGCTCAAAAACATCAGTAAACTCTCTTGCTATCTGAACCTGGCTTAACTCTTCTCCCACTTTCGTAGCACTTAACAAAGCACAAACACCCCGGTCAGAATTCTCCACTGAGAATATGATTTGGTTATGACTATTAGGGTGTCTCAACGATATTTTCCTATCCTGGCAAAATATCCTAACCTCATACTTATCCAACCAATCCATACCCAAAATGATTTCGAAATCTACAAAATCAAAAACATACAGACTGCATGTAAACTTATGACCTAACAAATCAAGTTCTAACTAGTCACATCTTATCCCTAGAGCTGCATACCCTCCTATTAGATTCGCAACCCTTAAGGAAGTAACAAGGTATGTGGGTTCTAAGCATAACCTATCAACCAAACACTGAGATATAAATGAATGTGATGCACCAGTATCAAATAGTATCCTAATTGGTATAGTCTAAATCAAAAACGTACCTTCCATCACAGTCTTCCCTTTTTCAACTGCAGTTGGCCTAGCAGATGATGGTCCAACAGCAAAGACCTTTTCCATGTCCATCCTGACTAGTTCTGGACACTGATTCTTATAATGCCCAACCCGGTCATAGTTTAAGCTCTTCACATTCTTCTTTTCTGCAGCCTTCCTCCCTTTGCCTGTCTGGCATTCATGAGCATAGTGACCTTTCTTGTCACACTTGAAGCAAACTAAATCAGCCTTTTCTTTCTTGGCAACCTCTCCCTTTTGGGCTCCCTTCTTCTAAAAGAACTTCCTCTTCTTTCCCTGAGAACCCTGGGTTTCAACCGACTTTCTTTCCCATAAATAAAAAGCATTTCCTCATGGCGGATTGCCGTCTCCACAAAAACATTACAAGGATCTCGGAGATGTTGCAGGGTCACCCTAGCAATCTCAGGTCTCAATCCTCGAATAACTTCTCATTCCTTTTGATGACGGTGCCAATGGTAGCATACCCATATCGGGACAACTCATCAAACTTAGTAGCATACTCTATTACCGACATCTCTCCCTGCACCAAATCCCTAAACTTTCTACACTAATATTTACATTATTCTATTTAATTTATCTAATTAAATTTCCTGAATAATGTTATTTAAAATTAGGTGTGTTACAGTGTCTATATAATATATATATATATATATATATTATGGATTAATAGCATGAATATAAGGATTCGTGGTAGACACACACACATATATATATTAATCTAACCATATATGAATCGTAATAATTGATAAGTGTGCATATATGTATATGTAAATTAGACAGTTATCATAACTGTAGCCTAACAATAATACCTTGAATGTTGAATCTATTGAACTCCGTGGATCTGAATCCAATCACTTCCAGAAGGCGCTACCACACAAAGAGATCTACGCACTTTTCTTCTATTTGACTCGAATTTATGTTTAAGGTTTGAAAAATGATGGAGGAGAGGATGGAATGATTTCGGCAAGAGGTAGACTGGAGGAAAATTAGAAGTAAACTTCACAAAAGTGTGGGGCAAATGAGTTTAAATAAAAGAGAAAGGAGTGAGAGTAAAATGAGAATCCATATCAACCCTTTTCTCTACTAATTCAAACCCCACAAAATATATTATAAGCCCATCCTCCCCTCTTATATTGGTTGCCCATTCCATGGGCCCATACGGATTTCCATTCCACTTCAAACCAGATTAGACAATTCATATTTAAATCAAATTTAAATGTACATTAATATCTTATATCAATACGTGTGCATATAAATTTTATATATGCACTTTTTTAATATTGATCAACAAAAAACAAACAAAAGTTTATTATTAATATTATACAACCTGTTAATTAATTGAATTAATATACAATAATTATAATTTAATTAAATCAAGTGAAGTCGGAGTATTCAACATTGCAGTTGGTGACTCTTAGGTCTAAATTCGGTCAGCAATTAATATCAGATAGTTTGAATGTTAATGTTCACATGTCACCTTTGCTTATGCTGTGATAGTTTGTTCAATTTATCGCTTACACAGTTTTGGTAAATCTAATTTTACTTATTTTAAGCAATCCCCGGTAGAGACAATTATACCAATTCTATTTGTCAAAACTATATCACATTAGAACTTATGCAGTTTGGTAATAGTTAGAATTCCAATATCATCCACATTCAACTTCTATAGTCTAAACACAAAGTTATTGGTTTAATAAGAACAATTATTATTAACTGAACTGCTATGGCTAGAGAGATTGACTTTGAGTTGATTTCAATTGACACTGATACTAACCTCATATAACCGAGGAAAACAATTCTCTATTGAATTATATTTCACTTTCAATGCATCAACCCGACCCAACTATAGTTGTTCGATGGACATCGTACCACGATTGAACTATGATCAAAGTGGAGTTCCATATTGACATTTAGTAGTATTCTCAAGTCAAGAGAACTATGTAACATTACCACATCGATATTTCATGTTTGACCTCAGTTATATTAACCAACATAAATATATCAAGTGAGTCATTCCATAGTACTCTAATAACAATTGGGACGCAACCACTTGGTGCACCCGCAGCCATGAGTACTACACTGCCCAACATTTGGAGAGCGTTAAGTGCTCTAGTCTCAATGGATTTATCGATATCCTATCTCGATACATCTTGACTAGGAATATTTAGAATGATATATCTATCAATTATCATAAATTACTCATGATCACAACACATTATAATTACTATCATAAAAAAACCATTTATTTCAAATGAGATTTAAACTATTAATTAATATAACACATCACAACAACTAAATAATAGAAAGAGAAACATCATTTATTTTGAATGAGAATTTATTATAGAGTTTAATGGTTTAATGATTCATCTCCTTCCGTGCCTTTCCTTTCACCCATCACTTCACCATACCATACATGCCATACCCACTCCTCTGTCCCTCTTGTTGACCACTCCACCTTACTTGTACCTTCTGCCTCTCCACCTCCTCCTGTACCCGACCACTACTGTACCATTTCCCGACCACTTGGCATTTCCAATGCCTTTACTATTCCATCACCTCCGTCACTACCGCCGACTCCGCCTATTCCTAAACCACCAGATATCCAAACCATCCTGTTCTACCAACCATGTTCTTCCTCCTTCGACCATAGCTAACCTTTCCTCCACCTACAAGGATCCACCCACCAACTAGCTGACATCATCTTCCACCTTGACATGGGCTTCTCTTTTCAAGTCAAAGCCTCGTAATGCAGGCAGATACTCGTCTCTTGCTTTCGAATTATCATATGTGGGGTCTCCTTTACCCATGCTATCTGAAGTTCAGCAAGAAGGTATTAATTTCTAGAATCAACACTTGGTCGGTTTTTTCTTGGATGATAAACTGCCATACAATGTCGTTATCTACCACTTACAGAAGATCCGACGCCCTAAAGGAAAATATAAGGTTAAATACGACAACTCTAACTTTTAGTTTGAATTCTCCGATGAGGATGATAGACAAAAGATTCTTGAAAGTGATCCTATTTTTATTAGAGGTAAAATGTTTATTATCACTTCATGGAAACCCACTTTCAAAAGTGCACAATCTCAAATAAAATCGATACCTATATCGGTACATTTTCACAAAATACCAATTATTGCATGGACTTTACTAGGTATTAATTGGCTGGCATGTCATTTGGGTTCTTTAGTTTGTTACAACGAAGCAACTTAAAAAATGGAACGGTTTGAATATGCGAAATGTCTGATTCAAATTACACTAGATAAGGAGCTGCCGGATCTTATAAAATGTGGTGAAGGAGATGATGTTGTTTATGTTGAAGTCTAATATGATTGGAGACCAAAATTTTGTGTGCATTGTAAATGCTTTGGCAATGATATTTCCACATGTATTGATAAACAGACACTAATGCACACTGATACTGTGTGTACAGAATATTTGGTGACTGAAACACAATATCAACCTATGAATCAGGTTTATGGGGATGCTGATAATGATAAAAATTGTTATGCTGCCACAAAAAAGGTCGAGGCTAGAATATGGAAAACTAAACCACAAAAACATTGGATTTAGAGGAAACCAGATGCAAATGAAGGCCACAAAATAAATTGACAAACACAAATACAAGGAATGCCACTGTGCATGTGCATGCACATATTAATGAACATGATACATATAATGATGCTCATAACACAACATCCATATCTTCACAACCGCCTATTCTTTCAGACCCACCTGCCACTGACCATACCATTCTTCAATCCTATAACCTTTCTACAGCCCATCAACCTCCTAACCCTACTATCTTATTATCCAGTAGCTTTGACATTCTCACTAATCAAACCACCATTCCAGGCACAACTCTTCAGACTCATATACCAAATTTAATTGAACCTTCTATTTCTACCAATATATCTACATCCACAATCAATACAGTCACTCCAGATTTGACAAACACCACTGCTACTCAAGCCACAGATCAAAATCCTGATGTTCCAACTATGGATTCCCATACTCTACCATACAAACATATCCACCTTTCCCGTACCATCACTGAATAACTCATTGAAAATAATATCATCCATAACGATTCATTCATTGATCAAAACAATGTCTTACAACTTCTATTTCAACAAGTTTCCCTACTCATTCTACCCCAGACTGCAAACAAAACAACCATCCATCCACCTCCCAACCTCCTCAAGCTTGTCTATCTCTATCTAAATAACAGAAAAAGAAAAAGAAGAACAAAAAGAATAAAAAATATAAAAGGCAAGGAGCATGAGGACTATGACAATGGACATGACTACCAAATAACAGAGATACAACTGCACAATTTTAATACTGAGGATGATGAAGAAAATACAAGACATGGAAGCTACATTGGGATGAGAAAATCGAGTAGGAAGAAAAAAACATATTATTTCAAATGCTTGACCACATTGGAGCATGGAACTTAAGGGGTGCTCACCTCCCCTTAAAATAGCAAGAAGTCAAAAATCTGATTGTTCAAAACAAATTGCAAATGATGGGTATTTTAGAGATAAAACTTAATGAAATATGTTCCATCAATATGTGCTCTGTTATCAATCCTCTTTGGGAATATGCACATAACTTGTTACATGCTGAATATGGTAGAATTGTTGTGTTATGGAACCCCCATATATACAATGCCATTACTATCTCATCTTCTTGTTACTCATATATCATCCTTCACCGAATTCAACATCACCTTTATCTATGCATCATGTAATAAAGACTTCGGGAACAGGCTTCATTCTTATATACAGTCACATAATACTGTCACTATTCTATGGATCATTGTGGGTGACTTTAACTACATGTATGCATCATCACCAAAATTTGGAGGCAATCCACTTACCTATCATGACATAAATCCTCTCTTCCAATCAATACACATTGCTACATTACATAAAATCCTTTCAATTGGTCCACTATATACATGGAATAACCATAGAGATGGCAAACGTACTTTCTGTACACTTGACCACTCTCTATTCAACTTTCCAGCCCTTACCTCTTGGCCTAACCTTACATCCATTATCCTTCAACCTAACATATCAGAACATAGCCCCCTTATCCTCTCCTGGAATATGAAACCGATTAAGTACCAAGCCTCATTTACATTTTTAAATTTTTGGACTAACCATACACAATTTCATAATATTTTCATGTAGGGATGGAACATTAAGACATTCGAGAATCCAATGTACATATCGCAGAAGAAACTAAAGAATGTCAAACACTGTTTGAAAATATGGGCTAAATCTACTTTTGGCCATGGTACATCTAAATCTAAACTACTTCGAGATGAACTTAGCAAAATTCAAACTGATATGCTTGTTGCTCCACACAATGAAGAACTATCAGAACTAGAACATTGCTTAAACTAACAGCTTATTGAAACTCTGCAATATGAAATAGACATGACCAAAGAAAAGCTTGGGAAAGAATACTTCTTTCATGGTGACAAAAATATTTCTTTTTTCCACAATGCCCTCACTATCAAGAGATCCAGAGACATTATTAAAGCTATTGATGATCAGGCGGACTCATTACAGACTGATGTGCAGCAAATTGACAAGGCATTTATAGATTAATTTTATACATGTTTTTCTACATCTAACAATGAACCTTGCCTCACTGACTTATCTCATATAAAATTACCCAAGATCACTGATACAGTTGCCATAAACCTTATAAAATTGGTCACATATGCTAAGATAAAGGAGGCTCTATTTGATCTTAATCCTAAAAGTTTTGGTGGTCCTGATGGTTTCAATACCCATTTTTTCAAAACCACCTGGCCTATCATTGACATCATATTTGTTAAGGCTATCCAATACTTCTTCAGTACTAATATTATCCTAGATGGTATCAACGCAACAAATATTGCATTAATACCCAAAACTGAGACACAAACATCAGTTACACACTACCGTCATATATCATGCTACAATGTCATATATAGATGCATCACAAAGATTCTGGCTAAGAGGATCAAACCCATCCTTAGCAACATCATCTCTCCCAATCAAACTGCCTTTCTTAAGAACAAAAATATTACTGGTAACATCCTACTGACGCATGAATTACTGAGAGGCTACAATCAGAAAATTGTTTCACCTAGATGCATGATGAAATTAGATATACAAAAGGCATTTGATTCGACTAAATGGATATCTACTGTTGCCATCATGACTAAGATGGGCTTCCCTGAGACATACCGTGCATGGATACACACTTGTATTTCCACTATTACATATATTGTTAAAGTCAATGGACACTCTGTTGGCTACTTCAGATCATCCAGGGGGATCGGGCAGGGAGATCCTGTATCCCCATACTTATTCATCATGGTCATGGAGCTGAAGAACTCTATACTTAACTCCCATGCACTTGCTAACAATCTGAAAACACATCCTAAATGCAAGCAACCACTTATCACATCGCTTATGTTTGGAGATGATATTGTTATATTCGCAAAACCAGATGCTAGTACCATATCCACAATCAATGCTGCACTCATACAATTTCATGCCATTACCGGTCTGCATATCAACAAAAACAAATCACACATTATCATTGTTGGACTACCTATCGATGCTAGAGACAACATTACCTATCTATCTGGTCTTCTGGTAATGCCAGAGAACTCTATATACCTTGGCATCCCTATTACCACTTCAAGAATTTCGACCACACAATGCTTGCCTATGTATTAAAAGATTATATCTAAACTTAGGAATTGGCATGCCCATCTTCTATCACAAGCTGGGATAATTACTATTGTGAAGTCCATCATATTTGGAATGACATCTTACTGGTCTCGGCTATATATTTTGCCTAAGAAATTGCTATCTATGATCAATGCTGTTATGAACTGTTTCTTATGGCATGGAGACTGCCACTGGCATAAACCCATTCCTATAACATTTAACAAAATATGCAGACCGAGGAGAAAGGGAGGATTAGGCATTATTAACTTACACTATTGGAACAGGGCAGCTGCAACGAAACATATCGATGATATTCTGAGTAATAAACCAAATCTGTGGGTTAAATGGATTAACAAGAATTACTTATTTGGAAAAAAATTCTGGAATATGACAACTTCATCCACTGCTGGCTAGCTCTGGAAAATTTTACTCAACATGAGACATATTATACTACCTCTTATCAAATACAACATTTTCTCTGACATCCAGATTTCCTTTTGGCACTCTCCTTGGGCTTCCACAGGTGTAATATTAAATGACATAATAGACAACATGCAGAAGAACTCCACTGGCATCCCTGACAATGCTAGTATTCAACATTTCATTTTCCAAGACAAAGTTGTTATGCCTACTGCTAGCTCGGCAGTGATTATAAATGTTTGGAATATGATTATGAGATAACAACACATTAACACTACAGACAAGATCCAATGGACTGGTAAGCACTGTGCTCACTGCATTGCTACTGTACACAAAGACCTATTTCCTGCTAGTATTAGGCCTAATTCACCATGGTATAGTCGAATATGGAATTGTATGGGATCAGAAAAAGAAAATTTCCTTCTATGGAAAACAACTCATAACTCCTTACTCACTAGAGACAAGTCAATGGCCAGGGGATTCATCATTAATAACATCTGTGTTTTCTGCAACGACCACCCTAAAAGTGGAGACCACTTACTCTTCCAATGTACGGTGATTTATCAACTTTGGAAATCTATAATAATGGCTGCTAGTATATACTATGGCAATACTAACCACAGCCAACAATGGTTTGAAATCTTCAAGCGATCATGGTGGAGAAACGAGTTGGGTGATTGTATGCTTGTTACTCTGAAGAGCTTCATCACTGTATTCTAGCGGGAGAGAAATCCCAGAGTATTTGATAAGAAAAGTAAAAACAAGAAAGAGTTTATTGCAGAAGTAAAGGGAACTGTTAATAGAGAATGAAATATTTACAAACTATAGGACCGGGCTTTGAATGGCGTTTTAATTAAATTGGTATTTGGGCTGAACTGGGCCTTGATCCTATTTTAATTAAACAGGTCTTTAGTATTTTTATTATTTAAATGTTGTATGTCTATAACTTCTATCTTTTAATCAAGATCTGGTAGAGGCCCAGTATAAAACCTCATTTACCTTTTAAAAATAATTTACAATAAATTACAGAATTTCCCCTAGGCCATACCCCAAACTCCATCAGTAAATGCGTTGAATATTATAAATCTTTAATGTAAAATTATCCTCTGCTATTTGCATATTAATAGATTACTTGCATACTCCATAGTTGTTGAGCTTTCCTCAAGCTAGGGTTGTTATCTGTAATTAGTTCTATTAATATATAAATAAACGAAGTAATATAACCACACTTATTTATTGAGCTTTCCTCAATGTACGTGCATTATACTTATGCCATCATGAATGTATGGGTACGAATGGATAATCTCTTTTTATTTTTTGAGCTCTCCTCAGGGTAAATATGAGATTAGGACAAAGAGCTAAAAATTAGGAGCTGTATGTGATACAACTGATAAGGAGTTATTCATAATATGAGGGACTATGATTTTTTGAGCTTTCCTCATGATCAAAATCCCAAGTCATACAAGTCCTAACACCCACTAGTGTAGTCAAAAGACTTTTATGTTTCACCTTAGGATTTTGAGAAACATAAAAGAATAGTGGGAGCATATTAGTAAAATAAAATATAACGCTTAAACTTACTAATATTATAAGAACGTCTGCTATGAAAAGTGTCCTAATATACTAAATTAAAATTTGTAGAAAATATCTACACCCAAGTTGTTTTCTGAAAACAACAAATTCACCGGACCTAACTACATAGACCGTTTAAGGAAATAAAGATAACACTAACATACGAATGTCTACGGTTGTCAATAATCAAATCTAATAGAATAACTTGCTGATGATGCAGACACTAAACTACACATAACAAATGGGTCTCGGACCTTGAGATCGCTCAAGTTTACATGCTATCTAAGTTAGACGAACCATTATAGAGATAGGTACGAACTTATGAAGGAACCGTTCAATACAAAAATGGCGAAGGGTGTGAAGGTGGATGAGTACTTTCTAATGATGAAAGTCTATATTGATAGATTTTCTCAATTAAATGTGACAATAGACAATGAGTTGCAAGTGGATCTGATCTTAGGATAATTTACTCCTCATTTTGAGTTGTTTATATTAAATTATAATATGAACCAGCTGAAGGTAACTCTCGTAGAGCTCCTCAATATGTTGAGGTTAGCCGAGTCTTCATCTAAGGATCAGGGTGCGGTACTTACGGTTAAGGAAAATGCATTTAAAAAGTTCGAAGAAGCGGAAGAAGGTTAATAAGAAGAACAAGAACACTTCTCTGGTTGACAAGGGTGAATTTCGTCACCGTCATAAGAAGGGTCACTGGAAACAAAACTGTGTGGAGTACTTAAAAATTATCAAAGAGAAAAAATGAATAGCTCTATTATTGTTCCTACATGTATATTTATGATTCAAAATTGTTTTGCAATAAATAAATTATTTTGTGTTTTAGATACTGGATCAAGAACTCGGATCTATAGTTCGTAACAAGGACTGAAAAACATGCATCATGTGGCAAAGGGAGAGATGAGGCTTCAAATTGCTAATGGATCTCTTTTAGATGCAATAGTAGTTGGAGACTTTCAGTTAAGTTTGCTAAATTGTGATAACCGCCCTACACCACCGATGCTTATATAATCGAATAGTGCGCTGCTAGCACATCTAGCCGATGTAGGATGATCGTCAAAGGAAAGAAATAGAAGTAAAGAAGGGAAATAGAAAAGAAGAGAAGAAAATAGACAAGAAGAGAAAGAGAAGGAAAAGAAAGAAAACATCACATAATCACATAACCTGTCGTATATCTCATAGCATATAAGATAAAATATAATAGTCATCACATATACAAAATAGGCGAGCCAATAATAACTACATAAACCACAAAATCAGAGTACAGAGGCTTATACAGTTATACAAAAGAGCAATAGAGTTTATACAACTGATAAATAAACTCATTGATAAACTATCTTCTAATAATAGTAAGTCAACACTGTCAATGCCCCACAGTATCACATGGCGGAATTAACAATAATAAGCCCAAAATATAAATATGAGAAAGTATCGCCTCCTGCTAATTCACCTGTATAGCTCCAAGTGAAGTTTACACCTACTATCTAGTCTACTCATTTAATAGTATACGGGATAAAAAGAAACAAAGCATAAAACCTCGAGTCAGACAAAAGTCTTATATGAGCGATAAATAATCTTAAGCCACTATAAAAGTCGGTATAATATATGGAACGGAGGGTATAGAGAATCATACCTGACTCATCCCTACATCCACAGAGTTAGCACATTACATCGAATATATGCTACTCTACATCATAGTCATCATGGGTGTATTATACATCATAGTACTAAGGGTGTCTAGATATCAACATCGGTAATATCTACATCGTGTGACATTTTAAGGTGATAGAAACAATAGAACAAACATGGCATCCATCATCCATCCTCGCCTTCACTCACTAAGTGCATTGGATATATGATACTCGTATGACCTCATCGTGTAGTCAAGGACTACTCAATGTTCCAGTTTCTCGATACTTGAATCCATGCCATTCAGAAGGCCAGGAACATGCCATTCAGAGTTTGCACACGTCATCCATAGCAATACTCATCCTCGAACTGTCCTTACGACTCTCGTCTGAAGTCATCGTGGTTTGGAACTATTCTAGAAAGTGTCTTCGGTCATAGAATGTAATCGTGCACCCCATAACTTTCCTCCAACAGTTCCTTCAAACCAACTACTCTACATCCCGAGTGCAGCTATCCATCGTAAAAGCCATCGCTCCCTATCACGGAATCATCGTCGTTGAATCATGAAGTCATCGCATCGAAGCGTCACATCTTCGCTTCACCGCCAAAACCACTCGTTGACGAGCAGTAACACCAAAATCAAACATCGCACAATGAACACATCATCGCATCGTGCTCTTCGAAGCCTCTCTATCGTCCACGTAAAAATTGGCTAAATTGACCATCACCAATAGTGGTAGATATCGGCAACTCCAGAGTAGTCGATAACGGCCACTTTGGTCATATACTTAGCCGAAATGCCTAAGTACAAACCAAATGAAATTGTTCGGCATCTATCCCATATCTGAAGCACATCCCTAAATCCATCTTCCATATTCGGATCGTGTATACGAAACTGTATGCACAAAATCCTATCCTATGGATATTTTCTAATAGTATATTGCCTTCGATCGGTGTTTTCAACCAAACTAAGCATTTATGCAACCAACAAGCATAGCAACATCTATAATAGCCAACATACCTCTATAATAACACAATACAATACATCCAAGCAACCAATATTGGATTAATATAAAAATAGCTTAAGTCTAGTAATATCGTCAAACTAGCGTGTCAATGGGAAAAATGTGATATTTAATTTAAAACCATTTTAAAATAATTTTAGTTCTTTTATAAAATAAGACGTGGCTTTAAATATACTAGAAATCATGTTTTAAAGTTAGAAATCATTTCAAAATGTCATTTTTATATTATACTAACAACCATAGTATAGTGACAGACAATATCACTTACCTCAACAAAAGCTAACCAGACCATTGCCAAGTCATAGAGCTCTCCATAACAAGCGCAAGGCAAGAAACGACATCCAAAACAGATCTTGTATGCAAACGATACGCGTAGTATAAAATTTTGGAATAAATAAACAATTAATTAACATAATTAAAATAAATTATCTTAATTAAACTACTAATCCATCTTCCTTAAATGCTAATTCTTGTGCACCCGTACATGCACAAACATCCTGATACCCACTACCGTAAACTTCAATATTCAATTTCTCCTTCGTCTCTCAGCCATTTGACGAACGGGTAGTTGCAACATGCTCCACTTCATGTCTTCTCCATCTCGGACCCGAGGATGTCGAACTTAATCGCTTCCTTGAAGATGTGACCTAGAACAAGCACGCACAGCCCCTCTTCGACGCATTTTGCATTGGTGCACCGCATTCGATGAGATTTGGTGGAAAGATGCACTTCACGAAGAGAAGCTCAAGGGTCCCGTCCTTATCGCCTAACTCCTCCCCTAGCACCTTCGAAGTGAAACCCTAGTTCGGCCCTAAATAATCGCACTCGAACAAGCTTCGCCGATCATGTCAATGCCTATATGGATTCGAAGACTATCTTGCCCCGAGTCCAACGAGTCCGATCTTGTGATTTTTAGTGGCCTAAATCATCGGATTTTAATTTTTGAAAATAGATGAGGGTAGGTGGCCAAGTTTTCTGGTTTGCAATGGAACGGTGAAATATTTTGAGAGAGAGAGGGTTTAGTTTATTAAAATAATATTATTTATTTGTTTAAATTCTCAAATAAACAGTCACACATTTTGATCTCTTCCGATCACACGGCACGTTCTATCGCAATGAAACTCGTTTACGTACATTACCTTATTTTTTCGATCCCAATGGTATAGATTTCATTGTTATCTGAGATAGCGCTCTAGAATGGTAATTTCGTACTTTTCCAGATCATTTTGGCCATCGGATCATCATATCTCCAAATATAGTGATCCTTATACTCATTTTAATTCGCAACGTCGATACGAACTCAACGGAAGTGATCTCGAGTCCTGTTTTGATCGTATGCGAAAATCATATTTTTGGGACCATCAAATAAATTAACGATTCAATATTTAAATCAATTATTTAAATATCCTATCATTAAAAATATGGGTCGTTACACAAATGGATTTGTTTTAATATAAAATATTTTCTATAATATGAAAGACTTTACTTGCAGTGTTATTTCTATGTCTAGATTGTCTAAGACTGGTTTTATATTTCATTATACTAATAATGTTATGAGCATTATATTAAATGGTAATAAAGTCTATGACATTATTTTAGATAATGGCATTTATGTGATTAATACTAAATATGCCTATGATGTGAATAATTCTTTTAATATTTACATAAACAATAACTATCTTTGGCATTATATGCTAGGTCATATAAGTGAGAAACAACTACACACACAGAAAACTAAGGGTATTCTACCATCGCTTGATTCAGAATCATTTGACCCATGTGAGTCGTGTCTCAAAGTAAAAATGTCCAAGCAACCCTTTTACAGGAGCAACGAAAGAATTAATAAACTCTTGGGTCTCTCACAACACCAAAAAGGTGTATTTGTAACGAATATAGTCATTACAAATGAAATTTATAACAGATATAGTCGTGAGCGGTACAGGCGTGAGGTATGTCATTACAAATATTTATAACGGCCTCTACCCGTTATTAGATATATCACTTACCAACGGACTTTGTCGTTAGAAATCTAAATTTTTGTAACGAAATAGGTTGTTATTAGTTGCATCGGTTTGTAACGGGTTTTTTCCGTTACTTAGTTTCCCCTTTCATGGTGGAAGAAGGGGTTGTCATTCTAAATTATCACGACCTTGTCCGTTACAAATTTCATCATTAGTAACGCAGTTGTTCGTTACAAGTTTCATCAATAGTAACGACTATGCTCGTTATAAATTTCGTCTTTAGTAACGAATATGTTCGTTACAGCTACCAAACCATGTAGAGCTGCATTTTTGCTAGCATTTACACTACAGAATTGTCTATTATAATACAGTAGGTACATACATATCAAAAATTACATAATTTCGATAACAATAAGCAATTACACATCCAAACATCCAACTTAAATTGCACAAATATTTGACAACAAATTAAAGGAAGATTCGAAATTTCACAAGTTCATCATACATAACTAAAGAGTATGAAATCAAAATATTACAAGTTCTAACATTACTTCAAAATAAATTCTAGATCCTACAAACAACGAACACGACACTCAGGCCAAATCTAGCTAGCTTCATCTGCTGCTGCATTAAACAAAAAATACAAATTCCTACAAGATAGAATATTAGATGGAAATATGACTAATTCTAGCAGAAAAAACACTTGGGTTTGCTAGCTTCATCTGCTGCTGCATTAAACAAAAAAATACAAATTCCTACAAGATAGAATATTAGATGGAAATATGACTAATTCTAGCAGAAAAAACACTTGGGTTTGCTCCGATTTGTAGTTAAAGAGAAATTTGACATCTATTCTTGAATTCAGACAGACAACTAGCGAACAACGTGTGCGCATCTGTGTGTGCATGTTAAAATCGTCTTTAATCCAAGAAATCCCAAAAATAATTTGATACAAGAATGTTTTATACTCTAGTCAGATCAAGCTGGGCTAGATATTTCAACAAAAAATACAAAATAGTTATTCATTTTCAACTTTATTTGTAGAAAGCTGCAACAAAGTACACTATTTTAGCACTTACCAAGTAAGCAAACCAATATGTGTTTGGAACGTCCTCGATCTCATAGCTCCAAAAAAGTCTAGTGCTGCATGGAATAAGAAGCAAGCTGCGTCAGTAAGTGTAAGTTCGGCCTCCTAAAACTAAAACAGATCAAGATATTACTCTATAATAGAGAGGAAGATAATATGTTACAAATCAAGTTCCCAATGGAAATAAACATGTGGAAATCAGGCCCATTTCCCAGATTCCAAACTTGATGCACTACAAATCCTCGACATCTCTCATTTAAAACACCTGATCGTTTTCACCATTAAATAAAAAAATTATATTCTTCCCAACAAAATTCATATGTTATATATTTATATAAAGTTTTGTTAAATACTCAAGTTAATGAATCTAGTGACGCAGTTAAAGATGTTCTTAGCACTCAGATTCCACCATCTACACATTCTTCGGCTAATGAAAATGCGAATGAGAGGGTGAGAGCTCCAGAAACTCCAAGTCAGCCTCAGCAGCTTTCAAACCTAGAACTGGAAAACAGGAAGTGGAGGGAAGAGTTTGCTAGTATGGTTTCTAACATGTGCGAGAATCCATGTGCTAACATGGTATAACCGTAAGTGTCTCATAACTTGAACTTTTTTTTATAAAAATACTGAGCCAAGCTCCACTTTTATGCAATAGGAAAGAAACATGTGTTCCTTGGAGCTTCCCAATAGGGGTAACAAATGAGTATTAATACTTGTTTGCTACCACCAATAAGGGTAGCAAGTGGGGTTGTCACCATTTATCTTTCCGCTGGACAACAACAGTCAACTATCCGGCAGCAAATGTTGCTCAAGGTTCAAAATCTCAGGTAAGCGATTACTTTTCTCATTCATAAATTTCACAAAGAAAATTGTATGTGGCAAACATATTGACTTGCTTAGGAACTGAACATTGGACAAGTCCATATGTTTTGCTACTTCGCTGGGGTGGTAGAACAACCATTCGTTGCCATGTCAGCAACTTTAGTAAAATGCGTACCCATTATTGGGTATAGAAATTGTCTTTGAAACAAAGTGTCACTCGACCCATGAAGCAAGTATTCAGCCTTTTGTAAATAAGAATTTCTTTCCGCCGATCCTTCGCTAAAACTTTTAATATGATTCAAACAAGTGGAATCAAATTTAAAAAATCTTGCAGACTGATTAACAAAATCCAGCTAGATATTACCCTTAGATAATTCTTCAAAAATCCCAAATACCCTACTGTGTTTTCAAACCTTAGATCATTTTATTTCTATTTAAATGCAAATGGAATGGAAAAGGAATTATCTGATTTTGATTTTGACATTTTTGTTCCTTTTCTTTTTCACATTTTTAATAAAGGATCTGGAAGAAACCTAGGAAAAATTCGAAGAACATATAGGTTAAGAAGAAATTGCATCAGGCGTTAAAGGGAAAAACTATGGTTCCATAAACCAAGTCACAGGGAGTGGAAGGAAATTCATGGGGGATAAATAGAATGCACCAACATCAAAACACCAACATAAAATCAATCACCACAAGTAAAAGGAAAAAACTAAAACAAAACATACATGGATTGTTCGGGATTAAAAATGACTGCAGCCAAGTGTTGCCATTTTCTCGGCTAGTTGGTAACAAAACCAACCCATTCAGCAACAACTGATCCTGACTTGATGACCCAGCATGAGCCCTTTGATGGCAATCAGGAGCATCCATTAAGCTCTTAAATTTCACAAGCTCTTTAAAATCTGGAATTTTTGCTTAGAAAAATCGTGCCTTTTCTCCTCTTTGATAGATCCTGAAGCATAAGGCATACATTTAAAATTGGGACTAACACTGTTACACTAATAGAACTGACTGATCTTTGCTTCTAAAATGAGAACATTTCCTCATTTCCCAGAGCATCAATAGCTTTCTCTCTCAGAGGAAATAAAATCAACGTAAAGGTTAGAAAATATATCCGCAAATATGATTGGTTGAAGTAAACCGCTTTAACCAAAAATGAAAATTTATATAAATTTAATAAACAGGAAATCAATCCAACAGGCAGATCAATAAATCAAGGTACTAGCTAATATTTGCTCATATGAAGACAATATTTCACCCATCTGTAAATTTGTAGAAAGGAAAGTTAGGTTGTTTCGCTACTTCCAAGTAAGGATTGATGCCACAATACAGATTTTATTTTTCAGAATAAATCAGTATCAAAATCTGGTCTTCCACTCTTATATAGCTGCATTACTTCGTTTGGAAAGAAATTTAAGCCTTGCAATGAAAAAGGAAAATCTTTGCCATGCCATCGAACTTCCCAGAAGCTGCTATGCCATCGCTAGAGACTGGGCTTGCCGTGCCGTAGCATTGACCCATTGATTTGAGAGCTTGATTAGGGTTTTAGAATTTTATTTTGATCTTAATTTTAGATAAAGAGAGAAAGTGAGAAAGATCTGAGAAGGATCCAAAATTTTTAGAATCGGAGGCGCGATAACCTACAACGAAAGAGGAAATAAAATGAAGGACAAATTTTTAAAAGAGGCTGCTTTTCAAAACCATTTGCACGAATAGGCCAAGTTCAAAACTATTTGCAGATATAGGCCAGTTTTGCCACCTCAGCGATGAGGTGGATTTTTTTTTAAAAAAAATAACACGGGGCGCATTTGTGAAATGCGCCCCTTGTAATTTACACTGGCGCATCTGCCAAATGCGCCAGTGTAAATTATTATCCAGAAATGAGTGGGCGCATTTGGCAGGTGCGCCCACGAAAATTTGCACGGGCGCAGTTACCAACTGCGCCCCGTGCTGCTATTATACACTGCCAGCCAGTCTCCCATTTCTCATTTCCTTCCATTCCACCCTTTCACTCAAAATCCCTAAAACCCCAAATCTTCTAACTTCTCAAATCCAACATCAATTCAATCATTTCTTCATCTTATCTGCTGAAAAATGGAAGGATCGTCATCTTCTTCTCAAGTTAGAGGTATAAACTTCAATTCAAAAGTATACACCTTTGTTTATCAATTTGGAATTGTATTTATCAATTTAGTTTTGAACCTTCAAAATGAACATCGAAGTAATTACACTCATTTACATTGAAGCAATTACATTCATTTACATCAATTTGATTAAATTTACATTCACACTTAAACATTTTTTTCTTAAAGGGTTGGTACCCGGTCCTGTGAATGCAAGTGTTTTGTATCTTCAGAATGAACATCGAAGCAATGATAGAAACTTGATGCAGGTATTTTTCAAGCAAATTAAATTTAACATTGAGTGTTTGTTTATGCAAGTGTTTGTTTATGAACTTGATGCAAGTGTTTGTTTATGAATGTGTAGAGTGATGAGCCAATTGAGTGTCATGATCATTCAAACAAATTAAAATTAATCAAGTCTAATACTCCAAGAGTTCAACTTGCATTACAAAGAGCGGGATTCAGGGAAATATCTAGATTTGGTTTTTTTCAAAATAGATCATGCACTAATTACTTCATTGGTAGATAGATGGAGACCGGAGACTTCAACTTTTCATTTTCCTACTGGTGAAATTTCCATCACATTAGCAGATGTTAGTTGTCTTCTAGGTGTTACAGTAGAAGGAAATCCTGTTACAATCAGACAGCTAAGTAATTACGAAGATATTTGTCAACAGTGTTTAGGTGTGATTCCACCTCGAAGTGAGATAAGAGGTGCAACAGTTAAGTTGACATGGCTTCGCAATATGTTTGCAGATGAGCCATCACCGGATGCTTCAGATGTAGAAATTGAATATCATGCGAGAGCGGTTATTCTACATTTGATATCTTGTCGTCTATTTCCCAATCATTCTAAAGGACGTCTAAACATTTTTTGGTTATTACTTTTGCGAAATTTGGATGAGTGTGCACGATATTCTTGGGGCAGTGCTATATTGGTAACATTATATAATGAGTTAACAAATGCTGCACTCATGAAATCCAAATCGATAGCTGGTTGTCTCTCGCTTTTACAGGTATAATATGCATAGATATATTTGTTATAACTCACTCATATGTAATATTTAATTCCACTGTATTTAAAAATTTTGTAGCTTTGGGCATGGACACATCTTCCCATTGGTCATCCAAATGTGACTACCATGCAGATCGACAGAACATTGCCTTATAGTGCAAGGTAGTTAATTTCCAACTACATTTACATGTGTGTATTTTTGTACTAATAAAAC
Source organism: Allium fistulosum (assembly GCA_030737815.1). Lineage (NCBI taxonomy): Eukaryota > Viridiplantae > Streptophyta > Magnoliopsida > Asparagales > Amaryllidaceae > Allium > Allium fistulosum. The sequence continues at coordinate 460,563,084 of CM060901.1, forward strand.
TCTAATTGTATAACTATTGGTATAGATGGTTTGGTTCAAGGAGTTGGGTTGAGTCTCCAAAGCAAGTGGCCACTTTCTATCGCGGCCAGCTCGACATGTTAACAGATGAAGCTGTTATATTGAATCCGTACACACAGGATGTGCTAGTCGATCTTCCGCAGATATGTCTAAGTGGGATGCATAGTTGGCTTTGTAAGACACCTATCATATGCATGCGAGATGTACAAATGTATAATCCTGATCGAGTGATGCGACAGTTTGGTCTTCATCAACACATACCTGATCCATGCGAACAAAAGCCAGATTTGGAGTTTGCTATTGTCCAGTGGAACGATAGACATAACTGTATCGTACACCAACAGTTTCCTACCATTCCTATTTCGAGATACATGACTTGGTACCGGTCGATTACTCGAAGATTCATTGTTGCAGATCAGACTTCTCACGAACGAGCATACATCGCTCGTGCACAGCTTGAGCGAGACGTAGTAAATCTTCACATTACCGTGATATTTTAAGTTCGTTCACTTGAATAATGTTTCTAATTTTGAATAAACAAATGCAACTTGTAGGTCGACGTACTAGAGACGGTAGGAAGAGGATTGGACGATATCGGACATGGTAGAGTACCCGAACGAGAAGTTCAACCACGTTGTCTTGATTTCAAGAAACTTATTGACACGCTACTTTTTAGAAATCGATTAACACGGCCAAGCTCTTCCGAACAAGCTATGCGGACTAGAGAGCGAAGAACTAAAAGAAGGCAAGATACACACCAATCGCAAGACGCTGGACCTTCTCAACCCCCACCTACTCAAGACGATCCTACTCAACCATGAGTATTCCTATTTTTATTTGCTTTTGTAACCGAACTATTAGTTTGCTTTTGTAACCGAACTATAACTTCTACTTTAATTTGAATGTAATTGAATATTAATTATGTTATGCTAGAATTTATTTACTGGTAGTTTTATTTGTTTGCTTCTATGTAGATAAACATTTGCTATCATTTAAGATTGTTCGTTTGGATTTGAATTTTGTGTATTTGGATTTGAATATGAAGCTTTCTGTCCAGGTTTTAGACCTGCATTTACACTGGCGCATTTGGCAGATGCGCCAGTGTAAATTACAAGGGGCGCATTTCACAAATGCGCCCCGTGTTATTTTTAAAAAAAAATCCACCTCATCGCTGAGGTGGCAAAACTGGCCTATATCTGCAAATAGTTTTGAACTTGGCCTATTTGTGCAAATGGTTTTGAAAAGCAGCCTCTTTTGAAAATTTGTCCTAAAATGAACGATGAATTGTTGTCCTTAGGAAATGGAATAAGTAATAATAGAAATAAAATTACAATCCTATCCATGTTACTTTTAACTATTTACAAAATCACCAGATTTTATAACGGTAATAATCGTGACAAACGTTTGTAACGGAAATATCTGTTAGAAATTTATAACAGTTATTACCATTACAAATTGAAAGTGGAAAAATGTTACAAAATAGGCTGTTTGGTGTAGAGTCTACACACTGATTATGTGGCCCGATGCCTATAGCTAAAGATAATTCTTCTTCCTTTGTAACCTTTACGGACGATTTCTAAAGACTGGGATATGTTTATCTTATGAAGAACAAATCTAATATCTGTGAGAAATTCATTGAATATAAAAAGGAGGTCGAAAATTAGACAAACCACAAGATTTAAACACTTTGATCCGATAGAGATGAGTGTGTTGGATAAGAGATCCAATAATATTTAAAAGATAATGGGATTATCTTTTAGGTTACTCCATCATATACTCTGCAACATAATGATGTTTCGAAGCGAAGGAACCGAACCCTATTAGATATGGTTCATTCCATGATGAGTAAAGCTAAGTTACCTCTATCCTATCGGGGATATGGACTAGAAACCGCAATAAATATGTTGAATTCGATACCCATAAAATCTATGCCTAAGATGCCATATGAGATGTGGTATGGGACGAAACCCAACTCAATTATTTGAAAGTGTGGGGTTGTCTAGCCTACGTTAAAAACATCAGCCCTGCGAACCTGAGGCAAGATCAACCTTGTGTAAGTTTATAGGATATTCTAAGAACTATAGGGGATATATTTTCTACAATATAGAGAAACAAAAAGTTATTGTTTCCACACATACTGTTTTTAAAGAAAAGGAATTTCTATCAATTGAAATTAACAGCGGAGTTGTAGGCTTAGATGAGATCCGAGAAGCTAATATGAAGGCTGAACCAATATGAGAAATAAATTCACCTATATAAGAAAACATGATACCTATTAGAAGGTCTAGTAAAGAACCGCGTGCACCAGAGAGATATTGATGTTTTCACGTGGATGGCGAGAAAAAGGACCGCGTCTTAGATGACAACACTCCTTTATCATTCCAGCAAGCACTGCAGAGTAAAAACTTTGCACTTTGGCTTGGATCTGAAATTCGAAATGGATTCCATGTATGAAAAAACGTATTGACTTTGGCTGAATACCCAAAGGGATAAAACCCATCAGTTGCAAATGCATTTTAAGAAAAAAAGCTAAATGTCGATGGATAAGTGTAGACTTACAAAGCAAGGCTGGTTGTGAAAGGATTTCACATAAGTCAAGGTGTTGATTATAACGAAACCTTTTTGCCTATAGCAATGCCGATGTCCATTCGGATAATGCTAGATATTAATGCTTTCTACAACTACAAAATATGGAAAATGGACATAAAGACGACGTTTTTAAATGGTGATTTAGAAGTGACCGTCTATATGATGCGGCCTGAGGGTTTTAAAGTAGGTGGGAAGAGGGTAAGGCTTGCTGTTAGAACCACAGTTCTTAGTTTTAATGGTGACAACTCCATGCTAAAGATTAAAATACACGAATTGAAGAAGTTCTACTACGTCATCAAGAAGGTGAAAAGAAATCACGCTCGAGCTTCAAAGATCATCGATTGGAAAATATTGGAAGAGAACTAGAAAATTATAAATTTTTGAGTCATGTATCTTAGTTAAATGTTGTTAAAACGCATAAGAACTTTACAAACACTATTTCATATTTAAAGGATCATTGATACAAAAATTTATAATTTTTATATATTCTTTAGATTTTAAAAGGCCTTTGAAAATTTAACAAGAAGTGCCCACCGGTGCACCTGTGAACACTTCGAACTCAATTTTCGATAGAAAGTTTTAAACTTCTTTTTACTCCAACGGTCGTGATCTTTTCCTTCTTCAGTTATGACCTTCTATAATGGGGGGCTATCATACCATTTGATCAAATCCCTTTAACCCTATAAATAACTATGTTTTCAACAAGTTTAATCGGTGAATTATTCTCTGATTTTCTATTATAAATTCTAAAACCCTACTCTAATCTATCAACGATCATTCTTTGATAATATTCAATACTCTAATTTTCTTATTTCCTAAACTCATATTCGTTCAACTACAAATCAACTCTTGTGATTATATGATATTACTATATTAGGTAAATCTGTGTATTGAAGACACACCTACTACCGAAGTCTGTAAACTATCCAGTTAGTGTTAAAAACCTATTCAATTGCTCAGGCAACTGTATAGGCCTATTCCTCCAGGCAAAGAGAGGGTGTTAGTGAGTAAAAACAAGAATAAGATATTTTGGGACTAGGCATATGACGGTGGTCTGAACCAGTATAAGAAGTCAGGTGTGCAAGCTTTTTACTATATTTTATTTACATAGCTACTTATAATATTGCTTATATATTAAAATTTAGCCATATACAATCCTACACACTTTCACTTGGTATCAAGGCAGGATATTTCATAAATCGTAACATGGTTTTTTGAAAAATAGTAATATGGCACACATAAGCACTGTTATAGAAGGTTGGTCCATTGTACGACCACCACTATTTACTGGTATTTATTATAAGTTCCGGTCAAATAGAATGAGAATTTATATGCATATTAACAGTCTTAAAATTTGGGATGCCACACAAACAAAACATGAAATTCCAACCACACCCTTAACTGCATGGATTCCCAACAAAAGACTGCAACAACCAATAATTAAAAAGCTATGAATATTCTCTTTTGCGCTTTAGAAAAAAATGAATTTACTAGAGTCATGATATGTAAATTGCTTATGATATATGGAACACTTTACAAGTCACTCATTATGGCATAAGCAAGGTTAAACAATTACGAATAGCTATGTTAAAAAGTCAATTTTAGATTAGAATGAAAAGATAATGAAAATATTTCCGATATGTATTCTCATTTACAAGATATTACACATGCACTAGTACGACTGGATGAAATCATGTCTAAATTTGATATTGTCACAAAAATATTAAACTCTTTAACCAATGATTAGGAAAGAAAAGTATTAGAAACTGAAGAAGTTAACGATCCTTCTCAACTCAAGGTTGAGAAGTTGATTGGTAATTTAATAGCCTATGAAATAAATTTGCAGGCTAGAAAAATTTAGAATCATGAGAAAAGGACCGTAGCATTCCAAGTTGAGGAAGATTCAGAACAAGATGAAGAAGAGATGGCCTTCATAGCTAAAAACTATAAAAAAAACTCAAAAGGCAAGTTAAGAGAGGAAATGGCAATAACGACAATAGCTCAGGACTCAAGTGTTTTGGTTGCAATAAATTCGGACATATCATAAGGGATTGTCCATTACAAAATAATGGAAAGAAGGAATTCAAGAGCAAGAATAGATTAGACAAGTAGAAAACGTCTGCATATCAGTCCACTTGGGATGATTCAGACTACTCATCATCGTCAGATAGTGATACGAAATAAGCTAATGTCTGCTTTATGGCCATAAAAGATGAGGTATAAATGATTTAACTAATTACTTGAGTTTTATATGGAACTAGATGAAAATTTTAGAAATTTAAGAAAAACACACAAAGAAACCATAATAAGCTTAAATAAAGCAGAATTAGAAATAACTATGTTAAAAGATGAGAAAAATATTTTAGAAGAAGTAATTGAAACTCAAAAACAGTCTTTAGAAAAAACCATTTCTAAAAATGGAACAGAAATTTTATTTCAACAAAAAATGGAATTATCAAAAGAATGTGAATTTTTAAAAGACCTAAATAAGGATTTAAAGTTTTCAAATAATAATTTGAATTCTAAAATTGAATATTTAGAAAAGGAAATTAATTCCTTACAAAATAAAAAAATTATTTTATGTCAGAAAATTAAAAAATTAGAAAATTCACAAAACTCATTTGAAAATTTGATAAATAAAACTTCTGTATTAGAAAATGAAGTTGATTCATACAGAAACCAAAATGTCGAATTATCAAAAGATAATTGTGAATTAATTTCAAAATAAAGTTTCTTGAATCTGAAAATTTAAAATTTAGAGAAAAGTTAAAAAAAATTCGCAAATGTTTCAAAATTTAATAAAGGTCAAGATATTTTATCAAATTTAATAAAATATTCTAGACCAGCTCACAACAAAAATGGTTTGGGTTTAAGAAGGATAAGAATAAGAAAAACCTTAAGAAAAACAATTTTCTCTATGCCAAGTTTAAAAAATCTAGTAATTCAAAAGAAAAGCGAAATCTTAAAAATAAAACAATAAAGATATGGATTCCAAAGTCTAATAATAATCTTATTAGAAAGAAATATATAAATGAATTTCTCACTGATGTTCATAATAACATTAATTATTCTTTTAGAGGTTCACCAAACCCTCACGGGTATAATTACCAAAAACTTAAATCTGGAACCCTAACGTAGGAAGTATGTAACAATAAATCTATTTATTTTTTGCAGGTATCCACTCATTGTAGTAAAAAGAGAAGATGGATTCTAGACAGTAGTTGTCCAACCACTTGATTGGGAACTCCAACACGCTTACAAATATCAAACCAATTAATGGAGGTACTATATCTTTGGATGACAATTCAAAAGGATACATCATTGGAATAGAGGACCTCACAATGATGGTAATCCAAATTCTCCTTTAATTACTAATGTTTATTTAGTTTTTAAAACATAATGTTTTTAACTATTAGTCAGGTATGCGATAAAGGTTTATAAATTAAATTTGAAAAAGATAATTGTAATATTTTTGATCAAAATGAAAGGTTAATTTTTGAAGGTATAAGAGAATGAAACGTTTATATTTTGAATGTGAAATTTAATAATGATAATAAGCTATGCCTTATAGAAACCTCAAATGATCTGTGGATTTGGCATAAAAGGTTTTGTCATATTAATTTGAAATTATTAAATAAACTAGCAAAACATGAAATTGTAAGAGGTTTACCTAAAATAAATTCAAGGTAAATAATTTATGTGACGCTTATCAAAAGGAAAACTTAAAAAATCTTCTTTTAAATCTATAAATGAAATTTCCATTAACAAAACTTTGGAACTACTTCATCTAGATTTATTTGGTCCAACTCAAGTAAGATCAACAAATTATAATAAATATGTTTTTGCAATTATTGGTGATTTATCAAGATATTTTTGGACCTTGTTTTTTAAACATTAAATTGATACTTTCATAATGTTTATAAATTTTGTGAAAATAATTCAAAATTTAAAAGATTTAAAAGTAGAAAATATTCAAAGCGATTACAGAGGAGAATTCGATAATGATGAATTTACTAACTTTTGTAATAAAATGGGAATTAATCATAATTTTTCTTTTCCCAGAATACCACAACAAAATGGTGTTGTGGAAAGAAAAATTAGAATTTTGCAAAAATGGGCTAGAACATTGCTAAATAGTACCACTTTACCCTAAAAATTTTGGGCTGAAGCGGTTGTTATGCTTTCTATGTTTTGAATCGTGTTTCAATTCATCCTAAAATTAAAAGTACTCCTTATGAACTTATTTATCTGCGTAAACCAAAAGTATCACATTTTAAGGTTTTTGGATCAAAATTTTTTATTTTAAATACTAAAGATAATCTTGGGAAGTTTGACTCTACAGCCTATGAAGGAATTTTTGTTGGTAATTCAGAAAGGAGTAAAGTATACCGCATATTTAATAAAAGGACTAACTCAATCAAGAAACTTTACATCTTTCCTTTGATAAAAAATTAACCAAGTAGATGACGATGCTGAAATAACAAATGTTAATCAACCATCAACTACTATTCAAAATGAATAGGATAAAAATACTCAAGAAATAGTTAACTTACCCGAACAAAATAAAAATAAAGAAACTCCAAGAATTTTAAAAGATCATCCTATTGAAAATATAATAGGTGACATTAGAACTAAAGTATTGACTTGAAAATAATTAAATGAAATGAGTCACTTAGCATTTATATCTACAATTGAACCTCAAAACTTTAAGGAAGCAGGAAAAGAAGACTATTGGATTTTAGCAATGTAAGAAAAATTAAACCAATTTGAACGTAAAAATGTATGGGAATTAGTCGTAAGACCTAATGATAGGAAAAAAATGGGTATATAAAAATAAAAGTGATGACAATGGTGATATAGTTAGGAATAAAACTAGACTGGTTGCTCACGAATACAGTCAGGAAGAAGGAATTGACTATAACGAGATCATTGCCCTATTGCACGACTCGAAGCAATTAGAATACTCCTAGCTTTTGCCTATCATCACAATTTTAAATTATATCAAATAGATGTGAAAAGTGCTTCATTAAATGGTATTACAAAAGAAAATGTTTATGTTGAGTAGAAAGCCTTATTTAAACATGAAAAATATCCAGATCATGTTTATAAACTTAAGAAAGCTTTATATGGCCTTAAACAAGTACCACATGCTTGGTATGATAGACTAAAAGGTTATCTAATAAATTCTAGTTTTGAAAATTTGGAAATTTGACTCAACTCTATTTATAAAACATGAAAATAATGATTTATTAATTGTTCAAATTTACGTTGACGACATTATCTTTGGTTCTACTAATGAAAAGCTTTGTGCTAATCTTTCTGAAATTATGAGAAAAGAATTTGAAATGTCTCATATAGGTGAACTAAATTATTTTCTTAGATTACAAATTAAACAACTAGAAAATGGAATTTTTATTTCACAAAAATAATATAGTAAAGATTTAATTAAAAGCTTCGATGTCGATAATATGAGCAGTAAGCCAATGCCAATAGGTATGACTATTCACCTACATAGAAATGAAAGTGGTATATGTCGATCAGAAACTTTATAGAAGTATGATTAGAACATTACTTTACTTAACTACGAATCCCTAATATAATGATGAGTGTATGTCTTTGCACCGTTTTCAAGCTAATCACAAGGAGTCACACCAATGAGCTTTCTTTTAACGATATCTAACTAAAACTATGGACTATGGACTTTTCTATCCTAAAGGATGTCCATTCGAATTAGAATTATATAGTGATGTTGATTTTGGTTGATGTCGTAGCGATAGAAAAAGCGCTAGTGGTACTCTCCATTTTATAGGTCAATCCTTAGTCTCTTAGTTCAGTATGAAACAAAATTGTGTCTCTCTATCTATGTGTGAAGCATAATATATATCAACTACTTTAGTTGCAATTAGATAATTTATATGCAGCAAACTCTAAAGGATTTTGGTGTAAACCTAACTAAATCTCCTTTTTATTATGATAAAACAAGTGTTATTAATCTAGCAAAAAATCCTGTGAATCACTCTAGAACTAAGCACATTGATATAAGATTCTATTTTTAAGAGAACATTTTAAAAATAGTTATTACTCTAGGATTTGTAAACACTGAAATCAAATAGCAGATATATTTACTAAACCTTTGAATGAAACTAAGTATGTTAGATTACAATGACAATTAAGAATTTGTTCAATAAACGATATAGTTTAAAAAATCTTTTTCTAATATATTTTTTATTTCATATATAATAATTCTTCCAAGAATTTCTAGATTTCAAGATTTTTGCAAAATAAAATTAATAAATCAAATTATGCTCAAAATGCTGAAACAAAAATACCTACCAGTGCACCGATCAAGGTAACAGTCCACCGGTGATGGTTTCTAATTTTAGAATCGAGCCTCCTTTAAACATTTCCCTCTCTTCCACTTTTCATTTTCAAAACCAAAAATGAATTCTCAAGCCCTAGCCTAATTTCTAGTTCCTAATTTTTCAAAATCTCATCGATTTTCAAATAAAAATCAAATGTTTGACAGTGGTATGAGGAAAAAGAGTATCTCTTCCACTTCCTTCGGTTCTATTGATGAACTATTCGCTAATGAAGTTCGCAATTGGCTAAAGAATAAGCAAGTGAAGATCAAGAAGTTTAAGGCTTTGATGACCAACGAGCATCTAGGCGGGCATTCGGTAAACTTAAACTCCCTAAACTTTTATGCCATTAGGAATTTGTTCACCCATGCTAAGTTAATAAATATTATTAGCATGAATGGTTATCAGATTGACATATATCGCCGATGCATGGCAATTTTCTACACTAATCTTGAATATGGTAATGATGATAATGGTTTAATTCTATATTCTAGTGTCAAAGATGTAGAAATTGCTTTCAACGAAAGTGAGTTAGGAGAAATATTAGGAATTTCATTGGAAGGGTACCGTTAGATGAAATTATTTTTGATAAGGAGCCTATTATGCGACAAATACTTCATAACACTAGTAGAAATTGGATACTTCAAACTTAACTCATTTAGCTTATATTATAATTTGGGTTCTACAAAACAATTTCATCCCAAAAAAAGTAGTTTAGATGAAAATTTTCCATTGGTTCGTAAAGCAGCATATGTTAGTTTAGGAAATATTTGTGTAGATTGGGTGAATGCAATAATGAATAAAATGATGGTAATGTTATTTGGTGTTGTATTAGATGATGAAACACTGATTATACATCCATACTCGAGTGTGTTTAATGATAAAGTTTTAAAAGCTATGAGCATTCCTTCGACTATAGACGAGATTACTATTGAAATTCATGTACACCAGTCAACGCAAAAAGACATTCCTGGTCCTTCCTCCCTACATCACACTTCTCCTATGCATATATCTCCATTGGAAGATCGTATTCTTGCTACTCTTTGGGAGGCAAGAGCAACTGATTCAAACAATTCATGAAGAGCAATTGGAACAGAAGAGAGAGTTTGGAATTATTAGGCTTTCGACACGACTATGTGGGTTAGTATGGACTAGAGAGAGTGGAGCCGGTACGAGTAGTATGGCCAGTGCAGCACTTTAGTCCTCACTAGTCTCCCAGCCTTCTGTGCATGATTTTCAAGAAGGGCTTCATAGCTCTGGAGCAGCATACCCTTCATTTCAAGCACTTGGACTTATTAGGATGGGATCTAGAGGGAAAGGACATAGACCGCATGCTGCTGCTGCTTATGCTTCAGGTCTCCAGTTTGTTCTCGAGCACCAGGTAGGAAGTACAAAGGATTTGCAAACTCGGATCCAACTACCCCTTCATGATACTATGGTTTCATCTGATTTGTAGCTATTTCATGATGGTATCACTTTATGTTTCATCATTTGCATTAGTTGGTTAAGGCTGTGTTTGCAATCTTTTAACATTTGTGTTTGCATCTCTTGTCTTGCATTTGGATTGTTGATATGTGTTTTGTGATTAGTTTATTAGTACTATGGCATTTGACATTTTTATTGTGATCATTCGTATGTTCTGCGATTGCCATTGTTCTGTGTTTGTGATATATTATTTATGGTCTATGATGTTCACTTTGTGAAATCCACTATATATTCACTACTGTTCTCCTTTTTGATATGAGAAAGGGGGAGAAATGATCAGTCATATGCATACATTCAAGGGGAATATTAAAAATATAAAAATATTTTCATACATATAGATTGGGGGAGTATTGCATTCGTATCATTAGTAATTAACATCTCTTCGAAAATGCATATATGAGTTCTCATCATTTAAAAGGGGAGAATGTCAGAACTACGATTCTCAGTTTTAATTCGTATCATTAGTAATTAACATCTCTTCGAAAATGCATATATGATTTGTCATCATTTAAAAGGGGAAAATGTCAGAACTACAATTCTCAGTTTTGATGATGACAACTCCATACTAGAGATTAAAATATACTAGTCGGAGAAGTTTTACTATAGCGTCAAGAAGGTGAAAAGAAATTGTGCTCGACCTTAAAAGATCATCGATTAGCAAATATTAGAAGAGTACTTGAAGATTATAAATTTATGAGTCATGTTATCTTAGTTAAATGATGTTAAAACTCAAAAACTTTACAAAAACTATTTCATATGCAAGGAATCGTTAATACAAATTTTTTATAATTTTAATATACTTTTTAGATTTAAAAGGCCTTGGGAAATTGAACTAGAAGTGCCCATCGATGGATTGATGGAAGCCCACCAGTGCATTGGTGAACACTTCGAATTTAATTTCCAAAAAATAATTTTAAACTAATTTTTACTCAAACAGTCGGGATCTTTCTTTCTCCTTCAGTTACGCCTTTCTGCAATAGAGGGCTATCATACCTTTTGATCAAATCCCTTTAACTTTATAAATATTATGTTTTCAATAAGTTTAATCACTAAATTATTCTTTGATTTTCCATTCTAAATTTTGAAACTTTGCTCTACTCTATCAACGATCATTCTTTGATAATATTTAATTCTTTGCTTTTCTTACTTCCTAACCTCATGTTCATTCAACTACAAATCAACTCTTGTGAGTTACAGAAGATTGTACTACATTGGGAAAATTTGTGTATTTAAGACACTTTGACTGCCAAAGTCTGTAAACTATCTAATTAGTGTAAAAGACATGTTCAGCGGCTCAAGCAAGTGTATAGGCCTATTCCTCCCTGCAAAGAGAGGGTGTTAGTGAGTAAAAGTCGGAATAAGAGATTCTAAGATCGGACGTAGGACGGTGATCCAAACTAGTATAAAAAATCTAGTCTACAAGCTTTTTACCTTATTTTATTTACATAGCTACTTGCAATATTGTTTATATACTATAGTTTAGCCATATACAATCCTATGCACCAAAATGTGGCACAAACACCCAAATGAGTATAGTAGAAAAAAGAGTGAAGAAAGTAAACAAAAACAAGAAGTAACAAGACACAAAAGTTTTATAGTGGTTTAGCTAATCGTTGCCTACGTCCACTTAACTTTATTTCTGATTTGGATGTTGTTTACAAACGTTGTTCTTATGGATCGGTAATGATCATCGAGATTACAAAAGATTATATTGTTAAGAGAGCCAAAAGATCCCTTAAATAATGCCTTTCCTCATCTATTTATAGCCGAGGGTCGTCGAAATTAACTCTTCCACGATCACACCCACGTTCCCAACTATCAGAGGAAGTTGGTCGAAGGAGGATGTGGCTACATCATCAATTTCCATGGATCGGTACCGATCCATAGACATGGAATGGCATTGATCCAAGAACGTGCCTCCTAGATTTTGACTTCCTTCGTATGAATGTTTGATTGATTTGTATCTTGGTCCTTGGCATCTAGTTGGGTCGATGTAAGTTTGAATTTGAGCTAATACTTTGACTCGAATGTTGGTTGTCAGCACTTGATTTGTATATTGAGTGTTTGGGTTGTTAATGGCTAGTGAACCATCATCTACTTGCATGTCTGAGTTGATGAATGTCGTAGCATTGCATGCCATAACAACCGAAGTAGTTTGGGCCAACTACGATGGATCGGTACCGATCCATGACTTCGATTGGTATTTGGACATTAGACTTTGCACTTTGTTAACAAAGTTTTTAACTAAGCAGAAATCAACAGGAGTTAGAACGTCGAGTCGAAGATGAAAGGACTAGAAATCTTGGAAGCACACAGATAGGCTAGAGAAGCACCCTAGAGAAATCTCAACAAGAATGAAGCAAGTATGGGAAGTCGGTACCAACTTCAAGAGGTCGATGATGACTTCACACACATCCATATTTCTTACTCAAACTTTGCAGAAGCTCTTCTTTACCTATTGTGCCCAAGAGATATCAAAGGATTCTGAATAACTGAGTATAAGAATTAAGGAGTTAGCAGTTAGAACAGTAGAGCAAACTAAGTGATGAAAGAACCATCACCGATGTCAACTATCTACCCACAACAACACCCTGGGACACTCTAAAACAAAGAATGAAGGCAACATAAAAGGTCGCAAGGCAATTAGACTCAACTGCACATGTCGACACTGACATGAGAAGTCGGTACAAACATGTCATGTTGACTCCATTGCACTTGCGATTTCACACACTATCTTGGACTTTCTTCTGGGCTCTGTCCAACTCACTTCTTGGCCCAATATGACTACTACCCCTATAAATACAAACCATAGACCAACCAAGAGAGGATCTAGATTTTATGATCACTACGCAGGAACACTGTCTCCTCTTCAACTCTTTCCTCTACACCATGTCATTAAGGTAGCTACTATAGACATTCTAGGATTAGAACTTGTTTAGCCCCTGTACTTTTGACTCTTTCTCTCTCAAACACTTTGTAATCTTATACAAACAAGATCAAGCAACTATTAAATAGATGTAGGCTTAGTTAATAACCAAACTACTATAAAAATATCTATGTCCCTCTCTTATTCCTTTTAGTTTACCGTTGTTTTCTATTATCTTTGCCCTATCCTAACAGGGCCGGTGCTTTCACATACAACACTAGGGTGTTGATCCATTTTCTAGGTTAACATTTTGGTGCTGTCACTGAGAACATCTAAACCCAGGCTTAGATCCAGCTTGCTATTTTGGTTTAGAAGAGGTCTAGCGGTTAGATCCATGAAATTTTCATTGAGGATTTGTAGGCTTGCAAATGGGGACCAGTGGCACCTAAAAAGAGCACTGCTTCTGGGAGATCTACAGGAGCAGCGGTTGTTGGAGAGGAAGCAAACCCCTAACAAATTGAAGGAAACAATGCTAACAATCATCGAATAGAGGTTAATGGTAGAAACCAAGCACCAAGTGCTTCCACTCAACAGGAGGTTTTAACCAGAGGAGAGCTTAACTAGATGGTTAATCAACTTAACCAAAAGATGGTTGATAGTCAAAAGGCTCTCATGGACAAGATTGATGCTTTGCTAGCGCTACAACCAACAACTGCCCTAAGAACTAGGCTAGAAACTGTAGAGGCCATGGAATAAAATAATTCCTTAATCTCAGGCTTGAATAGGAGGGATGGCAAGCAAAAGAAAAATGAGATAGTTGGTGGAATGACTGGAATTGTCATTGATGATAATGGAAGTACTCCTCCTACCCGAGGACAACCAGCTGCAAACCCTAACCTTGGAGTGAAGGCTCCATAAGGGAATATTCCAATGCTTCTCTTCGATTTTGAAGATGACATGCAACTTGACGCTAAAGGAATAGAATTGAATACTGACATAGGCAGGCAAAATGTCGGAAAGGAAGTTCAAACTGCCGCTATAAGGCAGACCGCGCGCCAACGAAATTCTATAGGTGTGGTTGTCCTGGAGAAGGGAGAACATAGACTTCAGGTGGCAAACCAAGGCCGTTTGCAAAGTCAAACGCTTGGCGTAGCCCCTGACCGTCGACCTGTTGACTACCGAACTAGTGAACATGGTTAAACGCTTGGTGGAAGAAAGTAAAGATAGGAAGGACGATGATTGGGGTACTACACCAAGTCGAACCCCATTTTCTTAAAACATTCTAAAGGAAGAGTACCCTAAAAAATTTACTATGCCATCTTACATCAGGATGACATACTCTAAACAGCACTTGTACAAGTACAGTTGGCATATGGATGGAACTAGGGCAATGGATGCAGTCCACTGCAGATGTTTCCCGATCTTCTTAGAAGGTGTTGCTTCTATATATTTTACCAGACTCCCACCAAGATCCATTTCTACCTTTGACGAGTTAGCAAGAAAATTCTTGGAACAGTTCAGACTTCACACGACACAGCCAAAAGATGCGATGTCTCTATCTGGCCTTTTCCAAGGGCCAAATGAGTCACTAAAAACTTTTATTAATCAGTTTAATACTATAATTACTGAAGTGAGAAATCCTAACGAAGATATGGTATTCGTGGCTTTGGTCCAAGCTATCTATCCGGACATAGACATTGGAAGTTGGATTAAGATGAAACAACCAACCACCATGAAGGAGTTTAACTGAAAGGTGAGTCAGTATCTGATATTGGAAAAGGCAGACGCATTGGAGGGCAAGACCGCCAATGTGCAACCAAAGGAGATAGTTCATAGCAATGTAGCGGTCAATTAGGATAGAAACAATTATGTAACCAGACAGAAAATGCAGGGAAAGGCGGAAATAAAAAATGGAAGAATTAGAACACTAGGAGGTGTGACGGGAATAGAAAGCAGATCAGGAACCTGAGACCCAAGGAGTATACACCATAGAATGATAGCTTGGAGAACATTTACCTTACAACTTAGGGAACTGAGCGATACAACAGGACTCCTAGGAAGAAAGAATCTGAACAACAAAAGCAATCAGGGAAGTTCTGGCATTTCCACGAGACTCACGAGGATAACACATATTAATGTCAGTATCTGAAGGACTTATTCGAGGAACTAATAGGGAACAATAGGCTCCAAAAGTACGTGAAGAAACCACTAAATCCTGACCAACCTGTCAGACCCTAAGTTCCGAGCAATCGAAGAAATCAAACCGGCCCAGCGGAGAAGGAACTCGTTAACTGCTCAAACACTCGTCATAAGTACCACTTCGGGCGGACCACACCTAGCACAGAAGAGCTGGGGAGAGATGAAGCGATACGCTAATTTACTAAAGCATGCTCCTAAGGAAACTTGTTATGCAATTGAGGATGGAACTCTAGCCATACAGCAGAAAACAATCACCGATGATATTGTATTTCAGAGTCGGGATACTAATGGAATAGAGACGCCAACTCTCGACCCAATGGTGGTAACCATCGAAACCAGACCGGCCTGATTCGGCGTCTTGTTTGGACATATGTTTGACATATTTTTGATCAAATAAAGATAAGAATCAAAGATGTGAATACATGTCGAACTAAGATCCAGGGCTTTATAGGAGAACCGAGACAGCCATTTGGGACAATTGACTTACCTGTAGACCTCGGAGAAGGAGAACGAAGTGTGGTCCTTATCCAAATCTTCGTAATAGTCGATGAAATGTCAGACGCTTTCTTGGGCAGCCTAGCCCTTGTTGATTTTAGAATAACTTTGGCTCCATAGTACCTTCCCATGAAGTTCCCAACGGAGAATGGGGTTGGAGTAGTAAGGGGAGACCAAAGCGCTACAAGAGAATGCTATGTCACTGAACTATGTGAATCTAAGCATCGTGAGAAAGGTAAAAATGTGGTGAAGTCTCTCTACATTGGTGAACCGCTAACATAACAATTACAGAACCGCCTCTGGCTCGGGGACCATAGCCGCTTTGACAAGGCTTTGGACCCTAGGAAGAAGAGTTCATGGGAGGAGCGGGCAGCGTTGGCGGAGCATATGGTTGATGTCCCTATTGACATGGACGACCAAACTCGGGTCTTGAAGATAGGTTCACAGCTTGGAGTCAAGATGCAAAATGATAAAATTTCTTTGTTCCAATCTGGATGTGTTCACTTGGATGCATTCCAATATATATGGGATATCATTAGAGATAGTGTGTTATGCACTTAATACCAACCCAAAATTCACACTAGTAAGGCATAAGAGATGCAGTCTGTTTCTAAAGTGACCCGCTACATTGAAGGAAGAAGTGGATAAGTTGTTGGCCAATAGCTTTATCTGTGACGCAACATATCCTTAATTGGTATCAAACCCTGTACTAGTTAAGAAATCAAATGAGAAGTGGCAGACTTATGTCGATTACTCGGATTTGAACAAAGCTTTCCCGAAGGATAACTTTCCACTACCCAGAATCGACCAGTTAGTTGAGGGAACCACCGGACACGAGCTCCTCTCATTCATGGATGCCTACTTAGAATACAATCAGATTATGATGCATGAGCCCGATCAGGAAAACACGGCTTCGTTACTGACTTAGGACTGTACTACTATCATGTGATGCCTTTTGGTCTAGAGAACACTACGCTACTTACCAAAGGCTGGTGAACTCCATGTTTAAAAAGCAAATCGGATGAATAATGGAAGTGTACGTGGACAACATGCTCGTAAAGTCACGGTGTTTGGAAATCATCTGAATGATCTCTCGGAGATGTTTGAGATACTTCGGAAAAATGAAATGAGACTGAATCTAACAAAATGTTCGTTCGACATCACTTCTGGGAAGTTCCTTGGTTTTATCGTGAATGTAAGGGGCATTGAGGCAAATTAGGAATAAATTACTACCTTGCGTAATGCCACAGCCCCTACAACGAAGGAGGAGTTATAGAGTTTGAATGGAAAAATTGTAGCATTGAGCCGATTCATTTCCAGAGCGACAGATTAGTGCATACCATTCTTTAACGCACTAAAGAAGGGTAAGAAGAATTTTGAACAGAATCATGCCTGTCAAACTGCTTTTGAAGAGCTATTTCGACACATGGAGACGCTACCGATTTTATCTAAACCCATGAGCGGAGATGTAACACCCCTAATTTTGATAACATTATTCAGGAGCTTTAATTAGATAAATTAAATAGAATAATGTAAATGTTAGAGTGATAAGGGGATTTAGATTTGAAAATTTATAATTAGAGACCGAGCTTAATTAAATAAATGGGCTTATGAATGGTTTTATATGTTAATTAGTAAGAAAACAATTAACACAAGGGCATATTAGGAATTGCCACACCAAAAATTTTAAGTACCTAAAACCCATGTTCCCATTCTTTCTCACGTTCATTTTTCAAAAACTTAAAAAACGTAAATCCAAAAGCTCAAAGTCGGCCATTACCTAGGGAAGAAAAGGGGAAAAATCAAATCTACAGCTAAGGAATGAAGTTAAGGGAATTAATCAAGGATCAAATCTCAAATTCCTTATCCAAATCAAGGGGAATAATAATCAAAACCATCTCTATTTTTGTTTTAATAGTCATTTGATTTTCAGGTTTGAGTTTAAATCCATTATGATGATTTTTGATGATGATATGCTTGGATTTCATGATATGATATATTCAAACAAGTTTGTTTCCTAATTGTTTTATACGGTTTTAAGGCAAAATCATATATTTTGGATTTCGAATGCCATAAGGAATTTATATGTTATGTAAAACATTACTTTGGAGATGGGTTTAATTTTCTGTAATTTTCCAAGCTATGGAAATCTAGTGTGAATTTTTGAAGGAAGAAATGAATAAATTGGGTTTAAAAATTATTATGGCTATATTTGAAGAATTTGGGTCTACAATTTATATATGTTAGATAATATATTAAAAATGAATTTCTGTGATTTTTGGGGATTTTTCTAAGTAATTCACTATGCAAATTAAATTATTTTGGATGAAGGACTTAAATGATTTAATTATTTTGCTTAATGGAAGGGCTTAATTGTTAAATTAATTTTTATGTTTAGATCTAAAATTATGCGGCAGTTTTATTTTGGGAAAGAATTTGAAAAGTTATGGCAACCAATTAAATGTTTACAAATAGGTAGATTAGTTAAAAAGCAATTATTTCAAAAGGCATTAAAATAGTCTATACCTAGAACTTATGTTCCGCCACTTTTAGAAGCAACCTTTCGACCCTATGCTTCCACCTCAATCAAGTCGAAACCAACCAAGCCGATACCAATACACAAGGTATCGATATGTTGGTACGTAGTGGATTGGAGAAAGGCGGAAGGCATGGTGTTAAAACCAATGCTTTCGAAGGGGTTGAAGCCTTTGGTTTACTTTCAAAAGATATGTGCTTGCCTTGTTTTCAAAAGAATGCTTTTGAAGATATCGAAACCTCTTTAATGTAGCTTTCGAAGAAGTTGCTTTCGAATATGTTGCCGCCTTTTGTTAAAGTGAAGCTTTCGAAATAATTGCCTTGTGTTTTTAAATTAATGCTTTCGAAAGGGTAGTTTCAACCTAATCGATACCCGGTTGTCGACCTTATACCTTTCAACTGTATTGAAGTCATCAATGCTTTCGAAAGATTAGCTTTTGTTATTTAAATATATTAAGCCGCTTCCTATAGCTGTCGAAAGGGTCAATGGTTTCAAAGGCAATGACTTCGAAAGGGGTTTTGAAGCTAACCTTTAAATGTTTTACTCAAATGATATAAGCTTTCGAAAGAATGGTTCTGAAGCCATAAGTTTTCCCCAAACCCTTTTATATGAAGGTTAATGGTTTCGAAAGGGGTACTTTTGTTTATATTCACTTTGATCTAAAAGATATTTTATAAGATAAACCCAATGGTTTCGAAAAGGGCACTTTCAAATGGCTTCAAAGTTATGCTTCTATGAGTTAATAAGTGATACTTTAACACTTTCAAAAGGTATATTTTGATGGTTTCGAAAGAGATGTTTTAAAGTGTTTCGAAAGGCATATGCTCGAAAGTATATTTTGATGGTTTTGAAAGAGATGTTTTAAAGTGTTTCGAAAGGCATATGCTTAGTTTATTGAAAAGAAGATTTAAATGCTTTCGAAGGAGGTTATCCAATGGTTTCGAAAGTAAAGGTTTAAGGTTTTGAAAACCTTAGTTTTCAAAACAAATAACCCATTCTCATTTTTAAAGGAAAAACCAAGGCATAGTACAGGAGTTTTAAAATAGCTTTTAAATATGAAGTTTTTGAAGAAGCTTTCCTTGATAAAATAATAGGTTAAAGGGATTAACCAGGTTTTATATGAAAATGATTTCAAGGATATTAAACTATAGATGTTGGAGATTATTATGTTAATATGTTTGCTTCTTTTAGTTTACATATTCACTTTAATATGGACCCATAACTGTATTTTGGGAAGAAAAGGCAGAATAACCAACTAGGTTGACTCAGTAGTGAATATAAATTAAGTTAGCTCCTGATGAATAGAATTGCATCCAGGAGGTCAGATAGACCAGAATATAGGATGCCTAAATACTGATTAAAGAAGTTGTCGGATAAACAGGTTCATAGTAAACCCATGAAAACTATGTTTAGGAAAAGTTATTGGCATGGGCCAATAGGTTCATAGTAAACCCATGAAAACTATGATTAGAAAGAGTTATGGGTAGGTGCCAATAAGTTTGTAGTGAACCCATGAAAAGTATATCTGGATTAAGTTATTGATAGAAGTCAATAGGTTCATAGTCAAACCATGAAAACTGTGATAAGAGGGAAGTTATTAGAGATACTAATAGGTTCAGGGAGAACCCATGAATAAGGTAATTATTAGCAGGGGCCAATAGGTTCTTAGTGATGTCATGAAAACTATGAAACCGGACAAGGATTACATAAGTTTTAAACAGGTTATTAGTCAGCCCATGAAAATTATTATGTTAATAGTGACCCTCGAAACTATAACTGAGACAGATAGTCAAAATGAATGGGGATGGGTAATCCAGAATTGATTTACTTGTTTGCATATCATCGTAATATTTTGAGTTGTTATGTTTTAACCATTGTGGATGCATCAACACAATATATGGTTTTTATAAAGTTTTGGATAAGATACTAGTGAGGGGAAAACTCGTTCCGCTAAGTGACGTGGTCTCACTAGATATCTAAATGTTTTGAGATGGTAGGTTATTATTCATACCAGGCTTTATGTCTGACTCGAAGTTTATGTTTTCCCCTTAAACTCTTGGGTGCTCAATTAACTTTGAGTATTTTAAGAGTTGAGGTTTTCAGGTACCTCTTTAGATGAATAAACTTCCGAAGACGTGCAGGAGGCAAGCTAGATAATAAGAGTTCTTTTCTAATTTTATTCCGCTATGTTTTGTTGTAAAGGCAAAGTAGTTTAATTGCTTAGTTATATATATTGATCATCCAAGGAGGCATCTTCATATGTCGCTCTTGGCGTATGTTGTAATAATTATATTTTCTCTGAACGAGGTTCTCGAATATGGGATTATGTAATGAATGTTGAAATGGAATGTGAAAGTTATTTAATGATTTTAAAAGTTTTCCATATCCATGTGTTTCTGTTATATCAATGTATCTAACATTATCATATTTGGTCACCGAGGATTAATAACTATGGATGATTGCAGCATTCGTAGCCGTTAGTTTTGGGCCTCCAAGTGGGGGGTGTTACAGGAGAAGATATGCTCCTTTACTTGGCAGTGTCTTCCCACGCGCTAAGTGCCACATTGGTGCGTGAGGAGGCTATAATCCAACCACCAGTCTATTACATCAGCAAGTGGTTCATTGGAGCTGAACGAAACTACCTGAAGTTGGAAAAACTAGCATATTGCTTATTGATAGCATCAAGGAAATTACGACCATATTTCAAGACTTATCCAATTAAAGTGTTAACGGATCAACCTTTGAGGTGAATACTTTATCGACCTGCGACTTCAGGGCGACTCTGAAGTGGAATATTGAATTAAGCCAGTATGACATGACTTATCATCCTTAGAGGTAAATTAACGAATATGCGTTGGCTGATTTTATCATGTAATTCACCATTCAAGATGGGGAAGAGCAGGACACAACGAAAGTGGTATCACGATGGAAGTTTTTTGTCGATGGCACATCAATCGAATTCTACTCTAGAGCGGGAGTTGTGCTTGAGACTCCCGAAGGACGATCGATATGTTACGCCTTAAGACTGGTGTTCTCTGCTACAAACAATGAGGTGGAGTACGAGGCATTGATAGCAGAATTGAAAATTGTGAAGGAACTAGGAATAAAAGTTGTGCGTATTTACAGTGACTCTCGGCTAGTCATTTGTCAAGTAAAGAGGGATTATCAAGCTAAAGGGGAAAATCTCGCTCCCTACTTGTCAAAAGCATAGGAACTTCTCAACGACACTGAACACTACACGATAACCAATATTCCCAAAGAATAGAATGTGAAGGCTGATTGGTTAGCCAAGCTGGACGATTCTAGGGATGCACAATCAATGGGATTGATTCCAGTTGAAGTGTTCAATTCTCCAAGCATTGATCAGATGGATGTAGTTTAAGTTCTGGAGAACGCGGAAGAGAAAGAATCGTGGATGACGCCAATCAAAATTATCTACTCAAAGGAATACTCCCTATAAATTGGAATGAACGAAAGAAGCTTTTTCGAAAGACACCGCGGTTCGTGCTACAAGATGGAGTGTGTAACAACCCTAGATTTTTGCAAATATTTTAAATTATTTTAAATTAAATTTTATTTCAATATTTTATTTTTTTAAACATTTTTGAAGTAAAGTTATAATTTTCCAAAGTTAATTGTATTTTTGTTTGCAATTTTTAATTCTAGTTTCAATATAGTAAACTATTTTCTTTATTTACTTTTTATTTTCCTAAGAATAATTATTTATTTTATTTTCCACTTTATTTTGTTTTGATTTTTATGTTATTTACTGATTTTATTTTGTTTATTTTGTATAAATATAAAGTGGAAATTCTAAGAGACAAAAAGCTTTTAAAACTTTTGACTTTTCATTTGCTTGCCTTTTCAATTTCTTTGGCCGTTCAAAACTTGATTGTGGCCGTGTGTTTTAATTTCTTTTTCACGTGAAAACTTCTTATTTCCATCATCTATTTTCGGCCAAAGCATTTCTGAAATTTTTAGGTAATGGCTTCTTTATTTTTCTACTTTTCCTCTTCATTTTTTTGCTTGTTTTTGCTTGATCATCTTCATTGTTTTGCTCGGCCTAGACCCCACCATCTCCTCCACCGACCACCACCACTTCCTTCCCCACATCATCCACGGCAACATCACCATCTCCTCTATCCAATACTGGCCGTGACCTCCATATGAACAAAACAACACCAAACTTTGCAAAATTCCTTTAAAACTACATAGCCTAGCCCATAGTTCACCACCCCTTCCTTTGTAGCCACGGCCACCACCCTAGAACTACCACCACCTGATGACATCACCTCTAACCATCACCCTACCCTCTGACCTGACCTGTAGCAGCCCCTGGCCGAGCCACTTGACCATAGGCCGAGCCTAAATGGTGACCAAAACTCCACTTTTTAGCCTTGCCTTTTGACCTTCCTTGTTTTGCAACTTCTTCCTCTTCATATTCTCCATTGTAGCCGTGATTATATGAGTCCAACCAGATCCTTTTCCACCTGAAAACATGTTTGGCCGAGCCTATAACATGTATGGCCGAGCAAACATTGGCTTGTGGTCAAGCAATTTTGAATTGGAAGCTTGGTGATGTCATTTGCTAATTCTATTTCCATTTGTTTCAAAATTTATCTTTGTATTGTAAAGGTATATTTATTTTGCTTTGTTTTATTTGTGAATACAAGATTAACATCTTGGCTCTCTCTCCACTCGAATCAAGTCGTGCTATCGTGCTTTCTGGATTTTTGTTTGTGTGTTTGATTTGCTAACTCCAGCGTAAAAAGGTGAGTATTCACACATGACATTTATACTTATATAAATTGTGAAGTGACAACAAGTGAATGTGTAGAAATTAATATATCATGTTATACCTGCCTTTGATGTAAATTATATGATGTTAAACCCTGTTATAAACTTGTCACATCATCTGCTATGTTATATTTTATTATATTGTTTATTTATTTCTGTTAATCACACTACAAGTTCCCTGTAGAATAGAATCACTATGGGTTGAAATGATACATACCTGAACGGACTTTAGAATAGGGGAAAATTCTTTATGGGCTGAAATGATAAGTCTGAGCGATTTTTATTTAATTTTATTTAGTTGGGATTGCGAGTTTGAAATGATAAAACCCGGATTTTCATTGTAAATTGCGGATTGAAATGATATATTATCTGTATCACTAGACTTAGGCTATAAACTATTATACATACCCGTGGTTATTTTATATAGTTTTCTAGAAATTTTTAAGTATTTTTAAATGTAAAAATATGATAATTTGATTTAAATTGAATTTAAAATGATTTAATAAATGGTTAATGATTTTTCTATGAATTAAAAATGTTAGATAAATAAATGATTAAATTGTAATTTGAAATATAACTTAATTTGGAAATTTTTGATTTGGTTTAAAATGAAAGTTTAAGCTAATAAAAAAAAGTGGAAATTAAGTTTTATTTATGAAATGGAAATTAAATTTAAGTGTTAAAGTAAATGGTTAAAATTGCAAAGAATAGGAAAATTATACACTTGAATTTAATAAGTGAAATTATTGGAAAATTAAATTTTATTGTAAAAAAATTTACTTTATAAAAATCACAAGTTAAAGGGTATTTAAATGACTATTCTTGAAGAGGGAAAATGTGATTTTTATAAGTTAAAATGGTTTAAATTGAAGTTAAATTGTTTCTGGAATTTTATTATTAAATCTGGAAATTCTTTTAGTAGCACTCCAAAATGCTATCATTTCTGAATTTAACTTGAAATCTGAAGTAAATGATACTGCAGCACTTCGTAAGTGCTGTTGTTGATACAATGAACTAAAGGCTAATTAACTAAGGGCTATTTCAGCACTCTGTAAGTGCTGTAGTTGCAGAAACTAAACTTGAACCTGAAACTAATGAAAGAGCTATTGTAGCACTTGTTAAGTGCTGCAATTGGCTGAAATGAGATTTTTGAATATAATTGAACTACTGCAGCAGTTTTGTAAACGCTATCTTTGCTGAATTGAATTTAAACCTTTTAAATTGAACCCTGAACTATTACAGCAGTTTTTAAATGTTGTCTTTGCTGAATTGAATTGTTTTCAAATATAACTTACCGTAGCACTTTCTAAATTCTGTGAAAGCTGAAACTTCATTGCTTTAATGTATTTAAGTGATAAATGAGCTCAGAAAGGGTTAAATTTTTGGGAATTGAATATTTGATTTAAAGGTATAATGACTTTATTTTTTAATGGTTTAAATGAAGTATTTTGATTTGAAATATAAACTATTTTGAAATTTATAACCATGGGTTATAATAACGATTGGTTGTTAAAGAGACCGGGATCGGATATGGACATACTCTCTGTCGATACCGAAAACCACTTTAACAGCTGTGTACGCGGTGGAGTTTCCAGAATGAAGTAGGATGGTGGCGACGATCCTTAAGGTATATTTGCATGGACCCAACTCCCGTGAGTTGGCATAAGGTGACTAAAACAGGAGCGATTCTCGGGCCAATGAGGTAGCACCTCTGATCGGACAAACTTCTTCGATACCATTCTATTACTTTTGTGATTGATTGGGTGCACCCCTTGATTTGGGAGTGTGGTTCGAGGTGGGCGGTAGTGGCTGCTATGCGTTTCCACCAGCCCGGATGCGTAATTGGTATGTCTACCCTGGCATTGCCTTGTTGTGTCGTGTCACCTACCATATCGAGCTTTACTACGAGTTTGGATTTCTCCCATAGCCTGTGGAGTATTGAGGGTAGCCCCCGATCTGGGATTATGCTTATACTGGATAGACTGTTGGGACTATTACGTGTTAAGGTGGAAAATGTAAAGCCTTAATGCTATTTAAAAGTATGTTTATTTTATAATTAGACATTATTATAATAGCGAATATTACTACATAGTAGATAGTTTAGCGGATCCTTAAAGAATGGGCGATCCCAAGCATTCTTTAAGTTACTTGTACCTTTTATTACAGTTCACTTGAGTTGGTTTACATTGTATAAGTATGTATGTCCTGACTCGAGTGTTTTTGTTTTATTTACGCTCGGGTCAGCCTGAGTATCAGCTTTGGATCTCACCCTCTGGAGCTAGGACTGTTGGAGATCATCTTTTATCTAGTTGCTATCTATTTCCGTTCAGTATTTCTATGTCAGCTTTGTATTAGAGACATATGTATTTGGGATTTCTACTGTAATTGTTTCAGAACTGTATTTATTTTCAGACTATGTATTTTGTATCTGTTTTTGAGACTTTGTATTGTAGTGGCTTCATGAACCACTATTTATTTTATTTTCCGCTGCGAGTTATTCTGATATTCTGTGTCTATGATTCTGTGATTGGTTTTATTTGCTCCAAATTTTATTACAATATATTATTTTGCATTATTCAAGTCTGACATATGTGGATTATTGTCGATTTGAATGGTCCAAAATAGTGGGTCGTCAGATTTGGTATTAGAGCCAGGTTTTTAGGCAAACCTTAGCCTAAGGAGCAAAAACTCATTAGAGATAGGGTAGAAATACCCTAGAATGAGTGAAATCAACCTCAGAATTATTTCTTTGTGAGAGAACGTATTTTCAAAGTATAAAATGATTTTACAAGGATTTTTCAAAGATTATTTTGATATAAAATTTTCTTGTTTTAAAAGCAAATTTTCTAAACTTGGTTTTTTCGTATCTACCTTGTTAGAAATTTCTTTTATTAGGATATTCATCCAAGTGAATTTATCTTGTCTTATCTTATCTTATCTTTGTCTTCTCTGTACCTTTGTCCTAAAATTCATTCTTGATATTTTTAGGATGAATCGTGGAAATGCCAGAGGTAGGGGTCGTGGTATTGCCCCAGCACCTCAACCTGCTCCACCTGCACCTGCTCCTGCTCCTAGTGATGATCAAGGTACTCTTCAGGGCACCTTTTATTTATTTAAGCATCATGTTCGTGTTTTATTTGATACTGGAGCTTCACATAGTTTTATTTCTATGTCTATTTGTGATAAGTTTGAGCATCACCTTTCTCCTAAGTATGCTTATGTTCCTTTATGGGTTTCTAATCCTATTGGGAGTCCCGCGAACCTTAGTAGGATTTGTAGAGGAGTGAAACTTCTCCATTCTGATCATCGCTTTATTGGCGATTTCTATGTTCTTGGTTTCGATACTTTTGATTTATTGCTTGGAGATGATTGGTTAAGGAATCATGATGCTCACATCTCTTGTAAATCCCGAACTATTTCTCTTGTTGATGATCAGGGTAATTCTTTGTTATTCAGTGTAGTATGCCTCATGATTGTGCTGGCAGTTTTATTAATTCTCTGGATTCTTCTCCTGTTGATCTTCAATCGACTCGTGTGGTCAAACTTTATCCCGATGTATTTGGTGAAGTCACTGCTTTACCCCCTAAGCGGGAAATTGATTTCCATATTGATCTTATTCCTAGAGCTAGACCTGTAGTTCTTCCTCCTAGAAGAATGGCACCCCGCGAGAAAGTTGAGTTGGGAAAGCAAATTGAGGATTTGTTCTCCAAAGGTCTGATCATACCTAGCTATTCTGAATGGGGAGCAGCGGTGGTTTTCGTCACTAAGTCTGATGGTTCTCTTTGGATGTGTGTTGATTATAGGGAGCTGAACAAGCTCACTATGAAAAACAGATATCCAATGCCTCGCATCAATGATATGTTTTATCAGCTTTATGGTGCCACTATTTTCTCTCATCTTGATCTTGCCACAGGTTTCCACCAGCTTAGAGTTGCTGAGCAAAGTATTCCAAGGCTGCTTTCCGTACTGAGAATGGGTTCTTTGAATGGTTAGTCATGCCTTTCGGTTTGACTAATGCTCCTGCTTTCTTTGTTGATTTGATAAATCGTTTTTTTCGTGATGTGCTTAATATATTTGTTCTAGTCTTTGTTGATGATATTCTCATTTTCTCTAAGTCTGAGGAAGAGCATGAGTCACATTTGAAATCGGTTCTTGAGACTCTTAGAAATCATCAGTTGAAGGCTAAATTTTCTAAATGCCATTTCTGGAAGGATGAAGTCTGATTCCTCGGGCATATTGTTTCTGGTAATGGAGTTTCTGTTGATCCAGTCAAGATCGCTGCGATCAATGTAAGTCTTTCTTTCCTTCTCTTTCCTTGTTTCATTCAATTTATTCTATCTTTCCAGTTGTCCTTATTTATCCCTATTCTGTGCAGGATTGGGAAACTCCTAAGAGTCCTACTGATATTCGTAGTTTTCTGGGCCTTGTCGGTTATTATCGGAGATTCATTGAGAATTTTGCTCGAATTGCTGCACCTCTCACCGCTTTGACTCGAAAGAATGTTAAGTTTATTTGTAGTGATGAGTGTAAAGCTGCATTTAGTGAGTTAAAGCATAATCTTACTTCCGCACCAGTTCTTACCGTTCCAAGTGGAAATGAGGGATTAACGGTATACACTGATGCTTGTCGTGAAGGTTTGGGAGCTGTTCTGATGCAGGATGGTAAGGTCATTGCTTATGCTAGTCGTCAGTTGAAGACCCATGAAGCCAATTATGCTGCTCGTGATTTGGAATTGCTTGTTGTGGTTTTTGCTTTGAAGCTTTGGAGACATCATCTTTTGGGTACTAAGTTTGAGCTTTTCACAGATCGTCGGTCTTTGAGATATATTTTCACTCAGAAGGATTTGAATCAGAGACAAGTTAGCTGGTTAGAGTTTCTTGCTTCCTATGACCTCGATATCAACTATACCCCTGGGAAAGCTAATGTTGTGGCGGATGCTTTGAGTCGGAAGAAGGCGATGTTGTGTCAGCTTGTTGTTTCTTCTTCTCTTTTGGATCGTATCATGGCTAAGCAGGATGAGGATCAGATGCTTAGGCTTATTAAGGAGAATGTTCGTAGTAGAGTTGGAGGTAGTAGTCTTGATGGCAGTGGAGCCCAGATCGATGATAGAGGTGTGTTAAGGATTAATAATAGGATTTGTGTCCCGAATGTTGATGGATTGAGACAGGAGTTACTTCGGGAGAATCATCAGTCCAGACTTTCTATTCATCCGGGAGTGACCAAGATGTATCAGGATATGAAGAAGTTGTATTGGTGGAGAGGTATGAGGTATGATATCTCCATTTTTGATAGTAGGTGTGCGACTTGCCAGCAAGTCAAGGCAGATCATCAAAAGGCCCCTGGTTTGTTGCAGCCTCTTGAGATTCCCAATTGGAAGTGGGAACAGGTTTCTATGGATTTCATTGATGGATTACCGAGGACTAGGAAGGGTAATGAGAGTATCTGGGTTATTGTGGATAGATTGACCAAATCAGCTCATTTCATTCCGGTCAAGTCTACCCGTTCTGCTTCTAGCTTGTTTGAGATCTACATGAGGGAGATTGTTCGTCTCCATGATGTTCCTCTCAGTATTGTTTGTGATCGTGATCCTATCTTTACTAGTCAGTTTTGGAAAGCTTTTCAGGAATCTTTGGGTACTCATCTGAATCTGAGCACTGCTTATCATCCACAGACCGATGGTCAAACGGAAAGGGTGAATCAGATTCTCGAAGATCTTCTTCGTGCTTGTGTGCTTGATTATGGAGGATCTTGGGAAGATCATCTCCATCTTGTAGAATTTACCTATAACAATAGCTATCAGGTATAATTTCTATCTTCTGTTTTAATCTTATCTTAATCCTTTATCTATCTCACTTCTATCTTCTAATTCAGGCTAGCATTGAGACGTCTCCATTTGTTGCTCTTTACGGACGACCTTGTAGATCTCCATCTTGCTGGATTGAATCCGGTAATCGTTTGGTTCTTGGTCCTAAGATGATTTTAGAGGCTTCTGAGAGAATTGAGGAGATTAGGAGAAAGATAAGGATTGCTCAGGATAGGCAGAAGAAGTATACTAATAGGCGTAGGCGGAGTTTGGAGTTTGCTGTTGGTGATTTGGTTTTCCTAAAGGTCTCTCCCTTAAGGAATGTTATTCGATTTGGTCGTAGAGGGAAGCTTTCTCCTAGGTTCATTGGCCCTTTCCGCATTGTGGAAAGAATTGGTTCGTTGGCTTATCATCTGGATTTGCCCGAGAAGTTCTCTGGAGTACATAATGTATTCCACATTTCGCATCTTCGTCGCTATCTGCATGATCCATCTCTTATTGTTCAGCCTTCTGCTCTTGATAGTTTGGATATTGAGCCTAATCTGACTGTCGAGAGGAAGCCACTTCGTATTGTCGACAGAGGTACGAAGCAGTTAAGAAGGAAATCTGTTAGTCTGGTCAAAGTACAGCGGAGTACTGATGGTCGAGATTGTACCTGGGAGACGGAGGAGAGCATTCGTGCTTCGAATCTGGAATTGTTTGTTTCAGGTACTATTTGCTTTTCTATCTTGCTTTTTCTTTGTTTTTCTTGTTTCGTTCTTTTCGAGGACGAAAAGATTTGAGTGGAGGAGAGTGTAACAACCCTAGATTTTTCCAAATATTTTTAAATTATTTTAAATTAAATTTTATTTTATTTTAAACATTTTTGAAGTAAAGTTATAATTTTCCAAAGTTAATTGTATTTTTGTTTGCAATTTTTAATTCTAGTTTCAATATAATAAACTATTTACTTTTTATTTTCCTAAGAATGATTATTTATTTTATTTTCCACTTTATTTTGTTTTGATTTTTATGTTATTTACTGATTTTATTTTGTTTATTTTGTATAAATATAAAGTGGAAATTCTAAGAGACAAAAAGCTTTTAAAACTTTTGACTTTTCATTTGCTTGCCTTTTCAATTTCTTTGGCCGTTCAAAACTTGATTGTGGCCGTGTGTTTTAATTTCTTTTTCACGTGAAAACTTCTTATTTCCATCATCTATTTTCGGCCAAAGCATTTCTGAAATTTTTAGGTAATGGCTTCTTTATTTTTCTACTTTTCCTCTTCATTTTTTTGCTTGTTTTTGCTTGATCATCTTCATTGTTTTGCTCGGCCTAGACCCCACCATCTCCTCCACCGACCACCACCACTTCCTTCCCCACATCATCCACGACAACATCACCATCTCCTCTATCCAATACTGGCCGTGACCTCCATATGAACAAAACAACACCAAACTTTGCAAAATTCCTTTAAAACTACATAGCCTAGCCCATAGTTCACCACCCCTTCCTTTGTAGCCAGGGCCACCACCCTAGAACTACCACCACCTGATGACATCACCTCTAACCATCACCCTACCCTCTGACCTGACCTGTAGCAGCCCCTGGCCGAGCCTAAATGGTGACCAAAACTCCACTTTTTAGCCTTGCCTTTTGACCTTCCTTGTTTTGCAACTCCTTCCTCTTCATATTCTCTATTGTAGCCGTGCTTATATGAGTCCAACCAGATCCTTTTCCACCTGAAAACATGTTTGGCCGAGCCTATAACATGTATGGCCGAGCAAACATTGGCTTGTGGTCAAGCAATTTTGAATTGGAAGCTTGGTGATGTCATTTGCTAATTCTATTTCCATTTGTTTCAAAATTTATCTTTGTATTGTAAAGGTATATTTATTTTTCTTTGTTTTATTTGTGAATACAAGATTAACATCTTGGCTCTCTCTCCACTCGAATCAAGTCGTGCTATCATGCTTTCTGGATTTTTGTTTGTGTGTTTGATTTGCTAACTCCAGCGTAAAAAGGTGATTATTCACGCATGACATTTATACTTATATAAATTGTGAAGTGACAACAAGTGAATGTGTAGAAACTAATATATCATGTTATACCTGCCTGTGATGTAAAATATATGATGTTAAACCCTGTTATAAACTTGTCACATCATCTGCTATGTTATATTTTATTATATTGTTTATTTATTTCTGTTAATCACACTGCAAGTTCCCTGTAGAATAGTATCACTATGGGTTGAAATGATACATACCTGAACGGACTTTAGAATAGGGGAAAATTCGTTATGGGCTGAAATGATAAGTCTGAGCGATTTTTATTTAATTTTATTTAGTTGGGATTGCGAGTTTGAAATGATAAAACCCGGATTTTCATTGTAAATTGCGGATTGAAATGATATATTATCCGTATCACTAGACTTAGGCTATAAACTATTATACATACCCGTGGTTATTTTATATAGTTTTCTAGAATTTTTAAGTATTTTTAAATGTAAAAATATGATAATTTGATTTAAATTGAATTTAAAATGATTTAATAAATGGTTAATGATTTTTTTATGAATTAAAAATGTTAGATAAATAAATGATTAAATTGTAATTTGAAATATAACTTAATTTGGAAATTTTTGATTTGGTTTAAAATGAAAGTTTACGTTAATAAAAAAAGTGGAAATTAAGTTTTATTTATGAAATGGAAATTAAATTTAAGTGTTAAAGTAAATGGTTAAAAATGCAAAGAATAGGAAAATTATACACTTGAATTTAATAAGTGAAATTATTGGAAAATTAAATTTTATTGTAAAAAAAATTTCTTTATAAAAATCATAAGTTAAAGGGTATTTAAATGACTGTTTTTGAAGTGGGAAAATGTGATTTTTATAAGTAAAAATGGTTAAAATTGAAGTTAAATTGTTTCTGGAATTTTATTATTAAATCTGGAAATTCTTTTAGTAGCACTTCAGAAATGCTATCATTTCTGAATTTAACTTGAAATCTGAAGTAAATGATACTGCAGCACTTTGTAAGTGTTGTGGTTGATACAATGAACTAAAGGCTAATTAACTAAGGGCTATTGCAGCACTTTGTAAGTGCTGTAGTTGCAGAAACTAAACTCGTACCTGAAACTAATGAAAGAGCTATTGTAGCACTTGTTAAGTGCTGCAATTGGCTGAAATAAGATTTTTGTATATATTTGAACTACTGCAACAGTTTTGTAAACGCTATCTTTGATGAATTGAATTTAAACCTTTTAAATTGAACCCTGAACTACTACAGCAGTTTTTAAATTATGTCTTTGCTGAATTGAATTGTTTTCAAATATAACTTACCGTAGCACTTTCTAAATGCTGTGAAAGCTGGAACTTCAATGCTTTAATGTATTTAAGTGATAAATGAGCTCAGAAAGGGTTAAATTTTTGGGAATTGAATATTTGATTTAAAGGTATAATGACTTTATTTTTTAATGGTTTAAATGAAGTATTTTGATTTGAAATATAAACTATTTTGAAATTTATAACCACGGGTTATAATAACGATTGGTTGTTAAAGAGACCGGGATCGGATATGGACATACTCTCTGTCGATACCGAAAACCACTTTAACAGCTGTGTACGCGGTGGAGTTTCCAGAATGAAGTAGGATGGTGACGATCCTAAAGGTATATTTGCGTGGACCCAACTCCCGTGAGTTGGCATAAGGTGACTAAAACAGGAGCGATTCTCGGGCCAATGAGGTAGCACCTCTGATCGGACAAACTTCTTCGATACCATTCTATTACTTTTGTGATTGATTGGGTGCACCCCTTGATTTGGGAGTGTGGTTCGAGGTGGGCGGTAGTGGCTGCTATGCGTTTCCACCAGCCCGGATGCGTAATTGGTATATCTACCCTGGCATTGCCTTGTTGTGCCATGTCACCTACCATTTCGAGCTTTACTATGAGTTTGGATTTCTCCCGTAGCCTATGGAGTATTGAGGGTAGCCCCCGATCTGGGAGTATGCTTATATTGGATAGACTACAGGGACTATTACATGTTAAGATGGAAAATGTAAAGCCTTAATGTTTTTTAAAAGTATGTTTATTTTATAATTAGACATTATTATAATAGCGAATATTACTGCATAGTATATAGTTTAACGGATCCTTAAAGAATGGGCGATCCCAAGCATTCTTTAAGTTACTTGTACCTTTTATTAGAGTTCACTTGAGTTGGTTTACATTGTATAAGTATGTATGTCCTGACTCGAGTGTTTGTGTTTTATTTACGCTCGGGTCAGCCTGAGTATCAGCTTTGGATCTCACCCTCTGGAGCTAGGACTGCTGGAGATCATCTTTTATCTAGTTTCTATCTATTTCCGTTTAGTATTTCAATGTCAGCTTTGTATTAGAGACATATGTATTTGGGATTTCTACTATACTTGTTTCAGAACTGTATTTGTTTTCAGACTATGTATTTTTTATCTGTTTTTGAGACTTTGTATTGTAGTGGCTTCATGAACCATTATTTATTTTATTTTCCGCTGCGAGTTATTCTGATATTCTGTGTTTGTGATTCTGTGATTGGTTTTATTTGCTCCAAATTTTATTACAATCTGTTATTTTGCATTATTCAAGTCTGACATGTGTGGATTATTGTCGATTTGAATAGTCCAAAATAGTGGGTCGTCACAGAGTGCTATACATGAGAGGCTTCTCCACCCCCTACTAAGGTATGTAACCAAAGATGAAACCAAGAAGATTCTAATGGAAGTCCATGAAGGCAGTTGCGGCGACCACACTAGGTGCCAGACACTGACAAAGAAGGCTCTTCGTTACGAATATTTCTGGCCCACAATCAACCAAGATGCAACAGACTACACCAAGCATTATGATATGTGCTAGAGATTTTCAAGGATCCCAAGAGCCTCATCCCCATAACATACACAAATGGTTAGCCCTTAGTTGTTTGTGATCTGAGAAATCAATTTAATCGGAGTACTACGAATAGCAAAAGGAGGAGCTAAATATGCTATCATTGTAGTTGATTACTTTACCAAATGGGCTGAAGAGGAAAAACTTGCCTCCATTACCACTAAAAAGGTAATTAAGTTCATAACGGAAACATTATTTGCAAGTTTGGAGTACCATAGAAAATCATCACGGACTATGGAACTCAGTTCGAGAGTGTTGAATTCAAGGACTTCTACAAGCGTTATCGGATTGACAATAGTTTATCCATGGTAGCACACCTGTAGGCAAATGTGCAAGTGGAAGCAGTGAGCAAAATCATCAAATCCACCATCAAGAAGCGACTGACAAAAGCTAAAGGAAATTGGGTTGATGAGCTTCCGCTTGCACTATGGGCTTATAGGACAACTCACAAATCTACGACCGGGCACTCATCGTTCGCTTTGGCATATGGTTTAGAAGTGATGATCCCAGTGGAACTGGAAGTCCCTTCTCATCAGAGACTGCACTTCAAACAAAATGAAAACGAGCAGCTTCTTCTTAAGTTGCTTGACCAGATCGATGAGAAGCGGGAGGAAGCAAAACTAAAGATCACTGCTCACCAGAAGTGGGTAGTTGTAACACCCCCTATCTTAAGGCCCAAATCTAAGTGTTACAGATGCTGTAGTCATCTATAGTATTTAACTTTTGGTGATGAAATACGGTAGTGTTAATAGTATCCATAATATCAGAAGCAAATGAATATGAAATAAAGTCGTAGGTTTCCAAAAACAACTTTTCTCACTACATTTCAAATCAATATCTCATTTTAATTACATAATCCCAAAATGATTCCCAAGTTTTAATCAAACATAATTACTACAAATTACGCCAAGAGCGACATATAAAGATGCCTCTTTGGATGATCAAAGTACTAGATAGATATATCAGTCATAAATACATCACAGCGGAAATAATACTAAATAGCTCCTACATAGCTAGCTTTGCCTCTTGGACGTCTTTAGAAGCTTATTCGTCCAACCTACTAAACCTGAAAAGACCTTAACTCTCAATCTACTCAAATTAAATTTTGAGCACCCGAGAGTTTAAGGAGAAAACATAAATTTCGAGTCAGACATAAAGCCTAGTGTGAATAATTCTATTACATCCCGGTTTACTGATATTAAGTGAGACCTCGCCGCTTAACGGAATAGGTATCCCCTCACTAATATCCCTTTAAAAGCATTTCTTTTGCAAATCAAAATCCTACAATCTAACTGATTATAATGATAGTAGCAATAACATATATGCATAATAATCAGGCAAGCAATGGACCATTTGTCCACACTATAATTTTTATCTGGCTAACTATTAACCATTGGCTGACTTGGGCCTACCAGACAAAATAAATAATCTAACTTCTGTTAGACACAATACTAGGATGCCTGCCCTTAACTTTCCTCTTCTAGGGTCAACTGATCCTAATAGTTTTGCAGGCTCACTAATAACCTATCTTTACTCTATATATTCTCTTCTGTGTGTAACATCATTGTAGTCCCATCTATGATAAAGCCCTACCCATTGGAATCTTAGACTTATATTAGCTAGAGGCTATTAGCTAAAGTGTAGGGCGCGACCCTATGCCAGTCCCATTTAGTCTTATAATATCTGAGTCATAAACTTAGGGTTAACTACCCTATTCAAATTTCATTTCATTGTAAACAATCTTTGCAAAAGATTTACCCATGAAATCATATCTTTATAAAACAAGGAAATCATAGTCTTTGCTTTTCTCAAAACACTTATGCCATGATACATGTTTTGCACAAAACAATGTTGATGAAATCTAATCAATAGGATTATCTATCCTTTCAAAATAAGTTAAAGCCTTATTTTAACCTAGAAAACTTTAGGCCATAAAGCCAGAACAATACCTTCGAAACCCTTGTTTAAAACCCTAAACAATTCCCTTTCGAATATAATTGAAAGCATCCCTTTCGAAACTATTACATAAAACCTTAGAGGTACCCTTTCGAAACCATTTAAACTAATCTTTCAAAATACTTATAATATACCTTTCGAAAGCATCGGGTTCAAGTAAGAGTTTGTGGGAACATTGCTTCGAAACCATTTAAAATTGTTCCTTTCAAAACCATTGGGTTTAACTATGTTAAAGATAACAGAAGCTAAAGTATCCCTTTTGAAAGCTTTAATCAAAGTAAAAGAGTTGAGGAAGAGGATAGCTTCAAACCCCCCCCCCCCCTTTCAAAAGCATTGAGAAGGCGGCTTTAAAGTAAGGACGAAAGAACCCCTTTTGAATACATTATTTTAATGCTTTAAAGAAAAGCTTCGTAAGGTACGAATGCGGCAGCAAGGGTGTCGAATTGGTTCAAAATCGGCTATCCTTTCGAAAGCTTCTTTTAAAACAAAAGTAAGCGGCAACTCTTTCGAAAGCTCCTTTCTAAAAACAAAGGCAAGCGGCAACTTATTCGAAAGCCTCTTTTTAAACAAAGGTAAGTTGATTTATTTGAAAGCTAATTAGAGTGGCTTCAACCCCTTCAAAAGCATGCCTTCGACACCATCATTCCTTCCGTCTTTCTCCAATACACTACATACCAATTGCTTGATATCATGTGCATTGGTTTCGAATAGTTCCGAAAGGTCTAACTGGGCATGGTGACGGAAGCAAGCTAAGAAATGGCGAAGTTGTAATTTGAAACAAAACTGGTTTATTGCCTTTCAAAGTAATTCCTTTTTACCTAACTTGCCCAATTTGTCAAAATATGGTTGGTTTCCAACTCTTTATCAAATATCTTTCCTAAAAAGGCTACCGAATTCAAAATTTACAATGTAAAACATTTTAAGCAAATAAGCCCTTCTCCTTGATAGAACATATAAAACATTTAAGTCTCTTAACTTAAATAATTTTTGTAACCATGGTAAAATACTTAGGAAAATTCCCTAAAATCACAATAATTTACTTTTAATATGTTTTCTAACATATATAAATTTCAGACCCGAAATCATTATATAATTTCCTTAAATAATTTAAACCCAACATTGACTATTTTCTCTCATTGAAAATTCATAATAAATCCAAAATTACTTAGAAAATTATGAAACTTGAAACCCTTTTCTAAAATAATGTTTTTGACCATATATCTAAAACGCAACTCATTTGGATGCCATTTAATAGCTTTTCCAATCTAAACATATCATAAAACCCATAAAATCATATAAATCATCAACAAGCATATATATCTATTTAAACAAACATAACATGGCATGTTACTTGCAAAAATAATTCGGATCTAACTTGAAACCGAAATCAATATAAAAATGAGTGGTAAATCAACTTATTCACCTTGGCTTTGTGTAAAGAAGGTTAAGATTTGCCCTTTGATTAATCGCCCTTAGGGGTTCTAATTTTGTTTATGAGTGTTAAAATGAATAAGGAATTGAGAATGGAAGGGTCTAGGGTATTAGAATAAAGAGTGTTCCCATTTTACCCTTACCATATTCCTCTTACTTATTTATTTTCGATCCTCTTTTGATTATACATTCATTAAGGCATGGCCGTTATTAATTAACAAATCTCATTCCATTAACTATTTACATTATTTTATTTTATTTATCCAATTAAATATTCTAAATAATATTAGTCAAAATCAGGGTCATTATAGTAGCACGACACTTCAACACCAAAGTTCACAACCACGCCTTCAAAGTGGGAGATCTCATCCTTAAATGGCTCTTCCAGTGTACGGAAGTACTTGACCCAAACTAGGAGAGGACCCTACGTGATCGGCCGGAAACTTAAAGACGGAAATTTCAAGCTGACAATGGTCAATGGAATTTCGATTCTCCATGCTTGGAATAGCAACTCGCTGCGGCACTACTTTATTTAATACTAATCTATGTATTTCCTACTTTCGCAAATAAGCCACCTAGGGATTCTAGAGGCATTGTAAATAGGCAAGACTTGCCTTTCTTTTCATCATATTATTCGTGAACTAGTGTTCATGTAAGAAAACCGTTGAGTCGACGATAAAATCGACTCAAACTGCTAGATTGACGAGGAAAATCGATCCCTGCCTTCTAAGAACAAGCGTTGCTCCGGCAGCATTGGAAAAGCCAAAATCTTCATGCACAACCATAAGCCGCACTTCACTACTTGAACTGATGGAACTGTGTTCAATTATGCTCCATTTCATTCGCTGCTTGAACTACTGAACCTATGTTCAAGTACACTCCATTTCATTGCTGCTTGAACCTATGGAACTATGTTCAAGTACGCTCCATCCTTTCGCTACTTGAATCGATGGAACTGTGTTCAAGGGCGTTTTATTCCTCTACTGCTTGAACCGAAGGAACCATGTTCAAGTACGCACCATTTCTTCACTTCTCGAGTTGATGGAACTATGCTCTTGCAACCAAACTCCAGTGCGCCACCCGTAAGCCACACGTCGCTGCATCAACCAATGGAATCACGTTAAAATACGCAACCCACATACATCCCACTCAACTGGAAAGATACTCCCAAATCTTCGTATTGGGAGTATAGACCCCAAACCATCGAATCAATGAGAAAATCGATTTGAAATTTCATAAGAACCGATGTTGTCCAAGCAATGTCGGGATTTTTTGTCCTCTAGTAATCGATGTTATCCCAGTAACACAAAGAACTCATCTATATTTCCTAAGTACCGACATTGCTTCGGCAACGTCAGGAAAATATACTATCATAGAATTAGTGGAAATCAGCATTGCTCCGGCAATACCATGAAAGACAAAACCACCAGATCGACGGCAACATCGGAATAAAATGCAAGTACCAGGGCTGTTCGAAAATTTCCAGAGATAGAAGCGGATATGCGAATAGGATCTCAACTCTGAACTTGGAGGAATTCTGTCAAGGAACAGAATTCTTGGAATCGAACGTCAAAATCATAGTTTACCGAAGGTAGGAGCCTACTGCACAACCCAGACTAAGGGCAACCAAATGAGTTGACCAGAACAACCAGTCTATAATCGATTGCTTGAACCCCTGAGTTTGGAGTAACCAGCTCTGTGGAGAGGGGGACATACATACACCAACGTGTAGTTTGGACAAGCTAAGCTAAGATACACCACAGTTCTGTTATGCCAAACCAAGAATTTTGGCAAGCACGACCAAACTAGGCAAAGTAGTGTACAAAAATCGCTGCAAATTTCACCATTTACATGCACAAAGTTGTGGTAAATCCAGACATCACATGGTAAAGCAGTACATAAGATGGAAATTGCAAGACAGGCAGTCATATTATGTACACACAGTGTTATATAAATAAGCATAGTACGCAAAGTATATGAAAAGTACACAGGAAAGATTATAATGGAAATGCTAATCTTTTTATTACCAATATCATTCTTTCTACAATTCAAACAGCGGGGGCCGTACCCACACAATATCGGCCTGTTTGGACATAACAAAAGCAAAGATATAGACACTACTGATGCCACGACAAAGAAAAATGTACTAAGTACAGATTCTATACTTGTACAGACTCAAACAACACAAAAGACGCATAACAAAATGACCACAAGTACCCTACTCCACCAGTGCTCAAGTGCAACATCACTTCTTCCTATCTTTGCCTGGCCGGATTGGAATCTTCTTACTACTATCCTCATCCGTCCCTTCCTCTGTAGTGGGGCCAGACCACTAAGATCCTCTGATAACCGTGCTTTCCTCATTTGGCATCCGTACCTTGATAATGGTCGAAGTCTTGCTCTTCGCCTCCGCCTTTTCCTTCTTCAATTGAATCCCTTTCCTTTCCTCTTCCAGCCTCTCCGCCATCG
This sequence comes from Allium fistulosum, assembly GCA_030737815.1. Taxonomy (NCBI): domain Eukaryota; kingdom Viridiplantae; phylum Streptophyta; class Magnoliopsida; order Asparagales; family Amaryllidaceae; genus Allium; species Allium fistulosum. The sequence goes on from CM060901.1 coordinate 460,602,990, forward strand.
TCATCGTTTCCATTGGAAATGACTCACCAGTGACTATTACTCTTCATCTATAGACACGGAGACGTCCTCGAGGTTCTATAGTGCTTTTATCTGCTCGGAATCGGGTCTAGGCCTGGACCTAGAGACAGGAATCTTGTCATAAAAAACTTCAGAGACGATAGTGGAAACAGTGAAAAGAGCAGTGATTCATAAGCTCCGAGTAGCCGAAAGTAGTGAAAGAAGAGTTGGCTGATTTACAATTTGGGAAACACAGTTATATAGTTTAGTAAAAGATTCTGGAGTGAATCAAAGTGCCTAAAACGATAGAGAAAGAGGGAAATACTTGATCTAGGAGTTTGATTTTGTTCACGAACTACAACTTTGAAGATTCCTCCGCAATCCCCATCTCGGAGGGTCGCACGATAGTTGGAGAAAGGTGTGGCTCACCTAAGGCTTCAAAAGATAGATGAACATGAGTAGCTTTGAAAACAGTAGTTGTGGATACAAGAATGGTTACCATTTTGCTTTTGGGAAGTAGGAACAAGTGTTTCACTCTGACCTAAATAGCTTAGGCCAGCAAGACAGCATCAGCGACATCCTTCTCTCTCTTCTCAAAAAACTATCTACCAATGGCTATGTCTACCTTTGGAGCTGAGGTAGACTGCCATTAATTCCACCTCATAGCGCATATCCCTAGCTATCTCCAATCTTACCAACACTTCCTCCTAGACCATGGTGAGAGTTCGAAGATAATCATCACCAAGCCATTTCAGGCTACCCCTGTTCATCACATTACAAGTGCAGAGGTAATACACATTGGTGTCCATCTGGCCTATCGCCTCATCATACGTTGTTCGAAGCTTCGAAAGCTCTGAATGTTTACAGATGATCGATCTATTCCGCTAGTTTTCCACATACAGCTTCTTCTTTCTCCTTGACCAACCGTGTGTTCTCCTTGTGAAGTCGGGTAAGTTCGATGACTTGTTCGACAATGGCGATAGCTTGACCAGCAATGGTTTGATCCTGGGATTTGATAGTGTTGTCTACAATGGTGATCTGCTGTTAGTTTATCGAATTCTCTATGTGCGTCCTTGAGCTGATCTTTAATCACGATAAGCTCTCTGTCGTGAGCTCGGTTCGCCTCGGTCAATAACTTGTCGCCGACAACCTTTCCCTTTAAGGCTGCATCCCTCTCAACTTTCAGCTTGGCTATTTCAGTATCGCGATCCTTGATTGCTTTATCATGGTTTGCCCTTTCAGCCTCGAATGAGAGAATTTCTTGATAATCGATACAATTTACGTTCGAAAGGGCCTTCACGAGATGCTGCCAATCAAACCTAACTTCTAAGTCCTTGCGGACTATCTCAAGATTGCGCAAGAAATTCGTTCTGTTGGTGGGCTTGATGTTTGTGTTGAACTTAACATCTATTAAGAATAAATGCTGGTAAGCAGCCTGGAGCATGGGTCAACCAGGTAGGAGAACAAACTTTTCCTTTTGGCTAGAAGAGCCGGGGGCAGTTACAGTAGTTATGGCTTGGGATGAAGGGACTTCTTATAGTGCAGTTGTCTGAGCTTCGGTGCGAAAAGGAGTAATGGATAATGAAGCCTCGTGGCATTCACGAGAGTCTCTGCGGCACTTGTGTACATCGCCGCGAGCACTACTCTCATCCTCCCTTTTTCTTTTCCCTGCCCTCTCGCGCTCTCTCTACAAGTGGCGATCCTCCTCCTCCTTTCTCTTCCTCCTCTCCTCGCCTGTTCATGATAAGAGAAATGGGAAGGATTTGAAGTTTTATCCTTGTATGAGCCAGATTTTTGACGAAGTTGATGGTACTGTCCACGACCCATGGAACCAAAAACAAAAAGGAAAGTGAAGTTAACACTTTGGATAAGAAACTTGACTCAATGCAGAAATTTGTGTCCATGTCCCTAAAGTGAAGTGTGTTGTGCCAGTGACCCCCTATGTACTCTACCAACTATATCGGCATGGTTTAAGGGTTGGAGTCTTTCCACCTTCACTCATAAAAGCACTAGAAGAGGTGTCGGTTTGCGAGCCAATCTCATCCATCATCTTGCTAATCGAGTATCCTTGAATGAATTCATATGAACGGAAACATCACTTAGAATGTCAAAAGTCGACGTATCTCTGATGGGAGTTGTAGCAGCTTGACCTCCAATAGATGATGGAGTTTCAATAGCGGTTTTCCCTATAGGAGGGGAGATTGGGAGTTCGGGGCTTAATGCCTCAATGGTTAACAGATTCGGAGAAGGAATATTAGGAAAACTAGGGCTTATCCCAACGATTTAACGAATGATTCATATTCTTATTCCACAGTGATGTGAAAGTCACTATCATTATCATCATCTGAGATCTCCTCCTCTTCAGCCACTATTGGTTGTTTCCCATCTCTCCTTTTAACCGACTCGTCTTCCTCCAGGATTATGGGTATTCTACCTCTATTGTTCACATGACCAAGGGCATCAACTTGCATGGGCTCGTTAGCCCCTGTTCTAATAGCTTCTTCCTCATCATCTTAACAAGCTCGTCGGCTTCTGCATTAGTAGCTCCTTCCCCGTGTTCCTCACCGGAAGCACCTTCCTCTTCTTTCCCTTGAGTATCCTCATCGGAGCTATGAGAAGGGGCATTAGAACAGGTGCATGATCTAGAGATGCTCTTCGTTGAAGCTTCAGTATTGGCTATTCTTCCCAAAGTGAGCAGTCCATATTTTTGTATGTTCTCGTTCATCAAAATGGAACTTGATGGAAGGGTGGCTCATTCCAACGGATTTCAAGTCTTTGAGCATCTTCTTGTGCCTCGATCTTTTGTCCCATTTTGGAATATTTGTGAGAGAAACACATTATGTTTGGAATGTAGAGATTCCAAAATGAGAGAAATTGACAGAGAGGAACTCACTTCCTTTTAACTAGAATCGATTGAATCCTTTTGGACAGCGTACATAGAAGTATTCACTCTTGAACATGGAATGTTCATTGTGGAGTTTCCTGATGACCTTGCATCTAATCTAGGCCTTGATGATTATAAAGGATGGGTAATCTTTTCTCCTTTTGAACTTAAATAGATATGTAAGCTCATGGAATCGGGAAGGGCGTTCGAACCTTCACATGAATAGAATATATAATGAACTCAATAAGGCTAGTCCATTCGGGTGAACCTGAAATGGCGCAAGCCCAACTTCTCCAAGGAAACTCCTCAAGAAGGAAGGCGGGACAGTGCCGTTGAGACACAGATATCGGCTACTAGTAGTGAAACCAAGTCGGGGATGATGTGCAAATTAATTTCTTACCGTTAGGCGAACATCATCTACGGGAATGCTATGTTGCAAGCAAATGTTACTAAGCATCTTCTCGGTCAAAACGGTGGGTATATGTTTCGGTGGGTCAGTTATTATTAACCCTAGAGGCAACGAGAGCGGTATGGGATCCATCAGCACAATCTGTCTCTCAGAACCGGAGGTCGTTGGTTGGTTGGTTCCAATCGGAATGGATTGTGAAATCGGGGCAGTAGTGGATGCACCTTCAAAAGGAGTAGATGGTCCTTCACCAGACTTGTGGCAGGACGATTCACGAGTCATTCTAATATAGTATAACTTGGTGTTCAACATGGTCAGGTAAAATTTAACTTGAAATAGAGATACTCATGTGACCAATACTCAGAATTCAAAGGAGGTCGATGTGTGTCAACCAATTGAATTCTAAGTGTTAACCAAAGAAAGTGCAATGCGCTATCTGTATGGAATGAGTCCAGTGTCCTGACCACTGCAGACGAATCATCCGATGTCAATAGCTCGCTTGCATTTGAAAAACAATTTGCATTGTCCCTTGAAATTATCTTTCTATACTTACCAGTTATCAATCAATGATCGATAACGGATCTGTTGCTTAGAGCGATGCGGAAAGAATTACTTTTCAGGATCACTAGGAGTGCAGTTATGGAAAGGCAAAGTGGCAGGACCATCCGATATGCCCGAACTCAAAACTAATCATCATATTGAAATCCACTCGATGGTTGAACTTAGTTAATCTCATAAGGATAACAATTGAAAGAGACAAGTCAAGCTTTTCTCAAAAATAACATGTATCTGATCGAAAGAAACCCTAATCCTTAGCCTCATGACCAAGCAAACATATATGATCATAATTGTTTCCCATCTCACGAGATCAACCAGGTCTCAACCACATGCTCAACCATCACGACTTAGCATCACAACACCACCTACCTCCAAGTTAATTCAACAAATCAATCACGGCTTAGGGTTTCAAAGGTATTCGGACCTGAGAATAGTTGACGGCGATCCAAGTGATAGCTGTAGTGTTAGATGATGACGAGTAGGTTGGACAAGCGACGACGGTCGGTGGTGGTGCTGAAAGTAATAGGTGGGGAAGTTGGAGCAGCAAATGAAGGCAAGTCGGCATATGGGAGATTTCATGTAAGGTTTAGGAATTCGGCAGCTAAGATAAGAAAGTGGGAGCTCTAAAGTTGTCAAGTATAACTTATAGGAAGGAAATAACAAAATTTTGCTTATTGTACATGTCGGTACCAATATGAGTGGTCGGTATCAACATCCCATCTTTCACCCAAAATTGGTCAAACTTCGCACAATAAAGCTAATCAGTTATATGATGCTGCTCATGGATTCTAGTATCTAAATTATATAAACAATATCAAGAAGAAAATTTCTAGTCCAAGTTCAAGTAGACGATGAGCAGAAATCGATTGATTAAAGCCAAATAAAAGCAACGTCTCGAAACCACAGTTAAGCAGTCAACTGGAATTCACAGGATAATAATCTAGGACTTGTCTCGTTCCAAAGCACACTTTATTTTCAACGAAAGCATACTTTGAGGGGCAAATGTTAACTTGGTTTTTAACCAAGTAGAAATCAATAAGAGTTAGAATGTCGAGACGAAGATGAAACGACTTGAAATCTTGGAAGCACACCTAGATATGCTAGAGAAGCACCTCAGAGAAATCCCAATAAGAATGAAGCAAGTATGGGAAGTCGGTACTAACTTCAAGAGGTCGGTGATGACTTCATGTACATCCATATTTCTTACTCAAACTTTGCGAAGGCTTTTCTTTACCTATTTCATGTGAGCCCAAGAGGTATTGGAGGATTCTGAATAACCGAGTATAAGAAATGAGCAGTTAGCAGTCAGAACTGCAGAGCAAACTAAGTGATGAAGGAACTATCACCAATATCAACTGTTATCCCGTCTTTTGGTCAAGGCCAGAATATCAACAAATTAGTTAGAAAGGATGGATATCAGGATTGGAAATCAATTGGAAACAAGGCTTTGATCGATGTCGTCAAAATTTGACTGAGCTCCAATAAAGGCGGGATCGATTGGGAATGATGATCGAGGCTAGGAAAGGCTACGTTTCAAATTTCAGGTCAAGCGGAGTTCATTTGCTCAAGAAATTGATGGATACGTGCACAAGGAGATCTCATTCGAATCGATGCGAATTTGTATCGGTCCAGTATGGATACGAACAGCACATTCATATCGATCAGGTAGGAAGGCCAAATGGGTTTCGACTTGGTGGATATGGACTTGGGTTGGATAGATGGGCACACGATGGTTTGTTCAACTCGAAGGTTTCGTATCGATCAGGATGGAGCATAGCAATATGCATCGAATCGATGCAATTCGTATCGATCAACATGGGTTCGAGTCGATAGTGTTCGTATCAGTCGGGATGGAGATGGTGGCATACTTCGAATCGAAGGCAGAACTTGTATCGGTCTTGTTTGTATCGACCCATGGCAATAGCCTGATCGATACGAACAAGGAAGCAACCGATGGATACGAATTGATGAACACAGATGAGACCGACACAAACTAATGGATGTGAAATAATGGATTCGAAGCACGTTTTGGACACAAACGAGAAGCAAGCATGATTTCAGGGAAGAAGCATTTAACTCGGCATGAAAGTGGGATCGAGCCTTAGAAATAGGGCCACGTCACCGATGCACACGTGCTTGGTATCGACACGAATGAGCATCGATACGAATTGATCGATGCGGACCAGACGACGTTGAGGAAGTTATATTTCGTATCGATCGTATCTTGCAACCCACAAGTCCAAATGCTATAAAATTTTCACAGGAACTTACGTACGACCTAAGGAATGCTCACGCCAAATTTCAACTCGATTAGACCAAATCTTGATCGATATGAAATTGGTTCGTATCGATCACGGATCGAGCCGAAATCACCTAGGATCGATCGCGTGGGTCCACTTACGTGCCAGAAGAAGTCTCCCAAAGTTTAAGCAAAATATTTGTATAGAGCGCCTATAAATAGCACGTCAGAGCCTACAGAAAAGGCATCTTATTGCTATCCAATGTCGAGACTCTACCGAAAACACCTTTGCATTACTAAGCTACTGTTGCACTCGAATTTCTTCATTGTAATCCACTGTAATCAGCTGTAACTAGCAAGGAAAGTGAATAAAAGATTAACTTTTGGAGTGGACGTAGGCCGGAGATAGCCGAACAACTATAAATCTTGTGTCTCTGTTTATTTCTTTCCGTTTTAAGTTGATTATTCTTCATTTTTTATCCTCTACAATACTTATATCTGTGATTGGTGATCATCTATTGTTGATCAATGTTCGTACACTGGTGCTTTGACGACATTTGGGGTTTGTGACCATTTTTGGCGCAAACATCAACTATCTACCCACAACAACACCTTGGGGACACCCTAAAACAAGGAATGAAGGCAACACAAAAGATCGCAAGGAAATTGGGCTCAACTGCACATGTTGGCTCCGACTTGAGAAGTCGGTACCGACATGCCATGTTGAATCCGTTGCACTTGTGGTTTCAAACACTATCTTGTACTTTCTTCTGGGCTCTGCTCTAACTCTCTGCTTGGCCCAATATGACTGCTACCATAGAAATACAAAACGTAGAGCAACCAAGAGAGGGTCTGGATTCTACGATCACTACGCAGGAACGCTATCTCTACTTCAACTCTTTCCTTTACACCATAGTCACCAATGTAGCTACTATAGACGTTTCTAGGATTAGAACTTGTCTAGCCCATATACATGTGACCCTTTCTCTCTCAAATATTTTGTAATCTTATATAAACAAGATCAAGCAACTATTAAGTGGACGTAGGCTTAGTTAACAACCGAACCACTATAAAAATCTCTGTGTCTCTCTCTTGTTTCTTTTACTTTACTGTTGTTTTCTATTACCTTTGCTTTATCCTAATAGGGTTGTGCTTTCACATACAACAATAGGGTGTTGATCAATTTTTAAGTTAACATACATGTATTTTTTGGTGTATTGGCTATTTTAGGAGCCTTTTGACATATTCATGGCTTCATTTATCGTTTCTGCTCAATATCTGAGTTTGGCAGTTGTCATCCTGGATTCTTGCTTATTAATTTTTCTATAAGATTATTCTAACTTGTCGAGATGTGGCTTGGTCACAAAACCAAATAACATTTTCTCCCCAAAGCATGCCTTGTGAATAGAAGGTGTGTTTTGCTCAAGGAAAAGTATTGAAGTCGATGAAACATTTGTAGCCGAACTCTTTGGCCATTGGCAGACCAAATAGTGGCGAACCGTCTGGTTCCATTGATCCACTATAATCAAAGATTGTTCCAGACTATGATAATTAAGGACTCGGGTCCTTGCTTGAGTGTTAGACATAAATGATCATCATTCCATGTTCTCTCGGAACTATCGTATAGTACATCGTAAATCAAGATTGCCCCGTGTTGACCTAGGAGTTAATAAACATGTATTTAAATAAATCGCTCAGTTCGGTAATTGCTATCGAATTGTTTTATGGTCAATTGGTATTCGAAACCAAAGTCTAATTTTGAAATCTCTGGGCCATGCACTCGATGACCAATTCAATTCTTGATCACTCTGGATCGTTAGCTTAATCCTCAATCTCTCTGGATTGTTATTTCAGCCCACAATTTCTCTGGATCGTTAATTCAGTCACCGATCTCTCGGATCGTTCTTCGATCACTTCAGATCGTTCCTTGATCTCTCTAGGTCATTTCTCGATCACTCTGAATCATTGCTTGATCTCTCTAGATAGTTCCTCTATCTCTTCGGATTGTTCCTCGATCTCTGCGGATCATTCCCCGATCACTTTGGATCATTCTTCGATCACTATGGACTGTTCTTTGATCTCTTCGGATCTTTCTTCGATCACTCTTGATCATTCCTTGATCTCTTTGGATTGCCAATCTCATTATTGATCTCTTTGGATTGCCAATCTCATTATCGATCTCTTTAGATCATTTAACGTTCAATCTAGGGTTCGATCTCTTTGAATCCTTACTGAGTCAATTCTGTTCGCTCTCTAACAAGGGAACTCGTTGACTAAGTAAGGCCAAAATGCTCATTCTCCGATGAGGGGATATGCTCTTGTACAAGCCCAATCTGCTTGCTCTCCTCTAAGGGGAGCTGCACCTTACGATTATCGCCCCGTCTCTTCGAAAAGGACTACCGTGATCAGTTAGTTCATAAATCAATATAGAGGACTACTAATCTCCGTTGGTGTTTCGAAATTAACATCAGTCATCATGTTCGAGTGATTTTTCAAGTCAAGTATTCATTCACAGAATTCAAAACATCATTCATTCCGACAAGCATTTCAATCCAACATCCAACATAGAGCATGCCTGGAGACTGAACGAGGTCCCATACACGAGTAAGTGGCTTGGTTGCAATGTTGTTTCATTTACTGAAAGTAAAGTGCAGGAATCAAACTTGACTCCCTACCGCCCCAATCATGGGATATCTATCCTCGGCCCAACTCCAAGGCCACTTCGATTTGCTACAGATGATGGCCGATCCTGTTCCACTATTGTAGCTTGGCGGCTTCTTACATATTGCTGCAACTGGTTATTCCTAACATGTTCCTCAATCAGGTCGTGAAAGTGCCTGCAATTGTATGTTTCATGCATATCCAGCTTATGGAATAGGCAGTATTTTCCTGATTTTCTCTCCCGATCGGTGGGTTCTCTTCTCATTAGTTTTCAGTAGGGAATCTGCCCCCTGGTATCCAAGTGAGTCCACTCTAAGGTTTCTTTCAATTCTATTTAATAAGAGAATTTTTTGTTCCCTTCTCTACTGCTTTGGTCCTCCAAAGCCGTCATCAACCTTTCGTTTTACTTTATTTTTACTAGATCCTGCTCCAAACAGTCCTTCGCCATCCATAGCATTAACTTCTTCCATTTCAGCTTCAACGTCTTCTTGACGCAAGGATCCTTCGGTGGATCCTCTCCAAGGCAACCTTAAAATAAGTCTTGTTGGCAACTCCTAAAACTGCCGCAATCAGAACCACCGATGGATCCGACTTATGAACCTTAGTAGTTGTTGCGTTAAACCAAGTTAAACAACTCCTGAGGGTCTCTTCAGCCTTTTCCTTCATGCTCGATAACGTCATCACATTTCTCGATTGTGAAATCTGCACTTTGGATTGCCTCATGAATCTGTTCATTAGCTCAGTCCACGGGCCGATGGAACCATTCTCCAACTGTCTAAACCACAACGGTGCCAATTCTGTCAAATACAAAAAGAAGCATTGTCTCATCACCTATTCAAATACACCTAAAACCTCCATATGTCGGATGTATCTCATTATGTGAACCATCAAATCTGCCTTCCCATCGTACATTTCCAACATCGGCAGCCTGAAATCAGGTGGATTCCATGCGTACTAGATGTTGGGAGTGAAAGGATTTCTGGTTACATCTTCCAGACCCTGTTTTGGCGGTCCACCTCTCATTGCTAGTCTAATTATCTCACTAATTATATCATTATCATCCAACGGAAGCCTCGGTTCCATATCTCATTCTACCCGTCGTTCCTATAGGGAAATTCTAGCACATACTCTTTTGGAAGCACGTTTACATTCTGATTAACATTTTGGTGTTCAACATCATTCCTTAAACGAGCATCTCCAAGTTCCAAGTTCAAGTCGATATTGCACTCATGGACTCTCGGATCGGTACCGATCCATACCCTCAGATCGGTACCGACCCGAGGTGCTTCTACGGGGGTTGCTCCGACCTACTCCGGCTCGATTCCAACCGTGTTTGTCCTGCCTTTCGGCCTTCGGTTCTAGTTTTTAGCCATTCCAATCATCCTTTGTCATTCTGTTCTTCTAAAGAATCCTTCCATCGTCTCTTCCTAGCGGGCTATCATTCTGTTCAACATCTCTACCATTATCGTCTCCATCTCATCTCTGGTTATGTAGATGGAAGGGGGTTTAGATCTTGAGGACACTTCTTGGCTACCCCAATAACCTTGTTGTCTCTCTAGACATTCTCCTGGTCGATGGTCTCATCATCTTCTCCAATTTCACATTTCCAAGTCGATTAATCGGATTTTCTCAGTGAAAGCACCAAAATGTTTGCACCAAAATATGGTACAAACACCCAAATGAGTATAGTAGAAAAAAAAGTGAAGAAAGTAAACCAAAATAAGAGGTAATAAGAGACAAAAGTTTTACAGTGGTTAGGCTAATCGTTTCCTACGTCCACTTAGCTTTGTTGATAATTTGGATACTGTTTACAAATGTTGTTCTTATGGATCGGTAAAGATCCTCGGGATTACAAGAGAATAGAAAAAATTGTTAAAAGAACCAAAAGATCCCCCAAATGATGCCTCTCCTCATCTATTTATAGCTGAGGGTCGTCGGACTTTGCTCATCCATGATCACACCCACGTTCCTTACTATCAGAGGAAGTTGCTTAAAGGAGGATGTGGCCATGTCATTAATTTCCAATGATCAGTATCGTTCTACGAACTTGCTTCCTAGATCTTGATTTCATTCTTGTGAATGCTTGATTGACTTGTATCTTGGTCCTTCGCGTCTAGTTGTGTCAATGTGAGTATGAATTTGAGTGAATACTTTGACTCGAATGTTGGTTGTCAGCACTTGATTTGTCTATTGAGTGTTTGGCTTGTTTATGGCCAGTAAACCATCATCTACTCGCATGTCTGAGTTGATAAAAATGTCTTAGCATTGCACTTCATAACAACCAAAGTAGTTTGGGGCAACAACCACGGTTCAGTACCGATCCATGATCATGAATCAGTACCGATCTATGACTTCGATTGATATTCGAGCACTGGACTTTGCACTCGTATTTGTTTGGTGTATTAGCTATTTTTGGAGCCTTTTGACATGTTCATAGCTTCATCTATCGTTTCTACTCAATATCCGAGTTTGGCAGTTGTCGCCCTGGGTTCCTACTTGGTAATTTCTCTATTAAATTGTTCTAACTTATCTTGATGTGGCTTGGTCCAAAAGCCGGATAACCATAGCTACTTATAATATTGTTTATATATTATAGTTTAGCCATATATGATCCTACACACTTCCACCTGCAAGTTGCTAAAATCCATTTAAGGACTTTAACAAGCTTTGAGGAGTTGGAATAAGTGTTTTGATAAAGAAATCAAATAGTTTGTTCTTATTAGAACACGGAGGAAGCGTGTGTATACTGAAAGGAATAAGTAAGTGCTATCATGTTCTTACTTTTATAATTGATGATCTACTATTAATTGGCAATGACATTTCGTTGTTGCAATCAATGAAAGCTTGGCTTTCAAAGAATTTCTCCATGAATAATATAGGAGAAGCACCCTATGTACTTGGTATAAAGATCTATAAAGATAGATCTAAGAGGTTGTTGGGATTGTCCCAATCTATGTACATGGATATCATACTAAAAAGGTTTAGTATGGAGAACCCCAAACACGAAAATGTTCCGATGCAATATGGAATCGACCTTTAAAGAAAAATGCTTCTCAAAATGATGTTGGCAGAGAGAGTATGAAGAAAGTACCGTATGATTCAACAATCAGTCCATAATGTATGCATGTTATGTGCTAGATCGTATGTGGCATGCACATTAGGATGCATAAGCCGATACCATTCTAATCTTCGAGAAAAGCATTGGACAGCTGTAAAATGTATAATAAAGTATTTAAGAAATAATAGGAACTTATTCCTTATATACAGGAATAGAGACCTACTTATTAAGGGGTATATAGATTCTAGCTTTTAGATTGATACGATGATAATGAGTCAGTATCGGTTACATCTTCACTATGATAGTGAGTCAGCCCCGCTATTTTCTACTGCACCCACTAAACCAATGCTTTTTAGCACCTACTTTAGCAAAATTAATGTAAAAAGGTTGATTTGACTAGTTTTCTTTTGAACCAAATCAATAAAGTTAAGGTAAAGACCTAATTCTAAGGCATAAGTGCTCAATACAAGTTATAAATCTATTGTAGTCATCAAATCTGGACTACATAAATCATGATATTCTTAGTTTTGTTATATAAGATTAAACAGTATTTATTTTTCCTACACAAATGATGTAAGAATGAGAATAAACTAGCTTTAAATATTTGGTTTTATATTTAATGAAGCTTTTTTCGCCTCCGTTATTTCCTACTATATCCCTGCTTTAACCCCACTATATATTTTTGCATATCCACCGCTATGGAACCACTAAATGTTTTAACTACACAGCATCTTTACCACAAATGGTGGGGCCATCAGTTGGAAAAGTTTTAAACAGGAAACAGTAGTTGATTCCATAATGATGACTGAATACATAGCCTTTAATGAAGCAGCTAAGGAAGCAGTAAGCGGTTTGGATGCAAAAATATTTTAAGTGTGCTAGGAGTGATTCCCAACATGGAAAATCTAATGGCATTTTTTGTGACAACAATGTCATGTTGCAGATTGCACAAGAGCCTAGAGTACATAAGAAATCATGACACATCATTGAAAATTCCACCTAATTATAGAATTTTTTGAGAAGAAAGAGCTCGTAATACAAAAGGTAGATACGAAGGACAATATAGCAGAGCCATTTATGAAGGAACTAACTCGGTCAGTTCTAGTCAAGCCAGTTGAAGCACGACATTGAGATTCTATAATTGGCCCTAAGTGCAAGTGGGAGATTGATAGAGTTGAGGGTATGCTCTAAGGGAAATTATGTAATTTACTGTAAACTATAAACTTTGTAATAGAATCTTGTTTGAAATAAAAGGTGTTTTTCTTTCTAGTATACACTTGTTATAATAAGTTATATTAACTAATTGTTTAATTTAAGTGTATTTAATAGAAAATCCTTAAAGGCTATATTTTGTGATAGTAATTAAAATGTGTTATAATCGTGAGCAATTTTTCATAATATTATAAACATATCATTTTGAATATTTCTAGTCAAGATGCATCGAGACTAGATATCGATACATCCGTTGAGACTGCAGTACGTAACCCTCTCTAAATATTAGGCAGTGTACTATTCATGGATGCTGGAGGGACTAAGGGGTTGCGCATTGATAGTTATTGGATAACTATTGAATGACTCATTAATAAGTTTTCTGCTGGTTGATATAACTAAGGTCAAATAGAGAATCTCGGCTTTAGAATGTTGTTCGATATGGATGCTCCACTTTGATTATAGTTAAATCATGGCATGACGTCCATTGAACGACTATAGTTGGGTATTAGTTGAAGCAACGAAAGTGAAACACTATTTAATAGAGAATTTGCTTCCTCGGTTATATAGGGTTGGTATCACGGTCAATTGTAGTCAACTAAAAGTTAAAATCACATGCCAGAGTAGTACAGTAATAATAGATGTTATTATCAAACTAAGAACTTTGCTTTTGGACTTACAAAGTTGTATGTGGACGGTGTTGGAATTTTGACCAAAAACCAAATTCCATAAATACTAATATGATATAGTTTTAACAAAGAGAATTAATGTAAATAATAATTACTATCGAGTACGTACCATTCATAAAAAGTAAAATTGGAATTTACCAAAAGATGTGTAAGCGATAAATTCATCCAAAATGTCATACCACTAGCTAAGGTAATGTATGACCATTAATATTTGAATTGTTCAAATTTAATTGCTGAACAAATTTACATCATTGAGTTGCACAACCAAAATAATGAATACTCTGAATGAAATGCAATATTAAATTAATTTTTAATTGTTAAAAATTAATTAAATCACTTAATATTTATGAATATTAATTATTAAATTATATTTTATTTTTTTGAATACCTTTAGTATTTAATAAAGCGTGTATATAAAAGTTAGAAATGCACGTATCGATATACGATGTCGGTAGAATATTTAAATTGGATTTAAATAGAATAAATACTTAGTGGATTTTAAATAAAGCAAATCAATTAATATTTGTGAAATATTAATTATTAAAATTTTATTTGAATTGCTTGAATACCATTAGTACTTAATTAAGTTGTATGTAAAAGTTGTAAAAACGCACGAATCGATATACGTTATCGATAGAATGTTTTAATTGGATTTAAATGGGAATAATGCTAATTGGGTTTTGGAATTTTTGGGGCCCAAACCCACCATGCTATGGCTGGCCAAAATTGAGAGGAAGAGGAAGAGTTTTGGTTTTGAATGAAAGGGAAAATCATAATTATAGGAAGGTGAATCATACCTCTCTTTAATTGGAATTTATTTTTTCTTTTATGAGATTTGATTCTGGCATTTTCTCTCCTTCCTGATATCTTATTCTAGCCAAAATTTTCATAGTGGCATCAAGTTCATAGTGTTTGTACCAAAAATGGGCACAACACTCTTCGGGAGTTATTTGAAGAGATAAAATGAAGAACGTAAATGTAAAACATAGATTATCTGACAAAAAACTCCAACAATCAGAAATGTAAAATGCAGAGAAGCAATTTAGAGTGGTTCGGCGTAATGCCTACGTCCACTATGAAGTTTTGATGATTTTATTGATTCTCTTTCAATGATTACAAGCAATTTCAGCAGACAACAGTGAATTACAGTTTGGAATTCGAATTCAAGAGTAGGATTAAGATGCATATCTCAATCCGGCAGAGTCTGGATGCTTCAGAATCAAAAGATCCCTTTTCTGTATGCTCTGGGACACTATTTATAGGCGCAGGAGGCTGAGATTTTGCTCAAACTTCGAGAGACTTGGTCTGGCACGTGAGGGGGCCCACGCGACCGTTTCCAAAAAGTTTCGCCTCGATCTGTGATCGACACGGATCCATTTCATATCGATCAAGATGACGTTCAATTAAGCTGAAATTTGGCGGAGACATTCTTCAGTGTGTATGCAAGCTTCCCTGAAAATTTCATTGGATTTGGATCAGTAGATCACGAGATATGGTCGATACGAAGTGAGATTTCTCGAAGGCTGTCTGGTTTGTCTCCATGGTTTCGAATTGATCCCCCGTATCGATCACTGCACGTGCTCCTGAGACGGTGTGGCGCGCGTACTTCGTTTCGATCCGGTATTCACTCCTTGTTGACCGCTTCGACTCCATGGAACTCGCCTTGTTTGCTTCGATGGATTACACGTCATCCTGGTTGGTTGACTCGTTGGATACGAATAAGTCACTGGGCATGGATTCGAAGTGAAGTCTTCTGATGGATGAGAAGGACAGTGGCCCGATGGATACGAAGTAGACAATGACTGATGGTTGCGAGACATGTCAGCTGTTAACGGATACGAATCTGATCGATGCGAACTCGATGGGTTCGAACGTTGCCAACCTGATCGTTACGAAGCCCCAGGGACTTGCTGAGGCGAAGTGGATGATGGACATGGGCTGGATGGATACGAAATAAGGCTCTCCGATGGATACGAATAAGACACTTGGCCAATCAATACGAGTAGCACTTAGCTATCGATGGACACGAAACTGATCGATACGAATTCGATGGATTCGAAACACGGCTTCCTCCATCGAGACGAAGCGACGTTCCCTGATGGATACGGAATGAACATCAATGATGGATACGAAAACATGCTTTTCCCTCTAACTTGTATCCATCATAACTTGAGCATATGAAGTCGGATTGACTTGAAACTTGGAACGTTGGTCCGCTTTGCTTTCCTAGTCGTGTCTCATCAATTTATAGCTTGATCCGGACATCCGATAAAATTCTACGATATCCATGGCAAGCGATATTTGGAATCCAATCAACTCCTTGGTGTCCTGGCCTTGCCAAAAGGCGGGATAACATTTGCCCCCCAAAGTATGTCTTGTGAAAACATGACGTGCTTTGAAAAGCTGCAGGTTCTCTCCGAACAACTTGAAAGTTATACTCTGTATTACTGTAATTGACTGCTGTGTGATAATGATTAGCGGAACGTTGCAAACTGGTTGGTCATTGTCAGTTTTGCTAAATATTGAATTTCGTATCGATCCTCTCCTGGATCGATTTGAGATTCAAGTTGACACAACGTCTGATGATTGTTTTCGAGTAACACCTCCATGTCGATCCTCTCCTGAATTGACATAGAAGGTTTAGAAGTAGTTTTTTCCTAGCGATACAGGTCTTTATTGGTGGACACGAAACGATCGTTCGCATCGATGTGTTTGATGGATACGAAATCGATGTTCACATCGATAGATCTGCATTGTTCGTGAGTCGATGGTTGCAAAATTGTTATTTTCGAATCGATCAGTATCACAACACCTCGTATCGATGGATCCCGTTGTCGATTTGGCTTCAATGGAGGCAGAGTCCCTTGGATTCGAAATCAGCATTTGCTTGACTGGTTGTGACCGTTCAAAAATGACTGGGAGACGAAACGGCCCAATCTTCCTCTACGCTTCATATAAATACCTGGGACTTAGCCCATTCTCACTTTTTTACCTTTCTACTTTTTACTGTCACTCTCTGTTCTCTTTTTCTACCTTCGTATCGATAGACTGAGAGATACAACTACGAGCTTTCGAATCGAACCAAACCTTCGATCCTTTGTGCGTAATCGCAAAAATCAGGTAATTAATGGATAGAATCATGTAACTAATGACAAAACTCGAGATCTCAATCGTTCTTCTTGCTTTCACGACCAGTTGTGATGAATCTGAGATCTGGACGAGAGAAAAAAAATGAGATTGGGGGATAGAGCATGGCCATGGAGTTGAGATCCTTTTGGGGAAGAAGGAGGCACGAAGGAAATCAATCTTACCTCATTTCGTATCGGCCTGGATTGGGAGTGTTCGAATCGATATGGACGACATACATTCGTATCGTTATGGAGACGAAAGTGGCGATAGGTGTGAAGCCATTGTTTTCAGATCGATGTGAAATTGGCGAACCTGATTGATGTGAATTGGCTCGCCATCGATCGATATGACATGTATCGATTCGAACTCGATCGCTACGAAGCATCCTCACTCCAGCCTGATCGATACGAACGTATCAGCCCGAACTTGATCGGTACGAAGCACTCTCCCTCCAGCCTGATCGATACGAAACATTCCTATCCCAAGATGATCGATACGAATGCATCGATTCGAACGTGGCCAGGCTAAACAGCGTGATCCCCCTGACTCGATACGAAAACAAAGTGCAGCGATCGATTCTCGACCTAAATTTTGACGAACTTAGAGAATTTCTGAATATTTTAACATTTGATTCTGACGAGCTTCTGCCTTGCATAATTAAACTTGACCACAGAACTGCATATTTGACTGACTTTCGAAGCTCATTGATGGAACTGCTATTTAACAGAAAAAGTATAACGAACTCTTTAATCTTGAATCGATCGTTAGTATCTGGATGGCGCGGTTGTGACGGTCAGCGATGACGGTCATGCCCAGTCTGACTCTCAGAGTTTTGTTGTTCACACACTTAATCTTATCTCGTTGAAATTTATCTGTTCAAGTTATGCATAACACTTGCACTGCACAACATATTCATCCACTCTACACTGGGGAATGCACGAGCTTTTTATCATTTAATGATGGTTTCTCGTGAGTTAGCTAGTTATGGAACCATCAAGTTCGCAGCAGCAAGAAACTCAGAATCTAACCTCTCCCAAACTTGTAATACCGGACATTGAGGCCGAAGTCATCGGTCCAGCTCTGGACGAGCTACCTGACGCATCTTTCATAAATAGTCCACCGGACTCTGTTCCGTCCAATATCTCCGAAGATATGCTAGGGAGAATATGCTTAAGGCATGGCCTATCACTAAACGACGTATTATTGCCGGGTCCGGACGACAGACCGCATAATCCCCTGGAGGGATATACCGCTTTTAACCGACATGCATGCGCAACCGGGACACTTCCTCCATTCAACGACTACATAAGAGAAGTGTTGGCTTATCTGGAGATTGCTCCGTCTCAGTTACATCCGAATGGATATGCTTCACTCAATAGCTTGTTCATCGTTTTCATGGAGTACCTTTATCGACCTCCCTGTATGACCGAGATAAGATACCTGTTCAACTTCAAAAGCCGAACCGATAGCCCATCTTTTACTTTCTTGGAGTCTGTAAGAAACTGCCAAGTGGCCACAGGGTCGTGGACTAGGCTGAGCTACTTCAAGTCGGAGTGGTTTTACGTTCGATGTCCTCCGGGGTTTTCCAGAAGATGGCTGTTCAGACATGAGTATTGTCTCTTTCCCAAGTAGTTGACAGGGCAATTTCTGAATGAAATTAAATTCATATTTCCTATTTCTTTTCTTTCAGCAATAATCCAGCGACCTGAAAGCGGTTATTATAAAGACATAGTCCGGGTCCTTCAAGAAATCCGAAGCAAAGAAAGGAATATTGAATTGCTATTGACGGACCGGAATCTCAGAATTCTCGGGTTTATTGGGCGAAGGCAGAGCATAAGGCTTGATGGCGCATTAAAGACTGTCTCCAGAGAAAAAGTCAAGCGGAGGAAACCCAAAGTTGTCGTAATCAAGGAACCTGATTCCGAAAGAACTCATACTGATGAGGAGCCGTTGACTGAGCCCGTTGATGCAACCCCGGATTCTGATGAAAGAAGGAAAGGCAAGGCAGCGGCCTTTAAGCAGGCTAAACCTGGGAGACGAAAGTCTGTGGTCCTAAACCGCCCTCCTTCAGGAGTTAAAATCTCGGAGGCGTCCTCCCCGCAAGTCGAAAATCAATTCGAAGGGCTTGCTGACCTTCCAATTCCGGACCTTGCGTCCGCACAGCATGACGATGAATTGGATGAACTACGACATACACTTGACGTTAGCGAGCCTCTTCCTACTAGTGCGATTGACACTTCTGGTTGGTCCGGGGGGTTACACATCCATACACTCTTCACGGCACAACACAGTTTTCTAACTGTAAACCGCATATCATGAATGGTTGTTAACTCTCCTTGTTTTAATTTTCAGGTACGATGTCTGGACGAGGTACCGTGTTGGGCAGTCTACGTAACAAACGCCGTTACTACGAGCCACGCAGGAGAGAGGGAGAGAGAGACTATGACTCAGGGCACTCTGGTCAAGAGAAATCCGACAAAGACAGGGGATACGTGCACCGATCCCGATCTCGCTCTCCTCCTCCCAGGACTTTCGTAGCGCCTGCGGTAGTAGTTGCCCGTCCTCCTGAAATCTCACGGCCCAAGCCGCCTTCTCAAGCTCCGAGGTCTGACCCTCCTCGCGGGACTGAAATAGCCACTTCCTCAACTTCCACACCGGTCGCGACTGATTCGACCAGTGAAGGAGCACTTAAACTGGCATAGATGAGGAAGGAATTCCCCGATATCTGCTTTGACGGTTACGTCTTCCCTCCGCACTTGAGAAGAATTCCGCCAACAGCTGAAACTACCATCCATGATTATGTCGCAGACATATTTTTTCAGTACAAGGAGTGGGCAAGGGCCGCGAGGAAAGCATCCAAAGCAGCATTCGATCGGGGTGTTGTCATCGACAAGTTGTAGAAGGAGCTGGGTCGCAAAGACCGAATCATGAAAGTGCTCAACACTGAGGCCGAGTCTTCCCGTAAGTCTGAAATAGAAGCTCTTAAAAAGGTCGATGAGGTGAACTCGGCCATGACCAGAGTGAAACAAGAACACTATACCGCAATCGAGGACATGGGTCACAGGAACACCACCATTACTGCCGAAAGAGACGCTGCTCTCAAGGAGCTTAATGAGCTAAAATCAAAGTTCTCTGAAATGGCGAAAGAGAAAGATGCAGCTAATGTCTCTGTGCAGGAGGCCTGTGATCAGGCGGTGGTGCTTCGGAAGGAGAAAGAAATGGCCATGGAAAAAATCCGTGAAGCTGAAGCTGGGGTCGAGGAGAAAGTGCGGCAAGCGGAGGCCAGGATTGAGGCTGAGATAGAAGAGCTACTTGTCACTTATAATGCCAACGTGCTAAGGCAGCGAGATCTGACATGGCTCGATGATTACCCAACGCATCTCTACAACGCCTAGAACCAACTGGTTGAGGAGGAAAAGACTGGGCACCCTGATGAAGCCATCGACGAATTCGAGTTAGAGAACCGCATACTTAATGACGACGAAAAGAAGGTTCTCCATGGCTCCATGATTTCTCACCAGAAGGAGAGGCTTGGTGCCCATTCCCAGGAAGTTGGAGAAAGCTCCGGTGCTGAGCACCATATCGCGAGTTCCGAGATCATTGTGTCATCTCAATCTGAGCTATCTCCGACAATTGTCTCCCGTCCTATACCGGCTTATGATCCAGACCGACCACACTTGTCTCCTATCAAGGAGCATTCTTCTGAGGTCGTTCAAACGACCCTGACCCAAACCGAGGAAGGTACTCCGAACTAATCCCTTATACATTTTGGTTGAAGGATGCATATAGAAGTGTATACTAACAGACGTTTCCTTTCTTTCTTCAGTGATTGAAGTTGCACCAGCGGCGCCTCCCGTAGTCCAGGAATTATGCCAAGTGCCAAAGGCCATCATTTCTGAGGCAACTTCTGTTGTGGCAGTTGCGCCGGTCGAGGTAACTCATGGGAGCTCACTTTCCTTAGATGAACAAATGATAAACGAGCTCCTCGACCGACAGAGTGATCCCTTCGTAGACTTATCGTTTGGCCTGGGCGGATTCTCATCTGCTTTTGAAGTTTCAGCTCAGACCGTTATAGCGCATAGTGAGGCCCGAGCGCAACGAGAAGCAATGATGTTGGCTGAGATTAATGCCAAAATGGCGGCGGTGGCTTAGAAGGCGGAGCAGTAGCACAGGGCCCTACTCCCCTTATGACTGTATCTCCCGGGGGCATGCTTGTTGATGTTAGTGCACCAGTCCCGCCCCCGGCTGTAGACCATGTTCCTCCAACTCCTCCTGCGGGAAGCATCCCCATAGGTTCTAGCTCGGAGGATGATGTCGACATCATGCCATCGTCCGAGGGAAGCCCGTCCAAGGAGAGAAGCTCTAAACGAAGATCACTGGTGGTTCCAGTGGTTCTTCGAGGAAGAAGAAGCTGAGGAAGCAGAAAGATTAAATAGACTTTTTCATTCATGTTTTTCCCTTTTGTAGTCAGGAATTTTGTTATCTTTTTCTTTTTGTAGGCCGTGTTTAGATGCGGGTTCGGCCCCTGCTAGTAGGAATTTTTTGGAAAGGGTCGTGTATGAACCATCACTTTTGATTAGTTGAAATAAAGTTTTGTCTTCTTGTTTCAACTTAGATTCCCTCTATGCTTAAATGTCGCAGCGTTCGAACTTCAATCCGGTGTACTTGCATTATTTTAACGTTTAAGCATGGCTTGCTTTGTCTGCCAAGTCTAGAAATCTCGAACTTGAGTTGTGATTGGAGATCGAAGCGGGGCTGAACATAACACAGTTTAGGGTAGTGACTAACACTTGTACCTGCCCCCAAGTTCCGGGGTTAAGTTATGATGATCAGCTTGTGATCGCACTGAGTGAGGACCGAGCGGTCGAACTACACTTGTTTCCGTACGAATCGCTTCATCCACACTCTGGGGATACGAGCTATCTCATAAGCGGTTGTTCACACTTTAGGAACTTAAGATTGCTGTTGATACTCCAACCCGTA
This sequence comes from Allium fistulosum, assembly GCA_030737815.1. Taxonomy (NCBI): domain Eukaryota; kingdom Viridiplantae; phylum Streptophyta; class Magnoliopsida; order Asparagales; family Amaryllidaceae; genus Allium; species Allium fistulosum. Next base: position 460,624,803 of record CM060901.1, read on the forward strand.
TCCTGGGAGTTTGGAGTTAGTGTTCATGTTCTTACTCGCACTCCGGGAGCTTGGAGCTGATAGAACATACTCCGCCCCGCACTCTTGGGATACGGAGTCGAATGTTTATACTCCGTTTCGCTCTCTGGGAATACGGGGTTGAATGTTTATACTCCGTTTTGCACTCTGGGAATACGGAGTTGGATGTTTGTACTCCGTTTCGCGCTCTGGGAACACGGAGTTGGATTTTTATACTCCGTTTCGCACTCTGGGAACACGGAGTCGAATGTTTATACTCCGTTTCGCACTCTGGGAATACGGAGTCAGATGTTTATACTCCGTTTCGCACTCTGGGAATACGGAGTTGGATGTTTGTACTCCGTTTTGCACTCTGGGAATACAGAGTTGGATGTTTATACTCCGTTTCGCACTCTGGGAATACGGAGTTGAATGTTTATACTCCGTTTCGCACTCTGGGAACACGGAGTTGGATGTTTATACTCCGCTTCGCACTCTGGGAATACGGAGTTGAATGTTTATACTCCGCTTCGCACTCTGGGAATACGGAGTTGAATGTAGGATTGTCGTGTGTCAATCCTATCAATATTGATGTAATGGCTTGTCCCCGAGCTCGGGTTTCACTTAGCGAGTGGCTGGTCGTATCACAGCCACTCTCCATTTGAATAAGTCCCATTGCGTGATGGGATTTAGCTCTTCGTGCATCGTGATGTCGTATATCGTATTTAATGAATCACAGCTCTGGCTCGAAGAGATGGCACTTTATTGCTGAAATATGAAAATGCGGCAAGGTCAGTTGCCTTATTACAAAATTCAAATTTCGAAATGCAGAAACAAATTACTAAATGGAAAGACATAATGAAATAAATAAAGCCTGTCATGTGTAATAGCGACGGAGACTCTCGCTGTTCCAGGCCCTTGGCAAACCAAGACCGTCAATGGTCGATAGCTTGAACGTGCCATCTCCGAGTTTTCGTGTGATCACATATGGTCCTTCCCAGTTTGGTTTCATGTGTGAAGGAACTGGATAGATTCTCTTGAGAACTAGGTCGCCGAGTTCAAAGTTTCGAGGTCGAACTTTGGTATTGTACAATCGGGCGACCCGACTTCGATATGCGGCTGCTCTTAAATCAGCCTCTTCCCGTTTCTCATCCAATAGATCCAAAGGTTCAGCTAGCAGTATAGCGTTCATTTTCGGATCGTAGTAAGTCACGCGATGGGAAAATACTTCTGTTTTGACCGGAATAACAGCCTCTGAGCCATAAGATAGGGAAAACGGAGTGTGTCCGGTTGCGGTTTTGTGAGTCGTTCGATAGGCCCATAATGCCATAGGAAGTTCATCTACCCATTTGCCCCCGACCTTTTCCAGTCGTTTCTTTAGGATGGACTTTATAACTTTATTGACAGCTTCAACCTGTCCATTTACCTGGGGATGTGCGACAGCCGAGAACTTTTTATGGATATGAAATCGTTGACAGAAATTCTTGAATTCCGCACTCTCGAATTGGGCTCCGTTATCGGTGATGATGGTATGCGGGAGTCCAAATCGACAGATGATGTTGCGAACCATGAAATTTATCACTTTCTTTGTCGTAATGGTTGCGAGGGCTTCGGCTTCAGCCCACTTTGTAAAGTAGTCAACGGCGACGATGGCATACTTCGCACCACCTTTTGCCAGAGGTAAAGCGCCAATGATATCAATGCCCCACATTGCGAATGGCCAAGGACTGACCATTTGAGTTATCTCGGTAGGCTGCGCTCTTGGAATTCGGGCATGTTTCTGACACCTATCGCACTTTCTGGCATAGTTTGCTGCATCTTGGTTCACTATCGGCCAGTAGTACCCATATCGGAGTATCTTCTTAGCAAGAGTTTGCCCACCGGTGTGATCGCCACACGCTCCTTCGTGTACGTCATGTAATACTCGTTTGATTTCATCGTGTGCGATACATCGAAGGAGAGGAACAAAATAACCTCTTCTGTACATGACTCCGTCCTGAATGACGAACCGTGAAGCTTTTCGTAGAATTCGTCTTCTCTCGTTTCTATGCTCAGGCAACGTCCCATTTCCGATGTAGTCTCGATACGGAGTCATCCACGATTCTCTGCTGGGAGCGGTTTCAAACACAAAGTTCATTTCCATTCGATCGATGCTCGGGGAGGCCAAAGTTTCAACAGGAACAAGTCCCATTTGCTGCGCTTCACCTGTGCTGGCTAACTTTGCCAATGAATCGGCTTTTTGATTGTGTTCCCGAGGCACATAATAAATGGCATAATAATCAAACTGATTCAGTATTTTTTGAACTTGAGCCAAGTAAGCAGCCAGCCTTCGGTCTCTCGCTTGATATTCTCCTCGTATTTGACATACCACTAACTGTGAATCGCAATAAATTTCCACAGCGATAATTCTCAAATCTCTAACAAGTTTTAGGCCGGTTAGGAGGGCTTCATATTCAGCTTCGTTATTGGTTGCATGGAAATCGAACTTCAAAGCGTAACATATAGATCGGCCTTCGGGTGTCTCAAGTACAATACCAGCGCCCGAACACCGGTCATTTGATGCACCGTCGGTATGCAACTTCCAGATGTATTCGGGGGATTTACTGGTTTCGGGCAAGTCCTCTGAAATGGTAAATTCGGTTATGAAATCTGCCAGGACTTGTCCTTGAATGGCTCTCCGCAGAGCGTATGTGATATCAAATTGGCTTAATTCAATGTTCCACTTGAGTAACCTACCAGACGTCTCAGGCCGCGTGAGGACCTGTCGTAACGGCTGATCGGTGTACACAGTAAGAGGATGAGCTTGGAAGTAAGGGCGGAGCTTTCTTGAGGCAATGACCAAGCAATAGGCCAGTTTCTCCAGTCTTGGATAATTTCTCTCAGCTCCTGTTAGCCGCTTACTAACGTAGTATACCGGTTTCATCACTTTGTCTTCCTCCCGAACTAGAGCAGCACTGATCGCATGTTCTGATACTGCCAGATAGAGATACAGTTGCTCGTGGTCAACTGGTTTCGACAAGATCGGGGGTGTGGAGAGATGCTGAATTAGCAATCGGAACGCGCCTTCACATTCCGTGGTCCATTCAAAGTTTCATTTTCCTTTCCGGATCAGATCAAAGAAAGGAATGCATTTATCGGTGGACTTTGAGATGAACCTGCTCAATGCTGCTACTTTCCCGTTGAGACTCTGGACTTGCTTTATAGTTCTCGGGGTCTGTAGGTTCCTTATTTTCCAGATCTTCTCAGGATTTGCTTCTATCCCTCGAGCGTTAACGATGAATCCGAGGAATTTTCTAGACGCAACGCCGAAGTGGCACTTCAATGGGTTAAGCTTCATTCCATATTCCTGGAGGATGCCGAACATCGAATTTAAATCTCTGACGTGATCTGTGGAGAATCGAGAATTCACCAGCATGTCATCCACGTAAACCTCCATGGTCTTCCCGATCTGATCGGCGAACATCCGGTTGACTAGGCGTTGGTATGTTGCTCCGGCGTTCTTTAAACCAAATGGCATAACTTTGTAACAGTAGAGCCCCAGATCGGTTACGAAGCTGGTATGTTCTTGGTCAGGCAAATGCATGGGTATTTGATTGTAGCCAGAATATGCATCCATAAAAGATAATAATTCATGTCCGGCTGTCGAATCTACGAGCTGGTCAATTCGAGGAAGCGGGAAACTATCTTTTGGACAAGCCTTGTTTAAGTCAGAGTAATCGACGCAAGTTCTCCATTTCCCATTCGGCTTTCGAACCAGTATGGGGTTGGATACCTATTCTAGATACAAGGCATCTCGAATAAACCCATTCGATTGTAACTTATCAACCTCCTCCTTAAGGGCGGCAGATCTCTCTAGATCAATACCGCGCCTCTTCTGCTTGACCGGGACATATCGCGGATCTATATTCAGGGAGTGACTTGCAATATTTGGCGAGATCCCGCACATGTCAGACTGTGTCCAGGCGAAGGCGTCGAGATTTGCCCGGAGAAATTCAACCAATTCCTGTTGTGTCTGCTTGCTCAGGTGAGACCCAACTTTTAGTATCCTTGAATCATCATCCTCACTGATTGGGACGTCCACAGTCAGTTCCGCTGGAGAAGCTTGACTCTCCTTTGATTCGTCTTTATCCTCATTGTCCCTAGGGTCAAGGTCTTTCAGGAATTGGTTGGGGTGCCCAGGCCGAGGCCCAGGCATCAATTGTCAATTATCAATAGAACGGACGCAGAGAGACTCCTCTACGCCCTTTCCCTTCTCTTTACGCTGCGCCCCGCGCAGCTCAGCAACATAACAGGCCCTTCCCATGGCCTGATCTCCTTGAACGACTCCAATCCCACGATCGGTGGGGAACTTCAGAGTCAGACACTATGGGGCGATGGCCGCCTTAAACTCAGCTAGGGTCGGTCGGCCCAAAAATGCATTATAAGGTGAATCAATCTCTAAGACAACAAATTGTAACATCCGGACTCTCCGGCGTTCTCCAACCCCCAACTCAACCGGTAGTTCGGTTACTCCAATGGGTATCGTGGCACTCCCGTTAAAGCCGTGGATTCGGGATAGGCAGGGTTTCAAATCCTTTGCCTCCATCTTCATCAAGTCGTAAGCTCGTTTAAGCAAGATATTCACAGAGCTCCCACTGCCAACCAGGATCCTCTTCATCCAAGCAGGACCTACCTGGGCAGATATGACTAGTGGGTCGATTGTAGGGGATTCGACCTTATCAGCGTCTCGGCTCCTGAACACGATATCATCAGATATTATTTTTTGTTGTTTAACCGGAGTTCTTTCTTCACAATTACTGCAACACTCGAAGTCCGCATGCCTGATCGAACTAGCATACGACTCCATTTCCCCCCAGCTCCTGTCTGTCGGGTGGGGGCCACCACTTATTGTGTTGATAACCAACCTCCCGCCGGCACGAGCGGGTTCCTCCTGTCTTTCTTGATTTTGTGAACGATTCTGATTCGAAGGGCCCGCTCCACCAGACTGCGGCGCCCGTACAAACTGATCTAACTTCCTTTCCCTGATCAACTTCTCGATGAGGTCCTGCAAATGTCAACACTCATTGGTATTGTGGCCGTAGCTTTCATGGAACCTACAGAACTTCCCTGTTTGAACCTGCCTCTCCGATGAGGGCTTCGGAGCAGGCTTCTTATATTGTACGGTGTTGCAAGTCTGTAAGTATACATTTTCCAATGACGTATTCAACGGTGTGTAGTTGTCAAACATTTGAGCCCTACGTCGTGGGCCTCGGTTCTGATCTCTTTTCTTATCCTAGCCATTGTTTCCTCTCGGCTGGGTTTGCTTGTTTTGTATATTCAGTTGAACTTTTCCGGAACTCTCACCGGACTGTTTAACCGCTACATTACTTTGTATCCCCTCAATACTGGGCCTCACATCGTCCTGCTTCCTAGACTGTTTCGCATCCTCTTGCCGTAAGAACTGAGCGGCTTTGGAGTAGAAACGGTCCAACGATGCGGGTGGTTTTCCAGCTAGCCAATTCCCAAACTCGGAATCGGGATCAATCCCCTTGGTCAAAGCCATCAAGATTGAGTTATCGTTGGGATTACTAATCTCAACACATGCTACGTGGAACCTTTCTAAGTAACGCCTGAGCGTCTCTCCATGAGCTTGAGTGACACTGGACAGGGTATTAACGTCTTTGGGACTAGCAGCATGCATACGAAACTGTTCTACAAACCTCTTGGCCAGTTGATCGAACGAAGAAATAGATCTGGGTGGTAATCGTGTAAACCACATCGTCGCGATTCCCCCCAGAGAGATGGGGAAACTTCGACAATTCACTGCATCGTCAGCCCTTGCGGCACTCATTGACCATTCATATTTCAAAATATGTTGATTGGGGTCACTATTTCCTTCATACATTGGGAGAGTTGGCATTCTGAATCGCCGAGGGGGTTCAACGTATAATATCTTGTCTGTGAAAGGGGTATGACTACGGGAGATTCCCCAATCATCATTAGTGAGCCCCTGACTCTCGCGTATCATCTAACGTATCATGGTCGAAATGTCGGACACTGGCACATTCTGGGCATGCTGAGCTAAGGTGTGGTCGGGTTCCACAGTGCGAGTTTGGACCGGGCGCTATCGACGGTCCGTATTTCGCCTCCTTGGCTCAACGTCTTCTGGGACATATGGTTCAGGAGTATGTCCACGTTGTTGATTGTTCGGCTCTGACTGATTCCGGGTATCAACTCTGGTTTCTACCGCGGCGGTTGTAGCACGGTTGTCCGTGGTGTATTGTGGAGCAGTGCCTCCTCGTGTCGAGGGTCCTGTTTGGAAGCTGGTCGACGGTCCTGTCCTCAATTGCCCAACGGTCAAGGCGGGTTGATATCCAGTAGTTTGAGCGCGACTTCCCTCTAGCCGGGGACGGGTAGACCTGTGGTGATAGTCGGACGAAGCCGAGCTTTCAGTAGATGCTCGGGAGACATCATCCCTTCTGGACCTTCTGTGGCCCTGGCGGTTTAGCTGGTTAGTCAGCTCGACGTTGGCGCGCAACTGTTCAGCCAACTGCTGCCGGCTTTAGGTCAGTTCCTGGAGCAACACTTGGAACTCTTGTCGAGTGACCGGTCCGGATGGATCCGAGTGAGCAGTGTTGTCTTGATTGGAGGAAGGCTGTAGTGTAGGATTTTGTCTATCCCGGCCTTCTTGATCAGCGACGGTAGCGGCAGTTCTTGTGCTAACCATTTTCAGTGGTGGAGTCCTTTCCTAGATTTTGAGCAAATCTGAGTAGAATGGAAGGATTCCAGATCGGATATCTGGATCTTCCTCTTGGATTTATGCAATCCGGTATCGACGGCAGATCCAAAGGGCAGGAGAAAAAACTGGTTTTCTCAGTGATAGCACCAAAGTGTTTGTACCAAAAATGGGCACAACACTCTTTGGGAGTTATTTGAAGAGATAAAATGAAGAACGTAAATGTAAAACAGAGATTATCTGACAAAAAACTCCAACAATCAGAAATGTAAAATGCAGAGACAAGCAATTTAGAGTGGTTCGGCGTAATGCCTACGTCCACTATGAAGTTTTGATGATTTTATTGATTCTCTTTCAATGATTACAAGCAATTTCAGCAGACAACAGTGAATTACAGTTTGGAATTCGAATTCAACAGTAGGATTAAGATGCAGATCTCAATCCGGCAGAGTCTGGACGCTTCAGAATCAAAAGATCCCTTTTCTGTATGCTCTGGGGCTCTATTTATAGGTGCAGGAGGCTGAGATTTCGCTCAAACTTCGAGAGACTTGGTCTGGCACGTGAGGGGGCCCACGTGACCGTTTCCAGAAAGTTTCGCCTCGATCTGTGATCGACACGGATCCATTTCGTATCGATCAAGATGACGTTCAATTAAGCTGAAATTTGGTGGAGACATTCTTCAGTGTGTATGCAAGCTTCCCTGAAAATTTCATTGGATTTGGATCAGTAGATCACGAGATATAGTCGATACGAAGTGAGATTTCTCGAAGGCTGTCTGACTCGTCTCCATGGTTTCGAATCGATCCCCCGTATCGATCACTGCACGTGCTCCTGAGAAGGTGTGGCGCGCGTACTTCGTTTCGATCCGGTATTCACTCCTTGTTGACCGCTTCGACTCCATGGATCTCTCCTTGTTTGCTTCGATGGATTACACGTCATCCTGGTTGGTTGACTCGTTGGATACGAATAAGTCACTGGGCATGGATTCGAAGTGAAGTCTTTTGATGGATGCGAAGGACAGTGGCCCGATGGATACGAAGTAGACAATGACTGATGGTTGCGAGACACGTCAGCTGTTAACGGATACGAATCTGATCGATGCGAACTCGATGGGTTCGAACGTTGCCAACCTGATCGTTACGAAGCCCCAGGGACTTGCTGAGGCGAAGTTGATGATGGACATGGGCTGGATGGATACGAAATAAGGCTCTCCGATGGATATGAATAAGACACTTGGCCAATCGATACGAGTTGCACTTAGCTATCGATGGACACGAAACCGATCGATACGAATTCGATGGATTCGAAACACGGCTTCCTCCATCGAGACGAAGCGACGTTCCCTGATGTATACAGAATGAACATCAATGATGGATACGAAAACATGCTTTTCCCTCTAACTTGTATCCATCATAACTTGAGCATATGAACTCGGATTGACTTGAAACTTGGAACGTTGGTCCGCTTTGCTTTCCTAGTCGTGTATCATCAATTTGTAGCTTGATCCGGACATCCGATAAAATTCGGCGATATCCATGGCAAGCGATATTTGGAATCCAATCAACTCCTTGGTGTCCTGGCCTTGCCAAAAGGCGGGATAACACATAGTACCCAAAATACTCAAACATAAAATAAAAACAAAAGGCGGTCATCTCTAAATTATTGCAAGATCTAGAGATTGATTCATTGAATCTAGAACTCTTTCATCATTATGGTGCTTCTTTTGGCTGCATCTCAAGGTAACTTCTATTTTATTTAAATAAAAATTCATCATGCTTATTTAGTTTGAATCTTCCACCTCTTGTATCTATTTTATTTGTATGAATTTGCAGTACATTTTGGATCTCTACTTACCTCCCTTGAATCAGCTGTATGCTCATCTTGTTAACATGGTTTTAATACCTCCTTGCCCTTTTCTTCAATATTTCATATGTTATTTATGTTAATAATTTTAGATTTGTTACTGCTTTTGTTTATTTGTTCATATTGTGTATTTAATTTAGGATTGGATCTCATTATTATGAATTTATATGTGCCTAAGTCATCTAATTCCTTTTTATTTCAAAACTATTGTTTGAACAAATTTTTATCTAAATCAATTTTTATTAATTGATTTAAATTTCTTGTAATAAGGTTGAGAAGTGAATACATATACTACAAGTTGGTTTAAAACAATTTTGGTTATTATTTACATGAGAATAATAGTTAAGTCAATATAAAATTTATAAGAGTACTTTTCAAAAAAAAACCTTAAAGCTTTTGTTCTCTTTCTTAAGTTAACAATTGGACCTAAGTTAGTTTAATTTTATTGTTTGAAGATATGCATTTTAAATTACAAAATAATTGAATACATTTATTACATGTTGTTTTGATTTTAAAACATTGATTTAATTGTTGTGTATGTGTGTGTGTGTGTGTGTGTGTGCTTGTATGTATGTATATGAACATGTGTGTGTGTGTGTTCTTGATTCAAAGTTTGCAAAATGAAGTTTTATGTAAAATATCATAATTTTGGTTTAAACTATCTCTTTATTAAAACTACCTTTAAACTATTTACTTTAACTTTCAAACATTCCCGACATTCAAAGCCTACCTAATGTAAACAAGTATTCATACGTGTGTGTGTATAAAATAAATCTTATTTTGAAAAAGAAAATTGAACGACAAAGACATATATAAAGGGAAAATATGTCTATTGCGGTGTAAATCCCAACACCTAAACATGTTCACATTAATTATGTAAACTTCCTATATATTGTTATTGCACTTTCACACATGGGTGTATTTGATGCACTTATTACAACATACAAACGATTTAAATTAAGCTCAAACTATTTTAACCAAATAAAATAAAATGAAGATATAATTTTTATATTAGATATAAAATCCATTTAGGCTTATAAGCTTAAGTAAGATCAAAATAGTTTTTTTTTAAATTCACTCATTTAACCCACTTTCGACTGGCCCAGAACCAACATATTCATTGCCACGAAGTCCCAAAATCTCCTTACAAAGTCCCTAGGTAAGTCTCGAAGCAACTATGCAAATCCCCTAAATAAGACCCGAAGTCAACAAGTCGAATTATGGTGTCATCTCTTCACTTGCAAAACCACTCATCACAAGATAATAACTCCTAAACCAATCACCACCATGTCCAGCGATCGGTTTTAGCATGCTCCCCTATGTCCACTATTCGTTTCTTGAAAAATCGCCATCAAAATTATGGTAGACACCTACCACTCTAGAGGTGGTCAGTACGGATCATTTTTTCCAACACTTGGCCAAGATCCAAAAAACAATTCATCACAAGATTCTAGCCTGAAGCCTTAGTCCATGCAGCCTGAAGTACTAGCATGCCAAGCTCGAAGTTCAAGCATCATGTCCTAAAATCGATCGGTGCCATTCAAAGCGTTTGAGAGTAACACTTCTTCGCATTTCCAAACTAAGCCCAAAGTTTTTGATGTGCACGTAAAAATATGTTTTTTAGCTTTCATACTTAATCTTCTTCTATTAAAATAAAGGTCATATTAGGATGTTTTTACATGTTTTGACCAATATACAAAAGTGTTTTCAAATCATCATTCACATATCCACATTTGGGAAAAATAGTAATTTTGTGTATGCCTTAATTTTGAGAAAATTTATTTGCACATTTTAATTTTATTTTGTAGGAAATTGAGTGCAAATTGAAAGGAGCATCATGGATTTTTGCATGCACATTTTTTAGAAGCCAAAAGAAAGAATTAACTCTTAATGGAGGAGCCCACCTACCCACTTCCAAATGGACCACAATTAAAAGAAAAGCACATTTTCATCACAAATAGGCTACACTTAATTAAATGTAGTCTTAAGTTACATCTTCATCTAACTATTTGATTTTGATAGTGAAGTAAAAAGTAGAATTAAAATTTGATCTTCAATGTTACTTGATCTAAGATGGTAAATAGATCATGCTTAAAATAGATTATATTTCTAATTTCATAATCATTTACATGAGATTTAGTATGTGGGTTTGGTTGATATATTAAAATTCGATGGTTTATGCTGTTTTATTTAATATCACAAATAAACCATACTTAAAATGAATGCATTAACTAACTTTACTAGGGTTAAAAAGAAAGATTACAAATTTAATATGTGTTGATTTATTTGAATATGAAAGTGGATTTATCTCTAAATTGCATTTTAACCTCATTACTTTTATTCCAATTTTACTCTGATTTTTCTACAATTTTAGTTTAAAATATTTTCAAAATATTTGGAATAGATTGATTTATTAAGTTAAAAGTTTTGCTTTCCTTATGGTTCGACCCGCACTTGTTGACACACTGCAAGTGACACCATGCACTTGCGGTATTTTTTTGCGATAAAATACGGGTATTTTCTAATCGATAGAAATTTGTTTTCGAATCAAGTTTTTGGTGTAGTTGTCGGAAAAAGGAATTTTATTATATTTTACTCTTCAAATTATTTTTACATTTGTTTTATTTTATTTTGTGTTATTTTTCATAAAAGAAACACAAACATTTTGTATTTCATTCGTTGTTACTGTTCTTTGTTACCGTTTATTTTTACTAAAGGCATTTTACTACAAGCTTTGAGGCATTTTTACACAATTTGTTTTTTTTTGTTATTGCCATTGGCAGTTTTGCTGTTGCCATTTGCATACTTCACCAACTATCATTTCCCACAAACTTTTCACCTCCTATACCTCACCAAAACTTCTATCCCACCATCTGCCAACTGTCGCAACCATCCATACACCATCTCCTACTAGAACCTTACCAGAACCTACAAACTCATAACATTCACCAACCACGAACTACTCCATCATCACCATGCGGTACATTTAACTTCCTCCCCCGGTTCTGTTGCCACCAACCACAATGACAACCACTCAAAACCGTGATCTCCTCCATCTCAAACCCACACCCAAACCCACGACACCACCTTCAAATCCCCAAACTGAACTTGTTTATAAACTTCTACAAGTTCACTACCTTTATCAACCACCAATCAATCATTCACTAATCACCACCAAATTACGCACCGCCTCCAACCACCAGCAATAGAGATCCCCTTTTCTCCATCACAGCACGAGCAACCTGTCACCATCGTCGAAACCCTAACAGACACCGCTGAACCTTGAATCAGCAACCAAAATCCACAACAGCATCACCTAAATAACAAAACTCCCCGCCTCCAACTCCTCAAACAATGACCACCTCAACAATCAATCAAACCGACGACCTCAACCTGATTTTCATTTCATGACTTCCTTTTTCACTTCAATCGCATTTTCCTCTTTTAAATTTTCAATTAGCCTTTTTTGTTTTAACTGAGAAGATGGAGTAGGGTATTAGAAAGGCAGTTGCGTATTAGGCTGAGTTGCGATTTTTTTTAAAGTTTTCTTTTTGTTTAAACCTTCATTCTTCTTCTTTAAGAAAAAAAATTACAAAATTGTTTTAGGCTTTTACATTTTTTGTTGTATGCATGTTAATGTGTTGTGTAAATTTTTTTTCTTAATTTTGTGTTGTATTGTGTTGTGTGAATTTGTTTTCTTCGTTTTGTTAAACCTTTTTTTAAGCTTTACAAAACAAAATTCTTTCGTTTACGCTTGGGTAAATGATAAAAAAATCCTTTGCTTTCATTATATCCTTATGAAAAAAATGGTAAAATCATTTTCAACACTTCTATAGGTTGCAAATTGCAAGAAACCGAAAAGAGAAAATTGCTTGTTAAAAAATTGCTCTACTTTTTTTGCTAAAAAAACTGCGCTATAAATAATTGCTACATTTAAATAAATTTTCAAATAATTTGCACGCTCTGATATTGTGTTCTTATCTCTTTTTTTATTTTTCTTGCATTATTAATTGCTTGTATTTATAAAAAAAATCACTACAACAAAAATACCCTATTACAACGCCATTTTTACAACAGGCATTGACTGCCCGTTGTAATAGAATGCTATTACAACGGTCCTTTCAGGCCCATTGTAATAGATGCCCTATACAACGCCCTTTTTACAACGGGCATTGACTGCCCGTTGTAATAGAATGCTATTACAACAGTCCTTCCAGGCCCGTTGTAATAGATGCTGATTTTACATAATTATTAATGATAATAATTAATTTACCATTTAATAATTAATGATTAATTATTAATAATTACTATTAATAATTAATAATTACTATTAATAATTAATAATTAATAATATAAACATAATTATTAGTATTAATAATTAATATTTAGTTATAACTATGAAGTAATAAGTACAATTGATAATTAAAAAATAAGAAGTAATATTTAATAATTAATTTTTATTAATAAAAAACATGGGAGACTACATTATTGGATAATTTAAAATAATAATGTATAAATAATAATATGCAAGTAACAATTTACTATAACAGTAATATACTAAAGCATTCAGATTGTTTCCCCCCAACAATTTCAATCCCCGCCTTTCTACCCAAAAATCTATTTTCCGTCTTCTAGTCCTTTTCTTCTCACTTAAACGCTAAAATCTCTTCCTGAAACCCTAGTTCCCAAACCCGACTTTCACGTTCCCAAATCCGCCTCTCATGTTCCTAAACCCTCATTCCCAAATCTCTCCTCTCGTCTCCCAATTGAAATAAAGTTTTCAAAGCTTTATTCTATTGAACCCACTTATACACTCAAGCATGTCGGCTCATGGGCTAATCTCAGGTTGCGAGTTGGATGCGAGTTTCCAAATTTAATGCAGCAATTTGATCTAGAGATAGCAGTTTCTAATTTCATTGGTTGCTGCTTCAAAGTTAGGTGCAGCAGTTGGTCGCAAGTTGTAATTCGGATCTAGAGGTCGTGGGTTTCAGATGTAGAGATTGTGAAGGTGAGATATTACCAACATGGTTTATGAATTCAGTTCGTGGTTATGCCTCCTCAGCTGTATTAGGTGACATGGTTTATGTTTTTGGGTGTGGATATGGCAAGTCATGGTTTAGTTCAGGAATAATTAATTTTCCATAACCTCATATGCCATTGATTTATACTTATTATTTTGTTCTAACAGCCGATGAGTTTTTATCTACCAAGTTATGTACTATAATCCAAGAAATGAAAGCTGGACCTTATTCTTGCCATTTACTCGTGATAAAGGAAGTTTTGCTGGAGCCATTTTGAGTGATAAAATATACACACTTGGAGGAGGAAGTGGATTTGATTGTTTCTGAGATGTTAAGATGTTTGCTCCATCTATCGGGAAGTGGATTTATCACTAACAAATGCTTTAAAAGGTAATTCTTATATTCAAAATACTTGAATACATTGTTTTCTTTAAAAAATTACTTTTATATTTCAAATACTTGAACAAACTGTATGCTTTGTTGACACGCCGGTATGGAGAAGTGGCCAATAATTCAAAGAAAATACATATAGAACATAAGAATATAAATTTCATGCCAGCATTAGTTGCATTAAATAATTTTATATACATTTAATCACAATTTCAAAGTGAAATAAATAGCTTTTATGTGGTATTTCCGTACATTTGCAACAACACCGTTCTCAAAATTTTCTTAACTAAAATTGGTGCTAAAATTTTTCATCCTATTTTGTGAAATTTTATTTAATATCCTGTACATTTTTTTCCATCATGTTCCTTACATAACAGCGGTTTCAAAATGTAACACCTTCTTTTATAAACAAGAGTCAAATAATATTGATCTAACCATGTTTAATTAAATCAGTCCGGCCTTGCTGGAAATTCAAACCTTAGATTTGTGTTTAATAACTTGTACTTGCTATCTTTGTTAACGGGTTTTGAGAACTGCAGTACATTATTTGGCTTTTTCAAAATTTATGTTATTCGTCTTACATTTTATTGCTGCAAATAAGCAAATTGAACTTCCTCTTTCAACTACAACTTTCTATTGTAGTTGGCTTAGAAGTCTTCCACGGCTCACCTCAATTTCTCTGCAAATATTATGTTGACATTCTTCACTACATATACAAAATAAACCGAAACAAGTCCTCAACTTTATCTATGTTCGCCAATTTAAAGTGATACACTAACAGTTGTAATACCATTCCTGCCTTAGATGGACAGAGTCAAATAGTTTAATTGTTTTCTAAAATGCACACTCAAACATCCATTTGTACTGAAAAATATTGTACAAAACCAGTTTAACCCCGTGAATTCTATCTGTTTATTATTCATACATTAATCTGGTTTCAGATTTTAAATATATGTTTACACTATGATTTTTATATTCTACGTTGGTTCTATATTAAAGACTGGATGCAACCAAATCATCTATGGCATGGCCCGATACACGTCTGTAATATAAAATTCCTAGCATTTTTAATGGCTATAAATATATTAGAGCACCTCCAACACCTCTATGAACGCGACAAATAGATGGAGCGACTACTTCTTTGCCTTCATCTCACTCTGAATGGTTTGGTGATGACAGAGCATACATGCAAATATATGCAGATACATGCAGATTTGTTGCTTAATAATGTTCACACTTCACACATATTTTATACTAAAATTTATAAACTTAATTTGGTGGAAAATAATAGATTGAGCTTGGGAGAAACTCATAAATTTAATTTGTATATTTTTATTACTGGATAGTATGATGTATGGCTAAATGAAGTGTAGAAATTGGTGTATATAGTCTTGAATTCTCTACCTTTAGGTGTAGAATCTGATTCTAGCACATATCAAACAAATTCGGTCAGTTTTGAGTTAATAATGTTTAAACTCATGGTAAACTGATGCATCCATTTGTTTGACAGTTAATTAATTAAGCACGTGTCAAACAAAATCAGTCAGTTTTGAATTCTCTATCATAATTTCTATTCTAATTTAAAAGCACGTGATTCTTTAATAGACAAAGTATGATGTATTTCTTTCGCTATAACATGTACTGTCTTTTTATGTAGGAATTTGTAAAAGCAGTGATAGCTTACAGGAAGAAGCTGGACAATGAGATGGAAAATAGAAGAAAATTCACAATTCCAAGTATTCATATGCATAAGTACCCAAATTCATTTAAAAAAGAATCTAAAGTTGTAGCTCATGAACTTCTTCTTGAGGTAAATTTCTTCTCGATCAAGAAGATTAGACTATAGCTTATGTTGCTTCATGTATGCCTGCTGTTTACTCTGCTTGCTTTCGTGTTCTTAAATAGGTTTATTTTATTGATTTGTCCATTTTTGGTATTTTCCTGGTATATTTCAACTATAATATATAATTCGTTTGATTATGCAGGTACGCCGAAGACTGCCTGGTTTCTCTCCTTCAAAGGTTTTAGATTTTGGTGCAGGGCCTGGTTCAGCACTTTGGTAAGTTTTCTACGAAGATGATGTCTTATTTATTGTTCGAATTTTCTTGCTATTTCATCTTCTTCTAAATAAGAAAATTAATTAAATGAAGGGCAATGAGAAATGTTTGGCCACGGTCTTTGAAGCATGTCAATTTAGTGGAGCCATCAAAAGAGATGCAAAGAGCTGCTCAATCTCTTTTGGCACGTATCATTATTTTGGTTGAAGCCATTATATTCTTTTTGACATAATGTTGTAATGATTTTAACAATGGATATATGATTTGGCATTTCACCTACTTGCTTTTGATTTGACTTGGCAATATTATATGCATATAAACTTTATGAGTACCAAATGCTATTACACTAAAAGCTTTTTTTTCCTTCCGTTTTTTGTAGTATGAAGCAATAATACATTTTTGTCATTATATTATTACTGTTCTGTTATAATTAACCTTTTTTACCCATTTAATAGATATGTATTTATGAATAATGCATCTTTAGAATTCTGGAATACATGTATGATCATGTTCCATTTTTTATTATTTGGCTTGCCAGATTTAATTTACATAAACATTTTTTATTATCTGAGAAGCCAACACCAATGAGAATGCCTAACCGTTCTCAGCTAGAAGTTCAAACCATGATTTGGCACCTCTAATTTTATTGTCTTAATATCCTTGTATACACTGTTCATAGTGTTTATGCCTGCATATGCTCTCTAAATAAAATATGTTCACTTGTATGCATCAGGGTTCATCTAGGTCTTTTAAAGATGCTTCGTTCAAGAGGTTGACCAAATCAAGTGCAATTATGGTTATTGATTTCGATAGCTCTGCCTATAGCAATAAAGACTGAAGTTAGTAGTTATGTTAGTTTAGGTTTATATTCGATGTTTTGTAACTATGTATAGCCTTATGAATGATGTGAATAGATAAATCTTTTTGTTATTTTGAAATATGAATTTCTTTTGCTATTTTTAGTAAATATGAATAAATATGGTTATCATTAGTATAATAATTTTGTTTCAATTCAAATTAGCTTAAAATTTACACATGCATTGTAGTAGTTTTTTTTCTCATTTGAATTTTTTTTAACAACGGGCAAATACAGTTTTGCAACGGGCAAAAGCAGTTGTAAAAGGATTAATTGCAACGGGCAAAAGCTGTTGTAAAAGAACCTTTTGCAACGAGAAAAAACCGTTGCAAAAGACCCCTATTGCAACGGGCAAGAACCGTTGTAAAATTTATCTACTCTATTACAACATCGCATAATACAACGGGCCTAGGCCCGTTGCGAAACCCCTATTACAACGGGCATTGCCCGTTGTAAAAGGTGTATTTTGTTGTAGTGAATAAAATAAAAATTCATTTGTAGTTGCATTGTTAACGCACGTTTAATTTTTATTTTGTATCATTTCATATTATTTTTATTTTCAAAGAGCGCCACCCAAATTCACATAAGGTGAGGATTTCATCACCCTTTCACTAGCCCACAAATTGCATTTCTTTTAGAAAACTGAATTAAATAATAAAGATTAAAAGTTTGACTTAAGGGTGTCACGGCTCATCTAGGGAAAAGTTGTATTTTGATAAACTAATTTTATTAACAAACTTTCTCTTGGTGTCTAAGGCAAAGGCGGAGTCTCACTCGTCTATAATTATTACGGTGATTCGTAAGATATTATATTAATTGTTTCTCCGAAGGTACTTAAACTTTCAGCTGCATTGCTACGATCATTCGTGGTGTACTGATAAATCATGTCCGTTGGCTAACTAAGAATTGTTTCGTTGAATTAAATCAAAGTGTCACGATACTATTTTGGGGTTGGAGCTACCAAGGACAGAAATTTTTTGATTAAATCCTTGCATTCATTTAGTTGCATTAGTTTCATGCATATATAAGTAAACAAACATTTTTTAATGTATTTTTTTACGTAAAAAATCCAAAATAAAAATACGTATTTTTTTAGTAAAAAAACTCACTTTATTCTGATTTTTACTTTTGTTGTTCACCTTTTCTTTTTTTCTCTCCCCATAATCTTCTTCCTTATGCATGAGTGTTTGGACTCGTGGCACTTCGATGAACCATTTAATTTGAACAAACAAATCTTCCACTATGGCAAATGAAAATCCTCCTCGTACCCTCATAGACAGATTTTTCCCCAATCGAATTTATGTCCCTTCTTGCATTACCTTACCCGTCCCAACGGATAATCATTTGAAATCCATTCAAGTCATCTTAACACACTTCCAAAATTGGTAATTTTGAAAATGACAATTCTTATATCTTTTTAACGAAATTTGAATAAGTTTTTGCAACTATAAAACTTCAATTATTATGCAACGATGGAATAAAACTTAGGTTAATCTTATTCGCACTTACTGACTATGCCAAGAAATGGTTATATAGCTTGCATTCAAATTCGATTAAAAAGTGGAATGAATTTGTAAAAGTTTTCTTAAAGGAATTTTACCCCTTAGAAAAGACAACCAAAATTCAAAATATAATTGTAAACTTTCATTATATTGGGGGTAAATCCTTTGGAAAACATTTTGAAAGGTTCAAGGAATTTTTAATAAAACGTCCACATCACAATTTTGAAAAATCGACTCTTTGCCAAATTTGATATGATGGACTTGAAAATAGCTCTGGCACATTGCTTGAATCAATGTGTCAAGAAACATTGTAGCACTACATCATGATGTCGCTTGGCAATTTCTCAAAAACTTAGTTGAAAAATCAACTCAATGGAAACGATCTAATGAGAAGTCAATCTATTCAAGATCACGCGCACATTCGATGGGATCATCATTAGCCTTAGAAGTGAATATCGATGTGATGATAAATAACTATGATAATGTTTTTTCATCAAATCAAATGAACCAAGCTTCCCAAGTCTTGTGTTATAAATGTAATGATCCAAACCATATTGTCGATCAATATCCTCACTCGTTAGAACAAATCAACGCTTTTAATAATGTTAGGAATGATCCATTCTCTCCAACATATAATCCTAGTTGGAGAAATCATCCTAACTCCACTTGGAACCAAAACAATTCGAACATGAATTTTGTTCGACCATCTTTTCAAGCATTTCCAAACAATGTTTCAAATCCTCCTTTTCAACCAAATTAATTTTGACAAAAATTTGCACCACCTTCTCAAAACCAAGCGCAACAATCTTTTGTTCCTCAAAAAGACAGACGAATGAAATCACTTAAGAAAAGTTTGGAAATTTTGGCTGAAGCGACCACTCAAAATCTTCAATTGAACAACAATATGCAAAATCTTCAAACCTAATACATGCAAAAGACGAGTCAATGGATCGCTAAACTCAAAACAAAATGAGTCAATTAGCTACCACTATTTGTGAACGGGAAAGAGGTATGTTCCTGAGTTAACCTATTCCAAACCCTAGAAATCAAAACATATGTTCTAACCAAGCTCGTGTCATTCAAGATAGCCATGTGGATCAAATGAATGCCATCACCACTTTGTGATCTAGTAAACAAATTGATAACCAAGTTGTCAATCCAAACGACATACCAGAAATTCCTCTCAACACTTCGAAAACCACAAATGATTCTGATCAAAACATCGAGTCGAACATCAAACCAAATTCCAAATCTAATTCTTTTCCAACTCAAGTAGACTATCCTACTGAGTTTTAATTTACATTTCCACATCGACTTCGACCTAAGAAACATGTCTATCAAATGGAAAAGATTTTAGAGATTTTTAAACAAGTCAAAGTGAATATTCCTCTCTTAGATATCATCCAACAAGTCCCAACTTACACTAAGTTTTTAAAGGACTTGTGCACTTAAAAGAGACACACTCAAGTGCCGAAAGAAGTCTTTTCAGTGGTTGGAATAAGTGAAGTTCTATCTCAATCTATTTTTGTCAAATACAGATCATGGTTTCCCCATAATCCCTTATACGATAGGAGATAAGAAAACCAATAAATGCTTTTTAGACTTAGGTGCGAGTTTAAACTTACTTCAATACTCTATCTATCAACAACTAGGCTTAGATGAGCTTAAACCGACTAGAGCCATGCTACAATTAGCTGTTCATTCTATAAAGAAACCCATAGGTGAGATTGGGGATGTGTTGATTAAGGTAGGAGAATTCATATCCCTTGTCGATTTCATTGTCTTAGAAACACAACATGTAAACAACCTTACTAGCCAAGTTCTTTTGATTTTAGGACGACCTTTCTTAGCCACCTCGATTGCCTTGATCAACTTTCAAAATGGTTCAATGAAAATTTCCTTTGGTAACATGCCCATAGATCATAACATCTTCAAGTTAGAAAATCAATCAAACAAACCATTCGACAACACTTTGGAAGTTAGCACTATTCATGAAAGCCTCGAAAATGAAACAGTTGACCTTAATAATGAATGCGAGGCAGAGGACGAACAATTGTTTCAAGACATACCAAACGAGATTGAAGACACGCTTCCCTTTGAACCTCTCATAGTTGAGTCCGAAACTGAACCGAATTCTTTGATTGAGCAACCCCCTAAGTTAGAGCTCAAACCTTTTCCTTTTCACCTTAAGTATGCATACTTAAGTAATTAGAAAATTTTCCCATCATAATTTCTTATGATCTTTATCTTGACCAAGAAGCGTCTCTTCTTTCAATTCTTTTCAAAAACAAAGAAGCGATATGGTGGTCCATTACTGATATTAGGGAATTAGCCCTACAATTGTTCAACATCGCATTCACTTAATTGACGAAGCCAAGCCTACTCGTGATGCGTAACGAAGGCTTAATCCCAAAATGAAAGATGCGGCTCGAGAAGAAATTCTTAAGGTCCTTGATAACGGTATCATATATCTTTTTGGGTCAATCCAATTCACATCATACCAAAATAATATGGACTCTCCGTTATCACGAATGATGCTAACGAACTCATTCCAACCCGTACTCAAACGGTTTGGCTTGTTTGTATTGATTATCAAAAATTAAATGCTGCAACACATAAAGATCATTTCCCTCTTCCTTTCATCAACCAAATGCTTGAACGATTAGTCGGCCATGAATTCTATTATTTTCTTGATGGTTTTTCCAATTTAACCAAATTCTCGCTCCCAAAGATCAAGAAAAAAATGACTATCACTTGTCCTTTCGGCACCTTTTCTTATTGATATATGCCATTCGGATTTTGTAATGCCCCTGCAACTTTCCAAATATGCATGGTTAGCATCTTTTTTGACACGATCGAACACTTTTTAAAAGTTTTTATGGATGATTTCTCTATCTTTGGATATTCTTTCTTCGAATGCATACATCATCTCGACTTTGTTCTAAATCGATGCAAAGAGAAACACTTAACTTTAAATTGAGAAAAATGCTACTTTATGGTCAAACAGGACATAGTCCTCAGACATGTCATTTCAAATAAGGGCATTAAGATAGATAAAGCAAAAATTGGTGTTATTTCAAATCTACACATTTCCAAGTCCGTTAAGGACATTCGATCCTTCTTAGGGTATGCTAGATTTTATCGACACTTAGTAAAGGGCTTCAGTAAAATTGCTAGGCCCTTGACCATATTCTTAGGAAAAGTCGTAACTTTCAATTTCAATTTTGATTGTGTCTCTTCTTTTGACTGTCTTAAAAATGAACTCATTTCTGCTCCAATCATTTGCTCTCCTAATTGGGATCTTCCCTTCGAGATTATGTATGACACTTCTAACTTTGTGGTTGGTGATATCTTAGAACACGCAACAACAAAATCCTTCATGTCATCTACTAGGCTAGTATAACTTTGAACAATGCTCAACTCAATTACACAACCACCAAAAAAGAGCTTCTAGCTGTAGTTTTTGCACTAGAAAAGTTTAGAACTTATTCAATAGGCTAACACATCACGGTCTACACTGCACATTCCACTTTTAGGTACCTATTTGCTAAAATGGATGCTAAGTCTCATTTAATTCGTTAGACCTTATTGTTTTAGGAATTTGACCTTATACTCAAAGACAAAAAAGGATTTGACAATGTCATAGTCGATCACTTGTCTTATCTTCCAAATGCACCATCTTCGGTGTGAACTTTCCTGACGAACAACTCTTTTCAGTTTTCATTGATTCGTGATTTGTCGATATAATGAACTATTTAGTCACTAAGGAAACTCCTTCATTTTGGTCCAAACAAGATAAATACAAATTTCTATCCCAAGTGAAATATTTCTATTGGGACGATCCATGCTTGTTTAAGTATTGTTCCGACCAAATAATTCGATGATGTGTCTCAAATAGCGAAATCAAGAGTGTTCTTTTGTTTTGTCATGACCAAGCCTATGGTGGACATTTCGGTCCTAAGAAAACTGTGGAGAAGGTGCTCCAATGTGGCTTTTATTGTCCTGCACATTTCAAACACATTTTCAAGTTTTGTAAAGCATGTGATATTTGTCAAATGTTGGGAAAAATCATGAAAAGAAACATGACGCCGTTAACCCCAATCCTAACAATTAAAATCTTTAACATTTGGGAAATTGACTTTATGGGACCATTTCCTAACACTTTTAGAAATCTTAATATTCTCTTTGTCATCGATTATGTTTCCAAATGGGTTGAAGTCGTTATGTGTGAAACAAATAACCATAAGGTTGTTGTGAAATCCATAAAAGAAAACATCTTTTCTAAGTTTGGCACACCTTGCATAATAATAAGTGATAACGAAACCCATTTTTGTAATCAATCTTCCAAAGCTTTAAATAAGAAATACTTGATAACCCATAAGCTATCCACTCCTTATCATCCTCAACTTGTCGTCAAGTTGAAGTTTCAAATTGACAAATCAAATTTTTTTTAGAGAAAAGTATTAATAAAGAAAGATTAATCTTAAAAATTGACAGATGCATTTCGGGCTTACAAAACTACTTTTAAAACTAAACTTGGAATGACCCCTTTTAGATTATTATATGGTAAAGCTTGTCACCTACCAGTCGAGGTTGAACATAATGCGTTATAGGCAATAAAGAACATAAACTTTGATCTTGAAAAGCCCTACAAAATAGAAAATTGCAACTCAATGAATTAGAAGAGATTAGAAACAGCGCATATGAAAATGTGAAAATTACAAGGAAAAAACAAAAGTTTTGCATGACAAGTCAATCCTAAGAAAAACATTTTCACCAAATCAAATGTTATTTTGTATAACTCTTGACCTCATCTATCATTGGTAAATTAAAATCGAGATGGATAGGACCATACGTGGTATGTACAATTTTTCCAAACGGTGCCATAGAAATAGAAAATCCTAAGGATGGATCGATTTTTAAGGTTAATAGTCGTGGTTTAAAGCCTTACTTGGAATTGGCAAGTGATGAAGAGTAGAAGGTCATGATTCTTCATGAGCTACACTATATCAAATAAGGAATTTTAACCTTCTCTTGTAAATATATACATACTCTTCTCCTTTATACTCATTATATCATGCATTGGTTGTTGGGACATAATTAAAATCAATTGTGGTGGGGATTTCTCATGTTTATTTAGATTTTACATGGCTTGATTTTTGCATTTTCTTTCCCTTCCATTCAAAAAAATGCATATTAATTTACTTTTGAATAGGCAGGATGGAGTAAGCAGATAGGTTTGGTCATTAGATTGAGATTTTGGTAAATTACTTGTCTCAATGAATAATAAAATGAAAAGTTAAAATTAGGAAAAACTATGGTGTAACTAGTATATATGGTGATTCATAGCTAATGGTTATGAAGTCTATTCTAAATTGTAATCTTTGTCTAAAAAGTGGTTGACTTAAAGTACGTGCGTTAACATTTTCAATTTTTAAAGTTAAGTAATGCTAAGATGATTTTGCATAACTCTCTGTGCTAAAAAATAGAAAACACATAAAGTCAGGGTATCCATACATAAGTCTGCACACTCGCCACGCTCTGTGCTCTTCTAACATAAGCACGCAAGGTAGTGCATGATGATATATCTGGCCTCGGTATTTTGATTTAGGTGTATACATATAAAAAAATATAATGATAATAAACACCTAGAGTTAAGTTTACACACCTAGGTGTGGACACTCGCCACACTCTGTACTCTTCTCACGTAAGCCCATAAGGCAATGCATGAATAGTATATTTGGCTTCAATATTCTGAGTAAGGTGTATGTAAATAATAATGATGTTAATATTAAAAAAAATTACAAATAGAGAGAGTAAGAAATTGAAAACCAAGCATTATCTTGACTTTACTAATTTGAATTGTTATACAAAAAGAAATAAAGATACCACTTTGCAATCTCTGATAATTAATTAAAGAATTTATTTCATAGTTGCACAATTATCAACCGAAACAACTAGCCAAGCTAGAGTCCAAATGTAATGATAACTTTGTTTTTGTTGGAGGTTTTGATTAGTAAATGACTGAAATTTCTCGATGATGACTAAGACTTGTATATTACTATCTCATGTCAATTTAAAAGTAAATTCTTCGTTTTGTAAATAAAACTTGCATTTATATCTTTCATATTAGGAACTTTGCATACTGAATTTGGGTTTTGTGGGCAGTATCCACTGAAAGACGTCATGAGACAATACTCATCCTACTAGGGACACCTAGAGGTTTAACGGCTTACCGCATACGCTCAATGCAATCATGTTTCCTACGAAAGTGGATTTGTCTTAGTTTAACTTTATTTGATGATGAATAAAAAGATAAGTGTGGGGGTATTTGATGTGCACATAAAAATGTATATTTTTACTCTCATACTTAATCTTATCCTACTAAAATAAAGGTCATATTGGGGTATTTTTACTACTTTGACCAATATACAAAAGTTTTTTCAAACCATCAACATCTAGGAAAAAATGTAATTTTGTATATGCATTAATTTTGAGAAAATTTATCTGCACAACTTAATTTTATTTTGTAGGAAGTTTAGTGCAAATTGGAAGAAGCATCATGGATTTATGCATACACGAGTTTTGGAAGCCAAAAGAAAGAAGAAAAGAAAGAATTAACTCTTCATGGAGGAACCCACCTACCCACTTGCAAATGGACAACAATTAAAAGAAAAGCACAAGTTAGTGGGAACTAATTAATCATTAGTGATTACTTGGGGACCACACAAAGTGAAGGGTAGTTTTGGTAGTAACCTAAAATATATTAGGTTTTAAAACTTGTATAAACACTGTGACGTCCCACCTTTTTGGACGGTTTAAATCGATAATAAACCACACATGTCTAACTCAAACCATTCAAAATGAAGGATTGTCAATGGGATTTAATAAGAAAATAAGAGAAGAGAAGGAAAACAAAAATATAGAATCTCACAGCGGAATGACAAAGTATAATAATCAAATAAACAGTTCATGAAGCTGTTTTACAATATACATTTGATTACACAAATTTTACAATAAAATCAAAGTACAATCAACAACATACCAAAATGATGCAGCGGAATAATACTAATAATGTAATATACCAAACTCCGTCTTCGTCCTTTAAAAATATTGTCTTCAAACACTGAAAAGCTCAGGCTGATCTGAGTGTAATGAAAAGACAAAACACTCGAGTCAGAACTAAAAGTTCTTATGTAAGTAAAATCAACATCAAATTAATATGAGTGCAATAGCTTCAGAGATATTTACGGGATTTCACATCTCCTATCCAGTTTTTACCATGTGTGCAATAACTTAAGAGATGTTACAGGATTTTCCATCTCCTAAGGATCTGTTAAACTATCTATATGTAGTAAGATACGCTATATATGTAGTGTCTAATCAGTAAAGTAAATATTTTTCTTAGCGCTAAGGCTTTACGTTAATCCCCCTTAACACATTTTTAAGCAGTTGTCTATGCAGGTCCTGTAACACAACCAGTAACATCGGTAGCCACCCTATAGGTACCATACTAAAACAAAATTGTAGTGGGCGCGAATAAGGATAAAGAATATGACAAGGCACGTGAGGCAATGCCCAAGGTAGGATACTACCAGTTCGGGTCGCAGGGCTGGGGGTAACGCATCGTAGCTACGACCGCCCACCGCGTCCAACACCCCCAAAATCAGATCAAATCAAGGTGCACTGATCAAGCCAACATCAATAGTAATACGAAGAGGTGTGTCCGCTAGGGGTAGCTAGCCCACTTAGCCCTAAGAAGCCGTCCTATTTTAGTCATTTTAAATTGGCACAATTGTCGAGGTCATCCATCATCGTTCTCTTTCTTCAAATCTAGCAACCATTCACCAAAGCCAACCAATTCATTCTGGATCATCCACCATGTACACAGTTGTTAAAGTGGTTCCAATATTAACAAAGAGTATGCCAACAAGAGGCCCCGGTCTCTTTAACAACCAAACGTCATTTTTCAAACCGGTTGGTTCTTTTACATTTCAAAACCGATTCATATTTGATATCAAAATATCATATTCAATTCAAAATATCACTTCATATAAAAATACCATATTTACTCAAAATATGCCATTTTCACTTGAAAATATCATTTCAAATTTCAACTTAGGTTATAACCTCATTTAACCACATTCGCATTTAAATCAACGATTTAAATATAAACATTCCAACTTTGCATAATTTGAAACTTATAGAAATGGTTTGAATTGGTTTAAATAGTTTAATATAGTTTAAATAGTTTAAAGTTTTAAAATAGTTTAGTATAAAATGATTTTTGTAACGACCTGCCTTTTTGGATGGTTTAAATCGACGATAAACCACACATGTCAGACTTAAACCATTCAAAATGGAAGATTGTTATGAGGTGTAACGACCCGGTATTTTGAACCATTCGCATCCACACATGTCAGACTTGAATTGCTCAAAACAACAGATTGTTAATTTATATTTGGCAAAACTTAGCATATACAGTAAACAAATCAATCACAAACACAGAGTATTACAACAATAAGCAGCGGAAAGATAAATAGTAGTTCATGAAGCTACTAAAAACATCAGAGTCTGAGACAAATTACAACAGAATCTCAAATACAAATGAATCTCAAATACATAAGCAACTGACGAGTCTATACATAAATGACTGGAATAACTGAAACAAGTGAAAGCTGGATAGATAGATCTTCAAACAAAGCTCCAATCTACAAAGGTGAGTCTCAAATGCTGTGACACTCAGTCTGGCCTGAGCATAAAGCAAAAACATAAAACACTCGAGTCAGGATTAACATTCTTATATAGTAAATTTAACTCAAGTGAAATGTCAACTGAAATACAAGTAACTTAAAGGATGTTTGGGATGCCCATCCTTTAAGGATCCGTAGAACTATCTACTATATAGTAATATACGCTATTATAATATGTCTATAGTAAAGTAAACTATTAAAGTAGCGTTAAGGCATTACCCATATCCCCATTAACACAGTTTTATATATTCACATGGTCTATATAGTATCGTAATTCCTCCGTAAACTGGAGGGCTATCAGAGGGCACTCCATAGGTATGGTACAAACCAAACTCGTAGAAGGCGTGATAGGGAATGCGACAAGGCACTCGAGGCAATGCCATGGTAGATATATCGTTTGCGGATCCGGACCGGTGGTAACGCATAGCAGCTACTACCGCCCACCTCATGACACACTCCCAAATCAAAGGTGCACCCAATCAAATCACAAAAGCAATAGAATGGTATCGAAGAAATGTGTCCGATCGGAGGAATGAGCTCACTTGGCCCGGCGTGGCTCCTATTTTAGCCGCATCAAGCTAACTCACGGGAGTCAGGGCTACGTAAATACCATACAGAATCGTCGCCAAACCATCCAACTTCGTTCTGGAATCTCCACCATGTACACAGTTGTTAAAGTGGTTTTCGGTATTGGTAGAGAGTATGACAATATCCGATCCCGGTCTCTTTACCAACCAACCATTTATTTTACACCGTGGTCGTTTCATTTCAAATAGTTCATACTTCATATCAAAATATCATATTCATTTCAAACCATATCAATTCGATATCATTATTCACTTTAAAAATATTCATTTTCAGAATCGTAACACTTTCAAATTTATAACACTTTTGAAATCATAACACTTTTGAAATCATAACACTTTGGAAATCATAACACTTTTGAAATCATAACACTTTTAAAATCATAACACTTTGGAAATCATAACACTTTCTAAATTATAACACTTTCAAAATCATAACACTTTGGACATCATAACACTTTGGCTTAAACAGTTTAGATGTTGAAAATAGTACATATATTAAAATAGTACATATATTAAAATAGTTATAAATTGAAATAGTTTATATATTAAAAATACTTATATAATAAAATAGTTTCCTCCAATTTCACAAATCGATTCAATTCAGCTTAAATTTCAAAATTCAATTTAAATAAATTCCAGTTTAACCATTTAAATTAAAGGTCAAGATTCAATTCAAATTCTCCATAAACCATTTTAATTTATATCGATTTCAAATCCAAATTTGAACTATCACTTCAATTCCAATAAGATTCAAGTTTAAATATTCAACATTTACAATATAAATTTCATTTATATTTCAACATTTAACTTTTAAATTTATTCAAATTGGAAAGTATTCACTTAATCATTTCAATAACAATTTATTAAAATCCTAACTTATAAATTTAAATCAATATTAAATCTCAATTTTATTTAATATTGATAATATTCATTATATCACTTTTTATCAAATCAAGTTATAAATCATATTTTTCAACATCTAAAAAAATCAATAAGTTCAAATAAATTCTTCTTTAAAGCCAATTTAAATTCCAAGTCAACATTAATTTATCTTCCCAACATTTATTATTAAAGTTATAAAAAATCCATTTTTAAAATATTAATATAAATTTAAATAAATACTTAAACATTTTATAACCCAATTAAGTTAAATTTTTATTAAATTAAATCTTATTATTAAATGTATATTTTTGTATTAAATCTATTTTTATATATTATTTTTTTAAATAATAAAATTATAAGAAAAATCTTAAAAATTATACTTTCAAAACTAACTTACAAATTAAAATTTCCAAAACATTTTATTTAAAAATCTAGATTTTATACATCCATAAAAATAGCCTATATATATTATATTTTAAAATCAATATGTATTAAAACCATATATTTCCTTTCAAAACATTGGAAATCATTTTCAAAATAAAGACCAATGGTGTCCGTATATAATTTTCTATCCTATGTTCAAGTGATACAGATATTTATCATTTCAATCCGCAATTTAAATATCGACGGGTATATATCATTTCAATCCGCAATCCCAAAATTCAAAATTAATGAAAATCGCTTGGGTTTATCATTTCAACCCATAACGATTTTCCCCTATTCTACAAGATCGTTCGGTTATGTATCATTTCAACCCATAGGGAATTCTAATGTAACGACCCATATTTTATGGATCGAAACATCGTAAAATAATTAACAATTGGTTGTATTGTTGATAAGTTGTTCAGAATTTTTCTAAGTCCTAGGTCGTGAATGACCTAAGTGATAGGTCGTGACCGACTTATAGGATTGGCGACCTAAGGGGTAGGTCGGCAGCGACTTAAGGAAGTTGATGACCTAAGAGTTTTGGTGAGCTAAGTGTTAGGTCGGCAGGGCGATTTAGCGACCTAATGGTTACCGGGTTAGCGACTTAGTATCTTGGAGCGACCTATAGGTTAGCGACCTAAGAAGGTTAGCGTGTTAGCGACCTAAGAGTTAGGCGACTTAAGGAGTTAGAACATAAACCAGTTAGGTCGCGTGAGTAGTTTTGTTGTATGGGTTGTTAGGTCGCAGGGGATAGTTTAAGTGTTAGGTCGCGTGATTTCTAAGTCGTAAGTCGCGCACTTGTTAAGTCGTAGGTCGCGCGAGTTGTTAGGTCGCTGGGCTTTGGCTTAGTAGTTAGGTCGCAGTCCAGTTGTTTGCGACTTATGTTAGGTCGCGTAAGGACATAACAGATAGGTCGTTGAGGTGTTATGTTGTTAGGTCGCTTCTCAGTTGGGTCATAGGCGCATGCTATAGGTCGTAACCGACTTAGGAGATAACCGTTAAGTCGTAAGTCGTAGCCTATGTTTTAAGTCGCGAGCGACCTAGGAGTTAGCTGTTAAGTCGTAACCCAGTTATTTGTTAGGTCGTGTAAGGCTTAGCAGTTAGGTCGAAGATGTGCTTAAGCGCTAGGTCGCAGCTGCGCGTTAGGTTAGGTCGTAGAGGCTGGGGGTTTTGTTAAGTCGTAGGTTGGTAAGTCTTTAGGTCGGTAGGTTTTAGGTCGTAGGTCGTGTACGACCTAACTCCGAGCGACCTAGGGGTGATTTCAACTATAAATAGAGGGGGTTGGCTTCATTTTTGGAATCCGGATTTTGAAGCGACGAAGTGCTGCCATTTTGAGAGCTCGACTTCTACACTTCTTCACTTCTTTTCTCCACTCTAATATAGTTCTTCCTTTCATCCAAATCGAAGATCAAGATCGAAGATCCAAGAGCTAAAGTTGAAGATCTTCATCCATTGAAGTGAGATTTCTTCGTTTGAAGCGGATTCGTGATAGATCAAGCTTGATCCTTCGCTGTCCAGATCTGAAGCGTGTTGATTTGAGGTTGTTTTGGTGATTTGGTGAGTGGTGATTATCTCTCACACGGATCCAAAGGAGTATATCGAATTGTTGGCTCGATTTGGTGTTAAAATAGTGATTTCCATGCATTTTCTTCATCCTAAGTGTAGATCCATATAGATCCATTGTTCATGATGATGTTACATCCATTTTATCATATGTTAACCTATGCAAGTTCATTCATCAAGTTTGTAGGGATATAATTCATGTTTTCATGCTTATTGGACTTTTAACTCTTTAATTACGAAAATGCCATTATTGTGATAATTGTCTATTTAGATCTTGTTTGAATGCTTGATTGTTTGGATTAATGTTTGATTTGATTGATTGTTATGAATTAGATGATTGATGGTTTGATTTAGACCGAAGACGATTCAAAAGCTAAGAGAAAGGCTCTTGAATTGGGAAAGCTGCTCGTGGCATATGTAGCGGGATGATGAAGCTCTTATGCATAGATTTGATGATGTGATGTTGAGATGAGGCTTTGCGAGGATGTAACGAAGCAAGGCATCATGTGATGAAGACTTGGTCTAATCCAGACGGGATCATTCCAAGCACGTTGGTAACTCGGTGATATGGTTCGGGTTGAGGATAATGGTTGCTCGAGAGGCGCTTGAGCTAGTATGGAAATAGTCGTCGAGGAGGATGACTAGGAGGCTGAGATCTCATCGTTGTTGAAGGTTCTAGCATGCTCAAAGCAAGAGTACGTTGGGCAGATTAGATAGTCCCTGAAGACTAATGTTTGATAGTCAAGTACTCTGGGAAGATTAGATAGTCCTAGGCATGGGTCATGATGACGTGCGGGAGTTATGTCTAGAACCGGGGTTTCCATTAGCCCTTGACGGACGGCTGAAAGAATGAGCCGGTCATTCAATTAACGGTGATATCAAGGCAACGATAACAGTGATAGCCAGAGTCATGGATGTTTGGTTGTATCGTCATTCGGACTCAAGAGCGGTAGGTGCTTATCTGATTTAGGCCTTGGTACTCGGAAAACATCGTCCTTGACTCGAATGATTATTACTCTACTTTAAATTGTATGTTCTGCTATGGTTGCTTCTATTTAGTGTGTGTCTGGGGGCTATCACTGTAGAAAGAGGTTGGAGTGGGAGGGTTGTATTCCTATTCCTTTTTCCTTTGTACTCTTTTGGTATGTTGTTAGTTAGTTTACTGCTCACTAAGACTGTTGTCTGACTCAAGGCTTTATGTTTTAATTCTTATTGCCTTGGGTTGTTCGTCCATTTTTGGGACGGGCAGACTAGGTAGCAGGTGACAGGTGCTGTTCTCTTCTCACGATGCTGATATCGAAGACGAGCTGGAGGGTTGCATATTATCTTCTTATTATATGTACTGGATGTTCCGCTGTTTTGTATTCTCTGAGTGTTATGTAGTGAGGCTTGATGTATTGGCTATTTGGATGCTTGTATTCAACTATTATGAAGTTTTATATGATGGCATTTTATTCTGTAAAGCTTCACTATATATATGATTCTATTGTATTTTGTCCATGCGCTGTGAGTAATACGATAGATTCTGTTGTTTTAATCTACCCTGACAATCGTCCACGGTCGCCTGGCACACTTTACAGCGCACTATCTCTAGATTCGGTGCAGGGGTCATGGGTGGTCGTCACATTTGGTATCAGAGCATTGGTTAATCGATTTTACCCAACGCTCGCTGACATAACTACGTATGAGAGACGTAATTGTAATTTTGATGGATGACTACTATATATAATATAGTAGCTTAGTAGAGTTTGAGTCCTTTATGCAGTTGTTTCTCTAGAAGTTCTAATCATTCCTTTTTATAGATATTGAGAATGAGTCGAAGAGGGAGACCAGCTGCTAGGGAAGGCCGTGCTACTGAGGGGACTGCTGATTATGCAGCTATGTTCGAAGCTATGATGACTTCGATCATGAGAAGGATACCAGTTCCAGGGGCAGCAGTAGATGTTGGAGTTCAAGTCCAAACTCCGAAACCAGTGGATTTTGCTAAGTTGTGCAAGGATTATACTGCTTTTGGAGGGAAGGTTTTCTTGGGAACAGAATCAACTATTGAAGTCCAGAGATGGATAGATGCTTGTAGAAGGATCTTTGGTGATTTGGGAATTGAAGATGCAATTAAGAGGAAGTTGGCATCAAGACAGATTTAAGGGAGAGCTTCTGATTGGTGGAACTCTATTACCATCAATACTCCGGAAGAAGAGATTACTTGGGAGCAATTCCAAGTCAGATTTGAAGCTAAGTTCATTTCTACAGCTCAGAAGTCAGTTCTGTTCAAGAGGTTTGTGGAGCTCAAGCAAGGTGGGAGACCAGTTCTTGAGTATGTTTCTGAGTTCGAAGCTTTGTCCAAGTATGCCCGGTCATATATTTAATCTGCATATCAGAAGAATGAGAAGTTTGTGATAGGCTTGGATAGTTATCTTGGAAGGCAGTTGGTGGATCATTTGGATGATTCGTTTGAGAAGCTTGTGGAGAAAGCCCTTAGGCATGAGAGTCTGTTTCCTAAGGAAGGATCTGTTGTTGCTGTTACCAGGGAAGAGTCTAAACCCCAGCAGGGTGGAAACAAGAAGAGGAAGCAGCAGCAGCAGAAGGGAAGGGATGGCCAGAAGAAGCCGAAAGGCGAGGTGATTTGCTACAACTGTCAGCAGAAGGGCCATTTCTTTAAGGATTGTAAGAATCCGAAGGCACCGATGAAGTGTCACAACTGTGACAAGCCAGGGCACATCAGGAAGAATTGTCCAGAACCGAGGAAGGACAAGCAGATTGTGCAAGCTTATGCTTTGGGAGCTGTTCCTACGTCTTCAAAAGCTCCTACAGCTGAAGAGAAGGGAAAGAGTGTGGTGGTTCAAGGTCTCTTTTCCTATGTGGTGTTCCAGTTAGAGTTCTGTTTGATACTGGAGCGTCGCATTCGTTTGTTTGTAGTGAACTTGTAGGCCGGTTAGGTTTGGAACCGGATATTGTTGATAGGCCATTGGTTGTGACTAATCCAGTTGGGGGTTCGTCTTGTTTGTGTATGTTATGTCGTGGTCTGATTGTGTCGAGTCATGGTTGCTCTTTTGTTTGTGATTGTTTTGTTCTGAACTTTGCGGGGTTCGGAATTATTTTGGGTATGGACTGGCTTAGGAGGTATGCGGCAAAGGTTGATTGCGAGAGGTTGGAAGTGACAGTCGAGAATGTGGAGGGACGAAAGGTGGTGATACGATGTAAGCATGAAGAAGGCGTCTTCATGAGCTTCATGTATTCGCTGGTTGTTCCACGGGATGGACTGTCATCAGTGCCGATCGCTAATGGATTCGAGGATGTCTTTGACGAAGTCAAAGGGTTGCCGCCGCATAGAGAGATCGAGTTTCGTATAGATCTAGTTGAAGGAGCTAGACCTGTTGTGATGCCTCTTAGGTGGATGGCGCCTAAGGAACAACAAGAGTTGAGGGTGCAAGTTGATGATCTTTTGCAGAAAGGATTCATTCGGCGTAGTGTGTCCGAGTGGGGTGCACCAGTTGTGTTTGCAACCAAGGCAGATGGGTCGTTGAGATTGTGTGTGGATTATCGTGAGCTGAATAAGGTGACTAAGAAGAACAAGTATCCATTGCCGAGAATAGATGACTTGTTTGATCAGCTTCACGAGGCTAAGGTGTTTTCTCAGATGGATTTGGCAACGGGATTTCACCAGTTGAGAGTGGCTAAGGATAGTGTGCCGAAGACTGCTTTTAGGACACCATCCGGTTTCTTTGAGTGGCTGGTAATGCCGTTTGGATTGACTAACGCGCCAGCATATTTTGTGGATCTTATGAATAGAGTGTTCAGAGATCAGTTGAACAAGTTCGTACTTGTGTTCGTGGATGATATTCTGATTCATTCCAGAACGGAAGAGGAGCACAAGATGCACTTGCGTATTGTTTTGGAAATCTTGCGGAAACATCAGCTGAGGGCTAAGTTTTCGAAGTGTCACTTCTGGAAGAGTGAAGTGAGGTTCTTAGGCCATGTGATTTCTGGAAATGGAATAGCGGTTGATCCCGCTAAGGTGGCAGCAATCCAGGATTGGGTTAGACCTAAGAATGCATCTGATGTGAGAAGTTTTCTTGGATTAGCAGGATATTATCGACGGTTTATCAAAGACTTCTCCAAGGTAGCTGCACCGTTAACAGGATTGACGAAAAAGAACCAAGTGTTCAGTTGGGATGCTAAGTGTGAGCAAGCTTTCGGAATCTTGAAAGAGAGATTGACGAGTGCTCCTGTTTTGACTATTCCCAGTGGGAATGATGAGATGGTGGTTTACACCGATGCATGTGGTACTGGACTTGGAGCAGTGCTAATGCAGAGGGATAAGGTTGTTGCGTATGCCAGTCGACAACTGAAGCCGCATGAAAGGAATTACCCAACTCATGATTTGGAGTTAGCGGCGATAGTTTTTGCTCTGAAGATGTGGAGACATTATCTATTGGGAGTTCGATTCGAGTTGTTTACGGATCACAAGTCATTGAAGTATATTTTCTCCCAAAAGGATTTGAATCTTCGGCAGCAACGTTGGCTAGAGTTTTTGGCATCATATGATTTTGGTATAGCTTATACTCCGGGAAAAGGTAACGCAGTGGCAGATGCGTTAAGTCAAAGACATGCAGGATTGGGAGCCATGTTTTCAGAATGGAAGAATCTCGAGTATTTAGCTGGATTTGACTTCAGGCCTAGATGTGAATTGGAACCTGAGATGTTGGCAAACTTATCGATAAGACCTTCTCTTGTGGAAAGGATTGGCGAGAGCCAAAAGCGAGATGATAAGCTTGTCAAGATTATCCGTGATTTGGAATATGGGTTGGATCCAGAAAAGGTTAAAGGATTCGAGGTCAATCGAGAGGGTTGGCTTCGGAAGCAGGGACGACTAGTTGTTCCCGATATAGATGAATTGAGGAGTGAAGTTCTGAAGGAAAGTCATCACTCGAAGCTGACAATTCATCCAGGTGGAAATAAGATGTATCGGGATATGAAGAGAACCTACTACTGGGAAGGCATGAAGAAGGATGTTGGAAATTTTATTTCCAAGTGCATGAATTGCCAGTTGGTTAAAGCTGAACAGAAGAAGCCAAGTGGATTACTACAGCCATTAGAAGTTCCTACATGGAAGTGGGAGCAGGTATCGATGGATTTTATTGATGGATTGCCTAGAACCAGAATGGGAAATGAAGGGATTTGGGTCATTATAGATCGTCTGACTAAGAGTACACGATTTATTCCTGTTCGATCGACTAGGACTGCATCAAAGTTGGCTGAGTTGTATGTTAAATGGATAGTTCGATTCCATGGTATTCCGAAGAGTATAGTGAGCGATCGAGATCCATTGTTCACTAGTGGATTTTGGAAGAGCTTCCAGGAAGTTTTGGGAACCGAGTTGTGTTTGAGTACAGCTTATCACCCTCAAACAGATGGTCAGACCGAGAGGGTCAACCGAGTTTTGGAAGATCTTCTTAGAGCATGTGTTTTGGACTTCGGAGGATCATGGGAAGATCACCTTCATTTGGTGGAGTTTGCGTACAACAACAGTTACCAGTCAAGCATTGGTATGGCACCGTATGAGGCATTGTATGGAAGATCGTGTAACTCTCCGACATGTTGGTTGGAAACTGGAGAAAAGCTGATGCTTGGGCCAGAGATGATTCGACAGACTTCAGATTGTATAGAGATCATTCGGCAACGAATGAAGGCAGCCCAAGACCGTCAGAAAAGTTATGCCGATAAGCGTCGAAAGGATTTGGAATTCGACGTTGGTGATATGGTTTTTGTGAAGATTTCTCCACTGAAGAATGTTATTCGATTCGGGAAGAAAGGAAAATTGACTCCGAGATTTGTTGGGCCATTCCCGATCATCGAGCGAATTGGAAAGCTCGCCTATAGATTGGAGTTACCAGAGAAGATGTCGGGTGTGCACAATGTTTTTCACGTATCATATCTACGGAAGTATGTGCACGACTCGAATACAGTGGTTTCTGCTGATAGCTGTGAAGATTTCGAAGTTGATCCAGTTGATAGAAGACCTCGTAAGCCGCTTCGTGTTGTAGAAACCGACACGAAACAGCTTAGGAGGAAGGTAGTTAAGTTGCTCAAGATACAATGGAGTGATGATGATAACGACTGTACGTGGGAGGTGGAAGAAAGGATGAAAGCAGCTCATCCTGAACTCTTCAAGGTATGGCCCTAAGGTGTCGTCTCATCTCGCGATATTGTAACTTGTTCTAGTTTTAGAATTCTGTACGCTAAGCTAGAATTGGATGCATGGTCTGTTGATTGCTATGGATGGTAGGCGTACAGAATAGTCTTTGATTGCTATGATTGCTTGGAATTTCGGGGGAGAAATTCCTAAGGGGGAGAGAATGTAACGACCCGTATTTTACGGATCGAAACATCGTAAAATAATTAACAATTGGTTGTATTGTTGATAAGTTGTTCAGAATTTTTCTAAGTCCTAGGTCGTGAATGACCTAAGTGATAGGTCATGACCGACTTATAGGATTGGCGACCTAAGGGGTAGGTCAGCAGCGACTTAAGGAAGTTGATGACCTAAGAGTTTTGGTGAGCTAAGTGTTAGGTCGGCAGGGCGAGTTAGCGACCTAATGGTTATCGGGTTAGCGACTTAGTATCTTGGAGCGACCTATAGGTTAGCGACCTAAGAAGGTTAGCGTGTTAGCGACCTAAGAGTTAGGCGACTTAAGGAGTTAGAACATAAACCAGTTAGGTCGCGTGAGTAGTTTTGTTGTATGGGTTGTTAGGTCGCAGGGGATAGTTTAAGTGTTAGGTCGCGTGATTTCTAAGTCGTAAGTCGCGCACTTGTTAAGTCGTAGGTCGCGCGAGTTGTTAGGTCGCTGGGCTTTGGCTTAGTAGTTAGGTCGCAGTCCAGTTGTTTGCGACTTATGTTAGGTCGCGTAAGGACATAACAGATAGGTCGTTGAGGTGTTATGTTGTTAGGTCGCTTCTCAGTTGGGTCATAGGCGCATGCTATAGGTCGTAACCGACTTAGGAGATAACCGTTAAGTCGTAAGTCGTAGCCTATGTTTTAAGTCGCGAGCGACCTAGGAGTTAGCTGTTAAGTCGTAACCCAGTTATTTGTTAGGTCGTGTAAGGCTTAGCAGTTAGGTCGAAGATGTGCTTAAGCGCTAGGTCGCAGCTGCGCGTTAGGTTAGGTCGTAGAGGCTGGGGGTTTTGTTAAGTCGTAGGTTGGTAAGTCTTTAGGTCGGTAGGTTTTAGGTCGTAGGTCGTGTACGACCTAACTCCGAGCGACCTAGGGGTGATTTCAGCTATAAATAGAGGGGGTTGGCTTCATTTTTGGAATCCGGATTTTGAAGTGACGAAGTGCTGCCATTTTGAGAGCTCGACTTCTACACTTCTTCACTTCTTTTCTCCACTCTAATCTAGTGCTTCCTTTCATCCAAATCGAAGATCAAGATCGAAGATCCAAGAGCTAAAGTTGAAGATCTTCATCCATTGAAGTGAGATTTCTTCGTTTGAAGCGGATTCGTGATAGATCAAGCTTGATCCTTCGCTGTCCAGATCTGAAGCGTGTTGATTTGAGGTTGTTTTGGTGATTTGGTGAGTGGTGATTATCTCTCACACGGATCCAAAGGAGTATATCGGATTGTTGGCTCGATTTGGTGTTAAAATAGTGATTTCCATGCATTTTCTTCATCCTAAGTGTAGATCCATATAGATCCATTGTTCATGATGATGTTACATCCATTTTATCATATGTTAACCTATGCAAGTTCATTCATCAAGTTTGTAGGGATATAATTCATGTTTTCATGCTTATTGGACTTTCAACTCTTTAATTACGAAAATGCCATTATTGTGATAATTGTCTATTTAGATCTTGTTTGAATGCTTGATTGTTTGGATTAATGTTTGATTTGATTGA
Organism: Allium fistulosum; assembly: GCA_030737815.1. Taxonomy (NCBI): domain Eukaryota; kingdom Viridiplantae; phylum Streptophyta; class Magnoliopsida; order Asparagales; family Amaryllidaceae; genus Allium; species Allium fistulosum. The sequence continues at coordinate 460,663,309 of CM060901.1, forward strand.
TTGTTATGAATTAGATGATTGATGGTTTGATTTAGACCGAAGACGATTCAAAAGCTAAGAGAAAGGCTCTTGAATTGGGAAAGCTGCTCGTGGCATATGTAGCAGGATGATGAAGCTCTTATGCATAGATTTGATGATGTGATGTTGAGATGAGGCTTTGCGAGGATGTAACGAAGCGAGGCATCATGTGATGAAGACTTGGTCTAATCCAGACGGGATCATTCCAAGCACGTTGGTAACTCGGTGATATGGTTCGGGTTGAGGATAATGGTTGCTCGAGAGGCGCTTGAGCTAGTATGGAAATAGTCGTCGAGGAGGATGACTAGGAGGCTGAGAACTCATTGTTGTTGAAGGTTCTAGCATGCTCAAAGCAAGAGTACGTTGGGCAGATTAGATAGTCCCTGAAGACTAATGTTTGATAGTCAAGTACTCTGGGCAGATTAGATAGTCCTAGGCACGGGTCATGATGACGTGCGGGAGTTATGTCTAGAACCGGGGTTTCCATTAGCCCTTGACGGACGGCTGAAAGAATGAGCCGGTCATTCAATTAACGGTGATATCAAGGCAACGATAACAGTGATAGCCAGAGTCATGGATGTTTGGTTGTATCGTCATTCGGACTCAAGAGCGGTATTTTCTGGGTGCTTATCTGATTTAGGCCTTGGTACTCGGAAAACATCGCCCTTGACTCGAATGATTATTACTCTACTTTAAATTGTATGCTCTGCTATGGTTGCTTCTATTTAGTGTGTGTCTGGGGGCTATCACTGTAGAAAGAGGTTGGAGTGGGAGGGTTGTATTCCTATTCCTTTTTCCTTTGTACTCTTTTGGTATGTTGTTAGTTAGTTTACTGCTCACTAAGATTGTTGTCTGACTCAAGGCTTTATGTTTTAATTCTTATTGCCTTGGGCTGTTCGTCCATTTTTGGGACGGGCAGACTAGGTAGCAGGTGACAGGTGCTGTTCTCTTCTCACGATGCTGATATCGAAGACGAGCTGGAGGGTTGCATATTATCTTCTTATTATACGTACTGGATGTTCCACTGTTTTGTATTCTCTGAGTGTTATGTAGTGAGGCTTGATGTATTGGCTATTTGGATGCTTGTATTCAACTATTATGAAGTTTTATATGATGGCATTTTATTCTGTAAAGCTTCACTATATATATGATTCTATTGTATTTTGTCCATGCGCTGTGAGTAATACGATAGATTCTGTTGTTTTAATCTACCCTGACAATCGTCCATGGTCGCCTGGCACACTTTACAGCGCACTATCTCTAGATTCGGTGCAGGGGTCATGGGCGGTCGTCACATCTAAACTAACAGGGAACTTGCAAAGTGAGAACAAATATGATAATAACATAACATATCAACAACAGGCATATATCATCAGTATCAAATTAAATAAAATATATACAATAGGATATGGTGTCATATATCATAGGTGAACAATTGCAGATAATGGCATATCATATTTAACAATTAAATAGCTAATAATTCAAATTTAATAGCATATTTCAATTGTCGTTTCAAGTGAAATCAAATTTACTAAATATAAGAATGTTAATCGTGAGTGATTGCTCACCTTTCGAGGCTAGAAAGAGAACAGGACAAGCACATAGAATAAATCACGAATTCGAAAATCGACCACTCCAAACAATTAATTTCAAAGCGAAGTAGCTGAACATGGATTTGACGGATGAAGCTGATAAGTAGGAATCGATGAGAACAGATCAACCAGTAAAATATGTGTTATATATATATATATACACATTCTCTAAAACCGACTTTAAAACATACATTTAACATAAGGTATATATATTTTCAAATCGATATTTTAACTTTAACACCTATAAAAATAATATATATATATATATATATATTTGGAAACCAAACTCATGTAAACTTGTGTGTTAAAACTAATATATAGACATATATATATAACTTGCATACATATTATATTTTTTAAAATCAATACTGATTATAACTTACTTTATTATAACATATACATATGTATAACTCAACCGATTCTTTATAAACTTATAGAAATATATATATATACACACACACACACACTCAAATCAACATATTATATATAACTGACACAATATATATGCATAGACCAACAGATCTTATTTTTATTATAGGGCTTATATATAAATGAACATATATGCAGATCTGTCGTAACTTAGATAAACTTATATACATACCACATGTTATATAAATACTTTTAAAAATAAATTGAAATTTGAAATAACATGTAAATACATTAAACATTTACATTGTAATGATTTAAATAGATAATAGAAATACACTGAACACATTATAAACTAAAATAAACTCTTCCAAGGCGAGGGGTTGAGGCCTGGGTTGTTTCGAACAAGGTGGGAGGTGGACGGCTCTGATCGGTTGTGTGTGGAAGAGGGGAGGCAGCGGTCGAGCACGCTTCTCTGGTGGAAGAAAGTGAAGGCTACAGTATGAATGCTTTTATATATCAATATATATTTCTATATATTATTACTTTCTCCAAAATAAAAGAGCTGTTGAGTTGTGGAGTGGAGATTTTGATGGTGAAGCGTTTTCGTGGAGAGGGGATGGTAGAAGAAATAGGCTACAGGCAAAGTTTAATTGTTTAAAAATATTCCAAAAGAAAAGAAAGAGTCACGAGAATGAAGGGATGGAACCAGGAATTATATTGGAACCAGGGATAGTGACAACCACATAATAAATTTTTGGAAATATTGAAGGTCACGCATGCGGATTCAGGAAGTATTAAAGGCAGTGACTGCTTGATTTCCGATCGTTGGAAGAATTTAAAAGGACACAGTAAACAAAAGGCTCCAAATGCGTACCGTTTACGGCTAACCATTCTTCAGAATTCCCCGTGTTCCGGGTGCCGAATTGCACAAATGAATATACTACGGAGATCAGCATGATGAGACGAACATAATGGTACACCGATATCAGCGATACGACTATCCTATCAAAAGTCGATATTCGTTGCCAAACGGCTGCAAATTTGCTAAAAATAAGATAAACAGGGCTAGAGAAGACCAAATTTGACGAAACGAATTATGACATCTCACTCAGAAAATTGTTTACGTTTTTATTATATAAAAATATTCAGGTTTGAGAAATATTTTATTACCATCAAGTATTAAATGTTTTTAAATTGAAATTGAAAATTACACAATAGAATTAACTTCCATATTTTCTAATGAAAATCTGACATTAGCTAAGTTTAAATAGACGTATTCGAAATATCAAATTTTCATATAAAATTTTTATTATTTAATTACAAGCAAAATTTTAGTTAATTACGTATAAAAACCGCTAAAATCTACGGATTGTTACATGGGGTAATAAGTAAAAGCAGAGAAAGAAAGAAAACAAATACAGAATCTCGCAGCGGAATGACAAAATATAATAATCAAATAAACAGTTCATGAAGCTGTTTACAAATAACATTAATTAAACTTTTATAATACAGATCAGAGTTACATACAACAAGAATAAATAATAAATAAATGCAGTGGAACAACATGATGCAGTGGAATAAACATAATAATAGTTTAAAATCTTCATCTTCATCCTCCAGAAAGCAGTCTTCGATAAACTGAAAAGCTCAGACTGACCCGAGCGAATTGAAAAGACAAAACACTCGAGTCGGAACTAAAAGATCTTATCACTACAACAAAAAGTGTCTTTTATAGCGGCATATAGCCGCTATTAATCACAACCATAGCGGTTTGATAAGCGCTGTATATCGACATGTTATAAAAAAACTGGTGAATATTTATAACACAAAATATGCCGCTATGGTTGAGCTTAGTTTTATAACGCAAATTCGCCGCTATGGTACGTTAATTCAATAGCTCATTATAGCCGCTATAATACAACTAAATCTCAACGGAACTGGAAATCTTTATAACATCATTTTGCCGCTATAAAATATTTATTCAATAGCTCATTATAGCCGCTATAATACAGCTAAATCTCAACGGAATTGGAAATCTTTATAACACCATTTTGCCGCTATAAAATATTTATTCAATAGTTAACACAGAGAAACATTAAAGCAATCCTTCCAAATATTACAGTGTATAAACATTAAAGCAAGTGCATAACCATTGAATAAAACATAAGCATGCAGCCAAGTTAACACAGAGAAACAAAAAATAATGTCAATTTAATAAGTGTACAAACATTACAGAGTACAAACATTAAAGCAATCCTTCCATATATTACAGAATACAAACATTACAGAGTTCCAACATGCATATGGTTGTAGCTCACCCGAAATGGAAGCAAGTTAAAGTCGGTTGTTTGCTATTCTCTACTTCAACATGCAGTAGAATCACAATCAACTTCAGTTCTCTCAGTCACCCAGACACTTGGTCAACCAACTACACCCAGTCATACAACCACTCAGCCTCAGCAATACATGCTTCAGCAACTCATTAATATCAGCATGTATACAAGTGCTTCAAATTGTAGTTTCAGCAAATGTGCATTCCTCGGTGTAGTTTCAGCAAATCGAGGCCAGCATAGCTTTATGTCGCCCAGTCGTCGTCAAATGCTCATCTGAACTGCATCGGCATTTCATCACGCGGCTTGTTCGTTTTAATCTATATCAAAGGCAAACATACAACATAAAAAACAAACGGATATAAAATAATTCTAATTCTATTTTTAACGTTTTGAATTTTGATAAAATCAAATTTTCAAAATTTAAAATTTTAATTTTAATTTTCATCAAAATTCAGCTATGCGGATGTAGTTTGTTATTTGCTATATGCAACTATTAGTCAGCAGGGAGAACTACAGCATGCATTCACAAGATGTAGCAATGGTGTTTTAGTTGATGATTTGTGGTTGTCCATTTGACTAGTTTGGATGCAGCGATGCAAATGCACGAGGTGGGTGTGCTAGAGAATTTTTTTTCTTCAAGTAAGGTGATGCACCAAAAGAAAAAGGTGTTACATGATAGAGACTGGTGTTCCGGAGGATACTGTGACCATGTAACATGTGTTATGCTCTTCATTTCCTGGGAAATTCACGGATGCATCATCTTGTGTAAGAATAACAAGAACGGTGCTTTAGTCCTATCATTATTTGTACAGTGGGAAAAGAGTTTAAACGTGGACACTTATTACATTCCTAAACTTTAATTGTATCATAAAATTTACAAGGTAAAAAGTAAAAGTACAAAGTGATAAACATGATACGATACTGAAATACATTGTAGTTTCTACTAATCATTAATTGGAAAAAAAAACAGAGAGATCAAACTTATCAGATTAATGTACAAGTATTGAATCACATGTCAAGATGAGCAATACTCAATTCAAATAAAGACGGTAAATTACCAAATGTAATTATATTATGAAGATGATTGGTTACCTGATATCCTCATCATTAGTTTGAACAATCCAGCTTTAATAATTTTCAAGCAAGATACTTCTCCTGTGTACATTCTTTGTTATGGTTTGAAACATACTGGCTGCACGTGAACTCGTATTGAAGGGACTATAACGTTCATCATTGACCACTATACTTGGGCATGAGTAGCATACAAATTGTATCCTGTATACGTATCCACCTTGGTTTCTTTATTTCATAAGTTGTAATCATATACAACTAGAGCTTAGTTGAATCACAGATGGCTTATCTACTTAACAAAACACAGATTTCATCGTCAACATCAGTTTAAATCAGAGCCGCCTTGACAATCCAAACCTGTATGGTAATGCATATAAAACATTTGTAAGTTAATAAAAATAGGACAACAAAGCTCTACTTTTTTATGTACAATGCGCTAGTGATGAGCTCAATCACTAATAAGGCTGGTTAACATTTTGATAGATTGTTAAGTGCTTACTTTATTGATTATAATTAAGAAATTAGCAATATAACTAAGCCTATGAAGTTTAGCACATGTAGATCACCATGAGCATATAAAACATAAGTAGGGAGAGAACATTAATATAACAGAAAGGCCTAACAAATTATTAAAATATTACGTATCATGTAGACTAAATTATATGATTGATCAAGCCAATCAAGTTTTATACATAAACATTTACTATTGGCACATAACAAACTATATCCACCTCCCATGAAAAGAAAGCTACCAAAATTATTCTATATACTTGGTTATATCAAAGTTTGAAATTTTGGATTTCGATTCGGTTTCGTTCAGTTTGATATATCTGAAATTTTTGCTCTGTTTCAGGAATATCGAAAGTTTTGGGTCAGTTTCGATTCCAGTTTTGATTACTTTATGTTTTTTTAAAATATAAATAATTTAATATGTACTGTCAAATATATAATTTACCATTATAATTTCTACATCCCTATAATCTGATATTTCTTAATATGATAATCCAATTCCTTTGGTCCAACATCTTTGATTAGCACAAAGAATGCTTATTCATCCAAGTCGTCTGCAATACAAATGCATGTGCCCTTTCACACACTCAGTACCTCACCCATGAACAACACACTAACAAAAGCAAACCTACACCTGTACACAATTGCAAACATACACGTATGTAAATACTGATACATACACATAGATCATCATGCACACAACATTGTATGGGTTCCCCAAATGAAGGCAAACCAAGATACGACAACTTTCTGCATGGACACTGACACCACAACAGCCTTACAACATACATAAAGTAAATAAGGTGCTGCATCGAGGAGAATATTGCAACAAGGATACATGCAACTTTATCTAATTTAAATGCACACACAGAATAGACAGAGAAAAATGCAAAAGCGTCACTACATGTAAACTTCAGCTCTATCACGTCAAAAGAGACACATGGTAGTATATCCAAACCCGAAGTCATAGTTAGGCAAGAGAATTTGCAAATAAATTCTAGCAAATTTCTAACACATAAAATTCTACTGGGCAATTACAATATGAAAGCAAATATTGACTGCACGCACGCACAAGTCACATAACACAACTCATGCATATACAATCCATTCACGCACACAGTAATTCACACATATACAAATTGTATCCTATATACGTATCCTGTATACGAATTGTTTTAAGATAAGCATGTGGAAAAAAAATTAAGAACGTATACGGAAAGAAAAACTTTCAAAGAAATTCACTTGCAAAGTAGCAATACTTCTTATAATTGTTTATAGTTCTATATTTGGAACATAAACTACCTGATTATAATGTACTAGCATGTCAGAAAGGCGTTCAACTCCTCGATACTTGATTGGTTGAGGTTTAGGCTGCTGAGAATAACAACTGTGAGAAATTAGCCTTATATCGAAACAACACGGTAAATACGAGCCAAAAAAAATCTAAAAAGTAAATTTGCCGATTATTGTAAAAGCCTTAATGTTTCAAATATAATCGGTTTTATAAATGCTCTATATCTTTATTTTGTTTATTATATGTTCTAGCAAATATGCACTTGCAAAACTTACTGTTTATTATTATTAATTTTTTTAATATAAATCATATAAATTTTATGCTTTTGTTTCTGTTTTGATGGTTGGGTTCCCTGGGTAATGGAAGAGGATTTGAGTGTGAATCCTAGGCTATATTAGCTACCACCATGTGCAAAGGAAAATGACACTAGACAAACATTTCCGGGTGGATAAACAGTAGGTGCACTGCACCGCATTCACTTATTAGTTACCAATATGTCTCCAAGTCAAGATCAGTCAACATTAGCTTTACCAATCACCGAAGACTATATACAACTCTCCTTCCACACATGATCATCATCATCCTCCTCCACGAGCTTGATCCTACCCTTCTTAGAACCCAATGGCTAAAGCCATTCCTCCACTCATCTTCACACTCATCACCTCCTTCTTCCTCTCAATTCGTTCTCAATCCGAGCAACAAATCCTCCTCCAAATAAAACAAGACTTTGGAAATCCAAACTCACTTCAACCATGGAATACTTCAACCCATCTCTGCAGCTGGACTGGTGTCTCATGCTCCTCGAACCATGTAACCAGCATCACCTTACCCAACTCCGGCCTTCAAGAACCAATTCCTGATTCAATCTGTAAACTCACAAATCTCTCATATCTCGATCTTTCTTATAACAACATTATTGGTTCATTCCCTACAAATCTCTACAACTGTACAAACTTAGAGTATCTTGATATATCTCAAAATCGCTTTGTGGTTACCGTTCCGGTTTCAGTTAATCGGTTATCAAAGAAACTTACGTATATGAGCCTTTCTGCTAACAATTTTACGGGTAATATACCAGCTACTCGAAGATGACATATTTTGAATAAAAAACGAATACATGTACAGATAACCCATCTCTTTTAACGATTAATACATACCTAGTATTTTCGCTTCATTAAGTCCAAGCAAAATCCTCCCAAATAATCTCACGGATTCACGCATCTCTTTCAATCATTGCTGCCAAATTGCATCGGGTCTTTCATATTTGGGTTTGGAGGCAAGGAACTCTGCGAAGAATAGTAGGGCGTTGACAAGCTTGAGGCAAGCTGGGATCGGCAGCAAGCGACGAATATGAGGAGTTAAGGGCAGAGGCGATGCAAAGGGAGGAGATTTTTTGTGAGGATTTGGGGAAACAAATTCACGAAGAGGAAAGAGAAAAACTATTAGAAGAAGCAGCGGCCACAAAAATAATTTGGAGATGGAAATAGAGTAGAACGTGGATTAGGGCTTTCTTCGTTTTGGGAGGGAGACGAAAAGGGTTAAGCGAGGGAAACGAAATGGTTAAGTGTTTTTTGAGGCAGTCGAAAATTTTGGGACCAGCGTTACATAGCTACAGTACAAATTAAACAAGTATAAAACAAATCAAAAAGCTAAATAATAACGCTTAGAATAAATGCGCTATTAAATTGCGTTATCAATAACATATTTTCTTGTAGTGTATGTAAGTTAAATCATCAGTAAATAAATATGAGTGTAACGGCGTCAGATATGTCTACGGGGTTTGATATCTCCTATTCAATGTCTAACGTGAGTGCAATAACTTAAGAGATGTTCGGGATTTCCATCTCCTAAAGATTCGTTAAACTATCTACTATGTAGTACAATACGCTATTATAATAGTGTCTACAGTAAAGTAAAGTATTAAAATAGTGTTAAGGCGTTACCATATCCCCCTTAATACATTTTATATATTCCCATAGTCTATACAGTACCATAAGCTTGTAATACCCCAAGATTTTGAGGAAAATCCTTTTAAATAAATGATTAAAATTCTGGGGGAAAAATCAGAATTATTATATAGGTGGGATTTTCAGTGGTGCAAGGTTGTGTGCACGTGCACACTAGTTATGGCACTAAGAGAAAATCCAGAATTCCTGAATAATAAAACAAAGAAGGAAAACATTTAGATAAAATGTTTTAAATAAAGGAAATATAGGCCTAGACATGAATATTAAAATTCCTGAGGATATGTATATATATATATATCTATATATATATGCATATGTATGACTTGTCTGGAAATTAAGACAGAAGAGAACATTGATTTATAATGAATAAGTGAAATTTTAATTGAATAATAGGAGTATAGAAATGCATATAAGAATGCACATGTTTTCTGCAAATAAAAGAAGGTTAAAGTTAAACTAACACCCATAGTTGTATAAATGTATATATATACATACAGATATTATTTGAGCAGAAAATTAATAAAGGAAAAATAAGAAAAAGAAGCACTAAAATAGTAAGAACCAAAGTGCAAGAAAGCAAATGTATAAAGGCAGAAAATAGAAAGTCACACTATTATCATGTTTGAGGTAAGTATAATAAAAATACTTAAAGAAATCACTTTCTGAAAAGGAAAGAAAATGGGCACAACTTAGCCTTGTTTTAAAATAGTGGCCGGGACATTAAGGGTTAGGAGGGAGAGAATATGCAATGCCAAATGCATGATTCTGGTTTGGGCTAAAATAGGGATTTTGCATCACCCAAAACCCTAGGTAGAACCCCTATATAAATCAAGAGCCTAACCAGAAAACTACTCTCTCACTGAATTCATTAACCTAAGGAAGAAGAGGAAGAAAAGGCTATAGATTTGAGGGGTTTTCTGGATTAAGCTTGTGTAAGCATTTAGGTGAGTATCCTCACTCATATACATGGCATTAAGACCTGAGATTAGGCAGCCAAGCTTTTATATGCTATATTTTGCATGTTTTGATTTACAAACCATGTTGACTACTGATGGTTTCATGAATGCTTGATGAGATATGATCTGCTATGATGGATGTATAACTTTGTTGTTCTATTTTCATCTCTGTATGTTATACCAAAACCTTAAAGAACATGTAAGAGAGTATTTGTAACTAGTCTGAATCATGGCTTAAGACAAAGAATGAAAAAAAACTATGAGCTGCATATACAATGGTATAGTGCTGAGGCTTGAAATAATTGGTTAAGGGTGCAATGGAGTCTTTCTCTATAAGTGCTGAGCCCTAAACCAAACAGAAAATTTACAAGCCTAAAAATTATGTTTAAACAAGGTTAAAAATCCGGCTAAACATAGTTGCTTGCAAAATCAAAATAAACCCAATAGAGCCATGCATTTATTCTCAGTTGCAAACATTCTGGTATATGTTTGAATAGGGTGTTTTTATGCTAAATAATGTGAGATGGAATGACTGGGTGTTATACCTCTAGAAAGTAACCTTTAACTTGCTTGCAATATTATGTCTACAAGGTAACTAGTATGTTTCATGTATATAAGTGGTCTGTACACCTAGCTATCATTGACAAAATGAACATGAATACACTTAGTAATATAACTAAGGATTTTGTGCCAAGAAGGCTGCTGGAATGCTTGTCCTATTTGAAGTAGACAAGTTGACACATGGCTTGTTTAAGTCCTGAGATCTTTGTGCCATGATGTTAATTAGTTCATGGCAATGTGTCCCTTTGATTCCTTATAGCAGATGAGGCCAGGAATTTATAAGAAGAAAAGGCAACCTTAAATGATGATACAGGAAACTTGGGTCTTTCCGGGATTAGGGTTGGTATGAGGAACCTTAGTAGTTCCAGATAAAAATTGTTTTAATACATATGTTTGCTCTTATGTATGTATATGGGAATACCTGATCAATTTATACATTAATCATTCATGATAATACCTGTCAAGTTATGCAAAGTACATTTATGCTGTATCCTCAGCTTAATATCATGGATATGTTAGAAATGCTCACACCAGATCATAGATCTGACCCTTATTGCTCATGGCACATGGGGGTGTCTCATTCATAATGGGGCAGCCACTAATGCTTTTGCAGGTCGTGATGGAGCTAAGTAAGCAAGATTAAAAAGATATGGAATAGAGAATGCTAAGATAATTAGAAATAAGAGCTAGAATGTGTTAATTCATGCATGTATTTTCTGATTGTTATGGCTATCTAAATGTATTAAGTAGGAAGAACTTGTAAGAAATATGTGTTATGTTGTTTCTGGTTATTTCTGGTCTGGTATGTATTAAGGATATTGATGTTAAACTGATTTGAAAATCTATTTGCTAAAGTTGTTTTTGATTTAGAGGAAAAAACCTGGATTTTATAAGCATAATCATTTTATGATGATTTCAGTTCATCCTAAGTCCTTTCAAAAGATAGATATATAGGAAATTATATTGGGAAAATCCAGAAAGAATTATAACTGTTATATTTTCAAGTCATGATATTGATATATGTCCAAATGCAAGTAAAAGTGTATATACCCTGAATATGCATTTTTAAAAGAGAATTATGGTTAGGAAGGATGATATAAATCTGATCACAAGGTGTCTGATTCATATATATATAAACATGCTTTTGAAAAGAAGGAGTATCAATGGTTTAGGTAGATTCTGGTTTGTAAAATGCAAATAAAAGAATGGTCAGATTAACCACATGGTTAGACCATAGGTCAGGCCAATTGTTCACTTCAAATCAATGAAGCAAGGAACCATTTGAACCCAGTTTTCTGGAAAATGAGCTAAGACATTGACATGTACATGTATATCTGTGTACATGTTGATATTTGGGCAAAAATATAAATATAAATTCCTAGAACAGTTGTAGGAATGGGTTTTAAAAATAATAAAGCAAGAAATATTGTTTTGTATGTTAGATTATAGGCAAAAATTAAGTATATACGTGTAGATATAGGTAGATATCAGATTTTAAACCATACAGGAGAAAAATAAAAAGAAAAACAAAAATTGGGTTTGAACCGACCAGCATAGCACTCGAACTCGTGACCTCTCATGTGTAAGTTAGGCGCGTTTCCATTACGCCTAGATGTTGCTTGTGTTCACTTATGATCCACTTTCTTTTAGCCTGAGTTTGATACTATACAGACTTTAACACAATCATCCATATTAAAAGCTTGCTTTCCACTGATTATTACTTGATCATTTCTTAATTAGAATAACAGACTAAAGTACATGTTTCCAGTGGATTCTATGGTCAAAAATCAGGATACAATAATTAATCTTTTATCAGGGAATTATCACATTTTAATAGATTTAAAAGGATTTCTACTTACATATTATCATGCTCTGATTCTAGTAGAATATAACATAGATATCTTCATATATGTATGTTAGGAATGATTTAGATTTAAAACAATATTTTTATATTGTGAAAGATCCTGGATAATATGAGAATAGGGAAGGATGACCCTAGGTAGTCTTAGCTAAGTATGAAAAAAAAAATTTGGTTAAGAATTAGGGTCATTTCATTTGGTATCGGAGCTATGTTTTAATTAACATAGCAAAATATTTGTATGCTTATGTTTATACTAGGTTTGTTTGTGATATATTTGACTGTTTATAAGTATTCCCTGAATGTATGTGTGTGCATGTGACATACACAATGGTTAAATAGGAAAGATACAACCAATTTAAAATTAAAGCGAAATATTATAAACTAATATAATGGAATACATATACTTTTAGAAATATGGTAGGAAGAGGGTCTCATCATCAAGGAGGATCTAGCACACCACAAATGCTTGACATGCAGGAATTTGTGAGAGTTTTGAGAGATGGAATTGGGCACAGACCTGAGAACCCATATGAGGAGCTCTCCAAGTTAGTGAAGACTTATACCAATTTGGGAGGCAAGAGCTTTGAAGGAACTGAAAGTGTAATGGAAATTCAAGCATGGCTGAGGACATTAGAGAGGATCTTCACTGATATGCAACTAGATGACCAAAGGAAGAGGCAAGTGGCCTCAAGGCAATTAAAAGGTGCAGCTTTGAGTTGGTGGGAGGTGATCATAGCTGGCCGGAATGAAAATGATATTAATTGGAATCAATTTAAGGAGATGTTAGAGGCAAGGTTTGTTCCAGCCTCAGCAAAAACCACTTTACTTGAGGAGTTCATCAAACTTAGACAGGGGACTATGAATGTCACAGAATACACCCAGAAGTTTGAGGGATTGTCAACCTATGGGGCAATGTTAGTGGCTGATGAAGCATCCAAAAATGATATATACATCAAGGGATTGAACCCAGGGCTTAGCAGGGCTATATTACCTTATGCTGACAGAACTTTTGATCAAGTGATAGATTTGGCTCTGAAGATTGAGCAGCATGACAAGGAAAGAGATAAGTTTAGGAGCTTCAAAAACAATAGCAACAAGAAGAACAAAGGGAAGTACCATCCTTATGATAAGAAGAAAGGAGAGGCAGATGGTAAGAAGGCAGTAGATGCAAAGCCCAATGAAGCCAAAAGAAAAATAGTTTGCAACCATTGTGGGAAAGAAGGCCATATTAAGCCAAGATGCCCAGAGCTTAAAGGGGGAGCTTTCAAATGCTTTCTATGTGGGAAGGAAGGACATATGGAAAGAAATTGCCCAGAATACAAGCAACAAGGGAAAGTGGCAAACCTGGAAGGTAGGGGCAAGGCCATAATTGAGGCTAATGCTGAAAACCATGGTCAAGTGGAAGGTACACTATTTATTTGTACCATACCTTTAGTTGTAATATATGATACCGGGGCAACCCACTCACTCATTTCCCATGAAATAGTTAAAAGGTTGAAAATGAACTGCAAATTGGCTGAAATACCTCTGTTAATACAAAGCCCTTTAGGAAGTTCTAGTGTATTAGATATGATTTGTGTGGATGTGAATTTGAACATAGGGGGAAACACATTTGTTTCCAATTTATATGTTCTAAATTTCCCAAATATAGGAGTTATATTAGGGGCAGATTGGCTAAGACAATTCAAAGCCATAATTGACCTAGATGCATCCACCATTTCACTACAAAATTCTAAAGGCCAAAGGGTTACAATTCTGTGTGAACCTATCAAAGAAAACAGGCTAAATCATTTAATTGAATTAGAAAATAATCCCAAGGAAATAGCTATTAATGAAATCCCCATAGTTAAAGAATACTTGGATGTATTTGGGGAAGTAAAAGGTGTCTCACACCATAGACCTGTTGAATTCCAGATTAACCTTATGCCTGGGGCTAGCCCAATTATCAAAAAGCCTACAAGGATGGGGCCAAGTGAATTAAAGGAGCTAAAGAACCAGCTGGAAGAATTAGAAGCCAAGGGATTTATAAGGCCAAGTAATTCATGCTGGGGTGCTCCTGTAGTATTTGTTAAAAAGCATGATGGTACCTTAAGAATGTGTATAGATTATAGAGAATTAAACAAAGTAACCATCAAAAACAAATACCCATTACCCAGGATAGATGATCTCTTTGATCAACTCAGTGGAGCTAAAGTGTTTTCTAGGCTAGACTTGGCATCTGGGTTTCATCAGATGAAGGTTGAGGATTCAAGTGTTAAATATACAGCATTTAACACAAGATATGGTTTGTATGAGTTTCTGGTTATGCCATTTGGGCTAACAAATGCCCCTTCTTACTTTGTAGACCTAATGAATAGGATATTCAGAGATTACTTAGACAAGTTTGTTCTGATTTTCATAGATGACATTCTAATCTATTCTAAAACAATAGAGGAACATGAGAACCACTTACATTTGGTCTTAACTAGATTAAGAGAAAAAGATTTGAAAGCAAAGTTCTCTAAGTGTGTGTTCTGGCAAGAGGAAGTACATTTTCTTGGACATGTTGTCTCTGCTAGAGGGATTTCTGTAAACCCCAATAAGATAGTAGCAATCCAAGCATGGAAGAAGCCTAACAATGTTAGTGAAGTTAGGTCATTCATGGGGATGGCAGGATACTATAGGAGGTTTATACAAGGATTTTCTAAAATAGCAATGCCACTCACTAACCTGACTAGGAAGAACCAAAAGTTTATATGGACTGATAAGTGTGAACAAGCTTTCACCCAGATCAAGGAGGCTTTGGTAAAATCACCAGTGTTGAGAGTACCAGAAGGCAATGAGGGATTAGTTGTATATACAGATGCATGTGGGTCAGGGCTAGGGGCTGTGTTGATGCAGCAAGATCAGGTCATAGCCTATGCATCTAGACAACTAAAACCCCATGAAACTAGATATGCAACTCATGATCTTGAGTTGGCAGCAGTAGTATATGCCTTGAAGCTCTGGAGGCATTACTTATTAGGTGCAAAGTTCATTTTATACACTGATCACAAGGCCTTAAAGTATCTCTTTTCACAGAAAGATTTGAATATGAGACAACACAGATGGGTTGAATTTCTTGCTGCTTATGACTTAGATATACTTTATACACCAGGCAAGGCTAATAAAGTGGCAGATGCATTGAGTAGGCAGCATGCAAAAGTGGCCATGTTGATGATGGAGGAGTTTAGAGACTTGACCATGCTCACTGATTTGGAAATAGATGAGAGCAGTGGGATAAGTATGGAGATAGTTGAGGAAGAAAGGAGTAAAGGAAGGTTAAGTTTAATTACTTTACCATCAAATTTGGTCTTGAAGGTGGCAAAGATGCAAGAAGAAGATCAAGACTTAGCAGAAAAGAGGTCTCTCCTATTAAAGAAGGAGGAAGTGAAGGATTATCACATTGATGGAAAAGGATACCTGAGGTACAAGGGTAGGATATGTGTCCCAAACATCATAGAATTGAAAGAAGAAATCCTTAATGAGTACCATAGGAGCAAATATTCCATACATCCAGGCAGCACCAAGATGTACCAAAACTTAAAAAGGGACTATTGGTGGAAGGGAATGAAGTCTAATGTAGCAAGACATGTTGCTAAGTGCATGGTTTGTCAACAAATAAAAGCTGAGACCCAAAGACCTTCAGGGTTGTTGCAGCCACTTAGCATACCACAGTGGAAGTGGGAAAACATATCTATGGATTTTATAGATGGTCTTCCTAGATCCAAGAAGGGAAATACAAGTATTTGGGTAATTGTAGATAGGCTGACTAAAGTAGCCCACTTCATACCAGTAAAAGCAGACAGAAATGCACCTAGGCTAGCCCAAACTTTTATGAGAGAAGTGGTAAAGTTGCATGGTGTTCCTAAAACTATAGTGAGTGATAGGGATACAATCTTCACTTCAAGATTCTGGAAGAGCTTCCAAGAAGCTATGGGGAGTGAATTGTGCCTAAGCACTGCTTATCACCCCCAATCAGATGGGCAAACAGAAGTGGTAAACAAGATTTTAGAGGATTTGCTTAGAGCATGTGTGTTAGACTTTGGAGGATATTGGGAGGACCATCTCCATTTGGCTGAGTTCACATACAATAATAGCCACCAAAGCACAATTGGAATGGCACCCTTTGAAGCCCTATATGGAAAGCCATGTCTATCACCTGTGTGTTGGGCTGAGGCAGGAGAGAAAGCTATCCTAGGGCCAGAATATGTCAAGGACATCATAGAGAAAATAGAACTGGTGAGAAAGAGGATGGCAGCAGCTCAAGACAGGCAAAAGAAATATGCTGATGCAAAGAGGAAGTCAGTGGAATTCAAAGTAGGTGATTATGTCTTCATTAAGGTTTCACCAATGAAGAAAGTCTTGAGATTTGGCAAGCAAGGGAAACTCAGACCCAGATATGTTGGACCATACAAGATTTTGGAGAGGATAGGCTCACTAGCCTATAAGCTGGAGCTTCCAGAGGGGATGAGTGCAATACACAATGTGTTTCATGTGTCACAACTAAGGAGATGGGTACATGACAAGGAGGAAATCTTAGAAAAGCCTACTGAAGTTCAGATTAATCCAGATCTAATCTATGAGAAAGAGCCAGTGGGAATTGTGGCAAGGGAAGAAAAGAAATTAAGAAGCAAGACATTGAAGCTTGTAAAGATTCAATGGAGTATAGATCCTAGTGATTGTACTTGGGAGCTAGAGGATAAAATCAGGATGGATTACCCTAGGCTCTTTGCAAATTTAAAAGGTAAATTCTTAGATTACTAAGAAAGTTTAATATGTATGATAGACAGTGACTAATTGATTTGCTCATGCATATGCTGAATAATTTTTCCCTAAGAAATTAGAAGTACTCAAAGATTATGTTGCAAATTGTGAGGACACAATTCCTAAAAGAAGGGGTGATTGTAATACCCCAAGATTTTGAGGAAAATCCTTTTAAATAAATGATTAAAATTCTGGAGGAAAAATCAGAATTATTATATAGGTGGGATTTTCAGTGGTGCAAGGTTGTGTGCACGTGCACACTAGTTATGGCACTAAGAGAAAATCCAGAATTCCTGAATAATAAAACAAAGAAGGAAAACATTTAGATAAAATGTTTTAAATAAAGGAAATATAGGCCTAGACATGAATATTAAAATTCCTGAGGATATGTATATATATATATATCTATATATATATGCATATGTATGACTTGTCTGGAAATTAAGACAGAAGAGAACATTGATTTATAATGAATAAGTGAAATTTTAATTGAATAATAGGAGTATAGAAATGCATATAAGAATGCACATGTTTTCTGCAAATAAAAGAAGGTTAAAGTTAAACTAACACCCATAGTTGTATAAATGTATATATATACATACAGATATTATTTGAGCAGAAAATTAATAAAGGAAAAATAAGAAAAAGAAGCACTAAAATAGTAAGAACCAAAGTGCAAGAAAGCAAATGTATAAAGGCAGAAAATAGAAAGTCACACTATTATCATGTTTGAGGTAAGTATAATAAAAATACTTAAAGAAATCACTTTCTAAAAAGGAAAGAAAATGGGCACAACTTAGCCTTGTTTTAAAATAGTGGCCGGGACATTAAGGGTTAGGAGGGAGAGAATATGCAATGCCAAATGCATGATTCTGGTTTGGGCTAAAATAGGGATTTTGCATCACCCAAAACCCTAGGTAGAACCCCTATATAAATCAAGAGCCTAACCAGAAAACTACTCTCTCACTGAATTCATTAACCTAAGGAAGAAGAGGAAGAAAAGGCTATAGATTTGAGGGGTTTTCTGGATTAAGCTTGTGTAAGCATTTAGGTGAGTATCCTCACTCATATACATGGCATTAAGACCTGAGATTAGGAAGCCAAGCTTTTATATGCTATATTTTGCATGTTTTGATTTACAAACCATGTTGACTACTGATGGTTTCATGAATGCTTGATGAGATATGATCTGCTATGATGGATGTATAACTTTGTTGTTCTATTTTCATCTCTGTATGTTATACCAAAACCTTAAAGAACATGTAAGAGAGTATTTGTAACTAGTCTGAATCATGGCTTAAGACAAAGAATGAAAAAAAACTATGAGCTGCATATACAATGGTATAGTGCTGAGGCTTGAAATAATTGGTTAAGGGTGCAATGGAGTCTTTCTCTATAAGTGCTGAGCCCTAAACCAAACAGAAAATTTACAAGCCTAAAAATTATGTTTAAACAAGGTTAAAAATCCGGCTAAACATAGTTGCTTGCAAAATCAAAATAAACCCAATAGAGCCATGCATTTATTCTCAGTTGCAAACATTCTGGTATATGTTTGAATAGGGTGTTTTTATGCTAAATAATGTGAGATGGAATGACTGGGTGTTATACCTCTAGAAAGTAACCTTTAACTTGCTTGCAATATTATGTCTACAAGGTAACTAGTATGTTTCATGTATATAAGTGGTCTGTACACCTAGCTATCATTGACAAAATGAACATGAATACACTTAGTAATATAACTAAGGATTTTGTGCCAAGAAGGCTGCTGGAATGCTTGTCCTATTTGAAGTAGACAAGTTGACACATGGCTTGTTTAAGTCCTGAGATCTTTGTGCCATGATGTTAATTAGTTCATGGCAATGTGTCCCTTTGATTCCTTATAGCAGATGAGGCCAGGAATTTATAAGAAGAAAAGGCAACCTTAAATGATGATACAGGAAACTTGGGTCTTTCCGGGATTAGGGTTGGTATGAGGAACCTTAGTAGTTCCAGATAAAAATTGTTTTAATACATATGTTTGCTCTTATGTATGTATATGGGAATACCTGATCAATTTATACATTAATCATTCATGATAATACCTGTCAAGTTATGCAAAGTACATTTATGCTGTATCCTCAGCTTAATATCATGGATATGTTAGAAATGCTCACACCAGATCATAGATCTGACCCTTATTGCTCATGGCACATGGGGGTGTCTCATTCATAATGGGGCAGCCACTAATGCTTTTGCAGGTCGTGATGGAGCTAAGTAAGCAAGATTAAAAAGATATGGAATAGAGAATGCTAAGATAATTAGAAATAAGAGCTAGAATGTGTTAATTCATGCATGTATTTTCTGATTGTTATGGCTATCTAAATGTATTAAGTAGGAAGAACTTGTAAGAAATATGTGTTATGTTGTTTCTGGTTATTTCTGGTCTGGTATGTATTAAGGATATTGATGTTAAACTGATTTGAAAATCTATTTGCTAAAGTTGTTTTTGATTTAGAGGAAAAAACCTGGATTTTATAAGCATAATCATTTTATGATGATTTCAGTTCATCCTAAGTCCTTTCAAAAGATAGATATATAGAAAATTATATTGGGAAAATCCAGAAAGAATTATAACTGTTATATTTTCAAGTCATGATATTGATATATGTCCAAATGCAAGTAAAAGTGTATATACCCTGAATATGCATTTTTAAAAGAGAATTATGGTTAGGAAGGATGATATAAATCTGATCACAAGGTGTCTGATTCATATATATATAAACATGCTTTTGAAAAGAAGGAGTATCAATGGTTTAGGTAGATTCTGGTTTGTAAAATGCAAATAAAAGAATGGTCAGATTAACCACATGGTTAGACCATAGGTCAGGCCAATTGTTCACTTCAAATCAATGAAGCAAGGAACCATTTGAACCCAGTTTTCTGGAAAATGAGCTAAGACATTGACATGTACATGTATATCTGTGTACATGTTGATATTTGGGCAAAAATATAAATATAAATTCCTAGAACAGTTGTAGGAATGGGTTTTAAAAATAATAAAGCAAGAAATATTGTTTTGTATGTTAGATTATAGGCAAAAATTAAGTATATATGTGTAGATATAGGTAGATATCAGATTTTAAACCATACAGGAGAAAAATAAAAAGAAAAACAAAAATTGGGTTTGAACCGACCAGCATAGCACTCGAACTCGTGACCTCTCATGTGTAAGTTAGGCGCGTTTCCATTACGCCTAGATGTTGCTTGTGTTCACTTATGATCCACTTTCTTTTAGCCTGAGTTTGATACTATACAGACTTTAACACAATCATCCATATTAAAAGCTTGCTTTCCACTGATTATTACTTGATCATTTCTTAATTAGAATAACAGACTAAAGTACATGTTTCCAGTGGATTCTATGGTCAAAAATCAGGATACAATAATTAATCTTTTATCAGGGAATTATCACATTTTAATAGATTTAAAAGGATTTCTACTTACATATTATCATGCTCTGATTCTAGTAGAATATAACATAGATATCTTCATATATGTATGTTAGGAATGATTTAGATTTAAAACAATATTTTTATATTGTGAAAGATCCTGGATAATATGAGAATAGGGAAGGATGACCCTAGGTAGTCTTAGCTAAGTATGAAAAAAAAATTTTGGTTAAGAATTAGGGTCATTTCATTTGGTATCGGAGCTATGTTTTAATTAACATAGCAAAATATTTGTATGCTTATGTTTATACTAGGTTTGTTTGTGATATATTTGACTGTTTATAAGTATTCCCTGAATGTATGTGTGTGCATGTGACATACACAATGGTTAAATAGGAAAGATACAACCAATTTAAAATTAAAGCGAAATATTATAAACTAATATAATGGAATACATATACTTTTAGAAATATGGTAGGAAGAGGGTCTCATCATCAAGGAGGATCTAGCACACCACAAATGCTTGACATGCAGGAATTTGTGAGAGTTTTGAGAGATGGAATTGGGCACAGACCTGAGAACCCATATGAGGAGCTCTCCAAGTTAGTGAAGACTTATACCAATTTGGGAGGCAAGAGCTTTGAAGGAACTGAAAGTGTAATGGAAATTCAAGCATGGCTGAGGACATTAGAGAGGATCTTCACTGATATGCAACTAGATGACCAAAGGAAGAGGCAAGTGGCCTCAAGGCAATTAAAAGGTGCAGCTTTGAGTTGGTGGGAGGTGATCATAGCTGGCCGGAATGAAAATGATATTAATTGGAATCAATTTAAGGAGATGTTAGAGGCAAGGTTTGTTCCAGCCTCAGCAAAAACCACTTTACTTGAGGAGTTCATCAAACTTAGACAGGGGACTATGAATGTCATAGAATACACCCAGAAGTTTGAGGGATTGTCAACCTATGGGGCAATGTTAGTGGCTGATGAAGCATCCAAAAATGATAGATACATCAAGGGATTGAACCCAGGGCTTAGCAGGGCTATATTACCTTATGCTGACAGAACTTTTGATCAAGTGATAGATTTGGCTCTGAAGATTGAGCAGCATGACAAGGAAAGAGATAAGTTTAGGAGCTTCAAAAACAATAGCAACAAGAAGAACAAAGGGAAGTACCATCCTTATGATAAGAAGAAAGGAGAGGCAGATGGTAAGAAGGCAGTAGATGCAAAGCCCAATGAAGCCAAAAGAAAAATAGTTTGCAACCATTGTGGGAAAGAAGGCCATATTAAGCCAAGATGCCCAGAGCTTAAAGGGGGAGCTTTCAAATGCTTTCTATGTGGGAAGGAAGGACATATGAAAAGAAATTGCCCAGAATACAAGCAACAAGGGAAAGTGGCAAACCTGGAAGGTAGGGGCAAGGCCATAATTGAGGCTAATGCTGAAAACCATGGTCAAGTGGAAGGTACACTATTTATTTGTACCATACCTTTAGTTGTAATATATGATACCGGGGCAACCCACTCACTCATTTCCCATGAAATAGTTAAAAGGTTGAAAATGAACTGCAAATTGGCTGAAATACCTCTGTTAATACAAAGCCCTTTAGGAAGTTCTAGTGTATTAGATATGATTTGTGTGGATGTGAATTTGAACATAGGGGGAAACACATTTGTTTCCAATTTATATGTTCTGAATTTCCCAAATATAGGAGTTATATTAGGGGCAGATTGGCTAAGACAATTCAAAGCCATAATTGACCTAGATGCATCCACCATTTCACTACAAAATTCTAAAGGCCAAAGGGTTACAATTCTGTGTGAACCTATCAAAGAAAACAGGCTAAATCATTTAATTGAATTAGAAAATAATCCCAAGGAAATAGCTATTAATGAAATCCCCATAGTTAAAGAATACTTGGATGTATTTGGGGAAGTAAAAGGTGTCTCACACCATAGACCTGTTGAATTCCAGATTAACCTTATGCCTGGGGCTAGCCCAATTATCAAAAAGCCTACAAGGATGGGGCCAAGTGAATTAAAGGAGCTAAAGAACCAGCTGGAAGAATTAGAAGCCAAGGGATTTATAAGGCCAAGTAATTCATGCTGGGGTGCTCCTGTAGTATTTGTTAAAAAGCATGATGGTACCTTAAGAATGTGTATAGATTATAGAGAATTAAACAAAGTAACCATCAAAAACAAATACCCATTACCCAGGATAGATGATCTCTTTGATCAACTCAGTGGAGCTAAAGTGTTTTCTAGGCTAGACTTGGCATCTGGGTTTCATCAGATGAAGGTTGAGGATTCAAGTGTTAAATATACAGCATTTAACACAAGATATGGTTTGTATGAGTTTCTGGTTATGCCATTTGGGCTAACAAATGCCCCTTCTTACTTTGTAGACCTAATGAATAGGATATTCAGAGATTACTTAGACAAGTTTGTTCTGATTTTTATAGATGACATTCTAATCTATTCTAAAACAATAGAGGAACATGAGAACCACTTACATTTGGTCTTAACTAGATTAAGAGAAAAAGATTTAAAAGCAAAGTTCTCTAAGTGTGTGTTCTGGCAAGAGGAAGTACATTTTCTTGGACATGTTGTCTCTGCTAGAGGGATTTCTGTAAACCCCAATAAGATAGTAGCAATCCAAGCATGGAAGAAGCCTAACAATGTTAGTGAAGTTAGGCCATTCATGGGGATGGCAGGATACTATAGGAGGTTTATACAAGGATTTTCTAAAATAGCAATGCCACTCACTAACCTGACTAGGAAGAACCAAAAGTTTATATGGACTGATAAGTGTGAACAAGCTTTCACCCAGATCAAGGAGGCTTTGGTAAAATCACCAGTGTTGAGAGTACCAGAAGGCAATGAGGGATTAGTTGTATATACAGATGCATGTGGGTCAGGGCTAGGGGCTGTGTTGATGCAGCAAGATCAGGTCATAGCCTATGCATCTAGACAACTAAAACCCCATGAAACTAGATATGCAACTCATGATCTTGAGTTGGCAGCAGTAGTATATGCCTTGAAGCTCTGGAGGCATTACTTATTAGGTGCAAAGTTCATTTTATACACTGATCACAAGGCCTTAAAGTATCTCTTTTCACAGAAAGATTTGAATATGAGACAACACAGATGGGTTGAATTTCTTGCTGCTTATGACTTAGATATACTTTATACACCAGGCAAGGCTAATAAAGTGGCAGATGCATTGAGTAGGCAGCATGCAAAAGTGGCCATGTTGATGATGGAGGAGTTTAGAGACTTGACCATGCTCACTGATTTGGAAATAGATGAGAGCAGTGGGATAAGTATGGAGATAGTTGAGGAAGAAAGGAGTAAAGGAAGGTTAAGTTTAATTACTTTACCATCAAATTTGGTCTTGAAGGTGGCAAAGATGCAAGAAGAAGATCAAGACTTAGCAGAAAAGAGGTCTCTCCTATTAAAGAAGGAGGAAGTGAAGGATTATCACATTGATGGAAAAGGATACCTGAGGTACAAGGGTAGGATATGTGTCCCAAACATCATAGAATTGAAAGAAGAAATCCTTAATGAGTACCATAGGAGCAAATATTCCATACATCCAGGCAGCACCAAGATGTACCAAAACTTAAAAAGGGACTATTGGTGGAAGGGAATGAAGTCTAATGTAGCAAGACATGTTGCTAAGTGCATGGTTTGTCAACAAATAAAAGCTGAGACCCAAAGACCTTCAGGGTTGTTGCAGCCACTTAGCATACCACAGTGGAAGTGGGAAAACATATCTATGGATTTTATAGATGGTCTTCCTAGATCCAAGAAGGGAAATACAAGTATTTGGGTAATTATAGATAGGCTGACTAAAGTAGCCCACTTCATACCAGTAAAAGCAGACAGAAATGCACCTAGGCTAGCCCAAACTTTTATGAGAGAAGTGGTAAAGTTGCATGGTGTTCCTAAAACTATAGTGAGTGATAGGGATACAATCTTCACTTCAAGATTCTGGAAGAGCTTCCAAGAAGCTATGGGGAGTGAATTGTGCCTAAGCACTTCTTATCACCCCCAATCAGATGGGCAAACAGAAGTGGTAAACAAGATTTTAGAGGATTTGCTTAGAGCATGTGTGTTAGACTTTGGAGGATATTGGGAGGACCATCTCCATTTGGCTGAGTTCACATACAATAATAGCCACCAAAGCACAATTGGAATGGCACCCTTTGAAGCCCTATATGGAAAGCCATGTCTATCACCTGTGTGTTGGGCTGAGGCAGGAGAGAAAGCTATCCTAGGGCCAGAATATGTCAAGGACATCACAGAGAAAATAGGACTGGTGAGAAAGAGGATGGCAGCAGCTCAAGACAGGCAAAAGAAATATGCTGATGCAAAGAGGAAGTCAGTGGAATTCAAAGTAGGTGATTATGTCTTCATTAAGGTTTCACCAATGAAGAAAGTCTTGAGATTTGGCAAGCAAGGGAAACTCAGACCCAGATATGTTGGACCATACAAGATTTTGGAGAGGATAGGCTCACTAGCCTATAAGCTGGAGCTTCCAGAGGGGATGAGTGCAATACACAATGTGTTTCATGTGTCACAACTAAGGAGATGGGTACATGACAAGGAGGAAATCTTAGAAAAGCCTACTGAAGTTCAGATTAATCCAGATCTAATCTATGAGAAAGAGCCAGTGGGAATTGTGGCAAGGGAAGAAAAGAAATTAAGAAGCAAGACATTGAAGCTTGTAAAGATTCAATGGAGTATAGATCCTAGTGATTGTACTTGGGAGCTAGAGGATAAAATCAGGATGGATTACCCTAGGCTCTTTGCAAATTTAAAAGGTAAATTCTTAGATTACTAAGAAAGTTTAATATGTATGATAGACAGTGACTAATTGATTTGCTCATGCATATGCTGAATAATTTTTCCCTAAGAAATTAGAAGTACTCAAAGATTATGTTGCAAATTGTGAGGACACAATTCCTAAAAGAAGGGGTGATTGTAATACCCCAAGATTTTGAGGAAAATCCTTTTAAATAAATGATTAAAATTCTGGGGGAAAAATCAGAATTATTATATAGGTGGGATTTTCAGTGGTGCAAGGTTGTGTGCACGTGCACACTAGTTATGGCACTAAGAGAAAATCCAGAATTCCTGAATAATAAAACAAAGAAGGAAAACATTTAGATAAAATGTTTTAAATAAAGGAAATATAGGCCTAGACATGAATATTAAAATTCCTGAGGATATGTATATATATATATATATATATATATCTATATATATATATGCATATGTATGACTTGTCTGGAAATTAAGACAGAAGAGAACATTGATTTATAATGAATAAGTGAAATTTTAATTGAATAATAGGAGTATAGAAATGCATATAAGAATGCACATGTTTTCTGCAAATAAAAGAAGGTTAAAGTTAAACTAACACCCATAGTTGTATAAATGTATATATATACATACAGATATTATTTGAGCAGAAAATTAATAAAGGAAAAATAAGAAAAAGAAGCACTAAAATAGTAAGAACCAAAGTGCAAGAAAGCAAATGTATAAAGGCAGAAAATAGAAAGTCACACTATTATCATGTTTGAGGTAAGTATAATAAAAATACTTAAAGAAATCACTTTCTAAAAAGGAAAGAAAATGGGCACAACTTAGCCTTGTTTTAAAATAGTGGCCGGGACATTAAGGGTTAGGAGGGAGAGAATATGCAATGCCAAATGCATGATTCTGGTTTGGGCTAAAATAGGGATTTTGCATCACCCAAAACCCTAGGTAGAACCCCTATATAAATCAAGAGCCTAACCAGAAAACTACTCTCTCACTGAATTCATTAACCTAAGGAAGAAGAGGAAGAAAAGGCTATAGATTTGAGGGGTTTTCTGGATTAAGCTTGTGTAAGCATTTAGGTGAGTATCCTCACTCATATACATGGCATTAAGACCTGAGATTAGGCAGCCAAGCTTTTATATGCTATATTTTGCATGTTTTGATTTACAAACCATGTTGACTACTGATGGTTTCATGAATGCTTGATGAGATATGATCTGCTATGATGGATGTATAACTTTGTTGTTCTATTTTCATCTCTGTATGTTATACCAAAACCTTAAAGAACATGTAAGAGAGTATTTGTAACTAGTCTGAATCATGGCTTAAGACAAAGAATGAAAAAAACTATGAGCTGCATATACAATGGTATAGTGCTGAGGCTTGAAATAATTGGTTAAGGGTGCAATGGAGTCTTTCTCTATAAGTGCTGAGCCCTAAACCAAACAGAAAATTTACAAGCCTAAAAATTATGTTTAAACAAGGTTAAAAATCCGGCTAAACATAGTTGCTTGCAAAATCAAAATAAACCCAATAGAGCCATGCATTTATTCTCAGTTGCAAACATTCTGGTATATGTTTGAATATGGTGTTTTTATGCTAAATAATGTGAGATGGAATGACTGGGTGTTATACCTCTAGAAAGTAACCTTTAACTTGCTTGCAATATTATGTCTGCAAGGTAACTAGTATGTTTCATGTATATAAGTGGTCTGTACACCTAGCTATCATTGACAAAATGAACATGAATACACTTAGTAATATAACTAAGGATTTTGTGCCAAGAAGGCTGCTGGAATGCTTGTCCTATTTGAAGTAGACAAGTTGACACATGGCTTGTTTAAGTCCTGAGATCTTTGTGCCATGATGTTAATTAGTTCATGGCAATGTGTCCCTTTGATTCCTTATAGCAGATGAGGCCAGAAATTTATAAGAAGAAAAGGCAACCTTAAATGATGATACAGGAAACTTGGGTCTTTCCGGGATTAGGGTTGGTATGAGGAACCTTAGTAGTTCCAGATAAAAATTGTTTTAATACATATGTTTGCTCTTATGTATGTATATGGGAATACCTGATCAATTTATACATTAATCATTCATGATAATACCTGTCAAGTTATGCAAAGTACATTTATGTTGTATCCTCAGCTTAATATCATGGATATGTTAGAAATGCTCACACCAGATCATAGATCTGACCCTTATTGCTCATGGCACATGGGGGTGTCTCATTCATAATGGGGCAGCCACTAATGCTTTTGCAGGTCGTGATGGAGCTAAGTAAGCAAGATTAAAAAGATATGGAATAGAGAATGCTAAGATAATTAGAAATAAGAGCTAGAATGTGTTAATTCATGCATGTATTTTCTGATTGTTATGGCTATCTAAATGTATTAAGTAGGAAGAACTTGTAAGAAATATGTGTTATGTTGTTTCTGGTTATTTCTGGTCTGGTATGTATTAAGGATATTGATGTTAAACTGATTTGAAAATCTATTTGCTAAAGTTGTTTTTGATTTAGAGGAAAAAACCTGGATTTTATAAGCATAATCATTTTATGATGATTTCAGTTCATCCTAAGTCCTTTCAAAAGATAGATATATAGGAAATTATATTGGGAAAATCCAAAAAGAATTATAACTGTTATATTTTCAAGTCATGATATTGATATATGTCCAAATGCAAGTAAAAGTGTATATACCCTGAATATGCATTTTTAAAAGAGAATTATGGTTAGGAAGGATGATATAAATCTGATCACAAGGTGTCTGATTCATATATATATAAACATGCTTTTGAAAAGAAGGAGTATCAATGGTTTAGGTAGATTCTGGTTTGTAAAATGCAAATAAAAGAATGGTCAGATTAACCACATGGTTAGACCATAGGTCAGGCCAATTGTTCACTTCAAATCAATGAAGCAAGGAACCATTTGAACCCAGTTTTCTGGAAAATGAGCTAAGACATTGACATGTACATGTATATCTGTGTACATGTTGATATTTGGGCAAAAATATAAATATAAATTCCTAGAACAGTTGTAGGAATGGGTTTTAAAAATAATAAAGCAAGAAATATTGTTTTGTATGTTAGATTATAGGCAAAAATTAAGTATATATGTGTAGATATAGGTAGATATCAGATTTTAAACCATACAGGAGAAAAATAAAAAGAAAAACAAAAATTGGGTTTGAACCGACCAGCATAGCACTCGAACTCGTGACCTCTCATGTGTAAGTTAGGCGCGTTTCCATTACGCCTAGATGTTGCTTGTGTTCACTTATGATCCACTTTCTTTTAGCCTGAGTTTGATACTATACAGACTTTAACACAATCATCCATATTAAAAGCTTGCTTTCCACTGATTATTACTTGATCATTTCTTAATTAGAATAACAGACTAAAGTACATGTTTCCAGTGGATTCTATGGTCAAAAATCAGGATACAATAATTAATCTTTTATCAGGGAATTATCACATTTTAATAGATTTAAAAGGATTTCTACTTACATATTATCATGCTCTGATTCTAGTAGAATATAACATAGATATCTTCATATATGTATGTTAGGAATGATTTAGATTTAAAACAATATTTTTATATTATGAAAGATCCTGGATAATATGAGAATAGGGAAGGATGACCCTAGGTAGTCTTAGCTAAGTATGAAAAAAAAAATTTTGGTTAAGAATTAGGGTCATTTCAAAGCTCCTCCGTGAGGTTTACCCAGAGGGCACTCCATAGGTATGGTACAAAACAAACTCGTAGAAGGCGCGATATGGCATGTGAATACGGCACTTGAGGCAATGCCACGGTAGATATACCAATTGCACTCCTGGACTGGTGGAAACGCATAGCAGCTACTACCGCCCACCTCGGACACACTCCCATAATCAAATCAAGGGTGGCCACCAAATCAATCACAAAGTAATAGTATGGTATCGAAGAAATGTGCCCGATCGGAGGTGCGACCTCACTTGTCCCGGTATAGCTCCTGTTTTAGTCACATCTAAGCTGACTCACGGGATTCAGGGTCACGTAAATACCTCATACAGAATCGTTCGCCAACCCATCCTACTTCATTTCTGGAATCTCCACCACGTACACTGTTGTTAAAGTGGTTTTCGGTATTGGCAGAGAGTATGACAATATCCGATCCCGGTCTCTTTAACAACCAAATGCTTATTTCACACCGGATGGTTCCTTTACATTTCAAAAGTCAATTCGTAATTAATATCAAAATATCATATTCGATTTCAAACCATATTACCTTCGAAATCATATTCTCTTTCAAAATTATATATAAGATAGGTTAATTAAATTCTCATTCCAAAATCATCATATTTACTCAAATATGTCATTTCACGAAAAGGTATCAATTTCAAATCCCAACTTAGGTTGTATCATCATCAAGGATTTAAATATAAATACTTCAACTTTACACAGTTTGACATTTTAGAAAATAGTTTAGATAGTCATAAATAGTTTAAAATAGTTAAAATACTCTAAAATAGTTTAATTGATGTAAAATAGTTTAAAATAGATTAAAATAGTTAAAATAGTTTAAATAGTTTAAATAGTTAAAATAGTTTAAATATTTAAATTAGATTAAATAGTTAAAATAGTTTAAATAGATTTAAATTAGATTAAATAGATTTAAAATAAATTAGAATAAATTAAAATAAATTAAAATAGATTTAAAATAAATTAAGATAGATTTAAAATAAATTAAAATAGATTTAAAATAAATTAAATGGTTAATTTGATTAAATGGTTTAAAATAGTTTAAAAATAGATTAAAATAGTTAAATAGTTTGAAAACCTTAATAATCAGGATTTTTAGAATAATATCTCTTTACACAATTTATACTAAAATGGATTAATATCAAACTAGTCTATTTTCTTCATTTCAACACATCTAGACCATGTCCAGCTTTCAAATTTCAATTTAAGTTCTTTAAACAATTCATTTAAACCAATTCCAATCTCACATTTAAAACTCGGATTTTCAACAATATTTCAATGGATATAAATCAAATTTTATTTCAAAATATCATTTAACTGATAAAAAAAGGGTTTAAAGTCATTTAATGCAACCAACCCAGTGTCCGTATATAATTTTCTACCCTATAGTCAAGTGATACGGATATTTATCATTTCAATCCGCAAATATTTTATATTTACAGATATATATCATTTCAACCCGCAATCCCAAAATTTCAATTCAATGAAAATCGCTTGGGTTTATCATTTCAACCCATAACGATTTTCCCCTATTTTATATATATGATCATTTGGGTATGTATCATTTCAACCCATAGGGAACTTGCAGTGTTATAACAATATAAAATATAACACCCAGTCATTCAATATCAACAATCAAACATACATCACAATCATCATCCAAATCAACCAATAAACTGTAACAACCCTGAGATTGCAATTACCGAATGATGGAGTAAAAATTATGATTTTAAGTTAAAAAGGGGCTAAACAAATTTTTGGAGAAGTTAAATTTACAATTGTTTGCAAATTAAAATATTTTGGGTTGAAATGAGGAATTTTTAAATAAAAAGTGATTATAGGCTAATGGGCTAAATAAGACAATTATAAGGTTTTAATTAAAAATAGAATGCTTCTTAGGATTTTAGTTCACATGATAACATTAGAAAATAAAACTAAGTCCTAATGGGTTTCTAAAACCCTTACCATTACCCATTAGCCTAACCCACTCCTTTATAATATCTCAAACTCATTTCATAACCCTAACCCTCATCCTCTTCATAAATTCCTAAACCTAAATCTAAGCATATTAATGGCCTCCATTTAGAAGCTCCATCTCCTTCTCTTCATAATTAGTTTAAATCCTAGAAGAAAAAAAAAGAAGAAGAAAGGTAATGCAATCTCTCCCATTATCTAATCCTCCTTCTTAACTCATATTTATCTCAACCTTCATGTTGTAATTATTGTTTTATTTTTTTTTGATTTTGGGTCTTTGAAGTCTCTTGATCTTTGCTTGGAGGTTAAGGCTTTTGGCTTGCTTGATTGTGCACAAATACTATTTGTTCTTTTGCCTCATTAAGGTAATTACTATTGATTAGTAATTAATGCTAGTTATAATATTGGTTCAAAATGATGAAACTATGGTTCATAATTTCTACCCATTTATGCTGCAAGTTGTGGTACTATCTGTTTTAAGTACTGCATATAAAATTTTGAAACTAATAGTGCTGTCTTCATTTGCATAAGCCAATTGACTACCACGTGCCTTTATTCTTTAATTGTGAGCTGTCCTTGTATGTATGCAATAGCAAACTTCGGTATGAATCTCCCTGTACAAAATTTGTGCTAATCAAATCTGTTGTATAAACCCAACACGTGTAACATACAAGGTCATGTATCATGATGCTTTCGTTTGATTAATTTTATTTTATTTTTTTGATCATTTTTTTGCAGCAGTTAATCAAAGTTGGGCTTTATAAAGCATTGCGTGTTGTATAAACTTTACTTCGTCAGCTGTTGGGTAAAACGTTTCGGCCAGGCAAAGCCAAACGGGTCCAGGCAAGGCCAATCGGGCCCAGGCCACTTTGTTTTTTTTTTTTTTATCTCTGGGTAATTTTCGTTTGGGCTTCAGATTGCTCTACAGCCCGCCCCAAACGAGTCCAGGCAAGACAAATCGGGCCCGCCTCTTCTGCAGCCCGCCCTCCCTTTGGTTTTGGGCTGAACTCGCCCGATCTGGTGAAGACCCGACCCGCCTGTAGAGGGGAAATCCTTTCAATTTCGGGCCGAAGCCCATTAGGGTATATCAAATAAATTGAAACTTCTGCATATTTTTTTAGCCTCCTGGGCCTGTCTGGAAGCCCACGATGGCCCCTGATATTAAATCAGTCTATTAAGGGTTGTAGAAATAAAATGCCAAACCCTGTTTCCAGATTTCTTATTTATCTCCACTTCGCGATGCCGCCACGATCGCATCCGAAGTCGGAATTCGACGTTTTTGGTCTCGTTGGAAAGGTGGAGTTTTGAAATCCATCTCTGGAAAATTTGGACAACATCGGAGTTCGTTTGGTACTTCGAATTTCGTGTCGAAGTTAAACTCTGGTCGCTGTTTGTAAACAGTGTAAATCTTGTTCTGGGTCCAACTTTGAGACGTCGCTGCTACTTCGTCTCAACTCGGAATCCAGAAATTGTTTTTGCATATTAAAGTAGGGATGTTGTACTACATGCCTGCAAATTTTCATGACATTTGGACACAGTTTGCTGGTCCAAAGAAATTGTCAAACTTGGGTTCACAGCTGTTTTTTTGAATGGTTACAAACACTTAGAATATTTTCAGTGATTTTCTGGTTTTGTGGATTTCTTTGAGATTTGTCTCTAGATTTCATACACGGGTTTTATGAATCATTTTCAAAAGATTTTTCACTCCTAAATGACTTTTGAAATTATTATATAATATTATTTCTAATTATTAAATTAATTACTCCATAATAGGAGAGTTTTCAAAAGCCGTTTTAAAGTGATTTCAAAATCAATTATAAATCCGTTTTGCACCATTATTTTCTATAATAAAAATCTCACACTCACTTTTAGCACGTCGAGCGAAGTGGAAAGGTGCTTAAACGGTTAGGAAATCTCCGGCCTATGGAAACCGTGTGTATTTTCTTTCCGGTTAATCCCCGACCTATTCGATTGATCGTTTTGACCTTTGGGTCTAGTTTACCGATGATATGAGGTAGACTTTTTATTGTTTGGAGTGTGAGCTTGCTATTGGTTAGGAAACCGTTTAGTGCGAACGTGGGGTATGGGACTCATTGTTAACACTTTGCGGGTTCCTCTCCAAGAAGTTAGTGACACATTAGCCTCTGGGCGGCCAGTACTGGACCTCTGGGTCACCACGCCTCTGGGCAACCGTCTCTGGACACCTGCTCTATGGAGCAGTTTATTTTTCGGCGTGTGCCTCTGGGCCTTTATCCTTCTGGGAAGGATCTCGCCGTCTCGCGCGTTTCGCATCGGTGCGAGTGATCGATCACAACTCTACAGTACTTGGCAACAACGACTCTGGTCGGTGCACGTGCAATACTTGTATTATCTGATGATTTTTATATCCATTCGAGTACCGCCATTCGGTGTTGGTTCTATGGAACCATACGATGTAAGTGCGATTACCTTATGGATCCACAGTGTCTCTGGACACTGCTTTTCAGTGTTTGATTTCATTGACTTTTCAGTATATCCCCATGGCTCTTTGGAGCATCGATCTTTGCTTGGGCATTGATCACAGACTCTGGTCACTATTGGGATTATTGCCTATGGGCATCTTTTTATGGCTTTGGCTACGCCGATGATATGAGGCGACTTTATTTATTCTACACTTTGGTGTTGATTTCTCTTTGGAGATTTTTATTATTTATTTATGATTAGGGATCGTCATTATATTCATGTGGTTCATAATATACTTCTCTATGGATAAGTACTGTTTTATTTATGTACCGCATTATTATATATCTCAGAGTGGGGCGTTACATAAACATCGATAGATAACTAATTATCATTAACAGATATTAAATTGACAATTAAATTCATATTAAATTAGACGATGATTAAATGCAATAAAAGTCAAATTTAACTAGAATGACAATTTAAACATACCAAACATCAATCAATTACTTTCTAATCGCATCATAAATTTATTTAACTAACATAAGAAAATTTTGTAGTTGTGAGTGGGTTGAAACACTCGACTTTAATTTTAGCCCATAAAAATCCAAACAGAAGCGCAAAAACTCAACAATCTCTAAATTCAACTAAACCAATTTCATGTTAACCGGAATTTAAATATGAATCCAACAGGATCGCGCGTGAATCGAAGTTTATATGCAAAAGATATTCATGTTATAAGAAATATTATTAAAATAATAATTGGTACACGTTTAAATCAAAATAAACAAAGTTTAATACTTACGTTATTCTCAAGATAGGCTTCAGGCAAAGATGGAAAAACAAACTAAGATGAGGGCAGGACATGTAGGGAAAAAAAGGATGAAACTCATGTTTCATAAAAGAAAACTTTTGAATTTGCAAGTTCACATTAAAATGATTCAGGGAAAGAAAGATTTGAAATGGAGATCTAAAAATAGGAAATGAAGCGGCGACAAGAAAAAAAATGAAGGAACAATTTTAAAAACGTAAACAATTTGCTGATGAGATTATAGTTTCAGCAAAGAATAATTTGAACTAAATGAATATGAGGTGTCAGGAGAAACAAAACGTAAAAGAAGAAATAAAGTTGTATGTTATTTAATAATAAATAAATAAAGGTAGAGGGACAAAATGAATGTCACGTTTCTAAAATGAAGGCTTTAGAAAATATAGGCTACCAAAATAAATAAATATGAGGTGGAAGAAGGCTACAGGAAAACAAAATAAAAAGAAATGAAGTGGCTGTAGAAATATGAAATGAGATGGAGAAAACAACAAACTCACATTTTTTACTTTAGAAATTGGAGGTAGAACATGGTGTAAAGAGGTGAAGAAAGGTTAAAAAAATATGTATACATATAAAATAAAACTCACGTTTGAGAAGATGTAGCTTCAGGAAAAAGAGGAAGAAAATAAACGAAAATGAAGAAACAACAAAAATAAGGAAAGAAATGTGGTATGTATTAAATAATGATGAAGGAATGCACGGACCAGATGTACACTACCAACTAACCTTTGGAATTCAAATTTCAAACTTATGTCTCCTCTTTATTACCCATAAACCTATAGTTACACCTTTATAATTTTACATTAACACACAATAAATAAAAATAAATTCTTTACACAAATTTGTGTGATTAATTAATGCAATATACAGCATTAAGAACCTTTCATCTCTCTCTGTGATTAGATTAGGAATTTAAACAAACATGTTAACATTTCGATTAAACATTTTACTAGGAACGCATTAACATACATTAAATAAATATGACGGCATAAATGAGGTAATGT
Source organism: Allium fistulosum (assembly GCA_030737815.1). Classification (NCBI taxonomy): domain Eukaryota; kingdom Viridiplantae; phylum Streptophyta; class Magnoliopsida; order Asparagales; family Amaryllidaceae; genus Allium; species Allium fistulosum. The sequence continues at coordinate 460,698,871 of CM060901.1, forward strand.
AAATAGGTGTATAATATATATGTATATATACATACATACATATATATATATATGTATGTATGTACATCTTTATCTCCACTTATGGTTTACATTCATAAATAAAAGGTATGCTACTAATCCACATAAGGAGGCAATGAATGTAAGAGTAAATTAGAAGAGCGAAGATGGAAAGGTAAATTATGTTGCAATTAAAATCTAATCAAGTCTAAGTAAAAAGGAAATAGTCAAGTGTAAATTTATTTTACCCCTTTACAATCTCTTATTAACATTTAATTTAAAACCATATGAGATTTCAAACCTAAATCATCCTTTTTTATATATATAATTGGATCTGAAACGTAAGTTTATATTTAGGTACAAACATATATGCAGTAAACCAACACTAAAATTAGAAACATGAACTGAATAATTAGAAATAAATCACCCAATTTAAATTTATTTCAATATACGTCTACAATTAACATCTTCTCTCTTTTTAATTAAAAGGTTCCAATCACATTGATTGTCATTGATTTCTAAGTTAAAATTCAAAAGAGAAATAAGACAATTCAATTCCTTTTACAGTAATTTAACGCATTTATGGAATTACTGTATACAAACCAAAAGCTATTAATTTCTTGTTAAATAATTGATTTCTTATTCCGGTAATTAATCTGTAAGCTAAAATACATTTCAAACAAATAAACATATGTTTACTCCTTTACTAAACTTATTCATTTTTATTCTTTTATTTTTAATTTAAATGTTCTCATATTAAATCAACTATTACCTTATGAATTTATTCAACATAAGTTTTCATTTTATTTCACTCAACTCTATAGTTAACATCTTTTCTTATATTAACTGCAATATTTAATTACATTTAATTTCATTGATTTCCAAATTGATTTCAACTAATTAAATAATAAGATGATAAATAAAACAATATTTACATTTAAGTAATTTAAACACATTTATAAATCAATTCAGTGTTGAATATTACACTAACTACAGTGTTCAATTTCAACTGTAATTAAATCCAATTAATTATATTTTAATTCCAATAAATTGATTAAATTTGATTTCAATCTTTTATTCAATCATTTATTGTCAAATGAGTAAAACTAACATTAATTTACATTTTATTACCTCAATATTCTATAGTTATTGCCTTAATTCACATTAACGTGACATTTAATTACATTTAATGCAATTTATTTCTGATTTGATTTCAACAAGTTAAACAAATAGGTAACAAATAACAATTGCCACCTTTAGCTTAATTTAATCACATTTATAAGTTGATTGTCTACACAAATGTTATAATTATTTGCACAACACTAATTTTTATTCAATTACAATTTATTACATACTATTTCATTAATTAATACAACATTTAAATTATCAATTACTCTTTTAATCCAATTATAAATTAATACACATATTGTTACAATTTATTTACAATTTATAACCAATCATAACTTTTTAATCATTTCCATTAATTGGAATTGCATTTAAAGAAGTTATCAATTACCTTAATTTAATACTATTACATTTCATTCCAATTATTATTCCCATTAATAAATCTTAAATTTTTAAATTTCTCACATTAATTAAGTCATAAATTTTTATTTCTTTCAAATTATATTATAAATCTTATTAAATTCAATAAATTAGTTATCGGAAAATTACGGGTCGTTACAATTTGAGTATTGAAAATGGTTTATATAGTAAAATAGTTTGGAAAATCTTAATAATTTGAATATAAAAAAGGATAGAATTTAACAGTTTATATTAAAATAATTTATTTTGAAAATAGTATCAAATCAAACTGTTTCTTTCCATTTCAACAAATCTGGACATGTCCAAATTTCAAATCAACAAAACTCAATTTCCAATCTTTCAAAATAATTGACTCAATTTCAATTAAATTTCAAAGCAACTTGATTTCAATTTCAATTCGAATTAACTTCAATTTTCGAAATGTTCATTTTAACTTCAAATTTGATTCAATAATTTAATTCAATGATTTAAATTTCAATCCAATTCTTATTTTAAACCATTTCAATTTATATCAATTTCATGCCCAATTTCAATTTACTGATTTAAAATACTTAAATCAATTTAAACCTCATTATTCAATTTTAAGTTCCAAATCTTAAAATAATTCAATTTTTAAAATGAAAGTCAAATACCAATTATAACTTTACATTCCCAATTCAATTCTTTTTAAACAATTTCTTTTACCCAATTTCAATTTCACTTTTCAAAGCTTGTATTAGAAATAATTCAATTCACATAAATCCTCAATTTATTTCCTTTAAAACAATATCCTTTAATCAAAATCCCAATTCAAGATTTTAAAACCATTAAATTTAACAAAACCGGTGTCCGTATATAATTTTCTACCCTATGGCCAAGTGATCATTTATTTCAATTTTAATTAGGGATGGATATATATCATTTCAATCCAAATCAAAGTTTCATAGGTATATATCATTTCAACCTATTTCTTAATTTCATTGAAATAATTTAAATAACAGTTTATATGCTTTCAATTAATATACAGGGTGATAACAGAAATATATAAAAATAAATAAACATCCAATCATCCAAAATGTCAACAAATAGACATCCATCACAATCAACATCCAAAATAGCCAATAGTTCACAACAATTTACCGGTTATCAATATCAGGTATTTAACTAGCAATTAAATCCAATATTAATTTAAATGGCAATTTAATTCAATAAAATTGAATTACAAATAAAATGTCAATTTAAACAACCAAACAGCAACCAATAAAATTCTTATCACATCACAAATTTAATTCAACTATCATAAGAAGGTTTAGTATTGCGTGAGTGGGTTAAATCACTCACCTTTGATTTATAGCCGATTAAAAATCCAATAAAAACCAAAAAATTCAGCAGTCTCCAAATTCAACCAAACTAGTTTTATGTTGTTCAGAATTTCGATACGAACCAAAAGGAAGAAACGCGCGTCAAACGGAGCCCGTATCAAAAGGTTATGAATGTTATAATTTTGAAATTGAAAATAATATCAGGGGCATTTATGTAATATCTCACCTTCCTCTTAAACCCTACGTATCTCGATCGAACAACCCAGATTACAGCCGCCACCCATCCCGTGCCGCCGCGCCACTTACGGCCAGCATACCATATATCTGACACCACCGCTTGAACCACCAACTCCGGCCGCCCCACTAGCCCACGCGCGCGGGCCTCCGGTCCCCCCTTCCTGCTCCGCCGCCGCCACTATGCATGGCTAAATCGCCGTGAAATTCATCGCCTTCAACATGAACGAACCCCATAGATCGACTCGCCTCAAAGCCCACTACACTCTGGTGCCCTCCGATCGTCGATTGGTTGACGATCCACCGTTGATCGTGAAGCCCAAGGATGGACGACCGAAACTGTTTCACTAATTTCTAGCCAAACCGAACCTCCAATTGAAAAACAAATTGCATACGCAGATTACGATCATCTTGAGCTTCGCGATGATATATTATACGATGGGGTTTGAGAAATTTGGATTTTTGATTTGATTTAGAATTAGGAATTAGGGTTTTGAAATGTCTGCCAATGAGAAGGAACAGATGTAACGACCCGCCATTTTGGACCATTCGCATCCATTATAAGTGTATAGGTAGACACTCATGCCGGAGTTGAATTGCTCAAAATACCGCGTTGTTAATTTAAATTTGGCAAAACTGAACATATACAGTAAATAAATAATCACAGATCACAGACACAGAGTAATAAGTGCAGCGGAAATAAAAGAGATAGTAGTTCATGAAGCTACTATATGAATATATAAAATACATCAGAGTTTACAGCAGAAGAGTAATACGATACATCAGAGTTAAACCAGATACAATGGAAGAGTAACACGATACATCAGATACAAATCAGAATGCATCACTGGAATCATCGAATACTGAAAGCAGAATAGATGGCTGGATCTTCAAGCAAAGCTCCAACTTCAAAGGTGAGTCTCGAATACTGGACTACTCAGTCTGACCCGAGCGTAAAGCAAAACACAAAACACTCGAGTCAGGATTAACATTCTTATATTAATAAATTCAACTCAAGTAAAATAGCAATTGAAATACAAGTAACTCAAAGGATGTTGGAATAACCATCCTTTAAGGATCCGTTAAACTATCTACTAGGTAGTAATGTACGCTAAGTAGATAATGTCTATCAGTAATATAAAGATATCAAAGTAGGGTTAAGCAGGGCCCATACACCTCTTAACCTGTTTATTCCCAAAAGCATATACAAGACCGTAGTTTCTCCAAAACCGGAAGTCACCAGAGGGCAATCCATATACTAAAGGTACAAAACAAAATCGTAGTTGTCGCGAATAGGATAATCAGTATGACAAGGTACATGAGGCGATACCAACTAGGATACTAGTAGTTGCCTGATCCGGACTGATGTTGGGCATAGCAGCTACTACCCCAACACCGCGAAACAACACTCCCAAATCAAGGGGTGCACCCAAATCGAATCACAAAAGTAATAGATATGGTATCGAAGAAGTGTGTCCGCTAGAGATGGCGATCCTCAATGGCCCGGCGCGGCTCCTGTTTTAGTCATGTCAGGGGTCATCCAAAATCGTTCTCTTTCTTCAGTCAACGCGTTCATCATTCCAACCACTTCATTCTGGATCAACACTCCGTGTATATTAGTTATTAAAGTGGTTTCGGTATCGACAGAGAGTATGTCCATATCCGATCCCGGTCTCTTTAATAACTACGTATTATTACACCGATTGGTCGTTTAATATATTTCAAAAACCAAATCAATTCAATTTCAAATAGAAGTCGTAAATCAACATTTCATTTGTCTTTCTAAAACAATTTCCAAATTTCCGTTTCAAAACTTCCAATTTTCCGTTTCAAAATCTTATAATTCAATTTCAATTTCTATTTAAAACAATTCAAATATTGATTCAAGTTCGTATATAAGTTTCATTCCGAAATCATTTAAATAAATTCTATTTAACATTCAAATCAATTTAAACTCATTTATCGATTTCATTCAATATTCGTTAAGTTACTTTATCATTCAAAACAATTTCTATTAAATTTCCAATTCATTTAATCAATTCTTAAGTTCAACTTCATTAAAACAAAACTTACAATTTTGAATTAAACTAAATTCGTCAAATCAATTCTCCAATTACAAGTCTTACATTAATTCCAAAAATATCACATTTCATTTTTGTTAAAGAAATCCAATTTCACTTATTTACTTCCTTAAATAATTTTCCAAAACTTAATTAATAAAGAAACTCAATTTCAATTCTTTACGAAGTAAAATTCACTTATTCAAAAGTTCAATTTTTCTTATTAAAGAATTTCAATTCAATTTAATCATTTAATAATTCATTATTAAATAGTTCAAAACTTAATTATTAAATAATTTCCAAGTTTAATAATTTCAAACTCAATTATAATTTCAAACTTGATTATTAAATCATTTCAAAGTTTAGCAATTTCAAACTTAATTACACTTTCAACTTAATTATTAAATCATTTCAAAGTTTAATAATTTCAACTTAATTCAATAATTTCTCAAATTAAACAATATTCTTTCATCAATTACATTGTTAACATTTTGTTTCAGATTTTTAAATATTAACATTTTCCTTTCATTAAAAATTCAAATTTCAACTACATTTCAAAACCATATTATTTATTCAAAGAAAATCTTCAATTTATTTTTAAATCAAATTATTGACCAATCGGGTTTTATTTAATTTTCTATCCTAGGTCAAAGTTTAATTTGGGTATTTATCATTTCAACCCGATTCCAATTCAATTCAAAATCACAGCATATTAAAGGGAACTTGCAGTGTGATAACAGGGATGGTGTCAAAGTAAATAAACAAGCAATAACAACAATCAATAACAATCCAATAATCAATTCAAATAATCCCGAAATAACCGTCTTAATTCGCATTGTTATTTGTACGAATTAATATAATTATTTCTAGAATCTACACTATCATTTCATGTAGATTAAAGATTATTACATTACGGTTTTCACTTGTCATCTATTTCAAATTTTATACTTCAACAATTTTAATCCAATATACGTCGATGGTTCAAAGTGTAATTATCACTATTCTATATGTCAATGTCAATTAATTTAACAATTAAAAGGGGTCATATTATACAAATATCAGTTAATCAAATTTAACATTTAATTATCCTATATCAAGTTTAATTTCATACTGTTTATCATTTTAACATTAACAATTTAACGTCCAATATAAACATCAACAATCAATCAATTATCAGCCAAACTGTATTATCATCGCATAAATAATTAACAGATAATGGTGTCAGATGTCACAGGTGAACTGATACAGGTATTAGCATATTTAACAGTGTAATTAACTAACAGCAGTATATTTCAATTGTCGTTTCAATTGAAATCAAATCTAATAAATAAAAGAACGTTAATCGTGAGTGAGTGCTCACCTTTCGAGGCTAGAGAGACTTGACAAAAGAATGAGCTACGAATTCCAACGCAACGCTAAATAGATACGATTTGATGTAGAAAGTAGGCCCGACGGACAAAGCTGATAACAGAAATCGACGGAATCAAATTAGAACCAGAAAGATAAAGATAATTGATATAAGCGAATTTGTTAAAAGTCAATATCCATTTAAAGCACATATATACAAATCAAAATAAATATTTTAATTTCAATGCCTCGTATGTTCGACCAACACCAAAAGTTTTAAACTGATAAAGTATCACACTATATAATAAATTTAAAACAACGTTTATTACAAAATTAACATTTATAAAATCACTTGAATCCAAAGTAGTATATAAACAAATATGCAACATTAAATACAACAGTCAACACATCTACTAACCTATATACAAGCCCACTCCTAAGCAAAACTTGCCTACCACAAATATCCAGATTCTTCCTTCTAGGAATGAACTATACAAATTTATAATTAACAGATCTTATATATATATACACTAACTAACTATCCTTACATTCAAAACAAAACATTACACATATCCATGTGCACGTGCAAATTCAACATTATAGGAATAACATAAACATCATATATTATATATTTAAAACTGACATATGTATATGACTTGTACAAAACCTACAGCTTGAAAACTGCAAACATGTAAGATTCAAAACATAACTGCTGTAACCCACTTACTTGTTAATATATATACTATATGTATACTCTAGTTATGATTCACAAAGTCAAACCTTTACATTACATACTAATATATATATATGCTGATGTAGGTTTGTACGGTAATAGAAAAATGAAATCTAAGTATTGATGCATGTGCCAAACATACTCACGAGGTCACTCAAAAGAAAAGGCACGAGAGAGGAGGTGGCTTCGGCCTAGGCTGGAGTGATGGGAGTTTGGCGAGGAGGGCGATGAGATGGCGGGGCTGACGCACGCAAGTGGACCTGAAACGTGATGGAGGAGGCGGAGGCCCGGAAGCTTTGGTGGCGGTGCCTTTGAGCGGGCTGCCATCGGACGAGCAAAAGTGGGAAGGGATGGCTGTTCGTCGTTGTGGCCACTTGGAGGTGCGGAGATCCGGAGATGCAGGCGGGTTCGGAGGAGACAGGTCAGGTAGGTGGAAGGGCTGACGTGAGAAGAGGATGCATGCGGTGGTAGTTCGGCAAGGCTGTGAACGTGGGAGGAGGTGCTCTTCTTCACGTGGAGGGTGAATGAAGGGTTGCTGCGGCATGAGTGTTCAAGCGGAGGAAGGAAATCTGGATGGGAAGAGGAGATATGAAATGGGTACAGAGAAATAAGCAAGGTTTTGGAAACTACAGAGATTTTGAGCAAGTAAAAAGAAATTTCTTGGAAATGACAGAAGAGGATGAAATGATAAACGATTGGGAAAAGAAAGTTCACACGATTTCAGGAAGTTATTAAATGAAAAAGGCTATTGGTATTACAACGGTGGAAAATGAATGGTCACCACGAAACAGAAATACGGACCGTTACGGTTAACCGTTTCATAGTTTCCACGACTTACCGGACCCCGAAACACACAAACAAATATGTTGCGGTGATCAACATGATGAGATGATCAAAACGGTATACAGATATCAGTGGTACGATCATCCGATAAAAATCGATATCGGTACCAGAATACTGCTATTTTGCAGAAAATAAGAACGACGGAGCAATAGATGTTCGAATTTGGAAAAACGACAAACTGACATCTTGCTTAGAAGATGGTTTAGAATTTTTCTATGTAAAAATATTTAGGTTTCGGAAACATTTTATTTTCAACGCTTTTTAACTGATTAAATTGAAGTAAATTTACGCGCGAAATAAACTTTCACATTTTTGGACGAAAATTTACCAGTTGCTATGTTTAACTAGACGTATTCCAAATATAAAATTTTTATTTCAAAATTTTATCGTTTAAAATTTCACAAAATTTCAACTAATTACGTTATTAAAACAGTTGAAATTTACGGGTCGTTACACTCTCCCCCACTCAAAACTTTTCGTCCCCGAAAAGGAACGAGGTAGGAGAATAGAAACAACCAGAAAGAAAAACAGATTTAAAATACAAAATAACAATTAATTTAAACCATATAAATTCAAATTTAAATTAATTGATATTCAATAATTTATTTAATCTATTTGATTTCACTAAAATCAATCTCAACTATTTCTAAATTCATTATCTTATTATCCTATCTAACTCTATTAACATCTTTATAATCAAAATTTAAGTGTATAACATTTATTATAAACACTCAAATTTTATTTATAAATTCAATTTATCTTATATATATTATCCAATTACATATTCGACTTCTGAATGATTTAGGTAAGTTGTATTAGAATGCAGTTGAACCATATACAAATAAAATTTTCTCATTTCAATTATTCAAGTTTAAATATTTATCCAACTTTTGGTTTTATTTATAATTAAAATCATCCTTTAACCAAATTTAAGAATTATATTTCCGATTAACTTTAAACAACTTAGAGATATATATAATATATTTATATCAAATCAAATTAAATTTTAAAATAAGATACCTATATATATATAAATCAAAATATACTGAAAAAAATTTCAAATCAAAATATTTTTCAAAACAAACCGTAGCAAAGCTACAGAATAGTATCTCCACTTCGAAACTCGAAAATGAACGTCGATGATGCGGCCGCCATCACCGAAATTATTTTCCAGCGACAAAGAGAAGAGCACTGATTTCAACATTTTAAAATTCTTTGGAAACGATTCCTATTTGAAAATACTTTAAATAATATACATTAAAATTTTAAAACCAAAGTTCGAAATCACCGGAAACTAAATTCTCAAATTCTGAATTAAATTCATTTCAAATTCCAATCAATTTATAACCAAGTTTATAAATTCATTTAGAACAATAAATGATAATCAAATATTATCATTTCAAACAAACAATTTAATTAACCTATTAAATTCCAGAAAAATTTTTACTTATATTTTCACAATATAATCAAACAAATTTATTTCATTTTCCAAATTTGAAAATAATATTGTGTCAGTTTGCTCTGTTCAAGTGTTTTGGAAATCCTATCGATAGCGTTGATCAGACGAATCGATCGGAAACCCAAATCAACATCAACAACTCAAACAACACAGCATATATTAAAACATTTATATATTAGTTTACAAATACATTTCTTTGCTCGATGATACAGGAATGAATTTTCAAAATAAGAATAGGGTTTCAAATTTGATGAACTCAAATCAAGGAGAATTCTGATTCGAAGATAAGCTCGAACAGAAAAAAGGATGTTAAAATAACGAAATAAGAAGATGGATAAGTTTATATAAATCGCGGGCAACCTTAACCGAGTCGTCCGTAATTTCAAGAATAAGATCGATGCTGAATTCTGAGGTAAATCAACACTAAATCTCAAGAGATAGAATTCAGGTATAGCAGGAGATAGATAGCATCGTAAACCGAGGATACAGAAATCTCCGGTAAATCGATGCGACTGTGAAGGAGTTTCACTCCTTTACAAATAAATTTGAGATTGGCGAGATTGCCGACTCATTATAAAGATCATTCGAAGTGGAGTTATGGGATGCTCCAGAATCGAAAGAAGACGAATAGTGAGGGAAACGAATGAACTCCGAAACCGAGGGAACGTTCCAAAATTCGAAAGAATCGAGTCAAAAGAAAGAGATTGAAACTCGAATGAGAGTGATTCTGTAAATACATTTACCCTATAAGTTGAGTTTTGCCTAGAGCTACCAAAGCTCTGATACCAACTGTAACGACCCGCCATTTTGGACCATTCGCATCCATTATAAGTGTATAGGTAGACACTCATGCCGGAGTTGAATTGCTCAAAATACCGCGTTGTTAATTTAAATTTGGCAAAACTGAACATATACAGTAAATAAATAATCACAGATCACAGACACAGAGTAATAAGTGCAGCGGAAATAAAAGAGATAGTAGTTCATGAAGCTACTATATGAATATATAAAATACATCAGAGTTTACAGCAGAAGAGTAATACGATACATCAGAGTTAAACCAGATACAATGGAAGAGTAACACGATACATCAGATACAAATCAGAATGCATCACTGGAATCATCGAATACTGAAAGCAGAATAGATGGCTGGATCTTCAAGCAAAGCTCCAACTTCAAAGGTGAGTCTCGAATACTGGACTACTCAGTCTGACCCGAGCGTAAAGCAAAACACAAAACACTCGAGTCAGGATTAACATTCTTATATTAATAAATTCAACTCAAGTGAAATAGCAATTGAAATACAAGTAACTCAAAGGATGTTGGAATAACCATCCTTTAAGGATCCGTTAAACTATCTACTAGGTAGTAATGTACGCTAAGTAGATAATGTCTATCAGTAATATAAAGATATCAAAGTAGGGTTAAGCAGGGCCCATACACCTCTTAACCTGTTTATTCCCAAAAGCATATACAAGACCGTAGTTTCTCCAAAACCGGAAGTCACCAGAGGGCAATCCATATACTAAAGGTACAAAACAAAATCGTAGTTGTCGCGAATAGGATAATCAGTATGACAAGGTACATGAGGCGATACCAACTAGGATACTAGTAGTTGCCTGATCCGGACTGATGTTGGGCATAGCAGCTACTACCCCAACACCGCGAAACAACACTCCCAAATCAAGGGGTGCACCCAAATCGAATCACAAAAGTAATAGATATGGTATCGAAGAAGTGTGTCCGCTAGAGATGGCGATCCTCAATGGCCCGGCGCGGCTCCTGTTTTAGTCATGTCAGGGGTCATCCAAAATCGTTCTCTTTCTTCAGTCAACGCGTTCATCATTCCAACCACTTCATTCTGGATCAACACTCCGTGTATATTAGTTATTAAAGTGGTTTCGGTATCGACAGAGAGTATGTCCATATCCGATCCCGGTCTCTTTAATAACTACGTATTATTACACCGATTGGTCGTTTAATATATTTCAAAAACCAAATCAATTCAATTTCAAATAGAAGTCGTAAATCAACATTTCATTTGTCTTTCTAAAACAATTTCCAAATTTCCGTTTCAAAACTTCCAATTTTCCGTTTCAAAATCTTATAATTCAATTTCAATTTCTATTTAAAACAATTCAAATATTGATTCAAGTTCGTATATAAGTTTCATTCCGAAATCATTTAAATAAATTCTATTTAACATTCAAATCAATTTAAACTCATTTATCGATTTCATTCAATATTCGTTAAGTTACTTTATCATTCAAAACAATTTCTATTAAATTTCCAATTCATTTAATCAATTCTTAAGTTCAACTTCATTAAAACAAAACTTACAATTTTGAATTAAACTAAATTCGTCAAATCAATTCTCCAATTACAAGTCTTACATTAATTCCAAAAATATCACATTTCATTTTTGTTAAAGAAATCCAATTTCACTTATTTACTTCCTTAAATAATTTTCCAAAACTTAATTAATAAAGAAACTCAATTTCAATTCTTTACGAAGTAAAATTCACTTATTCAAAAGTTCAATTTTTCTTATTAAAGAATTTCAATTCAATTTAATCATTTAATAATTCATTATTAAATAGTTCAAAACTTAATTATTAAATAATTTCCAAGTTTAATAATTTCAAACTCAATTATAATTTCAAACTTGATTATTAAATCATTTCAAAGTTTAGCAATTTCAAACTTAATTACACTTTCAACTTAATTATTAAATCATTTCAAAGTTTAATAATTTCAACTTAATTCAATAATTTCTCAAATTAAACAATATTCTTTCATCAATTACATTGTTAACATTTTGTTTCAGATTTTTAAATATTAACATTTTCCTTTCATTAAAAATTCAAATTTCAACTACATTTCAAAACCATATTATTTATTCAAAGAAAATCTTCAATTTATTTTTAAATCAAATTATTGACCAATCGGGTTTTATTTAATTTTCTATCCTAGGTCAAAGTTTAATTTGGGTATTTATCATTTCAACCCGATTCCAATTCAATTCAAAATCACAGCATATTAAAGGGAACTTGCAGTGTGATAACAGGGATGGTGTCAAAGTAAATAAACAAGCAATAACAACAATCAATAACAATCCAATAATCAATTCAAATAATCCCGAAATAACCGTCTTAATTCGCATTGTTATTTGTACGAATTAATATAATTATTTCTAGAATCTACACTATCATTTCATGTAGATTAAAGATTATTACATTACGGTTTTCACTTGTCATCTATTTCAAATTTTATACTTCAACAATTTTAATCCAATATACGTCGATGGTTCAAAGTGTAATTATCACTATTCTATATGTCAATGTCAATTAATTTAACAATTAAAAGGGGTCATATTATACAAATATCAGTTAATCAAATTTAACATTTAATTATCCTATATCAAGTTTAATTTCATACTGTTTATCATTTTAACATTAACAATTTAACGTCCAATATAAACATCAACAATCAATCAATTATCAGCCAAACTGTATTATCATCGCATAAATAATTAACAGATAATGGTGTCAGATGTCACAGGTGAACTGATACAGGTATTAGCATATTTAACAGTGTAATTAACTAACAGCAGTATATTTCAATTGTCGTTTCAATTGAAATCAAATCTAATAAATAAAAGAACATTAATCGTGAGTGAGTGCTCACCTTTCGAGGCTAGAGAGACTTGACAAAAGAATGAGCTACGAATTCCAACGCAACGCTAAATAGATACGATTTGATGTAGAAAGTAGGCCCGACGGACAAAGCTGATAACAGAAATCGACGGAATCAAATTAGAACCAGAAAGATAAAGATAATTGATATAAGCGAATTTGTTAAAAGTCAATATCCATTTAAAGCACATATATACAAATCAAAATAAATATTTTAATTTCAATGCCTCGTATGTTCGACCAACACCAAAAGTTTTAAACTGATAAAGTATCACACTATATAATAAATTTAAAACAACGTTTATTACAAAATTAACATTTATAAAATCACTTGAATCCAAAGTAGTATATAAACAAATATGCAACATTAAATACAACAGTCAACACATCTACTAACCTATATACAAGCCCACTCCTAAGCAAAACTTGCCTACCACAAATATCCAGATTCTTCCTTCTAGGAATGAACTATACAAATTTATAATTAACAGATCTTATATATATATACACTAACTAACTATCCTTACATTCAAAACAAAACATTACACATATCCATGTGCACGTGCAAATTCAACATTATAGGAATAACATAAACATCATATATTATATATTTAAAACTGACATATGTATATGACTTGTACAAAACCTACAGCTTGAAAACTGCAAACATGTAAGATTCAAAACATAACTGCTGTAACCCACTTACTTGTTAATATATATACTATATGTATACTCTAGTTATGATTCACAAAGTCAAACCTTTACATTACATACTAATATATATATATGCTGATGTAGGTTTGTACGGTAATAGAAAAATGAAATCTAAGTATTGATGCATGTGCCAAACATACTCACGAGGTCACTCAAAAGAAAAGGCACGAGAGAGGAGGTGGCTTCGGCCTAGGCTGGAGTGATGGGAGTTTGGCGAGGAGGGCGATGAGATGGCGGGGCTGACGCACGCAAGTGGACCTGAAACGTGATGGAGGAGGCGGAGGCCCGGAAGCTTTGGTGGCGGTGCCTTTGAGCGGGCTGCCATCGGACGAGCAAAAGTGGGAAGGGATGGCTGTTCGTCGTTGTGGCCACTTGGAGGTGCGGAGATCCGGAGATGCAGGCGGGTTCGGAGGAGACAGGTCAGGTAGGTGGAAGGGCTGACGTGAGAAGAGGATGCATGCGGTGGTAGTTCGGCAAGGCTGTGAACGTGGGAGGAGGTGCTCTTCTTCACGTGGAGGGTGAATGAAGGGTTGCTGCGGCATGAGTGTTCAAGCGGAGGAAGGAAATCTGGATGGGAAGAGGAGATATGAAATGGGTACAGAGAAATAAGCAAGGTTTTGGAAACTACAGAGATTTTGAGCAAGTAAAAAGAAATTTCTTGGAAATGACAGAAGAGGATGAAATGATAAACGATTGGGAAAAGAAAGTTCACACGATTTCAGGAAGTTATTAAATGAAAAAGGCTATTGGTATTACAACGGTGGAAAATGAATGGTCACCACGAAACAGAAATACGGACCGTTACGGTTAACCGTTTCATAGTTTCCACGACTTACCGGACCCCGAAACACACAAACAAATATGTTGCAGTGATCAACACGATGAGATGATCAAAACGGTATACAGATATCAGTGGTACGATCATCCGATAAAAATCGATATCGGTACCAGAATACTGCTATTTTGCAGAAAATAAGAACGACGGAGCAATAGATGTTCGAATTTGGAAAAACGACAAACTGACATCTTGCTTAGAAGATGGTTTAGAATTTTTCTATGTAAAAATATTTAGGTTTCGGAAACATTTTATTTTCAACGCTTTTTAACTGATTAAATTGAAGTAAATTTACGCGCGAAATAAACTTTCACATTTTTGGACGAAAATTTACCAGTTGCTATGTTTAACTAGACGTATTCCAAATATAAAATTTTTATTTCAAAATTTTATCGTTTAAAATTTCACAAAATTTCAACTAATTACGTTATTAAAACAGTTGAAATTTACGGGTCGTTACAACAGATATATAGAAATTGTACGGACAGAAAATGAAAATAAGTAGCTGCTAGGGTTTATAACAACCTATATATAGACAGAGATGTATAAGAACGGATGGAACAGATCGAATTGGGTTGAAACGATAACAACGACCTGAAAAGCCCGTTTCGTTCCCGAAACAAAAATAGGTCATCCAATATATCAAAATATATGTTTTTAATATTTTTAAACTCAATGGAACTAGTTTCAAACCCTAATTCTAATGTATATAGAAGTTAGATTTTAAAATCAAATAATATTCATTTAAATTCCATTAATAACGCGTTTCGAGGTCGCACGGTCAAATGATAAGTCTGATCGCTACGAAACTTAAAATCCTATAATAATTCACTATTACGGATCCGATGAAACTGTTTTCATCAAAATTCGAGACAGTGCCCAAAAAGACTAATTTTACATGTTAATTAAATAATTATTATTTTAAAATCAATTTAATCACCTTTAAATTCTAAATTAATAGTTAACAATTTTCCTAATTCTTAATTACACAGAAATTGATAATCTTTTACAATACAGTTTTCCATGTTAAATCCAATATTTAAATATTACACTAATTTCAGCGTTCAATTACAGCTGTAATAAACCCCAGTTTATTACATTTTTATATTCCAATAAATTCATTTATTTTGATTTACATTCTTACTATTAAATCAACCAATACCTTATGAAATGTATTAAACACAGATTTCTATCTTATTATCCTCATACTCTTCAATTAACATCTTTTCTTACATCAACCACAATATTTAATTACATTTAATTCCATTAATTACCAATTCAATATTCAAACGGACTAATTAATGAGATGAGGAAAAACCAATTGTTATAACTTAGTAATTCATACCTATTAATTCATTGTTTACAACCAAGAGTTATAAATTACTTACCCAAACTGATTTCTTATTCTATAATAACCAATTTCAATTGTATACATATTATTTCTATCTTTAATACAACATTTAATCTATTTCTTATTAACATACCATTATAGCCAAATTAACCTCTACAATTATCTTTCAACTAGGAATAACATTCAATAAATTAACATTTATTATTACCATTAATTGTTACATCAAACAGTTGTCAATTTCATTCAATCAACACTGTTAAATTATATTTTAATAATTTTTTTCCCTTTTATAAATCATAAATTTTAATTTCTGACAATATTAGATTCCAAAATCTTATTTAATTTAATATTTTTAATTATCAAAAATACGGGTTGTTACAATCTCCCTCGTTCAAAACTTTTCGTTCCCGAAAAGGAACAAGAAGGAATCAAGAAATCTGCTATATTTTATTCAAAATAGTCAACTTATAACAATTTAACTTACATATTCAAGTTTAACAAAAATTTGAAAATAACTCAACTTCTACAAAAAATTTCTAAGTCCCAAATTTACGAAAAATTTCGGTGAGTCTCCTTTGCGCAGATAGGTCCGGAAAAAAAAATCAATAATTACAATATATATATATAGATATATAACATATTTCAATAATAAAAGAACCCAAACCATGGGAAAAACAATAAAATATCATTTCAAAACCGTAATCTGAAAATGTACCTATTTGTCGGGCAAACAAACTTTATTTAATGAAACCAAAAGCAACAGATATTGCTTCCATAAACCTGTATTTTACTTACATAATCCACAAGAGTTATAACTATGTAAAAGATTATATATTAGTTGTTTCAACAAATAGCACAAGCAACACAATAATATATAATAATCATATGCAAACAAAAAAAAAGAAGCTCAACCATTATATGCAACTAAAAAATCCATCACACACCCATGGCAACCAAACTAATGGTTTGTCCAGGTTCAGAAACTTTTCATCGTAAAAGGATGACAAATAAATTACCAAGTGTACCTTACGCTCAACAGCCTAAGATAATTACTAAATTGATCATTCACAGAACCTCAAACAATTTGAAGTATCATTTCCCGAACTTCCCATAAGCCAAACAAAGAATTTAAATATTATTTAAATTTGTACGATGTACATATATCATTTGTTCACAATATCAATTTTTTGATCGCTTGTTTGAATACACAAATTTCACTTTCGAACTAGTATTGTTAACCCAACTACTCTAGTGCGGACTCTGATCCGATTTCTTTATTAGAAATTTCCATTTTCCTTGCATAGTCATAAACTATGATAGAAAACTTCAAATTCATATCAAAATTTCGTATCAAATGTTCGTCGTCAAGAATCAAGCAAAAAATCCTAATTCGGGCTGGTGTGAATTACAACACGTCATGTATTCAAATCTGGATCAAAACTGTTATGCGAATAAAATGATTCTACGCACGACTTACATATTCTATTTTATTGGTTTCTTTCACATCATTTACTGTTCATTTATTTTAATTCTCATTCATTCATACAAGATCATCTTTTATAAATTTTCATTCATTTACTTACATAAATTATTTCCCATTCAATATTTGAAATCATCAATAAATCAATTCTTAAAAAATTATATAAGTTTCTTTGCAATTTAATTCACAGTTATTATTTACTTATATAATTTGATTTCCATTTAATATTAATATTCATTAATGAATCAATTCATACTTAAGTTTCTTTACTTTTAAATTCACATTTATCCTTTCTTATATAATATCATTTAATAATAACTTATTTATGAATCATTTTTGTTACTTAAGCTTGCACTTGTATAATATTCTATTACATATTCATATTTAACAATTCAACCCTTTTTTTAACATTTCTGGTAAGTTTTATATATGTTTTTAGAATGTAATTGAGTGTAATACAAATTTATCTTATTCATTTTAGTTAACAAAAATGTTCAATAGTTTACATCTTCTGAATTTTCATTATCTTTTAATTTATAAGTTACAAATCTCCAATTTCTTTACAATTTCATTAAACACTTAGCTTCTAGTTTCTTATTTCTCATTTTAGAAGTTTCCAACTATTAAATTTTCACTTTATTCTACAACTGAAAATCATTAATTTAACAGGAACTTAAGAACTAAATACCGGGTTCATTCCAAATCATTTTGAAATAAGATATATGCTCATATCTTTTATATATCAAATCATATTTAGAAAATAAAAATTAAGATTTTTTTTCACCAAAACAACTGTGTGGCAAAGCTACTATAGTGGTCTTCCCACTTTGAAACTCGAAAATGAAAGTCGATGATGTCGCGATCATCACCGAAATTATTTTCCAACGATAAAAGAGGGGAGTACATACATTATTTCCCTTTAATTTTTTTTAAACATTTCTTTCAAATCCCATTTGAAAACTTTGTGAGACATTTCTATTTGCAAATACTTTCAAATAATACTAATTTTATTTTTCTTCCAAAATCTTTGAAACCCAACTTTAAAATACCAAAATTTAAGTTCTCAAATTTCCATTTAAATTCATTTATTGTAAATCATAATTAATACCATATTTACAAAATTAAATTTTCTTATATCATATAGTAGTTAATAGTTTTAATAACCTTCACTAATCAACCAATAAATGTCAATAATCAAATATCATCATTTACTAACATCCAACACAACAAAAATAACAAAAATCGATCTATGAAAAACTATATATATATATATACAAAATATAATTACTAGGTAAAATTATTTAATTTACCTATTTCAAAAACAATACTGTGTTGGTCTACCCTGTTCAAGTGTTTAGAAACCTCTATCGATGTCATAGCATCCTATGTACCGACCAGAATTTATAAATACTCAACCGAACAAATTAACACAATACAAAACATTTATAGCACTAACAAATATGCTCTCTTGTATATATACACTCAAACTCATTTTAGGGTATTAATAACCCTATCTCTAATGAGTTAACCCCAAACAAGCTAAGGTATCTCTAAATCAAAGCTCTGATACCAACTGTGACGTCCCACCTTTTTGGACGGTTTAAATCGACAATAAACCACACATGTCTAACTCAAAACCATTCAAAAGGGAGGATTGTCAATGGGATTTAATAATAAAATAAGAGAAGAGAAGGAAAACAAAAATACAGAATCTCGCAGCGGAATGACAAAATATAATAATCAAATAAATAGTTCATGAAGCTATTTTACAATATACATTTGATTACACAAATTTTACAACAAAATCAGAGTACAATCAACAACATACCAAAATGATGCAGCAGAATAATACTAATAATATAATATACCAAACTCTGTCTTTGTCCTCCAGAAATAATGTCTTCAAACACTAAAAAGCTCAGGCTGACTTGAGCATAATGAAAAGACAAAACACCTGAGTCAGAACTAAAAGCTCTTATGTAAGTTAAATCAACAGCAAATAAATATGAGTGTAATAGCTTTAGAGATATTTATGGGATTTCACATCTCCTATTCAGTGTATAATGTGCGTGCAATAACTTAAGAGATGTTACGGGATATTCCATCTCCAAAGGATCCGTTAAACTATCTATATGTAGTAAGATACTAGTGTCTAATCAGTAAAGTAAATATTTTTCTTAGCGTTAAGGCTTTACATTAATCCCCCTTAACACATTTTTAAGCAGGTAGTCTATGCAGGTCATATAACACAACCAGTAACGTCGGTAGCCACCCTATAGGTACCATACTAAAACAAAATCATAGTGGGCATGAATAAGGATAAATAGTATGATAAGGCACATGAGGCAATGCCTAAGGTAGGATACTACCAGTTCGGGTCGCAGGGTTGGTGGTAACGCATCGTAGCTACGACTGCCCATCATGTCCAACACCTCCAAAATCAAATCAAATCAAGGTGCACCGATCAAGCAAACATTAATAGTAATACGAAGAGGTGTGTCTGCTAGTGGTAGCTAGCCCACTTGGCCCTGACTAGCCGTCATGTTTTAGTCATTTCAAATTGGCATAAGTGTTGGGGTCATCCATCATCGTTCTCTTTCTTCAAATCTAGCAACTGTTCACCAAATCCAACCACTTCATTCTGGATCATCCATCACGTACACAGTTGTTAAAGTGGTTCCAATATTGATAGAGAGTATGCCAATAAGAGGCCCCGGTCTCTTTAACAACCAAACGTCATTTTTCACACCGGTTGGTTCTTTTACATTTCAAAACTGATTAATATTTGATATCAAAATATCATATTCAATTCAAAATATCACTTCATTTCAAAATACCATATTTACTCAAAATATGTCATTTTCACTTGAAAATATCATTTCAAATTTCAACTTAGGTTATAACCTCATTTAACCACATTCGCATTTAAATCAACGATTTAAATATAAACATTCCAACTCTGCAGAGTTTGAGACTTGTAGAAATAGTTTGAATTGGTTTAAATAGTTTAATATAGTTTAAATAGTTTAAAGTTTTAAAATAGTTTAGTATAAAATGATTTGAGTATTGAAAATGGTTTATATAGTAAAATAGTTTGGAAAATCTAAATAATTTGTATATTAAAAAGGATAGAATTTAACAGTTTATATTAAAATAATTTATTTTGAAAATAGTATCAAATCAAATTGTTTCTTTCCATTTCAACAAATCAGGACATGTCCAAATTTCAAATCAACAAAACTCAATTTCCAATCTTTTGAAGCAATTGACTCAAATTTCAATTAAATTTCAGAGCAGATTGATTTCAATTTCAATTCGAATTAACTTCAATTTTCGAAACGTTCATTTTAACTTCAAATTTGAATCAACAATTCAATTCAATGATTTAAATTTCAATCCAATCCTTATTTTAAACCATTTCAATTTATATCGATTTCAAGCCCAATTTTAATTACTGATTTAAAACCCTTAATCGATTTAAACCTCACTATTCAATTTTAAGGTCCAAATCTTAAAATAATTCAATTTCCAAAATTAAAGTCAAATACCAATTATAACTTTACATTCCCAATTAATTCTTTTAAACAATTTCTTTTACCCAATTTCAGTTTCACTTTTTAAAGCTAGAATTAGAAATAATTCAATTCACATAAATCCTCAATTTATTTCCTTTAAAACAATATCCTTTAATCAAAATCCCAATTCAAGATTTTAAGACCATTAAATTTAACCAATCCGGTGTCCGTAAAAAAAATTTACCCTATGGCCAAGTGATCATTTATTTCAATTTTAATTAGGGATGGATATATATCATTTCAATCCAAATCAAAGTGTCATAGGTATATATCATTTTAACCTATTTCTTAATTTCTTTGAAATAATTTAAATAACAGTTTACATGCTTTCAATTAATATACATGGTGATAACAGGAATATATAAAAATAAATAAACATCCAATCATCCAAAATATCAACAAATAGACATCCATCACAATCAACATCCAAAAGAACTAATAGTTCACAACAATTTACTGGTTATCAATATCAGGTATTTAACTAGCAATTAAATCCAATATTAATTTAAATGGCAATTTAATTCAATAACATTCAATTACAATTAAAATGTTAATTTAAACTACCAAACAACAACCAATAAAATTATTATCACATCACAAATTTAATTCAACTATCATAAGAAGGTTTAGTATTGCGTGAGTGGGTTAAATCACTCACCTTTGATTTATAGCCGATTAAAAATCCAATAAAAGCCCAAAAATCCAGCTATCTTCAAATTAAAAAAAACCGGTTTCATGTCGTCCGGAATTTCGATACGAACCCAACAAAAGAAACCGCGCCTCAAACGGGGATCATATCAAAAAGTTATGAATGTTATAATTTTGAAATTTAAATTTTAAATTAAAAATAATATCAGGAAAATTTATGTAATATCGCACCTTCCTCTCAAACCCTATGTATCTCGATCGAACAACCCAAATTATAGCCACCACCCATTCCCTTGCCGCCCCGTCGCCTAGGGCCAGCAAACCATAGATCTGACATCACCGCTTGAACCACCACCTCCGGCCGCCCCACCGGCCCACGTGCGCGGCCCTCTGGTCCCCCCTTTATGCTCCGCCACCGCCGCCATACACGACTAAATCGCCATGAAATTCATCGCCTTCAACACGAACGAACCTCATAGATCGACTCGCCTCAACGCCCTCTACACTCCGGTGCCCTCCAATTGTCGATTGATCGACGATCCACCATTGATCGCGAAGCCCTAAGATGGACGACCGAAACTGTTTCACTGATTTCTGGCCAAATCAAACCTCCAATCGAAAAATGAATTACATACACAGATTACGTTCGTCGAGGGCTTCGCGATGATATATTATACGATGGGATTTGGGCAGTTTGGATTTTTGATTTGATTTGGAATTGGGAACTAGGGTTTTGAAATGTCTGCCATTGAGAAGGAACAGATAATTGAACAGATAGATAGAAATTGTACGAATAGAAAATGAAAACAAGAAGCTGCTAGGGTTTATAACAGCCTATATATAGACAGAGATGGATAAGAACGGATGGAACAGATCAAATTGGGTCGAAACAATAACAATGACCAGAAATGCCTATTTCATTCCCGAAACGAAAATAGGTCATCCAATATATTGAAATATATATTTTTAATATTTTTAAACTCAATGGAACTAGTTTCAAACCCTAATTCTAATGTATATAGAAGTTATCTTCTAAAATCAAATTATATTCATTTAAATTCCATTAATCGATTTCTACGCGTTTCGAGCTCGCACGATCAGACGGTAAGTCTGATCGCTACGAAACTTGAAATCCTACAATAATTCACTATTATGGATCCGATAAAACTGGTTTCGATGAAATCCGAGCCAGTGCACAAAAAGACTAATTTTACACTTTAATTTAATAATTATTATTTTAAAATCAATTTAATCACCTTTAAATTCTAAATTAAAAGTTAACAATTTTCATCATTCTTAATTACACAGAAATTGATAATCTTTTACAATACAGTTTTCTTTGTTAAATCCATTATTCAAATATTACACTATATTCAAATTGATAATCTTTTACACCCTTTTTTGATTCATGAAAACTATGTGTAGTTGTAGCCAGAAAATTAGAAATAAAAAGCTCTCCTCTTTTTAGTCTATTTTTATTTCATGCTTCTCTTTTTATTTCATGCAAGTAGATTAGATTTCTTTTATACAAATTAATGTAGATTTATTTTTTTGCAATTAATTAGCTCTTTCTTTTTAGTTAGCATTTCCTTTCATTTTGTTAATGTCGAAATCTACTTTTGTTGAAATGAATTTAGGGATGAGAGACAAAACCTCTTAAATTTAGTGTGATGAAGCTCTCATAATTCACGTAAAATCAACATAATAGTTTTATTTATGATCTCTTCTTTTTGGGCTTAATGTAAATTTAGATGTAGATGGAAGTTTGATGTTTATAAATGAATTAGATAGCATATGCTTTCAATCACAAATAGGCTATACTTAATCAAATATAGACTCTAGTTACATCTTAAACTAACTATTTTATTTTGATAATGAAGTTAAAAGTAGGAATAAAATTTGAATAAGTTTCCTATCCACTTCCCCGAAGTCCTACTCCAAAATCCCCAAAGTTCATGCATCCAAAACCCAAATTTCCCTACCACCGATTACTCCATGATCCACCACTCCAATTTCTTACCGTAACTTCACCATTTTTGCTCCAAACTCCATGGAACTATAATCATGGCTTCTTTAGGCTATCATCAACTCTCCATATCAATCGCAACACGTTTCGAGCACTCTGACCTCTTAGTTCACTCGAAAGTACATCGATTACTTAATACATCAAAACAAATCAACCATATATCCAAATGAATATATACAAACATTACACGATGCATAAGTATCATATTAAGCAATACGAACAATATTCAAGCATTTATATCATCCTAAATTAACCATATTGAAAAACGATGACTAGTTTGGTCAAATTGGCAAAAAATGATTAATATTGACGTATAACCTTTCAAATTTGTTTTAAAAGTGATGTTAAGATTAGATCTATCATATAAATTATTTTAACATTCGAAATTATTTATAAAAAAATCATATTTAACTATATAAACCTTCATAGTAAAGTGAGAGATGCAAAACACTCAACTAAGATCCAATTAGCACAAATACTAAGACAAATCCGGATGAATAATGATTTTTCTAATTTCCTGTAATGCCCCACTCTGAGACCCACATTAGCAAAGAGTATTAAAAGGTAATACCATCTGCTAATACGGAGAATAGAGCTGGATAGGAGCGACCATCTATAGCCTTGTCTTGGCTATCTACTGAATACGTCGATAAATGTAGCCTATATTTTTTTTCATGTGGATCGACATATCCAATAGATATTTAATACAAAACTATAATGGCTATAAGATCTAACAGAACAAAATATAACAACTCAAATGTAAAACACATCACAGAATAGTAGATCATCACATACATATACATGTATATAGATACATCATAGAGTATACAAAATGATACATGTCAAGTGGTATAGCAACCACAATATACAGGCGAGTCAAAAGAATATACATATCAGAGTTACAACCAAAAAGGACTACACAAAAAGCTATAACAAAAGGAGCTAGCAGAATAGTCCATGAAGAAGCAGAATAGGCTAAGTACAAATGTACCTAACCTGAAACACCTCGGTCTGACCCGAGTATAAAAATACACGGGTCAGGCTAACTAAACAAATCAGTTAAATAAGCTAAATGATAAAGAACATGCAAGGTCATAAGTACCATAAATATCTCTAAAAGAGATAACTCGATCATCTAACAAAAGATGAATCATAACAAGCCTCATATCATCGGCAACTCAAATAAACAAATGATATGAATATCCCAAATCAAGCCAAAAAGGCAAATAACAAATACCAATAAAGGTAACACAAGTTTCCACAAGGTAATCGCTATATGTCGTGGGGTTCAAAGGACCTACCTCGAAAGGCAATACTCTAGGGAAATATAAATATCAAAGAAACAAAAGATGCACGTGCTCAGTACTATATAAACAAGGATCCACAAGCCTGAAGACGACAAACCCAAGTATCTCTTGAGTGGTGACGAAGGACCAACTCCAAAAGCGATACTATAGGGCAACAAACCCGAAGGCAACAAACCCGAAGGCACAAACTCGAAGGCAATAAACCCGAAAGCACAAACCCGAAGGCAACGAACCGTAGTGGCGAAGGTCCGGAGGCCCAGTACTGGACACCACTAACTGGCAATATGTGTCACAAACCCCTCGGATAGGAACCCGCAAAGTGTTAACGTGTGTCCCATACCACATGTTCGCGCTAAACGGTTTACTAACCATTAGTCAATTCCACACTCAAAGTAGTACAAAGTTTACCCCATCTCATCGGTAAACCAGACCCGAAGGTCAAAACGATCAAACGAATAGATTAGGCATTAACTAAGAAGATAAACGCACGTGTTCATAGCATGCATTTTATCTAATCACTTAATTCTCCCCCCTCTTTGCTTGAAGTGCAAAATTGTGTGTTTTATATAGAAATTAAGTTGAAGAAAACGAGTTTTTGGAATATTTCGAAATAGCTTTAGAAATTGCCTTTGAAATTCTCTTATTATAGAGTATATAATTTTTATACTAAAAAAATAATATATAACAATAATTTCAAAAGCCCATTTATTTGAAAAACATTTTTAAAACACATTATAATACCTGTGTATGAAATCCAGAAAGAAATATCAAGAAAACATCGAAATAATGGAAATTACACCAAGTATTATCCGTTTAAAACAAGCTGCGACTCAATATTCGACAGCAGGTTTGAACAAGTTAACTGTGTCAAAATGACTTTAAATTTTTCAGGAATGTAGATCAACATTCCTACTTCAATTTGCAAAAAAGAATCATTCAAATCAGATTTGAAACGAAGAATCTGCATCGTTTAAAAGTTGGACCAAAACAAGGTTAAATCGCTGAATTCCAGCAGGCTGCGGGTTCAAGTTCGACAGCAGTTTCGAAATAGCACACCAACCCAGATTGTCATGAAATTTTTCACGAATGTAATTCAACACTTCTACTTCAATCTGCAAAAAGAATCACTTAAATCCGATTTGAAACAAATGTGTTATGTTGTCTCAAACATGGACTCAGACCATGTTTGCAACAGTTCAAAAACCAAAAATATACAGGCCTGAAACCATCTTGGGTTCAACTTCCAGGCATGAAAAAAAGGACCAAATTAGCTCGGATTAAGCTGAAAATTGGTAGGCCTATAATAGAAAATTTAAGATTTCAAAAAAAAGAAGAATCATGCAATATCCTTAAGGAATGAAAGAGTTATGCTGTCTCAAACATGGACTCAGGCCATGTTTGCAGCAACTCGGAAAACAACTACAAGCAAAAATCTGTGCTTGAGTTGATTTTGCAGCAAAGTTTTGAACACTCAAATGACAATATTTTTCAACGAAGATTTGCAAAAATGAAGTTCAACATGCAAGCTACCAAATGCAAGAAATCCGGCAGTATTTCGTTGCCGGAATCAAAAGTTACAAGCATTCAAAGAAGCAACATGAGACATATTTCAGACAGAGAAAAAACCACAAATTTATCAATAAAACCTAATTTTTTTCTACAATTTCTTGCAATTTTGAGCTTGGCTCAGCTAGGATTTGTGAGTATTACAACTCACCTTGCTGATGCAATGGAAAGACTTGGATAAAGCTTTGTGAGTATTACAACTCACCTTGCTGACGCAACCCAAACAAATAAAATAAAGCTTGGAATTTTATTTTCTCATTTTAAATTCCAAAATTCATTGTTTATTCCCAGTAAAAAATTTAATTTCTCCAATTTATTTTAATTCACAATATTAAATCATAACTACCATTATAATTTAATATTTACAGGTAATCTCCAAAACCAGGGTTGTTACAATTCCAAGGCACCAAAATCAGCAATTCACTAATCATGTTGCTAATCCCTTGATTTGGCTAATGAAAGTAGGAAATTTGGTTGCTTTTGGCTAAGAAATTAATTAATGGTTGCTTTGAACTATTTTTGGGAAGTGTGATAATGAAGAGAGGTTGTCCCATCAGCTCCATTAGGCATAAATCCCTAAATTGATTAATGGGCCTAATCCGGACCTCATAAGCTATTCACTCTAATCTTTTTAAAAATTATCTAATTTAAAATGGCAACATCTCCTAAATAGTAAAGCCAAAAATCTATTATGACAACCCTATGGGATAAGAAACTATCATATCTTTTATTTGGAAGTAGTTTCAAACTCAAATTTGGCTTCTATCAAAAGTTATAGGCCGTACAAGTTTTTCATGGTCAAAATCATCTAATAAAATTTATAAGATTAAAAAATGTCAATATACAAAATTCTTCAAAGTTACAGACTCATACGACCTACTCTAGATTTAAAAATAATATTTTACGATCCTCCAATATATGAAATATGGATCATTACTGTATACAGCATGCAAAAATGAAAATAAATTGCAGTAAAATAGGATGTTCAAAAAGAATTCATCTTACACATACATAAAATATAAGAGTGAAGAAAAAACATATTTTAGAAAATGCAAGTATTATGCAATATATTGATATATAATAAAGAAATTTCAAACTTCAAATTATCTTGAAAAATATGAAGTATAACTAAAAGTCACATGATCTATATGCAAAGAATATAAGGGTGCAAAAATTCATACTTTTAAAATTGCATATGTTCTACATTTCCCAAAGTGCATAAAAAGAAAACAATGTTATATACATTATATACTAAATATATAAAAACGTAGAGAAGTGAAAATTGACGAAATCGAATCTCAATAACAAATATGAACCAATGTTCAAAAATATAACTTTACAAGTGGGGAAAGGAGGAGGAATATAAGACTCGTTTAAAGAATGCTTAATCCTTAAACTAACAAATAAGCTAGTAGGTTCATAGGGTGAAGTTGTAACACCCCTAATTTTGATCAATATTATTTTGGATAATTAATTTGACAAATTAATAAAATAATGTATGGTTTTAGAAGAATGAGATTTGATAATTAAAATGGATTGTGCCTTAGTTAATAAGTAGGATTGATTATAATTTAAATAAGAAGGAGGAATATTGTGAGGGGCAAAAAAAGGAAAAGGATTTATTTCCTAAACCTAAACCTTTCCATTCTAGCTTCCCATTCATAATCACTTCATACAAATAAAAGAAAACCAAGGTTGGCCATTCCTAGGAGATTTAAGGGGAGAAAAAGCTAGGAAATAAGAGAAAAGCTTAGAGGACATTAAATCTAAACTCAAATCTCATTTCTCTTCATCAAATCAAGATGAATAATGATTACCCATCTCACCATTGCTTGTTTATTTCGGTTTTATGCCTAAACCTGAATCACATGTGAATATTATGCCATGTTATTATTGATTGGTTGATTATATGCTTGAATGATAAATTATTGTATTTATTATGGAATTACTCAATAGGTTTTAAGAGTGGAAACCTAGTTTATGACATCCATTTGACTTGAAATTTGGATATAATATTAGAAACATTATTTTCGAAGTAGGTTATTAATTTCATAATTTTCCAAGCAAGTATGAATATTTTATGAATTTCCTAATTGAAGAAAATGTTTTATTTTTGGTTTTTAATTATTAAAAATAATTAAATAATGTTTTTGGTCCTGGGATTTTTATATGTTAAATACTATGTTAATTCTGATTGATTATGATTTTTGTGGATTTTTCACAAGTGTTTTTGATATTATATGAATTTATTAGGCTAGAAAAGATTAATAATTATATTTAAATAATAATATAAAATTATTGGTTTGCAAAATTATTTTGGGGAATGTAATCTGATTCATTGCGGTATTTCTCAAAAGAATTTGGTAAAAAAGTTTATTATCCAATAGCAATTTAATAAAGGATTGCAGTTGGTGAAAAGAAATTATTTTTTAAAGAGGTAAAACAGTTTTTATTTTAATTTTGAGATTGCCACATCGTTGTTGATCAATGCCGACGTCCATCTATGCCGTATATTTTCTATGCCGTGTGTTTTATATGCCGCATGGTTTCTATGCCGCTAGTTTTCAGTATTGACTCCTTAAAACTATGATGTCGCATTTTATATACCGGCATTAATATTTATATCGGCAATGATGCCGCATATCTTCATTCCCATATAAAGAAGCAGTAATGCCGCATTTTCCACATTAATATTAAAGGGCATGATGTCGCATATATATATATAATTTCGGCATTATTACTTTAGGCTGCACTGCCGCATACAAACCTTACTTTCGACATCAATATAAATGGCAATGATGCCGCCTATTTTTTATACCGCCATAAACGATATTGATGACTCTATGATATTGATGCCGAAGGTCATTAATGTCGGCATTCCCATATTTCCAAGTTTTAAAGCTTCATACTATGCAAACCAAAGACAATGTCGCTTATATTTGGCAAACTACGTTATGCGACATGAATGATTTTGGCTCCATGACCTTATGCTTTATAAATCAGATGCTTTAACATGATTTCGATATAGAAGGGGTGCAATAACCCATGCCGATGATATTAATGTCGCACATAATCGATTTAAATGGTTTTATTATATGGCTTTATAGCCTAAGGGTTTTAGAGGTGCGATAACCTCCTAATGGTTTCGAAGTTAATGAAACCTATTTTACAAAAGCATATATATCTTGGCACAAAATTTTGGATAAAATAAAGGGCTATAATTTCCTTGTTTTAAGTATGATTTCAAGGGTTAGATCATTAATAAAGAATTATATTTTCATGGAAATAAAGAGGGTATTTATCCCAACATTTTACTAGTAAAATTATTGTTCTTATCACCATTAAATATAATATGATATGATAAATTGAGTAAAGGATTAGAGAACAGAGAACCATATAATGTGATTTGTGTAGGGTAGCACCATATACTTCAACCGTTAGCCCCTAGTTGATATTACTCCATAATGCATAGGGCTTTGTTAAGGGTAAAACTAAAAGTGGATTTATGCACCGAAAGGAATATAATTAGGCAAGTTATTGGATTGCTTGTAAAACAATTAGGTTCATAATGAGTCTACTAAAACTATGAGATTGACTGACAGTCAAGTAATCAATCAGATGATTGTGTTTGGACGGACAGTCCAATTTACTCCTAATGGTAAGTTGGAGACTTTTTGTATATTTGGTTGGCTCGAGTCAGCCAGTTAGGTTTGTAGTCACCTTGAGAAAACAATGAACTAGAGATAGATAGTCAGTTAATTGAGATAGATTAATTAGGATTACCCCTGTAGCATGCATGTATATAATTATCTTGTTTTTACGTAACCATTATGATTGCAGGAGCATGATTGTGATAGACATATTACCAGAGGATACTAGTGAGGGGAAAATCCATTCCGCTTAGTGGCGTGGTCTCACTATATATCTATTACCAAGATGGCATGTTATTATTCTCCCTAAACTCTTTATCTGACCTGAAGTTTTTGTTTTTCCCCTTTAACTCTCGGGTACTCATTTGAGTACTTCAAGAGTAAGGTTTCCAAATTTTAGGTTTAAGGAATAAAGCTTTCGAAGACATGTAGGAGGCAGAGCTACCTATATAGGAGTTTATTTATATCTGTTGTGTTTTTATTTTGTTTCAATGTATGTAATGGCAGAAGTTGTATCTGTCTTACAGTAAACTCTAATCAACCAAGGGGGAATCTTCATATGTAGCTCTTGGAGTATTTTGTAATTATTATATTTTATTTGAACTTGGGCAACGTTTTGGGATTATGTAATGAATATGGAAATTAATTAATGAAATCTATCTGGAAAAAAATCTAGTAGTCTTATGCTTCTGATGTTAATGATACTATTAACTGATCTCATTTTGTCATTGGAGAATAATACTATTGATGATTACAGCATCAGTAGCGCTTATTTTCAGGCCTCGAAATAAGGGATGTTGCAACTTAGTATTAGAGCATAGGTTTGAATTTTAAAAGATTTTTTGAAAACATGATCCTAATGAATTAAAGAATGAGATTGGGGTATGGGACAACGCTATAGTAATGCACTTATATTTGTTATATATAAGTATATATCTTACCTCTATTCTTCCCTCTCTCTTAGACCGTTCTTTCGTATGTTAATAAGATTCGAATACAGATTTAATAAAAGTAAGATATGGTGGTAGGAAATGAAAGAGTGAATCTTGGTGGAGGAAGCACCACAACCAATGAAAATGTCGAGCCCAATACTAAGAGGAATACGAATTGACAAACACCTACTAATGTGGGTCCTGGAACACCACCGGTAGACAAGGGAGCTATGTACCAATTCTTTATCAATATGATGCAAGCTGGAGCTACAGCTGGATTGGTTGGTGGTAATGTTGGAGGAGAAAATCTGGAAGTTCCGGTTGTCAATAACTATGTTATTTTGAGTCGGGATTATGCAAGACTTGGAGAAAAGCCATTTATTGGAACGGAGGATGTCGTCGAAGTAGAGAATTGGATGCTTCATTGTGAAAGCATTTTTGCTGATTTAGGTCTAAACGACGGGTAGAAGAGGAGATTAGCTTCCAGGTAATTGCAAGGAGCTACACTGTACTAGTCGAACAGTGTAACTGTGGGAGTATCAGGAAAACTTGACTTGGACGGAGTTCAAAGGAGTTTTGAAGAGTGATTTATGTCTGAAATAGCCAAGTTAACTTTACTTAGAAAGTTTGCTGAGTTGGAATAAGGTGATATGTCAGTGCTTGAATATGCAACTAGATTTGAGGAGTTTTCCAGATATGGATATACCACCATGGATACAGTAATCAAGAAGAATGAAAAGTTTATTAGAGGATTGAAACCAGAACTTTCCAAAGCAACATTATCACACCTTAGAGACCCTTGTGATGTAGTAGTGGAGATGGCACTAAGCAATGAAGAGATTCTTGCATTGTTTAGTAATAACAAACCGGCAGAGGCTCAGGGTGATCAAAGTCGAGAAGAAAGTTCTTCCAGAAAAGGGATCTTGGAAGGGTGAAGCTACCAATAAAGGAAAAGCTGATATTGTCTACTTTAAGTGTAACAAGGAATGACATTTTGCTCATGAATGTTGAACTAGTCAGTGAAAGAAGGTCATTGGAAAGAAGAACATCAAGTGCTTCAACTATGACCAGATAGGGCATTATAAGAATTAGTGCAAAGAACCAGCTAAGGTTGATAAAGGAAAAGTGTTTGCTTTGGAAGCGTCTGCCTTGAGATCAACAACGGAGGAGAAAAGAAAGTCTATGATGGGAGGTACACTTTTGATTCATGGCATACCTATTATAGTTTTGATACTCGTGCATCATATTCTTTTATCTCTCATTGTTTGGTAGATAAGCTTAGTTTAGAACCATCGTACCTTGTTACTTCCTTAAGGGTTGTGAATCCGATAGGAGAGTTTTCCACTCTTGGGATGAGATAAGACCATTTAGAGTTTGAGGTGTTAGGTCATATGTTTGCTTGCAGGTTGCATGTGTTTGATTTTATGGGCTTTGGAATTATATTGGGTATGGATTGGTTAAGAAAATATGATGCTAGAATATTTTTCCAAGATAGGAAAATATCACTAAGAAACCCCGATATTAGCGGTCGAATAGTATACTCAGCGGAGAACTCGAATTTTGATGTTTGTGCTTTATTGGGTGCAATGGAGGGGAAAGATGAGTTGAATCAAGTTTATTTCATTACAGAATTTGTAGATTTTTTTGAGATTTTTACAGGCCTACCATCGAAACGAACTGTTGAGTTTCGAATAGATCGTTTACTTGGAGCTGAACTGTAAGTAAATCGCCTAGTAGAATGAAACCTACTTAGACAAAGTAGTTAAAGGTGCAACTAGAGGATTTAAAAGGAAAGAGTTTCATTAGACCAAGCAATACCCCTTAAGGAGTAGCCACGGTTTCATAAATAAACCAGACGGGTCATTGAGAATGTGCATCGATTATCGTAAACTGAATGAGAAGACGATAAAGAATATATATCCCTTGCCAAGAATAGATAATTTATTTGATCAGTTGAGTGGAGCCAAAGTATATTGCCAACTGGATCTGGTAACCCTGGTTCCATCAACTAAGGGTGGCGGATGGCATTATCCCTTTGATGGCATTCCAAACAAGATATGGTTCCTACAAGTGGTTAGTAATGTCATTCAGGTTGACTAATACACCTGCTTTCTTTGTAGATTTGATGAACCGATCTTCCAAGAGCATTTGGATAGGTTCGTGTTAGTATTTATATATGACATCCTGATATATTCTAGGAATGAGCAAGATCATGAGACTCGCCTTAGAATAATGCTTCAGACGTTGAGGCAACATCAATTAAAAGTGAAGTTTTCAAAATTTCATTTTTGGAAGAAAGAAGTGAAGTTCCTTAGTCATGTAGTTTTAGAAAAAGGTTATTAGTAGATCCAGCTAAGATTGAGATTGTTAATAATTGGAAGAGACCCGATACAGTGAGTGAGATAAAGAATTTTCTTGGATTAACTAGCTACTACAGGAGATTCATCAAGAATTTCTTTCGTACAGCAACACCGATGACTAAATGTAACACCCCTAATTTTAAATAGTATTATTCAGGAGATTTAATTAGATGAATTAAATAGAATAATGTAGAGACTAGAGTGACAAGGGAATTGAGATTTGAAAACTAATTAAGGTCGTGCGTTAACTAAATTAATTAATGAGAAAGGGTTATAAGTTAAGGGCAATATGGGTATAGCCGAACCCCATAACCCTTAAAACCCCTTACCACATTCTCATTTTTATTTACATTCTAACAAAACAAAAACATAAACAAAAGAAAAACAAGGCCGGCCATAACCCAATGAATTAGAGAATGAGACCGGGGTTTGGGTTAACGCTATAGTAACGTACTTGCAATTGTTATATATATTTATAAGTATGTATTCCCCTTTTCTCTTACACCATTCCTCTGTATCTTGCTAAGGCTTGTATGGAGATATACGAGAAAGGAAGATATGGAGGCAGGAAACGAAATAGGAAATCTAGGTGGAGGAAGCACCACAATTAATGGAAATGCTCGACCCAATATTAGGAGGAATCCGGGTCGATGGGCAAATGCTAACCCAAATGTAAATACCAACGTAGGTGCTGGAACCCCCCTATAGATATGGGTATGATCTATCAGTTCTACGTCAATATGATGCAAGTTGGAGCAGCTACAGGAGTAGTTGGGGGAAATGCTGGGGGAGCAAATCCTATGGCCCCAGTTGGCAGTAACTATGCCAAGCTGAGCAGGGTTACACCAGTCTTGGTGGGAAGCTATTTTTGGGAATAGAGGATGTTGTCAAAGTAGAAAACTAGTTATTGCACTGCAAAAGAATTTTCACTGACTTGGGATTAGATGATGAACAGAAGAGAAGACTTGCTTCCAGACAGTTGTAGGGAGCAGCATTATATTGGTGGAATAGGGTTACTGTTGGAGTACTTGAAGAAGAATTAACTTGGGCTGAGTTTCGAAGGAGATTCGAAGAGAGATTTCTATCCAAAGTCACTAAGTCGGCATTGATGAGGAAGTTTATGGATATAGAGTAGGGGAGATGTCGATAATCGAATATGCCATGAAATTTGTTGAGTTTTTCAGACACAGATACACCATGATTAACACCATCATCAAGAGAAATGAAAAGTTTATTTGAGGACTAAAGACAGATATTGCCAGGGCAACCATGCCACACCTCCGTGATCCAAACAATGTCGTAGTGGAGATGGCCATCAGGAACGAAGAGATATACTGTACTTTTAGTAAGGGGAAGTCAATTGAGGTTCAAGATCCCTAAAGAAAGAAGAGAAAGTTCTTTAAATGGAAATGAGCTCAGAAAGGAGGAGTAGCCAAGAAAGGGAAGGCCAATGTAGTTTGCTAAAAGTGCGACAAGAAAGGATATTTTACTCATGAATGTCGAACTGGAAAAGGGAAGAAGGTTGCAGATAAAAAAGGAGTGAAGTGCTTCAACTGTGACCAGATCGGGCATTACAAGAATCAGTGTCCAAAACTGGCAGACAAGGGGAAAGTTTTTGCCTTGGAACCATCTTCTTCTAGGCCAACCGTAGCTGAGAAGGGAAAGACTGTAATGGAAGGTACGTTTTCGATTCACAGTATACCATTTAGGGTACTATTTGATACCGGTGCATTGCATTCATTTATATCTTAGTGTTTGGTAAATAAGTTATGTTTAGAACCCTCATACCTTGTTACTTTCTTAAGAGTTGCGGATCCGATAGGAGAGTATGCAACTCTGGGGATGAGATGTGACCAGTTAGAACTTGATTTGTTAGATCATAGGTTTGCATGCAGTTTGTATGTTTTTGATTTCATAGGATTCGGGATCATTTTGGGTATGGATTTGTTAGATAGGTATGATGCTAGGATATTTTGCCAAGATAGGGAAATATCGCTAAGACACCCTAATAGTCATAACTGAATTATATACTCGATGGAGAAGTCAGACTCAAGTGCTTGTGCTTTACTGAATGCAATGAAAGCGAAAGAAGAATTAGATCGGGTGTTGGTAGCAAAAGAGTTTGCAGATGTTTTTGAACCAGTGTCAGGGCTATGCCAAAGCGAGCTACCGAGTTTCGGATAGATCTTGTGCCAGGGGCAGAACCTATAAGTAGACCACCTAGTCGAATGACACCTACTGAGATGAAAGAGCTGAAGGTGCAGCTAGTGGAATTGGAAGGGAAGAGCTTTATTAGACCAATAAGTTTACTTTGGGGAGCACCTACGGTATTCATGAAGAAGCCAGATGGATCTCTATGGTTGTGTATTGACTACCGCAAGTTGAATGAAAGGACGATCGAGAATAAGTATCCTTTGTCGAGAATCGATGATTTGTTCGACAGTTGAATGGAGCCAGAGTGCTCTCCCAGTTGGATTTGGCAACAGGTTTCCATCAGCTAAGAGTGGCGGAGGACAGTAATCCTCTAATGGCGTTCAGGACCAGATATGGGTCATATGAGTGGTTGGTGATGCCATTCGGATTGACGAATGCGCCATCTTTCTTTGTGGATTTGATGAACCGGGTTTTCCAAGAGCACTTGGATAGGTTCGTATTGATATTCATAAATGACATCTTAATATACTCTAAGGACGAAAGGGAGCATGAATTTCATCTTAGAGTGGTGCTTGAGACGCTGAGGCAGCATCAACTAAAAGCGAAGTTTTCAAAGTGTCATTTCTGGAAGAAAGAAGTTAAGTTTCTTGGTCATGTGGTTTCAGAGAAGGGTTTGTCAGTTGATATGGATAAGACTGAAGCTGTTAACAACTGAAAGAGACTAGAGACGATGACTGAGATCAGAAGTTTTCTTCGAGTCACTGGCCATTATGGGAGATTCATTAAGGATTTCTCACAGATTGTAGTGCCTTTGACTAAGCTAACCAGGAAGGACGTAAAGTTTATTTGGTCCGAAAATGTGAGGAGGCATTCCTTAAGCTAAAGCACTTATTGACCAACGCGCCTGTATTAGTAGTTCAAGATGGGAATCAGGGATTAGTGGTGTATACCAGTGCATGTGGAACTGGATTAGAGGCTGTATTGATGCAGAAAGGTAAAGTTATTGCCTATGCTTCATGACAACTTAAACCCCATTAAGGGAGATACCCTACTCATGATTTAGAGTTGGTAGAGGTAATCTTTGCGTTGAAAATATGGAGACACTATTTTAGGAGAGAGATTCAAGTTATATACCGATCATAAGTCCTTAAGATACATATTCTATCAGAAGGAGTTAAATATGAGACAGCAGAGGTGGCTGGAGTTTTTAGCAGCTTATGACTTTGGTGTAGAGTATACACCTGGAAAAGGAAATAAAGTAGCGGATGCTCTTAGCAGAAAACATCAAAATGTGATGTTAGCTATGTTAGCAGAGTGGAAGGACTTAGAGGCTTTGACTACTTGTAGTGTGCAGTTAAGATCAACTGCTAGTTCTAGTCAGAGCACAGTCGTGTTATCCTGTTTGGAAGTCTAACCAATTCTAATCGAAAGGATTGCTTTTAAGTAGAAAGAGAATCCAGGGTTGGCCGAGAAGATTAGAAGGCTTAAGGTTGAATCGAAGATTGATGATCTAAAGGATTTTAGTCTTGACCAGAGGGGATAGTAGAGAAAGAAGGGACGGCTGTGTGTTCCGAATGTTAGGGACCTAAGGAGAGAAGTTCTTAGGGAATGTCATCAATCAAAGTTTATGATTCATCCTGGGGAATCAAGATGTATCAGGATATGAAGAGGAATTTCTACTGGGAAGGTATGAAGAGGGATGTTGGCTTGTGGGTAAAGCAGTGTGTGAACTGTCAACAAGTGAAGGCCGAACATCAGAAGCCGAGTGGGTTGCCTCAACCTTTGGGGATACCAGTTTGGAAATAGGACCGATACTCATGGATTTTATAGATGGGTTGCCAAGGTCGAATCGAAGAAATGAAAGTATATTGGTGATAGTGGACAGGTTGACCAAGAGTGCCCATTTTATTCCAGTTAAGTCAACTAGGGCGGCGCCTATTTTAGCTAAGTTGTTTATGAAGAACATAGTTAGACCACATGGGATTCCTAGTAGTATAGTCAGTGACAGAGATACTTTGTTTACTAGCGAGTTTTAGAAGAGTCTACAGGATATGTTAGGAACCAAGCTCAAGATGAGTATTGCTTATCACCCTCGAACAGATGGGCAGACAAGGAGAGTCAACAAAGTACTCGAGGATTTTTTGAGAGCATGTGCGCTAGATTATGGTGGATCATGGAAAGAGCACCTACACTTAGTTGAGTATTCCTATAATAATAGTTATCAGACTAGTATAGAAATGGCACCTTTCGAAGCTTTGTATGGAATGCCATGCAAGTCACCAGTATGTTGGTTGGAAATCGGAGACAGATTAGTCTTAGGTCCAGATCTGGTAAGAGAGGCAACAGAGAAGATTAAGTTGATTCGAGGTAAGATGAAGGAAGCTCAGTTTAGACAAAAGAGTTACGCAGATAAGAGGTGTAAGGCTCTAGAGTTCTTAGTTGGAGATAGTGTTTAAATTAAAGTATTGCTGATGAAGGGTGTGGTACGATTTGGAAAGTCTGGGAAACTAGCACCGAGATATGTTGGACCTTTCCCAAATATATAGAAGATCGAAAAGCTTGCATATAGAGTAGAGTTGCCAAGCAGTTTGGCAGATGTCCATAATGTGTTTCATATGTCTCATCTTCGTAAGTATGTACAAGATCCAGAGACTACTATCCCTCCGACTGCATTGGAAGACCTAACAGTAGGACCGCATATGACATCTATTAGGCAACCAGTTTGGGTTGTAGTGAGAGATGAGAAGAGGTTAAGAAATAAGAAAGTCAAGTTGGTGAAATTTCATTGAAGCGACAACGAGAAGGACTGTACTTGGGAAACCGAAGATAGGATTATGGATACCTATCCAAATCTATTATAAGGGTACGTTCTATATTTGTTATATATATATATACTGGTTGCTAGTCAAGTAGGCTAGTATAGTAGTTAGGAGATGTTACCGATGATTGCTATGCTTAGTATATAGTACTTGCTGAATTTAGAGGACGAAATTCTTTAAGGATGGGAGCTTGTAACACCCCTAATTTTAAATAGCACTATTCAAGAGATTTAATTAGATAAATTAAATAGAATAATGTAAAGACTAAAGTGATAAGGGAACTGAGATTTGAAACTAATTAAGGTCGTGCCTTAACTAAATTAATTAATGAGAAAGGGTTATAAGTTATATACTTAAGAGAATAAGGCAAGGGCAATATTTGTATAGACGAACCCTATAACCCCTAAAACCCCTTATCACGTTCTCATTTTCATTGACACTCTTACAAAAAAACATAAATAAAAGAAAAACAAGTCCCTCCACAACCCTAGGAGAAGAGGAGCTCAAAAATCAATTAGAGGCTAAGATTCAAGCTAGGAAAATTAAAGTATGGAACAAATCTCAAGTTCCTTATCCAAACAAGGTGAATAATGATCTAGACCATCTCATATAAGTCATCTTGAATGTTTTAATTCAGGTTTGAGGTTTAAAACTGTATGATTGGATGAATTATGATATGTTTTGATTTAAATGCCATGTTATAACTTAAACAAGGATTTTATAAAATAATGCAGTTCGGTTTTAAGGCTAAGATCGTGCAAAATGATTTCCAATTGTCATGATTTCTGAATATGTTATGTAAAACATCATTTTGGAGATGCGTTTAAATTTTCCAAATATTCCAAGTATGGATAATTTATTATGAATTTTCGAGTGAAAGAAATGGATATTTTGGGTTTTAATTGATTTAAGGAATTGATTAATTATTTTCGGGCTGAAAATTTTATATGTTAAGGATATTCTCATTTTGGAATTTATGTGAATTTCTGAGATTTTTCTCAAGAGATTTGGGTGAGTTTTGGATTTAGTTAGAAATATTAGTATTTGATGATTAATTAAATACAAGGGGTTGGTTAATAATTTTTAACTAAATATTGGAGCATTGGAAATTACATGCGGCAGCAAATTCTGAAAAGAATTTTATAAAGGTTCTATTACCCAATAGAAAATTTATAGCATAAGGGATTAGGTAAAAAGAAATTGGTTTACTTATTTGAAAATCAGTTTGTATGATAATTACAGCAATGCCACTTGCCTTCGAAACCACCGATACCTTCGAAAGCATACAATGGCACTTTACTTTGAACACTAAGGGGATAGGGGAGTTGCTGTAGTTAACATATACTAGAATGAAGGCGGAAGGGTCCTTCCGCACTAATCAGTAGTGTCGAAGGAGTCCCTCTGCATACATACACTTTAACAAGTATGCATCGCCGCATTCATTAAATCATGGAAAGGACCTTCCGCACTAGTAGATAGTGTCGAAGGGGTTCCTTAAGCTCTTATATGCTCTGCAAGTGTGTTAATCAATGAAGACGAAAGGGGTGTACCACACCAACCAATGGTGTCGACAGTATACCATCCGCACCTTTATATCTTAACCATTGTGGATGCAGGTGCACATTATATGTTTATCATATATTGGGTTAAGATATTAGTGAAGGGAAAATCCCTTCCACTAAGTGGCATGGTCTCATTAGATATCTATATTTTTCGAGATGGTAGGTTATTATTCACACCAGACTTTTTGTATGACTCAAAGTTTATGTTTTCCCCTTAAGCTCTCGGGTGCTCAAAATTAATTTGAGTAGGCTGAGGTTAAGGGTTTTTTAGGTTATTAGTTGACAATAATCTTCCGGAGACGTGCAAGAGGCAAGTTAGCTATTAGGAGTTCTTTCTGTTTGATTCTGCTGTGTAATTGGATGTAATGGCAAAGTTGTTTAGTGCCTATATTTAGACTTTGATCAACCAAGTGGGCATCTTCATATGTCGCTCATGGCGTAATTTGTAATAATTATATTTCTCTGAATGTGATTTACAAATTAGGATTTATGTAATGAATCTGAAATGCGAATTGAAATGAAATGAGAAATTTGATTTAAAATTGAGTTCAAAACTTTTCGTATCCATGTGTTTCTGGTATATCAATGTATATAACATTTCCGCATTTAGTCATCGAAAAAAAAACTATAGATGACTGTAGCATCTGTAGTGGTTAGTTTTGGGCCTCCAAATGGGGGATGTTACACTAAACTAACAAGGTAGGACATGAATTGGACCGATAAATGTGAGGAGGCATTCCTAAAGCTAAAATGTTTATTGACCAATGCACTCATGTTAGTTATACCAGATGGTAATCGGGATTTGGTGGTGTACACAGATGCGTGTGGAACATGATTAGGAGTTATGTTGATGTAAAGAGGTAAAATGATTGCCTACGCTTCTCGACAGCTCAAACCATATGAAATTAGGTATCTGACTCACAATTTGGAGTTAGCAATGGTAATCTTTGCTTTGAAGGTGTGGAGACACTATCTTTTGGGAGAAAGATTTGAGTTGTATATTGATTATAAGTCTTTGAGGTATTTATTCTCTCGGAAGGAGTTGAATATGATACAGCAAAGATGGTTAGATGTTTTAGATTCTTAAGATTTTGGTATTGAGTATACGCTAGGGAAAGGAAACAAGGCAGAATGCGATATTATAAATGTTAGCGAAGTGGAGAGATTTAGAAGCATTGACTACTTGTAATGTGAAGTTAAGGTCGATGGATAGCTCTAATCAGAATACTATAGTGTTATCTTGTTTAGAAGTTCAACCAATATTAATCGAGAGGATTGCTTCTAAGCAGAGAGATGATTTGTGGTTAGCTGAGCGGAGTAGAATATTGGAAGGTGGAACTGAGATTGATGATTTAAAGGAATTTAGTCTTGAGAGGAATGGATGGTTAAGAAAGAAGGGAGATTGTGTATTCTAGATATGGAAGGCCTAAGGAAGGAAGTTCTTAGGGAATGTCGTCGATTGATGTTTACTATTCATCCTGGAGGAACTAAGATGTACTAGGACATGAAGTGGGGTTTCTTCTGGGAAGGTATGAAAAGAGATGTAGGCTTATGGGTAAAGCAATATTTAAATTTCCAACAAGTGAAAACTGAAGACCAGAAACTAAGTGGGTTACTTCAACCATTGGACATACCAGTTTGGAAATGGGACTCTATATACATGGATTTCATTGACGGGTTGCTAAGGTCAAATAAGAAAAATGAAAGTATTTGGGTTATAGTGGATAAACTGATTAAGAGTGCACATTTCATTTCTGTTAAGTCGACAAGGATGGCACCTATATTAGCTAGGATGTTTATGAAGAATATTGTTAGACTGCATGAGATTCCTAGTAGTATAGTCAGTGATAGAGATTCTTTATTCACTAGCGAATTCTGGATGAGTCTACAAGAGGTTTGGGCATCAAGCTCAAGATGAGTACCGTTTACCATCCACCGACAGATGGGCGAATGGAAAGAGTTAACAAAATCTTGGAAGATTTGTTAAAAGATTGTGTGTTAGATTTTGGAGGATCATGGGATGACCATCTACACTTAGTTGAATTTTTCTATAATAATAGTTATCAGACTAGTATAAGGATGACACCTTTTGAAGCTTTGTATGTAAGGCTATGTAAATCACCCATATGTTAGTTAGAGACCAGAAATAGATTAGTAATTAGTCCAGATATGGTAAAAGAAGCCACAGAAAAGATTTAGTTGATCCAAGTAAGAATGAAGAAAGCTCGGTCTAGGCAGAAAATTTATGCGAATA
This sequence comes from Allium fistulosum, assembly GCA_030737815.1. Taxonomy (NCBI): domain Eukaryota; kingdom Viridiplantae; phylum Streptophyta; class Magnoliopsida; order Asparagales; family Amaryllidaceae; genus Allium; species Allium fistulosum. The sequence goes on from CM060901.1 coordinate 460,741,318, forward strand.
AGAGATGTAAGGACTTGGAGTTCTCAGTTAGAAATCATATTTTTGTCAAGGTATCAATGATGAAGGGTGTAATCCAGTTTGGGAACTAGATTTGTTGGACCATTTCCTATCATAGAAAGGGTCGGGAAACTCACTAATAGGATAGAGTTGCCTAGCGGTTTGGCAGGAGTCCAGATGTTTTTCATGTTTCTCATCTTAGAAAGTCTGTAAGAGATCCAGAGACTACTATCACTCCAAATGCATTGGAAGATTTAGTGGTGGAACCGGACATGACTATTATTAGACAACTTGTTCGAATTATGGATAAGGATGAGAAGAAGTTAAGGAACAAGACAGTCGGATTAGTGAAGGTCCAGTGGAGTGACAATGAGAAAAACTGCACTTAGGAGACAGAGAACAGGATTAGAGACACTTATCCTGATTTTTTTTGATAGTATGTTTTATGTCTATGGTTACGTTAGATGTTATGTACCTTATCGTAATTTAAAGGATGAAATTCTTCAAGGAGGAGAGTTTGTAACACCCTAATTTTGAATAAAATTATTTAGGATATTTAATTAGATAAATTAAATAAAATAATATATGGTAGTAAGGAGAATGAGATTTGGTAGTTAAAATGGGTTGTGCCTTAATTAATAAGTTAATAGGATTGATTATAACTTAAATAAGAAGGAGGTCAAATGTGAGGGAAAAAAGGAAAATGCTTTATTTCCTAAACCAAAACCCTTCCATTCACACTTTCTCATTCACAATCAGTTCATACAAACTAAAGAAAACCAAGGTCGGCTATTGCTAGGAGATTTAAGAGGAGAAAAGCTAGGAAACAAGAGGAAAGCTTAAGGGAAATTAAATCTAAACTCTAATCTTATTTCTCTTCATCAAATCAAGGTGAATAATGATTACCCATCTCACTATTGCTTGTTTATTTCAGTTTTATACCTAAACCTGAATAATATGTTGTTATTATGCCATGTTATGATTGATTGGTTGATTATATGCTTGAATGATGAATTATTAAATTTATTATGGAATTATTTAATAGGTTTTAAGAGTGAAAACATAGTTTATGACATCTATTTGACTTGAAATTTGGATATGATGTTAGAAACATTACTTAAAAAGTGGATTTTTAATTTCATAATTTCTCAAGTAAGTATGAATATTTTATGAATTTCCTAAGTGAGGAAAATGATTTATTTCAGGTTTTAATTATTAAAAATAATAAAATAATGATTTTTGTTTTGAAATTTTTGTATGTTAAAGAATATGTTATTTCTTATTTATTTTGATTTTTAAGGATTTTTCCCAAATGTTTATGCTTTTATATGAATTTATTAGACTAGAAAAGCTTAGATATTATATTAAAATAATAATATAAAATTATTTGTTTGCAAAATTATTTTGGGAATGTAATCTGATTCATAGTAGTATTTTTGAAAAGGATTTCACAAAGAAGTTTATTATCCAATAGCAATTTGATAATGGATTGGAATTGGTGAAAAGAAATTGTATTTTAAAGAAATAAAATAGTTTTTACGTTAATTACGAGATTGCCACTTCATTATTAATCAATGCCAGCATCCATCTACGCCGAATTTTTTCTATATCGCATGTTTTATATGCCCCATGTTTTTTATGCCACTTATTTTCTATGCCGCATGTTTTTTATGCTGCTAGTTTCCACTATCGACTCCTAAAAACTATGACACCGCTTTTTTATACCGGCATTAATATTTATAGCGGCAATGATACCGCATATCTTAATTCCTATGTAAAGAGGCAGTAATGCTGCATTTTCGACATTGATATTAAAGGACATGATGCCACACACACACACACACACACACACACACACACACATATATATATATATATATATAATTCAGCATTATTACTTTGGGTAGCAATGCCCCATATAAATCTTACTTTCGACATCGATATAAATGGCAATGATGCCACCTATTTTCCATATCAACATAAACGATATTAATGACTATACGAAATTGATGCCGAAAGTCACTACGCCATAGATTGCATACTGCAACACCAAAGAAGTGATGCAGGAAGTGCCAAAAAATGTTGCTGTAGGCTAAAAAAGGGCAAAGGCAACACTTTCTCGGTGTTGCATTTTGCCGCGTTGCCGCAGACCTCAAAGGCAACATTTTGACTATCTAAGGCAACATAAGAAATATTGTTGCAATAGAACCCTATTTGGGTCTATAGCAACATCCATAGGTGTCTGTACCAACATTCCAAAATGTTGCTATAGATATTAACTTTCTGAATTTGTGGGGCCCACAATGTAGAGCATATTTGATTTTTTAATAGAAATAAATATTTATTTAATAAAATGCTACCGCACAGAATTTGATATTCAAACAGTAATTTATTTAAATAAATATTTTATTTCAACATTTAAAATAGTACAAATTCCTGACTCCACTATTTTACAATTCAATGATATATAACACTGATATTCACACATACAGATATCCCTCACTACATCACTCAGTTCACTCATTACATATGCAGTTTCAATTTATACAGACACCGACACCGACAAACATATGACGAGCCGAGTGCCGAGCCGAAGGCGAGCCGAGAAGCGGGTCCGGGCGCAGTGCCGGCGGGGGTCCGGGGCACCGCAGTCCCCGATTCATCCGATTTCGGAAGATCGAGCCTTCCTTGAAACGACGTAAAATGATGCACAAATGAAGACTGAACTTAGCAAACCCCATCCTCAGCAACTTCATCACCCATCGGAACTACTGCCCATCTACCACTTACCTGAAACACTGACCATCTACCAAACACTGACCACACTCCCAACCTCTTTCACAAAACACCCACTCACTGCCTCATCAAATTACATCATCAACACATAGGCAGCCTATCAAGCAAAAACAGTGAATGCATCAGGCATGTACAAGAGAAACATATGCAGTAATATGATATACAAAGGACTTGGAGCAGTTCATGTTAAAGAACAAGGTTAGCATGGTACCAGTTTAGTCCAGACCAAATACATAAGGTTAGCATGACTTGGAGCACCAGTTCATGTTAACAAACGAAAGTCTTACATCAACCTTAGGAATCGCTTCCAGATTCAAGACATCAGGCTATCAACTACGGCAAGCATTGAACTACACAATCGATTTCAGCATCAGCAGCAAGAGATCATCATCACGACAGTGCTCAACACATCAGCAATCACCAATAAGACCAAAATCTGGACAGTGGGCAATTAGCACACAACCTTCTCCACGTTTAAGACCAACACCATTGCAATCCAAAGTTTGGCAAACCATTATCTGAACACCAACACTTTCAAGTTCAACCCTAAGTGTCAAAGAACCACAAACATCATCAATAGAGCCGCAGTCAAAGCACGAACACTGACAAAAACGCAAGCTGAGGAAACGTCTTCAATTCAAGCGAAGTCAGAGGCAAAAACTTCATTGCGATTTAAGCGACTCCATCAGAACAACGAGGCATCGCGTTTCTTCAAGGCGGCTGCATCGAACAACGACGAACTTCTGCTTAGATCCAGATCCAACAGCGAGCAAAGATCAAATGGGCGGCAGTAAACAACAAAACTCATCAGGCATTAGGTGGAATCAGCAACTACAAGATTCAGGCATAGGAAATTTAGATCTGACCTAGCATTGCAGGCAGCTTCTAGTTACAGTGCCTTTTTTATTTTGTTAGCAACAACGAATTGGAAGTATGAATTTGCTGGATTTCGTGAATTTGCTGGATTTCGTGAATTTGTTTTTTGATTTGGGGATTTCGTGAATTTGCTGGAAGTATGAATTTGGGGATTTCGTGAATATGGTAAACTGAAAGGGGATCTACACTAACATAAGCGGGAAAACGAAACTTTGGTAAAAAGTGCAGCGGTGATCCATTTTAACAGTCGGATTAAATGTAGACCGTTGGATCGTATTCACGCGGATTGCTAATTTTATTAATTTTTTAATTTGTATACATCTATAGCTACTGCAACATCTTGTTGATACCTATGCTAACACCTTGAAGCGAGTGTTGTAATAGACAAAAATCAGCATACCTATCGTTACATTATAGCTAGCAACACCATGTAATTTCGTTGCAGTAGGCCATCTATGGCGTAGTGAGTCATCAATGTCGGCATTCCCATATTTCCACGTTTTAAAGCTTAATATTATGCAAACCAAAGACTATGCCGCTTATGTCTGCGTGCATAGCGCAATTGGTCAGGGCTACCTAGCGATCATTGAACAAAGTTCCTTGAGGTCGCGGGTTCGAGTCCTAGCAAGTTGTGTCATGTAACCCATAAAACGTGGAACGGTTATCCCTTGAAAAAGCGAGAACGCTTCGGCGATTGATGCTTTATGTTAGGCTGGCTAAAAAAGGGGTCGGTTGTGGTGGGTCATCTGTATCCCCTAGCTCTACTCCTCGGACTATGTTTTTTTGAAAAAAACAAAAGACTATGCCGCTTGTATTCGGCAACCTGTATATTTATGTTATGCGACATGAATGATTTTGGCCCCATGGCCTTATGTTATATAAATCAGATGATTTAACATGATTTGATCTTGAAGGAGTGCGGTAATCCATGCCGGCGATATTAATTCCGCAATTTATCAGTTTAAATGGTTTTATTATATGGCTTTATAGCCTAAGGGTTTTAGAGGTGTGATAACCTCCTAGTGGGTTTGAAGTTAATGAAACCTATTTTATAAAAGCGTATATATCTTGGCATAGAATTTTGGATAAAATAAAGGGCTATAATTTCCTTATTTTAAGTATGTTTTCAAGGGTTAAATTGTTAATAAATAATTATGTTTTCAAGGAAATAAAGACGGTATTTAGCCCAAAATTTACTAATAAAATTATTGTTCTTATTAGCATTAGATAAATTGTGATAGGATAAATTGACTCAAGGATTAGAGAATAGAGAACCAGATAATGGGACTGGTGTAGGGCAGCACCTTATACTTCAATTGTTAGCCCCTGGTTGATATTAGTGCACAATTCCAGTGTGTAGGGCTTTGTTAAGGGTAAAATTAAAAAAAGGTTTATGCACAAAATGGAATATAACTTAGATAGGCTATTGGTTAGCTTGTAAAATCATTAGGTTCATAGTGAGCGTAGAAAAACTATGAGATTGACAAACAGTTAGGTAAACACTTAGATGATTGTGTTTGGACAGACAATCCAATTTACTCCTAATGGTAACTCAGAGAATTTAAGTATATCTGGTAGGCCTGAGTCAACCATATAGGTTTGTAGTTACCCTGGGAAAACTATGAAGTAGAGATAGACAGTCAGTTAATTGGGACAGATTAGTCAGGATTACCCATGTAACATGCATGCATTTAATTATCTTTTGTTTATGTAACCATTGTGATTGCACACTACAACAAAAATACCCTTTCGCAACTGCTAAAAACAGTTGTAATATGCCTATTACAACGGGCACCCGTCAGTCGTTATATCCGGAGTTGTAATAGAGTTGGAGATATTTACAAATGTTGAGAGCAGTTGTAGAAAAGTTTTTTACAACTGCTTTTGACAGTTGTAGGAAAGTCTATCGCAACTGTTTTTGGCAGTCATAGTAAAATCTATCGCAACTACTTTTAGCGGTTGCGGTAAAGTCTATTGCAATTAATTTTTAGCAGTTGTAATATATTTATTTACATTTTTCAAAATCTAGCATTTTGTTTTTAGCTAATCACTTGCAACACAAACATAATACCAAGTGCGTTAATTAGTTGTGCAGGCACAAAAGTAGCAAAGAAGAAATAGCACTCATAAAAAAATATACATGCTCATGAAAAAAATTAAGGAGAAAGACAATCCAAAATAAAACTAATATTTTTCATTCCAACAAGATCAAGACTAAGTATCAACCAACATAAAAAAAACAGTACCATATATGTACATCAAGAAGAAGACTACGGTACCACCATGCATACAACCCACCACCTGAAATTGTCTGCACCTCCTCATCATTAGTCAACAACTTCTCTACAACATCTCCTCCACCATCACCATTGCCAATCAAAGCCGCCACTCAGTTCTGAGACCCCAACACCACTGCCATTGAATCCAACCTGAACCTATCCAATTTATAGCACTACCTGAACTTCATCCTTCTTAGCCTCACTGCACAGATCCGATCAACCACATTCTCGCATCCTCCACTTACCAATCCCATCCTCACCTTGCAATCATTTCCAAACCCGATACCAGCACCACCCTCTCAAACCGTTATCACCCCCGCCACAGTTTTGCTGCAGCCCCCAAACCATCTTTGAAACCAGGTTTTGTTGCAGCCCCCGAAACAAACATCTTCCCCTCCCCATGCAAAAGTTTGCACTGCAACATAAGTGAAACATTTAAGTTAGTTTTTAAGTCTTAAAGTCGTATCCAAATATCAAGCATGGTATTTTGGGACTATTCGGTAATCTTCACCAATTCATACTCAATTACTGCTGCTTTTTTGAAGTATACAATTGTACAAAATTTTAATATTGTTGTTTCAAGTGTCTGCATAAAAAATGTTATTCTGAATCTGAAAATATCAATCAATAATGGTTCAAACACAAGATGTAAAGTAAAATGTAAACACTAACTGTAAGAGACAGTCTATAACCATTTGTTGCAAGAAAAGAAATATATATGTTTGATTGTCACAAATACTATGAGTCAGCATCTAACCACTGTTAATCTTTACCTAAAAATTGTTCACTAAACTACTGTATAATGTCTTTGAGTTTTCTAAGGAAAGTTTATGTTGACTCATTTATATTTTTATGTGCTATTAAAATATCAAATACTAAAATATAACATATAATGAATGTGCACGAAGAAAGGAAAACTACATTCATTGTCTTTCTCCGACTACATGGACACTGTCTTCCGCAATGTAACTTAAAGTTAACTTAAACTTACATACTCATCTCAACTAACCCATTATTATCAAAATGAAGGCGACGTGTAAATGGCAGTGTGATTTGTCGTTCACCAGCACATGTAAATGCAAATCAGAAAAAAGGTTTATGAATATAAAATGATATATCTGGGATATACGGTAAACAAATGAATCTACCAAACTGTACTGGACTGGAGGCCCAAAGCCAACGAAAGAATAGTCTCGCCCAGTACCACTATACTCATCCCTCATGTAAGTTCATGTGCACTCCTACCAGCACTCATTCTAACTCACAACAAAACTTACCCATAAATTTAATAATGCACATACCATTTATTTTGTCTTCATTCATTGTTATATTTGCAGAAGTTAGGAAGTCATATTTGTTTATTTTATTACAAACATACATTTACGTTTTGATTATAAACCAAATAAGCATGCATATGAAGTTATACCACAAACAAAAAATAAAAACACTTTAAATACTTTACAGTAAGTTAAAAAATGAAATTTCATAAATGCGCAAATGCATAAAAATTTGCACTCAAAAAAAGGACACATAACAATCTGTATAATCACATATGCAAATGCAGTGCACACATCAGTTCCAGACAATAATTAAAGACAAAAGCCTGAGGAAATGAAGACTTTCACTTACGCATATACACCTAGACCTGCCCTACGTAATTATATACAGATATTCACACATAAATAAAGGGCTATATTTGAAAAAATGTTTAAGCTATAGTAAGACCTATACAACCTTCTCTTTTGGTAAATATAATCTAAGAAGTACAGAATAGACAAGGCAATTAGTTTTAGATTGAAAATATAACACAAAAGAAAGAATATCTCTGCAGCTAAATTAACTAATTATCATATTGAATGTTCCTCATATTAGCAAGTTAGCATATTAAATGTAATGTTTCGGTAAAGGTCAGAGCACCAATGAACCTCATATCTTGCAAAATAACTCATTATTACAAAAGCGAGCTTTGTTTTTAAATAGTAAAATAAATTAACTACCCTTTCAAAACCATTATGTATCACTTATGAACTAATAGATAAAATATAGTAGATAATTTTCTGGTCCTACTTTTTATGTACTTGTGTGCCTCCCTCATTCATCTTGTACTCTATTTCATGTTCTAATTAACCGAGTTAATTGTAAATTGAGTATATGAAATCCAAGAGATATGGAAACTAAAGGATTTCAACTTGTCAAATCTACAGTAAAGTGCAACATAAAAAAAATAGTAAACTTAGTTACCTGATCAAAGTCCAATCACCTCTGTTTCTCCTGCTGAAACAAAAAGGAAGAAGAAAAAGGCGACATAGGACCAAGAGAACCGGTAGGAGAGTAAGGAAAACACATCCCGGCTGCGGAACCATGGCGCTGGCTTTTAGATCTCATAAGCATCAACTCACGCGCCTAGTACAGGCACGACTTCCAATCAAAACCTACGGCGTCGAAATCTGAGTAGCTTCTACGGTGGTTCGTGCAGCATCTGTCATACATCTGCTTGATGACAAATTCATCTTCGGGGCTAAAGAGGTCGGGTTGGGGTAGGGCCCAGGAGTTTATGGAAAGAGGAGGTGGTGGAGCATGATTTTTTCTTTGAAAAGGATTTCAAAAGGCGGAGGAAGGAGAAGGAAGTAGCAAGTTGAGATCCATTTAGGTCTTTAAGTGAATCCAAACATGAATTATTTGAGGGAGGAGGTGTAACCATTTGGGGATTTTGAGAGACGGTAATTGGAAAAAATAATTGGGAATATGGCCACTCGAAAGTAATAAACATTGGAGCCAAAAAGTCTGAATCGAAGCCAAAAAAAATTGAAATTGGAGCCAAAATTTTCGAATAGGAGGGAAATATTTTTGTTTTAGCGTAAAGTTTTCATTGTTTAAAGTCAGATAGAAATAATATATATCAAAGAAGCCGGACACAACAGAAAGCAACTAAATACATATGGTAGTAGTAATTTACACCTTAATGATTATACTATTCGAATTTTAAATTAATATTTTTAATATTGAATTTTCTGAAATTTGGAATGTTTTTTAAAATATTAAATTTACTTAAAATTTCAATTTTTTTACCTTTGAATTTTATGAATATTTCAAAAGTTTGATTTTAAAGTTTATTAATACTTTTAAATTTATTTTATAAAATTTAAAAATATTAAATTTTTTGAAATATTAAATATAATTATTAATTGTAAGTATTAAAAACTAAATATAAATTCAATATTCACATATGGGGCAATTGGCACAGGTCCCTAATAAGTTTCAAAATACACAAAAACCCTAATAAATATTAAATACAATATAATTATTACAACGGGCAAAAGGGTTGCAATACACATCTATTACAACTGGTAAAAAAGAGGAGTTGTTAAAAATAGACATCTATTACAACTGACAAACGAAAAGGTTGTAATGAGCATCTACTACAACTCGCAAAAAAGAACAGTTGTTAGAAATATGCATCTATTACAACTGGCCAAAAAAGAAAGGTTGTAATAGACATCTATTACAACGGGCAAAATAAAAGAGTTGTTGAAAATAAGTTTATTACAACTTTCTATAAAAAAAGTTGTAAAAAACCTTTATTACAACTGGCAGTTTTTAACAGTTGTAAAAATACAGTTGTAATAGGGTCTTTTTGTTGTAGTGGCAGGAGCATGATTGTGATAGATTTATTATCAAAGGATACTAGTGAGGGTAAAATCCGTTCAGCTCAACGGCGTGGTCTTTCTAGATATCTATTACCGAGATGGCATGTTATTATTCACACCAGACTTTTTGTCCGTCCCAAAGTTTTGGTTTCTCCTTTAACTCTTGAGTGCTCATTTGAGTAATTTGAGAGTAAGGTTTCCAGGTTTTAGGTTTGATGAATAAAGCTTCCGAAGGCGTGCAGGAGGCAGAGCTAGCTATATAGGAGTTTATTTATGTCCGTCGTGTTTTCATTTTGTTTGAATGTATGTAATGGTAGAAGTTATATCTGTTTAGCAGTAAATTCTGATCAACCAAAGGGGCATCTTCATATATCACTCTTGATGTCTTGTAATAATTATGTTTTATCTAAACCTGCGCAATGTTGTAGAATTATGTAATGAATATGGAAACTAATTAATGAAATCCGTGTTTTGAGGCAAATTTCATATTCTTGTGTTTTGAGGCTAATAATACTATTAACTGATCTCATTTCATCACCGAAGAGTAATACTATTGATGACTGCAGTACCAGTAGCACTTATTTTTCGACCTCAGAATGAGGGATGCTACAGAAGTATATTAAATGCTATTGTAATCAAAAAATAATGGTAGCCCAATCTGAGCGCCACTCTCCATCATATTCACCTAAAAGTGAGTTTCTACAACCGGCCTCTAATTCAAAATACAGTTCATTATATACACGTGCGTCAGTATATATATAATGGTAATGTTCTTTGGATGTGTAGTTTCAAAAACTTCAGCATGGTTTTGTTTTCTAGAGCATGCAATTAATCATAAGCAATTATTATTGGTTTCTTTTAGAGTGGTGCTAAATGCATCCTCTTGCGTATTCTATGTTACCAAAACCTCGTTTTACCCAATCCAATAATGACAGATACTTCATATTACCTACTAGTAAAATTACATTACCAACTTTACAAAATCTTAAAGCACGTTACTCAATCTCACTTCTCTCATCGTCAATTTCATTCAAAACCTTAAATTGATCCTCACCAACTTCAAAGATTCATGCGCTAACTATTGACAATCATATCCTCCCTTAAAACCACACGGTCCACTACCTCAAACCTTAAAGTGAAGACATTCTAAACCCTATAATAAACACCATAGAACTCCTACCAACATTACAATTTGATTGATAGAGTTTGTGGTTCATTTGTTATCCTATTACCATAGTCGGCTCTGGCTACTCTAGAGTATTTCTCGAGTTTATTCAAGTTTTACACTGGCGATCTACTCTTATGCGAGCATGGTGATTCAGAGAGGATATGCTAACGTTGAACATATAGCGTCACTCTATTTTTATTGGACCTTTTGACCATGAGCCAAAGCAGCACACGAAAATACATGTTACTTGCTACTTTATCTATATAAGAAACCAAACTAAACTGCTTTATCTATTTGCATCTCATTTGATTAATGTACCGTTTCATGTATGTGTACTTTTCTGTATTTGTTCATTTACTGTTTCATGTATGTATATGGATCTCAATTGGTTGATGGATTTTTGCATGTATATGTGCCGTTTGTATTTATTCATTCATTGTTTCATATACGTACACTTTTTTGCATTTCTTCCATATACTTGCAATACATTAGCAGAATACAAAAGTTGGATACATAACTAAAATACATGATAAGGTACATGATTTATTATATCGAAGTTCAACATAATATTTCAACTTAGGATAATACAGCAATGAAAGATACATGAGTTCAACATCTGTCTTCAACTAATTAATAAGAAAGAGGATCAACATCTTAGGTTTTGCTACTACGAAAACGATAGTTTTGATTCATAACATCATTAAGTTGGGTACGAAGCGTGCTAATCTCTTCTTCCAAATCCAAAACGTACTCCACAGTCCTAGATGGGAATTTTCCGTTTATCCATTGTCCAAATTCACATCCATTTGGGTAAAGTAGGCAACGGAAGTATCGGCGATCAATATTATTCTCATTTTGTACAACTACAATCAGTGAGTCAAGTCCATAAAAGCACATAACATTTGGGGATTATACCTCATCAACATCTCCCTCGTTGTCATATAAACTTGTGGGAGTACTTAGATGTAACTCCCATGTATGTTGAATAAGCACTTATTGTTATTGATCAATTGACATTTTTTGCATCCCTAATTCAAGCTTTCTCGGTCTCATATCCTTGTAATGTCCATGTCAATGTACGTACCACATAGTCGGGGTTATAGATAGAGATGGATTTGGATTTAACGGTTCGTATAAATGGTCAATGTGAGTGTATGACTCTGGATAAGAAATAGGCATTTGAAGAGTGGGTGGAAATAAATTGCAAAATGAACTACAATCAGTTAACTTGTATTCTATTTGTAATGTATTAAAACTTCAGAAGTTTACCACTAGTATATAGTAATCATTTTAATTTTTTTCAGCCAAAGTTCAAATCCCATATGACTACAGTGTATATTTAGAATCTTGTCAGTGACTAAGCAAATCATTGTCTTAGTCCAGCTACATACTACACTAGCAGTATAGTATAAAGTTGGAATCTGTTTAGTGAAAGATCATATCACTGACTAAAGAATGTCGATCCCTACCATGCCCCTATAGGATAAACTTTTTCAAATATATGAATCTTTTTAGAGTGTAGTCATATCAAGGTAATGAGAAAAAAGAATCTCATGCTAAAAAATCAAAACCACAATCCGAGTGCTAGCTCCACCAAGCATCCATTTGTGACACGTGGCAACGATCTAAGCGTTGTAAACAAACACACCTTCTCCAAAATAAAACAACAATCCACATGTAACACATCTAACTGTCCATTTATGTCACATGATAGTGATCCAAGAGTTGTAAACAAACACACTTTCTCCAAAAAAAACCACAATCTGCGTGCTAGCTACACCAACTATCAATTTGTGACACGTGGCAGTCATTTAAACTACTCCAACATCGTATGAACTCACCCTATAAAGATGGATCAAAGGCTAACAATAGCATATTCATTCACTCTTCTAAATTCATCATCACTCTTCTTCAACATCAAATGGTAGCCTAAAAAGATTGTTTGGCTTCTCATCCTTGTCTTCATCGTCTTCATCTTTGGATGCTTTCATCAAATATTGTACTATGGAACAGAACATGTTTGCTTGTGAAGCATTGGATTTAATAGTGCTTGATAAAGCTGAAAGCTCTGCTTCAACCCAGAGGGGTAGCATTCCAAGAAGGACTGACTTACAAAAAGGGAAAGATTACACATTCAAATACTCATAGATTATTTTTCGAAAGACCTCATATACAGCGATGTAGATTTCCAACGAAGATTCTGTATATCAATGACCGTCTTTAATCGGGTTCTCGACAAACTAAGCCAAACATATTTCTCACCCAAAGAAGAAATAGAATCAATGGATTAGAAGTTTCCCCGATACAAAAGGTTACTACTGCACTATGCATGATATCATATGGAACTTCTGGTGATTCACAGGATGATAAGGTGAAGATTGGAGACTCATCAGCAATCTTGTGTTCGAAAGAATTTTGCAAAACCATTGTTTTACAATTTGGTAAAGAATATTTGCTGTCCCCAACCCCTTATGGCATTGAAAGATTGTTAGCAATGGAAGCTCAACGCGGATTTCCAGGTTGTTAGGTAGCTTAGATTGTATGCATTGGAAGTGAAAAAACTATCTGGTTACTTTGCAAGGACAGTACACAGGTCATTGGAAGAAGGCAACTCTAGTATTGGAAGCGGTTGCTTCTTTCGATTTATGTATATGGCACACTTTTTTTGGAGCACTAGGTTTCCATAATGATATTAATATCCTACAAAAGTTGTATTTAATCTATGCAATAATGTAGCACCCCCATGGAATTATAGAATAGAAGAAAAAAAATCATTCCATGGATTATTATTTTTTTTGAATTTGTTCAGGGGGGAAACCGACCGGAGTCGTAAAACCCCCCCTAGTGCACCTAGCCTGGTCCGCGAGCACCACATAAGTGGCTGATCTGAGCGTATGCACATGGTAAGCTCTGGTAGTAGGGCAGTCCGGGAATCGAACCTGCGACCTCATTAACAGGAGGCATGTGTCTCAACCACTGGGCCGCTACTGCGGACATTCCATGGATTATTACCTATTAGATGGAATTTATTCAAATGGAAAACACTTGAGCAAGCCTTCAAAAAACCAAATAATGCAAAAGGACGCCGAATTCATCAAACAACAAGAGAGTTTGAGAAAAGATGTTGAACGTGCATTTGAAGTGCTTCAAGATAGGTTTCACACCTTAAGGAAAGAGGTATGCTACCACGATCTCATGGTATTATCTAATATCATATACTGTTATATTATTTTACATAACATGGTTGTCGAAGAATAACGCGGTGGATATGAGCTTCAGCTTAAGAACTATCCGAACATTTCTATGGCATTTCAAAAGAACCTTACAAAGATCCAAATACCTTTGCTGAATACATGCAAAGAATTGAAGACATACGAGATCTAGAAGCTCATCTCGATTTGAGAGAAGAACTAGTGGAATGCTACCAGAAACATATAGGAAACCATTAGTTGAGGTGATGTTTGGATTGTTTTATCTTCTTATCTTGTTGTATGCTTTAGGATTCTATCTATATCCGTAGTTGACGTATTGTAATTTAGTTTATTTGAATTTTTATTATGTATTGTATGTTCACTCTTTACATATACTTTAAACATAAAAGTAACCCAACGTTATCAAGGTGCAACAATGGGAACAAATGAAAGTGACCGTGCTATAGGATCGTGTAATATGGAGTATAATAAATAACTAGTGCGGAAAATAACTGTAAAATAATAATAGCAGTAAAATGACACCAGAGATTTTTATACTGGTTCGAACTCCCGTTCTACGTCCAGTCTCAGACTCCTTCTAGAATTATAGCTAGCAACTCTCACTTAACCTGGAGGAATAGGTATTACACCGCCTGAGCAACCGAACAAGACTTTGACCGCCTAAGCAACAGAACATGACTTTCTTACAAATTGGATTTAACTTGACTTTGTGTGTTCCGAATAACACGAAATTGTCACTTGTAGTACACCCTTCTTATAATCTTTTCCTTAAGATAGATGTGTATATTTATGTGTGTATGAAGAATAGGAAGTCTAATATTGCTTTGAAGAATATGGAAGTGGATATGAAAGCAATGATTGTATGAAAACTTTTAGATAATGAAATCAAGAATGTTAAGTGCTATAGATCAAAGAAATTAGAGAATTAAGGTATATTGATCTATAAATCTAGAGTGTATATATAGTGTGTGATGAGATATGTCATCTGGAAACAGGTATCTCTCATAATCCAAGAGTTGTAACCATCCAGGAAGAACATATCTATTGATGAAGAGATGTGTCTATTGGAAAATATGACAGTTGTAGTTTTCAGTCGACTGAAGTTGCTTGGGCAGTCGAGTGAATTAAAACGTGCACCAAAAAGTTGCACAGAATCAGTTGACTGGCCTAGGCAGTTCAGTCGACTGGCTGCCTTATTTAAAAAATTATATATGCAGTATTAGTCGACTGACTTAGGGTATTTAGTCGACTGAATACTGCTTATTCAGTGCATTTAAACTTTTGTGTGTGAAGGAGAATTTATAAAACAAATTCTAATTTGTAAACGAATTTGTGAGTGATGAACCTTGAGGATAGATTTTAACAAATCACTATACTAGACTCTATATACTTATTGACTCTAGCTAAGATATATAACAAGACGAACCAATATTTTGAGTCGATAAGTCCTGATGTTGTCGTAGTCGTAGATTCATGAATTATTGTATCTTGTCAGCATTCAAAACCTATGATCCAACATTCTTCCCCTTTTTGATGATAACAACTCCATTCACTATAAGCGAATCTTCGACAAGCTTTGTTGATTTATCTCTCCCCCTGAATATATGCCTGCAACTGTGCTATAGTTTTCTCCCCCTGAATCTATGTTATATATTCCTGTAAATAATTAATTTTTTCTCCCACTTTGTCATCGACAAAAGGAGAGTTCTCAAAATAGATAATATAGCTTATAACAATATCAATGATAAACCACTGTCCAATATCCATTTTTCTCTCTTTTTAAGTGGTACCTACAAAAAATATAGAATGAACATTGGTACCCACCTTTTGTTAGGGTCCTAAGAGTTAGGTCTTTGGAAACCAAACCCAAGAGGGTTCAGAATTCCTTTTGAAAATAAAATCTTTGTTTTGATGAACAGTTTTTATAAAGGATTTTATATACTTATCTCTAATCAAAACATTATTTGTTTTAGGAACCCAAATTTTAATTGATTTAGAAAATTTTGAAACTTTTGAACTAGGTTTTTCGGCTTTATTATTATTCCTTTTATATGAAAAATTCTTTTTTTTTTTTTTTTTTTTTTTTTTTTTTTTCAATTCAAATCAAATTTACAATGGCAGATCTGGCGATTTTTTCCTCGCGAATCCTTCCATCGCTTTCTTGATTCCGTGGCGCTCTCGCTATTCGCTCGTCCCTTTTCATGTTCCCTTCTCCTCCCTCATCAACGCGATCTGGCCGTCGGTTCCGTGGCTTAGCGGGCGATGCTGTCGTTCATCCTGACCTTCTCTCGTCCCGAGAATTCCCCCCTCTAAGTGCAAGTATGTCGAATATGACTGAACCTGATGTTAGCTCTGGACATATTAAAGCTTCGTCTGATGTGTCTCCAGTGCAAACTTTCTCTGGTAAGCAGAACTTCCTTACTTTGTCCAGAACCAATGTTAGTTCTGATGATGCAAACTGTAACGCCTTGGATGAACTTGCATCGGGCTCTTCTGTTGCCGTCAGTGAATTTTGCAGTTTGGCAGGGGATGTCTTTGCCAAGGCTAAAAATATTATCCCAGTAAGTAGCACATCTAGTGTTTGTGTTAATGCAGCAGTAGGATCTGGAACTATCTGTAAAATAAATAGCACGTCCGTCCCTTTGTTTGATATCATGCCATCAGACATTGTTTGTTCTGGGTCTCCCCTTGCCTGTCCCATTGTTGGTTCTGCCTGTGGCAATACGCGTCCACTTGCCAATGCTGTTGTTGTTCCTGTGAACAATGATTTATCTCCTGGTAGTGTCTTGTGTGCTGATTCTCTTTGCACCATTCCGGTTGCCTCATCTTCTGATGCTGAGTGTTGTCATGCTGCTCCTCGCACTGCTGTCCCTATTCCTTCTGTTCCCAGGCCTTGGACTTCCCTATTTTCTTCCAAACCACGTAACGCGGGAATTTATGAACCAGTTGATTTCGATATCGTTGAGGAAAATGGAATTATGATACCTCCCCCCTGTGTAATGCAAGCCGGAATTGAATTTTGGTCCGAATACGTTGTTGGATTTTTTTGGACCCTATTCATCGTCTTCGTGATGTGGCTGCTGTATGTCGTAGAGCCTGGAGACTGCATGGTGGTCTCAGAGTTAAGTTGGTTGATTCCTTGTACTACCTTCTGTTCTCCTCCCCTGAGGAACGTAGACGTGTTCTAGAGTCTGAACCTTCCTTCTTTGACGGTCAGCCTTTTATTCTTACCCCCTGGTCGCCAACGATAGCAAGTGTACGCGAGCAAGTTTTTTCGGTCCCTGTTTGGGTTTATTTCTCCCAAATTCCTTCTGCTTTGCAGCCGTTGCTTGGCTTGAATTGGCTTGCGTGCAATATAGGAAAATTGAAATGCTTTGACTCTAATACGGTTGCGCGTGACAAGCTTGTTTTTGCCAAAGCCTTGATTGAGATTACTCCTGACAAGCCTCTTCCCACCACTATTCCTGTTCAGCTAGCTGTTGGTCATGTGGCCAATGTTCGTGTTCGTTATGGTTGGGTCCCTGATATTTGTTCCTCATGTCATTCCTTTGGACATAACGAAGCTGATTGCGTGCGCTCTGTTGTTCCTGATGCTGCTCCTAGAATTCCTCTGCCTCGTCCTCCACTTAGGAAATGGGTTCCCAAGGCCTCTCTGAATGTAGCACACTCTGATCCTCTCCCATCCTTAGAGCCTCCTGTTTCCCCTAATCATGGTGCTGTATCCCCTGACCATGGTGTTGTTCCTCCGGTTCCCCCTGTGGTTCCAGTTCTCTATCCGTCTCAAATTGTTTGGGCTAAGAATGAGCACTCTTGGGTTGATTGTCGTACTGATATGAGGTACAACCCAGTGGATAACTCATATTTTAGATACATATCTGATGATTTATTGGATCTTCGATGCCTTTTTTATTCCATTTCTGGTGATACTTTGGTTCTCGACATGGATGGAACGTATGCTCTGACGAACGCAGAGCTTCTTGCTGATTCTACCTGGGAAAGATCTTTTGTTTACTCTTCTAGCAGTGACTGTTATGATCCGTCCCTTGCAGTTCTATTTCGTCCCTTTATTGGACTTCTTGACGGTGGACCTTTGATTTCTTCCAAGGATGATGAGAGTGTGGGAAATTCTTCCTCTGCGGAGGAGGACTAGCTGATTTATTTTAGTAGTTGTGACGCATCTGTCATACTCCTGTCCTGTATTAGATTTGTATTTCGTAGCTAAGGTATCTCTGCCTTACTCCTGTACTTCAACTTTATTACTTACGTAATAAAAGTGGTCGGTCCACTATAAAACCGTCGGCCTTGCCAAAAAAAAAAAAAATTCTTTTTCTTTGGAATAATTTTAGAAGATTGCTTATATCCTAGTCCTCTTTTATTTGAAGAATTTTGAGAATTTTCTATAATTTTAAAAAGATTTTCCCTGCATTTATTAAAATTAGAGACATTTTTAGTAATATCTTCTAACTTTGTTTTAAGGCTAGAGTTATCTAATTCTAAAATCTTGACATTAGCTTTAAGATCATGATTTTCAATTAGTAGAGCATCATTCTTTTCTTTCTGGGTTTCTATTTCTTGACTTGACATAGAGAGTTGAGATGTCATATTAGAACAAGATTCTTGAGTAACTTCAAGTTCTTCTTCTAAGATTTGTTTCTCATTTCTTAGCATATCTACTTCGATTTCAGTTCTATTCAGTTTTTCAAGAGATTCTTTGTATTTTCTTTTGATGTCTTTTAGCTTATCAAGTAATTCTGAGTTTATTTCCAATAGATCATCAAAAGTTAGATCACTCACCTCATCTTTTGTGGCCATAAAACATACATTGCCTTGTTCTGTATCACCGTCCGAGTCACTATCTGATGATGAAGATGATTCTGAATCGTCCCACGTGACAGAGAAAGCTTTCTTCTTGAATATGTCTTTCTTGTGCTTATGTTTGTCTTTCTTTTTCTCAGGTTGGTCTTTTTTGATGTGGCCTTTCTTGTGACATTCATAACATTCTAGAGCAGATGATGATGGTTTGTTGGTGTTGTTATTGTTGCTAAAACTGTTCTTGTTATTTCTGAATTTGGTGCTTTTTCTAAATTTCAAAAAAAAATTGAAATTTTTAGCAATGAACGCCATATCTTCTTCATCTAAATCTGATTCATCCTTTTCTTCCTGGAATTCTATATTCTTCTTATCTTGAGCCTGTACTTGTTTTGGCTGGAGATTAACTTCATAAGACATTAGATTTTCAATCAACTCCTCTGGTTTTATGGTCGAAATGTCGTTAGCTTCTTCGATTGCTAAGACTTTTCGTTCCCACTCATCCGTTAGTGAGTTGAGGATTTTTGAAACAATATCAAAATCTATATAAGTTTCTCCTAATGCTATCAAGGAATGATATATATCTTGAAATCTAAAATACATTTCATTTATAGTCTCATCTTGCTTCATTTTAAAATTCTAGAACTAATTTTTGAGCATAGAAATTTTACTCTGTTTTACTTTGCTAGTACCTTCATGTGTAATCTTAAGTGTACGCCAAATTTCATGAGCAGTTTTACACATGCTTATTCTATTAAATTCATTTTTGTTTAATGCATAATATAACATATTCATAGCTTTAGCATTTGCAGTAGCGTCTAATTTTTGTGTGTTAGACCATGTTGAATATTCAGTAGTAGGAATAGTATATTCGGATTGCATAATGTTTCAGGTTTCATAACTACTTGCTTGAATATAGGTTCTCATTCTAGTAGCCCAATAGTTATAGTTCATTCCATTAAATAGAGGTGGTCGTGCAGTAGATTGACCTTCTAAAAAGGTAGTGTTAGCAACAGTGCTGGTGTTGTTTTCCATATTAAAACAATATCAGATAACTATGTTACGGTTATATGATGGCCTTGCTCTGATACCAAATGAAAGTGACTGTGCTATAGGATCGTGTAATATGGAGTATAATAAATAACTAGTGCGGAAAATAACTGTAAAATAATAATAGCAGTAAAATGACACCAAGGATTTTTATACTGGTTCGAACTCCCGTTCTACGTCCAGTCCCAGACTCCTTCTGGAATTATAGCTAGCAATCCTCACTTAACCCGGAGGAACAGGTATTACACCGCCTGAGCAACCGAACAGAACTTTGGCCGCTTGAGCAACAGAACATGACTTGACCGCCTGAGTAACCGAACAGGACTTTCTTACAAACTGGATTTAACTTGACTTTGTGTGTTCTGAATAACACGAATTTGTCACTTGTAGTACACCCTTCCTATAATCTTTTCCTCAAGATAGATGTGTATATTTATGTGTGTGTGAAGAATAGGAAGTCTATTATTGCTTTGAAGAATATGGAAGTGGATATGAAAGCAATGATTGTATGAAAGCTTTTGGATAATGAAATCAACAATGCTAAATGCTTTAGATTAAAGAAATTAAAGAATTAAGGTATATTGATCTATAAATCTTGAGTGTATATATAGTGTTATTTAGTCGACTAAGAGTAATTTAAAATATATATGCACGTATACAGGTTCAGTCGACTGAATGACCTTGTTCAGTCGACTGAATTCTATTAATAAACAAAAATTATTATAGCTCATTTGGTTAGAGCACTTGCCTTCTAAACTAGTGATGTAACAACCCAACTTCCTATGCCCAGAAAGTCGCATCATTATGAAGAAAGAAAGGGGTAGAAAATAGAAAAGAAGAGAAGAAAGAAAGAAACAACAACAACGATCTCACAGCGGAACGAATAAATTATATTAATAACATAAACTATTACATAGTTTACAACAATTTACAGAGTTACACAGCATATACATCACTTATTAGACAGTTATAAACATCTGTCTAGACATTACAACTCAAATACAAGACAAGACACTATCACAGATATCAACACAGCGGAATACTATATCTACGAACGCCGAAGCCTCCTGCTCCATTGCTCCTCCAGAATATTCGTCAAAGCTAAACCTGAATCCCTTGGCTACTCGTAAAAATTTGAGTACCCAAGAGTTTATAAAACAGAAATAAACACTTGGGTCAGACATGGGTCTGGTGTGAGTAACAGGTTAAACTTGTTTAACTTCAAAACCTTTTGAAAACAAAGGTATCACGTAAGACTTCCCACACATAAACATGGAAAAGTTTTTACCTTACGCTAACCAAAACATTTGATAGGAAATCCAGTTATATTATAATAGGGTCTAGGGTTTTCAAGTAAAATACAGAAATAGCTGAAATGCTTACATCTCACATTCCAACATAGTTGGGCACAACTAATACGTACGGCACTTATTGGAGTTTGGATACCATACAATGGCAGGGCTACTGGGGTACCGCCCGTCACAGTACGTGGCCTAGATCACCGTACCGAGGAGTACGCCCGCTCCCCTGCAACACAAAGCCGGAACCATCCCTTACTGGATAATTCCGAACAAGATAACCCCGTAGTTGGCGCGACCAACCACACACTAAGCCGAATAAAAGAAAAGGGACCTCTAGACAGGGATCTATCTTGCTCTCAGTGGGTGCTACCCACGAAACCTTGCTGCACCTCCCCTGTTTTAGCCATTCCCGGTTGATGAGGCTTGAGGTTACGATTACCTTTAATCAGAACATATCACTTAGAATGCTCATCGTCCGCCTGACGATGTGCTGAAAGCATTCAATCCATATAAGTTCGTTCCGGGTTCGAACGAAACCGAAGGCATTATCTCGTTACACTCGTTTTGGAATCACCCTCAGAGTTAACGACAATAACCCTTGCACTCTAAATCTTCATCTTCACTTGAGATTCACGACCTATCGTTAATTTGGATCGATGTGGTATTCGGGTCTCCAGACCTGGAATTCCGGTATACGGAAACCCGATCCCGGTCTCATCGAAATCCAAAGCGTATCTTTTAAGGCCAAGTTGTTTTAAAGGTTAAAACAATTTAATTCTACTATCTATTAACACACAGATAGATAATTCACAGATTCATAATAGATAATCAACATTATCATTATAAGCAGATAATTCTTATCATCTTTACTATGCAACCAATGCATCCAAATCATACAGTATCAATTATCAATTATCTCATATCTGAGATCTCAAACCATTCAAGGTAAACAATATCATATATCCATACATAAGCAATGATCTATAAATCATACTATAATTAATTTAAAATGAATTAAATTAATTACTTCATCTTTAATTAATTTAAAGTAAATTTAAATTAATTACTTCCATTATTATTAATCTTGCTTAAGTCACTATTAATTAATTATCAATTAATTAATCAACCATTATCTAATTATTCATCTTAATTAATCATCCTTGATTAATTACATTTAATTACATTCAAGTAATTAACATTTAAATTAATTTCACAAATTAATTACTCTTAACCACTTATAGTAATTAATCTTTAATTACTTCATTTATTAATTAGCTATAATTAATTACATTACTCCTTAATTAATTACATTAATTAATCACTTTATTTATTAATTATTCCTTAATTAATCAATTCTTAATTACATCATTAATTATATTAATTAATGATCCCTAATTACATTTTTATTATTAATTACTCTAATTAATTACATTAAGTAATTATCTTTAATTAAACCACATTTATTAATCACTCTTGATTAATCATATTCAGTAATTAACTACCCTTAATTACTCTATTAATTACATCAGTAATTATTCATTAATTACTTTCCTAAGTAATTATACCCCATTAAATTACATTAAGTAATTATACTTCACAAATCATTAAATGATTATCTTAAATTAATTAAACATAATAAATTAACTTAACAATCAAAATAAACTCAATTAATTACAATGAGTAATTAATTTATTAATTACTTCCATTAAGTAATTATGTTTAATTAAACAATTTCGCAAATGATTAACCTAAATTAATTAATCTATTTAATTATCAAAATTAATCACATTCATTGATTACTTATTTAATCCCAAGTTAATGATCTACATTAATTATTAACTATTATTTAATAATTAAACATTAATTAACCATTAGTAATTTCAAATTAATTAATTCTAATTACTAATAAATTAATCCCTAATTACTTAATTAATTAAGTACCTAACAACAACTTAATTTATCCTTAATTATTTGATTAATTTATTCCTAACCATTAATTAATAATTCCAAATTAATGATTCTTAACTTCAAATTAATTAACCTTAATTAATAAATTTAACTCTTAATTACTAAATTTATTAACCAAATCATAAATTAATTAAATTGATTAATTATTATTTTTTATTACCTTACTAATTTATTTTATATCATTAAATCTTAATTATCTTTAAGATAACACTTTATTCCTATTAATGATTAAAATATCATTAATAAAGTATTTAAACCAATTTACCTTTAAATTTACACTTAAATTTCATTTTATATTAAGATTTAAAATGAAGACAATTTAACTTTAACAAAGTTTTAAAAACATCCTTTTAAATCAAATGTTAAAGAAATATTTATTTAATCAAAAGAAATTTAAAACTAAATTCATTTTAAATTCAAATTTAAAATACTCTTTACATTGTTTAAAACACTTTAAATTTAAAAACTTCTTTTTATTTCAAAATTTAAATGCATATTAACTTTGATTCCAGATTAATCTCTAGATTTAGAAACCTATCTTCAATTTAAAACTTTATTTTTAAAATACAAATTACTTAATCCTTTTTAAAGTTGTTAAATCAATTCAAATTTTAAAAACATTATCTTATTTGAAAACTGAGATTTTAAACTTATATTCCAGATTTAAAACTAGATTTAAACTTATTTAAACTTACTTTTATATTTAAACTCGGCTTTTTAAAATTTATTTTAAATTTTTAAAAACTGGAAAACAGTTCTCTGTTAAAACCTGGAATACAAACATTACCCGAGTTACTCCTTCAAATCCCCCGATAACTACTTCGAGTCTTCCACCACAAATCACGAGAACAAACCCGAGTACCCAAATCCCCCAAACCCAACTTCACCGGAAAATATGTGCACGTGCACAGAGACGCTGATCGTCTCCGATCACCAGCGTTGATCTCTCCACATCGGCGATTACACTCACGTCCCAACATGATCAACGAAAACATCAATACGAGCTCGAATTTGAATTCGAACATTCAAACAAAACCTGGAACAACAGTCTCGAACCACCCAAAGCCTGGAAAATCTCACGCACTCCTACCTCCGATCATCAGAGTTTCTGAAACTCCGGCCACAACGTCGATGACACCCCAGCATCCAATCTCCAAAGCCCTGTTGAACTCGATCGTCTGGAGAGGTCGTATCGATCAAAAACTTTGACATAGACAAAACTAGGTTTACAGACTAACCCGATCACCCACTTCCACCACAACAATTTACACACCTATCTGACATTTTTCTCAAAATCTCCGACCACTCTACTACCTTCAGTGATGACCCCATCCTCTCCGATCACGTAGATCGCCAGATATTACCCACAACCCCATTTCTGTTCAACTCAGAAATGCATACCCAAAACTAAATTAAAATTTATGATTTCTCTTCCAAAAATCATGGTTTTTGATTGTAATTTAGATCATATGCCTGAAACAATAATTTAGGATATTTGGATTTCCACTTATTTTTAGCTTGCTCTGTTCTTTTTAAATTTTCAGAGACATTCAAGTTTATTCTAACTTTATTAAAATTTTAAACTTTACCTCATGACTTAACAAACAACTTTTGTTTGAAATCCTAGTTCTAACAGAGATTAGTTTGGGAGAATTGGAATTTAGATCTAAATTTAAAACTGAGAACTTTAAACAGAGACGATCACTGATACAACCAAACATACACATAGTATCTTCATTCATATATACATGTAACTAGATCTAAAACAAACATGCATACATAATTTCCAACATGAACCACAATTTACTTCAGATATTTTACCACACAAATCAAATTTATCTGTTTTTAAAATCTAAGTTACTCACCAGATTTTAAAAGAAGCAGAGCCTCCAGATTTTTGAAACTGAGACAACAGGCTTTTGATTTTGATAAATCTTTGGTTTTTAAAACTGCATGCTTTTGATTTGCTTTTTAATTCCAGATTTGCTTGCTTCTGTTTTTGAAGAATACATGCAGGCTTTGATTTCAAAACAGAGAAGTTTGATCTCTGCTTTGATTCCAGGTTGAAGAAGAGACAGGCTTGTTGTTCTTTATTTTTTGAAAGAATTTAGTTCAGGCTTATTTCTGAGAATTTGGTTTGAGTCTGATTCATTTCAGATTTGAGGAGGATTACAGATTTTGAATTGAGGAGGTATAAACTATCAGATTTATTTAGAGGAAATGTTTTGAGGAGTTTCTTACTTTATTTGTTTTCAGGTTTTGTTGATATGAGATTTGCTTCATTTCTTTGTTTAGAAAGAAGGTTAGAAAAGAAAAGAAAATGGAGATGTATGTTTATATAAAGGCTGAAATTATCTAAAAATAAAAATAAAAGAAAAACAAGATTAAATGACACTTGTCATATACATTAGCTATTTACATTACACATGTTTTATTTAAGTTTTAATATGGTGACATTTGTCTTTTAAGTATTTAATACATAATTTTTATTTATTTTAAAATGTTAATAAAACTTTTATACTAGTTTACTATTTATAAATACTTACCTAAATGTATATATGTATATAAATTACTTTAAAGAAAATGTAAATAAAACCAATTATATAAAATTAAAAGCTTTTTACTTAATTTATAAATTTACAAATACTTATTTATATATATAGATAACTTTTAAAGAAATAAAACAAACCTTTTATTTAAATTTAAACTTAAGCTTAAATCTATTTAAACAATTAAACATTTATTTTATGTATTTTAAAACCATAAAGTTATTTGTTAAATAACTTTGAAAAGCTTAATATTAAATTAATCATGATTCCCAAATTACCAAAATATATATTAGAAAACAAGATTTATTTATTTCAAACCAAAGCTCATCTATTTACAATATATATAGTTATATATATATATATATATATATATTATAAATAGAAAATATTTTATTAATTTTTAAAAGATAAAATTCACTAGTTAAATATTTATTAAATTAGATTATTAAACTAATTCAAATTTATTAACAAAGGTTAACAAATCAATTTAATTTTCAATACAGATTATTAAATTGATATTGCCCAAAATTCCGGGATATCACATTCCTCCCCCCTTAAAATAATTTCGTCCCCGAAATTTAAAACAAAGGTAATTTAATAATCTAATTAAAGATTTTAATTCTTAAACCACAACATATATTATCAACCATATGCTAACAACCATAGCAACCAATCATCCAAATAAACAAACAATTCTAACTATCCAGACAAAATTCTGGATAGAATTTCCTCGAGTTTCCCCAAGTATATATATATACCGGAATACTCGCTCTACAAACAATCTAAACTACGAAGCTATAGAACTCCTACTCAACCAGATCTACACAACTAGACAGGATATCAGTCTACAGACGAGTCTGACTCAACTACCAAATCCTCCTGAACTGCTGATTCCAAAACTAGAGATAGATCAAACACTTATCCAAAATCAAGAATACAATCTCTACTCTTCAAACATCAGAAGACTAAACTTACTTCTCCTATCTGGAAAAGATAAAACAAAAGCACTTCCAAACTGCTCCCGCTGCACAACTCTGATCTGAAGTAGATAAGAATGCTGATGAAGAACACGAGCACAACTGGACAACACATCCCAGAAATATGGTTTAACGGATCCATAAAGAAAACTCAGATACTCCATCAAAACTTGAGCTGCTTCACCAAACTCTATCTCTAGGAACTATCCTTCAACTAGACTGAACCACCGGTACCACTCCTGGAATCCAGTCGATAAGAAAACTCAATCTCCAGATGCGAACAACTTCTGACTTCCCTGAAGACATCCAGCAAATCTCTGATAACCCAAGAGAACACTCAGCAATCGCAAGTCACTTTTGCGATCAACCCATCCTAAGTCCAAAGAAAAACTGCTCTCTCTTTACCAATCAGAACAGCTTACACTTATCTATCCAATCCATCGAAGAAATGGATCCACTCTGCTGCTTCTGAACTTCACCTCTAGAAAACTGCTCAGCCAGAAAAACTTCCTGCCAACAAACAGAACACTCCGAGCTGCAACGCTGTCACCGATGCCAAAGATTTCCTTATCCAAAGCTCCTTGAGAAACTCGAACCTCAAACCAAGCAGAAACACCATGCTGAACTCAGCCACAACACCGAAGCAAACACACTTCCTTAAACTTGTTCCAAAGAAAACATCTTCGGAAACATCCATAGTCACTGTATCTCATCACACAGCTACAATTACCTGAGGTATCAAGATACCATCACTCACTTCTGCCTAACTGACAGATCCAACTCTACTCATCCAACTCCAAAGATTCGAATCCGAACCTTAACAGGTTTTCTTCAGAGATTGTGAAATCCTTACACAACTGCAAAGTTCAATCGAGACGGTATTAGGTTTACAGTCTCGACAAATACACTTCCAACCTCAACACTCAGACTCCTAATCTTAGATGATAAATTATTATCATCTCAACCAATCATTACAAATACCATATACATTTAAAATGATACTTTTTATATAGAAATTATATCTGGGTAGAATTATTTCATCTACCTCTTTAAAACAATATTGTGTCCGTTGGCCTGGTCAAGTGTTTAGAGATCCCTATCAATAACGTTAGCTACTCGTATTGACCAGAATCCATATACCACTCAACCGATCAATTAACACAATATAAAACCATTTTATATAACTAACAAATACGCGCTCTCGTATATATATACTTAGACTCAACAGGTTGCTACAGATCCTATCTCTAATGAACAATCCTTCCGAACCTAGGTATTCACTCAACCTAGTGTTCTGATATTCACTTAACCAAAAGCTTAGGCATTCGCTCAACCTATGCTCTGATACCAATGTAACGTCCTAGGCTTTTCAACCTTCAGCAACGGTTCACGACCGGTAGGCTTTTCAACCATCTCAGCCCCGCTGTGGCTCACAGTGATACCTCGGGTTTGCTTTTACGGCCACCCTCTCGAGTCGTAACCAACCCCAAAAGGCCTTATACTACCCCCGGGGACATGTAGGGGTAAGAGTCTCCCGTTCGCCACCTAACGCAAAGCGAGAACCCCCTATCACGCTGTAATGTAGCAAACCCGATCTCGGTCTCATCGAAATCCAAAGCGTATCTTTTAAGGCCAAGTTGTTTTAAAGGTTAAAACAATTTAATTCTACTATCTATTAACACACAGATAGATAATTCACAGATTCATAATAGATAATCAACATTATCATTATAAGCAGATAATTCTTATCATCTTTACTATGCAACCAATGCATCCAAATCATACAGTATCAATTATCAATTATCTCATATCTGAGATCTCAAACCATTCAAGGTAAACAATATCATATATCCATACATAAGCAATGATCTATAAATCATACTATAATTAATTTAAAATGAATTAAATTAATTACTTCATCTTTAATTAATTTAAAGTAAATTTAAATTAATTACTTCCATTATTATTAATCTTGCTTAAGTCACTATTAATTAATTATCAATTAATTAATCAACCATTATCTAATTATTCATCTTAATTAATCATCCTTGATTAATTACATTTAATTACATTCAAGTAATTAGCATTTAAATTAATTTCACAAATTAATTACTCTTAACCACTTATAGTAATTAATCTTTAATTACTTCATTTATTAATTAGCTATAATTAATTACATTACTCCTTAATTAATTACATTAATTAATCACTTTATTTATTAATTATTCCTTAATTAATCAATTCTTAATTACATCATTAATTATATTAATTAATGATCCCTAATTACATTTTTATTATTAATTACTCTAATTAATTACATTAAGTAATTATCTTTAATTAAACCACATTTATTAATCACTCTTGATTAATCATATTCAGTAATTAACTACCCTTAATTACTCTATTAATTACATCAGTAATTATTCATTAATTACTTTCCTAAGTAATT
The DNA here is from genome assembly GCA_030737815.1 of Allium fistulosum. Classification (NCBI taxonomy): domain Eukaryota; kingdom Viridiplantae; phylum Streptophyta; class Magnoliopsida; order Asparagales; family Amaryllidaceae; genus Allium; species Allium fistulosum. The sequence continues at coordinate 460,770,396 of CM060901.1, forward strand.
ATACCCCATTAAATTACATTAAGTAATTATACTTCACAAATCATTAAATGATTATCTTAAATTAATTAAACATAATAAATTAACTTAACAATCAAAATAAACTCAATTAATTACAATGAGTAATTAATTTATTAATTACTTCCATTAAGTAATTATGTTTAATTAAACAATTTCGCAAATGATTAACCTAAATTAATTAATCTATTTAATTATCAAAATTAATCACATTCATTGATTACTTATTTAATCCCAAGTTAATGATCTACATTAATTATTAACTATTATTTAATAATTAAACATTAATTAACCATTAGTAATTTCAAATTAATTAATTCTAATTACTAATAAATTAATCCCTAATTACTTAATTAATTAAGTACCTAACAACAACTTAATTTATCCTTAATTATTTGATTAATTTATTCCTAACCATTAATTAATAATTCCAAATTAATGATTCTTAACTTCAAATTAATTAACCTTAATTAATAAATTTAACTCTTAATTACTAAATTTATTAACCAAATCATAAATTAATTAAATTGATTAATTATTATTTTTTATTACCTTACTAATTTATTTTATATCATTAAATCTTAATTATCTTTAAGATAACACTTTATTCCTATTAATGATTAAAATATCATTAATAAAGTATTTAAACCAATTTACCTTTAAATTTACACTTAAATTTCATTTTATATTAAGATTTAAAATGAAGACAATTTAACTTTAACAAAGTTTTAAAAACATCCTTTTAAATCAAATGTTAAAGAAATATTTATTTAATCAAAATAAATTTAAAACTAAATTCATTTTAAATTCAAATTTAAAATACTCTTTACATTGTTTAAAACACTTTAAATTTAAAAACTTCTTTTTATTTCAAAATTTAAATGCATATTAACTTTGATTCCAGATTAATCTCTAGATTTAGAAACCTATCTTCAATTTAAAACTTTATTTTTAAAATACAAATTACTTAATCCTTTTTAAAGTTGTTAAATCAATTCAAATTTTAAAAACATTATCTTATTTGAAAACTGAGATTTTAAACTTATATTCCAGATTTAAAACTAGATTTAAACTTATTTAAACTTACTTTTATATTTAAACTCGGCTTTTTAAAATTTATTTTAAATTTTTAAAACTGGAAAACAGTTCTCTGTTAAAACCTGGAATACAAACATTACCCGAGTTACTCCTTCAAGTCCCCCGATAACTACTTCGAGTCTTCCACCACAAATCACGAGAACAAACCCGAGTACCCAAATCCCCCAAACCCAACTTCACCGGAAAATATGTGCACGTGCACAGAGACGCTGATCGTCTCCGATCACCAGCGTTGATCTCTCCACATCGGCGATTACACTCACGTCCCAACATGATCAACGAAAACATCAATACGAGCTCGAATTTGAATTCGAACATTCAAACAAAACCTGGAACAACAGTCTCGAACCACCCAAAGCCTGGAAAATCTCACGCACTCCTACCTCCGATCATCAGAGTTTCTGAAACTCCGGCCACAACGTCGATGACACCCCAGCATCCAATCTCCAAAGCCCTGTTGAACTCGATCGTCTGGAGAGGTCGTATCGATCAAAAACTTCGACATAGACAAAACTAGGTTTACAGACTAACCCGATCACCCACTTCCACCACAACAATTTACACACCTATCTGACATTTTTCTCAAAATCTCCGACCACTCTACTACCTTCAGTGATGACCCCATCCTCTCCGATCACGTAGATCGCCAGATATTACCCACAACCCCATTTCTGTTCAACTCAGAAATGCATACCCAAAACTAAATTAAAATTTATGATTTCTCTTCCAAAAATCATGGTTTTTGATTGTAATTTAGATCATATGCCTGAAACAATAATTTAGGATATTTGGATTTCCACTTATTTTTAGCTTGCTCTGTTCTTTTTAAATTTTCAGAGACATTCAAGTTTATTCTAACTTTATTAAAATTTTAAACTTTACCTCATGACTTAACAAACAACTTTTGTTTGAAATCCTAGTTCTAACAGAGATTAGTTTGGGAGAATTGGAATTTAGATCTAAATTTAAAACTGAGAACTTTAAACAGAGACGATCACTGATACAACCAAACATACACATAGTATCTTCATTCATATATACATGTAACTAGATCTAAAACAAACATGCATACATAATTTCCAACATGAACCACAATTTACTTCAGATATTTTACCACACAAATCAAATTTATCTGTTTTTAAAATCTAAGTTACTCACCAGATTTTAAAAGAAGCAGAGCCTCCAGATTTTTGAAACTGAGACAACAGGCTTTTGATTTTGATAAATCTTTGGTTTTTAAAACTGCATGCTTTTGATTTGCTTTTTAATTCCAGATTTGCTTGCTTCTGTTTTTGAAGAATACATGCAGGCTTTGATTTCAAAACAGAGAAGTTTGATCTCTGCTTTGATTCCAGGTTGAAGAAGAGACAGGCTTGTTGTTCTTTATTTTTTGAAAGAATTTAGTTCAGGCTTATTTCTGAGAATTTGGTTTGAGTCTGATTCATTTCAGATTTGAGGAGGATTACAGATTTTCAATTGAGGAGGTATAAACTATCAGATTTATTTAGAGGAAATGTTTTGAGGAGTTTCTTACTTTATTTGTTTTCAGGTTTTGTTGATATGAGATTTGCTTCATTTCTTTGTTTAGAAAGAAGGTTAGAAAAGAAAAGAAAATGGAGATGTATGTTTATATAAAGGCTGAAATTATCTAAAAATAAAAATAAAAGAAAAACAAGATTAAATGACACTTGTCATATACATTAGCTATTTACATTACACATGTTTTATTTAAGTTTTAATATGGTGACATTTGTCTTTTAAGTATTTAATACATAATTTTTATTTATTTTAAAATGTTAATAAAACTTTTATACTAGTTTACTATTTATAAATACTTACCTAAATGTATATATGTATATAAATTACTTTAAAGAAAATGTAAATAAAACCAATTATATAAAATTAAAAGCTTTTTACTTAATTTATAAATTTACAAATACTTATTTATATATATAGATAACTTTTAAAGAAATAAAACAAACCTTTTATTTAAATTTAAACTTAAGCTTAAATCTATTTAAACAATTAAACATTTATTTTATGTATTTTAAAACCATATAGTTATTTGTTAAATAACTTTGAAAAGCTTAATATTAAATTAATCATGATTCCCAAATTACCAAAATATATATTAGAAAACAAGATTTATTTATTTCAAACCAAAGCTCATCTATTTACAATATATACAGTTATATATATATATATATATTATAAATAGAAAATATTTTATTAATTTTTAAAAGATAAAATTCACCAGTTAAATATTTATTAAATTAGATTATTAAACTAATTCAAATTTATTAACAAAGGTTAACAAATCAATTTAATTTTCAATACAGATTATTAAATTGATATTGCCCAAAATTCCGGGATATCACAAGTGACCTGGGTTTGAGCCCTGCTCCATGTATATTATTATTGTTATTATTTTATTTTATTTTTTAAAATAAAACTTTACTTTTATAGAATGTTTCGAATGTGTATGTTTGTGAACTACTTGAGGAGAGATTTTAACATAGCTAAAACTGGACTCTGACTCTAAACAACATATATATATATGAACCATACTTTATATTGTTGAGTCCGGTCTTCGTAGTTCTTTGTCGTAGATTTATGAATCTTCGTGTCGATTGAATTTCTTGTCATTAATCAAAACATAAGATCCAACAATAACGATGTGAATAACAATAACAATAACAATAACAATACAAATACAAGGTATAAAGTAAGAACATAATTTCCTACAAGCCTCATTAACGTCTATGATACTCCTCAATTTACTTCTTCATATACAACCTTTGCATTGGATTGAGTTCATTTAGGTTGCAACTTAAAAGAGCCATATCATCAGATCCTTGTTACCGAGCTAATTCTTTGTTTCTTGTCGTCATCTCGTCAATTCTTAATTGTTGTTTCTTAGCATGACGTCGATGCCTATCCATTTCCCTCTCAAGCCCTTTCGTTTCTTTTGATTCTGCATACAATTTATTTGCATTTTCAACGGTAGCCATACGCTCAACAGTAGATTCATAGTGTGCAATGTAATTGGTGATGGTTTTCTTCTTCCTCTTATACTTTCCCGAAGGACTACTCCTCGTACTAGCGTTGAAGGATGTGTCATCATGTGCATCGGAACTTCCAAGACTCGATTCATCACTCAACTTTATAGGAAGAAAACGCAATACCGAGTGCTTTTGTCGCACCCGACTCCATTTGTTCTCGGTTGAGATTAAATCGTAACAATGTTGTAGATTGAATAGTTAATTATTATGTTCAGTCATATACAACATATTATAGCTTGATTAAGCTGTAGATGACAAAAAACTATTAAAACATGGAACGGAAAAAGCAGCTCAAAATTTGAATTAAAAATTAAAAATCATTACCGAATACACGTCGTTTTCCCCACTTTGTTCTCTTTGTATACAACCCAACCATTATTTCTTTCCATCATTGACAAGTAGAATTTATTATTTTGCATTGAGTTTTCAATGAATCAACGGTTTTTGGAATATTATTAGGACGTCGAAGGTTGAACAAATTGCAAATAGAATTCCAAAAAGAATTTTTAGATTGTCTCCTACCTTTCTTCTTACCTTTTTGAACATTCAACCCAACGGAATGCTTGATTGCTCGTTCGGTGACCATTTCTGTGATCCAGGGCCATTTAGTAACGGTCCACACTTCATGCATTTGGGGATTCATTAACATTGATTCCTATTGGTTACCTTTTCCTCTTTGAGCGGTAGACGAATTAGGGATTCTTCAAACATCTTCATTGGCAGTTTCATCAAGCTCGAATTGCAATTCTTGGTTTCCACAATTGTAATCTTCGAATTGATTGTTCAAATTTCTTGTTACATTTTGATATTGGTAAAGCATCGTTGATCGATGTTGGCTATTGGGAGACACGTAATTTGAGTCTTAGTTAAAAAAAATTGGAATGAGAAATTTTGAGAGTAATTTGAATTTTGGGAATTTTGGTGGTGATTCGAATTTTGTTGGAAATGTTATAAATTTTGATTTTTTGGAGAATGATATGAATTTGAATTTATTGTAAAAAACCAAAATTTGAATTTTTGTTATGTTGTTGAGAATTTTGGGAATGATACTGAGTTTGATTATGTTGAGAATGAAACTTATTTTGATTATATTGATGAGGATTTTGATTATCGAGTTTGTGTTGTGATAGAAAACTGAGTTACTCTTTGATTTTTTTGTAATTGTTAATAGAGAAGTGTTTGAAGAGAGTAAGAAATTTCAAGGGGAATGTTGTGATTAAAATTGTTACTTTGTGGAAATATATATGGGGATGGAATATGGCAACGGGCAATAAACCGACCGTTACCATTTAGCTTGCTTAAATAAAGCCGGGTAAATGGCAACGGTTAATTTTTTGACAATTGTCATTACATGTATGTAGCCGGTTTTATAAACCCGGCTATACACATACCCTTCAAGGTTGCCTTGGTAGTCTTGCGAATGCGGGTTGCAAAGGCAACTCTCAAAAAGGCTTTGACCCTCCGTTGGAGATGTGTCAACTTCCAACCATGACACCGTCGTTATGTATGCGCTCTCTAATTCAAAATATTGTTCATTCCCAGTATGCACGTGTGGTAATGCTTTTAAAAGTGAATGTCAACCATCACTATCTAATTCAAAGTACTGTCCATTACGTATGTGCTCACTAATTCAACCATACTATTCTTTCCCCGTGCACTCGTGTGCATATATACACATGTGTATATGTGTGTATGTGCGGACGCAGACACACACCAAAACCTATATTACCGAAACCTCATTATACCCAGTCCAATAGTGACAGATACTTCATATTACCTACTGGTAAAATTACATTACCAACTTCACAAAATCTTTAAGCGCGTCACTAGATGTCACATCTTTCACCGTCGATTTCAAAACCTTAAATTGATCCCCAATAACTTCAGGCATCCCTCCACTGACCGTTGACAATCATATCCACCCCTAAAACCATATGCTCCACTGCCACAAACCTTAAAGTAGAGACACTCTAAACCCTATAATAATCACCATAGAACTCCTACCAACATTACAATTTGATTGATAGAGTTTGTGGATTGTTTGCCAACCATTAAACAAGATCGTCGGCCATCCTATTACTGTAGTCAGTTATCCCTACGCCAGAGTATTTCTCCAGTCTGTCCAAGTTTTACACCAGCGATCTACTCATAAGCCAACGTGCTGATTCTGATTCAGAGCAGATATGCTAACGATTAACATATCGCATCACTATTTTTATTGGACCTTCTGACTATGAGCCAAAAACAGCACAAGAAAATACATGTTACCTGCCGCTTTAACAATATGGGAAACCAAACTAAACTCCACTTCCAGTAAAGCTAAAAAGGAGGGAAGAAGAATAATACTAACTTCAACATACAATGGTACAATAAAATTTTGATAATACCAACATAACATACAAAATATAAAGTGAAGCAAAAAGGATACAAACCATGCCTTACAACACATAAACGCTTCCATTACGCTTTAACAATTTGGTATTGCTAAGGTACGGAATATTGGAAAGGAACAGAATTATGGAAAATGTCTCATAACACAATGAAAATAAAGTAAATTCAGAAAGTTAATGTATCAAAATACCAAGTATCAGTAACATGAAAGAGAATTTTGAAGGCTTGGATGATCCTTCTTTTCTTTACCAAGCTTCCTCAATGTATGCAAGTAGATATCGGTGTTTTCATTCGCCACTGTGGTAGCATCATATTTTCACACTTCTCTGCAAGTACAAAAAAACACAATGCATGGCTTATATATTGATGAAGCGCTTACCTCGATAGGTCGACCGCGACCTATCCTAGGTCGCAAGGTCGATGATGAAGCCACCCAGATCGTGAGCGACCTACCAAAAGTCACGGCGCCTCGCAATTCTTCTGCCTCAGGTCGCGAGCGACCTACCGCATCCCTAAGTCGCGAGCGACCTACCGCATCCCTAAGTCGCGAGCAACCTACTTCCCACATCCACAGTAAGTCGCGAATTCCAAGTCGCGTGCCAATCTCCATAAGTCGCCGCTGTGATTTCCCAGGTCGAGAACGACCTATGCCTCCTCCAGCTTAACTCGTGAAGGAATGTCGCAGTTCCTCCGTCCTAAATCGAGAAGCCCTATATCTCGCTCATCAACTGCCGCATATCTTCCTTAGGTCGCGATTCCAGACATTATTTTAGGTCGCAAACTGATTTGTTCCAGAAGTTCGCGAGCTATGCCAGATTTTAGGTCGCAAGACTTCTTTAAGTCGCGTGAATATAATTTAGGTCGTAATGTCTTGTAATTCTTAGGTCGCGTACGACCTATGTGTTGGTGTAAAGTGTTGTAATTTTTCTTAAGTCTTTGTGTCGTGTTGTAAACCCTATAAATAGGGACATAATGTCATTGTTAAAAAGGTTGTTGATTTTTGAATAAAATTTCCATTTTGATTGCTTTGTGCTTTCTTCTAATTGGTAGTCGAGTGAAGTCTCCTATCTCCACTTACGATATTCGAGTGCGCTCGAATCTTCGTTTGTTGAAGCCGATTCACGGTATCTTGTGCGCAAGATCAACGTTGAAGAATCGTAGATCTCTTTCCCGGTATCTTCGGATCAACGAGTCAGAGATAGCTAGAATTCGGTATCTCCAGATCAACGAATTCAGGCATCGCAGTATTCATCAATCCACCGACTGCTACTTTCATCGATCTACATTGTTTTGAGTAATCCGCTGCATCATTTGGTATCAAAGCTTGTTTTAGCCAATCATAGCTAAATCGAGTCTTGGAGCCGAGAATTTGAAGTGTTGAAGTTGTGTTCATCGTGTTCATCATATTTGGCAACAAAGTTGGAGTTTTCGATCCGTTTCATTTTGGATCAAAAATTCGAAAGGTGTCTGAAACTTGAAGTGTGAATTTGTTGAAGTGTTTGGGAAGTATTCAATCATGCCGCCAAGACGAGTTCAACGTCATCGCAATATTAATGCTTTGTACGGAAGAGAAGAGGCCGATGAAATGGAGCAACGAATCAACGAGAATTTCAATGAGAAGCTTACTGAAGGGATTGGTCGATTAGAGAGAATGATGCTTGAAATGAGTCAAAATCAAAGAAGGGTTTCACCTGAATCGAGCCATGGGAGAAGTAGAGTTTCACCACATTCCAATCGGGAGAGAAGTGTTGATAGTGATCATAGAAGCGTGGATCGAGATTGTGATAGAAATATTGAAGATCGAAATCGTGATAGAAATGTGAATAATCGTGATCGAAGGAATGTAGATCGTAGGAATGTTGGTGGAAGAAATGGTGGTGGTAGAGATGTTGGTGGTCAGGATCGACATCGATATACATCGGATGGTGAAGAAGAGTATGATGGTGGTAGTGTTCATGGACGAGGACGTGGACGAGGAAGGAATCAGTCGGAGTACGATCACAAGTGGGAATCTGGGATGAAAACTGAAATTCCAGAATTCAAAGGTGGTATGCAGGCTGAGGAGTTTTTGGATTGGGTGGCTAATGTTGAAGAAATTTTTGATTTCAAAGAAGTTCCAGAACATCGTAGAGTGAAGTTGGTTGCTACAAGGTTGAGGGGTAGAGCTTTGGCATGGTGGCAGCAAACCAAACTTACACGTGAACGAATGGGGAAGTCAAAAGTTGAATCTTGGGAAAAGATGAAGAAATTAATGAAAGCAACGTTCTTACCTTACAATTATCAATCTTTGATGTATCAACGTTTGCAGAACTTGAGGCAGGGCACGAAGACTGTTAATGATTACGCAGATGAGTTTTACCAGCTTATTGCGAGGAATGACATTATGGAAACGGAAGAGCAGCTGACATCTAGATTCATTGGGGGATTGAGAATGCAGATTCAGGATATGGTTAATATGTTCAATCCAAGATCTGTGGCGGAAGCACATCAGAAAGCGTTGGCTTGGGAGAAACAGGGACGACGAGGAGGTGGTGTGTTTACGAATTCCAATAATCAAGTGAAGGGTGTTAGTGGAAGTTCTAATGTTTCTAAACCTGTCAGTAAACCAGTAGTGAAGGATGTTGAGAAGGTAAAGGTTAACAACGGTTTCAAATGTTACAATTGTCAGGAGTTGGGTCATAAAAGCAATGAGTGTCCAAAGCCAAAGAAGAGAGCAATGATTGCTGAGGTTGAGGATGAGGATGAGGAGGTTGAAGATTCTAATCAATTATCAGTTGAGGAGGAAGAATTGTTGTCTGGAGATGATGGTTATACATTAATGATGAGGAGGAATTGCTTAACACCGAAGCAGGAGGAAGAGACTAGCTGGTTGAGGAGTAACATCTTTCAATCGACGTGCACTATCTTGGGAAGGGTTTGCAAATTTGTTATTGATGCTGGAAGCTGTGATAACATTATCTCTACAGAAGCTGTAAAAAAGTTATCATTGAAAACCGAGAAACATCCTAAACCGTACAGGTTAGCTTGGTTGAGGAAGGGTGGTGAAGTGAAAGTTGGACGTAGAGCTTGTGTGAAGTTTTCAATTGGGAAGAAATACAAAGATGAAATCTGGTGTGATGTCGTAGATATGGACGTTTGTCATTTGTTGCTGGGGAGACCGTGGCAGTATGATCGAGCTGTGCAGCATGACGGACGGACCAACAGTTACAGTTTCATGTTCGAAGGTACAAAGATTACTCTGGTTCCGAAGAAACACCAACAGGAAGAAAACAAACTGGAGGAGATTGAAGAACTGAAAACGTTGTTATCTTTGAAGGAGTTTGTTAAGGAGGTCTAGGAGGAACCGGAAGTGTTCTTGTTGATTGGGCGTGAGAGCAGTGAAGAGGTTGAAATTCCAGAAGAAGCGAAGTCAGTATTGACAGAATTTGAGGATGTATTTCCAGACGAGTTGCCTAAAGAGTTACCGCCGCTGAGAGACATTCAACATCAAATTGATCTTGTTCCAGGAGCAGTATTGCCACATAGACCGCATTACCGAATGAGTCCGAAGGAGCATGAAGAATTAAGGAGGCAGGTGGAAGAATTGCTTGAGCAGGGACGTGTACAGGAAAGTTTGAGTCCATGTGCTGTGCCAGCTTTGTTGGTACCAAAGAAAGATGGGACGTGGAGGATGTGCATGGACAGTCGAGCATTGAATAAAATCACTGTACGATACAGATTTCCAATGCCAAGGTTGGATGACTTACTGGATCAGTTGAGTGGGGCTACTATATTTTCGAAAATTGATTTGAAAAGCGGATATCATCAAATTCGGATTAGACCTGGAGACGAATGGAAGACAGCCTTCAAGACGAGAGAGGGGTTGTATGAATGGCTAGTGATGCCGTTCGGTCTTTCGAATGCACCGAGTACGTTCATGCGAGTGATGAATCAAATTTTTAGACCTTTCATTGGGAAATTTGTGGTGGTGTACTTTGACGATATTTTGATTTATAGTAGGAGTCTGGAAGAGCATGTTCAACATCTGAAGGAAGTGTTAATTATTTTACGAGAGGAACAATTTTATGCTGCGACAAAGAAATGCGTGTTCATGACGCATAGTGTTTTGTTCTTGGGGTATATTGTTTCGGAGAAGGGCATCCAGGTAGATCAGAATAAAGTTGAAGCAGTCAGAAATTGGCCACAGCCGAAGACAATTACAGAAGTGAGAAGTTTTCATGGGCTAGCGTCATTCTACCGAAGATTCATTCCACACTTCAGTAGCGTGATGGCACCGGTGACTGATTGCATGAAGGGGAAACAATTTTCTTGGACGGAGGAAGCTGGGATTGCTTTTGGGAAGATCAAGAAGTTGCTGACATCTGCACCAATTCTTGTATTACCAGATTTTCAGTTATTGTTTGAACTGCATACTGATGCATCAAAGGTTGGAATTGGAGGGGTGTTGAGTCAGAATGGGCGTCCTATTGCATATTTCAGCGAGAAGTTGTCAGGAGCAAAGATGAGATACAGTACCTATGATGTAGAATTTTATGATGTTGTTCAAGCGGTGAAGCACTGGCGACATTACTTATTCCAAAAAGAATTTGTTTTATACACTGATCATGAGGCGTTGAAACATTTACAAGGACAAGACAAGATTTCAGCAAGACATGCATCGTGGATTGCTTATTTGCAGCAGTTTACTTTTGTCGTTAAGCACAAGTCAGGGGTAACCAATCGTGTGGCTGATGCTTTGAGCAGGAGGAGTCATTTGTTGACGACAATGAAAGTTGAAGTGACAGGTTTTGAATTATTACCAGAATTGATTGAAGAAGATCCTTACTTTGTGAAATTTGTTGAAAAAGTAAAGGAAGGAAGTACTGATGAATTTGTGTTGGTGGATGGTTTTCTGTTTAAAGGAAATCGTTTGTGCATCCCAGACTGTAGCTTGAGAATGAAGATTGTTAAAGAATTACATGAAGAAGGCCATGTGGGTAGAGATCGTACGTTACAGTTAATTTCTCAATCTTATTTTTGGCCGTCAATGAGGAAAGAGATAGAGAGATTTGTGGAAAGGTGTCATATCTGTCAAGTTTCGAAAGGAACAGCGACGAATGCGGGGTTATATATGCCGTTACCTGTGCCTACCAAACCATGGGTTGATATCAGCATGGATTTCGTGTTGGGATTGCCGAGAACTCAGAGGGGAAATGATTCTATATTTGTTGTGGTGGACAGGTTTTCAAAGATGGCACATTTTATAGCCCGTAAGAAGACAGCGGATGCAGTTCGAGTGGCACAGTTATTCTTTAAAGAAATATATCGTTTACATGGTTTACCCGAATCTATTGTTTCTGACCGAGATACTCGATTTCTGAGTCACTTTTGGTTGAGTCTATGGAAGATGGTGGGAACGAAGTTGAAATTTAGTAGTGCATATCATCCTCAGACAGATGGACAAACTGAAGTTGTGAATAGATCGTTGGGAAATTTGTTGCGATGTCTTGTGCAGGATAATTTGAAGAGTTGGGATATAAAGTTGTGTCAGGCGGAATTTGCACATAATCATGCTGTCAATCGAAGTACTGGATTCAGTCCATTTCAGATTGTATATTCAAGCTTGCCTAAGGGGCCGTTGGATTTAACGATAGTACCACAACCAAAGGGGACAGTTAAGCGAGCTGCTGACTTTGTTGATGGGTTGACAGAATGTCATAGAATCGTTCAGGAACAATTGGAGAAGACAAATGAGAAATATAAACAACTGGCCGATAAGAAACGAAGGAAGGTGGACCTCAAAGTGGGTGATTTTGTTTACGCAGTATTGACGAAAGATCGTTTTCCAGTTGGAACTTACAACAAGTTGAAGGCTCGAAAGATTGGTCCAGTAGAAATCTTGAAGAAGATCAATGATAATGCGTACCAGTTAAGGTTGCCGGGGAATATTCATACTTCTGATGTTTTCAATGTCAAACACTTAATTCCATACTATGAAGAGGAACTTGTCGAAGATGACGGGAGTGTGAATTCGAGGACGAATTCCTTCCAACAAGGGGAGGATGATGAAGCGCTTACCTCGATAGGTCGACCGCGACCTATCCTAGGTCGCAAGGTCGATGATGAAGCCACCCAGGTCGTGAGCGACCTACCAAAAGTCACGGCGCCTCGCAATTCTTCTGCCTCAGGTCCCGAGCGACCTACCACATCCCTAAGTCGCGAGCGACCTACCGCATCCCTAAGTCGCGAGCGACCTACCACATCCCTAAGTCGCGAGCGACCTACCGCATCCCTAAGTCGCGAGCAACCTACTTCCCACATCCACAGTAAGTCGCGAATTCCAAGTCGCGTGCCAATCTCCATAAGTCGCCGCTGTGATTTCCCAGGTCGAGAACGACCTATGCCTCCTCCAGCCTAACTCGTGAAGGAATGTCCTAGTTCCTCCGTCCTAAATCGAGAAGCCCTATATCTCGCTCATTAACTGCCGCATATCTTCCTTAGGTCGCGATTCCAGACATTATTTTAGGTCGCAAACTGATTTGTTCCAGAAGTTCGCGAGCTATGCCAGATTTTAGGTCGCAAGACTTCTTTAAGTCGCGTGAATATAATTTAGGTCGTAATGTCTTGTAATTCTTAGGTCGCGTACGACCTATGTGTTGGTGTAAAGTGTTGTAATTTTTCTTAAGTCTTTGTGTCGTGTTGTAAACCCTATAAATAGGGACATAATGTCATTGTTAAAAAGGTTGTTGATTTTTGAATAAAATTTCCATTTTGATTGCTTTGTGCTTTCTTCTAATTGGTAGTCGAGTAAAGTCTCCTATCTCCACTTACGATATTCGAGTGCGCTCGAATCTTCGTTTGTTGAAGCCGATTCACGGTATCTTGTGCGCAAGATCAACGTTGAAGAATCGTAGATCTCTTTCCCGGTATCTTCGGATCAACGAGTCAGAGATAGCTAGAATTCGGTATCTCCAGATCAACGAATTCAGGCATCGCAGTATTCATCAATCCACCGACTGCTACTTTCATCGATCTACATTGTTTTGAGTAATCCGCTGCGTCATATATAGATAGATGAGAACAATAGAAATAATTAGCTTTATATGTTTTACTTACCTAAGCTGTAGTTGAATAACATGAATATGATAGCCAAGACACATTCGATTAGTAGGAATATGAATTTGAAGATGACAACAAAGAGGACTAACAGTCCAAAAATCTGCACTGCAAAAGGCGCAAGTTCCCAAATATCCCAAAAGCCCTCTATAGAGTATGAATTTTCAAAAATAACCGCCATCTACAAGAAAAATGATTAAGTTGTGAATATTTTCAATAAAGAATAGAGGCATTCTGCACTCTGACACGGTCCACGGTATGATTTTATTTTACTATAAAGTGCACCACACCTATTATATATAGTCCAACTTTAAAAGTAAGGGTGTGTTCGCAATCGTGCTCCGATTTTCGACGCTCAATGAAAATTGAAAACGGAGCTCGGACAGGTTGGAAATTGGGAACTGGGAAGGTCTTCTTTCTGCCTCATTCCCTCCAAACAAGCGAATTAGACCATTGAAGGTTAATGCATCCGGCTCGTTCGATGTCATCTGGTGGGTCGACCTTCAACCGTCTAATTCTCTCCAAACGGCTAACCTGCATCCTCCCCTATAAAATACTTCTTCCACACCAATTTCTCTCTCTTCACCTTCTCAAAAACGTCGCAAAAAAAAGTCTGAAATTATGGTACGTTATTGTCGCTTAACACTTCCTATGACACACGACAGACACATATGTCATTGTTGAAAATAACAAGAAAAAATTGCATAAAAAATTTACCAAAGCGTTTAATAACACACTAAAGGAGTGTTCTATAGAACCAAATGTAACCAACAAGCATGTTCAGTACAAATACAATGCACTAAAAAATAGTGGACCATGTGACAAAGTTTGTAAAATAAAGCTGGGATGGAATAAGACAACGTAAAACAACAATATACAATACTAAGGAATGATGGACCAATCGCATCAAGGGGTTTGGCGACAGTGTTATTTTGAAGTATAGAAGATGGACAATAGAGAATGCATGTTTTCTACAAATTATATTCACATTTCACATGCAACCAGATTTGTTATATCATCATCCGCTTCAACAAATGAAGATGGGTATCCAGACTATCCAATCGTATATCGATCAAACATGGACATTTGATATAATATACAATAATCTCGAAAATGTTCAGGTAAAATCTATCTAGTCTTTTCCTACTTTGGGACAATCATCTGTGTTTTCTACACTTAGAGTGGATCTTGAATAATCTTTTGCTATTAAAACTCGTAGTGGGGAAGTAGGCTTTTTCCAACAAAAAAATACTTCTTGATTTTAATTATAACAACAAGCTTTCCTGCAGTGCAGAAAATTCCTCACTGCTGCCTCACCAAGGATTCTGGGCCGTATCTCAATCCTATTGTGGTTTATCATCCTCTTGGACTAGCCACTAATCATCGTCTTGGTAAGTTATTGTCTCACCTACTAGTTAATCAGAAGTAAGTCCATGCGGACCAAATTCCTCCTCTCACTCAGTCTATTGGGATGAGATACAAGATAAGGGATGAGATACAAGATAAGGTAACTAATCTTATTAATGTGATATATGTGTGCCAAATGAAGAATCACGTCTAGGAGAATCTCATCCACTAATACAAGTTCAAATCCAACAATCGATAAAAAAACAGCGCGGACTCTCCCGAATTATCTTCGTCGTTTATTGCTCTCGCTAATCGTGTGAAGAATATAGAACAAATTGACATTAACGAAGCATTTGTTAACGTTTGTAAAACGTTTATAAAATCAAATAAGAAGAAGAAGAAGAAGATAATTCATATTATTCAGCAATACGGCTGAGCAAGAAGATTGATTACATTAGGGTTACAGAGATAGGTTTATATAGATAGAAAACAGATAAAAGGCCAAACAGATAAAAGGCCAAAAAGGCCAAACAGTATGCTAACATCCTCCCTCAAATACGCGATGGTACAGCAAGAAGCATCGAGAGTTTGCCAATGAAAAATCTATGACGTTCGATAGTGTGAGCCTTCGTGAAGAAATCTGCAAGTTGCGTCGATGACGAAGTAAAAGGCAGAGAAATGGTTCCATGCAGCAAGTGATACCGAGTGAAATGACAGTCAATCTCAATATGTTTGGTGCGCTCATGAAAAACAGTATTGTGAGCAATTTGAATAGCACTCTTATTGTCACAATACATAGGAGTGGGAGAGGAAATCGAAACACCCATATCTTCCAATAGCCAGCGTAACCAAATGATCTCAGATGTAGTGGAGGTCATAGCCCGATACTCTGCCTCACTAGAAGACCGAGAAACAACATCCTGTTTCTTGCTCTTTCATGAAATAAGGGAATCACCTAAAAATATGCAAAAGCCAGTTGTGGATTTTCTATCCGTTGAATCACCAGCCCAATCTGCATCAGAGAAAGCACGAAGCTCCAAAGATGAGGTCGATGGAAACAAAAGACTCTGATAAAGTGTTCCTTGCAAGTAACGAAGAATGCGCATAACAGCAGCCCAATGAACAGAGGTAGGGGAAGATACGAACTGGCTAACAATGTGAACAGCATAGGCAATATCTGGACGAGTGATGGTCAGATATACAAGGCAACCAACAATAGAACGGTATAAAGTGGGATCAGAAAGAGGACTCTCATCTGTCGGAGTATATCGGGCATTTACCTCAAGTGGTGAATCAACATGACGTGTATTAGTAAGACCAGCACGATGAATAATGTCAGTGGCGTATTTGGATTGGGAAAGAAGATAGCATTTTTCTGAGGAAGCTACTTCAATGCCTAAAAAATAACGTAGATGACCCAAATCCTTCATATCAAAACAACGAGACAATGTGGCTTTAATGCTCATAATACCATTACTGTCATCACCTGTAATGATCATATCATCTACATATAGTAGAAGAAGAATACGGCCTGCAGAAGTTACTCTGACAAAGAGTGCTGAATCATGGGAACTAGAGGTAAAACCAAGTGATGTAACAACATTCGAAAATCTTTCATACCAAGCACGAGGTGCTTGCTTAAGACCATATAGAGCTTTCTTAAGCCTGCAAACCTGACCTGGAGCATGAGAAACGCCAGGTGGAGCAACCATATAAACTTCTTCCTTAAGATCTCCATTAAGAAAAACATTTTTAACATCCATTTGAGAGATGTCCCACTTACGACTGGACGCAACAGCAATAAGAACCCGAACAGATGTCATCTTAGCCACAGGAGCAAACGTCTCCTCATAATCCATGCCATACTCTTGGGCAAATCCTTTAGCAACTAAACGAGCTTTGTATCGCTCAATAGAACCATCTGACTTGGTTTTAATCTTATATACCCATCGACAACCAATAGTTTTCTTCCCAGTAGGAAGATATACAAGATTCCAGGTACCTGTTTTGTCTAAAGCAGACATTTCCTCAGACATAGCACGTTGCCACACAGGAGAACGAACAGCCTCCGAGTAAGAAGAAGGCTCATGGAAAGTGTCAATGGAAACAAGAAATGAAGCAAAAGCCCGAGAGTAACAAGAGTAAGCAAAATCTGATAATTGAGTAGATTTACGTGTGCGAGTGGGATAGCGAGGTTGAACAGGATCTGTCATCACAGGAAGTGTTTGAACTGTAGTAGCAGGAGATAAAGTGTCATCTGCAGAAGGAGGAGGAACAGAGTGTATAGATGACGGTGTTTCAATGGTAATGAGTGGTGAATCAGAGGGGTTATCAGCAGGAAATGGATCGATGTGAATAAGATCAGACTTAGTCATATTATGAGGACTAGCTGGAATAGAGTAGAAGGGAATATGCTCAATAAAGGAAACATGACGAGAAACATATAGTTTATTTGAAGAAGGATCATAACAGCGATAGCCTTTTTGTCCAATACCATACCCAAGAAAAACACATATAGCAACACGCGAAGATAATTTTGTACGCTCTACGTGCGGACGAAGAACAAAACAAGTGGAACCAAACACTTTTAGGTGTGAGTAATCGGGAGTTTGACCAAACAACTTGGCATGAGGAGAAATACCAGAATTATGAGAAATTGGGATTTTATTAATAAGATAAACGGAAGTAAGAACAGCTTCTCCCCAAAATTATTTTGGAACACTAGCTGAAAGAATCATAGAACGGGCAGTTTCAACAATGTGTCTATGTTTTCTTTCAGCAACACCATTTTGTTGCGGGGTATCAGTGCAGGAAGACTGATGCAAAGTACCATCAGCCGTGAATATGTTAGAAAGGTCTCCCTTAGTATATCCCCCCCCAAATCAGAACGAAAGCATTTAACAATAGCAGAGTGTTGTGTTTTAACATATGCTTGAAAGGCAGTATATATATCAATAAACTCAGAACGACGTTTCATCAGAAAAACCCAACAATAACGAGTATAGTCATCGATAAAAGAGACATAATATCTGCACCCACCTTTTGTGGGGATGGGTGCTGGACCCCAAACATCAGAGTGAACTAAATCAAAAGGTGCAGTAGCAGTAGAAAGACTTTGATTATTGGATAACTAGGAAATGACTTGCTGGAGAGTTTTTTGTTAGTTAGTATAACTAAGATCAAATAGAGAATCTTGAAATGACGATAGTACATAGTTCTCTCTATTTGAGAGCACCGTTAAACTTCAATGTGGATACTCCACTTTGATTATAGTTAAATCATGGTATGGCATTCATCGAATGAATATAGTTCGATCTGAGCTGAAACATTGGAATTGAAACACTACTCAATAGAAAATTTGCCTCCTTGGTTATATATATAAGATTAGTGTCATGGTCAACTATAGTCAACTTAAAGTCAAGTCTCTCGCTAGAGTAGTTCGGTTAATAATAATTGTATTTATTGAACCAAGGACTATGATTTTGGATTATACAAGTTGAATGTTGATGATATTGAAATTTTGACCAAAATAAAATTCCATAAGTCCTAATGTGATATAGTTTTGACGAAGAGAATTGGTGTAAATAGTCGTTACTACCGAGTACCGTTTAAAATAATAAAATTAGATTTTACCGAAAAATGTATAAGTGATAAATTCGACCAAACTATCACACCACTAGCAAAGATGAAGTGTAAAAGTTAATATTCGAATTGTTCGATATTAATCATTGATTGAATTTACACCCCACGAGTCGCATAACTGCATTAGTAGATTCTCTAATATACCACATAATTTGATTGATTTATAATTGTTATAAATTAATTAATATTTGTGAAATATTAATTACTCGATTTAGTGGGTTCCTTTAGTATTTTTTAGGTGTTAATAGTAGTTAATTATATGCATATACAATAGTTATATATGTACGAATCGATATTCGATATCGATATGCATTTAAATTTGATCTGAAAGTGCACTCATGGGAGGTAGTGGAGAAAAAACGGTTAGTAGATCTCATAACGCACGAACTCAAGATGAAGAAGATGATCAAAATAATAAATTGAAGAAGATGATCAAAATAATAAATCAGACAGGAAATCGACTTCAAATTCACAAAGCTACTAAGATATGGTACGTAATTTGTGCTCTTTTACAAATTTGAAATTCATACAACCCAATTCTAAAGAAAACACGGAATTTGCCTATTTGCCTGATGAGATACTCTTCAGATCAGATAACAAATGGGTAAACACTCTAATCTGTTCTGTATATGGTGCAAGACCTACTTATTATCAGTTTCAGAATTATGTAGAAAAGCTTTGGAGAATGAAAAAAATTATAAAATTAAAATACATAACTCTGGCCTTTTCTACTACACCTTCCTACGCTTGAGGCAATTCTTACAATATTGAATAATGGACCCTGCACCTCTGAATCTAGATATATACATATCAAAAATGTGTCCCTGGCATGGATCTTGTAAAGGAAAGGCTTCAGGAGATGCCAATGTGGATAAAGCTCTCTAATCTTCTACGGGAACATTGGGACTCCGAAATCCTAAGTAGGATTTGTAGTGTAGTGGGCATCCCAATCAGACCTAATCGTGTTACTATTAGCATGGAGAGGACCAACTACGCCCGCATTCTTATCACTATTAATACATCTTCAAAGTTTCCATCTTCTGTAACTGTGTGGGATAGCACTAGAAATAGATGCCAAGTACAGGTAGAATACGACTTTCAGCCATATGTGTGCACGATATGTAATGTGTTTGGCCATCAAACTGAAAAATGTCCCTCCAATAAGCTACATGTACCTGAAGAAACAGAGAAACAAGGTGATAAGCAGTGGATACTTAAAGAAAAAGAAACTACAACTTCAACTGCCAATAATCAGGCTTCTGTACCACCAACTCAAACACAACAATCACATGGAAAAAGCTCAAAACATTCATCTACCTATTAGCAGAAAAGGAAAACAAAAAGCACTGCACATAAGGAAACTGACACACAAAAACAAGGTTCTGTTATCTACAAAGATAAATGGAAAGGGAAAATGGATACTTCAACTACTACAAGTAACATGTTTCAATCTCTTTCCACAGACTCTGATGAAGATAACTCAGATAATTCTACTGAGAGAGAAGATTTCATTGCACCAGAAGAAGAGTTTTCTCAAGAGCCAGAAATTATCCAAAATGTAGCTGAGCATATCACTGAAATACCCTCAGAATCTACATCGATTTTTCATATGCTAAATATGTTTCCAAAAATCCTCAATATGAAACAGAGCATACTGCTAACGCACCATCCACACCAACTATGACTCAGACCCCTAAAAGAAATATCAGGGCTAACAAAAGAGGTAAATGATATTTATATCATGGAATGTTAGAGGGATTAACACTGATTCCAAAATGAATCGAGTGTTTCTCCTCTTCAATCCTATAAACCAACACTTATTGTTTTATTGGAAAATAAGCTCTTTAAACTACCAAAATGGATTCACTGTCATGTAAAATGTAAAATGAGAAAGAATGATTTTATTGCTTTCGTATATTTCATAATTTACAATACAATCTTCAGTTTGTATTTATAAAGCAATGTAAGTTATTTGGGCTGAGAATCAGCACAGCCCTATAAGCGGATAAAGGAGATAAATGTAAAACATTACACCCGGTACAACACATATTCTCATTATTCCCCCACAAACTAAACTAGGGTTCTCAACCCTTATGTCTTATCTTCAATTTCCATGGCGGCGGGGAGAACGCGCAGTTCCTCTCTAAGTCGAATGAAATTCTTCGATGAAATAGCCTTCGTTAAAATATCAGCGCGTTGGTAAAAGGAGTATGCCGAATCTGTAGCTTCCCACTTCCAGTTCGTTCTCTAATGAAGTGTAGATCCACTTCTAGATGTTTCGTTCTCGAGTGCTGAACAGGATTCATGGATAGAGATATGGCACTCAAATTGTCTACCCAGACAGTCGGTGTTTGCTTGATCTCGAACCCTAATTCTCTGAGAAGAGCTTCAGTCCAGGTGATTTCCGCAGTGACACTAGCGATGGCTCTGTATTCTGCTTCCGTGCTCGACCTAGAAACGGTCGATTGCTTCTTCGTGCACCATGAAATGGGATTGTTGCCGAGGTATACACAGTGTCCAGTGATGGATCTCCTGTCATCTAAGTCATTAGCCCAATCGGAATCGCTGTAAGCTTGTAAAGTTATATTTTTGCATGACACTAGTCTTAATCCATAGTGAATCGTTCCCTTTAGATATCTAAGAATCCGTTTAACTGCACGCCAGTGCTCATTTGTTGGTGCTTGCATGTATTGGCAGACCTTATTTACACTAAAACAGATGTCTGGTCTAGAAACAGGTGCATACTGGAGTGCCCCAACCACACTCCTATATTGTTTGACATTTTCTATTGGCTCTTCCTTGTCTTTAGACAGTTTGAGATTGCTCGTCATGGGTGTGGGCAGTGCTTTGGCATTGTCCATATTCGCTCTTACTAGAACCTCTGATATGTATTGCTTTTGTGACAAACTAATGCTTGAATCTGTATTTCTCTGAATATGAATCCCTAGGAAGTAATTTGCAACTCCCGAGTCTTTTATAGCAAATTGTTTATCTAAACACCTGATTACTGCTTCAATTTCATGCTGATTATCTCCTGTAATGAGAATGTCATCAACATATACCAATATATAGATGCTATTGTCCCCCTGCTTTCTTATATAGAAGGAGTTATCGGATTTAGTGGCTGTGAATCCCAATTTGACTAAAGTGATTTTCAGTTTTTCATACCAGGCCCTTGATGCTTGTTTCAACCCATATATAGCCTTGTGTAACTTGCATACTTGATCACTGCTATCTTTAGAACTATAACCCTTCGGTTGCTGCATGTACACTTCCTCCACTAGGTCTCCATTTAAGAATGCATTGTGCACATCCAACTGTCTTATTTCCCAATGCTTATGTAGAGCTAAAGTTATTATAATTCTGATTGTTGCTGGTTTAACTACTGGGGAGAAAGTCTCATTGAAGTCATAACCATACTGTTGTGTATAGCCTTTTGCCACAAGTCTTGCCTTGTGCTTGATTACTTTGCCATCTGCATCTCTTTTGATTTTATAAGTCCACTTGCTTCCAACTATGTTTTTGTGGTTTGGTGGATCAACTAAGATCCATGTTTTGTTTTTAATCAGTGCATTATATTCTTCATACATGGCTTTTCTCCACCTTTTATCTTTAACAGCTGATTCATATGATGTTGGCTCTACTTCATTGATTTGAATGTTGAATGTTTTGGGTTTAAAGATACCACTTTTGGATCAAGTAGTCATGGGATGTTGACTAATGGTTGGTTGTTGTACTTGATGTTCAACCATATAGTGATCAGTAGCTTCATTTGTTGAGTCAGTAGCTTCATTTGTTGAGTCTTCATTCCCTTGATTTTCCTGTATGTCCACTTGCTGTTGTTCATTATGCTGTGAGTTGTCCATTGTATTTTGCTCTGAATTATCAGCATAAACATTCTTTGTTGATTCATAATTTGCTTTCTTTTCATTGCTGATCCAATTGGACAGATTAGGCATTTGACTTGTCCCTACATTGTTGATGTCCATTCTTTGTTTGTGTTTTTCCTTCTCTGCAAAAGGGAAAACACTTTCATTAAATACTACATATCTTGAGATATAAAGTCTGCCTTGATTGTCTAGGCACTTGTAGTCTTTCTGATTATCTGCATACCATAGAAAAGTACATTTACTAGACCTCAGGCTTAATTTATGTTTATTGTATGGTCCGAGACAAGGAAAACATAGGCACCCAAAATTTCTTAAATACTTATAATCTGGTTTGACACCAAAAAGTTTTTCGAAAGGAGAGATGTGGTTTAACACTTTGGTTGGCATCCTATTGATAAGATATACTGCTGTGGCAAATGCCTCCCTCTAGTATCTCATAGACAGACAAGCTTGTGATATAAGTGTTAAACCAGTCTCCACTATGTGTCTGTGTTTTCTTTCAACCAATCCATTTTGTTCAGATGTGTGTGGGCATGTCATTCTATGTATGATTCCTTTCATAGTGAAGAAATCTCCTTTAGGGGTTTGAACTCACCCCCACCATCTGTTTGTATCATTTTCACACTGCTATGAGCATCAACAAGTGATAGGTAATACCTGTCTTCTTGAGTTGAATTATGTGGAGATGGTCCCCATAAGTCAGCTGCCACTAGCTCAAGAGGCTTTTCATATACAGTTTCAGAATATTGAAAAGGTAATTTATGACTCTTACCAATTTGACAGTGTGCACATACATTAGAACTACATAATTTTGGGTAGGAAATTTTATTTTCATTCAATACTTGTTTGACTACATCAAGACTAGGATGCCCTAACTTTCAATGCCATACATCAAGGACATTATCCTTTTTGTTATCATCAGTACTAACATTATTACACCCAACTGCATTGTTACAAAAAGATCCTTTTCTCATATTGCTGAACTTGTATAAACCTTGATCCAGTTTACCCTGTAACAATATATTTTTATTCAACAAGTCCCTGACAAAACAACATCTAGGGTGAAAATCAAAATATACATTATTCTCTTTAGCAAATTGTGAGACACTGATTAAATTCTTCTTGATACTTGGTACTCTCAATAAATTATTAAGATAGAGTAGCCTTGTACCTTCTATAGTGCCTGTTCCCACATGAGATATATTTATTGTTTCACCATTTCCCATTTCAACAGAATGCTTACCTGTGTAGCTTTTATTTCCCAAGTTTAGATTTTGCAAATTGTTAGTCATATGGTTAGTAGCCCCTGAATCAGGGAACCATTCTTCCACGTTGACATCTTCAGGTCTAGTTGCATCATCAGTTGAATTGTCTGCATTATTTCTGGATTGATTACTGGTTTGTGCTATGTTTACTGTTGGTCCTCTGTTTGCTTGTCCCTGCTGAGTAGTATTGTAATCTTTCTTGAATCTGAAGTAGCATTTATTTGCCATGTGGCCAAATTTCTCACAAATTTGGTATTTGACCCTTTGGTTGTTTGGGTACCTTCCTCTGCCTCTTCCTCTTTGACTGTTGTTTCCTCTTGAATTTTTATTTTCCTGTTTGTTTTTATTATGTTTCTGATTTCTGTTCTTTGTGGAGGAGGCATAGTTGGCTGAGTAGTCTTCTTGCATGAGTCTTCTCTGTTCAACCCTGTCTTCATGAGCAAGAAGTGCTGAGTGAACATGCTCTAAGTCTGGTATTGTTTGCTGTGTAGCAAGAAATGTCACTAAGGACTCATATTCTTGATCCAGACCATTTGTAATGATAAGAATCTGCTCACTATTAGATATCTCATGACCTACTGACTTCAATTTGTCACACAGATTCTTGATTCTGGCAAGATACTCTCTCATACTTATATCATTCTTTCTTGCATTTTGTAGCTCTCTTCTATAGTGCATAATTCTGGCTCTTGATTGTGAACTAAAGATTCTTTCAATGGTTGACCATATCTCATATTAAATGTAACATCCAACAAGTTGTGACACGAGACTCTGACTGATACAAGATAATAACCAAGATGCAAGCAAGTTATCTTGCCTTTGATACTGAATGTAATCTGGATTGCTAATAAGTTTCCCTTTATCATCAGTAATGTTAATAGAAGGAACTTCCTTGGTTCCCTTCACATAATCTTGCAGATCATAACCTCGTAATGCAATTTCTATCTGGTATTTCCATGTTACATAATTGTCTTCATCTAATGGTGTGTTGATTGCCTGATTTTTAGGTTTGATCAAGATTGAGTCAATGCTTTGATCGTTTCTGGATCTGTTGCCTGTGTTTACAGAGGTGGCTTCATCATCTTGATTTGCCATGGTGAATCAAGAATACTGGTGTCCGGGTATCTTGATCAACAAAAGAATGCTTTGGCGAGGCAATGATAAACTTGCAGCCAAAGCTGATGAGGACTGTGCAATCAGATGAGGGGATCTTGATCAAGAAGGCAATGCTTTGGCGAGGCAGTGATAGACTTGGAGCCAAAGCAGGCTGAAATGATTGAGATCAGTGTAACCAGATGAGGAGATGAAGATGTTAGAATCTGATCCTCTTCTTGGATGACACAGCTAATGCAAGAACTGATTCTGATGAGAATCTGATACTTCGTTGGTCATGAGAAGGGTACACCTCCCCTATGATGACAATTTTCTGAGGGGAGAAAGAAAAGATCACTTCCTCTGATCAATAACTGCCTTTTGGCTTTGTTGCTCTGATACCATAAAATGAGAAAGAATGATTTTATTGCTTTCGTATATTTCATAATTTACAATACAATCTT
The DNA here is from genome assembly GCA_030737815.1 of Allium fistulosum. Lineage (NCBI taxonomy): Eukaryota > Viridiplantae > Streptophyta > Magnoliopsida > Asparagales > Amaryllidaceae > Allium > Allium fistulosum. Next base: position 460,795,757 of record CM060901.1, read on the forward strand.
CAGTTTGTATTTATAAAGCAATGTAAGTTATTTGGGCTGAGAATCAGTCCAGCCCAATAAGCGGATAAAGGAGATAAATGTAAAACATTACACCCGGTACAACACATATTCTCATTAAAATGGACCAAAACTGGGACTTACTTCATAACAATGACGACGGATTCAAAGGTAGAATTGTTGTATTCTGGGACAAAAATATTTGGAAACTAACTGTTATATACAAATCCACCCAACAAATCACATGCAAACTTGAAAACTTGGGTGGATATGTGATGTGTCTAACCACTATATATGCAAGTAATGTGTTTTCAGATAGGGAGTTATTATGGCAACAGTTGACTCACCTTGCAAGTGTAGTAGATAAGGCCTGGCTTCTCATGGGGGACTTCAACAACGTTCTAAACCTAAGGACAAAAAAGGGGGACAACTAATCCCTTTTTCTCATCTTAGAGGGTTCATAAATTTCCTCTTAGCATGTGCCTGTTTGAATCTACTATTCATGGATTTCAGTATACTTGGAGAAGACAGGGAGTGGCTACACACATTGAAAAGGTTTTAACTAATGACCTTTTTCTACAACACCTCCACGATTTCAATGCCACAACCAAGGTTTTCAACATGGGATTTAAATCGTAAATCGAAAAGTTTAAATTTTAAATCGAAATGAGATTCAAATCATAAATCGTAGATTCGAAATATCCACATTTTAGGGTTTGAAAGTGTCTTTGAAGTTGATTTTGATGTTTGTACTTCTACAATTAAACTTAGAAACTTAATTTTCTCTCTAATTCCATTTTATTTTGTTTTGAAAACATTATAACAGGAATTGTAAATCTAAATAAATATGTTAAATATATCACTATGACTTGAATGTTTCACTACAAGAATTACCGTTTATAGCAACGGGGGCGAGGGGGGGGGGGGGGCAACGGCCTTTGACCAACGGCGAGCAACGACAAGCTTTTCCCGGAATTTTTTAATAACAAAAAACACATGCTGTTGGAAGCCGTTGGAATAATGCCATTGGAGGCCGTTGCTCGCCGTTGTAAATCCACGACTTACCTGCAGATCAATCTTCTTCCTCCTCATTCATCTTACACACGAAAATCAACCCAAAAACCACAATTTTCCCATCCTAAAAAATTTCCAACCCCATTTTATCCCCTTCTACACGTTCTAGCATCCCCATCTTGGTTTGCAAGCTTCACAACCTCCAAAATCAGGTATTATTTGCTAAAACCCTAATTTTGTTAAATTTTTAATTTTAGGTTAAATTGGTAATTTTTGTGTATGTATTGTGCTATTGTCTGTGTAGTGTAGTGTATTGGACCTTAATTATTGTTATTAAACTAATTATTGCATGTTTAACTATGATTTGTTAAATTAGGTTTATTATTAAATTAGTGGCAAACTTAATAATTGTTACTAACCTAAGCATGAACCTCACTTGTTATTATATTGGTGATTGAATTGTGTAAAATCGTACGTAGAAAGTGATGATATTGACCTATAAATTGTTCACTTTTGACATGTTATGACACGATATATACGTGATACATTTTGTGCATGACTGGATGTGATTTGTGATGCGATTATATGTATAACATTGTTTGTTTATTTTATACATTGCGCACACACACTGGATTTTTTTTTGTTTTAGGAAAAAAATCATTATATATGCGTTGATTCAACATAATGTTTATTGATATAAAAGTTTAAATTTTATGAAAATAAAATTTAAACTATTATATCGCTAATTTTAAAATTTAAACCCTTAGAGTGTTTTTGACCCCGTCTGATAAGTATTGTATATGATCGTTGTGTGGATATTCGTTTTTTTAACAGAACGGACATCTATATTCATCGTATACAGTATTTGTTGGATTTTTCCCTGTATTGAACAAGTTACAAAAACAATAACGTAATTAAATCTCGTAAATCATTTCAGTTTAAACGGTTCGCAAAATTTCGGCAGCGCTTCCCTTTATGTTCCCCATGTACACGCAATTGTGTACTGTTCAGGGAACTAAAGCGAAGTGCTGTCAAAATTTTGTTGAATCGTTTAAATTGAAATGATTTATGCGATTTAATTACGTTATTGTATTTGTAATGGGAGGTAGGATGACCCATCAACAAAGTGTCAATGATCAATTAATATCAAATTCGCTAATAAAATTGTTTAAATAGAATATAATGTTCATTTCAAAATAAGCTTTAAGTATTATTTTAACAGATATAACAAAAACAAGAAGAATGTTTATAAAATTGTTTTAATAAAAAATGTCAATGCAAATTTATATCGTACTTTTTAATTATATACGTAGGTAAATGGACAATTATTTTACTGATCGGAGCTGGATGTACAAAAAATGAAGGGTCGATACTGAAGGCTCAATAAGTGAACATTTTAATAATGGTGTTAGCGTATTTATAGATTTTGCTTTACGTAATAACGGAAACTACAAAGAAATCCGTTGTCCATGTAGTAAATGCAAACTGTTAAAACATTTGATACCACAAATGGTTAGAGTTCATTTGCGTCAGTACGGTTTCGTGTCGAACTATTTGATTTGGGATCGTCATGGAGAACAGTTAGCATCTAATCCCGTACAAGATGAGGAGGTGGTGAGTAATGAAATTGGTACGACAAATCTTGTAGAACATATGGTTGAAGATGCTGCACGTTCAATGTTTCATGTTCCTCAATTAACTGATGACGATGGTAATGCTGAAGAAGAACCAAATATTGGGGCAAAAAAATGATTTGTTAGATGCCGCGAAAAAATCCCTTTGGGAAGGCTGCACAAGTGAAACCCAATTATCAGTAACTACTGAATACATTGCGATGAAATCCAAATACAACCTCACAGAATCTGGATTTACGGCTATTGTACAAGCTGTGAATCGACATATGCCTCCTAATAATCTAATGTGCGAAAATCATTACGAAGTAAAAAAACTGATGTCGGCTTTCGGTTTACCGTATCAAAAAATAGATACATGTCTAAAGGGTTGCATGTTGTTTTGAAAAGAAGATATCAACCTTAGAAATTGTAAAATATGTAATCAGGAAAGATACAAACCAAGAAAGGAAAAGGGAAAGGAAGTCCCGTATAAGCGTATGCATTATTTACCAATTACTCCTAGACTTCAAAGGTTATATGCATCTTCTGTAACTACGCAACATATGAGATGGCACGGTGTGAGAACACAGGAAGAAGGTACGTTAACACATCCAGCTCATGGGGAAGCATGGAAGCATTTTGACCAGAAATATCCTGATTTTGCGTCCGAAATTCGTAATGTTAGACTTGGTTTATGTACGGATGGATTTTCCCCATTCTCTCAATTTGGTTCGAAATATTCGTCATGGCCTATAATTGTCACACCTTATAATTTACCTCCTTGGATGTGTATGAAAACTCCATATATGCTTCTTACAGTTGTCGTCCCTGGTCCCGATAATCCGACACAAGGAATCGATGTTTATTTACAACCATTGATTGATGAATTAAAAAATTGTGGTACGAGGTAGTAGAGACATATGATATTTTCCAAAAAAAGAACTTTCGCATGTATGCTTCTTTATTGTGGACAATCAACGATTTTCCTGCATATGCAATGCTTTCAGGTTTGAGTACGGTCGGTCGTCTAGCTTGTCCTTATTGCATGGAAGAAACACGAGCAATTTTTTTACCTCATGGAAAGAAAGTTTCGTGGTTTGACTGTCATCGATGTTTTCTTCATATTAATCATCCTTTTCGAAGAGATAAAAAAAACTTTACAGCTAATAGACATGAAACTTTGAGACCACCTACGGTTTGGTCAAGCGAAGAAATTTATGAACTTGTAAAGGATTATCCAAAGATACATGAAACCGGAGAACAAATTGAAATTCAAGGTAAATCATCGATTCATAACTGGTGCAAACAGAGCATATTTTGGGAATTGCCTTATTGGAAAAATCTCTTGATTCGTCATAATATTGACGTGATGCATAATGAGAAAAACGTATTTGATAATCTGTTTAATACAATTTTGAATGTTAAAGGGAAGACGAAAGATGATTTGAAATCAAGACGTAATATCGAAGTAATATGTAATCGTCCTGAGCTTCATATAAAACCAAATGACACAAAAAAGCCAAAAGCTTGCTATGAGCTGGACAATAATCAAGTTAAACTACTTTTAAAATGGGTGGAAGGATTAAGATTTCCAGATGGCATATCTTCTAATCTTCGTAGATGTGTTGACTATAAGAACAATAAACTTAGCGGGATGAAAAATCATGATTGTCATGTTATGATGGAAAATTTGTTACCCGTCACTTTTAAAGAACTGTTGCCCGTAAAAGTTTGGACTGTTGTAACAGAACTTAGTCTGTTTTATAAAGAGATTTGTTCAACTACATTAAAGTTGATTGTCTACGCAAACTTGAGGAAGAAATCCCGATATTGCTTTGCAAACTGGAAAAAATATTTCCTCCAGGTTTTTTCAATGTTATGGAGCATTTACCTATTCATCTTCCATTTGAAGCACGTCTTCGAGGGCCTGTGCAATATGGATGGATGTATCCTTTTGAAAGGTATATTAATATTTAGTTTATTACATATTGGTTTAATTAAATGTATAAAAAATTAATTTAAAATAATTTTTGCTAGGTATTTAAATCATCTAAAGAAAAAAGTGAGACAGAAAGCTCGAGTTGAAGGTTCGATTTGCAAATCGTACATCGAAGAAGAAGCTTCGTTTTTTTTCTCTCACTATTTTAGCGACCATGTGAACATATCATTTGAAAGTGCTACGCGTAATGATGAAGGCATTGATGAAGATGATTGTCAAGCGACTTTATCTATTTTAAAAAAAACTGGTCGGCCTGTTGGTAAATGTGTGGAAGTATGGTTGGATGATAGAGATTATCAAGTAGCACACACGTACATTCTTCTCAACTATGCCGAAGTTGCACCATTTATTAGGTAATATATATACACATACGTCTACACATGCATATCATCTACACATATGTATACACAAATATGCACACATGTATTTTAATCATAATGCAACATTTGTTCTATAATTGCAGTATTTACGAATCACAACATCCAAACGACGATATCGGTAAAGAATTTGCTGCTTGGTTTTCTAACTACGTTTTCGATACAACAAATTGTGTTGTAGATGAAGGATTGAAACATTTAGCTATGGGACCAAAAAGGATAGTCAAGACATATCCAATATTCTTTGTTAACGGATATAAATTTAATACCAAAGAATACAGTGCCAAAAAATCAACTAACAATACTGGTGTATTTGTCAAAGGTAGTGATGATCCAAATGATCACATAAATGACTTTTATGGCATGCTGACCCAGATTTTGCAGTTGACATATTTCACCCGACCCGCAGAAGAAGTATTTTTGTTTAAATGCAACTGGTTCAGCAACGTTCCAGGTTCTGGAATAAACGTGGATCCAAAATATAATCTTATAGAACTAAAACATACTTCGAGGTATTATAAGTACGATCCTTTTGTACTTGCCAAACAAGCTCTTCAAGTTTATTATGCTCCTTACCCATCTTTAAGAAGAGATAAAATAGATTGGTCGGCTGTTTTTAAAACCAAACCAAGGTTTACATTTGATGGACGGAATATTCCTGAACAACAAGCTTACCAAGCAGATATCAAAGAAAATAGAGGAATAATAGTAACCGACGATCAAATAGATTTTGGACCTCTAAACGATGAATCAAATGCATTAATTGAAGCATTTGAGAGTATAGAGGAACAAAATATAGAGTGCGAAGAAGAGTCTGAATCCGAAAGCGATGAGGATTGATCACTAATCAATATTTTGAGAAGGTAATTTTTTTTCATTTTTCTGTTTCCAAAGTAATTTTATATGATATGTATCACATAGTCTCTTTTATGTTATGCCATAATGTATGTTACGCCATGTTCATTATTCTGACACCATTTGCATACTAAATTAATCAATGTTACTCTTGCTTTTCTTTATACTATGATTTCATATAGGTATGTCGGGACGCAGACGTTCACACTCCGGATCTTCCAACTCACAGAGAGGTGATGATGCTGGTCCTTCACAGCCGGGTGTTCGGCCTACGGTATGGTTGAAACCCAAAGCCGATGGTAGGTAAGTACAAAGTTTCAAAATTAATTTTATTCCATACAATCTTTTATCAAATATATATAGTAGTAACGGAATATTAAATGTTTTTTCCTGTTTTACACAGCGGTGGGTTTACGTTGGAGCCTACCAACATAGTGCTCACGATCTCGCGATGGGCGTATATGGCTCGTATGACCTCGTGTTGGCCGAGGTGGACTGCGATACCAGAGGGGGTACAGGAGGCTATCTGGCAGGACTTTTTGGTATGTGTGTTATATCAATTATTACATTATGTAGTCATGTAAATTATGTCAATTCATGTTTGCACTATTTGTAGCAACTGTATAACTCATATTTTTTCAAACGTGCAGGGGGAAGTGGACTTGGCCGATTTTGATGTTTCTGTTGTCCGGCGCCATTGGAGTAGCAAAATTGCAAAAAACTATCGCGAAACAATAAACAACATCTAAACATTAGGAAAGAGGCCTCATTGGATGAGTGAAGCTGTCTTTGATGAGTTCGCCACCTGGTGGAGCAACGAGAATTTTGTGGTAAATCTATTATATATTTAATTTAAATTGTTTGAGGCAAATAATATATAAATAATTAAAAATGTCAAAACAATTTTTGTTTTCAATTTAAATTTGCAGAGGCAGTCCGAGAGGAATTCTGCAAACAGGAGCAGGAACCCCGTTACACATCGCGGTGGTTCCAAGTCTTTCCAGCATCACCGGGAAGATTTGGTATAATTATTAAATAAGATAAATAGTTAATTATTTTAAGTTTTAATTTGTTAAATATAAATAATGTATATTTATATGTGCATATTTCAGGAGAGACAATGCGAGGGGGGGGGGCTGTTAGTTATTGGGGTGTGTTTACCCATACACATGCCTTGACTCAGGTCGATGATTCCGACGCACACAACCACAATTGTGTGTGCTGCCTATGTAAGTATAACATAAGTAACTAAAACTTACAAGTTAATTGAAATAACGTTAACTAAATTCAATTATATTTTGCATGACAGCAAAAGTTTCAGGAAGCGCGGACAGCCTTACTTGAGGATACGGGACGAGCTCACTTGACCCCCGATGAGGAGGACGCCATTTTTGAGTCTATCATGGATCCAGTGACCCGCGGCAGACGCTACGGATATGGAAGCCAATTGGTAATTTTAAGTTAAATTTTAAGTTAGTAAATATCCTTATACTAGTGTACTCCATTCATATTTTGAACTATTCTTATATCCGCGGTAGACGCTTCCATATCTGTAGTTTGTTTTATGAATTTGTTAGTGAATATATATAGGTTAGTTAATTTGCAATTATTTTAATACTAATTTTTTTAGTGTAGTTGATAATTTAAATTTGTTTACAGGCTCAGACAGCCCAAAGAGAATATCAAAAGGCTCAAGATAAGGAAGAGATTGCGCAGCTACGAGCCGAGCTTGCCAAGATGCGGGAACGCAATTTGCTACATGAAGCAAGGACGGAGGAGATGAACCGGCGTATGGCGGAGTTCATCACACAATATGGACAGCCTCCTTCATCTGGTGGTTCTGGTGCGGAGTGATTTAAGTATGTTTTGTTATTGGCATGTATATTTTGGAGTTGGTGAGAATTTGATACATTCATGGTTTCTGTGTATATTTGGATTTGATACATTCTGATGGTTTGGTTGTGGATATTGGTTTGGATTTTTTGATGTTGGTTTGGATTTTTTGATGTTGGTTATGTTTGGATATTGGTTTATGTTGAAATATATGCATGATTTAGTTATATCTATATGTTTGGATATGGTTTGATATAGTTGTTATATATATATGCTCGAAATGAAGCTGTTTTGATATAATTGTGGTTGTGTGTGGCTGGAAGCAAGCACTGCTGGTTTTATTTAAAAAAATATACCCAGATTTCCAACGGCTTCCAACGGCGACCAACGGCACACTGGTCATTTACGTCCAACGGCTTCCAACGGCAAATTCCAACGCATTCCAACGGTAGTTTGGTCAACAAGATTTGCCACGTTGGCAAACTTGCCGTTGGTATAACCCCGTTGGTGCCGTTGGAAGTCGTTGGAAGCCGTTGAAACGTATACTAACGGGATTTTCAACGGTCTTCAATGGCTTACCGCCGTTGGAAAGAGCCGTTTCTCTTGTAGTGTTTTTTATTGTGGTTTTAACTAAGTTCTAATCTGAATATAAATCGAATCGTAAAGGAAGGGATCCGATTTGAATCGGGATTTAAATCGTAAGATTTTAAGATTTTTGACAACAATGACCACAACCACTTCATCAGCATTAAATGATCATGTTCCTATCATCATTAAACTACATACACAAGGGACAGATCATAAGATGCTTCCATGTAGATATGTCAACATTTGGTATATGATGGGTGGTTACCAAGATCAAGTGCTCTCTGTACTACATATTCATCATGAGGTTCAGATATTGAAAATTTTATGATAAAACTCCAAAGAGTAATGAAAAAAGATTTGAAATAAAACAAGACAAAGGGACACAATAAACCTTTCTGCTTTAGAGGACTAGTACACTAGTACATTACTTGAAGCAGATCAACATCCAGAAGATGTTTTAGTATATGAGGACTTAATTCATACTGAGAATATTTAAAGAAACAAATGCATGCTAAATATGTCCACAACTTGTAGCAATCTAAAATAAATTAGCTCACAGAAGGTAATTCAAATTCAAGATTTTTTATGCCAAAATGTCTAAAGAGCAGCCAGAAACAGAATATCAATTGTATGCGATGAAAGAGGAAAGTTGGCAAATGATGCAACAAAAATTCAACTACAAGCAGTTCAATAATATCAACAACTATATAATGGAGATGCACATCAACTACAAATACCAGATAATATTAACTACAGATCTCATATTAATGATATGGGTGTGTCACTTTCCTGTTACAGCCTATAACAGAACAAGTAGTTAAAAAGGCAGTATTCTTTATTAGGGATGAAAAGTAACCTGGTCCAGACAGGTTTACATCGAAGTTCTACAAACTCCATTGGGATTTAATAAAAGATGAGTTGACTTCTGCTATTAACTATTTGTATACTACAACAGATATTCCTGAGGGTTTAAGCCATACCTTTATTACATTTGTCCCTAAAATAGATAAACTCGCACAAATATCTGATTATAGATCTATAGCCTGTTGCAATGTACTTTACAAAATCATATCAAAAGTCATCTGCAATAGGCTTAAAGGACTAATGCCTTTTTTGATTTCAGAAGCTCAATCTGCATTTATTTCTGGAAGGAATATTGCAGAAAATACTCTACTGGCTCATGAGTTAATAAGAAATTTCAATAAAAAGGCATTAAGAAGTTTTGTATCGAGGTTGACTTACAAAAGGCATATGATTAAGTAAATAGGCAGCTCAAATGCTACATGCTTAGGAGAATGCACTTTCCACATCAGTTTATATATTTGATAGAAAAATGCATATCATCTCCTACTTTTTCCATCGTAGTTGATGGTGTACTAAATGGATATTTTGCATCTAATAGGGGTATAATGCAAGGGAAGGCAAGGGGATCCCTTGTCCCCTTACTTATTTTGTATAGCTATGGAATACCTGTCTTTGCATCTAGAATCTGCTATTAGAAATAAGGATGTTACCATTGTATTTAAGACACATCCCTGTATTTCGCACTTATTATACGTTGATGATATAATGTTGTTTGCTACAGCTAACGAAAAGAGTGTAACTACAATTAAGCAGCTTATGATACATATGAGTCTTGCAGCTGATTTACATATTAACCAAATGAAAACAAAGATCTACTTTAGTTCAAGCTGTCAGAACAAAGAATCAGTTCTACATATACTTCAATTACAAGAGTCACAACTACCAGTCAAATACCTAGGAGTGCCTCTCTCATCAGATTATCTACACTATTCTAAGTGCAACAGCTTATTTCAGAAAATTATGAATAAGTTCAATACATGGGACATTAAACTTCTATCTACGGCAGGTCGAGCTGAACTAATTCAAACTGTTATTACTCCAATCGTCCTATACTAATTAATGATCTACCATATTCCTATGGCCACATTAGTAAAAATAGACAGCCTTTGTGTAGACTTTTTTGGGTAGGCAAAACACATAAAATCACATGGTCTAAATTATGCAGACCCAAAAACGAAGGTGGTATTGGCTTAAAAAATTTAGTTGAACTAAGGAGCACTGCATGTTTAAAGCTTATCTGGCAGCTACCCTTCGAAGAAAACCTTTGGTCTAATGGATGCTTCACAGGTACTGCTCTGATTCAAATTTTTGGCAATTGACACTTAATAATAACATGTCATCGACAGTGAAAAACATGATCAAGCATAGAACTATCAGCTTAAAATATATCAGAAGGATTATAGTAAATGGCATTAATACACTATTATAGGTTAACCCCTAGATTAATTGCACTAGCCCAGTGGAATTACTTGGGTGAGACAGATATCATCTAAGTGATTCTAAGCATGCATCAGTATCTGCAATAATTCGAAATGGACATTGGAACACAAGTGCATTTAAAGAAACAAGAGAGTGTAATGTGTTAATAAATCAAGCTTTTATCCATTCCTCTGCCAATCAAGATTATTGGGAGTGGTGTGGTCAAAAAGACTTTTCTTTTAGCACTACTAGGCAAAATTGCAGAGAGGAGTATAACCAATATGGCTGGTGTTTGGTGGTTTGGAATAATATTAACAGCAAAAAAATGTCTCATTGTGCCTATAGGGTGGTTTTGGGCAGAATCAACACAAAGGATAAATTGTATGAACGTGGGAGTGTAGGTGATTCTAATTGTGTTCTATGTGATGAATCTGAAGAATCAGTTAAGCACCTATTTTTCAACAGTTCGTATAGCAGATACATATGTACGTTAATAAAATTAAAATTTAATCTACATACAACTGGAAATACTTCCCTCGACGTTGAAGATGAAATTGCACTTCTTAAGAGACGTTTCCTGTTTTGGCCAGGGTGCTCTGATGATTGGGATATGGTGTTGAAGGGAAGAATAAAGATCTGATGATTTATCACAGAGGAAGAAGTATGAAGTTCAGGGAAGAAATAATTGTGGGGACAAGTGATGACAGGGATTGCAGGCAAGGTTTAGAGGTGGTAGAGGGATCAGAGAAAAGAAAGCATAGGTTAGAAGAAGAAGATGATCAGAGAGGAGAGTGATAAATGGTTGATAGACACAGAAATATTGTAAAAAGAATGTAAAAAAATGTAAAAGGAGAATAATGATAATCTTTATTTCATTTCTGCATTTTTACAAGGCTGCTGCTCTATATATATATATATATATATATATATATATATATATATATATATAGTTATTTGTAACAGCTATATTAGCCAACACAGCTCACAACCAACTAATAAAAGAAACAACAATTTGACTCGGTTCATTTACAAGAACTTTACATAAATTTTGTGTATCAGTCTGTGCATGCACACACATGCACACAAGAACTAATCAACATAACTTCAACCCCAAGCTCATTCTTCAATCTCTATGGACTTTGTCTTGTAAATGCCTCATGCAGCCTCTATCTGGGATGATCTGCGACCATATTTCCGATGAACTTCGCCAGAAAATGAATCTAACAATTCTCTGCCACCTGCTATCAACATTAACATGTTGTTATTGTTACATTTCCCTTCCTCTTCAAGAATAGACCTTGTCCCAAGGTCTAGAGTCAGGAATCTTTTAATTGTAGGCCAATAATCCTCCCATGTGGCTTCATCTTCACCCTTCCCTTTCCATTTGACCAAAATCTGTATCACAGCCTTTCCATTTCTGGGTACCATTCTCCTGTCCAAGATCTTCTCTGGTTGGTCCACCACTTCAACCTCATAGCTAGGAATATCATTCTGTATCACCACATTATCCCCTACCTTCTTTTTTAACTGAGACACGTGAAAAACTTGGTGTATTTTAACATGATCTGGTAGTTGTAATCTATAGGCAACTGTTCCAATTCTTGCTTCCACTTGATAGAGACCATAATATTTAAGGGATAATTTATGTGTTCTATGATTTCTTGCAGTAATTTGTCGATAGGGCTGAAGCTTAAAGAAAACCGAATCATCCACCTGAAACTCCCTATGAGATCTCTTCAAATAAGCATACATTTTCATTCTTCCTTGAGCCAGTTTCGAACTATCTTTCAAAATTTCTAGTGTTACATCCCTACTGAATAACAACTCCTCTACTTCCTCGACTTTAGCTCTATTTGGCACATAAGAAAGCAGGTTTGGAGGGTCTATGCCATAAACTGCCTTGTATGGAGTAGTATTAGTTGCTGTTTTCCATGATATATTATACCAATATTCTGCCAGAGGAAGCCATCAACCCATTCATGTGGTCTGTGATTTACAAAGCATCTTAAATATTCCTCCAAAATCTTGTTAACTATCTCGGATTGTCCATCACTTTGGGGTGATAGGCTGAGCTTAATTTGAAGTGGTTGCCCTGTAATTTGAACAGCTCTTGCCAGAAGCTACTTGTGAACATTGTGTCCCTGTCACTGACTATAGATCTAGGCATGCCATGTAGCTTGAAAACCCCATTAAGAAACACCTTTGCTACCTCCTTGGCTGTGTAAGGGTGATTGAGAGGGAAGAAATGCGCTTACTTGCTAAGCCTGTCCACTACAACATAAATCACAGTATACTTATGGCTTCGGGGTAGACATGTGATAAAATCCATGGATATGTCTTTACATATCTTATCAGGAATTGGCAGAGGGCTTAACAAACCCGGCATTGACACATTTTCACTTTTATTCCTTTGACAAACATCACAAGACTTGACATAATGCTCCACTGTTCTCTTCATATGCTTCCAATTAAAAACTTGTTTTAACTTTTTCATGGTGCCTTTAATTCCAGCATGACCTCCCAGTGGTGTGGAATGATGTTCTTTAATGATGGATTGTAGCAGGGTATTAAATGATGATCAACAAAAAATTTCCCTTTATAGAATATTAATTTGTCCACCACCTTGTATTTGCTCTCAGCTAATTCCTTATTAAGGATTTTTTTCAAGATGTTGTTGGTACCACTGAGTAGCTAATAGAGTGTCCTTTAATTCTTGAACCCAAGGAGTTTGAACCATAGATATGGCTTGAACTTGTATCTCCTCACTGCAACTTTCTGGCCTTCTTGATAATGCATCTGCCACAATATTCTCCTTCCCACTTTTATACTCCACCAAATAATCGAAACCATGTAGTTTAGCCAACCATTTGTTTTGAATGCCAGTGTGCAACTTTTGTGATAAAAGGTATTTGAGGCTTTGGTGGTCAGTTCTAATCACAAATTGCCTTCCAAGAAAATACTGAGTCCATTTTCTGGTAGCCACAATAATAGCCATTAATTCTTTTTCGTATGTGGAGAGGGCTAAATTCCTAACATGCAGTGCTTTACTGAGATAGGCTATAGGTTTTCCATTTTGTAACAAGACTGCACCTATCCCTTGACCACTAGCATCACATTCAAGTATGAAGGGTTGAGAGAAATCTGGCATGGCTAGCACTGGGGGCTGGGTTAAGCACTATTTCAGTTGTGCAAAAGATTGCTTTGCTTCTTCAATCCATACAAAAGGATTCTTTTTCAACATTTCAGTGAGTGGTTTAGCAATGAGTCCATAGCTTCTTATAAACTTCCTATAGTAACCAGATAAACCTAAAAATCCCCTTAATGACTTTAAATTTTCAGGTAATGGCCATTTCTTGATTGCCTGAACCTTGTTGGGATCTACTGCAATCCCCTGAGCTGAAATAATGTAGCCAAGGTACTCAATAGTATCTTTAGAAAAACTGTATTTGGTAAGTTTGATAGCCAAGTGATTCTGCTGTAGTACCAGAAAAGCAATCTTAAGATGCTCTATATGCTCAGACCATGGCTGGGTGTAAATGAGTATGTCATCGAAGAATACTAATATAAACTGTCTTAAATATGGTCTAAAAATATTGTTCATGAGAGATTGAAAAGTTGATGGGGCATTGACTAACCCAAATGGCATAACAATGAATTCATAGTGCCCATCATGGGTTTTGAAGGCTGTTTTATGGATGTCAGGTTCACACATTCTTATTTGATGATATCCTGACTTCCAGGCTAATTTAGAAAAAAATCTGGATCCATGTAACTCGTAAAAAAGATCATCAATTCATGGGATATGGTACTTATCTTTAATGGTCAGAGAATTCAAGCTTCTATAATCTATACAAAGTCTCCAGGTGCCATCCCTTTTTCTGACCATCACTACAGGAGAAGAATATGGGCTGGTGCTATGTCTAATGATTCCAGAATCCAGCAGTTCTTTGTTTATTTTCTCCAGTTCATTTTTTATGTGGTGGGAATGCCTATATGGCTTCAAGCAGACAGGTTTGGCTTCTGGTATCAATGGTATTTTATGGTCTTGCATTCATTTTGGAGGTGGTGACTTCTTTGTGGCAGTGATTTCTGGAAATAGCTGAAGGAGTTCATTAATTTCAAAGGGAATGTGAGAAGTGATTTCTGGCCTATCAAGTAATTGCACCTTTTCTTTAGCATATAACATCATTGTAAGTTGTCCCTGGATATTTTGCTTATCCATTGTTTTTTTATCCACCACTTTAATGGCCTCTTGCTTAATTCCTTGCCATATGTGAGTCTTCTAGCCATATTCAAACTTAACCTATAGTTTTTCAAGATGAAGAGTAACTTCTCCTAATTTTTTCATCCATTAAGCCCCTAAAACTATTTGGCAACCTTCAAGAGGCAGAATTAATAGATCAACTGGCATGCTACAACCCTGACATTTCAAGATCACATCCTTGCATATTCCCGACCCTTGAAGTTTATCGCCATTAGCGACCACAACTTCATAAGTCTTGGAATCATTCACCTTGAGTTTGAGTTTTTGTGCCAGTTGTTCATCAATAAAGCTGTGGGTTGAACCTGAATCGATCAAGACTTGTACTGGTTTCCCCTTAATATTTCCTTGGACTTTAATAGTAGATAGAGCAGGAATGCCACACATAGCTTGTAATGTTATTGCAGGGGTCTCCTCCTTTGTTTCTTGCTTGCATTCATCACTGTCATCTTCCAAAAAAGTGCTTCCATTTTCCCATTCCGTAAGATCCATGATACCTTCAATTATATAAACTTGAGGAGCCTTATACTTATGATCTTTGTGCCATTTTTCCTTACAACCATAACATAAATTTTGCCTCCTCATTTTGATCAAATGGTTAGGTGTTAAACCCTTACTTTTGGCTAAATTCTCAAGATTAGTGGTGTTCCAATCTTTTGGTCTTGGATTGGTGTTTGGATTTCTTGAGTAAGGAACAACCGGGTTGGAGTTATTTTTAGATGAAGGGAAGGTACGGGTTCCTTTATTTCCTTTCTTGGCTTGATTCCATACACTTTCATACATTTTGGCTAGGGATACTGCCTCTCTGAAATTTGTAGGCCTAGAAGTCAACACATCATATCTAATTTCCTCTTTAAGACCTCCAACAAATCGATCCAGTAAAAACTTTGGTGGTAAAGTCTCTATGGTGGCTTGGAGTCCTTCAAACTTGGACAGGTAGGAAGAGATAGTGGTTTGTTGTTTAAGTTTAGCTAGGGTTTCATAAGGCTTCTCCATGTCTTCTGGGTTAAATCTGATCATGATTTCCTCTTTAAAGGTTTGCCATGATTCATTGTTTGGCATATTATAGGTATACTAGTTGAATCACTTCAAGGCATCTTTCTTGAGGTAGAAAGAAGCTACTTCCACCCAATACTGTTCTTCTGTTTGAAGAAATTTAACAAATTGTTCTACCTGAATTATCCATTCATGTACCATGCCATCTCCTTTGAAGATTGGGAAGTCAAGTTTGAGAGATGGAAAAGGTGAGTGCCTGTTTGCTTGAAGATGTTCTTGGTTTTGGAACCGAGTGTTTGTGGTTGAGGGGTTCACATGATTGTTTCTTGGATTAGTTATAGGGTTTCTTGGATTAGGAGGAGGCAGTGGTGATTGAATGGTTGATGAAGAAGCAATATGAGGATTTGGAGCTAGTATACCCTGAATGTTTGCTGTACTGGTTGGGGAGATGGTGGTTCAGTTTGAATCTATATTTGTTGCATATCTTAAGCAAGGGCTGTTAGTACATTATGCATGCCTTCAAATCTGGTGCTAAGATCTTGTGTTGAATGCTCTAAATTTCTCAAAGAACAAGAATTCTTTCGGTTAATCTCTTCTTGTCTTTTCCAGGCTTCTTCTTGATCTTGATTAGTTGCAGCGTGGCTTGAGTTAGTGTGGGAGATGATCTAGGGGTCTGAGTCATGCTCAGATGGCTGCTTTGATACCAATTTGTTATGGCTAGGGTGCTTTGATGATTGGGACATGGTGTTGAAGGGAAGAATAAAGATCTGATGATTTATAACAGAGGAAGAAGTATGAAGTTGAGGGAAGAAATAATGGTGGGTACAAGTGATGATAGGGATTGCAGGCAAGGTTTAGAGGTGGTAGAGGGATCAGAGAAAAGAAAGCATAGGTTAGAAGAAGAAGATGATCATAGAGGAGAGTGATAAATGGTTGATAAACACAGAAATATTGTAAAAAAAATGTAAAAGGAGAATAATGATAATCTGTATTTCATTTATGCATTTTTACTTGGCTGCTGCAATATATATATATATATATATATATATATATATAGTTATCTGTAATAGCTATATTAATCAACACACATCACAACCAACTAATAAAAGAAACAGCAATTTGACCCGCTTCATTTACAAGAACTTTACATAAATTCTATGTATCAGTCTGTGCATGCACACACATGCACACAAGAACTAATCAACATAACTTCAACCCCAAGCTCATTCTTCAATCTCTATAGACTTTGTCTTGTAAATGCCTCCTCCAACCTCTACCTGGGATGATCTGCGGCCATATTTTTGATGAACTTCGCCAGAAAATGAATCTAACAATTCTCTGCCACCTGCTATCAACTTTAACATGTTGTTATTGTTACATTTCCCTTCCTCTTCAAGAATAGACCTTGTCCCAAGGTCTAGAGTCAGGAATCTTCTAATTGTAGGCCAATAATCCTCCCATGTGGCTTCATCTTCACCCTTCCCTTTCCATTTGACCAAAATCTTTGTCAAAGCCTTTCCATTTCTGGGTACCATTCTCCTGTCCAAGATCTTCTCTAGTTGCTCCACCACTTCAACCTCATAGCTAGGAATATCATTCTGTATCACCACATTATCCCCTACTTTCTTTTTTAACTAAGACACGTGAAAAACTTGGTGTATTTTAACATGATCTAGTAGTTGTAATCTGTAGGCAACTGTTCCAATTCTTGCTTCCACTTGATAGGGACCATAATATTTAGGGGATAATTTATGTGTTATATGATTTCTTGCAGTAATTTGTCGATAGGGCTGAAGCTTTAAGAAAACCCAATCACCCACCTGAAACTCCCTGTGAGATCTCTTCAAATAAGCATACCTTTTCATTCTTCCTTGAGCCAGTTTCGAACTATCTTTCTAAAATTCTAGTGTTACATCCCTACTGAATAACAGCTCCTATACTTCCTCGACTTTGGCTGTATTTGGCACATAAGAAAGCAGGTTTGGAGGGTCTATGCCATAATCTGCCTTGTATGGAGTAGTATTAGTTGCTGTTTTCCATGATATATTATACCAATATTCTGCCAGAGGAAGCCATCAACCCATTCATGTGGTCTGTGATTTACAAAGCATCTTAAATATCCCTCCAAAATCTTGTTAACTATCTCGGATTTTCCATTACTTTGGGGGTGATAGGCTGAGCTTAATTTGAAGTGGTTGCCTGTAATTTGAACAGCTCTTGCCATAAGCTACTTGTGAACATTGTGTCCCTGTCACAGACTATAGATCTAGGCATGCCATGTAGCTTGAAAACCCCATTAAGAAACACCTTTGCTACCTCCTTGGCTATGTAAGGGTGACTAAGAGGGAAGAAATGTGCATACTTTCTAAGCCTGCCCACTACAACATAAATCACAGTATACTTATGGCTTCGCGGTATATATGTGATAAAATCCATGAATATATCTTTCCATATCTTGTCAGGAATTGGCAGAGGGCTTAACAAACCCGACATTGGCACATTTTCACTTTTATTCCTTTGACAAACATCACAAGACTTGACATAATGCTCCACTGTTCTCTTTATATGCTTCCAATAAAAAACTTGTTTTAAATTTTTCATGGTGCCTTTAATTCCAGCATGACCTCCCAGTGGTGTGGAATGATGTTCTTTAATGATGGATTATAGCAGGGTATTAAATGATGATCAACAAAAATTTTCCCTTTATAGAATATTAATTTGTACACCACCTTGTATTTGCTCTCAGCTAATTCCTTATTAAGGATTTTTTCAAGATGTTGTTGGTACCACTGAGAAGCTAATAGAGTGTCCTTTATTTCTTGAACCCATGGAGTTTGAATCATAGATATGGCTTGAACTTGTATTTCCTCACTGCAACTTTCTGGCCTTCTTGATAATGCATCTGCCACAATATTCTCCTTCCCACTTTTATACTCCACCAAATAATCAAAACCATGTAGTTTAGCCAACCATTTGTTTTGAATGCCAGTGTGCAACTTTTGTGATAAAAGGTATTTGAGGCTTTGGTGGTCAGTTCTAATCACAAATTGCCTTCCAAGCAAATACTGAGTCCATTTTCTGGTAGCCACAATAATAGCCATTAATTCTTTTTCGTATGTGGAGAGGGCTAAATTCCTACCATGCAGTGCTTTACTGAGACAGGCTATAGGTTTTCCATTTTGTAACAAGACTACACCTATTCCTTGACCACTAGCATCACATTCAAGTATGAAGGGTTGAGAGAAATCTGGCATGGCTAGCACTGGGGGCTGGGTTAAGCACTGTTTGAGTTGTGCAAATGATTGCTTTGCTTCTTCAGTCCATACAAAAGGATTCTTTTTCAACATTTCAGTGAGTGGTTTAGCAATGAGTCCATAACTTCTTATAAACTTCCTATAGTAACTAGATAAACCTAAAAATCCCCTTAATGACTTAAATTTTCAGGTAATGGACATTCCTTGATTGCCTGAACCTTGCTGGGATCTACTGCAATCCCCTGAGCTGAAATAATATGGCCAAGGTACTCAATAGTCTCTTTAGCAAAACTGCATTTGGTAAGTTTGATAACCAAGTGATTCTGCTGTAGTACCTGAAAAGCAATCTTTAGATGCTCTATATGCTCAGACCATGGCTGGGTGTAAATGAGTATGTCATCGAAGAATACTAATATAAACTGTCTCAAATATGGTTGAAAAATATTGTTCATGAGAGATTGAAAAGTTGATGGGGCATTGGCTAACCCAAATGGCATAACAATGAATTCATAGTGTCCATCATGGGTTTTGAAGGCTGTTTTATGGATGTCAGGTTCACACATTCTTATTTGATGATATCCTGACTTCAAGTCTAATTTAGAAAAAAATCTGGATCCATGTAACTCGTCAAAAAGATCATCAATTAATGGGATAGGGTATTTATCTTTGATGGTCAGAGCATTCAAGCTTCTATAATCTATACAAAGTGTCCATGTGCCATCCCTTTTTCTGACAATTACTACAGGAGAAGAATATGGGATGGTGCTATATCTAATGATTCCAGAATCCAACAGTTCTTTGATTATTTTCTCCAGTTCATTTTTTATGTTGTGGGAATGCCTATATGGTTTCAAGCAGACAGGTTTGGCTTCTGGTATCAATGGTATTTTATGGTCTTGCATTCTTTTTGGAGGTGGTGACTTCTTTGTGGCAGTGATTTCTAGAAATAGCTGAAGGAGTTCATTAATTTCAAAGGGAATGTGAGAAGTGATTTCTGGCCTATCAAGTAATTGCACCTTTTCTTTAGCATATAACATCATTGTAAGTTGTCCCTGGATATTTTGCTTATCCATTGTTTTTTTATCCACCACTTTAATGGCCTCTTGCTTAATTCCTTGACATATGTGAGTCTTCTTGCCATATTCAAACTTAACCTGTAGTTTTCAAGATGAAGAGTAACTTCTCCTTATTTTTTTATCCATTGAGCCCCTAAAACTAATTTGCAACCTTCAAGAGGCAGAATTAATAGATCAACTGGCATGCTACAACCCTGACATTTCAAGATCACATCCTTGCATATTCCCGACCCTTGAAGTTTATCACCATTAGCCACCACAACCTCATAAGTCTTGGAATCATTCACCTTGAGTTTGAGTTTTTGTGCCAGTTGTTCATCAATAAAGTTGTGGGTTGAACCTGAATTGATCAAGACTTGTACTGGTTTCCCCTTAATATTGCCTTGGACTTTAATAGTAGATAGAGCAGGAATGCCACACATAGCTTGTAATGTTATTGTAGGGGTCTCCTCCTTTGTTTCTTGCTTGTATTCGTCACTGTCATCTTCCAAAAAAGTGCCCTCATTTTCCCATTCCGTAAGATCCATGATACCTTCAATAATATAAACTTGAGGAGCCTTATACTTATGATCTTTGTGCCTTTTTCTGTACAACCATAACATAAATTTTGCCTCCTCATTTCGATTAAATGGTTTGGTGTTAAACCCTTACTTTTGGATAAATTCTCAAGAATAGTGGTGTTCCAATCTTTTGGTCTTGGATTGGTGTTTGGATTTCTTGAGTAAGGAACAACCGGGTTGGAGTTATTTTTAGATGAAGGGAAGGTACAGGTTGCTTTATTTCCTTTCTTGGCTTGATTCCATACACTTTCATACATTTTGGCTAGGGATACCGCCTCTCTGAAATCTGTAGGCCTAGAAGTCAACACATCATATCTGAATCCTCTTTAAGACCTCCAACAAATCGATCCAGTAAAAACTTTGGTGGTAAAGTCTCTATGGTGGCTTGGAGTCCTTTAAACTTGGACAGGTAGGAAGAGACAGTGGTTTGTTGTTTAAGTTTAGCTAGGGTTTCATAAGGCTTCTCCATGTCTTCTGGGTTAAATCTGATCATGACATCCTCTTTAAAGGTTTTCCATGATTCATTGTTTGTCATATTACAGGTATACCAGTTGAATCACTTCAAGGCATCTTTCTTGAGGTAGAAAGAAGCTACTTCCACCCAATACCGTTCTTCTGTTTGATGAAATTTAAAAAATTGTTCTACCTGAATTATCCATTCATGTACCTTGTCATCTCCTTTGAAGACTGGGAAGTCAAGTTTGAGAAATGGAAAAGGTGAGTTCCTGTTTGCTTGAAGATTTTCTTGGTTTTGGAACCGAGTGTTTATGGTTGAAGGGTTCACATGATTGTTTCTTGGATTAGTTATAGGGTTTCTTGGATTAAGAGGAGGCAGTGGTGATTGAATGGTTGATGAAGAAGCAATATGAGGATTTGGAGCTAGTATACCCTGAATGTTTGATGTATTGGTTGGGGAGATGGTGGTTGCAGTTTGAATCTTTATTTGTTGCATATCTTGAGCAAGGGCTGTTGGTACATTATGCATGCCTTCAAATATGGTGCTAAGATCTTGTGTTAAATGCTCTAAATTTCTCAAAGAACAAGAATTCTTTCGGTTAATTTCTTCTTGTCTTTTCCAGGCTTCTTCTTGATCTTGATTAGTTGCAGCGTGGCTTGAGTTAGTGTGGGAGATCATCTGGGGTCTGAGTCATGCCCAGATGGCTGCTCTGATACCAACTGGCCAGGGTGCTCTGATGATTGGGACATGGTGTTGAAGGGAAGAATAAAGATCTGATGATTTATCACAGAGGAAGAAGTATGAAGTTGATGGAAGAAATAATGGTGGGGACAAATGATGACAGGGATTGCAGGCAAGGTTTAGAGGTGGTAGAGGGATCAGAGAAAAGAAAGCATAGGTTAGAAAAAGAAGATGATCAGAGAGGAGAGTGATAAATGGTTGATAGACACAGAAATATTGTAAAAAAATGTAAAAGGAGAATAATGATAATCTTTATTTCATTTATGCATTTTTACATGGTTGCTGCTCTATATATATATAGTTATTTGTAACAGCTATATTAATCAACACAGCTCACAACCAACTAATAAAAGAAACAACAATTTGACTCGATTCATTTACAAGAACTTTACATAAATTCTATGTATCAGTCTATGCATGCACAGACATGCACACAAGAACTAATCAACATAACTTCAACCCCAAGCTCATTCTTCAATCTCTATGGACTTTGTCTTGTAAATGCCTCCTGCAGCGTCTACCTGGGATGATCTGCGACCATATTTCCAATGAACTTCACCAGAAAATGAATCTAACAATTCTTTGCCACCTGCTATCAACTTTAACATGTTGCTATTGTTACATTTCCCTTCCAGAGATCAGCTAGTCAATTATCTGCGTGTTGCCTTGTTACTTCAACCTATCATATATGGGATGAAAGGAATAAGCGAATTTTTCAAAAAAAGAAACTCGTAAAATTGAAAGAGTAAAGTTAATCCAAGTTGACATTACTTATTTGATATTAAAATCTACTTCCAAAACGAAGAGAATTGCGGTTAACGAGGAGATTTTTGGTCGGTCGGGAGTGGATTTACATAACAATGGCTGAAATCACCATTAGTATCATTAGTTACAAGCTCCAGACATACGACATTTGATTAGGTTTAACCTAATTTGGAGCGATAAGGATGGGATATAATTGGGCTGGGTTGTGAATGAGATATTTTCTGTTTTTATTTCTTTTTTAGCAATAGCTTGTGTTTTGATGTATTTAGTACTAAATATTGAGTTGATATGTACTTAGTTGATGTTATACTCTTTTTCCCTACCACGGTAGGGTTTTTTAAGAAGGCCGACCAACTAGGGTTTTTAACGTCAATAAAAGGAACCAATTTTCAATACACACGCATACACACATATATACATACATACATACACACACACACAGATATATATATATATATATATGTATGTACGTATGTATATTAATTTTAATGTAACATGTATTAACCAGATTTACATTTACATATCTACATATATTTATTTTATTAAATTATATTTTATTGTTTACAGAATTGAAAAAATAAAAAATATATAATATATATATTTTATTTTTTTATTTTGGCCATAAGGAATTTTATTTAAATATATATTTTAATTTTTTTGATAACATGAGTGATACTTTATTCAAATAGAGTACTCTTTTCGATGTCCCATGGCTCGAACTCATGACTTTTAGGACCTTTGTCTAAATCGCCACACTCCTAACCACTTGAGCTAGAGATCTTTGACATATTTTAAATATTTTATTAATTAATTCAATGTATTATTATTGAATTAACATACATATATATATATAACTATTTTCGAAAATTGAACGATATAAATATATTTATGATATTTTATTTAATTATATATACATATAATATATAATTTAAATTTAAATTTATAAATCCATGTCTTATTTTAATTGTTTTACTAATTAAACAAATTAGATATTCTAATAATAAATTTTGAATTTCAAAATTATTGACTTATTCAAAATAACTTATTTTATTTACATTTATGATATTTTATTTATGTATACATATATATACTTTAAATTTATAGATTTCGACCTATCTTCTAACTGTTTTTACTAATTAAATAAATTAGATATTTTCACTACAACAAAAATACCTTATTACAACTGTATTTTTACAACTGTCACAAAATGCTAGTTGTAATAAAGGTTTTTTACAACATTTTCTTTCAGAGAGTTGTAATAAACCTATTTTCAACAACTCTTTTATTTTGCCAGTTGTAATAATGGTCTATTACAACCTTTCTTTTTTGTCAGTTGTAATAGATGTCTATTTTTAACAACTTTTTTTTTGCAAGTTGTAATAGATGTCTATTTACAACCTTTCTTTTTGGCAGTTGCAATAGATGTTTAATTTTAACAACTCTTCTTTTTTGCTAGTTGTAATAGATGTCTATTACAACCTTTTTCATTTGTCCGTTGTAATAATTTAATAATTATTATAATTTAATAATAATTATAATTAAATAATAATACTTAATAATTAATAATAATAAAATTAATAATACATAATAATTACTATTATATAATAATAATTAATAATTAATTTGAAATATAAAATAATTACTATTAATAATTACTATTCAAAAATTAATAAATAAGAATTAATTTTTAATAATTAATAATTAAGAAGTAATAATTAATATTAATAATTAAGAGGTAATATTTAATATTTGATAATTAATAACTAGTATTTATTAATTACAAAGGTTTTTTAGAAATTTGTGTAAACTTGTTTTCAATATTTTTTTTACCAGTTGTAATAGAGGCCTATTAAATATTAATAATAATAAATATTTTATAATAAATATTTAACAATTAATTATTAATAATATTAATATTTAAGAATAATTAATAATTTCTATTAAATAACTAATACTTAATAATTAATAAATAGTAATTAGTTTTTAATAATTACTATCAAATATTTAATAATTACTATTAAATATTTAATAATTAATAGCTGGTAGCATATACGTAATAATTAACTTTTAATTACTATGTAACGACCCGTAAATTTCAACTGTTTTAATAACGTAGTTAGTTGAAATTTTGTGAAATTTTAAACGATAAAATTTTGAAATATAAATTTAATATTTGGAATATGTCTAGTTAAACATAGCAACTGGTAAATTTTCGTCCGAAAATACGAAAGTTTATTTCGCGCGTAATTTCACTTCAATTTAATTAGTTAAAAAAGCGTTGAAAATAAAACGTTTTCGAAACCTAAATATTTTTACATAGAAAAATTCTAAACCATCTTCTGAGCAAGATGTCAGTTTATCGTTTTTCCAAATTCGAACATCTTTGGCTCCGTCGATCTTATTTTTCAGCGTTTTCCTTGCATTTTTCGCTATTAGAAAATTCGAATTTTATAATTCAGTCATACCACTGATATTTATATACCGTTTTGACCGTATCGCCGCGCTGATCTTTACAAAATATTCAATTCAGTGTTTTGAGGTCCGGTACGCGACGGAATCTGTAAAATGTCGAACCGTATCGTACCGGTTTTGTAACTTTTGAATTCTTGGTCCATTCAGCTTTACATCGTACAACTCAACAGTCATTTGCATTTAATAATCACTTAGAATCATTGATGTGGCTGTCACTATTCCCATCGCTTTTGGGAAATGGACGAGTGAATGTAATTGAACCTTGCTGTACATTTGCTTTTCCCTCACAACATCTCTTCGCCTGCAATTCTTCCTTTCCTCCATTTTTCTTTTATTTCTTTCGCAAAACTCCTCCACCAAACTTGAGCATAGACCGCGTCAACCACCCTGCAAGTGCCGAGATCTCCATCACCTACCATTCCTTCGCCTCCACAGCCATTGCATGCCGCACCACCAACTCCCCACCTAGCCTCGGCCACGTTAGCCTACCATCGCCTGACCCGCTTCCTCGTGTCGCTACAGCAATAGCCACCTGCCCGGTCCGCGTGTAGCTATGGTCACCTACCCCTCTCGGCCTTAGCACCTCCACTTTGATTTTTCCTAGCTTGACTAACCCATGCGTGCCTGCTAGCCTTCGGCAGTAGTCCCTTCCTCTTCCCAGTCCCATCCCTAAAGCTCGGTTCGTCTTTCTTCCTTCAACCCGATCCGCCTCCATCTCATCCCTCAGCTGTAGCACAGCCATCCCCTAGCTCATCTACCCACAACGAAGATCTGCTGCTATTCCTCCTTTTCTTGAGTATATGAGGTGGCGTTTATATTCATACATAGGTTATTTGGAGGTGAAATTTTTTTTTGTGTCAACATTGTTTATACTATATATATATATATGTGCAGTACATTATATTGTACACATTATACAGATTGGTATATATCTGTTTAAGTAATATATTTAAGTCTATAAAAGTTGAAGATCTATTGTCTATATATATTAGCTTATGAAGTTGTCTCCATTTGTTACGAAAAGGTTAGTAGTTATATGAAGTATATGAATTATACAATCTATTTCACGGTTCATATATATATATAAAATGAAGTCATATGTTATATACATCAGTACATACTTGCGCTCAGCTGTTATACAAGGCAGCACATTTTATAGTTTTACTGTTATATAAAGAAGTATATACTGGTTATTAAGTAAATATATTGTAAGTCGTATACTATATATGTACTGTATTTACCCATATAGCAGTATTTGTGAATATCAGTTTTAATATGATTTTATGTTAATTATGAGTTGTATAAGTTATATAAGCATTTTTTATATAATTTCAACAATACATATATAATTTCAAAGTTATTACCTGTCAGTTTATAAATCTGGTTTTCACAGTCTGTAATTTATATATTGTTTATACGGTCTACATAGTTATATATATGTGTATGTTACATACATTAGTAAATGTGAAAGTTAGGTGTTGGGTTTGTTCATATATTCTGTTACTTAAAACCCTAACTTTTGTAATACTGTTAGTATAAGTATAGTGTGTTTTGAAAGTTATAATATATTAGTTATGAGATATCATAGGTCAGCTGAAGTTTTATCAAATTGGTCGTCGTGCATTTATGTTCACGTATGGATGGTATTAAGTAAGTGATGCTGAATTTGTAAATATAGGGATTTGTTTTAAAAGTTTGTTATTGGTTTTAGATTATATATATAGGATATATTAAATATGTGTTTTAAAAGTCAATATTTATTTTGAGACATATATAATGTATACATGTTTGATTTTATATGTGTGCACTAATATTAAGCTATGGTTTTTGAAAACTATATATATAATTTAATATAGATTTGGATTTAGAACATAATTTTTATATATGATTATATATATATAAGTTCACTTATACCATATTATCTTCATCGACCCCATTCTGATTTGTTTTACTCTATTCTGATTTATCAGCTTTGTCCGTCAAATTCGTGCCAATCTATTGTTGCTTTGGATCTCGTAACTCATTCCATTGTCGAATTCCTCTAGCCTCAAAAGGTGAGCACTCACTCACGATTAACGTTCTTTTATTTATTAAATTTGATTTCAATTGAAACGACAATTGAAATATGCTGCTGTTAGATATTTACACTGTTATTACCTGTATCAGTTCACCTGTGACATCTGACACCATTATCTGTTATATATATGAAATGATAATCCAGTTTGGTTGTTAATTGATTGATTGTTGATGTTTATATTGGACGTTAAATTGTTAATGTTAAAATGATAAACAGTTTGAAATTGAACTTGATATAGGATAATTAAATGTTAAATTTGATTAACTGACATTTGTATAATATGACCCCTTTAACTGTTAAATTTATTGACACGTAGGATTGTTAACTACACCTTGAACCATCAATTGTATGTTGTTTAAACTGATGATGTATGAAATTGTAAATAGATGACAAAGTGAAAACCGTAATGTAATAATCTTTAATCTACATGAAATGATAGTGTAGATTCTAGAAATAATTATATTAATTCGTACAAATAACAATGCGAATTAATACGGTTATTTCGGGATTATTTGAATTGATTATTGGATTGATATTGATTGTTGATGTTGCTTGTTTATTTACTTTGACACCATCCCAGTTATCACACTGCAAGTTCCCTTTGTTATGCTTTGATTTTTGAATTGAATTGGAATCGGGTTGAAATGATAAATACCCAAATTAAACTTTGACCTTAGATATAGAGAATTAAATAAAAACCCGATTGGTCAATAATTTGATTCAAAAATAAACGAAGATTTTATTTGAATAAAGAATATGGTTTTGAAATGAAGTTGAAATTTGAATTTTTAATGAAAGGAAAATGTTAATATTTAATAATCTGAAACAAAAGATTAACAATGTAATTAATGAAAGAATGTTGTTTAATTTGAGAAAATGATTGAATTAAGTTTGAAATTAAAATTAAGTTTGAAATTATTAAACTTTGAAATATTTAATAATTAAGTTTTGAATTATTTAATAATTAAATAAGATTGAATTATTTAATGATTAAATTGAATTGAATTCTTTAATAAGAAAAATTAAACTTTTGAATAAGTGAATTTTACTTCGTAAATAATTGAAATTGAGTTTCTTTATTAATTAAGTTTTGGAAAATTATTTAAGAAAGTAAATAAGTGAAATTGAATTTCTTTAACAAGAAATGAAAATGTGATATTTTTGGAATTAATGTAAGACTTGAAATTTAAAGAATTTGATTTGATGAATTTAATTTAATTCAAATTGTAAGTTTGAAATAAGGAAGTTGAATTTAAATAATGGATTTAATGAATTGGAAATTAAACAGAAATTATTTTAAATGAAAATTTACTTAACGAATATTGAATGAAATTGATAAATGGATTTAAATTGATTTGAATGTTAAATAAGATTTAATTTAAATGTTTTCGAAATGAAACTTGTATTCGAACTTGAATCAATATTTGGATTGTTTTAAATGGAAATTGAAATATAAGATTTTGAAATGATAATTTGGAAGTTTTGAAACGAAAATTTTGGAAATTGATTTCGAAAGACAAATGAAATGTTGATTTACGAATTCTATTTGAAATTGAAATTGATTTGGTTTTTGAAATATATAAACGACCAATCGGTGTAATAATTACGAAAGTTATTAAAGAGACCGGGATCGGTAATGGATATACTCTCTATCTGAACCGAAACCACTTTAATAACTATACGCGGAGTGTTGATCCAGAACGAAGTGGATGGTTTTGATGAACGCGTTGACTGAAGAAAGAGAACGATTTTGGATGACCCTTGACATGACTAAAACAGGAGCCGCGCCGGGCCATTGAGGATCGCCATCTCTAGCGGACACACTTCTTCGATACCATATCTATTACTTTTGTGATTCGATTTGGGTGCACCCCTCGATTTGGGAGTGTTGTTTCGCGGTGTTGGGGTAGTAGCTGCTATGCCCAACATCAGTCCGGATCAGGCAACTACTAGTATCCTAGTTGGTATCGCCTCATGTACCTTGTCATACTGATTATCCTATTCGCGACAACTACGATTTTGATTTGTACCTTTAGTATATGGATTGCCCTCTGGTGACTTCCGGTTTTGGGGAAACTACGGTCTTGTATATGCTTTTGGGAATAAACAGGTTAAGAGGTGTATGGGCCCTGCTTAACCCTACTTTGATATCTTTATATTACTGATAGACATTATCTACTTAGCGTACATTACTACCTAGTAGATAGTTTGACGGATCCTTAAAGGATGGTTTTTCCAAACATCCTTTGAGTTACTTGTATTTCAATTGCTATTTCACTTGAGTTGGATTTATTAATATAAGAATGTTAATCCTGACTCGAGTGTTTTGTATTTTGCTTTACGCTCGGGTCAGACTGAGTGGTTCAGCTTTCGAAACTCACCTTTGAAGTTGGAGCTTTGCTTGAAGATCCAGCCTTCTATTCTGCTTCAGTATTCGATGATTCCAGTGATGTATTCTGATTTGTATCTGATGTATCGTATTACTCTTCTGTTGTCAACTCTGATGTATTTTTATATATTCATATAGTAGCTTCATGAACTACTATCTCTTTTATTTCCGCTGCATTTATTACTCTGTGTCTGTGATCTGTGATTATATCTATTTACTGTATATGTTCAGTTTTGCCAAATTTAAATTAACAACGCGGTATTTTGAGCAATTCAACTCCGGCATGAGTGTCTACCTATACACTTATAATGGATGCGAATGGCCTAAAATGGCGGTCCGTTACAGTTGGTATCAGAGCTTTGGTAGCTCTAGGCAAAACTTAACATATAGGGTAAATGTATTTACAGAATCACTTTCATTTCGAGTTTCAATCTCTTCCTTTCGACTCGATTTCTTTGAATTTTGGAACGTTCCCTACGGTTCCAAATTTCATTTGTGTCCCTCACTATTCGTCTTCTTTCAATTCTGGAGCACCCCATAACTCCATTTTGAATGATATCTATAATTGGTCGGCGGTCTCGCCAACCTTCGAATGATTCGTAAAGGAGCAAAACTCCTTTACAATAGGCATTGATTTACCGGAGATTTCTGTATCCTCAGTTTACGATGCTATCTATTCCCTGCTATACCTGAATCCCATCTCTTGAAATCGAGTGTTGATTTACCTCGGAATTCAACATCGATCTTATTCTTGAAGTCATGGTTGACCCGGTTAAGGTCGCCCGCGATTTATATAAACTTATTCATCTTCCTATTTTGTTATTTAATTATCTTATCTCTGTTCAAACAAATCTTCGAATCAAAATTCTCTTTGATTTGAATCCATCAAATTTGAATCTCTATCCTTGCTTTGGAATCCATCCCTGTATCATCGAGCGAGGAAGTGTATTGTAAATTAATTTTAAAAATGTTTATATTGTGTTGTTTGAGTTGTTGATGTTGATTTGGGTTTCCGATCGATTCGTCTGATCAACGCTATCGATAGGATTTCTAAAACACTTTAACAGAGCAAACTGACACAATATTGTTTTCAAATTTAGTAAATAAAATAAAATTTTATATGATTATATTATATATAAATATAAGTTTTCTGAAATTAAATTGTTAATGAATTTGTTGTCTGAAATAATAATATTTGATTTTCATTTATTGTTTTGTAAACCATTGATTATTGCGCAATATAAATAAATAAATTCATAAACGGTTTATAAATTGATTTGGAATTTGAAATGAATTTAATTCAGAAATTTGAGAATTTAGTTTCCGATGATTTCGAACTTTGATTTTTTATAATTTTAAAGTATATATTATTGGAAGTATTTTCAAATAGAAATCGTTTTCAAAGAAATTTTAAAGTGTTGAAATCAGTGCTCTTCTCTTTGTCGCTGGAAAATAATCTCGGTGATGGCGGCCGCATCATCGACATTCATTTTCGAGTTTCGAAGTGGAGATACTATTCTGTAGCCTTGCTACGGTTTTGTTTGAAAAATATTTTGATTTAAATTTCTTCAGTATAATTTGATTTATATATATATAGGTATCTTATTTTAAAATTTAATTTGATTTGATATAAATATATTATATATGTCTCCAAATTGTTTAAAGTTAATCGGAAATCTAATTCTTAAATTTTGTTAAAAGATGATTTTAATTATAAATAAAACCAAAATTTGGAATAAATATTTAAGCTTGAATAATTGAATGAAAATTTTTTTATTGTATATTGTTCAACTGCATTCTAATACAACTTACCTAAATCATTCAGAAGTTGAATATGTAATTGGATAATATACTATATAAATTGAACTTATAAATAAAATTTGAAGTGATTATAATAAATGTTATACACTTAAATTTTAATTATAAGATGTTAATTGAAATAAATAGAATAATAAGTTAATTGAATAATAGATAGAAATTAGATTAACTTATGGAAATACCTTGAATTTAAAATCAATGATTGAATACAAATTGATTTAAACCGAAATCTGTATGGTTTAAATTAATTTATATGGGTTAAATATATGTGATTAGATATATTAAGTAGGATAAATTTAAAAATAATTTGGAGTAAAGAAGAATTTAAAATTGCTGAACAAATATGATTATAATAAAAGACTATTCAAATTTATGGTTTTAGAAATTGTAAATTGAAGATAATTGGATAATAAAATAATGAATTTAGAAATAGTTGAGATTGATTTTAGTGAAATCAAATGGATTAAATCAATTTTTGAATATCAATTAATTTAAATTTGAATTTATATGGTTTAAATTAATTGTTATTTTCTATTTCAAATCTGTTTTCTTTCTGGTTGTTTCTATTCTTCTACCTCGTTCCTTTTCGGGGACGAAAAGTTTTGAGTGGGGGAGAATGTAACGACCCGTAAATTTCAACTGTTTTAATAACGTAGTTAGTTGAAATTTTGTGAAATTTTAAACGATAAAATTTTGAAATATAAATTTAATATTTGGAATATGTCTAGTTAAACATAGCAACTGGTAAATTTTCGTCCGAAAATACGAAAGTTTATTTCGCGCGTAATTTCACTTCAATTTAATTAGTTAAAAAAGCGTTGAAAATAAAACGTTTTCGAAACCTAAATATTTTTACATAGAAAAATTCTAAACCATCTTCTAAGCAAGATGTCAGTTTATCGTTTTTCCAAATTCGAACATCTTTGGCTCCGTCGATCTTATTTTTCAGCGTTTTCCTTGCATTTTTCGCTATTAGAAAATTCGAATTTTATAATTCAGTCATACCACTGATATTTATATACCGTTTTGACCGTATCGCCGCGCTGATCTTTACAAAATATTCAATTCGGTGTTTTGAGGTCTGGTACGCGACAGAATCTGTAAAATGTCGAACCGTATCGTACCGGTTTTGTAACTTTTGAATTCTTGGTCCATTCAGCTTTACATCGTACAACTCAACAGTCATTTGCATTTAATAATCACTTAGAATCATTGATGTGGCTGTCACTATTCCCATCGCTTTTGGGAAATGGACGAGTGAATGTAATTGAACCTTGCTGTACATTTTCTTTTCCCTCACAACATCTCTTCGCCTGCAATTCTTCCTTTCCTCCATTTTTCTTTTATTTCTTTCGCAAAACTCCTCCACCAAACTTGAGCATAGACCGCGTCAACCACCCTGCAAGTGCCGAGATCTCCATCACCTACCATTCCTTCGCCTCCACAGCCATTGCATGCCGCACCACCAACTCCCCACCTAGCCTCGGCCACGTTAGCCTACCATCGCCTGACCCGCTTCCTCGTGTCGCTACAGCAATAGCCACCTGCCCGGTCCGCGTGTAGCTATGGTCACCTACCCCTCTCGGCCTTAGCACCTCCACTTTGATTTTTCCTAGCTTGACTAACCCATGCGTGCCTGCTAGCCTTCGGCAGTAGTCCCTTCCTCTTCCCAGTCCCATCCCTAAAGCTCGGTTCGTCTTTCTTCCTTCAACCCGATCCGCCTCCATCTCATCCCTCAGCCGTAGCACAGCCATCCCCTAGCTCATCTACCCACAACGAAGATCTGCTGCTATTCCTCCTTTTCTTGAGTATATGAGGTGGCGTTTATATTCATACATAGGTTATTTGGAGGTGAAATTTTTTTTTGTGTCAACATTGTTTATACTATATATATATATATGTGCAGTACATTATATTGTACACATTATACAGATTGGTATATATCTGTTTAAGTAATATATTTAAGTCTATAAAAGTTGAAGATCTATTGTCTATATATATTAGCTTATGAAGTTGTCTCCATTTGTTACGAAAAGGTTAGTAGTTATATGAAGTATATGAATTATACAATCTATTTCACGGTTCATATATATATATAAAATGAAGTCATATGTTATATACATCAGTACATACTTGCGCTCAGCTGTTATACAAGGCAGCACATTTTATAGTTTTACTGTTATATAAAGAAGTATATACTGGTTATTAAGTAAATATATTGTAAGTCGTATACTATATATGTACTGTATTTACCCATATAGCAGTATTTGTGAATATCAGTTTTAATATGATTTTATGTTAATTATGAGTTGTATAAGTTATATAAGCATTTTTTATATAATTTCAACAATACATATATAATTTCAAAGTTATTACCTGTCAGTTTATAAATCTGGTTTTCACAGTCTGTAATTTATATATTGTTTATACGGTCTACATAGTTATATATATGTGTATGTTACATACATTAGTAAATGTGAAAGTTAGGTGTTGGGTTTGTTCATATATTCTGTTACTTAAAACCCTAACTTTTGTAATACTGTTAGTATAAGTATAGTGTGTTTTGAAAGTTATAATATATTAGTTATGAGATATCATAGGTCAGCTGAAGTTTTATCAAATTGGTCGTCGTGCATTTATGTTCACGTATGGATGGTATTAAGTAAGTGATGCTGAATTTGTAAATATAGGGATTTGTTTTAAAAGTTTGTTATTGGTTTTAGATTATATATATAGGATATATTAAATATGTGTTTTAAAAGTCAATATTTATTTTGAGACATATATAATGTATACATGTTTGATTTTATATGTGTGCACTAATATTAAGCTATGGTTTTTGAAAACTATATATATAATTTAATATAGATTTGGATTTAGAACATAATTTTTATATATGATTATATATATATAAGTTCACTTATACCATATTATCTTCATCGACCCCATTCTGATTTGTTTTACTCTATTCTGATTTATCAGCTTTGTCCGTCAAATTCGTGCCAATCTATTGTTGCTTTGGATCTCGTAACTCATTCCATTGTCGAATTCCTCTAGCCTCAAAAGGTGAGCACTCACTCACGATTAACGTTCTTTTATTTATTAAATTTGATTTCAATTGAAACGACAATTGAAATATGCTGCTGTTAGATATTTACACTGTTATTACCTGTATCAGTTCACCTGTGACATCTGACACCATTATCTGTTATATATATGAAATGATAATCCAGTTTGGTTGTTAATTGATTGATTGTTGATGTTTATATTGGACGTTAAATTGTTAATGTTAAAATGATAAACAGTTTGAAATTGAACTTGATATAGGATAATTAAATGTTAAATTTGATTAACTGACATTTGTATAATATGACCCCTTTAACTGTTAAATTTATT
This sequence comes from Allium fistulosum, assembly GCA_030737815.1. Lineage (NCBI taxonomy): Eukaryota > Viridiplantae > Streptophyta > Magnoliopsida > Asparagales > Amaryllidaceae > Allium > Allium fistulosum. The sequence goes on from CM060901.1 coordinate 460,830,578, forward strand.
GACACGTAGGATTGTTAACTACACCTTGAACCATCAATTGTATGTTGTTTAAACTGATGATGTATGAAATTGTAAATAGATGACAAAGTGAAAACCGTAATGTAATAATCTTTAATCTACATGAAATGATAGTGTAGATTCTAGAAATAATTATATTAATTCGTACAAATAACAATGCGAATTAATACGGTTATTTCGGGATTATTTGAATTGATTATTGGATTGATATTGATTGTTGATGTTGCTTGTTTATTTACTTTGACACCATCCCAGTTATCACACTGCAAGTTCCCTTTGTTATGCTTTGATTTTTGAATTGAATTGGAATCGGGTTGAAATGATAAATACCCAAATTAAACTTTGACCTTAGATATAGAGAATTAAATAAAAACCCGATTGGTCAATAATTTGATTCAAAAATAAACGAAGATTTTATTTGAATAAAGAATATGGTTTTGAAATGAAGTTGAAATTTGAATTTTTAATGAAAGGAAAATGTTAATATTTAATAATCTGAAACAAAAGATTAACAATGTAATTAATGAAAGAATGTTGTTTAATTTGAGAAAATGATTGAATTAAGTTTGAAATTAAAATTAAGTTTGAAATTATTAAACTTTGAAATATTTAATAATTAAGTTTTGAATTATTTAATAATTAAATAAGATTGAATTATTTAATGATTAAATTGAATTGAATTCTTTAATAAGAAAAATTAAACTTTTGAATAAGTGAATTTTACTTCGTAAATAATTGAAATTGAGTTTCTTTATTAATTAAGTTTTGGAAAATTATTTAAGAAAGTAAATAAGTGAAATTGAATTTCTTTAACAAGAAATGAAAATGTGATATTTTTGGAATTAATGTAAGACTTGAAATTTAAAGAATTTGATTTGATGAATTTAATTTAATTCAAATTGTAAGTTTGAAATAAGGAAGTTGAATTTAAATAATGGATTTAATGAATTGGAAATTAAACAGAAATTATTTTAAATGAAAATTTACTTAACGAATATTGAATGAAATTGATAAATGGATTTAAATTGATTTGAATGTTAAATAAGATTTAATTTAAATGTTTTCGAAATGAAACTTGTATTCGAACTTGAATCAATATTTGGATTGTTTTAAATGGAAATTGAAATATAAGATTTTGAAATGATAATTTGGAAGTTTTGAAACGAAAATTTTGGAAATTGATTTCGAAAGACAAAGGAAATGTTGATTTACGAATTCTATTTGAAATTGAAATTGATTTGGTTTTTGAAATATATAAACGACCAATCGGTGTAATAATTACGAAAGTTATTAAAGAGACCGGGATCGGTAATGGATATACTCTCTATCTGAACCGAAACCACTTTAATAACTATACGCGGAGTGTTGATCCAGAACGAAGTGGATGGTTTTGATGAATGCGTTGACTGAAGAAAGAGAACGATTTTGGATGACCATTGACATGACTAAAACAGGAGCCGCGCCGGGCCATTGAGGATCGCCATCTCTAGCGGACACACTTCTTCGATACCATATCTATTACTTTTGTGATTCGATTTGGGTGCACCCCTCGATTATGGGAGTGTTGTTTCGCGGTGTTGGGGTAGTAGCTGCTATGCCCAACATCAGTCCGGATCACGCAACTACTAGTATCCTAGTTGGTATCGCCTCATGTACCTTGTCATACTGATTATCCTATTCGCGACAACTACGATTTTGATTTGTACCTTTAGTATATGGATTGCCCTCTGGTGACTTCCGGTTTTGGGGAAACTACGGTCTTGTATATGCTTTTGGGAATAAACAGGTTAAGAGGTGTATGGGCCCTGCTTAACCCTACTTTGATATCTTTATATTACTGATAGACATTATCTACTTAGCGTACATTACTACCTAGTAGATAGTTTGACGGATCCTTAAAGGATGGTTATTCCAAACATCCTTTGAGTTACTTGTATTTCAATTGCTATTTCACTTGAGTTGGATTTATTAATATAAGAATGTTAATCCTGACTCGAGTGTCTTGTATTTTGCTCTACGCTCGGGTCAGACTGAGTGTACCAGTATTCGAGACTCACCTTTGGAGTTGGAGCTTTGCTTGAAGATCCAGCCTTCTATTCTGCTTCAGTATTCGATGATTCCAGTGATGTATTCTGATTTGTATCTGATGTATCGTATTACTCTTCTGTTGTAAACTCTGATGTATTTTATATATTCATATAGTAGCTTCATGAACTACTATCTCTTTTATTTCCGCTGCATTTATTACTCTGTGTCTGTGATCTGTGATTATATCTATTTACTGTATATGTTCAGTTTTGCCAAAATTTAAATTAACAACGCGGTATTTTGAGCAATTCAACTCCGGCATGAGTGTCTACCTATACACTTATAAGTGTATAGGTAGACACTCATTAATTCTATATTTAATATAAATTTTCACTTATTAATTCTAACTTGTAATATAATATTTGCAGAAAAATGAACGCCAACTCACGAAATGTTGATGGCAAAGATGAAATTTAAGCGGGAAAGAGTGAAAAATTGGCTCCAAGATTAACGTGTTATATTCCTTCCCACTCAAATCTTCTTCTACCAGATTTCCTTTGATTACCAGATTACAAGTTCTACCGTAAATTAATTTTTCTCGGCTTGCTTCTCTCTTCTTCCAACCACAACAAACAGAAAAAAATGGGAAAACTCAAAATTCCCAAATCTCAAAATCCTAATTCGTAAACCACGAAATTCCCACCCCACACCCAGATCAAATGGAATCGACGTCGACCTTGATTTCAAAGTAAACGGCTACTCTCTGACTAAAGGAATGAGCATCGAGAAATACATCTCATTTGACGTTCTCACCGTTGGAGGATTCAATCGGGCGATTTACTTTTATCTTGACAGCAAAAGTGCAGAGGATAATGCTAGTTACGTGTCGTTGTTTATAACATTGGTTGGGGAAGGAAATTACATGAGAGCTTTGTTCGAGCTGAGCTTTGTTTTCAACGATGGTCCTTATACTATTAAATACCAAGGGAGTATGTGGTGAGTCTTTTCTTTTGGATTAAATTGTCATGTTAGGTTGCTTTTTTGTGTTTGAATGTTTGTAGAGGAGAATTTGGTTTGTTCCCAGTGGATACTTATTTTTTGAATTGTAGTTTTTTATTATGCCATTGTTGTTTACTATTGTGAGTTGAAGCATAGAAATTATATCCTTTAAAAGCAAAAGTAGCATTTGAATATGAATGAAAAGGTCAGTGACGTGAATCAGTTTGTTCAGTTTCCCCTTTTTTGAATTTCTGGATTTGTGTTGTAATAGTCATGTTGAATTCTGGTGAGTGTTTTTGTATCATATAATGCTTTCTGACATTTACTTTACAGAGGATGCATCTGAAGTGGTTCATAATACTGTTCTTGATCTCAATAAATTTGCTTCTCCTTTGATTGAATGCCTGCATGCAGCAATTGCAGATAATTCAAAAATCAAAATCATGGAGCTTTGGAACTAGGTTTATATGGTGTTTGTGTTTAGCTTCTTGGCGGATTAAAACACTTGCATATAATCTCATCTGAGCTTATAAGAATTATTCGCTTGTCAGACGCTAGTTTATCGATTATGTTCTTGATCAGAACGGTGCACTAGAATTCCCTTCTTAGATTGAGGTTCTTTTTTTGTTATTCTTGATTTGTTAATTCAAGAATTGATTCACGATGTAGTTCTGCTTTTAGTCTTGATTCTGTTGGAGTCTTGAATATCGGTTATGAATTTAAGAATTGTATGGTTCTGTTTTTTTAATGTAATTATATTTGTATCAATATAATAATGTATGCAGATCTCTAATGGTGTAATTTTGTATGCAACTCAGACACTTTGTTTGTATTGTAAGTAAATGATAGATAAAATTAAAACACTACTAAAAAATGTAAATAAATCTATTACAACTGCCAAAATCTATTACAAAAGATACTATTGCAAATGTCATTAGCACTTGCGATAGACTTTACCACAACAGCCAAATGAAGTTGCAATAGACTTTACTACAACTGCCAAAAGCGGTTGTAAAAAACCATTTTACAACTGCTACTGACAGTTGTAAAAATCTCAAACTCTATTACAACTCCGGCTATAACGACGGGCGGACGTCCGTTGCAATAGATCTATTACAACAGTTTTTGACAGTTGCGAAAGGGTATTTTTGTTGTAGTGTTTGGAAATGAATTTTTAATTTCAAAATTATTGACTTATTCAAAATAACTTATTTTATTATAAAAAATATCCAATATTTAATTATTATATATGTGTGTGTGTGTTTATAATTTAAAACTATTTTGGACATCAATGTGCATATAAAGGGGCAATGCTTATATACGAGCAACTTAAAGCATGTACATATTTGTTGCATGTACAATCACACGTTTGTGTGTATTTAATACACATGCACACCTTATATTACATATATATACAAAATCAAACCTTTATATAAATTAATTAAATAAAATAATTATTTATATAAAATTATCTAGACTAGATCTGAATCAATTTATACTTTACAAATAGGATCTAAAAAATGAATTTTTTTTTAAACTTATCCATTTATCGTTGTGTCTATTGGCCCAGTTCTATCAATGTTATTAGAGCCCAATAGTGTAGGATCATAAATATACCTAGAGGGGGTGAATATGGTATTAAAACTATTTAGCTGATAAACGAATATATAAAATTGTAGAAACGGTAAGATGCAGAAAAGAAAGAACATGCAGATTTACCCAGCTTCGGCAACTATCCCGTAATTCCTACTGTTGTGCCAAGATTTTTACTAGAATTAAACAATCGACTATTTACAAACCCATAAACCACGACTCTTCGCTGAGTAACTAACCCTACCTCGACTTTATCCTCAAGTCGAGAATTTTCGAACAACAACCGTTGTCCGATCCTATTTTAAAAACTAGAGTTTTAAAGTAAAATAAAAGGAAATATAAAATTAACAATGCCCTAGAATTAAAAATATAAACAGTGAATAGTATAAAATTGTAGATGGGCCGAAACTAATTGCTTCACGTAATTTCCAAGGCTAATTCTATTTGAACCTAAAAAGTTGCTAAGTAGCCTCCCACAAAATTGCAAAAACCATTATACCCATGTTTTTGCTGAGTGTACCATGTTATTGATAAATCTTTCCCTTTATACCCTTCAGCCTAGTTAAAGGTCATTCCAGCAAACAGTCAACCTCATAGGCCGAGCATGTGATTTGTAATCTACTACGCAGTTATAGTGAGTGGTATCTAAGCTAATAACATACCTCCACGCATGGTTGATCTATAAATCACGCATTGAAACTGTGAGATTTTTCCCATCATTCAAACAGCTGAACATCTGCAAACTATGCACTTCTAGATTTAATAAATATGTTAAATAAGATAAAACTCAAGTTTTACCTTTATTGATTCTATTACATTTGCGCTACCATTATCATAATCCATCAATTCAAGCAAAATATTTGAGATTTTACTTCAATTTAGATTGCTAGGGTTTATTGGTTATGAGCAATTGAAGAAGGAAAAAAGAATGAATTCACAAGACGTAAATCACATAAGGGCAATTTAATCTTGTATTTTTTTTAAATTTTAGAAGGGCTATTCAGCAATATCACGTGTTTATATAGAATTAGCCAATTTCCAAATATGTGTCCCTTTAAAGCTCTGGTCTCCTCAAAAATACTGCTTTACCTAATTAAGTCAAAATCCCTTTTTTTCTTGAGCTCGGCAATCGGAATTGCGATCTGATATTGGAGCATTTCGACATCACCTTGATGTTCAACTTTTGCCGCCATACCTCGGCTTCAGAATTAGACAGAATACAAGTTACACTAGCACAAGCACAAAGTGGCAATTCTTATTCTCTCTCGCTTTTCATCTCAGCCACATATTCTCATCAACGATCCAGATTAGATTATTATGGTGGTGCGGATTACCAATGTTTATGGGCTGTGTTGTCTTTAAGCCCATTTATGTACATATTTATATTGTTTTACATTCTGAACTTTGTATTATTCAATTGTAATACAATCACTTCAGTTTTCATCGATTCAAACAATTTTCTAGAATTGTAATATGGTATTAGAGCCTCTAAAAACAGTCTAACGACTGATCATCAGAAATTACTCAATCATCATCATCGAGTCATCCTTGAAGGCAGATCTATATCTACCAACCGGTTGCTCTCAGTTTTGTTGAGCATTTTTCATCATTTGATTCCAGATACCTCTCTTGGTCTATCGCTAGCTGTGCATCTCTGTTCATATCAGATTCTTTCATCCTTCTCACATCTGCCTCGCCTAAAGCTTGAAGAAACCAGGCTGCAGTTTGTACGACTGTGTAAAATCTATCAAGAAACCATTTCTTGATAAACAACACCTCTCGTAGCATATCTTTGAACATGGCTGGAGATGAAGAACATTCAGAAACCACCACACCAGTTGCCAGAAATGACAATATTGATCAAAATCTGCCAATCATAAAGCCAAAAGGTCATTTGGTAGTTCAACTAGATGAAGATAACTATCTTCTATGGAAGTATCAGATCAGAACAACAGTAAGAGGCTATGGATTGGATAAATACATCAACGGCATGTTAACTATTCCTCCTGAAACTATTTCTAATAAAAAGGGTGAAGAGATACCAAATCAAGATTACTCAAATTATCTAAAACAAGATAGTCTACTTGCTTCATGGATCATGTCATCAGTAAGTGTGGGGATTTTATCTCAAATTGTTGGATGTGAAACATCAAGAAACATATGGGAAGCCAAAGAGCAGATTTTCAATTCTCAAACAACAGCCAGGATTATGCATTATAGAAAGCATTTTCAGAATTTAAGAAAAGAAAATATGCCAATGCAAGAATATCTTACCAAAGCAAAGAGTTATTGTGACAAGCTTGCCACTGCTGGACACAAGTGTCAGAATCAAAACAAGTGCTAACCATATTAAATGGTTTAGATGAAAACTATGAGTCTGTAATTACAGTTATCTCATCAAAGAAAACTTTACCTGACCTTCAGTACGTTCACTCAACCCTCTTGGCTCAAGAAGGAAGAATTGAGCAAAAGAAGGCTGCAAATACAGACTATTCAGTGAATTATACAACAAACTTCAAAGGAAAGGGTCAAGATCGAACACAATCAGGTCAAAGAAGTGGCTAAAGCTTCAGGGGAAGAGGCAGAGGCCGATGGTCAGGCAATAACAGAGTCAAATGTCAAATATGTGAGAAGCCAGGTCATGTTGCAGCAAAGTGTTACTTCAGATTTGATCAGAATTTTGTTGTAACTCAACAGTCTAACAGCATCCAAAGAAATCAGAACCCAAATGTTAATCTTACTCAAGCTGAAGCAAGAAACCAAGCCAATCAATCAAAGAATCAAAATGACTCTAAAAATAAAGGTGATGACTCACTGTATGAAGATTGGTATCCAGACTCAGGAGCAACTAATCATGTCACAAGCAACTTAGAGAATCTCAATCTTGGAAACAAGGAATACAAAGGTACTCAATCTATTTATGTTGGTAATGGTAATTCTTTAAAAATCACACACACTGGCCAAGCCAAACTTAGCAGTAAAAGAGAATTGCACTTAAATAATCTTCTTAGGGTTCCCCAGATTAAGAAAAACTTGATAAGTGTCTCTCAATTTGCTAGAGACAATCAAGTATATTTTGAATTTTACCCAAAAATCTGTCTAGTTAGAGATTTACTAAATAAGGACATTCTTTTACAGGGTAGCATGCCCAGTGGTCTATATAAATTCAATCTAGTGCAAAGTATTGTATCAAGGAAAAGTAGTGACTCAGGGCAGGAGGAAAAGTGGTGTAATCTTTCAAAGCTTGATAGAAAAGTTGATTGTAATAAAATCTTTGATACTTGGCACTGTAAACTTGGTCATCCCAGTATGGCAATTGTTAAAAATATTTTGAAAGATAATAATATCAAGCATGAAAATATAACTGCACCATATGTATGTGAAGCATGTCAATTAGGAAAGAGTCACATAATACCATTCAGTAATTCTGCAACTGTATATAATAAACCCTTAGAAATGGTTGTAGTTGATCTATGGGGTCCAGCCCCAATCAATTCTGACTATGGAATGAATTACTACATCTCCTTTGTTGACTCTTTCTCAAGATACACTTGGATTTTGTTACTCAAATCGAAGTCTGATGTCAAGAATGCAGTAATTCATTTCATAAATCAAGCTGAGAATTTAACTAACCATAAGCTAAAGATTTTGCAAACAGATGGTGGTGCAGAATTCAAAACACTTAAAGAATTCTTCTCTGAAAAAGGTATTAATCATAGAATTACCTGCCCACATACATCTGAGCAAAATGGGTTAGTAGAAAGAAAGCATAGGCATATTGTTGACACTGGTCTAACACAGCTTGCACATGCATCCATGCCCTTAAAGTTCTGGCCAGATGCATTCACAACAGCAGTATTTCTTATAAATAGAATGCCTACAAAAGTTTTAAGAAATAAAAATCCATTAGAAAAGTTATACAATACTAAACCAGATTATTCATTTCTCAAAGCTTTTGGATGTCTATGCTATCCATGTACTAGATCATATAATAAACATAAGTTAAGTTTTAGATCTGTAACTTGCACTTTCCTTGGATATGCCACCAGTCAAAAAGGGTATAAATGTCTTACAAGTGAAGGGAAGATAATAGTATCTAGACATGTTGCATTCAATGAAAGTGTATTTCCCTTCACTAGTACAGACATAAAGACCACCCAAAAGATTTATAGTGCCAAGAAATTTTTACCACCCATACCCATATGGGACAAAGAAAAGTCTGCCAATAGCAAGGAAAGTGAGAATACCAGCTCAAATCTCCAACACACTATGCCCACTGAGGAGCCAGGTCAGAGAGATGACCTGAATTCTTATAATAGTGAAACTGAAAGTCAAGGGACTGAAGACCAAAATGTTGATCAAGACAATACTGCACTTCCTGTCAACACTACACCTGCACAAGAAGGACATCCAATGATTACCAGGTCAAAGCATGGAATATTTAAGCCAAAGATCTACACAGCCAATATGAATTGCAAAGAACCAGTCAGCTACAATGAAGCTATCAAAGACAGCAAATGGAAGGATGCCATGAATGAAGAATACAATGCACTGATTAAAAATAATACGTGGAGTCTAGTTCCTCCACCAGCAAACAAAAATATTGTAGGGTGTCGTTGGACCTTCAGATTGAAGACATTATCAGAAAGTGGAAAAGTAAAACACAAAGCCAGACTGGTAGCCAAAGGATACTCTCAACAGTATGGTTTTGATTTTTCTGAAACCTTTTCTCCAGTAGTTAAGCCAACCACTATTAGGATTATTTTAACATTAGCTTTGTATTATAAATGGGATATAAGGCAACTTGATGTAAATAATGCTTTCCTAAATGGAGAGTTACAAGAGGAAGTCTATATGGAGCAACCTCCTGGATATACTCAAGATGACAACAAAAACTTGGTATGCAAACTTCATAAAGCCATCTATGGACTCAAACAAGCCCCTAGAGTATGGTATGAGAAACTAAAAGCTACTTTAATCTCTATGGGATACCAGGTATGCAAGTCTGACAATTCTATTTACACAAAAGCAAATAAAAGGTACATTACTTACATACTTGTCTATGTAGACGACTTTATAATTACTGGCAATGACAATGATGAAATAGAACATGTCATTAATATGCTAGACAAAACCTTTTCTATAAAAGATTTAGGCAAGTTACACTATTTTTTGGGCATAGAAGTCATTAATACTGATAAAGGATTAATTCTATGTCAACAAAAATATATTTCAGAAATATTAAGTAGGGCTAACATGCATGAAGCAAAGCCAATGCCTACACCTATGATTAGTAACTTGCACTTGTCTAAACATCAAGGAGAACCAATTGATAATACAAAGCAATATAGAAGTATTGTAGGGGCTTTACAATATGTAACTGTTACAAGACCTGATATATCATTTGCTGTGAATAAAGTTTGTCAATTTATGCAGAAGCCCTTAGATACACATTAGAAAGCTGTAAAGAGAATACTTAGATATCTCAAAGGAACTATCAGTCAAGGAATCAAGTTAAAGATGAGCAAAAACTTATCTATTTAAGGGTTTGCAGACGCTGATTGGGCCTCAGATTGCGATGACCGGAGATCTACTACCGGACACTGCATCTTCTTTGGTGGAAACCCCGTCTCTTGGTGTGCCAAAAAGCAACCAAACATTTCACGATCTAGTACAGAATCAGAATATCGAAGTGTCGCATTAGCAACTGCTGAAGTGATGTGGATGGAAACCCTAATTAAAGAGTTGGGAATCAAGCTTTCACGCAAGTCAATTATTTGGTGTGACAACTCCAGCACGGTAGCTATGTCAGCTAACCCGGTGTTACATGCTAGGACGAAGCACATCGAAATCGATCTGTACTTCGTCAGAGATCAGATAGCTAAAGGAAGACTTGAAGTCAATCATCTTCCTGCCTCAAGTCAAATTGCTGATATACTCACGAAAGCCTTGTCTCGCAAGTATTTTGAAGAATTTAAGAGCAAACTGTGTATTAAAGACATTAATGAAGAATTGAGGGTTGAAGGAGAAGGAAACCCTAGCCGACATTGAGGGGGAGAATTAGACAGAATACAAGTTACACTAGCACAAGCACAAAGTGGCAATTCTTATTCTCTCCCGCTTTTCATCTCAGCCACATATTCTCATCAACGATCCAGATTAGATTATTATGGTGGTGCGGATTACCAATGTTTATGGGCTGTGTTGTCTTTAAGCCCATTTATGTACATATTTATATTGTTTTACATTCTGAACTTTGTATTATTCAATTGTAATACAATCACTTCAATTTTCATCAATTCAAACAATTTCTCTAGAATTGTAATATTCAGCCAAAAGCAACCGCCGTCAAAACTACCGCCTCGTCGAGATTTGCAACCGTCAATTTGGAAGCCTTCGCCTGGAGTCAATGCGCTGCTGCCGCCTGGAAGTTTGATATTGTTGGAGGAGATGTTGCGTCGCCTGAATTCTGAAACAAAGAAATCGAGATCTTGGACGTTGATGATGAAATCTAAAATGTTGTTATAGATTCAATGCTTGCGACCTTCAAGAAATCGATGTGTCTCTTGCTTGCATTTGTTGCTCGAGATAAATGTAGCGCTAGAAGCCTTTTCACCACAGCGAGATTGATAAAATCAAGATTTTCTTCCGTGCTAATCTGAAATGCTTGTTTGCTTGGTCGACTCTGGTGGATGCTTACGTACAAGAGATGGTGATAACGATGTGCTACTTGGATTGAATGAAAGTTGATAGTTGAAATTCTGCCATCATGGTTGTCGAGTTATTTTATGTTTTTTATTTTGGTTGATCTGATAGTTGTTTATGCGATTTAGAAAGAAACTGCTTTTTGGTACTTGGCTGTTTTGTTTTGTTATCAAGAGTGATTTGAGAGAGATATTATAAGTGATGGAGAGATAGTAAGAGTGTGAAATGTAGAGATAGGAGGTAAAAGTAAAGGAGAAAAAATTGTGGGATTTAAAGAGAGATATATGTGTGTACTTCGAATTTCTCAATGTAAAGATACGGTAGGAGTATGGTTTAAGTGGAAAGAAAAAATGTATTATTTGTTATTTGAAATATTTGTGTGTAGATTTCTTCTATGTTTTATTCCTTTAGCAAATGTGTGGTCTTCTTTTGAGAATAAAAATATTGTGTTGAATTCTTCCATGGAAGAGAGTTGGTGTTGGTTTGACTTTGGCAATGAAATGAACTATCCAATGCTTTTCTTGAATTTCTCTGAGTTAAATATTTGAATTAAATCTATAAACACTCAATAAAAATATTAGTAACAAAATAAATGTTTATTGCCATCAACACGATCATTGATTATATATTCCACAAATAGCCTATGCGTTCTTAATTAGCAATATTATAGTTAACTTATTAAAGTCTACCCATTTAATAGGTTGTCTAGAAAAGTACCATCTAAGGTTGTGTTTAGGTAATCAAGTACTCTATCCTACCTGACTACCGACCTAGCCCGAAAGGATGAGGTAAGCCCAAAGGTTATCCCCAATATAAAGGTCCAACTTGATTTTAGGCTCGGTCTAATTTTCAAAATCTATTTTGAAATTATAAAAAATGGTTTAAATTTAGAAGGTTAAGTTTAAAATATATAAGAAATTTTATAAATTTTTTTAGAAGGTGGTACTTTATTAACAAATATAAGACGATAAGTTTGGTACAATTTGTAGAACACCAAAAAAAAGAACTCTCGAAAAGAAACTGATCGAAAACAAAACTAATTCTCATACGTGTGCTGTAATCTACCTATACCCGGCCCAAAGTATATTAGCTCATTTAATAGACTACTATACTTCATTCAATTCCCAATTGACTTCATTGAATTCGAAGAGCGGTGAAATGATATGTCCCACATTGTAAAATATGTGATACATTGGCTTGTATATAACCCATTAGGCACCCTCCCCTTACAAGCTAGCTTTTAGGGGTGAGTTCTACCTAATGAGGTCGTATCAATTGGTGCTTTCACTGAGAACCGCACTCGAAAGTTCGAGCCATGAGAGGGGCGACCTATAGGCTAGATTAAAATACTGATAGGTGAGTGAAGCCGTCCAAAAGAGAAAAGGGCTACCGTCGGGTCAGTGTCGATAGAGTGGGCCGACGTGGACGTCGGACTTTCGAAGAGCGGTGAAATGATATGTCCCACATTGTAAAATATGTGATACATTGGCTTGTATATAACCCATTAGGCACCCTCCCCTTACAAGCTAGCTTTTAGGGGTGAGTTCTACCTAATGAGGTCGTATCATCCTGCTTGTTTGATCATGGCGGACGACTGCCTTGAATCTTTTGGCTGGTTGATTTTCGGTTCTCCAAAGCACTGTTGTAGTCTCTGTTCTTTGCTTCCTCCCTGGGTCTGTGTTATGTCCTCCAAAGCTAGTCCTTATTTTAGCTTTGGTCACGTTTACAAGTGTTGCATATTGAAGCGAGTCTTCCTTTAGCTTATTTGACTTCGACATAATCACTTTGATGTCCATTAACGGTAGCTTATACCTGGTATCGGCTGGTAAGATCTTCAATTCAAACACCCTTTGATTACGCTTTAGCCACACGTGCCAAGTTGTTGAGGTAATGACAATATCTCTCACATCATTTTGTGCACTTCTTTGTTGATTTGAGTTGACATATATCTTAATTGTTGTTGTTAGATCATTACTGTTTTGATTTGTGAAGTTCAGATTGAGCATGCCGTTTAGTCTTCCTAGATACTCCTTGAATAGGAACAATTGAAAAAGAAATGCTCTTTTGTCTCTTCTTCTTCATTGCAAAGGCTGCATGTTGTATTTTCCAGATTCATCCACTATTGTAGTCGTGCTTTGGTAGGTAATATATTCAATAGCACAAGATAGGTTGTAATTGACATCTTAGGGGAGCAGGTCTGGTTCCAAACTTTGTTTCACCAGGGAAATTACACTCCTCTAATTTGATTGATCCCTATGCAGATTTTAGCTGAATTTTCCCTAGTTTGCAGTCCATTTCCACACATCTATGTTGTTTTCACTGTGAATTTCTATTTGTTGAATTGTGTTGCATACATGTCTTGGTAAATTCACATTAGTAAATACCCATTCTCCTTGATCTATAATGCTGCTCATAGGATGAAATTGTGAATTATATAATTCCATATATGACCTACCAGCTATGTTAGCTAGAGAATTTCCTTTGATCCAGGGTCAAACCATAGACTAGTTTTTCTCCCATTTGTGATTTTCCAATGAATGAGTTTCTTGCATTGCTCTATGCTTCCCAACATTAGTTTCCATGTAAACGAGGTGTTGTTGTCTACTTTGGGTGTCCAAAAATTCCTTTTAGGGCAATACTACTATGCATCCAGTTAGCCCACAGTGAATATTGGTTCAAATAATTCCAAACTAACTTTATTGCATATGTTTGTTGTAGTTCCTCTAGATTTCTCAAACCCATCCCTCCTTCGGATTTTGGTTTACATACCATTGACCAGTTTATTTTTTGATGTTTCCCTTGCCATAGAAAATTAGAGCATTGCTGCTCTTTTCGTGTAAAATGATCTTTGGGATTTGACAGATTTGCACCCAGAACTGGATGATGAGGTAGACTGAAGTTTTTAAAAGCTCCAATCTACCACCAGTGTTTAGGAATTTGTTGCTCCATGAGTCTAGCCTACCATTAATCTTATCTAGTAATGCCCTAAAAGAGAATATGAACTGAGAAAGATATTCAAGATTTGAATAAAAAGAGTAATTTGTATTCAATATTGAAACAGAGAGTATTTTGTATATTACTGAATTGATAATGGAAATGGTTACATTATTGTTCTATATATAATAGAACAGAGTGGGCTAAATATGCAAGGCCCAAACAGATATAAAACAGACCCAACAGACAATGGCTCAGATTAAATAAAGTAAAGATCAATGGATGAGATTGCAGGCAGATGGAATAAAACAGAGCCGAGAGCCTCCAGCCTCCTTATCTCATTCATTTTTTCCCCCCTCGAACCCTATCCCGATATCTTTAGGGTTAGGGTTTGTGAAACTACTCGAGTAATACTCGGTTTTCTTTCCTCTCTTCATCTGATTTGAGTTATGCTGCTTTATTTCTAGAAGGCTTGAGTTGTCTCGAGTAGTTGAGTTGTTTTGAGTGACAGATTCGACAGCAAGGTTGAAGCTTTGAGGCTGACTTTCCCTCAGATTGTTGCTTTGTGAAGAGTCGGAAACTCTGAGTTGAGAAGTGGCTGTATTTTCCTTGATTCCTAGTTCAGATCTGAACTTTACAAAGTTCTTCTTTGACAGAGATTTGGTGAGTGTATCTGCCTTCTGATAGGTAGCAGGTATGTGATTAATTTGCAGTTTTCCTTTTAGCACTTGATCTCTGACGAAATGTAAGTCAATTTCGATGTGCTTGGTCCTTGAGTGTAATATAGGATTCGCTGCCATGTAAACTGTGCTTTGATTGTCACACCAAAGTGTTGTTTTGATATTTGAGTCAAGATGTAGTTCCTTTAATAGTGATTGTAACCACATTACTTCGGCCACGGCACTTGCTACACTTCTATACTCTGCTTCAGTACTTGACCTTGAAATGGTTGGTTGTTTTTTTGAACTCCAAGATATTAAGTTTTCTCCAATGAATATACAGTATCCAGTGACAGATTTCCTGTCATCTGGATCTGTAGCCCAGTCAGCATCTGCATATCCTGTTAGGTTGAGATTGTTGTTGGCTTTAATTGATAAACCATGATTTATTGTCCCTTTTAAATATCTGAGAATCCTCTTGGTTGCCTTCCAGTGCTCATCTAGTGGATTCTGCATAAATTGAGACAGTTTGTTAACACTGAATGCAATGTCAGGTCGTGTTATAGTAGCATATTGTAATGCTCCTATAACACTTCTATATTGTTTAATATTATCTATGACTTCTCCCCTATTTTTAGATAAGTTCTGATTGCTTATCATTGGAGTAGACATAGCATTAGCTCCATCCATATTTGTTTTGGCAAGCAGTTCAGATATGTACTTTCTTTGACTCAGTATTATTTCTGACTTTGATGTTTTGTTCACTTCAATTCCCAGAAAATAACTGAGATTTCCAAGGTCTTTAATTGAGAATTGCTTGTTTAGATAGCAGATGATTTTGTCTATTTCATCCTGATTGTCACCTGTAATAATTAGATCATCAACGTATATTAGTATGTAAATGGTTGATGATTGTGTAAGTTTTATAAACAAGGAAGTATCTGATTTGGTAGACTGATATCCTATTGCCATTAAGGTTGATTTCAGTCTATCAAACCATACTCTTGGTGCTTGTTTAAGGCCATAAATTGCCTTATTCAACTTGCACACAAGGTTTTTATTCTGCTCATAACCAGGTGGTTGTTTCATGTAAATTTCTTCTTCCAAAACTCCGTTTAGGAATGCATTGTTGACATCCAACTGCCTTATATTCCAACCTT
The DNA here is from genome assembly GCA_030737815.1 of Allium fistulosum. Taxonomy (NCBI): domain Eukaryota; kingdom Viridiplantae; phylum Streptophyta; class Magnoliopsida; order Asparagales; family Amaryllidaceae; genus Allium; species Allium fistulosum. The sequence goes on from CM060901.1 coordinate 460,846,674, forward strand.
TATATAAAGCAATAGAGAGAATGAGCCTTATAGTTGTATGCTTGACAACTAGAGAGAATGTTTCTGTGAAATCAAATCCATACTGTTGGGTATACCCTTTGGCCACGAGTCTGGCTTTATATTTGTTTATGGTGCCATCTGGATTTCTCTTTATCTTGTATGTCCATCTGCAACCTACAATGTTTTTGTTTGCAGGTGGGCATACAAGATCCCATGTTTTGTTTTTTATAAGAGCATTATACTCTTCATTCATTGTTGTTTTCCAGTTGCTGTTTCTTGCAGCTTGTTCATAGGATGTTGGTTCATCTGTATTTGAGTTGGCCATATAAGCTTTTGGTTTGAAGATGCCACTTTTGGCTCTTGTTATCATAGGATGACTTGGTCTGACAGAGACTTCAGTGTGAGGTAAGTTCTCTGTTGTGTCTTGATTTGAGTTGCCTCTTGAATTGTCTTGCTGTTGCTCGTTTTCACTTATTGTGTTGGATGATTGTGCAGGTGAGTGACTGGCATGACTGAGATCATCTGTCCCTTCATGATCTTGTTGGGCTGACACTGAGGGATTTTGATGATTATCAGTAGTCCTCCTTGTCTCTGTTGAAGTCTCATTCTCATGATATATAGGTAACTCAGGTATAGAAATATAAGGATTGTAAACTTTGCTTGTGGTTTTCACTTTAGAATCTTTAAATGGAAAAATACTTTCATTGAAAACAACATGTCTACTGATAAACAGTCTTCCATTATCATCAAGACACTTATATCCTTTTTGATTAGTAGTGTATCCAAGAAAAGTACATGGTTTAGATCTAAAGTTTAATTTGTTGCTATTGTATGGTCTCAAGTATGGAAAACACAGACATCCAAAAGTTTTTAAGCTGTAGTAATCTGGTTTGACACCTTGTAATTTTTCAATGGGACTGATATTTTCTAAAGTTTTGGTTGGCAGTCTATTTATAAGATAGACTGCAGTATTAAAAGCTTCAGGCCAGAATTTTAGGGGTAAGTTAGCATGGGCTAATAGACTGAGCCCTGAATCAACTATGTGTCTGTGCTTTCTTTCACTTAGACCACTTTGCTCAGATGTGTAGGGACAGGTAGTCCTATGAATTATTCCCCTTTTTTCAAAGTAGTCTTTGAGGGTTTTATATTCAGTTCCACCATCAGATTGAATGATTTTAACATGAGAATTTAATTGCTTTTCAATCATAGTAATAAATCTGATCACAACACTTTGTGTTTCAGATTTATTCTTTAAGAAATATATCCAAGTGTATCTTGTGTGTGCATCAAAAAATGATATATAGTATTTATATCCATAATCAGTACATATTGGTGCTGGTCCCCAAAGATCAGTGGCAATAAGTTCAAGGGGTTTAGAGTACTTGGTTAAGGAGTCATTAAATGATAGTTTATGCCTCTTACCCATTTGACAGTGTGTGCAAACATAAGGAATAGAAACATCATCATAAGATATACAATTTTCAGTAAGAATTTGTTTAACAACTTTAACACTTGGATGACCAAGTTTGCGATGCCAAAGATCAAATACTCTATTGCAGTTTGTCTTTTCACATTGATTACAACAAATTTCCCTTTTTGTGGGACTTGTATAGCTGACAGATTTAAACCTATAAAGTCCATTTGCAGCATCACCCTGCAATAAAATGTCCTTAGTTAGTATGTCTCTAACAAGGCAGTATTTAGGGTAAAATTCGAAGTAAACTTTGTTATCATTAGCAAATTGAGACACACTTATGAGATTTTTCTTGATCTTTGGAACTCTTAACAAGTTATGCAAAAATAATTGTTTCTTTCCTTTGATAAGAGCATTATCAACACGAGAGATTTTGATGCACTTACCATTCCCCATGCAAATTGATTGTTTACCTTTATACTCCCTGTTGCCAAGATTCAGATTGTTTAGATTATTAGTTATGTGGTTTGTAGCTCCTGAGTCCGGATACCAGCAGTCATCTTGTACATGATCTTGTTGAGTGTTTTCACTTGAATTGTTGTCCTTGTTGTCTGTATGATTACTTGATTGAGCTACATTTGCACTGTAGTTGTTGTTTCTTTGATTACCATTGTTTTGATTGTTGTTGCCTTGATTAGCATATCTGAAATAACACTTTACTGCAGTATGTCCAATTTTCTCGCAGATCTGACATTTTGGTCTGTTACTGTTGTTATTCCATCTGCCTCTTCCTTTGGATCTATTAGAATGGTTTCCTCTTTGTGATGATGTTTCACCCTTGTTGTTACTTTGATTCTTGCTTTTGGCATTGACTGTATAATTGATTGCGAAATCTGAATCTTGAGGTTTCTTGTTATCAAGTCTAGCCTCATGAGCCTGTAGGATAGAATGAACATCATCGATAGAAGGTAAAACTTTGTTAGATGAAATAACAGCAACCACTGCTTCATAATCATCACTTAAGCCATTTAGAATGGTTAAGATTTGCTCAGAATCAGACACTTTGTGTCCTCCTGCTTCAAGAAGATCACAGATGGTCTTGATCTTGTATAGATACTCTCTCATTGAGCAGTTGTCTTTTCTTATGCTTTGTAGCTGTCTCTTGTGATACATGACTTTGGATGCAGATTGAGTGTTGAACACTTTTTCTATTGTAGACCATATTTCACTTGCAGATTTACATCCTATAACATGTGACAAGAGATTTGTGTTTATTGATGATAGTAGCAATGAACATATTAATCTGTCCTGCCTGTGATGTTTGATGTCATCTTCATTGCTAACAATTCTGTTTTCTCCCTCAGTAACGCATTTTTGTGGAGTTGGTATTGTCCCAAGAAGAAAGCCTTCGAGACCATATCCCTGAATTGCAGTTTCAACTTGCAGTTTCCACAGCAAGTAGTTGTTCTCATCTAAATGCACTGTGATAAGTTGACTTTGAGGGCTTGTAACAGTTTTGATTAACTTTCCTGTTGCTTCAGCCTGCTGATCATTATTGGCGTCGCCTGAGACTACTGACTGATCATCTGCCATGTTGATGATTCTTGATTCAGAAGATAAAAAGAAACTTTAAAATAGATTCAGGAATGAAGAGATCTTTCAAGAAACTGAGTATAACAGGTACGATGCAGCCAAATCTAGATGAGGAAGATTTTCTTCTGATAGTTCTTGGCGTGGCACTGTCCTTTATTTGCTATTTGATGAGATTTCTTCTTTCTGGTTTCTTGAATCTGTTCTCTGACTTCTTGAATTTGTTTTCTGAGTTTCTTTTCTTGAGTTGCAAAAGAACAGTATGCAGCCAGTGTAAAAACTTGGCAGGGCAACTGTTAATACCCAAATGATGATATCTTAACTGATGGGTAAAGAATTCTTCAAATGATGAAAAGTTCTCTGATGATGTATTATCCTATCTTTTCTTCTTGATATCGTGAGAAGCTGTTAGGCTAATTGGTGCTCTGATACCATAAAAGAGAATATGAACTGAGAAAGATATTCAAGATTTGAATAAAAAGAGTAATTTGTATTCAATATTGAAACAGAGAGTATTTTGTATATTACTGAATTGATAATGGAAATGGTTACATTATTGTTCTATATATAATAGAACAGAGTGGGCTAAATATGCAAGGCCCAAACAGATATAAAACAGACCCAACAGACAATGGCTCAGATTAAATAAAGTAAAGATCAATGGATGAGATTGCAGGCAGATGGAATAAAACAGAGCCGAGAGCCTCCAGCCTCCTTATCTCATTCATTTTTTTGCCCCGAAATCAATGGAATTTAGCTTATTGCTGATAGGCGTATTCCTAGATATTTAATAGGTAGGCTGCCAATTTGTAATCCAAGTAGTTTTGATAATTGGTCTTTAACTGCTACACCTTTCCCAAAAAATATTTTTGTTTTGGAGGTGTTAACAGTTATACCTGCAAATGTTTTTAAGTCATTTAACATTTTCTTAAATGAGTTTGCACTTTCAACTATTGCGTTTGAGAAAATAAGCATATCATTAGCATAGATCAAGTGATTTAACACTCGGTCTACATTATATGATGGGATTAAGTAACCTTAAAGGTACTCACCTTCCAAATTTAAGGACAAGTATTCCATTGCGATTGCAAAGAGGTAACGGGAAAGAGGATCACCTTGTATGATTCGTCGATTACACTATAGAAAACCATGAGGAGAGCCATTAATCATGATGGAGAATGTGGGTGTAGAGATACACCATTGAACATGAGATGTGAATTAAGGGGGAAACCCATTTTAGCCATGATTTGCACAATGGATTTTCTATTTATTTTATCGTACATCTTTTAAAGTCAACTTTAACGTACATGGTTTTGTTTGTTTTCCTGTTGAAACTTCTTGCCATTTCGAATGCTAGTAAAGAACTTTTCAAAATATTTCTAGCTGGAATAAAAGCATTTTAGTTAAAAGAAATAATGTCATTCATCGGGCCTTTCGTCTTGTTGCACATTAACTTTTTTAAGATTTTGTATAGAACATTGCAATGGGATAAAGGCCTGTAATCACTAATATTTGCAGCATTTTGTGATTTTGGTACCGAGGTAATAAAAGTATGATTTAATTCTTTTGTGAACTTCTCTTTAACAAAGATAAAATTCATGGCTTCTTGCAATTCCTCCTTGATTTGCTCCTAGTGATATTTGTATAATTTTGCATTAAATCCATCGGGTCCCGGGTTGCTATTATCATCTATCTCAAATGTTCCGCTCCTCAATTCCTCCATGTTAAATGGTTGTATAAGTTTCATTTGAGAGTTTGCAGATAATATTTTTTTTTTACAAATAATGATGTGGTCTAAATTTTGCCAATCATGTGCAGTTGTGTTGAATAGCTCTGAGTAATATTTAATGGCCTCCTCCTTAATGATTTGCAGGTTAGTGATTGGTTGCACACCTTCTCCTATTAGATTTAGGATGGTTGTTTTGTTTTTCCAGGCTATCATTTTTGAGAAAAAAATAATTTAGTAGGCTGATCATCTTGCATCAACCAATTTATTTTAGACTTTTGATACATATCTTAAGCTTCTATATGCAGCAAATCCCGTAGGGTCTGTAAATTAGCTTTGTATGTTTGAATGAGTTCTTCATCGTGTGGATTTGCAAGCATCCGTTGGTAGATAACATTGTTAAGCTCTCTGATTTCATCGTATTGTTTTTTCAGACTTCATCTGTTGCTATTCCAGTCTTTTGGGTAGAATCAACACAAAGGATAAATTGTATGAATGTGGGAGTGTAGGTGATTCTAACTGTGTTCTATGTGATGAATCTGAAGAATCAGTTAAGCGCCTATTTTTTAACAGTTCGTATAGCTGATACATATGTACATTAATCAAATTAAAATTGAAACTGGAAATACTTCCCTCGACATTAAAGATGAAATCGCACTTCTTAAGAGACGTTTCCTTGCCAGAGATCAGCTTAGACAATTAGCTGCATGTTGCCTTGTTACTTCGACCTATCGTATATGGTATGAAAGGAATAAGCGAATTTTTCAACAAAAGAGACTTAGTAAAATTGAAAGAGTAAAGTTAATCCAAGTTGACATTACTTATCTGATATGAAAACCTACTTCCAAAACGAACATAACTGCGATTAACAAGGAGATTTTGGGACAGTGGGGAGTGGATTTACATAACAATGGCTGAAATCACCATTAGTTATCGTTCGTTACCAGCTCAAGACATACATCATTTGATTAAGTTTGACATATTTGGAGCGATAAGGATGGGATATAATTGGGCTAGGTTACGAATGAGCCTGTTTTTTGTTTTTATTTCTTTTTTAGCAATAGCTTGTGTTTTTATGTATTTATTACTATATATTAAGTTGATATGTACTTATAGACTAGTTGATGCTATACTCTTTTTCCCTACCACGCTGGTAGGGTTTTTTAAAGAGACGGGCCAACTAGGGTTCTTTACGTCAACAAAATAACCAATTTTCAATACACACACATACATACATACTTACATATATAGATATATATATTAATTTTTAATGCAACATGTATTAACTAGATTTACATATACATATACATATATGTGTGTGTGTATTTATTTTATTAAATTATACTTTATTGTTTATAGAATGTAAAAAATAAAAAGTATATAATATATATTTTTTATTTTGGCCATAAGGCATTTTATTTAAATATATATTTTAAATATTTTTTTTGATAACATGAGTGATAGTTTATTCAAACAGAGCACTCTTTTTGATGTCTCGTTGGCTCGAACCCATGACTTTTAGAACCTTTGTCCAAAGCGTCACACTCCTAACCACTTGAGCTAGAGATCCTTGACATATTTTAAATATTTTATTAATTAATTTAATGTATTATTATTAAATTAATATATATATATATATAACTATTTTCAAAAATTGTACAATATAAATATATTTTTGATATTTTATTTAGAAACCTTAAACCTTAAACCAAGATATTATTTTCAAAAATTGTACGATATATATAACTATTTTCGAAAATTGCTCCTACATGTTTAGAAATAATATTTAGAAAGTTTTTGAAACCTTAAACCAAGATAAAACTTAAAACCATTTCCAAACTTTGAAACTAGAAATCATAGTTTCGATTTCAAATCGGATCTCACGTCCGTCACAACACACAAAGTTGCTAACTTTGTTTCAACTCAACATACTTGATTCTTAAATCACAACTATACATCCGTAGTACCATACTCTTAACATCACAGTGAAACACACATATAAACATAAGGTTATATGCTTACTTACTCGACAACATTACATTCAAATCTCAAATTCAATACCAAACATAACATCCATCAAATCACTATCGACCAACATAATAACCATTCAATTCTATCATCATATTATCATCACAATAACACAACATAATAAAGTCAAAAACTTTTCCAAAACAAAGTAGTTTTACTCACCAAAAATCTTTGAAACCTGAAATGCCTTAGATGCATAAAAATTATCCTAAAAATATGTCATCTTCCACTTGATTTTTGGACATATTACTCTTGGGTTTTGAAAAAGCAATCAAAAGAAAAGTTTTAGAAAATTCTTTTCTCTACAATTTAAAAAAAGAATCACTGAAATTAGAATTTTTTGAGGTAGATATGGTCAAAAGTGGAGGAAAAATGGAGAAGAAATAGTTTAAAAACAAGTTTGCATCTTTAGAACAATTTAAATGTTTTGATTTAAAAAAAAACTTAAAACTAACATAAGAAGCCATGAAACATGAAAAAATCTTTAGGAAAATGGAAATGAAGAAGTAAATGAAAATATTGTGAAATGGATGTGTATTTATAGGCACAAGAAAGTAGAAAAATTACAAAACTAACCTTAGATTAAATATCCTAACATGTCATTATTTTGACAAGTCACATCATCACCTTCCTCGCCCTCATATGTCACATCCCCCCTCTCTAGTCACATCCTTTAGGTCATGATGGATAATGATGATAAGGCTAAGATATGACAAGAGATAATGATATATACTTATACATATAAGTTATTATTTTTAAAACCATGACTTGTCACATCACTTGCTAAACATAATTAACATAAGATAATCTATAATTAAGTATATTATTATATTGTTAATTATCACTTATATGTGTACATACAGTTTACAAAAGCGAACAACGTTCCCGACAACTTTTCGATGTCGAAAAGTCGAAATTCCGGGAAACGTTCTTCGGTCACATTTTCTATTTTTCTACGAACTATATATTTTGGTAAACAAATTTTAAAAACTATTTTACCATCATCATTAAATAATTATAATAGTTTTATTTGTTAATAAAAACCCTTTTATTTATTATTTAAACTTAACTTGATTTCCCAAAGGAATATATAAAATCGATGATATTAACTGTCGATGTCATAAATACATTTTATTTTCCAAAAATAAAATAAATATTTTTATTTCATAATCTTGTTTGAATACACATATTAGTGTATGAATCCAAAGCCATGCACGATCCTTATTGTTTAAAAGTATTTTTATGGATAAAACGATTTCTTGCTGTTTTATCGATATTTTACCTAGAACGATATTTACAAATTATCAATATTTTACCTAGGTAATTTGTTCACAAATATTTTTCCCAAACAAAATAACTATTATTATTTACCACTTAAACATAATTATTTCTTACTCTTAAATCCATCTCTAAATATTTTAAATAAATATAATTTATCCAAGTGATAAATTTGCGGGTCGTTACATCTTTTTTTGAGAATAAAAATATTGTGTTGAATTCTTCCATGGAAGAGAATTGTTGTTGGTTTACCTTTGGCAATGAAATAAACTATCCAATGCTTTTCCTGAATTTCTCTGAATTAAATATTTGAATCAAATCTGTAAACACTCAATAAAAATATTAGTTACAAAATAAATGTTTATTGTCATCAATACGATTATTGATTATATATTCCACAAATAGCCTATTCGGTCTGAATTAGCAATATTATAGTTAACTTATTAAAGCCTACCCATTTAATAGGCTATCTAAAAAAGTACTATCTAAGGTTGGGTTTAGGTAATCAAGTACTCTGTCCTACCTAGCTACTGACCTAGCCCGAAAGGATGAGGTAAGCCTAAAGGTTATCCCTAATATAAAGGTCCAACTTGATTTTAGTCTGGAGCTAATTTTCAAAATCTATTTCGAAATTATAAATAATGGTTTAAATTTAGAAGGTTAAGTTTAAAATATATAAGAAATTTTATAAAAAAAATTTAGAAGGTGGTTGTTATTCGTGTTTTTAACCCAACAGGAACTAAAAGAAACGGAGCAAACTTGTGTTGGCGGGATGGTTCAGGACTCAACTAGGAAAACTAAGACAAGGGATCGACAAGGGCTAAGCTATATAACTAGGGCAACTGATGGGATCAATGAAACCGAGAGATTAGCATCTCTTTAGTTCAATCAGTAGCTGAGCGTGAACTACCAGTGAATTGCCGTCAAAAACATAAGAGCAATGAAAAAAGGCTATGGGGACATCTCCAAGTCCGGATTCCAAAAAATCCTAATGGCTTAGCTCGCCAGTAACCCATGCTCTCGCTCAAAACATCAAACGAACTAGATACAGAACACCGTTGAAAAGAGGCAGAACTTGGTCCGCAAAACAAACCAAGTCTATGGGTCGCTAGCGACCCATAGGCCATGAGTCGCCAGCGACCCATGATGTTGGTTCCTTTTGTGAGCCAAAATCCCTCCAGGTTGCCTATAACCTACCTGATAGCTGATGATGACAAGCCTGGCCCAAAAACTCTCCAACCTCTATAAATAGCATGCCACCTGCGACATAAAGAGGATCTTCTCCGGACTGGTTGCTGAAGCTCTACTGGAATTATTCTTCACTCTCTACCTCCACACAACTATCTCCAGAGGAATACACTGTGATTCTCCAGTGGATTCCAAATCTGGAGATTCAATCTAGATAGAAAATAATCAAAGCTTTGTAATCAAATAACTCTTGTAACAGAAATCAGTCTATAGTAAAGTTATAAAGTGGACGTAGGCTTCATTAATAGCCGAACCACTATAAAAATTCTCTGTCTTCTCTCTTTTACTGTTCTTTTTTTATATCTGTGATCTGTGATATTGCTCTGTCAAGACAGGGCTAGTGCTTTCAAATTCAAACCAGGATGTTGGTCCATTTTTTGGGTCAACATTTTGGTGCTTTCACTGAGAACCCCCAACTCAGGATACAGATCTAGCTATCTACTTTGGGTCTCATAGATCTAGAAGTTAGATCCTCGATCTTTGCTTGAAGATCTAGCTATCTACTTTGGATCTCATAGGTGCAGAAGTTAGATCCCCAATCCTTGCTTGAAGAATTCGCTGTTTGAAATCAATGGCTCCTGGAAGAAGAAGAACTGCCTTTGGATGGTCTATAGGGGCAGTAGTAGCTGGAGAAGATATTAATCCCCAACAAACCGAAGTGAATGGCGCTAACTTAGGGAATCAGGCGCCTGCCTCCTCCAGCCAGCATTAAGTTGTTACCAGGGATGAGTTAAATAAGATGGTTGATGAGATCAACCAAAAAATGGAGAATAGCCAAAAGGCTTTTATGGATAAGCTTAACGCTCTCCTAACCATACGGTCAAATCCCGCTCCAAAGACTATGCCTGAACCGCGGTTGCTGCGGAATAAGAGAATTCTTCCGTTTCTGGTCTACATAGAATAAATGGAAACCAACCACAAAAGAGGGTGACAACAGGACTTAACGTGGACGGAAATGCAAGTACTCCGTATGCCACAAGGCAACCTATCCCGAATTTGAGTCTGGGGGCAAAGACCCCCATAGAAGACATAGCTATGGATCTTTATGACTCGAAAGATGGAGAACAAGACGACAAATTGGAAGAAGATGCCAATGCATTTGATAATGCAAGGAATACCCAAAGTGCTCCAAGGAGACCAACCACAAGCCAATAGGACCCTGCAGGAGTGGCTCTCCTGAAGACAGGAGAGCGTAGGCCTCAACCCACTCACCAAGACTATTTGCAAAGTCAAACACTTGGCGTAGTGACTGATCGTCGTCCTCAGGACTACCGAACATCAGAGGCATACATAGCAGACATGGTTAAACGATTAATGGAGTTGAGTAAAGGTAGAAGAGATGATGAGTGGGGATCTTGGCCAAGTAGGACTCCCTTCACTGATGAAATCCTGAACGAGAGATATCTACAAAAGTTCACAATGCTAACTATTTTGTCCCATGAAGGAACGAAGGACCCGAAGCCTCACTTGTACAAATACAGTTGGTATATGGACGGAGCAAATGCCTCTGAATTTGTTTGATTCATATGCTTCCCTATCTTTCTCGAAGGGGTTGCGTCAATGTGGTTCACTAGGCTCCTACCAAGATCTATCTCTACTTTTGTCCAACTAGCGACAAGGTTCCTTGATCAGTTCAAATCCATACTGCGCCGCCAAAAGATGTCATATCCCTATCCGGGTTGTTCCAAGGGTGAAACGAATCACTGAAGTCTTTCATGAACAAGTTTAACACTGCGGTGACGGAAGTAAGAAACCCCAATGAAGACATGGTTTTCATGGCATTAGTTCGTGCCATTCACCCAGAAACTGACTTCGGAAAGTGGATTAAAATGAAGCAACCTACCACAAGGAAATATTTCAACCGTAAAGCAAGTGAGTACCTAAGGTTGGAGGAAGCGCAAGAGTTGGAAGGGAAGTCTACTAGTGTGCAGCTGGAAAATGCCAGGCAAAGCGATGTAGCAATGAATCAAAATGCGCACACTTCGTGAACTACTGGAGAAACCACTGGGAAAGATGGGAATTCGAAGAGAAAAGGTCAAAACTCCAATAAGAAGAATGGTAATGGCAGCAATAAAAAGCTCAAAGGGTTTAGGCCCGAAGGCTACACTCCCCTGAGCGACACACCGAAAAACATTTTTCTTTCAATTCAAGGAACCAAGGAATGCAAAAGGCCACCCAAAAAGGAGGCGACCGAGCAGCAGAAGCGCTCAGGGAAGTTCTGCCGCTTCCACGAGACACACGGCCACAATACGAACAAATGTCGCCACCTAAAGAATCTCATTGAGGAACTGATCCAGAACAACAAACTCCAGCAGTACGTAAGACAACCACAAATCCCCGATCAATCTGCAACTCCTCAACACCCAAGAGAATGAAGGAATCAAGCAGGAACCAGCGAGAAGGGTCGAAATGAACTGACCAGAGACTCATCATCGGAACAATATTTGGGGGTCCACATCCCGCACAAAGAAGTTGGGGAGAAATGGAGCGGTATGCAAGTTCGTTGAAGCACGCTCCGAAGGAATCATGTTTGGCAAGACGAAACTCCAGTTAAGATGCAAAGGATCCTGAATGACGATACTGTGTTCCGAAATTGGGACACCGAAGGGATCGAAGCTTCGACTCTTGATCCGATGGTGGTGACGGTAGGAATTGGGCCTGTTGTAATTCGGCGGGTGTTGGTTGACAGCGGCAGCTCCGTTAACATTCCCTTTAAGCGCACTTTCTATCAAATGAAGACTGGCATGAAAAGTGTGTCTGCGTGCCAAACAAAGATCCAGGGGTTTGCCGGTGAACCCAAGCAACCGGTGGGAACAATTGACCTACCCGTGGAGCTCAGAGAGGGTGATCGAAGGGCCACCCTCATTCAGACTTTTGTGATCGTGGATGAAATGACAGCATACAACGCATTCTTGGGACAGCCCGCATTAGCCGACTTCAGAATACACTAGCCCAATGTGCATTACAATGAAGTTCCCTACGGAACTCGAAGTCGGAATTGTAAAGGGAGACCAAAGCATCGCCCGGGAATGCTACATTGCAGAATTGCGCGAGTCGAGAAGAAAGGAAAAATGAAAGGATGTGGGGAAGGCCCTCTACATCCATGAACCCTCCTAATAGCAACTACAGAACCGCCCTGGCTTGGGGACCATAACCGACTTGACAAGGCTTTGGACCCTAGAATGAAGAGCTCAGCAGAGGATCGGACAGCACCGGTTGATTTGACGGCATCTGTCCCAGTCTGTATGAATGACCCAACACGGCACCTGAAAATTGGGTCGTAGCTTGGAAATAAGATGCTATCAGAACTAACCAAATTCCTTTACGTCAATCTGGACATATTTGCTTGGACACACTCCGATATGTGTGGGGTACCGATTGAAATTGCCTGCCATGCTCTCAATATTGACCCTAAATTCACCCCAGTTAAGCAAAAAAGGCGCAGCTTGGTCCCGGAACGGTCCAAGGCATTGAGAGAAGAAGTAGATAAACTGATGGCTAATGGCTTCATTCGAGATGCAACCTACCCTGAATAGGTGTCGAACGCAGTCCTAGTCAAGAAGTCCAATAGGAAATGGCGAACCTATATTGATTTCTCGAGCCTCAACAAGGCTTGTCCGAAGGACAGCTTCCCGCTCCCCAGGATTGATCAACTGGTGGACGGAACGGCGGGACACGAACTGCTGTCATTTATGGATGCGTACTCGGGCTACAACCAGATCCTGATGCATGAACCTGACCAAGAGAACACCAGCTTCATCACCGATTTGGGATTGTACTGCTATCGGGTAATGCCATTCGGTTTGAAAAATGCAGGGGCAATGTACCAAAGGCTAGTGAATACTATGTTCAAACGCCAGATTGGGAAGACCATGGAAGTTTACGTGGATGATATGTTAGTCAAATCCCGAGTGGCTTCCAACCATCTCGATAACCTCGCTGAAATGTTCGAAATGCTCCGCAAATACGGAATGAAACTTAACCCGCTCAAGTGCCACTTTAGAGTAGCCTCGGGAAAATTCTTGGGATTCATCGTGGTTGCCCGGGGCATCAAAGCCAATCCAGACCAAATAACGGCATTACGGGAAGTCCAAGCCCCTAGAAACAAGAGAGAGCTTCAAACTTGAATGGAAAGGTTGCAAAATTAAGTCGGTTCATCTCTAAAGCTACAGACAAGTGCATACCATTCTTCGATGCACTGAAGAAAGGAAAGAAAAACTTTGAGTGGAGCAAAGTTTGTCAAACAACTTCGAGGAATTACTACGGCACATGGAAACTCCCCTAATCTTATCAAAACCGTGGATGGAGAAGACCCATTCATCTACTTAGCAGTTTCCCCGCACGCACTGAGCATAGCTCTCGTGCGGGAAGAAGCAAGAGTCCAGCGACCTGTGTACTACCACTACGCCATAGATGGCCTACTGCAACGAAATTACATGGTGTTGCTAGCTATAATGTAACGATAGGTATGCTGATTTTTGTCTATTACAACACTCGCTTCAAGGTGTTAGCATAGGTATCAACAAGATGTTGCAGTAGCTATAGATGTATTCAAATTAAAAAATTAATAAAATTAGCAATCCGCGTGAATACGATCCAACGGTCTATATTTAATCTGGTTGTTAAAATGGATCACCACTGCAATTTGCCCCAAATTTTCGTTTTCCCGCCTAGTTCAGAGTAGATCCCCTTTTGGTTTTCATTCCAATTCGCCTCCTCCCATTCGCCTCCGCCACCAAATTATCACCCTCCTCTTCTTCTGCTTCCTCATTCGCCTCCGCCACCAAATTGTCACCCTCACCCCCAGCTACCCCCTGACCCATCACGACCATCTAGCTCCAACCAGAGCCCCGTCACGACACCAAAACCCGAAGCCAAACAAAGTTTTCCGTTCAAACCCCTTTTTCCACCGTTGTCGTCGCCATCAGCTCTCACCTCCAACAGAAGACTTGCTCGCCACCAACCCCTCTACCTTTCTCCTTTAGACTACTTCACCTGAAAACCCTTCTAGTGCCTTAATTTCTCCCAAAACCCGAACTGCTGCCCTCGAGATTTTGGTTCACTTCGTACTTTCCATCGCAAGTTCAGAGCAGATTTCAGGCTGATCTCTTCGTACTTTCCCCTATGATTGCGGTTGCTTCACTTGGTACTGGTAATTTCAATAAGATAGTACGCCCCCCATATGTTTGTGCTAATGCTCCTTTGGAACTTGTTAATGTTTCAGAATCTGGCTGTTGTTGCAGCTTGCGGCTATGTGAGCTGAGGAATTATTTGCAAAGACACGAATCGATTTATTCACTGCTAGTTGAACAATTGTTGAGTGAAAGGATTGTGTGAGCTGCACAGGCAGATTCATAGATAGTCGAGCTTGTGTGTTGGCAAGACTGGAAGGACCGAGTTTCATTGATGCAAGCTTTGAGTTCAGCGACCAAAAGGAAACGGTAATGGATGCAAGCTCTGAATGAACAGGCAGGAACTATTCAGTGGTGTAGGTCATAAATGCATAGGTCTGGAAACGTACAAGGAAGTGCGAAGATATTCAGTGATGCATATGTTAGAAGAAATGTGCAAAGCTATCGATATGGAAGAAACATACAAGGAAGTGATAGAGTGCGTTTGAAATGTAGGTCTGAAGTGCAGTATTTGCAGGGAGTGAGAGAAGGTTGGTTGGTTGGTTGGTTCACCATTGAATCTGGATGTAGTTGTATTGGTTGAAGGTTGGTTGGTTGGTTTGGTAAGTTATGGAAGTGATGGTGGAAGTTGGTGATGCAGAGGAGTTTCAGTTGGCAGTGTGATGCCTGAATGTTGGCAGAGAGATGTAGACGGAGTTTGGAGTTTGACAATGGTAGAGTGCTGCTGTGTATTGGTTATGGAGAGAAGCTAATGTGGTGATTGGAAATTGAAAACAGTTTGCAGTAGAGTTTTGGTGTTTGGCCGTAGGGGATTCAAGCAGATTTAGGCGAGGAGATGGAGGATAGGAATTAAGCTCAGTCTTCATTTGTGCATCATTTTACGTCATTTCAAAGAAGGCTCGATCTTCCAAAATCGGATGAATCGGGCGGTGCCCACTTGTTCGACCTAACCGGTTAGGTCGATCCCCGCCGGGACTACGGTGCCCCGGACCCCTGCCGGCGCTGCGCCCGGACCCGCTTCTCGGCTCGCCTTCGGCTCGGCACTCGGCTCGCCTTCGGCTCGGCTCGTCATATATTTGTCAGTGTCGGTGTCTGTATAAATTGAAACTGCATATGTAATGAGTGAACTGAGTAATGTAGTGAGGAATATCTGTATATGTGAATATCAGTGTTATTTATCATTGAATTGTAAAATAGTGGAGTCAGGAATTTGTACTATTTTAAATGTTGAAATAAAATATTTATTTAAATAAATTACTATTTGAATATCAAATTCTATGCAATAGCATTTTATTAAATAAATATTTATTTCTATTAAAAAATCAAATATGCTCTACATTGTGGGCCCCACAAATTCAGAAAGTTAATATCTATAGCAACATTTTGGAATGTTGGTACAGACACCTATGGATGTTGCCATAGACCCAAATAGGGTTCTATTGCAACAATATTTCTTATGTTGCCTTAGATAGTCAAAATGTTGCCTTTGAGGTCTGCGGCAACGCGGCAAAATGCATCACCGAGAAAGTGTTGCCTTTGCCCTTTTTTAGCCTATAGCAACATTTTTTGGCACTTCCTGCATCACTTCTTTGGTGTTGCAGTATGCAATCTATGGCGTAGTGTACATTAGCAAACGATTCACCGGAGCTGAGAAGAATTACCCAAAGCTGGAAAAGCTAGCGTATTGCCTTTTGATCGCATCCCGGAAATTAAGACCATACTTCCAGGCTCATCCGATCAAAGTACTGACTGACCAGCCCTTGAAGCAAGTTTTGTTCCGGCTGGAAACTTCCGGACGACTACTCAAGTGGAACATAGAGTTGAGCCAATATAACATCACATACCATCCGAGGAAGGCAATCAACGAGCAAGCGTTGGCCGACTTCATTGTCGAATTTACCATAAGAGACGACGAGGAGGACGGCCAGAAACAGATGCACAATGGAAGCTCTTCATCGACGGCGCATCCAACAACTTCTGTTCGGGCGCAGGGAAAATACTCAAAACCCACAAGGGGTGAGCCATTAGCTATGCTTTGCGCCTGGAGTTCCCGGCTACGAATAACGAAGCGAAATACGAAGCACTGATCGCAGGATTGAAGGTTGTGAAGGAACTCAAAATAATGTCTATCCACATATATAGTGACTCCAAACTGGTCGTATGTCAAGTGAAAGGAGAGTACCAGGCGCGTGGAGAAAATCTCGCCCCATACCTGTCTAAAGTATAAGAGCTGTTGAGTGATATCAAGCACTACACCATAACACACATCCCACGAGAGCAAAACACCAAGGCGGACTATTTGGCCAAGCTGGCAAGCTCCGGAGAAGCCCAGTCATTGGGATTGGTTCTGGTTGAAACGCTAACCAACCCGAGCATAGACAAAATGGACGTGGACTGAATTCTAGAGACTATCGTCAAGCTAGAGACATGGATGACTCCGATAAAGGACTATCTGCTTACAGGAACCCTACCAAATGACCAAAATCAACGGAAGAAGCTCCTCCGCAAGGCACCAAGGTTCATGATACAAGATGGGATACTCTATCGAAGGGGATTCTCGACTCCTCTTTTTAGGTGTGTGATCGATGACGAAGCACGACAAATTCTGAAGGAAGTACATGAAGGCGAATGCGGAGACCACACTGGGGGGCAGACGCTGGCAAAGAAAGTCCTTTGATATAGTTACTTTTGGCCAACAATAAATTGCGACGCCGTAGATCACGTCAGAAGATGCGATCACTATCAAAGATTCAACAAAATGAAGAGAACTCCTTCAACGGAACTGACACAAATGGTCAACCCATGGCCATTTGCGATATGAGGCATAGACCTGATTGGTGTCCTTCCAATAGCCAAAGGAGGAGCCAAATATGCTATAGTTGTCATAAAGTATTTCACAAAATGGGCCGAAGCGGAACCGCTGGCCACCATAACTACAAATAATTTTATTAACTTTGTCACTAAAAACATCATTTGCAGGTTTGGTGTGCCGCAAAAAACGCAAAAAATCATCACTGACAATGGAACCCAATTCGAAAATGCCGAGTTTAAAGACTTCTGCAGGCGCTTTCGAATTGAAAAAATCTTTTCCGCAGTGGCTCACCCGCAAGCAAACGGGCAAGTGGAAGCAATAAATAAGATCATCAAATCCACCATAAAAAAGCGATTAACAAAAGCAAAAAGAAATTGGGTTGACGAACTTCCACTCGCACTATGGGCATACAGGACAACACACAAAGCGGCAATTAGCCACACTCCGTTCGCATTAACGTATGGTTCAGAAGCAATGATTCCTATTAAATTACAGGTCCCCTGACACCGAAGGAAGAATTTTAACCAAGCACAAAACGAGCAACTCCTGCTCGAATCGTTAGACATGGTCGATGAAAAAAGAGAAGACACGGAGTTGAGAACGGCTGCCCACCAAAAAGAGGTTGCATGGTACTTTAACTCCAAAGTTTGTAGTTAGACCTTCGAAGTTGGAGACCTTGTGCTCAAGCGAGTTTACCCTGTGCCGAGAGCCTTCGGACCAAACCGGGAAGGACCTTATGTCATTAATCAAAAGCTCAGCGATGGGACTTTCAAGCTAACAACCGTCGACGGGGTCGCAGTTCCCAGAGCCTGGAATAGTGAATCGCTCCGCCGTTATTTCATCTAAAAAACTATCTTATGTATTTTCTATTTCTTCGCAAATAAGCCATCCCGGAAATGACGGTGGCATTGTAAATAGGCAAAGAATCTACCATGCTTTCCTTAATAAAGTTTGCTTCTTGAACCAACTAAACTGTGTTCATAATAGTCACCCGCAGAGTCGACGGAAGCAAATCGACTCGAACCGATTCTTTCCCTCTGGCAATTAAACTGCTCCAACAGCGTTGAGAGGGCTAAGAAGAATCAAAAACTCCCCGTGTTGTCCGAAGATAGGCAACATCGAGAAGCCCCAAAATTAAAACACCTCGTATTGCCCGAAGATAGGCAACATCGAGGAGCCCCAAAATTAAGACTCCTCGTGTTGCCCGAAGCTAAAATTAAGACTCCTCGTGCTGCCCGAAGATAGGCAACATCGAGGAGCCCCAAAATAAAAACTCCTCGTGTTGCCTGAAGATATGCAGCGTCGAGGAGCCCCAAAATAAAAGCTCCTCGTGTTGCCCGAAGATAGGCAACACCGAGAAACCACAAAACTAAGACTCCTCGTGTTGTCCGAAGATAGGCAACCCCAAGGAGTACCGAAATGACAACTCCCCGTGTTGCCCAAAGATAGGCAACACCGAGGAAAAACAAAAGTCGCTCATCTTATGAGTCGCGCACCAAAATTCTAACTCCTCGCGTCACCCGAAGATAGGCAATGTCAAGGGGCATGAGAAACCGCACACATGCAGTCGGGAATGGTAAGTGCAGCCCGTACAAAATTAGCGCTAGAAAGAAGGCACTCGATAATTGAGAACCCAAACCCACGTGCAAATTTCATATTCACCCGAGTGTCGCAAAATTTCAAACAAAAAATGAGATCGCATGCTAAAATCGCAATATCTCCAAAAATTAGAATCAGGTTGTAACTTAGTCAAATTTTCAACACAGATTATTTAGACCCCAAGTTATCAGCTATTTGAAAGTTGTTTGAAGTGAACAGCCCTACGAGCTAGGGGGCATACACCTGTACTAAGGCCGAACTAAACAAATACAACAAGTTCACAGGCTCTGTCACTCCAAACCTCAAGTTCACCAATTCAACTTTTCAACTTCCAAACAAACATTCCAAATAACAACTTTCTAAGTTTTAAATTTTTTTCTAAAATTTTGTGAATTTCCAAACAAAAAACTCTCTAAGTGCTGTTAATCTCTAAGTCTCGTCACTTCGACTGAAGGACTTTGGCTATGATCATAGAACTAGCAAGGTACGAAATGAAACAAGAACAAGTACACAGAGCATATATGAATATATAGATAAAAATACAGTCAAAACATCATTGTATTACTTATGATTTTCTGTACATAGGATCAAAATGCGGGGGCCGTACCCACACAACGACGGCCAACAAAGGGAAAATACAGACTCTACAGTATGAGCGCAAAGTGCAAACTCTACACTTGAACAAAGTGATTCAAAAAGAAACAAAAATAGGTCAAACAAGCCAGCCTTCCTACAAGCTGTTGGCCAAAACCAAGTCCATCCTCGCACCAACTGCTCAATGCTTTTTGCCGCTACTTCCCTTTCCACCTCTGGTGGGCAGTTTCTGCTTCTTTTCGGGAGAGATATCGCTGCCAGTAATGTCAACGTGCACTTTGATGGCAATTCCCTCCTCCACTGAAAGTTTTTCAGAAGTGCTTCCTTTTCCCTTGTGTTTCTTCGATTTCCAGGAACTCTTCGAAGCCTTGACTACCTCCACCTTTTCCTTCTTGATGGCAACCATCTCGTGCCGAGTCTTCGGCGGCTGCTCTGGCTGCGTCCCCTGCTCTTTGGCTTCCGCCGTTGTCGTATCACCTTCCAAAGAGCTGAAGAGTCGTCCAAGCCCTGGAGTGCCGTTATTTTCTCGGCCTCTGGCCCCGATTGTGAGCTGGACGTGGATGCGGGGACTGGAGCAGGAACGGATACAATCTCCGAAGATGTGAAAATGGCAGCAGCAGTCGCAGACGCTAAGGTAGCCGGCGCATCAGCAGGACAGGTGGATGGACTTATAAGATCAAAAAGGAAAGCATTAAAATCCTCTTGCTTCTATGGTGTAAGGTGGAGGCTCCCGAAGTCGGGAGAAACATGGATGTTACCTGCACCAAAGGAAGGATCATGAACGACAACCTCGAACTCATCTCCTTTGCCTTCTTTTGAGGGCTCCACCACATGAGGAACAATGTCAAGTCCTGAACTCATCGTTTGGTCATGGAGTTTCCTTGATGGCTCACCTCCGCCGGAGGAAGAAGGTTTGGTAAGCAAGTCAGTAGCAGACATCAAGGAAGCATCGGCGGCCTCCCTCTCCCGTTCAACTTGGAGGATCTCCTGGCCCTCAAGCAACGTTGTCTTGGATTCATCGTTAAGGTAGGCATCTCCGACTCTTGATCGGAGTAAGCATCTTCACTGTCGGCAAAACGAAACAAGATTTCCTCCCATACGAGGGCAAGAGTGCGTGGAAACTTCGGGCCAAGGTAGCTGAGACTTCCTTGATACGACAGAGAATTGACGTAGAATTTCAGAATTGTCGCATCCAGCTTCTCCATTTTCCGATCATAAGTGTGCTGGAGGTCCAAGTAATTTGTTGTCACCATAGCCTTCTCAGTCTCAACGGCAGTCTTGTCGGCATTGAGTTGCACGACCTGAGCTTGTAATTTTGCGATGGTCTTGGCTTGATCGACGATCGTTTTATTGTGCCCCTCGACAATCAGATCATGGTCAGCGATTGTTTTCCGTTGAGCTTCGATAACAGCGTTGCAAGCAATCACTTCCTCTTTCAACTTCACCTCTTCCGCATGAGTCTTCTTGATTTCATCTCTCCAAACGATCTCGACCTTCTCATGCACCTCCTTTAGCTCTTTCATCAGGCTGGCGGTTCTCTTACTCTCCCGGAGCGCCGTTTCCTTCTCCTCCTTTATCTGTTTAATTCTAGCATCCCGATCAGCTAACGCCCCTTCAAAATCATCTTTCTCAGTTTCAAAGGAGAGGATCTCTTTATAATTATTCCTATTCATGTCCGCTAGCTGCTTGCAGAACTTCTCCCATATCTCAGCCTGCTTAAGGTCACTTTGGATAGCTTGGAGATGTGGCACGTAGGAATCTCTGCGAATGGGATGAATGTCCATGTCGAACTTAACTCCTCTGAGGAACCAACCCGGAAGGGCCGCCTCAAGCTTAGGAGGGCCCGTCGGAAGAGTGTAGGCCAGCCTCCGGTAGGGATGAGATGCACCAGGGGTAGCGGTAACAATAGAGGAAGATGGAACATGTACCGGAGGCAGAATCGGGGCAGAAGAAGTAGGAACCTCTTGACCCATGAAAGTATGATTCGAAGCGGGCTTGGAAGGATGAGAGCGGTAGTCAAACTTTGATTTCTTCGATGGCTCATCCCTTTCCTCATGAGACCGTCTTTTCTCATATCCACCTCTGTACGAACGAGCCTTATCTCTCTCCTCCTGGCAGTGAGTGTTGGCCTCGAGCTCTTTCTTCCGCCTATACTCATCTTCCGTTTCCCGGACTTGGTGGCGGCTAAAGGAGCGCTTCGGGTACCGCTGCGATTCGGTATAATCCTCGAAGTCGTCGTAGAATCCTCGCCCTCTTATCATACCTAGAATGAAGTGTACATGAAAGATTTCAGAAACAGAACAGAAATTAAGAAAATATATGAAGGAATGAAAGATTAGAAAT
This sequence comes from Allium fistulosum, assembly GCA_030737815.1. Classification (NCBI taxonomy): domain Eukaryota; kingdom Viridiplantae; phylum Streptophyta; class Magnoliopsida; order Asparagales; family Amaryllidaceae; genus Allium; species Allium fistulosum. Next base: position 460,868,438 of record CM060901.1, read on the forward strand.
GAGTGTAATCCTAGTGTGATGTGCCGTGAATTTTGAATATGGGCCTAAGGCGTCGTCACAAACCGAAGCGAACAGCTGTCGAAGGAGGGATTGGGCTAGCTTCAGTTGTCATAAGAAAAGCTGGGCTAACTGGTGGAGAAATATCGCCTGAACAAGACAGCGTCGTGTCGAATTTGAAATCCCCCTTCATTAGCGCGTCGAAGTCGACAAATACATCACTAAAATTTCCAAGGTCCGCACCGACATTCTCGCTTGGGGAATCTTGGCATCAACTAGTTTCCGGGGCGTTGTCCTTGCCACTTGTGTCGGAGGAGGGCAAATTCGGAAGGACGGGACTCATCCTCGGAGTCCTATCGCAAGACTCCGAGTCATCGCCTTCGGATTCCGTCGAAAAGTAATCATTGGCAGTAGTTTCACCGCTGCTACTTTCAAGCTCCCCCTCCTCTTCCTCAGGGTCCACCGCGGCTTTGCCTTCTCTATGTACGGGCTCTTCTTCCGTTTCCTCCTGGATTGGAGACATTCTGGCTGAACCACTTAGGCCAGCCACGGTGGTTTCCTCCTCCTCATGGGCCTCATCGTGTGGTCTTTCGAACGGGCCACCTATCTCCTGACCTTCATCAGAATCGTGTGAAGAAAAAGAAGGTCTTGCGTGAACTTCGGCTCGACCAGGAGAAGGAGCTTCACTTTGAGCAATGGACCTGCCTGGAGCCAACAGTCCGTATTGGCGCAAGTTCTCATCGATCAGCAAGACTCTAACGCACCGCTCCTCTGCATTGATAGTCTTTAAAGTTTGGAAAATATCATTAAGAGCTATGTCTCTGTTCGGCCTTGGAATAACTGCAAAGGACACACGATTAGTTAGAAACCCTATTACGACACTTTAAAGTCCGACAAACGGAAAAGAAACGTTTACCCCCTATTATCCATCGACGATTGAACCCCTCGGGGCATCTAACAAAGAAGTACTGTGTCTTAAACTGTGACAGATTGTTTTGCAATCACAAGACAATCTTCCAGTTCTGCTGGGCTTCGATTATGATCGGAGAGGGGCAGTCATCTCTCCTCTTGAACGCCAGAAAATACAGTAACTCATCGAAATTTGGAGCACGGCCGAACGTTCGCATGAAAAGGACATGCAAGCAAGTAAGGATAGCATAACCATTTGGATGAAGCTGGAATGGGGCAATTCCCAGGTTTGAAAGCGTTTCGCGCAAAAAATCGTTGAAGGGAGGCACGGCTCCATTCAAACACATATATCTATGGCAAGCGATGTACCCTGGGGAAGGCATATGAGCAAACTCATTATTCATAGCCAAACGCACATCTTCCTCGGAAATCCCATGCTGTAGGCATATATTGTGAAGAACCTTAGCGGAGACCACAGACGAGGCCCGTTCAGGTGGATTGAGCAAAACTCGAAAGTTGGGAGGTGTTCGGTCCGCGATGGGCCCAACCGGAACTAATTGACCGTACTGGGCTTGCGAGGTGGATGATGATTCAGCTTCGGAGAGCGCCGGGCTTCGTCCGCTTGACTTACGACGTGTAGAAGGCTGCTTCATTCTATATAACAGAACTCGCGCCCAAAAATGGTCAGGTAACTCTATCCTAAATTCGTAAGTATCCTCAATCAGACTCGAATTCCGAGTAAACGCTAACTTGTAATCTACACGTCGGACTTCAAGTGCGGACTGGGGCAAGTGTGCAGGTGCAGTGTGCTGTCTATATGGGATAAACTCGATGCTCGATGCATTGCAAATGCTCTATCCTGTGTAGATAGTTCGCTCACGGTGGAAAAATAGAAGAACTTCCCATATCAGTTCATTTTTTAATTTTTGTTTACTTCTTCTACACTTACCCGTTATCGATCGATGATCGATAACGGATCCGTCGTCCGAAGCGACACGGAAGACTCTTCCCATTACAGGAGCACCGAATGTGGAATAACCAAGCATGATAAGTCTAATTTCTCTGGAAAAATCGGGATAGACCGATAACGTGTCACGCAAGTAACATTTGCAAAACTGGAGACAAGTCAATTCTGGTCCAATGGACGAAGATAGCAATACGCGTCAAGCCATGGGCCAAAGTCCGAATGTCATTCCAAGAGACAACTCGAGGCTCGATTTACTATCTTCCTCCATTAAACCACAATCAACTCGAACTTCTTGTAATCAACATCACAAGCAAAGGCCTAACATCAAATCATTGTACCAATATATCAACTAACGACTCAATCAAGCAAACCCACCTTAAATTGGTTTGAAAGCTCGAGAAGAATCACGAATCAAACTCAGCGAGCTATGGATTGGATCGTGGGTGAGCTTACTTCGAGTCGGCAATAAAGTAGGATCGGCTACAATCTAACAAGGACCCAAGGATTGGATTCAAGTAATATGATGGATTGGTGGCAACTCAAATGTTAGTCCATGAGTTGATGGTTTTGATGAAAACAACCTTAGAATAAGATTATAAAATATATATACTAACATTATAGTTTAGATATATATGTATATACAGGATTTAACCATACAGGTACCAAGAATGAAGACTGTACAGTATAGAGATTCAAGATATCAAGATTGAAGACTCATGAGTATCAAGATAATCAAGAGTTCAAGATTTCAAGATAAGTATTGAGTCTAGAATTATGTTAAAACTTCACAATAGCACTGAAATCTGCACTCCATTTTTCTTTTGGGATGGAACCCATTTCTACCTTTTTAGTGGCTTACAAACCCACGACAAGTAGCTTACAAACCTACGACAAGTGGCTTACAAACCCACGAACATCCTGGTTTTGTACAAGTTCTCGAGTCCTGTCATGATGAGATATTCTGCAGGAAGAAGCTTGCAAAACTACTTCAAAATGATTTTCAAAACTACTTCAGAATGATTTTCAAAATTGTTTTTCAAAATGTTTTAGCCTTAAAAATTATCTTTTCAAATGATTTTCAAAAAGATGTTTTAGCCTTAAATATTCTTGTTTTTAAAACTTCGGTTGTTTTAAACTATCTTTTAATTATAATATATATATACTTAGATTTAAATATAAAATTATAGTAAAATTTTATATATATTATTCTTTATATTCATCTATGTATTTTATCTATAGGCAAGTATATTTATAAAGTTTAAAATAGTTTTAATATAAGATAAAGATTATTTTCAAAGAAAAACAAAACTTCAAAAATTGCTTTTGGATGTCAACATACCCATGGTGACCATGTCAACATAGTGTCAGTTAAAATTCAAAATTCAAATTTCAAAAGAAGTGTCTATTCGCCATAACCTTTCACGAATCAACATGACTGTTGTTCTTCTATAAATAGGGATTAGTTTCAACGAATTTATCATCAGTTTTTCTGGTTTTTCACTTCTCTTCTTCTTCCACATTTTCTTAATCAAAATTCTATCATTACTCTGCCGAAATCAATATTGAATCTAACTAGATCATCTTTGGTTTGATTCTCTATCACTATCTCAACAAGATCCAAGTGCTATTCAGAGTTATAGGCTTCTTTGTAATCTATCTAGCGAGAAAAGGTGTGATTGTAGCCTTGGAAATCAATCAAGCGAGAAAAGGTGTGATTGTAGCCTTGGAAATCAATTGGGTGAACTTGTTGCCCCGGAAATCAAGTATCTCTACCCAGAGGATTTTGATTCTGGATGGTGTACCTCGTAGCCTTGAAACCGAGGGTTGTAATGGTTGAATTGCTTTTGAAAGGAAATCCGTACTTAGTTGTGCGGGACTGGATGTAGGGTAACCCCGAACCAGTATAAAATTCGGTGTGTTCTTTCCTTTACTGCATTTACTTTATTTTTGCATCTGTGTTTGTTTCTGTAATCATATCTGTGTCTGAATATTGCATACATTTGTGTTCAATTTAACATAAACTCAAAAAGATTTAGTAATTTCTTAAAAACACTATTCACCCTCCTTCTATTGTTATTCCTAGCCTTAAGATCTGTAATCTGCATTCCTCACATTTGGTATCAGAGCAAGTTTTTCAAAAGTTTCATAATCTGATTTTTGAAAAAGTTTTTTTTAATGGCTATGTTTAAGAAATCTGTTAATGCATGTTTAGAAATATTCAGATCATCATTGTCTCTTGAGTCTGCATATAATCAACATTCAAATACAAGTTGTCTACTAAGATTATTGGATGTGCAGGAATCATGCTTTATAGGAATTGAGGAATCAATCCAGAACAAACAAACTATGGAGATCAAAAAGAACAAATGGATACTAGATAGTGGATGTTCTAGACACATGACTGGAAATTCAGATATGATGAATGATATAATATACAAAGATGGAGGACTAGTTAACTTTGAAGACAATTCAAAAGGTTATGTGATCGGCATCGGCAAAGTCGGTAACTCTGAAACTCCTATTATTACTAATGTTTTGCTAGTTAAGAATCTGAAACACAATCTGCTAAGTATAAGTCAACTATGCGATAAAGGATATAAAATTAAATTTGAAAAAGATAAGTGTCACATTGAAGATAATAATTCAACCATAATATTTGAGGGAATTAGGAAAAAGAATATTTATATTCTTAGTATGAAAATTTCAAATGATAACTTGTGTCTTTTGGCAAATGCAAGTGACCCTTGGATTTGACATAAGAGATTTGGACATTTGAATTTCAAACTCTTATCTAGACTGTCAAAACATGATCTAGTAAGAGGCCTCCCTAAAATGAATTTTAAAGTAGATAGTTTATGTGATGCATGTCAACTAGGAAAACTTAGAAAAAGTTCCTTTAAATTAAAAGATTTGATTTCAACTTCAAAACCTCTTGAATTACTTCATCTTGATTTATTTGGTCCATCTCAAATTCAGTCATTAAATCACAGTAAATATGTTTTTGTAATTGTAGATGATTATTCTAGATTTACATGGACAATATTTTTGAAACATAAAAGTGATACTTTTGAATGTTTTAAGAATTTCTCAAAAAGGGTTCAAAATCAATTTTCTTAAAAAATTATAACCATCCATAGTGATCACGGTGGTGAATTTGAAAATGAAAAGTTTGAAGAATTCTGCAATAAAAAGGGAATAATTCACAATTTTTCAATTCCAAGAACTCCACAACAAAACGGAGTAGTAGAACATAAAAATAGGACGATTCAAGAGTGTGCGAGAACTATGCTTTCTGATAGTAATTTACCAAAGTACTTTTGGGCAGAAGCAGTTGCTACCGCCTGTTATATTTTAAATAGAATTTTAATTAGACCTTTAACCGATAAGACATCTTATGAACTTATTTTCTCAAAGAAACCTAAGGTATCTTATTTTAGAATTTTTGGAAGTAAATGTTTTATTTTAAATACAAAAGATAACTTAGATAAATTTGATCCTAAATCCGACAAAGGTATCTTTATCAGATACTCTAATAGAAGTAAAGCATACAGAGTATTTAATTTAAGAACTAATACCATCGAAGAAACAATGCATGTTTCATTTGATGAAAATTTCAAAAATTTTGAAGAAATAAATGATGAAGAGGATTTAATCATTCAAAACCAAGAGTCAACCGAAACTAATAATGAATTAAATCATCCTAATAAAAGGATTAAACTTTTAAAAGATCACCCTATAGAAAATATACTTGGAGATATGCAATCTGTTGTTAAAACTAGAAACCAACTAAGTCAAATGAGTAATGTAGCTTTTATATCAACTATTAAACCCAAAAATCCGGAAGAAGCATCAACTGAAGATTCATGGATTTTGGCTATGCAAGAAGAATTAAATCAATTTACTAGAAATGATGTTTGGGAACTTGTTCCTAGACCTGAAAATAAAACAATAATTGGAACTAAATGGGTTTATAAAAATAAAATGAATGAACAAGGAGAGGTTGTTAGAAATAAAGCCCGGTTAGTCACTCAAGGTTATTGTCAAGAAGAAGGAATAGATTTTGATGAAACCTTTGCTCCCGTAGCAAGATTAGAAGCTATTAGGATTCTACTTGCTTTCGCAAATCATAATAATTTCAAATTATTTCAAATGGATGTTAAAAGTGCATTTTTAAATGGTTTTGTAAAAGAAGAAGTATTTGTTAAACAACCACCACTTTTTGAAAATGATAAATTTCCAAATCATGTTTACAAACTTAAGAAAGCTCTATATGGTCTAAAGCAAGCTCCTAGAGTCTGGTATGATAGACTAAGATCTTACTTGTTACAATCAAATTTTGAAATAGGTAAAGTAGATAATACTCTTTTTATTAAAAGAAATAAAAATAATATTCAACTAATACAAGTCTACGTAGATGATATCATTTTTGGATCAACTAATTTTGAAATGAATAAAGAATTCTCTGAAATAATGACAAAAGAGTTTGAGATGAGTCATATGGGTGAATTAAACTTCTTTTTAGGATTACAAATAAAACAATTAGATAATGGTATCTTTATTAGTCAAGAAAAATATGCTAAAGACCTAGTTAGTAAATTTGGTTTGACTACTGCGAGTGGAAAACCCACTCCTATGGAAACCAATGAGTACCTTAGTAAAGAAAATCTCTCGAAAGATGTAGATCAAAAATTATATAGAGGAATGATTGGATCACTACTCTATATCACTGCGAGTAGACCTGATATCATGCATAGTGTCTGTCTCTGTGCAAGGTATCAATCTCAAACTAAAGAAACTCACTTAAAAGCTGTAAAACGTATTATAAGATATGTTAAACACACCTTTGATTATGGCTTATTTTATCCTAAAAATGATTCGTTTGACCTAATATCTTACTGTGATGCTGATTATGCTGGTTGAAAATCAGACCGAAAAAGTACAAGTGGAACTTGTCACTTTTTAGGGCATTCTCTGATTTCCTGGTTTAGTAAAAAGAAAAACACAGTTTTTCTATCAACAACTGAAGCGGAGTATATTTCTGCTGCTTTGGCTTGTTCACAAGTAATATATATGCAACAAACTTTAAAAGATTTTAGTTTAAATATCTCAAAATCACCAATTTATTGTGATAATACTAGTGTAATAAATTTATCTAAAAATACTACTCAACATGCTCGAACTAAACATATTGATATCAGACACCATTTTATCACAGATAATATAAGTAGAGAAGTAATAACTCTCGACTATATCAATTCTATAAATCAAATTGCTGATATCTTAACAAAACCCTTAAATGAATCTACATTTACTAAATTAAGAAGAGAATTAGGTATTTGTTCATTAACTGAAATATAAATATAAATAACAAATATAATTAAAAAATAAATTCAAAATAAATTAAAAAGGCAAAAATTCAAGAATGATGTCGACATCCCCCCTAGACCCATGTCAACATATAACGTTTTATTTTATTTTTAAATTTTTTCCCACCAAAATTCAAATAAGTGGTTATAAATTTCTTCTATTTCGAAATTTTCTTCATTCTCTCTGTTTTCTTTCTGTTCTTCCTTCTGAGATCAATTTATCAATGGCCTCCTCTTCCAAATCAAACTTAAAACCAACCTTTTTGTTCCCATCGCCTACTTCTGGTCCGTGTCAACAATCAACGCTCGCTCGTGTAATGAAAATAGAGGATTCTCTGAAAGATACCCTTCAGTTAATGACTGAAATCCAAGCGATGCAACTTCGAATGACCAAAGAACAAGAGAGGCAAGGCAAAATCCTTAGGAATTTGCAAAAATTTCTTATGGATAATCATGCTAACCCAATCATGATTGACGATGATTCTTCAGCAGATCATGATCAAAGTGAAGAAGAAGAAGAAGAACCGACGGAAGAAGAGATTGCGGAAGATAACGACAAAGTCGTTTGCGTTGGCGAAGTGTGCTTTGACAAAGATGGAAATCTTGTCGAACAACATGGAAATTTCGGTTTCCACTATCCAAATTGTTCGATTCATAGATCTCCTATGTTCAAAGACTCACATTAGTTTCTTCTCTTTCTATTTGTTGTTTGTTTTTTGTTACGATCTCTATGAAAAATGTAAATATAAACAAATATATAATTAATAAATAATGTGTGTTCTTATATATGTTCTATTAAAAGTATTATTATATATATAGATTCTTAGTTAGGAGAGTTTGTAATTTAGGACTAAGTTTTAGGTTTATAAGTAAGTATTGATGATAACACTATCATCGTAAAGAATATTAAAGTAAGAACTATATAGTTTAGAGTTAGTTTGTTTTTGTTGATGAAAAAGGGGGAGAAATATAAAATAGGAGAGTTAGGCATAAATTAAGGGTGAGTTATTAGATTTAGGGGGAGTCAATAGGATAGAAGTAATATTTTATAAACAAAGGTTGTCATCATCAAAAAGGGGGAGATATTTAGTCCATAAGTTGATGGTTTTGATGACAACAACCTTAGAATAAGATTATAAAATATATGTACTAACATTATAGTTTATATATATATATGTATATGCAGGATTTAACCATGCAGGTACCAAGAATGAAGACTGTACAGTATAGAGATTCAAGATATCAAGATTGAAGACTCATGAGTATCAAGATAATCAAGAGTTCAAGATTTCAAGATAAGTATTGAGTCTAGAATTATGTTAAAACTTCACAATAGCACTGAAATCTTCACTCCATTTTTCTTTTGGGATGGAACCCATTTCTACCTTTTTAATGGCTTACAAATCCACAACAAGTAGCTTACAAACCTACGACAAGTGGCTTACAAACCCACGAACATCCTGGTTTTGTACAAGTTCTCGAGTCCTGTCATGATGAGATATTCTGCAGGAAGAAGCTTGCAAAACTACTTCAAAATGATTTTCAAAACTACTTCAGAATGATTTTCAAAATTATTTTTCAAAATGTTTTAGCCTTAAAAATTATCTTTTCAAATGATTTTCAAAAAGATGTTTTAGCCTTAAATATTCTTGTTTTTAAAACTTCGGTTGTTTTAAACTATCTTTTAATTATAATATATTTATACTTAGATTTAAATATAAAATTATATATATATATTATTCTTTATATTCATCTATGTATTTTATCTATAGTCAAGTATATTTATAAAGTTTAAAATAGTTTTAATATAGGGGCATTTTACCAGAAGGACAAACTTTACAGTCCAATTAGTTTCTAGGACACACATCCACAGAAATTATTTTCAAGGCCAAAATCAGTATAATAATTACTTTTAAGGACAAAGTCAGCCGTTCAATTACTTTCAAAGACATAATTTCATAGGTTTATTGGCCTTAGAAACTAATTATTTTACATTTTGTCCTTAAAAATAATTATTTCAGCTGTGTGTCCTAGAAACTAATTGCACTTGTTAGAGAGGCCCTTGTGGCTAATTTCCACTTTAATATATATAAGATAAAGATTATTTTCAAAGAAAAACAAAACTTCAAAAATTGCTTTGGGATGTCGACATACCCATGGTGACCATGTCGACATAGTGTCAGTTAAAATTCAAAATTCAAATTTCAAAAGAAGTGTCTATTCGCCATAACCTTTCACGAATGGACATGACTGTTGTTCTTCTATAAATAGGGGTTAGTTTCAACGAATTTATCATCGGTTTTTCTGGTTTTTCACTTCTCTTCTTCTTCCACATTTTCTTAATCAAAATTCTATCATTACTCTGCCGAAATCAACATTGAATCTAACTAGATCATCTCTGGTTTGATTCTCTATCACTATCTCAACAAGATCCAAGTGCTATTCAGAGTTATAGGCTTCTTTGTAATCTATTTAGCGAGAAAAGGTGTGATTGTAGCCTTGGAAATCAATCAAGCGAGAAAATGTGTGATTGTAGCCTTGGAAATCAATTGGGTGAACTTGTTGCCCCGGAAATCAAGTATCTCTACCCAGAGGATTGTGATTCTGGAGGGTGTACCTCGTAGCCTTGAAACCGAGGGTTGTAATTGTTGAATTGCTTTTGAAAGGAAATCTGTACTTAGTTGTGCGAGACTGGATGTAGGGTAACCCCGAACCAGTATAAAATCCGGTGTGTTCTTTCCTTTACTGCATTTACTTTATTTCTGCATCTGTGTTTGTTTCTGTGATCATATCTGTGTCTGAATATTGCATAAATTTGTGTACAATTTAACATAAACTCAAAAAGATTTAGTAATTTCTTAAAAACACTATTCACCCCCCTTTAGTGTTATTCCTAGCCTTAAGATCCGTAATCCGCATTCCTCACATCAAAGAGGTAGTGAACCGGTGGTAGGTCGACAATAAGTCAATAAGCGATCTAGGGCTTGAATTCGAATAAGTCTATGGGTCGGCTAGGTCTAAACAAACTGGTCGAGGGTCAAAATCAAATCAGCAATGGAATGAACACGAGTGAAGCAGTGAATTGAATCAGACAAGGCCTTGAATCAATTGAAGATGGATTGCGTGAAGGATCGATCGATTGAAGGAGCAAAAAAAACTGTTAGGTCGAATAAAGGAAGGAGGGTCGGCTCAAGTATAAGTAGGAATGCAAAAAGGCCAAAATATTTGCTAAGTAAATGGGTCACCTGCGACCCGACCCATTATGGGTCGCCTGCGACCCGACCTATCTTCGAGATCTGTAGTAAAATATTTATGCAGATAGGTCGCTAGCGACCCATCCCACATGGATTGCTAGCGACCAAAAAAAAGAATGATAATGATAAAAATGCATATATAAATTTAAAGGAAGGAAGAAAGCTTCATCTATTCATCTCAAACTCGATCGATTACAACTTTCCGTCATTCCAAGGCATGCTGGGAAGCTACAAGCGGAAGCATGATAGATTGTGAAAAGTAATATCAGCAAAAATCAAGGAGAGACGACCGATGACGTTGGGCTAACGTATGCGTAGGGCTCTAATGCAATCACTTGAAAATCAGCAAATGGATATTGAAGATGATAACTTCCAAAACATGCCTTGTTTACAATGAAGACGTACTCTGGGGGGCAAATGTTATCGGGTTTTTAACACAGCAGGAACTAAAACAAAACGGAGCAAACTTGTGTAGGCAGGATGGTTCAGGACTCAACCGGGAAAACTGAGACAAGGGATCGACAAGGGCCAAGCTATATAACTAGAGCAACGGATGAGATCAATGGAACCGAGAGATTAGCATCTCTTTAGTTCAATCAGTAGCTGAGCGTAAACAACCAGTGAAATGCCGTCAAAAACGTTAGAGCAACAAAAAAAGGCTATGGGTATATCTCCGAGTCAAGATTCCAGAAAATCCTAAGGGCTTAGCTCACTAGTAACCCATGCTCTCGCTCAAAACATCAAACGAACTAGATACGTGATGCAGTGCACCAATGTCACGAGATCGAAGCTGCTCCAGAATTCATGAAATTCCATAAGTTGCGGAACTTAGGTCGCTCACGACTTAGTGAAGGTCGCTCGCAAGGTAACACTTTAAGCACCAAAGCATTGGATTTAGGTCGGCCGCGACCTAGTATGATGGTAGGTCGACCAAGCGACCTAACAAGTGGGGTTATACGACCTAACGAGGAACAAAAGGGAATTGAAGCGTGGCAAGGTACGAAGCGACCTAACCTTACCGAACCAGACTTAAGTCGCAAGCGACCTACTTAGGTCGCTCAAGTTGATAGGTCGTTACTCCATAGGTCGCGAGCAACTGCATTGAAATTCCTAAGTCGAAGATTCCTATGTCGCTGAAGCTATGTTAGGTCGTTACATGTTTAGGTCGCAAGGCTTGATAAGTCGCATTGATTATAAGTCGCTCGATCTTATGCCGCATCTCTTCTTTGCAGCTACTGAATTTTAGGTCGCTCGACCATATGTCGCTCAAGTTTTAGGTCGCATGAAGCCTATATCGCATGAAGCTTGGATTTCTTAAGTCGCTGAGTCCTTAGGTCGCGTGAGTTGTATTCTTAGGTCGTTGTGTTTGTAACTCGTATATGTTGTGTTGTAAATATGTTAAGTCGTAAGTCGTCTGTTTGTTTTAGGTCGTGAAGGCTTTGTGATGTGTTGTATTGTATTTGTTTGTTTCCTTTTAACTCGCGTCTGTTAGCACTACAACAAAAAAGACTTTTCACAGCGTTTGAAAAACGCTGTTAAAAGTTTTCACAGCGTTTTTAAAAACGCTGTATAACGACATGCGGTCGTTGACCCTAAATTTTTAACTGCAAAATATAAACGCTGTCAAAAACCCACTTTCTACAGCGTTTTTTAAACGCTGTTAATAATTTTTCTACTGCAAGGTATAAACGCTGTTAATAGTTTTCTACTGCAAGGTATAAACGCTGTCGTAGGGATATGCATTTTTTTCCCAATGAATTGACAGCAATGTATAAACGCTGTCGTAGGGATATGCATTTTTTTTCCCAATGAATTGACAGCAATGTATAAACGCTGTCGTAGGGATATGCATTTTTTCCAATGAATTGACAGCAATGTATAAACGCTGTCGTAGGGATATGCATTAGTTGTCCAAAGAATTGACAGCAATGTTGTGCCATTGCAATATTCACACATATCATTAATATAAACTACATTTAATTTTATTTTAATCAGTTAATGTACATAACATAAACAAATCAAACTAAAAATTGTAAAATAAAAGCATAACTATTAATCACTTCCATAAAATAAGTTGAACACAATATCCATGAACAAAGTTTACATAAACCCGTAAAGAGAGATAAAATTTATAAACCAACTGCATACAAAATTAGACAAATGCACAATATCTAGAAAGCAAGTTTGCATCTAATATTATCGACAAAACGTGCATAAAAGTAGTTCAAATACAGGCTGAAAATGAAAAGTGGCAGTACGAAGATAGTTAGACATTGGTTTACTGAATTGTTGCCAACAGGGCAGTCTGAACTCGGCAAGATTCCTCCTTCCGTCTTTTTTTCTTGACTTTTTGTTGTTGAGCTATCACTAACCATGGCTTTGTCAACATCCTGTTAGTAGTAATTACAGTAAGCTTTAGACGTATAACTGTTAGTTAAATATAAAGAGTATAATTTCCAGTTGAAAAAAATGTGTTTTTCAATAAACATGTAACTGGAAGTTCTATGCAATATTTGCACAGTGATATATTTAATGCATATTTTTCAAGTTGCAGTAATTTTTGGACAAAGGTAACTTGGAAATTATCCCTGAAATTACTTGTATTATCTTTAACTTATACCAAAAACATGATTTATATATTCTTTTATATTTCCCTCAGATGTATCTTGTGTCAAAGTTCTATAGCAGCATATTCTACTGGGCATAAAATAGAGGGCAAGAAAAATAATATGGAAAATTTAGAAGAATTTTTGTTCACGAAATTTTTCCAGCAGTCTTCAGTGTTTTAAAATATTATTTTGAGTGAATTCTGTTGATTAAATTTTGAAGCAAAGATAGAAAGTTCTTAATTAAGTAGATCAACATAGGTTCTTACCTCCGCGAGTGCTTTTTGGATAGTTAAACTCTGTTCATCCAACAATGATTGCACTGTTTCAACAAGTAAATTCCTTTTACCATGCCATGCTTCCAGAAACCTAGGAATGATCCATTAATAAAGTAGGTATCAATAAATTACACTACCACTAGAGTTATATTTTGTTACAAGAACACTGTTGGGACACATAACGAGTTAAAAGAAGAAATGGGAAAATGACGTGATAAATAGAAGAAGCGAGCTAAAAGAAGATTGATTTCTCCGAAATAAAAGGATCTGGTAGGAGACCACATGAGTTCAGAGAAAGAAAAAAAAATGCTGCATAGAGCTTGCTGGATCAGTACCTCTTTAAAACTGCTGTTCATTTATAATAATCATATGCTTAAAGTGAGCAGTGAATTATGCAGACTTTGTGTGGCAAGGTATGCACACCCCTGATCTCTTTTATAGCTGTTATATGAAAAAAAAGTATAATGGAATAAGGAAAAGAATAGAGAGAGAAAAATGAATGCAAAACTGACCATTTTAAAAATTAATGGCTATAATTTTGTGCTTACAGATCCAGTATGGTCGGAATAAGCTTCGGGAGCACCGCCTTTAACTGTGATCTCGCGATCAGTCCAACCATCTACCCTATTGCATCAACTGAAGAAAGACGAAACTGTTTTACATATGCTGGCAATATATTACAGAACATCAATAATATAAAAGAGCCGGTTCATCAAGTACAAAAATGCATCTGGACACACTAATTACATAACATTTATATGGGATTTTTGTTAACATAACTAAATATCATACCTATTAGAATATTAACACACGTGTGCGCACACGCACGCACACTCAGTGTTAGTTATATTGGACTCAACACCCCTGTGAGTAAATATTGATACCATGTTTTGTAGTATTTAAGGTAAAGATGCTTAGTGTAACAATATAAAATTGGAGGTAAAATCTAATAAATTAATTACTAGGGGGGCAATGTAAAAAATACTCGATTTAGATTAGCAGTTGATTATATACACTCTGCTCAATGAGCAATTTTCAATTCATAAAAGACCATCCTGTATTTCCATTCAAATATCGAAAGCATGAATAAGCGAATGCAACACATTATAGTTAGTTGAAACACTGTTTTACACTGAATTTTGTTTTTTCCAGTTTGATGACTACATACATAATACGGCATTGATGGATTGTTCACTAATATCTCTGTGTAACTAAAAATATTTCAAGAAGATGTGGGGGTAAATTATTTCAAGAAGCAATTGTGTGCCTCAAAATTTAACTGCCAGATAACAAAAAAAAATTTCAACAAAAATTAGATTAATTATCTTTAACTCAAATGTATAATGTGGAGATTTAAAATGAAATATACAAATGGAAATATGTAAGAGTCGACTATAAAATAAAAATAAGAGCATTCCACATCACCAGGGCTGGCCCAGTATTAAATTAAGCAAACGATTGGAATATAATACAATGGAAACCAACCTGGCCAGGAACCACCATTGTGATAACTCCACTTGGTATTTTTTAAACCTCTACCAGTGACCGTAGTCCGTTCATTATCTTGCAAAGCTGGGTACACTACTTTCATAGGCATATGACCTACTAGCTCCTCCCGTCTCTGTTCAATAAGATCCATTTAAGTAAATATAAGTTCAAACATTCTTCTCCAGACTAAAAAGGTATCGACATAAAATTTTATAAATATTTCACTGTCATTATGCTTATTGCATTTAACTAAATCAAATCAATAGCAATGAATGCTAAAACACAACTTTTGTTAATAGTTAATACGGCATAGGTTCAGCACACAAGTTAAATTATGAAATGGGCGGCCTATAAAAATTGAAGTGTTCCTATGTATCTTCCTACTAAAATTATCATCTGACAGCGTCCGATAAAGGAATTAGAAAAGGAAAAAAATAACAACTACACGTAAATAAAGAACGTTGTACTATTTTGCCATTAAATATCAGTTTTCTTGTAGTGTAAGCACAAAAAGTCAGAACTAACCTTCCAAACATAACGGCAGTAGGCGCAGTAGTTCTAAAGAATGGTCAAGGGAACGTGAGTCAAGGCTCTTGCAAATGCACTCTTTATAGCTTTATCCACACAATTAGGAAATTGAGCATCGTCAAGTATATACTTGAGGATATTCCTCTTAACAAAAAAGATGTTGTATTTGTACCACCATGTCCATCAAATACCTGCAGACATGAGCAGCCCACCACATTAATGATGCAATGAAATGCACTGGAATGATAGACAATAAATTATGCTTGATGCACTGGTAATGAACGGTACATTAATGATAACCAACACCTATAACTAACTGTATCTAATAACAAGCTAAGCTCCTCCAGCATTTTGAATAAAGCTATTACCAACAAGTAGATGGAATCTACATAAGAGTAGTCCATGGTACAGGTCATCAACAAATTATTGTATCATATTAGTTATTATTAGAAAATGATACATCAAACTAGATAATGTTAATTAACTAAACATTGCATAAAACCCATTCAGTTTCTGCAAATTGTAGTTAAGTCCTATCAAGCCATTGTTGTGAAACATATCCAACAAGCATTAAGAGGATTGAAGACATCAGAACTAATTAGTTACATAGCTTAATTCTCAAGGATATTTCCTTGAAATAACCATCACCAAATAAAAATAAAATGAAAATAGCTCAAAATAGGCATTTGTTCACTTTGATACCATCATGCAATAAATGAAACATGATTTATTAAACGGATTCAAAAAAATATGTGAAAACTATGCCATCATGTAAATAACCATTACAAAGATATAGTTTGATACCATGTTGTTTTGCCCACGCCCACATACAACCAACCATTTCTTTGGTTTGATTTGGAAACCATCATGCAATAACTCAAACATGATTTTATATAGTTTTTTAGATGAAGCGTGGAAAAAATAATGTCTGCATATATCTTAGCATGTGAACTTATGGGGCATGCATTTTAATTTGGTTATAACTTGCATATACATGTGCATCATACAACAAATGACAAACTTTGATGTTAAATATATCTTTCCATTTTTGTTTATTGTGCTTAAAGTTTTATAATAGAGTGTTATCTCGCAGGCACATGTTTAACTAGAAAGATTTTCTATGTTCGATTTTTTTTGATTCAACCATACATATAATTAAGTTTATATAAAGGTTTACCGTGACATTTGATGAAGATTTAGTCTCCAATCTAAAAAAAATATTAACCCAAAACAAACATTGCATTAAATATTGATGTAGGACATAATGCTGCACCTGAAAATTAATTAGCAGTATAATGTCATCTTAAATTAAGTGTTGAATCTGTTAGTATTCAATAATTAAATTCATACATACATACATATATATATAAAAACACATATATATAGTTTATATAATACTAGTATGGAGCCTATGCCAATGGCACGGATGCGAGTCTTTATAAAACATAATCAATGGTGTTATATGTAGATTATAAGAATTATTATGATCAAGATTGGCTTTTTAATAGAAAAATATAAAGAAAAATAGTTTGATATGAAGATACTGTATTAGATGAGGAAGAAGAGATTTATAATCAAATTAGCTCTTGTATGTTGCTGTCTTTCAGCATCAAATGGATGATTACAAATCTACTCTAAATAAAACTTTTTAAAACCAATAAAATTGCAGTATTTTGTAATTAAGTCAAACATGGTGAATAAATTTAAATATCAATTATTGTATGGGAAAATGATTTTTTTTCTTGAACATTTGAAATATATTGAGTTTTTATCAACATGTAGGTGGTTCTTATTGGTTATATATACACACATGTCGGGGTGGGAATAAATTAGCTATTCAGACCAAAAATAAGGTATAATTTCAGAATCAGTGTGTTCATGCCATATTATAGTTTAGAGTTAAGTAAATTTACTATCAAATAGATTTCAAACGTATATATTTCATTGCAATTTTGGGGCAAAAGTGTCCTAGATACTATTATTTAAGTTTGGAGTAATTTAGTTATCAAGATGAGCGACTCACATCTGCTACATCATGACAAAAGAAGCTTGCAAATAGAGAGCTCCTAAGTACCTTTTGTTTGGGGAAAACTCCTCGATTCCTAAATGTTTTAAATTTATTGAATTTTAACCAACATGTTCTTATTGGCCATTCAGAAAAAAGTAAATTTGTAATCAGTGCATTCATCTCATATTAGCCTAACATTTAAGTAAATCAACTATTCGCAATAAATTAACTATTCACAATAAAAAAAAGTCTAATTGTTGAATCAATGCATTCATCTCATATTAGTCCAACATTTAAGTAAATTTGTGATCAAAGTAATTTCATTAGTTCGCATTTCCATGCAATTTTGGCACTAATGTGTCTTTAAATACTACGTTTCAGGATTAAACTATTTTAGTTATTGGAATGAGTGATTCACATCTACCACATTAGGATAAAAGAATCCTACAAAAAAGCCCTAATTTTATTTTATTTTAAGGAGAAAACACATCATTCTCCTTCATATATTTGAATTTATTAACCTTTTACTAACATGTAGGTAGTTCTTGTTAGCCTCATATATACATATGGTCCTAGTAAGAATAAATTGACTATTCACAACAAAAAGGTATAATCACAGAATCATTGCCTTCATATCAGATTAATCCTATATTTAAGTAATTTATTATCGAACTGATTTCATGGGTTCACATTTAATTACAATTGTAGGGCCAAAGATTCTTAAGTAATATGATCCAGGTTTAAATTAAATTGGTATAAGATGATCAAATCACGTCTGTTACATTAGGATAAATGAGGCCTAGAAAAAGAGAATCCCTGGTTTTATTTCTCTCAAGGAGAAAACTCATCATTATCAACCATACTGTACACACTTGATCTTTAATCTACGATGAAGTCAGTCCCATTATGGTAGCTATAAAAAATCCAGCCCAACTGTACAAACTCATCATTGGTAGCTATAAGAAATAGATAGAGGTCATGATATATTTTATTATAACCCATTATTTTTCTAAGAAAGGACAACCGTAGATCCTAATGGGTGACAGAAATGCATAATCGCAAATTAAGGACAATGTTAACTTGTATATTATGATACGAACATTGTAATATTGATCAGGTTAAATAATATAGTCTAGAACTATAAGTATAAATTATAAAATGCTTCGACAAACCTATGAGTTCTTATCTCTAGCTGCATCTTGGCTACGCATCGTGCTTATTTCAGCATCATGCTTATCTCTGGCTGCAACAAGCCTCACTATTGCTGCATATCGTCTGCCCTTTCAATTTTTAGTATTAGTTCAACCGATTTTCTACTTTTCCAGCTTTCATAAGTAAAGAGTTGATGACCTACTTGTCTTTTAGAAGGAAGTAAATAAGGACAGGTCCTGCAAATTCTTTTGGTGGAGTACTAATCAATAATAATTCTTTAAAGTTATTTATGCCTAATTTTGGCACAAATAAATTTAACCAAAGGGTGTGGCGCATCCAATAATCCTTTCTTTTTCAAACTAATTTCCTCCATTGTCACTCTATTCACAAAATCATAATATGATGCATCTGCACTGTAAATTAGAGACGGCATGTAACTCATTATCTGCAAAATTACATCCACAACCAAAAATTTAACCAAAAAAAAATTAAATTCATAAATAAATTCACTAAAGAACAAATGAAATTTCCAGAAAGTTATTAGTAAACTATGGGTATCACCTTAGGCCACGTACCTAACTTCATTTCTTCCATTGTTTCCATGCCATCCACTTCTACTCTCTATATAGTTTGGTCTTCTATGCATTTAATTTAACAACACAGTCTAAATCAGTTCTATACAACATTAATGATTCGAAGTCTCAGTTAACTTAGCAAAGCTTACCTTCAGTGCATAATACAAAGCAATTAAATTAATGGCAGCATCAGCAGCCTTGCGATCTTGCATAGCCATTCCCACTGCACGTTTCGGTTTGAGCAGGAACTGCAACAAGTCTAACGCATTGGTTTCGTTTCCATGCAAGCGTGCTTTGACCGTTCGATGCCAGGCTGAGGTATATATATAGATATATCTTGAATTTTTAAATGGCAATATTATAGTGGGAGCTGAGCATATATAGCGTTTGGTTGAAATTTACATGAAAAACGAACCCCAGAAGAGCAAACTTCAACATCAAGCACACCACCCACACACAAACAACATTGTTTGTCCCTGACGAAATATAACAATAAAAAGATATATAATCAAAGCTCAGTAAAAGGAGTTATTTTAACCAATCAACTATCAAATTGCTAAGTGTTGGCACCACCGTGTGAAAACGCTTGCATGAGTGTAAAGCTTGCATAACCAGTGGACAAATATACTGATGGTGTCATCAAAATTACGTATTATAGAGTACTAGTTGAAATTGATAGCTCCTTCAGCTACTCAAAGTATGTTCCTTTCTTAACTAAAACTGATCAACTGTAATGCAAGAGGTAGAATACGAATGGAAGCCCCATAAATGGTCTAATTATCAAAACTTTGGGCATGGTGAAAGTTATTGTCGGTTCCCCAAAATTTTGGATCCCTGAACATAATAACCAAAGTCCAAAAACTACTATCAATGAGATGGAAGTGGATACGGATCTAAATGGAGCTGAACAAACAGTAAATAAGGCTACAAATGAAAAAATAAATCAAATGAAGTAAATGCTTTAAACAATATGGCCCAACATACGTCTAATAATGCCAAACAAAAGAGCTTAGAGACTAGATGTGCTTCAAGCAAACTGTTTATAGTTTCAAATACATAGAATATGAGTTCAAAGTCTATATCACAACTAAATGAGGAAAATTTCGAGTTACAAACAAAACACTTACGAGACAGTATTGCTAACAATTTTGTTGCCAAATATGATGCAGCTTTAAATGTCTCTTAGATCGATGCTAATGTCTACACCATAGAAGCAAACAACGAGTCAACCCCTGATCAATCATCTACTGCTCAATATACAACCAGATTGAGATCTATTATAAAAAACCAGATCATATGAAATGCCCTTCGAGTTTAAAGCTTTAATTCCTTCGGATGTTATTGAAAACCTGGCCTGCAATAACATGGTTAATCAATTAAAAGCCAAAAACAAAAAAAAATCAAAAAAAGCAATTTTACTTTACGTCTGTTTGTGAAAGAGCTCAGTAACTGAATTCGATGTTTTGGAAAGGGGAAAAAAGAAATATAGTAAGTAAATTTTAATTTTGCCTGAAAATTACAAAAATGATAAATCATGATGAATTACAAAAAAAAATTATTGACCTGAAAATTGAGTACATCAGCATGGAGGAAACTAAATGACTGAACGATTCCATCCAGCAAGGAGGAGGAGGCTGAATGATTTCTTCAGGAGGCCAAACAATTGTTTAGAGGAAAGTTTCGATTGAGTGAAGAAATGAGTCCAACGCAGAGGATGAGGCTGAAAGATTGCTTTTCAGTAGGTTCGCACCGACGAGAATCGTTCTAGGGTTTAGTTGCCACTTTGCTTTTGGAAACGAGAGGAAGAAGAGATAATAGCAAAAAGAGTTGGCCACAAAAATCAAAGGAAAGCCCGCCATATAATTTCACTACTCCGCCTTATAATTTTTCTTGATACATCATACAGCGTTTGGTCGTGATTTTCTTTTTGTTTAAATCACTTTGACTGCATATGTGATTAGAACGCTGAGAACCATTGCCGTGAAAAGCAAATTTTTTTGTAGTGTAGGTCGTTAACGACCTATGCTAGGTCGTAGGTCGTCTGTTTTAGGTCGCAGGGTGTTAGGTCGTTCACAACCTATGTGTTGTCAAGTGTTGAGTCGTGTGAGTTGTAACCCTATAAATAGGGATGTTGTGTCATGTGTAATAGTTAGTTGATTTTGAATAAAACTTTGTTTGTGTGCTTTGTGCCACTTCTCAAATTGGTAGTTGAGTGTGATCTCCTATCTCCACCTTCGGCATTCGAGTGCGCTCGAATCAACGATTGTTGAAGCCGATTCACGGAATCAAGTGCGCTTGATCAATGTCGAAGAATCGTAGATCTTTAAACACGGTATCATGCGCGATCAACGTGTTTGAGATAGCTAGAATCCGGTATCTTTGGATCAACGGATTTGGGCCTTTGGTATCTTTCAATCCACTGATTGCTACTTTCACCGTTTCATACATTTCAGTTATCCGCTGCTGCATCATTTGGTATCAGAGCTAGACTTAGCCAATCATAGCTAAGCCGAGTCTTGGAGCCAATTCTCATTGAAGTGTTAAGCCGAGGGCTAGAAGTTGAAGTTGTGCATCACATTGTGTTGAAGAGTCAAGGCCGTGCATTGTTTGTTCATTTGTTGTTCAAGGCCGAGAGTTAGAGCCGAGCCAAGTTGAAGTGTTGAAGTTCATTTTTGTAAGTCAAGGCCGAGAGTTTAAGTGTTGGAGCTAGAAGCGAGCTTGTTCAAGTTTGTGCAAGATTTTTCAAGTCGTGAGCTAGGAGACGAACTTATCCAAGTTCGTTGGGCGTCAATTTTGAGATTTGAAGTTTTGGAGTTCGAATTAAGTTGTTTGTTTACTTGGGGTGTTCATGAGATTTCAAACAAGAGGGAAGTTTGATTCGAGAATTTTTGGGTCAAAGTGAAGTTTGTGTTTGGATCTATTGAAGATTTGATCATGCCTCCGAGAAGTGTTAACCATTATCATAATGTAGCAAATTTGTATGGGAGAGAAGATGCTGAACAGATGGAACAACGCATCGATGAAAGGTTCAGTAAGGGTTTCGAGAGAGTGGAGAGAATGAAGTCTGACATGAATCGAAATCAAAGGAGAGTGTCGCCACGTTATGATAAAGAAAGAAGAGAATCATCCTTGTCGATGCATCGAGATCGTGGATGTCGAGACAATTATGATTATCGGAATGAGGAAAGAAGAAGTAGAGATGACGTGCATGGTCACAGAAGAGTCAATGTTCAGAATCGACATCGAAGCTTATCTACTTTTGAAGAAGAAAGTTTTGGTGATAGTGTTCACGTTCGATATTCAGGTCAAGGGCAAAATCGATATAAGAATATTGAAGGGGATGGTCATACACGGGAATCAAGGAAGGATACGGAAATTCCAGAATTCCGAGGTGGTCTACAAGCAGAGGAATTCTTGGATTGGTTATCAAAGGTTGAAAAGATTTTTAAACTCAACAACGTGTCTGAGGATCGTCAAGTTAAGTTAGTTGCTACAAGATTGAAAGGACGAGCTATGGATTGGTGGCAACAAACTAAATCAACCAGAGAGAGAATGAGGAAATCCAAAGTTGTCACGTGGGATAAGATGAAAAGGATGATGAAGGCAAATTTCTTACCCTACAATTATAAAGTTCGTGTGAACCAACAATTGCAGAAGTTGAGTCAAGGGAGTCGAGGAAAGGGTGTGGTTACAAACCCCAGCAATCAGAATAAAGGCGTTAATTCACTACACCAAAACAGTCATTTGGCAACACTTTTTTTTTCATTTGGCGACACTTATATGGGTTGCATTTTAGTCTCGCTAATAAGTGTCGCTATCCAATATAAGTGTTACTGAAAATAAAAATTTACACTTTTAAATACGGCGACACTTATTTTCATTGTAAGCCTTGGTTTAATTGGAGTTAATTGAAATATACCATGGCAAAATTGTAATTGAATAGCATATCACGCTTAACCCTAGCCACGCTTATCCCTGGCCGCATTTTCCCCAAATCGTTTCCACTCACGTTCATTCTCCAATTCTCCAATTCGCATTTTCCCCAAATCGTTTCCACTGTTAAGTGCTAGAAATATCAATCTCTTAGAAACAAGATGAATTCTGAGGAAAACTGCCGGGACACAATGGATTGAAAATAGATGACCACGGAAGGTAGATGGGGCAACCTCTCCTAAAAAAATCAGGTTATTATGCAATGTCATAGTTGGGGACCGCAACTTCTATTTCTTTATTCCCCCACTATCGTTGCTTTGCAATGGTTGCATTTCATCTACGTTATTTTGTGTATCATTTGTTTCGGCCATGAGATGATCAGATTTGTGATTTAGTTGAGCAACCCCTTATTTTGTTGGATTTCCTTGATAGTCTGTGGTCATCTTGGCCTTAGTTGCCTTATTATTACTTGTGTTGCAATCTTCAATGCCACTTTCGGTGGTCGATTGCAGATTCTGATGACCGCCTTTGTTGTTATCTTGTTTTTCCTAAGTGGAGCGTTGAAAGTCCATAATGATTGTAGCTATTGTTCTACACATTTTTCAGATGTTGTTTCTTGGTTTTCAGTTGCGCTTGAAACTCCACTATTGACAGTAGATTGGTCTGTGTTTTTGTAAATTCAAACATTTTTAACTAAGCATTGCCCTCTAGTGTACCCAAAGAATATACATGTATCACATTTTGATGGATGTCATTCATATTCCACGGTTTGTTTTATGATTTCCTCGTTATGCAATGATATGTTGATTAATTCTTTGAGAAATTATGAATCTGCAGCTATCTCAATAAGAACATGAGCATATTGGCAAGTGAATAACGGTGGTTATGGAAATGAATGCTTCTTGATTCCATAAATTTAGACTTGCACTTGAAAACCTTACCATATTGGCAAGCGATGTAAGAAGGTCTGTCTAGAGAGAGACCATCTCCCCATGATGATGGGTCTACCATCAAAGAAGATACACATTAAAATGCAGCTCCCTATTCTATTCTTGGTCTCTTCCCTACATCCGTGAGTTAAATTTAGAACTTATTTTAATTATGCGTGTTTTGATCTATTAATCAACAAAGGCAATGTTTGAGGTTTGCTAAAACAAAGTTAACGAACAATTTTTAGCAGCACCTTTCTCATCATTTATAACAACAGATCCAAACAGTATAACACGTGTTAAATAGTTTCTGATATATATAAATAAAAAGGGCACTAGAAAGAGATTATTGATGATGATGAGATAAAATTTAAAATTAATCGTCTAAAATCGTATGGATAGAAGGGACACCAAGAGTCAAGGAATGATAATAAATAAACAAGTTCGGCTATATATACACTGATATATAAACCAGGAATTACTGAAGCACCCACCATCAGCACACAAAATGACTGCTAAAACCATGAGCATGAAACTACTGATAGATAAAAGAGAGGAAAGAATACTGTTTGCTGAAGCAGGCAAAGGCGTAGTTGATTTTCTCTTCAGTTTGCTTGCACTGCCTCTAGGCAGCATCACAAATCTGCTAACCAAACAAAACATGCCTGGTTCTATTGGCAGTGTTTACGAAAGCATCCAAAACATGAACGCCGACTATTTTCACTTTCCGCCAGATGCCGAGAAAATCAAAAGGGACCTTCTTGATCCTACTGTACCCGTATATTATATGAAATCAACCTATTTATTTGCGGCGGAGAGAGTAGGGCTGCCTGGCAAATATTATCTATGTAGCAATCGCGGTTGTTTTGACCCTACTTATTTCACAGATGCTTATGATACTAGATGTGTAGCTTGCGACTGTCATATGGACATTGACTTGGAATTTATGTACTTCAACTGTAATGAAGGAATAGTGAAAAATACGATGATGTGTGCAGTTACGGATGATCTCACCATTATACCTATGTCTGGCGCCATATCCAGCATCTATATTCTGAATAAGCTAAACGTGGAAGATTTTGCTATGTTAGAAGAGCGTACAGTGAGTTTTGGACTCGACGAGGTTCTGTATTTCTTCTTATTTCTCCTTTTATTCTGATGAAATGCTTGTGGGTTATCCTCCATTTTATTCTGATGAACCAATGACAACATGCCGCAAGGTAAAACAATTCCTTGTTCTGTTAACTTATAGGATACTAAGATCATTTGATTATACACTAAATATGATTGATATATTGATCATTGTTTACCATGTATTTAAGTCATAAATTTATAATGTAGTATCACCTTAAAAAAAACTAAGGCTGTGTCAGAAATGTAGTATCACCATGTATTTTATGCAATGTACATCAAAGGCTTGGGACAAATGGTGCTGATGAAACTAAGGTCTTCACATACCGATATCTGAATGAAAATTGATTTTAAAAAAGTCATTGTTTTCTTGGCTGGTCATATGCAGGAGCATCCCTGGTTTAAAGGTGTTGAATGGGATAAATTATATGAAATGGAGGCTGCATTTATACCAGAGGTCAAGGATGAGCTGGATACTCAGAATTTTGAAAAGTTTGATGAAGTATGGTTTGATCAATGAAGCGGTTTAAGAACAAGTGATACGCCATATTACTAAGTTTTAAGGTGAATCCGGCCCTTGGAGAAAGATTTTGCTTTAGATGCAATGATTTATCCTATATAGCTAATGCTTGTCGAGACCCCACTAGATGCAATGATTTATCCTATACAATTGTTTGAAGAATCTTTACTCTTCCTTTGGCAATGCTAACGCGAGAAGCTCTATTGATGGGAATTGGGGGAATCTTAGTATAAATGATCACGGTTCCAGTTTGTATTAAAGTGTATGAAATTAAAGCGGATTTAACTGGATAGTCTCTGGATGCAGAGAACAGAAGGGATTGAATTGTTGGAGGAGTTGTTCAAGCATTTTGGGGTGATCAACGAAGTTAATATTGGTAGCAATTATAAGAAGAAATTCGGTGATCCTTCTAATTATTTTGGAGATGTTGATTCTTACTTGAACAGAAATGAAAGTGTTGTTGGTGAAAAGAATTATTCGAATAGAGTGTTCGAGTATTCTTGCAATCAGAGTGAAGAAACTTTGGGCTTTCAAATGAAAATCAGATGGAGTTTTTTCGTTCAGATCCTATGCTATTTGATCCTGAGATAATGATGCTGAATTCGAATTCCAAAGTGTCGAATTTTGTTTTTGAGGAAGTCATTCATTATTAGGATGATGTCCATAGTTTTATTCAAGAAAAGAATAAAAAACATTCACATAAATCTTGTAAGAAAGGGGGTCTGGAGATTGCTTTATCTAATTGTTTTGACAGTCTATATGCTCTAGATGATACTATCTTTTGCTCTAATCAGATACATGAAACATTGGATAATAATATTAAAACCAAATGCTTTGAAGACAAGGTGGATTCATACAAAAAAACGTTTAATTCAGATGGTAAGAAGGAGGTTTTCATTCAAACAGAGGATTCCCAGATTGCTGTTGATAACTGTTTGGCGACTTTTGAATGTTTTCAAATAGTGATGGACATAGGTGTTTTTATAGATTTGGATGGGTTCATTCAGAAATGTGTTTCAAATGCAAAGTCTACTTATGATAAAAATTCGAATGGTGTTATGAATGATAACAATTGGTCCAGTAATGGTTCAGACATGCACACAATTTCTGATTCAACGTGTACAGGTAGGGAAAGTAGGGATTTCATTCATGATGATTCAACTTTAATTGCTTTTCAACCTGTGTCAGTGGTATTACAAAGTGATGATGGTATGCATGCTGATGAATTACAGCATTCATCAAGTTGTTATACAGATAATGTTTCTGAAATGGGGTCTTTGAATGTGATTGATAAGTACACTGTTGATAAACATGAAGTTGATATGAAGAATGGGGTTAGATATGGGGATGTTGATTTCAAGGTTGACATGGAATTAAAGGCAAATGTTAATAATAACGTGCTTGATGTTGGGGATGTGAGATGCGGTTCTGTTTCAATTGATGAGGAGTTTTATTTGGAGGTGGGACCGACACGGATACAAGATATTAACATAGATGTTGGAGAGAATAACATTTTTCATGTCATTGATATGGAAGTGGTCAAAGTTAAAAAAAATATGAATGTACTAACAAGGAGTGTAACTCAGTTTTTACTGGAAATGTTGGTCTTGAGAGTGGTGATGGGGTGGATGCTTCGGGTCAGAGTTCTTCATGTTCATCAACTACTGGGGTCAGTGATTTTATTATTGGCAGCATATTTTCTTCTTCAACTAAGAAATGTAGGCGTGGGAAACCTATTGTTGTGAGTGGGTCTGTTCATCAAAGTGTCCGGCTCCGTAGTTGTCATTCTCAGTCATTGGGTGAGTTACCTGATCCGAGTGCCATGAGTGGCACTACGAATTCAGGCTCAGGTAAGGTTTCTGATTTGGGCAGCACATATTATTCGTATGCTTTAGGTAGTTTGTCTTACTCTTAGTTTTGTTAGTTAGCTAAAGATACCACTTTTGTTTTTTCTAATGTTCAATTAGATTTTGCTTATATTAGACGTAGGGAAATTGAGAGGGCTGGATTTGTTGGTTTATGAGGATTCAAGAATCTGCCTAAACAAGTAAACATTGCATGAAAGTCTGAGTATTCCTCTTTGTTCATAGCCGAACTTTTCAGCTGCTAACTTCAGCAATGTATTGTTTTTGAAAGTTTTTTCAATAATGAAAATTGAGAAGCAGAGTGGGTTATTATATATAGATATATCAAATATAATAACAGTGGCACATGACATTACTTTTCAATCATTTATTTTGAACCAACAACCAAACACCTAAGCTTGTCAAATAATTATTAGGATTATTGATGTAGAAGTAGCCCTTACAACAATGACTCACTTAATTCCTATTCTACCACAATGTAGGTTAAATTAAGCTTTGAATTTATCTATTATCACTGTTTTTCCCTTAGATCGAAATTAGTATTGAAAACTAAGTTAGTATTTGTAGTTGGTCTTATCATGAATGCCATTAAACATCATGCACTCCAATATCCATGAGATAAAGAAAAAACTGGGTCGAAACTGAGTCGAAACGGCTAAGTTTCGAAACTGAGTCGAAACGGCAGTTTGAGCCCAGTTACATTATTAATTATCAACTTAATTTAATGTTCAATTTAATTTTTATAAAGGAACTGCAAATTCAATTTAACGTGATATTAAATGCAGGCACTTCTAGAGGAAGCGGAAAAAAAGAAGTTGGATGATAGTTCTAAGGGTGGAGTCGAAGATCTTGAAGATGACCCAATTGCGGAAGTTTTTGGTTCTGACACGAAGAAAAATGTATTGAATTAACCAACTTAATTATGTATTGTACTTGTTATGAAGTAGTTGACATTGTTATGAAGTAGTTGATTATGTATTGAATTAACCAACTTAATTATGTATTGTACTTGTTATGAAGTAGTTGACATTGTTATGAAGTAGTTGACTATGAAATTTATGTTGTTATTTGATCATGAATATTGTAAATTTTGGGTTCCTATTGAATGTAGTATAATAATGCATATCATGTTAGTTATTAATTGTTTATTAATGTTAAAATAATTGACTATATTGAGAATGAAAATATTTCAGCGTTATAAGCGTTGGCAATTAAAATTTACCAACGCTTATAAGCGTCAGCATAGAAAACTAAACAATGTTGGATGGTTAATTTGCCAACGTTTATAAGCGTTGCTAAATAATATACACCAACATTTATAAGCGTTGGCGAATACAACCTTCCAACGCTTATAAGCGTTGGGAAACTAAACTCGTCAACGCTTAAAAGCGTTGGCAATAAATTGTGACGTCCCTACAGCGACGCTAATAAGCGTTGCTGAAACTGTTTGCGATAGTTATACTCGTTGGGAATCACCTGTTTTGGTGTAGTGATTGCAGTATAAATGTTTCTAAGAGAGTCAACAAACCAGTTGTACATGAAATCACGAAGACAAATGTTGATGACCGATTTAAGCGCTATCATTATCAGGAGTCTGGCCTTAGAAGTAATGAATGTACGGAGCCCAAGATGAAAGCCTTAGTTATAGAAGAATGTGAACACGAGGATGTGGATGGTTCTACTGAAAGCAAGCCGGAAAAGGAAGAGGAACCGACTAGCCCATTATCTTTCAGCGAAGGTGTTGAAGAAGCAGAAGGTAGTGCTGAATCGTTGGTTAGGTATGAGGCAAGTGAAGAGCTTAAAACTCCCGAGGAGGTTAAACCAATGTTAGAAGAATTTGAAGAGGTCGGTCCTACGGAACCATTCGAAGAATTACCACCAAAGTTTGACAGCGAAGATGAAGAGATCGAGTTAGAGAACGATGAATGTAATTTGTTGATGGAATTTTATTCAACGTCAAAATATGTGGATGTAGAAGTTGATTACTCTTCACCGCCAAAGATTGATGTCGATAGTATGGAAGAAGAAATTGTGTTCAGAGTTGAGGAAAATAACTTGATGATGGAAGATTCTTGTTTAACACCTGAGCTTATGGACGAGAGCCAGCTAAGTGTTAATTCCATAGTCTCCGAGAAGCCCGAACAAAGTGAAAGTGAAACAGAAGAGAAGGCAGAATCAGATAGTTTATTATCTTTGAAAGAGCTCGTCAATAAAATGAAAGATAGTGATGAATTATCAACGTTGATTGAATCTGGGGAAAGTTCTGATTTTGAGGCACCTGAAGAGGTTGAAGTCTTTGAAGAGTTGGAGGATGAGATTTCTGAGGAACTGTCTGAAGAAACTTGTATTGTATTTTTGGAAGGGTATGTCGAAAAGGTGAAAAATAGCAATGAATTGTTTGTATTGACCGAGCAAGGAACGAGTAAAGATCTTGATGTTTTTGAGGAAGTTGGATCAGAATTCGATGAATCTGAAGACGAATATCCTGAGGAATTAACCGAAGAGTTACCATCACTACAGGACATTCAGCATCAAACTGAACTAGTACCATATGCTATTTTACTGCAGGGATTGTATGATCTTGTGAATCTGAAAGAACAGGAAGAGTTGAAAAGACAAGAGGAAGAAAATGATTGTCAGTGGAACCATTTCATGAAAATAAGTGTGTCAAAGAAGAAGCGAGTGGGAATTCATTTCAATCAGGGAAAATTGTTGCAACACATCAAGGAAATATTCTAAATAATGATTCATCTGAACGAAATAAGGAGAAACAAGAATCTGGGCATGAGTCATCACACTTTTTCAGTCGTAACTTCCTAAGTCGCTTCGCGATTTTAAATTTCCTTATATCATCTCGAATTTTCATCACGATTTGGTTCTATATCACACCTTCCTATTGGCACAAGCATCATAAGGTCATCTCCCTCAGATTACTTCCTTATGTCGCTTGTCTAATGTCGCGTCTGCTTATTGCCATGCGTTCCTTATGTCGAGCTATATCATCAAAGAGTCAATACAAGATCAATCACAAGAGTGGTTATCACCAGAGCCACATCAGACCAGATAATGAATGGAAGATAGCGTCTCGAAGAAGGAAAGAAAATGAATTCGGGACGAATTCTTTTCAGTCAGGGGAGTATGATGCAGCGCACCAATGTCACGAGATCGAAGCTGCTCCAGAATTCATGAAATTCCATAATTTGTAATCCAATTAGTTTTGATAATTGGTCTTTAACTGCTACACCTTTCCCAAAAAATATTCATGTTTTGGAGGTGTTAACAGTTATACCTGCAAATGTTTTTAAGTCATTTAACATTTTCTTAAATGAGTTTGCACTTTCAACTATTACTTTTGAGAAAATAAGCAAATCATCAGCATAGATCTAGTGATTTAACACTGGGTCTATATTGTATGATGAGATTAAGTTACCTTGAAGGTACTCACCTTCCAAATTTAACGACAAGTATTCCATTGCGATTGCAAAGAGGTAACGGGAAAGAGGATCATCTTGTCTGATTCCTCGATTACTCTATAGAAAACCATGAGGAGAGCCATTAATGATGATGGAGAATGTGAGTGTAGAGATACAACATTGAACGTGGGACGTGAATTGAGGGGGAAAACCTATTTTATCCATGATTTGCACAATGAATTTCCTATTTATTTTGTCGTACATCTTTTGAAGGTCAACTTTAACATACATGGTTTTGTTTGTTTTCCTGTTGAAACTCCTTGCCATTTCGAATGCTAGTAAAGAACTTTCAAAATATTTCTAGCCGGAATAAAAGCGTTTTGGTTACAGAAATAAGGTCGTTCATCGGGCCTTTCATCTTGTTGCACATTAAATTTTTTAAGATTTTGTATAGAACGTTGCAATAGGATAAAGGTCTGTAATCACTAATGTTTGCAGCATTTTTTGATTTTGGTACTGAGGTAATAAAAGTATGATTTAATTCTTTTGTGAACTTCTCTTTAACAAAGATAAAATTCATGGCTTCTAGCAATTCCTCCTTGATTGCTCCCAGTGATATTTATATAATTTTGCATTAAATCCATCGGGTCCCGGGTTGCTATTATCATCTATTTTAAATGTTCCGCTTCTCAATTCCGCCATGTTAAATGGTTGTATAAGTTTCATTTGAGAGTTTGCAGATAATATTTTTTTTACAAATAATGATGTGGTCTAAATTTTGCCAATCATGTGCAGTTGTGTTGAATAGCTCTGAGTAATATTTAATGGCCTCCTCCTTAATGATTTGTAGGTTAGTGATTGGTTGCATATCTTCTCCTATTAGATTTAGGATGGTTGTTTTGTTTTTCCTGGCTATCATTTTTGAGAAAAAAAAATTTAGTATGCTGATCATCTTGCATCAACCAATTTATTTTAGACTTTTGATACATATCTTAAGCTTCTATATGCAGCAAATCTCGTAGGGTCTGTAATTTAGCTTTGTATGTCTGAATGAGTTCTTCATTGTATGGATTTGCAAGCAACTGCTGGTAGATAACATTGTTAAGCTCTCTGATTTCATCGCATTGTTTATTCAGACTTCGTCTCCTGCTATTCCAGTATTTAAGGCAGTTTGATTGTTTTGATTTTTTGAATAAACCTATAAACTGGGCTACCTTGAATATTTTCCCGAAAACCCTCTATCTTTGCTAGCATGATAACCATTTTGAAATGACCAAGCATTGCTATAAATAAAAGGTTTATTTTTTTCTTTAGTTTGGGGATTTAGATAAATTAATGTGTAATGCGGAGTGGTCACTAGTGGAGTGGTTAAGAACTGAAATATTCAAGTTTGGGATAAGTGTAAAAAAACCAAGATTTCCCAAGACTATCAACTTTAATATGAAGTGAAAAGTTTAACCCACCTCTCCATGTAAAGAAGTTACCTGAAGCATTCATTTCCTTTAACCTCCTATTGTGTATGAAAGCTTGAAAATGAATGTCTGCATTAAGAGTATTATTTGTTGTTACTCGCTCACAATTGTTTAGAGTATAGTTGAAATCTTCAGCAAGGATCCATGGCAATGGGAAAGTTGCAGCATAAAAGGATTTTGAGAAAAGTATTTGAATTACAGAAATGATAAGAAAGAAATGATTTTTATTATATCACATTATAGTATTACAGAGATGGTTATCATTCTTTATATACGAAATTCTATAATACAAAAGTAGACAGAATTTGGTGATGGGCCTTTGAGCCCATGAACCCACAACATACAAAAGGATGGCTCTGATTAAACGTTGAAGTGGGAATAGCCAGGATGTGAAGATGCTGATATATATCTTGTATTCAAAGAGCTTTTCTCAATACTCCCCCGCAAACCCTTCCGCAGCTAGGGTTTGACGATTTCCCTTAAATTCCTCTTTTTAGAGTGATCTCAGAGAAAACAAAGATATATTCAAAATTGATGGTAGATCTGAGTCTTCCTTTAGTCGAGATTCTAAGTTGTTGATTTTAGCATCATTGTTGATTTCAGCAACAACTTGACTTAAGGTTGCTGGTTCTAGTGGTCGACTTTAAGGTTGATCTTCTCGAAGTTCTTTCAACTGCTGTCTTGGCTTAAAGTTATCGATTTCATTGATGACTCGACTTTCAAGTCCATCCTCTCATCAGTCTGTTCAATTGAGAGTCGATCTAGTTGGTTGGGATCTACAAGTAGCGTGTTCTTTCCACTGCTGTCTGGTAGTGTCCTTTGTGGTTGCTCTTTTGTCAGTAGACTTACTGCTGTCTTGTGAGATATCGACTTTAAATTTTTCTTTAAGTCGAATGAAGTTTATTTTGGACAGAGGCTTGGTCAATATGTCTGCTACCTGGTAAGTAGAAGGTATGTGGTTTATTTCCAACTCTCCTTTTGCTACTTGTTCGCGCACAAAATACAGATCTAATTCCATATGTTTTGTTCTCGAGTGTAGTATTGGGTTGGCAGTAAAATAAACCGTGCTAAGATTGTCACACCATATAACTGATTTACTACTGAGTTTAATATGTAATTCACCCAGTAGGGATTGAATCCACATTATTTCTGCTGTTTCATTAGCTACACTTCTGTATTCCGCCTCTGTACTGGATCTTGATATAGTAGTTTGTTTTTTTAGCACCATGATATAGGATTATTGCGTAGAAATATGCAATAGCCTGTTGTAGATCTTCTGTCATCAGGATCAGATGCCCAATCAACATCTGCATATCCTGTAATATTGATGTATTTGCTTGTTTCCAATGTTAAGCTAAAGTCAGTTGTTCCTTTAAGATATCTTAAAATTCTCTTTACCATTTTCCAGTGTTCATCTGTTGGTTGTTGCATGAATTGGCTGACCTTATTGACACTATAGGAAATTTCAGGTATTGTAATAGTTGCATACTGTAGTGCTCCAACAATGCTTCTATATTGTTTGTCATTGGTTATGGCTTCACCTTTGTATTTAGAGACATGTACATTGCTGACCATAGGAGTGGAGATGGGATTTGCTTGATCCATTTTTGCTTTATGTAGAATTTCAGTGATGTATTTTCTCTGACTTAGCTGAATTGAGAAGTTTGAGTGTCTTTTGACTTCGATTCCAAGAAAATAGTGTAAGTCACCCAGATCTTTAACAGAGAATTTATGATTTAAATGATTTATTAGGCTATCAATCTCCTCTTCATTATTACCTGTAATAATAAAATCATCAACATATATAAGTACGTAGACAATTACGTTGTTACTAAATTTAGTAAACAGAGAGTTGTCAGATTTTGTGGCATTGTAGCCTAGTCCAGTGAGAGTCTCTTTAAGCTTTTCAAACCACACCCTTGGGGGCGTGTTTCAGTCCATAAATGGCCTTGTTTAATCTGCAGACTAGATTTTCTTTTCCTCTCTGTATGAATCCATGAGGTTGCTCCATATACACCTCTTCCTGTAAAACACCATTCAAAAAGGAATTATTCACATTAATTTGTTTGATGACCCAATTTCTATACAAGGCAATAGTAATAACAGTCCTTATGGTAGCGGGTTTCACAACAGGTGAGAAGGTCTCATTAAAGTCAAATCCACTCTATTGTGAATATCCCTTAGCCACTAGCCTTGCCTTGTACTTAGAAATTGTATCATCAGCATTTTTCTTTAGTTTGAAGGTCCATTTACACCCCATAATATTTTTGTTTTTGGGCAAAGGAACAAGATCCCATGTCCTGTTCCTCATGAGAGCATTGTATTCTTCTGACATGGCGGATTTCCAATTCTCATTCTCCATTGCTTGGTAATGAGTGCTCGGCTCTTTAGTGTCTAATGTTGCATTGTAGGTCTTTGGTTTGAATATACCACTTTTTGACCTTGTTATCATATGATGGCTTGCTCTGGTATCTTGTTGATGATGATTGTTTTCTTCTTGTTGTTGATGATCATTGTAAGTTTGTGTTTCTCTCGAGATTTGATGAGGTGTGGGATGTAAATTTATTCTTTGTTGAGGTACATTTGCAGGTGTATTTGATGATTCAACTTGCTCATGACCTGGTCCATAGTTGGGCATAGTGTGTTGTGAGTCAGATTCACTTGCGTAAGAACTGTCTTCAACTTCTGTTGATGCTTTGGGAATGTGAGAACTGTCATCAGCTTCTGCTGATGCTTTGGGGACTTGTATCACTTCTTCAGGTAAGGCAGGTATGGGAGGTAGAGAATCTTTTGTATTATATATTTTCTTTGATGTTTTAATTTCTGATTCCTTAAAGGGAAAAACTTTTTCATTGAATACTACATGCCTTGAAATAAAAATCCTGCCATTATTGTCTAAACACTTATATCCCTTTTGGTTAGTAGTATAACCCAGAAAGGTACAAGGAGATGACCTGAAATTTAACTTATGAGTATTGTATGGTCTGAGATAAGGAAAACATAGACAACCAAAAATTCTTAAATTTTGATAGTCTGGTTTGATGTTAAAAAAAATTTCTATTGGACTTTTAAGTTTCAAGATCTTTGATGGTAACCTATTAATTAAAAAGACAGTAGTAGCAAAGGCATCTGGCCAGAATTTTAATGGCATAGATGCTTGTGCAAGCAAAGTGAGACCAGTTTCAACAATTTGTCTGTGTCTCCTTTCAACAAGCCCATTTTGTTCAGAAGTGTAAGGGCATGTTGTTCTATGAACAATGCCTCTCTTCTGAAAGTACTGCTTTAGTGGCATGTACTCTGTTCCACCATCAGATTGTATTACTTTAACTTGACAATTTGTTTGTCTTTCTGCCTGAAATATAAACAGCAGCACAACATTATAAGTTTCACTCTTTGACTTTAAAAAGTATATCCAAACATATCTAGAGTAAGCATCAACAAAGGATATATAGTATTTATAGCCATAATCACTGTGTAGTGGTGCAGGCCCCCATAAATCAATGGCAACTAGTTCAAGTGGTTTACTGTAAAGTGTTTCAGTGTTTAAGAATGGTAATTTATGACTTTTTCCCATTTGACAGTATGTGCAGACATATGGTATTGTGATATCATTAAAAGAGATGTTGCTACTATTCAGAACATGCTTTACAATTACAGTATTCAGATGTCCCAATTTACAGTGCCACATATCAAAAATCTTACAATCTTCTTCCTTTTTTATTTCAGAATTATTACACCAAATTCTTTTAGATTCTGATTTTCTTGGATTAGTCACACTGAACTTGTACAGACCTTTATATTCTTTACCCTGCAAGAGAATATCTTTAGTTAGGATGTCCTTAATTACGCAGTGATTTGGATAAAATTCAAAGTAAACTTTGTTGTCTTTTGCAAACTGTGACACACTCAATAGATTTTTTCTAATTTGTGGCAATCTAAGTAAATTATTTAAATATAGTTGTCTTTTTCCCATGATGTATGAACTGCCTGTGTGTGTGATTGCAATTGATTTTCCATTACCCACAAGTATAGAGTTCATACCTTTGTATTCCTTGTTTCCAAGATTTAGATTGCTCAAATTGTTGGTGATGTGATTTGTGGCTCCTGAATCTGGATACCAATCTAAATCCTGTATATGTTCCGGTTTTGCAATTTCAGTTTGCTGATGTCTATTTTCTGATAGGCTACTTGAATCATGTTGGGCTTGTTCCATATTTACACTGAAGTTTTGGTTTCTTTGGTTGTTGTTGCTTTGTCCTGGGACATAATTCAAATTTAGCCTGAAGTAGCATTTTGTTGCAGTGTGACCCAGTTTTTCACAAATCTGACACCTAGGCCTGCTATTACCATTCCATCTGCCTCTTCCTCTAGATCTATTTGAATATCCACCCCTTTGTGATGTCTGTTCTGGTTTATTGCTGGTTTTTCCTTTTCCTTTGTGGTTGACAACATAATTCACAGAGAAATCTGATTCATGAACTTTCTTGTTATCAATTCTTGCCTCATGTGCAAGCAACATAGAATGAACATCATCTATTGATGGCAGTATTTTATGTGATGATATAACTGCCACCACTGCTTCATATTCATCATTTAATCCATTTAATATTGTCATTATTTGCTCGGAATTAGAGATCTTGTGACCTGCAGCTTCAAGCAAGTCACAAGTTGTCTTGATTTTTGAGAGATATTCTCTCATGTTGAGATTGTCTTTCTTGATGTTGTGTAACTGTCTTTTATAGAACATCACTTTAGCAGTAGATTAACTGTTAAACACCTTATCAATAGTAGTCAGATTTCATTAGCAGTTTTACATCCTATCACATGTGATAGAAGACTTGTATTTATGGATGATAGTAGCCATGAGCATATGAGTCTATCTTGCCTATGATATTTCACATACTCCTCATTACTAACAACTTTGTTTTCTTTATTAGTGATGCATATTGGTGGAATTTGTATGGTTCCAAGGATGTAGCTCTCGAGCCCATATCCCTGAATTGATGTTTCAACTTGGAGTTTCCACATAAGATAATTATCTTCATTCAGGTGTACTATGACCAATTGGCTCTGTGGACTTACCACAGTCTTGATTAGATTTTCTGCTGTGTCAGAGAGTTGAGATGTATTTGGGTTGGATGATGTGGCTGAATTGTCTTCTTCAGCCATGAGGAATCTGATTTACAATGTCTGAGAAGAATGGATCAAAGAGAAACAGTGGGAAATGAAAAAGCAGTCTTGAGCAAGAATCCGGTTTCAAGAATCTAGAACTTAATACAGAACTGGTAAGTTGCAACCAAAGAAAACTTTAGATGATGAATCTTTCTGATAAGTTTTCTTTCTGGATGGCAATTTTCTGCTAGCTGTGATGTTTTTTTTTGGTTTCTTGATCTGATTTTCTGAGGTTTTGATTGTTTTCTTTCAAGATTCAGTGTTGAATCTTGCTGCAGCCAGATGACAAGCTGGCGAGGCACAGGATTCAATTGCTGAATCAATCTCTTAAATGATGAGATTTGAATCTCTGATAAGAGATGAAACTCATATGATGATGATCTATCTGATGAGTTTTATTACTCCTTCCTCTTTCTTATTGCTGTTAAGCAGTTTCTTCAATCCAAAAGCTCTGATACCATAAAAGGATTTTGAGGGAAGTATTTGAATTACAGAAATGATAAGAAAGAAATGATTTTTATTATATTACATTACAGTATTACAGAGATGGCTATCCTTCTTTATATATGAAATTCTATAATACAAAAGTAGACAGAATTTGGTGATGGGCCTTTGAGCCCATGAACCCACAACATACAAAAGGATGGCTCTGATTAAACGTTGAAGTGGGAATGGCCAGGATGTGAAGATGCTGATATATATCTTGTATTCAAAGAGCTTTTCTCAATACAGCATCTTCAGATAAGTTATACCACATATTTTCTCTTTTATTGGCCAAGTGCTTTGCATATATAATAGTAATTAAGCATTTAAAACCCCCTTCGTTAGTTATTATACTACTGATGTGTTGATTAGACATTGAGACCGTATCTACTTTCCATGCATTACTGTTCCATGGCACCAAAATCCTCCCTCTACCATCAAAGTTGTTGTTATGTACTGTTGGTCACTCATTACTTATAGAATTACATAATCTAGCAATATTTTTATTAGTTAGTTTGTGTTCAATTAGTCATATGATATCGATAGTAAATGAGGAAAGATGTTATTTAACATCTTGTTGTCTTGTGAGGGAATTAAGCCCCCTTACGTTCCACACTAATAATGACATTGATTTGTCGAATCACTCCTAGCATCCGTACTGCTTGGAGCAGTTGAGATCTTTTTCGACTTCTTTAGATTCTTCGCCTTTACTTTTAGATGAGATATGAACTGTTCCCATGATAGATGGTTAATAACGTCTTTACCAATAGAGTCTCCCTATTCCATTGTGATTATTCTCTCTTTGACCCTTCTTGACTATATGATTTTCGTTCTAAAACTATCTGATAAGATTGATTTTCTAGCGGGGGCAACGAGGGGGATCAGGAAAGTTATTACTTGATGCAGGGACAACCGAGCTACAGCTAGTGGGAATGAAACCTGCTAAGGATGGGACTTCAATGATCATGGCATCTGGTTTAGATAGGCATTCTTTGGAGGAAGTACTTTTGGTTGCTAGGACAAGATTAGACTTGAATTGGGATTACGAAGGCTGACCAGTTTGACTGCAAGGGATAACGTTTACTAAATTACTTAATTCACTATCAGCACTTTTTTTAGTGTTAGAGAGGCAATTTTGGGATTTGTTATTTTTATAATTGGGACTTGGAGAGACTGCACTATAACGCTTTTCATTGTCTTTTCCGTTATGGCTGATAAGTGACCCAGGATTATTAGTAGCTGCTATTTTATTTATATCAATAATTCATGCAATTTTCCTTGTATGTTGGGGATTTTGCGGTTCGAGACAAATTTGATGGCGATTGTGAAGAAGATAATGTTGTACTTCCGACTTCAAGGATCTATGGAATAGATTCTTTTAGACAATAGTTCAACCCACCAGGTACAAACGGGTTATCAAACTATTGACTTTCAGGATTCAATGAAGCCCTATAACAACGTAATCGGATTCAAAGTTTGCACGCCTTTGATCCGACCAAGAACACTTTAGCAATGGTTTCTGATGATGCAATTTATATAGAATAGAAAGAAGAGGAAGAAGAGAGCAATTCTGTGACGTTTTCTTAGTTTGCAACACCTCGGAGGCGTCACAAAATAGAGTAATGGCGACGGAGTTCTGGCGTCGCAAAACGGCTCTATGAAGAAGAAGAAGAAGAAGAATCAGAATGATGATACTTTTTTTCAATGATTTCTGGGCGTCACTATTTATAGTGGTAGAGGGGTGCCTATTCGCCAAGCGTCACAACCGTTTGCAACGGTCGCGTCTATTCATTTTGTAATGGTTCAAAACTATTACAAACGGTCGCGTCTATTCATCCGAACAGGGTCCGAAACCCGAAACCGACCCGGCCCGGTTCGGTTCGGTCGGACGGACGGACGACGGCGGCGTGCGTGTGGTGTTGCGTGACTTCTCTCCTCACAACAAAGCAAACATGTGGGAGTCCCAAGGCCCCAACATCCGCATGAGAAAACTATATTTATACAAATATAGTTCTTGATTTTCTAGCATGTGGGACTTATCTCTTCTTTCTTCTTTTCTTATTTTCTTCTTCTCTTCCAAACAAAAAACCCAAACCCCAAAGCTATTTGAAAATTTACAACAATCTCCCCCAATTTTCAAAATATAAGAAAAAATAATAAATAGGATGGCTGCATCACTAGAGTGACTTCCTACATACCCAAGTGGGATCAAGCCTATGTAGTTCTAAGATCAAGTTTTGCATCATCGTGAAAACCAACACATAAATGGAAGGTATCTTTTGGATTTGAACCTTTACTTAGTGTAAATCATTCAAGGCCTTATCGAGATTCTATGGTGAATGAATCTTGAACCAAGTATCCCTAATGATAAAACAGTAACAATCACACATGTTGATTTCCTTAGGTAAAGTGTTTTGTATTGCTCAGCACGTTAATGGCCATGTGCTTAAATCCTGGTTCATGGGTCTACTTAGAAAGCGGTCTTACTTTCCTAGGAAACGGCCTGATTTCCATACTCATATAGGTAAGTCTCTTAAGGTGTTTCTGCGATTCACCTTTTAAGGTTTCTAGACTTATTAAGGATATATATCCATCCTTTGTTCTTGCAGAATCCAACACTAAATAATATGGGATTATCGATTTAGTGTTCCATAATCATTCTCTTAACTTGTTGGTACCCATTGAACTTTGTCTATCCTTTTCAAGACATAAGTTGGGTTTCTATTAAGGATGATCAACCTTCATTCACAGACCTTAGTCCCATTTCTTGTGACTTTATAGAAACCATTGCCTTTGGAAGACTCTTTGTAAGTGGATCAGCCAAGTTTTTCTTCGTTTCTATGTATTCAACAGTTATAACTCCTCTTTTGAGTATCTGTCTCACCATTTGATGTCTTAGACTCACATGTCTAGACTTTCCATTATATGTCTTATTAGACACATTGTATATCGTTGCTTGATTGTCACAGTTAATCAAGACTGCTGGAGATGGCTTCTTCCATAAAGGGATTTCCATTAATAAATTCCTAAGCCATTCCGCTTCTTTACATGCATTTGCTAATGCAATCAATTCTGACAACATTGTTGAGTCAGAAATACAGGTCTGCTTCTTGGAAGTCCAAGACACAGCGGCGCCTCCTAATGTAAAGATCCAACCAGTAGTAGACTTGGATTTGGATTCTACATTGTTCCAGGTTGCATCACTATATCCTTCTATTACAGCAGGATATCCTTTATAAGATAAACCATATTAAATGGTTCCTTTCAAATAAGCTAAAACCCTGGAAATAGCTTTCCAATGTTCAAAACATGGATTACTCGTAAATCGACATAATACACTTATAGCATGTGCGATGTCTAGTCTGGTGCAATGCATAGCATACATAAGACTCCCAATAACACTGGAATACTCTAGTTGAGAGATAGTACGTCCAGTGTTCTTTTCTAATTTAATACTAGGATCTAAAGGAGTTCGTGCTGGTTTGTCATCGTAATGACCATACTTTTGTAGGAATTTCTCTATGTAATGAGATTGAGTTAGTAATAACTCCCCCTCTTTCCTAACAATTTTAATTCCCAAAATTACATCAGCTTCTCCTAGATCTTTCATATCGAATTTAGAAGACAGAAACTTTTTAGTTTCATTCACACATGATATATTAGAACCAAATATTAGCATGTCATCAACGTATAAACATATTATAACACTACCGTTGTTATCCGATTTGCTATAAATACATTTATCAGCATCATTAACAATGAATCCATATGACAGTGCAACTTTATCAAATTTCTCATGCCATTGCATGGGAGCTTGCTTCAGGCCATAAAGAGATTTCACTAATTTGCAAACTTTCTTTTCTTGGCCTGGGGTTTTGAAACCTTCAGGTTGTTCCATATATATCTCTTCTTCTAAATCTCCATTTAGAAAAGCAGTCTTTATATCCATTTGATGTATGACTAATTTATGAATTGATGCAAGTGCAATTAAACAGCGTATAGAAGATATGCGAGCAACGGGAGCATATGTATCAAAGTAATCTACTCCATGTCTTTGCTTATATCCCTTAGCAACTAATCTGGCTTTAAACTTATCAATGGATCCATTTGTATTCAACTTTTTCTTGAATATCCATTTACATCCTATAGGTTTAGTACCAGGAAGTAAATCAGTTAAAACCCAAGTTTGGTTTAACAGTATAGAATTCATTTCATCATTGATAGCTTCTTTCCAGAAATTGGAATCTTTGGAACTCATAGCCTCAGAATAAGTTTTGGGATCGTCATCGATGTTCATTACATATTTAGTCACATTAAGGACTTCGTCCTTACTGCCTTCTACAAGATATGTAATGAAGTCAAGACCATAGTCCTTCTCTATTCTCGCTCTTTTACTTCTCCGTTGTTTAGTATTATTTTCTGGTACTGATACTTCCTTGCTGTTTTGAGCAGGAGCATAATCAACGTCATTGATATCATTAGCCATACTAGGTTCTGGACTAGATGACCTCAATGGGATCTCAACAGTTTGATTTTCAAAAAAATCTACATCTACAGATTCTATAACTTCTAGGGTGTCAAGAATAAGGAATCTATAAGTTATACTATTAAGTGAATATCCTATGAAAACACATTTAAATTATCTATTTCCTAACTTTGGTCGTTTAGGATCTGGTTTTCTAACATATGCTAAGCAACCCCAAACTTTAATTCTAGTTAGGTTAGGTTTCCTATTAAACCATAATTCATAAGGGGAAATATTATTCTTTTTAAGTGGTAGTCTATTTAAAGTATAACATGCAGATAACATAGCATCACCCCATAGGTTATAAGGTAAATTAGAACTTATGAGCATGGCATTAACCATTTCTACTAAAGTTCTATTCTTCCTTTCAGCAACACCATTTTGTTGTGGTGTATATGGGGCAGTACATTGGTGAATTATACCTTGTTGTTTACAAAACAAGGTGAATTAATTTGAGAGATATTCACCACCACGATCTAAATGTAATATTTTAATTTTAACTCCTAATTGTGTTTCGACCTCTGCTTTGTAGTTTTGAATATATCAAAAGCCTCATCTTTAGTTTTCATTAGATATATATATATATATATATATATGCATATCTAGTATAATCATCAATGAATGTTATATAGTATTGGTTACCACCATAGGTGATATGACTTTTTAAGTCACCCACATCACTATATACCAAATCAAGCAAACCCGTTTTCCTTTCTACGGATTTAAAGGATTTTCGGTGTATTTTTGCTTGAACACATATTTCACATTTAGAGATGGTATCGAAATCACAATAAGAAATTAATCCTAATTTATGCATATTTCTAATGGAATTATAATTAACATGTCCTAATCTACCATGCCATAAATTAATAGAATCAACTATATAAACAGAAGATTTCTTTATTAGATTCAACTTAATCATACCGTTACAAGAGTATCCCTGTCCAATGAATCTACCATTCTTAGACAACACTAGCTTATCAGACTCATACACCATCTTGAATCCTCCTTTGTTAAGAAGGTATCCAAAGACCAAATTCTTACACATATCAGGTACATAAAATACATTTACTAATGTAAGAACTTTTCCAGAGGTGAAAGTAAGTTCTATAGTGCCTTTTCCCAGAACTTTGCTTGGAACTTTATTTGCTCCAGTAACTTCGTCGGCTACTCTTTATTTTCTTCATAACTTTTGAACAGATTATGGTCTTTGCAAATGTGAATGGTTGCTCCAGGATCGAACCACCAATCATTATCATTGTCGCTAACGGAGTTCTCCTCTTGCACTACAGCCACAAGCGAGTCTTCGACCACATTCACTTTTTGTTGTTTCTTCCGCAAACGGCAGTCTTGGGCATAGTGGCCTGGCTTGTTACAAAAATAACAAGCACCTTTCTTTTTGTTGTTGGTTTTGGAATGATTTTTCTTCTTAAACTGTGTCTCATTATTTGGCTTTAACTTATCAGTAATTTCAACATTATTTGCCTTAGAATGGGACTCAGTTTGCGGATTATCATCAAGATCACGTTTGCGAGAGTCTTCTTCAATACGAAGATGACGCTGTAAACTATCTAAATTATAATCCGTTTCTGCATGCTTCATCTTTTTCTTATAATCATTCCAACTATGCGGAAGTCTCGAAATTATAACTCCAACAACAAAAGATTCAGGGAGATCAATTCCAGCATCTTTAAGTTGATTCACCAACAGTAAGATTTCGCTTACTTGTCCAATTATGGACTTATTGGTGACCATTTTGAAATCCATAAAATTGGAAATAAGAAACTTTTTATTACTTGCCTCGGATATGCGGTACTTATTCTCCAGTGCAGTCCAGAGTGCCTTCGCTGTTTCCAAGGTCATATGAGC
This sequence comes from Allium fistulosum, assembly GCA_030737815.1. Taxonomy (NCBI): domain Eukaryota; kingdom Viridiplantae; phylum Streptophyta; class Magnoliopsida; order Asparagales; family Amaryllidaceae; genus Allium; species Allium fistulosum. The sequence continues at coordinate 460,912,878 of CM060901.1, forward strand.
ATTGTAGACTGGGGTAGATAGCGCATTCAGAATATGGCCTCTGCATAGAAAATCGTCCTCTTTGCGCTTTGCACGTCTAGACTTTAGAGCAGCATCATCCTTATCAGTTTCCTTTGGGATTTCTTCCAAGTCATCTTCCAAAATGTAGAACAACTTGACGGTGACCAAGAAAAATTTCATCGTCTCTTGCCAACGAGTGAAATTGTCGCCATCAAAACGCTCTAATCGAGATAGATGCTGATTCATAACTTGTAAAGCGCTCGAACCTTCCATGGTTGAAGTGTATTGTCTGAAATTTGTTGGGGATTTTGCGGTTCGAGACAAATTTGAAGGCGATTGTGAAGAAGATAATGTTGTACTTCCGACTTCAAGGATCTATGGAATAGATTCTTTCAGACAATAGTTCAGCCCACCAGGTACAAACGGGTTATCGAACTATTGACTTTTAGGATTGAATGAAGCCCTATAACAGCGTAATTGGATTCAAAGTTTGCACGCCTTTGATCCGACCAAGAACACTTCAGCAATGGTTTCTGATGATGCAATTTGTATAGAATAGAAAGAAGAGGAAGAAGAGAGCAATTCTGTGACGTTTTCTGAGTTTGCAACACCTCGGAGGCGTCACAAAACAGAGTAATGGCGACGGAGTTCTGGCGTCGCAAAACTGCTCTATGAAGAAGAAGAATATGATCCAAAAATATTTTCGGACCCGAACCCGGCCCGGTTCGGTCGGACGGATGGACGGCGGCGGCGCATGACTTCTCTCCTCACAACAAAGCAAACATGTGGGAGCCCCAAGGCCCCAACATCCACATGAGAAAACTATATTTTTACAAATATAGTTCTTGATTTTCTAGCATGTGGGACTTATCTCTTCTTTCTTCTTTTCTTCTTCTCTTCCAAACAAAAAACCCAAACCCCAAAGCTATTTGAAAATTTACAACATTGTATACATTATTTTTGACCTCCATGTTAACAAATATTATTTCATTAACTATCGACTCAACTGCAGTATTCATTTGGTTAACTCAAGTATTAGTGCTACTGTTAGGAGAAAAGGATGGTTCCGTAGTGACATTTTCCCCTTTCGTTTCCTTTGATCTACGACTGTGCTTCAAAAACCAAATCTTCTCAAATGTAAAAAACCATTGGCTGTCCAAAACAGTCGCAGTTTTGACACACTATTGGTTTTCCTTCATATTCAACATGTTGCATCTGTAACTACCATTTTCATCCAATATTGCTACTTCATTTGGAAAGGAGAAATTACTGTCATTTTCAATTAACACTCTAGCATAAGATATCTTGATAATGCCTTGTATATAATGGTCCATCATAATTGGTCTTCCTAGCATGGATGCACTGCGGCTTATGCTTCCTCTGACCAAAACTCTAATCTTAAACTAGGGGTACAGACCAAAATCGGTGTCGATTATAGAAATTCCTTATTTAAGTTTAGTCCGGGAGACCATCTCTTCATTGTCATTAGTCTTCTGTCTTATATAAGACTGTCTTATATGTATGGACCACCCAAAAACATTATCACAGTCTGGTCTGTTAAAATACTTTATAACATGAAAACCATTTTCCTTCAAAAATATTTGGAAGTTACCTTCGGTTTTCCCGACACGTTCTATATATGACTTGAAATATTGATAAAATGTATTGTAACAACTACGCATGACGCATATGACAATAGAGTTTTCCCATTGCTTCTTCCCTGCCTCTATAGCGGTTGTGGACATCTTAGCACATTGGAGCGTATTGAAATTAAAAGGGCTATAAAATTTCAGAGAGGCTGCGATTGGGATCTGCTCCCCTGTAATAACTTAAGCCCAAGATCTGGCATTTTTAAGAGGCACATCAGGAATTAGGGAGCGTGAGGTGCTTAGATTTGGCATTGCTACAGGTTTCCGGCTTGGGATTATAGCTTTTCCACCATTGACCGGTTGTCTACCACTTATACTCCATTTTTCCAAGATACCACTTGCTGCTGCGTTTTTCATCTGCCTTGTTGTTCCCTGTGAGATAACTTCTATAAAACCATCATCATCTAGTGAGTTAAGGAGATTCGGTTTAGCACTTTAGCCCTGAAGCGTTTCTTTCAATGGGGAGGACTACGGATCTAGGATGGAGCCATTTGAGTTGCCTGGCGGAATAGTGTAGCTGGTCGGATTTGGAGGAATATTAGGCATTTGGGGAGAGAGGTAGATTAGGAGAGGGGAGGAGGTGGCGGCTACTTAGCTTTCCTAAACAATTAATTAAAAGTTAATTAATTAAATTAAAAAAAATATAATGATATATGTAAATTTATCTTACTATGTTTAAGGTAATAATTTTTTTTTCTCGAAATTAATTTAAAAATTTTTGTTGAATAAAAAAATTAAATGTTAATTAATAAATAAAATAATATACATGTATTGTGATATATAAGTACTACTATAAATGTTGTAGTATATGTATTTATTTTTAAAATGTTTAAAATGAATAACATTATATTAATTAAAACTTTAACTAATTGATTAAAATTTGATTAATAAGATTATACATAAGATTATTATATAAGTTATTTAAAATTATAAACTGTTATACAAGAATTAAACATATATAATACAAACGTATAGTAAAAGGATGGAACTGTAATAAAATCAAAATAGATTTAAAGAATAAATATATACATATTTACGTTTATCATGATTTTAGATGTGTTTGACACTTGATTCACAAGGGTCTTTCATAAGAATACATTATTCCATAAGTCGATATCACTCAAAAACATATATTAAAGATAGGCTTGTACACAGTCGAATTCGGATTCGAATAACCATATCCTTATCCGTATCTGAAATCATTTTTGAATATCGTATATCCGTACCCACGGATGCGGGCGGATATCGGATATTCTCAGTTCACAACTAACAAATCTAAACAAATAATTTTTTTTAAAGTTATTGTAAATCCATTAAAGTACTAAAAATATTAAAATAATAAATACACTAAGAAAAATAATTTTAAGCAACAAATATTAATTTTTATATACATATTAATTTATTTTACCTAAATAAAATAGTAAAGACAATCATTTTATGTATTAAAATACATAAAAAATAACTATAATCTTGATAAAAACTGAAAGGATAATCATTAGATATAGATATGGCCATGTAAATACTCTACATCCAAGGGTGTATCTTTATATGTCGCTCTTAGCATATGTTGTAATAAATATATTTTCTCTAAACGTTGTTTGTGAATTCTCCGCATCCATATCCATTTTCGAATATCAGATAATTTTTGCATATTTTGGATAGAGATACAGATGTATTTCGGATTTTTTGGGTACTCATTGATAGCCCTAATTAAAGATTATGAATCTTTTATATAAGTGTTGTCCTTGACCATTTATATATTAATAAATTACCTGCATGCTCTTTAATTATTGAGCTTTTCTCAAGCTAGAGATTTATGTGTAGTACTATTAATATATAGAGTAGACAAGGTAGGATACATGCACATATTTATTAAGCTTCCTCAAGGTATGTGCATTATACTTAGGCTATTGCAAAACGGTGGGTACGAGTGAATTAGCTCTCTGTATTTGTTGAGCTTTCCTTAAAGTAAAGATGAGATTAAGACAATTATCATTGGTTAGGAGTTGTATATGATACAACTGGTGATCACATGTATGCCTATCATTTGTTGAGATTTCCGCAAGGTCAAAATCCCATGACATGCGAGTCCTGACACCCATTAGAAAATTTGAAAGATTTTTATATTTCTTATAACGACCCGTGTTTTATGTATTAGAGGATCGTAAGATATTTTTATTTTATTCATATAAGATCGCTTGACTCTAAAATTTTGGGAAGTGACTCTTAGGGACATTTCCACATCTATATTTTTTCTGAATTTCTATGTGACCATTTTGACCACGAAAATCTTGTTTGGACTATAACTTTTGATAGGAGTAGAATTATGGTATCAAACCACTTTTATAGCTTCAGGATGATGGTTTCCCATTCTGTAGATTGGTCATAATAGAAAAATGAACTTACCATTTGAGAGTTATTGATGTTTTAAGTTTTGGCTGCTCCTAGCATACTTTAGTGGGTAATTAACCAAGTGCATACTTAGGCCTACTAACCTATCTCAAAAATTGTGCTAAGGGAAGACTGTAGAATCTGATTTAGGTCATTTCCACCTTCAATGGGTCAGCTCTAAACCTCCATTGACTCTAATTTCATCCAAAAATTGCACATTTCCTTAGTATTATTAGCTAAATCATCAATTAGAGAGGTGATTAGTATATAGAAGCTTGAGATTATCAATTTGGCTGATTTGAATCCTTCTTTCTTGATGTCCACTTCAAATCTAAGAAGGAAAATTGGTATTTTGGGGGTATTTTAGGGTATTTGGGGAGCGATTCTTGACATCTCACTATACTAAGCATGTTTCTATGGTAAGAATTGATGTTTTAACATGGTTTTTGACCTAAAATTCATTTTAGAACTTTAACCACATGTTAATAAAGGTTTATGGCCGAAATTTGAGGATTTAAAAAGTGATTTTCAAAATGGTCTTGTAATTTCCTTTGTTCATATTCATTGATTGGGTAAAGTTAGATTTAGATTAGGATTTGCTTGAGTATCATTTTCTTATGCATTGCTTGTATGAATGGATGTTTATGCATAATTATTCATATTTCTGTGTTGTGCTTTGGTGTTGTTTGCTGGTGATTTTGGTAGTTAGGAAAGAGGTTGGAAAATTCAACGAATCGAAAGCAAAGATGGTCAGAATTGGGCGAAACTTGGAGGGGAGATTCTGAAGCATGGTAGGAACCCAGAGTTCAAATCACAATACGAATGGAGCTAAGTACATGACTTGGTACTGAGTTGTTTAGGTCAGTACTAAGTTATTTTTTATGATGGAAATGGCTCGGTGATGGTTTGGTTCTCTATGGAAAGGCTAGAGAAGATAGACAAAGGCATGATGCAGGAAAATGGCTATGAATTGGGTATTATGCTGAGTTGTTTCTAGGACTTGGAAACCACAGCTTTAAGGTGGTGCCGAGTTGTTTTGAGGAAAGAGTCGGGGTCTAAAGCATTTGGAAAGGGGAGTACTAGAAGCAGGGAAGGAGACCTAGTCAAAATTGGCTAAGCATATGACTTAGTGCCGAGTCATTTTAGCTCGGTACCAAGTTATTTATTTTGATGGGATCTGAGTGAGACTTCTAGAAGGGGGAATGGAGACTCTACAGGACATGATGAAGGTGTTTGCTAGCTTACTCAAGGTTCAATGGCGATGTAGCAACACGATGAAAGCTTCCAGCCTTTAGATGGTAACTCGATGATGAATGAAGTTAGGTTCCAAAGATGGCGACTCGATGTTGAAAGAAGTCATGGAGTGGGGGAATATAGAATGATTCCTTGAGAATAATGAAAACTAGATTAAGCAAGAAGAAGGGGCTAGGATACATGTGCTAAGCGATTATTAATACTCGAAGTTTATTCTGATGTACTCAAAGTAGGGGTATTGTGGGGATACCCATGGGTACTTTATTCGGTTACCTTGGATCGGTTGAATGGATTCGTGTATCCTGGATCGGTTGAATGGGTCTAATATAAGGTTTGGGGTAAAGAGGTACACTGAAAATCGGGATTTCCATTAGTCCCTGGCAGTTGAAAGGTCATACGAGTTATCATATAGCCAGAGCATAGTGAGTGATAATGAGGATTGTTTGATGGATGTTATGGTTGCTTTGATTATTTTCTTCCATAGTCTATCACTCCAGGGATGTCATCGGAGATAGGTATTGGGGATAAGGATACCTGGACACCCATCATCATACATAGTTTGTAGTATACCTTTATATTTTGTAGAGTAGCATTTTATATTCATTATGTGCTAACTCTTTGGTTACTGAGACATGTCGGGTATGATTCGTATACCCATGTTCCTTACTGTATCGAGTTGTATAGTATTTTGAGATTTATTTACCGCTCACACTAGACTGTTGTCTGACTCGAGGTTTTATGCTTTATCTCGGGCACTGTTAAATGAGTAGACTAGATAGCAGGTCCAGGTCCGACAAAGTAGTTGTGGGAAGAACGAGTTGGAGGAAGCTATCTTATATTATATGTGGATTACCATGCTTATTCCATTATGCAACGCTGTGGAGCCTTGGCAGTGCTTGATTATTATTAGAGATAGTTATTTGAGTTTACTTCTCCTTGTATAAACTCTATTACCTGATGTATACCTTTATGTATCTGTACTTTGATATTTGGATCACTTAGCTACTACTGTCTCTTTTGTTTTGTATCCATGATATTATATTTTATTCCATGCACTGTGAGATATACAATAGGTTTTGTGATGTTTTTGTCTTTCTTTCAACCCTTGACAATCGTCCTACATCGGTCAGGTACGTCAACAGTGCACTATCTTATGTATGTTGGGTGCCGGTGGTGTAGGACGATCGTCAAATTTGGTATCAGGACTAGGTTACACGATTAACCTGTGTTGATGCCATGGTCCAGTAGAGAAAGGGAAGGAGTTGTCGTTTTAGGATGGATCGAGAGTATATATATATGAGAGAGAGTGTGTACTTGTTATATATTCTGATTTTCAAAACTACATAGCAGTACATGTAGTATATAATTCGCATGCATACATGAGTACTGTTGACATAGTTTTCTTTTTGAGAGACTGATCATTTTTGTTACAGATCGAGAATGAGCCAGCAAACAAGAAACACTGTGAGGAACTCCATCTTCGAAATTGAGAAAGGAGCAGGTTCAGGGGCTACAACCCTGACTTATAGGCAATGTTCAATGCAATGATGATGAACATGTTGCAAAACGCGCAGGCGGCCGCTCCAAAAGATGTCGTTTGTGGTAGTGCTCAAGTGCAGGCGCCAAGGGCTGACTTTTTCAAGCTATGCAAAGATTACTCCACCCTGGAGGCAAACCATTTCTTGAATCAGAGTTTTCCATCGAAATGTAGGATTGGTTAGACACCTACGAGCGTATTTTTGGTGACATGGAAGTTGATGATGGCATGAAGAGGAAGCTGGTCTCTAGACAGCTTCAAGGGCGGGCCATGAACGGATGGAATGGCATTAATATTTCTTCACCTGAGGGTAAATTCACTTGGGACCAGTTCAAAATGATTTGTTATACAAAATATGTATGCATGTATTATTATTTCAAAATGATTTGAAATAAAAAATGGTGTTTAGTTCTGAAGTTTTTCTTAGACTTAATATGAACCTTTTAATGAAGAAAAGTTTTATGTGTATACTATTTAGGGTGCCCGAGTGGTAGTGGCATAGCCTGAAATAAATGTTGAAAACTTCTCATGTTTTCCTTTTTGGACATAGAGTGTTTAATAAATTATTGAAAATTTTAAGATATTTTATGGACACATGAAACCTTTGCATTAGGATTGTATGGTATGTGCATCATATTATGATATATTGTTTGGTAGAACTCATTTTGTCAAAATAAAATGAGATTTTCGATGATTTTGTACAGTCGAAAACTTCCAAATCATATAGAATTTGAAACTAACTATTTTATGAAAATATAAAGATGAGTTTTATATAACACTTGAATTGAGAAAGGTAGTAAGTTAAAAACAAGTTTTGAATTGGTTAAATATGCTTGTTAAGTAAAAAAGAATCCGATGTTTTGTATATACTCTTAGGATGTCATAGAGTATCATACAAATATGAACTTCAGTTATAACCGTATATAAACTTGAAGTTGTATTTTATGAAATGTTCCATAAATGATTGTAGTATTGAAGAGATAAACTGTTTGTATAAAAGAATGTGGTCAAAAAGATATTGGTGTTGTTAAGAAACCAATAGAATAAATATGTAACTTGTACGTAGATCGTTTTATTCGCATGACTGTTCTTGATCCAGAATTCGAGTACATAATTTCGAGATGATTTGCACCGATCTGAACAAAGATTATTCACTGATTCTTAACAGTGAACACTTGATACGGACTTTTGATATGATCTTGAAGTTTTCTATTATAGTATATGACTATGTAAGCAGAATGAAGGTTTCTAATTAAAAAACATAATTGAAGTCTGCACTAGAGATGACACGTGACCTATACCAGTTAGGAAATAAATTTATGTGATCAAGCAAGTGATCGGAATTGATATTGCATACGGACGATCAATGTGCATCGTACGGGTTTTAGTATATGCATGTTATGTTTTGTTGACTTATGGAGAGTTTAGGTGATAACTCTTCAATTTTTTATGAGGTAGCATGAATTGTTGACTATGAGTTGTTGAGTGTAAGGTGCGCTTAGTAGATTGTTTATCATTCTTGTATGATGAGAGGATTATGAACCTGGGCAAACCATGAGCAATGTTTGCTAAGCGATATTGAATACTATTAAGTATTACTATGTGATTGTTTCTTTGGTTGCTGGTGTTGGAATTTCGAGAACGAAATATTCTAAGTGAGAGAGAATCACTACACCAAATAGGCCTTTTGTAACACTTTTTTCATTTCAATTTGTAACGGTTATAACCCTTGGAAATTTCTAACGAATATTTCTGTGAGAAGCCCTTACCACGGTTATTTCCGCTATCAAATTTGGTAATTTCGTAAATAGTTAAAAGTGGTATGGATAGGATTGTCATTTTGTCTGTTGTGTCATTTCTAACGCTTCTAACTCTCTTTTCTACCTTTATCGTTATTCTGTAAATCAAAATTTCGTTCTAGGATTTTCGCCCCATCGCACCTTTGCCTCTTGACACCTCCTCCACCCTAAACTTGCTTCTGTTGCCTGTAGATGCAAAAATATGCCGTAATTAATTCTATCTTTGAGAAGTTGCTCTTGATTCCTAGATCTAGTGCTTGCGTTGCTAGTCTAGAGTCTAAGCGCTTTAGTGCTTGTGTCAGGTAGTCAATGGGCGGCTCACCGTCACAATATTCGTCGATCTAATTATCGAGCTGCTACATGTGATTGATAAATGTGATGCGGTCGAAGTTGCTGGAACGAGACCCAAAACAATAGCTACTACTGTCAGCTAAAATCACGATCTGGAACTCGAGTTCGCCTATCGCTGGGAGCCGTTGACGCTGAAGATGCTGCTAATCTGGATACAGATGTTGAATTCCCTTCCTCGGTCGCTGCTGCTATTTTGGTCCTGTCAAAGAACACCGATGCCTACAGCCATTTCATAAGTAGGAACTTGCTTTGTACACCTTCAGGTACAGCGATTTGATAAAAATTATACTTCAATAATCAATAAATACTATTTATTAAATGCAGTAGTTGAACGGATAAATGAATCCTTTTTCAATGTGCTTCCTGCCGATATGATTTGGTAATTATTTCATGTTACAAATATTATTCATTGCATTTAATTTTTCGATCTATGTTTGTTTTACGCAAATTTACTAATCTTCTTCTCAATGTTATTATGTTTTATTCTATTTATTCCTTAAACAGGAAATTATTGTCAAGAACAAAATTTCTGAACGTTTTATATTGATAGCAGTTTTTAGATATCAGTTTGTAGTTATCGGTAACAGTTTTTATATATCAGTTTTTAGTTCAATGACAGTTTTGGAAGAATGTTTGTCTTTATGAATAATTTTAAAAAAATGTTTGTCATTTTAATTAATTTTTAGAAGAATGTTTGTTTTTGTGGTTAAAGTATTAATGTCGTGTCCTTAAGATTAAAAATATACAAATTTTTGTTTTTTAAATTAATCCCCCTCGCTTAAATGTCATGTAGTCTTATCACCCTTGCTATGATTTGCATTTACTGCCATATCTAATAACTTGGTATTAGATGAAAATTTAATCAGCAGATGAAATAAATCTATTCATGTGATTTCATTTGGCCGACTTTTAAGCACTCAGTGAATGCATATTTACAAAGGTTTTCTTATTGTTTTAAATTTGTTCTTATCCTTTACCCATAACTACAGTATAACTGGCATGCAACTGCTGTAGTATACTTTATTTTTTGTGATTATATAATTTGGGATTTCATCAGCTGCATCGATGATGTTAGTTATACTAGCTAAAAGTACAACAGACGTTTATCTTTCTTCATATCAACTGTGTTACATGTTTGTTTAAATGAATTTCAGTACATTTTTGGCTATATTCCTAAAACAAACGTATACACATGTGCGCGCATCCATGACAATATTTACGTATGTACACACAAATCTATGTATACATTTGTTTGTAACCATTCATGTAATAATCTTTGCTAACGTGGCAAGAATGATTTCCTATATTTCATAATACTATAGTTTTATTCCCTTGCCTCTCTCTTTTCAACATTACAAACATTTTCTTTGTTCCCCTCTTTCTCAAATTGTTTTTTTCCTTCTGATTTAACGCTCCCCTTATGTAAGGTGTATAATGTCCAAGTAGTAAATCAATAGCCAGTGAAACAAAAACTTGCAGTGGAGATTCAATCGTTGTTTATTAAGCCTAGGCTGTTTCTACTGCCCCATTTTCTATTCGAATGATTTTTAATTTAACCATTACAGTTTCCATATGCATTGTGTAATGCGCGTGTTCTTCAAATTGGCTGAATTTAGTTTTTGGCTCATCATTGCATTTTCTACAAAGTAGTTGTTACGTATGATTTGTACACAATAGTAAATAATCTGGTCTACTATTTAAAACTTACTTTTTTGTTCTTCAATATACCCTTATTTATTTATGAATTATCTATGATCAATCAAATTTATCATCCTTGTATACTAATGCAATGTATTTTAAGCCACTATGTTAACTTTGTGAATATTACTCTCCGGTCCCTTTTTTATAATTGGACTGTAAGGCGAGTTTCTTAATCACTAATTATATAAATTATGTCTTTGCCTCTTTAATATCACATCTGACAATTATTAGCATTCGTCGACTCATTTATTTTCAATCTTTAAAATGTGATAACGTTTTGTATATTAATCGAGTATAGGAATCGTTTTCACCATTAAATCGTAAATTTAATAATCTTTCTAATGATATCTACTGTTGATGTTTAAAAATAAAATTTTAAAAATAATAATTTAATACAACAGTTTTTAACTGCATTTCAGTAATGCAGTTAAAAATTGCTGATATTAAATGTAGTTTTTAACTGCATTTGTGAAATGCAATAAAACTGCACTTATGTAATTAAAAATTGCATTTAATAGCTGCGGGTTTTAACTTCATTCGTGAAATGCAGTTAAAAACTATAGCAGATGTAGTTAAAAACTGCACTTGATAGCAGCAGTTTTTAACTGCTTTTCATAAATGCAATTAGTAGTGCAGTTTTTAACTGCATTACTATAATGCAGTTTTAACTGCATTTCACATAGACAGTTAAAAACCGTATTATACCAATACATATCTTCTAAAATTCAAATTTAAAACAAATAAGTTTTGAAATTTTGGTTTTTATATATTCTTAATGCATATCATTAGAAAAATAATAAAATTTGTGATTTAATAGTGAAAACGATTTGTTAATAGGATGTTTATAGAAAAAGTTATTTCGTTTTAAAAATTGATAATTAATGGACACGAATTTTAAATAAGAGTGTGAGAATAACAGTCACGTGTAGAGAAATGCATACGCATGATCTAATTTACATAAATTATTAGGTAGGGACATTTTGCTTATTTAATTAATGATAAGGGCTTGTCGTACAAAGTCCCGTTAAGTTTTCTATATTTTTTGGTTATTACGAATAGATTTGTGATCTTAACTCAATATCAGATGGTGATTTCATTTAATGCATCAAAATTTCAATATTTTTTTTAATCATGTGTATTTAGTGTTGTTTTTTAATCAAACTAGGACTTCAAAGAGGAGAATGTATGGCATCTTCATAAATTTTGATATCACATGCTGGTTCAATCGGTTTAGGTTAAAAGGTACATTTTTCATTGTTCACTTCCTTATTCTTTGTATACACTTCAAACTTAATTTGATGTAACTTGTGGTGGTATTCAAAAATTATGGTGGTTCTTATTATCATCAATTACTTAGATTTTTTTTTTGAAACGGTACTTTATATACAACAAATCACTATGACAACATATCACATGTCAATAAACGTTCGAACCACGTTACGTAAGTTTCGAACTTGTGACCTCTCGCACCAAAGCCAAATCACTTAAACCACTGGGACAATGGTGCTTGTCAATTACTTAGATTTTAGAATTAGTTAATACATGTATTTGAAATAGGTATATTTTCTTTTCTATTTTAGCTCTTCTGTCAGTACTACATGATATTCTTAATGCTTTGTATGTACCATAATCATCTAATATCTTTCATATTTCGTTAATTTCTTTCTTTGAAATTCATTTAGGATGATTTATTTGGAAAGTACTATCCGCCTATGCTATAGATATACATCCATGCTTTTCAAAGCTTAGAACGCTTAACACTCTATTTAGCTTATAGCATACATCGATGCTACTCTTTGATTGTTTTATGTACCTGAGATTATGCTAAAATATTAGTACTCTGATAAGTTCAGTATCTGTACACTATACTCTCAAAAAGTATTTAAAACAACAACTTTTCTATTTTCTAGCCTATCATTAGGCGTGTCAACGGATGCATTCGAATGCGGATAGTACCATATCCGCATTCTCATCCGAAATCATTTTCGGATATCGGATATCCGCATCTGCGGATACAGATGGATATCAGATAATTATCCTATCCACTAACAACCGATAAATCAAGAATTATAAAAAGGAAATTTTAGTTTAACATAAATACTTTTCAATCTCATTGATTATAAAAGTGTTAAAAATTAACAAATATGATATAATAAATAGTTTTGAGCTGTTAATAACCATTAAGTGCATATAATATAAACTACTAACTTAATAAAATAATAAACGAATATCTTTCACTGCACTAAAATATACATAATTTGAACTATAATCTTGACAAAAATCGGACGGATAATTTTCGGATGCGGATGTCTTCGTATCCGCATCCGCATCCGTTTTTCCGAATATCGGATATTTATCCGCTTTTCGGATGCCGATGCAGACGGATTTTGGATTTTTCAGGTATCCATTAACAACCCTACCTATCATTGTTATTTTACTATGGGCCCACAATATCCTATTGAGTAATGATTCAAAATATATTTGTTTCAAGTTTTATTTAGTTTAATTGGCTTAGTCTATCCATAAACAACTAAAGATGCCTTGCATATTATCACTAAATGATTTATCAAACATTTAGTGTTAAATGACACTTAAATGAATAATTAGATGTATATTGAGAAAGGTTTTGATGCGAGTCATATCACAAAAAGGATGGATGCAGAAGATCACTGTAACAACCCTGGTTTAGATTACCTGAAATTAAATTAGGAGAATAATTTAATTTAGTGATAATTAAATAATTAAGAGATTTAGTAATTTTTAATATTAATTAAATTAGAGTTTGGAGAATCTATTTGTACAGAAATCATGTAAATGAATTTTGTACTAAAAATGGGTATTTGATAAATTATAGTAATAATGGAAATAATTTCAACGTGATTTTTCCATAAATAGATTATTTTGATAAAACTATGAAGAATAATTTTATTCTAAAAGTTGTATTAAATTTTGGACACAAATGATGTATTTTTACAACGCTAATAATAACGATATATTTTATTATGGAAAATAGGGTTTAATTAAATTAAACATGTTGTAATTTATAGAATGAAGATTTTATCTTATAGAGATTTTTAAAAGTGCAGTGGTTGAATTTATATAAAAAATATATATATACAAGTTTGTTTAAATATAAAGTAAAATGTTTTATAATTCAAAATTGTAATTAGCAACACTTCTTATTGGATATCTACCTATTATCATAAAGCCCATTAGCACTTAAACAAATGAGAATACGTCCATCTCATTTCCATCTCTCTCAAATCAGAAAACACTAATCATCTCTACCTTCTTCTCAAACCAAATCAAAGAGCAAACTCCATTTTCTGAAAATTTTCACAAAACCCTAACTGCTCCAAAAATCATAACAAATAAAATAAATTCCCAAACATTACCAATTTTGGATATATTGTTGCTAACATGTTACATCATCTCTGCTCCAAATTTAGTGGCATTTGGTTTAATTTTGATGGGTCAAAGTTCTTCTTTTCTCAAGTGGTTTTCGGGTTAAATCTGGATAGAAAACGAAGGTCAGTAGAAAATTCATAACTAATTATAGAAAAATCATAAAAATTTAAAATTTGGATATGTTATTCTCAACTCATAAACACACCTTTTTTAAAAATTTCGTAGGAAAGTACTTAGTTTTGTTATGCCAAATCCTTGCAGCACTGAGGACAAAAATGCAGAAAATTCTGAGTTTTGGCCTTGGGTCAATTGCTTGCAATTTTGAGAATTTTGGGATGTTAAGGGGAGTAACCCTCACATTTCTAGCCTAGATTCATTTGCATGTGGTTGAATGGTGAAAGTAGTAGTTTTATTTATTTTTGTTTGGTGATTACTGTCAGTATTTTTCAAATCTACTCCTTGTTTGCTCACTGTCAGCTTACTACTTTCTAAATGCTGAAATTATATTTTGCTTAAATTTTTAATGTTGTTTCCGATGAGTTTCTAATATGAATTTTGAGTTTTGATTCAATGGAAAATAATTTCTTGATGCCTTTGTGTTCTACGGAAGAAATTCCATATTCGATGTATTCAATTACTGTTGAATTTCAATGGTTTAATTCGTATTTTGATGATATGAATATTTGTGACTTTTTTAATAGTTGGTTTTCTAATAAACAGCAATTTTGATTGAAAAATATATAAATAGATTTCAAGTGATTTATAAATTGATTTTGGAGTAATTCAATTATATTGCATAAAGGTTTCTAACTCCTATTTTTATTAAAACACTTTGATACTATTTATAAACATTTAAAAATCTCATTTTCTGAATTTTTTGAAATTTGCGTTTCATCGAATATTTTGTGAGATTTGCTTTTATAAGCTAATAATGGTTTTGTGATTTGGTGAATAATTTTAAGAAGGATAATATTCCTCTTTGTTTAACTCTATATGAGTTTCATGTTAACTCTATGTGAGTTTTTATGTTCCTATTATAGCTTGTAATCTATCATCACTTTTATCTCACATTGATTCGAATTAGACTAGACTGATCCGTTTATTATCTTTATGTAATACTCGGGTCAGACCGAGATATTTCAGGTTCTTCGGCATGATGACCTTAGAGTTGGATTAGTTTGAGGCTTCTTCGTATGCTTTAGTAGACTTGTAGTCTACTTATGTTGTAGTCCCTCTTGTGTGTCGAAATAGAGATTCATTTTGATGTATATTCATTTATGTTGTCTTAGATATTTTATATGTATATCGTGGATCTTTTATGACCACCTTTTGTAGTTCACATCATGTATCATATACATGTTCACATCCGCTTTATGAGAAATGTTTATATTTCTTTGTCGTATTCTGTGATTCTTATATTTTATATTGTAATGAATTATATTATGCCACTGTGTTGTTATTTTGTGCCTTGATCGGATACATTGAATCCTCTTATAAAAGAAAAATATTTTCGGTCAATTCGACGTATCAGTACTCGCCCAGAGTAATAATACAGATGGTCGCTCCTAACAAGTCTTATTCTTCACATTAAAAAACGATATTTCATTGTAATGTTCTTTGTTAATGGGGGCATAAATGTGGGGCGTCACAGCTTGGTAGCAAAGACGATTTTAGAATAATATATGATATTAAAGATGAGAACCTTTTCCTATATGTGTCTTCGAGATCGTCCCTTAGAGTTCTTCGGGTCACTACTAGGAATTCTTCCTCTAGAGATGAGTCATATCTTAGAAAATCTTAGGATACATCGTGCCTATTTTCTGTACACACTATTTCGTATCTTGGAGTATTTCTTCCTTTGAACAAATGTTTCACTTCAACTTTAGCAGACTTCAAATTGAATTGTGTGTCTTTGTCCTTAGCAATCTGAGTTGTGCAGTGAAGGTGGATGAACTGCTTTCCACTAAGCATCTCAAATTTAAGTGCCTTTATAATTTGTTATTAATAATAAATGCTGGCTTGTTTAATAATTAAACTTAGTAACCATTAAAGATTAACATTGAGTAGAATTTACCATTTGAAAATTTAAAAGACCTACTCGATATTAATTGGACCTTGTGGTGTATAGATTTGACGTCGCTACCACAAGGCATAATTGAATTTGGTTTAATAATTAATTTATCATATGGATAATTAAATTAAAAACTAAGATGAATTTTAAAATGGAAAACTGATTAAAGCAAGCATGGATAAAAGGAAATATCATTAAATTGATTCAATGGAGTATCATTTATAATGTATGTAAAGGCATTGAAAGAAATTTAATAAACAGAAATCTTTGGAAAATCTATTTTGTGTGGCAAGTTGTCCGTTAGATGCTTTAAGAATTCTGGTCGAAGCGTTTGGCCATCGTTTTTTGATAGGGGTTCCTAAAAATTTGGCCGAGTCAATGAGACACCGAAATTAAGTTCAAATGTTTTAAAATCTTAAATGTTTAAAAGATTTTAAATAATATTTAGATGAGGAAATAAAACTTTTGGAAGTTGAAACATTATTTGGAATTGAATGATCTTTTGAGAAAAGATGTATATATACAATTGTAATGTTTTGAAAAGGAAAAAAAATTCAATTGTAAACCATTTGCTATAAATAAATCTCATATGAAGTTTTCTTTTTGAGAGGTTCGTCTTGAGTGTGATTTTCGTTAGAAAATAATACTCAAGTTCGTGTCTCATACTAGTTTGGGTGATTCAAACCCAACGATATCTTTAGTTGCAAAATTTTCGTGAGAAATCCTCTCACAATTCTTGTTTTAATTTGATTATATTTTAGTTTTAATATAGACTTATAGTAAAAATAGATGTTTGTAAAGTTTAATTGAAAACCTAGAATAAAAGTATAGTTTTTGTCACAAACACACTTTAATCACTATATCTTTATATGCATGTGTTAGTAAATTGAACATATCCTTTTCATTTTTGGTCTGATTTCAATAATTTTTGATATTCCGGAAAGCTAACTTCATCTGTGACAACTTTTATGTTGTATACTTTTACAAATTTTGAGTATAGGTTGATTGAAAACCTGTTGCAAACTCTCAACACTGTCCCTTTGAAATTTATATTTTCTGAGCTAAGCACCATTAGCAAATTAAGCATATCTTTTACATTTATGAACGGATTTTGATATATTTTGATGTTATGAAAAGCTGACTTCATGTGTGATAACTTTTATGTTGAACACTTTTACAAATTTTGAGCATAGGTTGATCGAAAACCTGTTGCAAACTCTCAGCTCTGTCATTTTGAAATTTATATTCTCTGAGCTAAGCACCATTAGTAAATTGAGCATATCCTTTTCATTTCTAAACGGATTTTGATAAATTTTGATGTTCCAAAAAGTTGACTTCATGTGTGACAACTTTTATATTGAACACTTTACAAATTTTGAGCATAGATTGATCGAAAATCTGTTGCAAACTCTCAGCTCTGTCCCTTTTAAATTTATATTCTCTAAGCTAAGCACCGTTAGTAAATTGAGCATGTCCTTTTCATTTCTCATCGGATTTGATAAATTTTGATGTTTCGGAAAGCTGACTTGTGTGTGACAACTTTTATGTTGGACACTTTTACAAATTTTGAGCATAGGTTGATAGAAGACCTATTGCAAACTCTCAACTCTGTCTCTTTGAAATTTATATTCTCTGAGCTAAACACTGTTAGTAAATTGACCATATCTTTTTCATTTCTTGTTGGATTTTGATAATTTTTTATGTTTCAAAATGCCGACTTTGTGTGCGACAACTTTCGTGTTGAACACTTTTACAATTTTTGAATTGACATGCTTCGAAAACCTGTCCTAAAACAGAGTCATTTTCTGTCCTGAATTTGATCTAAGTTAAAGCTCTAATATTTATTTCCTTATTGTTTTTGCTTGAAATTTCTTTCGCTTACTTTCTTACTTGGTTTCTGCATCTTAAATCATATGTTAGATTTTCTTTTTCTTTTTTCAAAAAAAGACTTTGGTAACAAATAAATAACTTTAACCGGATGAGCTATAATCCATTCCACTAGCTGACAAATTTATCGGAACCACGTCAACTTGCACTTGCCGTAACAGTCAACGACCAGCCGCATGGCTAATGTTAATTAATATTAAAACAAACGATAGTTATATCTGTCGCTGATAATTTGTTTTATCATTGTTTGAGGTTGTGTTAGTATGCCTCCCGAAAGCACAGTATCAGATTTCGCGGGTTTGGGCATGTATTCGTCATAACGGGTGGCGATACCGTGAGATCTTATTTTTTGGGCGGTAGATGGTCGTGTGAAGGCATCCACTTTGGTTGTGATAAATTATACGTCGTGGCAATGACTTTTTACGTATGCCAAACGTCGTCGTCACAATGCTATAAAATCACATGATCATGGTTATTTCATGGTTACTTTTCGTACTCTAAAAAGTTTTAAGTAATTTCATTTACTAAAGAAATTGTTGGAATAATTTTAGTGTGGTGTTAGCGACCTCGTCACAGACGAAACTACTTAGCGAGGTGCAGCGACCTTGTCACGGACGAAACTGCTTAGCGAGATATTAGCGACCTTGTCATGGACGAAACCGCTCGAGGAGATGTTAACGACCTTATCATTGCATTTGAGATCCATTTCTTTTGAGAATTTGGAGACTTTAAATTGTTATCACCAAATTTTTAGTGATAATCAAATTGAGACTTGATATGGATTTATGAAACAGTGATTTTGATTATATGCCTTATTATGACTATGGGTTTCGGGCATACTTTATTATGTCTTATTTGTATTTGTATGTTAAGTCATATGTTTATAATTATGTGTTTATTGAATTTAAATATTGTGATTTGAGGTTTAGTTGGAATTTCACCACAATTCAGTTTTGCCTATGGAAGGTTATATTTGTGTATCCCATGATTTATTGAAATATGACATTAGTTGCCATTTACTTTCTTATGATTATTTTAGATTTTGTAATCGTTCACTATGAGATATTACTATGGTTAATGATGTTAATTACTACATTATATAAGTTTCATGTTTTGATTTTTGTAACATTCTGAGTTTTAACTGGTCTAAGTTGCACATCTTTCTCGCTGTCCTGAGATTGATCGACAGCGATATCGAATTTTGAACTTGCACTTGTTTTAATCATAACTTTTTAACCATTGATTCGATTTCAATAATTTAGTGCTTTTTGAAAAGCTATGATAGTAAGGAAAAACTTTTGTTTTACATGTTTATCAAATTATGCTTTCAATTATTTGTTAAACACCTATTTGTTTAAAGGATAGTTTGATAAGAAGTTATATTTGTTGTTTATAAAATTTTGAATAATTAGGCATTTTTAATAGTTTGAAAATTTTACATATCTGTTGGTTTTAGTGCATATTAAATGAGTTTTGTGTAGTAGTTTGGAAATTATGTAAATTTTAGTATAGTTGAAATGAAAATAAAATATTATTATTCGAATAGTATAAGTGTGAAAAGTTGGTGAAAGTGAATTTATTAGATGATTTGATTTTGAAAGTTGGTTGAATATGATAAATTCCAAAATTTTGAAGTCTTAAACTTTCTAAAAGATAGATCATGTAATGAATGATATAGTGTAAATATTTCTTTGGAGAATATATGGCTTTGCATTTTGAAATGGTTTGAAAGAAATAATTTTGAAATGGTCTTAGTATTGAAATTTTGATTAAGAATGTGTTGTACTAAAATAGCGATATCTTGAGAATTATAGCTCCAAATGGAGTCAATCTTTTTGTGAAAGAAAGTACTTACAGTAAGCTAAAAATTTTCTTTTTATCATTTTTTAAAATTTTAAAATTTGTTTGGTCTAAAATGAGTTTGAAAATTAATGGGCATCTTTGTCCTATTAGTAATTTATAAGGCAAAAGACTGAAAGTATTTTGGACATAACTTTTAGACCGTAAATCCGATTTTGATCAACTTTATCTTGCCGAAAAGCTTAAACTGAGTAGAAAGACTTTCAGTTTAACAGTTTTGGCAAATTTTGAGTTTTTCCAAATAAAAATTTTGATTTTTTACAGCAGTCCAGAAATTAGAAAAGGAATTTTTTTATAAACTAGAGTTTGAACAATTTTAGTTTTAAAATTATGGTATAAATTATGTGTTAACCTATATAAGATATAAGAATAGGTACCACTGGAGTATGTTTGGGATTATTAGTGAATTTTGTTCACTTTTGCTTGCAATAAGCTAAATAGCTTGCTTAAAATGCGAAAACAAGGTACGCATATGGTTTAAAATATTTGAATTCTAAAATTTTGATATGTAAGTTATTTCTGACCATGTTTTGGTCGATGTTTATCTAAATTATTATATTGAAATTTTTCGGAAGGCTCTCCGTACAAAGGAGACTTTACCGAAATTTCTCAAAATTTCGACACTTAGAATATTTTATAAAATTTTACGTAGGATCGTTTTCACCCTAGAGGGGGGTGAATAGGGTGATACTAAAATTAATGCGGAAATTAAAATAATAACAGAAAGTAATGTAGTAAAAATCACACACAGATTTACCCAGCTTCTGCAATAACCTGCCTACGTGTTGCCCCCAAGGTTTCTACTAGAAATTAAGTAGTCAGACGCTTACACATGTAAACTTGCAACACCCGCTAACTTGACTAACCTAACTCTAAGCTCAAAACCCTACCACAATTCAGCCACTGAGTTGCGAATTCTCGAACTATGCCCCGTAGTTTGTACCTAGTCACACGACTAGAAAGTTACACAATTTTAAAATGAAATTACAAATAAAAAAAATTAAAATCTAAACAAAACCCTCTTTAAATAATTGATGCCCAATACTTAAAATTAAAACCGGTCCACCAAATAATTAACATAAGACGTATTCCTCTTTTCTTTTGTTCGTGATGACTTCGGCCGTTCTTTGTTACTCGTTCAAAAGCTAGGGTTCTGTTAATTTGATGCCGCCGCTTGAAATTGTTCGATTGGAGTATGCTTTCTCTTCGATATGCTTCACCAATCGAATCTCTGGCTTTGATTACTTACAACAGCTTCAAATGTCGAGCTCGAATTGCTTGGATTAAATTGGTACGTGATTTTCCTTTTTCGATTTCGATTATGCTCGACTTCGATTCGAGTTATTGGTTTGTGATTTACTTTAATGGCTTGCTCTAGTTTAGCTTGAACTCGAATGGGATGCCGATGATGATAATGGGTTGAATTTATAGGGTTCGAACCCCTATAATCTCTTCATATTTTTGAGTTTGAATTCTTCAATTGATTTTGGTGCTTGCATTGATTTCTAATCGAATGGTTGTTGTTATTTGCTGACTTGTTCCATAATTGATGAATTTGAATTTCTTGAGTCGGTTCCATTATTTTCTCTGCTACAACTTTGACTTCGACATTTGAATAGATAGTCTGGACTTGTTCAATTCAAACTTGTTACTCCATGAACTTGAATATTGCTCCGTTTTTCACTGCCTTGACCTGTTCATTGTTTTATCAACTGCGAGTCCCATTTCTGGCTTAGATTTTGGCATTAAATTTGTGATAAACTGGACTTTGACTTGTTCAATTCGTATGACCATTCTCTGTTTTTGTTGCCTTGACTTTGTTCGAAATGCAACTGTTTTTTACTGTAAACAAGTAGACTGCTTCATTGTTATACACATGTAAACTGCTTTGTTGTGTGTTATCTCCATGTATATACATACATATATGTATGTATATGTGTATGTGATTGCTCGGCATCAATTCTGGTTATGTTGCATTTTATGGTGGTCCGGTTGATACTGTCTGGTTGTCATGCCTAGCCTTGCTGTTTGGTTCCTGCTTCTGGACTGACCTTGGTTTGTTTTGCATTTGCTTTGAGTCATTTCTTGGTTTCATGTTTTCATGTGTGTGTCTTCACTTGATCATTGTCACTGTGCTTGTGTGAGTTCATGCCTTCAGACTTGTATTCTCTGGTGTGTGTTCCTTATTCCACTTGAGTCTTTCATTTGCTTCGAGCTTCTTCTATTTTCTCTGTTTCATGTTTATATCTGGCTCCTGAGTATTGCTTCGAGTTGAACTGTTTTGTTTCATTCAGTTTGATGTTTTCTTGCACTTGAAACTGAATTTCATATATATGTGGAAACTGGCTGTGTTTGTTTGTACACACACACATATATATCTGTCATTTCTGTGTTGCATTGTAGTAATTGTTGTATGTGGTCCCTGAGTTGAAGTCTAGTCTGGTTGCCTTTGTTGCTCCTGATCAATTCATTGTTGAGTCTGTATGCATGTTGTTGTGGTCTTGTAGTCTCTGGTATCAATTCTTCACGTTGCATCACTGATTCATTTTGTTTGGTGAACTTGATGCCTGAACTTGTAGAATGCTTGCATATCCATACTGGTCTTCATTATGATTCTGCTTGGAGTCTTCATGTGAACTTCATGGTGTCATCATCCCTGAGTCTGGCTCCGGTATAAGCATGTTTTTGCCTTTGTGTGTTCATGGCTTCACATGTGTAGAACTGGTGGTGCATTTACCATTGCCTTTGTTTGAATTGCACGCTTTGCAAACTTGAGCAAGTTTGGTTTTCATGTGGAGTTGAAATGTTGATATGGTTCACCACTTTGAGTCTGCACTGTTCATGTGTATGCTCCAATGTTTATATGCTATGTTCTTGCCTTTGAGTTTTGTACATTTGAGCACTTTGACCAATTGCATGTGTGGTTTGATCTGGTGCAGTTGCATGTTTCACTGATCTGGTTCGATTTCATGTTGCATTGAGTCTTGTTCCAGCTGCTTTGTACATGATCATTCTGTGATGTTTTGTTTTTATATTGCACCCGAGTTGAATCTAGCCTAGGCTCGAGTTTGACCTTGTGCTCACCTGTCCCTGCAGTTTTAACAAGCAAGTGTATATCGGTGTGCATGGCCTTGTGGCATGTACAGTGATACACCGTGCAAGTCACAAGTTGTTTGTGTAAGAAAATGATGACGAACAACCCAAATAACTGAGGCAAATAATATTTTCAAATCACACTTCATTTTACACTGCAAAATATTTCTTTTTCAATTTAACTGCGTCAGTATTTATTTTGCAGATATTTCAGATGCTGGATACAGGTTGGAACAAAGTTGAAAATCAAATAAGAGTGTTGAGTGAATATGTAGTGAGGTGAAATTTGTAAAGTGAAAATTGTGTTGTAATTGAAAATTGTATTGCAATTGAAAATGTATAAATATAACGAGAGCTCAAATTTGTACTATTTGAATTTGTAATAAAATATTTGTTTGAATATGAATTCTGAGTTGTTTATTTTATTCATCAAATATTTATTTAATTATGTGGAAAAATAAAATAGTACAATAAACATTTAAACGAATATATATATATATATGTTTATTATCACCAAACAAAAATCATATGCTATTGTATTCTACAT
The DNA here is from genome assembly GCA_030737815.1 of Allium fistulosum. Taxonomy (NCBI): domain Eukaryota; kingdom Viridiplantae; phylum Streptophyta; class Magnoliopsida; order Asparagales; family Amaryllidaceae; genus Allium; species Allium fistulosum. Next base: position 460,936,426 of record CM060901.1, read on the forward strand.
TTTATATGTTTTGAAATTTTGAAAAGTATTTTGAATTGGTGATCTAATTATAAGAATTTGATTTCCGAAGCCTTGAATTGTAGAATCTTAAAATAAAAGTAAATGCTTAATTGGTTTAAATCTTAATAAAAGAGGACTTCGAAAAAACAAAATTTTAAAACGAACAATTTTGAAATGTTAACACTAAAAGAAGCTTGGAAAAAGGGAAAAATACTGTTAGTGGTTGTAAACTGAAAAGTTTAAAGGCATAAGATAAAATGCTTAAAGAAAATTAAATTTTTGGAAAGAAACTTAGCTCTTATTTGTGTTTTTCTTTGATGGAAGTTATGCATTTCAAATTATTGAACGCATTGTCCCAATTGCTTATCGAGTCCTTTTTTTTTTTCAAGCTCAATTTGCCACTATTCTTGATGTCATCGTTGAATCTCATTTTTGGAAATTTCTAAGAGATTCCGATTTTGCTCTTGAGCCTAGAGATTTTTGAGATTTTTAGATCTCATTCAATTTGACTTAGGAGTATGATCCTAGTCGTGTTGTTTCTTTGGAGCTTGAACGCATTCCGTATTATCCTCTACTGCTCATTAGTGATGTTTCTTTCATGTAAAGATCTTTTATCGATTGCTTATTTATCTTTTGAAAGATGTATACGTTTGAGAATTGTTATTGACTTTTCTTTATCGAGAATTGTGGGGACGCAATTTTCGTAAGGAGGAGAGTCTGTAATTCAATATACAAGTTGAGTGGTTGAACTTATAAATAAAAATATACAAGTTTGTTTAAATATAAAGTAAAGTACTTTATAATTCAAAGTTGCAATTAGCAACACTTCTTATTGGATATCTACCCGCTATCCTAAAGCCCATTAGCACTTAAACAAATGAGAATACGTTCATCTCATTTACATCTCTACCTTCTTCTCAAACCAAATCAAATAGCAAACTTCATTTTCTGAAAATTTTCACAAAACTCTGGCTGCTCCAAAAATCATAAAAAATCAAATAAATTCCATAAAATTCTCGATTTTGGATATATTGTTGCTAACATGTTCTAGCACCTCTGCTCCAAATTTCGTGGCATTTAATTTAGTTTTGATAGGTCAAAGCTCTTCTTTTCTCAAGGGGTTTTCGGGTTAAATCTGGACAGAAATGAAGGTCGGTAGAAAATTCGTAATTAATTATCAGAAAATCATAAATATCTGAAATTCTGATATGTTATTCTCAACTCATAAACACAACTTTTGTAAAAATTTCGTAGGAAAATACTTAGTTTTGTTATGCCAAATCCTTGCTGTACTGAGGATGAAAATGCAGAAAATTCTGAGTTTTGTTCTTGTGTTGATTGCTTGCAATTTTGGGAATTTTGGAATGTTAAGGTGAGTAACCCTCGCACTTCTAGTCTAGATTCATTTGACTGGTGAGAGTACTAGTTTTATTGATCTTTGTTTGGTGATTACTGTCAGTGTTTTCCAAATCTACTCATTGTTTGCTCACTATCAGTTTACTGCTTTCTAAATGTTGAAATTAGTTTTTTCTTAAATTTCTAATGTTGTTTTCCGATGATTTTCTAATATGAATTTTGAGTTCTGATTCAATGGAAAATAATTACATTTTGATGCCTTTGTGTTCTATGGAAGAAATTCCATTTTTGATGTATTCAATTACTGTTGAATTTCAGTGGTTGAATTCGTATTTTGATGATGTTTGCGCCAAAAATGGTCACAAACACCCAATTGTCGATGTATGCACCCGTTCACAATCATAGATCACAGATAGCAAATATGTAGAGAATAAAATATGAAGAACGCTCAGAAAGTTAAAAGGAGAACAATGGAAACACACAGATTTATCGTGGTTCAGCGTTCTAGCCTACGTCCACTTTAAAGAATTTGACTTTATTGATTTTTACTCGCTGGTTACAACAGTAGAATTCGAGTACAATGGTGATTTCGACAGAGTCTAGACGTAGAAAAGCCCAAAAGGTCCCTTTTCTATAGGCTTTAGGATGCTATTTATAGGCGTAGGATGCAAATATCTCGCTCATATCTTGGGAGACCCCTTCTGGCACGTGCACGGGCCCACGCGACCGATCCCATGTGATTTTGACTCGATCCAAGATCGATACGAATGAATTTCGTATCGATTAAGATCTTGCCCGATCGAGTCGAGATCGATCATGAATATTCTTTAGGTTGTACGCAAGCTCCTGTGAAAATTTGGTGGCATTTGGACTTGTAGATTGTGAGATATAATCGATGCAAGTTCGTGTTTTTCAAAGGCTGTCTTCTTTGCATCGATCACCTTTGCCTTGTTCGTATCGATCGCCTCTGCCTTGTTCGTATCGATCACCATAACACTGTTCGTATCGATCGCCTCTGCCTTGTTCGTATCGATCACCATTGCACTGTTCGTATCGACCGTGGTGGATACGAAATGACGACCACTTGATGGATATGAACCAATATAGCCGATGGATACGAACAGTAGAGGATTGATGGATACGAACAATTGATGATTGATGGATACGAACAGTTGAGGCCTGATGGATATGAACAGTAGAGGATTGATGGATACGAACAGTTGATGATTGATGGATACGAACAGTTGAGGCCTGATGGATACGAACAGTAGAGGATTGATGGATACGAACAGTTGAGGCCTGATGGATACGAACAGTAAAGGATTGATGGATACGAACAAGACCTTTCAGTTGATGGATACGAACAGTTGATTCTCAAGTTTGCATCGATCATATCTTGAGCATACGAACTCGGATTGACTTGAAATTTGAAACGTCGGCTTTTATAGCTTTGCTTTTCATGTCTTGTCAATTGCAGCTCGATTCGGACTCGGACAAAATTCAGCGATATCCATAGTGAAACAGTGTATAACCAATCTTTGGGACGAACTATTCTTGATTTCCAGTCAACTTTTTGGTGTCACGGCCTTGCCAAAAGATGGGATAACACTTGCCCCCCAAAACATGCCTTGCGATAGGAAGGTGTGTTTTGTAGTTCGATAAGCTGGATGTTCGTATCCTATTAATGACCTACAAAGAAATTGATAATCTTATCTGATTGTGAATAATGATCGTTCGCGATCGTATGCCGTTCGGAGCGATATGTGATCATTCGCGGTCGGGTGCCATTCGAGGCGAATTGTGACCGTTCGCGGTCGGGGGCCGTTCGAGGCGAATTGTGACCGTTCGCGGTCGGGTGCCGTTCGAGGCGAATTATGACCGTTCGCGGTCGGGTGCCGTTCGAGGCGAATTGTGACCGTTCGCGTGAAAATCGCTATGCTCCGATACCAAATGAAAAGACGGTTAGATGAAACCTTGCTCTGATACCAAATGAAAATCGCTATGCTCCGATACCAAATGAAAGTTTGTATGGATCGTGTAATATGGAACAGTGTAAAACAAGCAGTGCAGAAGTACAAAACTAAAGACTGATAATAGAGTAAAGTAAATAAAATAAAAAACAAGCACACCAGAGATTTTTATACTGGTTCGAACTTCCCATTCTACGTCCAGTCCCAGACTCCTTCTGGAATTTCACTAAAACAACAACCCTCACTTAACCCGGAGGAACAGGTCTATACAACCCCTGAGTAGCCGAACAGGGACCTGAGCAACAGAACAGGATTTCGCCTCAACAGCCGAAGAGGACTTCACACGCCTGAGCAGCAGAACAGGACTTCAGCTTATACAGAGAGTATTTGACACAGTGTGTTCTTGATAACACGGATTTGTCTCTTGATAGTACAACCTTCCTATAATCTTCTCCTTTTGATATATATATATGTGTGTGTGTGTGTGTGTATGTGAAGAATATGGAAGTAAATGAATGATTTTGTATGAACTTGGATGCACAAGAGTGTGTTAGAATTATAGTAGATTAAGAATAGAAAGAATTAAATCAATTAGGTGAATAAAACTGATGATTCTAACAAGTTTATATAGATTATAAAAAGGTGCAATTGTTCGTGAATAGTTATCATGAAAGTACATGGTCATACCTGTTGATTAAAAGTCGTATCTCTTTATGGAAGAGAAATGTCTGTTCAGAAATATAGCCGTTATAGGAATTTAGACGTCTGAAAAATAGAATTCAGACTTCTGAAATCGTTCACGTGCAAATCAGAAAGCAAATAGGTCATTTTTGACCTGATTCAGACGTTTGAATATTTTCATTCAGACGTCTGAATATTGTGAAACAATATTCAGGTTTCAGCATTCAGACGTCTGAATGACATTATTCAGACATCTGAATTTAGCTTGTAACAAAAAATTATCATAGCTTAAATGGTTAGAGCACTTGCCTTCTCCGCTAGTGACCTGGGTTCGAGTCACGCTCCATGCAATTTTTGAAAACTTGATTTTTCATTTAAAATATGAATGTATAAGTGTGTATATCATTTTGAGAAGATTTTAACATTTGTAAACTCTAGACACGACACTCTATTACTAATAATACTTTGTTTGTCACCTTCATCTTGTCTCTATCGTATATATCTCTTCTTGTATCTCCATATACATTCTTTCATACTTTTGTACTGTGTATCTTCATTTTGAACGTATTTGATTATCTCTTTTTGATGCTCATGTACCTGCAAATTAGCTTAGAGATTCTTTGACATAATTGTATAGTTGTTGTCATTAAAATCCAACAATTGAGGTTCTAACATTGCAGTTGGGTGCCGTTCGAGGCGAATTGTGACCGTTCGTGGTCGGGAGCCGTTCGAGGTGAATTGTGTGTGCCGGGGGGGGGACTTAGTACCATTAATGTCAGATTTCACGTTCGAGTGAGTTTCTGAACTGTTTGTTATGGCGGTTTATCGCCATCTCAGAGCATGCCTAAGGACCGTTCGTGATCCCGTACATGTGTAAGTGACTTGGCCGTTATAGAATTATTAAAACCAACTTTACATTCATATGAGTCTTTCAACAGAAATTTCTAGCAAAATCAAGTCTAAACATAAGGAATAGAAAACAAAAGCACAACAGAGACGTCAAAGTGCAAACACCTACACTAATGCGATTGATAGTTGTATCAGAGCATGCCTGAGGATCGCTCGTAATCCTGTACATGTGTAAATGAATTAATCGTATTGGTGTGGAGTTTGCCACTTATTCGTCGTTATTCCAATCAATTAATGACAAGCTGACGCCTCGATCCGGAGCCACCTTCATTTGATGCAGGGGTGGTTGCTCTCGCTCCCCCGCTGTTGTTCGCCTTCTCACATATTGCGATAGCAGACCATTTCGGATATGTCCCTTAACCTCATCCTTTAAGTGCCTGCAATCATTCGTGTTATGACCGTTTAGCTCGTGGAATAAGCAATACTTGTCTGATCTTCTCTCATTGCTGGTCGGATCCCTCCTCATTGGCTTTTGATAAGGAATCTGCCCCATGGTGTCCTGGTAAATCCGTTCCAAAGTTTCATTCAACTTCGAATAGAAGGTGAATCTCGGTTCCTTTCGTGGTCGCTTTGGTCCATCATCGTTATCCTCGGCTTTCTGTTTCCCTTTATCATTGCCTGAATCTTTTTCGGAAGGATTTCCGCCTTTGACTGCGTAAACTTCAACTCCTTCTCTTCCTCTCTTTCAGCATTTGCATCCTCTAATCGTAAAAATCCTTCAGCCTCATGATAAAATTCTCCTAGATCCATAGGGGGATCTCTTGTCAATGAATTATTGAATTCTATGCCATCACCTATGCCAGATACAGCCGCCACCAAAACCATGGATAGATCTGGCTGATCCACCGATGCTGCCGCTGCATTGAATCGCGTCAGATAGCTCCTCAAAGATTGCCCGGTTCTTTGCTTCAGTGTTGCCAAACTCATCACATTCTTAGGTCTTGAAATGTGAACTCTGAACTGCCTCATAAACTTCTCAGTCAAATCGGTCCATGTTCCAATGGAGCCGCTCTCCAGTTGTCTAAACCATAGTGGTGCAATGTCCGTCAAATACAATGGGAAGCGCCGGGCCATGACTTCCTCCGATGCCCCTAGTATCTCCATATGCCTCATATACCGTGTCAGATGAACTGCAGGATCCGTCCTCCCATCGTACGTCTCTAGTGTTGGTAGCTTGAATTCTGGTGGATTCCTAGCCTGTCTAATTGCGGGAGCGAAAGGGCTCCTGTTCACGTCTTCCAGATCTCTATTCACTAGTCCACCCCTTATGGCTTGTCTGACCATCTCCACCAGTCTGTCGTTGTTTCCAAGCAGTGTTCGTCGTCCGTTGCCTCTGATCTGCCCTCCGGTTCACAAGGGAATTCCGAAATCTATTCTCCTAGACGAGCATCCATTTCTCTATCAACGCCATGTCGAATAGTTCTGTTTGGTATCCTGCCTGAGGATGGATTAACATACTCCGTGTGAATGCCCCTAGCTCTGGGGCTGCTCCTGGTGATCCCGCTACATTTTGAATTATGGTTGCTCCGGGCCCCTGATCCCTATCTCCAACATCTCTTGTGGTTGCATTCCTTTTATTTTATGCTCCAAGTTGCCCAACCTGTTGGAACAAATTCTGGATCATCTTCTCTTGTCTTTTCAACATCGTCTTCATCTCATCCCTGGTGATGAAGACCGAGGCTTGGTTCGCTCCTGAGGAAGCCTCCTGACTCCCTTCATGCTGACTCCTTTCGGTTCTTTGTCTCCTCGTTGATTGCTTGGCCATGATTGCTTCTAGATATGATACTCTAGCTTTCCAAATCCGAACTCCAAGCTTTAGAATCCCTGAGCGCTAGGTTCTCAGTGAAAGCACCAAAATGTTGGCGCCAAAAATGGTCACAAACACCCAATTGCCGACGTATGCACCCGTTCACAATCACAGATCACAGATAGCAAATATGTAGAGAATAAAATATTAAGAATGCTCAGAAAGTTAAAAGGAGAACAATGGAAACACACAGATTTATAGTGGTTCGGCGTTCTAGCCTACGTCCACTTTGAAGAATTTGACTTTATTGATTTTTACTCGCGGGTTACAACAGTAGAATTCGAGTACAATGGTGATTTCGACAGAGTCTGGACGTAGAAGAGCCCAAAAGGTCCCTTTTATGTAGGCTTTAGGATGCTATTTATAGGCGTAAGATGCAAATATCTCGCTCAGATCTCGGGAGACCTCTTCTGGCACGTGCACAGGCCCACACGACTGATCCCATGCGATTTTGACTCGATCCGTGATCGATACGAATGAATTACGTATCGATCAAGATCTTGCCCGATCGAGTCGAGATCGATCATGAACATTCTTTAGGTTGTATGCAAGATCCTGTGAAAATTTGGTGGCATTTAGACTTGTAGATTGTGAGATATGATCAATGCAAGTTCGTGTTTTTCAAAGGCTGTCTTCTTCGCATCGATCACCTCTGCCTTGTTCGTATCGATCGCCTCTGCCTTGTTCGTATCGATCACCATTGCACTATTCGTATCGATTGCCTCTGCCTTGTTCGTATCGATCACCATTTCACTGTTCGTATCGACCGTGGTGGATACGAAATGATGACCTCTTGATGGATATGAACCAATATAGCCGATGGATACGAACGGTAGAGGATTGATGGATACGAACAGTTGATGATTGATGGATACGAACAGTTGAGGCCTGATGGATACGAACAGTAGAGGATTGATGGATACAAACAGTTGATGATTGATGGATACGAACAGTTGAGGCCTGATGGAAACGAACAGTAGAGGATTGATGGATACGAACAATTGAGGCCTGATGGATACGAACAGTAGAGGATCGATGGATACGAACAAGACCTTTCAGTTGATGGATACGAACAGTTGATTCCCAAGTTTGCATCGATCATATCTTGAGCATACGAACTCGAATTGACTTGAAATTTGAAACGTCGGCTTTTATAGCTTTGCTTGTCATGTCTTGTCAATTGCAGCTCGATTCGGACTCGGACAAAATTCATCGATATCCATAGTGAAACAGTGTATAACCAATCTTTGGGACGAACTGTTCTTGATTTCTAGTCAACTTTTTGGTGTCACGGCCTTGTCAAAAGACGGGATAAACATATGATATGAATATTTTTAAATTATTTGATAGTTGGTTTTCTAATAAACAACAATTTTGATTGAAAAATAAATAAATAAATTTCAAGTGATTTATAGATTGATGTTGGAGTAATCAATTATATTGCTTAAAAGTTTCTAACTCCTATTATTATTAAAGCACTTTGATACTATTTATAAACATTTAAAAATCTCATTTTCTGTATTTTATGAAATTTGTGTTTCACCAAATATTTTGTGAGATTTTCTTTTATAAGCTAACCAGTACGTAGGCACATCCATTGGATGTGTGCGAAGAAAAAGGGAAGCAAGTTATTTTATTGAAAAATCATTAACATAGGTATTTATGATACTTGAAGAGAATACTTGTATGAACTAAAAACAAAGTTGAATAAGGGAATTTTTTTTTTGAAATGGTACTTAGATACAACTTGTCACTGGGACAACAAACCACAAATCATGAGTTAATAAATGTTAGAACCACGCTACGCAAGTTTCAAACTTATGACCTCTCGCACCAAAGTTGAATCACTTAACCACTAGGACAATGGTGCTTGTCATGGAAAATTTATTTTCAAAATGGCTAGAAAATAATAAAAGGTCACAGTATACGTGCATAAATTTTTATTAACATTGTTACTGATGGTTATAAGCTATAGAGGAAAGTATAAACGTGTTAGCATGAATTATCATAAATTTCTAGAACAATGTTGCAAAACCGATGAAGGTGAGATTTTATTAAGGTTTAAACAAAATCATGGTATCAAAATAAACATAAGCAAAAAGTATGTAAACTAAACAAAGCCCACCATGATGGAGAATAGTTATAAACAAAACCATTAAAGGTGAGATGTTAAAGGTTTAAAAATGAAATTGTTAACAATTTAAATCACGTGACTCTCTAAGAACAAAGTTTTGACTTGAAAAATAACTCTAGCACTAAAAGAACATGGGTAATTTTCGAAAAGAAAAAAGTTCTAAAAAAGCATATTACTATTATAACGAAAAAACATAGGTCTTAGATAGTATTAAGCATTTTATAATACTACTGTAATGAGAAGGCATGCAATGTTAGCTTGATCAGAGATGAATATGAGAATTGCGATACTGCATTTTATGTCGTAGATATAGATCAAAGCAAAACGTATCATTCGAGGTAACCCTAAATCAGACATGATATTAAAATATGACAACAAAATTGAACAAAATGTTAATCCGAAATAGAAAATGAAAATAATAAATAAAGTTACTCAAATTGATGCAGTTCAAACTCAAGAATTGCAAAGAGTTGAGTAAACGCCTAAAGTTTGAAAGTAAAAGTAGATAAAAGGATTAAGAAGTCCGTGTTTATGAGAGAAGCATGAGAATGATCGGAACGATAGTGGGATGGTTTGCATTTATGCAGAAAAGCCTTAATTGTTGGGATGAAGTTGAATTAATATGAGCCATAGGATTGAAGAAGCCCTCACGCTTCTGAGGAAAAATTGGAAGAAGCCATAGGAACGTAAGTGAGAATTGACAAAAATATCCTCACTTTAAAGCTTAATCTTACAGGGGTAAATATGTAATTCCAAAAGCTTCATTTGGATGTATTCTCACTATATATAGATAATGGTTTTGTGATTTGGTGAATAATTTTAAGAAGGATAATATTCCTCTTCGTTTAAACTCTATATGAGTTTCATGTTAACTCTATGTGAGTTTTTATGTTCCTATAATGGCTTGTAATCTATCATCACTTTTATCTCACATTGGTTCGGATTAGACTAGACTGATCCGTTTATTATCTTTATGTAATACTCGGGTCAGACCAAGATATTCCAGGTTCTTCAGCATGATGATCTTAGAGTTGGATTAGTTTGAGGCTTCTTCGTATGCTTTAGTAGACTTGTAGTCCAGTCATGCTGTAGTCCTTCTTGTATGTCGAAATAGAGATTCATTTTGATGTATATTCATTTATGTTGTCTTAGATATTTTATATGTATATCGTGGATCTTTTATGACCACCTTTTGTAGTTCACATCATGTATCATATACATGTTCACATCCGCTTTATGAGAAATGTTTATATTTCTTTGTCGTATTCTGTGATTCTATGTTCTGTTATATTTTATATTGTTCTGAATTATATTAAGCCACTGTGTTGTTGTTTTGTGCCTGGATTGGATACGTTGAATCCTCTTATAAAAGAAAAATATATTCGGTCAATTCGACGTATCGGTACTCGCCCAGAGTAATAATACAGATGGTCGCTCCTAACAAGCCTTATTCTCCATATTAACAAACTATATTTCATTGTAATGTTCTTTGTTAATGAGGGCATAAAGGTGGGGCATCACAATCACTTTATTTATGTTCATATGTATTTAAAAGGTTAGTATTTAAAATTTTTGTGTTTGTTTATATATGGTATCAAAAATTGCTTACAAATTCAATTTTAAAATTCTATTCTCTTTCATTAGAATTTTAAGGAGATGAAAAATGAGTCGGCACCTTTACAATATTTTAAGTGTACTACTAAGAGTGAAATCTTCACAGAATTGTTTAAATTAGACTGCTGGTAATTACTAATTTTTCCATTTTAACTTTTGCTGTTCAAATATCACTGGCCATAAGATTAGAATTGCCTATCATATTCTTATTTAGCACGGGCCAAAGGTTATAATTTTAATTATATTATTGTATAATGGTGTATGTTTTTGTCTATATGTTAGAAGCCAGTATGTAACATCTAACATAATTAATGTATTAACAGGGAAGAATAATTAACATAGCATCCATTGCTAGTATTATTTGTAATGGGGTCAGGTTAACTATAGTGTTGCGAAGGCAGGAGTGATTGGTTTAACCCAAACTGTAACAAAAGAATATGCAACTAGAAATAATATAGTAATTTCTACTACTAATTTTGCTATTTACCTAAAATGATTCTCTGGTGTGTTACCTTAAAGTGTTATGGTGTCCAACAATTTTTGCTTAGGTCAATTGTGTTGCTCTTGGGTTTATTGAGTCTGATATGAGTGCTACGCTTTCCAAAAAAATCGAAAAGAAAGTCACGGATGATATTCCAATAGGTAAGAAGGAACTTCATGTAGTCCTTTTAATAGATTATGTTTGCACCTGTAATATTATGCCAATTCTGAAATCTCCTTGTCACTTATAAAAATTAAAATCAACCTCCTATTATTATCATCTTTCAAAATGTAAAGTTGTCCCTTATTTGTTCAACAATCCCCTATTTTGCAATTTCAAAATTCAACGTACTTGAAAATTTTAATTTATTTGTTTTTAAAAGTAATTAAATGAAATAATGCATGATGGTAATGATATAAATCAATATGTTTCCAAAATCATGTCATTTTGTTAGATTTGGTGGCTTCCTTGTACATTGCACTTCCATAGGAAAGCTACGTAAATCTTTTGAGTTTATTTTTAATTTTATAAAGTGACTCCAATCATGTTTTGATTGTGTGTGTAAATATATTGTATTTGTGATTTGATGGGAGGCTCTTCATACGAAGGAGATGTTGTCAAAATTTTCTCGGAAATAATAACACTTAGAAAATTTCATTAGTATTCTAAAAGTTATAACATCAGGAAATTTTGTTATTATTCTAAAAATTATAACATTTTAAATGCCGATTTATTTGACAATTGTATATAAAGTAGCATATATGCAACTTGTGTCGTTACAGCTCCAATTGCTCCAATGCTTCCTGTAATCCCTGCATTTGTGTATGGTATATGGTAGTAACAAATATAAAACCATTTCATCGTTAGTTGGTGATACTAGTGGCTTATCAGTGCATGTGTTTCTATTACAACTAGAAAATCACACATATATTTAAAAAACCAAAAATAGATATAGATATAGAGACATATAAATTTACAACATGGATCCATATTAAATGAATGCGTGGTGAGAAATTAAAATATATAAAATGGCTAAGTGTTCAACTACAAACCATATACTAAAATAATCAACCTATACATCTAAATATCCTTGATCTACTTCAGTAAATATTATTAATATCTTTTAGGGGTTATAAACTATAGAATGTCAGCTGGTTCATTGAGACAAATAGAAAACACAGAAGCAGATGCTTTTCCCTTTCAAATAAAAAGTGCTCAATAGCTGTTGATACTTTAAAGTTATGTGTAAGCTTCTTAATTTTTCATTTGTAAGCTTCTTAATTTGTTTCTAGGTTGCTTTGAACCATGTTGTGATACTTTAAAGTTGTTTAGTATTTTGATGATTGTTATTTATGGCGAATGGTTGTATAATGAATTGTGATATTTTAATTTTTGTTGAAATTAATTTTTCCTCAGGAAATGAATTATTATATTTTGTTCAAGAAATGAAATTGTTGCATACTCCTATATATGATTCAAAAAATGAATTATGATATGCTGTTGTAAATTTTGGTTGTTATGTGCTTTATAAAATTAGTAATGGTTATAAGTATTACAAGTTTACATTTTGCAATGGTTATAAGTGTGGCAAATTTTAAATTCATCATGGTAATAAATGTGAGGAAACTTTTTTTGTAACGGTTATAAGCGTTATAAAATATGTCATTTCTAACAATTATAACCGTTACAATATCCATAACAAAAAGTTGCCATGCACACTTTAACCCTGGCTATAACCGTTACAAAATTAATTTGTACGCTTATAAGCGTTACAAATACCATATTCTTGTGTTGTGAATATAACGACCCAGAATTTCGGACACTTCGTATTTAAGTATCTGAATTATTTAAATATTTGAATCTTTGATTAAATGTTATTAAAATGATTTAATAAGCTTTTTCACCCCCATTTAAATCGTAATTAGTGATGGTAAACTTATTTTGGGAAAATGTTTACAAAAATAAATACTTTGAAAAAATATCGATAATATGAACGAAAATCGTTTTATCAATAAACAACTTTTTAATCGTCAGAAGTTATTCAGATTTTTTTTACATACACTTATTTGTTTAAGAAATCAATAAATTGAAATATTTTTTTTACTATATGTAAATAAACTTATTGGATGATGTCATGCATGACGTAATGGAAGATATTTAGGAAATTAGCTTAAATGGAAATACTTAAGAGTTAAGAAGTGATAAAGGGGATGTAATGGGAGGTAAGCCTTACATGACATAAAAGCGGGGATGAGAACAAGCCTATGCTACACCATTTTGAAGCCTATATAAGGAGAGACACACCTTGTTAATAAATCACAAGTTCACAAATCTTGAAATGAAGAATGAGAATTAAAAATTGTGAAAATGCTTAAGCACTAATCCATTGATTCTTCTCTAACCTTTTCATGTCTTAACCAAATCATCTCCAATACATTTTAAACTTTGGATATAGGCCTAAATCAGGCTTGGGAGACAAGATTAGAAAGTAAAAAGTGGAAAAATATGAGAGGACGCGGGGAATCTTGGAGGGGGCCGTGAGCATGGGAGGAGGAGGAGAGGTGTGGCATTGGTTTGAAAGTGCCAAATGTTGGATAATTAGGCTTTTGGTGATGGAAGAAGGCGGTTCTTTGTTCTTGTGGTTTTGTGCTTTGGTATGGCGTGGATCTAAGTTAGTTATCTTACTATCTTGTTTGTATATATTGTGTGTATATATGTTGATTTGAATTATAAAGTTAAAATAATATTAACTAAGTAAAGTTATAAATTTTGTGCCCCTCTTGCCTTTGAAAGAAAATGATAATTTCATATTGTATGTCATCACTTCTATTACTCTTTTAAACATGTGGCATGACCTTGACTTGATGTTTAAATGGTTGTTTAACTTGTGTGTTAAATTGAAGTAAGTTTGAAAGTGTTTAAAGCGAGAATAGTTGTTACAAGTGCACTTCCAAATCCCTTGTTTTCAGGAATTTTCATAAATAAATGGAAAGATATTCATTAGGGTTTATTTCCATGATTTTTAAGTACCCTAAGGATAGTACTTACTATAAAAATTTCAAGTCTTAAATTATTTATTAAAGCGGTTAAAATTAGTCACAAAAATCGTGTTTTTCAATGTTGTTTTTAATAAGGACTTTTAACAGCATTTATAAATGCTGTAGTAAGTTGCTTATAGTTTTAATTGTTCAAAAGTGATATTTAAATTTGGTATTTTTCTCTAATATTTTTAGATATGTTTCCAAACATATTTTGAAGTATCTTAAAGTTGGTTTGAAGTTTAAATATATTTTCAATAATTATATATGTATTTTTAAAGTAAAGAGATTTTATAATATAAACATGTTTTTGATAAAATTATAAATTAGTTATTTTCAAGTAATATTATATATATATGTATGTATGTATTAAACCTAATTACAAGTATTTTAAAGTATATATAAGTTTTAGGTAATTGACTAAGCTTAACACTAAAAGCCGACGAGGTAAACTTCTCTATTTCTGAGAGTTAAGATTGATGTCAAGTAGGGATATGAGCAATAGAGCTCTAATCTACAGGGCTACCCTCTTGATCGAGGAATATTTAAGTTGGAATGCCGAAAACATGTTAATCTTGTTGTTTACTTACTTGTTTCAAAGATAATTAACTTTGTTTAATGCTAAAAGCCGACTAAGTAGGTTTATCTATTTGTGAGAATTAAGATTGATGTCGAGTAGGGATAGAGCAATAGAGTTCTAATCTATCAGGCTTCACTCTTCAACGAGGAATGGTTAAGTCGGGAATGTTGAAAATGGGTTAATCATGTTGTTTGTTACTTTCTTATGGAAATCATTAATATTCTACTTAATACTAAAGCCGACAAGTAAACTTTTCTATTGTGAGATTCAAGAATGAAGTGTCTAGGCAAGGCTTTGATGCAACTAGTGCTCTAACTTACCTGGCTTCACTCTTGAACTAGGAATAGTTAAGTTGAAATGTCGGAAATGAGTTAAGTATATGAACACTGATTTGTGTAAGCAATTGTTTTAACTAGATAATCGATTAGTCGACTATCGAGCTTAATCTATTATTAACTTAGATCTTTAAAAAGAATGTTTTAAAGATAAGCATAAGTATGGAATGGTTTTGGGTTTTTTGTGAAAATGTATTAATAATATTTGTATTTAACCCCTTTTTTATTATACTTATGAATGTAAATAGATTTTTAAAAGAATGTTTTAAAAATAAGCATAAGTGAAATTGTTTTGGGTTTGTAGTGACAATGTTTAAGTAATATTAGTCTCAAAACTTTTTGAATGGATTTGTGAAAGTATTTAGATCCTTAAATGGATATTTTAAAGGAAATTATATGTAAGGAATCTTTTGGAAAAAGTTAGAAAATGCAAAGGTTTAAAGTAAGAAATCTTGTTAATGATTTGTGAATATACTTATACCATTTGAGATAAGTATATGAATACCTTTTGAAGTATTGAAAGAGTGAATGAACAGTAGAAATTGATAAACAATGTTTTATTAGAAAAGAAGTTTTACTAATAAAAGGGGTTTTAACTAATAAAAGATTAATTAAACAAAAAAGGGATTAAAAGTCGCTTACTTGACATGATTGTGCTTTGTGTGACTTGATCGTACTTTGTATGTTTACTCATTTATGGAAAACATTTTAGTCGTATACTTAGCACTAAAAGCCGATGAAGTGGGCTTGTATATCTCTGGGAATTAAGACTGATGTTCGTGTAGGGATATAAGCAATACAGCTCTAACCTACCAGCTTCACTCTTGATTGAGGGATAGTGTGAGAAGAAAATATCGAAAATGTGATAGGTATATGAGACTTAGTTTCCATATACGATCGCTCTCGTTATCATTGAATGACCAAATTCGTCGATTCAGTCTTGAAGATACCAGGATCGGTAAGTGTTTTACTTATTGAAAACCACTTCAAGGTCAGATATGTGTTCTCTCTTGGAAGTGGATTTTTTCGAGATGCAGGAATCCATGTGTGGTTTCGAGATCTATTAGAGATGTGGGAATCCAATTAGGGATTCATGTTATTTTCAAGTGATGAAAACCCGTGTGGAAGATGCCGAACTTAATCTCGACATCGAAAATGACAGAAAACGGAGTAGGATGCACAGCCTAGGGTTTTGCTAACTCACGACAGGGTATATCAACTCCATATCTAGATATACTTATCGATTGTTAGCTAGTGGGAGTTGATAGTACTTGTTTCCATGTGGATCGGGATCGCTCATTCGTACGTGGGCTAGTTGTATTTACCTTAATGGTATATTTTATCTAGAGATATACGATGCTCGGAGGTACTTTCCGACCCTTGTCAGGAGGCTAGCCTTAGTTTATCTGGGGTTGTCTCCAACGCAAAATCCATTAGGCCAACGTCCCTTATCGATTTTGATTGTACCCGAAATATGATGTTGAATGTAACCATTCTGGCTATTTGATATGATTGATATTCTACACCCTAGACTTTATCTATTATATCAACTTATGTACATATTAGATGGTGGTTCTTTTGAGAGGATAACTGTTATTACATCCCATGCGGTCTCAAAAGTACTGTTATATGATGGCTGCATATTTCTTGAGTTTTTCATGCCAAACTTATGTATGACGCTTGGATTTTTGTTTTCCCTAAATTCCTTGTGTTCTTTTTCGAGTAGTTTGAGAAAGGAATGTTTTCATTGATGTTCTTTGGAGCTCGAGGAGACGAGCTGGATGTTTCACCTATCGTAGTATTCTTATTTCCACTGCATTACTATTTGATGTACCAGCATTATGAGGACAGACAGTTATAACTGTCTAGGCTAATGATAGTACTTAGGTTTTGTAACTTCAAAATTTCTGTATCGGAGTAACCCTTTGTACTGTTCTTCTAATATTATATATTATCGTTCCGCTGTGAGATTCTGATATTGTGTTCTCTTCTTTCTTATTCCTTTTCTTTTACCCTAACAATACGTTTTTCTTGCACTTGGGTGCTCGACACGTGAATACCGTGGATGTATTAGTGTCGACATTCGAGGATCGAAAATGTGTGTCGTTACATAGTTGCAATGAGGCTATGATTGCTTTTTCCTCAGAAGAAAGCGACTTGTTGTCAGTTCGGAGGTCACAAAGCTAGGCTACTAAGGTAGATATTTTCTCAAATATTAAGGAATTTAGCTCCTACAACTTGGCCACATCCTATGAAGAAGACGTGCATGACTGTTGAAAATCAAATAAGTGTCGACCCATCTAAAAAAGAGAATAATACAAAATCAAACGCTAAAGAATAACTAAATTCAACACTTATACTATAATAAGGAAAGAGAACTTCACCTGGATAAGATGATGTAAAAGACTTTCCGGAGATTCTACAGAGAAAGAAGGAGTGGTGTCAGAAAGGCTCAATGAAATGAATATTAAAGAATGTAGTACTTTCATGAACAAATCCATAAAGTTGGTAGAATGAGAAGATCCCATCCTAGGGAGGAAAGGAGGAATGCCATCAAGAGGAGTATCAAGCAATGAAGTCTGATGTAAGGAAGCCATAGATTCTTGAGGAGAAGGACTGGAAATATTAGCAGGAGAATATTGTACCGGAAGAGTAGTCACGACGACAATGGTGCCGGCAAAAGGAGTGGAAGGTGAAGGAGCAGTAGGTCCAGCCCCTTTGGGCTTCTTAGAAGGAACCTTAGATGGAGCAAGGGCAACCTTAGAACCTTTTCTCTTCATCTCTTCCAGAGCCTTCACTAGAGCATCCTCAACGGTGAAACAATAAACAATAAAGTAGTTTTTGATGCCATCATCTCCCTTGTCTCCCTAGATGAAGCAGATAATTCGAAAGCACCCTTGTTGGGCGACATGACATCCATGCTTACAGGATGCACTTTGAAAGGATTTATTCACAAAGGGAAAGAGTTAAAGAAGTTTATTTCAATACACAAAAAGGAGAAGGAGAATAAGAAACAAAACTTGGAGAGTATCCGAGACTTTTAGTCATTGTGCACTACATCGAAGAGTTTGTGGAGAACACATCGAGCTTATCAATAACAAGGGATAGTGGATTGTTTTTTTTCTTTCTCATCATGATGGGTTTGTCCAAAACACGATGAGTTGGTAAAATCGAGAATACTTCCTTAAATTTTCCTCAGTAAGAACCTCAGTTGGCTCCTCGAGTATGTGTAGCATCTCCAAAGCTAGGGATCCTAGCCAGAACCTAAGGGTCAACGTCCTTTGATTCAGTAGCAGGCATTTGTCATCGAAAATACATTTAATGAAAATCGATAAAGCAAATATGGGCAACGACTAAATGGAAACGAATCTAGCAAGAATACCCATCGAGGATCGAAAAGCTTCCTGTAATATTTGGAGAATAACATCACACAAAGAAGAACTGGTGACTCCAATCCCGAGGTCCGTTAATAAAGTCAGCCACTACTCCATCGTTGATAGAGCTAAGATAATAAACATAACCCTCAGGCTGATTCTTTATCTTTTGAAGATTGACTAAGAAGCAAAGGATAGAAGGTGTCAGCTCATCCAGCTTGAGTTCTCTAAATAGAATGAACAAAGAATTGATGTAACTATATGAGTTAGGTTTTAGTTGGATGGGAGCAATCCTTAGGAAAGACAGGACATTATGGATAATGGGGTTGAAGGGAAGATACCATGAGTGATAAATGTGAAGAGGAGTGAAAGCGAAGAACCCTTCAGGAAGGGTATTGATTCGATCATTCGGGCCCGGAACCCTCGTTTCAATCTCTGAAATACCAAAAACGTGGAGGATAGAGTCAATATCTTCTTGGTTCATGAAGTAGGAATGGTGGGACGCGTAAACCTTCTCCTCAGAAGATCTTTCAAGTTTGGGGGACTTAGGAATTTTGATGCTCCTTTGGAAGTCGGTTTCTTATCTCTAGCCATGATATCTACAATATAAAAGCCTTAATTATTATAATGAGTTCTAGTGTCCAAAATAAAGCCAATATATATACATATAAAAAAGAAGCCTTTGTGAGATCAAATTGAAACAAATAAAGACTTTCATGAGCTAGGCCTACAGTCCTCGTGAAAAAAAAATTGAAGTAAAACTTCGTACGCCAAACTTGGACATAGACATCACGATTAGTACATAAAACAAGGTTTTCATGTGCCAAACTGAAGGCATAGCATTTGTGTAAAAAGAGTTGATGTGATAAATCAAAACACAGTCCTCTTAAGAAGAACTTAAACCAAGGCTTTCGCATGTTAAACTAAAAGGCCTGGTTTTCACAGAAAAGAATGGAATGATCCTTGTGTATTAAATTCAAATACAACCATTGTGAGTTAAAATCAGCAAACTTTTGTGAGTCAATTTGAAAATTTATAAGGCTTTCGTGAGTAAAACTTATGTAGTCCTTGCATTTAAAACTCTTCACAACAAGCTTGGGTGCAGCCATGTGGGTAAATTAGGAGACATGGCTTCATGTATCATACCAAAAGAAAAACTATCGTAAAATACCCACCTATTCTCTTTCTTTTCTCCTTTCTTTCATTTCCTTCTTCTTCTTCCTTATTAAAGTTTTCATGGCTTCTTCTTTAGCCTTGAGAGGAGGAAAAAAAAGAAAAGAAAATCCTTAGAAAAACTTGTTCAAAATCCACTCAAAATCTTCTCTATTTTTCCTCTTCTTTCCACCAACCTTTTCTTCCTCATTTCGAACTCAAATGGAGCTTTTAATTTTCTGAAACCGTGTGAAATTTTAATGGCTACAACATTCTAGTTGATCACTTTTTCAAATTTCTATCATAGCTATGTCAAAACACCAATTCTTTACAAAGCAATTTTGAGCTTAGAATTTAAATTCCGAAAATGGTTCATATTCTTTGGACCATAACTTCATCAAATAAAATCGAAAATGAGTGAATCTTTATTTGAAATGATAGAAAAAAGAAATTCCAATAACTTTCAATTTGAGTACTTTTTGAAATTGCGTGAGTAGGTAGCCCTAAAATCAGTTGCAAAATAACATATTTTCATGTTTATTATTGAGAACTCGATGTTTATCCGAAGTCGCTCCACCTTACCAAAACAAGTCTCGCTTCCTCTTCCCTACAAGGCCGAGCCTACCTAGTGCATTTAGTGTTCAAGACTCCATCTTTTTTCTTAGGAATGGAAGTGCTATGTCATAGTCTAATTTAGCGAGAATTTGAATAGCTTTTCGTGAGTAAATTCTTAACTTTTTGGGAAAGATCTTACCTTTATATATTTGTTAGTTATATGGTTATATACATATATATATATATATATATATATATGTATATATATATATGATGTTATGTTTCAATTGTGATATGGCTTGGATGTTTTGTGTATGTGCTAACTTGTAGTTTAGCATTTGATTTGAGATTGATGGTTTTGCGATGTGTTTGGATATGAATGTGGTGATTTTACTAAAATATGATGATGATGTGATTTGGTACCTTTCATATATGCTCAGATTATAGTTGAATGGTATGGAAGATAGGAACTTGAGTTGTTAAGGGACTTGAGATCCATTTTGAAAATCTAATTGTTTACTAGTTTTGAGTTAGTAAATATTTTGTTTAAGTTCTAACTCGAGTTAAGGTTTTCAAAAACCTTTTCTTTATGTATTAAAAAAAGTAATCCAAAGTAAGGTTAATATTTTAGATGGTAACTTAGAGAAGTAATTCTAAGTTATTGCGTCCATAGCGAGAGTCGCTATGGATGTAGTTCGGAAAAGTTTGATTTCTAACTTTAAAGTTTTCTTTTAAAAATGATTTGAAAACCTATTTTCAAATGTAATTAGCAACACATAAGTTAATTATAACTTGATTAAGTATGTTTAATAACTAATTAATTTATTAATTAAGGATAATTATTTATTAATTAATCAGTAATTAGGTTAAGTAATTAGTGATAATTAAGTGAGTTATTAAGAAGTTTAATTAATGATTAATTAAGTTAATAAGGGTAATTATTTTATGTAGTCAAGTTTAATTATTTTAATTATTATTTAATTAAAGTTGAATATTTAATTAATTATTATTTAATTGAAGATTAATTATTTACTTAATTATTACTTAATTAGGAATTAATTTTAAGTAAATGTTTATTTGTTTAAAGTTTAATTATTAATTTACTTCTAATTAATTAAGACTTAATTATGATTTGATTGTGATTATTTAAGATTTAATTAAGCTTTAATTTATATTAAATTATGATTTAATTATTAAAAGTTATTTTAAACTTTGTCGGTTATGTTTTATGTTGGGTTCTTTTTAAGTGGTTTGATTTTAACCAAAGGATCTCTTGTCCATAATATTAAATAGACAAACAACTGTGAATAAGTTAGAATGTGATTGTTTGTGTTGTATTAACGTTCATTAGCAGAATAAAATACCATTTTGCTATAGGGTAGTTGTTTGGATTGTTTGGACATGTGTTTAGCAGAATAAATCCCTTTTCTGTTATTAATTGATCGAATTGTTTTGACATCTGTTAGCAGGACAAATCACCCTCCTGCTATTATGTTATTTGGACACGTATATGATAGTTAATTCATATTGACATGTTATTCCCTAATTTGGATATGAGTTGTATTTACATACATGTTTCTTATGTAAATAACTGTTAAGTGAATTGGAATTAAACTGAAATAAAATGGTAACTTAAATCGGTACCATTAGGACTGCTATGCCTCATTTGGAATTTATAAAGTATGGTTTTCAATTTACTTAAATTCTTTAATCAATTTGAGACTATGAGTTATTAAATGGTTTTTCAAGTTATATAATTCTTATAAAGGTATTTATAAATGATAACTTGTTTATAGAAAGGTGTTTTACAAATGATGTTTTGTAAATGATATTTATAAAGGATATTTTATAAAGGAGTATAAAAAGGTTTATATAAAGAGTTTTAAAAATAGGAAAAAAGTTTCAAAATCATTTCAGAGATTTGGAAAGAGATTTATAAATTAACTTAAGGGTTTATAAAAGTGGGTTATAACTTTATTTTGAAAGTTATAAGTTAATTGAAATATGAGATGAGATTCTAAAAAGGGAATTTTTGATAAAGGATAAGCGGGATGTTTTATTTGAAAGAAATGTTTGGTTATTTAATATGGATTTGGAAAGAAGAAAGCTTTGAAAAGTTTGTAACTATACTTATACTGATAAGATAAGTATATAATTTTGTATTTGGCATGAAAAGTAAATTTTTTTTGGTAATATACTTGTACCGTTGAGATAAGCATATAAATGTTTTCCAAGTATAAAGGAAGTGTAAGGGGTTTGAAAATAGTGTTTTGAAAAGATCTTTTGATCAAGTTTTATAAAGTAGTTTAATTAATTACAAAGAATTAATCACTACAAGAAAAGTTGTTTTTTATAACGCCAATAGATAACACTTATTTCAAAGTGTTACTGTAAATTTTCATTTGTTTTATTTAAAGTTCATACGGACTGCACATAACGCTTTTCCATGAGCGGGATCCCCAATTATTTTAATAGCCGCCTCTCTCCCAAATTATTTCCCTCTTTCACTTCAAATTTCCTCAAATTAACTCCAGCTCCAAGTAGGTATTTTTCAACTGCTGTCTCCTCTTTCTTTGTCTCATCTTCAACCACTCTCATCCCTTCCATCCCGAACCTTGTCTACCACTCCTCGCCCTTCCGTCGCCTTGGGTTCCATTGTCTTGGGTTCCATACATGAAGAAGGGATCCTATTCCCCTAATCGGAATTTCACCTTTTTTGAGCACAAGGTCAACCGTTTACCAGATCTGGACATGCTTTCGAACTTCCTGTCCTCTCCGACTCTGATTTCCACCCTTGTCAATGCGCGTAGCAAATGTATGTTAAAATAGCACTGTCTAATCCTATTAAGTTTTGTTTAATCCATGTGAATTGAGTTAGTTGACTATTGTTTTGTTTATATGTTAGGAAAAATTATTAATGAAATGAGTATGGTTATGTTTTTTGTTTAAATTAAGATTGAAGTTCACATAAGATATACCGAGTGAATGCTTGTTAATGTCATGCCATTTATGTTATATAATGCCATAAAAGTGATGTTTCAAGGTGTTGATTTCTTCTTTCTTCTTTGCGCAGAAAGGTTAGATCAAGATGCAAGTGGAATTCTGACAACAATCTGCAACCATTCATTCCATTTTTCTCGTATATCTATGTGGACTGATTCTTCTTGTCCTGTGAGTATTTTCGTCATAGCTTATTCACATTATGTGTAAGTTTTAGGTTAGACTTCTTGTTTTACAGAGTTCACTCAATATAGTCTAATATGCATATTTTTGTCCTGATGATACTTCACTTATAAAGTGAGACATAAAAAGAATATTTTCAAGTTTCAATAGCTCATTTTGTTGCAACATAAGTAGCTGGCACACATTGATTTTCCTTAAATTTAATCGTGTATTTAAGATATTTCTTCAGTCATGAATATGATTGTCTTGGTAAGTTAACTCTGGAACAGAGGAATTTTTAGTGAGGGAAAAGGAATTTTTACTTCAGTCTTTGTTTCAGCAAATTATCATTCATTAGTTATTGCAGCGTTAAAGTTGATATATAAGGATTTATGATTTTGATTGTACGGTTTTGATAGTGCGTATTCCGTGGATCTCATTTTTCTTTTTTTTGATGGATATGTTGTATAATCCATTCTTTAGCTACCTGGTATCATAATAACAAGAGAAAGCTTAAAGAACTCGTGTATACGGTAGTTTCATGTCCTAAAGAATGTCTGCTTTTCACTGTGAGCTTTCAGGTGGGCTAGTGAGCTTTCAAATGATTGAAATTCATTTTATTTCTACATTGAATTGTCCACTGTTCACAATAGTTCGTGATATTATATGTTTATCGCTTATAGAATTTTTTTTAAAGCTGTAGTGTATTAGAGCAATCTTAATTCTCTTATTATGCATTTGTTCCTTGTGTTATTAAACAAATGTCAAATTGTATCCGTTGTTGCTATTTATTCTTTATGTACTATATGTACTAATTATTTCCTATTGTGAACTTATCATTTGTTCCATTTAATTTTACAGGAGGAGTAAATGCTAAACATGGTTAGACCTTCAAACAATATCTTACACTCAAGATAAGTTTTTTTTTCTTTCATAAATCCTTATAGTGACACATGAAAACAATGTAGTTTTATGTAGTTCATATTAATATAGCGTTGTATTTTGATCAGTTAGATGTAATTATGTACATTAATAGATTACTTTCCATGATATGCAGAAATTTGCCTATATATAAACTAGTTAAGAGTCAAACAGCTTCATTCTACCATGTAAAAAAAATCACAAACGTGTACTGATATAATGTTATAGTATAGGTACATGTTTACATACAAAAAGATACATGCATGTAAAGTGGCATCCAAAAAGCATTATTTGGGCAAAGATAATAATGCTAAATAAGTTACCATTATAGTATGAGAGAATGGAGAGGGCTATGGAGTGGATATTTAGTAATCCTGATGCTTCAAGCTCTTCAATGGATACTGATGCATTAAATAACATTTAAGCTGGAAAAACCGTAAATACTAGATGGATGTAGCAGCAAGTTACCTCAACTTTTATTAATCATTTAAAGCACTATTTTATACTTTCAATCTTTGAACATCAAGTTATAGCCAGTAATTATGCATTTCAATTTGCATGGTCGTTCTTCTCTACATTATTTTTTTTTAAATCTTTACGTAAGTTAGTTTGATTAGTTGCCCCGGTGCAAAGTCGTTTAGATACAATAAAATAAGCTGCAGTGTAACTGAAGGTGTTGAATAGAATAAAGGTTTAATATACAACATTTACACTGCATGAAATTAACATCCTTAAGTTTTAAGTCCGCAGCAATTTTGAATATGAAAAGTATTGTGAAAATAAATAGTAGCAATTAATAGGTCTGTTAAAATAAAAGAGTTTTCCCTCGAAATATAATGCATTTTTCCTGAAATAAATTACTTTGTTTTAATATTATGTCATGAATACTACAATTTTGCTGACTAATTAAACGACTTCGACTTTATTTTACCGTGTATTTAGTGACAATTTTAGAATTAAACTATATATTATCTATCAAAGTTTACTTCGTTTGGTTCACTGATCTTAAGAAAATATGCCTAGTTAACTTGTATATCAACTGTAACATGGAAAGTAAAAAAGATCGAGTGTTTTTTCCTTTATTTTCTAGTTGATCTTGGAAAAACTTATTGACTGTGTATTTTGTGTATTGGTTAATTTTTTAATTGCAAATAAATGAGAAAGCTAGATCATACAGCCTAACATAACTACGAGTAATTATGAATTAGCAGAACATGTATGAAACTGAAACGTATTTCATTTATTTTAAAATTTGCATTTAACATAACACCATTCGCTTGATTATAACATTATATCTGATTAAGGATCTAAAATAGTTATTATATTACACAAATATTTTGATTACTTTGTGCAATATTAATGAAACATGTTGTAAAAACTGTAAATTTTTGTCATTGTAATGGATCTTTTGAAAAATATTTCATTCCCTTACAATTGAGCTTAATTGGAAATGCCTTTCAGATGCAATAAAGTTTGTTGGATTCATGTTTGTGACTAATTGAATCAAAGCGAAAGAATTGTCTATAGTTTTTGGCAATACAAGGAAGGAGATACTGAATGAAAGGTTACTCAAAATAGCAATTTTGAACAATAATATCTATACAAATTAACTAAGTTAATGATAATAATACTAACAAAAACAATCATAATCCTTATTAATAATTAGAATAGGGCTGCAACTTTTGGTCCGACCGCGAAGTTTCCAAAGTGTCCTTATACACAAATAAGAGATGAAATGTTCAAATCCTACCAAAAAACAAAAATAATATCTATTTTCAACTGGAAATCTTGATTAATAATTGAAATAGAGCTGCAACTTTTTGGTCCGACCATGAAGTTTCCAAAATGACCTTGTATATAAATAAGAGATCGGGAGTTCAAATCTCATTCAAAACAAAAATAACATCTATTTTCAACTAAAAATTTGATATATAAATTATATCACAAGTTTCGATAAACCTATGCGTAATTCTTAATTGACCATACTAAAGTTTCGACTTTGCAATCTGTACTGTACTGTACTTGTGTATCTATGTTGGATGTGGTTCAGGATTATTTTCTTAACTACTTGATGCAAATTATACTGATTAATACCTTGCAAATTAAATGACCAATAACTTTGTTTTGCTTCTGACCCACTTAGGATTTATCAACTTAAAGTAATTCAATCAAGCCTCCTCTCTAAATAGGCCTGGGAAATGATCACTGAACAAAACCTTATTTGGAGATGGTGGGTTAGTAAAAGGTATTATGGTGATAAATTTTGCTAATTAAACTTGGGATACGTACCAGCCCTGTTCTTTTCCCAGTTCTGGAAATGTGTTCTTCATTAACATCACTATTGCATATTGGTACAATTACCAAGGTTGAAGATGGATCTAGAATCCATTTCTAGAAAGACTGGTGGATCGTACTGATTGCTCTGTCAACTCTCTTCCTCGATCTCTTCGATTTATCTTGAAACAAGCACATCAGATGCCCGACATAGTAGTATTTGCACAATTACTTTTTCCAACATTATTCCAGGTACAACTCTTTTACTCAATTCTCTCTTTATTGTCGTTGCTTAACTCCTCACCTCTACATGTCACGTTCTTTGGGGTCTCGAGGCAAATGGAACATCTCTAGTGAAATCTTGGTACAAGTTCTCGAATATTAGGGGCAGAAGCTTTTGTTGGAACCATATATTTGCAGTAACTAATTTAGTTCACTGTTGTGCATCTTTGAAACTTGAACACAAGACAGTTTGCTAAGCCATGACCATAATTTATCATGGATAAGAAGAAAAAAACTAGAACGGCCATTTTGATCTCTTTTTTAATTTTTGCAGACATGATGCCAAATGTATGCTTCTTGGTAGAGGAAACTGTATTGGTATATAAAGGATCATGAGGAGGATACAAATAATCCAGTCATGCACTTCATGCTTATAGAATTTAGTTAGTGTTTAGCTGGAAGCGATAATATGAGTAGTTCATACTGGTAGAATAATCAGTCATGCAAGGATACTTTAAAACATATATCTGGGTTCATTTTATTACCAGCACAAAGTTTTATTCTAATTTTATGTGCAACATATAATGGTATTCTAGGTACATATTCGATCTTTATAGTAGCAAACGTTCTGAATAGTCATCAAAGTGTAATAGGAAGCGGTGTTTTGATGCAAGCTACGAGATAATTAATGTCATCAGAGACGCATCCATCTTCACATATAGCCATAGTAAGCATTTGGTTAGCGCAACCTGTACTGCAAGAAATGACTCTTTGACTATAAGAGGTCATGCATTGATGCGCTTGGCCATAAGAATTTTGAGGTATATCTCATTGCTGATGAAGTATTTTATTGGCCTGCAGCAATGCCATCTTGTCTATTTCCTCTAATGATTATATGTTTTATGCTTTTAAAAGGAATGTGTTGCAAATAAAGAAAGGGAGCTGCTTGAAAAGGTAGCGGAGATGCTTGCTAGTTCAAATGCTAGAAAGAAGAAGCTGGTATGCTAGTTCAAATAACTAAGAGCTATGAAGGAAGCGTATTGATTTACTTTTGATATGCTTAATTTTGTTGAATATTTGCATGTTTGCATCAATCGGTTTGGATTTACTTTTCTTATTAATGAACAGTTCCTTTATCTTTTCCATTATTATAATATAAATAGTAATAATCTAATCAATTAGCATACTAATTTTGCTCTAGGCACACCTCGAAATAATTTCACTCGCAAACTCGCACTTTCCCTCACGCCATGTGTAACAAAAGACTCCTCTTTCAAGCTTTTGTAAACTCACAGCGAAAAGCTCCAAATCTGGAAACTCAGGTACATAGTTTCCATCCATAATTAAATATATTACCTCACAGTTTTAACTATATAGTTCCAAAGTCTTGCTTGTCACAACAGTTCTGTAATTTAAACAATGTCAAGGACAGCTGTACTTTTGCGGAGGGTCAGTTTTAATGGTTACTATGTGCAAGTTCTAGTATTACCATTTAAAAATTTCTCAACAATGATTTTCTCCTTTTAAACATGATTTTGCTCTTTTTAAATAACATACTGTCTAACTATTCATATGCCTTTTTGACAGTGACTTTGTGTATACGTTGGTCATATGAATGCAGCTTGATGGCGTAAGAGGAGCGATGAAAATGAGAGGGGGTATTGTTGTTCACGATCAAGATTGTCGTTGTTTGGTAATACCAGCTCCATCTCTTCAAAAGACATTTCCCATTGCATCTTTTTCTTGTAATAATTGCTTTTACGTTAAAAATTAATTTAACAGGCTTAGGAAGTATTATTTTACTGGTTATGAGGGGTTTGAGTATCGGTTTTGACCGTCAATGATCATAGTGGTTTTGATTGGTTTAAATCAAGTGTTATAACTGATCAACGTGTGATTGAGATTTAACATACATCAATTTTGAGAGTTTTCCACTAAAATAACATTACATATATATCATTATATTTATTCTCTTTTTTCGTGAAGATTGATTCTACAATATAATTTGTGTGGTATATTTGAATTTTTTTTATAATCCTTCAAAACACCCCAATTTTCATTAAAATTACACTGCACCGATTTTCACTGGTTTTATAACCAACAAGAACTGGTATGAAAAAAAAATTACAAGCAAAAGCTATGATAACACCTGAAATACAAACTATCCAAAACCAGCCAAAACCGGTGGAAAATAAACTCACAATTAGAGCCTTAAGCTATTTCTGTTAAAAAATAGCTCGATATATGGTCACACTTTTGTGCTGCATGCACGATTTCAGTCAGCTGTTATAAACTTCTTTTAACATAGCATACTGTGGTTTTTTCCCATTACATTTGTTCTACCTCTTTCTAAATTCGTATGAATTGGGATTAGATGTTGATATAAAACTAAGGTTCGTGTTTAATGCATTCAAGGAATTGTGGTTCACTGTGCTTCCCAAACAGCCGACTTAGGGAAAACATAATGTAACTAATTAAACCTTGCTTGCTATTTCATTTCTGACATATTGATGTTCAACGATTTTTGATTCTGTTATATTCATCCACATAGGTAGACTGAAGTGCCTATTTGCATCATATACAATTGCTCACATTTTGCCCAAATCGACTCTTGCAATCTTGAGCGACGTCTAGTAGAATGTATAAGCTGAACTGAAGGGAAGTAGGCACGGTACAAGTTAAGTTGAACATAATTAAGCAATATTAATTGCGCGCGTGTGTGTCATTGGTTGTATTTTTTATTTATGCACAGGATTTCCCAATGAATTAGATTGATCCTTTTAGGTGTTGACTTCAGTGCTTGCCTCGAAGTCAACTGGGATGTGATTTGGTGTTTATTTAGGATCATGGTGCCCGAGTTTGATCCAAGGTCACTTCAAAGCTGTTCAAGATTTGGCTTGGGATGCTTCAGAGTTCTTCAGGTTTTGGTGCTGAGTTGCTTATACTTGGGCACGCAACATGAATGTTTCAGGGTTTGTTTGGACAACTCCAATTATCTGATCTGATACATGATGGATGTGTGTACATATTTATCTACTACAACCAGTGTGGTGGTATACAATATGGATAAGACAGATGGTGGTAAGTACAAAATCAAAGGAAACGAAAGAGACCGATAGGTGTCATGGACGAGGCATTGATCACCATATTTTCATATTTTTTTCAATCTACATAGAAGACCTTTACCAAAGCAAGTAGCGACAATTCTAGCAGACCTGTCTTTTATGTGTCATGAATACTTCGAAACATTAAGAAAAAAGGTTTGGATCCATAAGTAATAGAAGTTTTTTTTCCTGATACCCTTGTTTCTTGGATGAATTTTGTTAAAGAACACAATATCTGGATAATTTTATTTCCTTGTTTCAGGCATTGCTCCAGATTAGTCACGTAGTCAAATTGCATTTTTAATGTTTGTTTATGCTATGTTATTTGGACATCAGGAAACATGGAAGAATCTGCTATATTTGCAAAATTATATTCTAATTTGCAAGTTAGGATTAAATAAAATAAAATATTGGCAGGTGTGTGATATGCCAGATGGAGTACAAAAGAGGGGATCACCAAATGACTCTGCCTTGCAAACATATTTATCACTCTTGCCGTGTATCTAAATGGCTTAGTATAAACAAAGTACATTCTACTCTTTTCCCTTGCCTTCACATATTCTTTCATTTATTTGTATTTTATGATTTAAGGTTAATGTATATTCAGGCTTGTCCAGTGTGCTTTGTTGAAGTATTCGCAGAAGAGCCCGGTAAGCATTAAAATTTCAACACAACCAATACACAGCTTATCTTTACAGTTAGTTTCTTACCGTGTAGACTTTGCCTTGTCGAGAGCTCTTTAGTCATATTCAACCTTGATAATGCTTTGCAGATATATACTTATCATTTTCTAAACTTAGTAATATGAATAAAATTTCTAGGTTTATATGATAATAAAAATAAATATATTTAACTAAGTTTTATAAAAGATTAACTAAATTTATATAATAATAATTTTTTTTAACTAAGATTATAAAAATTAACTTTGAGTTATATAAAATATAAATAAGCTTATAAAAATAACTAGTTGATAGTAACAATAATAATTTAACTAATGTTTACAAAAATTAACTAAGTTTATAATAATAATAATAATAAAATAATTAACTAAGTTTATAAAAATAACTAAATTTATTTATATAATAATACAATAATAATTACTAATGTTTATGAAAATTAACTAATTTTATAATAATAATACTAACAACAACAACAATCATAAATAATAATAATAAATTAACTATAAGTTTTATAGAAACTAACTTAGCTTATAATATTAATGATACAAATAAGAATAATAATAAATTATAAAATATTAACTAAGTTAATTAAGTTTTATATAAATTAACTAAATTTATATAATAACACAATAATAATTACTAATGTTTATGAAAATTAACTAATTTTGTAATAATAATACTAACAACAACCATATATAATAATAAATTAACTATAAGTTTAAAAAAAACTAACTAAGTTTATAGTAATAATGATACTGACAACAACAATAATAAATTATAAAATATTAACTAAGCTAACTAAGTTTTATAAAAATTAACTTAATTTATATAATAATAAAAATTAACTAAGTTTATAAGAATTAACTAAATTTATATAATAACAAAAATTAACTAAGTTTATAAGAATTAACTAAATTTATGTAATAATACAATAATAATAACTAATGTTTACGAAGATTAACTAATTTTACTACTACAACAACGACGACGAAACAATAATAAATTAACTATGAGTTTTATTAAAACTAACTAAGTTTATAGTATTAATAATAATAAATTATAAAATATGAACCAAATTGACTAAGTTTTATAAAAATTAACTAAATTATACAATAATTATAATAATAATAAAACTAAAATTATAAAAATTAACTTCATTTATTATGTTATATAAAAATTAACTAACTTGATATTAATAATAATAATTTAACTAATGTGTATGAAAATTTACTATGTATATGATAATAATACTTTATTTTTTATTTATAAAGTGTATCCTATCTTTGGTATATATGATTCATAGTGTTTCTTTAGCACATGTTGGATGATAGCATGTTGTTGTTATTTACGGTGTACACAAAATATATTGTTTTGTTTTTACCCATGGATTGGGTTAGTCATTGTTATTTGACAATTTTTGTACAAATTTTGAACTAGATGGTGTTTCTTTTTATTAGGTTTTTATTTCAGTGTTCTCTTTGAAACAAATAAGATAGTATATTAATCATATTAATTGTCATAGCTTGTTTAGTCTATAGCACCGTGTAAACTTAACTTTTTTGTTATATGGTCTTGAGTACAACTGTATTTCAATGGGTTAGTTGAAATTCAGTACTCTTTCTCCTTTAGTTCAATTGATGTAATATTTATAAAATAAAATTACAGTGATGTAGTTTTACTTGGAATGATTATACAACACACGTTATGTGTATTTTGTAGGTGATAAAACCATCTTACTATGGTTTGGAGGATGATGAAGGTGAGACTGTAAATTCATATCTATCAAGGTATTATAATAATAGTAAATTATCAATTGGCGTAATTTTTTCACCCTCTTTTAATGCGCTCATAAGGAATATCCAAAATGTTTTTATACACTATTTATTATTTAGGCTGGTGCAAACCGCATTAGAAGATCTGGAGGATAGCAGAAGCATCAAAATGAATGAAAATAATGTGGAGTCGACGATGTTAGGGTTGTTTATTAGTGACATCTCTATGTTTTGGTTTTTGTGGTTTAAATTATGAGATATTATATGTATGAATATTTTGTATGTTTAGTACAACGTGTTACATCTCTATGTTTATTGTCTTTTATGATTCTTGCTTTATTTTGTGAGAAATGCGGATTATGGATCTTAAGGTTAGAATTAACACTAGAGGGGGAGGGGGTGAATAGTGTTTTAAGGAATTACTAATTCTTTTTGAGTTTATATTAATTTGAACACAAATGTATGCAATATTCAGACACAGATATGATCACAGAATCAAACACAGATGCAAATATAAAGTAAAAGCAATAAAGGAAAGAACACACCGGATTTTATACTGGTTCGAAGTTACCCTACATCCAGTCCCACAACACAAGTATGGATTTCCTTTCAAAATCAATTCTTACAATTACACCCTCGATTTCAAGGCCACGAGGTACACCACTCCAGATTCACAATCCTCTGGTAGAGATACTTGATTTTACGGGCAACAAGTTCACCCAATTGATTTCCTAGGCACAATCACACCTTTTCTCACTTGATTGATTTTCCAGGCTACTGTAACGACCCGCTATTTTGGACTATTCGCATCCGCACATGTCGGACTTGAATAATTCAAAATACCGAATTGTTAATTTAAATTTGGCAAAACTGAACATATACAGTAAATAAATAATCACAGATCATAGACACAGAGTAATAAATGCAGCGGAAATAAAAGATAGTAGTTCATGAAGCTACTATATACATATCAGAGTTAAATAAGATACAAGAGATGTCTCGAATACAATAATCAAATACAATATCAGAATACATCACTGGAATCAACTGAATATCTGAAAGCTGGATAGATAGCTGGATCTCCAAGCGAAGCTCCAACTCCAAAGGTGAGTCTCGAATACTGGTACACTCAGTCTGACCCGAGCGTAAAGAAAAACACAAGACACTCGAGTCAGGATTAACATTCTTATATTTATAAATCCAACTCAAGTGAAATAACAACCGAAATACAAGTAACTCAAAGGATGTTTGGAATAACCATCCTTTAAGGATCCGTTAAACTATCTACTATGTAGTAGTGTATGATAAGTAGATAATGCCTATCAGTAATATAAGATATCAAAATAATGTTAAGGCGTTACCATTATCCCCCTTAACACATTTTACATAAGTGTCATAGTCTATACAGCACTGTAAACTCCACCGTAAACTAGTGGGATATCAGGGAGTACTCCATAGGTATAACACAAAACAACTCGTAGTGGTCGCGTATAGGGATACAAGTATGACAAGGCACATGAGGCAATACCCGAGGTAGTGAAACTACCGTTTGCCTGATCCGGACTGGTGAGAATGCATCGCCGCAGCGATCGCAACACCGCGAAACAACACTCCCAAAATCAAGGGTGCACCAATCGACAACAAGTAATGAGTAGTTTTCGAAGAAGTGTGTTCGCTCGAGGTAGCTAACCCCCATTTGGCCCGGCACGGCTCTTGTTTTAGTCATTTCCAATTTGACACAAGTGTCAAGGCTATCCATTATCATTCTCTTTCTTCAGTTATCACGTACATCATTCCAACCACTTCATTCTGGATCACACTCCGCGTATAGTTATTAAAGTGGTTTTCGGTTTAGACAGTGAGTATGTCCCTAACCGATTCCGGTCTCTTTAATAACTTTCGAAATTATTACACCGATTGGTCGTTTATTTATTTCAAAACCAAATCAATTACAATTTCAAACAGAGTTTGTAAACCAACATTTCATTTCTCTTTCTAAATCAATTTCCACAATTTACGTTTCAAAACTTCCAAATCATAATTTCAAAATCTTATAATTCAATTTCAATTTCTTTTTAAAACAATTCAAATATTGATTCAAGTTCGTATATAAGTTTCATTCCGAAATCATTTAAATTTATTTAATTTAACATTCAAATCAATTTAACTTCATTTATCGATTTCATTCAATATTCGATAAGTAAATTTATCATTCAAACAAATTCTATTTAATTTTCAATTCACTAAATCAATTACTTAAGTCAACTTCATTGTATCAAAACTTAAAAATTTGAATTAAATTAAATTCATCAAATCAATTCTTTCAATTACAAGTCTTACATTAATTTCAATAAATTACATTCTATTTCTTGTTAAAGAAATTCAATTCCACTTATTAATTTACTTAGATACAATTTCAAAACTCAATTAATAAAGAAACTTAATTTCACTTATTCAAGAAGTTCAATTTTTACTTAATAAAGAATTCAATTATATTTAATTATTAAATAATTCAATCTTATTTAATTATTAAATAATTTCCAAACTTAATTATTAACTAACTTCAAAACTTAATTATTAATAATTCCAAATTTAATTATTAAATAATTAATTTTAAAACAACTTTCTTTCATCAACTACTATGTAAATATTTTGATTCGGATTATTAAATATTAACATTTTCCTTCATTAAAATTTCAAATTCCAACTTCATTTCAAAAACTTATCATTTATTCAAATAAAATCTTTATTTTATTTTTAAATCAAATTATTGACCAATCGGGTTTTATTTAATTCTCTATCCTAAGTCAAGTCATTTGGGTATTTATCATTTCAACCCGATTCCAATTCAATTCAAAATCAAAACATAGCAAAGGGAACTTGCAGTGTGATTACTGGGATGGTGTCAAAGTAAATAAACAAGCAATAGCAACAACCAATATCAATCCAATAATCAATTCAAATAATCCTGAAATAATCGTATTAATTCACATTGTTGTTTGTGCAAATTAATATAATTATCTCTAGAATCTACACTATCATTTCATGTAGATTAAAGATTATTACACTAATATTTATACGGTTCTTCACTTGATATCTATTATTCAATTTTAAACTACAACAATTTATACAACATACATTCAATGGTTCAAGGTGTAGTTAACACTATTTCTACGTGTCAATTTATTTAACATTTAAAGGGATCATATTATGCAAATGTCATTAATCAAATTAACACAGATATCAAATCTAACTATCCTACGTCAATTTCAATTTCAAATTATTTATCACTTACAACATTTACAAATTTAACGTCCAATTGTAAACATCAAACAATCAACCATTTAACAACCAAAATGGATTATCATTGCATATATAACGGATAATGGTGTCAGATGTCACAGGTGAACTGATACAGGTAATAACAGTGTAAATATCTAACGGCAGCATATTTCAATTGTCGTTTCAATCGAAATCAAATTTAATAAATAAAAGAACATTAATCGTGAGTGATTGCTCACCTTTCGAGGCTAGAGAGGATAGACAATGGAGTCGAGTTGTGAATCTAAGCACGAATCCTAAATCAAAACAAGATTGGCACGAATTTGATGACAAAGCTGATAACAAGAATCGATGAAACAAACCAAGTCAGTTTTGATATAAATGGAACGAAGTATATACTATATAAAAATCAAAATTAAATTTAGAAATACACATATATTTTTAAAATCAAGCCAATACACTATATATATAGACTAATAAATCTGTTAAACAGATTTTATAACTCATATAGGACTATATATATAAATAGCCAGATCAAAATAAGCTAAATAACTTATAAATTTTCCTATCTTAACACCTGAAACAAACCCACACAGAAACATATCAATATATATATATATATAAATATATATATAAATATATTATAAATATATATATATAAATATATATATATATATATAAATATATATATATATAGTCAATCTAACTTAAAGTCTATACAAGCTAATATATTTAAAAGTAACGTAAAATATATGTAACCTTTTATAAACTGTAAAATAACAAAAGAATGCAAAGTGACAAAACGCACCAGTAAATAAACTTAATATAGACTAATATATATATATATACACTATTATATATACATCAGCACGCAACGCCTATATATAGATTTATATATACTGACACAAAACTTTATAGACTCACATATATGCCGACCATATCAAAACAAATGTTTACAAATTGAACTGAATGCATGCCAACAGATATTGTTCAACATTGCTTAAATATATATACTACCCTATCCAAAATCAACCTCCCATAAACATATTTTAAAACACTTCAGCCATAGGTAATATCACTTGTATATAAACTGACACATGCTATATATTAATATCTCTGCAACCCATATACGATCTAACACATATAGTTAAAATATATATATACATTTCTTATCTTTCAAAATCAACAGTTATACAGATATACTTATTTTAAAATCATCCTTCCCAAATACAAGCATATGCAAAGTACAAACTAGTATAATTTTTTATTTCTTTGCAATTTAAACAACTTATTTTAAAACCCATACCTGTAACTTAAATAACCCAGAAATCGTACTTGCTATATAAAATATATGTATAAAACTAAGCAGTAAATGAAAGGTTTAAAATCTACGTATACTATACATTATATAACATACTTGAACAACATATATATATATATATATTACTGCAAACGTACGTATATATACTTTGAAAAATGTATACCATTGAAAATCTAAAATTTACTGTAAATATAAAAAAAACTGAAAAACACATGTAATACTCCTTGATATATTAAGACTTACCTATATCCCTGCTTCTCTCTAACATAACAAAGAAGAGGACTATACAATATAATACAATACTAACCCCATCAACAACTCTACGTACACATATTGTATCAAGTCAATATAACTAACATAATATAGTATACTTTAAATATATATACCTTAATATAAAGGAGAAGTGAAGGCAAGGATGATGTACACATGCGGTTAGGAGGAGAACTTGGGTGGGTGAAGTGGAAGGCCGAGTTCGGTGGCAGTGGGGAGCAGGAGGCAGAGGAGCTTGGTGTGGCGGTCGAGATGTGGAACTCGGGTTGGTGGGTTCTTCGGGTTGGAGAGGGCGGCACTTCGGGTTTGGGCGTTGTCAGGGAGGCACGTGGCTGGAAGTGAGAGGGTGGCGAATAAAAGAGGGGAGTGGGATGGTTGAGGCGGTTGCGTGGGTGAAAGGTTTGTGGCGAGTTGCTGGTTGGAGGAACAAGCAAATGAAGGCTGGGTTGCGTGGAAGAAATGTTGTAGAGGGTGGAAGAAAAAGAAGGGTTCTGACAAATGAAACTTAAAATCGTAAAGGCACACTACCAGAGGAATGAAAACGAACCATCAATAAACATTGGAACCTGGATGAATAGCAAAAGCGAAGTATCTGAATTCAAGAAAAATAAATGCTAAAGACTATTGGAATAAATTACAAAGTTTAAATTTTTACTTTTATATAACATTTAAACTTTGTAATTTATAACTTATCTATTCAATTTATAAATACAACGGTGGAAATTGAATAGTCACAAGAACCCAAAAAGACACGAAACCGGCACCGATACGGTTCAACTTTTACAGATTTTGCCGTCCACTGGACGTCGAAACACCCATATGAATATACCACGGAGATCAGCACGATGAGACGATCAAAACGGCATACAGATATCAAAGGTACGATCGAATTATAAAAATTCGAAATTTCAACTGATGAAAAATGCAGGAAAACGTAGAAAAATAAGATCGACGGAGCCAAAGAAGTCCGGATTTAGAAAAACGAAAAATGACGTCTTGCTCAGAAAATGATTTAGAATTTTTCTATGTAAAAATATTTAGGTTCCGAAAACATTTTATTTTTATCGCTTTTTAACCGATTAAATTGAAGTAAATTTACGCGCGAAATAAACTTTCATATTTTCGGACGAAAATTTACCAGTTGCTATGTTTAACTAGACGCATTACAAATATCAAATTTATATTTCAAAATTTTATCGTTTAAAATTTCGCAAAATTTCAATTAATAACGTTATTAAAACCAGTTAAATTTACGGGTCGTTACAGCTACAATCACACCTTTTCTCGCTCGATTGATTACAAAGAAGCCTATAACTTTGAATAGCACTGGGATCTTGTTGAGATAGTGATAGAGAATCAAACCAGAGATGATCTAGTTAGATTCAATGGTGATTTCGGCAGAGTAATGGTAAAAATGTATATAAAGAAATGTGGAAGAAGAAGAGGAGTGAAATCAGAAAATTATGAATATAAATTCGTTAAAAACATCCCCTATTTATAGTAGAACAACAGCAATGTCTATTCGTAAAAGTTTATGACGAATAAACACTTCTTTTGAAATTCAAACTTTTGAAGTTAACTGACACCATGTCGACAAGGGTCCGTAGGGGTTGTCGACATGCCTAAGGAATTTTTGATAATTTGTTTTTTCTTTGAAAATAACTTTTACTATAGTTAAAATACATAAATAAGTATAGAGAATAATATTTTGATATATATAAAATTTTACTATAATTTCATATTTAAATCTAAGTATAAATATTAAAAGTTAAATATATAATAGTTAAAAGATAGTGTAAAACCAAGTATAATTTTGATATTGAAAATAAAGATTATTTTGAGGCTAAAAGTATTTAAAACCAGGATAGATGTTTTTGATTTAAAAATTAAGATTTTGAAATCATTTTGAAAACAAGATATAATTTTGTAAAACATTTGAATAAAAGTTAATGGATACAAAACGATATTCCACTAGATTTTTTGTAGGTTCCATCCTACTTAGGGTTCCATCCCTTTAACAGGCTCAAAGTGGATTCCATTCCACGAATAAAATGGATTTTAAGATGTCAGTGCTTTTCTAGGAGTTTTAACAAAATTCCTAACTAAATTACTTACCTTGAAATCTTGAACTCTTGATAATCTTGATACTCATGAGTCTCGAATCTTGATGTCTTCAATCTTGAGTCTCTATACTGTACAGTCTTCATTCTCAGTACCTGCATGTTTATATCCTGCATATACATATATATCTAAACTATAATGTTAGTGTTTATATTTTATAACAAGTCCTAAGGTTGTTGTCATCAAAACCATTCTTTTCAAGGACTAACAATCTCCCCCCTTTTGATGATGACAACCTTTGTTTATAAAATATTACTTCTATCCTAATAACTCTCCCTAAAACT
Source organism: Allium fistulosum (assembly GCA_030737815.1). Lineage (NCBI taxonomy): Eukaryota > Viridiplantae > Streptophyta > Magnoliopsida > Asparagales > Amaryllidaceae > Allium > Allium fistulosum. The sequence goes on from CM060901.1 coordinate 460,975,825, forward strand.
AATAACCCCCCCTTAATCTATGCCTAACTATCCTATTTTATACTTCTCCCCCTTTGTCATCAACAAAAACTAACTTCAAACTATGTAACTCTCCCTTAATCTAATACTATATGTGATTATAATGATAGTGTTATCATAAATAATCAACACTTAATTCTAAAACTAATAACTAACTATCCTAACTAAGAATATAATGATAATGTGAGAACACAAATCATTTATTAATTATATAAAGTTGTATTTACATTGGCGCAGAAAACGAAGTAAAATTATACAAATAACGATAGGAAAGAACGAAAAGAAACTAATGTGTATCTTTGACAATTGGAGATCTATGAATCGAGCAATTTGGATAGTGGAAACAGAAATTTCCACGTTGTTCGACTAGATTTCCATCCTTGTCAAAGCACACTTCGCCAACGCAAATGACTTTGTCGTTATCTTCATTGTGTTCTTCTTCCATAGGGACTTCTTCTTTTTCTTCGCTGTCCTCTTGTACTTGAACTTTCGAAGATTCTTCATCAATCAGGATAGGGTTGGCGTGACTGTCCATTAGAAACTTTTGCAAATTTCTAAGGATTTTGCCTTACTTTTCTTGTTCTTTTGCCATTCTTATTTGCATCACTTGAACTTCAGTCATCAGTTGTAATGCATCTTTTAAGGAAACCTCCATTTTCATTACACGTGCAAGCGTTATTTGTTGAAAAGGTCCGGAAGAAGGAGAGGGGAACGAAAAAGATGAATTTTTGTTTGATTTGGAGGAAGAAGCCATTGTTTTATAGTTTTCAGAAGATAGAACAAAGAGAGAACAGAAGAAATGAATAGAATTTCGAAATAAGAAGACTATATAACTAATTTTTTGAATTTTGGTGGGACAATATTTTCAAATAAAAAAACGCTGTATGTCGACATGGGTGTAGGGGGGTTGTCGACAGGATACTTGTAATTTTACTTATTTGATTTATTTTAATTATTCTTGTTATATATTTATATTTTATATTTCAGTTATTGAACAAATACCTAATTCTCTTCTTAATTTAGTAAATATAGATTCATTTAAGGGTTTTGTTAAGATATCAGCAATTTGATTCTCAGAATTGATATGATCGAGAGTAATTACTTCCTTGCTTATATTATATATGAGAAAATGATGTCTGATATAAATATGTTTAGTTCGAGCATGATGAGTAGGATTTTTGGATAAATTTATTGCACTACTATTATCATAATAAATTGGTGATTTTGAGATATTTAAACCAAAATCTTTTAAAGTTTGTTGCATATATATTACTTGAGAACAAGCCAAAGCAGCAGAAATATACTATGCTTCGGTTGTTGATAAAGAAACTGTGTTTTGATTTTTACTAAAACAGGAAACCAAAGAATGCCCCAAAATGTGACAAGTTCCACTTGTATTTTTTCGGTCTGATTTACAACCAGCATAGCAGCATCACAGTAAGAAATTAATTCAAAAGAATCATTTTTAGGATAAAATAAGCCATAATCAAAGGTGTGTTTAACATATCTTATGATACGTTTTACAGCTTTTAAGTGGGTCTCTTTAGGTTGGGATTGATATCTTGCACAGAGACAAACACTACGCATTATATCAGGTTTACTTGCAGTGATATAGAGTAGTGATCCAATCTGTAACAACCCTGTATTTTGTAATTATTTTAAATTGAATTTGATGATTTAAAAAATTTATTTTATTTATTAAAATGGATAAATTTTGTTATTTTAAATATTAATTATGATTTGTATGTGAATTATAATCCCAAACATGAATAAATATAATATTTTCCAGAAATGTGAATTTTGGTCAATATGATCAAACTTTGACTTTTAAATTTAAAAATTTGAAATTTTGAAATTTTGAAATTTATCTTTTATTATGAAAGTAAATAAATTTTAAAGAATATTGCTTTTCGTTTTGCTGAAATCTGATTTATATTGTGAAAGTTATGCCTTTTACACTATTGGATGTAATTTGTTGTATTTAACAAAATTGTTATTTTAATTTTATATAAATATTTTTTTTGTTATGTCATGTTCTAATGTATGTTTACAAGTGTAACATGATGTTATGTATCTATTTTAGTTTTAAAACATTTAATAGTGTAATTGAAATTTTTTCTAATGTCAGTTGTCTTTTGTTTACAATTTTTAATTTCTAGTTTCAATTAATTAAAGTAATTCTTATTTATCTTTTTATTTTCTTAAGGATTTATTTTATTTACATTTACACTTTATTTTGTTTAGCATTCATTTTATTTTACTTGACTTTTTATTGGATTAGAAGTAAGGTTATAATTTTCCAAAGTTAAGTGTATTTTGTTTGCAAATTTTAAAGCTGGTCTCAATATAATAAGCTATTTTCTTTATTTATTTTTCTATTTTCCAAAAACAAATTATTTATTTTCTTTTTCACTTTATTTTGTTTTGTTTGGTTTTTATTTACTGAGTTTTATTTTGTTTATTTTTTAAAAAAGGATATTGGAAATTCAAAGAGACGAGTCTCTTCATTTGCTTGTGACTTTTCGATTGCTTGACTTTTCATTTGCTTGACTTTTCCTCTTCACTTGCTTTGGCCGTCCATTTCCTCTATGGTAGCCATGTATTTTTCTTTGTGTTTCATGTGAGAAATTTCTCATTTTCATTTCTCACGGCCAAAACAAAATTTAAGAGCAATGGCTTCTCCTTTTCCACTTTTCTTCTTCCTTTTCCACTTGATTTTGCCTTGAATTCTTCTTGCCTTGCTCGGCCATAGCCACCACCATCTCCTATGCCCACCACCACCACTTCCTTCCCCACCTAATCTATGGCCTGACCTTCCCCACCTCTGACCAGAAAGTGCCGTGACTTCCTTGTGAAGTAAATGTGACGACCCGGAATTTTTGAGCATTTGGAATTGGAATATTTAATTGATTTTAAATATTTAAAAGTTAGTTTCTAACTTGAATTTCAAATATCGATGTTTATTGGATAATTTAAATTCCGAATTTAATAAACTGAAATTGGGTAAATTATTGAATCTGTAGTTTTAAGCCTGTTAAACATGATTTGAAGGCTTGGAAAATTTACATTGATAATACTAAAGGTGATGGAACTTTTAAAATTGAATTTAAAGGTGTTTTGTTCAGTTTTGAAATATATCGTTTAAATCAATATTTAAAAATAGCCTTCCGGGGGCATTGTCTCGGAATTCGACGAAACCAGTTCCATTGGATCCGTAATATTGTATTATTATTGGATTTCAAATTTCGTGGTGATTGGAGTTGTTGTGTGAGCATACGATATATAAACGCGCTGAAATTTATATCGAAACAATTTAAGTTTAAATTTAAATTTAAATATAAAGTATACTTTCTTTGACTGGTCAATTTATCTTCACATCAGAACTTTCTCGTTCCTTCTCCAACACGCTTCACTCTCCTTTTTCTTTCTAATAATACAAACCAGATGAAATCGATTTCCCCTCTTTCTAATTTCATACGAAAAAAAAAATTGAAAACTTCAAAGAAGAATAAATGGCCGACAACCCTCCATTTGAATCACGAATCCTTTTTCTACTTCTCGCAATCAAAACTTTTCCCCCTCTATATCTCAGATAATTAAACGAACGAAGAAAAGAATTAAAGGTCGAACGACAGTCTTTTTTTTTACCAAAATCAAAAAATCGTTCGTTTCCTTTTTAAAATTCATATCACCGAACTGTGTAGCTTCGTTCTTGTTCAAATCGCAGGGTCGAGCAAGCTAAGTACAGAGTCAAGGTGGGGCACGCGAAGGGGATAACCGAGAGCCTGCGTCGTGATTCGCACGCGCACGAAGTCAGGAAGAGGAGCGCGAATTCTGGTGATTCGCGAAGGTGGAGTTGGGAGGACGCGTAGATGGGCGAGGTCGATGATCTCTTAGCCGGCGGCGGTGGGGTGGGCTTCCGTGCTCGATTTGCAGGGCTACTCATGGTTGGTCGAAGCCTGATTTGCAACTTTCCTGAAAGGTATATGATAATTTATCTTTAATTAAAAAACTTTTACAGGTGAAAAAGAATATATATATATAAAGTTTAAAACAGAGAAAGGATTTTAGAACTAGATTTCTTGTTTTTACAAATGTATACGGAGGAAGGGAATTCCTAATTTTACAAACATATACAGTAAGAGATATAAAACAGTTCTATTTAAATATATATATATATATACTTGCATATATGCATAGAAAACAGTAAATATATGAATATATAAGATTTTGGGAAATATAAGGGTTTATAAAAAAAATTGATTTTTAAAACCTACATGGATTTTCTTTATGTAGTTTGAAAATGGAAAGTAAAAATAAAATACAATTTACTAATTTATTTTAAAATAATGAATTAGGGTAATTAATTTGTTTAGTTAACTTATGTAATTATCTTGGTAACTAGAAAATAATTTATTAAAAGAGAATTAGTTTAAAATTAAATCATTAGTTTAAATTAAATTAATAAGTGATAATTGATTCTTCGATTTATTTAGAATATTAATAAATCATATAAATTGCTTATTGAAGGTCAAAAACGGAAAACCAAGGCAATAATGAAGTGGATTGCAAATAAAAAGCAAAGGTGAGTTAATCTCACTCATTTGGGTTTATTTAAATTTAAATTTAAATGGTTAAATTTAAATATTTGGTGAATGATTGAATTGATTGGATGAGATATATATATTATATAGTAGTATATATATATTGGAGTGATTGATTTCCCGCATTTTATAGCGGATGAGACCCTATGCGCCGCATAATAGCGGATGATATTTTATAAACCCATATACCGCGATATTCCACCTCGAAGTGGAATTGGTATTGTGCTAACATCTGTGGATGCAGGGAAATAGGTTGGAGGGATCCAACTGGATTCCTCAAAACATTTAGATTTGTTATAATATTCTGTGATTGGATTTGTTTGATAATTTGAGATAAATTATATTGGTGATTGAAAATATTGAATACTATGTTCGATTTAATATGATTGGGAATGCATGATTATTAAGAAAAATCTATGGGATTAGATTTTGAAAAGAAAATAAAAGAGTAAATTTTCTAAGTAAATAATTATAGAGAATTTAAATAAATTAAAGAATGAATTGGGAAAGGATAAAAATGATCTTTAAATTCTGTTAAATAATTTTTGAGTATGGGAAGGGAGATTTTGAATAAAAAGGAAAACATTGAATTTTAAACCTAAGTGATATTATTTAAGGGAATAAAAGAATTTATTTTAAAAATTCAAGATTTGAATTTATTTAAACGGATAAAGAAGTATTTTGGAAAATCTGAAATTGGTATTTTCAGTTAAATGGATTTTAAATCATAATTAAGAAGTAAAATTTGAAGTTAATAGGTTTGAAATAAATTGAGCAAGTAAAGGAATTTATTTCAAAATGGAGTAATTTGGAAATCAATTTGGAAATTGATTTAAGTGTTGGAAATTGGAATTTTAAAGGAAGATGGGCTAAGAAATTTATAAACTGGGTTCATAAAGTGAAGTAATATATCAGTGGATATTTAAGAGGATAAATTCACGGTGGGAATTTATTGAAGGAATGTGTAAAGTTGTTTAAAAATAAATAGTGATTTATTTTTAAAGGTGTGAAAGAGAAGCGTATTTCCCTGGATAGCCAAGTAAGTTTTCAAAGCAAATTTTTAAGTATAAATTAAAAGTTTTAAAGTTGTTTTAAAGGTATGTTTTAGAAAATTTATTATTTTTAAATGTTTAAGTTTAGAGTAAGTATTATTTTCAAATTTATTTTAGTAGTAATTATTTTTAAAGATGACATGGTATTATGTTTTAAAGGATAAAAATCTAGTTTTATATTTTATTAAGTAGCTTTATTTTGATTATTCTCAAAGTATATATCTTTGAATAAAGTATTAAAGTAATTTTAATTTAAATGTTTTGTTAAAGTATATTTTATAATATAGTGTTTTAAATTACTTTAAAAATCTAAAGTGTTTGTACTTGGTGATTTTAGTGGAAATAGAAAATATTGGGGAATTTATTCCATGAGAGAAAGATGATTTAAAACTGTTTTCAAAAGGGTTGAAAATGGAAATATATCTTGCGAAGATATTTGTGAGGTAAATAAATAATTTGGAAAATTATTTATTGTTTGATGGATGTTTTGTGGATGTTAATTGATAGTTAAATAACCGACTATCAATATTGGCCAATGCGCTGATCGTTTCGAAGAGACCGGGATCAAGATTAATTTCTCGAAAACCACTTCGATTCGGTTTGTACGTTTTCGTAGGGAAAACGAGTTTGGAATCGAAGATGGAGCAGTGAAGTGCAAGGGCTAATCGCTACTAATCCTGAGGGTGGTTCCAAAATGGATGTAGTAGGAATAGTGCCTTCAGTTCCATTCGAACCCGGGACGGACTTGTATGGACGAATGCTTTCGGAACATCGTCAGGTGGGCGATGGGCATTCTAAGAGATGTGTTCTAAAAAGGTATCACTTAGCCTCATTAACCGGGAATGACTGAAAATCAGGGGTTATGCAGCAAGGCTATGTGGGTAGCATCCATTAGGGTGAGATCATTCCTGTCTAGATGTCCCTTTTTATTTCGGCTGTGTGGCGGTTGGTCGCGCCAATCGTGGGGTGATCTTACTCGAAATTACCCTTAGGTAGTTCCGGTCTTGTGTTGCAAGGGATCGGGCATGGTCCTCGGTAAGCTGATCTAGACCATGTACTGTAACAGGTGGTACCCCAGTGCCTAGTCATTAGTTGGAAATCCATTCTCCCTACATGCCTTTACAGTTTTGTTTGTATACCTATTAGCTGGAATTTAATAGATGTAAAAATTTCGGCTATTTGAATAAGTATTTGTATATAGACACTACTATAATATCAGAGGATTTTGATAAGAAAGTGTTTTGGCTATCGTAAGGTAAAAACCCAACATGTTTATTTGTGGCGTGGTCTTACGAGATGCTTTTGATTTCAAAGGGTTTGGAAAACTTTAATAATCCAATTGAGTGTGTTTTCTCACGCTGGTTTTCCAGACTAACTCGGGTGTTATTTTATTATAATGCTCGGGTCAGACCGAGTATTATAGGTTATAGGATATGATGCTATGGAGCTCAGGAGACGAGCTGGATGGCGAGTCGTATCACTCGTACTTGATGTATATTCCGCTGTGTTGTGTATACTGTGTATTCTGTTGTGGGACAAGTTAATATAACTGTCCAGCATTTGATTCTGATTGTATTGTACTCTGATGATGTAATGTATAAACAGTTTAAAATTCTTGTTTTAAAGATTAGTCATTTATTTATTATATATTGTTCCGCTGCGATTGTGAGATTCTGATGTTGTTTTCTATTTTCTTCTTCTTTAACTCAAATGGTTCGTATTTTCGTTCTTCTTGAGTTGATTTGATTGAGATTAATGTCAATTCAAGGGGTACGGGTTTGCGGGTTGTTACAGTAAACTCCACAAAAGTTGCAAACTCTCTTCCAAAATTGCATAGCCAAGCCTTGAGATCACCATCCCCTTCATACCTTGCCTCGGCCAACCCTTTTCCACCACCACCACCACGTGTAGGACCTTTGGCCATTCCCCTAACCTCTGACCTGACCTGAACCAGTGATGGCCGAACCCAATTGTACCATAGGCCGAGCCTATGATGATGCAAAACCCCTTGCTTTTGTCTTGACCATTTGTATTCTATGCTTTACAACTCCTACCTCTTCCCATTCCTATGCTAGCCGTGCACATTTGTGGTCCAAACCTGATCTATTTCCACATGAGAACATGTTATGGCCGAGCCATAACATGTATGGTTGAGCACAAGTTGAGGCAAAGTCAAACATAAATTGTTCAGAGACTTGGTGATGTTATTTGTCTATCCTTATTTCCAATTGTTTCAATTTAAATCTTTGTGTTGAATCTATATTTATATGGTGCTTTGTTTTATTATTGTATACAAGAGTAACATCTTGGCTCTCTCCACTCAAATCCAAAGTCGTGCTATATCGTGCTTTCTAGAATTCATCTATGTATTTTGTTTTGCAAACTCCAGCGTAAAAAGGTGAGTATTCACACCTGACATTTATACTTATGCAAATGTGAAGTGACAACAACTGAATGTGTAGAAACTATTATATTATGTTATACCTGCCTATGATTGTACATTTATGATGTTAAACCCTGTTATTAACTTGTCACATCATCTATTATGTTTTATTTTATTTTACTGTTTATTATATTCTGTTTATCACACTGCAAGTTCCTGTAGAATAGAATCACTATGGGTTGAGATGATATATACCCGAACGGACTTTAGAATAGGGAAAGATCGTTATGGGCTGAAATGATAAGCCTGAACGATGCTTATTTATTTTTATTTAACTTGGGATTGTGGGTTTGAAATGATAGAACTCGGATTTTTCTTTGTAAATTACGGATTGAAATGATATATTATCCGTATCACTTGACCTAAGTTAGAAAATATTATACAGACCCGTGGTTATTTTATATATTTTTCTAGAAGTTTTAAGTATTTTGAAAATGTAAATTTTGATATTTTGATTTAAATTTGGTTTTTAAAATGATTTAATAAAGTGAAAAATGATTCTCTATGTATTAAAAATGTTAAATAAATGAATGGAAATTGGTGATTTGAAATATAACCTAATTTGGAAATTTGTGATTTGGTTTAAAATGGAATTTTAAGTAAAGAAAATAAAAATGGAAATTAAGTCTTATTTATGAAATGAAATTTAAATTTAAGTGTAAAGAGAAATTGTTAAAAATGGAAAGAATAAGAAAATGGTAAACTTGAATTAAATTTTGTAAAATTTGATTTTATTGTAAAAATTCACTTTATAAAAACCATAAGTTAATGGTATTTAAATGAACATTTTGATGTGGAAAAATATGATTTTTATAAGTTTAAAATGATTTAAATCGAAGTTTATTTATGGTTGGAATTTTATTTAAAAACTGGAAATTCTTTTAGTAGCACTTCATAAATGCTATCGTTTCTGAATTTAACCTAAAAACTGAACTAATAGAATCTGCAGCACTTTGTAAGTGCTGTGGTTGATACAAATGAACTAAAGGCTAAAATTGACTAAGGGTTATTACAGCAGTTTTGTGAATGCTGTAGTTGCAGAATTGAACTAAACTTGAAATTTAAACCTGAACTATTACAGCAGTTTTGTAAATGCTGTCCTTGCTGAATTAAACTATTTTTCAACTAAAACTGAACTATTACAGCAGTTTTTAAATGCTGTCTTTGCTGAATTGAATTGTTTCCAAATGTAACTTACCGTAGCATTTTCTAAGTGCTGCGAAAGCTGAAATTTAAATTGTTTGAAGTATTTAAGTGAATAAATGAGCTCAGAAAAGGCTAAATTTTTGGGAATTGAATATTTGATTTGTAAGTATAATGACTTCATATTTAAATGGTGTAAATGAATTATTTTGATTTGAATATAAACCACTTTGAAATTTATGAGTTAATACAATGTTTGAAATTGGTATAATTGAATGAATGAACTTAAAATGTTATAACTTTGGTAATGAATATAAATTTAGAAGTATTATGATTTTTCTAAGTATTATAAGGTCCTAATGACAATATTTCAAGTGTTATGATTTCCATGTATTTTGATTTCAAAAAGTTTGATTTCAAAATTGTTATGACTTTGAAAGTACTATGGTTTGGAAATGAAATTAATTGGAATTGTATTTAATTAAGAATTGTCTTTTAATATATATTAATTTGGAACTTGTTGAAATTGAAGATTCATGGATATGACTTTATAAGGTGGTTTGGTTTAATATGATTTAAAGAATATTTCAAGTTAAATAAATTGAAAGAAATATATTGATTTAGTTTGGAATTTAAATGATATATTATTGCTTTGATTTTTTTGAAATGGAAATGATATATTATTAAATTGGTTTTGAAATGGAAATGATATATTGTTGAATTGGTTTTGAAATGGATATGTTTGGGTTTGAAAGTATGTATTATTTTGAAATAAATGATATGATTTTGAAATGGTTTAAAGGATGTATTTTGATTTGAAACATAAACTATTTTGAAATTTATAACCATGGGTTATAATAACGATTGGTTGTTAAAGAGACTGGGATCGGATATGGACATACTCTCTGTCGATACCGAAAACCACTGTAACAACCCGCATATTTTACGATTGAATATTTAAATATTTTTATTTAAATATTTTGTCGTTAGTCGGATTATAGTTCGAAAAGCTACTTTTTGCAAACAGTCGAATTAGGACTCGAGACCACCCCCATTGAGTTCAAAATGACGTTTGCGACCTTTTTGAGTATAAACTTCGATATGTTTGGAGTTAGTAGAATTTTGCTACTTTTCCACTTAGGGCTTTGGTTTGTGTTTCAGCTCATTTAACCCAAGTCTCACCCCATCTCCTCTTCATTCACTTCATTTTCCTAATACAACTCAAGCTTCATCAAAAATGGGGAAGGAGAAAAAGAATTAGGAATTCCTAAACCCTAGTTCTATTAGCAAATCCAAGTTCTAGCTCCAAATTCGAAGAGAAGCTATTGGTAAGCATCCTCTTCATCTTCTCCAACTCATTCTCCTTCCAATTTCAGAAATTCCTAAAACCCAACTTTGGGAATGTTCTTCTTTTAAAGCTTGTATTCAAGCTTCTTGAGTTGAGATTGAGGAGGAATTGGTCTATTCTTTGTTCCAAAGCTTCTCTCTTGTGTTTTCGTGTATAAAGGTGAGATTTTTATCTCACATCTACGTCTATAGCTATCATTGTTGTTAGGTATGATTCCTAATACTTGTGCATATTCATTTGCTTTTGATTTGAATTGATTTGGTGAATTTTCCAAATTTTGGTGTTTTGGTCCAATTTTATAAAAGTCCTTCTTTGGACATTTGGACATTGATATTCGGGGTGTATCGAAGAGCCTTTAAGGCCGGGTTGTCGCTTGGCGTAAATCCTTAGTCGCCATTGCTCATCCGATCGCTTTCGAATTGTTTTGGCCACTTTGGCCTAGGCAAAATGTTGCCCAGACCAGGTGACCAGATGTCTGGTGACCAAGTCCAGACGTCTGGTTTGGACCTGGAGAGAAAAATGTATGCACGCATTTTATTAAAAAAATGCCAGAGACTAATTTCAGACATCTGGAATTCAAGATCAGACGTCTGGATGAGTCTCAGACGTCTGACTTGAAGTTTCAGACGTCTGGGGTTTCTTTGGAGAATTTCCAGAGAATGAAACCAGACGTCTGGATTCAAAACCAGACGTCTGGATTCAAAACCAGACGTCTGGATTCAAAACCAGACGTCTGGATTCAAAACCAGACGTCTGGATTCAAAACCAGACGTCTGGATTCAAAACCAGACGTCTGGATTCAAAACCAGACGTCTGGCCATGGCTCAGACGTCTGGTTTGGCTATTCCAGACGCCTGGGTGACTTTCTAAACTATTTCCAGAAAACAAATCCAGACGTTTGCATTCCAAATCAGACGTCTGGAAGCCTGCATTTTTGCCTGTTTAGGCTTTTCTTGATTGAATTTCCATTGTTTATCGATTTTAGATGATCCGATTAGTTATTATCACTTTTATTGACTTTGATGACTTCTTCTTCGGGATTTTTGGGAATATCCACTTTGATGGATTCAGTATCGATTTCTATGGATTTGCTTCACATCTTCGGATGTGCATTTTGGTGATTGATTGTTTTTACAATCGTTTTTGTGATTTGTCACTTTAAAAATAAAAGGTTTTCTATACTAGTAGTAAATATCAAAACTCTTTCATCAAAACGATTTTGACACTATTTTAATTACAAAGCTCGTTTCTTAAACCATTTTCCAATCTATTAGTATATACAAACCTTTACCTCATTCGTATGAGAAATCTAATTAAACGGCTTAGTAAAACAAGTGGTATGAAACGCTTGCGTTTACTTCGTCGGTTAATTTTTGGACTTGTTCGATTGAATCTCTTGTGACAATTTTCTAGTGGAAATCAACAATTTGTTCGTAAATATTTAAGTTAAGCAAGTGGTTATGGGACATGAAGCTAAACTCATATATTTACTAGCTTAGTGTAATTGACACTTCTTGATGATCGATGATGATCATTTTATGGTTTAGACTACCAATGTGCGATGTCTCTTTGTCCACGTGGAGGACTGTTCCTCGTTTTATTGAGCTTCGTCTCACTTCTCGCATGGGACGTACCTATCTAGGTGCGTCGATGTTTATTTCTCGCATGGGTCGTACCTATTTAGGTGCGTCGATGTTTATTTACTTCATGGAGCAATCGGCTCAATAAGTCGGGGCATGGGGCGTATCTATTTAGGTGCGTCGATGTTCGTCTATGCATGGGTCGTATCTTTCTAGGTGCGTCGATGTTCGACTTTGCATGGGGTGTATCTTTCTAGGTGCATCGATGTTATACTTTACATGGGGCGTATCTTTCTAGGTGCATCGATGTCTATTTATGCATGGGGCGTATCTTTCTAGGTGCGCTGATGTCTATTTATGCATGGGGCGTATCTTTCTAGGTGCGTCGATGTCTATTTATGCATGGGGCGTATCTTTCTAGGTGCGTCGATGCTAGAGCATGGGGCGTATCTTTCTAGGTGCGTCGATGTTCGACTTTGCATGGGGCGTATCTTTCTAGGTGCGTCGATGCTAGAGCATGGGGCGTATCTTTCTAGGTGCGTCGATGTTCGACTTTGCATGGGGCGTATCTTTCTAGGTGCGTCGATGCTAGAGCATGGGGCGTATCTTTCTAGGTGCGTCGATGTTCGACTTTGCATGGGGTGCATCTTTCTAGGTGTATCGATGCTAGACTTTACATGGGTCGAATCTTTCTAGGTGCGTCGATGTTCAGTTTATGGGATTGGCCATCCTCTTTCTTGTGTTTTCTGGATTTCTTATTGATGATTTCTAGAATTTGTGTGTCGTTAACTTTTGTGATTTCTGGATATTGATTTTTGGAATTTATGTTTCACCAGCATTTACGATGGGCATTGATATGTATGTCATTATTTGTGGCTTGGTGAATTAAATTAAGAATATGACGTTCTTTTCTGTGTTTTGAGACTCTTGAGATATTGTATGACTTTTGTGGGTTTTCTAATGTATACTTGACGTAGTATGACATTTTTGGTTATCATATGTTTTATTATTATATCTCTTCTTATATCTCATTTTATCTGATAATTATAGCTAGACTGATCCGTTTATTATTTTCTTCTTAAATAATACTCGGGTCAGACTGAGATATTACAGGTGCTTCCTCATGACTTCCTATCTGGAACCATAATCTGACTTTTGGCTAACTACTCTAGTTTAGTAGTTTTTGTTGTATACATTTGAGATTTAGACTCCATGATGTATACATATTCTTTTGGCCTTGCACTTGTATCTATTCTTTTGTGTTATTGTGGATCTTATTTGACCACTACTCTGATGTACACTTTCATGTGTTATATTCATATCTATTTCCGCCTTTGTGATATGAATTGTCTGTGACTGATTTGTGTTATGTTTAATTCTATATTTGTTTCCGAAGTCCATATAGCCACTGTGTAGTAGCTTTGAGTTTGTATCGGTATGTCGGATTTCCTCTTGAGATGAAAAGTTATATTTTTATCTGGCATATCGGTACTCGCACAAAGCAATTATACAGATGGTCGCTCCTCAACAGCCTTATTCTCCGTGCTAGTTGACGGCATTACCCCGTAGTGTCCTTGGCTAGCGTGGGTATAGAGGTGGGGCGTCACAACCACTTTAACAACTGTGTACGCGGTGGAGTTTCCAGAATGAATTAGGATGGTGGCGACGATCCTAAAGGTATATACGTGGACCCAACTCCCGTGAGTTGGCATAAAGTGGCTAAAACAGGAGCGATTGACGGGCCAATGAGGTAGCACCTCTGATCGGACACACTTCTTCGATACTATTCTATTACTTTGTGATTGATTGGGTGCACCCCTTGATTTGGGAGTGTTGTTCGAGGTAGGCGGTAGTGGCTGCTATGCGTTACCACCAGCCCAGATGCGTAATTGGTATATCTACCATGGCATTGCCTAGTTGTGCCGTGTCACTTACCATATCGAGCTTTACTACGATTTGTGATTTCTCCCGTAGCCTGTGGAGTATCGAGGGTAGCCCCTATTTTGGGAGTATGCTAATACTGGATAGACTACTGGGACTATTACGTGTTAAGGTGGAAAATGTAAAGCCTTAACGCTATTTAAAAGTATGTTTATTTTATATTAGACATTATTATAATAGTGCAATATTACTACATAGTAAAAAGTTTAACGGATCCTTAAAGAATGGGCGATAGTAAATAGTTTAACGGATCCTTAAAGAATGGGCGATAGTAAATAGTTTAACGGATCCTTAAAGAATGGGCGATCCCTAGCATTCTTTAAGTTACTTGTACCTTTATTACAGTTCACTTGAGTTGGTTTACATTTGTATAAGTATGTATGTCCTGACTCGAGTGTTTTGTGTTTTCTTTACGCTTGGGTCAGACTGAGTGATACAGCACTAGAGACTCACCTTTGGAGCTGGAGTTTTGCTTTGAAGATCCAGATATCTATTCATTTTGTTATCCATTTGATTCCAATTGTATTCTGAGTTGTACCTGATTTTCATACTGTTACTCCTGTTGTATCTTGGTATTCCTATTGTATTTTACTTAACTCTGATGTATTTATATAATAGCTTCATGAACTACTATTTCTTTGTTTCTGCTGCATTATATTACTTTATGTCTGTGATCTGTGATTATTTATTTACTGTATATTCTGAGTTTTTCCAAATATAAATTAACAATTCGGTATTTTGAGCAATTCAAGTCCGACATGTGCGGATGCGAATGGTTGAAAATATCGGGTCGTTACACAATCATTCCTCTATATAATTTTTGATCTACATCTTTCGAGACATCTTCTTTACTTAGGTACTCATTGCTTGCCATGGGAGCGGGTTTTCCTCTTGCAGTAGTCAAACCAAATTTACTAACTAGTTCTTTAGCATATTTTTCTTGACTAATAAAGATACCATTATCTAATTGTTTTATTTGCAATCCTAGAAAGAAGTGTAATTCACCCATATGACTCATCTCAATCTCTTTTGTCATTATTTCGGAAAATTCTTTATTCATTTCAAAATTAGTTGATTCGAAAATGATATCATCTACGTAAACTTGTACTAGTTGAATGTCATTCTTATTTCTTTTAATAAAAAGAGTATTATCTACTTTACCAATTTCACAGTTTGATTGTAATAAGTAAGATCTTAGTCTATCATACCAGGCTCTAGGAGCTTGTTTTAGACCATATAGAGCTTTCTTAAGTTTGTAAACATGATTTGGTAATTTTTCATCTTCAAAAAGTGGTGGTTGTTCAACATATACTTCCTCTTTTACAAATCCATTTAAAAAGACACTTTTAACAACCATTTGAAATAATTTGAAATTATTATGATTTGCAAAAGCCAGTAGAATCCTAATGGCTTCTAATCTTGCTACGGGAGCAAAGGTTTCATCACAATCTATTCCTTCTTCTTGACAATAACCTTGAGTGACTAACCGGGCTTTATTTCTAACGACCTCACCTTGTTCATTCATTTTATTTTTATAAACCCATTTAGTTCCAATTATAGTTTTATTTTCAGGTCTAGGAACAAGTTCCCAAACATCATTTCTAGTGAATTGATTTAGTTCTTCTTGCATAGCCAAAATCCATGAATCATCAGTTGATGCTTCTTTTGGATTTTTGGGTTCAATAGTTGATATAAAGGCTACATTGCTCATTTTACTTAGTTGATTTCTAGTTGTAACAACAGATTGCATATCTCCTAGTATGTTTTCTATAGGATGATCTTTTAAAAGTTTAATCATTTTATTAGGATGATTAATTTCATTATTAATTTCAGTTGACTCCTGATTTTGAGTAATTAAATCCTCTTCATCATTTGTATCTTCAAAATTTTTGAGATTTTCATCGAATGAAACATGCATTGTTTCTTCGATGGTGTTAGTTCTTAAATTAAATACTCTGTATGCTTTAGTTCTATTAGAATATCCGATAAAGATACCTTTGTCGGATTTAGGATCAAATTTATCTAAGTTATCTTTTGTATTTAAAATAAAACATTTACTTCCAAAAATTCTAAAATAAGATACCTTAGGTTTCTTTCCGTGAAAAAGTTCATAAGATGTCTTATCAGTTAAAGGTCTAATTAAAAGTCTATTTAAAATATAACAGGCGGTAACAACTGCTTTTGCCCAAAAATGTTTTGGTAATTTACTATCTGAAAGCATAGTTCTTGCATACTCTTGAATCGTCCTATTTTTACGTTCTACTACTTCATTTTGTTGTGGAGTTCTTGGAAATGAAAATTTGTGAGTTATTCCCTTTTTATTGCAGAATTCCTCAAACTTTTCATTTTCAAATTCACCACCGTGATCACTACGGATGGTTATAATTTTTACAGAAAGTTGATTTTGAATCCTTTTTGTAAAGTTCTTAAAACTTTCAAAAGTATCACTTTTATGTTTCAAAAATATTGTCCATGTAAATCTAGAATAATCATCTACAATTACAAAAATATATTTACTGTGATTTATTGACTGAATTTGAGATAGACCAAATAAATCAAGATGAAGTAATTCATGAGGTTTTGAAGTTGAAATCACATCTTTTAATTTAAAGGAACTTTTTCTAAGTTTTCCTAATTGACATGCATCACATAAACTATCTACTTTAAAATTCATTTTAGGGAGACCTCTTACTAGATCATGTTTTGACGGTCTAGATAAGAGTTTGAAATTCAAATGCCCAAATCTCTTATGCCAAATCCAAGGGTCACTTGTATTTGCCAAAAGACACAGGTTATCATTTGAAACTTTCATACTAAGAATATAAATATTCTTTTTCCTAATTCCCTCAAATATTATGGTTGAATTATTATCTTCAATGAGACACTTATCTTTTTCAAATTTAATTTTATATCCTTTATCGCAAAGTTGACTAATACTTAGCAGATTATGTTTCAGATTCTTAACTAGCAAAACATTAGTAATAATAGGAGTTTCAGAATTATCGACATTGCTGAAGTCAATCACATATCCTTTTGAGTTGTCTCCAAAGTTAACCAGTCCTCCGTCTTTGTATATTATATCATTCAGCATATCCGGATTACCAGTCATGTGTCTAGAGCATCCACTATCGAGTATCCATTTATTCTTTTTGATCTGTACAATTTGTCCATTGTGGATTGATTCCTCAACACCCATAAAACATGTTTCCTGCACATCATAAAATTTTTGTAGACAACTTGAATTTGTATATAGATTATATGCAGCCACATGATGCAATGATGATTTGAATATTTCTAAACAAGTATTAACAATTTTTTCAAACATAGCCATTTTAAAGAAATTTTCAAAATTCATATTACGAAACTTTGAAAACCTTGCTCTGATACCAAATGTGAGAAATGCGGATTATGGATCTTAAGGCTAGAATTAACACTAGAGGGGGGGATGAATAGTGTTTTAAGGAATTACTAATTCTTTTTGAGTTTATATTAATTTGAACACAAATGTATGCAATATTCAGACACAGATATGATCACAGAATCAAACACAGATGCAAATATAAAGTAAAAGCAATAAAGGAAAGAACAGACCAGATTTTATACTGGTTCGGAGTTACCCTACATCCAGTCCCGCAACATAAGTACGGATTTCCTTTCAAAATCAATTCTTACAATTACACCCTCGATTTCAAGGCCATGAGGTACACCACTCCAGATTCACAATCCTCTAAGTAGAGATACTTGATTTTACGGGCAACAAGTTCACCCAATTGATTTCCTAGGCTACAATCACACCTTTTCTCACTTGATTGATTTT
This sequence comes from Allium fistulosum, assembly GCA_030737815.1. Taxonomy (NCBI): domain Eukaryota; kingdom Viridiplantae; phylum Streptophyta; class Magnoliopsida; order Asparagales; family Amaryllidaceae; genus Allium; species Allium fistulosum. Next base: position 460,993,771 of record CM060901.1, read on the forward strand.
CCAGGCTACAATCACACCTTTTCTCGCTCGATTGATTACAAAGAAGCCTATAAATATGAATAGCACAGGGATCTTGTTGAGATAGTGATAGAGAATCAAACCAGAGATGATCTAGTTAGATTCAATGGTGATTTCGGCAGAGTAATGGTAAAATGTATATAAAGAAATGTGGAAGAAGAAGAGGAGTGAAATCAGAAAATTATGAATATAAATTCGTTAAAAACATCCCCTATTTATAGTAGAACAACAGCCATGTCTATTCGTAAAAGGTTATGACGAATAGACACTTCTTTTGAAATTCAAACTTTTGAAGTTAACTGACACCATGTCGACAAGGGTCCGTAGGGGTTGTCGACATGCCTAAGGAATTTTTGATAATTTGTTTTTTCTTTGAAAATAACTTTTATCTTGTATTAACACTATTTTAAACTTTATAAATATACTTTACTATATTTAAAATACATAAATAAGTATAGAGAATAATATTTTGATATATATAAAATTTTACTATAATTTCATATTTAAATCTAAGTATAAATATTACATGTTAAATATATAATAGTTAAAAGATAGTTTAAAACCAAGTATAATTTTAATATTGAAAATAAAGATTATTTTGAGGGTAAAAGTATTTAAAACCAGGATAGATGTTTTTGATTTAAAAAGGAAGATTGTGAAATCATTTTGAAAACAAGATATAATTTTGTAAAACATTTGAATAAAAGTTAGTGGATACAAAACGATGTTCCACTAGATTTTTCGTAGGTTCCATCCTACTTAGGGTTCCATCCCTTTAAAAGGTTCGAAGTGGATTCCATTCCACGAATAAAATGGATTTTAAGATGTCAGTGCTTTTCTAGGAGTTTTAACAAAATTCCTAACTAAATTACTTATCTTGAAATCTTGAACTCTTGATAATCTTTATACTCATGAGTCTCGAATCTTGATGTCTTCAATCTTGAGTCTCTATACTGTACAATCTTCATTCTCAGTACCTGCATGTTTATATCCTGCATATACATATATATCTAAACTATAATGTTAGTATTTATATTTTATAACAAGTCCTAAGGTTGTTGTCATCAAAACCATTCTTTTCAAGGACTAACATATTTAAATGATTTTATGTTAAAAAAGATTATTATTGCACATTTTGATATAGTATTGAATATTGTAATTTATAATTAAGAAGCAGGAAACATTAGAACTGTGAAAAGAAACCATAGCGCTTAAAAAGTGTTATAGTTATTTAATAGCGTTGAATAACCGCTATTAAATCTATCAATATTACATGCATTTAACATAAAAAACGCTATGGTATCATAGTAAGCACTGTAAAAAATAACGTAAAACAGGTCCATAACCGCTATAACAGAACTTATCATAACATAGTATAAGCGCTATCGTTGCTAATGTTTTATAACGGTTTATTAGTGCCGTGAAAAGTTCGGCATCTACGTTAAAATGTCAATGTACAACGTTTAGAATATGCTATTAACTTGTTTTATAGCGGATTATCAGTGCTATATTAGAAAGAAAGATAGCGGATGATTTGCGCTATAATATGCAAACTTTTTATAGCGGTTGATTTAGCGCTATGAATTGTCCACTATTTTTTTTATAACATGTCGTTATACAGCAATTATCAAACCGCTATCATAGGCTTTAATAGCATTTTTCCTGCGCTATCGTATGGTCTTACGAGATACCCTTTGTTTGAAAAGTTTTCAATTGTAGAAATCGGTTTGATTGTTACTTGTTATCGAGTTTTACTCATGCTGGTTTAACAGACTGACCCGAGCGTTATTCTATGTAATACTCGGGTTAGATCGAGCATGTTTTCCCAGGTTTAGCTGGATACTTTGGAGTTGGAGAGGAGCTGGATGGTCAAGACGTATTCACGTATATTATTCTTCCGCTGTATTGTAGAGTCTATATGTTTGTCAATGTAAGGACAGGTTTCTATAACTATCAAAATTTTGGACAAGTATGGTGCACTCTGATGTTGCATATATGAATAAAGATGTTTCCTTTTTGTAAAGATTATTGTTGTATTATATATTATTCGCTGCTTTGTGAGATTCTGTGTTGTTTAGTTTTCTTCTATCTTCTACCTTCTTCTTTCGCCCTAACAAATCGGTATTTTCGGCACTTGAATGTTCGGCATGTGATACAGTGGATGTATTAGTGTCGATTTTTGAGGTCGAAAATCCGATTCGTTACAATTGGTTTCAGAGCTGAAGGTTAAGCGAGAACCTTGACTTTGGTGGGGTTTGACTCATCAAAGATAAGGTAAGTGAGACCCTTGGATGAGTTTGAGTGTGTGTGTGTGTGTCTATATGAGAGTGCGTATTTGTTAGTGAAATAATTTTTTTTATATTGTGCTATTTGATCTGTTGAGTGGCTTAAGAATTCTAGTCGATGCGTTTGACCAACGTTATCGATATGGATTTCCTAAACACTTAAACAAGTTTAATCGACACAGTATTATTTTGAAATCAGGTAAATGAAATAAATTTAACTGGCATATATTTTATATATAAAAAGAATGATTTTCAAAAATAGAATAGTATAGTTGGTTGAGGTATTAGGAGATAATAATATGTTATTATTATCATTTAAGTCTTGTTTAGTCATGTTCGTCCAGTTGAGCATTGACTATGGTTAGTGTGTATAGGAAGTTTCCTTTTTAAGATATGGGTTGGGTAAATAGGAATGGGAAAAACATGAAATGAACACCTTGTGAATTGAGTTTCAAAATTTGACTTTAAGGCGTTCGATGTTAATATTGGATTAAAATTTGATTCGATTAAAGGGTATTTATTAAAGGTTAGAATATTTAGAAATAAATATTTGGAAATGGACCAAATAAATGTATCTTTTAAATAAAAAGAATTTCAGTTGAAAACTTGAGAACTTAAATTCCGGTGTTTTTGAAAAATGATTTTCAAGGTTTTGAAAAGTGATGCTAGTATTATTTGAAAGTAGAGTGGTTTCAATAAAAAAATTTATTGGAAATGAAAATGTTAAGAAGGAAGTATTATCTTTGGATCGGTTAGGAGGGATGAGTCTCGATTGTTTTGTGATGATCTGAATAATCTTCTAAGTGACGATCAGATGTTTGCCTAGGCGAACCTTGTAATACACTTAGTAAATTATTCTCTTATCATTGTACGATCGAAACAAGTTCAACCTAAACGAACCCAAAACAAGTTAGTGATAAATGTTTTATTGGAAAATGTATGGTATTGTTTCAGAAATGAGATTTTGAAATAAAGAAATATTTTTAAGTTAACTAGTTCGAGTGGCTCGAAAATAACTTAAAATTTGGAAAGAGATGTGTTCGGATGGTAAGCACTTCTCTTGAGTATTACTCTTCTTTGTAAGGGAATGCATAATACTATTTTGTAGTACCCAGTCCCTTAGTATCATTTTGGAGTTACTCGGGCTATAGATATATATTTCTATGATTGAAATATAGAGTTCCACTTCAAAAAGTTTTTGGAAAATAAAATCCGGGTATTTGGATCTTGAATTTCCTTAGGGAAGTAAATGAAATAGTTAAATCTAATAGGGGTACATACTCTTAGGCTGTAGTGGAGTATTATCCAAGTTAAACCAGTGTAGTTTATGAAATGTTTTCGTAAATAATTTTGTGGAAATAGAATTGGTATTAAGGAGGACCAATTAAGTAAGTGCGTAAATTGGATGTAGACCAGTTCTCTTTCCATATAGAATGATCTAAGATTCGAGTACATGGCTTTGAGGTGTTGCACCATTCCGAATTAGGATCTATTACTCAACTTTTGACGGCGAGCACTTGATGAGGGTTCTGGGTGTGGGACTAAAGTTTTCTATCATAGTTACAACTACGTAAGGAGAATAGAGGTTCCAAATCAAGGAGCCTGATCGGAGTCCGCACTAGAGAATCGGGTGAGCGATACTAGTCGGAAGGAAAGTTATGTATTCGAGTTGAGATCAAATCAGTTTTTGGATAAAATTGATCTGTGTACATCATACAAGCTGATGTATAGTGTTAAGTGTTTTCTGAGATAGGTCGAGGTGTAATTTCGGGGACGAAATTCTTTTAAGGAGGGAAGAATGTAACGACCTGGAATTTCACTACTTTGACTAGTGAATATTTAATTAATTTTAAATATGAAATATATAGGATTTATAACAAAAATAAACTCATTTTATTTAATTAATAATGGTGGTAAAATTGTTTAAATTTTTTTTACCAAATTAAATAGTTCGCAGAAAAACAGAAAATGTGACCGAAGAACGTTTTCCGAAATTTCGACCTCTCGACACCGGAAAGTTGTCAGGAACGTTGTTCGTCTTTGTGCACTATATATACATATATATAAGAGTTAATTAACTATATAATAATACACTTAGAAATAAATTTTCTTATGTTAATTTGGATTAGTAAGTGATGTGATAAGACATAGTTTTAAAAATAATAAACATTTTATATAAATATATATATTAAGTATTGTCACATCTTAGATCTGTAATCATTAACCATAATTATCTCTTGCCACATCTTAGTTAATTAATAATTAAACTTATATATATATAAAAGAAAGTGATGTGACTAACCATAATAATTATATATGTATATATAAAAGAAAGTGATGTGACTAAACATAATAATTATATATATAAAAGAAAGTGATGTAACTAAACATAATAATTATATATATATATATAAAAGAAAGTGATGTGACTAAACATAATTATATATATGTATAAAAAGGTGATGTGACTAAACATAATTATATATATATATATATATTATAAAAGATTTGTGATGTGACTAGATATAAATATGACAAGTTATATTATTTAATTCATTTTGCGCCTATATATACCCACCTATTCTCTTTATTTTCTCCTTTCTTTCATTTCCTTCTTCTTCTTCCTTGTTAAAGTTTTCATGGCTTCTTCTTTAGCCTTGAGAGGTGGAAAAAAAGAAAAGGAAATCCTTAGAAAAACTTGTTCAAAATCTACTCAAAATCTTCTCTATTTTTCCTCCTCTTTCCACCAACCTTTTCTTCCTCATTACAAACTCAAATGGAGTTTTTACATTTTTGAAACCGTGTGAAATTTTAATGGCTATAACATTCTAGTTGATCACTTTTTCAAATTTCTATCATAGCTATGTCAAAACACAAATTCTTTACAAAGCAATTTTGAGCTCAGAATTTAAATTCCGAAAATGGTTCATCTTCTTTGGACCATAACTTCATCAAATAAAATAGAAAATGAGTGATACTTTTTTTAAATGATAGAAAAAAGAAATTCCAAAAACTTTCTCTTTGAGTACCTTTTGAAATTGCATGAGTAGGTAGCCCTAAAATCAGTTGCAAAATAACCTATTTTCGGGTTTATTATTGAGAATTCGATGTTTATCCGAAGTCGCTCCACCTTACCAAAACAAGTCTCGCTTCCTCTTCCCTTCAAGGCCGAGCCTACCTAGTGCATTTAGTGTTCAAGACTCCATCTTGTTGCTTAGGAATTGAAGTGCTCTGTCGCAGTCTAATTTAGCGAGAATTTGAATAGCTTTTGGTGAGTAAATTTTTAAATTTTTGGGAAAGATCTTAGCTTTATATATTTGTTAGTTATATGGTTATATACATATACATATACATACATACATATACACATACACACACACACATACATACACATATATATATGATGTTGTGTTTCGATTATGATATGGCTTGGATGTTTTGTGTATGTGCTAACTTATAGTTTAACATTTGATTTGAGATTAATGGTTATGTGATGTGTTTGGATATGAATGTGGTGATTTTACTACAGTATGATGATGATGTGATTTGGTACCTTTCATATATGCTCGGATTATGTAACGACCCGTAAATTTTAATGGTTTTAAAAATGTAATTAACTGAATTTTTGTGAATTTTTAAATAATGAAATTTTAAACTGAAAATTTGATATTTGAAATACGTCCATTTTAACATAGCAACTAGTTAATTTTCATCAGATATTATGGAAGTTTATTTTCTTGTGAATTTTGTTTAATTTAAATCAGTTAATATTTGATGATAATAAAATGCTTTCCAAACCTGAATATTTTTGTATAGGAAATTTGTAAATCGTCTTCTGAGTGAGACGTCATCTTTTATTTCTTCAAATTTGGAATGCTATTGCTCCGTCTATCTTAATTTCGGCATTTTAGCAGCATTTTGGTATCAATTATCGACTTCTGAGAGGATAGTCGTATCACTGACATTTGTATACTATTTTGATCATCTCGTCGTGCTGATCTCGGCGGTATGTTCAATTCTGTGTTTTGAAGTCCGATACGCAGCGGGATCCGTGAAAACGATTCTGTATCGGTACCGATTTTTTTTGCCGTTGGTTTTGTGACTTTTCATTTGTACACCGTACAATACAAACAGCCGTGAACATTTATATTTCCTAAATTATATTCCACTTTTCAAATTCCATTTCGGTTCATTTCCTTTTTGCATCTATAATTTCACCTTTCTCCCATTTTCTTCTTCTATTCATTTTCTTTCCTCCTGAAACTTTGCCTATGAATCCAAAATCTACCTTCCCTCTCTGCAAATCCTCCTCCACCGCGACCTCCCCCCAAAACCGCTTGCACCCTCTCTGACGAACCCGACCCTTCATCCCCGACCACCATCTACCCCTCAACCCCTTCCAACCGACCAAAAATGCCACCACCCATTGTCTCCACCCCACGTCACCAGCCACGCCCAGTGACCATCAGCCACCTTCCACTGCCTTGCATAACAACCGAGTCTCACCACCTCTGCCATGTCATCAGTCACCTTTTCTTTAACCTATTCCTCCACCTGGAACTCACCACCACCGAGCCTTATTGCCACAGCCTTCCCCTCTCACCTCGACCTGCGACTCTGCCTCACCATCCATTCAAACAATCTCGGTCGATCAACCACTTTCTTGCGACCCTGAACTGAAGCCTCCCCATCATCTTCCCTCTGGCCACGATCTTTTCTTCTCGTATAGGTAAAAAAAAATTTCCTGTTAATATACGTTTTTGTTTATATATATTCACAGTTTAAGTATATTATCTTGCGAAGGTATTATATTATAAAGTTATATGCTTTTGTATACGTAACCGTTATATATGTAAGTATGCGTAGTTGTTTAACTATAGATATGAGTTTGGTTTGCTGATATATATAAGGCCTGATAATATAAAGTTTGTATAAGTTTAGTCTAGTATAGAGTGTTATATATATTATATTATGAAGGTGTATATTGATGGATAGTATGTTTTGGTAAAGTTAGAAATGTATAGATTTTGTTTTACACGTGTTTAGAAACTTGATATTGATTTTAATGTGTATGATATGCATATATGTTTTAATATGCGTTCCAACTTAGTATATATATTATTTCATATATATATATATATATATATGTTTGCCTGTACAAGTTCTCTATATATTCAGTTGTATACTTATGTTCAGGGGAGGTTATAAAAGCTGTACTTATTTTAATTTTCCTGGTAATATGTATATGTCATAATAATAATAATATCTAAGGTCATATGCATATGTTCTATAGTATTTCGCATAGTAGATGTATATATACATTTGTCTAGATATTGGTATATAGGTTACTAAAGTATAGATTTCGAATCATATTTTATATACATATATTCTTTCGTTCGAATATGTATATGTTTACAGTTCATAGTATATTATCTTACAAAAAGTACTATATATATATATTTTTATAAAGTTGTTATATAGTTTTGTCTATTTATAGTTTATATAGATGTTGTTAGGTATATATATAGAGAATGTTAAAATAATATATCAGGATATATTTTGATTCTCGTTATATAAGTTCGTTCCCATAGGTGAGAAGCTATTTGACTTTGGTATTGACTTTAAATACTATATATATATGGTATATGCATTCTGTAGCCTAAAACCTGCCACTGTACTTCCGTGTTTTGACTAAACTCACTTGACTATTACATGTTATATATATAATCTATATAGTTGTCAGTGCTTATTTCGATATATTATTTTAATATTGGTTTGTAAAAGTTACAACTTGGTTTCTCGATTGCTATACATTAGTTTATATATGTATAAGCTGTATAAATATGTGTTACAATATTTTACATATAATTCAATTACTAAATTCCTAGCTTATATATATATATATATGGGTATAGTTACAGTATATATATAAGTATTGTATATATATATTTGTTAATGTTCGTTGTATATTTTTATTTTATGAGTTTAGTTTATATATTATAAAGTATATGAAGTCATATATAATTATATATAATGTTGTGCAAATTCTTTTCATTGCTTGTATCAGATATAGAATATATTTATACAATGGTACGTGTTATTTGTATATTGTTTAAGTGTAAATACTGTCTTAAGTATATAAGTTTTATATGTTGTATATATTAGTTTATTAAGTATATAAGTTTATGCAGTTTACATATTATAAGTATATATGGATTTTACTTTCAAATGTAAGGTCAGGTAGTTATATATAAGTATGTTATATATATGTTTGGAAACTTGGCTTATGGTATATTATTATATATTGTGTTATTGCAGTTAAATATTTTATATAGTATCAAGTTGTTCTGTGATTTAATAAAAATACATATAGGTCAGTTTATATATGTGTTTAAGTAAGTGATATATATATATATATATATATATTTATAAGCTATATATAGGGCTACTGAGTTCACGAATATAATTTAAGTTATATTGACTTACAAAATTTGGTTTTGAATATAGTAGGAATTATATATTAGTCTATATATCTATCTGCTTATATAAGTATTGAACCTATATATATATAATGTATATATATATATGTTTGATTTTTCTATGTGTGTTTTAATTTGAAACAGTGTATTTTGAAATAAAAATATATTTAAAATTTTAATATGTGTTTGAATATAGGATATGTACATAGTTATATATAGTTATATAAGTTCATTTATATCAATTTTCTTCATCAATCCAGTTCTAATTTGATTTCGTCAATTCCTTATCTATAGGCTTGTCCGTTGAATCCGTATCCATCTAACTTTGCTTTGGATTTCGTGCTTGGATTCTCAACTCATCTCATTCTCGTCCATCTCTAACCTCGAAAGGTGAGCAATCACTCATGATTAACGTTCTTATATTTATTAAATTGTTTTCAATTGAAATGACAATTGTAATATACTGCTAAATTGAACTGTTAATTATTTAAATTGTTATATATGTTATGCATCTATATGTAATTGTTCACCTGTGGGATATGACACCATATCCTACTGTTTATATTATATTGTTATTGATGATATATGCCTGTTATATTATTATCATATCTGTTATCACTCTGCAAGTTCCCTATTAGTATAGAATTCACTATGGGTTGAAATGATACATACCCGAATGATCTGTAGAATAAGGGAAAATCGTTATGGGTTGAAATGATAAACCTAAGCGATTTTCTTTGAATAGAATTTGGGATTGCGGGTTGAATGATATATACCCGTATATAATTAAATTAAGGATTGAAATGATAAATATCTGTATCACTTGACCATAGGATAGAAAATTTTATACAGACACCGTTGGTCTATATATATAAAAATTTTGAAAATGATTTCTATGGATTTGGAAAGAAATATATGGTTTAATAAATATTGATTTTGGTTTAAAGTGATTTGTAAATATTTCAAGTTTTAAATAAATCGAAGGAAATATTTAGTTTAATGTAATTTAAGGTTATATAAATAATAATGGGTTTATTAAGTGAATATTTCAAAACTAAATAATAATGAAGTGAACTAATATATATATATATATATATGAAATTATCAATTTATTTTTGAAAGTGCTATAATTTGGAAATATATATATTTGAAATGGAAATGATATTTTGGTGTTGAAGTATAAAATTATTTGAAATGACCACGGTGTTATAATGACGTTTGGTTGTTAATAGCGTATATTTCTACATTGTAGATAGTTCCACGGCTCCTTAGAGGATGGTTATCCCAAACATCCTCTAAGTTAATTGTATTTCAGTTGATATTTCACTTGAGTTGGATTTATTGATATAAGAATGTTAATCCTGACTCGAGTGTTTTGTGTTTTGCTTTACGATCGGTCAAACTGAGTGATACAGTATTTGAGACTCACCTTTGAAGTTTGGAGCTTCGCTTGGAGATCCAACTATCGATTCAGCCTTCAGCTTTTCCAGCTGATTTTCTCGGGGATATCATCAGTCTGTATTTGAGATATTCTGTTGTATTTTATTTCAAACTCTTTTTTTATATAGTAGCTTCATGAACTACTATTTATCTATTCCGCTGCATTATTGTTATATTACTATGTGTTTGTGATTCTATGATCTATTTATTTACTGTATATGTTGAGTTTTGCCAAATATAAATTAACAATCTGGTATTTTGAGCAATTCAAGTCTGACATATGCGGATGCGAATGGTTGAAAATACCGGGTCGTTACAGTTGGTATCAAAGCTCTGGTTTTAGGCAAAACTTAGCATATGTTGTAAAATTTAATTACGGAATCGCTTTCGTTCGAGCTTGAATCTCTTCCTCCTTGACTCAGTTTCCTTTGAATTTTTGGAACGTTCCCCTCGGTTCCAAAATCCATTCTTGTTTTCCCCTATCCAAATTCTTTTGATTCTGGAGTATCCCATAACTCCACTTCGAATGATCTCTATAAAAATTTGCGATTCCGCCAATCTTTGAATGATTTGTAAAGGGGTAAAACTCCTTTACAATTGGCATTGATTCACCGGAAATTTCTATACCCTCGGTCTATATGCTGCTATATCTTATTATGCCGAATTCTAACTCTGGCGATCGAATGTCGATTTGCCTTAGAATTCCGCATCGATCATATTCCTGAAGTCACGGTTGACCCGGTTAAGGTCGCCCACGATTTATATAAGTATATCCATCTTCTATTTTGAAATTTAATTTCCTCATCTTCGTTCGAGCTTACCTTCGAAACAGAATTCTATTTGATTAGAGTTCCTCTAATTTGAAGCTCTATCTTTGTTTTGAAACCCATTCTTGAATCATCCTTTGAAAAATCGTGTTTGTTTGTATTTTAGAAATTGTTTATATATATCAGAATTATTTTTTTGATAAGTATGATTATATTATATATATAAAAGTGAAAATGTTTTCGATAAGGATTATATACCATTTAAAACTAGAATTTGAAGTTTCGAAAGGATTTGAATTTTGAAAATTATATAAGAAATTGATTTATATAAAAATGATTTATAACTAAAGGGTTTTGAATTTGAAATTTGAGAAATTGAACTCCGGTATTTTGAAATTGGTTTTAAGATTTTGAAAATATGTAATAATACGATTTGAAAGTATTTTCTGAATAAGAAATATTTCAAATGACTTCAAATGAGTTCCAATGATTTCGAAGAAATTTCAAAGAAGTTTTCAAGAAAATAGAAGTCCAGAACTTACTTATGTCGCTGGAGAATAATTTCAATGATGAGTGCACGCATCATCGACATTGATTTTCGAGTTTCAGAGTGGGGGATAGGCCACTTTAGTAGCTTTGCTATGCGATTGATTTTGTGAAACCAATTTTGATTTCAAATTCTGAAGTATGATTTGATATTCGAAAGATATATGTATATATATTTGAAATGATTTGAAGTGAGCCCGGTGTTCAGTCCTCGAGTTTCGGATTTGATTTGGTATAACCCTATCTATTGAAATTGATTTACTGATTTGTTGCTGATTTCCAACTCTTGGATTGGAAATTTGATTTCTCCGACTATTTTGAATGTTCGAACGATTCCAAATCGAGGTTTAATTTTCAAAGCTGAGTAATTTCGAAAAGTATAAATTATTTGATAAAGTATATAAGTTTAGTTTTGTATGTTTAAGTATGAAGTAATATGATTTAAACAAGTTTGAAACTGTTTGTTAAGTAAATAAATAAGACTATTTTGAATTATACTAATATGAAATTTAGTTTTGCAATGTTTTGAATAAAATTTAGTTTTAAATGTTTTAACTTAGTAACATCTTTTATAAAACTATATATATAATAATAATTTTCAAAAGGGTAAATTTGATCTTTCAAATAGAAATAAATAGTTCAAAGGTTTTAAAGGGATGGTTATAAACTTGGTAATCATTTTTGGGTATAATTGATTTCGAGAAAAATATTTGGTTTTGAAAATAGATTAGAATTTAAAACCCAGTATTTATATGATGATTTTGGAAATGAATTTGTTTGACCTAAATTATGTTGATTTGGAAACTAGGATTATTTTCTAAACCTATTATTTTGGAAACTTTGAAACTGAAGATATTTAATTTGGAAGAAATAATTTGGTGAAATCGTATATGATTTTGAAACTGAACTGATATTGAACGAATTGAAATTGAGAACCTTGTTTTACTAAATACTTGATTTGGGGGTTATCGAACTTATATAAAATTGATTTGTATAAGTTTGAAGTTGATTCGAAAACTGTTGATTTGGAAAGGTACTCAATTTGAAAAGCAAAATCTTTGGAAAGTATTCGATTTGACAATGAAATCTTATATATAATTGACTTTATATAAGTATGATATTTGAAATTGATTTGAAAGGGTACTATATGATACATATTTATGAAGTACAGATATGGAAATTGCCTTCTGCTTGATATCCTCTTTGTGGCCACATTTTGGATTCATTCTATCGATATTATTCTCTCTGATTTGGGTTTTTCGGATATAATACTCGTGTGTCCTTCGAATTCCATGGCGTTACCCATGGTCTTACGAACTCGACTGCATAGCGTAATTCACAAGGCAGTGATTGCTTAAAAGGTACGGATGTTTCCTAGGGGATCCAGGCGTAACTATTGTGTATCTGCGATCTATGTTCGTTTTAGTAGCGTAATCCGCAAGGCAGAGATTGCTTAAAGGGTACAGATGTTTCCTAGGGGATCCAGACGTAACCATTGTGTATCCGCGGTCTACAGTTTTTTTGTTATCATGGTGAAATTCGCGAGGCAGTGATTGCTTAAAAGGTACGGATGTTTCCTGGGGGACCCAGGCGTAACCATTATGTATCTACGATCCATGATTCGATTCGGTTGATTTGTTTGGATTGTACTTTCCATATCGGTTTTGAAGGTTTTTCGAGTATTTTTCACTAGGTGTTGAAACAGGTCTACTAAGTACTTGAAGAATTCTAGCTTTGCGCCTGATCAACGCATAGTCAGAGTCTGGAAGAATGAGGATAAACTGTTGAGACATCGAGTTATAAAAGTATTTTTGATAAAGTATTATATAAGGGATATTTTGATCATTTTTATTTCTAAATAATTTAAAATGTTTAAAATATAATTTATTTATATACTACATGGTTTGATAGTAAATTATTAGTGTTGTAAATATTTTAGAAGTTATAAAAAAAATACAGCATATTTAAAGAAAATGATTATTGATTTATTTATAATGTTGAAAAGTATCTTGAGATAAATTAATAAATTTATGAATTATGGATTTAATGTTTTCAATAGCTTCTTTGTAAATAAAAGTAATGATATAAATAATTGTTTTCAAATATTTTTCATATATTTATAAAGGTGTTATTTAAACATATAAACAGTATTTATAAAGGAAGCAAGAAATTTTGCAAATGGGTTTTGAAAAGTTTTAAAGTATTAAAGAGAATTGAACTGCAAATGAAATTTTCAAATGAATATTTCAAGAAAAATTTATATAGTTTTAAATTAATTGTTTATCCTGGTCTTTCAATCTATTTTTCTTTCTAGTTGTTTCTATTCTCCTACCTTCTTCCTTTTCGGGGACGAAAAGTTTTGAGTGGGGGAGAATGTAACGACCCGTAAATTTTAATGGTTTTAATAATGTAATTAACTGAATTTTTAAATAATGAAATTTTGAATTGAAAATTTGATATTTGAAATACGTCTATTTTAATATAGCAACTGGTAAATTTTCGTCAGATATTATGGAAGTTTATTTTCTTGTGAATTTTATTTAATTTAAATCAGTTAAAATTTGATGATAATAAAATGCTTTCCAAACCTGAATATTTTTGTATAGGAAATTTGTAAATCGTCTTTTGAGTGAAATGTCATCTTCCGTTTCTTCAAATTTGGACTGCTATTGCTCCGTCTACCTTAATTTCGGCATTTTAGCAGCATTTTGTTACCGACTATCGACTTCTGAGAGGATAGTCGTATCACTGACATTTGTATACCATTTTGATCGTCTCGTCGTGCTGATCTCGGCGGTATGTTCAATTCTATATTTTGAAGTCCGATACGCAGCGGGATATGTGAAAACGATTCTGTATCGGTACCGGTTTTTTTTGCCGTTGGTTTTGTGACTTTTCATTTGTACACCGTACAAATACAAACATCCGTGAACATTTATATTTCCTAAATTCTATTCCACTTTTCAAATTCCATTTCGGTTAATTTCCTTTTTGCATCTATAATTTCACTTTTCTCCCATTTTCTTCTTCTATTCATTTTCTTTCCTCCTGAAACTTTGCCTGTGAATCCAAAATCTACCTTCCCTCTCCGCAAATCCTCCTCCACCGCGACCTCCCCTCAAAACCGCCTGCACCCTCTCCGACGAGCCCGACCCTTCATCCCCAACCACCATCTCCCCCACAACACCTTCCAGCCGACCAAAAACGCCACCACCCATTGTCTCCACCCCACGTCGCCAGCCACGCCCAGTGACCATCAGCCACCTTCCACTGCTCTGCATAACAACCGAGTCTCACCACCTCTGCCACGTCATCAGTCGCCTTTGATTTACCCTACTCCTCCACCTAGAACTCACCATCGCCGAGCCCTATTGCCGTAGCCTTCCCCTCTCACCTTGGCCTGCGACTCCGCCTCACCATCCATTCAAACAATCTCGGCCGATCAACCACTTTCTTGCAACCCTGAACCGAAGCCTCCCCATCATCTTCCCTCTGGCCACCATCTTTTCTTCTCGTATAGGTAAAATTTCTTTTCCTGTTAATATACGTTTTTGTTTATATATATTCACAGTTTAAGTATATTATCTTGCGAAGGTATTATATTATAAAGTTATATGCTTTTGTATACGTAGCTGTTATATATGTAAGTATGCGTAGTTGTTTATCTATAGATATGAGTTTGGTTTGTGGTGATATATATATATAAGGCCCGATAATATAAAGTTTGTATAAGTTTAGTCTAGTATAGAGTGTTATATATATTATATTATGAAGGTGTATATTGATGGATATTATGTTTTGGTAAAGTTAGAAATGTATAGATTTTGTTTTACACGTGTTTAGAAACTTGATATTGATTTTAATGTGTAAGATATGCATATATGTTTTAATATGCGTTCCAACTTAGTATATATATTATTTCATATATATATATATGTTTGCCTATACAAGTTCTCTATATATTCAGTTGTATACTTATGTTCAGGTGAGGTTATAAAGGTTGTACTTATTTTAATTTTCCTGGTAATATGCATATGTTATAATAATAATAATATCTAAGGTCATATGCATATGTTCCATAGTATTTCGCATAGTAGATATATATATATATATATACATATACATTTGTCTAGATATTGTTATATAGGTTACTAAAGTATAGATTTCGAATCATATTTTATATACATATATTCTTCCGTTCGAATATGTATATGTTTATAGTTCATAGTATATTATCTTACAAAAAGTACTATATATATTTTTATAAAGTTGTTATATAGTTTTGTCTATTTATAGTTTATATAGATGTTGTTAGGTATATATATAGAGAATGTTAAAATAATATATCTAGATATATTTTGATTCTCGTTATATAAGTTCGTTCCCATAGGTGAGAAGCTATTTGACTTTGGTATTGACTTTTAAATACTATATATATGGTATATGCATTCTGTAGCCTAAAACCTGCCACTGTACTTTTGTGTTTTGACTAAACTCACTTGGCTATTACATGTTATATATATAATCTGTATAGTTATCAGTGCTTATTTCGATATATTATTTTAATATTGGTTTGTAAAAGTTACAACTTGGTTTTCTCAATTGCTATATATTAGTTTATATATGTATAAGCTGTATAAATATGTGTTACAATATTTTACATATAATTCGATTACTAAATTCCTAGCTTATATATATATATGGGTATATTTACAGTATATATATAAGTATTGTATATATATATTTGTTAATGTTCGTTGTATATTTTTATTTTATGAGTTTAGTTTATATATTATAAAGTATATGAAGTCATATATAATTATATATAATGTTGTGCAAATTCTTCTCATTGCTTGTATCAGATATAGCATATATTTATACAATGGTACGTGTTATTTGTATATTGTTTAAGTGTAAATACTGTTTTAAGTATATAAGTTTTATATGTTGTATATATTAGTTTATTAAGTATATAAGTTTATGCAGTTTACATATTATAAGTATATATGGATTTTACTTTCAAATGTAAGGTCAGGTAGTTATATATAAGTATGTTATATATATGTTTGGAAACTTGGCTTACGGTATATTATTATATATTGTGTTATTGAAGTTAAATATTTTATATAGTATAAAGTTGTTCTGTGATTTAATAAAAATACATATAGGTCAGTTTATATATGTGTTTAAGTAAGTGATATATATATTTATATTTATAAGTTATATATAGGGCCACTGAGTTCACAAATATAATTTAAGTTATATTGACTTACAAAATTTGGTTTTGAATATAGTAGGAATTATATACTAGTCTATGTATCTATCTGCTTATATAAGTATTGAAAATATATATATATATATACATAATGTACATATATATGTTTGATTTTTCTATGTGTGTTTTAATTTGAAACAGTGTATTTTGAAATAAACATATATTTAAAATTTTAATATGTTTTTGAATATAGGATATGTACATAGTTATATATAGTTATTTAAGTTCATTTATATCAATTTTCTTCATCGATCCAGTTCTAATTTGATTTCGTCAATTCCTTATCTATCAGCTTGTTTGTCGAATCCGTATCCATCTATCTTTGCTTTGGATTTCATGCTTGGATTCTAGACTCGTCTCATTCTCGTCCATCTCTAACCTCGAAAGGTGAGCAATCACTCACGATTAACGTTCTTATATTTATTAAATTTGTTTTCAATTGAAACGACAATTGTAATATACTGCTAAATTGAACTGTTAATTATTTAAATTGTTATATATGTTATGCATCTTTATGTAATTGTTCACCTGTGGGATATGACACCATATCCTATTGTTTATATTATATTGTTATTGATGATATATGCCTGTTATATTATTATCATATCTGTTATCACTCTGCAAGTTCCCTGTTAGTATAGAATTCACTATGGGTTGAAATGATACATACCCGAATGATCTGTAGAATAAGGGAAAATCATTATGGGTTGAAATGATAAACCCAAGCGATTTTCATTGAATTGAATTTGGGATTGCGGGTTGAATGATATATACCCGTATATAATTAAATTACGGATTTAAATGATAAATATCCGTATCACTTGACCATAGGATAGAAAATTTTATACAGACACCGTTGGTCTATATATATAAAATTTTGAAAATGATTTCTATGGATATGGAAATAAATATATGGTTTAATAAATATTGATTTTGGTTTAAAGTGATAAGTGAATATTTCAAGTTTTAAATAAATCGAAGGAAATATTTAGTTTAATGTAATTTAAGGTTATTTAAATAATAATGGGTTTATTAAGTGAATATTTCAAAACTAAATAATAATGAAGTGAAATAATATATATACGAAATTATCAATTTAGTTTTGAAAGTGCTATAATTTGGAAATATATATTTGAAATGGAAATGATATTTTGGTTTTGAAGTATAAATTTATTTGAAATGACCATGGTGTTATAATGACGTTTGGTTGTTAATAGTGTATATTTCTACATTGTAGATAGTTCCACGACTCTTTAGAGGATGGTTATCCCAAACATCCTCTAAGTTAATTGTATTTCAGTTGATATTTCACTTGAGTTGGATTTATTGATATAAGAATGTTAATCCTGACTCGAGTGTTTTGTGTTTTGCTTTACGCTCGGGTCAGACTGAGTGATACAGCATTTGAGACTCACCTTTGAAGTTTGGAGCTTCGCTTGGAGATCCAACTATCGATTCAGCCTTCAGCTTTTCCAGTTGATTTGCTCAGGGATGTCATCAGTCTGTATTTGAGATATTCTGTTGTATTTTATTTCAAACTCTGTTGTTTATATAGTAGCTTCATGAACTACTATTTATCTATTCACTGCATTATTGTTATATTACTCTGTGTCTATGATTCTGTGATCTATTTATTTACTGTATATGTTGAGTTTTGCCAAATATAAATTAACAATCTGATATTTTGAGCAATTCAAGTCTGACATGTGCGGATGTGAATGGTTGAAATACTGGGTCGTTACAGATTATGGTTGAATGGTATGGAAGATAGGAACTTTTGTTGTTAAGGGACTTGAGATCCATTTTGAAAATCTAATTGTTTACTAGTTTTGAGTTAGTAAATGTTTTGTTTAAGTTCTAACTCGAGTTAAGGTTTTCAAAAAACCTTTTCTTTATGTATTAAAAAAAGTAATCCAAAGTAAGGTTAAAATTTTAGATGGTAACTTAGAGAAGTAATTCTAAGTTATTGCGTCCATAGCGAGAGTCGCTATGGATGCACTTCGGAAAAGTTTGATTTCTAACTTTAAAGTTTTCTTTTAAAAATGATTTGAAAACCTATTTTCAAACATAATTAGCAACACATAAGTTAATTATAACTTGATTAAGTATGTTTATAATTTATTAATTTATTAATTAAGGATAATTATTTATTAATTAATTAGTAAGTAGGTTAAGTAATTAGTGATAATTAAGTGAGTTATTAAGAAGTTTAATTAATGATTAATTAAGTTAATAAGGGTAATTATTTTATATAATCAAGTTTAATTATTTAATAATTATTTAATTAAAGTTGAATTATTTAATTAATTATTATTTAATTATGTTGAATATGCTAGTATATGATTTTTGTTTGATGATAATAAACATATATATATATATATTCATTTAAATGTATTTGTTATTGTACTATTTTATTTTTTCACATAATTAAATAAATATTTGCTGAATAAATTAAGTAACACAGAATTTAAATTCAAACAGATATTTTATTCAAACAAATATTTTATTACAATTTCAAATAGTACAAATTTGAGCTCTCGCTATACACACACACACACACACACAATCTTTAATTACAATACAAATTGATTACATCACAATTTTCAATTTACATATGCACCTCACTACATATCACTCGTCCACTCGATTTTATCTTCAACTCTATTCCAGATTGAATCCAACATCTGAGCGATCTACAAAATAAACACTGAAGCAGTAAAATTGAAAAAGAAATATTTTTGCAGTGTAAAATAAAATGTTTATTTTGAAAATGTTATTTGCCTCAATTATTTGGGTTGTTCGTCATCATTTAAATTTGAATTCAACATACATGAACTGCTTATGACATGCACAATGTATCACTGTACATGCCATAAGGTCGTGCACACCGATATACACTCAATAAAATTGCAGGGACATGTGAGCACAAGGTCAAACCCAAATCAAAATCCGGGTTCAACTCAAGTGAAATAAATATTAAGTAACGATATTGAGCACAAGGTCAAACCCGAGCTTTAAGCTGGATTCAACTCAGGTGCAATACAAAACTATGGGTCAAGATACATACAACATAGCCTCGACCAAAAATTCGAATGTACACTTGAACCCAGACTGGTCAGAGAAACAAGTAATCAAGTCAAGCTACAACATGAACCAATGGCCAGATTCAAACAACAAAGTGCACCATAAATTGATACAAGACTTCAGACATGCATAAAACTCAACAGCCAGAGGACTAAGTGAAGTATACAAGAAAATGTAAACTGCATAAGAATCAATATACAGTGTATCAAGCTTCAAAAGGTACCAAATTCAAAGCAACTTGAGCTAGCTCAATTAACCAACTAAGTGCACATGTTCAACCAAGTGAATATGCAACATGCACATAAGAAGTGGTGCACCAAACAGTTAGAATGCTAGCACAATACAGTTTATAGTGAATGCAATTCAGAAACTAAAATTGTTGAAATGGTCAAGTGCATATATGTGTAACAGTTTAGAGTTTTAACTACAAACCAGAAAAACAAGTGTAACATCAACACGGCAGTGGACATAATAGTACAGTAGTTCAAAACAGCATGCAACTGAATCAACTCGAAATGCTCAGGTCAAATGCAACAGACCAACAGTAAAATTCACATGAAGCCGTGAGCAGTTGACCAAACTCAAGTAGAACCAGAAAAGAATCGAACTTCTATCTAACAATACCAAATAACAAAGTCAAAGCCATGGGTCATCAAAGTAGAGTTCAAACAAAAGAAATTCACATAGCAGGCTTTTACAAAGTCAAATGTAACAGTTTCAAACCAAAGTCAGAGACATGGTGGCCAAGGATTCGAATAAAGCAAATCAAAACCGTGTTAATCAAGTAAACAAAATATACGATTTTGAACAAGTCAGTAATCATCTCAAGCATTCAAGGAAAATCAAGTGGCTGAGAAAAATCATCAGACGATAAAATACGAACGAAATTATAGATATTAAAATCCTATATAAACCATTAACATCATCGGCCTCAAGAGCATTGAGTTCAAGAAAATTAATCGGTAAAGCAAAGAGCGTAAAGCACATACCAATTCAAGTCGAACTCAATCGAGAAGGAGCCGTATGCAGATCGAAGAAACACTCGATCGAAAAAGCTAGGAACGATAAATCATTTATTCGATCGAGCAACTGAAGTCGGCCTCTTCTAATTTCAGAAGCCCTAATTTACCTGATGAGGAATGAACGCTAAAGGAAACAGCCATTTTTCAATAGAAAAAGGAAATAGGCTGATATAATAAAAAGGGGAATTCACTTCTAATTTTCACTTGGGCCGGTTTTCTTTATATTGGGCTTTATTTATTTAAATTAGGTTTTTTGTTTTTAATTGTTTTTAAATTTGTATTTTTCCTTTAATCTTTTGTAATTTCTAGTCGTGTGACTAGGGGACGAACTACGGTGGTGTAGTTCGAGAATTCGCAACTCAGTGGCTCAGTTGTGGCAGGGTTTTGAGCGTGGAGTTAGGTTAGTCGGTAGCGGGTGTCGTGAGTTTACATGTGTAAGTGTCTGACTACTTAATTTCTAGTAGAAACCTTGGGGGCAGCACGTAGGTAGGGTTTTGCCAAAGCTGGGTAAATCTGTGTGTTCTATTTTCTGCTTTTTATATTCTGCTATTATCTGTGCTGCTAATATTCTACTGTGATCCGTGTTGAAATTATTTTATACTTCCGTATTAAATTTTTATAATTATTAGTATCACCCTATTCACTCCCCCTCTAGGGTGAAATCGATCCTACAAGTGGTATCAGAGCTAGGAACAAAAGCCATTTTTGTTTTAAAATTTAATCTTTCAAAAACCAATTTTTGTGTTACAAATTTGAATTTTTAAAATGGCTTCTTTTAATAATACTTTTGTTGAGGGTCGGTCCAATATTATTCCTCCTGTTTTTAATGGAACGGATTTTTTGAATTGGAAATTAAAAATGGAATTTTATTTAAAATCTGTTAATGTTAAATGTTGGGATATTATTGAAAACGGGTGTGATATAATAGACGAGAAAATTACTTCGATTAATGCTCTTGCTATGCATATATTATATTCTCCTATTAATCAAGATAATTTTAACTTTATCTCTCATTGTGAAAATGCACAGGAAATCTGGAATGCTTTTGATACAATATATGGTGCAAAAGTCAACAACCGTGAGAGATCCCCCATAATCGACTCAGTTAAAGAAACGTGCTTGACAGGATTGGCAAAATGCAGCAGTGATGAAGATTCAATAGCTGATGAGGTTGGAAAAAGAGCAGCTGAGCTGGCGCTACTAATAAAAGGATTCAAAAAGTGGAACCACAAATACGGAAATCCAACTCTAAATCAAAAATTGAAAAGCAGAATAGTTAAAGCACTAGACAACTTAGAAGAGGAGGAAATCATCTGTCACAGGTGCAATAAACCTGGTCACATCAAGCCAAATTGTCCGCGAAATCGACACGGCCATGAAAAGAAATCGAAAAGAAGAAATTTTACAACCACGTGGAATAAAAGTGATGATTATAAAAGCACTAGAAGTGAGAGTGAAAAAGCCGATCTGTGCCTTAGAGGTGATATAACTGATAGCGATGATGACGAGCCAAGCGAGGTATCAAAACTTACTCACTCAGAATTAGTTATATATTTCCACATAGTAAATGGCTGTTTTGAACGACTTAGGGAAAAGCACACCAAAATTGAATCACAGAGAGATAGTTTGATAGAATTAAATAAACAGTTTGATCAATTAGTTAAAAACTATCAAACCAAGAGCCCTAAGTGTGATAAGTGTCCATCATTTGAAGAAGAGATTAAAAAATCAAAAATTAAAATTAAATCACTTGAAAATGAAATTCTGATTTTGAAAGAAAGTGAAAATACAAGGAGAGAAAATTCCATTAAAAAGTGCACACAATTATTGAACGAAAATGAATCTCTCAAAACACAAGTCCAACAATTGTCTACAACTTTAGGAAAATTTTCAAACAGTGAAAGATTGTTGAATATGCTATTAGGGAAACAAACTGTTAATACAGTTAGACAAGGACTTGGATATAATCAAACTGAACTTGTTAGAAGCGAATTTAATCAAGTCAATTCAAAGTGCATGATTTGTGGAAAAACTGGACGCAATCAAAACATTTGCTGGTATAGACCCAAACATGCGAACACCATTCCAATTTGGGTTCCTAAAGACACAAATATAAAATCCCTTAAAGTCAAACAAATCTGGGTGCCAAAAGGAACAATTATAAATAGTTTTGGGTCTACTCAAACATATTTTTCAAAATCAATTGCCACTAACAACCATGGACCTATAAAAACAAATAGGTCACAAAAATCTATTCTCGTGTAGGTGTGGTGGCAGGCTAAGGAACAACAACAGTGTTATCTAGATTCTGGCTGTTCCAGGCACACAACGGACGACAAATCAAAGTCCCTTAGGCTAGTATAAAGGTGGCAGAATCACAATGGGCAATAACGAAAAATCATTGACAAAGGTAAAATAGGTAACGATACATTTAGCTTAAACGATTTATTAAATGTGATAATATGCACCATAATTTAATTTAATTCAGCCAGTTATTGATAAAGAAATGAATGCTGATTTTGATTATGACTTATTCAAAATTGTTGGCCAATTATATTCTTATGCCAAGAACACTTTAAAAATCTCCAGTCTTTGAATATTTTATATAGATTAGTTTGGATTAACGATGGTGTTTTATTGGTTGATGATAATACATTTGGTTATTTTATGGCTGACTCTATATTCACGGTTTTTGTTTATTGGCACGGCTTCAATTCAATTTCATTTAAAAGCTGTTAAAAATGATTTTAAGGTATTTTGTTGCACACTTCACGGTCTGGTCTATAACATTCAACTAATGATAAAATTGAGTCAACAAGATATTCAGATGCAGATTACACTGGTAATCTAGTTGATAGAAAAATTACTAGTGGAACGTGATTTATGTTGAGACATTCAGTAGTTGCATTGTTTTCAAAGAAAATATCTGCATATTTTTCATTTCAAATAATTTTCAAATAGCAGACATTTTTCTTATAAAACCCCTTCTAGAAAATCATTTTTGTTTACCTTGTTTAAGATTAGTCTCTTTGGAAAATTTGATTTTATAATTATTTTTGGATTTGATCTTAAATGACTACATTAACTAATCTGACTCCCTACTGATTATCAAAAAGATAAATAGTGATTGAAAAAGTGATGAGTGTTGATATTGATCATATATTATAACTTGAGACAGTATAATTAGTAAATTTCTTTAGAAATTTAAATAAGAGTTATAAAAACATTCTGTTGGTAAAAAATTCCATAACCATTTCTATTTCTATCATATTTCTAACGACCATCACTCATCATAATCCAATATAGTATGTCAATATGTGGTATTTTAAACGGAAAATTATTCGTTCTTCATTTTATTATATTTTTAACAATAAAAACATCCAAAGTATTCACTCTCATTTAAAATTCCTCACGGTTATACATGGGTGAATTACTTTGAATTTTTGATTATGTGCTTCCATGCTCATTTAAAAGTCCTCACGGTTATGCATGTATGGAACGCATATCAAAATTGATTGATTAAATAGACAAGTTGATTCTAATCCCATTTAAAAGTCCTCACGGTTATGTGTGGTTAGAAGATACTTGAATTCATTTTTTTTAAATTTGGGATACTACTAATCTCATTTAAAAGTCCTAACGGTTATGCATGGTTAGTAGATATTCAAATTCCTGATATAAATATACCACAAATAGACACAACTATATGGTTTTGCATCATCCCTATCAATCTAAAGTGGAATATGCGCCTAACAGAATATTTATGATTTTTGTTTGATTTTTTATTGAAATTTAATATTTATATTCGATTGAGTTTTAATGTTGTATTAATGTCTATCACTTTATCTCTATTTTTCTAACACTATTACTCTTTTGCTGATAACAAAAGGGGGAGAGAAACGTTAAGATTTTGTCAAATAAAAGCAAATAAAGGTCAAATATTTTATTTTGTATTTTCTATTTGCATTTAGGTTCATTTGCATATTTTTCTCATGCATATATGAAGGGGGAGCTTTGTGTAGAGAGGAAGCATTCAAATAGGGGGAGCAAATTGAATGATAAAATACATTTAATAAAATTCAAAATCTTCAATATATGTTTGTTATCATCAAAAGGGAGAGATTGTTGAATATGCTAGTATATGATTTTTGTTTGACGATAATAAACATATATATATATATTCATTTAAATGTATTTGTTATTGTACTATTTTATTTTTTCACATAATTAAATAAATATTTGCTGAATAAAATAAATAACACAGAATTTAAATTCAAACCGATATTTTATTCAAACAAATATTTTATTACAATTTTGAATAGTACAAATTTAAGCTCTCACTATATATATACAATCTTTAATTACAATACAAATTGATTACATCACAATTTTCAATTTACATATGCACTTCACTATATATCACTCTTTCACTCGATTTTATCTTCAACTCTATTCCAGATTGAATCAAGCATCTGAACGATCTGCAAAATAAACAATGAAGTAGTAAAATTGAAAAAGAAATATTTTTGCAGTGTAAAATAAAATGTGTATTTTGAAAATGTTATTTGCCTCAGTTATTTGGGTTGTTCGTCATCATTTAAATTTGAATTCAACATACACAAACAGCTTGTGACATGCACAGTGTATCACTGTACATGCCACAAGGCCGTTCACACCGATAAACACTTGATAAAATTGCAGGGACAGGTGACCACAAGGTTAAACCCAAATCAAAAGCCAGGTTCAACTCAAGTGAAATAAATATTAAGTCACGATATTAAGCACAAGGTCAAACCCGAGCTTTAAGCTGGATTCAACTCAGGTGCAATACAAAACTATGGGTCAAGATACATACAACACAGCCTCGACCAAAAATTCGAATGTACACTTGAACCCAGACTGGTCAGAGAAACAAGTAATCAAGTCAAGCTACAACATGAACCAATGGCCAGATTCAAACAACAAAGTGCACCATAAATTGATACAAGACTTCAGACATGCATACAACTCAACAGCCAGAGGACCAAGTGAAGTATACAAGCAAATGCAGACTGCATAAGAATTAATATACAGTGTATCAAGCTTCAAAAGGTACCATATTCAAAGCAACTTGAGCTAGCTCAATGAACCAACTAAGTGCACATGTTCAACCAAGTGAATATGCAACATGCACATAAGAAGTGGTGCACCAAACATTTAGAATGCTAGCACAATTTAATTTATAGTGAATGCAATTCAGAAACTTGTAGAAATAGTCAAGTGCATATATGTGTAAAAGTTCAGAGTTTTAACTACAAACCAGAAAAACAAGTGTAACATCAACACGGCAGTGGACATAATAGTATAGTAGTTCAAAACAGCATGCAACTGAATACAAGTCGAAATGCTCAGATCAAATGCAACAGACCAACAATAAAATTCACATGAAGCCATGAGCAGTTGACCAAACTCAAGTAGAACCAGAAAAGAATCAAACTTCTATCTAACAATACCAAATAACAAAGTCAAAGCCGTGGGTCATCAAAGTAGAGTTCGAACAAAAGAAATTCACATAGCAGGCTTTTACAAAGTCAAATGTAACAGTTTCAAACCAAAGTCAGAGACGTGGTGGCCAAGGAGTCGAATAAAGCAAATCAAAACCGTGTTAATCAATTAAAAAAAATATACGATTTTGAACAAGTCAGTAATCATCTCAAGCATTCAAGCAAAATCAAGTGGCTGAGAAAAATCATCAGACGATAAAATACGAACGAAAATATAGGAATTAAAATCCTATATAAACCATTAACATCAACGGCCTTAAGAGCATTGACTTCACTAAAATTAACCAGTAAAGCAAAGAGCGTAAAGCACATACCAATTCAAGTCGAACTCAATCGAGAAGGAGCCACGTGCAGATCGAAGAAACACTCGATCAACAAAGCTAGGAACGATAAATCATTTATTCGATCGAGCAACTGTAGTCGGCCTCTTCTAATTTCAGAAGCCCTAATTTACCTGACGAGGAACGAATGCTAAAGGAAGCAGCCATTTTTCAAAAGAAAAAGGAAACAGGCCGATATAATAAAAAGGGGAACTTACTTCTAATTTTCACTTGGGCCGGTTTTCTTTATACTGGGCTTTATTTATTTAAATTAGGGTTTTTGTTTTTAATTGGTTTTCAATTTGTATTTTTCCTTTAATCTTTTGTAATTTCTAGTCGTGTGACTAGGGGACGAACTACAGTGGTGTAGTTCGAGAATTCGCAACTCAGTGGCTGAGTTGTGGCAGGGTTTTGAGCGTAGAGTTAGGTTAGTCGGTAGCGGGAGTCACGAGTTTACGTGTGTAAGCGTCTGACTACTTAATTTCTAGTAGAAACCTTGGGGGCGGCACGTAGACAGGGCTTTGCCGAAGCTGGGTAAATCTATGTGTTCTATTTTCTGCTTTTTATATTCTACTATTATCTGTGCTGCTATTATTCTGCTGTGATCTATGTTGAAATTATTTTATACTTCCGTATTAAATTTTTATAATTATTAGTATCACCCTATTCACCCCCCCTCTAGGCTGAAATCGATCCTACAAATTAAAGAATAATTATTTACTTAATTATTACTTAATTAGGGATTAATTTTAAGTAAATATTTATTTGTTTAAAGTTTAATTATTAATTTACTTCTAATTAATTAAGACTTAATTATAATTTGATTGGGATTATTTAAGATTTAATTAAGCTTTAATTTATATTAAATTATGATTTAATTATTAAAAGTTATTTTAAACTTTGTCGGTTATGTTTTAAGTTGGGTTCTTTTTAAGTGGATTGATTTTAATTAACCAAAGGATCTCTTGTCCATGATATTAAATAGACAAACAACTGTGAATATATTAGAATGTGATTGTTTGTGTTGTATTGACGTTCATTAGCAGAATAAAATACCATTTTGCTATAGGGTAGTTGTTTGGATTGTTTGGACATGTGTTTAGCAGAATAAATCCCCTTTCTGCTATTAATTGATTGAATTGTTTTGACATTTGTTAGCAGGAAAAATCACCCTCCTGCTATTATGTTATTTGGACACGTATATGATAGTTAGTTCATATTGACATGTTATTCCCTAATTTGGATATGAGTTGTATTTACTTACATGTTTCTTATGCAAATAACTGTTAAGTGAATTGGAATAAACTGAAATAAAATGGTAACTTAAATCGGTACCATTAGGGCCGCTATGCCTCATTTGGAATTTATAAAGTATGGTTTTCAATTTACTTAAATTCTTTAATCAACTTGAGACTATGGGTTATTAAATGGTTTTTCAAGTTATATAATTCTTATAAAGGTATTTATAAATGATAACTTGTTTATAGAAAGGGGTTTTTACTAACGAAAAGGGTTATTAAGGTGTTTTACAAATGATGTTTTGTAAATGATATTTATAAAGGATATTTTATAAAGGAGTATAAAAAGGTTTATATAAAGAGTTTTAAAAATAGGAAAAAAGTTTCTAAATCATTTCAGAGATTTGGAAAGAGATTTATAAATTAACTTAAGGGTTTATAAAAGTGGGTTATAACTTTATTTTGAAAGTTATAAGTTAATTGAAATATGAGATGTGCTTTTAAAAAGGGATTTTTTCATAAAGGATAAGCGGGATATTTTATTTGGAAGAAATGTGTGGTTATTTAATATGGGTTTGGAAAGAAGAAAGCTTTGAAAAGTTTGTAACTATACTTATACTGATTAGATAAGTATATAATTTTGCGTTTCAAGGCATGAAAAGTAAAAATGTTTTGGTAATATACTTGTACCGTTGAGATAAGCATATAAATGTTTTCCAACTATAAAGGAAATGTAAGGGGTTTGAAAATAGTGTTTTGAAAAGACCTTTTGATCAAGTTTTATAAAGTGGTTTTATTAATTACAGAGAATTAATAAAGGCTTAGTGGATCCCATATGGAAATTAAACCATGATTGGATGTTTGTTCATTTTGATAGTTAAATAACCAACTATCAAATTTGACCTAATTTGACTTAGGAAGTATGAATGTAAATTCGAGTTCCATGGTGAGGACTTGAATACTTACTTCCAAAAGAATCGGTAATGAGTCAACCTGAAATTATCGGTTGTTGGTACGGAGACACCGGGATCATATTTATATATCTGAAAACCACTCTGAACCAACATGTACGTTCGAGTGGAAGACATCTTGATGATGATTGAAGACGGTGCTCTTTGAAGTGCAAGGGCTAGCACTACTAATCCTGAGGGTGATTCCAAAATGGATATAGTGGAATTAGTGCCTTTGGTTTCATTCAGACCCAGAACGAATTTGTATAAATCAATGCTGGCATTGCATTGACACCTGGAGGGTAGTGTTAGCATTCCAAGATGGATTGCTATTCAGAAAGGTAAAGCATAGTCTCAAGCCTCACAACCGGGAGGAATAACAAAAATAGGGCATGCATGTGACGACCGCCCATGACCCCTGCACCGAATCTAGAGATAGTGCGCTGTAAAGTGTGCCAGGCGACCATGGACGATTGTCAGGGTAGATTAAAACAACAGAATCTATCGTATTTCTCACAGCGCATGGACAAAATACAATAGAACATATGTATAGTGAAGCTTTACAGAACAAAATGACATCATATAAAACTCCATAATAGTTGAATACAAGCATCCAAATAGTCAATACATCAAGCCTCACTACATATCTCTCAGAGAATACAAAACAACGGAATATCCAGTACATATAATAAGAAGATAATATTCAACCCTCCAGCTCGTCTTCGATATCAGCATCGTGAGAAGAGAACAGCACCTGTCACCTGCTACCTAGTCTGCCCGTCCCAAAATGGACGAACAGCCCAAGGCAATAAGAATTAAAACATAAAGCCTTGAGTCAGACAACAGTCTTAGTGAGCAGTAAATTAACTAACAACATACCAAAGAGCATAAAGGAAAAGGAATAGGAATACAACCCTCCCACTCCAACCTCATTCTACAGTGATAGCCCCCAGACACACAGTAAGCAGAAGCAAACATAGCAGAGCATACAATTTAAAGTAAAGCTACTATCACTCGAGTCAAGGGCGATGTTTTCCAAGTACCAAGGCCTAAATCAGATAAGCACCCAGAAAATACCGCTCTTGAGTCCGAATGACGATACAACCAAACATCCATGACTCTGGCTATCACTGTTATCATTGCTTCGATATCACCGTTAATTGAATGACCGGCACATTCTTTCAGCCGTCCGTCAAGGGCTAATGAAAACCCCGGTTCTAGACATAACTCCCGCACGTCGTCGCAGCCCGTGCCTAGGACTATCGAATCTGCCCAGAGTACTCGACCATCAACAGTTGGCCGTTGGGACTATCGAATCTGCCCAAACGTACTCTTGCTTAGAGCATGCTAGAACCTTCAACAACGATGCTATCCAAGCCTCCTAGTCATCCTCCTCGACGACTATTCTCATATCCATTCATTATCCTCAACTCGAATCATATCACCGAGTTATCAACATGCTTGGAATGATCCCGTCTGGATTAGACCAAGTCTTCATCACATGATTGCCTCGCTTCATTACATCCTCGCAAAGCCACATCTCATCATCACATCATCAAATCTATGCATAAGAGCTTCATCTTCCCGCTACATATGCCACGAGCAGCTTTCCCAATTCAAGAGCCTTTCCCTTAGCTTTTGAATCGTCTTCGGTCTAAATCTAATCATCAATCATCTAGTTCATAACAATCAATCAAATCAAACATCAATCCAAACAATCAAGCATTCAAATATGATCTAAGTAGACAATTATAACAATAATGGCATTTTCGTAATTAAAGAGTTGAAAGTCCAATAAGCATGAAAACATGGATTATATCTCTACAAACTTGATGAACGAACTTGCATAGGTTAACATATGATAAAATGGATGTAACATCATCATGAACAATGGATCTACATGGATCTACACTTTGGATGAAGAAAATGCATGGAAATCTCTATTTTAACACCAAATCGAGCCAACAATCCGATATACTCCTTTGGATCCGTGTGAGAGATAATCACCACTCACCAAATCACCTAAACAAACCCAAATCAATACGCTTCAGATCTGGACAGCAAAGGATGAAGCTTGATCTATCACGAATCCGCTTCAAACGAAGAACTCTCTCTTGAAAAGATGAAGATCTTCAATCTAAGCTCTTGGATCTTCAATTTGATCTTCAACTTGGATGGATGGAAGCACTAGATTAGAGTGGAGAAAAGAAGTGAAGAAGTGTAGAAGTCGAGCTCTCAAAATGGCAGCACTTCGTCGCTTCAAAAATCCGGATCCCAAAAAGTGAGAACAACCCCTCCTATTTATAGCTGAAATTCCTTAAGTCGAAATCTGGCTCTCCCCCTAAGTCGCTTCCGACCTAAGCCTCTCCGACCTAACAGATGCACGACTTAACTCCTCAGCGACCTAACACTTATGAAACCCAGCGACCTAACAACCTAACGACTTAACTACCTACGACTCAGTTGGGTTGCGACCTAACAACTTAGGCTTCTACGCGACCTAACACATGTCGACCTAAAACAACATACGACCTAACAGATGGATCCACGCGACCTAACACTTAAACTATCCTAGCGACCTAACAACTCACGCGACCTACGACTTAGCAAACTCGCGACCTAACACACACGCGACCTAACCATCTTAGGTCGCCTACGACCTAACTCAACACAGATCTAACGACCTAACTACGCTAACACTTAGGTCGGTCAATCCCATAGGTCGCTAACTCTTATAGGTCGCAAACTGCTTATCCCCTAAGTCGTTAACTCTACTAGGTCGCTCCCTCCTATCTCTTAGGTCGCTAACTCAAACTGCCGACCTAACACTTAACTCTCCCAAACACTTAGGTCGCTCACAACATTTCCTTAGGTCGTTGCCGACCTATTCCTTAGGTCGCTCAAAACCCTTAAGTCTCCTATCTTAGGTCATCTACAACATAGCTCTTAACTTGCTACCATCCTATAGGTCGGTCACGACTTAGCTCTTAGGTCGTTCACGACCTAGGACTTAGACAAATACACCAAAATCTGAAACAACTAGAAAATGCTGAAAATCCCAGATTTTGACAAACTTTTCGATCCGTAAAAATACGGGTCGTTACATTCTCTCCCCCTTAGGAATTTCGTCCCCGAAATTCCAAGCAATCAAAGCAATCAAAAGACTATTCTGTACGCCTACCATCCATAACAATCAACAAACCATACATCCAATTCTAGCTTAGCGTACAGAATTCTAAAACTAGAACAAGTTACAATATCGCGAGATGACACGACACCTTAGGGCCATACCTTGAAGAGTTCAGGATGAGCTGCCTTCATCCTCTCTTCCACCTCCCACGTACAGTCGTTATCATCGTCACTCCATTGTATCTTGAGCAACTTAACTACCTTCCTCCTAAGCTGTTTCGTGTCGGTTTCAACAACACGAAGTGGCTTACGAGGTCTTCTATCGACTGGATCAACTTCGAAGTCTTCACAGCTATCAGCAGAAACCACTGTATTCGAGTCGTGCACATACTTCCGTAGATATGATACATGAAAAACATTGTGCACACCCGACATCTTCTCAGGTAACTCCAACCTATAGGCGAGCTTTCCAATTCGCTCGATAATCGGGAATGGTCCAACAAATCTCGGAGTCAATTTCCCTTTCTTCCCGAATCGAATAACATTCTTCAGTGGAGAAATCTTCACAAAAACCATATCTCCTATGTCGAATTCCAAATCCTTACGATGCTTATCGGCATAACTCTTCTGACGGTCTTGGGCTGCCTTCATTCGTTGTCGAATGATCTCTATACAATCTGAAGTCTGCCGAATCATCTCTGGCCCAAGCATCAGCTTTTCTCCAGTTTCCAACCAACATGTCGGAGAGTTACACGGTCTTCCATACAATGCCTCATACGGTGCCATACCAATGCTTGACTGGTAACTGTTGTTGTACGCAAACTCCACCAAATGAAGGTGATCTTCCCATGATCCTCCGAAGTCCAAAACACATGCTCTGAGAAGATCTTCCAAAACTCGGTTGACTCTCTCGGTCTGACCATCTGTTTGGGGATGATAAGCTGTACTCAAACACAACTCGGTTCCCAAGACTTCCTGGAAGCTCTTCCAAAATCCACTAGTGAACAATGGGTCTCGATCGCTCACTATACTCTTCGGAATACCATGAAACCAAACTATCCACTTAACATACAACTCAGCCAACTTAGAAGCAGTCCTAGTCGATCGAACAGGAATGAATCGTGCACTCTTAGTCAGACGATCCACAATGACCCAAATCCCTTCATTTCCCGTTCTGGTTCTAGGCAATCCATCGATAAAATCCATCGACACTTGTTCCCACTTCCATGTAGGAACTTCTAATGGCTGAAGCAATCCACTTGGCTTTTTCTGTTCGGCTTTTACCAACTGGCAGTTCATACACTTGGAAATAAAATTTCCAACATCCTTCTTCATACCTTCCCAATAGTAGGTTCTCTTCATATCTCGATACATCTTATTTCCACCGGGATGAATTGTCAACTTTGAGTGATGACTTTCCTTCAGAACTTCACTCCTCAATTCATCTATATCGGGAACAACTAGTCGTCCTTGCTTCCGAAGCCAACCCTCTCGATCGACCTCGAATCCTTTATCCTTTTCTGGATCCAATCCAGATTCCAATTCATGGATAATCTT
The DNA here is from genome assembly GCA_030737815.1 of Allium fistulosum. Classification (NCBI taxonomy): domain Eukaryota; kingdom Viridiplantae; phylum Streptophyta; class Magnoliopsida; order Asparagales; family Amaryllidaceae; genus Allium; species Allium fistulosum. The sequence continues at coordinate 461,027,424 of CM060901.1, forward strand.
GACAAGCTTATCATCTTGCTTTTGGCTCTCACCAATCCTTTCCACAAGAGTGGGTCTTATTGATAAGTTTGCCAACATCTCAGGTTCCAATTCGCATCTAGGCCTGAAGTCAAATCCAGCTAAATACTCGAGATTCTTCCATTCAGAAAACATGGCTCCCAATCCTGCATGTCTTCGACTTAACGCATCTGCCACTGCGTTACCTTTTCCCGGAGTATAAGCTATACCAAAATCATATGATGCCAAAAACTCTAGCCAACGTTGCTGCCGAAGATTCAAATCCTTTTGGGAGAAAAGATACTTCAAAGATTTATGATCTGTAAACAACTCGAATCGAACTCCCAATAGATAATGTCTCCACATCTTCAGAGCAAATACAATCGCCGCTAATTCCAAATCATGAGTTGGGTAATTCCTTTCATGCGGCTTTAATTATCGACTGGCATACGCAACAACTTTATCCCTCTGCATCAGCACTGCTCCAAGTCCAGTACCACATGCATCGGTGTAAACCACCATCTCATCATTCCCACTTGGAATAGTCAAAACAGGAGCACTCGTCAGTCTCTCTTTCAGGATTCCGAAAGCTTGCTCACACTTAGCATCCCAATTGAACACTTGGTTCTTCTTCGTCAATCCTGTTAATGGTGTAGCTATCTTGGAGAAGTCTTTGATAAACCGTCGATAATATCCTGCTAATCCAAGAAAACTTCTCACATCAGATGCATTCTTAGGTCTAACCCAGTCCTGGATTGCTGCCACCTTAGCGGGATCAACCGCTATTCCATTTCCAGAAATCACATGGCCTAAGAACCTCACTTCACTCTTCCAGAAGTGACACTTCGAAAACTTAGCCTTCAGCTGATGTTTCCGTAAGATCTCCAAAACAATACGCAAGTGTGTCTTGTGCTCTTCTTCAGTTCTGGAATAAATCAGAATATCATCCACGAACACAAGTACGAACTTGTTCAACTGATCTCTGAACACTCTATTCATAAGATCCACAAAATATGCTGGCGCGTTAGTCAATCCAAACGGCATTACCAGCCACTCAAAGAAACCGGATGGTGTCCTAAAAGCAGTCTTCGGCACACTATCCTTAGCTACTCTCAACTGGTGAAATCCCGTTGCCAAATCCATCTGAGAAAACACCTTAGCTTCGTGAAGCTGATCAAACAAGTCATCTATCCTCGGCAATGGATACTTGTTCTTCTTAGTCACCTTATTCAGCTCACGATAATCGACGCACAATCTCAACGACCCATCTGCCTTGGTTGCAAACACAACTGGTGCACCCCACTCGGACACACTACGCCGAATGAATCCTTTCTGTAAAAGGTCATCAACTTGCACCCTTAACTCCTGCTGTTCCCTAGGCGCCATCCGCCTAAGAGGCATCACAACAGGTCTGGCTCCTTCAACTAGATCTATACGAAACTCGATCTCTCTATGCGGCGGCAACCCTTTGACTTCGTCAAAGACATCCTCGAATCCATTTGCGATTGGCACTAAAGACAGTCCATCCCGTGGAACAACTAGCGAATACATGAAGCTCATGAAGACGCCTTCCTCATGCTTACATCGTATCACAATCTTTCGCCCCTCCACATTCTCGACTGTCACCTCCAGCCTCTCACAATCAACCTTAGCCGCATACTTCCTAAGCCAGTCCATACCCAAAATAATTCCGAACCCCGCAAAGTTCAGAACAAAGCAATCACAAACAAAAGAGCAACCATGACTCGACACAACTAGACCACGGCATAACATACACAAACAAGACGAACCCCCAACTGGATTAGTCACAACCAATGGCCTATCAACAATATCCGGTTCCAAACCCAACCGGCCTACGAGTTCACTACAAACAAATGAATGCGACGCTCCAGTATCAAACAGAACTCTAACTGGAACACCACATAGGAAAAGAGTACCTTGAACAACCACACTCTTTCCCTTCTCTTCAGCAGTAGGAGCTTTCGAAGACGACGGAATAGCTCCTAAAGCATAGGCTTGCACAATCTGCCTGTCCTTCCTCGGTTCTGGACAATTCTTCCTGAAATGCCCCGGCTTGTCACAGTTGTGACACTTCATCGGCACCTTAGGATTCTTACAATCCTTCGAGAAATGGCCCTTCTGCTGACAGTTGTAGCAAGTCACCTCGCCTTTCGGCTTCTTCTGACCATCCTTACTCTTCTGCTGCTGCTGCTTCCTCTTCTTGTTTCCACCCTGCTGGGGTTTAGACTCTTCCCTGGTCACAGCAACAACAGATCCTTCCTTAGGAAACAGACTCTCATGCCTAAGAGCTTTCTCCACAAGCTTCTCAAATGAATCGTCCAAATGATCCACCAACTGTCTCCCAAGATAGCTGTCCAAGCCTGTCACAAACTTCTCATTCTTCTGATATGCAGACTCAATATATGACCGGGCATACTTGGACAAAGCTTCAAACTCAGAAACATACTCAAGAACAGATCTTCCACCCTGCTTGAGCTCCACGAACTTCTTGAACAGAACAGACTTCTGAGCTGTAGAAATGAACTTAGCTTCAAATCTGACTTGGAATTGCTCCCAAGTAATCTCTTCTTCCGGAGTAGTGATGGTAATAGAGTTCCACCAATCAGAGGCTCTCCCTTGAAGCTGCCTTGATGCCAACTTCCTCTTAGTTGCATCATCAATTCCCAAATCACCAAAGATCCTTCTACAAGCATCTATCCACCTGTGGACCTCAATGGTAGATTCTGTTCCCAAGAAAACCTTTCCTCCAAGAGCAGTGTAGTCCTTGCACAACTTAGCAAAATCCACCGGTTTTGGAGTTTGAACTTGAACTCCAACATCAACTGCCGCTCCCGGAACTGGTATCCTCCTCATGATCGAAGTCATCATAGCTTCGAACATGGCTGCATAATCAGCAGTCTCTTCAGTAGCACGACCTTCCCTAGCAGCTGGTCTCCCTCTTCGACTCATTCTCAATATCTATAAAAAGGAATGATTAGAACATCTAGAGAAACAACTGCATAAAGGACTCAAACTCTACTAAGCTACTATATTATATATAGTAATCATCCATCAAAATACAATTACGTCTCTCTTACGTAGTTACGACGGCGAGCGTTGGGTAAAATCGATTAACCAATGCTCTGATACCAAATGTGACGACCGCCCATGACCCCTGCACCGAATCTAGAGATAGTGCGCTGTAAAGTGTGCCAGGCGACCATGGACGATTGTCAGGGTAGATTAAAACAACAGAATCTATCGTATTTCTCACAGCGCATGGACAAAATACAATAGAATATATGTATAGTGAAGCTTTACAGAACAAAATGACATCATATAAAACTCCATAATAGTTGAATACAAGCATCCACATAGTCAATACATCAAGCCTCACTACATATCTCTCAGAGAATACAAAACAGCGGAATATCCAGTACATATAATAAGAAGATAATATGCAACCCTCCAGCTCGTCTTCGATATCAGCATCGTGAGAAGAGAACAGCACCTGTCACCTGCTACCTAGTCTGCCCGTCCCAAAATGGACGAACAGCCCAAGGCAATAAGAATTAAAACATAAAGCCTTGAGTCAGACAACAGTCTTAGTGAGCAGTAAATTAACTAACAACATACCAAAGAGCATAAAGGAAAAGGAATAGGAATACAACCCTCCCACTCCAACCTCATTCTACAGTGATAGCCCCCAGACACACACTAAGCAGAAGCAAACATAGCAGAGCATACAATTTAAAGTAAAGCTACTATCACTCGAGTCAAGGGCGATGTTTTCCAAGTACCAAGGCCTAAATCAGATAAGCACCCAGAAAATACCGCTCTTGAGTCCGAATGACGATACAACCAAACATCCATGACTCTGGCTATCACTGTTATCATTGCTTCGATATCACCGTTAATTGAATGACCGACACATTCTTTCAGCCGTCCGTCAAGGGCTAATGAAAACCCCGGTTCTAGACATAACTCCCGCACGTCGTCGCAGCCCGTGCCTAGGACTATCGAATCTGCCCAGAGTACTCGACCATCAACAGTTGGCCGTTGGGACTATCGAATCTGCCCAAACGTACTCTTGCTTAGAGCATGCTAGAACCTTCAACAACGATGTTATCCAAGCCTCCTAGTCATCCTCCTCGACGAATATTCTCATATCCATTCATTATCCTCAACTCGAATCATATCACCGAGTTATCAACATGCTTGGAATGATCCCGTATGGATTAGACCAAGTCTTCATCACATGATTGCCTCGCTTCATTACATCCTCGCAAAGCCTCATCTCATCATCACATCATCAAATCTATGCATAAGAGCTTCATCTTCCCGCTACATATGCCACGAGCAGCTTTCCCAATTCAAGAGCCTTTCCCTTAGCTTTTGAATCGTCTTCGGTCTAAATCTAATCATCAATCATCTAGTTCATAACAATCAATCAAATCAAACATCAATCCAAACAATCAAGCATTCAAATATGATCTAAGTAGACAATTATAACAATAATGGCATTTTCGTAATTAAAGAGTTGAAAGTCCAATAAGCATGAAAACATGGATTATATCTCTACAAACTTGATGAACGAACTTGCATAGGTTAACATATGATAAAATGGATGTAACATCATCATGAACAATGGATCTACATGGATCTACACTTTGGATGAAGAAAATGCATGGAAATCTCTATTTTAACACCAAATCGAGCCAACAATCCGATATACTCCTTTGGATCCGTGTGAGAGATAATCACCACTCACCAAATCACCTAAACAAACCCAAATCAATACGCTTCAGATCTGGACAGCAAAGGATGAAGCTTGATCTATCACGAATCCGCTTCAAACGAAGAACTCTCTCTTGAAAAGATGAAGATCTTCAATCTAAGCTCTTGGATCTTCAATTTGATCTTCAACTTGGATGGATGGAAGCACTAGATTAGAGTGGAGAAAAGAAGTGAAGAAGTGTAGAAGTCGAGCTCTCAAAATGGCAGCACTTCGTCGCTTCAAAAATCCGGATCCCAAAAAGTGAGAACAACCCCTCCTATTTATAGCTGAAATTCCTTGAGTCGAAATCTGGCTATCTCCCTAAGTCGCTTCCGACCTAAGCCTCTCCGACCTAAGCCTCTCCGACCTAACAGATGCACGACTTAACTCCTCAGCGACCTAACACTTATGAAACCCAGCGACCTAACAACCTAACGACTTAACTACCTACGACTCAGTTGGGTTGCGACCTAACAACTTAGGCTTCTACGCGACCTAACACATGTCGACCTAAAACAACATACGACCTAACAGATGGATCCACGCGACCTAACACTTAAACTATCCTAGCGACCTAACAACTCACGCGACCTACGACTTAGCAAACTCGCGACCTAACACACACGCGACCTAACCATCTTAGGTCGCCTACGACCTAACTCAACACAGATCTAACGACCTAACTACGCTAACACTTAGGTCGGTCAATCCCATAGGTCGCTAACTCTTATAGGTCGCAAACTGCTTATCCCCTAAGTCGTTAACTCTACTAGGTCGCTCCCTCCTATCTCTTAGGTCGCTAACTCAAACTGCCGACCTAACACTTAACTCACCCAAACACTTAGGTCGCTCACAACATTTCCTTAGGTCGTTGCCGACCTATTCCTTAGGTCGCTCAAAACCCTTAAGTCTCCTATCTTAGGTCATCTACAACATAGCTCTTAACTTGCTACCATCCTATAGGTCGGTCACGACTTAACTCTTAGGTCGTTCACGACCTAGGACTTAGACAAATACACCAAAATCTGAAACAACTAGAAAATGATGAAAATCCCAGATTTTGACAAACTTTTCGATCCGTAAAAATACGGGTCGTTACAATGCAGCAGAGCTATGTGATTAGCTACCATTAGAGCCGGTCACCCCATTCTAGATGTCCCTTTCAGAGTTGGTTTGCGTGCAAACACCGTGGTAATATAAGGCCTCAGTGTCAAGAGGGTGAGGTAATCCGGTCTGTCATGTTAAAGGGGCAGCCAGCTCTGTGTTAGCATCGGTGCATTTTATAGAGGTGTATCATCGGAAGGTAGTTCCTTATCTTGCCATTGTTGGTATCCAATCTCCAATACGTGCCTTACGTTTTTTATTGTAGAGCCTAGTATGTTGGAATGTGAGATGCAAGCATTTCAGTTATTTTATCAATTTACTTTAAACCTAGACATTATGATAATATCACTGGATTTTTATATAAAATGTTTTGGTTATCGTAAGGTAAAAAATCCATCCATTTTTTATGTGTGATGTGGTCTTACGAGATACTCTTTGTTTGAAAAGTTTTCAAATGTAGTAATCAGTTTGGTTGTTACTTGTTATTGAGTTTTACTCACGCTGGTTTACCAGACTAACCCAAGCGTTATTCAACGTAATGCTTGGGTCAGATCGAGCATGTTTTTCTCAGGTTTAGCTAGATACTTTAGAGTTGGAGAGGAGCTGGATGGTCAGGACGTATTCACGTATATTTTTCTTCCGCTGTATTACAGAGTCTGTATGTTTGTCAATATAAGGACAGGTTTCTATAACTGTCCAAATTTAGGAAAAGTCTGGTGTACTTTGATGTTGCATATATGAATAAAGATGTTTCCTTTTTGTAAAGGTCATTGTTGAATTATATATTATTCGCTACGTTGTGAGATTCTGTGTTGTTTAGTTTTCTTCTATCTTCTACCTTCTTCTTTCAACCTAACAAATCGGTATTTTCGGCACTTGAATGTTCGACATGTGATACAGTGGGCGTATTAGTGTCGATTTTCGAGGGTCGAAAATCCGGTTCGTTACAGGTAAGCTTAATTATTTGGTTCTAATACTGCTAATTTAGACCACATAGGCTATTAGGCTTTGAAACCTACGTTGGAACTGAGCCAGCATGCAACGAGTTAATTGGTTAATTTTAAATAATTTACCATTTTAGATCTTATTGGACTAGAAGTCTAAATTAATTTTTATCAATCTAAATAAATTTTAAGTAAAGTCACTATTTTATTTTATTTATTAATAAAATGATCTTATTTGCTTATATAAATGATATGTATTGTGTACATATGTATCAAATACAAATGTATGTGTACATGCATGTGCAACAAATAAAGTATGCACGATTTAACATGCACAAGTCTAAGTATTGGGATATACATCGCAATGGATACATTAACCCCTTCATATACATATTTGCTGTCGATTATTACCTATTATTAATATATAATAAAACATACCAATATATGTATATATACATAAAACTATAAAAGCAACTACTTATAGACACATACACACGGATACATGTTCTTATGCGAAATAATTATTTATAAATTTGAATATAAACAATTTAAAGTTTCAAATTTAAATCTTTTAAATTACAATTTCGAAACTATATCTAGATTTAAATATCTTTTAAAATTCAACTTCATATTTTGAATTTACAAATAAGTTATAAAACCATATTTATATAAACATATAAAAAACTTTTTTAATTCAAAATAATATATATTTTTTAAATTACATAAATTTAAAATCATTTACACATGTTTAGATAATATTGTATTATAAATGCGCGCGCGCACACACACACACATATATACATATATATATATATATATATATATATATATATATATATGAACATTTATTTTTGGCCATGTATTAGTTTCGAAAAAATCAATCTTTTTTATATAATAAATCCGTGCAAATTTATTGTAGGTTTTTTAATTTAAATTTAAAATTGTTTTACAAAAAAATATTTTTTTAATTTCATTTTCTCATAAAATCGTATTATAAAATATATGTATATTTATGTTTATTTATATTTATATACATATACTTAACTATTAACAAATTACAGTTTAAGTTTAAAATTAATAAATATTTGTTTATATATTTCAAATAATATAAATATATTCATAAAAATGTTTTATTAACTCTTGTACATTCGAAATGACATGCATAATATTTATCAATATCAATTTATAAATAACACAAATATATACATACACTCGCTTAAAATTTAATTTTTAATTAAAAAAGCTTTCTTTTAATTAAGTTTAAATTTGAAAAAAAAATTCTATTATGGCCGAAAGTAGAATGAACATCTATATACAATTATATACTTATATGACAATTATATATATATGTATAAGTCGACAACAATTACATATAAGAATTCATGATATAATCTAACATATATAGTAAAATGGCATAATGATATACACATATAAATTCATATGAAATAAATGTTACTTAGTCACGGCCTATTTGAAACACTTTGAATGCTGAATCAAAACCATTCCTTGAATCTTATTCGAGCTCTTGAAGAAAGTGCTACCAATCGAAGAGATCTACACACCTTTTGATATATCATGATTTAACTTTATATTTGGTCTGAAAAGATAGGGGGATTGCCTATGATGCTTGCGGCCTATAAGGGGAATGAGCTAGAGAGAGTCATCTCAAAATAGAAAGGGGTAATGGGTTTGAATAAGGGAAAAAAGAGAGAGGAAAGGGGAGATCTAGATCCTTTCTTTTCTCCACCAATTTGAACGCAAAATATCAAAAATATCACCCGTTTAATCTCAAATCTATGGTCGGCTACTACATTAGCAAATAGGCTATGTTGCACTTTCAAACCAATAAGTAAATTTGCATTTCAAATCAAGCTTAAATGCATATTGACATTGTGACGACCCACCTTTCTGACCCCTGAGAACGACACTTAATACATCCATGGTATTCATGTGCTATTGGCCAAGTATCCGAAAGATGAGTTATCATGGGGTAAAATATAAGAACATAAAAATAATATCACAACAAAACGGTTAAATATATAACATAAAATAAGACAGTACATAAAGTTACTCCCAACATGGAGTTATCAGAGTTACAACAAAAGTACTACTATTAGTCTAGGTAGTTATAACAACCTGCCTTTAAATATACATACATAGAGCCAACATCTCATAACAGCGGAAATAAATTGCTAGATAGATAAGGAGCCTCCTGCTCGTCCACCATCTTTAAAAGAGCCCAAAGAAACCTATCATTTCGGACTACTCAAATATAAATCAGTACCCGATAGTTTAGGGAAAACAAACAATTCGGGTCAGACAATAAGTCTAGTATGAGTAAAATCCAAATAATAAAAATAAAACACACAAAATAATCGGTGAGACCACGTCGCAAAAATGCAGAACGAGTTTCCCCTTACAAGGACAACATCCAAGCATAAAAGAATGGACGCAAATAATTAAACACCGCGAAGAACGCGAGATGCTTCCCGATGCAATTAAGAAAGAATCAATCCAAAGATTTGAATCAAAAATAAGGAAAAGGAAATTTTCCAACAATGACTAGAAGGGTACGCCCCCTATCGAAAGTATACCTCTAGAAAATATACTTGAAAACTACGATGGCTCTCGGAAACTTCCAAGACGGACCCCGACAACTTTACCGAGTATCCGAGTATTTCACATCTCCGTGCGCATACAACCAAAACCAATCTAGAGTAGATGTAACAATACCCTAATGGGAGCAACCCCACATAGCTTGGCCCCCACTCACTCTTTATTTAGTCATTTCCGATAAAGGATATCTGATGTGCACATAAATGTGCATATTTTTAACACCATATTTATTCTAATTAATTTAAATAATGATCATATTGGGTATTTTAACTTGTTTTAACCAAAATCGATATTAATTCCAAATTGTCACATATTCATCTTCATCCAAGGGCAAAATAGTCATTTTTGTGCATAAATTAACTTGAGAAAATTTAATTAGAAATTTCCATACTATTTTGTAGGAATTTGATTTCAATTACAAGTGGTTTCATGATGATATATGCATGCACAAGAGTGAAGAGAACAAATGAAGATGGAAATAATTCAAAGTGAAGAACATGGAGGACCCCACCTACCCACCTACCTTAATGTACAAATTAGAGACTAATGCACATGCTTATGGAATTAATGGCTTCATGTACACTTAAATGATGATTATTAGAAGCTAATGATTACTTGGCCTCCACACTTTCTCAAGGGCAATATGGACATTCCCCAAAAATATGAATTAGGGTTTAACACTTATATAAATACCCCATATCTTCATGTAACTTGCTCTTCTCCTTGCTTAGTCTATCTTTAGTTTAGTTTAGGCTCACAAATAAATAAGCTCTTCTCTTTCTCTTTTCATGGCTACTTAGCCATTTTTATTTTCATGTAATTTTCTTTTCTTTATTTATGCAATTTAATATATGATCTTTTCCCTTTCTTGTTTATTTCCTTTCATGTTGTAGTGTAAATTTACTTTCATGCAAGTAGAATAGTTCTAATTCTTGTTAATTAGCTTTCTTTTTCATTAAGCTTTCATTTTCCTTTCATTTTGCTTTCATGTTGCTAGCTACATTTTTTAATAAAATGAAAAATATGAGAGGCTAAACCCCTTCAATTTATGGGGAATGAAGCTCTCTAATTATGTAGCTTCAACTATTTGTTAATTCATGCTCTCTTTTTGTGCTTAATGAAGAATGATTGAAGTGGTTTAATTGTTGTTTTTGCCTTGAATTTGATAGTCTATATTGTTGACACCAAATAGGCTATGCTTAAACAATCACTAACACTAATTGCCTCTTTATCAAAATATGATTATGGTAAAAGAAAGTGATTTGAAATTAAAATTTGATGGTCTATATTTCTAATCAATAGTTAATAGGCCATACTTAAAATAGATTTCATTTTCATTTTCATTGTCAAGTTTCATGAAAGTTAGTAAGTGGTTTAAGGGGCGTGTCAAAGTTTGATGGCTTATGTTGGCTAATTAATAGCACAAATATGCCATACTTATGATAGGCACATCAATTAAAGCACTAATGACCATAAAAGAGAGATTATGATTTCATATGTGTTGAAATACATGATCTAGAGAGTGGATTTATTCTCTAAATTGTCATTTACCTCTTATATTTACATCTCTTTTCTTTTAGTTAGTTAGCTAATTTTCTAATTCTCTAGCTTAACTTCCTCTTCAACTTTGGTTAATTTGATTGAATAGAGATTTAAAATCATCAATTCCCTATGGATCGACCCGTATTCGCCACGTACTACAAGTGTACGCTGTGCGCTTGCGGTTATATTTTAATTTAAATTCGTTCGACGGTTTTCTAAACCGATAGAATTTCCATCGACGAACAATATCAATGCTCTAAATGAGCAACAAATCATCTTAGATTGACGAAACAAAAACAAAAGGAAGAAGGGTATCGAAATCGATAGTTAAGATATCAACTATCGGGGATAACAAAACGATCGTATGTGGAAATTAAATCTTATACTCTTTCAATGCTTGGAAAATATCCATATACTTATCTCATCGGTATAAGTATGTTCACAAAACAATTAAGAGGATTTCATATTTCAAAAGCATACTTAGATGTTCTAAAAACAATTGTCTATAAGAAAGGCGAATGTTTTCTATACCATCATAATTATAAAGATCATTTATGGAAATCAAATCTCCTACACTTGTCACGTTTCCGATATTCTCGACATACTCTATCCCTCGCATAGAAACAAAGCCAGGTAAGCCAAGGCACTGGTTGCTCCTAGCCTTGCCAAGACACCTCGGTTCTAGATCCCACAAATAGAGGATCAATCTACTCATCGGCTTTTAGTGCCAAGTATAGGGCTACTTACTTTCCATAAATAACCCATTTCATAATTATATAAATTTCAAAGCTCCTTTAAAATACTTTAAACCAAGATTTAAAACTTCCAAACAAATCATAACTTAAACCCATCATCTTTAACGAAGAATACGACGAAGAGGGGTGAAGCTCCCTCTTAATCAAATGAGATAGCTAAAAGGGGTGTTATTTCCTTTTAACCAAAAAGTCACTAAATGTCAATCCTAAGTTAAAAGGTGGTGTAAGTTCCCTTTAACTAAATGTCAAGGTTATTGCTCATAAACTGGTTGAGCACAAATCAAACAACCAAGCAAAAATAATAACAAGAATAATAACAGACCCATTATTATTAACAATTTACAATCAATAGTTAACACAACATTTATTAAAATGTGAATGAGTCAAAAGAAAGAGATTAAGATTACACTCACTGTAAAATAATTAAATTATACTCACAGAATAAGTTATACCCACTTAACTATGAAAACAAGGAACATACTCACTAAACTATGAAAACAAGGAACATATTCACTAAACTATGAAAACATGGAATATACTCACATCTTATTTGCTTTGATGGAGACTTCGAATACTTCGCCTTTGATAATGAAATTTAGTTCTTTTCTTTAGTTTGTGAATGAATTAAAATGAGATATTGACTTGGCTATTTATAGGTGAAGAGAAGGGTACTTTAGTAATTTCCTATAGCCTAACCTGATTCGACCAGATTTTGGTCCAATAGAAACCAGCCTTATGAGCTAATTTAATTCGGCCACATTTTGGTCCAATAGAAAACATCCTTATGGCTTAATTTGATTCGACCATATTTTGATCCAATAGGAATCCTCCTTATCAACCATGGCCTAACCTGATTTGACCAGATTTTGGTCCAATGGCAACCATCCGCATGGCATAACCTGATTCGACCAGATTTTTGTCCAATAGAAACCATCCGTGTGGAATATAATAATCATTATGCTATTTTGTTTTATTATGCAAGTAATTATACTATTCTATTTTATTAGGCAAGGTTAATAATTCTTTCTTGTTTTATTAGGCAAGTAATTATACTATTCTGTTTTATTAGGAAAGGTTAATAATTCTTTCTTGTTTTACTAGCCAAGTAATTATACTATTCTGTTTTATTAGGCAAATTCTTTTCTTAAATAATCATTCTCATTTGGTATATTAGGCAAACTTATTCTTAAATAAATTGGTACCCCTAACCGCCTTATAACTCGAACGTCTTTAAACTAACATTTCACATCAGTTTTATAAATCCATTCGGGACGTTTTATCCAAAAAAATATTTTAGATATAAAATCCATTATTTAATCATTTAAAAACATATTAACTATTCAAGTTCAAAGTGATTAAATTATGTGTCGTTACATCCTCCCCTCCTTAAAGGAAATTTCGTCCTTGAAATTAATCAGATAAACTCTAGATATCAAAGAAACCCAAATGATATCATATATACTACACAAAGTTACAAGGAAAGTGACCTCAACGCGATTGGTGAGTACACTAAAAAGAAACAACAAAATACAAACAACTACATCAACTCGGGATAAGAATCCCTAATATAGTCCTCAGTTTCCCAAGTACAATCTCTAACATCTCCATTGTACCTTAACAAGATTTACAAGCTTTTTCCTTAATCGCTTTATATCTCGAGCGACAATACGAATAGGCCGCCTAAGAATGGTTAGGTTAGGCTGAACCTCCAAATCAACTTGTTGTCTCGGTTCTACTATCATCGAAGGATCATGTACATACTTACGTAAATGAGATACGTGAAATACGTTGTGCACATCTGATAGTCGATCTGGTAACTCCATTTTATATGCAAGTTTATCAATCCGGTCCAGTATAGGAAAAGGGCCAATATATCGAGGGGCTAATTTCCCTGTCTTCCCAAACCTCACGACACTTCTCAAAGGAGAGACTTTTACAAATACCAAGTCCTCGACTAAGAACTCTAAATTCCTACGCCTTTGATCTGCATAACACTTTTGCTGATCTTGCGCTTCCTTCATGTTTCTTCTAATATCAGCTACCTTTTCATTGGCTTCTAAGATTATGTCAGGTCCAAGAACAAGTCTATCTCCATATTCAACCCAACACGAAGGAGAATGACATGAACGACCATAAAGAGCTTCGAAAGGGGCCATACCAATGCTTGCTTGATAGCTGCTGTTGTAAGTGAATTCGACTAAGGGTAAATGATCTTCCCAAGAACCCCCGATGTCTAGAATGCATGCTCGCAATAAATCTTCCAAGATCCAGTTCATTCTCTCCGTCCGCCCATCTGTTTGGGGATGGTAAGCTGTACATAGACTTAGCTCAGTCCCTAAAGCAGTTTGCAGTCCCTCCCAGAACCTACTAGTGAATATCGGGTCTCGGTCATTTACAATACTATGAGGAATCCCATGGAGTCTCACAATCTTCTTCACATACAAACTCGCCAGACTCGTAGCAGTCCTAGTCAGCTTAACAGGAATGAAATGGGCACTCTTGGTCAGTTGATCGACTATAACCCAAATGCCATCGTTACCGCTTCTTGACCTAGGAAGCCCATCAATAAAGTCCATAGAGATCTGCTCCCACTTCCACTTTGGGATCTCAAGTGGCTGAAGCAATCCAGCTGTCTTCTGCTGGTCACTCTTAATCTGCTGGCAGTTTGCACAATGACTCACAAAGATTGAAATATCTCACTTCATCCCCTTCCACCATAATACCCTCTTCATATCTTTGAACATCTTGGTCACTCCTGGATGAAAAGATAACTTTGAATGGTGGCATTCGGCTAACACTTCTTGCCTAAGTCCATCAAAGTCTGGAACACAAATACGCCCATTCATTTTTAATATGCCCCGGAGATCAATCTCAAAGCTAGAAACAACACCTTCTTCAACATCCTTCTTAAGTCAAGGCAAAATAAGATCTTCTTCTTAACTGGATGCAATTCTCTCTAACAATACTGGCTTAACTTCTAGGTTTGCAACCATTGCTACATTCCTACTCATTGCATCAGCAACGACATTTGCTTTTCCAAGGGTATAAAGAACCTCTAGATCATAAGAAGAGAGAAACTCCAGCCATCTCTGCTGCCTCAAATTCAAATCTTTCTGGATAAAAAGGTATTTTAAGGATTTGTGGTCCGTGTATAACTCGAACCTTTCACCCAAAAGATAATGCCTCCACATCTTTAGTGCGAAGACAACAGCCAAAAGCTCCAAATCGTGCGTAGCATAATTTTTCTCATGCGGCCTTAGCTGTCGACTCGCATAGGCAATAACTTTCCCATGCTGCATCAGAACTGCTCCCAATCCGGTTCCATAAGCATCTGTATACATGGTTAAACCTTTGCTCCCATCTAGAATGGTTAAAACAGGAGCGCTAGTCAACTTCTCTTTCAATTCATTGAATGCTTGATCACACTTAGAAGTCCAAACGAACATAACATCTTTCTTTGTTAACTTCGTCAGATGAGAAGCAACCTTCGAGAAGTCCTTGATAAACCTACGGTAAAACCAGCCAATCCCAAGAAACTTCTAACTTTCGTCGCACTTTCGGGCTTCTTCCAGTCTTGAACCGCAACAACTTTAGCTGGGTCCACCGATATGCCTTCTCTCGAAATAACATGCCCTAGAAATCTAACTTAGGATTTCCAGAAATGGCACTTGGAAAACTTAGCCTTCAACACATGGCTCCTTAAGGTATCGAGTACGACACGGAGATGATATTTGTGTTCCTCCTCTGTCTTTGAATAGATAAGAATGTCATCAATAAAGACGAGAACAAATTTATTGAGAATATCTCGAAATACTCGATTCAATAAGTCCACAAAATAAGCGGGTGGTTATTCAATCCAAACGGCATAAATAACAACTCGTAGAAATTTTCTGAAGTCCAAAAAGCTATTAAGGAAACACTCTCCTCTGCCACTCTTAATTGGTGGAAACCGGTGGCAAGATCTATTTGAGAAAATATTCGAGCACCATGTAGTTGGTCAAACATATCGTCGATCCTTGGCGAAAGATATTTATTCTTGATAGTCCTTTTGTTCAACTGCTGATAGTCTATGCATAACCTTAAAGAACCGTACGCCTTTGTAACAAAGAGGACTGGCGATCCCCAACTTGAGGTACTACGTCGGATCAAGTCCTTCTGCAACAAATCATAAGTCTACCTTTCTAACTTCCTCTTCTCTTTCAGAGCCATCCTTCGTAAGGGTTGTACAATAGGTCTGGTTCCCGAAACCAAATCAATACAGAACTCGACTTCAAGGTGAGGAGGTAAACCTTGCACCTCATTAAAAATATCCGTGAAATTTCGAACAACCTGCACATCTCCTAGCTCCACTTTAGCCATTTCGAGTGAATAGAGAAAACTGCTCATTAACTTCTTAGGCTCTTCACAACTAATACCAACACCAACATCTCCAGCATCACTAACTCTGATGAGCCTTCTACCACAATCCAAGATAGCTTTAAACTTAGATAACCAATCCATTCCTAGTAACACTCCAAAACCCATAAACCCAAGAACAAAGAAGTCAAAAGGAAAGAGATGATTTCGACAAGAAATAGGTACATTTTGACACACAGTGTCAAGATTTGTCGGACCTCCAATTGGGTTTAACACACAAAGAGGATTACTTATGATAACATATTTAAGGTTTAGTTTGTCCATTAGATCATAAGAAATAAAACTATGGGAAGCTCCTGTATCAAATAACACCCTTACAGGAATATCATAGATGGATAATGTACCTTGCAACACTTGCTTCCCTTTTTGATCCGAAGAAGTGGATGGTATCTCTTTAATGGTAAAAGTCTGTCCTTGAGATCCCTTTTTAGGAAAAGGGCACTCATTCTTCATATGTCATGGCTGGTCGCAATTAAAACATGAGGCAATTGGGCAATGATTTGCAAAGTGGCCTATCTTATTGCACTTGAAACAAAGAATGTTGGCCAAGTTGGTCTGCTTCTTCTGTGCTGGAGCGCCATCTTTGGGTTTCTTCCCTGCACCCTGCTTCTGTCCCTTAAACTTACGCTTGAAGTTTGGCTTTCCTTCAGCTGGTATAACTGATAAAGGCTTGACACTTACTGCTGGTACTACACCTTTCTGGACTCCTTCCTTAATATCAAGAGCCTCAAACCACAAAGCCATGCGAATAATGTTGGTGAACGTACCCATAAGATGATTGGTCATTTCATGATGGAACTCTGGTCGCATTCTGATGCAACAGTGGATAACGAAAATGTATGAATCTGTGAAAGTAGCGATCGATGGAGTAGAAGATACCGAATGGCCCAAATCCGTTGATCCAAAGATACCGGATTCTAGCTATCTCAAACACGTTGATCGTGCACGATACCGTGTTTAAAGATCTACGATTCTTCGACGTTGATCTAGCGCACTAGATTCCGTGAATCGGCTTCAACGGTCGTTGATTCAAGCGCACTTGAATACCGAAGGTGGAGATAGGAGATTACACTCAACTACCAATTGAAGAAGTGGCACAAAGCACACAAACAAATTTTATTCAAAATCAACTAACTTTTTACAAATGATATCACCCGCCTATTTATAGGCTTACAACTCACACAACACAAATTGTACAACACATAAGTCGTTCACGACCTAACAAACCCTTAAACCTAAAACAGACGCAACCTACGACTTATATGCAAAGCGACATAAGAAAACATGTTACAACACATTACAACGACATAAGAAATACAACATTACGACCTAAAATACAACACACACTCGGCAGCAGCGACCTAAGCTCTTCCAGCGACTTAAGTCTTGCGACCTATACTTGAGCGACTTAAAAATGGATGGCAGCGAGCGACCTAAAAATAGACGACAGCGACCTATCTTCTCAGAGCATAAGGTCGAGTGACCTAAAATAAAGCGGCATCCACATCAGCGACCTAAAATAGGTCGTATCTCGCTTCCGCGACCTATCATAGGTCGTAACTCATCTTCGCGACCTAACATAGGTCGTAACTCGTCAAAGCTGGTACTCGAAAGATCGGAGCGACCTAAAGTGAGCGACCTAAGGCCTCGCGACCTAAGGCCTTGCGACCTAAAAACGTTGCTTCTGGAACTCTTCGAGCGACCTAAGGTGAGCGACCTAAGGTCTCGCGACCTAAGGCCTTGCGACTTATCATAGGTCGTTGGCTTTCCTTTTCTTGCATAACTCGCTTCTTCTCCTACCTCATCATCCTGGAACCTGTTAGGTCGCACGCGACCTAAGACTTCAACTTCCCACGACCTATCCCAAAGTTTTAGCTCGTTAGCTTCCTCGTTTGGTCGCACGCGACTTATCAGCACGTTAGGTTGGTCGCGACCTAAGACTTTATCATCGTGGGCTGCATCATCCTCCCCTGGTTGGAAAAAATTCGTCCTTGAATTTGCGCCCTCCTCTTCCACAACAAGCTCATCCCCATGATACAGTATCAGATGTTTAACATTAAACCTGTCAGACGTGTACACATCCTCCGGTAGCTTCAACCTATAAGCGTTTTCATTGATCCGTTTCACAATCGTTACAGGACCAATCTCTTGAGCTTTAAGTTTATTGTATGCTCCCACTGGAAAACGATCCTTCGTTAGTACAGCATATACTAAATCTCCTTCCTTAAATTCAACGCTTCTTCGTTTCAAATCCGCAGATCGTTTATACTTTTCCTTCGCTTTCTCCAATCGTTCCTGAACGATTTTATGGCATTCTGCCAATCCATCAACAAAATCAACAGCCCGTTTAACCGTCCCCTTCGGTTGTGGTACTATCGTCAAATCCAACGGCCCCTTTGGTAAGCTTGAATATAAAATCTGAAATGGACTGAAACCCGTACTACGGTTGACAACATGATTATGAGCAAACTCCGCTTGACATAACTTCACATCCCAACTCTTCAGATTATCCTTTACAAGACATCGCAACAAATTTCCCAAGGATCTGTTAACAACTTCAGTCTGACCATCGGACTGCGGATGGTAAGCACTACTGAAATTTAGCTTTGTTCCCACCATCTTCCACAAACTCAGCCAAAAATGACTTAGAAATCTCGTATCCCGATCAGAAACAATGGATTCCGGCAAACCATGTAAGCGATAGATCTCCCTAAAAAACAACTGTGCCACATGGACTACATCCGCCGTCTTCTTACAAGCAATAAAATGTACCATCTTCGAAAAACGGTCCACCACAACATATATGGAATCATTTCCCCATTGAGTCCTTGGCAAGCCCAACACAAAATCCATGCTTACATCTATCCATGGTTTTGTAGGAACAGGTAAAGGCATATACAATCCCGCATTTGTAGCTGTCCCTTTCGAAACTTGACAAACATGACATCTTTCCACAAACTTTTCAACCTCTCGCTTCATCGAGGG
This sequence comes from Allium fistulosum, assembly GCA_030737815.1. Classification (NCBI taxonomy): domain Eukaryota; kingdom Viridiplantae; phylum Streptophyta; class Magnoliopsida; order Asparagales; family Amaryllidaceae; genus Allium; species Allium fistulosum. Next base: position 461,046,560 of record CM060901.1, read on the forward strand.
CCAATAGTAAGACTGAGAAATCAACTGTAAAGTTCGATCTCTGCCCACATGTCCTTCCTCATGTAACTCCTTCACAATCTTCAATCGTAGGCTACACTCTGGTATACATAATCGATTTCCTTTAAAAAGAAAACCATCCACCAACACAAACTCATCAGTCTTCTCTTGATTGACTTCATCCATGATCTTAGCAAAGTAAGGATCATCAACAAATAATTCTGGCAACACTTCAAACCCTGTCACCTCAACCTTCATTGTAGTCAACACATGATTTCTTCTACTCAATGCATCTGCCACTCGATTTGTAATTCCCGATTTATGCTTCACCACAAATGTAAATTGTTGCAAGTATGCGATCCATGAAGCATGCCTAGCTGCAATCTTGTCCTGTCCCTGCATATGCTTCAACGCTTCATGATCAGTATATAAAACAAATTCTTTATGAAACAAATAATGCCTCCAATGCTTCACAGCTTGCACGATAGCATAAAATTCTACATCATATGTATTATATCTCATCTTTGCTCCCGATAACTTTTCACTGAAATATGCAATAGGACGTCCTTTCTGACTCAACACCTCTCCGATCCCGACTTTAGATGCATCAGTATGTAACTCAAACAACAACTGAAAATCTGGTAATACTAGAATTGGTGCTGTCGTCAAAAGTTCTTTGATCCGCTCAAAAGCAACTCCTGCTTCCTCCGACCATGAAAATTGCTTCCCCTTCATACAATCAGTAACTGGTGCCATCATGCTACTGAAGTGTGGAGTAAACCTTCGGTAGAATGACGCTAAACCATGAAAACTTCTAACTTCGGTTATCGTCCTGGGTTGTGGCCAATTTCTGATTGCTTCAACTTTATTCAGATCCACCTGTATACCTCCTCCTGATATAACATACCCCAAAATAAAACACTATGCATCATGAACACGCATTTCTTCGTTGCAGCATAAAATTGTTCTTGTCGCAGTACCATCAACACTTCTCTCAGATGTTGCAAGTGTTCTTCAAGATTCCCACTATATATCAGTATATCATCTAAATACACCACTACAAACTTCCCGATAAATGGTCTAAAGATCTGATTCATCACCCGCATAAATGTACTCGGTGCATTCGAAAGACCAAACGGCATAACCAGCCATTCGTACAACCCCTCACGTGTCTTGAACGCTGTTTTCCATTAATCCCCTGGTCTGATTCGAATTTGATGATAACCGCTTTTCAAATCAATCTTCGAAAAGATAGTAGCTCCACTAAGCTGATCCAACAAGTCATCCAATCTAGGCATAGGAAATCTATATCTCACAGTAATCTTGTTCAGTGCCCTACTATCAGTGCACATCCTCCACGTTCCATCCTTCTTCGGTACTAACAAAGCTGGCACCGCACAAGGACTTAAACTTTCCTGTACACGCCCCTGTTCAAGCAATTCTTCCACTTGCCTTCTCAACTCCTCATGTTCTTTTGGACACATTCTGTAGTGTGGTCTATGAGGTAACACAGCTCCTGGAACAAGATCAATTTGATGTTGAATGTCTCTTAACGGCGGTAACTCCGTTGGTAGCTCCTCAAGAAATACATCGTGAAACTCTCCCAGCACTGGTTTCACTTCTTCAGGGATCTCAACCACTTCCTGACTCTCACGTCCAATCAACAAGAATACTTCAGGCTCCTCTTCTACCTCCTTAACAAACTCCTTCAATGATAACAAAGTTTTCAACTCTTCAATCTCCTCCAACTTGCTTTCTTCATGTTGTCGCTTCTTAGGAATTAAAGTAATCTTTGTACCCTCAAACATGAAACTGTAACTGTAACTGTTAGCACATCCATCATGTTGCACAGCCCTATCATACTGCCATGGTCTCCCCAACAACAGATGGCATACATCCATGTCTACAACATCACACGAAATTTCATCTTTGTATTTCTTCCCAATTGAAAAATTAACACAAGCTCTTCATCCAACTTTCACCTCCCCACCTTTCCTCAACCAAGCTAACTTGTAAGGTTTAGGATGCTTCTCTATCTTCAATGATAACTTCTTCACAGCTTCTGTAGAGATAATATTGTCGCAACTTCCTGCATCAATAACAAACTTGCAAACCCTTCCCAAGATAGTACATGTTGATTGAAAGATGTTACTCCTCAATCAGCTAGTTTCCTCCTCCTGTTTTGGTGTTAAACACGACCTCTTCATCATCAATGAATACCCTTCATCTCCCGACACATTCTCTTCCTCCTCATCATGTAGTGAATTAGAACAGTCAGCTCCTACCTCATCTTCCTCTGCCTCAGCAATCATCGTTCGCTTCTTTGGCTTCGTACATTCATTGCTTTTGTGACCCATCTCCTAGCAATTGAAACATTTGATACCACTATTGATTCTGGTCTTAGCAACTTCATTAACAACCGGTTTCGCAACAGCCTTCGAAACATTCGCATTGCTACTAGCCCCTTTTGTTGGATTGTTAGAATTTGTAAACACACCACCACCTCTCCTTCCTTGTTTCTCCCAAGCGATAGCTTTTTGATGTGCTTCAGCAACCGATCTGGGATCAAACATATTCACCATATCTTGAATCTGCATTCTCAACCCTCCAACAAATCTAGCTGTCAACTGCTCCTCCGTCTCCATGATATCATTCCTCGCAATTAATTGATAAAATTCATCCGCATAATCATTCACAGATTTCGTTCCCTGTCTCAGATTCTGCAATCGTTGATACATAAGAGACTGATAGTTATACGGCAAGAATGTAGCTTTCATCAACTTCTTCATCTTATCCCATGATTCAATCTTTGACTTTCCCATCCTTTCCCGCATAAGTTTAGTTTTCTGCCACCATGCCATGGCTCTCCCTTTCAATCGTGTAGCAACTAACTTCACTCTTCGATGCTCTGGAACCTCCTTAAAGTCAAAAATTTCTTCCACATTAGACAGCTAATCCAAAAACTCCTCAGCCACCATTCCACCCTTGAATTCTGGAATTTCAGTTTTCATCCCCGACTCCCAACGTCGATCATCCTCAACATCCCGATATGCATTTCGAACTTGGTCTCGATCTCGTGAATGAACACTACATCTACCACCATCTTCTTCAAAGACAGATGTACTTCGATAACGATCTCGACCGCCCTCATTTCTATGATCTCGCATATCTCTTCTACTTTGTTTGTCATCATCATGATATGGTTCATGTGCAAACTCACGTGGAGTTCTCCTCTCTTCATCTCTATACCCATGATGTTCTCTTCTCAATGAAACTGATGATTCTCTTCTTCCTCGATCAGATTGTGGAGATACCCTTCTCGCTTCCGTAACCGATGGCAAAACTCTGTTTCCTCCATGGTTCAAGATTGGTGACCTTCTCCTCTGATTTTGATTCATGTCATTCATCAATTTCTCTAACCTCCCAATACCTTCATCCAACTTCTCATTGAACTTGTTACTAATGCATTGTTCCATTTGTTTAGCATCTTCTCGCTTATACAAATCTTCAACATTTTGATCACGATTAGCTCTTCTTGGTGGCATGGTTGATTCTTCAAACAAAAGTTAACTCTCGGCCTTGAACAACAAAATGATACACGACTTGAACTCTTCGATAGAATATTGGCTCCAAGACTCGGCTTAGCTATGATTGGCTAAGTCTAGCTTTGATACCAAATGATGCAGCAGCGGATAACGAAAATGTATGAATCTGTGAAAGTAGCGATCGATGGAGTAGAAGATACCGAATGGCCCAAATCCGTTGATCCAAAGATACCGGATTCTAGCTATCTCAAACACGTTGATCGCGCACGATACCGTGTTTAAAGATCTACGATTCTTCGACGTTGATCTAGCGCACTAGATTCCATGAATCGGCTTCAACGATCGTTGATTCAAGCGCACTTGAATACCGAAGGTGGAGATAGGAGATCACACTCAACTACCAATTGAAGAAGTGGCACAAAGAACACAAACAAATTTTATTCAAAATCAACTAACTTTTTACAAATGATATCACCCGCCTATTTATAGGCTTACAACTCACACAACACAAATTGTACAACACATAGGTCATTCACGACCTAACAAACCCTTCGACCTAAAACAGATGCGACCTACGACTTATATGCAAAGCGACATAAGAAAACATGTTACAACACATTACAACGACATAAGAAATACAACATTACGACCTAAAATACAACACACACTCGGCAGCAGCGACCTAAGCTCTTCTAGCGACTTAAGTCTTGCGACCTATACTTGAGCGACTTAAAAATGGATGGCAGCGAGCGACCTAAAAATAGACGACAGCGACCTATCTTCTCAGAGCATAAGGTCGAGCGACCTAAAATAAAGCGGCATCCACATCAGCGACCTAACATAGGTCGTATCTCGCTTCCGCGACCTATCATAGGTCGTAACTCATCTTCGCGACCTAACATAGGTCGTAACTCGTCAAAGCTGGTACTCGAAAGATCGGAGCGGCCTAAAGTGAGCGACCTAAGGCCTCGCAACCTAAGGCCTTGTGACCTAAAAACGTTGCTTCTGGAACTCTTCGAGCGACCTAAGGTGAGCGACCTAAGGTCTCGCGACCTAAGGCCTTGCGACTTATCATAGGTCGTTGGCTTTCCTTTTCTTGCATAACTCACTTCTTCTCTTACCTCATCATCCTGGAACCTGTTAGGTCGCACGCGACCTAAGACTTCAACTTCCCACGACCTATCCCAAAGTTTTAGCTCGTTAGCTTCCTCGTTAGGTCGCACGCGACTTATCAGCACGTTAGGTCGGTCGCGACCTAAGACTTTATCATCCTGGGCTGCATCACATTCCATTCCCAAACATTTCATTTTTCTTGAGCGGTGTGTCTATCAATCTAAGTCCAAAATGGGACAAAGCATTGAACTTATGCTCATACTACGACACAGTCATATCACCCTACTTTAAGTCAATGAAACTTCTAAATAACTGAGTTCTTCCGGCTTCTGGAATAAACCATGCTTCAAAAACTTCCTTGAACTGGGCCCAAGAAAACTCCTCCTCTGGAGTACTAGTTGTTTCTGAATCCCACTAATCCATCGCCGACTTTTGAAGTTGTCACGATGCCAACAGCCGTTTCTCTGCATCCTCCAACCGAAGATCTCCAAATATTCTTTCATAAGTTCGAAGCCACATATGCACTCCAAGAATATCTTCGGTCCCATAGAATGGTTTCCCGCCCAAAGTGGTAAAATTCTTACATAAAGCTGCAAAGTTCATAGGGGACTGAACTTGCACTACCATTTCCTCTACCGGATCTACAGTTGACATAGTAGCATTTCTAGGTACCCTACCATTGGTAGCCATGCTAGTTCCAGATCCTCTTCTTCCTCCTCTTCTTGTATTCATTTTCTATTATCTGAACAAATAACAGGTATCTTTAGAATACAAAAAAAGGATTAAAATGGTTTAAGGAAATAACACCAAAGGATCTAAAATGAGACTTTAGAGGATAGATATTATTATTATAAAAACTACAAATACGCTCTCTCAAGATTAACTCATTCTAGGGCATCACTTACCCTATCTCTAATGAGTTGTACCCCAATCAGGCTAAGGCGTTCGCTCAACCAATGCTTTGATACCAACTGTGACGACCCACCTTTCTGACCCTTGAGAACGACACTTAATACATCCATGGTATTCATGTGTTGTTGCCCAAGTATCTGAAAGATGAGCTGTCATGGTGTAAAATATAAGCATAGAACAATAATCTCACAATGGAATGGTTAAATATATAAGATAAAATAAGACAGTACATAAGGTTACTCCCAACATGGAGTTATCAGAGTTACAACAAAAGTACTACTATCAGTCTAGGTAGATATAACAACCTGCCTTTAAATATACATACATAGAGCCAACATTTCATAACAACGGAAATAAATAGCTAGATAGATAAGGAGCCTCCTGCTCGTTCACCATCTTCAAAAGAGCTCAAAGAAACCTATCATTTTCGAACTACTCAAATATAAATGAGTACCCGTTACTTAAGGGAAAATAAACAATTCGGGTCAGACAATAAGTCCGGTATGTGTAAACTCCAAACAAAAAAAAGAACGCACAGAATGACCGGTGAGACCACGTCGCAAAAATGCAGAACGGGTTTCCCCTTACAAGAACAACATCCAAGCATAAAGAATGGACGCAAATAATTAAACACCGCGAAGAGCGCGAGACGCTTCCCGGTGCAATTAAGAAAGAATCAATCCAAAGATTTGAATCAAAAATAAGGAAAAGGAATTTTTCCAACAATGACTAGGAGGGTGCGCCCCCCTTATCAAAAGTATACCTCTAGAAAATATACTTGAGAACTACGATGGCTCTCGGAAATCTCCAAGCCAAACCCCGCCAACCTTACCGAGTATCAGAGTATTTCACATCTCCATGCGCATACAACCGAAACCGATCTAGAGTAGATGTGACAATACCCTAATATGAGCAACCCCACATAGCTTGGCCCCTACTCGCTCTTTATTTAGTCATTTCCAATAAAGGGTATCAATGCTCTAAATGATCAAAAAATCATCTTAGATTGACGAAACAAAAACAAAAGGAAGAAGGGTATCGAAATCAATAGTTAAGATATCAACTATTGGGGATAACAAAATGATCGTATGTGGAATTTAAATCTTATACTCTTTCAATGCTTGGAAAATATCCATATACTTATCTCATCGGTATAAGTATATTCACAAAACAACTAAGAGGATTTCATATTTCAAAAGCATACTTAAATGTTCCAAAAACAATTGTCTACAAGAAAGGCAAACGTTTTCTATACCATCATAATTATAAAGATCATTTATGGAAATCAAATCTCCTACACTTGTCATGTTTCCAATATTCTCGACTTACTCTATCCCTCCCCCAGAACAAATCCAGGTAAATCAGGGCACTGGTTGCTCCTAGCCTTGCTTAGAAAATTCAGCTCTAGATCTCACAAATAGAGGATCAATCTATTAATCGGCTTTTAGTGCCAAGTATAGGGCTACTTACTTTCCATAAATAACCCATTTAATAATTATATAAATTTCAAAGCTCCTTTCAAATACTTTAAACCAAGATTTGAAACTTCCATTCAAATCATAACTTAAACCCATCATCTTTAAAGAAGAATACGACCAAGAGGGGTGAAGCTCCCTCTTAACCAAATGAGATAGATAAAAGGGGTGTTATTTCCTTTTAACCAAAAAGTCACTAAATGTCAATCCTAAGTTAAAAGGTGGTGTAAGTTCCCTTTAACTAAATGTTAAGATTATTACTCATAAACTGGCCGAGCACAAATCAAACAACTAAGCATGAATAATAACAAGAATAATAACAGACCCATTATTATTAACAATTTACAATCAATAGTTAACACAACATTTATTAAAATGTGAATGAGTCAAAGGAAAGAGATTAAGATTACACTAACTGTAAAATAATTAAATTATACTCACAGAATAAGTTGTACCCACTAAATTATGAAAACAAGGAACATACTCACTAAACTATGAAAACATGGAATATACTCACATCTTATTTGCTTTGATGGAGACTTCGAATACTTCGCCTTTGATAATGAAATTTAGTTCTTTTCTTTAGTTTGTGAATGAATTAAAATGGGATATGGACTTGGCTATTTATAGGTGAAGAGAAGGGTACTTTAGTAATTTCCTATAGCCTAACCTGATTTGACCAGATTTTGGTCCAATGGCAACCATCCGTGTGGAATATAATAATCATTATGCTATTTTGTTTTATTAGGCAAGTGATTATACTATTCTATTTTATTGGGCAAGGTTAATAATTCTTTCTTGTTTTATTAGGCAAGTAATTATACTATTCTGTTTTATTAGGCAAGTAATTATACTATTCTGTTTTATTAGGCAAGGTTAATAATTCTTTCTTGTTTTACTAGCCAAGTAATTATACTATTCTATTTTATTAGGCAAATTCTTTTCTTAAGTAATCATTCTCATTTGGTTTATTAGGCAAACTTATTCTTAAATAAATTGGTACCCCTAACCGTCTTATAACTCGAACCGTCTTTAAACTACCATTTTACATCAGTTTTAAAAGTCCATTCGAGACGTTTTATCCAAAAATTTATTTTTGATATAAAATCTATTATTTAATCATTTAAAAACATATTAACTATTCAATTTCAAAGTGATTAAATTATGGGTCATTACAAACATCGTATATCGATAGGCGTGTATATAACTTTTATAGGCGCACTATTTTCATTACTGATCCAAATAGATTAAATAAAATTTCATAATAAATATTTCATAAATATTAATTAATTTAGTTAATTTATAACAATTATAATCTAATTAAATCGGGTGGTATTTGAAGTACTCAACATTACGGTTGTGTGACTCTTTGCTGTAAATTCAGTCAGCTATTAATATCAAACGATCCAAGTATTAACTAGTGGTGGTAGTTTGGTCGAATTGACTGCTTATACAATTTCAGTAAAATCCAATTTTACTAATTTTAAGCGGTTACCAATAGTGACAATTACTTACACCAATTATCTTGGTCAAAACTGTGTCACAGTAGGACTTATGGAATATGATATTGGTCATAATTCCCACATCATCCACATTCAACTTGTATAATCCAAACAAAAAGTTCTTGGTTCAATAATAACAATTATTATTAACTAAACTGCTTTGGTTAGAGACTTTGACTTTGATTTGACTACAGTTGACCGTGATACTAACCTCATATAATAAAGGAGATGAATTCTCTATGAATAGTGTTTCACTTTCAATGCTTTAACTCAAACCCAACCGTAGTCGTTTGATAGACACTATGCCACGATTTAACTATAATCAAAGTAGAGTGTCCACATTGAAATTCTACAATATTCTCAAGTCGAGAGAACATTGTTATATAGTCACTTCGATAGTTTTTATTTGACCTTAGTTATATTAACCAACTGAAAACTGTTTAGTGTGTGATTTCATAGTTATCCAATAATTATCAGTACTTAGCCCCTTAGTGCTCCCGACAACCACGTGTAATACACCACCTAACATTTGGAAAGTATTGCGTACTCTAGTCTCACCGGATGTATCGATATTCAGTCTCAATACATTTTTATCAAGAATATTTAAAATGATATCTTTATTTTAATTTCGATAAATTGCTTATGATTACAACACATTGTAATTACAAGCACAAAACATATCATTTATGGATTTTCTATTAAACAAACTTAAATTAAATAATAATTAATATAACATATTAGATAAAGTATATAATAGAAAGAAAAAACTTTTTGTTTCGAACAAGATTTTATTATAGAGTAAATAATTTACAGTAAATTACAGAATTGCCCTTAGTTCATACCCCTAACTTTATGACGACCCCCCTCAACATGCATTCAGAGCATACAATTTATAAGGTGAGGTTATTGAGTATCTACTACAGTAACATGTAGATGAGTTCATTCAGTGTGTGCCTTCTGCTATTTTATATCATCCACATCAAGTTCATACGACTGTTTAGCAGATATATGTATAATATTATTCTTTTACATCGTAGTATACTCAGTATATGGATAAAGATAGATGGGTGATTGATGCATTTGATACATGACACTTGATTATACTCAACTTATGCATTAGAGATATTAGACCGTCTTACAACAGCAACATACTCGGTATCAAACAGAGTGCTAAATTTAGGCAGCTCAATATGAGGCTCAACTACATGATTATCAGGCACAGATTCAGCAATTTCAATAATAGCACTGCCGCAACGTGACCCATATGACTTTGATGACATCAGCGATGATGCAAGTGGTATTGGGTCACATCATAAAGATTGATGATGTTTTTCTATATTATAGATGTATTTTAATTTTATATTCAAATTTTTGTATGACTGTATCTGAGATGATGTACATGTATCTTGGACTATTGTATTATAGATGTCAATATGATGATGATGATATTTTTGTATGCTTATTTGCGTATTCTTGTATTGGTCTGATTTATATCATTTTGTTTTCTTTTTATACAATATTCATAACATAAATAAAAGAAACAAATTAGTGTTTAGTTCATAAACAAAATCACTTGCAAAGAACACAAGCGGTACAGATCGCCGAATAAAAATAAAAACACTTTTGTTAGTTTGTTACAAAATTGTGGATGGTTTCCACGCGCATATTCAGATGGTAATTAATTAGAGCGATAGAATTATGAACTTTCTATTTGAGTGAAAATTTTACACTGAAAATTCATAACATTCTCAATGGAAAATGAAATTTGGACTATACAAGATTATTTGGTACTGATAAAATACATAGAGGTTGACCATAGACATATGGAAGTTGTAACGACTCAGAATTTTATCGCTTTTATTTTGAGAATATTTAATTAATTTTAAATATTTGATTAATGGTTTTAAATAAAAAGAAAATTAATTTGGTAATAAAATGAATTTATAGGATTTTCCCTTAATTTTTAATTTGGAAATTTATTTATTGTTTGATGTATTTTACGCCAAACGTTGGTATTTTTGAAATTTAACAAATTTTAAAAACTGGTGTATTTTATAACTGTTTTGCGATCATGTCATATTGTTGTATGCGATCGTGTTTTTATTGCCGTCGTTCGTGGTTCGTATGCGAATGGAATATTGTGCAGCGGAGTACCACAAATCTTTCTTTTCAAAACTTTTTTAAATCAAATCAGATTCTAAAAATTTCAAACCAGCAATAATATGATTTGCCTTGAATTGATGGGTTATCTTGAAGTGTGGAATTTGGTTGGCTTGGATGTGAAGTAATGCTTTGGTTACAGGTATATCACCTCATCTCAACACATCACTCTTCACTTCATTTTCCACTTCCACCTCTCTTTCTTTTTCTTGCTTCTTGTTGGCATTGTTTCTCTATTTTTCATCTCTCTATATATTTGATAACAAAGAAAAACAAACCAACCTCTCCTTTCCAAAAATACCTAACTCCTAATATATTCACAATTAGCCAAAGTGATCAACATGAAAGTTGTTCAGTTCCACCTCTAGTTTTTTTTTAAAATGGTCGCTCATCGTTATGTCGAATGGAATGGTGGATATCACCAAAAAATAGTGGTGGTCGAGAAACGATGGAAATTCGACAATCATGGAGTGGAGACTTGAGGATATGGTTGGGTTCGTACCATCGAATGGAGATTTTTAGTGGTGGTTGTAAGATTTTTAGAGACCAAAGGTGGTCGTGGCAGTTAAATAAAAAAATTCCGTTCATCTCGTGAATTCTGGTGATGTATATGGATAGGGGAGGAGCTGCGGGGTTGGGAGGAAGCTTGGTGGTTGGTGGAGGCATTGGTATCGGAGTTGGGACCTCTAGTGGTCAGAGTTGGTTAAGTGAGCTAAGGTTAGTGTTTCGGCCATGTTTTGTTTTAGATTTGGTTTTTGATTTATGGGAAGCATTAGGGTGCATCGAGTCCAATGAGGTGCTAACTGGGGGTACTTGGGATGGAGGCGAGTTGAACGGTGGGAGGGTTGAAGGCTAGTTGCGATCAAGGTGGTGTTAGTTGCGAGTTGAACGGCGAGGGTGCCGGTGATTTAGGGAGATGGAGAAGATACTGTAGGTCTTGGGTTTGGGTTTGGGAAAGTGCATGCGAGCCTTCGGCCTTTGTGATTGGGGTGAGAAAACTATTTTGTTTATATTTTTATATATAAACTAAATGTGTGGATTTTAAATTAGGATATCTTGTCCATTTTAAATCCATTTGACTTGCGGATTCTTGCGTTAAACTCGTATTGACAAGTACAACACTATGATACAAATAGTGTTAGTTTTGGTGTGGTATAATTTAATGATAATATAATACTAATTGGTTATAATTACGTTGATTCAGTTAATTGTGTAGTTAATTAATTATACCTCATCGATGATATTTGTTTAGCAGATTAAAGCACCGTTCTGCTATAATTTAATTGAATAGGTTATTTTGGACATCTGTTTAGCAGAATAAAACATCATTCTTCTATAATTAATTGACTAGATTATTATGGATATTTATTTGGCAGAGTAAATCCTCATTCTACTATTATGTTAATTTGGATATTTATTTATATGTCAGTTGATGGATAAGGGCCGTGTTAGTTGTTGATTATTAATTATGGATTTTATTTACATATATGCATGTCTATGTAAGTACGAGTAATATGACTTGGAAAGTTAAATTTAAGTTAATGGTAGGTTGTTCAAGTACCATTGTGATCACTAAGCCTCTTTTCAAATTTGAAAAGTTATGGATTTAAATTAACTTTAATTTTATAACAATTTAGGTGTAAGGTACAGTTACTATAAATCCTAAGAAATAAATGGTGTCAGCTCCTTCTTCATTCTTGCCGTCTTCTTTTCCATTCACTTCTAATTCAACTCCTAATTTCGATTTAACTCACTCCTCGAATTTTAGAAATCATGTTCATTCATATGCTCAAGTTATTAAAGATTCAAAATCTTCTTAGAATCTCAACCGAAAGTCAATTTTCAACAATTGGGTAGATTCTAAAAAAGGAAGGAGGATATGTTTTCGTTGTGGTGAGGTTTCTCATCTGGCTAAAGACTATCAAAACCCTATTATATGTTTTAGTTGTGGCCTTTTTAGTCATAAAAAAACAAATGTTTGAAAAAATTCAAATCAGTTTTAGACACAAAAAGGAATATCTCGATTACTGAACACAAATATCATTTTGTTTTAAGATGTATGAATTTGAAAAGAATATTTCTGGATCATCTTTAGGATCAGAGGAGTGAATGGATTAAGTTATTAGAAGATTTGTTCAAACACTTTGACATGAGTAATGCAGTTAATATCAGTCGAAATTATAAAGTGAAATTTGATGATCCTGATATGGCTTCAGTTCATGATGGTAGGGTTTTTGTTGATCATCCTAACTCTGAGTTGGTTAGTCAAAATTTTAAAGATAATTCCGGTGTTTCTATTTTGTACTCAGTAAGGGATGGTCTCGATGTTGGTAATAAGTCTTCGATTTGGGTGATTAGGTTTTTAGAGATTATTCTGAATCCTCAGAGGTTCTTACTGATATCAATAGGGAAGATGTGAATTCTTTTGATCCATTTTTATCAGATCCTGTTATTATGCAATGTTGTTCGAAGTTACATCCTCTGGAAACCGATGCTATTAAATCAATATATGTCTCTAGTTGTGCAAATCAAATGCAAGAGGAGGATAAAGGCTTTGTTCACATTCCTAACAAGAATAAAGCAAAATCTTGCTATATAGGGAGGTTTGAGATTGATACATCAAATGGCTTTGATTGTCTAATGCCATTGGACGATGTAAAAGAGGATCCCAATTTGCCCTAGGATGTCGTGAATGTTGGTGGGGGTTCGATTAGTTTTTTTCTAATAAAAGGGTTGATGAAATTGCTTGTAGTGAGGATGTCATTCTGGATGGGGTAGACGGCGATGTTCTTTGTGATTATGACAATGTACATTTATCCCATATTTTTGAATCAATGGTGGACAAGGACTCAACAAGCATATAGGTGTCTGATAATCTTGTGTTAGTCAATAGCTTGGATGAGGTTATGGATGATAAGGTTGTTAGTGAGGCTGTGGGTTTTACTGATGGAGTTATTGGTGATATTGTTTTTTCATGTATTGATCGAATCCCTACCGTAGATGATAGGGCGGTCATTTATTATGGTTTAGATGGGATCATAATGCATAGTGATATTGGTTATATTAGGGAGGATATGCATTGTGATTTTATCAGGGAGGATGTGCATATGGATATAACTAGTAAGTGTTATTACGACTACACCCAAGACCACTCGAATACAATCGCAACGCGCAACGCTGAAAAGCCAAATCGTGATAGATAGTGCAAAACAACCAAACACTAACCAATGACAAATAGCCCAACACAAGATCACAACACCAATACAAGCAATATATGAATGCAATAACAATAAGTAAATCACACATGATTTTATAGTGGTTCCACTAACGTTGTGTTAGTGTACGTCCACTTGAGAGAGCTTTTATTATATCACCAATAGAAGAGTATAAGAGATTGTTAACAATGATCACAATATTCTAGAAAGAATATTATTTTTGTGGAGATTAGAATTGAAGAAATAGGATTTGCCTAAACCCTAGATTTGGAGGATAAAACCCTTGATTAGATGAATGATCAGCCTCCTTTCTTCTAAACCTGAATTGATAATTTATACTCATGGAGAAAACAAAGGCAAAAGACCACTTTGCCCCTCAAACAAATCACTAAGTTCGTATGCAGAAAAACTGAAGGAAGTCGTTCCAGACGTCTGGCCCAAAGATCAGACGTCTGGATTAAGTTACTGGAGTGACCACGCTTCAAACCAGACGTCTGGTCTAAGGGTCAGACGTCTGACATAAGTCACTGGAGTGACTGGCTCCAGATCAGACGTCTGACCCACTTGGTCAAACGTCTGAAAAGGTTCTCTGGAACCACTCCAGAAAATTTCAGACGTCTGGAGCTAATTTCAGACGTCTGAAATTAGCTGCTGTCTCCAAACAGCCCTCTCCGCCTTTTCTCTTATAACTTCCACCTCCGGACTCCGATTTGCGAACCGTCTTCTCCGACACGAAGCTACATTCCTCCTCTTCAATTCTCCTATATATTGTGTCGCCTAATTTCAACACTCCACCTCGACAATATATCCATCTCCAACACCAATGGTACCATACCATCAACAATCGATAGCTCCAACTACCAACACTTCTACCTTCAACCAAACATGAATGTTTCTCCAACGGGTTCTGGCAAAGACGCCCCCCATTGCACTCCATCAACGAGTTCAGGCACAAAGCCCCCACCCGCCAATGAAATGTTGAAAACATCCAACACCGTCTCACCAAAGACAAGAGAACTAGGAGTGTACACTAGCACTACACCAAAAAAAGATAGAACGACAATCTCATACCAATACTCTTCCTCATCTACACAAGTATCTCTCTCAACCGTGGCACCCCGTGGCACCTAGCACTTCTCCAAGCGAATCAAGTTCGAGCAATGCTCGAACTTCCCAAACGACAATGTCTTTGTGAACATATCCACCGCATTATCCTTTATGTGCACTTTCCGAAGACATACTTGCTTATCCTCATCCATGGCTACCAAGAATGACTCCCTCACTTCAATGTGCTTAGTCCGTGAGCTAAATGCCAAATTCTCCGCCAAGTGAATAGCACTTTGGCTATCACATTGAACATCGATGCTATCGTGTCCAATCCCCAAGTCACACAACAAACGCTTCAAATAGAGTGCCTCCTTAGCCGCCTCCACCGCGGCTATCAACTCCGCTTCCGTAGTGGATAAAGCTACTACGGTTTGCAATCTCGATCTCCAACTTATGGCCGTACCACCTAGTGTGAAGACATATCCGGAAGTTGATTTTCTCCTATCTCTATCACCGGCGTAGTCCAAATCACAATAACCAACTAAGTTGCAACTCCTTTTCCCACTACCGCAAAAAACAAGACCATGAGATGACGTACCTCTAAGGTATCTCAATATAAGCTTCACGGCTTTCCAATGCGATTTTCCCGGGTTAGACATAAAACGACTAACCACCCCGACGGCATTTGCTATATCGGGTCTTGTACACACCATAGCATACATCAAACTACCAACCGCACTTGCATATGGCACCTTTGCCATATAAGCCTTGTCTTTCTCCAAGATAGGTGAATCCTTACTCGAAAGCTTCACGTGCAAAGGTAAAGGTGTATTTGACGCCTTTGCATTCTCCATGCTAAACCGGCAAAGCACTTTCTTAATGTACTCCTTTTGAGTCAATTTCAACTCAAAACGCTTTCGGTCCCTTTCAATCTCCATGCCCAATATCCTCTTTGCTTCTCCAAGGTCTTTCATTTCGAATTCCGACTTTAATTTCAATTTCAACTTGTTGATTTCATTCTTGTCCTTCGAAGCAATGAGCATGTCGTCCACATACAAGAGCAAGTACACCCAACAATCATTTCTCAACTTCTTGAAATAAACACAAGCATCTTTGATGCTCCTATCAAAGCCACTTTCAAGCATAAAATGATCAAATCTCTTGTACCATTGCCTAGGTGATTGCTTCAACCCATATAACGATTTCTTCAACTTGCACACCATATTTGACTTACCATTTACAACAAACCCTTGTGGTTGCTCCATGTAAATGTCTTCATCCAAGTCACCATGCAAGAAGGCGGTCTTTACATCAAGTTGCTCCAACTCCAAGTTGTGAATAGCAACTATGGCAAGTAATATCCGGATAGAAGTATGGCGCACAACCGGTACGAATATCTCATCATACTCCTTTCCTTTCCTTTGTGAAAACCCCTTAGCCACTAACCTAGCTTTGTATCTTCCATCGTCCTTCACCTTGTAAATCCATTTGCACCCAATAGCACGGTTTCCTTTAGGAAGTGGAACCAAACTCCAAGTTTGATTCTTCATCAATGATTGCATCTCTTCCTCCATGGCACAAATCCACTTCGAGCTATCACTCGAATTCATGACGTCTTCAAGGTCCATAGGCTCATCTTGGACTACATTGAGAGCATAGTCCAACCTATCACAAAAGCTAAGATAGTTCCAATCACCATATCTTTCGGGTGGCCTTATAGCACGACGACCAACCCGAGTAGCAATATTATTACCCAAACTCCTTTCGGCTCCACCTTGAACCGACACTTCTCCAGGCTCGTGTACATCACCAACACTACTAGAGGCACCTTGTGGACTATGTGATGTATCATCAACCACTTTCTCCTCACAAGCATCTTCAACTAATCTACTCTCTCTACTACTTGGACAAAATGTGGTAATAACTTCCTTCCCCTTCGATTCATCACGAACCAAGACCGGAATATCCGATGAGCTTTCATTCTCCTTGAACATAGCCGACTCATCAAAAGTAACATGACGAGAGTTGATTACCTTCTTCGTTTCCGGATTCCAAATCCGATAGCCTTTCACTCCATCCATATAGCCAAGCAAAACCCCTTTGAAAGCTCTAGGTTCAAGCTTATCATTTCCCGGATCATGCACATAAACCGGACTTCCAAAGACACAAAGATAACTCAAGTCAATACTCTTGCCCTTCCACACTTCCTCAGGAATTTTGTTATCAATAGCCGAGCACGGAATTCGATTAATGATATGCACCGCGGTTGACAAAGCTTCGGCCCAAAATCCCTTAGACAAACCCGATGTCAATCTCAAACATCGAGCTTTCTCTAGTAGAGTACGATTCATCCTCTCCGCAACTCCATTTGATTGCGGATCTCCCGGTGTAGTAAAATGTCTCCGAATCCCATGATGCTTGCAAAACTCTAAGAATTCTCCGGAAACATACTCTCCGCCATTGTCGGACCTAAGAACCTTCAAAGACTTACCACTCTCATTCTCAACAAGAGCCTTCCATACTTTGAACTTAGCAAATGCCTCCGACTTAGCCTTCATTACATACACCCAAACTTTCCGAGAAAAATCATCAATATAAGAAATATAATACCTTGCTCCACCTAAAGAAGCAACCAGTGCCGGTCCCCAAACATCCGTATGCACATACTCAAGAACGCTTCTTGAATCATGTTTTCCTTCACCGAATGAAACCTTTGTTTGCTTCCCCATGACACACTCTTCGCAAAACTCTAGCTTGTTGAAACTCTCACCACCAATCATCTCCCTTTTCCGAAGAATATCCAAACTCCTCTCCGAGACGTGTCCTAACCTCAAATGCCACAATCTAGTTGCATCTAAGTCGCGAGAACTATCAACCCCAATGCTAGCTTCACCTTCTATGGTCACACCTTGAAGCAAATATATACCATGAGCCCTAGCACCTTTCATAACCACAAGCGCCCCCTTCAAAACCCTCAAGCCATCTCTCTCAATAGTGATCTTGCATCCCAAAGAATCTAATTGCCCCAAAGAGATAAGGGACTTCCTAAGTCCCGGAACATAGCGCACATTAGTGAGAGTACGAACTACTCCGTCAAACATTCTAATTTGCATGGAACCAATGCCCTTCGACTTACAAATAGCACCATTTCCCATAACAATCGAATTTACCTCTCTAGCTTCGAAAGAAGAAAAACAATTCCTATTCGGCATCATATGATAAGACGCCCCCGAATCGAGAACCCATTCGCTACCCAAAACATTTGATGCTACCGCCGTCAATACATCCATGTCTCCCTCACCAACACCTCTCTCCACCGCGACCGATGAAGATGCTACTTCCTTCTTGGCCTTCTCCTTGTCCGGACACTCATTCTTCCAATGACCGGGCTTCTTACAAATATAGCACTTGCCTTTCTTTTCCTTCGACTTTCCTCTCCAACCGGGATTCCTGGATTTGGAACGCCCCCGATTCTCCTTCTTCGCATATCTCTCCTTCTCCACAAACAAACCTTGACCATTTCCGGCACTACTACCACCAACACTCAACTCCTTCATTTGATCTCTCAATTCCTCACTAAGAAGACCCGTCTTGACATCATCTAACATCAATGTATCCCGGCTATAGATCAAACTATTTGAGAAACCCATATAACGGTCCGGCAACGAACATAACAATATCATCGCCTTTTGCTCTTCCTCAATATTCAAATCTACCGCCTTCATCTTCATTAGCAAATCATCAAACACATTCAAGTGTGCCTTAAGCGAACTCCCCTCTTTCATCTTATACGTGAAAAACGTTCGCAACAAGATCAAACGATTAGTTAGAGACTTCTTCATATACAATTCTTCCAACTTGTCCCAAATTCCCTTAGCGGTGGTCTCACCACTAATTTCGGAGATCACATTCTCTCCCATAGCAAGTTGAAGTGTAGTAAATGCCCACTCTTCCATTTCCTCTCTCTCGACATCCGAGATGTCCACCGGCAACAAATGTGTATCAAACACCACTCGATGTACCCGATTCCTCCTTAGAACCGCTTTCATCTTCCATTGCCATTTTTCAAAATCATTATCGCCATTCCACTTGTCGATAACCAATTGCGATCCCGATGCCACATACAAACCATGTACATACGGCGCTATACTACTTGGACCAACCATTGAATTTTCAGAGGTTTCCGTTTCCGGCATTTCAACAACCACCTACCAACTCCAAAGCTCTGATACCAAATGTTATTACGACTACACCCAAGACCACTCGAATACAATCGCAACGCGCAACGCGGAAAAGCCAAATCGTGATAGATAGTGCAAAACAACCAAACACTAACCAATGACAAATAGCCCAACACAAGATCACAACACCAATACAAGCAATATATGAATGCAATAACAATAAGTAAATCACACACGATTTTATAGTGGTTCCACTAACGTTGTGTTAGTGTACATCCACTTGAGAGAGCTTTTATTATATCACCAATAGAAGAGTACAAGAGATTGTTAACAATGATCACAATATTCTAGAAAGAATATTATTTTTGTGGAGATTAGAATTGAAGAAATAGGATTTGCCTAAACCCTAGATTTGGAGGATAAAACCCTTGATTAGATGAATGATCAGCCTCCTTTCTTCTAAACCTGAATTGATAATTTATACTCATGGAGAAAACAAAGGCAAAAGACCACTTTGCCCCTCAAACAAATCACTAAGTTCGTATGCAGAAAAACTGAAGGAGTCGTTCCAGACGTCTGGCCCAAAGATCAGACGTCTGGATTAAGTTACTGGAGTGACCACGCTTCAAACCAGACGTCTGGTCTAAGGGTCAGACGTCTGACATAAGTCACTAGAGTGACTGGCTCCAGATCAGACGTCTGACCCACTTGGTCAAACGTCTGAAAAGGTTCTCTGGAACCACTCTAGAAAATTTCAGACGTCTGGAGCTAATTTCAGACGTCTGAAATTAGCTGCTGTCTCCAAACAGCCCTCTCCGCCTTTTCTCTTATAACTTCCACCTCCGGACTCCGATTTGCGAACTGTCTTCTCCGACACGAAGCTACATTCCTCCTCTTCAATTATCCTATATATTGTGTCGCCTAATTTCAACAGTAAGACTGTTGGATATTATGATAAAGTGGATGGAGAGTCTGAGTGCAAAGCAATTTATTATTATATTGAGCCCATAAAATTTATATTTTATTGTTGCTGGACATCACAAAGATGATTACGTGCTTGTGATTCTTCTGGTAAAAGAAAGATTAGTAAGTGCAAGCGTAATTCTAGTTCCGGGAATTCAGCTAATATTCGTAGAAGTCCCAGACTTTAGAAAATTATGACACCTATTCAGCATGAAGGAGATGTTATCTATTAGTAATAAAGGGGTGGTGTTTGTTTAAATTGTGTGATATTTAAGTTGTGTGATATTTGGGTTATGTCCTGTTTTCCGTTGGTCATAAACAACCTATTTGAAGAACTGAAAAATCAATGTGATGTATGCAATATAAAAGCAAGAAGTGTACTTGGATTTATCATTAGTGGTAGCTGGTTTTGAAAGCATGAATCAATAAATTATTATGCATGCCAAGTGTAACAAGCTTGATAACAATATCCTTGCAATGTACAACTACATGCACATTCAGCTCCTTCTGATGTAAGTCGGTGCATATATGCACTTTGCTTAAGATCCCTGAGTATGACATTCTACCTGAAGTTGTTTCTTGAGGTGTTTCTGGTTCGGATTTTAAACTAAAGATAATCCATATGTTAAAATGCATGTTGTTCATGTTTCTTCTATTAAAGAAGGCATTCAAAAACTGTTTATTTTGACTGTCTTTAGTGGTGAATATTCTTTGGTTTTCTGTGGAAACATCTTTGCATTGGAGTATTGGAGTTTGTGTTGTAGTAAGTGGAAGTGTTGCTGATATTTTTTTTCTAAAAGAGGTTTGAACTGAAAATCTGGGATAAGCAGTTTAGGATATCACAGTTGGTTGTTGCAATGGAGATTGGTTGAGTGCTAGTGAATTGGTTTATGTACTAGAGTTGATGAATATTTTGATAGTGCTATAGGTATTTTACTTGTTGTTTCATGAGAGGTTGTTCAACAATGATGAAGGTTGAGGCTGTCGCGATGTTGCTTATTCAAATTGGTTAATGTGTAGATACGAGCAACAATGTAAAGGGCTAGAAACAGGCTTATATTGTGAGAGATGATATAAAAGATTGCACATTTCATAGGGACTTTCGGGCTTTGGTGGATTAGATGGATTCTCCCGATCTTGAAGGTTCGAGCATTTATCACATTTTGTTTTATTGTTTATTTTTATTATGGCGCTTAGTTACATAGATTCTTGGGAGGGAGTTTTTATTGTCTCTTATTTTTATTAGGGGTTTCGCTACCTGCCATGCTTATTAGCAGCTTCTTCTTAAGTGTAGAAAAAAATTATATGAGTGCTCTCCTCCTTGTGAGGATCGCTCATTTTTCTCAAATTTTTTTATAACAATTTGAGGTTAAGTGTTATATTTTATAAATGATGTTTAAGTTAAGTAATTATTTCATAAATGATGTTTAAGTCAATTAATTATTTTATAAATGATGTTTAAGCTAATTAATTATTTTATAACCGATGTTAAAATTAATTAATTATTTTATTAATGATGTTTAAGTTAATTAATGATGTTTAATGTTAATTAATTATTTTATTAGTGATATTTATAGTTAATTAATTATTGATTTATGATGTTTAAAGGTAATTAATTAATGTTATAAAGGTGTTTATAAATAATAAATTTTTTTATAAAAGGAATTTACTTAATAAATTATTAAAGGAGTTTGTAAATTTGAAAAGAGATTTTGGAATTTTTTTAAGGATTTTAAAGTGGAATTTTAAAGAGACTATAATATTCTAATTACAGTAAAAGATTTTGGAAAGTGGTAAAAGAAATTTGGTATATAACACTTTGTTTTTAAATGAATGGTATATAGATATTTAGTAGTCCAATACTTGGTCCTAAAAGTCAATGAGTAGAGTGATCTTATATCTGTAAGATCTAGAACCAGAATTTTTAAACAAGGGATAGGGTAAGTCGAAATGTCGAAAACATATCAAGTTAAGGAGTTTGATAAAAAGATTTATAAAGGATTTTTTATAAAATAGTTTATAAAGGGATATTTGTAAAATAATTTTATAAATAGAAAGGAGTTTTATAAATGATTTTAGAGATTTACAAATAGAAGCTTTATAAATAATTTTAGAGATTTATAAAAGAAGTTTTATAAATTAATTTGGAGATTTATGAAAGGATTTTTAAATATGGAATGAGTTTATAAAAAGGGAATTTTATAAAAGGAATGAGATTTGATTTTGATAAATAATCTTTCCTAATTATGGTGGTATGGAAGCATTCTTTCCATACTTAACACTGAAGGAAAAGTGATTTGGGTTTACAGTAATCAATGGTTTAACTGATATTTGTTTTTGGCCTATTTAAATATGAATTTGGAAAAGAGGAAATCTTCCTTAATGTTTGTCAATATACTTATACCATTGAGATAAGTATATGGATATATTTTCTAAGTATTGAAATTATAGTGTTTTGTTAATATACTTATACCGTTGAGATAAGTATATGGATATATTTTCTAAGTATTAAAAGTGTAGAGTTTTGTTAATATACTTACACTGTTGAGATAAGTATATGGATATATTTTCTAAGTATCGGTAGTAGTGTTTTGTTAGTATACTTATACCGTTGAGATAAATATATAGATATTTTTTCAAGTATTGAAAGAGTATAAATGAATAGTGATTGAGTAGTATACATATGTATATATTTGTAAAAGTATTAAATACAAGTATTTACAAAGTGATTTTGATTAATGAAAGGATTAATTAAGAGGAATGGTTGTTTTTGGTTTTCAATTAAAATTAAATTTTTGGATCGTTATTGTTTAGTTGATAGTTAAATAACCGACTATTAAACCTTGACCAAATATAACTATGGAAATATCTAGAAGAAACACGAGAATTATGTGGTACAGTTTTCTTCGGTGATGCTATATTGTACATATAAACTCGTTGTGTTCTTTTAGGACAAATGGAAAGGAAATCCATCCACTTAAATGGGTATGAGGTGATCTCCTCTCTTATGTATTGTTTGTTTATTTCCAAAAGAAATGGAGTTGAGTTTATCGAAAACTATCGATCGATAAGCGGGGAGTGTACTTATATGAGATGACTTGAAACCGTAACCATCTCCAATACCATTTATTCGATGCTTTGGAAGACATCTTGAAGATAGTGGAATCGAAGGTGGAGTTCATTGAAGTGCAAGGGATGTTTGCTACTAATCTTGAGGGTGATTCCAAAATGGATGTAGTAGAAGTAGTGCATTTGTTTTGTTCATAGCCTGAACAACTTGTATGGGTGAATGCTAGAATTACATTGTTTCTAGAAGGAATTTTTAGTATTCCAAGTGGGATTTGCTAAGAGAAGAAAAAGGTAATCGCGGCCTTACAAGCCTTACAACCCGGTAATGACTAAGACGGGGGATATGTTGTAGAGCTATGTGGTTTGCTACGATTAAAAGCATCATTCCTCGATCTAGATTCGATATTTATGGATTTTGGTATACGTGTGCACGGGAAGAGTGGGGCCAGGTGCAATAGGTTTTGCAGCCTTGGTGCTCGGGGGATGATGTAATCCGGTATGCCATATTAAAGGGGCAGCCGCTCTGCGTTAGCGGGGGGTCTATGTGAGGCCCTCGGTACATTGTCTAGTGATGTACTGTGGCAGACGGTACTCTAATAGCCTTGTCATTGATTGAATTCATTCTCCAATACATGCCTTCACGTATTTAGTTGTGCCCAAATATGCTGGAACGTGAGATGCAAGCATTCTAGCTATGTTATATATTTATTTTAAAACCCTAGACATTATTATAATATCAATGGATTTTCTATCTGAAATGGTTTGGTTATCATAAGGTAAAAACCCGTCCATGTTTACATGTGGCGTGGTCTTACTAGATACCTTTATTTTTAAAAGGTTTTATAATATTACAAATCCATTTGATTGTGTTTCTCACGCTGGTTTACCAGACTTATCCTGGCGTTATTTTCTTATAATGCTCGGGTCAGCCCGAGCATATTTCCAAAGTTAATTATGGATGCTTTGAAGCTTTAAGAGACAAGCTAGATGCTTCCAGGACGTATTCTCGTATTTTCTTTTTTTCTGCTGCATTTATTATTTGTAATTATCAACATTTGTAAGGACAGACTGTTACAACTGTCCAGGCTGATGTTAGCTAGTTTACTTTGATTAATGTATGTATATCACAGTTTTCTTTTGTAAAGATTATTAGTATATTACATATTACTCATCACGTTGTGAGATTATGTTCTATCTTTTCTTTCTTTCATCTCAACAATCTGTTATTCTGGCAGTTGGATGTTTAGCACGTGAATACCATGGACATATTATTATCGACTTCTGAGGATCGAAAAAGCGGGCCGTTACAGAAGTAGAGATTGATCAAGATTTTTTGATTACCCTTAATGAAGCTTATAATAATCATCCTGATTGTAGATTAATTTGAAGGATTTTGGAAACTCAAAGCACTTACATCGCATTTACTAGAGCTTTCGAAGGTGCAGAAGCATTGTAAGTTAAGTGGAAGAAGAAGACTTATTTCAGTCAACACAATCTACGTTTGATTCTTGGTATTTTTGGAAGTCTTATACTGACTTTATTGGACATGCTGCATATGATATCTAGGTCAACTGTGTTAGACAATTTGGGTAATTTTCAAAAATTATGTAAGTTTTTTAAGTTAAGTAAGTTGTTTCTACTTTCGAAGGTATGATATTCATTTTTTACCTAAAGGTACATAATAAGTTGAACAAGATTCCTGCTTTCAAATTCAAAACATACTTGTAGATATGAAACGTATGAAGATATAGTTAAAACAAGTCAATCAAGACAACAAACATTAAAATAAAAATGGCATCAAAGATAAAAAAAATAAGCACGTTGATTAGTTAAATCTATCTATGACCACATATAAATTTTATTGAACTCAATCTCCTACGAAGCATTGCAATTTCATCTTCAATTTCAATGGCATAAACAACGGCTTGATGAGTTAAAGGATCATCAAGCCATTGCCAAAATCCACAGCCATTTGGAAATTTACGGCATCTATAGTGGTGTCGACCAATGTCATTTCCATTTATTATGATGGAAAAAAAGAAACACCGCAGTTATAATAGATTTGTTAAGAATCAACCTCTTATTCTATTTGAGATAGTTGGTTATGGAGTTTGTTCCTTCTTTGCCTTCTTCCATTGTGGCTTCTCCGCTCTTCTCTTTATCTTTTTTCATCCTCCTAAAGACTACGCTATGGCAGTTCTCTCGCATGCTCTCTTAAATCTTCATAGCGTCTTTCCTTCATTTCAACATACCACTCGGTTAGTTGTTAGGGGTGAAAGATTTGGTGGGATGTCATGGATTAAAGGACAATCATATAAGTATGATCTAGGAAGAGAAGTATGGTTGTAATCCACCATTTTTGTATACAATATTATAATGATTGGATATGAGTGCAAATTAGTATGGCAAGCAATATGTTATATATAATATTACAACACACAAATAAACAATGTGGCTATAGTGTTTAACATGACAGGACATTGAGTCATTCTATCTACACTGGACTAATTGGCATGCAGATGGATATAGAACGTAGGTAATGTGTTTGACATGATAGTACACAGAGCCATTCTATCTACACTAAACCGATTGGCATATAGATGATAGGTAACGTGGCTACAATGTTCGACATGACAAGGCACTAATCCATTATGTCTGCATTAAACTAATTAGCATGTAGACAGATGGCATCATGGCTATAATGTTTGATATGACAGGACACTGAGCCATTATATATACACCAAAATAATTGGCATGGGGATAGGTGGACAACATGACAATAGTGTTTGGCATAATAGGACAGTGAATCAAATACATGGCAACTATAAATACTCATACAAATCTTTTTCATTCTCGGTCATTCAAATCCTTAGTACTTCTTCATTTCTATTCAATAGCATAATAACAATGTTAAACAAAGAACTTATATTCTTCGACAATAGCCATGATAACTTCGATGAAATGATGGAAGATCATTCTATCATGAAAGAGACCTACTAGCAATGTATGTACTAAAATCTGGCCAATCCAGTAGGAAGCATGGTGGACCAGTTGTTGGTCATCATTACAAAAGCCCCAATCATTTTTGATATAATGAAAAACTGATGGATGACTATTTTATTCAAAATTCTACTTACATCGATGATGATTTTAAGAGAAGATTTCGAATGCATCGATTATTATTCCTTAGGAATCTATAACCCAGTAAACAACATGATAAATACTTTATCTTCAAATCCAATGCATCTCATACTCAGGGTTTGCCTAGTCACCATGCATTGAGAATGCTTGCATATGTTATACCAGAAAACTCTCTCGATGACAATTTGCACCTGGGGGAAAGCACAGTACTTGAAGCTTTTTCCCATTTCTGCCAAGCTATCGTGGACATATACGGCGATCAATACTTACAAAGACCAAACAAAGCTAACATAGCAAGATTGATGGAGATGCATGACAATAGAGGATGGTTATGAATGTTGGATAGTATGGACTATATGCATTAGGAGTAGAAGAATTGTCCAAAGGTGCACGTCGAGGGTAAGTCCCGTAGATCGATAACTATTCTTGAAGAACTAGCTTCATATTACTTATGGATCTGGCATGCATTTTGGAATGCTAGGTTCTGACAACGACCTTAATGTAGTAAAATGATCTGCTATATTTAATGAATTAGCAAATGGTAGATCAACTCCGTGTTCCTTTACTTTAGGAGAAAACACATATGACACAGATATTATCTTAGCGATGGTATATATACCATTGTTAAGATAATTCATAATCCATTAAACAATAGACAAGCAAAGTTTGCAGCAATGCAAGAAGGACATAGGAATGATGTTAAAAGAGAATTTGGTGTTCTTCAAACAAGATTTTTCATAGTCAATAATCCATGTAGACTATGATCACCCAATAAAATGGAGAAAATAATGTATATTTGTGTCATTTTACACAATATAGTTATTGAGGATAAGAGAGACATGGAAGACTACTTTGACTATGAGGATGCTAAAGCAACACTAGATATATGGCATAATGATATGATTGGAAGCGCTCTAGAACTTGAGTTTCATTTTACTAGCCAAATGTCATTTCATGGTGTTCAACTCCGCCGTAGACTACAAAATGATCTAGTAAATCATATCTGGAGATTTTGTGGACATAAGTAGAAGATTATTATCGTTGTTGTTGTTGTTGTTACTGTTGATGTTGTGGTAGTTGTTATTGTTGTTGTTGTAGTTGTGGTAGAGGATCATTTTTATGGTAAGGGATTGTTTTTGTTGTTTTGATTATTGTGATGTATTTCAATTGAATTTCATACATTAATATATCACAATTTCATTTAGTACTCTTCAAAATTGAAACATACTTGATTGGTTAAAATACTTCTAAAAGTACAAACGTACTTGATTAATTTCAAATCATTGTATCATCTACTAAAGATTAAAAGATATAATAGTTCTAAAAATACAAACATAGCTATAACCCCTCTTTATGCCTCTGTTTTATAATTTCTCTACTATCGTTGTTTGCCAGACATATTCAGTGTATCCACAAACATTACTACATCTTCTTTTCTCTGTTAGTTTCCAGCAAGAAATCGTTTCAATTTCAACATTTTTTCTTGGTGTTGAGCAGCCTAAAACTCCATCACACTATCATACCTGCCTTCATGTTCTAGAATTTATTTTGGCTTGATCCGCACTAGAAATCTGCTTCTTTTTGGTTGATTTAGATCCATGAGGCCTAACAAAATCATCTTCACTAGGAGTAAGATGCTCTTCCAACCCTATACTTGACTTCCTTGTGATTCCTCAAGACTGGAGCTTTCTCTGACTCTTGGCACTTTACATCGAAATCTATTTGATTGGACTTCTTAAACAATTTTCTAAAGAGAAGATTTCCACTTTACATGCTCAACAGGTAGGTCATAAACATGCAAGAACTGATAAATATGAGGTGCTTGTTTATTCTCAAGTCTATTGACTTATTCAATCAATTTATTTGTGGCCGCCCTCTACAAAAAAGAATAAAATATTTAGGGAATGATAATAAAACTTGTAAATGTATGAAATATAATTAATCTTACCGAATGCATTTCACTTCCAAAGCAATTAGGGTTCATCTACTTTAAGTTAAACATTTGAGAATCAGATGTATGTGTTTAACAATTTATTTTCCATAATGGCCTTTTGAAGCAAGCAATCTTTTGAGATCATTGTTCCTTAGATTATAACATTTGTAATTTTGTCCCAAAAAGTATCACCACTTTGATCGGCACCTTGAATCGAATCGATTGAGAATGTACATCAAATGTAATCTAAATCATGTTCTTTCATTGAAGTCCAACTAGCAGTGGGGAACGCTCCTCCAACTAAAACTGTATTATCTTCAAAACTGAATCCTCAAAACATCATCTTGGGTATCAGTGTCGAAATCAAAAAACATTTTATTGAAGAGAAGTGAGAGTAGAATTATTTTTATTGTAGTAGATTGTTGTTGTGATAAAAGAAGACAATGTGATGTATCTTATTTGCAGGGGGAGAAGAGAGAGTGCCGTTGAGGTGGCCATTAAAAATAGCCGTTATTTGGGTTGTTCAACAAGCACTTGGAAGTTGGACACTTGTTGAACAAACACCCAAACAGATTGCAGATATTCGACCCAGTTGCCTGAATATGTAACCAATTTCAAAATGTGCAGCAGCGTGATTAAGCATTACATATTACATTTTTTTAATTTGTAACCACTTGTTGGAGATGCTTTTAAGAAAGTGAAATAAAAAGATGAATGAGAAGTTAAGCAGGGATGGAAAAAATATAGCGTTACGGCTTCAATAAAATCTGTATGACCCGTCCCATTTGGATCATTGATTCAATCAGTCTTTGAACTGAATTAATACTTATCCATACAGTATTCATTAAGTTTGGTGCTAAGGGCACCACACTTTCTACTTCTTAATACTATAAAAATAATAATAAACATAATAAAATTTGTATACTTCCTAATACCACATATTTTTACATGGCCATTAATCGCCAAGCAAAATATTTTTACATGGCCCTTAACCACTATACCAAACATTCTTGCAACGCTATCTACCACCATCCAAAACTTTATTGCATGGACATCAACCATCGAATTACCATTTATTCACAACAACCCATCTGCATGGCTTTCAACCACCATTCGAAACATGTTTACACAACTATCAACCGCCAAATATTATTTTTCCACATCATCGGGTTTACATAGCCAACAACCGCCAAATGAAACATTTTTGCAGCACTATAAATAATCGAACCAAATCTTTGGTAGCCCTTAGAATGATATGGTATTTGGAAGAGGAGAGAATAAAATTTAATGGTATTTTTTAGAAATTTTATTAAAAATCATTTCTAGATATGCTCTTAGCACCACTCTTCAACAATTGAATTAATATATTTAGTGTGCTACTATTGGCACCCATTATTATCCTTATGACTACCAAAACTAAAGACAACCATAAAAATATCAGATACAATTCTAACTAATACTATCTACTTTCAAAGTCTCACGGCGGAAGGAAATAAATATAATACATAAATAAATGCCATAGTATCATCACCACTGCATTTCTATAATGTCAAATACATATGTCTGAATAATACAAATACAACCCAATCCACATACAAGGTCAAATCTAGGTCGCAACACATATGTACATCATATACAAAATATACCAATAAATCTCCATCCCTGATCCCATCTCATCTCCAAACTCTTCAATCTGGATACATGTATAAAAGAAATATAGGAGTGGATCAGACATAAGTCTAATGAGTGAGCCATACTATACTCTACATATACTACAAAAATAAAACTATAACATGATCTAAGTATGTCGTTTGGTCACCTCACGTTCTATCATCACATCGTACCTCATCATCATACACATCTAATCATATTGCGTCATCTCCATGTGGACTCACTTCCCTAGACCAGCCTCATGCTCTACATGGTTGCCCATTGTCACGTACATCGAATATAGACTCACTTCCCTGAACTTCCCAAACCCTATAGGGTCGCCTGTTGTCCTCGCGCTACCTAATTGGACTCACGCCATGGACTGCCCGTAGCTTGCAGGGTCACTTAACATCTACCACCTCCACCTACCCTGTCGAATCACTACAGAGGAGCAATGTAATGCTTGAATCACCTACTTATGTCATGGGTCCACACTCGCATCTGTATCTATATCCTTATCCATACTTATATATCTATATGTATCAATATCTGCATCTATATCCATATCCATAGGTGTGATATCTACATGCGCCATAGACTCATAACGTTTCACGTTCACTATCATATCACGTCTCCTCATTGCAATAGCATACATATTCATTTCAAATAGTAACTAATCATCATAACCATTCACTCAATTCATATCACCATTGTTTGCCTCATCAATAGCCTCCAATCTCCTTCCAGAACACAAAAGAAACGAGGCTCGAATCGATCATTTAGTTATTTATATATGCCCTTTTAGGTCCAGGTTCAACCTGAGCCCAAAATAAGCCACCGAGGTCGCGATCACACCCACCGGTGGATTGGTGCACGCGGTTTCTAGTAGTTTCAGGTCTAAGGAATTTGTTGTTTCATCGTCTTTTTCTAACTTCTAGCCACCTCTGATCACCTAAGAATGTATGTAGACCCTAGCCCTTCATTTCTAAGTCCAGTTTGATCATTTATTTAACCGTATTCAACTTATAATAATCAAATTACTATATTCTAACTTAACCTAGTTTCTAGTACTGTTATTAGCCAAATCCCTCCCAAATCTGCCTTAAATCCAAAAGTAAGTGTTTATATATGTTAAAATACACTAATATAGCCAATATATCATTATTAGAGCATTATAATTGCATATGACGATAAGAGGATTAATCACTCATAGAGATGCCTATTTCTGCCCAGATCCTCGTTGGTCGGCTTGCGAGGTCTCCTCACTTCAGATTTCTACGTCCAAATCATTGTTGGGTTCTAGTTTAAACAGAAGGAGTGATCCGAACTAAAAATTGTATGTATGTTCTAGTTTAAACAAAAGGAGGGAAAAATAATTGTCTGTCTATATTTAAGTTCAAACTCAAACCCTAGTTTTGGATCCCGTTCGACTCAATGTTGTTTCGACCACAATTCTACCATACGAACTCCAAACGAGACAAACCAAACTACTATGCGAAGTAATAAAATGAGGCAGTCGCAATGACGCTGGTTTCATCATCGAATTCCAAATTCCTAGAAATGACCATTTTGCCCCTCCTTATGATTAATTTAATTATTAAATTCAATTAATTTTGCATTATCCTATTATTAATATTTAATTGAAATATTTGACAAATTTTTGGGGTATTACATCCTTCTCCGCTTAAAAAATTCATCCCTGAAATTCCTAAGGAATGGAAAATATAATATTACGCTCGCTCATCAATCATATCCATCAAGTAAGCTTCCCATATAATACTCCTGTCACCTTCTCTGGAAACCCAACTTTATATGCCAGACTTCCTATTAATTTTAGCACTAGAAATGGGCAGACAAATCTGGTGCTAACTTCCCAAACTTTCGAATCTTCTTTAGCAGAGAAACTTTAACAAAGACGAAATCTCCCACTTTGAATTCCAAATCTTTCCTCCTCCTATCTACATATGAATTTTCTTAATCCTATGCAGCTTTCATCCTCTCTTATATAAGCTCCACCTTCTCCATAGTATCTCTAACCATATTTGGACCCAAAATAATCTTATCTGTAGGCTCCTACCAATACAAAGGTGACTTACAGGGCTTTCCATACAGTGCTTCAAAGGGTGTCAGGCATATACTTGTAACGACCCTGAATTTTACCACTTTGAATTATAAATATTTAATTTATTTTAAATATTCAGTAAATGGTTTTAATAATTAAATAACTCTCTTTTAATTTATAACTAATGATCGAAAATTTATTTTTGAATTCTGTTTACATAAATAGGTAGTTCGACGGAAAAAATGTAACCGAAACCCGCTTTTTAGATTTTTAGCTTTTTATCGAATGGCAAGTTGCACAAAGTTGTAAGACCTTTTCATACACCTTTAAAACAACATGTAAAATGTTAGGTTCGGTTAAGGTAAAACATTTATTTGGAATGTAAAAATTAGAATTAACAATATATATTTATGTGTGTGTGTATTTAAATTTAAGATTTGAATTTGATTTGATGGCTTAAGTGTAAAGTTGGACAAAGGTACATAATCACCCTATTAACCAGCATATTTTCAAAGGCATGACTTTTAAGTGGCTTAAGATTTGATGTGAGAGTTGAAAATTTTGAATTAAGGGTCATTTTTGGGTCTTTAGCCTTTTCTCTTTTTCCTTATATATTTTTCCTATTCCATCTTATACACAGCATCTCAACCTCATTTTCATTTTTACTTGCAGCTGCCTCTTTCTTTTTCATTCTACTAAGTTCCAGTATATAAAAAATAAAGCTCCCTTCTCTTTTAAAAAATCAACACCTCCCAAACCATCAACAATTAGCCCAAACTCTGAACTGTAAAGTTGTAGAGCATGTCCCATAGTATTCTAAAAAAATAGTCATGTAAGGTTTCATCAAGTGAGGAAGCTGTGAAAAATTTATGACCGTCAACGGTGCAGTTTTTGTTGAAATTCAATGAGAACGAAATGGTGAACGGAGGGTATGGTCGCGTTCTTCTTGTCAAGCCATGATTTTTGGGAGTGGTCGCAGGCGACAAAGTGGTCGGAGTTGGCCGTAAGAGTCAACGGACCCTTTGCCGGTCATAAATTTATTTTCGACAATGGAGGCATCGAGGGAGTTAATAGGGGTGGCTAGAAGCACGCTAGGTGCTGGCGAAGGCATGGTGGCAGGTACGGTGGTCGGAGTTGGCCAAGTGAGGTTGAAGTAGGGTTTTCGGGTTTGGTTTCTTGGGTTCGATTTTTGTGGTTTTTGGCGGTGAAGGGTGGTTGCAGGCTGGCCATGGAGTTGGTTGGAGGTGGGGTCATGTGTGGGGGTTCGGTTTGTAGTGGCAGCAGAGGCTGCAAGTGGGTGAGGTGTTCGGGCGAGGTCGGTTTAGTTGCCTGGGCGTGATTTCATTTTTGGGATGGGTGCACAGAATTAGATGGGGATCATCGGAGAATGTGTTGATAGTGGCAGTGGGATGAGGCGATGAAGGCGGGTCTAGTGGTGGGCTTGGATTAGCGAATGGGGTGGCTGATGCAGTGTGCATGTGCATATACGTGCATGTGTATTTGGGTTTCAGGGGATTCGAATTGATTTGGGGAAATTTTGTTTTGGGTAGATGGAGTTGATGTGCTCGGGTATGGGTTTGGAAAGATGGACTTTGGGCCTAAGTGCTTGGGTGAGAAAGCTTTTAATTTTTTTTGTTTAATTACATAATAAAAGTTGTTAACTTTAAAATGGAATATCTTGCTCATTTTTCACCCGTTTGACCCGTGGGTTTTTGCACTAGGTTCGTATAAACTAGTAAAACGCTATAATGTAAATAGTTGATGGTTTTAACGAAGTAAAATTTATGATTAGATAATAGAGGTTGAATTTAGTTATGTTATTTTGAATAATAACGTGGTTAAATTTATTATACTTCATCGGTGATATCTATTTGGACAAATAAAACACCATTCGGTTAAATTAGATTGAATAGATTATTTTGGACATCTATTAAGCAGAATAAAACACTACCGCTATATTTAAATTGAGTAGATTATTTGGACATCTATTTAGCAGAATAAATCCATGTTCTACTATTATATTAATTTGGACATTGAACTGTGTGCCAGTTAATTAATATTGGAAAAGTGCCGTGTTAGCTATTGATGGCTAATTATGGATTTTATTTACATATATGTTGGCTTATATAAACACTAGTAATATGATTTGGAAAGTTAAATTGAAGAAAAATGGTAGCTTGTCTAAGTATCATTGTGGTTGTTAAGCCACTTTTTAATTTGTAAAGTTACGCATTTAAAATAACTTCAATTTCATAATAATTTGAGGTAAAGTGTTTATTTAGTTATAAATGATTTTAATTATTTTATAAATGATGTTTAAGTTAATTAACTGTTTTGTTAATGATGTTTTAAACTAATTTAATTAATTATATTATTAATGTTTTTTAAGGTTATTTAGTTATATTATTAATGTTGTGTAAAAAGATTTAATTATATTATTTATGTTGTTTTAAGTTTGTTCATTGATTTAATTATAGTATAAGTTAATTAATTATTAAGGATGTCTTAAAGTTAATTAATTATTTTATTAATGATTTTTTAAAGTTAATTATTTATTTAAGATGTTAAAGGGTAAATAATTTAACAAAGGCGTTTATAAATAAATTTTATAAAAGGGATTGTACTTAATAAAGAGGATTTATCTAAAGGAGTTTTACAGATGATATTTTGTGAAGGAGATTTACATAAGATATTTTGTAAAGGAGCTTTATAAGTGATATTTGTAAAAGAAATTTATAAATGGTAATTTATAAACAAAAGAAGGGAATTATAAGCGATATTTTAAAGATAACGTAGATTGTATAAGATTTATAAAATGGGTTTTGGATTTATAAAAAGTCTTTTATAAAGATTGTATAAAAGATACGTATAAAGGAGTTTATAAAGAGAGTTTTATTAATAAAAAAGAGTTTAATTAATAGAAAAGAATTTTATAAATAGAAAGAAATTTTATAATTAATTTTAGAGATTTATAAAAGTAGTTTATAAATTAATTTGGAGATTTATAAAAGGATTTGTAAATATGAAATAGTCTTATAAAAAGGGAATTTTATAGAAGGAATGAATTTGATTTTTGTAAATAATCCTTCTTAATTATGGTGGTATGAAAACATTCTTTCCATACTTAACACCGAAGTATAGTGGTTTTGTTTATAGTAAGTAATGTTTTAAATGATATTTGTTTGGCCCATTTAAATAAATTCCATAGTCACATCACCACATCGTGTCTACAATGTCAAATACATATATCTGAATGATCCAAATACAATCCACATACATAGTCAAATCCAGGTCGTAGCACTTATGTACATCATATACACAATATACGAATAAAACTATATCCCTGATACCGTATCATCTCCAAACTCTATCAACCTGGATACATATATACCAAAAATATAGGAGTGGGTCAGACATAAGTCTAGTGAGTAAACCATACTCTACTCTACATGTAATACAAAATTAATACTATAACATGAGATGAGTCTATCGTTCGGTCACCTCATTTTCTATCATCATGTCGTACCTAACCATCACACACATCTAGTCATGCCACGTCATCTTTGTGTGGACACACTTTCCTGGATTGGCCTCATGCCTTACAGGGTCACCTATTGTCGATTGTCACATAAATCATGTATATAGCTCACTTTCCTGGACCAGCCAAAGCCTACAGGGTTTCCTGTTGTCCTCGTGCTACCTAAGTGAACTCATGAACAGGACCGCCCATAGCCTGCAGGGTCGCTTTACATCCACCTCCTCCATCTGGCCCACCGAAGAATTATAAGGGAGCAACGTAATGCTTATATCACCTACTTGTGTCATAGGTCCACATTTGCATCCGTATTTGAATACTTATATGTACCCATATATGTACTTATATTTGTATTCATATCCATATATGTATATGTATCCATATCTAATTTCATATTCGTATTCATATTCTGTGACGTCTACCTACACCATAGACACATGTTTCAGTTCACTATCGTATCATGTCTCTACATCACAATAGCGTACATATTCATTTCAAAATGTAACCAATCATCACAACCATTCACTCAATTCGTATCACCATCATTTGCCTCATCAATAACCTCCAATCTCCTTCCAGAACAATAGAGAAACAAGGGTCGAATCGATCATTTGTTATTTATATAGGCCATTTAGGGTCCATGGTCAACCTAAGCCTAAAATAGGCCACCAATGCCCCATTCACGCCCACCGATGGACCATTGCACATAGTTTTTAGCAGTTTCAATTTTTGGGAATTCGTTGTTTTGTCGTCGTTTTCCACCTCCAGTCTCCTAAGAACGTATCTAGACCCTAGCCATTCGTTTTTAAGTCCATTTTGATCATTTATTTCATCAAATTCAACTTATAATCATCATATTACTATATTCTAATTTAATCTAGTTTCAAAGTACTGTAATTAGTAATATCCCTCCCAAATCCCCCTTTGATACAAAATTAAGTGTTTATGGGTGTTAAACTACATTAATATAGCCCACATATCATTATTAGAGCATCATAATTGGATTATGTGAAGATAAGAGGATGAATCACTCATAGAAACGGTTATTTTGCCCAGGTCCTCACTATCTGGTCTGCTATGTATCCTCACTTCTTATTTCTGCCTCCAAACAGTTGTTAATACCTAACCTTATCTAATAGCTCTGCAACGCTGCTGGTCTCGCTCAGTTTAGTGGAGTTTAGAGGGAGATATTTGGATTCGATCTTAGGAAGGTTGAGGGGAAGAAGGAGGAAGAAGAAAGTGGTCGGATGTTTTCTGTACTAGAAAATGTACATGCACTCTAATTTAAATGGAAGGAGGGAAAAATAGTTACCACTTATTTTCAAACTCAGACCTTTGCTTTAGCACCCATTTGACTCAATGATGTTTCGACCATAATTCTACCATTCGAACTCTAAATAAGGCAAACTAAAATGCTGCATGAATTAGAAAAACGAGATGGTCGCAATGGCGCTGGTTTCATCATCTAATTCCAAAGTTGTAAAAATGACCATTTTGCCTCTTTTTATATTTGATTCATTTATTTATTTCATTAACTTCAATTATTTTTGCATTATCCTATTATTAATATTTAATTAAAATATGTTACCCGACCGCTTAGCCCGGCTATAAGGCGATAGTTGCAGAGCCTATGGTTGGACATAGATGGGACTCAAGCCAAAAAAGGATTGGAAGTGTAAGGGATCGGTGTAACTTGATTGGGTCGGCTTATTTATGTGGTTCGGTATATTTGGCACTGGATCAGCATGCTTAAGGGGTATTAAGGTTGGGAGTGGATCGGTATTAGAGTATAGGTATGGGTAGGTTGAGGTAGGTAGGCTGTAATGGAAAACTACATTTGGATCGGTCTTGATACGGTCGGCGTAGGTGGATCGGCATATGTGGATGGCATATGTGGGTCGGCATACGTGGATTGTAACAACCCTGTATTTTGTGATTTTTTTAATTGTATATTTTAATTATTTTAAATTGAATTTCCTGATTTGAAAACTTTATTTATTTATTTAAATGGATAATTTTTGTTATTTTAAATATAAATTTTGATTTTGATATGAATTAGAATTCCAAACATGACTAAATAGAATATTTTTCCAGAAAAGTGAATTTTGGTCGATATGGTCAAACTCTCTGACTTTTAAATTTAAAAATTGAAAGTTTGAAAATTTTAATTTTATCTTTTATTATGAAAGTAAATAAAATTTTAAGAATAATGCTTTTCGTTTCATTAAAATCTGATTTATAATGTGAAAGTTATGCCTTTTTCAATATTGTGTGTAATTTGTTGTATTTAACAAATTGTTTATTTTAAATTGTATAAATAATATTTTATTTGGTCATGTAATGTTCTAAGTTATATTTATTTGGGTAAAATAACATGTTATGTATATATTTTGGTTTTAAAACTTTTTTTCAAAGTGTAATAGACATTTTCCAATGTCAGTTGTATTCTGTGTACAATTTCTAATTTCCAGTTTCATTTAATTAAAGAAATTCTTTGTTTATTTTCTATTTTCTTAAGACTTTATTTTATTTTCATTTACACTTAATTTTGTTCAGAATTTATTTTATTTTACTTGACTTTTATTTGTTTAGAAGTAAAGTTATAATTTTTCTAAAACTGGTGATATTCTATTTGTAATTTTTAAGTCCTGTTTGGAATTTTTAAACAATTTCTTTAGTTCTTTTTCTAATTTCTCTAAATTTAATTATTTATTACATTTTGAAAATATAAATGAATTATTTTACTTCACATTTTTGTTTTAAAATATTTTTAAAATGAAGTAGATATTTTTCTAAAGCTTGTGATGATTTAATTGTAATTTTGAACCCTGTTTTCAATATTTAAGCAATTTCTTTAATTCTTTTTCTATTTTCTTTAAATTTAATTAATTATTTTTATTTTATTTTACTTTTTTTTCAGTTTTTAAATTCATTTATTGAAGTTTTATTTGTTTTATTTGATTTAATAGAAATGGAAATTGAAGAGGCTAAAGTTTTAAAACATATGACTTTTCATTTTTGAGACTCTTCATATTTTGGCCGTTCCTTTCTTTAATTTTTGCCGTGAGTTTTATTTTCTCACGTGAAATCACTTCTCATTCATCACAATTTTCGGCCACAAAACATTCTGAAGTTTGGTAATGGCTTCCTTATTTTATTTTTATTTTTTCTACTTTTCCTCCTTGAATTTGCGTTGTTTTTCACTTGAATTGGCCTTGATCTTCACCTATGTTGCTCGGCCCATAGCCTCACCATCCCCACCATCGACCACCATCCCTTCCTCCCCACTAAATCCACGGCCAAACCATCATTCTCCACTGACCTGAAAGTGCCATGGCCTCCCCTTGAGCAAAACTCCACAAAAACATTGAAAACTCTACAATTATTGCCTACTTGAGCCATGTATGCAACCTTCCCTTCATTTTACACCACCACCACCACCATAGGCCGCCACCACCACCTTTTCCAGATCTCCCCACACCACTCCAACCTCTTTCCAGACCTGAGCTTGACTGGCCAAGCCTATAACCCCATGTCCGAGCCCTTTTGGTTGCCAAAAACCATGTTTTAGCCTAAACCCCTTCACATCCCTATGTTGTAACTTCCTCCATCATGTTCTACCTTGTAGCCTTACCTTTTCCAGACCCATACCTGATCCAAACCAAGTACAAACCTGACCTAATTGATCCCCTAGGCCATGCAAACAAGTAGAGAAAGCAAGGCAAAAAGTTTCGTATTCAAACTGCTTTTTTTTCAAAGTTATTCAAATTCAATCGTATTGATTTTTAACTATTATTTGGGTTTTGTTTTGGGTTGTAACACAAGATCTATAACTTGGATCTTGCTCTCCACTCAAGTTCATAGCTTTGTCATTGTGTTCTGGTTTGTGTTGTGTTATTTGAACTTGCATCTCCAGCAAAAGAGGTGAGTAAATCTCACACGACATTTTATACTTATACTAATGTGAAACAACAACAATTGAATGTGTAGAATATTATGATATGTTATAACTGCCTGTGATGATTTAATTATATGATGTTAAACCTGGTAATTTACTTTTCATCTCATTTGTTACTGTTATATATTGTATACTGTTCATTTTATATCTGTTTATCACACTGCAAGTTCCCTGTAGATAGATTCACTATGGGTTGAAATGATACATACCCGAACGGACTTTAGAATAGGGAAAAATCGTTATAGGATGAAATGATAGGCCTGAATGGTATTTGTTTATTTTATTTTAACTTGGGATTGCGGGATTGAAATGATAGAACCCGGATTTTTGCTTTTTAAACTACGGTTTGAAATGATACATATCCGTATCAATAGACCTAGGTTAAAAAACTATATAAAGGCCCGTGGTTATTTTTATAAAGTATTTTGAATATTTTAAATATTTTTAAAAGTGTAAATTATGAAAATTTGATTTAAATTGGATTTTTAATGTTTAAATAAAGAAATTTGGATTTTTCTAGAAGTTAAAAATGTAATTTAAATGAATGGGAAAAGTGAATTTTTGAAATATAACTTAAGTTTGGAAATTTGGAATTTTGGTTTTAAAATGATATTCAAGTTATATAAATAAAATGGAAATTTAATTATATTTGGAAAATGGTAAATATGATAAATTGTTTTAGATTTGAATTTAAATTATTTAATGAAGTATTATTGATTTTTTTCTATGTATTAAAATGGTTAAATAAATAAATGTTTAAAAGTGTAATTTCAAAATATAACTTGACTTGAAATGTGAATTTGGTTTTTATTGAAGGTTTAAGTTAATTAAATAAAATTGAAAATTTAGTTAATTTGTGAAATGGAAATAAAATTTAAGTGTTAAGTTTATTTATTAAAAATGTGAAGAAAAGAAATTTACACTTGAATTTGTTAAATAATTCATTGAAATTTGATTTAACTATAACAGATTTATTTAATAAAAATCATGTGTTAAATGATATATTATATAAACATTTTTGAATGTTAAAACATGATTTTTATAATGTTAAAAGGTTTTAAGTAAATTTTACTATTGGCTGGAAATACACTCAAATCTGGAAAGTACTTTTAATAGCATTCAGAAATGCTATGATTTCAGAATTGAACTAAAACTTAGTTAAAGTGCTGTCTTTGCTGAAATAAATGTTTTCAAATATAACTTATAACAGCTTCTTCTAAATGCTGTGAAAGGCTGAAATTTTCAATGTTTATGGATTTTGACCTAGTAAATGAACTCAGAATGATTTGAAACTTTAGAAATTGAATACTTGACTTGAAAGAGTAATAACTTCACTTTTAAATGGTTAAATGAATTAATTTAAATGGAAAACTATTTTAAAGGGTGATTTTGATAAGATAATAAATGAATGATATTTTGGAATTTTAAAGGGTATTAAATTTGATAATTGAATTTGAATTCAAATAATGATTTGAAAGGATATGATATTGTAATATATTGAGATGGTTTGTAAATGACTTAATCTTTATTTTTATAAAGATTTGGATTTGAAATGATATTAAAATTTTGAAATATAAAATATTATTTTGAAATATTATAACCACGGGTATACTTCTATGTATGTCATTTGATTTCCTGATGATGGCTGTGATGCACATTAACACTATTAGTTGCATGGTTTATTTCGATATGGACATTTCTGTGATATTGATATTACTGTTTAATTAATGGTTTTATGGATCCTTAAAGGATGGGCGATCCCAAGCATTCTCTAAGTTATTATGCATTGCTATTACAGTTCACTTGAGTTGGTTTACATTGTATAAGTATATATGTCCTGACTCGAGTGTTTTGTGTTTTGCTTTACGCTCGGGTCAGCCTGAGAATCACAGCTTTGGAATTTATCTTCTGGAGCTAGAGATTTGCTGGAGCTTATCTGTCCATCTGTTATTTCTTATCTTCTAATCCAGTTATTTACTATTCAGTATTGTCTCTGCATTATTGATTTATGTATCCTAACTTATATTCTATCTATTTTGATTATGAGATTTTGTATATGTTTTGAGAGTTTGTATATAGTAGCTTCATGAACTACTATGGTATATTATTTCCATTGCGAGTTATTCTGATATTCTGTGTCTGTGATTCTGTATTTGATTTTATTTGCTCCAAATTTTATTACAATCTGTTATTTTGAATTATTCACGTCAGACATGTGTGGATTATTGCCGATTTGAATGGTCCATAATAGTGGGTCATTACATATGGTTTCAGAGCTTTGGTTTTAGGCAAACTTTAGCCTGCGGATCAAAAACTCATTAGAGATAGGGTAGAAATACCCTAGAATGAGTGAAATCAATCTCAGAATCATTTCTTTGTGAGAGGACGTATTTTCGAAGTATAAAATGATTTTCAAGTGATTTTAAAGAATTTTCAAAGATTATTTTAATATAAATTTTCTTGCTCTGAAGTAAATTTTTTTCTAAACTTCATTCGGTATCCACTTTGATAGTAATTTCTTCGATTAGGATTCCTTTGAACTTTGGAATGCTCCCACTTGTGCTGAAATCTATTCCTGTCTTCCCTATTTGTATTCCTTTGATCTATAGAGCATTTCGTAACTCCACTTTGAATGACCTTGATAGGGTGGCGTTTTCGCCAAACTTTGAATGATTGTAAAGGGGTGAAACTCCTTTACAATTGGCATTGATTCACCGGAGATTTCCGTATCCTCGGTTCACAATGTTAGCTATTTTCTGCTATACCTGGATTCTATCTCTGGCGATCGAAGGTCGATTTGCCTTAGATTTTCGCATCGATTATATTTCTGAAATCACGGTTAACCCGGGTAAGGTCGCCCGCGATTTATTTGAGCTTATCCATCTTCTATTTGGTAATTTAATTATCTTATCTTCGTTTGAGCTTATCTTTGAATCAGAATTCTATTTGATTAGAGTTCCTCTAAATTTGAATCTCTATTTTGTTTTGAAATCCATCCTTGAATCATCCCTTGGAAAATTTGTGGTTGATTGTCTTTTGAAAATTGTACATTCATCGAAGTTGTTATTTTGATAAGGATGACCATATGTTTATATAAAGGTGAAAGGTTTTCGATAAGGATTATATACCATTTTAAAATTGAGAATTTAAAGTTTTGAATGGATTTGAAATTTTGAAATTTATATAAGAAATGGTTTCATATAAAATAATTTATAACTGAAGGTTTTGAATTTGAATTTGAGTGATTGAACTCCGGCATTTTGGAACTGGTTTTAAGATTTTGAAATAATAAATAATATGATTTGAAAGTATTTTTCCGAATATGAAATGTTTCAAATGATTTTAATGAGTTTCAAATGATTTCGAAGAAATTTCAAAAGAAGTTTGAGAAAATAGAAGTCCAGAACCCACTTATGTTGCTAGAAAATAATTTCGGTGATGAATGCATGCATCATCGACATTGATTTTCGAGTTTCAGAGTGGGGGAGAGGCCACTTCGGTAGCTTTGCTATGCGATTGATTTGTGAAACTAATTTTGATTTAAAATTCTGAAGTGTGATGTGATATTCGAAAGATATATCTATATATA
Source organism: Allium fistulosum (assembly GCA_030737815.1). Taxonomy (NCBI): domain Eukaryota; kingdom Viridiplantae; phylum Streptophyta; class Magnoliopsida; order Asparagales; family Amaryllidaceae; genus Allium; species Allium fistulosum. The sequence continues at coordinate 461,089,607 of CM060901.1, forward strand.
TTTGAACAATTTGAAATGAGCCGGTGTTCAGTCCTTGAGTTTTGGATCTGATTTGATATAACCCTATCTTTTGGAATTGATTTACTGATTTGTTGGTGATTTCCAACTCTTGGATTGAAATATGATTTCTTTGATTATTTTGAAGGTTCGAGCACTTCCAAATCAAGGTTAACTTTTCAAAAGCTAAGAAATTTTGAAGTATAAAGTATATAAGTTTGGTATGTATGTTTAAAGTATTTAGTAATCTGATTTAAATAAGTTGAAACTGTTTTGTTAAGTAAACGAATAAGGCTATTTTAAATTTTCTAATATGAAATTTAAATTTGAAATGTTTGAAAAAAATTGGTCTTCAAATATTTTGAAAAAAATATATAATTTAGTTTAAATGTTTAACTTAGTAACATCTTTATGAAACTATATATTGAACAAGTTGGAATAGATACATAAGTTGTACGTATGTTGTTTTATTCGCATGATTAAATTGATCCAAGTTTGAGTACACAAGTTCGAGGTGAATTACACCATTTCGTGTTAGGATTTTTCATTTGATTCTTGACGGCGAATATTTGATGTGGATTTTGGGCTTGATTCTAGAATTCTCTATCATAGTATATGGCTATGCAAGGAGACTGATGGTTTCTAGTCGAGAAACCATATCGAAATCCGCATTAGGGAAGTCGAATGGACAATACTAGTTCGAAAGCGAACTTGTGTGATTGAGCGAGCGATCGAATGAGACTTTGCGAAATGATGACATATGTACATCTTATATTCTAATATCATTGATATACTTGACGCTGAAATTGGAAGTTGTTGGGTTGGATATCTTTGTAATTTAATTGGAATTTTTTCTTTTATGAAAAACTACTATCAATTTAAAACCATTTTTCAAAACTATTTTTCTTTTATTCTTCTTAAACAAACTATTTTATTCTATTTTACATACAAACTATTTTACAAACTATTTTATATACAAAACAATTCTAAATTAAAAATCTTTTAGTAAGCAAAGATGTTCAATTCCATATGGCTCTTCATGCAACGAAATTTATTTTTGAAAATTTTGATCCTTATATAAGATGGACTTTATGTAAATATAAGATGATTTTGAAAACCATTGATTTTGGAAATGAATTGGTTGACTTAAATTATATTGATTTAGAAACTTGAATTATTTTCTAAATTTATTATTTTGGAAACTTTGAAACTGAAGATATTTGATTTGGAAGAATAATTTGGTGAAGCGTATATGATTTTGAAAATTGTATTGATATTTAAACAAATTGAAATTTGAGAACCTTGTGTTACTAAATACTTGATTTGGGAGTTATCGAACTTATATGAAATTGGTTTGTATAAGTATGATGTTGATTCGAAAACTATGGATTTGAAAAGATACTCAATTTGAAAAGTGAAATCTTATATAATTGAAGTATATATAAGTGTGATTTGATATACTATTGATTTTGGAAAGTATTTAATTTGAAAATGAAATCTTATATATAATGGACTTTATATAAGTATGATATTTGAAAGTGATTTGAAAAGGTACTATATGATACATATTTTCGAAGTAAAGATATGGAAAGTGCCTTCTGCTTGATATCCGCTTTGTGGCCACATTGTGGATTCATTCTATCAATATTTCTCTGATTTTTGGTTTTCCGGATATGATACTCGAGTTTCCATCAAATTCCATGGCAATCTCCATGGTCTTACGAGCGCAACTTCATAGCGTAATCGCAAGGTTGGGGGGCGGCCTACGGGTATGGATGTTTCCTGGGAGATCCAGGCGTAACCATTGTGTATCTGCGATCTATTGGGTAGCTTGGTAGCGTAATCAGTAGGGGCTGCGAGAGCCTAGGGTACGGATGTTTCTTGGGAGATCCAGGCGTAACCATTGTGTATCTGCAGTACTACCAGTCTTCATGGCATAATCGCAAGGTTGGGGGGCGGCCTACAGGTATAGATGTTGTGGGATCCAGGCGTAACCATTGTGTATCTGCGATCCATGATCGACATGTTTTTTTTTGGATTATACTTTCCATATCTGTTTTTAAAAGTTTTCCGGTATTTTCACTGGGTGTTGAAACAAGTCTACTAAGTACCTGGAGAAATCTAGCTTTGCGCCTAATCAACGCACTGCCAGAGTCTGCAGGAACGAGGATAAACTTGTTAAGACATCGAGTTATAAAAGTATTTTGATAAAATATTATATAAAGTATGGTTTGATCAGTTATTTTCCTTTCTAAAGGATTTTAAAAGGTTTTAAATATTGTGTACCTCTTTAACCAACAATTTTAATTAATGGTTCATCCTTGTCTTTCGTCCTATTTTCCCTTCTAGCTATTCCTATTCTCCACCTTGTTAAACTTACTTATAACAACAGTTATTAGGTATAATTTTAATCTTTTTGTCATCTTGTCTTAATCCTATTCCATTCTATCTTTTCTGTGTCTTCCGTACCACATTCCTTTTCGAGGACGAAAAGATTTGAGTAGGGGAGAGTGTAACAACCCTGTATTTTGTGATTTTTTTAATTGTATATTTTAATTATTTTAAATTGAATTTCTTGATTTGAAAACTTTATTTATTTATTTAAATGGATAATTTTTGTTATTTTAAATATAAATTTTGATTTTGATATGAATTAGAATTCCAAACATGACTAAATAGAATAGTTTTCCAAAAAAGTGAATTTTGGTCGATATGGTCAAACTCTCTGACTTTTAAATTTAAAAATTTGAAAGTTTGAAAATTTGTATTTTATCTTTTATTATGAAAGTAAATAAAATTTTAAGAATAATGCTTTTCGTTTCATTAAAATCTGGTTTATAATGTGAAAGTTATGCCATTTTCAATATTGTGTGTAATTTGCTGTATTTAACAAATTGTTTATTTTAAATTGTATAAATAATATTTTATTTGGTCATGTAATGTTCTAAGTTATATTTATTTGGGTAAAATAACATGTTATGTATATATTTTGGTTTTAAAACTTTTTTCAAAGTGTAATAGACATTTTCCAATGTCAGTTGTATTCTGTGTATAATTTCTAATTTCCAGTTTCATTTAATTAAAGAAATTCTTTGTTTATTTTCTATTTTCTTAAGACTTTATTTTATTTTCATTTACACTTAATTTTTTTCAGCATTTATTTTATTTTACTTGACTTTTATTGGTTTAGAAGTAAAGTTATAATTTTTCTAAAACTGGTGATATTCTATTTGTAATTTTTAAGTCCTGTTTTGAATTTTTAAACAATTTCTTTAGTTCTTTTTCTAATTTCTCTAAATTTAATTATTTATTCCATTTTTAAAATATAAATGAATTATTTTACTTCACATTTTTGTTTTAAAATGAAGTAGATATTTTTCTAAAGCTTTTGATGATTTAATTGTAATTTTGAACCATGTTTTCAATATTTAAGCAATTTCTTTAATTCTTTTTCTATTTTCTTTAAATTTAATTAATTATTTTTATTTTATTTTACTTTGTTTCAGTTTTTAAATTCATTTACTGAAGTTTTATTTGTTTTATTTGATTTAATAGAAATGGAAATTGAAGAGGCTAAAGTTTTAAAACATATGACTTTTCATTTTCTAGACTCTTCATATTTTGGTCGTTCCTTTCTTTAATTTTTGCCGTGAGTTTTATTTTCTCACGTGAAATCACTTCTCATTCATCACAATTTTTGGCCACAAAACATTTCTGAAGTTTGGTAATGGCTTCCTTATTTTATTTTTATTTTTTCTACTTTTCTTCCTTGAATTTGCCTTGTTTTTCACTTGAATTGGCCTTGATCTTCACCTATGTTGCTCGGCCCATAGCCTCACCATCACCACCATCGACCACCATCCCTTCCTCCCCACTAAATCCACGGCCAAACCATCATTCTCCACTGACCTGAAAGATCCATGGCCTCCCCTTGAGCAAAACTCCACAAAAACATTGAAAACTCTACAATTATTGCCCACCCAAGCCATGTATGCAACCTTCCCTTCATTTTACACCACCACCATAGGCCACCACCACCACCTTTTCCAGACCTCCCCACACCACTCCAACCTCTATCCAAACCTGAGCTTGACTGGCCAAGCCTATAATCCCATGACCGAGCCCTTTTGGTTGCCAAAAACCATGTTTTAGCCTAAACCCCTTCACATCCGTATGTTGTAACTTCATCCATCATGTTCTACCTTGTAGCCTTACCTTTTCCAGACCCATACCTGATCCAAACCAAGTACAAACCTGACCTAATTGATCCCCTAGGACATGCGAACAAGTAGAGAAAGCAAGGCAAAAAGTTTCGTATTCAAATTGCTTTTTGTTTCAAAGTTATTCAAATTCAATCGTATTGATTTTTAACTATTATTTTGGTTTTGTTTTGGGTTGTAACACAAGATCTATAACTTGGATCTCGCTCTCCACTCAAGTTCATAGCTTTGTCATTATGTTCTGGTTTGTGTTGTGTCATTTGAACTTGCATCTCCAGCAAAAGAGGTGAGTAAATCTCACACGACATTTTATACTTATACTAATGTGAAACAACAACAATTGAATGTGTAGAATATTATGATATGTTATAACTGCCTGTGATGATTTAATTATATGATGTTAATCCTATTAATTTACTTGTCATTTCATCTGTTACTGTTATATATTGTATACTGTTCATTTTATATCTGTTTATCACACTGCAAATTCCCTGTAGATAGATTCACTATGTGTTGAAATGATACATACCCGAACGGACTTTAGAATAGAGAAAAATCATTATTGGCTGAAATGATAGGCCTGAACGGTTTTTGTTTATTTTATTTTAACTTGGGATTGCGGGTTTGAAATGATAGAACCCGGATTTTTGCTTTTTAAACTATGGATTGAAATGATACATATCCGTATCAATTGACCTAGGTTAGAAAACTATATACAGGACCATGGTTATTTTTATAAAGTATTTTGAATATTTTAAATATTTTTAAAAGTGTAAATTATGAAAATTTGATATAAATTGGATTTTTAATGTTTAAATAAAGAAATTTGGATTTTTCTAGAAGTTAAAAATGTAATTTAAATGAATTGGAAAAGTGAATTTTTGAAATATAACTTAAGTTTGGAAATTTGGAATTTTGGTTTTAAAATGATATTCAAGTTATATAAATAAAATGGAAATTTAATTATATCTGGAAAATGGTAAATATAATAAATTGTTTTAGATTTGAATTTAAATGATTAAATGAAGTATTATTGATTTTTTTCTATGTATTAAAATGGTTAAATAAATGAATGCTTAAATGAATGGTTTTTATTAAAGGTTTAAGTTAATTAAATAAAATTGAAAATTTAGTTAATTTTTGAAATGGAAATAAAATTTAAGTGTTAAGTTTATTTATTAAAAATGTGAAGAAAAAAATTTACACTTGAATTTGTTAAATAATTCATTGAAATTTGATTTAACTATAACGGATTTATTTAATAAAAATCATGTGTTAAATGATATATTATATAAACATTTTTGAATGTTCAAACATGATTTTTATAATGTTAAAAGGGTTTAAATAAATTTTATTATTGGCTGGAAAGTACTTTTAATAGCATTCAGAAATGCTATGATTTCAGAATTGAACTAAAACTTAGTAAAAAGAGGTTATTACAGCATTTCTGAAATGCTGTAGTTGCTGTAGTAAATGTAAAGGCTAAAGAACTTAATAAAGTGCTATTACAGCAGTTCTGTAAACTGCTATAGCTGCCTGTTGTCTTTGCTGAAATTAAGAAAAACCCTTGTTTTTGAACCTGAGCTATTACAGCATTTCTGGAAATGCTGTCTTTGCTGTTTTAAACTAAATTTCAACTAAAATGAGATATAACAGCAGTTTTAAAGTGCTGTCTTTGCAGAAATAAATGTTTTCAAATATAACTTATAACAGCTTCTTCTAAATGCTGTGAAAGGCTGAAATTTTCAATGTTTATGGATTTTGACCTAGTAAATGAACTCAGAATGATTTGAAACTTTGGAAATTGAGTACTTGACTTAAAAGAGTAATAACTTCACTTTTAAATGGTTAAATGAATTAATTTAAATGGAAAACTATTTTAAAGGGTGATTTTGATAAGATAATAAATGAATGATATTTTGGAATTTTAAAGGGTATTAAATTTGATAATTGAATTTGAATTCAAATAATGATTTGAAAGGAAGTTTTGAAAGGATATGATATTGTAATATATTGAGATGGTTTGTAAATGACTTAATATTTATTTTGATAAAGATTTGGATTTGAAATATAAAATATTATTTTGAAATACTATAACCACGGGTATACTTCTCTGTATGTCATTTGATTTCCTGATGATGGTTGTGATGCACATTAACACTGTTAGTTGCATGGTTAATTTCGATATGGACATTTCTGTGATATTGATATTACTGTTTAATTAATGGTTTTATGGATCCTTAAAGGATGGGCGATCCCAAGCATCCTCTAAGTTATTATGCATTGCTATTACAGTTCACTTGAGTTGGTTTACATTGTATAAGTATATATGTCCTGACTCGAGTGTTTTGTGTTTTGCTTTACGCTCGGGTCAGCCTGAGAATCACAGCTTTCGAATTTATCTTCTGGAGCTAGAGATTTGCTGGAGCTTATCTGTCCATCTGTTATTTCTTATCTTCTAATCCAGTTATTTACTATTCGGTATTGTCTCTGTATTATTGATTTATGTATCCTAACTTCTATTCTATCTATTTTGATTATGAGATTTTGTATATGTTTTGAGAGTTTGTATATAGTAGCTTCATGAACTACTTGGTATATTATTTCCGCTGCGAGTTATTCTGATAATCTGTGGCTGTGATTTTGTATTTGATTTTATTTGCTCCAAATTTTACTACAATCTGTTATTTTGAATTATTCAAGTCAGACATGTGTGGATTATTGTCGATTTGAATGGTCCATAATAGTGGATCGTTACATGGATCGGCTAGAGTTGTTCAGCCGAAGTGGATCGGTCAAGAGTACTGGTTGTTGGTTATTTGTGTTAGGTCGTAAGAGTTTGGGATCGACAACTTGGGCTCGGTCACAATGGTTCGGCAAAATAGAGGTCGGTGCATCTCAGGGAAGTTAGCAGGTTATCAGGTCTATAACAGAGTTATGCGGTCGACATTTCTTCACTTTGAGTCACACTACTAACTGCTCCAAGTCACTTGAGGGTTTGCTTCGAGTCATCTAAGAGGTAACCCCGAGTCTCCATGAGTGGGTCGGCAGTAGGTGGATCGGTCATGAAGGATCGGCGTACCCAGTTCAGTCTACCTGACTTGTCAACTATGGGCCGAGCTCTCTTGGTCATGGGCCTGGACAGGGAAGCCAGGCTAACTTCATGTATAAACAGAGGGATAGGGGTCCAGTTTAAGGGATCTTTTTCAGCAACTAAGGAGAGAATCTGCCATTTCTTGTACTCATTTCTTTTCCATTCCAAACTAAATTCAAATTGTTCTTTACGGATTGTATCTGTATTCAAGTGATTGAAAAAGCAATAAAGATAATATTCAAAGTGGACGTAGGCAGTTACGCCGAACCACTATAATTCTGGTGTTCTTGTTTTTTTGCTGTTGTTTTTTCATTCTACTGTGCTATTCCTCTGTTTTAATTTACTTTCTTCATTAATCTCTCTACACAAATCTATTCTAGGGTGTTAGTGACCAATTCCGGTGCTAACAAAATATTTATCAAATTTCTAAGGTATTGCAATTAACTTCTAGGTAATATGTAATAAGATAAACTTTTGGAATATTCTATTCAAAACTATTCATGATCTAAGTAACGACCATTTATGAACGAGTTCAAATTTATTTTAAAAGAAGAGATGTTGAATAGAATGACTCATGGTATGTAGACTCATTTTAAAGGTATGAATATGCATTGACTTAATAACCTTTGACTAAAATATTCCATCAATGATATTGTTGATCGAATTAGGGGTATGTCCTATAGATAATTATGTAATTTGTTACACTTATCTAACTCAAACCAATCTTGTTCAAAATAAGAGGTGTTTTCTTTCTATTATATACTAATTATGTTGTAATATGATTAGTTAATTAATTATAATATATTAAATATAAAAATCCTTAAATGATATTTATGTGATAGTAATTACAATGTGTTGTGATCATGAAAATTTTATCACATTAAAATAAAAATATTCCTAGTCAAGATGTTTTGAGATAGGATACCGATACATCCATTGAGACTACAATATGTAACGCTTTTCAAATGTTGGACATTGTATTACTCATGGCTATTGAGGACACCAAGGGGTTACATGCTAATAGTTGTTAAATAAATATGGAATGATTCACTTGAGAGTTTTCTGTTAGTTGACATTACCGAGGTTAAACGGTGAATCCTGAAGTAAAAATGTTACATAGCTCCCTTGGCTTAAAAATATTGTGAAAATTTAATGTGGACACTTCACTTTGATTATAGTTAAGTCGTGGCATGGTGTGCATCGAACGACTATAGTTGGATCTGAGTTGAAGCACTGTAAGTGAAACACTATTGAATAGCGAATTCATCTCCTCGGTTATATGTGGTATCATGGTTGATTGTAGTCAACTCAAAGTTAAAGTCTTTGGTCAGAGCAGTACAGTTAATTATTATTATTATTACTGAACCAAGGATTTTGTGTTTGGACTAATCAAGTTGAATGTGGACAATGTTGGAATTTTGACCCAAACCAAATTCCATAAGTCCTAATGTGATATAGTATTGATGAAGAGAATTAGTGTAAATAATCGTTACTACCAGGTCCCGTTTATAATTAATTTTAGTAAAAAGTTATGTGAGAGTTAAATTCAACCAAAATATCACATCACTAGCTAAGGTTACATGTAAAAGTTAATATTCAAATTGTTCGATATTAATTGCTAACTGAATTTATACCTTTAAATCATACAACCGTAATGATAAATACTATGAATAACTAAATGATTTAAGTAATGACCCGCCTTTTTGACCATCGAAAGTCGACACTAAATATTATCACTATGTTCAAATGTCGCGCATTCAATCGATAGAAGGGCAGATTGTTACGGTAAATAAGAAGAAAAGAGCAGAGAATAGAGAAAAATTAGAATCTCACAGCAGAATCGACAACATATAATATAACAAGGATAGTAAAAACTGTCACTCCAAAAATATAGAGTATATCAAAGTTAAAAACAAACCTTATCAACTGGACAGTTATAAAATCCTAACCTTACAATTGCTGATATGGATACTATATAATACAGCGAAAAATAAAAAATTACGATAGGTGAACCTCCAACTCCTCTTCAAGATCTCCATAACACCAAGGACAACTGGGAAAATGCTCGTCTGACCCGAGCATTATAATAAAATAACACCCGGATCAGTCTGGAAATACTAGCGTGAGATAACTCAAATAATAGGGAATATATTAAAGTTCTGTAAGACCACGCCGCTAACGCGGAATGGGTTTTTACCTCACAAGAATAACATCCATGTAAGCAAGAGTAGAGATAAACAACAAAAAACAAATCCAAACATAGATGAGCATTAAATAGTATTAAAAACGATCTTGAAAGAATTGAAATAATCCGAGCAAAATCCAAATTAGACAAAATGGACAAACAAGGTAACAGTCCAAACTTGATAGAATGGAAAAAATAAGGTAACAGTCCAATCTTGATAGAATGGACAAAATAAAGTAACAGTCCAAACTTGATAGAATGGACAAAAATCAATACTTAAACACCACGAAGAGTGGTTGACTCTTCTCGTTGCAATTTAAAGATAAAAAGATTCAAAGGTTTGAATCAAATAAGAAAAGGAGAATTTCCAACAAATGACTAGGAAGGTGCAATACCCTTGAAGTATACGTCTAGTGATATAATTTTGTGAAGCTCATTTACTGCGACACTTCTCAGACAATACCAAGCCGACCCCACCAAACCTTACCGAGTATCCGAATATTTCACATCTAAATCATAATCATTTTAAGGTGACGGTACACCAAAATCTAGATGAGATGTGAAAATACACTAATGGGAGCAACCCCACATAGCTTGGCTTCCTCTCACGCTTTGGGTTTATTCATTTTCGCCAAAGGATAACAAAGCTCAAAAGAGCAGCAAACCGTTTTTAAAGGCGACGATACACCATGAAGAAAGTTGAATCCGATAATTAATAAATCAACTATCAAGGATAATTAAGCTGATCGTATATGGAAATTAAATATCATATATTTAACACTACTCATCGATTCCAAACAAGTGTTATCTCTCGGTTGAAAATGAAGCCAGGCAAGTTGAGGTAGTGTTACCTCTGGGCATCGCCTTAACAACATTTTTAACCTTCAAGATAGAAACGAGTCCAAGCATCAATGTTTAGCGTTAAAGTATGACTAAATCCTTTCCATGTAAGCAATATCGATTACATAACTATTTTTCCATAACCGAAATCGAACTTTACTTTTAAAACTGAACTTGTGCTTGATTTCCATATTATAATATCTATAAAAACACTTTGGGAATACTCTTTTAAAATGTTCTTTTATAAAAAAAAATTATAATACTAAGTATATTAAAACAAGGGTCAAAAACAAATATCGTTTAAAACATTGTTTGCTATAAACCCAAAACAATTTATACTTAGCTTTATTTATAAATAATTCCTTTTAATAAAATTTCTCATTTAAAACCATCATTTGTAGATTTAAAATAATATTTATTATTCGAAAAGATAATAAAACAATTTAAATACCTTTATAAATTTAAAACAATATTAATTATCCTGAAAGATAATTAGTCGCATTTATAATCTCTTTTAAAGAAACAAATCAATTATTTTAAATAGTTAATTATTTCCAAACACTTTTATATCAGCAATAAATTAACTTTTAAACCTTTATTGAATTAGTTTATCAACTTTAAAACACTTTCATCAAATTAGTTAATTTACTTTAATCACTTTTATTAAATTAATTTACTTTAAATATCATTGATTAAAAAGATTTATTAAATTAAAATAATCATTAATTAAAATAAATGATTAATCGCAAACATCATTAACTAATATGATAAATAAATTTTAAATACCATTAATTAAGTTCAAAAAATCATAAATTTACTGGAATAATTAAGTTCAAACATCATTAGTTAAAATGATAAATTAATACATCATTTGTTAAAATGATTAATTTACCATAAAATATCATTAATTAAAATGATTAACTAAATTTCAAATATCACTACTTAAAACCATTAACTAAATTTAAAACAATCATTAGTTAAAAATGATCAATTAAGGTTTAAATCATTAATTCACATGCCTTAATTAAATTCAAATCTCATTAATCAAATAGATTAATAAATTTCATGTAACATCCTGAAATTTTCAACCATTCGCATCCACACATGTCGGATTTGAATTGCTCAAAATATCAGATTGTTAATTTAAATTTGGCAAAACTCAGCATATACAGTAAATAAATAATCACAGAATCACAGACACAGAGTAATATAAAAATAAGCAGAGGAAACAAAGAATAGTAGTTCATGAAGCTACTATATATATAACAGAGTCAAATAAGGTACAACAGAGGTCTCGAATACATAGATGCCTAAATACAATAGTCAAATACAAAATCTGAATACGTCATTGGAATCCACTGAATAACAGAAAGCTAGATAGATAGCTGGATCTCCAAGCGAAGCTCCAACTCCAAAGGTGAGTCTCAAATACTGTATCACTCAGTCTGACCCGAGCGTAAAGCAAAACACAAAACACCCGAGTCAAAATTAACATTCGTATATCAATAAATCCAACTCAAGTGAAATATCAACTGAAATACAAGTAACTTAAAGGATGTTTGGGATAACCATCCTCTAAGGATCCGTTAAACTATCTACTATGTAGTAATATACTCTATTATAATAATGTCTATAGTAAAGTAAACTATTAAAATAGCATTAAGGCGTTACCCATATCCCCTTTAACACATTTTATAGTTCCAGTAGTCTATACAGTACCGTAATACCCCGTAAACTGGAGCTACCAGAGGATACTCCATAGGTACGACACAAATCAAACTCGTAGTAAAGCACGCTAGGGTGGGTGACACGGTACAGCTAGGCAATGCCAGGGTAGATATACCAATTACACTTTCGGGCCTGTGGTAACGCAGAGCCGCAACAATTGCCCACCTCGAGCCACACTCCCGAATCAAGGGTGCGTACCAAATCAATCACAAAGTAATAGAATGGCATACAATGGAATGCGTCTGATCAGAGGAGCTACCTCATTAGCCCGTCAATTGCTCCTGTTTTAGCCACCTTATGCCAACTCACGGGAGTCGGGTCCACGTATATACCTCATATAGAATCGTCGCCACCATCCTACTTCATTCTGGAATCTCCACCGCGTACACAGTTGTTAAAGTGGTTTTCGGTATCGACAGAGAGTATGCCCATATCCGATCCCGGTCTCTTTAACAACCAATCGTTATTATAACACCGTGGTCATTTCAAAAATAGTTTATACTTCAAAACCAAAACATCATTTCCATTTCAAAACCATACCAAAACGATATCATTTTCACTTCAAAACCGTATTAATACAATATCGATTTTCACATCAAATATATCCATTTCCCAAAATCATATCACTTTCCGAGGTTATAACACTTCCGAAACCAAAACACTTTGAAATCATAATATTTTGGAAAACCTTAACTTTGAAATCATAACTTCCACCCTTAACAGTTTAGATATTAATACTAGTATATAAAATAAAATAGTTTATAAAGTAAAATAGTTTATATAAAATAGTTATAAGTTAAAATAGTTTATATTAAAATAGTTTATATTAAAAATAGTTTATATTAAAATAATTTATAAAGTAAAAATTTTGAATAGTTTAAATATAATTTAAATTTACTTTATATAATAAAATAGCTTCCTTAACTGTCACAAATCGATTCAAATCAATTCGAATTTCAAATTCAAATTTAATCCAATCTCAAATCATCAATGTAACGACCCGTATTTTTCGAGAGAGAAGAAAATTCAAATTTTAGAATTTAATATAGTAAGAAATTAAAAAATTATGATTTTAAATAAAATTTGCTTTGAATTATAACATCTGATTTTGATTTTATAAAGTGACAACTATTTTATATGATTTCAAACGTATGGATTAATAAAAGTTTAATTGGATAGATTTGATATTGTGTAAAGCATGAAATCAATTTATGATTAACTGGAATTGGGTTTTAATTGTAAGTTAACTTCTAATCTATTTGTTAACAATAAATGTATAATTATGTATTCAACTTATTTAAATTTTTGTCTTGGGTTTCTCATCTTACAAATCAACCTATTGAAATTAGTTTGTTAATAAAATTTAGTATAATTGGATTTACATAAAAGGAAAGAAATATAAATTTTAATATTATAAGACTTAATTAGTTAAATGATTCTGAAATTGAGAAAATTGAGAATTTAATACTGCATTGGTTAATATTAGCATTTTAATTATGGAACTAGAAATTATAAACCAATGAATATTCAATTATATTAATTTGAAATATAGTGTATTGAAATTAAATAAAGGTGAATTTATTGAATATAATCAACCAAAATCTACCATATAAAACAAACAATAGAATTTTATGACGGAAATTTGATATTTGCTATGCGTCCATCTAGACATAGCAAATGGAAAATTTTCGTCGAATAATTTAGATGTCCTATCAATCGCTAGAAATTCATTTTAAATCAGTTAATAACAGTTGAATTTAAAAGTGTTCTGAAACCTAAATATGTCAAGATGAGAAAATTTAGTTAGAACACTCTGAATAAGACTGCGTAATCCGTTTCGTGAAATTCGGACGTTTCTAGCTCCATTTGGATTTTTCCATACGGGATAACAACGTATATCAGTGTCCGTATGGACTTTTGATAGGAAGGTCCTACACAGATATTTTTGTTTCCTCTTGTCCGTTTCATCACGCTGATCACCATGATATATCCATTGGTGTATTTCGGAGTCCGGTGCACGACGGAATCAACAAAATTCAAAGTGTGATGATTCGCCAAATTGGGTCCATTTGCAATTCTGTGTCCTCCATCTGGTTCAGCTTGCTGTGTAAATCACAAATATATCTTGTGTCCTTTTCTATTCGTCAATTTTGACAACCAAAATCAAAAAGTCAAAAATGAAAAGACACAAGGTGTTCTGTGCTCGCGTATATAATTTCATTTCTCTCTCGTCTCCTTCCGTTTCCATTGTTTCTCCACTTGCCGCAACTCACACTGCCTGTTCCCATCCCTTCAACCATTCACTGCTCCACTACATCCAGTCACCATGAACACCACCATCGCTCCAAAGCCTTACCTCCAGATCCCTTCCACCTAGTCAGACATCAAAGCCGCCTCCGACCTCACACCCTTCTCCTTTATCCACTGTCGGCCTACCATGTCCAAATCAAAGCCCAGGCAACCCATCATCCTACCCTACTTTGCCGAGACCAGCAGCCACCGCCGAGCAAAGAGCTTTCCTCCTCCTTCCCTCGCCAGTTGCCCGCGCGCTACTCAAAACCATTCGCGCACGACCTCTGCACCATGGCCGGAGCTGACGTGTCGCGCCTACCTGACCCCACCTTCCTTCCTCCGATTGCCGTGCCACCTCTGTCTTCCTCTTGCTCGGCCTCCATCTCCACCACTTCTTGGCGACTCCAGCCTTCCCTTGTTTTGTACATAGGTAAGCAATATAAGATATAAGATATATATATAAATTTGTTAATTGTCTATTCATAATCTGTTAATATGTATATATGTGTGTGGATCATATAAGATTTGTTGGTTATACTATATATATACAGGTTGTATATTAGGCCTAGCATATATATTTGAGTGTAGTATATATATAAACTGTTGAATATATATGTCTTATATATATTGGTTATATTTGTTGTGGGTTTAGTTTATATATTACATAAACAGTTTGTTTTCTATATTTATATTGAATATATACGTTTATAAAATTTACAATGTATTAGATCTTGAAGATATTATATGTGTTTACCATATACATGTTACAGTAAATTTTATACAAGAAGTATTATAAAGATTTTATTATGAGTAGCTGTTCTAGTGTTGATTTAAAGTATATGAATACGAGATACTAATATTGATAGTTTGGGTATGTATTATAAAGAGATTTTTATAAATAAAATATGTATATATTGTAAGTTGCAAGCTTGTATTTAAATAGTTGTGCACCATTTTGCTGACAAACCTACTCTTCTTTGTATATATATAATGTCGGCTTGGTTGTTTGTGATATCTAGCTTATATAGATAAGTACAGTATATATATAATATAAAGTTTATTAAGTTATAAAGGTTTATACAGGTATTATATATATTATATTGTATTAGATTGTATATATATGTGCTGTTAGGATTTTCAGAGGGGTATACTTATAGATAATATGCCGTGAGTTTTTGTATGCATATAAAGTCATATATACTAGTCTATTGTTATGTATATATAATTGGAATTTGAAATGTACACATATATTTTTCGTATAAAATCTGACATGTTTATTTATAACAAAAGTTATTTATGAGTTAAATATATATAAGTTGTTGACTTTGTTTACAAGATCCCTGTTTGCAGTTAGTGTATATATATATATATATATATATATGAGAGAGATTTGTTAGAACCCGTATATATTCTAAAGTATATCTATGCTATGTACTGTCGTTTGTTATATATATATATATTTGTGTTGAACTTTGAAACTAAGTATGTATATATATATATAAATATGTAGCCTGTTAGTTTATATATATAGTTATACACATTTGTTTATATATTAGAATATATATATAGATTACCGATTCTAAGTTTATACGTATGTATAGTTTACAATAGAGTAAGCCTCTATTGATTTTTAATATATGGTATATATCTGTATGTTTATATATAAGAGTATATATATTATATTATAATAAATATTTGTTTTATATTGTTTTATATATAATATATAGATATCGTGGTTTTAATATATATATATATATATATATTATGTCAAATTATAGATAGGTTTGTTTTATTATATGTGTTTTATTTAAAACAATGATCTTGGAATACATATATATTTCGATTTAAAAATGTGTTTGAATTAAATAATGATTTTTATGTGTACATAGTATATATATATGTGTGTGTGTGTGATCACTTATACCCTTGATCTTCATCAATACAGTTTGATTCAATTTTGTCAAATTCTATTTATCAGCTCCGTTCGTCGATTCGAGTTCAATCTTGAATTATTTTGAGATTTATGCTTGGATTTTCGTAACCCAACTTCATTGTCGAACCTCTCTAGCCTCGAAAGGTGAGCAATCACTCACGATTAACGTTCTTATATTTGATTTCAATTGAAACGACAATTGAAATATGCTGCTGTTAATTATTTTAATTGTTATATATATGTTGTTATCTGTTACCGTTCACCTGTGGGAGATGACACCATATCATGTTGCTTATATTTTATTGTTATTGATAATATATGCCCGTTATTATTATTATCATATCTGTTATCACTCTGTAAGTTCCCTGTTAGTATAGAATTCACTATGGGTTGAAATGATACATACCCGAACGATCTGTAGAATAGGAGAAAATCGTTATGGGTTGAAATGATAAACCTAAGCGATTTTCATTTGATTGAATTTGGGATTGCGGTTTGAAATGATATATACCCGTTGATATTTGAATTACGGATTGAAATGATAAATATTCGTATCACTTGACCATAGGATAGAAGATTTTATACAGACACCGTTGGTCTAAATATATATATTTATTTGAAATGATTTCCAAGGTTTTGAAATCAATTTTTTTTAGAATTATACTCAATTAAGTTTGATTTGAAATTTATAAAATTTGGGATTTTAAAGATATGATTTTATAACTTGATTCTTTTGATTAAAAGTGATAAATTGAAATGGTATATTTAGTTTATTTAAATTTGGAATTTGAAGGTGTATATAAATGTTATTTGAAAGATTAAGTAAATATTCCAAATTAAATAATAGTAAAGTGAATTTGATATATAAATGAAATTATCAATTTAGTTTTGAAGGTGCTATAATTTGGAAATATATATATTTGAAATGGAATGATATTTTGGTTTTGAAGTATAAAATAATTTGAAATGACCACGGTGT
This sequence comes from Allium fistulosum, assembly GCA_030737815.1. Classification (NCBI taxonomy): domain Eukaryota; kingdom Viridiplantae; phylum Streptophyta; class Magnoliopsida; order Asparagales; family Amaryllidaceae; genus Allium; species Allium fistulosum. The sequence continues at coordinate 461,106,875 of CM060901.1, forward strand.
TATAATGACGTTTGGTTGTTAATAGCGTATATTTCTGCATTGTAGATAGTTCCACGGATCCTTAGAGGATGGTTATCCCAAACATCCTCTAAGTTAATTGTATTTCAGTTGATATTTCACTTGAGTTGGATTTATTGATATAAGAATGTAAATCCTGACTCGAGTGTTTTGTGTTTTGCTTTACGCTCGGGTCAGATTGAGTGATACATCATTTGAGACTCAGCTTTGGAGTTTGGAGCTTCGTTTGGAGATCTAACTATAGATTCAGCTTTCAGCCTTCCAGTTGATTTGCTTGGAGATGTCATTAGTCTGTATTTGAGATATTCTGTTGTATTTTATTTCAAACTCTGTTGTTTATATAGTAGCTTCATGAACTACTATTTAATAATCTATTCCGCTGCATTCTGTTATATACTCTGTATATGTGATTCTGTGATTATTTTATTTACTGTACATGCTGAGTTTTGCCAAATTTAAATTAACAATCTGATATTTTTGGCAATTTATGTCTGACATGTGTGGATGCGAATGGTTGAAAATATCGGGTCGTTACAGTTGGTATCAGAGCCAGGTTTTAGGCAAAACTTAGCATATGTAGTAGATTTAATTACATAATTACTTTCGTTCGTGCTTGAGATATCAAAATCGCTCAGGCCTATCATTTCAGCCCATAACGATATTCCCTTATTCTAAAGTCCGTTCGGGTATGTATCATTTCAACCCATAGTGATTCTAGTCTACAAGGAACTTGCAATGTGATAAACTGATATAAATAAACAGAATAACATAAAAAACAGTAACATATGATGTAACAGGTGTAATAATAGGTGTGAACATCATATGATAATAATATAAGCATATATAACATGATAATATACATTACATATTCAAATGGTGTCGGTTTATCAGTTATATAGGTACATATTGTCTGGTGAGAATAACTCACCTGTTTGTCCTGGAGATATCAAAACCAATGAAACAATGGAAACAAAAGCACGATGACAAGACTATGGACTTGAGTGGAGAGCGAATCCAATCTACAACTCTTGTGTACAACCCAAAACAAACAATCAAAACAGCAAAATTCAATACGACTTTAAAATGCAATAACATTGAAATAAAAGGAGATACGATTACGCAGTCTTTTGCTTTGCCTTCTCTATTGTTTGGTATGGCTTTGGGGTCTGATGTGGTTCAGATGTGGTCAAGTTTTGGGTCAGGTTTGGGCTAACATAGCTCGGGTTCAAGGCAAGACAAGGTGGAGTTTGTACATGAGGAGGTGATGTGGTTTTGAAGGCAACTAGGTGGTTTTTGGTCAAAACAAGGGCTCAGCCATGGTGATTGGGCTCGGCCTGTGGTGTGTCATGACTGGACAGAGGTGGGGAGGGGTGTGTCGAGGTCATGTCAGAGGAGTGGTGGCGGCTATGGTGGTGGTTTGGGTGGTGGTTGAAGTGGATGAGCATGTAGAGGTCAAATAAGCATGGATCTAGGCATCTAGGTTGTAGTTTGAGGGGTTTGACCATCAAAAGGGGTTCGGCCATGGTCAGATCTGGTGGGGTAGATGGTGGTGATGGTCGGGAAGAGATGGAAGGAGGTGGTGGCTGTGGAATAGGGGGAGAGGCCGATCTAAACAAGGGAGAAAGCAAGGCAAATTTGCATAGAAAAAGTAAGAAAAAAGTAGAAAGAAAAGAGGGAGTTTACCAAATTTTTTTGCAAGATGGAGGCCATGATTTTTTTTAGGGTTTTGGAGCTTTGAAAATTCGTGAATAACAGGAGGAATTCGGCTGAAAAAAAAGAATAAGGAATATTTAGGGTTAATTGGTGAAAGGTTAGGTTAAAAGGTAAAGAAGGTGGATTATAAAATCCCATAGGAAGATAGAAGGTTTAGGGCCTTTCATATTACTTTATTTTATTTTTTATAACTTTATATTTCTGGAAAAAATAATAGTCCCAGATAAAATTTCGAAATCTTATCAAAATATAATATTTTATATAAATATTTATCAATCATATAAAGTTAAATTAAGAAAATAGCTAAAAATAGTAAACTAGTCTAGAAAATTTGAAATTGAATAGAATAAATTTTAGAAAATTTCATATGAGCTTGTAATATATTTCTAAACATAAATAATAACATAGAATAAAAATATATCCACAAAATAAATATTTAAAATTTAATTTACATATAATTTTTAATGAAGAAAATAGCAGAAAATAGGAAAACAGCCTTTAAAAATAGGAAATCATCATAGTAAATTTTGGAAAAATTCTATTATTATTTTTGGAATATTTAGAGATGAAAATATACATAAATTAACATATTGACACATATTAAATAAAATATAAGAAAGAAAAATATGATTTATAAAATTTAAAATAGGCAAAATTGTTAAATAAACAAATTATACTCAAAGTTGAAATGTACATAACTTTTACAGTTTAACTCCGTTTTCAGCGAAACGAAAAGCAGTATTCAAGTTACTACATCTATTTTCATAAAAAAGATAAAATTTATAATTTCAAATATTTAAAATTTAAATTTAAAAGTCAAAGTTTGACTATTGACCAAAAATTCACATTTTCTGGAAATATTAAATCTAGTCATATTTGGAATTCTAATCCACATCAAAATCAAAGTTTATATTTAAAAATAACAAAATTTATTCTTTTTCATAAATAAAGCTTTTGAATCAGGAAAAAATCAATTTAAAAATATTTGTAAAATACAGGGTTGTTACAAAATTGAAGTTGTATTTAGGTGTTATTGAAATGATTAAATAAATATTTCAGAAACTAAATGTAATGAAATTAAATTGAGATATAAATGGAATTATCAAATTTAGTTTTGGAATATGGAATGTTTAAAGCTTTGAAATATATTGAAATTTAATGGTTTATTTTGTGTTTCAAATCGGTATTTAAAATCGATGTAATTTGAAATGTTTAATTGAATTGAAATTGAAATTGATTGTAACGACCCGATATTTTCAACCATTCGCATCTACACATGTCAGACTTGAATTGCCCAAAATATCAGATTGTTAATTTCAATTTGGCAAAACTCAGCATGTACAGTAAATAAAATAATCACAGAATCACAGATACAGAGTATATAATAGAATGTAGCGGAATAGATTAATAAATAGTAGTTCATGAAGCTACTATATAAACAGCAGAGTTTGAAATAAAATACAACAGAATATCTCAAATACAGACTAATGAAATCTCTGAGCAAATTAACTGGAAGGCTGAAAGCTGAATCGATAGTTGGATCTCCAAACAAAGCTCCAAACTCCAAAGGTGAGTCTTAAATGTTGTATCACTCAGTCTGACCCGAGCGTAAAGCAAAACACAAAACACTCGAGTCAGGATTTACATTCTTATATCAATAAATCCAATTCAAGTGAAATATCAACTAAAATACAATTAACTTAGAGGATGTTTGGGATAACCATCCTCTAAGGATCCGTGGAACTATCTACAATGCAGAAATATACGCTATTAACAACCAAACGTCATTATAACACCATGGTCATTTCAAATTAATTTATACTTCAAAACCAAAATATCATTCCATTTCAAATATATATTTCCAAATTATAGCACCTTCAAAACAAAATTGATATTTTCATATATATATCAAATTCACTTTACTATTATTTAATTTGGAATATTTACTTAATCTTTCAAATAACATTTATATACAACTTCAAATTCCAAATTTAAATAAACTAAATATACCATTTCAATTTATCACTTTTAATCAAAAGAATCAAGTAATAAAATCATATCTTTAAAATCCTAAATTTTATAAATTTCAAATCAAACTTATTTGAGTATAATTCTAAAAAAAGCGATTTCAAAACCTTGGAAATCATTTCAAATATATATATATATATATATATATATATTGACCAACGGTGTCTGTATAAAATCTTATATCCTTTGATCAAGTGATACGGGTATTTATCATTTCAATCCATAATTCAAATATCTACGGGTATATATCATTTCAACCCGCAATCCCAAATTCAATTCAAATGAAAATCACTTGGGTTTATCATTTCAATCCATAACGATTTTCTCATAATCTACAGATCGTTCGGGTATGTATCATTTCAACCCATAGTGAATTCTATACTAACAGGGAACTTGCAGAGTGACAACAGATATGATAATAATAATAATAATAACAGGCATATCTTATCAATAACAATAAAATATAAGCAACAGGATAAGGTGTCATATCCCACAGGTGAACAGTAACAGATAACATCATATATATAAAAATTAAAATAATTAACAGCAGCATATTTCAATTGTCATTTTAATTTAAATAAAATATAAGAACGTTAATCGTGAGTGATTGCTCACCTTTCGAGGCTAGAGAGATTCGACAATGAAGTTGGGTTACGAAAATCCAGGCAAAAATCTCAAAATAAGGCAAGATTGAACTCGAATCGACGAACGGAGCTGATAAATAGAATTTGACGAAATTGAATCAAACTGTATTGATGAAGATCAAGGGTATAAGTGAACACACACACGCATATATATACTATGTACACATAAAAATCATTATTTAATTCAAACACATTTTTAAATCGAAATATATATGTATTCCAAGATCATTGTTTTAAATAAAACACATATAATAAAACAAACCTATCTATAATTTGACATAATATATATATATATATATTTTAAAACCACGATATCTATATATTATATATAAAACAATATAAAAAAAATATTTATTATAATATAATATATATACTCTTATATATTAACATTCAGATATATACCATATATTAAAAATCAATACAGGCTTACTCTATTATAAACTATACATACGTATATGCTTAAAATCAACAATCTATACATATATTCTAATATATAAACAAATGTGTATAACTATATATATAAACTAACAGGCTACATATTTATATATACATACATACTTAGTTTCAAAGTTTAACACAAATATATATATTGAACAAACGACAGTACATAGCATAGATATACTTTAAAATATATACGGGTTCTAACAAATCTCTCATATATATATACACACACTAACTACAAACAAGGATCTTGTAAACAAAGTCAACAACTTATATATAATTAACTAATAAATATCTTTTGTTATAAATAAACATGTCAGATTTTATACGAAAAATATATGTGTACATTTCAAAATCCAATTATATACACATAACAATAGACTATTATATATGACTTTATATGCATACAAAAAATCACGACATATTATCTATAAGTATACCCCTTAGAAAATCCTAACAGCACATATATATACAATCTAATACAATATAATATATATAATACCTGTATAAACCTTTATAACTTAATAAACTTTATATTATATATATACTGTACTAATCTATAAAAGCTAGATATCACAAACAACCAAGATGACATTATATATATACGAAGAAGAGCAGGTTTGTCTGGAAAATGGTGCATAGCTATTTAAATACAGGCTTGCGACTTACAATATATACATATTTTATATATAAAAATCTCTTTATAATACATACCCAAACTATCAATATTAGTATCTCGTATTCATATACTTTAAATCAACACTAGAACAGCTACTCATAAATTTTTTTATAATACTTCTTGTATAAAATTTACTGTAACATATATATGGTAAACACATATAATATCTTCAAGATCTAATACATTGTAAATTTTATAAACATATATATTCAATATAAATATAGAAAACAAATTGTTTATGTGATATATAAACTAAACCCACAACAAATATAACCAATATATATAAGACATATATATTCAACAGTTTATATATATGCTACACTCAAATATATATGCTAGGCCTAATATAAAACCTGTATATATATAGTATAACCAACAAATCTTATATGATCCACACACATATATACATATTAACAGATTATGAATAGATAATTTACAAATATATATATATATATATCATATATCTTATATTGCTTACCTATGTACAAAACAAGGGAAGGCTGGAGTCGCCAAGAAGTGGTGGAGATGGAGGTCGAGCAAGGGGTAGACAGAGGTGGCACGACAACCGAAGGAAGGAAGGCGGGGTCAGGTAGGCGTGACACGTCGGCTTCGGCCATGGAGCAGAGGTCGTGCGCGAATGGTTTTGAGTTGGGCACAAGCAACTTGCGAGGGAAGGAGGAGGAAGGCGCTTTGCTCGGCGGTGGCTGCTGGTCTCGGCAAAGTAGGGTAGGATGATGGGTTGCCTGGGCTTTGATTTAGACATGGTAGGCCGACAGTGGATAAAGGAGAAGGGCGTGAGGTCGGAGGCGGCTTTGATGTCTGACTAGGTGGAAGGGATCTGGAGGTAAGGCTTTTGGAGCGATGGTGGCGTTCGTGGTGACTAGATGCAGTGGAGCAGTGAATGGTTGAAGGGATGGGAACAGGCAGTGTGAGTTGCGGCAAGTGGAGAAACAATGGAAATGGAAGGAGACGAGAGAGAAATGAAATTATATACGCGAGCACAGAACGCCTTGTGTCTTTTCATTTTTGACTTTTTGATTTTGGTTGTCAACACTAACGAATAGAAAAGGATACAAGATATATCTATGATTTACACAGCAAGCTGAACCAGATGGAGGACACAGAATTGCAAATGGACCCAATTTGGCGAATCGTCACACTTTGCATTCTGTTGATTCTGTCGTGCACCGGACTCCGAAATACACCAATGAATACATCACGGTGATCAGTGTGATGAGACGGACAAAAGGAAACAGAAATATCTGTGTCAGGACCTTTCTATCAAAAGTCCATACGGACACTGATATACGTTGCTATCCCGTATGGAAAAATCCAAACGGAGCTAGAAACGTCCGAATTTCGCGAAACAGATTACGCAGTTTTATTCAGAGTGTTCTAAATAAATTTTCTCATGTTGACATATTTAGGTTTCAGAACACTTTTAAATTCAACTGTTATTAACTGATTTAAACTGAATTTCTAGCGACCGATAGGACATCTAAATTATTCGACGAAAATTTGTCATTTGCTATGTCTAGATGGACGCATAGAAAATATAAAATTTCTATCATAAAATTCTATTGTTTGTTTTAAATGGTAGATTTCGGTTTATTATATTCAATAAATTCACCTTTTTTAAATTTCAAAATACACTATATTTCAAATTAATATAATTGAATATTCATTGGTTTATAATTTCTAGTTCCATAATTAAAATGCTAATATTAACCAATGCATTATTAAATTCTCAATTTTCTCAATTTCAGAATCATTTAACTAATTAAGTCTTATTAAATTAAAATTTATATTTCTTTCCTTTTATGTAAATCCAATTATACTAAATTTTATTAACAAATTAATTTCATTAGGTTGATATGTAAGATGAGAAACCCAAGACAAAATTTTAAATAAGTTGAATACATAATTATACACTTATTGTTAACAAATAGATTAGAAGTTAATTTACAATTAAAACCCAATTCCAGTTAATCATTAATTGATTTCATGCCTTACACAATATCAAATCTATCCAATTAAACTTTTATTAATCCATACGTTTGAAATCACATAAAATAGTTGTCACTTTATAAAATCAAAATCAGATGTTATAATTCAAAGCAAATTTTATTTAAAATCATAATTTTTTAATTTCTTACTGTATTAAATTCTAAAATTTGAATTTTCTTCTCTCTCGAAAAATACGGGTCGTTACACTCTCCCCAACTCAAAACTTTTCGTCCTCGAAAAGGAACGAAGACAGGAGAAAAAGGGTAAAGCAGAGTAGATAAGGCTGAGCAGATAAGGTAGATTCAGAATAGTATCAGGAACTCATAATTAATTTAAAACCACAAAATTTCAATTTCAAATGTTAATACAAAATTTCTTTGTTGAAAATACTTTTATAATAAAATACTTTTATATCGAGACAAATTTTCCTTTCGAAAATACTTTTATAACTCGACGTCTCACAAGTTTATCCTCGTTCTTGCAGACCCTGGCTATGCGTTGATCAGGCGCAAAGCTAGAATTCTCCAAGTACTTAGTAGACCTGTGTCAACACCCAGTGAAAATACTGGAAAAACCTTCAAAACTGATATGGAAAGTACAATCCAAACAAATCAACTGAATCGAATCATAGATCGTAGATACACAATGGTTACGACTAGATCCCCCAGGAAACATCCGTACCTGTAAGCCGTCACGGCTCTATGAATTTTTCCATGATAACCAAAACCGTAGACCGCGGATACACAATGGTTACGCTTGGATCCCCCATGAAACATCCGTACCCTTTAAGCAATCTCTGCCTTGTGGATTACGCTACTAACACGACCATAGATCGCAGATACACAATGGTTACGCCTGGATCCCCTAGGAAACATCTGTACCCGTAAGCCGTCACGGCTCTGCGAATTACGCTATGCAGTCGAGTTCGTAAGACCATGGGTAATGCCATGGAATTCGAAGGACACTCGAGTATCATATCCGGAAAATTCAATTTAATGAAAATCGCTTGGGTTTAACATTTCAACCCATAACGATTTTCTCATATTCTACAGATCGTTCGGGTATGTATCGTTTCAACCCATAGTGATTCTATACTAACAGGGAACTTGCAGAGTGATAACAGATATGATAATAATATAACAATCAGTAACAGGCATATGTCATCAGTGATAAATAATAGATAACGGTGTCAGATGTCACAGGTGAACGGATACAGATAATAGCATATATATAGCAATGTAAATAACTAACAACAGCATATTTCAATTGTCGTTTCAATTGAAATCAAATTTAATAGATAAAAGAACGTTAATCGTGAGTGATTTCTCACCTTTCGAGGCTAGAGAGAACAGGAGATGACTCGGATACGCACACAGACACAGACACTAAAATTGAGTTACGAATCCAAGCACGAATTCGATGATCAAAGCTGATAACAAGGAACAGACGAAATCAAATCAGAATTGGGTCGATGAAGATAAATGGGTATAAGTGAACAGACGCATATATATATATATAACTGTATATCTATATATATAATCATATTCTAAATACAAATACATTTTTAAATTGAATATATATACATTTCAGAATCATTGTTTTAAATTGAACACATGTGTATAGCTGTCTTGAACTAAATGCTATATATATATATATTTAAAATCCAACAGAATATATTATTCATGCTAATATATATAAAACATTAGATATATAATTATCAAACTGTATGGATTCAAAGAAAAGAAACAAATGTGTGCATAGGCATAAGCAGACAATTTCACAAACATGTATGTTGACTTTAACATAGATATGTATGCAATTTAATATATATACACATTCCCAAAAACATGTAAAGAAGATATATATATACTACCAGACTGTAACATTTTCCTCTTTATAAACTGTAAAACGGATTTATATAAACTGACATTTACACTAACATAAAATAAACTGTAGCACAAATCTTATAACACATAATTAGCTTATAATCTGTAAGCTGACATATGATAAAATATACGCATATATATACTGTAATACATATATATACAGCAGCCTATATAATATAATATAGCTTATATATACAGCATAAAATAAACAACTTTTATAACTCTTTTTATATAAACAGAACACATACATCTATAACGTATACTGTTTCCTGGAGATTTGACCAGGCAATTAAGTACTCGGCATCCAGGAAGTACTCGGCATCCAGAAGCATTCGGCATCAAAAGACATCATTCGGCGTGTACAATTGCTCGGCATGGCTGTATTGTTCGTCACAAGCTACCATTCGGCCAGAAGCATTGTTCGGCTAAAGCTCTCGTTCGGCCAAAGACATCGTTCGGCCAGAAGCATTGTTCGGCTAAAGCTCTCATTCGGCCAAAGACATCGTTCTGCCAGAAGCATTGTTCGGCTAAAGCTCTCGTTCGGCCAAAGACATCGTTCGGCCAGAGGCATTTTTCGGCTAAAGCTCTCGTTCGGCCAGAAGCATCGTTCGGCCAGTGTCATCATTCGGCCAGAGACAACGTTCGGTTAAGAGCTTCATTCGGCCAAAGGTATCGTTCGGCTAGACACTTCGTTCGGCCAGAGGCATGTTCGGCTTCGACTGATATTTGTTCTACTTTTCCCACGCAGAAAGCGTCTCGTTCGGCATGGAGAGTGTGGTTCGACATCCAACCGTTCGACCTACCTGGTTCGGCATATGACGACCACTCTATTTGGGCCAAGGTGTTCGGCTACCGAGCCCACCTGGGAAGTCCAACCCATCTTTGTCTATAAATAGAGGGGCAGGGGCACAGTGAAAAGGGACCTTTTTTGGGAGAACATTGGGGAGACTCTGCCATTTTTGAGACTCATCTTCTTCACTTAGCAATTCCATTCAAGCATTTGATCTACGAATTGTATTTGTAATCAATCATTAAGAAGATCAATAAAGTTTAACCTAAAAGTGGACGTAGGCAATTACGCCGAACCACTATAAATCCAGTGTTCTTACTTTCTGCATTTAAGTTAGCATATTCTTCTTTGTTTAATTTATCTTCATCACTTATATCTCTAGATAATCTTTCTCAACGAGGTTAGTGACCAATTTTGGTGCTAACACTTTGGTGCTTTCACTGAGAATTGAATTCTCAGACCTCAAGGATCTGCTTTGAAGCTACTGGATTGAATAAATCCCCTAAAGAAGATCCGACTCATTGATAGGACGTCCGTTGATTCTACTCAGAGTTCATACCAATAACTCTACAATGGCAAGACCACGTACCAGGTCAGCTTCTCATAATGCGGACGCCCACGAGACTGCTAGCGTGCAACAAGCAAGACCTAGCAATCAGCCAGCGATTTCGGGTGTAGGAATTGCCGCCCAGGACCAGACTCCAGTTGTCACCAGAATAGAGTTCAATGACTTAATGAGAGAACTCAGGGAAAGCAGGAGACAACTAGGAGAGCAGATGCAAGCTAACGCCAACCTGATGGCACAACTCACTCAACAACAGCAACAGAATGCTGGGGGCAATCCCGCCCCTTACTCCTCATCCGATGAACCTCCCAGGCGTAGGCGCCGTAAGACTGAAACTGCGCGGACATGTGCTGATGTTCGAACAGCTGGAGACCATGACCAAGCCGGAGCTGGAGACTTAGGAACTGGAGTGCAGGTGGAGGCTGGAGACCCCGACCATCAAAACGCTAACGATGTCGAACCTCAAGATGCACGTTTGGCAGATCGCCAGGAGAGGAGGCATCAGCATGGACAGTCGCGTAGAACAGACTCTAACCTTCCGCCTTCCATACAAACACCAGATCTGACAGCCATGGTCAGGCAATTGATGAAAGAAAATCAAGGCTTGTCGAATGACGATTGGGGAGTATCAAGAAGTCATACTCCATTTACAAACATTGTGCTGCAGGCAGCGTACCCTAGAAAGTTTAGTATGCCAACTATCCCTGCTTACGAGGGAAAGACTGATCCCAGACAGCATGTCATAAGGTACGAGTGGATGATGGATTCAGCTAGAGAAAATGATGCAACCAAGTGTAGATGCTTTCCAATTACTCTATTTGGGATCGCTACTATGTGGTTCACCCGACTTCCTCCGCGGTCCGTACCCAATTTTGAGGAGTTGGCAAAGAAGTTTATTGAGCAGTTCAGGATACACACTACTTGTCCGAAGGACGTAATGTCTCTGTCAAGTGTAATCCAAAATCCCGGGGAGTCATTGAAGGAATATTTACAAAGATTCCATGTTGCGGCAACTGAAGTCAGTAATCCCAATGATCATGCAATTCTAATGGCTATGATGCGAGGTGTGGACCCGGATTCTGAATTTGGAGACTGGTTGGCAGGAAAACCCCCGACTACGCTAGAGCGTTTTTACTCAAAGGCACACCAGTTCATAAGGAGAGAGGAAGCTAGGTGGGTAAGGCGAGATAAGGCACCGGGACCTGCCCAGGAGTCCGTAAAAAGCAATATTGCGGTGAAGCAGTCCGGAGACAACTCGGGAAAAGTTCAAGTCAATATCCAGAACAAGCCTGGGCAGCCTAAGGAGTCCGGAGGAAGAAATCAAGGGAAGAAGAGAGAAGCGGGGAAGTGGAAGCCGAGAATTCCGAGCTACAACGAGTATACCCCGCTGAATGCGTCTCTTGAGAACATTTACCTCTCAACCTGCAATACCTTTCAGTACAGAAAGCCACGTCCAAAAGAATCAACCGAGGAACAGAAACGGACTGGAAAATACTGCCGCATCCATGAGACTTACGGGCACAACACGGAAGAGTGCAAACACCTACACGATGCTATAGAGAAGTTGATCAGGCAGAAAAAGTTGCAGGAATTTGTGAAGGACCCACAAGAGGGAGGACAGGGAACATCCAACCCAGGACGTGCACCAGCTCCGCGCCACCCTGAGGAACCTTCCCGGACTGTGGGTAGACTGGTCATAAACACGATCATCGGCGGCCTCGCCCCGCGGATAAGAATTGGCAGGAGATGGAGCGGTATGCTAGTTCCCTGAAGCATGCAGATTTCGAGTGTGGTTCCAACGTGGAGGATGGGACCCCTGCTAAGCAGCTGCGCGTGATGACAGACGATATAGTGTTCAGAAACAAAGATGCTGACCAAGTGGAGGCTCCAACCATCGACCCGATGGTCATATCTGCGACGATCGGACCAGCTTATGTGAAGAGAATTCTGATTGATTGTGGAAGTTCTGTCAACATCATCTTCAAGAAGGCTTATGACCAGATGAAAATGGAAACAAAGGACTTGAAACCGTCCAAAGCTCGTATACACGGCTTTAATGGCGCAGCGACCGATGCAGTGGGGTATGTTGAGTTACCAGTTGAACTGGGACAAGGCGAACGTCGGAGGGTGCGGATCCTACCCTTCGTAGTTTTGGATGTGGATTCTCCGTATAATGTTTTCTTGGGCCAATCGGTCCTGGCTGAGTTTAGGGCAGCATTAGCCCCATGGTGCTTAACTTTGAAGTTCCCAACTGACAAAGGAGTAGGTGTTGTTCATGGCAACCAAGCAGCTGGTCGTGCCTGTTATGTGGCCGAGCTCCGAGAGGCCCATCGGAGGGAGAAAGGAAAGGTTGCTGACAATCCCATCCGCATCCTTAATACTGACAATTGACAAGTAATGCCCGAGCCCTGGCTCGGGCATAATTCTCGGATCTTCAGAGACATAGATCCGAGAGACGACGATGAGAAACCCAGGGAAGAAAAGGCAGCGCCGACCGAATTAACAGTTGACATTTCAGTCAGCTGAGACGACCCATCGCGAGTATTGAAGATCGGATCGCAACTCGGCCCCGCAATGACTGAAGACCTTAGTGATTTCCTATGGGCAAATCTTGATGTTTTCGCCTGGGTGCATTCTGATATGTGCGGGATTTCTCCCGCCATTACGAGTCATATGTTGAACATAGACCCGAAATACGTCCCAGTTAAACAAAAGAGGAGAGGAATGGACCTAGAGAGGTCCGCTGATCTCAGAGAGGAAGTGGACAAACTCAAGGCCAATGGGTTCGTCCGCGACGCCCTCTACCCTGAATGGGTATCAAACCCCGTGCTGGTAAAAAAGGCAAATGGGAAATAGAGAACTTGTGTAGACTATTCCGATTTGAACAAGGCATTCCCCAAGGACAGTTTTCCGTTGCCTAGGATTGATCAATTGGTTGACTCCACGGCAGGACACGAGCTATTATCATTCATGGATGCATACAAGGGCTACAATCAAATTCCGATGCATATTTCGGATCAAGAACACACCAGTTTCGTCACAGACGTTGGGCTATATTGCTATGTAGTAATGCCCTTCAGATTGAAAAATGAAGGAGCGACTTATCAGCGTTTAGTGAATCGAATGTTCAAAGACCAGCTTGGTAGAACAATGGAAGTCTATGTGGATGACATGCTCGTGAAGTCACGACAGTCAAACGACCACATTCGAGACTTGGCAGAGATGTTCGATATACTCAGATATTATGGGATGAAGATCAACCCTCTAAAGTGCTCCTTCGGCGTTGCGTCAGGGAAGTTTTTGGGATTCATTGTCAATGCTAGGGGAATTGAAGCTAACCCAGAAAAGATTCAAGCTATCTGAGATGTGCAAGTGCCCAGAACCGTAAAACAGGTACAGAGCTTGAATGGAAAAGTAGCAGCGCTGAGTCGATTCATATCCACGGCCACGGAAAAGTGCATCCCTTTCTTTGATATAATAAAGAAAGGGAAGAGGAATTTCGAGTGGACATCCGATTGTGAGGAAGCATTCCGGGATCTGGTGAGGCATTTGGAGAGTCCTCCAGTGCTGTCAAAACCGGTAGACCATGAGATGATGTACGTGTACTTGGCTGTATCCCCACATGCTATAAGTGCGGCTTTGGTTCGCGAGGAGGACCGAATACAAAAGCCGGTGTATTACGTTAGCAAGCGTTTGACGGGGGCAGAAAGAAATTACCCTAAAATTGAGAAATTGGCCTATTGCTTGGTGATTGCATCACGGAAGCTGCGCCCATACTTTCAAGCACACTCAATCAGTGTTTATACCGATCAACCCCTACGGCAGGTACTCCAACGACCAGAAACTTCTGGAAGATTGTTAAAATGGAATATCGAGTTAAGCCAGTTCGATATCGCCTACCTGCCACGAAGAGCCATACAAGGGCAAGCATTAGCAGATTTCATCGTTGAGTTTACTGTACCCGACGAACCAGATAATCACAATGCCATTCCCCCTGTTCGATGGAAATTGTATACCGTTGGGGCATCAAATGACCGTTGCTCTAGCGTTGGCATAGTTCTTGTAACTCCGGAAAATCGATCGATTTGTTACGCTCTGAAGCTCGATTTCCCGGCTACAAATAACGAAGCAGAATATGAAGCACTGATTGCTAGCTTGAAACTCATTGGAGAACTCGGGATCAAATCAGTTGAAATCTTTTGTGACTCACAGTTGGTGGTCTACCAAGTGCGAGGAGATTACCAAGCAAAGGGATAGAAGCTTGCTCCGTACCTTGTTCTGGTTCAAGAACTACTGTCGAACCTTGAGCGTTATGATATCTTGCATGTCCCGTGCGAACAGAGTAAGAAGCCGACTCGTTGGCTAAATTTGCAAGCACTGGCGATGCGTAGCAAATGGGATTGTTTCCCGTTGAGGCCTTGCCTGCTCCGAGTATAGATGAGATGAAAGTTGATTGTGTGTTGGAAACGGAAATCGAGAAGGAGTCGTGGATAACCCCATTCAAACTGTATCTGACGACCGGGACTTTACCAGAAAAAAGGAGCGAAAGACGACAGGTCCTTAGAAAGGCCGCGCGATACGTGATGCAGGATGGATTGATGTATCGAAATGGGTTCTCAGTCCCCTTATTACGATGCATCGCTCATGATGAGACAAAGCGGGTCTTGAAGGAAGTTCACGAAGGGGAATGTGGCGACCATACTGGGGGGCAAACGCTAGCAAAAAAGATCCTCCGCTATGGATATTACTGGCCAACCGTAAACCGGGACGCTGCAGACTACGCAAGGAAATGTGACAAGTGTCAAAGATATGCGAAAATCTCGAGGACTCCATCAACAGAACTCACTCAAATGGTTAGTCCCTGGCCATTTGCAATCTGGGGAATCGACATAATCAACTCTTTGCCTATATCCAAAGGTGGTGCGAAATATGCGATAGTTGCAGTCGACTATTTCACAAAATGGGCTGAGGCAGAACCTTTGGCCACAATCACCTCCAAGAAGGTCATTAACTTCATTGTACGAAACATTATATGCCGCTTTGGCCTCCCTCGCACCATCATTACGGACAACGGGACGCAATTTGAAAGCAGAGAGTTCAAAGATTTCTGTTTAAAGTATGGCGTTGAGAAGAAGTTCGCCGCCGTTGCGCACCCAAAAGCTAACGGACAAGTTGAGGCCGTTAACAAAATAATCAAGTACATACTGAAGAAGCGTTTAGAGAAGGTCGGAGGCAAGTGGGTAGATGAGCTCCCGACAGCATTATGGGCTTATAGAACTACCCACAAGTCCGCGACCGGCCACACTCCATTCGCCTTGGCATACGGCTCGGAAGCCGTTATACCCATGGTACTTGAAGTTCCATCGCATCGAGTGACATATTATGATCCCAAGACGAATCAGGACCTCTTGTTGGAATCGCTGGACTGCATCGATGAAAAACGTGAAGAGGACGAATTAAGGGCGGCAACACATAGGCACCGAGTCAAGCGTTACTACGACGACAGAGTCTGCCCAAGGATTTTTGATGTGGGAGATCTCGTTCTGAAACGAGTCTTCCCGGTACCATCACGTATGAATCCCAACTGGGAAGGTCCGTACGTCATTAAACGGAAAGCTTGGAGAGGGAACATTCAAGCTAGCGACCGTTGATGGCGCGACACTCCCCCGAGCGTGGAACAGTGAACATTTGCGACATTATTACATTTAGTATGTTTCTTTCCTGTTTTAGGCACAGTTATTTCCTGTATGTTTTCGTTCAGTCGTAACTTAGCTTCTTTTTAGCCATGTAATCAGGCAGTTTAGTTGTTTTCCATTAATAAAGGCTTGAAGCCGTATTTTCCATGAATTATTAATGTTTCTATATCTCCATAGTCGGGTGATGAATTACTAGAACTACATTATCCTGTACGATGTACGAACTCGTATAAACGATTTCAATCTCCGAGTCCCCGTAGTGCGGACCGGAGTACTCTAAGTCCCCAGAGCGTGGACTAGAGTATAAACGACTCAAAATCTCTAAGTCCCAGAGTACGGACTAGAGTACTCTAAGTCCCCGGAGCGCGGACTAGAGTATAAATGATTTCAATCTCCGAGCCCCCAGAGTGCGGATCGGAGTACTCTAAGTCCCCGGAGCGCGGACTAGAGTATAAACGATTTCAATCTCCGAGTCCCCTGAGCGCGGACCGAAGTACTCTAAGTCCCCGGAGCGTGGACTAGAGTATAAAAGATTTCAATCTCCGAGTCCCCAGAATGCGGACCGGAGTACTCTAAGTCCCCGGAGCGTGGACTAGAGTATAAACGATTTCAATCTCCGAGTCCCCTGAGCGCGGACCGGAGTACTCTAAGTCCCCGGAGCGTGGACTAGAGTATAAATGATTTCAATCTCCGAGTCCCCAGAGTGCGGACCGGAGTACTCTAAGTCCCCAGAGCGTGGACTAGAGTATAAACGACTCAAAATCTCTAAGTCCCAGAGTATGGACTAGAGTACTCTAAGTCCCCGGAGCGCGGACTAGAGTATAAACGATTTCAGTCTCCAAGCCCCCAGAGTGCGGATCGGAGTACTCTAAGTCCCCGGAGCGCGGACTAGAGTATAAACGATTTCAATCTCCGAGTCCCCTGAGCGCAGACCGGAGTACTCTAAGTCCCCGGAGCGTGGACTAGAGTATAAACGATTTCAATCTCCGAGTCCCCAGAGTGCGGACCGGAGTACTCTAAGTCCCCGGAGCATGGACTAGAGTATAAACGATTTCAATCTCCGAGTCCCCTGAGCGCGGACCGGAGTACTCTAAGTCCCCGGAGCGTGGACTAGAGTATAAATGATTTCAATCTCCGAGTCCCCAGAGTGCGGACCGGAGTACTCTAAGCCCCCGGAGTGCGGACTAGAGTATTAACGATCTCAATCTCCGAATCCCCTGAATGCGGATCAACTTACTATAAGTCCCTAGAACGCGAATTTAGAAAAAATTCTAAGTACTCAAGAAATGTAGAACAAGAAGTATGCCACTCCGAAGAATCGTTCGAACGACTAAGGAACTAAACTTTATTTAATAGTCCAAAATGAGGTTACACAGTTATCCCTCCAAAACTTGGAGTCAAGAACCTACCTATACAAACTACGGAGACAAAAGATAAAAGTAGTTACAAGACTTAAGCAAAAAACTCGTTGAACGAGTATAGCGATTATTTCTTCGGTTTCTTCTTCTTGTCTTCTTTTGTTTTTTCCGATGACTCCTCTCCCTCACGCTTCTTCTTGGATTTCTTGCTTGCTAAAGAGGCGGAGTCAGGAGTAGGAGAAGGAGAAGGAACATCCAGCGGTTTGGACCTGCCTGGGAGAATGATCTTCAAAGGTCTGTTCCGCGGGTCGGTGAGTTCCAGTATTTCAGGCTCAACTTTGACCTCGACTTTTTTCCTCTCCTCTTCAGTGAGATGCTCTTTCATGCTTATCTTCGAAGTATGCTCGGAGGTGCCAGTGATTTCGATTTCATCGCTCCCTTCGGCGGGAGATGAGGTGTCAAGCTTATCATCATCTAGCGCCCCGACCACCT
The DNA here is from genome assembly GCA_030737815.1 of Allium fistulosum. NCBI lineage: Eukaryota > Viridiplantae > Streptophyta > Magnoliopsida > Asparagales > Amaryllidaceae > Allium > Allium fistulosum. The sequence continues at coordinate 461,125,192 of CM060901.1, forward strand.
GAGCGTCAGGGCCAGGAGTTACTCCTGCATGAGCAACATCGCTTGTTTTCTCTGCCTCCTCCTTGGCGTCATCGCTCCTCGGAGTTGGCTCAGGGTCAGAGCAGCCTGCATGAAAACGTAAAGAATGAACATTAGGATGAATAACCGCTGTTGGAAAGTGACAGATCTTTTAACTTCTAAAAAAGAAGAGTTTCCTACCGGGTTCTGGCTGGTTATCAGTCGCGCGTGGAGTTTCACCCTCTAGAATAGGAGATACCACATGAACGCCGATCCCGGGATTTTCAGGATCGTAGCCGGCATGCTGCTCGAATGGGTCAAGTGTCGACCGACCGGCCGGTTGAGCAGTGGGAGGAGCAGCAATATGAGGAGCCGTAGTCTTAGCCCCAGATGGACCAACTTCGTCATTTTTCTCCGTTGGTAGGGGAGAGCCTTTGCTATAAAGCACCAAAGCTGTGGATAAGTCCGCTGGCTCGTTCCCTCTAAGAAATTCCTTCACCAAGGCATCCTCATCGACTTCTTCAGAGCCCGACTCGATTTTCCTAATCTTCACTAAAGTTTCCCAGACCTCAGCTAAGGATTCAAGATAGCCCTCGCCCAAGAACGTCAAGTCGCGATGCATAAGGACGCGGGCGCCATACTCAGCAATCAACGGGTCAAACATGCACTTGACCTCTTCCCTGCCGGCCTCTACGGCCGCCTCGAGGCGAGAGTCAATCTCCTCCAAAGCTTTTCTTTTGCCCTCCTCACGGGCTTCGTCTTTCATTTTTTCAACTCCAGCAAGTTCGTCGTCGAGCTTCGTTTTCAAGAGCCGAGTAGCAATGATTTCATCGCAATATCGTTGTGACTCTTCTTGAGCAGCTACTTTATCCTCTCTCTCTCCTTAGAGAGTAATTCTTTCAACTCTTTGACTTGTATGGCAAGTGCGTCCCTTTATTTTTGGATAGAGTCTTTTTCTAAGGCAAGGGCTCCGCTGCGCTGGACCGCTTCGTCGAGTTCCTTCTTATGGGTCATCTCTAAACGAGTGACTGCCTCGGCAGTGTCTTTTGCACTTTGCTCAACGGCGTCAAGTTTCGACTTATATGAAGCAAGCTCTTCATCTTGACTCTTGATGATGTCCTTGTCAAAGCTGGCTTCCAGCCTCAAACGATCGATTTCATGTTGTTGCTCAATAGATACCTCCGAGACTTTCTCGACCAAATGTGCGAACGCGTCATGTTGAACATAGACGTCGTTGTTGCAGGCAAGAGCACTCTGTTTGACATGTCCGGGGATGTGATGAATGGCTGGGAGAAATTTCAGACCATCAAAGCAGATTTTCGGGAATTTGGCCTTGAGATCGACCATCTTCTCTGCTACAGTTGGGTCAACCGCGGGAGTAGGGGAGGAGGCTTTGAAAGTTCCGCTCTTTTTCGATGCTCCCGAGTTTTCCTTGTACTCAACGAACCGGAGTGTTGTTCTCGGGAAACATCGGGTTGGGACCCCTTCTGTGAAGGCTTCTCTCTATCCGGCTCAGTTTGAGGAAAATGATCACGGGACTGTGAAGATTGGGAATATGCCTTCTTTCGATAAGACGAATCGCGAGGACAGTTGTCTTGATCCTCGTAATCATCTCTGTCCCTGCGTCTACCCGAACCTAAAACCCGTCCGGGATGATGAAATATGGAAGAGCCGTGAAGGCGATCGAGTCCGTGGGAGCGCCCCATGTCACCTACAAAGAATAAAAATAACAACGAGTTAAGAAAAATCCGGGTAATAAGGACAAACTTGAAGTGTATGACGAAGTGCATGTGTGCGTGTGTGTCCTAGTGTTCCCCCCGACGGACCGGTTCCTTTATCTTTACTGATCGGAGTGTTGTCTCCCTGGATTGGGGGTTGAACTCCCGCATTGCCTCTAGCGGGCGAAGGAAACTTGAAGGCTTCCGGATCGTCAAAACCATAATTGAGTATATCGTCGGCGATGGAAAGATTCGACAGACCCCTTAGAGAACTTTCCATATGCTATGAGGAAGCCTCTTTCTCTGACGGGATAAGTGTAACTTTTGAAGTTCCGCCAACTTTCTCCTTCCGTATCTTGTATGTCAATTTCTTCTTTCCCTTCGAAGGGGAGGATGACGTTTCAATGTCGTGCACTTCAACCGCCGGGTTCCAAGCGGGACCCACATTCTCGCCCTGAGTCACAGGAGCTTCATCCTCCTTGTGTTCATCCTCTTCGTGTGCATCGGGAGTATGACGTGACGACGATCCAGCTTGTTTTTTCCCTTTGCCGGATGCAGGCTTGGGAATGGAAACACCCTCCGGGAGACTAATCCGGCGACCACTTGCTAATAGTCCGAACCTCGATAGTGATTCATTTGAAAGGAGGGTTCGGATGTCTCGTTCCTCGGCAGGAAGAGCTCTAATGGCTTCAACGGCCTCAGAATATCCTCGGCACTCCGGACGCGGGTTAATACCTGAAAAGATGAAACGAGGAGTTAGGAAAAGCATAACTCTAATTAAACACGAATGATGACTCAGCAAAGAGACTTACTGCCTTCGACCCATCTCCTCGTGAAACCAGGAGGGCAACGCACATAGAACCATTCCTGTTTGTATAGGGCGAATTTGCTATATGCTCCGGTCAAGATCTGGCATTTGTGGTACGGCTCGAGGAACATGAAGGAGGGGCTATCTTTCCGCTTCTTGATCATATAGATATATCTGATGTCACCAGAAGTTGGAGGCCTAGAGAAGACGGCCATAAAGAGTAGGTAGGTCTCGTATATAAACGCTTGGCCGTTAGGATGTAGCTGCGACGGGGCAATATCTATGTACTGCAACACGTCCCGAAGAAATAAGTTGAATGGAGGCACGCTGCCCATCCAGCACATGAACTTGTTACAGGCGGTATATCCGACTAGGGGCAAGTGAGGACGATCATGTCGCGACGGGACCAACACATCGGCGAAGGGGATCCCATGGATGGAGCATATTCGCCGAAGTGCGACTTCATTAATCTTCGAAGCCTGTGAGTCGATCGGATTGTCTAAGAGAATTGTTACCTCCAGGGCATCAGGAGCTAAGTTATAGGCAGGGGAAGTCGACGGATATGAAGTATCAGCGATTTCCTGCCTTGATGAAGGCCCAGGCCTATCAGATATAGTGGCGGAGCTAGATTTTTTAGACATCCCCAATAAATAATGAATCTGTCTAAGCGCCTGTGAAAACTATACTTGAAAAACGTTGAATGTTAGAATTAACAATACGAGTGTTCCCCCCACGTGGTGTGTAAACTAGTGCAAGCGGTTGTGTGTAAGCATTGAGAGTCTAAAAGTTACAAAGATACGGAAGTAAGCTTTGAATCGTCGCCTTCGAAGACCGTCATCGCTGACCGTCTAAAAGAGCCCGCCTTGTGGTGATAACAGTTCCAGATTCAGAAAATGTATGTTAATCTAAGTTCAGATTTGTGTCTACTAAAGCTAAGAAGTTAGTGATCCAGGTCAGTTTCATATATGCTAGTATGCTTAGGTCCTGGTTCTTGTTTTTCCATATGAATAGGTATAGCTACTAAGTGCTCGGCCTAATTCCTATTCGGTGAAAGGTATCGTTCGGCCTTTATGATTGTTCGGCATGTCTGTTGTTCGACATATATCTGTTAGGCATGTAAGTAGTGTTCAGCCTTGGTTTTTTGTTCGGCTAAGTTGTTGTTCGGCATTTATGTTATTCGGCACTTACGATTGTTCGGCATCTGTATTGTTCGGCACTCATGATTGTCCAGCATTTGAATTGTTCGGCCTAAAGTGTAACTCGGCATTTGTATGGTTCGGCCTTAGTATCGTTCGGCATTTATGTTTGTTCGAACTAGGTTTGGTTCGGCATTTGAATTGTTCGGCCTAAGTGTAGTTCGGCATTTTTATTGTTCGGCCTTAGTATGGTTTGGCATTTATGTTTGTTCAGCCTAAGTGTAATACGACGTTTGTGACTGTTCGGTAAAGCATCGTTCGGCCAAAAACCTTGTTCGGCCGAGACAACGCTCGACACACCGCCCTTAGCAGCGACCTCATTCCCATCTCCTTCCTCCATCCACACCGAACTACAAGGGCGGGTCGTTTGGCAAGTCGTGCCAGACCTTACCATTCGACGCCACCAACCATCTCCTATTTCTCCTATGCTCTTTCTTCCTCCAATTTCATTCGGCACAAGAGATTTATGCCGAACCACACTACGTCCACCAACAGCTTCCTAGAAAGTTCATCTCTACTCACTCTTCCTTCCACCCTCATCGCGTGACTCTGGCAACTTTTTAGATACTTTAGTCAAGGCTCGACTTACCCCATCAATTAGGGAGTTCGAGCGTAAAGACTGTATTTAGGTGGAAGAATCGATACCTAGTTGGTAGGTTGAAGACTTGGAAAGAATCGACGAATCGTTGGAGAATGTTAACTGGGAGCTTCGGCAGGTGCAAGGCAGAGGTGTTAGAAGTGTGAAAAGGGAAGAAGGAAGAAGGTGCCAGCTTTTATAGGGAAAAAGAAGAAGTCGAAGAGGCTACATCCGGTGGAACCGGTCAAAGTCACAGCGTTCGGCACCGGCATACAATGACGTTCGGCACTTGAGGAGCGCTCGGTTTCGAATGCCTCGTTCGGCATTCATACCACACTCGGCACACGCCTCAACCACTGATATTCTCAAGAAGGCGTTTCCATTCGAAGTTAGTCAAGGATTTGAAACGGAACATGAAGGTTACACAAATCAAAGCGTATCACGATTCAGTCACGTAATACACTTTGGTGGGCAAGTGTTTCCTGGAGATTTGACCAGGCAATTAAGTACTCGGCATACAACAGAACTCGGCATCCAGGAAGTACTTGGCATCCAGAAGCATTCGGCATCAAAAGACATCGTTCGGCGTGTACAATTGCTCGGCATGGCTGTATTGTTCGTCACAAGCTACCGTTCGGCCAGAACCATCGTTCGGCCAGAAGCATTGTTCGGCTAAAGCTCTCGTTCGGCCAAAGACATCGTTCGGCCAGAAGCATTGTTCGGCTAAAGCTCTCGTTCGGCCAAAGACATCGTTCGGCCAGAAGCATTGTTCGGCTAAAGCTCTCGTTCGGCCAAAGACATCGTTCGGCCAGAGGCATTGTTCGGCTAAAGCTCTCGTTCGGCCAAAGACATCGTTTGGCCAGAAGCATCGTTCAGCCAGTGTCATCGTTCGGCCAGAGACAACGTTCGGTTAAGAGCTTCATTCGGCCTAAGGTATCGTTCGACCAGACACTTCGTTCTGCCAGAGGCATGTTCGGCTTCGACTGATATTTATTCTACTCTTCCCACGCAGCAAGCGTCTCGTTCGGCATGGAGAGTGTGGTTCGGCATCCAACCGTTCGGCCTACCTGGTTCGGCATATGACGACCACTCTATTTGGGCCAAGGTGTTCGGCTACCGAGCCCACCTGGGAAGTCCAACCCATATTTGTCTATAAATAGAGGGGCAGGGGCACAGTGAAAAGGGACCTTTTTTGGGAGAACACTAGGGAGACTCTGCCATTTTTGAGACTCATCTTCTTCACTTAGCAATTCCATTCAAGCATTTGATCTATGAATTGTATTTGTAATCAATCATTAAGAAGATCAATAAAGTTTAACCTAAAAGTGGACGTAGGCAATTACGCCGAACCACTATAAATCCAGTGTTCTTACTTTCTGCATTTAAGTTAGCATATTCTTCTTTGTTTGATTTACCTTCATCACTTATATCTCTACATAATCTTTCTCAACGAGGTTAGTGACCAATTTTGGTGCTAACATATACTGTAACAATATAAGGCAAACAACAAAATAGAAATGTTCGGTCGTATATGTAAACTGACTGTAACATATACAATATATACAAAACTCTGGAATCCTTTATAAAATCTAACCTGGTATTTTATATAAATTTAATACTAAAACAAATGCATATTTAAAGCTAGTTGTTCGAACTACATGCATATGAAAACTGCACAAATATATAACTAATAATATATATATTAGTTGCCCAGATTATATATAAACCTGTATATATATATATATATATACTTTCGCACCAAATATATACTATAAAATCAACATTTACTATACAAAAATACAATCATATGAACAGACTTATAATATATATACCCAATATATAAAATAATGTATATACCTTAAAAAATTACAAGACTGCTGCAAAGTTGATGGCACGGGCTGTGGGGTTGAGGCACAAAGAGTGACATGGCATTGGTTGGTGGCGGAACAGAGGGAAAGGTGGAAGGCGATAAGATGATAGGTTTTGATGAGGCCAATGGTAGTGAGCACTGGTTGCTTCGGGTTTGCGCTCTCTGGGTGGATCGGCCGAAGGTGGAGGGTTGGAGCGGTGGTAAGCTATGCGAGTGAGAGGTGGAAAATGGCTACGGGTGCTAGCTGCAAGGTGCGGGATGTGGTCGAGAGGAGGCACGGTTGGCCAATGGGAATGGCGTTTGGGTTTGCTGGCCGAATTGTGGGCGCGGGGAGGTGCTACATCGGTCAGAGGCTGCTAACGTGGGAGTGGCTGTAGGTTGCTCGTTGAGATGGACAGGATTTTGGTGGCCGAGAGGTTGAGGAATAAGATGCAAGAAAGAAAAAAAGAGAGAGGTAGGGAGGAACGCAAATGGGTGGGAAAGTTTGAGATGACAGCAGACTTCATAACTACATATTATTTTCTTAGTTTAATAGAGCAGAGAAAGAAAAATGTGGAAGAAGAACAATAGCAGGAGAATGAAATGACAAAGGAAAGTAGGAACGAATAATACTAACTGAAATCAGAAAAGAAAAAGTCAATAGTCACATTCACGAATCATTAATGGCTAGTGGCTATTAACTTTCACAGAGGACAATAAAAAGGCACAGACCCAAAAGCCCAAATACTAACCGATACGAAAATCGGTTCACAGATTTCGATGTTTTCCTGGATTTCTGAAACACACAAACGAGTATACCATAGAGATCAGCACGACGAGATGATCAAAACGGTATACATATATCAGTGGCACAATCATCTGATCAAAAGTCGATAATCGGTACCGAAAATGCTGCTAAAACGCCAGAATTAAGATAAACGGAGCAATAGCAGTCAAAATTTGGAGAAATGAAATATGACGTCTCACTCAGAAGATGATTTACAAATTTATTGTGCAAAAATATTCAGGTTTGGAAAACATTTTATTATCATCTAATATAAACTGATCTAAATTTAAATAAAATTACACAAGAAAATAAACTTCAATATTTTTAGATGAAAAATTACCATTTACTATGTTTAAATAGACGTATTCCAAATATTAAATTTTTATTTCAAATTTCAATTATTTAAAATTTCACAAAAATTCAATTAATAAAACCACTAAAATTTACGGGTCGTTACACTCTCCCCCACTCAAAACTTTTCGTCCCCAAAAAGAAGGAGGTAGGAGAATAAAACAACCAGAAAGAAAATAGATTAAAAAAACAATTAATTTAAGACCATATAGATTTCAATTTGAATTAATTTATACTTAATAATTGGTTTTGAATTCAAGTATTTCATTAAGTTGATTTAATTTCAATTTATTAATATTTGATACAAAAAGGTTTCTTTCAAAACAAAATTGTTATTTAATTTGTCTCATTTACTATTCAATCAACTTATTATTCTATTTATCTCTATTAACATTTTATAATCAAAAATTAAGTGTATACCATTTATTATAAACCCTCAATTTTATTTATAAGATCATCTTATATTGTATATTGTCCAATTACATATTAAACTTCTGAATAAATTAGGTAAGTTATATATGGAATGCAATTGAGTATTATATAAATAAAATTTTACAATTCAGTTATTTCAAGTTAAATATTTATTAAAAAATTTAAGAGTTAAATTTCCGATTCACTTCAAACCATTTAGAGATAATTATGTGTATACTATATATATCAAATCAAATTAAATTTAAAATAATATACCTATATATATAAATCAAGTCATACTTAAGAAATTCAAATCAATTTAATTTCTAAAACAAAAGTGTAGCGAAGCAATTGAATGGTCTCTCCACTTCGAAACTCGAAAATGAATGTCGATGATGCGGCCGCCATCACCGAAATTATTTTCCAGCGACAAAAGAAGAGAGTACTGAAAAGCTTTTAAAAATTATTTGAAAACAGTTTCTATTTGAAAATACTTTAAATAATATACATTTTTAAAACTTTAAAACCAGGGTTTGGAATCATCGGAAATTAAATTCTCAAATTCCTAATTTAAATTCATTTCAATTCCAAATAAATTTATAAACCATGTTTATAAATTCATTTATAGAACAATAAATAATCATCATATATTATCATTTCAACTACCAATTTAATTAACTTATTAGATTCCAGAAAATTTTACTTATATATTTATAATGTAATCATACAAATTTATTTCATTTACCAAATTTGAAAATAATATTGTATCAGTTTGCTCTGTTCAAGTGTTTTGGAATTTCTATCGATAGCGTTGATCAGACGAATCGATCGAAAACTCAAATCAACATCAACAACTCAAACAACACAATATAAAACATTTTAATATTAATACAAATACACTCCCTCACTCGATTATTCCAGAATAAATTCTAGAACAAGGATAGAGATTCAAATTAGAGGGACCCTGCTAGAGGATAGGTTCGATGGGGAGATAAATAGATTACAAAGAGAGAAAGAATGGATAGGCTTATATAAATCGCGGACAACCTTAACTGGGTCAACCGTGATTTCTAGAATAAGATTGATGCAGAATTTTGAGGCAAATCGATATTCGATCGCCAGAGATAGAATTTGGGCATAGCAAAAGATAGCAACATCGTAAATCGAGGATACAGAAATATTCGGTGAATCGATATCTATTGTAAAGGAGTTCCATTCTTTTACAAATCATTCAATGGAGCTATGGGGTGCTCCAGAATCAGAAGAATACGAATAGGGAGAGACAAGAATGGATTTTGGAACCGAGGGAAACATTCCAAAATTCAAAGGAAACCGAATCGAAGAAGAAGGAATTCAAGCTCGAATGAAAGTGATTATGTAATCAAATTTACTACATATGTAAAGTTTTGCCTAAAACCAGAGCTCTGATACCACATGTAACATCCTGAAATTTTCAACCATTCACATCCATACATGTCGGATTTGAATTGCTCAAAATATTAGATTGTTAATTTAAATTTGGCAAAACTCAGCATATACAGTAAATAAATAATCACAGAATCACAGACACAGAGTAATATAAAAATAAGCAGAGGAAACAAAGAATAGTAGTTCATGAAGCTACTATATATATATATATAAAAGAGTCAAATAAGGTACAACAGAGGTCTCGAATACATAGATGCCTCAATACAATAGTCAAATACAAAATCTGAATACATCACTGGAATCAACTGAATAACAGAAAGCTGGATAGATAGCTGGATCTCCAAGTGAAGCTCCAACTCCAAAGGTGAGTCTCAAATGCTGTATCACTCAGTCTAACCCGAGCATAAAGAAAAACACAAAACACTCGAGTCAGGATTAGCATTCTTATATCAATAAATGCAACTCAAGTGAAATATCAACTGAAATACAAGTAACTTAAAGGATGTTTGGGATAACCATCCTCTAAGGATCCGTTAAACTATCTACTATGTAGTAATATACGCTATTATAATAATGTCTATAGTAAAGTAAACTATTAAAATAGCATTAAGGCATTACCCATATCCCCCTTAACACATTTTATAGTGCCAGTAGTCTATACAATACCGTAATACCCCGTAAACTGGAGCTACCAGAGGATACTCCATAGGTACGACACAAATCAAACTCGTAGTAAAGCACGCTAGGGTAGGTGACACGGCACAGCTAGGCAATGCCAGGGTAGATATACCAATTACACTTTCGGGCCTGTGGTAACGCAGAGCCGCAACAATCGCCCACCTCGAGCCACACTCCTGAATCAAGGGTGTAACGACCCAGAATTTTGAACAAATTAAATTGAAAATATTTAAGTAATTTTAAATATTTGAACGATGATTTAATTTGAATCCCGAATATAACTTGGAATTTGGCGATTAAATTTTATAATTTAATCTATTTAAACTGGATAAAAATTTGAATCTTCAATTTTAAGCCGAAGAAAAATATTTCAAAAGCTTTTGAAATTCGTATTGATAATACTGAAGATGATAGAAGCTTCAGAATTTAATTTCGAACTGTTTTGCTCAGTTTTGAATTTAATTGTTCGAATCGATATTTAAAAATAGTCATTTTTCAAACAGTCTCGGAATTCGACGAAACTAGTTCCATTGGGTCCGTAATATTGCATTATTATCGGGTTTCAAATTACGTAGCGTTCGGAGTTGTTCTGTGAGCACACGACACCTAAACGCATTTGGATTTAATCAAATTCAAATTTAATTTAAATTTAAATTTATGGTCAAAGACAGCACGTTTCGTTCCAATTATCACGCCTAAATTCACGCAGGAGAACACGGTGAGGAATCGTGAAAACCATACTCCTCTCTGATTTATCACGTCTCTTTTCCTTTTCAAAACCCCAAACCAGAATACAAACGAAAGAAAAATCGTGTACATCTTCTTCGTTTTCTTCCGCCCTCAAATTCATTCGAGAGTCGAACTCATTCTTTAAATCAATCGCGACTTGGGTTATCATTTCCAGGCGAGGTCTTCGCGTTTCAGTGGAGTTAGAGTCTCGCGAGGCGGAGGGGCGGTGGCGTATCATCACTGGGCAGTGGGGATTCGGTGACCAAACGAGATGGGTTGCCGCGATCAACTCGCGACCGTGGAAGCGCGAGCTAGGGCACGGCGAGCGCGAGGTCGCTGGAGAAGGGAGCACGCGCGCCCTTGCGTGCGCGTGGGAATACCGAAGTCACGATGGCGATAAGGGAACTCGAACCCGAGTTCAAGTTTGATGGAGGTGGCGACTTCTGCGACGTCGCGATGGCTCGTTTGAGGCGGCAGCACAAGGGGATTCGCGGCATGTCGCGATCTGGTGGCATTCGAGATTTTGGGGTTTTGGTCGAATATTCGCGAAGCAGCAGCAGCGGTGGGTAGGTCGCGGTGATGTCGCAGGTCGAGGTGGATTTCGAGATGGCCGGAGGCAGTTTGGCCGAGGGCCAGGGCGTGGCTACGATTTCGTTCAATTTGTGCAGTAAAGGTATTATTGTATTTTTTAAATTTACAAATATATATATATATATTTACATACATGCAGTAAAATTCACAGTAAGGAATTTAGGACCATCTTGTTTAATTTAATAAATAGGTAAAAGATGATATTGGGTAATATAAGATTTTAAAAATCTTGTAGAGGTTATAGAAGATTAGATTTTTAATATAGTTTATTTTTATAAGTGTATATATATGGTTTCAAAAGAAAATATATATTAGTATATATAACAGAAAGATTTAAATGTTGGAAGTTATATAAATTAGATTTGTAAATATATAGAATTTTAAATAGAGATTTACGTAGGTAGTTTCAAAAGGAAATTTAGTTCAATTTGAAATTCTAGTTAAATTTATTTTTTTTAAAAGAAAATTGGTTAAAAATCAAATTTTGGTTAAGTAAATAAATAGGACGATAATTTAAGTGTTTGATTTAAATTCGAATATTGACGAACTGTGTAAATATTTATACAAGGTATAAATCAAGAGAAAAATCGAGTCAAGAATGGAGAAATGGGATGGCAAAATTAAAAAGCTAAGGTGAGATCTTCTCACTCAAAAATTGAAAAGTGGAATTTTCAGTTATTGATTTGATTGCTATTGGATGTGATATTAGATATAGTAGGATATATATCTATATATATAGCAATATATACATATTGGCATATGTATATATTGGATTGATTGATTTCCCGCCTCGTATAGCGGATGAGACCCTATTGCGCCGTTAGTAAGCGGATTTTTATAAAACCCATATACCGCGATAATTCCGTACTGGAGCGGAATTGGTATTGTGCTAACATCTTTGGATGCAGGGAAACAGGTTGGAGGGATCCAACTGGACCCCTCACATTGATTGAATTTATTTCTACTGTGATATGAATCTGTGAATAACTATATTGATGTTATTGATCATATTGATGTCTGGAATTTGCTTGAAAGCTAAAATTTAGCTGAATGGATGTTTGATATCATTGGATTCCAAAAATAAACGAAATTGAATTTTTGAAATCAAAATAGAAATTTCTAAGTGAATTAATTTTAGAAATTTAATAAATTTGAAGAAAAGAATTTAAAAGAATAAAGGTTGATTTTTTTAAAATCTTATTGAATTAATTCCAGAATCAAGTGAAAATGTTAGGTAAATGAATTTCGTATAATAGTGATTTTAAATTGAAGAATTTAATTAAAATTTGGATTTCTAAATAGTTTGAAAAAGATAAAGAGATTTATTTTCTTTAAGGGGAATTTATTTAAAAGGAAATAAGTTGGAAGTCCAACTATAAATTTAATTGGCAAATTGAAACGAATTTGGAAAGTCAATATAAAATGAGTTGGGATGGGAAATTTATTTAGAAAGGAAGATTGAAATTTATTTGGTATTGAAGTAGAATTAGAAATTAATTTGGAATCTGATTTTGGGGATAAAGTGAAGAATTGGAAAATGAATTAAATTGAAATAAGGGAAATTGGTGTAAAAATAAATATTGATTTATTTTTAAATTGTGGAAATAGATTTACGAATTTGGAATAAAGATTTAAATAAATCGATAAGGATTTATTTAATTGGTTTAAATGGACCATTGTGAAATAAAAGCATTATATAGAAGATTTATAAAATTTGATTTTTGTATAAATCAAAGTGATGAAATTTTAAAGGAATTTTGTTAATATTGAAAATGAATACAAATAGAATTTATAAAAAGTGTTTATAAATTCGAAATCGATTAAATTTGATAAATTTAATATAGGAGGTTATTAAAGAAGATATATTCGCGATTTTGGATAGCGAATTATTATTGAAATAAAATGTGTAGAAATGATTGAAATTTGGTTAAGTGAATTATATTCACGATTTTGGACAGTGAATATATTGTTAAGTAAAATGGATTTATTTTTGAAGAAGTGATATTAAAAATGAAGTTAAACATTTTAAAGATGTTTTAAAATGTATTATGAATCGAAAGCATAGATTTCAACATTTTACTGTTGAAATAGACGTTTTCGAAAAATAAGGAAATGGTGGACTATAACACTGTTGTTATAGTAAATGATTTCCAAAAGGAAATGTTTTATATAGTATTGGGATTTATATATCTATCTTAATTCCGAATCCCTATACTAGTGATTTCGAGTCGTCGTAACGATGTTTTACGCAACATCCGTTTTTGACTCAAATAGATGTTAAAATTTATGATTTCCTTAAAGAATGAATATATACTTAATATTGATTTAAGTATATTGAATATTTTCAAATGTTGAAAATAAATAGTTTTGTGAATTTCTTATTTTAAATAAGTATGGAATTACTTTTCCAATATGAAACGAAGGGTTTGAAACTTTATCTTTAAAAGATAAATTGAAAAGTGAATATTTGAAAATTGTTTTCAAATGGTTAAGTGTGGAAATTTTATATCTAGTAAAAGATATTTTGGAAGATAAAATAATTTGGGAAAATTATTTGGAATCTGATGATGTTGCGCATCTTTATTGATAGTTAAATAATCGACTATCAATGATTACCTTTAGATAGGTATTTGTTGTGAATTGGATGAATTTGAATGCCACACTTATTTTAAATAAGCGCTCACTATTCGGGTTAGCCGGGAAAGGACCATGGGGTCGTATAACCCATTCCGAATATGTGATACGTCGTTATGAATTGCATTCGAAGACCGGTGTTGAAGACCGGATATTTTTGAAAACGGAAGGATTACCGTCGAGTTACTCTACATCGGCTGATCTCCGATTTAGAGGTTTTATCACCCTTAGTGATGGGAAGTCCGGACGTGATTAGAAATTTATCCGGATATGCAAGGGCTTCGTGAGAAGTGCCTTCGGTTCTGTTCGATCCCGGAACAGACTTGTATGGATTGTGTGTCTGACGTTACAATTTGAGATATAAAGCTGATTTCTTTCAAATACATTTCTGTTGGTGGCGGAGAATTTATTCTCTTAGCTTAACACCCTTCTCTGAGACGTACGAGCTCAGAGGTTATGTAGTTGAAATTTACCAGCGATATATCCCAATTTGGTAACGTGGCATACTGAGTGTTGCTGTGAAATGATCAGTGTTTGATCATTTGCGATATGATCATTTGTTTGATCTTATATCTTTGTGATCATAGGTTGATCATTTGTTTGACCCGAAGCATGGCTTTTTGAGAAGCGTAGCTTTGTGGACGAGACTTCGTCGAGCCTCACACCCCGGAAATGGTCGAAACAGGAAGGATGCAGCAAGGTTCTAGGGAGTAGCGCCCCTTAGTGTATGTCATTCCTTCTGGATAGAGGTGGTATCATGGTATGGAGCCCAGATACTTAACCTATGTGGTTGCTGCATTATTATTTTGATGTGGTTTGTTGGAAATCGGGGATCCTGGGGAAGATCGGTTACGATCGGGGGATGGCATACGCGTGTCAGTAGTTACCTATTTTTGCAGAGGTAACCCGGCCTTGTGTTGGCAGAGATCTAACCGTAACGTTAGGTTCTCGGGTCGTCTATTCCAGGGACGTACCCATCGTGGATAGGAAGTTCCTTAGCCTGACCATTTGTTGGAAATCCAAAAAAAACAATACGAGACTTGTACGGTTTTAGTTGTAGAACCTACCATTCACTTATGGTGGCACCCCACTGTTTGGATAGTAGCTATAGTAGGCATAGTTCGAAATGTCTATGTTGGCTAAGATTAATATTATACTTTCGAAATGTTTTCTACACTATGCACTAATAATAATATCAAAAATGATTTGATTTTGCGTAGTAAGCATCTTTGACTATCATAAGAAGAAATCTCCTCCAATTCTGCGTTTGCATTGTGTGTGTGGCGGGAGGTCTTATGGTAGTTTCATTTTCCAAAAGCATTGCGAATTTGTTTTATTTCTTTGTGAAAAATAACTGTTTTACGATCTCACACCAGTCACCATGACTGACTCGGAGTTTATTGTTCCCTTCTATACTCTAGGTGCCCACCAATTTCCACACGGGCAGCCTAGAGTTATGTTATCAGGATATTCTGGATATTCTGGAGCTTTGGAAGCAAGCTGGATGGCGAAACGTATCACACGTACTTATTTATTTATTCCGCTGTGTATTCTGTATGAGGACAAGTTTATAAAACTGTCCATTGTTGTGTATTGACTCTGATGATTGATGTATGTATAAACTGATATAGCTCTTTGTTTTAAAAGACTAGTGTTTATTTATTATATATTGTTCCGCTGCGATGTGTGAGATTCTGATATTGCTTCTGTTTCTGATGTTGTTCTGTTGTTCTTCTTTCTTCTCTTCTCTCTTTTCTTCTTTCTTCTTCTGTTTTCTTCTTCTTCTACATTTTCTTCTTTTTAAAACCATAACTTTTCGGGTTTCCGGCATTCGATGGCTCGGCAGTCGATAAAGTGAGTATCGATGTCGAATTTTCGAAAGTCGAAAATTTTCGGGATGTTACAGGTGGTATCAGAGCATATGGTTAAGCGACAACCCTGCTCTGTTGGGTGTTACTCATTAGAGATAGAGTCAGTAGTACTCTAGAATGAGTTTGATTGTAATAATAGATATGAGCGCGTATTTGTTAGTGAATATAAAAATTGTTTTATATTGTGTTTGCTTATCCGTTGAGATGTTTATGAATTTTGGTCGGTATATGGGACGCCATATTATCGATAGGGATTTCTAAACACTTAAACGAGGCAAGACGACATAGTATTGATTTTAAATATAGGGTAAATGAAATAATTTTACCCAAAACTATTTTTGTATAGAAAAGAAATAATTTTCTATGAATTATTATAGTATATGGATGTTTGGTTGTTAGGAAGTAATAACATTGAAACATTATCATTGTTATCTGAAATTGAATGAGAAATTAAAAATAACAACCAAAGATTTGAAGATAAATCCATTTAACAAATGGAAATTTAAATATGTATTAAGAATATAAGGAAATGAATTCATATACGAACGAAATTTGTAAATGTAAATTATAGATGTGAATTATAATTTAAAACGGAATTCCAGAGAAGTTTTGGAAATGTTTTGAAAAGAATTTGAAAATTTTGGAGATTTGGAAAGTTTAAATTCTTTTTGATTTGAAAATGAATTTCAAAGGTTTTGAAAAATGTTTTGAAGGAATGAAAAGCTCTAAACTCTTTTCGGTCGCTGGAAAATAATTCCGATGATTATCGCGACATCATCGGTGTTCATTTTCGGGTTTCCAAAAGAGAAATTGCTGCCAAATTGTTTTAAATGGAAGTTGTTTGGAAAATTTGGGTTTTTGTTTTGAAAATTCAAGGGATAAATTGAATTGTTTTCAAAAATGGCTTTGAAAATGTTGTTAAGACTCTGGAATGCTATATAAAAATATTGATGAGAATAATAAATGAGTTGATAACTTATACGATTTGTTGTGAATTTAGATTGAATAAATTTAACTTAAGGAATTTTAAGTTGAATTAAAGTAAGTATAAGTGAATCAATTAAATAAAGTGAAATGACTACTTAAAGAGAATTTATTAAGTTGAAAATAAATTTGGAATAGTAACAAATGAATTGGAATTGAGTATTGAATTATGAAAATAAATGAATTTGAGAATGAATAAATAAATTTGCAAGTGTAAGTGCAAGAGAATGGAATTGAATGTTAAAATTCATTTTAAATTTGTAAGTAAATAGAACTGGAATTGACTTTGATATGTGGAAGCGAAGTGAAGTATTAAACTAAAATTAGTAAGTGAAGCTAATTGAATATTAACCAAATGAATAAGAGTTGAAACGAATTGAATTCAAATGAAATTTGAAATGTAAAATTGAATGAAATAGAATATGTAACTTCAACAGTGAAGTAAAAATGATATAAGTAATTTATATTGAAAATTTTGTAATAGAATATGCAAAATGATTTGAATATTGTAACTAGATGTTATGGCTAGTAGGATATACAGGTATAAAGGAATTGGAAATTTTTGATTTCAAAGATAATTTGAATTGCTCGACAAAAGGTAAGTATTTGAATTATAATATGAGTTTTTGATGATTTCTTGTCTGGCCGCTTGGCTTTTTCTTTTTCTTTTTGAAATCTGAGAGTCCGTAGGGACGTTTTGTAGTAGTGCCGTATTAGCCGCGCAAAGGAGACGCTGGCGAAATTTTTCGAAAATTTAGGGCGTTAGAAAATTTTTGAGAAATTTTGAAAGTTTGAATTTGAATTTGAAATTTGAATTTAGAAGTTAAACAATGTTGTTTGAAACTTAGAATTGAAGTTGGAAAAATTTTTAGTTGAATTGATAACGAATCTCTAGTAGAGAGATTTGTTTTGAAAATTTGATAAAACTATTAGATGTTGGAAAAATAGTAGACGAGTTAAGGACCTTTTTCCCTAACTTGTAATTTCGAGGACGAAATTCTTTTAAGGGGGGAAGTCTGTAACGACCCAGAATTTTGAACAAATTAAATTGAAAATATTTAAGTAATTTTAAATATTTGAACGATGATTTAATTTGAATCCCGAATAAAACTTGGAATTTGGCGATTAAATTTTATAATTTAATCTATTGAAACTGGATAAAAATTTGAATCTTCAATTTTAAGCCGAAGAAAAATATTTCAAAAGCTTTTGAAATTCGTATTGATAATACTGAAGATGATAGAAGCTTCAGAATTTAATTTCGAACTGTTTTGCTCAGTTTTGAATTTAATTGTTCGAATCGATATTTAAAAATAGTCATTTTTCAAACAGTCTCGGAATTCGACGAAACCAGTTCCATTGGGTCCGTAATATTGCATTATTATCGGGTTTCAAATTACGTAGCGTTCGGAGTTGTTCTGTGAGCACACGACACCTAAACGCATTTGGATTTAATCAAATTCAAATTTAATTTAAATTTAAATTTATGGTCAAAGACAGCACGTTTCGTTCCAATTATCACGCCTAAATTCACGCAGGAGAACACGGTGAGGAATCGTGAAAACCATACTCCTCTCTGATTTATCACGTCTCTTTTCCTTTTCAAAACCCCAAACCAGAATACAAACGAAAGAAAAATCGTGTACATCTTCTTCGTTTTCTTCCGCCCTCAAATTCATTCGAGAGTCGAACTCATTCTTTAAATCAATCGCGACTTGGGTTATCATTTCCAGGCGAGGTCTTCGCGTTTCAGTGGAGTTAGAGTCTCGCGAGGCGGAGGGGCGGTGGCGTATCATCACTGGGCAGTGGGGATTCGGTGACCAAACGAGATGGGTTGCCGCGATCAACTCGCGACCATGGAAGCGCGAGCTAGGGCACGGCGAGCGCGAGGTCGCTGGAGAAGGGAGCACGCGCGCCCTTGCGTGCGCGTGGGAATACCGAAGTCACGATGGCGATAAGGGAACTCGAACCCGAGTTCAAGTTTGATGGAGGTGGCGACTTCTGCGACGTCGCGATGGCTCGTTTGAGGCGGCAGCACAAGGGGATTCGCGGCATGTCGCGATCTGGTGGCATTCGAGATTTTGGGGTTTTGGTCGAATATTCGCGAAGCAGCAGCAGCGGTGGGTAGGTCGCGGTGATGTCGCAGGTCGAGGTGGATTTCGAGATGGCTGGAGGCAGTTTGGCCGAGGGCCAGGGCGTGGCTACGATTTCGTTCAATTTGTGCAGTAAAGGTATTATTGTATTTTTTAAATTTACAAATATATATATATATATATATATTTACATACATGAAGTAAAATTCACAGTAAGGAATTTAGGACCATCTTGTTTAATTTAATAAATAGGTAAAAGATGATATTGGGTAATATAAGATTTTAAAAATCTTGTAGAGGTTATAGAAGATTAGATTTTTAATATAGTTTATTTTTATAAGTGTATATATATGGTTTCAAAAGAAAATATATATTAGTATATATAACAGAAAGTTTTAAATGTTGGAAGTTATATAAATTAGATTTGTAAATATATAGATTTTTAAATAGAGATTTACGTAGGTAGTTTCAAAAGGAAATTTAGTTCAATTTGAAATTCTAGTTAAATTTATTTTTTTTAAAAGAAAATTGGTTAAAAATCAAATTTTGGTTAAGTAAATAAATAGGACGATAATTTAAGTGTTTGATTTAAATTCGAATATTGACGAACTGTGTAAATATTTATACAAGGTATAAATCAAGAGAAAAATCGAGTCAAGAATGGAGAAATGGGATGGCAAAATTAAAAAGCTAAGGTGAGATCTTCTCACTCAAAAATTGAAAAGTGGAATTTTCAGTTATTGATTTGATTGCTATTGGATGTGATATTAGATATAGTAGGATATATATCTATATATATAGCAATATATACATATTGGCATATGTATATATTGGATTGATTGATTTCCCGCCTCGTATAGCGGATGAGACCCTATTGTGCCGTTAGTAAGCGGATTTTTATAAAACCCATATACCGCGATAATTCCGTACTGGAGCGGAATTGGTATTGTGCTAACATCTTTGGATGCAGGGAAACAGGTTGGAGGGATCCAACTGGACCCCTCACATTGATTGAATTTATTTCTACTGTGATATGAATCTGTGAATAACTATATTGATGTTATTGATCATATTGATGTCTGGAATTTGCTTGAAAGCTAAAATTTAGCTGAATGGATGTTTGATATCATTGGATTCCAAAAATAAACGAAATTGAATTTTTGAAATCAAAATAGAAATTTCTAAGTGAATTAATTTTAGAAATTTAATAAATTTGAAGAAAAGAATTTAAAAGAATAAAGGTTGATTTTTTTAAAATCTTATTGAATTAATTCCAGAATCAAGTGAAAATGTTAGGTAAATGAATTTCGTATAATAGTGATTTTAAATTGAAGAATTTAATTAAAATTTGGATTTCTAAATAGTTTGAAAAAGATAAAGAGATTTATTTTCTTTAAGGGGAATTTATTTAAAAGGAAATAAGTTGGAAGTCCAACTATAAATTTAATTGGCAAATTGAAACGAATTTGGAAAGTCAATATAAAATGAGTTGGGATGGGAAATTTATTTAGAAAGGAAGATTGAAATTTATTTGGTATTGAAGTAGAATTAGAAATTAATTTGGAATCTGATTTTGGGGTTAAAGTGAAGAATTGGAAAATGAATTAAATTGAAATAAGGGAAATTGGTGTAAAAATAAATATTGATTTATTTTTAAATTGTGGAAATAGATTTACGAATTTGGAATAAAGATTTAAATAAATCGATAAGGATTTATTTAATTGGTTTAAATGGACCATTGTGAAATAAAAGCATTATATAGGAGATTTATAAAATTTGATTTTTGTATAAATCAAAGTGATGAAATTTTAAAGGAATTTTGTTAATATTGAAAATGAATACAAATAGAATTTATAAAAAGTGTTTATAAATTCGAAATCGATTAAATTTGATAAATTTAATATAGGAGGTTATTAAAGAAGATATATTCGCGATTTTGGATAGCGAATTATTATTGAAATAAAATGTGTAGAAATGATTGAAATTTGGTTAAGTGAATTATATTCACGATTTTGGACAGTGAATATATTGTTAAGTAAAATGGATTTATTTTTGAAGAAGTGATATTAAAAATGAAGTTAAACATTTTAAAGATGTTTTAAAATGTATTATGAATCGAAAGCATAGATTTCAACATTTTACTGTTGAAATAGACGTTTTCGAAAAATAAGGAAATGGTGGACTATAACACTGTTGTTATAGTAAATGATTTCCAAAAGGAAATGTTTTATATAGTATTGGGATTTATATATCTATCTTAATTCCGAATCCCTATACTAGTGATTTCGAGTCGTCGTAACGATGTTTTACGCAACATCCGTTTTTGACTCAAATAGATGTTAAAATTTATGATTTCCTTAAAGAATGAATATATACTTAATATTGATTTAAGTATATTGAATATTTTCAAATGTTGAAAATAAATAGTTTTGTGAATTTCTTATTTTAAATAAGTATGGAATTACTTTTCCAATATGAAACGAAGGGTTTGAAACTTTATCTTTTAAAGATAAATTGAAAAGTGAATATTTGAAAATTGTTTTCAAATGGTTAAGTGTGGAAATTTTATATCTAGTAAAAGATATTTTGGAAGATAAAATAATTTGGGAAAATTATTTGGAATCTGATGATGTTGCGCATCTTTATTGATAGTTAAATAATCGACTATCAATGATTACCTTTAGATAGGTATTTGTTGTGAATTGGATGAATTTGAATGCCACACTTATTTTAAATAAGCGCTCACTATTCGGGTTAGCCGGGAAAGGACCATGGGGTCGTATAACCCATTCCGAATATGTGATACGTCGTTATGAATTGCATTCGAAGACCGGTGTTGAAGACCGGATATTTTTGAAAACGGAAGGATTACCGTCGAGTTACTCTACATCGGCTGATCTCCGATTTAGAGGTTTTATCACCCTTAGTGATGGGAAGTCCGGACGTGATTAGAAATTTATCCGGATATGCAAGGGCTTCGTGAGAAGTGCCTTCGGTTCTGTTCGATCCCGGAACAAACTTGTATGGATTGTGTGTCTGACGTTACAATTTGAGATATAAAGCTGATTTCTTTCAAATACATTTCTATTGGTGGCGGAGAATTTATTCTCTTAGCTTAACACCCTTCTCTGAGACGTACGAGCTCAGAGGTTATGTAGTTGAAATTTATCAGCGATATATCCCAATTTGGTAACGTGGCATACTGAGTGTTGCTGTGAAATGATCAGTGTTTGATCATTTGCGATATGATCATTTGTTTGATCTTATATCTTTGTGATCATAGGTTGATCATTTGTTTGACCCAAAGCATGGCTTTTTGAGAAGCGTAGCTTTGTGGACGAGACTTCGTCGAGCCTCACACCCCGGAAATGGTCGAAACAGGAAGGATGCAGCAAGGTTCTAGGGAGTAGCGCCCCTTAGTGTATGTCATTCCTTCTGGATAGAGGTGGTATCATGGTATGGATCCCAGATACTTAACCTATGTGGTTGCTGCATTATTATTTTGATGTGGTTTGTTGGAAATCGGGGATCCTCGGGAAGATCGGTTACGATCGGGGGATGGCATACGCGTGTCAGTAGTTACCTATTTTTGCAGAGGTAACCCGGCCTTGTGTTGGCAGAGATCTAACCGTAACGTTAGGTTCTCGGGTCGTCTATTCCAGGGACGTACCCATCGTGGATAGGAAGTTCCTTAGCCTGACCATTTGTTGGAAATCCAAAAAAAACAATACGAGACTTGTACGGTTTTAGTTGTAGAACCTACCATTCACTTATGGTGGCGCCCCACTGTTTGGATGGTAGCTATAGTAGGCATAGTTCGAAATGTCTATGTTGGCTAAGATTAATATTATACTTTCGAAATGTTTTCTACACTATGCACTAATAATAATATCAAAAATGATTTGATTTTGCGTAGTAAGCATCTTTGACTATCATAAGAAGAAATCTCCTCCAATTCTGCGTTTGCATTGTGTGTGTGGCGGGAGGTCTTATGGTAGTTTCATTTTCCAAAAGCATTGCGAATTTGTTTTATTTCTTTGTGAAAAATAACTGTTTTACGATCTCACACCAGTCACCATGACTGACTCGGAGTTTATTGTTCCCTTCTAAACTCTGGGTGCCCACCAATTTCCACACGGGCAGCCTAGAGTTATGTTATCAGGATATTCTGGATATTCTGGAGCTTTGGAAGCAAGCTGGATGGCGAAACGTATCACACGTACTTATTTATTTATTCCGCTGTGTATTCTGTATGAGGACAAGTTTATAAAACTGTCCATTGTTGTGTATTGACTCTGATGATTGATGTATGTATAAACTGATATAGCTCTTTGTTTTAAAAGACTAGTGTTTATTTATTATATATTGTTCCGCTGCGATGTGTGAGATTCTGATATTGCTTCTGTTTCTGATGTTGTTCTGTTGTTCTTCTTTCTTCTCTTCTCTCTTTTCTTCTTTCTTCTTCTGTTTTCTTCTTCTACATTTTCTTCTTTTTAAAACCATAACTTTTCGGGTTTCCGGCATTCGATGGCTCGGCAGTCGATAAAGTGAGTATCGATGTCGAATTTTCGAAAGTCGAAAATTTTCGGGATGTTACAAAGGGTGCGCACCAAATCAATCACAAAGTAATAGAATTGCATACAATGGAATGTGTCCGACCAGAGGAGCTACCTCATTAACCCGTCAATTGCTCCTGTTTTAGCCACCTTATGCCAACTCACGGGAGTCGGGTCCACGTATATACCTCATATAGAATCGTCGCCACCATCCTACTTCATTCTGGAATCTCCACCGCGTACACAGTTGTTAAAGTGGTTTTCGGTATCGACAGAGAGTATCCCCATATCCGATCCCGATCTCTTTAACAACCAATCGTTATTATAACACCGCGGTCATTTCAAAAATAGTTTATACTTCAAAACCAAAACATCATTTCCATTTCAAAACCATACCAAAACGATATCATTTTCACTTCAAAACCATATTAATACAATACCATTTTTCACTTCAAATATATCCATTTCCCAAAATCATATCACTTTCCGAGGTTATAACACTTCCGAAACCAAAAAACTTTGAAATCATAATATTTTGGAAAACCTTAACTTTGAAATCATAACTTCCACCCTTAACAGTTTAGATATTAATAATAGTATATAAAATAAAATAGTTTATAAAGTAAAATAGTTTATATAAAATAGTTATAAGTTAAAATAGTTTATATTAAAATAGTTTATATTAAAAATAGTTTATATTAACATAATTTATAAAGTTAAATTTTTGAATAGTTTAAATATAATTTAAATTTACTTTATATAATAAAATAGCTTCCTCAACTGTCACAAATCGATTCAAATCAATTCGAATTTCAAATTCAAATTTAATCCAATCTCAAATCATCAATTTCAATTTCAATTCAATTAAACATTTCAAATTACATCGATTTCAAATACCGATTTGAAACACAAAATAAACCATTAAATTTCAATATATTTCAAAGCTTTAAATATTCCACATTCCAAAACTAAATATTATAATTCCATTTATATCCCAATTTAATTTCATTACATTTATTTTCTGAAATATTCATTTAATCATTTCAATAACATCTAAATACAACTTCAATTTACAAATTTAAATAAACAAAATATCCCATTTAAATTTACATAAGTTTGAAATATTCATTTAAGTCGCCTTAAATCAAATTCAAGTTATAAAACATATCTTAAATTTCGAATTTAAATAAATTTCCAATCAAACTTATTTAAGTATAATTCTTAAATAATTAAAATTCCAAATCAATTTCAAATTTATCTTTCAACCTGAAACATTATAAACTCTATATTTGAAAATATAAATTTTACATAAATACTTAACCATATTTTATATTGATTAAATCAACTTTATTAAATCAACTTTATTAAATCAACTTTAATAAATCTTTAAAATCAATATTGATTAAAACCATGTATTTCTTTTCAAAACCATAGAAATCATTTTTCAAAATATTTATATATAGACCAACGGTGTCTGTATATAATTTTCTACCCTATGGTCAAGTGATACGGATATTTATCATTTCAATCCAAAATTTAGATATGTACGGGTATATATCTTTTCAACCCGTAATCCCAAATTCAATTCAATGAAAATCGCTTGGGTTTATCATTTCAACCCATAACGATTTTCTCCTATTCTACAGATCGTTCGGGTATGTATCATTTCAACCCATAGTGATTCTATACTAGCATGGAACTTGCAGAGTGATAACAGATATGATAATAATATAACAATCAGTAACAGGCATATGTCATCAGTGATAAATAACAGATAATGGTGTCAGATGTCACAGGTGAACAGATACAGATAATAGCATATATACATAGCAATGTAAATAACTAACAGTAGCATATTTCATTTGTCGTTTCAATTGAAATCAAATTTAATAGATAAAAGAACGTTAATCGTGAGTGATTGCTCACCTTTCGAGGTTAGAGAGAAGAGGAGATGACATGGATACGCACACAGACACAGACACTGAAATTGAGTTACGAATCCAAGCACGAATTCGATGATCAAAGCTGATAACAAGGAACAGACGAAATCAAATCAGAATTGGGTCGATGAAGATAAATAGGTATAAGTGAACACGCACACACACACATATATATATATAACTGTATATCTATATATATAATCATATTCTAAATACAAATACATTTTTATATTGAATATATATACATTTCAGAATCATTGTTTTAAATTAAACATATGTGTATAGCTGTCTTGAACTAAATGCTATATATATATATATATATTTAAAATCCAACAGAATATATTATTCATGCTAATATATATAAAACATTGGATATATAATTATCAAACTGTATGGATTTAAAGAAAAGAAACAAAATGTGTGCATAGGTTTATGCAGACAATTTCACAAACATGTATGCTGACTTTAACATAGATATGTATGCAATTTAATATATATATATATACACACATTCCCATAAACATGTAAACAAGATGTATATATACTACCATACTGTAACATTTTCCTCTTTATAAACTGTAAAATGGATTTATATAAACTGACATTTACACTAACATAAAATAAACTGTAACACAAATCTTATAATACATAATTAGCTTATAATATGTAAGCTGACATATGATAAAATATACGCCTATATATATTGTAATACATATATATACATCAACCTATATAATATAATATAGCTTATATATAAAGCATAAAATAAACAACTTTTATAACTCTTTTTATATAAACAGAACACATACATCTATAACGTATACTGTAACAATATAAGGCAAATAACAAAATAGAAATGTTCGGCCGTATATATAAACTGACTATAACATATACAATTTATACAAAACTCTGGAAACCTTTATAAAATCTAACCTGGTATTTTATATAAATTTAATACTAAAACAAATGCATATTTAAAGCTAGCTGTTCGAACTACATGCATATGAAAACTGCACAAATATATAACCAATAATATATATATTAGTTGCCCAGATTATATATAAACCTGTATATATATATACTTTCGCACCAAATATATATTATAAAATCAACACTTACTATACAACAATACAATCATATGAACAGACTTATAATATATATACCCAATATATAAAATAATGTATATACCTAAAAAAATGACAAGACTGCTGCAAAGTTGATGGCTCGGGCTACGGGGTTGAGGCGCGGAGAGTGGCATGGCGTTGGTTGGTGGCGGAACAGAGGGAAAGGTGGAAGGCGATAAGATGATGGGTTTTGATGAGGCCGATGGTAGTGAGCAGTGGTTGCTTCGGGTTTGCGCGCTCTAGGTGGATCGGCCGAAGGTGGAGGGTCAGAGCGGTGGTAGGCTATGCGAGTGAGAGGTGGAAAATGGCTACGGGTGTTGGCTGCAAGGTGCAAGATGTGGTCGAGCGGAGGCACGGTTGGCCGATGGGAATGGCGTTTGGGTTTGCTGGCCGAATTGTGGGCGCGGGGAGGTGCTGCATCGGTCAGAGGCTGCTAATGTGGGAGTGGTTGTAGGTTGCTCGTTGAGATGGACAGGGTTTTGGGGGCCGATAGGTTAAGGAACAAGATGCAAGAAAGAAGAAAAAATAGAGGTGGGGAGGAACGCAAATGGGTGGGCAAGTTTGAGATGACAGCAGACTTCATAACTACATATTATTTTCTTAGTTTAAAAGAGTAGTGAGAGAAAAATGTGGAAGAAGAACAATAGCAGGAGAATTAAATGACAAAGGAAAGTAGGAACGAATAATACTAATTGAAATCAGAAAAGCAAAAGTCAATAGTCACATTCACGAATCATTAATGGCTAGTGGTTATTAACTTTCACAGAGGACAATGAAAAGGCACAGACCCAAAAGCCCAAATACTAACCGATACGGAAATCGGTTCACAGATTTCGCCGTTTTCCATGATTTCCGAAACACACAAACGAGTATACCGTAGAGATCAGCACGACGAGACGATCAAAACGGTATACATATATCAGTGGCACGATCATCTGATCAAAAGCCAATAATCGGTACCGAAAATGCTGCTAAAACGCTAGAAAAAAGATAAACGGAGCAATAGCAATCAAAATTTGGAGAAACAAAATATGACGTCTCACTCAGAAGATGATTTACAAATTTATTGTGTAAAAATATTCAAGTTTGGAAAACATTTTATTATCATCTAATATTAATTGATCTAAATTTAAATAAAATTACGCAAGAAAATAAACTTCAATATTTTTAGATGAAAAATTACCATTTACTATGTTTAAATAGACGTATTCCAAATATTAAATTTTTATTTCAAATTTCAATTATTTAAAATTTCATAAAAATTCAATTAATAAAACCACTAAAATTTACGGGTCGTTACATTTCAAACATCATTAATTAAAATGATTAATTATATTCAAATATCAGAAATTAGGATGATTAATTAAAATCAAATATCATTAATTAAAATATCAGAAATTAGGATGATTAATTAAATTCAAATATCATTAATTAAAATGATTAATTACTTTTAAATATCATTTATAAAAATGATTATTAATTCCAAATATCATTAATTAAATAATTAATTAAACTCAGATAATCATTAGTTAAAATGACTAATTAAATCCAATCTCATTTAAATAAATAAAAACTAATCATTAATTAAATTGGTTATTTAATCTCAAAATCATTAGTTAAAATATACGACAGGGTTTTGGGAATGCAAATTAATAAATAATGATTAATGAATTTTAAAGTTCTATCTAGTGAAAACACAAGCTCAAGTTCAAAAATATACGACAGGGTTTTGGGAATGCAAATTAATAAATAATGATATAGCGAAATCGCTATAATGACACTTAAAAATTTAAATATAATATCAAGATTTATTTTAATTAAATATCAATATAACAACATAATGGTGTAAATAAATAATTATTGGCGAGAAACCCCTCAGGGCCATTCTATAAATATTTGCCTGTAAGACGATGGTTACAAATAATATATATAATCATATGGGTTCATAACAATCAAGTTAATATGTCATCCTTTTTCCAATCAGAAATTTGACCAAACAATCAATCAAACAATTTACTAACGTCCAAGTAATCGATAATAGTTTATAGCATCATAGATATGAGATAGTAAAATTGAATGTGAGTTAAACTCACATTGATTCCAATTTCAGCCAAAGCGTTCCTATTTGGACTAAAACCGAACGGGCCTTTGATTTTAGTCAAAAATTCTACTGGCTCCAAATCTAATCAAACCGACTCTATTGCGTAGCCATTATCGTTACGAGTCCAACGCAAAAAAGGGCGTTTGAATCCGACCTCGTATGAGAAAGTTATTCGATTTATAAGTTTTCAGATTTAAATAATATATTAAATAGTTAATTATATCATTACCAAACTAATCATCTTCTTCCCTCCTAAAATAAAAACGTGCACGGCCGAGCAAAATGAACCCACCCAACATGCATGATTTTGAAGTGATACGGAGCTCCGCTTGATGAAATTCGAATCTGTCTTTACCAACGCGCCACTCTCGACGAACTCGACTTGCCCGTACCAAAAACTACGCCGCCAAGGATCCTACACAAAATGTGACATGCACCTTAACACCTCGTCGCTGCTACTGTCGTGACCTCCAAACATGAGCCGCACCTCGCGAAACTTCGTCCAAAGCTGCATCTCACCTCCACGATCAGCAATCCAAGCTCCGCTTAGCCTAACGGTCCCTAAATCTTGTTGAAAATCAAACCTAATGGCCTACTCAACTTTGGCCTCCTCCTAATCACGAATGCACCCAACCAAAATGCATCAAGATGCATAGATCTAGGTGATACAAGAACAAAGATGTCAACTTTTTATTTTTTTATTGAGTATATCTTTAGTTTTTGATTTTTAAACATTCCAATTTGAAAAAAAAGCTCCATTTTTAGTTCTTAAGTATTATTTTATAAGAGAAGGAGGGTATGGGCTTGGACATGGGAAGGTATGGGCTAAAAACATGGGGTATGGAGATAAAAAGTAGGGTATACATATTATTTTATATTAAAACATTCGGCATTGGATACCCCAAAATCTCGAACTCCAAACGAGACATGCCGCCTGGCGTTCTATATATTATATCCCTATTCTAAACACAATGGAACTAGTCTCGAGGCCTAATTAAATCATATATAGAAGATACCTTTTTAAATCAAATTATATTTAAAATTTAATCACTATGCGTTTTGAGTTCGCACGACCAAACGGTACGTCTGATCATTACGTAACATGATAGCGCACAGTAATTTATTATTCCAAATCTACTGGAACTAGTTTCGTCAAAATCCGAGATAGTGCCCTGGAATGTTAATTTCATAAATTTAAATATCGTTTTATATTTTCGATCCAATTATCGATATTTATCCGATCTATTTATATTTGTAAATAAATTTACAACTTGAATTCATCAATATTATTTATTAATTAAAAGGAGTTAAATAAAATTATTAAATCCATTTAATTAATATTTAATTCACAATTCAAATATTTAAATAATTACAATATTTGAATTATTTCTAAGTTATTAAATTCCAAAATCGAATTATTTAAATATTTAAAATTAATTAAACATTTAAAATCAAATGACCAAAATTTTGGGTTGTTATGATTTATTTAATTTATAATCGTTGTAAATTGGTTAAATTAATGAATATTTATGAAATGTTAATTATTATATTTTATTTTTGATTTTGATGTTTTATGTTTGAATTCCATTGGTATTTAATGAAATGCGTATATCTAAAAGTTATGTATGCGCATATCGATTTATGATATCAATAGAATATTCAAATTTGATTTAATCAATCAAGTACTAAGTGGATTCGGAAGTTGTTGTGGCACAACATGCCTCTTGTTTTGGCTTGCCAAAGGGGGGAAATTGGAAAGTTTTCAAAATGGAATTGAAAAGGTAAAGAGTAATTAAAGGAAGGAAAGAGGCCTCTCTCTTTAATTCTCATCGATTACCTTCTTAATTAAAATATTTTCTTTTATTCATTCATAGAATCACTCTCACGATAATTAATTTTCTTTCTCCTTTCTCTATCTCTCTCCCTCTCCCTCTCATGGCCGAAATTCCATGACTTCCATGGAGAAAAATTACCAAAATAGAATTAATTAAAATTAAAACAATATAAATAAAAGGTGGTGCTTTAAATCCTAGCAAAATCTGGAGATGATTCGATCGGATCTAGAAGTTCTTTTCTTTATTCAAGGTGCGATTTTTGGTTATATCTTTAGGGTAAATTCTAATTTTATTCAATTATGAAATAATTGATGGTAATATAGTTAGATATCATACATGTTGTATCAGTTTTGACTATTTATTCGTTTTTTATGTGTATTTTTTACTTCAATCATTCTACACCAATTTTATAAATGCCTAAGTTGTCCGATCTATTTTGTTACTTTAAATTGATGTTTATGACAATAAAAAATTATAAAATAATTTTTCATTGAAAACTAATTTCAATTAATTGTTGCAATTTTGTAATAATCATATACACAAACATACGTATTGAAATCATTTTGAAAGTTGATTTAACGTTTTAAATGTTTGTTAGTTTTTACAATAAATTATTTTGATTATTGTTTGCATATGTTTAAAGGTTGTTTTGACTCAAAATTTTATAAGTAGACTTTTATGAAAAATCACAAACCTACTTTGAATTCTCCTTATTTTAAAACTAGGTCTTAATCTATTAGATTTAAGTTTTTAAAACATACTGAAACTACAGACTTCATATACATAGATTATCTTAAATTTAAAATATAATTTACAGTTATACACACACAGAGACACACACACACATATGTATATATATATATATATATATGTGTGTGTGTGTTATTTTATCTTAAAGCTTGGAAAAGAGGATTTGTGTAAAATCTTCAATTTAATTTTAAATCTTTCCTAATTAAAATTAGGTTTGAAAACATATTTGTCAAAATTAGGATGTGTCTGAATGTTCATAATCATTTTGAAATGGTATTAATGGATGGGTAAATGGAAGGAGACAATTCCTCCATCTTTTCCTCTCCTTCTTAATTGGTTACTTAAACATAATACATTTTCATTTTGAATATAAGTAAACTTTTGATTAGTTAAAATAACGTTAAAACATATTATATATGGGGGCATTTCACCAGAAGGACAAACTTTACAGTCCAATTAGTTTCTAGGATACACATCCATAGAAATTAATTTCAAGACCAAAATCAGTAGAATAATTACTTTTAAGGACAAAGTCAGCCGTCCAATTACTTTCAAGGACATAATTTCATAGGTTTTTTGGCCTTAGAAACTAATTATTTTGCATTCTGTCCTTAAAAGTAATTATTCCAGCTGTGTGTCCTAGAAACTAATTGCACTTGCTAGAGAGGCCCTTGTGGCTAATTTCCACTTATATATGTGTGTGTAAATATAAGTAAACTATATATATGTGTGTGTGTTGTCATTTTGTAAAAAAAAACTATGGACAAACAAAGGCATGTATAAAGGGACAAATGAGTTCATTGTAGTGTAAATTCCAACACATATATACGGCCACTGTAACGGCCCGCCCTTTCGACCCTTAGAAATCGACACTAATACATCCATGGTATTCACATGTTGAATATCCAAGTGCTTGAAAGACATATTGTTGGGGTGAAAGAAGAAGAAGACAGAATAGAATCTCATAAAACATGACGAGTAATATATATAATATGAATAAGAATTTACAAAAAGAAATTCATCTTTATTATACACAACAACAAAGAACATTAACCTATTATTAACTGGATAGTTATAACAGCATGTCCTAACAATTTGATAAATACAACAAATACCAACTAAACAATGGAATAATATAAGACACATAGTACGTCTCGGAGAATCCAGCTAAATCTGAAAATATGCTTGGGCTGACCCGAGCATTATAGAAAAACAACGCCCGGGTAAGTCTGGTAAAACCAACGTGAGAAACTCAAATTATAAGGAACATTATTTTAACTTGTAAAATCCTTTTGAAATCAAAGGTACCTTATAAGACCACGTCGCACATAAACACGGATGGGTTTTTATCTTACGATAACCAAACCATTTTTATTATAAAATCCAGCGATGTTATAATAATGTCTAAGGTTTAAAATACCAATAATCAAGTAGCTATAATGTGTGTACATCAGAACTATAATAAGTATATAATCAAAAATCGCTAAGGCACGTATATGGAAAATGGATTCCAACAAATGGCAAGGTAAGGGACTACCTTCTTAAAATGGTACACCTCCAATTAAAATGTACCTGAGGACGAAAACCTTTTGACCTCTGCCAACATAGAACTGGCCTATCCCTGACTAAATAGTACCGAATCATCACCCCGGTTGGGAACTACCTTTATAGAGATCTCTCATGCAAACCAAATCCATAATAGGGTAATCTTGAAAAGTAATGACACACCCTAATGGGAGCAACCCACATAGCCTTGCTGCATCTACCATGTTTTAGCCATTTCCAGGGTGTGAGGCTTGAGGCAATGATTTACCTTTTGAATAACAGACCATCTTGGAATAATAAAACTGCCCTCTAGGCATAAATGTAATGTTAGCATTCATCCATACAGGCTGTTACGGGATCGAACAAACATTCAATAATTACTATTTTTCATTTTGGAATCACCCTCAGGAAGAATATTATAACTCCATAGCGTACTTCATAACTGTAACAACCCGCATATTTTATGAATTTTGTATTTAAATATTTTATTTAAATGTTGAATCGTTAATCAGATTAAAGTCTGAAAAGCTACTTTTTGCAAACAGTCGAATTGGGACTCGAGACCACTTCCATTGAGTCCAAAATGGCGTTTGCGACTTTTCTAAGTATAAACATCGATATGTTTGGAGTAAGTTGAATTTTGACATTTTCTTTTTGGGCTTTTAGGTTTGGGTTCAGCCCATTAACCTTCTTATTACCCAAACTCAGTCCTCTCCTCTCCACTTATTCATTTCATTTCTTTTTCTCAAGCTCAAAACTGAAAATGGGGAGAGGAATGGGAAATTAGAAATCCAAAACCCTAGTTTCCTTAGAAAATACAAATTCTTGCTCCAAATCCAAAGAGAAGCTATGGTATGTATCTCCATCTTCTTCTCCAACTCAATCCCTCTTTATATTCAGAAATTTCCTAAACCTAACTTTGGAAATGTTCCTCTTTTGAGCTTAGATTCAAGCTCCTAGAGTTGAGATTGAAGAGTGGTTGATTCTCCTTTGTTTTTAAGCTTCTTATTCCTTGTTTTAATGTAAAAGGTGAGTTTTTAAACTCACATCTTTGTCTATTTCTATCATTGACGTTAGATATGAATTCCTAACACTTACTCATGTTCAATTGCTTTTGGTTTGAACTGATTTGGTGAACATTTCAATTTTTGGTGTTTTGAAGTCAAAACTTTGAAAATCCTAGCTTTGATTTGTGAACATGTTTTTGGTGGTGAATCGGAGAGCCTATAGGGCTGGGATGTCGATTGGCAAAAGCCCCTAAAGTCCATTGCTCAACCGGTTGCAAATGGTGTGAGTTTGCTCCTCCATTTGATAGGCTGAAAACAGTTTCAGCTTCAGCCAGTCGACTGACCCTCTTCAGCCAGTCGACTGACCCTCTGTAGTCAGTCGATGGACTACAGGCCCAGAAAACTCTCGGGTTCTGGTTCAGTCGACTGACTGCAGAAGGCCAGTCGACTGACCTGCTCCATTTTGCCTATTTTGCCTAATTAGCTTGAGAATTCAACTTTTATCGATTCGTGACTATCCGATTTATTGTTATCATTTGTTATTGCCTTTGATGACTTCTTTTTCGGGATTTTTGAGAATGTCCATTTTAATGGAATTGGTATCGATTTCTTTGGATTCAATTCACGTCTTCGAACGTGGATTTTTGGTGATTGATTGTTTCTACAATCATTTTGTGATTTGTCACTTCTAAATACAAAGGTTTCTATACTAGTAGTAAATATTAAAACTCTTTTACGAAGATGATTTCAACTTTATTTTAATACAAAGCTCTTTCATAAAACCGTTTTCTAATCTATTAGTATATACAAACCTTTACCTCATTCGTATGAGAAAATATAATTAAACGGGTTAGCAAAACAAGTAATATGAAACACTTGCATTTACTTCGTCGGTTAATTTTTGGACTAGTTCGATTGAAAATCTTGTGACAATTTTCGAATGGAAATCTACAATTTGTTCGTAAATATTTAAGTTAAGCTAGTGGTTATGGGACCGTTTGTGGAGCTTCGGCTCAATTTTTATGGTTAGCGACCGTGGAATAGCGTTCCATTTGTGATACACGTGTTGGTGAGTTTTCATGCTCCCGTTTGTGATAGGCCTCCCCCTTCTGTGATTTCTGGATTTCTATTTGATGATTTCTAGAATTTGTGTATTTCGCCTCTTTATGTGATTGGCAATTATATGTTTGTCAATATTTGTGGTATGGTGAATAAAATAAAGAATATGACATTCTTTTTGGTACTTTGAGATTCTTGAGATGTTGTATGATTTTGTTGTTGTTATATCATATTTGTTCTAGTGCGACATTATTGTTATCATACATTCTTATTATATCTCCATTTATATCTCATTCCTTTATCTGATATTTATAGCTAGACTGATCCGTTTATTATTTTCTTATTAAATAATACTCGGGTCAGACCGAGATGTTACAGGTGCTCCTGCTTGACTCCTTATCTGGAATCATTTTCTGACTTTTGTCTAACTACATTACATTTGTAGTTTCTGTTGTTATACATTCGAGATATAGACTCCATGATGTGTACTTATTTTTTTGTCTAGTGCTTGTATCTATTCTTTTGTGATATTGTGGATCTTATCTGGCCACTACTCTGATGTACACCTTTTTGGTGTTATATATTCATATCTGTTTCCGCCTTTGTGATATGGACATCTGTGACTGATTTATGTTATGTTTATTTCTATATTTGTTTCCGAGGTCCACTTAGCCACTGTGTAGTAGCTTTGAGTTTGTGTCGGTATGTCGGATTTCCTCCTGAAATGAAATGCATGTTATACTATCTGACATATCGGTGCTCGCACAAGGAAATTGCACAGATGGTCGCTCCTCAACAGCCTTATTCTTCGCGCTAGTTGACAGTATTACCCAGTAGTGTTCTTGGCTAGCGTGAGTATAGAGGTAGGGCATCACAGCATGGTATCAGAGCCAAAGTTCGGAACAATGTAGAATAATCTAGCAAGGATCATTGTCCTAAGTTTCTCTCAGGAATCGTGCCATAGGATTTGATTCGAGTCATTGAACCCGTTCTATCCTATTTCTTTTATGATATCTTGTTATATCAATCAAGTTTGTTTGATATTCATTCTAAGATTAACCTTTTTCTCTTTCCTTTCTTTCTTAAAGATAAGAAATGGTTAGACCTGGCCATCCCAGCGTCGGTCAATCTAGTGCTACTCCCCAGGATGGAGTATTTATGTCTGCTCAGCAACTTCTTGATCTTGTAAGAAATGCTCAAGCTGTTGGACCTATTCCTGAGCCCGCACATCCTAAATCTGGGTTTGCACGTTTGTGCAGTGATTACACCAATTTAGGTGGAAAGCCATTCAAAGGTTCCGAGAGCGTTATAGAAGTCCAGGCTTGGCTTCGAACATGCGACCGTATCTTTTCTCGCATGAATCTTATTGATCTCCATCGAGTCCAAGTGGCCTCTAGTATGCTCCAAGAAAGAGCATTGGACTGGTACGAGCTTCTGATCTCCGAAATTATTAAAGCGGACCTTACATGGGAGCAATTCCGAGAAAGGTTCGAATTAAAATTTGTGCCAAAAGCCGAAAAAGTATCTCTATCTCGACGCTTCATCGACCTTGTTCAAGGTGAATCTTCCGTGACCGACTACGTCGCTTCTTTCGAATCTCTATCAAAATATGGGGTCGAGTATATTAATACCCCATTGAAGAAAAATCAAAGATTTGTGTATGGCTTGAGCAAGAGCCTCAAAAAGCCATTACTTCTGAAATTAGAAGTTTCTTTTGATCAGCTTGTTGATATTGCTCTTCGACTCGAAGAGGCTGATAATGATAGCGATGTTGAGGTCAAACCAAACATCAACAAGAAGAGACCTTTCAAATTCAAGCCTAATCCCAACAAGAAGGGAAAGCAAGCAACACTGGTAGCAAATACTCCTAACACTCGTCGTGGAGAATGTTACAAGTGTGGTTCTAAGGACCATTATGCAAACAAGTGCCCGAAGCCTCTTTTCTGCCGCTATTGCAAGAGTTCGGGCCATACTTTATCTTTGTGTCCCAAACTTCAAGGCAAGAAGGAGGGCAAATTAAATGTTGTACAAGCCCCTTCTAGCACTTCTCGTAATCAAGGTATTTCTTATTCTATCCTTGATGGTATTATTATATTTCATGATTTTCCTATTCGAGTTCGTTTTGATACGGGTGCATCTCACTCATTCATATCAAAAGAACTTGTTGATGCTTTGTCTTTGGATGTTATTGGCTTGATGACTTCTTTGAGAATTTCAAATCCGGTTGGTGGATCCGCAACACTCAGTTTATTATGTAAGGATGTCGAAATTATTTTATGTGATTTCTCTGTCCGTGCCGATTTGCATGTTATGTGTTACCTTGGTTTCGGAATGATTTTGGGAATGGATTGGCTTTAACGTTATGAAGCCCATATCTTATGTCCGGAGCGGACAATATATCTTCGGGATCCTCAATCTGTTAAGTAGATTTCTCTTGTTCTGAAAGATCCAGATTCCAATTCGAAAGCATCCTTGTATTCTCTAAATCCTCATGATGACGATAACGATGATGAGGAAGATGTCATTTCTCTCATTCACATTGTTCGTGAATTTCACGACATATTTGAGCCCGTTTTAGGATTACCACCTAAGCGAGCAATTGAGTTCTGAATTAATCTAGTCCCTGGAGCTCTACCTATTACTCGTCCTCCTTATCGTATGTCCAATAAATAAAATGAGGAGATGCGCAAACAATTATCCGAATTGGAGGCGAAGCAATTTATTCAATCTAGTTCCTCTCCATGGGGAGCTCGGCTATTTTCGTGAAGAAATCTGATGGTACACTTAGGCTTTGCGTTGACTACCGCAAGCTTAACGATCTCACCATCAAGAATAAATATCCCCTACCTCGGATTGATGATTTATTCGATCAGCTCAGTGGTGCTAAGGTCTTTTCACAGTTAGACTTAGCAACCGGTTTTCATCAGCTCTGTATTGTAAAGGATAGCATTCCTTTGACATTGTTCTGTACTCGTTATGGATCTTATGAATGGCTTATTATGCCATTTGGTTTGACGAATGCTCCGACTTAATTCGTCGACCTTATGAATCGAGTTTTCAAAGACTTCCTCGATCGATTTGTTCTCATCTTTATAGATGACATTCTTATTTATTCTAAAACCGAAGAGGAGCATGAAAATCATCTTCGTATTGTATTGGAAACTCTTAGGAGAAACCAATTGAAAGCGAAATTTTCTAAATGCCACTTTTGGCAATCTCATGTGAAATTTTTGGGACATATCATTTCTGAATCCGGAATATCTGTGGATCCTTCAAAGATTGAAGCGATTCAAAATTGGAAGAGACAGGAGAGTGTGACGGAAATTCGTAGCTTCCTAGGATTGGCGGGCTATTACCGTCGGTTCATAAAAGACTTTTCTAAGATTTCAGTACCTCTTACTAGTTTGACAAAGAAGGGAGTTAAATACATTTGGTCAGACAAATGTGAAGCTTCATTTCAAAAATTAAAAGAACTTCTTTCCGATGCTCCTATTCTTGTGATTCCCGATGGGAACCAAGATTTTATTGTTTACACCGACGCTAGTCGTGTTGGTTTGGGTGCCGTTCTCATGCAGCGGGAACGTGTTATCGCTTATGCTTCTAGACAACTAAAACCTGTCGAGACTAGATATGCCACTCATGATTTAGAGCTCGCGACTATCGTATTCGCCCTTAGAACTTGGCGTCATTATCTTTTGGGGGAGAAATTTGTCCTCTACACCGATCATAAATCATTGAAGTGTTTATTTTCTCAAAAGGAACTTAACTTGCGTCAACAACGTTGGCTCGAGTTCCTTGCATCGTATGATCTTGATATTCTTTATACTCCCGGGAAAGGAAATCTTGTTGCCAATGCCCTTAGTCGTAAGCAACAAGCAGTTGAATCTATGATGATATCCGAGTGGAATGATCTTGAGACTTTTTCCACTTGTGAGATTCGAGATCGTGAATCCGATTTATGTTCATCTCTCGTTTTATGTAGCCTTGAGGCTCATCCTTCTCTTTTAGACCGCATTCTTGAAGCTCAAAAGCATGATCCCGAACTGGTTATTCTTAGCCAAAGTTGTAGGGATAAAATTGATATTGAAGGTTTGAAAGACTTTGATATTGATGTTCGTGGCAGTATTCGGAAATTTGGTAGACTTATCGTGCCAAATATTATTGATCTTCGTAAAGATATTTTAGAAGATTCTCATCGGTCTAAATTTACCATTCATCCCGGTAGTAGTAAAATGTACGTGGATATGAAGCGACTTTATTATTGGGAGGGAATGAAATCTGATATTGCTAACTTTGTTAAACGTTGCATGACTTGCCAACTTGTTAAGGCCGAGCATCAAAGGCCTGGTGGGTTATTGCAACCTTTGGAAATTCCAATATGGAAGTGGGATCAAATTTCCATGGACTTTGTTGACGGTCTTCCCCGTTCTCGTTCAGGCCGTGATAGCCTATGGGTGATAGTAGATAGACTTACGAAATCCACCCATTTTATTCCCGTTCGGTCCAATTGGACCGTACCTATTTTGGCTAAACTCTTTGTCAAGGAAATTGTTAAATTGCATGGAGTTCCAACTTCTATTGTTGGTGATCGTGATCCATTGTTTACTAGTGGATTTTGGAAAGGTCTTCAAAAAGCTTTGGGAACGAAGCTTAATTTTAGCACCTCTTATCATCCTCAGTCCGATGGACAAACCGAGCGTGTGAATCAAACTCTTGAAGATCTTCTTCGTGCATGTGTTCTTGATTTTGGTGGAAGTTGGGAAGATAATATTTCTCTTATTGAATTTTCCTATAATAATAGTTTCCAATCTAGTATTGGTATGGCATCTTTCGAGGCAATTTACGGAAGGCCATGCCGATCTCCTTCGTGTTGGCTTGAAGCCGGTGAGAAGCTGGTTTTAG
Organism: Allium fistulosum; assembly: GCA_030737815.1. Classification (NCBI taxonomy): domain Eukaryota; kingdom Viridiplantae; phylum Streptophyta; class Magnoliopsida; order Asparagales; family Amaryllidaceae; genus Allium; species Allium fistulosum. Next base: position 461,164,713 of record CM060901.1, read on the forward strand.
GTCCAGATTTTATTCGTGATGCCACAGAAAAGATCGACATTATTCGTCATAGGATGAAAGAAGCTCAAAGTAGACAAAAATCCTATGCCGATAATCAAAGAAGGAAATTAGAATTTTCAGTGGGAGATTTTGTGTTTATTCGTGTTTCACCTATGAAGGGTGTTGTGCGTTTCAGTCGATCGGGAAAATTAGCACCTCGATATATTGGCCCATTTCCCATCGCCGAACGCATTAGTCCCATGGCTTATCGCCTTTTGTTACCGACTCAATTCTCTGCTATTCACAACGTATTCCACGTCTCTCAGCTTTGGAAATGCCTTCGAGATTCCGAATCTATTCTTGAGTCTGGTGTTATTGAAAAAATTGAAGTTTCGCCTAATTTGACTTATGAGCAACGTCCTATTCGAATCATTGCTTCAGAGGTCAAACGCCTTCGAAATAAAGATGTTCCTCTTGTGAAAGTTCAATGGTCCTCAAATCCTAAGGATTTCTCTTGGGAATTCAGAGAATTCATCGAGCGAACACATCCGAACTTGCTCTCTCGTGCTCCTTAAGGTGAACTTTTTATTTTCAAATTTCTTCTTTTTGTGTTGATATGCTTTTATCGTTGTTACTTCTATTTATTTCTTAAAGATTGCGAGGACCCAATTTCTTTAAGGAGGGGAGTCTGTAACAACCCGCATATTTTACAAATTTTATATTTAAATATTGTATTTAAATGTTGAATCGTTAATCGGATTAAAGTTCGAAAAGCTACTTTTTGCAAACAGTCGAATTGGGACTCGAGACCACTTACATTGAGTTCAAAATGGCATTTGCGACTTTTTTAAGTATAAACATCGATATGTTTGGAGTAAGTTGAATTTTGACATTTTCTTTTGGGGCTTTTGGGTTCGGGTTCAGCCCATTAACCTTCTTATTACCCAAACTCAGTCCTCTCCTCTCCACTTATTCATTTCATTTCTTTTTCTCAAGCTCAAAACTGAAAATGGCGAGAGGAATGGGAAATTAGAAATCCAAAACCCTAGTTTCCTTAGCAAATACAAATTCTTGCTCCAAATCCAAAGAGAAGCTAAGGTATGTATCTCCATCTTCTTCTCCAACTCAATCCCTCTTTAAATTCAGAAATTTCCTAAACCTAACTTTGGAAATTTTCCTCTTTTGAGCTTAAATTCAAGCTCCTAGAGTTGAGATTGAAGAGTGGTTGATTCTCCTTTGTTTTCAAGCTTCTTCTTCCTTGTTTTTGTGTAAAGGGTGAGTTTTTAAACTCACATCTTTGTCTATTTCTATCATTGACGTTAGATATGAATTCCTAACACTTACTCATGTTCAATTGCTTTTGGTTTGAACTAATTTGGTGAACATTTCAATTTTTGGTGTTTTGAAGTCAAAACTTTGAAAATCCTAGCTTTGATTTGTGAACATGTTTTTGGTGGTGAATCGGAGAGCCTATAGGGCTGGGATGTCGATTGGAAAAAGCGCCTAAAGTTCATTGCTCAACCGGTTGCAAATGGTGTGAGTTTGCTCCTCCATTTGATAGGCTGAAAACAGTTTCAGCTACAGCCAGTCAACTGACCCTCTACAGTCAGTCGACTGACTGCAGGCCCAGAAAACTCTCGGGTTCTGGTTCAGTCGACTGACTGCAGAAGGCCAGTCGACTGACCTGCTCCATTTTTCCTATTTTGCCTAATTAGCTTGAGAATTCAACTTTTATCGATTCGTGACTATCCGATTTATTGTTATCATTTGTTATTGCCTTTGATGACTTCTTTTTTCGGGGTTTTTGAGAATGTCCATTTTAATGGAATTCGTATCGATTTCTTTGGATTCAATTCACGTCTTCGAACGTGGATTTTTGGTGATTGATTGTTTCTACAATCATTTTGTGATTTGTCACTCCTAAATACAAAGGTTTCTATACTAGTTGTAAATATTAAAACTCTTTTACAAAGATGATTTCAACTTTATTTTAATACAAAGCTCTTTCATAAAACCGTTTTCTAATCTAGTAGTATATATAAACCTTTACCTCATTCGTATGAGAAAATATAATTAAACGGCTTAGCAAAACAAGTGGTGTGAAACACTTGCGTTTACTTCGTCGGATAATTTTTGGACTAGTTCGATTGAAAATCTTGTGATAATTTTCGAGTGGAATTCTACAATTTGTTCGTAAATATTTAAGTTAAGCTAGTGGTTATGGGACATGAAGCTAAACTCATATATTTACTAGCTTAATGTAATTCACACTTTTTATTGATCAATGATGATCATTTTGTGATTTAGACTAGCGATGTGCGATGTCTATTTGTCTGCGAGGGAGACTAAACCCCGTTTCTGTGGAACTTTGGTTCAATTTGGCGGGATAGCGACCCATGGTCTTCGGACCGTTTGTGGAGCTTCGGCTCAATTTTTATGGTTAGCGACCGTGGAATAGCGTTCCATTTGTGATACACGTGTTGGTGAGTTTTCATGCTCCCGTTTATGATAGGCCTCCCCCTTCTGTGATTTCTGGATTTCTATTTGATGATTCTAGAATTTGTGTGTTTCGCCTCTTTATGTGATTGGCAATTATATGTTTGTCAATATTTGTGGTATGGTGAATAAAATAAAGAATATGACATTCTTTTTGGTACTTTGAGATTCTTGAGATGTTGTATGATTTTTTTGTTGTTATATCATATTTGTTCTAGTGCGACATTATTGTTATCATACATTCTTATTATATCTCCGTTTATATCTCATTCCTTTATCTGATATTTATAGCTAGACTGATCCGTTTATTATTTTCTTATTAAATAATACTCGGGTCAGACCGAGATGTTACAGGTGCTCCTGCTTGACTCCTTATCTGGAATCATTTTCTGACTTTTGTCTAACTACATTACATTTGTAGTTTCTGTTGTTATACATTCGAGATATAGACTCCATGATGTATACTTATTCTTTTGTCTAGCGCTTGTATCTATTCTTTTGTGATATTGTGGATCTTATCTGACCACTACTCTGATGTACACCTTTTTGGTGTTATATATTCATATCTGTTTCCGCCTTTGTAATATGAACGTCTATGACTGATTTATGTTATGTTTATTTCTATATTTGTTTCCGAGGTCCACTTAGCCACTATGTAGTAGCTTTGAGTTTGTGTCGGTATGTCGGATTTCCTCCTGAAATGAAAGGCATGTTATACTATCTGACATATCGGTGCTCGCACAAGGGAATTGCATAGATGGTCGCTCCTCAACAGCCTATTCTTCGTGCTAGTTGACAGCATTACCTAGTAGTGTTCTTGGCTAGCATGAGTATAGAGGTGTGGCGTCACAATAACGGTCCATCATGAACGTAATTATTTTAGAGTGGTTCAGATAAATCCAGGAGCTAATGTCTCTAAACTAAGTGGTAATTCCTAGCTAACTCAATTCTAGTTCTTTGAAAGTATGCAACAAGTATTCGAGTCCTCACTGGAAAACTCAATATACACGGCATACTTCCTAAGTTAAAACAGGTCAATGTTTGATAGTCGGTTATTTAATTGTCAAATAACAAACAAATCAACAATTCAAAGATTTAATTACCCATAGCAATCATTAAGCTTCAAACTAAATAAAAAATTCATTTGTTAAAATCTCTTTTCAAAAATGTTTATCAAAACACTCATATACTTATCTTGCTGACATAAGTATATTCACAAAACATTTGTGAAAGATTTCTCATTTCTAAATCATATCAAAAGGATCAAAACAAAATGTTATTTAAATTAGAGATAACGATAATCTCAAATAATATTCTTTCAGTGTTAAGTGTGGAACAAATGTCTATACCACTAGAATTAAGAAGGTCAAATAAAAGAAATCCAAATCTCAAATTCTTTTATAATCTACTTATACAAATTCTTTTAATAAATCTCTTTCATTTATGTAATGTCCTTTACTTAAATTCCAAACCCATTTATAAAACTCTTTATAAAATTCCAAGTTACTTTACAAAACTTTTCTATAAATATCCAAAATCATTTATAAAACTTTCTTATAAATATTCCTATGTAACGACCCGTAATTTTCGACAATTAAAAATATTAAATTAAATAAGATTTTGAAATTTAATATTGTGAGAAATTAAAATTTATGATTTATTTATGAGAAAATAATTAGAATATGATTTAATAATGTGAATTGAATAAGATTGACAACTGTTTAAGGTTATTGCAATTAATGGTAATAATAAAGGGAAACAAGGATTTAAATCAATGTTGTATTAAAAAGGAGAAATTATATGTAAGTAATTGAAATTGGTTAATATAGAATGAACCAATATTTGGTAAGTAATTTATCAAACTTTGTATGTAAACAACATGTTAGTAAAGTTGTATTATTAATGTATAACAATTGATTGATTATCATCTTGATATCAAATCCGTTTGAAATTAATTGTAAGTTAATTGAAATTAATGAAATTAAATATTGCAGTTAATTTGAGTTAGGATGATAACTGTAGAATATGAATGTAATAAAATGTAAACTTATGTTAATGAAATTCATAGGGTATTGTTGATTGAATAATAAGAATGTAAATCAAAATAAATGAATTTATTGGAATTTAAATTATAATTAATGAATTTATTACAGTTGCAATTGAACGCCAAAATTAGTGCAATATTTAAATATTGAATTTGACATGGAAATTTTATTTTAAAAGATTATAAATTTTTGTGTAATCAGAAATGATGAAAATTGTTAACTGTTAACTTAGAATTTAAAAGTGACTAAACCAATTTAATAATAATTTATTTAATTAACGTGAAATTAGCCATTTTGGCCACTGTCTCGGATTTCAATGAAACCAGTTTCATCGGATCCGTAATAGTGAATTATTGTAGGATTTCAAGTTTCGTAGCGATCAGACTTGTCGTTTGATCGTGCGGGCTCGAAACGCGTAGAAATCAATTTAATGAATTCAATTAAAATAATCTTATTTTAAAAGCTAACAAGTATACAATGGAATTAAGGTTTGAAACTAGTTCCATTGAGTTAAAAGATACCGAAAACATATATTTCGATATATTGGATGACTTACGTTCGTTTCGGGAGAGAAATGAGCTTTTCGGGTTTGCATAATCGTTTCGACCTATTCGATCTGTCCATTCATTCGTATCTATCTTTGTCCATATAAATAGATTTCTTTTCTGAAACCCTAGCAACCTTTTTTATTTCTTTATGTATTATTATATGCTCCATTCCTTCCTCCTCAATGGCAGAAACCCTAATTCCCAATTCCAAACCCTAATTTCAATTTCAAATCAAAATTCAAAATCTAAACTCCTCAAACCATAGCAAATTATATATCATTGGAAAGATCTTGACGTGCGCAATCTACTGCAGCAATTTATTTTTCAATTTGATGCATCATTTGGCCAGAAATTGACGATTTATTCTCGGCCGTTCATCCTAGGGTTTTCGATCCAACGGTGTATCGTCGATTTTATGACGATCGAGAAGTTGCAGTGCGTAGAGGAGGCTTAGGCGAGCAGATCCATGTGGTTAGTTGTATCAGAAGTGTCGTGATTTCGCGATAATTGGCCTTGGAAGCGGCGGCGACCACGTGCAGGCGGAGGCTATCGGCGGCGGCGGAGGACTTGGCATGGGCCTGGGGGTAAGCGACCTTGGACGTGGAGATCGTTGGTGATGTTGGATCAGGGGATGAGTGCTCGTTGGTGGTGCATTCATGGACGAAAGGGTGGCGACGAGTTGCATGGTTCGATCTCGCGTGCGTGACGAGGGTTTCTGAGAGGTAGTAATTTACTAAAATGCCCCTAGTTAATTTTTAATTTAATTTAAATTTTTCATGTGTTCTAACTCGAATAACTTTTTCATACGAGCTCGGATTTCGACGCGGTTTCTTCCATTACGATCGTATTGGAATTTTGGACAACATGGAACTAGTTTGGTTGAATTATGAGACTATTAGATTTTTGGGCCTTATTTGGATTTTTAATCGACTAGAAAGAAAAAGTGAGTGATTTAACTCACTCACAACTACTAGACCATCTTATGTTGGTTAAATTAAATTTATGACATAATTAGAAATTTATTGATAACTATTTGGTATATTTAAATTGTCATTCAAATTTAATTTGAATTTATATTGAATTTTATTGCCATTTAATTTAATATTGAATTTAAATTGTTAAATAAATACCTGATAATGATAACCAGTTAATTATTGTGATTTATTGGCTGATTTGAATGATGATTGCGATGGATGCTTAATTGTTGACATTTTGGATGATTGGATGTATGTTTATTTATATATTGTTACCACACTGCAAGTTCCCTTAGTTATTGTTAGGAAAATCACTATGGGTTGAAATGATACATACCCGAACGATCTTATAGATTAGGGAAAAATCGTTATAGGTTGAAATGATAAACCCGAGCGATTTTATGGATTTGGAAATTTGTGATTCGGGATACGGATTGAAATGATATATATCCGAAAATTTGAATTATTGTGGGTTGAAATGATATATATCTGTATCACTTGATCATAAGGTAGAAAGTTATATACGGACACCGGATTGGCTAAATTAAATGATTTTAAATCCTTAATTTTTGAATCCAGTTATATGATATTATGAAATAAAATTAGATTTATATGAACTAAATTATTTTCAAAATCCAAGCTTTAAAATGTTGAAATTGAAATTGGTTTAAATGATTCGTTTAAAGAATTTAAATTGAAATCTTAAAATTGAATTTTGAAATATAAATTAAATTTATCAAAATTGAGTTATTGTAAACATTTTAATATTTAAACTTTGAAACCTATAGAATTTGAAATGGTTTAATTTTGTAGTTCAAACATGAATTTGAAATCGATATAAATTGAAATGGCTTTTAATGAGAATTTGAATTGAAACCTTTAGCCTTTTGAATTGAAATCGTTGAACTGAGATTGATTTAAATTGAAATTTTGGAACTAAAGTTGATTTGAATTGATTTGTGAATTGGAAGAAACAATTCTAATTTGAAACTACTTTCGATATAAACTCTTTTAATATACAAACCCTTTTAACATATAAACTATTTTTTCTCATATAAACCATTTTAATATATAATAATTTTTAATACATTAACTATTTTTAATATATAACCTATTTTAGTATATAAACTATTTTAATTTATAACCTATTTTCAATGTATAACTATTCCAATATATAAACTACTTTCAGTATTCAAACTATTTAAAGTTGGAACTGTTATGATTTAGATTTAATTGATTTAAATGCAAATATTTTGATATGATGGTTTAACCTATTTTGTGGTTATGATTTTGAAAACGAACATGATTTAAAGTGAACAATGATTTCGAAAGTGAATATGATTTCGAAAGTGATATGATTTTGAAGTGAATATGATATTTTGATATCAATTATGAATTGGTTTTGGAAATGTAAAAGAACCAACCGGTGTGAAATAAGCGGTTGGTTGTTAAAGAGACCGGGATCGGATATTATCATACTCTCTGCCAATACCGAAAACCACTTTAACAACTGTGAACTTGGTGGAGAATCTAGAATGAAGTAGGATGGTTTGGCGAACGCTACTGGAATGAAGTAAGAGAACGATGATGGATAGCCTTGAACTTTTGGGTCATAATTAAAATGACTAAAACAGGAGCTATACCGGGCCAAGTGGGGTCACTCCCCCTATCGGGCACATTTCTTCGATACCATATTTATTACTTTGTGATTGATTTGGTAGCCACCCCTCGATTTGATTATGGGAGTGTGTTACGGGGTAGGCAGTAGTAGCTGTTATGCATTACCACTAGTCTGGGAGTGCGAAATGGTAGAATCCTACCCTGGGCATTGCCTCGCATGCCTTGTCGTATTTATCCTGATCGCGCCTACTACGAGTTTGGTTTTTGTCGTACACTATGGAGTGCCCTCTGGTAGCCCTCCAGTTTACGGAAGAATTATGGTATTGTATAGACTACGGCATTTATAAAAAATGTGTTAAGGGGGATATGGGTAACGCCTTAACGCTATTTTAATACTTTACTGTAGACATATTATAATAGTGTATTGTACTATGTATGTAGATAGTTTAACGGATCCTTAGGAGATGGAATCCCAAACATCTCTTAAGTTATTGCACGCACGTTAGACACTGGATAGGAGATGTAAAATCCCGTAAACATCTCTGAAGCTGTTACACTCATATTTACTTATTTTGATTTAACTTACATAAGATCTTTTAGTTCTGACTTGAGTGTTTTGTCTTTTCAATACGCTTGGGTCTGCCTGAGAATTTCAGCATCGAAGACTCTATTTCTGGAGGACGAAGATGAAGATTTAGTATATTATTACTATTTATATATTTATTCCACTGCATCATGATTGTTCCGCTGCATTATCATCTTATTGTACCTACTATATGTATAACTCTAATTGCATTATAAAAGTGTAGTCAAATGTCATTTGTAAAACAGCTTCATGAACTGTTTATTTGATTATTATATTTTGTCATTCCGCTGTGAGATTCTGTATTTTGTTTTTCTTTCTTTTCTCTTATTTTCTTATTTACCCCATTAACAATCCTCCCTTTTGAATGGTTTGAGTTTGACATGTGTTGTTTATTATTGATTTAAACCATCCAAAAAGGTGGGTCGTTACATCCTTATTTAAAACAAAACTTCTTTAATAAACCTTAATCAATAAAGTTCCTCTGATAAAATAAATTATTTAAAACACCTTGAAATAAACAGGTCATTATTTAAACATTCTTTATTTAATTTATCTTTAAACCACATTAACAAAATAATGATTCCAAAAATCATTCAAAAAGTATTAAATTACTTCAAAACACCTTCAATAAAATACTTGCTTAATTATCCTTTAAATATCATATTTAAAATGACAGTGAACTTTAACCCATTATCAAAAGGATAAAATGAGATATTTGACTTCACAAAAATCAAAAAGAGGCTTAGTGACCATAACGGTTCATTAAATTGTGTTTAAATATCCAAGTTATAACATGGGTATTTACATAACAAGCAGATATGTAAAAGGAATTAATCAATAATAGCCAATCAACATATAAGTAAGTGTCCAAGTTACCATAATAGCAGATGAGAATTTATTCCGCTAAACACATGTCCAAGTTAATATAATGGCAGAATGGGTTTTTATTCTACCTAATAGATGTCAACATAATCTACTTGCTGAACTATGGCAGAACTGTGATTTGTTCTATCAAACAGATGTCAAATATAATTTAATTAGCAGAACAGTATTTTATTCTGCTAAACAGATGTTATTAGGTTTCATATTCAATTGGGGTTACTTAAGGGTAGTCGACAAAAAAATCCCTTAGATTAAAATCTTCTTTTGAAAGAGAGTTGCTTTTTGAAACAAAATCGATCTTTAGAAATAAAGTGGTTTAAAACTTTAAAACTTTAAAACTTTTAATTAAAAATTAAATAACAATTAAACTCTTTACTTAATAATTAAACATGAAATTAATAATTAAATAAGAATTAGCTATTAAATAAATAATTAAATAATAATTATCCTTAAATAAATAATTAAATAACAGTTAACCTTTAAATAAATAATTAAACCATGATTAAACTTAAATTAATTATTAAATTTAAACTTTTAAATAATAACTAAATATTATTTAATCTCAATTAATTAATTAATTAACCCTTAATTAAAACTTAAATAGTAAATTAAACCTTTATTTAAAATAATTAAATCATAATTAAGTTTTAATTAAATCTTAACTCAAATATAACTTGATTAGTAATTAATTAAAAATTAAATCCTTTCTTAAATAATAATTTAATAAATCTTAATTAAATAATAATTAATTCTTAATTAATTAATTAAATAATAATTAATTCTTAATTAATTAATTAAATAATAATTGATATTGAAGGTTTGAAAGACTTTGATATTGATGTTCGTGGCAGTATTCGGAAATTTGGTAGACTTATCGTGCCAAATATTATTGATCTTCGTAAAGATATTTTAGAAGATTCTCATCGGTCTAAATTTACCATTCATCCCGGTAGTAGTAAAATGTACGTGGATATGAAGCGACTTTATTATTGGGAGGGAATGAAATCTGATATTGCTAACTTTGTTAAACGTTGCATGACTTGCCAACTTGTTAAGGCCGAGCATCAAAGGCCTGGTGGGTTATTGCAACCTTTGGAAATTCCAATATGGAAGTGGGATCAAATTTCCATGGACTTTGTTGACGGTCTTCCCCGTTCTCGTTCAGGCCGTGATAGCCTATGGGTGATAGTAGATAGACTTACGAAATCCACCCATTTTATTCCCGTTCGGTCCAATTGGACCGTACCTATTTTGGCTAAACTCTTTGTCAAGGAAATTGTTAAATTGCATGGAGTTCCAACTTCTATTGTTGGTGATCGTGATCCATTGTTTACTAGTGGATTTTGGAAAGGTCTTCAAAAAGCTTTGGGAACGAAGCTTAATTTTAGCACCTCTTATCATCCTCAGTCCGATGGACAAACCGAGCGTGTGAATCAAACTCTTGAAGATCTTCTTCGTGCATGTGTTCTTGATTTTGGTGGAAGTTGGGAAGATCATATTTCTCTTATTGAATTTTCCTATAATAATAGTTTCCAATCTAGTATCGGTATGGCATCTTTCGAGGCACTTTACGGAAGGCCATGCCGATCTCCTTCGTGTTGGCTTGAAGCCGGTGAGAAGCTGGTTTTAGGTCCAGATTTTATTCGTGATGCCACAGAAAAGATCGACATTATTCGTCATAGGATGAAAGAAGCTCAAAGTAGACAAAAATCCTATGCCGATAATCAAAGAAGGAAATTAGAATTTTCAGTGGGAGATTTTGTGTTTATCCGTGTTTCACCTATGAAGGGTGTTGTGCGTTTCAGTCGATCGGGAAAATTAGCACCTCGATATATTGGCCCATTTCCCATCGCCGAACGCATTAGTCCCATGGCTTATCGCCTTTTGTTACCGACTCAATTCTCTGCTATTCACGACGTATTCCACGTCTCTCAGCTTTGGAAATGCCTTCGAGATTCCGAATCTATTCTTGAGTCTGGTGTTATTGAAGAAATTGAAGTTTCGCCTAATTTGACTTATGAGCAACGTCCTATTCGAATCATTGCTTCAGAGGTCAAACGCCTTCGAAATAAAGATGTTCCTCTTGTGAAAGTTCAATGGTCCTCAAATCCTAAGGATTTCTCTTGGGAATTCAGAGAATTCATCGAGGGAACACATCCGAACTTGCTCTCTCGTGCTCCTTAAGGTGAACTTTTTATTTTCAAATTTCTTCTTTTTGTGTTGATATGCTTTTATCGTTGTTACTTCTTATTTATTTCTTAAAGATTGCGAGGACCCAATTTCTTTAAGGAGGGGAGTCTGTAACAACCCGCATATTTTACAAATTTTATATTTAAATATTGTATTTAAATGTTGAATTGTTAATCGGATTAAAGTTCGAAAAGATACTTTTTGCAAACAGTCGAATTGGGACTCGAGACCACTTCCATTGAGTTCAAAATGGCATTTGCGACTTTTTTAAGTATAAACATCGATATGTTTGGAGTAAGTTGAATTTTGACATTTTCTTTTGGGGCTTTTGGGTTCGGGTTCAGCCCATTAACCTTCTTATTACCCAAACTCAGTCCTCTCCTCTCCACTTATTCATTTCATTTCTTTTTCTCAAGCTCAAAACTGAAAATGGCGAGAGGAATGGGAAATTAGAAATCCAAAACCCTAGTTTCCTTAGCAAATACAAATTCTTGCTCCAAATCCAAAGAGAAGCTAAGGTATGTATCTCCATCTTCTTCTCCAACTCAATCCCTCTTTAAATTCAGAAATTTCCTAAACCTAACTTTGGAAATTTTCCTCTTTTGAGCTTAAATTCAAGCTCCTAGAGTTGAGATTGAAGAGTGGTTGATTCTCCTTTGTTTTCAAGCTTCTTCTTCCTTGTTTTTGTGTAAAGGGTGAGTTTTTAAACTCACATCTTTGTCTATTTCTATCATTGACGTTAGATATGAATTCCTAACACTTACTCATGTTCAATTGCTTTTGGTTTGAACTAATTTGGTGAACATTTCAATTTTTGGTGTTTTGAAGTCAAAACTTTGAAAATCCTAGCTTTGATTTGTGAACATGTTTTTGGTGGTGAATCGGAGAGCCTATAGGGCTGGGATGTCGATTGGCAAAAGCGCCTAAAGTTCATTGCTCAACCGGTTGCAAATGGTGTGAGTTTGCTCCTCCATTTGATAGGCTGAAAACAGTTTCAGCTACAGCCAGTCAACTGACCCTCTGCAGTCAGTCGACTGACTGCAGGCCCAGAAAACTCTCGGGTTCTGGTTCAGTCGACTGACTGCAGAAGGCCAGTCGACTGACCTGCTCCATTTTTCCTATTTTGCCTAATTAGCTTGAGAATTCAACTTTTATCGATTCGTGACTATCCGATTTATTGTTATCATTTGTTATTGCCTTTGATGACTTCTTTTTTCGGGGTTTTTGAGAATGTCCATTTTAATGGAATTCGTATCGATTTCTTTGGATTCAATTCACGTCTTCGAACGTGGATTTTTGGTGATTGATTGTTTCTACAATCATTTTGTGATTTGTCACTCCTAAATACAAAGGTTTCTATACTAGTTGTAAATATTAAAACTCTTTTACAAAGATGATTTCAACTTTATTTTAATACAAAGCTCTTTCATAAAACCGTTTTCTAATCTAGTAGTATATACAAACCTTTACCTCATTCGTATGAGAAAATATAATTAAACGGCTTAGCAAAACAAGTGGTGTGAAACACTTGCGTTTACTTCGTCGGATAATTTTTGGACTAGTTCGATTGAAAATCTTGTGATAATTTTCGAGTGGAATTCTACAATTTGTTCGTAAATATTTAAGTTAAGCTAGTGGTTATGGGACATGAAGCTAAACTCATATATTTACTAGCTTAGTGTAATTCACACTTTTTATTGATCAATGATGATCATTTTGTGATTTAGACTAGCGATGTGCGATGTCTATTTGTCTGCGAGGGAGGCTAAACCCCGTTTCTGTGGAACTTTGGTTCAATTTGGCGGGATAGCGACCCATGGTCTTCGGACCGTTTGTGGAGCTTCGGCTCAATTTTTATGGTTAGCGACCGTGGAATAGCGTTCCATTTGTGATACACGTGTTGGTGAGTTTTCATGCTCCCGTTTATGATAGGCCTCCCCCTTCTGTGATTTCTGGATTTCTATTTGATGATTTCTAGAATTTGTGTGTTTCGCCTCTTTATGTGATTGGCAATTATATGTTTGTCAATATTTGTGGTATGGTGAATAAAATAAAGAATATGACATTCTTTTTGGTACTTTGAGATTCTTGAGATGTTGTATGATTTTTTTGTTGTTATGTCATATTTGTTCTAGTGCGACATTATTGTTATCATACATTCTTATTATATCTCCGTTTATATCTCATTCCTTTATCTGATATTTATAGCTAGACTGATCCGTTTATTATTTTCTTATTAAATAATACTCGGGTCAGACCGAGATGTTACAGGTGCTCCTGCTTGACTCCTTATCTGGAATCATTTTCTGACTTTTGTCTAACTACATTACATTTGTAGTTTCTGTTGTTATACATTCGAGATATAGACTCCATGATGTATACTTATTCTTTTGTCTAGCGCTTGTATCTATTCTTTTGTGATATTGTGGATCTTATCTGACCACTACTCTGATGTACACCTTTTTGGTGTTATATATTCATATCTGTTTCCGCCTTTGTAATATGAACGTCTATGACTGATTTATGTTATGTTTATTTCTATATTTGTTTCCGAGGTCCACTTAGCCACTATGTAGTAGCTTTGAGTTTGTGTCGGTATGTCGGATTTCCTCCTGAAATGAAAGGCATGTTATACTATCTGACATATCGGTGCTCGCACAAGGGAATTGCATAGATGGTCGCTCCTCAACAGCCTATTCTTCGTGCTAGTTGACAGCATTACCTAGTAGTGTTCTTGGCTAGCATGAGTATAGAGGTGTGGCGTCACAATAACGGTCCATCATGAACGTAATTATTTTAGAGTGGTTCAGATAAATCCAGGAGCTAATGTCTCTAAACTAAGTGGTAATTCCTAGCTAACTCAATTCTAGTTCTTTGAAAGTATGCAACAAGTATTCGAGTCCTCACTGGAAAACTCAATATACACGGCATACTTCCTAAGTTAAAACAGGTCAATGTTTGATAGTCGGTTATTTAATTGTCAAATAACAAACAAATCAACAATTCAAAGATTTAATTACCCATAGCAATCATTAAGCTTCAAACTAAATAAAAAATTCATTTGTTAAAATCTCTTTTCAAAAATGTTTATCAAAACACTCATATACTTATCTTGCTGACATAAGTATATTCACAAAACATTTGTGAAAGATTTCTCATTTCTAAATCATATCAAAAGGATCAAAACAAAATGTTATTTAAATTAGAGATAACGATAATCTCAAATAATATTCTTTCAGTGTTAAGTGTGGAACAAATGTCTATACCACTAGAATTAAGAAGGTCAAATTAAAGAAATCCAAATCACAAATTCTTTTATAATCTACTTATACAAATTCTTTTAATAAATCTCTTTCATTTATGTAATGTCCTTTACTTAAATTCCAAACCCATTTATAAAACTCTTTATAAAATTCCAAGTTACTTTGCAAAACTTTTCTATAAATATCCAAAATCATTTATAAAACTTTCTTATAAATATTCCTATGTAACGACCCGTAATTTTCGACAATTAAAAATATTAAATTAAATAAGATTTTGAAATTTAATATTGTGAGAAATTAAAATTTATGATTTATTTATGAGAAAATAATTAGAATATGATTTAATAATGTGAATTGAATAAGATTGACAACTGTTTAAGGTTATTGCAATTAATGGTAATAATAAAGGGAAACAAGGATTTAAATCAATGTTGTATTAAAAAGGAGAAATTATATGTAAGTAATTGAAATTGGTTAATATAGAATGAACCAATATTTGGTAAGTAATTTATCAAACTTTGTATGTAAACAACATGTTAGTAAAGTTGTATTATTAATGTATAACAATTGATTGATTATCATCTTGATATCAAATCCGTTTGAAATTAATTGTAAGTTAATTGAAATTAATGAAATTAAATATTGCAGTTAATTTGAGTTAGGATGATAACTGTAGAATATGAATGTAATAAAATGTAAACTTATGTTAATGAAATTCATAGGGTATTGTTGATTGAATAATAAGAATGTAAATCAAAATAAATGAATTTATTGGAATTTAAATTATAATTAATGAATTTATTACAGTTGCAATTGAACGCCAAAATTAGTGCAATATTTAAATATTGAATTTGACATGGAAATTTTATTTTAAAAGATTATAAATTTTTGTGTAATCAGAAATGATGAAAATTGTTAACTGTTAACTTAGAATTTAAAAGTGACTAAACCAATTTAATAATAATTTATTTAATTAACGTGAAATTAGCCATTTTGGCCACTGTCTCGGATTTCAATGAAACCAGTTTCATCAGATCCGTAATAGTGAATTATTGTAGGATTTCAAGTTTCGTAGCGATCAGACTTGTCGTTTGATCGTGCGGGCTCGAAACGCGTAGAAATCAATTTAATGAATTCAATTAAAATAATCTTATTTTAAAAGCTAACAAGTATACAATGGAATTAGGGTTTGAAACTAGTTCCATTGAGTTAAAAGATACCGAAAACATATATTTCGATATATTGGATGACTTACGTTCGTTTCGGGAGAGAAATGAGCTTTTCGGGTTTGCATAATCGTTTCGACCTATTCGATCTGTCCATTCATTCGTATCTATCTTTGTCCATATAAATAGATTTCTTTTCTGAAACCCTAGCAACCTTTTTTATTTCTTTATGTATTATTATATGCTCCATTCCTTCCTCCTCAATGGCAGAAACCCTAATTCCCAATTCCAAACCCTAATTTCAATTTCAAATCAAAATTCAAAATCTAAACTCCTCAAACCATAGCAAATTATATATCATTGGAAAGATCTTGACGTGCGCAATCTACTGCAGCAATTTATTTTTCAATTTGATGCATCATTTGGCCAGAAATTGACGATTTATTCTCGGCCGTTCATCCTAGGGTTTTCGATCCAACGGTGTATCGTCGATTTTATGACGATCGAGAAGTTGCAGTGCGTAGAGGAGGCTTAGGCGAGCAGATCCATGTGGTTAGTTGTATCAGAAGTGTCGTGATTTCGCGATAATTGGCCTTGGAAGCGGCGGCGACCACGTGCAGGCGGAGGCTATCGGCGGCGGCGGAGGACTTGGCATGGGCCTGGGGGTAAGCGACCTTGGACGTGGAGATCGTTGGTGATGTTGGATCAGGGGATGAGTGCTCGTTGGTGGTGCATTCATGGACGAAAGGGTGGCGACGAGTTGCATGGTTCGATCTCGCGTGCGTGACGAGGGTTTCTGAGAGGTAGTAATTTACTAAAATGCCCCTAGTTAATTTTTAATTTAATTTAAATTTTTCATGTGTTCTAACTCGAATAACTTTTTCATACGAGCTCGGATTTCGACGCAGTTTCTTCCATTACGATCGTATTGGAATTTTGGACAACATGGAACTAGTTTGGTTGAATTATGAGACTATTAGAATTTTGGGCCTTATTTGGATTTTTAATCGACTAGAAAGAAAAAGTGAGTGATTTAACTCACTCACAACTACTAGACCATCTTATGTTGGTTAAATTAAATTTATGACATAATTAGAAATTTATTGATAACTATTTGGTATATTTAAATTGTCATTCAAATTTAATTTGAATTTATATTGAATTTTATTGCCATTTAATTTAATATTGAATTTAAATTGTTAAATAAATACCTGATAATGATAACCAGTTAATTATTGTGATTTATTGGCTGATTTGAATGATGATTGCGATGGATGCTTAATTGTTGACATTTTGGATGATTGGATGTATGTTTATTTATATATTGTTACCACACTGCAAGTTCCCTTAGTTATTGTTAGGAAAATCACTATGGGTTGAAATGATACATACCCGAACGATCTTATAGATTAGGGAAAAATCGTTATAGGTTGAAATGATAAACCCGAGCGATTTTATGGATTTGGAAATTTGTGATTCAGGATACGGATTGAAATGATATATATCCGAAAATTTGAATTATTGTGGGTTGAAATGATATATATCTGTATCACTTGATCATAAGGTAGAAAGTTATATACGGACACCGGATTGGCTAAATTAAATGATTTTAAATCCTTAATTTTTGAATCCAGTTATATGATATTATGAAATAAAATTAGATTTATATGAACTAAATTATTTTCAAAATCCAAGCTTTAAAATGTTGAAATTGAAATTGGTTTAAATGATTCGTTTAAAGAATTTAAATTGAAATCTTAAAATTGAATTTTGAAATATAAATTAAATTTATCAAAATTGAGTTATTGTAAACATTTTAATATTTAAACTTTGAAACCTATAGAATTTGAAATGGTTTAATTTTGTAGTTCAAACATGAATTTGAAATCGATATAAATTGAAATGGCTTTTAATGAGAATTTGAATTGAAACCTTTAGCCTTTTGAATTGAAATCGTTGAACTGAGATTGATTTAAATTGAAATTTTGGAACTAAAGTTGATTTGAATTGATTTGTGAATTGGAAGAAACAATTCTAATTTGAAACTACTTTCGATATAAACTCTTTTAATATACAAACCCTTTAACATATAAACTATTTTTTCTCATATAAACCATTTTAATATATAATAATTTTTAATACATTAACTATTTTTAATATATAACCTATTTTAATATATAAACTATTTTAATTTATAACCTATTTTCAATGTATAACTATTCCAATATATAAACTACTTTCAGTATTCAAACTATTTAAAGTTGGAACTGTTATGATTTAGATTTAATTGATTTAAATGCAAATATTTTGATATGATGGTTTAACCTATTTTGTGGTTATGATTTTGAAAACGAACATGATTTAAAGTGAACAATGATTTCGAAAGTGAATATGATTTCGAAAGTGATATGATTTTGAAGTGAATATGATATTTTGATATCAATTATGAATTGGTTTTGGAAATGTAAAAGAACCAACCGGTGTGAAATAAGCGGTTGGTTGTTAAAGAGACCGGGATCGGATATTATCATACTCTCTGCCAATACCGAAAACCACTTTAACAACTGTGAACTTGGTGGAGAATCTAGAATGAAGTAGGATGGTTTGGCGAACGCTACTGGAATGAAGTAAGAGAACGATGATGGATAGCCTTGAACTTTTGGGTCATAATTAAAATGACTAAAACAGGAGCTATACCGGGCCAAGTGGGGTCACTCCCCCTATCGGGCACATTTCTTCGATACCATATTTATTACTTTGTGATTGATTTGGTAGCCACCCCTCGATTTGATTATGGGAGTGTGTTACGGGGTAGGCAGTAGTAGCTGTTATGCATTACCACTAGTCTGGGAGTGCGAAATGGTAGAATCCTACCCTGGGCATTGCCTCGCATGCCTTGTCGTATTTATCCTGATCGCGCCTACTACGAGTTTGGTTTTTGTCGTACACTATGGAGTGCCCTCTGGTAGCCCTCCAGTTTACGGAAGAATTATGGTATTGTATAGACTACGGCATTTATAAAAAATGTGTTAAGGGGGATATGGGTAACGCCTTAACGCTATTTTAATACTTTACTGTAGACATATTATAATAGTGTATTGTACTATGTATGTAGATAGTTTAACGGATCCTTAGGAGATGGAATCCCAAACATCTCTTAAGTTATTGCACGCACGTTAGACACTGGATAGGAGATGTAAAATCCCGTAAACATCTCTGAAGCTGTTACACTCATATTTACTTATTTTGATTTAACTTACATAAGATCTTTTAGTTCTGACTTGAGTGTTTTGTCTTTTCAATACGCTTGGGTCTGCCTGAGAATTTCAGCATCGAAGACTCTATTTCTGGAGGACGAAGATGAAGATTTAGTATATTATTACTATTTATATATTTATTCCACTGCATCATGATTGTTCCGCTGCATTATCATCTTATTGTACCTACTATATGTATAACTCTAATTGCATTATAAAAGTGTAGTCAAATGTCATTTGTAAAACAGCTTCATGAACTGTTTATTTGATTATTATATTTTGTCATTCCGCTGTGAGATTCTGTATTTTGTTTTTCTTTCTTTTCTCTTATTTTCTTATTTACCCCATTAACAATCCTCCCTTTTGAATGGTTTGAGTTTGACATGTGTTGTTTATTATTGATTTAAACCATCCAAAAAGGTGGGTCGTTACATCCTTATTTAAAACAAAACTTCTTTAATAAACCTTAATCAATAAAGTTCCTCTGATAAAATAAATTATTTAAAACACCTTGAAATAAACAGGTCATTATTTAAACATTCTTTATTTAATTTATCTTTAAACCACATTAACAAAATAATGATTCCAAAAATCATTCAAAAAGTATTAAATTACTTCAAAACACCTTCAATAAAATACTTGCTTAATTATCCTTTAAATATCATATTTAAAATGACAGTGAACTTTAACCCATTATCAAAAGGATAAAATGAGATATTTGACTTCACAAAAATCAAAAAGAGGCTTAGTGACCATAACGGTTCATTAAATTGTGTTTAAATATCCAAGTTATAACATGGGTATTTACATAACAAGCAGATATGTAAAAGGAATTAATCAATAATAGCCAATCAACATATAAGTAAGTGTCCAAGTTACCATAATAGCAGATGAGAATTTATTCCGCTAAACACATGTCCAAGTTAATATAATGGCAGAATGGGTTTTTATTCTACCTAATAGATGTCAACATAATCTACTTGCTGAACTATGGCAGAACTGTGATTTGTTCTATCAAACAGATGTCAAATATAATTTAATTAGCAGAACAGTATTTTATTCTGCTAAACAGATGTTATTAGGTTTCATATTCAATTGGGGTTACTTAAGGGTAGTCGACAAAAAAATCCCTTAGATTAAAATCTTCTTTTGAAAGAGAGTTGCTTTTTGAAACAAAATCGATCTTTAGAAATAAAGTGGTTTAAAACTTTAAAACTTTAAAACTTTTAATTAAAAATTAAATAACAATTAAACTCTTTACTTAATAATTAAACATGAAATTAATAATTAAATAAGAATTAGCTATTAAATAAATAATTAAATAATAATTATCCTTAAATAAATAATTAAATAATAGTTAACCTTTAAATAAATAATTAAACCATGATTAAACTTAAATTAATTATTAAATTTAAACTTTTAAATAATAACTAAATATTATTTAATCTCAATTAATTAATTAATTAACCCTTAATTAAAACTTAAATAGTAAATTAAACCTTTATTTAAAATAATTAAATCATAATTAAGTTTTAATTAAATCTTAACTCAAATATAACTTGATTAGTAATTAATTAAAAATTAAATCCTTTCTTAAATAATAATTTAATAAATCTTAATTAAATAATAATTAATTCTTAATTAATTAATTAAATAATAATTAATTCTTAATTAATTAATTAAATAATAATTAATTCTTAATTTATTAATTAAATAATAATTAACCTTATATCTATTAAAAAATTATAATTAACTTACTTAAAAATAATTAAGTATTAATTACACTAACTTAATTAATGATTCAATACTAATTACCAATCTTAATTAGTTAATTAAATAATTAATAAATAAATAAATAATATATTTATTTAATAATTACTTTTCTTACTTAAAATTTATTTTGGAAACACTTTTTAAAAAGATACTTAAGTGAAAATATTTTAGATTTCAAAAAGAGTTCGTTTTCACGAACTGCATTTATAGCGACTATCGCTAAATGACCTGTAATTTTCAAAACTTGTTTAATATAAAAATATGACTTTAAACTTCTTAGCTTTCACATACTGAACACTTTTAAAAACTAATATAAGATTTTGAAAAGTAAAGATAAGATTTAAAACTTTATAAAGCATTTCTAAAAAGTAAAGTTACCAAAGAATTTCGAAGTCGCAACTAACTACTTTAAACACTTACTTCCTGTTAACCCAAAAAATGGATCAACACCTTGATTTGAGTGTGAAAGCACTAGCCGTGTTCTAAAAGAGCAATAATATAGATATAGAAAAAAGCAGTAAGAGAAAGAAGAAAAGAAGAATATTATGGTAGTTCGGTTGTTAAAGAAGCCTACGCCCACTTTATAATTTCTATTTTAGACTGATTGTTGTTACAAGAAGTGTTTGATTACAAGGCTCTTTATTGTCCTTAGCTAGATTGAATCTCCAAGGTTGCAATCCACTGAAAAATCACAGTGAACCCCGTTGGAGATTGTTGTGAGGAAGATGAAGACTGAAGAAAGCTTCCAGCAGAGTTTTAGCCACCAGTCCGAAGAAGATCCCGTTTATGTTGCAGGTAGGGTGGTATTTATAGAGATCGGAGAACTTCTAGGCTAGGCCCGTTCACCAATTGCTTGCAGATGGATATAGGAGGATCAAGTAGAGCTTAACTTGCGACCTGAGCCAAAAGCATAGATCGATAGTGATCCATGGTCTATGGATCGCTAGCGATCCATAGCAGTAGCCCATGTGTGAGCTAATAACTTAGCCCTATTTCCTTCTTTGCCTAGTTTAGGTCGCCAAGATTCCATAATCAAGTATGGATCGCTGGCGATCCATGGTGTATGAATCGCTAGCGATCCATACACTTTGCATATTTTTGCTTTCTTTGCTCCCTATGTGCCACAACGATCCAAAGATGACGTATGGATCGTCGGCATCCATAGTGTATGGATTGCTAGCATCCATACACTTAGACTATTTCTGGACTTTGATGTCTGGAATGCTTTTGTTGCCTTGTATCAACGTTGTTTGTGCAGTCTCGTCGTGTGTCTCTTTGTTTTAATGACGATTTACTTGCTAGTTGCATTTAGCTATTGATTGGGCTGGAAGGATGCTTGTCTCTCAGTTTAGTCAGACTCGGTCGTTGCTTTTGTAATATGACTTGACTCTCTTTAACTTGTTGCTTTAGCCGCTTTTGGTTGAGTTTCGAGCCATTCTGACTTCATCAAGTTGTTCTGTCTTCTCTTGGATCCTGCTGGGTTAAACACCCGGATAACATTTACCCCTCAGAGTACTTCTTCGTTGGAAACAAGGCGTGCTCTGGAAGTTTTCACTTTTTAGTCTCTGTTTGTTGAATTCCAAGTAATTGTGTTAGAGTTTCACGAATATGAAGCAAGTTACTCTGCTGATCACTTAGTTTAGGTCTCGACCACTACTGTTTGTCATAACGGATCAAAATTTTCTCCATAGCTTCTCGGTATACCTTGAAATAGTAGGTAGATGCCACAGTGCGAATTGGAGAAAAGTCCGTGTAACTTCATAGATTTCTAGCGATCCATAGATGATGGATCGCTAGCAACCTTGTAAGAGAATTTTTTGGCACGTCTGTTATGGATCGCTGGCGATCCATAGATGATGGATCGCTAGCGACCTGATTACTTAGAGAATTTTTGGCATTTTCATTTTTATTTGCCTATATAGGCTCCTTCGACCCGACCCTTCCATTCACTCGAGCCGACCTAGTTTCTTTTTCGTGCGATCTAAACACTTAGCAGCAATTCGACTCATATCTTCACCTACGATCCGAACTAAGCCTCCACCGATTTGATCCAATGCCTTCAGACACTCGACCTTGCCTAAAGCCGCCACCGTGACTCCATCTACCCCGCCAACTTCAGAGCTTTACCACCGTTTTCTCATATCACCTTCGACCAAAAACCCTAGTTTTGCCTTTGCTTTGGATTGTTGCCGACTTATCCTTAGATCACCGCCGGCCTGCACTTGGTTCACTGATCCTAAGTCTTTGACCAATTACGTGTTTACAGTTTAATTCGAGGTGGGTTCGCTGATTGCAATGTTCGTTTAATGATTTGATGGCGAGGTTGCATTCGCTATGTTTGTATTTTTCTTCTGTTGGCTGGCATTGTGTGGGTATGGCCCCCACGTTTTGACCTTGTATAAAAGAAAGATATAAGTAATACATTGTTGATATTTTCGTTGTACTCTTATTTTTCTGTTCATATATGTTCTGTGCACTTATGCTCGTTTTGTTTACAATTATTTGCTTATGTGTGTTCTGTGCACTTGCGTTTACTCCATATACTTTCACTTCACTTTGTCTAGTCTTGTGATTACTGCCAAAATTCTTTGTTTGGAGTAACAGAATTGTGAAATTATTGTTTTTAAGTATTTTTATTTAAGTGTCGGTGTATGCCCCCCAGTTCACGGGGCTGTTTACTTTACCGGTAATTTATGGTTTAAATAATTTGCATATTAAAACTTGAAATTTGACTTAGTCATAACTTGATTTTTCTTCTTCCAGAGGTTTTGTAACTTTAGCATGTAATCCAAGTTTTTTGCATATTGTATGAGTTAATTGTAGGCAGTTACATATTGTCCACGTTGAATGTTATAGTTAGTTATCGAGTGTTAATAGTTGAAAATTTTCCACTGGTTTGTAGCACTCCAATTTTGTTGAAGTCGCACCCATTGCATCCAACAATGGGAGTGGGTTGAATTTGTTATTTCTGTATGGATAATTTTCCCGGTATTGCCGGGGCAATTCCAGGACTTGAGAGTGCCTGCGGCTTATGGGATGTGTGGATTTTAGGATCGATATGTCCCATCCATCCGGAACGGTTCTAGTACTCCACGATGTTGTCTATCTTCGGGCAACGTGAGGAATTTGTGTTGAAAAGTTGGTGCGCAGCTTATGAGGTGCGTGGCTTTTGGTACTCCTCGGTGTTGCCTATCTTCGGGCGAAGTGAGGAGTGTAAATTTTAAAAGTTAGTGGGCGGCTTATGGGATGCGTGGCTTTTCGTACTCCTCGGTCTTGCCTATCTTCGGGCAACACGAGGAGTGTAATTTTTTAAAGGTTGGTGCATGGCTTATGAAACACGTGGCTTTTCGCACTCCTCGGTGTTGCCTATCTTCGAGCAACGTGAGGAGTGTATGTTTTAGCCTTCTCGATGTTGCCGGGGCAACATTGGTTTTTCAAAGGCAAAGATCGGGTTCCTCCGATCCAACAGTTTGAGTCAATTTGCTTTCGTCGATCCGACGGGTAGTTATTATAAACATGGTTTTATCGGTTCAAAAAGCGAATCAATTTTTATTAAGGAGCGCAGGGCACATTTTTGCCTATTTACAATGCCCCCGGCATCCCGAGATGGCTTATTTATTGAAAAATAGAGAGCACGTAAGGTGGTTTTCAAATGAAGTAACGGCGGAGTGATTTGCTATTCCATGCATTAGGAAGTTGGATTCCATCGACGGTTGTTAGCTTGAAAGTGTCATTGTGATATCCCGGGTTTTTTGAGCAATATAAATTTAATAATCAGTATTGATAATTTAATTGGATTGATAATTTTTCTTTATAATTTTAATTTAATTTGGTAATTTAATCTTTTAAAAGGTTAATAAATATTTAATCTGGGAATATTCAATTTGGTCTTTTCTAATAATTTAAATTGATAAAATTTGTTTATTAAAGCTAATAAAATTTTAATCTATTTATAATATATATATTTGATATTTTGTGAATAGGATATCTTTTGTTTTAAATTAAAGATGAATTTTCAAATTTGTAATATATATGTATATATATGTTATAATTGGGATTGTTTGAAATTTAATTAAATCTATTGATAAATATATATGTATAAATTGTGATTTTAAAAGCTTTGTTTTATAATTTAACATTTTTCAAAAGGTTAATTTAGATTTAATTCAATTATTTTCAAAATATAAGACAATTGTTTATTTTAAATGTGATAGTTTAAAAAGGGGTTTAATCAAAGTTTTATTTTAGTTTTCTTTAAAGTGTTAAATTTTAAATGGTTATATAATGTTCTAGACTTTAAAATACATGAATAAGGAATTTATTTATATTTATAATTAGTTTTAACATATTTTCTTTTAAAGGTAAACTAATATTTATTAATTAAGTAACTAAAAAAGTAAGTTTTATATTAACATTTAAATTAAATAAAAATTTATTTAAAATTACTTAGGACATGTGTTAGTATCTTAACACATGATAATAACACTTGTAAACACATAGACCAAGTTGGGACATTTGTAATACTAATAAAAATACAAGTGGCATTTTTCTTTTTCTTTTATTTTAATAAAATTTTGTAACAAAAGATGAAGAAACCTGGCATTTGATTTCAGTTCAAATCGTTCAAAACATTTTACTGTCTCTATTCTTTTCTTCCTAAACTAAAAACTGAAAAGAAATAAAATCAAAGTGCTTTCCAATCTTCAACCTGGAATACAAATCTACAAACTAGTAGAAGATCAAGCAACTAAATTAGATTCAATTTCAACCTGCAACAAATTCAACTTCATCAGTTCTAAGCATTTAAAATCAGAGATCAAGCATGCAAAGAATTCAAATTGAAAACAAACCTGGGAAAGACATGCTCTCTGTTCTTATTTTAAAGGTGAGTAAACTTCTATTTAAAAACAGTTTTAGATGTTGCATGTGATGATTTTGTGTGATAATAATGTATGGCCTGCATGATTTATTTCATTTGGACAATGTATGAAATTGTTTACATGGGTGTATATCTGCATATATTTATATAGACTGCCTCTGTTTTGTCTACAGACTCAATTTACTTTCAAAATTTGAATCTCCCTCTCTAATCAATTTCAGGTTAGAATATAAATGAAATGACAATTACCATGTGATATGAATTTTAAAAATAATAACTGGAAATTTTATTTAGCAATTTGCTTAAAATTTATATATGTCAGTGATGAACTTGATATAGGGAAAATTCAATCAAATTAATTCCAGTTGCTAATGATATAATCTGAACCGTAGGGTAAAATCATGAATTTAGGAATAAGAGTTGTGATTTTTAGTTTGGGATTAAATGAGATTTTTGGTTTTTGATCGTTTTGGGTTTTGGCCATTTGCCGATGATCGGCGGCGACTGGAAGTTTTAGATTTGGCTTGAAGGGGGTCGTGGAGGCGAGGATCACTGGAAAAATACTGATTTATTTTTCTATTGGCCGTGATGATGAGAATTGGTCGAAGTAGGGTTTAGGGACCCGGTTTTGTCAACGATGAATCTCGAGTTCGTGCTATGTCAATGGATGATCGGGGTTGACCGGACCTATGGGGAACGAAACTAGGGGTTCTGGCGAAGGTTCAGGCAGAAGGCCTAGGTCTCAGGTGGTAGTGGATCGCGATACGAGGTGGTCTTGGTTGATCGATTGGGTTCCAGGAATGGTCGAACTGTTCGAATTTCGATTCATGGGTTATTTCTTGGATCTGGGCTCGAATTCGTGCTCGCATGGGTTCTTAGTATCGTCGTCGATGGTCGCAACGACTTTGATTGGCCGGAGGCGGTTGGGTAGGTGCACGGTGCACGTTTGTGTACACTGGGAGATGGAGCTGGGGAAGATGAGTTGCCTCGGAGTGATGCTCGTGTTTTCAGGGTGACGACTCGAAGCTGGAAGCATGGGTTTTTGTCTCGTGATTGGATTGGGGAAACTGCGAGATTTACTCGAGTTTTGGGGAAGGCAGATTTAGTTGTTCAGGATTTAAAGTTTAACAGGAATGTTAAGTTTTTAAAAAGCAGAGTTAAATAAGTTTTCACTTGTAAAAGAAATGTTTTTTTTTTAATAAATGTTTTAACAAGTTTTAATATTTAAATAGATAAGTTTTTAAAGGGTAAATAAATAGATTTTCAAATGGTTATTTGTATTAAAGTTAATTTAATAACTATGGAAGTTTAAAGATTTTGAAAGTCGAGAAGGAGTTTAAAATGTTTTAATTGATTTCTAAAATTGTTTTATTTTAAATGAAGTTTAAATAATAAGGATTTTAGTAAATCAATTATAATAAAGAATTTATCTTAAGTAATTAAGAGATTTAATTAAATTAAGATAATTAATATGGAAAGATAATTAAATTATTTAATTAAGATAAATGATTTCTTAATTAAAGATCTTTTAAATATAAGGATTAAGAAATTAGTTCATTTATTTAAATAATTAGTTAAATAATTAACTAAGTAATTAATTAGTAATTATTAAAGATAATTACTTATAAATTAATTTAGTATAATTACTTGATGAAGTAATTAAGAAATAATTACTGGATATAATTTAGTAAAGATAAAATATTTAAATAAAGTAATTAGAGGATAATTATTTTATAAAAATGAAAATGATTAAGAGTTAATCACTTGTTATTAATTTAATAATTTATTAAATTAAATTAATTAAAGGATTAGATTAATCAAAGATGATTAATAATTGTGGTTTAATTAAGGTTAATTAATAATGTAATTAATTATTTGTGAAGGTAATTAATTAAAGTATTTAATTAATGGAATTAATTAAGGGAAGTTAATTACTGGATTTTATTAATCAAAGGTGATTAATCATTATGGATTAATTAAGAATAATTACTTAATGAAATTAATAAATAATTAAAGATGTAATTAGGGATCATTAGTTATAATTAATTAATGATTAAGAATTGATTAATTAAGATTAATTAATCAAATGATAAGTGATTAATTGTAATTAATTAAGGATTAAAGTAATTGATTAATTAATTAATGAAGTAATTAAAGGTTAATTACTGTATTGGTTAAGAATAATTAATTTGTGAAATTAATTAAGGATAATTACTTAAATGTAATTAAAGTATAATTAATCAAGGTGATTAATTAAATGGATAATTAGAGAAAGATTAATTAATTTATTTGTAA
Source organism: Allium fistulosum (assembly GCA_030737815.1). Classification (NCBI taxonomy): domain Eukaryota; kingdom Viridiplantae; phylum Streptophyta; class Magnoliopsida; order Asparagales; family Amaryllidaceae; genus Allium; species Allium fistulosum. Next base: position 461,192,666 of record CM060901.1, read on the forward strand.
TTAATTAATGATTATATAAGTAAGATTTATGATGAAGTGATTAATTTAATTTATTTTAAATTAATTAAGAGAAGAAGTAATTAATTTAATTCACTTTAAATTAATTAAAGATAGAGATAGTTAATTTAATTCATTTTAAATTAATTATGTTGTGATTAAGTAAATCATTGCTTATATAAGAATGAATGACATTGATTGTCTTGAATGGATGTAATCTCAGAAATGAGATAAGTAATGTTGTGTGGTATGAATGCTTGGTTGCATTATGATGGTAATATAGATTAACTATTGTGATGTTGATATGGATTACCTATTTGGTTATGAATCATCTGTTTAAATGATAATGTGATTATCAATTGTGACTTGTGAATTATCTATCTGTATAGATAAGTTAAATTGTTTAAACCTTTAAACAACTTGGCCTTAAAAGATACGTTTTGGATTTCGATGAGACCGGGATCGGGTTTGCTACATTACAGCGTGATAGGGGGTTCTCGCTTCGCGGTTTGGTGGCGAACGGGAGACTCTTACCCCTACATGTCCCATTGAGGGGTTGGTTGCGAGTCGAGAGGCTGGCCGTAAAAGCAAATTCGAGGTACCAATGTAAGCCACGGTGGGGCTGGGATGGTTGAAAAGCCTACCAGTTGAGGCCGCTGTCGATGGTTGAAAAGCCTAGACCGTTACATATGGTATCGGAGCGAGGTTGAGCGAATGCCTAAGCTTTGGTTAAGTGAATATCAGAACACTAGGTTGAGTGAATACCTAGGTTCGGAAGGATTGTTCATTAGAAATAGGATCTGTAGCAACCTGTTGAGTCTGAGTATATATATACGAGAGCGCGTAATTGTTAGTTATATAAAATGGTTTTATATTGTGTTAATTGATCGGTTGAGTGGTATATGGATTCTGGTCAATACGAGTAGCTAACGTTATTGATAGGGATCTCTAAACACTTGACCAGGCCAACGAACACAATATTGTTTTAAAGAGGTAGATGAAATAATTCTACCAAGATATAATTTCTATATAAAAAGTATCATTTTAAATGTATATGGTATTAGTAATGATTGGTTGAGATGATAATAATTTATCATCTAGGATTAGGAGTCTGAGTTTTGAGGTTGGAAGTGTATCTGTCGAGACTGTAGACCTAATACCGTCTCGAGTAAGCTTTGTTGTGGTGTAAGGATTTCACCAATCTCTGAAGGAAACCTGTTAAGGTTCGGAGTCCATCTTCTAAGTTGGATGAGTAGAATTTGGATCTGTCGGTTGAACAGAAGCGAGTGATAGTATCTTGGTATCTTCTGGAAGAAGTAGCTGTGTGATGAGATGCAGTGAATATGGTTGTTCCCGAAGATGTTTTCTTTGGAACAAGTTTAAGGAAGTGTGTCTGCTTCGGTGTTGTGGCTGAGTTCAACATGGTGTTCTGTTTGATTTGAGGTTCGAGTTTCTCGAAGAGCTTTGGATAAGGAAATCTTTGGCATCGGTGGCAGCGTTGCAGCTCGGAGTATTCTGTGCATTGGCAGGAAGTTTTCTGGCTGAGCAGTCTTCTAAAGGTAAAGTTCAGAAGCAGTAGAGTGGATCCATTTCTTTGATAGATAGGATAGATAAGTGTAAGCTGTTCTGATTGGTAAAGAGAGAACAGTTTCTTTGGAATCCAAACTTGGTAGGATCGCAAAAGTGACTTGTGATTTGTTTGTTAATTTATCTTGGGCGATCTTTTGTTTGAGATTGAGATTTCTCATGTGGAAGTAGGAGCTACTGAAGTAGTTAGCAAATTTTTCCGGATAATTTCGAGGAAGTAGAGTTTGTCTACATCTGGAGTTGAGTTCCGTATCGACTTGGTTCCAGAAGTGATACCGAAGGTTAGTCTATAGTAGGATGGTTCCTAGAGAGAGAAGAGTTGGTGTGGCAGCTCAGAATTTTTGGAAATGGATTGGTCAGTTCTAGTTTTCAAGTTTGAATTTTAGCTGATTTTGGAAGGATCATCTTGTTGATAGGATCTAGAGATCATTTTGTTCTTAGTCCAGAATTGTTTCAAGAAGCATCAGCGAAGGTTAAGCTAATCAGGAAGAGATGAGGTGGCCCAGGAATCGTCTAGTGAGTTATGCAGATATGAGACAAGGAGTTTGGAATTCGGAGTGGGAGATTGGAAATTGTTTAAGTTTTCTCCGATTATAAAGCTATAAGATTGGTAAGTCTGGAAGCTAGCACTGAAGTATTTTGGATTTTCCTGTGTTCTCGAGAGAAGTAGTTCTTTGTCTACAGGAATGAATAGCCAATTTGGATATCTGGAATTCATTGTATTTCACGTATATCTGAGGAAGTACGTGTATGATTCATCATTGGTTGTTGAATCTGCAGTTCAGATGAATTTGGAAGTTGAGCTGGATTTGTGTGTAGTCTGATATTTTGTTCAGATTAGTGGATCTAGAGAAGAGAGGAGCTCTGGATTATAGTGGTGTTGTTTGTTTAGCTTCTGTAGAGCGAGTATTCCGGTGTTGTACTCGGGAAAACTCGAGATAGTGTTAGTAAATCTATCCTGATTTGTATCAGAATAGTTAGTTAGGTTTGTTTGATTGATTGATTGGTTGCTTTAGTTGTTAGTAATTGGATGATAGGTATGCTTTGCTGTTAGAGATTGAAATCTTTGCTGGATTATTAAATTAACTTTGTTTTTAATTTCGGGGACGAAATTATTTTAAGGGGGGAGGAATGTGATATCCCGGGTTTTTTGAGCAATATAAATTTAATAATCAGTATTGATAATTTAATTGGATTGATAATTTTTCTTTATAATTTTAATTTAATTTGGTAATTTAATCTTTTAAAAGGTTAATAAATATTTAATCTGGGAATATTCAATTTGGTCTTTTCTAATAATTTAAATTGATAAAATTTGTTTATTAAAGCTAATAAAATTTTAATCTATTTATAATATATATATTTGATATTTTGTGAATAGGATATCTTTTGTTTTAAATTAAAGATGAATTTTCAAATTTGTAATATATATGTATATATATGTTATAATTGGGATTGTTTGAAATTTAATTAAATCTATTGATAAATATATATGTATAAATTGTGATTTTAAAAGCTTTGTTTTATAATTTAACATTTTTCAAAAGGTTAATTTAGATTTAATTCAATTATTTTCAAAATATAAGACAATTGTTTATTTTAAATGTGATAGTTTAAAAAGGGGTTTAATCAAAGTTTTATTTTAGTTTTCTTTAAAGTGTTAAATTTTAAATGGTTATATAATGTTCTAGACTTTAAAATACATGAATAAGGAATTTATTTATATTTATAATTAGTTTTAACATATTTTCTTTTAAAGGTAAACTAATGTTTATTAATTAAGTAACTAAAAAAGTAAGTTTTATATTAACATTTAAATTAAATAAAAATTTATTTAAAATTACTTAGGACATGTGTTAGTATCTTAACACATGATAATAACACTTGTAAACACATAGACCAAGTTGGGACATTTGTAATACTAATAAAAATACAAGTGGCATTTTTCTTTTTCTTTTATTTTAATAAAATTTTGTAACAAAAGATGAAGAAACCTGGCATTTGATTTCAGTTCAAATCGTTCAAAACATTTTACTGTCTCTATTCTTTTCTTCCTAAACTAAAAACTGAAAAGAAATAAAATCAAAGTGCTTTCCAATCTTCAACCTGGAATACAAATCTACAAACTAGTAGAAGATCAAGCAACTAAATTAGATTCAATTTCAACCTGCAACAAATTCAACTTCATCAGTTCTAAGCATTTAAAATCAGAGATCAAGCATGCAAAGAATTCAAATTGAAAACAAACCTGGGAAAGACATGCTCTCTGTTCTTATTTTAAAGGTGAGTAAACTTCTATTTAAAAACAGTTTTAGATGTTGCATGTGATGATTTTGTGTGATAATAATGTATGGCCTGCATGATTTATTTCATTTGGACAATGTATGAAATTGTTTACATGGGTGTATATCTGCATATATTTATATAGACTGCCTCTGTTTTGTCTACAGACTCAATTTACTTTCAAAATTTGAATCTCCCTCTCTAATCAATTTCAGGTTAGAATATAAATGAAATGACAATTACCATGTGATATGAATTTTAAAAATAATAACTGGAAATTTTATTTAGCAATTTGCTTAAAATTTATATATGTCAGTGATGAACTTGATATAGGGAAAATTCAATCAAATTAATTCCAGTTGCTAATGATATAATCTGAACCGTAGGGTAAAATCATGAATTTAGGAATAAGAGTTGTGATTTTTAGTTTGGGATTAAATGAGATTTTTGGTTTTTGATCGTTTTGGGTTTTGGCCATTTGCCGATGATCGGCGGTGACTGGAAGTTTTAGATTTGGCTTGAAGGGGGTCGTGGAGGCGAGGATCACTGGAAAAATACTGATTTATTTTTCTATTGGCCGTGATGATGAGAATTGGTCGAAGTAGGGTTTAGGGACCCGGTTTTGTCAACGATGAATCTCGAGTTCGTGCTATGTCAATGGATGATCGGGGTTGACCGGACCTATGGGGAACGAAACTAGGGGTTCTGGCGAAGGTTCAGGCAGAAGGCCTAGGTCTCAGGTGGTAGTGGATCGCGATACGAGGTGGTCTTGGTTGATCGATTGGGTTCCAGGAATGGTCGAACTGTTCGAATTTCGATTCATGGGTTATTTCTTGGATCTGGGCTCGAATTCGTGCTCGCATGGGTTCTTAGTATCGTCGTCGATGGTCGCAACGACTTTGATTGGCCGGAGGCGGTTGGGTAGGTGCACGGTGCACGTTTGTGTACACTGGGAGATGGAGCTGGGGAAGATGAGTTGCCTCGGAGTGATGCTCGTGTTTTCAGGGTGACGACTCGAAGCTGGAAGCATGGGTTTTTGTCTCGTGATTGGATTGGGGAAACTGCGAGATTTACTCGAGTTTTGGGGAAGGCAGATTTAGTTGTTCAGGATTTAAAGTTTAACAGGAATGTTAAGTTTTTAAAAAGCAGAGTTAAATAAGTTTTCACTTGTAAAAGAAATGTTTTTTTTTTAATAAATGTTTTAACAAGTTTTAATATTTAAATAGATAAGTTTTTAAAGGGTAAATAAATAGATTTTCAAATGGTTATTTGTATTAAAGTTAATTTAATAACTATGGAAGTTTAAAGATTTTGAAAGTCGAGAAGGAGTTTAAAATGTTTTAATTGATTTCTAAAATTGTTTTATTTTAAATGAAGTTTAAATAATAAGGATTTTAGTAAATCAATTATAATAAAGAATTTATCTTAAGTAATTAAGAGATTTAATTAAATTAAGATAATTAATATGGAAAGATAATTAAATTATTTAATTAAGATAAATGATTTCTTAATTAAAGATCTTTTAAATATAAGGATTAAGAAATTAGTTCATTTATTTAAATAATTAGTTAAATAATTAACTAAGTAATTAATTAGTAATTATTAAAGATAATTACTTATAAATTAATTTAGTATAATTACTTGATGAAGTAATTAAGAAATAATTACTGGATATAATTTAGTAAAGATAAAATATTTAAATAAAGTAATTAGAGGATAATTATTTTATAAAAATGAAAATGATTAAGAGTTAATCACTTGTTATTAATTTAATAATTTATTAAATTAAATTAATTAAAGGATTAGATTAATCAAAGATGATTAATAATTGTGGTTTAATTAAGGTTAATTAATAATGTAATTAATTATTTGTGAAGGTAATTAATTAAAGTATTTAATTAATGGAATTAATTAAGGGAAGTTAATTACTGGATTTTATTAATCAAAGGTGATTAATCATTATGGATTAATTAAGAATAATTACTTAATGAAATTAATAAATAATTAAAGATGTAATTAGGGATCATTAGTTATAATTAATTAATGATTAAGAATTGATTAATTAAGATTAATTAATCAAATGATAAGTGATTAATTGTAATTAATTAAGGATTAAAGTAATTGATTAATTAATTAATGAAGTAATTAAAGGTTAATTACTGTATTGGTTAAGAATAATTAATTTGTGAAATTAATTAAGGATAATTACTTAAATGTAATTAAAGTATAATTAATCAAGGTGATTAATTAAATGGATAATTAGAGAAAGATTAATTAATTTATTTGTAATTAATTAATGATTATATAAGTAAGATTTATGATGAAGTGATTAATTTAATTTATTTTAAATTAATTAAGAGAAGAAGTAATTAATTTAATTCACTTTAAATTAATTAAAGATAGAGATAGTTAATTTAATTCATTTTAAATTAATTATGTTGTGATTAAGTAAATCATTGCTTATATAAGAATGAATGACATTGATTGTCTTGAATGGATGTAATCTCAGAAATGAGATAAGTAATGTTGTGTGGTATGAATGCTTGGTTGCATTATGATGGTAATATAGATTAACTATTGTGATGTTGATATGGATTACCTATTTGGTTATGAATCATCTGTTTAAATGATAATGTGATTATCAATTGTGACTTGTGAATTATCTATCTGTATAGATAAGTTAAATTGTTTAAACCTTTAAACAACTTGGCCTTAAAAGATACGTTTTGGATTTCGATGAGACCGGGATCGGGTTTCCGTATACCGGTATTCCAGGTCTGGAGACCCGAATACCACATCGATCCAAATTAACGATAGGTCGTGAATCTCAAGTGAAGATGAAGATTTAGAGTGCAAGGGTTATTGTCGTTAACTCTGAGGGTGATTCCAAAACGAGTGTAACGAGATAATGCCTTCGGTTTCGTTCGAACCCGGAACGAACTTATATGGATTGAATGCTTTCAGCACATCGTCAGGCGGACGATGAGCATTCTAAGTGATATGTTCTGATTAAAGGTAATCGTAACCTCAAGCCTCATCAACCGGGAATGGCTAAAACAGGGGAGGTGCAGCAAGGCTTCGTGGGTAGCACCCACTGAGAGCAAGATAAATCCCTGTCTAGAGGTCCCTTTTCTTTTATTCGGCTTAGTGTGTGGTTGGTCGCGCCAACCACGGGATTGTCTTGTTCGGGATTATCCAGTAAGGGATGGTTCCGGCTTTGTGTTGCAGAGGAGCGGGCGTACTCCTCGGTACGGTGATCTGGGCCACGTACTGTGACGGGCGGTACCCCAGTAGCCCTGCCATTGTATGGAATCCAAACTCCAATAAGTGCCGTACGTATTAGTTGTGCCCAACTATGTTGGAATGTGAGATGTAAGCATTTCAGCTATTTCTGTATTTTACTTGAAAACCCTAGACCCTATTATAATACAATCAGATTTCCTATCAAATGTTTTGGTTAGCGTAAGGTAAAAACTTACCCATGTTTATTTGTGGGGAGTCTTACGTGATACCTTTTCTTTCTAAGGGTTTTGAAGTTAAGCAAGTTTAACCTGTTTACTCACACCAGACCCATGTCTGACCCAAGTGTTTATTTCTGTTTTATAAACTCTTGGGTACTCAAATTTTTACGAGTAGCCAAGGGATTCAGGTTTAGCTTTGACGAATTGTGGAGGAGCAATGGAGCAGGAGGCTTCGGCATTCGTAGATATAGTATTCCGCTGTGTTGATATCTGTGTTAGAGTCTTGTATTGTATTTGAGTTGTAATATCTAGACAGATGTTTATAACTGTCTAGTATGTGTTGTATAGTTGTGTAAACTCTGATAAGTGTTGTATACTATGTAATAGTTTATGTTATTAATATAATTTATTCGTTCCGCTGTGAGATCGTTGTTGTTGTTTCTTTCTTTCTTCTCTTCTTTTCTATTTTCTACCCCTTTCTTTCTTCATAATGATGCGACTTTCTGGGCATAGGAAGTCGGGTCGTTACAGTCATCCCTTAGCTTTTGATTGATGACATATGGTCCTTCCCAGTTCGGTCCTAAGGCCCCCGAGACTGGGTAGACTCGCTTGAGTACAAGATCTCCCATTTCGAAGGTTCGGTTGTGAACTTTGGAGTTGAAGTATCGTGCGATCCTTTTTTGGTAGGTAGTGATTCTCAACTCAGCTTCTTCCTTTCTTTCGTCAATCATATCTAGTGATTCGAGTAGGAGTCGCTCGTTTTGTTTTTGATTAAAGTTTTGCCTTCGGTGCGAGGGGACTTACAATTCAACGGGAATCATTGCTTCTGAGCTATATGCCAAGGCGAACAGAGTGTGTCTGTGAGTAGTTCTGTAAGCCCATAGTGCGAGTGGAAGTTCATCAATCTAGTTCCCTTTTGCCTTAGTTAGTTGCTTTTTGATAGTTGACTTGATGATTTTGTTTATTGCTTCCACCTGCCCGTTTGCTTGCGGATGAGCTACTGTGGAAAAGCTCTTCTCAATTCGGAAGCATTTGCAGAAGTCTTTGAACTCGGTGCTTTCGAATTGATTTCCATTGTCAGTGTTGATTTTCTACGGCACACCAAACCTACAAATAATGTTTTTAGTAACAAAATTAATGACTTTCTTTGTGGTTATAGTGGCCAGCGGCTCCGCTTCGGCCCATTTCGTGAAATAATCAACGTCAACTATAGCATGTTTTGCCCTTCCTTTTGCTATTAGCAGGGCGCCAATCAAGTCGATTCCCTACATTGCAAATGGCCACGGGCTGACCATCTGCATTAGCTCTGTTGAAAGAGTTATTTTAATTTTACTTAATCTTCGGCAATGATCACATCTTCTGGCGTATTTTGCATCGTCGTGGTTAATCGTTGGCTAGAAGTTTCTATATCGAAGGACTTTCTTTGCAAGAGTCTACCCCTAGTGTGGTTGAAACGATCCTGACTCAGCCTTCGAAAATCGGCACCCGTACTTCACTTGTACTCGAATGCCGCAGATTCAAATGCCGAATCTAGCTCGCCGGAGCTTATTACACGTTAAGTATAACAACATAACGGAAGAAAGAAATGAATGATATCATATACATCACAAATGATACAATATCCAGAATATGATATACAATAATGATATCTATATGATACAAGAATATCAAAGACAAATAATAATGTTACAGCGGAAACAACAGAAGAGATAACTCCAAACGATCTGACAAAGAGAATGAGACCAATAACTCCAACATCAAGCTCGAACCACCATCACGCTTCACAAAGATAAGCAAGGGTGGTCGTCCGGACGAACTCCAAAAACTGAACTAGCTCCAACTAATCTACTAAACCTGACTATCTGAAAACCCCAACTCTAGACTGCCCGTGTGGAAAATTGTGGGCACCCAGAGTTTAGGAAGGGAACAATATACTCCAGGTCAGTCATGGGACTGGTGTGAGTAACAAAAACAGTTTATCTTTAAACAAACAACAAAAGAATTTTAAACATTGAAATCCGCAATGTTTTTTGGAAAATGAAACAACCATAAGGCCTCCCACCACACACATAATGCAAACGCAGAATTGGAGGAGATTTCTCCTTATGATAGTCAAATATGCTCAATACGAGAAAACTCTTTGATATTATCACTAGTGCATAGTGTGAAAGCATTTCGAAAATATAATATTAATCTTAGCCAGCATAGGTACCATTATACTATGCCTACTATAGCTACCATTTTAAATGGCATGTTCTACAACTAAAACCGTACAAGGTTCGTATTGTTTCTTTGGATTTTCCAACAAATGGTCAGGCTAAGGAACTTCCTATGCCACATGGGAACGCCTCTGGAGGGACGCCCTGAGAACTAACTAGCTCTCTACCAACACAAGGCCGGTTACCCCCTTCCCGGGAAGTAAACCTGAGATATGCCACCCCCGGTCGTTTGCGACCTTTATCCAAGGTGCCTCGATCACAAAGCAACAATCACACAGTAAATGAGATTGGAGCAACCACACAGGTAAAATATTTGGGCTCCATACCATGATACCACCTTTTTCCAGAAGGAATGGACATACCCTAGGGGAGCTACCCCTGAAACCTTGTCGCATCTTTCCTGTTTCGACCATTACCAGTTTGTGAGGCTCGATGAGGTCTCGTCCACAAAGCTACGCTTTTCACGAAAGCCATGCTTTGATCAACAAATGATCAGCAACACACATCAACACTTAGCATGCCACACTACCAAATTGGGAGTATATCACTAATAACCTTCAACTACATAACCTCTGAGCTCGTACGTCTTAGAGAAGGGTGTTAAGCTAAGAGAATAAATCTCCGCTACCAAACAGTAATGTATTTGAAAGAAATCAGCTTTATATCTCAAGGTGTAATGTCAGACATACAACCATACAAGTCTGTTCCGAGTTCGAACAAAACCGAAGGCACTTCCAAAGAAGCCCTTGCAATCCGAGTATTCACAATCCCAATCGGACTTCCCATCACTTAGGAAATCTCTATACCGTAGCTACTCAGTGCAGAGACAATCGATAGGTTATCCTATCGTTCTCGCAAACACCCGGCCTTCAACACCGGTCTTCAAATGCTATCCATTTACATCGTATCACTATTCGGAATGGGTTATATGACACAAAGTCCTCTCCCGGCTAAACCGAATAGTGAGCGCAATATTTGAAAACATATGCATATTGGGATTTCAGTTAAGTCACAACTTATTACCCAAAACTTTTCTTTCAAATGGTTAAAACAAATTACCATTTTCAATCTTTTACACAAAAAGATTCATCTCACAAAGTTCACCCAGTTTCACAAAGATCTATTCATAGATTTTCAAATCGATTTCCCTTTCAATTGGATTAACTCATTAAATCTTTAAATCAAAGATTTAATTGATAGCTTTCAAAACAATTCCATTTCGACCTTTTATATAAAAGGTACACCTTTCCAATTTCAAAACAAAGTTCAACAATCTTTCACAAAGATTTTCATAACTCGGAAAACCATTTTTATTTCAAACTTGAAATTCCTTTGACACAAATTGGAAATTCATTCCTTATATGAAAGCTTCAATTATTTGAAAACAAATAGTTTTCATTTCGGAAAATATGATTCATTTATACGAGTTAAAGTCCTCGAGTTAAATTCAAATTCTCAAAACCCTACTTTTAAAATGGTTTAAAAAAAACCCATATAAAACACATTTATAACATCTTTAACCATAATTTCTAAACATGGAATTCAATTCCAAATTTTTTTTGAGTTCAAATTGAATTATTTAAATTGAAAAACTTTACCAAGTTATTCAAAATAACTTTTATCTTAAAAACTCCTTTTCAAATGCTTTAGCATTTAACCCAAATCCATTTCCAAAATCAATTGAAATTAAAATTTTCAATTTCAAAAATATTAAATTAAAATCATCTATGACTTAACCGATTTCCTCGTGAAATCCATATTTGTGTGTGTAAGAGTGTAGTCAGGGGTTTAACACAATAGTGCAACATCATTCAATCATCATAGAGTTCAAGCATATCAATATCGATAAGCGGTATACTCCTATAACGCTTATCTTCCATACACAGATTCACAGATAAATAATATAAATTCATCACAGATAAAATAAATTACATTCATCACAGCTTGAATTAAAACAATTCATACCACAAAGCATCACACAAGAGATATCAAACAATTCACAATATTTCAAACATCCATAAGTAAGGTTAATTGATCATCTGATTAATTTAAACCAGATTAATTACTTATGAATAAATCACTAATCCTGGTTAATTAATATTAATTAATTGCAAATCATTTTAATTAATTATCTTTAATCATTTATTAATTAACCTTTAAAAATAAATAAATAAATTAATCTTAGTTAATAAACCAATTAACCTTTAATCATTAAATAATTATCCCTTAATTATTTATTCTTAATTAATTACATTAGTTAATTAACCCTTAATTAATTACCATTTAATTAATTATCCTTAATTAATTACAATAAGTGATTATTCTTAATCACTTAATCAACTTTAACCATTAATTAATTACTTTTAATTAAGTAATTATCTTTAAGTAATTACCCTTTCTAATTTACCACATTAATAAATTAAATCTCGATTATCTTAATTAATTAACCTTTAAATTAATCACATAAATAAATTAATCACCTTGATTAAAACAAATTAGCCTTTAATAAATCACATTGATTAATTAATTACCTTGATAAATTATCCATTTATTAATCACTTACTTTAATTAATTAAGTATCAAATTCCATTTGAAAAGCATGTAGAGATCAATTATACAATTAACCTAACATATAATACTTTTAATAACAAATCAATTTTTAACATTTAAGTTAAAAATCAAACTTTGAAATTTTGTTAAAAACTTGTTTAAAAATTCATTTTGGCTTTTAAAACATAATTAATATATCTTAAAACCTGGTACTCAATCCTAAAACAACTCGAGGCGAACCAAAGACCTCCTCGAGACAAACACATGCAAACTTCGAGCCCAACCCCGAGCCTTCTTCTTCTTCCACAACCCAGATACATAATGACATGCGTGCACGTGCACCACTATTCCTACCATCTTCGGTCGTCGCCGAGATCCTCCACATGACACCGATGACCCCGACCATCGACTCGAGCACCCAGAAATGTCGAACTCCTCTGGAATCAAAATTGAGTATACCCAACACTTCCTGGTACCAAAATCCGATCAACCCAATCTCCCTTCGCCGACGATCTAGACTACCTGGAACCACGCCGCCCTGGCCAAAGCAACGTCACAACCTACGCGTCATTTTCCCCCTGGTCCCGCGACACTCGGTTCACCAGAGACGCCACGGTAATTTGTTTTCCGACCTTAACTAAAACACTAGCTAAAACCCTAATTCGACTCTGATCGCCCACTACGATGATCTGGAATTGAATCGAGCATTTTTCCCAAACTCTTCGACCCCCCACCAACCTACTACTACAAGCCCGCTACCAACAATCCACGCGATCGCCGTAGTTTGCCAGAAACTCATTTCACGTTCAACTCACGAGTTCACCCAAATTACTCAACTAAAAATCTTGATATTTATCTCAAAATTCATCATTTTGCTCAATATTTCAGATTATGTAATCAAAGATAGAAATTAACTTGATCAATTTTAACCTAGGCTTTCATTTTCACTGTAATATATAAATTTTTGAGATAAATACCCAACCATTATACTTGAAACAATTTTTAGATATTAACTTATACTTAAACATACATATTTGTTTTTAACACCAAAGCCTGATACTGATTAGATAATAGGAAATTGGATTTCTTATTGGTTTCTACCTTGAAATTCAAGAAAAACAGAGAAGAACAAATAATTCCTCAGCATAGTAAATATGAATATATATATATATGTAGAGCTTTATACTTAAATATATACACAAAACACTATATGTCTATGCAAAGATTAAATGATACTTGTGTATTATAAGATTGTTTACTCACAGTGTTTTTGTGAAGATGAACAGAGCTTCTTTGATGAATCAGGCTTTGAATTCTTTGCTTGCTGAAACCATTTTGATCTCTGGTTTGTATTGTTTGATGTTTTTTTTAAGTTTAAGTTTTGAATGATATTTTACTTCAGATTCTTCTCAGTTTTGAATGGAACGAACTGATGAAAAGGAAGATGATGTATAACGAAATGAAGTTACAGTGTGTTCATTTGTTTTAGTACTAGGTGATAAAATGTGTTTGTACAATTGATCAGAGATTTTTTCTTTTTATGAAGGCTGAAGTGATAGCATACTTATCTAATTTTGCTAGTACATAGATATTTATAAATTTTGTGGTTCATTCTTGAATATACTTCTTTCTTCCTTTATACAAGCTAATACATATTTTTTTTTGTAAGTATATTTTGTTTGCATTTTATTTTATTTCATATATTTATTCCTATTTTAACTTAAAATTTAAATTCAAATCCACTCATATAGGCACAACTATATAGATTTACATATATATACAATTTCTAAATTTAAAATAATTTAATATATTTGTATTTGGATTCGAGGAAACTCGAATCAATTTATCAATGAATTTCACAAATTTTTATTCAAAAACTAATTAATTATCAATTTAAATTTATATAAAATCCGGGGTCGTTATAGTGGTCTCTGTATTCTCCTTCGTGCACTTCCTTTAGGATTTGTCGGGCTTCATTATCAGACACATATCTAAGAAGGGGGGTTCAAAATCCCCTTCGATAGAGTATTCCGTCTTGTATCATGAATCATGGTGCCTTTCGTAGAAGCTTTTTCCATTGATTCCGGTCAGTCGGAAGAGTCCCTACAAGTAAATAGTCCTTTATCGGTGTCATCCACTTCTCTGGTTCGACATTGGTCTCAAGGATCCAGTCGACGTCCATTTCATCTATGCTTGGGGTGGTTAGAGTTTCAACTGGGACTAGCCCCAATGACTGAGCTTCTCCGAAGCTTGCCGGTTTAGCCAAATAATCCACCTTGGTGTTTTGCTCCCATGAAATGTGAGTTATGGTGTAATGTTCGATGTCGCTTAGCAGTTCTTGCACTTTAGATAGGTAGGAGGCAAGATTCTCCCCTCGAGCTCGGTATTCCCCTTTTACTTGATAGACGACTAGCTGGGAGTCACTGTAGATGTGAACAGATTTTACCTTGAGCTCTTTCACAACTTTTAGTCCTGCTATCAACGCTTCGTATTCCGCTTCATTATTTGTAGCAGGGAATTCCAAGCGCAAAGCGTAGCAAATGGCTCATCCTTCGGGGGTTTCAAGCAATACTCCTGCCCTCGAACAGAGGTTGTTAGATGCGCCATCAACAAAGAGTCTCCATTGTGTGCCTACTTCTAGCTGTGTTTCTCCCTCGTCATCCGGTATAGTAAATTCGGCGATGAAGTCTGCTAACGCTTGCCCATTGATGGCCTTCCTTGGGTGGTATGTGATATCATATTGACTTAATTCTATATTCCACTTGAGAAGTCGTCCAAAAGTTTTAGGCTGATAGAACACTTGCTTCAGGGGCTGGTCGGTTAATACTTTAATTGGATGAGCCTGAAAGTATGGTCGTAACTTCCTAGATGCGATCAAGAGGCAATACGCTAGTTTTTCCAGTTTTAGATAATTTTTCTCAGCTTCGGTGAACCGCTTGCTAATGTAATACACGGGTCGTTGGATTTTCACTTCTTCACGCACAAAGGCGGCGCTTAATGCATGAGGTGAGATTGCTAAGTAAATGAACAGGTCTTCTCCATCCACAGGCTTTGATAGGATTGGCGAAGCTTCCATGTGCTGCAGCAACTCTTCGAATGCTGTTTGACAAGCTTCACTCCATTCGAAGTTCTTTTTTCCTTTCTTCAATGCATCGAAGAATGGTATACACTTGTCGGTAGCTTTCGAGATAAATCGACTTAGTGCTGCAACCTTTGCATTCAGGCTTTGAAGTTCCTTCTTATTTTTTGGAGCTTGGACTTCTTGTAGTGTCGTTATTTGTTCTGGATTTGCTTCAATGCTCCTAGCACTTACACTGAATCCTAAGAATTTTCCGGAAGCTACTCCAAAGTGACGTTTGAGCGGATTGAGTTTCATCCCGTACTTTTGGAGTCTTTTGAACATTTCAGCGAGATTATCCAGGTGGTTGGCGGCTGCTCGTGATTTGACCAATATGTCGTCCACATAAACCTCCATAGTTTTCCCGATTTGGCGCTTGAACATGGTATTTACCAACCTTTGATAAGTTGCCCTAGTGTTCTTTAAACAAAATGGCATTACCCTGTAGCAGTATAGGCCCAAGTCAGTGATGAAGCTGGTGTTTTCTTGATCAAATTCATGCACCGGGATTTGGTTGTTCCTGAAGTATGCGTCCATGAATGATAGCAGCTCATGTCCTGCTGTTCCGTCAACTAGCTGGTCTATTCTAGGGAGAGGGAAGCTATCCTTTGGGAAAGCTTTGTTTAACTCTGAGTAATTGATAAAGGTTCGCCATTTCACGTTGGACTTTTTGACTAAGACCAGGTTAGATACCCATTCAAGATAAGTTGCATCACGGATGAAACCGTTGTCCATTAACTTGTCCACCTCTTCTCTTAACGCTATGGACTATTTAGGACCCAGGCTGCACCTCTTTTGCATTACTGGTGTGAACTTGGGGTCAATGTTGAGCGTGTGGCATGCGATTACTGGTGACACCTTACACATATCGGAATGCGTCCATGCAAACACATCGAAGTTGGCATGAAGAAATTTAGTAAGCTCCAAATGCATCTTGTTTCCAAGGTGCGATCCAATTTTCAAGAGTTTAGTTGGGTCATCCATATCGACAGGTATAGACACCGTCAATTCTGTCGGTGCTACCCATTCCTCCCCTGAACTCTTCTTTCTAGGGTCCAAAGCCTTGTCGAATCGGCTATGGTCCCCAAGCCAGGGGCGATTCTGTAGTTTCTATTCGGAAGGTTCACAGATGGGGAGAGTTCTCCCCACATCCTTCCCTTTTTCCCTTCTTCTGGATTCACGTAACTCCGCAATGTAACATTCTCTGGCAGCGCATTGATCTCCTTTCACCACTCCAATTCCATTTGAGTAGGGAACTTCATGGTTAGACACCATTGGGCCAGAGCTATTCTGAAATCTGCTAGAGCGGGTCGTCCCAAGAAGGCGTTATATGCGGACATTTCGTCCATGATTACGAAAGTCTGAATGAGGGTGACTCTTCGATCACCCTCTCTAAGTTCCACCGGCAGGTTGATTGTTCCCACAGGTTGCTTGGGTTCACCAGTGAACCCTTGGATCTTCGTTTGACATGCAGACACGCTTTTCATGCCGATCTTCATTTGATCAAAAGTACGTTTGAAAAGTATATTAATAGAGCTTCCACTATCGACCAACACTCGTCGAACAACAGCGGGACCGATGTAACACCCCATATTTTTTGTAACATTATTTAGGATATTTAATTATTTATATTAAATAAAATAATGTGTTAATTAGGGGATTGTGATTTGATTTTTATTAAGGGGTAGCCACGTCATTTAACTAATGAATTAAATAAGAGTTAAAATGAAATAGAAGAGGGGTAAAATAGGAAAGAGGTCATTCTTATACCCTAAACCCATGGCCATGTATCTCCATGCACGTTCATTTTTCATTTATCAAAATTTTTAAAACTTGAGGTCAGCCACCATTAACAAGAGAAAGAGGAAGAAGATTAGGTAAAGCTAAGGAAGAAGCTAAATCAAATCGAATCCATTCAAATCTCAAGCTCCTTAATCTCTAAAGCTAAGGTGACTAATGATTACGTCTCTATATCTTTGTTTTCAGTTTTAAGTTGAATTCGAACTTATTTGAAATGATTTGCCATATTTTTGAATGATGGAATGATTATATATACTTGTTGATGATTTATGTTTGTTCATATAGACTTTATGACATGTTTTAAGGTGAAAACTCTATCATATGACATCCAAATGCCTTACGAAATTTTTATATAGACCAAAAATGATATTTTAGAGATGGGTTTTATTTTCTAAATTTTCTAAATTTATGTGGATTTTATATGAATTTTCTAGTGAAGAAAATGTTATTTTGGATTAAAAATTATTTACGGTTAAATAATTAATGGTTTGGCTCTGAAATTAATATATGTTAGAAAACATATTAAAAGTGATTTTCTGTAATTTTTGTATAATTTTTTAAAGTGTTTTAATGGGTATATAAAATTATTTAAGGTATGAGACTTAAATATTATATATATTTTTGAAAGGAGAAGGGGCTTTTTGTAAATAAATTCAAATTGTTAATTCTGGAAAGTCGGCAGTACTTTTAGAAAAGAGAAACTTGTAACAAATCACAATTTGACAAACAAGGCAGGTTAGGTACAAAGAAATAGTTTAAAAAGGACTAATCCGCATGGTTTTTACCTTTTTGATGCTTTCGGCACCAGGCTTTCGCCGCCTTACCTTTGCCTCTGACACTATCAAAACTAATGCACATGGTATCAGTTAATTGGTACGTAGTGAATTGGATATAGGCGGAAGGTATAGGGTCAAAACTAGGGGTTTCGAAGGGGTTGAAGCACTACTTTGCTTTTAAATGAAAATGTGCCTGCTTGCTTTCGACTAAGTAGCTTTCGACTTGGTTAGCTTTCGACTAGGTCAAATGGATTTAAAGAAATGGTTTTGATTGGGTTGCGCTTTTTTTTAAATGACTACTTTCGACTAAGTTGAAACCTTTTGGCTGCCGCTTTCTTCCTTTCGACCCAGATGGTTTCGAAGGGGTTACTTTGTTTTCTAAAATTTGGCCACATCTCCAATGCTATTAAAGGGATGGTTTCAACGCCATCACTTCTTTACTTAGGAATGTGATGCAGCCCAGCCTGAGCCTGATTTTCCAAACCAAGATTTGAAGCTTATCTTAGGTCACGAGCGAGCTAACGGACTCATAAGTCGCCAGCGACCTAATGAATTATGGCCTAGTGAGATACATGAACAGTGAACTGAGCGACCTAACGTGCTATACTTTGAGTCGCTTGAATGACCTAGCGAGGTATGCGGGTTAAGTCACGAGTTCGAGAGAAACGACCTAACAAGTTTATGCCACATTCCCTTAAGTCGTTTGAAGCTTAGGTCGTTCTAGAATCATAGGTCGCGGAGTCTTAGGTCGCGTGCAGAATCCCTATGCCGCTTTCCAGTTAGGTCGCTAAAGTTCATAGGTCGCTCGTTCTTAAGTCGCTCAGAACAGAATGACAAGCTACGACCTAAATCTACTGATGCCGAGCTACGACCTAAGTTAGGTCGCTCAACTATTGTTGTCAAGCTACGACCTAAGTTAGGTCGCTCAACTACTATTGTCAAGCTACGACCTAAGTTAGGTCGCTCAACTAATGATGCCGAGCTACGACCTAAGTTAGGTCGCTCAACTACTGTTGTCAAGCTACGACCTAAGTTAGGTCGCTCAACTACTGTTGTCAAGCTACGACCTAAGTTAGGTCGCTCAACTACTGATGTCGCGTTCTCAATTGTGCCACCTGACTATAAGTCGCAACCACCTTAGGTCGTAGACCGTATGCCGCATTGCCTTAGGTCGCATTGATCATTAAGTCGCTTGAAACTGAAGATCGCCCAAAATCTTAGATCACTGATACTTAAGTCGCATGAAGATCTTATGTCATGTGAAGGGATGTAATGTTGTATATGTAAGTCATTTTCTGTTATGACGTAGGTCGTTTGTGTTAGGTCGTGTGCGACCAAGTGTGTTGTAAATAAGTTCTTGTAATGTGTTGTATTGTATTTGTTTGTTTTTAGGTCGGTCATGTTAGGTTGTTCACGACCTAGGTGTTGTCAAGTTGAGTCGTGTGAGTTGTAACCCTATAAATAGGGATGTTGTGTCATTTGTAAAAGTAAGTTGATTTTGAATAAAACTTGTTTGTGTGCTTTGTGCCACTTCTCCAATTGGTAGTTGAGTGTGATCTCCTATCTCCACTTTCGGTATTCGAGTGCGCTCGAATCAACGATCGCTGAAGCCGATTCACGGAATCTAGTGCGCTAGATCAACGTACGAAGAGTCGTAGATCTTTAAACACGGTATCGTGCGCGATCAACGTGTTTGGGATAGCTAGAATCCGGTATCTTTGGATCCACGGATTTGGGCCATTTGGTATCTTCAATTCCCCGATTGTTACTTTCACCGATTTATCCATTTCAGTTATCCGCTGCTGCATCATTTGGTATCAGAGCTAGAATTAGCCAATCATAGCTAAGCCGAGTCTTGGAGCCAATTCTTATTGAAGAATTTGAAGTTAAGGCCGAGGGTTAGAAGTTGAATCCGTGCATCACTTTGAGAGTCAAGGTCGAGAATTGAAGTGTGTGAAGCAAGCCGAACTAGTTGAAGTTGAGCCGAGCATAAAGTTTGATCTAGGCCGAGTGTTGAAGGTTGCATTAGTTTGGTTAGTTGAGAGCTAGACCAAAACCAAGTTAATTGAAGTTTGTGTTAGAATTTTTTTTGTGAAGATTTGTTGAAAATAAATCATGCATCCGAGAAGAGGTAATCGTCATCAGAATATTGTCGATGTGTATAGAAGAAAAGATGCTAAGGAAATCGAGCAACGAATTAGTGATAACCTCGAAGAGAAGTTCAACAAAGGTTTTGGAAAGTTGGAGAAGTTGATGATGGAATTGAGTCAAAGTCAAAGAGGAAGGTCACCAGTCTTGAACCATGGAGGAAAAAAAGTTTCGACATCGGTTACGGAAGCAAGGAGGGTGTCATCACAAACTTATCACGATAAAAGGGAATCATCAATTTCATTGAGACGAGATCACCATGGAGAAGAAAGAAGAAGTCAGCATGGGTTTGACAATGAACCATGTCGTGATGTCAAAAGACCGAGTAAAGGGGATTTGCATGATCATAGAGACATACGTGGTCATAGAGACGAAGGGTGTCATTTGCCAAAACATGAGAATGATTGTATTTGGCTAAGGAACAATATTTTTCAGTCGACCTGTACTACCTTGGGAAAGGTTTGTAAATTCGTTATTGATGCGGGAAGTTGTGATAACCTTATCTCTGAAGAAGCCGTTATGAAGTTGGGGTTGAAGACTAAAAAACACCCTAGACCATATAAACTGGCATGGATAAAGAAAGGGAAAGAAGTGACAGTGGGAAGACGAACATTGGTTACATTTTCCATTGGAAAAAAGTACAAAGATGATATATGTTGTGATATTGTTGATATGGATATATGTCATCTACTATTGGGAAGTCCATGGCAGTATGATAGAGCTGTCCAACATAATAGTCACGCCAACAGCTACAGTTTCATGTTCGAAGGAACCAAAATTACCTTAGTTCTTAAGAAGCGTGAACAAAGTGACCGCAAGCCAGAGAAGAAGGTGGAAGCAACTAATTTAATATCTTCGAAAGAATTTGTTGAAGAAGTGAAAGGTGGTGTTGAAGTGAAAGATGAAGTCGATTGTTCTCAACCGTCGAAGTTTGATGAAGATAGAGTAGATTCTTCTCAACCCACGAAGTTTGATGACCATAAAGTTGATTACTCATAATCCGCGAAGTTAGATACAGAAGAAGTTGATGTTTTTCAACCAACAAATTTTGACGAACATGAGGTTGAAAATTCACAACCAGCAAAGTTTGATAAAGATGAAGTTGATGTTTTTCAACCGACGAAGCTTGATGAACATGAAGTTGAAATTTCACAACCAGTGAGGATTGATGGGGAAGAAGAAAGTGTGTCAAGAGATTAAGGGGGTAATTTATCAGTGAAGAAGATGGATTCGATTAGTCTATTATCTACAGAAGAGTTTGTTAAAGAAGTGGAGGATAGAGCAGAAGTGTTTATGTTGAATGGGAATGAAACCAGTAGAGATCTCGAAACTCCTGAGGAGAATGAACCAGTGGTAAATGAATTCGAAGATGTAATCCCTGCAGAGTTGCCCAAGGAGGTACCACCACTGAGGGACAAACAATATCATGTTGACCAGATACCAGATGCTATAGTTCCACATAGACCACGTTATCATATGTGTCCGACAGAGCAGGAAGAGTTGAGAAGACTGGTTGATGGGTTGCTAGTTGAAGGAAGTCAGTTGTCTACTACAGATTGCAGTTGGCAAAGAAATTTTATCAGAGACTTACAATTGAGCTATGATCGTACTATGCAGCTAATCTCAAAATCTTATTTCGAATCGTCACTGAGGCAGGAAGTTGAAAGGTCAGTTCAGCGAAACCATAATCGACAAGTTTCAAAGAAGACCATGACGAATCCAAGTTTTTGTATGTCATTACCTAAACATACTAGATCATGGGTGGACGTAAGTATGGACTCTGTATTGGGTTTGATGAAGACACAAAGTGGCAACGAATCTATCTACTTGATGGTTGAACGATTTCTTGTTGGCACGTACAACAAGCTAGATGCCGGAGGAATGGGTCGTTTGGAAATTATGAAGGCAACTTGTGAGAAAGATAGTAAGTTGAGCTTGCCGGATCATCGTCCTATTACTAAAGTTGACAATATCAAACACTTGGTTCTGTTTCATGAGGATAAGAGTGTCGAAGACGAAGCAACTGTAAATTCGAGGAAGAATTTCTATCAACCAAGGGAGGATGATGCAGCCCGGCCTGAGCCTGATTTTCCAAACCAAGATTTGAAGCTTATCTTAGGTCGCGAGCGACCTAACGGACTCATAAGTCGCCAGCGACCTAATGAATTATGGCCTAGCGAGATACATGAAAAGTCAACTGAGCGACCTAACGTGCTATACTTTGAGTCGCTTGAACGACCTAGCGAGGTATGTGGGTTAAGTCACGAGTTCGAGAGAAACGACCTAACAAGTTTATGCCACATTCCCTTAAGTCGTTTGAAGCTTAGGTCGTTCCAGAATCATAGGTCGTGGAGTCTTAGGCCGCATGCAGAATCCCTATGCCGCTTTCCAGTTAGGTCGCTAAAGTTCATAGGTCGCTCGTTCTTAAGTCGCTTAGAACAGAATGACGAGCTACGACCTAAATCCATTGATGCCGAGCTACGACCTAAGTTAGGTCGCTCAACTACTGTTGTCAAGCTACGACCTAAGTTAGGTCGCTCAACTACTATTGTCAAGCTACGACCTAAGTTAGGTCGCTCAACTACTGATGCCGAGCTACGACCTAAGTTAGGTCGCTCAACTACTGTTGTCAAGCTACGACCTAAGTTAGGTCGCTCAACTACTATTGTCAAGCTACGACCTAAGTTAGGTCGCTCAACTACTGATGTCGTGTTCTCAATTGTGCCACCTGACTATAAGTCGCAACCACCTTAGGTCGTAGACCGTATGCCGCATTGCCTTAGGTCGCATTGATCATTAAGTCGCTTGAAACTGAAGATCGCCCAAAATCTTAGATCGCTGATACTTAAGTCGCATGAAGATCTTATGTCACATGAAGTGATGTAATGTTGTATATGTAAGTCATTTTCTGTTATGACGTAGGTCGTTTGTATTAGGTCGTGTGCGACCAAGTGTGTTGTAAATAAGTTCTTGTAATGTGTTGTATTGTATTTGTTTGTTTTTAGGTCGGTCATGTTAGGTCATTCACGACCTAGGTGTTGTCAAGTTGAGTCGTGTGAGTTGTAACCCTATAAATAGGGATGTTGTGTCATTTGTAAAAGTTAGTTGATTTTGAATAAAACTTGTTTGTGTGCTTTGTGCCACTTCTCCAATTGGTAGTTGAGTGTGATCTCCTATCTCCACTTTCGGTATTCGAGTGCGCTCGAATCAACGATCGCTGAAGCCGATTCACGAAATCTAGTGCGCTAGATCAACGTACGAAGAGTCGTAGATCTTTAAACACGGTATTGTGCGCGATCAACGTGTTTGGGATAGCTAGAATCCGGTATCTTTGGATCAACGGATTTGGGCCATTTGGTATCTTCAATTCCCCGATTGTTACTTTCACCGATTTATCCATTTTAGTTATCCGCTGCTGCATCAGAATGATTTCGAAAGCAATGCTTTCGACTTTAAAGGGTTTCTGATCCTTTTGCTCTACTTGAAGGCATAATCCAAATGGTTTCGACCGAAATGGTTTTCAAAGGTTTCGAAGGAGTAAATTTTTGAATGGTTTCGAAAGGTTTCCACATGTTTTAAAATTGAACCCAAGTGCTTTCGAAAGGTTTGTGTTTATAAAGGTCTGATGCTTTCGAAAGGTCTTAAAGAAAGGTTTCGAAGGGGTGGTTCCCCAATGGTTTCGATGGAGTCGAAAGAGAAGGTTTTTGATTGTTTCGAAAGGGTTGAGAGGAAAGATTTTTCTAATGTTTTCGAAAGGCATGGTATAAAGGTTTTTAAAGAAGGATGTCTAATGTTTTAAAGCTTTCGAAGGGAAGGTTTCTCAATGGTTTTGAAAGGAAGATTTTGAATGGTTTCGAAAGGAGAATTTGGCCAATCGGCATAGGTTAAGTAAAGGGTTTACTTGGTTTTGAAAGGGTTACTTTCAAAGGTTTCAAAAGGGTTGTTTAAAGGTTTTAATCAAAGGTTTCAAATATACTAGTAGGCGGGATAGCCTAAGTGTTTTTAAGTTAAAAAGGGGTTTTAACTTATTTTGAGAGGATAGGTAATCCTCATTAAAATTCATTAACGTTATTTTGAGTAAAGTGTATATAACATGGCAAAATAGCTTAGAATAAACTAAGAATATATTTTCCTTGTATAAGTATGATTTAAAAGGTTAAATCATTTTGAAAAGGTTTTCAAGGAAAAAGATGAAGGATAGTTAACCCTAAGAAAATGATTCGGATAGTTAGTCCAGCTTGCGGACAGTTAGTCCAGTTTGCGGATAGTTAGTCCAGTTTGCAGGCGGGCAGCCCAGTTTTCGAACAGATAGTCCATTTATTACTTGTGGACAAATAGTCCATTAGCTACCTGATTATAGCTTAACGGACATTGCTATTATTATTATTATCAGTTTGGTTGCAGGAAAAGATTTGCAAAATATATGTTTTAAAGAGGATATTAGTGAGGGGAAACTCGTTGTGGTAAGCAGCATGGTCTCACTTAATAACGGTAAACCGAGATGTAACAGTATTATTCACACCAGGCTTTATGTCTGACTCGAAGTTTTTGTTTTCCCCTTAAATTCTCGGGTGCTCAAAATTGATTTGAGTAGGCTGCGGGTTGAGGTTTAAAGGTTTTAGTTTTGACGAATAAAGCTTCCAGAGACGAGCAGTTGTCTGTCGAATAGCTAATTAGGAGTTGTAGTTTATTTCCGCTATTTATATGAAGTCAGATATGACTATATTGCTTTGATCAACCAAGGGGGCATCATCATATGTCGCTCTTGGCGCATTTTTGTAATGATTATAATTGATCTTTACTTGGGAAACGTTATGGGATTATGTAACTTGGATATTAATTATTGTATTGAAATGTAATCAATAAAATGTTGTTTTTTGAAATCTGTGATTTTGTTCATATTCAAGTGTTTCTGATATTATGGATACTATTAGCATTACCGTATTTTGTCACCAGAAGTTAATACCGTAGAAGACTACAGCATCTGTAGCACTTAGCTTTTGGCCTCCAGATACGGGATGTTACAACTTGGTATCAGAGCCTAGGTTTATGAAAGACTTTAATTAAAAATGATTTTTGAAAACATAATCTTAAAGAATTAGAGTAAAATTAAGGTATGGGATAATGCTATAGTAACGTACTCGTATTTTCTATATATAAGTATATGGTTTATCTCTAGTCTCCTATCTTTGTTAGGTTATTTTTATGCATCTCGTGAGGTTTGAATGCAGATATGGATGGTAGAAGAGGAAGAGTTAACCTAGGAAGGGTGGGCACCGATGGGAATGCTAGACCTAATACGAGGAGGACCCAAGGTCAGGCACAAGCAGAGAATGTAGATGTTGGAGTCCCACAAATGGACATGAGAGCTATGTATCAGTTTTTTGTGAATATGATGCAAGTTGGAATTGCAGCTAGAGTGGTAGAAGGAGATGCTATAGGGGCTGGAGTTCCGAAAGTTCCGGTAGTTAACCATTATGCTAAGCTGAGCGAAGATTACACTAAGCTTGGAGGGAAGCCATTTCTGGGAACAGAGGATGCTATAGAGGTGGAGAATTGGTTGCTGCACTGTGAGAGAATCTTTGCAGACTTGGGGCTCAATGATGAGCAGAAAAGGAGGCTTGCTTCGAGACAGCTTCAGAGAGCAGCTTTGTTTTGGTGGAACAGTGTGACAGCTGGTGTGGATGAGGAAACCTTGACATGGGCAGATTTCAAGGGAAGGTTCCATGAGAGGTTCATGTCTGCGATGGCATAGTCAGCTCTGATCAGAAAGTTTGCTGAGTTAGATCAGGGAGAGATGTATGTTCTGGAGTATGCTAGAAGGTTTAAGGAGTTAGCCAGATATGGGTATGCTTGAGTGGATATAGTGATGAAGAGGAATGAGAATTTTATCAGGGGGTTGAAGCCTGAGTTAGCAAGGGCTACATTACCTCATATTAGAGATCCTTCTGATTTCGTAGTGGAGATGGCCTTAAGGCATGAGGAGAACTTGATTCTCAAGAGAAGAGTAAGGCTAAGGAGGTCCGGGTTGGGCAGAGTCGGAAGAGGAAATTCATTCCTAAGAAGGGTGCTTAGAAGGGTGGAGCAGCTAAGAAAGGGAGGTCTGAGGTTGTCTGTTTTAAGTGCGACAAGAAGAGGCATTTTGCTAATGAGTGTCGTGCTGGAAAGGCAAAGGAGGTGGCCGGGAAGAAGAATGTTTGGTGCTTCAATTGCGACCAGATTGGACACTATAAGAATCAATGCAAGGAGCCCGCTAAGGATGGAAAGGGCAAGGTGTATGCATTGGAGCCTGCTACTTCGAAGCCAACAGCTTAGGAGAAAGGAAAGGCAATTTTGGGAGGTACGCTTCAAATTCATGGTATGTCTGTTAGTGTTCTATTTGATATTGGTGCATCACATTCTTTTATATCTAGATGTTTGATAGATAAGCTTAACCTGGAACCCATATATTTAGTTACTTCCTTATGGGTTGTGAATCCAATAGGAGGGTATGCAACTCTAGGGTTGGGATGTGACCCATTAGAGTTTGACTTGTTAGGTCATGCTTTTGTTTACAGTTTGCATGTGTTTGATTTTATGGGGTTCGGGATTATTCTTGGGATGGATTGGTTAAGCGAGTGCGAGGCTAGGATATTTTGCCATGATAGGAAAATATCACTTAGGCACCCTAATTGTAGCAATAGGATTGTTTATGGCATAGAAGGTTCTAACGGTAAGGTGAATGCCTTGTTGGGTGTTATGGAATTGGAAGATGAGTTGAATCGAGTTTTCGTGGTTAGAGAATTCGTGGATGTTTTTGAGCCTGTAGTTGGATTGCCACCGAAACGAGCCATTGAGTTTCGGATAGATTTGGTTCCGGGAGCAGAACCAGTGAGTAGGTCACCAAGCAAGATGACCCCTACAGAGATGAGGGAGTTCAAGGTGAAATTAGTGGATCTGGAAGGCAAGAGTTTTATCAAACCAAGCAATTCACCTTGGGGAGCAGCCGCAGTTTTTGCTAAGAAGCCAGATGGATCGTTAAGGCTATGTATCGATTATCTTAAGTTGAATTAGAGGATGATAAAGTATTGATATCCATTGCCGAGGATTGACGATTTTTTCGACCAGTTTAGAGAAGCCAAGGTATTTTCCCAGTTGGATTTGGTGACAGGTTTCCATTAGCTCAGAGTAGTAGAGGATAGTATACCTTTGACAGCGTTTAGGACCAGATATGGATCGTACGAATGGTTAGTTATGCCGTTCGGACTGACGAATGCATCGGCATTCTTTGTGGATTGATGAACTGAGTTTTCCAAGATCACTTGGATAGGTTCATATTGGTTTTCATATATGATATCTTGATATACTCTAAGAATGAGAAGGAGCATGAAGTTCATCTTAGAGTGGTGCTTGAGGCGCTGAGGCAGCATAAGCTAAAGGCGAAGTTTTCAAAATGTCATTTTTGGAAGAAGGAAGTGAAGTTTCTTGGTCATGTAGTCTCGGAGAGAAGGGTTGCCAGTAGATCCGACTAAGATTGAAGCAGTGAAAAGTTGGAAGAGACCCAAGACAGTGACTGAGATAAAGAGTTTCCTTAGATTAGTTGGTTATTATTGGAGATTCATTAAGTATTTCTCGCAGATAGCAGCACTGATGACCAACCTAACGAGGAAGAATGTGAAGTTTGGGTGGACCGATAAGTGTGAGGAAGCATTCCAAAGTTTGAAACACTTGTTGACCCATGCACCAGTTTTGGTTATTCCGAAAGGGAATCAAGATTTGGTGATGCGTGTGGAGCAGGATTAGGAGCTGTATTAATGTAGAAAGGTAAAGTGATTGCCTATGCTTCTAGATAGCATAGATCGCATGAGGTCAAATATCTGACGCATGATTTGGAATTGGCTGCAGTGATTTTTGTGTGGAGAGATTACCTTTTGGGAGAGAGATTTGAGTTATATACAGATCGTAAGTCGCTGAAGTATTTGTTCTCTCAGATGGAGCTGAACATGAGACAACAAAGGTGATTAGAGTTTATCGCTGCATATGATTTTGGGATTGAGTACACACCGGGGAAAGGAAACAAAGCTGTAGGCGCACTTAGCAGAAAGCATCAGAATGCAGTGTTATCGATGATTGCTGAGTGGAAAGATTTAAAAGCCTTGTCAGCTTATAGAGTCCAGTGGAGATCCGACGCTAGATCTAGTGGAGAGACAGTTATATTATCTTGTTTGGAAGTTTGACCAGTGATGATCGAAAGGATTGCTTCTAAATAGGAGGAGGATCCAGTGTTAGCTGAACGGATCAGGAAGTTAAAAGGTGGAACCGAGAGCGGTGACCTAAGGGACTTCTGCCTTGACCAGAATGGGTGGTTGAGAAAGAAAGGGAGATTATGTGTTCCGAGTGTAGGAAACATAAGGAAAGAAGTTTTGGAGGAATGTCATCGTTCGAAGTTCACTATTCATCTGGGAGGAACTAAGATGTATCAGGATATGAAGAGAAGTTTCTTCTGGGAAGGTATGAAGCGAGATGTGGGCTTATGGGTGAAGCAGTGTTTGAACTGCCTACAGGTAAAAGCCAAACATCAGAAGCCTAGTGGATTGCTTCAGCCATTAGATATTTCGATATGGAAATGTGATTCTATTTCTATGGATTTTATTGATGGATTGCCAATGTCGAATAGAGGAAATGAAGGTATATGGATCATAATGGACAGAATGACTAAGAGTGCCGATTTCATTCCAGTTACGTCAACCAGAACGGCACCTATTTTAGAGAAGTTGTTTATGAAAGCTATAGTTAGACTGCATGGAGTACCTAGTAGTATAGCAAGTGATAGAGATTCCTAATTCACTAGCATGTTTTGGAAGAGTCTACAGGAAGTTTTGGGAACCAAGCTAGAAATGAGTATCGCTTACCATCTGCAGATAGATGGGCAAACGAAAAGAGTTAACAAAGTCTTAGAAGATTTGTTAAGAGCTTGTGTTCTAGATTTCGAGGGATCATGGGAAGACCATCTACATTTAGTCGAGTTTTCATATAACAACAGTTATCAGACTAGTATTGGGATGGCACCATTTTAAACTTTGTATGGAAGGCCATGCAAATCTCCCGTTTGATGGTTAGAGGCCGGGGACAAGTTGGTTCTTGGTCTAGATTTGGTTAGGGAAGCTATAGAAAAGATTGAGGTCATTTGGGCTAGAATGAAGGAGGCTCGATCTAGGCAGAAGAGTTATGTAGATAGAAGATGGAAAGATTTAGAGTTCTCAGTTGGAGATCAGGTTTTCGTTAAGGTGTCACCGATAAAGGGTGTGATCAGATTCGGAAGATCAAAAAAGTTGGCACCGAGATTCGTTGTACCTTTTCCTATTGTTGAGTGGATCGGGAAACTCACATATAGAGTCGAGTTACCGAGCAGTTTGGCAGGAGTCCACGATGTTTTCCATGTTTCTCATCTCAGAAAGAGTGTTAGAGACCCGGAGACTACTATAGCACCGACTGTGTTAGATGATTTAGTAGTGGAGCCGGATTTGACCATAGTTAGAAAGTCGATTCATATTGGTTCGAGAGATGAGAAGAGGCTTAGAACCAAGACAGTCAGATTAGTTAAAGTCCAATGGAGTGATGATGACAGGGACTGTACTTGGGAGATTGAGAGCAGGATTAGAGATACTTATCCTGACTTGTTTGATGGTATGTTTACCTCTTTGATTGATGTGCTGTGTACATTATCATAATTTCAAGGTCGAAATTCTTTAAGGAGGGGAGTTTGTAACACCCCTTATTTTTGGTTACATTATTTATGATATTTAATTAGTTAAATTAAATAAAATAGTGTGTTGATTAGGATATTAAGATTTAATTTTTATTAAGGAGTAGCCGTGCCATTTAACCAATGAATTAAAATAAGAGTTAAAATGAAATAGAGGAGGGATAAAATAGGAAAGAGGCCATTCTTATACCCTAAACCCTTGGTCGTGTATCTCCATGCACGTTCATTTTTCATTTATCAAAATTTTAAAACTTGAGGCCGGCCACTGTAATGGTCGGCTTTTCTGTATAATTTAAGTTGATAATAAACCACACATGCCAACTCAAATTGGACAAAAAGGCTGATTGTTAGCGGTGAAGAAGAAGAAAGAAGATAAGGAGAAAAACTAAACAACACAGAATCTCATAGCGGAACGAATAATCTATAATATACCATAAATATTTACACAAAAGAAAAACTATAATATATGTATATACAGGCATCAATCAGATTATACTAACATATCTCAGCCTGGACAGTTATAACAGTATGCCCTCACAATTGCTGATAAACACAACAATGAATATAGCGGAAAATATAACCATCTACGTGAATACATCTCTGGGCCTCTAACTCGTCTCTTGAAGCTCCAAGCATCCCAACTAATCTGTAATATACTCGGTCTGACCCGAGCATTATAATAAAATAACACCCGAGTCAGTCTGAAAAACCAGCGTGAGAAAAACACACTCAACTGGATTTAAAGTTATAAGGGAATCTTTGAAAATCAAAGGTATCTCGTAAGACCACGTCACACATAAACACGATGGGTTTTTACCTTACGATAACCAAACCACTTTTATATACAAATCTCGTGATATTATAATAGTGTCTAAGTACAAATACTTATTAAAATAGCTGAAATGCTTGCATGTCACATTTCAACATAGTTGGGCACAATCAAAACCGTACGACGCTTATTAGAGAATGGATTCCATACAATGACTAGGCACTGGGGTACCACCTATCACAGTACATGTCTAGAAAATGTATCAAGGACCTCACCTGGATCCCTTGCTAACACAAAACTGGCCTACCCCTTATTGGATAGTACCGAATATGTCATCACCCCGGTTGCTTTGCAACCCTTTTTATTGAGATCTCATGCACTACCTATCTATAAATATGTAGATGTATCTAGAAGGGTGACAACATACACTAATGGGTGTGACCCACTTAGCCTTGCTGCATCTCCCCTGATTTTCAGTCATTCCCGGTTGATGAGGCTTGAGGCTACGTTTACCTTTTAAGAAATTTACACTTAGAATGCTCATTGTCCTCCAATGATAATGTGCTGATAGCATTCATCCATACAAGTTGTTCTGGGTCTGAACAAACCGAATCTCCAAAATCACCATCTTCATTATCTTCACGATATCAAAATTCGTAATGCACAAATCGGATCGAAGTGGTTTTCGGATAATTAAATCTGATCCCAGTCTCTTCGAAACGATCAACAAATTTTGGCCAGATTTAATAGTCGGTTATTTAACGATCAAATTACACACATAAGCAGTCACTAGGCCAAATTTATAAATCTTCAAACATTTATTTCAAAATATCTTTACAAAGATATATATTCAAATCTCTTTCAATATTTGAAAACGATTTCAAATACTTAAATCCATAACAGGATATTTTCAAACCATATCAACACTTAGAAATATTTCTGAATTCAATTAATAACACTTACAAAAATATTTCTATACCATTCATTTCACACTTAAAATATTTCCAAAACCCTCTTTTCAATACTTAGGAAAATATTTATAAACATATTCTCCAAATCATTTTAATATCAAACTTAGGAAATATTTCATAACTTATCTCATAAATCATCGGAATTTTTATTAATTCCCTTTACAATTTCCAAAAATTATCGATTATACTTATTTATAATCCAACTAACAATATATAACTCCTTTAATGAATCGAGGTTAATTTTCGAAGTTCCCATATCTAAACAATTTGGAAATCTCCTTCTCTCAGATTTCCTTAAGTTCCTGAATTCCATTATAAGACTTTCACTTATAAAATCACATCCATTAAATAAAACCCAGTTCACAAATCTCGAGAGCATTTATAAATAAATTTCAATCACTTACTTCTAAACCATATATATATATAATAAATTTCAAAAAAACATGGTTAAATAATTATTTAAAATATCAAAGCACTTTTAAAATAAACATCGACAACTAATTCCAATTCATTTATAAAATTTCTAATCGATTTTCAAAACTTGTTTATAAAACTTAGAATTCATTTCAACAAATTTAAATATTTAATTAACTAACTTTCTGAAATATTTTACTCCAATTAATAGTTTTTAAAACTACATAGTTTAATAAATAAAAATCCTTTTCTAAAAACAACCTTAACTTCTTGTGAAAAACCAATTTTAAAAATTCAACATAACCATTTTTTTATACTTATAAATCCCTCTCAATTTATCACAAATCGATTTAAATTTTCAATTTCATAACTATTCCCAAATTCCAAAATAGAATTTATTATTTCTTTCTAAACTGATTTCCATATCTCATTTTAAATTCACACTGTGAATTTATATTTCCAATTTATCAAATGATAATCATTCCACTTGTTTATAAACATCGTTTATAAGTTTATAAACTCAACTCTCATTTCACTGTTAATAACCGATTCATTTTAAACAATTCCATTTATAAATCGGTTCCTATTAAAAATCCCATTTATAAATCTATTTCTTAATAAATCCGAACTATATTCCAAAACCATTTAAATCTCGATTTCGACTTCCATTTCGTATTTCCAAAAATCCGAATTAAAAATCCACTATATTAAAAATACCCAAATTAAATTCTCTATTTGAAAACATTTTATGAAATAGCTAAATAAATATCAAAAATCAAATTCATTTATTTTATCCAAATCAATTCGTTTTTAAATAAATCCCAAATTTCAATATAAATATTTTCATTTCCAAAATCGCCTTTGAATTCCCTTTTTAAATTCAAAAATATTATTTACGGTATTTATAATACCAAAATTAAGGCCAGTGCTACTATAGCATCCAAAAAATCAAATCATAACATAATCTATAACAGATTATTCTCACACATCATATATCGCTATATATGAAATTGAAATCAACCATTTTGAGGAATCCAGTTGAATCCCTCCAACATGTTTCCCTGCAACCACGGATGTTATATAACACAAAATAATAATCCTGCTTCGAGGTGGGATATCGCAATAAAAAGGGTCATCCGCTATTATGCGGGGCGCAAGTGTCTCATCCGCTCCAATCGGTGGGATTATACCCAACTACTAATATATACTACTATATGATATAACATCCAACTAATAATAATTTATCAATCCAACCAATCAACCAATAAATAGTTTTAACTATTTAAAGTAAAACCAATTATCCAAGATGAGTGAGATTTACTCACATTTATCCTTTGCTGTCGCCGAAGCATTCCGGTTTGGAACTAAAACCGGACGACGTCTGATTTTAGCCCAAATTTTCACTATCTCCAAATTCGTCCAAACTAGTTCCATTGCGATGCTTTCGTCGTTGCGAGCGCAACACAAAAAGTTTCGTCTCGATCGGACCTCGTATGAATGAGTTATAAGTTTTATAAGTTATCGATTAAATATATATTAAATATACTCAAACTTTCAGTTAATTTACAAAATACCCTCAGCGATCTTCTTCCCAATCCTCATCACCTGTACACGAAAACCATTGTCGTGCATGCTCCTTCAGTGACATGGAGCTACGCTCCGCTAACCAGCGAGCCGACTTCGCCATCGCGCTTCCCATCAAAATCTCTACGCGCTCATACCCTTGTCGACAACCCCATGACCTCTGACCACAACGCGTCTTCCAGGCTTTCCCCTTTCGTACGTGACTGTTGCGATTCCCTAATGGTGGTCGGACCTCCCTAAACTCCGGCTACAGCTGCGTTTTTCGATGCTAAGCCCAATTCCGGTGTCCGTTTCTCCACTCGATGCCTTAAAAGCCCAGAATCGCAAGCCCTAGCCCCAACAATTCACTCGACTTCACTGTCGATCCTCACAAATCCAAACTGCATCCTTCTAGAAGCTATCAGCATGAAGATCTCAACGAATCATGATTTTTAAAACTCGTTTCGTATTTTTTTTATTGAGTGGATTTTTAGATATTAAATTTTGAATTCAACTTTTTTTTCTTCTCTGTTGTGCTCTCTACTTAAATAAGGAAGGGATATCGTAGATCAGTCGTGGGGTGGCTGGAATGAAGAATAGAGTGAGTTGAAATGAAAGAATGGAGGCTGAGGTCAAATCAAATATATATATATATATAATTTAAAATTCCAAAATATCTAACTATAAATTTCGGATCCCAATCGAGGCATGCCGCCTGGCATTCCTAATGTCATACCCCTATTTCGAACGCAATGGAACAAGTTTTCAGACCTAATTCGATCATATGCAGAAGATAGCTTTTTGAACCCAATTATAATATTTAATTTCCGATATTAATTTCAGCGCGTTTCTCCCACAGGGCCAAATGGTAACTCTAAATGCTACGAAATTTGAAATACGATAATAATACATATTACGGATCCAATGGAACTGGTTTCATCGAATTTTGAGACAGTGCCCTGGAAGGTTATTTTTATATGTTAATTAAAACGAGTTACTTTCAAAATCGAGCAAATCACTTTTAAATTCAATTTAAATTTTTTATATTTTCATTCTTGTTGATAGAAATTTAATAAGCCTTTAAATCATTTTTATCCAAATAAAATCCAAGATTTAAATTATCTAAACAATTTCCAATTATTAAATTCAACAATTAAATTACCCAATAAGTCGTTATATTTGAAATTCATGTTATTAAATCTAAAAAATTAAATTTTAAATATTTAAAATCAATTAAATATTCCAATTTCAAATAACCAAAATTCTGGGTCGTTACAGCCACCATTAACAAGAGGAAGAAGATTAGGTAAAGCTAAGGAAGAAGCTAAATCAAATCCATTCAAATCTCAAGCTCCTTAATCTCTAAAGCTAAGGTGAATAATGATTACATCTCTTTTTCTTTGTTTTCAGTTTTAAGTTGAATTCGAACTTATTTACAATGATTTGCTATGTTTTTGAATGATGGAATGATCATATATACTTGTTGATGATTTATGTTTGTTCATATAGACTTTATGACATGTTTTAAGGTGAAAACCCTATCAAATGACATCCAAATGCCTTACGAATTTTTATATAAACCAGAAATGATATTTTAGAGATGAGTTTCAATTTTCAGAATTTTCATAATTTATGTGGATTTTATATGAATTTCTAGTGAAGAAAATGTTATTTTGGATTAAAAATTATTTACGGTTAAATAATTAATGGTTTGGGTCTGAAATTAATATATGTTAGAAAACATATTAAAAGTGATTTTTTGGAATTTTTGTAGAATTTTCCTATGTGTTTTAATGGGTATATAAAATTATTTAAGGTATCGGACTTAAATGTTATTTATATTTTTGAAAGGAGAAGGGGCTTTTTGTAAATAAATTCAAATTGTTAATTCTGGAAAGTCGACAGTACTTTTAGAAAAGAGAAACTTGCAACCAATCACAATTTTACAAACAAGGCAGGTTAGGTACAAAGAAATAGTTTTAAATGGACTAATCTACATGGTTTTTACTATTTCGTTGCTTTCGGCACTAGGCTTTCGCCTTCTTACTTTCGCCTCTGACTCTATCAAAACTAATGCACATGGTATTAGTTAACTGGTACATAATGAATTGGATATAGGCAGAAGGTATAGGATCGAAAATAGGGGTTCCGAAGGGGTTGAAGCACTACTTTGCTTTCAAATGAAAATGCACCTGCTTTCTTTCGACTAAGTAGCTTTCGACTTGGTTAGCTTTCGACTAGGTCAAATGGATTTAAAGAAATGGTTTCGATTGGGTTGCGCTTTTGTTTTTAATGACTGCTTTTGACTAAGTCGAAATCTTTTGGCTGCCGCTTTCTTCCTTTCGACCCAAATGGTTTCGAAGGGGTTACTTTGTTTTCTAAAATTTGACCACTTCTCCGATGCTTTCGAAGGGATGGTTTTGACACCATCACTTCTTTACTTAGGAATGATTTCGAAAGGAATGCTTTCGACTTTAAAGAGTTTCTAATCCTTTTGCTCTACTTGAAGGCATAATCCAAATGGTTTCGACCGGAACAGTTTTCAAAGGTTTCGAAGAAGTAAATTTTTGAATGGTTTCGAAAGGTCTTAAAGAAAGGTTTCGAAGGGGTAGTTCCCCAATGGTTTCGAAGGAGTCGAAAGGGAAGGTTTTCTGATTGTTTCGAAAGGGTTGAGAGGAAAGGTTTTTCCAATGTTTTCGAAAGGCATGGTATAAAGGTTTTTAAAGAAGGATATCTAATGTATTAAAGCTTTCGAAGGGAAGATTTCTGAATGGTTTTGAAAGGAAGATTTTGAATGGTTTCGAAAGGAAGGATTTGGCCTTTCGGCCTAGGTTAAGTGAAAGGTTTTACTTGGTTTTGAAAGGGTTACTTTCAAGGGTTTCGAAAGGGTTGTTTAAAGTTTTTAATCAAAGGTTTTGAATATACTACTAGGCGGCATAGCCTAAGTGTTTTTGAGTTAAAAAGGGGGTTTAACTTATTTTGAGGGGATAGGTAATCCTCATTAAAATTTATCAACATTATTTTGAGTAAATTATATATAACATGGCAAAATAGCTTAGAATAAAACTAAGAATATATTTTCCTTGTATAAGTATGATTTAAAAGGTTAAATCATTTTGAAAAGGTTTTCAAGGAAAAAGATGAAGGGTAAGTTAACCCTGAGAAAATAATTCGGACAGTTAGTCCAGTTTGCGGGCAGTTAGCCCAGTTTTCGGATAGATAGTCCATTTATTACTTGTGGACAGATAGTCCATTAGTTACCTGATTATAGCTTAACGAACATTGCTATTATTATTATTATTATCAGTTTGATTAACCAGTTTGGTTGTAGGAAAAGATTTGCAAAATATATGTTGTAAATAGGATATTAGTGAAGGGGAACCCGTTCCGCTAAGTGGCGTCGTCTCACTCAATACTAGTAAACTGAGATGTAACAGTATTATTCACACCAAGCTTTATGTCTGACTCGAAGTTTTTGTTTTCCCTTTAAACTCTCGGGTGCTCAAAATTGATTTGAGTAGGCCTGAGGGTTGAGGTTTGCAGGTTTTAGTTTTGACGAATAAAGCTTCCAGAGATTAGCGGGTGGCTGTCGGATAGCTAACTAGGAGTTGTAGTTTGTTCTGTTTTTTTCCGTTGTGTATATGAAGTCAGATATGACTATATTGCTTTGATCAACCAAGGGGGCATCGTCATATGTCGCTCTTGGCGTATTTTTGTAATGATTATAATTGATCTTTACCTGGGAAACGTTATGAGATTATGTAACTTGGATATGAATTATTGTTTTGAAATGTAATCGGTGAAATGTTGTTTTTTGAAATCTATGATTTTGTTCGTATTCAAGTGCTTCTGATATTATGGATACCATTAGCATTATCTTATTTTGTCACCATAAGTTAATACTATAGATGACTGCAGCATCTGTAGCGCTTAGCTTTTGGCCTCCAGATACGGGATGTTACAACCGATTCACACTGTTACCGCCATTGGATCCAGAGTCGGGGCTTCGATCTCTTTGGTGTCCCGATTTCGGAACACTATGTCATCACTCAATACTTTTTGCACCTTGGCTGGAGTTTCATCTTCTACTGTGAGACATGATTCCTTTGGAGCAAGCTTCAACGAACTTGCATACCGCTCCATCTCCCCTCAGCTTCTTTGTCGTGGGGTGTGGTCCACCAGATATTGTTTTAAAAATAAGTCTTTGGTCAATTCGTTTGGACCCTTCTTCACTAGTTCTGGCTTGATTCCTTCGTTCCCTAGGAGGTTGAGAAGCCGCGGGTTGATCAGGGTTCTGTGACTTTCTCACGTACCGTTGGAGTTTGTTTTCCTGGATCAATTCTTCAATGAGATTCTTCAGATGGCGGCATTCGTTTGTGTTATGACCATGAGTCTCGTGGAAGTGGCAGAACTTTCCTGAGCGTTTTTGTTGCTCAGTTGCTTCCTTCCTAGGGGGTTTTTTGTATTCTTCAGTCCCTTGTGTTACGAGATAAATATTTTTCAGAGTGTCGTTTAGAGGGGTATAGTCTTTGGGCCTGAACCCTTTAAGCCTTTTATTGTTGCCATTACCATTCCTTTTATTGGAGTGTTGATTTTTTCCTCTTTTGATTTCCATCTTTCTCTGTGACTCCTTCAGCAGTTCCAGAAGCATGCGTGTTTTGAATCATTGCTACATCGCTCTGTCCGATGTTCATCGGTTGCACACTAGTAGACTTCCTTTCCAGCTCCTGTGCTTCGTCCAATCTTAAGTATTGACTTGCTTTACGATTGAAGTCTTTCCTTGTGGTGGGTTGTTTCATCTTAATCCACTTTTCGAATTCAGTCTCCGGGTGAATGGAACGTACTAACTCCATAAAAACCATGTCCTCGTTGGGGTTGCTTACTTCTGTCACCGCGGTATTGAACCGGCTCATGAAGGATTTCAGTGATTCGTTGCGTCCTTGGAATAATCCGGATAGGGACATGACATCTTTTGGTTGCGCGGTGTGGAGCCTGAACCAATCAAGGAATCTTGTTGCTAGTTGGTTAAAGGTTGAGACATATTTTGGCAGAAGCTTAGTGAACCACATAGACGTAATTCCTTCAAGAAAGCTGGGAAAACACCTGCACCGAACAGCTTCAGCGGCATTAACTCCATCCATATACCTACTGTATTTGTACAAATGAGGTTTTGGGTCCTTTGTCCTATCGTAGGATGGAATGGTTGGCATTTTGATTTTTTCTGGATATTTCTCATTCAAGATTCTATCAGTAAAGGGAGTCTGACTTGCTGCAGATCTCCATTCATCATCTTTCCTATTTTTACTCTCATCCATTAATCGTTTGACCATGTCTTCTATGTATGCCTCTGATGTCCAGTAATCCTAGAGGCGGCACTATGTCACTACACTAAGTGTTTGACTTTGCAAACGGTCTTGGCGAGTGAGTTGAAGCCTAAGCTTCTCCTATCTTTGGGAGAGCCACTCCTGCGGGATCCCGTTGGCTTGCAGTTGGCCTGATTGGGGGCAGTTTGGACATTCCTAGCATCATCGAATGCGTTGAAATTCTCTTCCAACAGGTTGTCTTGCTCTCCATCTTCTAAGTCGGAGAGGTCCATAGCTATATCTTCTTGCAGGGTATTTGCCCTCGGTTCAAGTTCAAAGTTGGTTGCCTTGCGGCAAGCGGGGTACTCATATTTCCCTTCATGTTGAGTCCCATGGCTCCTGTTGTTACTCTTTTTTGCGGTCATTTTCCATTTCTTCTGTTTAGACCGGAAATAGCGGAATTTTATTGTTTTATAACAGTCGCAGGTTCAGAAATAGTTCTTGGAGCACGGTTTGACTGTAAGGTTAAGAGAGCGTTAAGCTTATCCATCAGAGCCTTCTGGCTACTTTCCATTTTTTGGTTGACTACATCAACCATCTTATTCAACTCATCTCTAGTAACGACTTTGTCCTAACTGGAGGATGTTGGCACCTAATTTCCTAAGTTAGCACCATTTACTCCAGTATGTTGAGGATTAACATCTTCTCTTGCTAACGCTGCTCCTATGGACCTTCCAGAGGCAGTTCTCCTTCTTTCAAAAGCCATTGATTCGAAGCGGTAGATCTTTCAAGCAAAGATTGGGGATCTAACTTCTGAACCTATAGGATCCAAAGTAGATAGCTAGAGCTGAACCCTGAGTTGGGTTCTCAATGAAAACACCAAAATGTTAATCCAAAAAGTGGATCAACACCCTGCTTTAAGTGTGAAAGCACCAGCCCTGTTCTCACAGAGAAATAATATAGATAAAAGATATAGAAAAAAGCAGTAAGAGAAAGAAGACAAGAAGATTTTTATAGTGGTTCGGTTGTTAACGAAGCTTACATCCACTTTATAATTTCTATTATAGACTAATTGCTGTTACAAGAAGTGTTTGATTACAAGGCTCTTGATTGTCCTTAGGTAGATTGAATCTCCAAGGTTGGAATCCACTGGAGAATCACAGTGAACCCCATTAGAGATTGTTGTGAGGAAGGTGAAGAGTGAAGAAAGCTTCCAGCATATTTTCAGCCACCAGTCCGGAGAAGATCTCGTTTGTGTTGTAGGTAGGGTGGTATTTATAGAGATCAGAGAGCTTTTGGGCAAGGCCCGTTCGCCAATTGCTTGCAGATGGATATAGAAGGATCTAGTAGAGCTTAGCTCACGACCCGAGCCAAAAGCATGGATCGATAGCGATCCATGGTCTATAGATCGCTTGCGATCCATAGCAGTAGCCCGTGTGCGAGCTAATCACTTAGCCTCATTTCCTTCTTCGCCTAGTTTAGGTCGCCAAGATTCCATGATCAAGTATGGATCGTTGATGATCCATGGTGTATGGATCGCTAGCGATCCATACACTTTGCATATTTTTTCTTTCTTTGCTCCTAATGTGCCATAGCAATCCAAAGATGACGTATGGATTGCCAGCGATCCATACACTTAGACTATTTCTGGACTTTGGTGTTTGGAATGCTTTTGTTTCCTTGTATCGATGTCATTCGTGCAGTCTCGTCGTGCGTCGCTTTGTTTTGATGACGATTTACTTGCTAGTTGCATTTAGCTGCTGATTGGGCTGGATGGATGCTTGTCTCTTGGTTTAGTCAGACTCGATCATTGCTTTTGTAATATGACTTGGCTCTCTTTAACTTGTTGCTTTAGCCCCTTTTGGGTGAGTTCTGAGTCATTTTGACTTCATCAAGTTGCTCCGTCTTCACTTGGATCCTGCTGGATTAAAAACCCGGATAACACTTCCTTAGCTTAGCGCATCCTAAGCAAGACCATAAACTTGTGTACATGTTATAACAACATCCAACAAGTTAAGATTTTAGCTTTCACCTTACTAACATTTAACTTATATTTTCTGTAACATCCCGTATCTAGAGGCCAAAAGCTAAGCGCTACAGATGTTGTATGTTTGTACCAAAAATGGGCACAACACTCTTCGAAAGTTTTTGAAGAGATAAAAGTGAAGAAATTTAACTGAAAACGAAGATTATCTAACAAAAACTCCAACAAACAGAAATGTAAAATGCAAAGACAAGCGATTTAGAGTGGTTCGGCGTATTGCCTACGTCCACTATGAAGTTTTGATGATTTTATTGATTCTCTTTCAATGATTACAAGTGATTATATCGAACAACAGCGAATTACAGTTTGGAATTCGAATTCAACAGTAAGAATAAGATGCAAGTCTCAATCCGGCAGAGTCTGGACGCTTCAGAATCAAAAGATCCTTCTTCTGTAGGCTCTGGGGCTCTATTTATAGGCGTAGGAGGCTGAGATTCTGCTCAAACTTCGGGAGACTCGTTCTGGCACGTGATGGGGCCCACGCGACCAATCTCATGAAGTTTCGCCTTGATCTGTGATCGATACGAATCCATTTCGTATCGATCAAGATGAAGTCCAATCGAGCTCAAATTTGGCAGAGACATTCCTTAGTGTATATGTAAGCTTCTGTGAAAGTTTCATTGAATTTGGATCAGTGGATTAGGAGATACAGTCGATACGAAGTGGAATTTCTCGAAGGCTGTTTGGTTCATTTCCATGGCTTCGACTCGATCCCTTCGTGTCGATGACTGCACGTGTTCCTGAGATGATGTGGTGTGCGCGCTTCGCCTCGATCTAGTCTTTGCTCCGTGTTGACCGTATCGACTCCATATATCTCGCCTTGTTCGTATCGAGGGATGACACGTCCTCCAGGTTTGTTGACTTGTTGGATACGAATAAGCCTCTGCTCATGGTTTCAAACGTGGTCCCATGATGGATACGAAGCATCGAATCCCTGATGGATGCGAAGTTGACGTTAGGTGATCGCTACGAAGTGGACAACTTACTGATGGATTCGAACAAGTCTCTCTGGCTGAAGGCTGATCGATACGAAGTTCATTGATACGTGGACCTGGCTATTCTAATCGATACAAAATCGATGGATACGAAGTGAGGACCATTGATGGGTACGAAGTCCATCGATACGAACTCGATGGATTCGAAACATGGCTAACTTCACTAGTACGAACCAATGCTCCTTGATGGGTACGAAATGGGACTTACTGATGGATACGAAAACATGCTTTTCCCTTCACCTTGCATCCATCGTAACTTGATCATATGAACTCGGATTGACTTGAAATTTGGAACGTTGGTTCTCATAGCTTTTCTGGTCATGTCCTATCAATTGTAGCTCGATCCGGACTCGAACAAAATTCATCGATATCCTTGATGAGCGACATTTGGTTTTCAATCAATCTCTTGGTATCCTGGCCTTGCCAAAAGGCGGGATAACATTTGCCCCCCAAAGTACATCTTGTGGAAACATGATGTACTTTGAAAAGTTGCGGTTTCTCTCTGAACAATTATCGTATTTCTTGTTGAAAGTCGTACTCTGCATTGCTGTAATTGACTGTTGTGTGATAATGTTTAGCTGATAGTTTAGTTTGTTATCAAATTTCATATTGATTCTCTCCTGAACCGATCTGAAATTCGAGTTAAAACAACGTTTGATGGTTGTTTCTGACTATCCTCTTGTATCGATCCTCTCCTGAATCGATTGAAAAGTAGTTTTTCGTATCGATGCGGGTCGAATTGATGGATACGAGATGTTCGTTCGCATCGATGGTCACAAATTGTGGTGGACCCTGATTCGCACTGATGATCTCCGATGGATACGAAATGATCGTTCGTATCGATGAGCTTTGATGGATACGAAATCAACGTTCGTATTAATAGACCTGCACAGTTGTGAGTCGATGGTTGGAAAATAGACACTTCGAATCGATGGAGTTTAATGCCTTTAGTTTATCCTTTGTTGTGCACTTCGAATCGATGAAGTCCGGTGGATTCGAAACGAGCATTCGTATCGATGCGTTGTTTGACTGGTTGCAACCGGTCAAGTTGACTGGGAGGCGAATCGACCCAGTTTCTCCCCAGGCTTCATATAAATACCTGGGACTTAACACATTTTCACTTTTTACTTTTTTACTGTTGCCTTCTGCTTTCGCATCGATCCAGGAGCTTGGTAAAAGGAGAACTGCACTTTGTCTTCGAATCGATCAAACATTATTTTTTAATCCTTCGAATTCCAATCTCAATTCAGGTAATTAGCCAATCACGACTAAATTCGAGCGACGAAGTTCAAATCTCAGATCCATGATGTTCTTGTTGATTATCAATTTTGGCAGCGCCAAGGCCAGATCTGGGCCATAGCTTGGTCGAGGATGGCCATGGCGATGCTCGTGTTGATTGGGGAAGAAGGACGTGTGGAGGATTGCTTCACCTCTACTTCGCGTCGATCCGGGATAGGAGGGTTCGAATCGACCCAGATTATATGACTCTGTATCGATTGAAAAGTTAAAGGGGATGAAGAGATTCGCATCGATTGGAGACGGTTGGGGCTTGTGTCGATCTGAAATGATCGATGCGGGTATCTGGCCCGTATAATCGATACGAGACTTTGCCTCCCACGATCGATACGAAGACCAGGAGATTGATCGACACAAGATCAACAGTTTTAGATCGATACGAAATCAATGGATTTAGTCGATACGAAGTCGTTAACCCTTGGTCGATACGAAGTAAGCTTTCCTGATCGATTTGAAATCCATTCCTCCGGTCGATACGAGATGTTATCGATTCGAAGCCTATCGATACGAAAAGTATCGATTCGACCTTGATCGATACGAAAGTATCGATTCGAACAGGGTCGATACGAAAATTATTGCGTCTCTGACTCGACTTGAATCTGAACTGCGATCGATTCCACATTGAAATTCGATGAACTTAGCGAACTCTTGCATATCTTGACACTCAACTCCGACGATCTTCTGCCTTGCACAATCGAACTTGACCGTAGGACTGCACATTTGACTGCCTTTCGAAGCTCGTTGATGGAACTATAACCTAACAACGTGATAATAAACTTTAGCTCGAATCGATCGCCAACATCTCGATGGTATGGTTGTGACGGTCAGCGATGACGGTCATTCCTACTAGACCTCGAAGTTTTGGTTGCATATTTTCTTTAATTCTGCAGAGTTCTTTTCAAGTTATGCACAGCACTATACTGCACAACACACACTTTACACGGGGGGTACACACGGGCTTTTTATCGTCTAATGATGATTTCTCATGAGTTAGCTAGTTATGGAACCATCAAGTTCGCAGCAGCAAGAAACTCAGGATCTAATCCCTCCCAAACTTGAAATACCGGACATCGAGGCCGAAGTCATCGGTCCAGCCCCCGACGAGTTGCCTGACGCGTCCTTCATTAATAGTCCACCTGACTCTGTCCCGTCCAATATTTCTGAAGATATGCTAGGGAGAATATGCTTAAGGCACGGTCTGTCGCTGGACGATGTAGTATTGCCGGGACCAGATGACAGACCGCATAATCCCCCGGAAGGGTATACTGCATTTAATCGCCATGCGTGCGCAGCCGGGACACTTCCTCCATTCAATGACTATATAAGAGAAGTGTTGGCTTATCTGGGGATTGCTCCATCTTAGCTGCACCCGAATGGATATGCTTCGCTCAACAGCTTGTTCATTGCGTTTATGGAGTACCTCTATCGACCTCCTCGCATGACCGATATAAGATATTTGTTCAACTTCAAAAGTCGAACCGACAGTCCATCTTTCACATTCCTGGAGTCTGTAAGAAATTGCCAAGTGGTCACAAGGTCCTAGACTAGACTGAGCTACTTCAAGACGGAGTGGTTCTAC
Organism: Allium fistulosum; assembly: GCA_030737815.1. NCBI lineage: Eukaryota > Viridiplantae > Streptophyta > Magnoliopsida > Asparagales > Amaryllidaceae > Allium > Allium fistulosum. Next base: position 461,237,284 of record CM060901.1, read on the forward strand.
GTCCGATGTCCTCTAAGGTTTTCCAGAAGATGGTTGTTCAGACGTGAGTGTCATCTCCTTCCCAAGTTGTTGATAAGGCAATTATGAACGAAATCGAACTCAGATTCCTTTTTCTTTTTCAGCAATAATCCAACGACCCGAAGGTGGTTATTATAAAGAGATAGTCCGGGTTCTCCAAGAAATTCCAAGTGAAGAAAGGAATATCGAACTGATGTTGATGGACCGGAATCTCAGAATTCTCGGGTTAATTGGGCGGAGACAAAGCATAAGGCTTGATGGCGCATTAAGGACTGTCTCCAGAGAAAAAGTCAAGCGAAAGAAGCCCAGAGTCGTTATAATCGAGGAGGCTGATTCCGAGAGAACTCACACCGATGAGGAGGCATTGGTCGGGCCTGCTGATGGGACCCCGGACTCTGAGGAAAGAGAAAGGGCAAGGCAGTGGCTTTTAAACAATCTAAATCTGGGAGGCGGAAGTCTGTAGTCTTAAACCGACCCCTTTCAGGAGTTAGAATTTCGGAGGCATCTCCTCTGCAAGCGGAAAATCCCTTCGAAGGGTTCGCCGACCTCCCAATTCCGGACCTCGCGTCCGCACAACATGATGTCGAATTGGATGAACTGCAGCATACTTTTGATGTCAGCGAGTCCCTTTCTACCAGTGTGGTCGACACTTCTGGTCGGTCTAGGGGGTTACACATCCATACACTTTTCACGGCACTACACAATCTTTGACCGCAAACCGCATATCATAAATGGTTACTAATCCTCCTTATTTTACTTTTCAGGTACGATGTCTGGTCGTGGCTCTGTGCTTGGCAGTTTGCGCAACAAGCGCCGATATTATGAACCACGCAGGAGAGAGGGAGATAGAGATTATGAGTCGGAGCATTCCGGTCAGGAGAGGTCTGACAGAGATAGGGGATACGTACGCCGATCTCGATCCCGCTCTCCTCCTCCTAGGACCTCTGTACCGCCCACAGTTCTAGTTACACGCCCTCCTGAAACTTCACGGCCCAATCCACCTTCTCACGTTCCTAGATCCGACCCTCAACGTGGAACTGAAATAGCCACCTCCTCAGCTACTATACCAGTCGTGACTGATCCGACCGGGGAAGGAGCGATCAAACTCGCACAAATGAGGAAAGAATTCCCCGACATCTGTTTTGATGGTTATGTCTTTCCCCCACACCTGAAGAGAATTCCGCCAACGGCTGAAAATACTATTCATGATTATGTTGCGGACATATTCTTTCAGTACAAGGAGTGGGGGAGGGCCGCGAGGAAAGCGTCTAAAGTAGCATTTGATCAGGCCACCGCTATAGAAAAGCTGGAGAAGGAGTTGGGTCAAAAGGACAGAATTATGCAAGTGCTCAACGCCGAGGCCGAGTCTTCCCGTAAATCTGAAATGGAAGCTCTTAAAAAGGCCGACGATGCAAACTCAGCCATGAACATAATGAAACAAGAGCACTACACTGCTATAGAAGACATGGGTCATAGGAACACCACCATCACTGCCGAGAGAGACGCAGCCCTCAAAGAGCTTAATGAGCTGAAATCTAAGTTCTCTGAAATTGCAAGGGAGAAGGATGCGGCCAACGTCTCCGCGCAAGAAGCCTGTGATCAGGCGGTGGTGCTCCAGAAGGAAAGGGATGCGGCTATGGAAAAGGTCCGCGAAGTCGAGGCCGGGGTTGATGAGAAAGTCCGACAGGCGAAAGCCAGGGTTGATGCTGAGGTAGAGGAGCTTCTCGTTACTTATAACGCCAACGTGCTAAGGCATAGAGATCTGACTTGGCTCGACGACTACCCAACACATCTCTACAATGCCTGGAACCTGCTGGTTGAAGAAGAGAAATCTGGGCATCCTGATGAGGCTTTCGATGAATTTGAGCTAGAGAACCGTATACTCAATGATGATGAAAAGAAGGTTCTTCACGACTCCATGATTTCTCATGAGAAGGAAAATCTTAGTACCCAACCTCAAGAAGTTAGAGAAGGCTCTGGTGCTGAGCACCATACTACGAGCTTCGAGATTGTCGTGTCGACTCAGTCTGAGCCGACTTTGACGATCGACTCCCAGCCTGTACCAGCTTATGATCCGGACCAGCCACATCTATCTCCTATTAAGGAGCATCCTTCTGAAGTCGTTCAGACGACCTTGAGCCAAATCGATGAAGGTACTCTGAACTAATCCCTTGTACATTTGGACCGAAGAATTTGTATGGAAGTGTATACTAACAAATGCTCCTTTTCTTTGATCAGTGACTGAAGTTGCACCAACAACGCTTCCCGCAGTCCAGGAATCATGCCAAGTGCAGGGGGCCATCATCTCTGAGGCGACCTCTATTGTGACAGTTGCGCCTGTCGAAGTAACGCAGGGGAGCTCACTCTCTTTTGATGAACAGATGATAAACGAGCTCCTCGGCCGACAGAGTGACCCCTTTGCGGACTTACCATTCGGCCTGGATGGATTTTCATCTACTTCTAATATTTCGACTCAGACCACTACGGCACATAGTGAGGCCCGAGCCCAACGAGAAGCAAACATTCTGGCTAAGATCAATGCCGAGATGGGGACAGCGGCGCATGGTGGCAGCTTAGAAGGCGGAGCGGTAGCGCATGGCCCTACTCCCCTTATGATGATATCTCCCAGGGGCACGCTCGTTGGTACTAGTGCGCCAGTCCCGCTCCCGGCTGTAGATCCTATTCCTCCAACTCCTCCCGTGGGAAGCATTCCTTTGGACTCCAGTTCGGAGGAAGACATCGACATTATGCTTCCGTCTGAGGAGAGCTCGCTTAAGGAAAAGGGCTCAAAGCGGAAGATCACTAGCGGCTCCAGTAGCTCCTCAAAGAAGAAGAAGCTAAGGAAAAAGAAGGATTAGATAGACCTTTTAGGCATGTGTTTCCTTTCATAGTTAGGAATTTTGTCATCTTTTTTTTTGTAGGCCGTGTATAGATGCGGGTTCGGCCCCTGCTAGTAGGAATTTTTTGGAAGGGCTCGTATACGAACCATCACTTTTGATTAGTTGAAATAAAATTTTTGTCTTCTTGTTTCAACTTTCATTCCTTTTATGTTTAAGTGTTGCAGTGTTTGAACCTCAGTTCTGTGTACTTGCATTATTCTAACTCTTAAGCATAGCTTGTTTCATCTGACAAGTCTTGGAAATTACGAACTTAAGTGGTAACCAATGATTGAGTCGGACTTGAATGTCATACCATTTCGGGTAGTGATTAATACTTGAATCTGCCCCCAGTTCCGGGGTCAAGTTATGATGATCAGCTTGCGATCGTAATAAGTGAGGATCGAGCGGTCGAACTACACTTGCTTCCTCATGAATCATTTCATCCACTCTGGGGGTTTGCTCTTGCATTCTTGCGGTCAGTCATAGCCGTCGAATGCTTTCAAGTATTACTCCACACTCTGGGGATACCAGTCATCTCGTGAGCGGTTGTTCACACTCTGGGAACTTAAGATTGTCGTTAGTACTCCAACCCATATTCTGGGAAATTGGAGTTAGTGTTCACATTCCGACTCGCACTCCGGTAGTTCGGAGTTGAACGTTTATACTCCGCCTCGCACTCTGGGAATACGGAGTCGAATGTTTATACTCCGCTTCGCACTCTAGGAATACGGAGTTGAATGTTTATACTCCGCTTCATACTCTGGGAATACGGAGTTGAATGTTTATACTCCGCTTCGTACTCTGGGAATACGGAGTTGAATGTTTATACTCTGCTTCATACTCTGGGAATACGGAGTTGAATGTTTATACTCCGCTTCGCACTCTGGGAATACGGAGTTGGACATTTATACTCCACTTCGCACTCTGGGAATATGGAGTTGGCCGATAAACGGTCAGTCACGTTTGTTTAGGCACTTGGTCTACATTGGCACTCTGGGAATGGTGGATTAATCAGGATCGTGGATGGTTGACTCGCATCCACCCTGAGTCGACAAGCGAGGTCATTAGATAGACGTGTCCGTCCTCCTCAAACTTGTTTAAGGTACAGCCGAAGTCGTTAGGTGGATGAGTCCACCCTCTTCGGAGTTGTATTTAGTCGAAATGCGGTCGAGGTCGTTAGATGAACGGGTCCACCCTCCTTGAGACCGCATTCGTTTAATATTTATATTCCGGCTCACACTCCGGGAGCTTGGGAATAGTTATAGGATTGTCGTGTATCAATCCTATTTATTATTGGTGTAATGACTTGCCCCCGAGCTCGGGTTTCGCTTAGCGAGTGGCCGGTCGTATCACAACCACTCTCTATTTGAATAAACCCCATTGCATGATGGAATTTAGCTCTCCGTGCATCATGATGTCTTACATTGTATTCAATGAATCACTGCTCTGGCTCGAAGAGATGGCATTTTATTGCTGAAGTAAGAAAATGCGGCAAAGTTAGTTGCCTTATTACAGAATTCAAACTTAAAAATGCGGAAACAAACTGTAAATGGAAAAATAGACTAAAACAAATAAAGCCTGTCGGGTGTAATAGCGACGGAGACTCTCGCTATTCCAGGCCCTTGGCAAAGTAAGACCGTCAACGGTCGATAACTTGAATGTGCCATCTCCAAGTCTTTGTGTAATCACGTATGGTCCTTCCCAATTTGGTTTCATGTGTGAAGGAACCGGATAGACTCTCTTGAGGACGAGATTGCCGAGTTCAAAGGTTCGAGGTCGAACTTTGGCATTGTACAATCGGGCGACTCGACTTCGATGTGCGGCTGCTCTCAAATTAGCCTCTTCTCACCTCTCATCCAATAGATCCAAAGATTTAGCAAGCAATATAGCGTTTGTTTTCGGATCATAGTAAGTCACGCGATGGGAAAACACTTCCATCTCGACTGGAATAACGGCTTCTGAGCCATAAGATAGGGAAAACGGAGTGTGCCCGGTCGCAGTCTTGTGGGTCGTTCGATAGGCCCATAAAGCCATAGGAAGTTCATCAACCCATTTGCCCCCAGCCTTTTCAAGTCGTTTCTTTAGAATGGATTTTATGACTTTATTGACGGCTTCGACCTGGTCGTTTGCCTAAGGATGTGCGACTGCCGAGAACTTCTTATGGATATGAAACCGTTGACAGAAATTCTTGAATTCCGCACTACTGAATTGGGCTCCGTTATCAGTGATGATGGTATTCGGGAGTCTAAATTGACAAATAATGTTGCGAACTATGAAATTGATTACTTTCTTTGTCGTAATGGTTGCAAGGGGTTCCGCTTCAACCTACTTGGTGAAGTAATCAACTGCAACGATGGCGTATCTTGCCCCACCTTTGGCCAGAGGTAGCGTACCGATGATATCGATGCCCCACATCGCAAATGGCCAGGGACTGATCATTTGGGTTATCTCGGTAGGTGGAGCTCTTAGAATTCGGGCGTGTTTCTGACACCTATCGCATTTTCTGGCATAGTTCGCTACATCTCGATTGACAGTTGGCCAGTAGTATCCGTATCGGAGTATCTTCTTAGCGAGAGCTTGCCCACTGATGTGATCGCCACATTCTCCTTCGTGTATGTCATGTAACACTCGTTTGATTTCATCGTGCGCGATACATCGGAGGAGAGGAACAGAATACCCTCTTCTATACATGACTCCATTCTGAATGACGAAACGCGAGGCTTTTCATAGAATTTGTCTTTTCTCATTCCTACGCTCGGGCTACGTCCCATTTTCGATGTAATTTTGGTACAGAGTCATCCACGATTCTCTACTGGGAGCGGTTTCAAACACGGAGTTCGTCTCTAATTGAACGATGCTTGGGGAAGACAAAGTTTAGACAGGGACAAGTCCCATTTGATGTGCTTCACCTGTACTTGCCAGCTTTGTTAGTGAGTCAGCCTTCTGATTATTCTCTTGGGGGATATGGTAAATAGCATAGTAATCGAATTGACTTAATGTATCTTGAACTCGGGCTAGGTAGGCAGCTAGTCGTCGATCCTTGGCCTGATATTCGCCCAGAACTTGATATACAACTAACTGGGAATCACAGTAGATTTCCACAGCAACATCTTCAGATCGCAAGCAAGTATTAACCCGGCAAGTAAAGCTTCGTATTCGGCTTCATTGTTGGTTGCGTGAAATTCGAACCTCAGAGCGTAACATATGGATCGGCCTTCGGGAGTTTCAAGTACTATTCCGGCGCCGGAACACTGATCGTTTGATGCACCATCGGTGTGTAGCTTCCAAATGCATTTAGGAGGTATAGTGGTCTCAGGCAGGTCCTCCGAAATAGTAAATTCGGCTATAAAATCAGCTAGGACTTGTCCTTGAATGGCTCTTCACGGAGCATATGTGATATCAAATTGGCTCAGTTCAATGTTCCACTTGAGTAGCCTACCAGACGTCTCAGGCCGCATGAGGACCTGTCGTAACGGCTGATCGGTGTACACAGTAAGGGAATGAGCTTGGAAATAAGGGCGAAGTTTTCTTAAGGCAATGACCAGGCAATAAGCCAGTTTCTCTAGTCTTGGGTAATTTTTTTCAGCTTCTGTTAGTCGTTTACTAACATAGTAGACTGGTGTCTACACTCGGTCTTCTTCCCGAACTAAAGCAGCGCTAATTACATGCTCTGATACTGCCAGATAAAGATACAATTGCTCGTGGTCGATCGGCTTTGACAGGATCGGCAGTGTGGAAAGATGTTGAACCAGCGATCGGAATGCGTCTTCACACTCCACGGTCCATTCAAAGTTTCGCTTTCCTTTCCGAATCAGATCGAAGAATGGAATGCATTTATCGGTGGATCTTGAAATGAACCTACTCAATGTTGCTACCTTCCCGTTGAGACTCTGAACTTGTTTTACGGTTCTCGGAGTTTGTAGGTTCCTTATCGCCCAGATCTTTTCGGGATTTGCTTTTATCCCTCGAGCATTAACGATGAACCCGAGGAACTTTCCAGAGGCGACACCGAAATGACACTTTAATGGATTGAGCTTCATTCCATATTCTCGAAGGATGCAGAACATCGAATCTAAATCTTTGACGTGATTTGTGGAGAATCGAGACTTCACTAGCATGTCATCCACATAAACCTCCATGGTCTTCCCGATCTGGTTGGCGAACATCCGATTGACCAAGCGTTGGTATGTTGCTCCGGCGTTTTTTAGGCCAAAGGGCATGACTTTATAGCAGTAGAGCCCCAGATCGGTCATGAAACTGGTATGTTCTTGATCAGGCAAATGCATGGGTATTTGATTGTAGCCAGAATAAGCATCCATGAAAGATAACAACTCATGCCCAGCTGTTGAATCTACGAGCTGGTCAATCCGTGGAAGTGGAAAACTATCCTTCGGACAAGCCTTGTTCAGGTCAGAGTAGTCAATGCAAGTTCTCCATTTCCCATTCGGTTTTCGAACCAGTACAGGATTTGACACCCATTCTGGATACAAAGCATCTCGGATGAACCTATTTGATCGTAACTTATCAACCTCTTCTTTAAAGGCGGCAGATCTCTCTGGATCCATACCACACCTTTTCTGCTTGACCGGGACATGTCGCGGATTGATATTCAGGGAATGACTCGCGATGTCCGGTGAGATCCCGCACATATCAAAGTGTGTCCAGGCGAAAACGTCGAGATTCGCCCGGAGAAATTCAACCAATTCCTGTTGTGTCTATTTGCCCAGTTGAGACCCAACTTTTAGCATCCTCGAATCATCATCCTCACTGATTGGGACGTCCACAGTCAGTTCGGTCGGGGAAGCTTGATTCTCTTTAGATTCGTCTTTATCTTCGTTGTCTCTAGGGTCAAGGTCTTTCTGGAATTGGTTGTGGTGCCCGGGCCGGGGCCCAGGCATTAGTTGTCAATTATCAGCAAAACGGACGCAGAGAGATTCCTCTACGCCCTTTCCTTTCTCCTTCCGATGTACTCCTCGTAGTTCAGCAACATAGCAGGCCCTCCCCGCTGCCTGATCTCCTTGAATGACTCCGACCCCGTGATCGGTGGGGAACTTCAGAGTCAAGCACCATGGGGCAATGGCTGCCCTGAATTCAGCAAGGGCCGGTCGGCCCAAAAACGCATTATAAGGTGAATCAATGTCCAAAACAACAACTGCAACATCCGGACTCTCCGGCGTTCTCCAACCCCCAACTCCACTGGTAGTTCCGTCATCCCAGTGGGTATTGTAGCACTTCCATTGAAGTCGTGGACTCGAGATTGGCAAGGTTTTAAGTCTTTCGCTTCCATTTTCATTAAATCATAAGCATGTTTAAGTAAGATGTTTACAGAGCTCCCACTGTCAACCAGGATCCTCTTCATCCAAGCAGGACCTACCTGGGCAGATATGACCAATGGGTCGATTGTGGGGGCTTCGACCTTATCAGCGTCTCGGCTTCTAAATATGATATCATCAGACATTGTTTTCTGTTGTTTGGCCGGAGCCCCGTCTTCACAATTACTGCAACATTCGAAGTCCGCATGACTGATAGAGCTAGCATATGACTCCATTTCCCTCCAGCTTCGGTATGCTGGGTGGGGACCACCACTTATTGTATTTATCACTAGCCTTCCGCCCGTACGAGTGGGTTCTTCCTGTCTTTCTTGATTTTGCACGCGATTTTGATTCGAAGGGCCCGTACCACCAGACTGCGGCGCCCGCACAAACTGATCTAACTTTCTCTCCCTGATCAACTTCTCGATGAGGTCCTGCAAATGTCGACACTCATTTGTATTGTGGCCGTAACTCTCGTGGAATCTACAAAACTTCCCTGTTTGAACCTACCTCTCCGACGAGGGTTTCGGAGCAGGCTTCTTATATTGCACTGTGTTGCAAGTTTGTAGGTACACGTTTTCCAATGATATATTCAATGGCGTGTGATTATCAAACATTGGGGCCCTACGTCGTGGCCCTCGGTTCTGATCTCTTTTCTTATCCTAACCATTGTTGCCTCGTGGCTGGGTTTGTTTGTTCTGTATATTTAACTGAACTTTTCCAGAACTCTCACCCGACTGCTTAACTGCTACGTTACTTTGTATCCCTTCACTCCTGGGCCTCACATCGTCCTGCTTCCTAGACTGTTTCGCGTCCTCTTGCCGTAAGAACTGAGCGGCTTTGGAGTAGAAACGGTCCAACGATGCGGGTGGTTTCCCAGCTAGCCAATTTCCAAACTCAGAATCGGGATCGATCCCTTTGGTTAAAGCCATCAAGATCGAGTTATCGTTGGGATTACTAATCTCCACACATGCCGCGTGGAATCTCTCTAAATAACGCCTGAGTGTTTCCCCAGGAGCTTGGGTGACACTAGACAGGGTGTTAACGTCTTTAGGTCTAGCAACATGCATACGAAATTGTTCGACAAATTTCTTAGCCAGTTGATCGAACGAAGAGATAGATCTAAGCGGCAACCTTGTAAACCACATCGTTGCGATTCCTCCTAGAGATATGGGGAAACTTCGGCACTTCACTACATCATCAGCTCTTGCAGCGCTCATTGACCATTCGTATTTCAAAATATGTTGATTGGGGTCACTGCTTCCTTCATACATCGGGAGAGTTGGCATTCTGAATCACCGAGGGGGGTCAGCATATAAAATCTCGTCTGTGAAAGGAGTATGACTACAGGAGATTCCCCAGTTGTCATTGGAAAGCCCTTGACTTTCGTGAATCATCTAACGTATCATGGTTGAAATATCGGGCATCGTTGCATTCTATGCATGCTGAGCTAAGGTGTGGTCGGGTTCCACAGTGCGAGTTTGGACCGGACGCTGTCGACGGCCCATGTCTCGCATCCTTGGCTCGGCATCTTCCGGGACGTAGGGCTCTGGAGTACGCCCACGTTGCTGATTATTCAGATCTGACAGATTTCGGGTATCAACCCTTGTGTCTACCGCGGCGGTTGCAGTGCGATTTTCCGTGGTATATTGTGGAGCAGCACCTCCTCGTGATGAGGGCCCAGTCTGGAAGCTGGTTGACGGCCCAACCCTTAATTGTCCTACGGTCAAGGCAGGTTGATATCCGGTAGCTTGTGTGTGACTCACGTCTAATCGGGGACGTGTAGATCTGCCATGATAGTCGGATGAAGCAGAACTTTCAATGGACGAGTGGGAAACATCATCCCTACTGGTCCTCCTGCGCCTTCAGCGATTTAATTGGTTGGTCAATTCACCGTTAGCGCGCAGCTGTTCAGTCAACTGTTGCCGACTTTGAGTCAGTTCTTGGAGCAACACTTGGAACTCTTGTCTGGAGACTGGTCCTGACGGATCTGAGTGAGCAGTGTTGTCTTGATTGGATGGAGGCTGCTGTGTGGGATTCTATCTATCCCGACCTTCTTGATCAGCAGCTGTAGAGGCAGTTCTTGTGCTAACCATCTTGAGTGGTGGAGTCCTCTCCTAGACTTTGCGCAAATCTGAATAGGACGGAAGGATTCCGGCTTAGAGATCTAGATCTTCCTCTTGGATTTATGCAATCCGGTGTCGACGGTAGATCCAAGGAGCAGGAGAAAAAACTGGTTTTTCTCGGTGAAAGCACCAAAGTGTTTGTACCAAAAATGGGCACAACACTCTTCGGAAGTTTTTGAAGAGATAAAAGTGAAGAAATTAAACTGAAAACAAAGATTATCTAACAAAAACTCCAACAAACAGAAATGTAAAATGCAAAGACAAGCGATTTAGAGTGGTTCGGCGTATTGCCTACGTCCACTATGAAGTTTTGATGATTTTATTGATTCTCTTTCAATGATTACAAGTGATTAGAGCGAACAACAGCGAATTACAGTTTGGAATTCGAATTCAACAGTAAGAATAAGATGCAAGTCTCAATCCGGCAGAGTCTGGACGCTTCAGAATCAAAAGATCCTTCTTCTGTAGGCTTTGGGGCTCTATTTATAGGTGTAGGAGGCTGAGATTACGCTAAAATTTCGGGAGACTCGTTCTGGCACGTGATGGGGCCCACGCGACCAATCTCATGAAGTTTCGCCTTGATCTGTGATCGATACAAATCCATTTCGTATCGATCAAGATGAAGTCCAATCGAGCTCAAATTTGGCAGAGGCATTCCTTAGTGTATATGTAAGCTTCTGTGAAAGTTTCATTGAATTTGGATCAGTGGATCATGAGATACAGTCGATACGAAGTGGAATTTCTCGAAGGCTGTTTGGTTCGTCTCCATGGCTTCGACTCGATCCCTTCGTGTCGATGACTGCACGTGTTCCTAAGATGATATGGCGCGCGCGCTTCACCTCGATCCAGTCTTTGCTCCGTGTTGACCGTATCGACTCCATATATCTCGCCTTGTTCGTATCAAGGGATGACACGTCCTCCAGGTTTGTTGACTTGTTGGATACGAACAAGCCTCTGCTCATGGTTTCGAACGTGGTCCCATGATGGATACGAAGCATCGAATCCTTGATGGATGCGAAGTTGACGTTAGGTGATCGTTACGAAGCGGACGACTTACTGATGGATTCGAACAAGTCTCTCTGGCTGAAGGCTGATCGATACGAAGTTCATTGATACGTGGACCTGGCCATTCTAATCGATACGAAATCGATGGATACGAAGTGAGGACCATTGATGAATACGAAGTCCATTGATACAAACTCGATGGATTCGAAACAAGGCTAACTTCACTGGTACGAACCAATGCTCCTTGATGGGTACGAAATGGGACTTACTGATGGATACGAAAACATGCTTTTCACTTCACCTTGCATCCATCATAACTTGATCATATGAACTCGGATTGACTTGAAATTTAGAACGTTGGTTCTCTTAGCTTTTCTGGTCATGTCCTATCAATTGTAGTTCGATCCGGACTCGGACAAAATTCATCGATATCCATGACGAGCGACATTTGGTTTTCAATCAATCTCTTGGTATCCTGGCCTTTCCAAAAGGCGGGATAACACTGTAGTCACCTATAGTATTAACTTCTGGTGACAAAATACGGTAATACTGATGGTATCCATAATATCAGAAGCACTTGAATATGAACAAAATCATAGATTTCAAAAAGCAACATTTTGCTGATTACATTTCAAAACAATAATTCATATCCAAGTTACAAAATCCCAAAATGTTTCCCAGACAATGATCAAATATAATTTACAATAATACGCCAAGAGCAACATATGACGATGCCCCCTTGGTTGATCAAAGCTATAGTCATATCTGACTTAATACACAACGAAAATAAACAAAATAATCTGTACTCCTAATTAGCAATCCGTCAGCCACCTGCTCTCTCCGGAAGCTTTATTCGCCAAAACAACAAAAACCTAAAAACCTCAACCCTCATCTTACTCAAATCAATTTTGAGCACCCGAGAGTTTAAGCGAAAAACAAAAACTTCAAGTCAGAGTCTGTGCAGTAAAGCGCTCGGCAAATTCAATGCGACGGAGATGCAAAAAGTCATAACGGGGATACAGCGAGGATATAGCGGGATATAGCGGATGACTCTAAAATAGCCTATAAAACTCGTACTTAATGCTTTTACAAATATATAAATGGTAATTAAATAAAAAAATTAACATTCAATTGAATTATAATTAATACATAAATAATATTAAAAAAACATGTGCGAATATACTGTAAATAAACGTAAAACTGCTATATAACATAATTGAATTTAGTAGAATATTAGATTATTTTAATTTCTGAAAATATATTAAAAATTCAGTTAAATAAATTAATTTCATAATTTTTATAATGTATAAATGTCATTTTTCAATTCATTTCTTTTAAAGAAGATATATCGAAAATAGTAGAATATAGCGGGAATAATGGGATATAGCGGGGCTTATAGCGGAAAGGCTGTATTTGGGGCTATATTGAAAAATCATAGCGGTAGAAATCCACTATGAGATATAGCGGGGTTATAGCGGGGTAATAGTGGGGCATTAACTGCATAGAGTAAGACATAAAGCCTGGTGTGAATAATACTGTTCATCTCTGTTATTTTATGTTAAGTGAGACCACACCGCTTAGCGGAACGGGTTTCCTCTCACTAACATCCTTTTAAAACATATCTTTTGCAAATCCTTTCCTTCAACCAAATCTAGTTAAAATCTATAAAGCATTATTATGTAAATATACATATAAGGTAATAAATGAACTATATGTTCAAACACACTAGGTTTGTTTGGCTAACTATAAACCTTTGGCTGACTCGGGCCTACCATACATCATATCAAAATTTATCTAACATCTGTTAGGCACTCCTCTTCTTCTGGACGTTCTGTCCTTAACTATCTGTTAAATACTTTTCTTCTGGATGGTATGTCCTTAACTTATCATCTCCCAGGGTCACCTGATCCTAATGGTTTTGCGGGTTCACCAACAACCTATATGTATATAAACATATAATCATTTATGTGTGTATTCATAATTTTAGACTTACTTGTGACAAAGCCCTACACACAGGAATTTTGGACAAAATTATCTGGGGCTAATAGCTAATGTATAGGGCGCGACCCTATACCAGTCCCATCTGGTATTCTAATATCTGAGTCATTTTACTTAGGGATCCCTTCCTAAAATTTTCCTTGAAAACCTTTTCAAAATGATTTAAAACCTTTAAATCAAACTCAACAAGTAAAATTTATATATTCTATGCTTTACTCAAAATCACCTTGCCATGTTATATATATATATACACACACACTTTAATCAAACCATAGTTGATGAAAACATTAAACCTTTGAAAGTCCCCCTTTCGAATCTATTGAAACTACACTTTTCGAAACCATTGAAAGTACCCATTTCTAAACCAAGTAAAACCCTTTCTTTTATCTAAGCCGAAAGGCCAAAACCTTCCTTTCGAAACTATTCTCAAAACTATTTTGAAACAATCAGAAAAATAACACCTTTCGACTCCTTCGAAACCATTAGGGAACCACCCCTTCAAAACCTTTCTTTAATACCTTTCGAAAGCATCAATTATAAACCTTTCGAAAGCACTTGGGTTCAATTTAAAATATGTCGAACCTTTCGAAACCATTCAAAGCTTACTCCTTGGGAACCCTTTGAAAAACATTTCGGTCGAAACCATTTGGATTATGCCTTCAAGTAGAGCAAAAGGATCATAAACCCATTAAAGTCGAAAGCACTTCTTTTCGAAATCATTTAAAACATCTCTTTTGAAATCATTTGGGTTATACTTCAATTTAGCAAAAGGGTCATTAAAACCATTTAAGTCGAAAGCCTGCCTTTTGAAAGCATTCCTAAGTAAAGAAGTGATGGTGTCGAAACCATCCCTTCGAAAGCATTGGAGAAGTGGCCAAATTTTAGAAAACAAAGTACCCCTTCGAAACCCTCTGGGTCGAAAGGTAAAAAGGAGGCAGCAAAAGGTTTCAACTTAGTTGAAAGCAGATGTTTAAAAACAAAGGCGCAACCCAATCGAAACCATTTCCTTTAAATCCATTTGACCTAGTCGAAAGCCAACTAAATCGAAAGCTTCTTAGTCGAAAGCAAGCAGGTGCATTTTTAATAAAAAACAAAGTAAAGCCTCAACCCCCGCGGAACCCCTAGTTTCGACCCACTGCCTTTCGCCTACAACCAATTCACTATGTACCAGTTCCCTGATACCATGTGCATTGGTTTCGACTGTGTCAGAGGCGAAGGTAAAGAGGCGGAACCTAGTGTCGAAAGCATCGGAACAGTGAAAAACCAATTTATTTGTCCTTTTAAACTATTTCTTTTGTACCTAACTTGCCTTGTTTGTCTAAATTTGATTGGTTGCCATTTTACTTTTTCAAAAGTGCTGCCAATTTTCAGAAATAACAAATATGAATTATTTGCAAAAATCCCCTTCTCCTTTTATAAATATATAAAACATTTAAGTCCTATACCTTAAATAATTTTATATATCCATTAAAACACTTAGGAAAATTCTACAAAAATTCCAGAAAATATCTTTTAATATGTTTTCCAACATATAAAAATATCAGACCCAAACCTTTTACTATTTAACCATAAATAATTTATAACTCAAAATAACATTTTCTTTACTATAAAATTCATATAAAATCCACAAAAATTCTGAAAACTGAAACCTATCTCCAAAATATTATTTCTGGTCTATATAAAAATTTGCAAGGTGTCATTTAATAGGGTTTTTACCTTAAAACATATCATAAAATCAATATGAATATGCATAAATCATCAACAAGTATATATAATCATTCCATTATTCAAAAACATGGCAAACCATTGCAAAACATTTCAGATTTCTCCTTAAAACCGAAAACAAAACAAATGAGAGATGCAAACATTATTCACATTAGCTTTATGGATTAAGGATATGAGATTTGAATGAATTTGATGTTGATTAAACTTCCCCTTTATCTTTCTTTCTCTAGCTCTTCTTAATGGTGGTCGGCCTTAGCTTTTAAAATTTTGAAAATGAAATGAATGTATAGGAGAATACACGGCCAAGTCTTAAGGGATATAGGAATAGCCTCTTTCCTATTTTACCCCTCCTCTATTTCATTTTAACTCTTATTTTAATTCATTGGTTAGATGACACGGCTACCCCTTAATAAAAATCAAATCTCAATCCCCTAATCAACACATTATTTTATTTAATTAAGTTAATTAAATATGCTAAATAATGTTATCAAAAAATATGGGGTGTTACAAACTCCCCTCCTTAAAGAATTTCATCCTCGAAATTACGATAAGGTACACAACACATCAACAAAGAGGTAAAACATACCGTCAAACAAATCAGGATAAGTATCTCTAATCCTGCTCTCAGTCTCCCAAGTACAGTCTCCCTCATTGTCACTCCACTGGACTTTCACTAATCTGATTGTCTTGTTTCTAAGCCTCTTCTCATCTCTTGCAACAATACGAATCGGCTTTCTCACTATAGTCAAGTCCGGTTCTACCACTAAGTCATCTGGCACAGTCTGTGCAGTAGTAGTTTCACGGACTCCAACACACTTTCTAAGATGAGAAACATGAAAAACATCGTGGACTCCTGCCAAACTGCTCGGTAACTCAACTCTATATGCGAGTTTCCCGATCCTCTCAACAATAGGAAAAGGTCCAATGAATCTTGGTGCTAACTTTCCTGATTTTCCAAATCTAATTACACCCTTCATCGATGATACTTTGACGAAAACCTGATCTCCAACTGAGAACTCTAAATCTTTTTGTCTCTTATCTGCATAACTCTTCTACCTAGACTGAACCTCCTTCATTCTAGCCCGAGTGACCTCAATCTTTCTGCAGCTTCTCTAACAAAATCTGGACCAAGAACCAACCTATCCCTAGTCTCCAACCAACAAACCGGAGATTTGCATCCATATAAAGCTTCAAACGGTGCCATCCCAATACTAGTCTAATAACTATTGTTATACGAAAACTTGACTAAATGCATATGGTCTTCCCATGATCCTCGAAATCTGGAACACAAGCTCTTAACAAATCCTCCAAGATTTTGTTAACTCTTTCTGTTTTCCCAACTATCTACGGATGGTCAGCGGTACTCATCTTGAGCTTGGTTCCCAAAACTTCCTGTAGACTCTTCTAGAACTCGCTAGTGAATAAGGAATCTCTGTCACTAACTATACTACTAGGAATTCCGTGCAGTCTAACTACATTCTTCATAAACAACTTCGCTAAAACAGGTGTCGTCCTAGTTGACTTAACTGGAATGAAATGAGCACTCTTGGTTAATCTGTCCACTATAACCCATATACTTTCATTTCCTCTGTTCGATCTTGGCAACTTGTCAATAAAATCCATGGAAATGGAATCCCATTTCCATACTAGAATATAAAATGGTTGAAGCAATCCACTTGGCTTCTGGTGTTCAGCCTTTGCCTGTTGGCAATTCAAGCACTGCTTTGCCCATTTTGGCCCACATCTCACTTCATACCTTCCCAGAAGAAAATTCTCTTCATATCTTGATGATAGAGTTAGGGGTATGCCCTAGGGGCAATTTTGTAATTTGTTACATATATCTAACTCGTTGAACAATCTTGTTCATAATAAAGGTGTTTCTTTCTATTATATACCTGATATAATGTGGTTATATTTAATTAAAAGTATATTTAATAGAAAATCCATAAATGGAATATTTTGTGATAGTAGTTACAAAGTGTTGTAACCATGAGTAATTTATCACAATAAAACAAATATACCATTTTAAATATTCCTAGTCAAGATGCATCGAGACTGGATATCGGTGTATCCGTTGAGACTAGAGTGTGAAACGCTCTCCAAATGTTGGGCAGTGTATTACTCATGACTGCTGAGGGGCACCTAGAGGTTACGTACTGATAGTTATTGGATAACTGTGGAACGACTCACTCGATAGTTTTATGTTGGTTAATATAATCAAGGTCAACCAGAAAATATCGATGTGACTGATTTACACAGTTCTCTCGACTTAAGAATACTGTGGATCTTCAATATGAAAGCTCCACTTTGATTATAGTCAAATCATGGCATGACGTTCCATCAAGTGACTATAGTTGGGTCGAGTGGAAGTATTGGAAGTGAAGCACTATTCAAGAGAGGATTCGTCTCCTCGGTTATATGGGTTTAGTATCATGGTCAACTCACGTCAACTCAAAGTCAAAGTCTTTGGCCAGAGCATTTTGGTTAATAATAATTGTTATTATTGAACCAAGGACTTTGTGTTTGGACTATAAAGTTGAATGGGGATAATATTGGAATTTTGACCATTGCCAAATTCCATAAATCCAAAGTGATATAGTTTTGACAAAAAGAATTGGTGTAAATAATTGTCACTATTAGATACCGCTTATAATAAGTAAAATTGGATTTTACCAAAAGATGTGTAAGCGATGAATTCAGCCAAAATGTCACACCACTTGCTAAGTGACATGTGAACGTTAATATTTGAATTGTTCAATATTAATCGCTGACTGAATTTACACCTTTGAGATGCACAACCGTAATGATGAATTCTCCGAAAAACCACATGATTTAATTAATTTACAAAAAATTGTAAATTAATTAGTATTTGAGAAATATTAATTATTATTTATTTTATTTGATATTTGGGAGTTATTTGTAAGTATTTGAATGCATTTATAAAAGTTATATTTGCGCACATTAATATATGATATCATTGTAATTAAATAAAAGATAATTACATGCGTTAATTTATGGAATCCTATGTCATTTGATGGCACGTAATTTTCAACCATACCATGTAAAGAAATAGGAGTAAAAATAGAAAGTTAATCAAGAGAATTAATTAGAGAAGTTTTAATTAAAGAATGGGAAAGGTTCCCTTCTTTCAAATAAAACATATTCTCTAATTCATTCTGTATGTACAATTTTTTTCATTCTCTCTCTTTCTCTCCTCCTAACTTTTCATGGCAAAATCAGAAGAAAGGAATTCCTAAATCTTTCAACTCCAAATAAAAAGATCAAATAAAATAAAACAAAAGTGGTTCATCCATCTCTTACAAGGATAGGATGTGGATCTTGAAGATCTGAGGAGATACCATCATTCAAAGTGTGATTTCTAGGCAACATCCTAAGGTGATTCAATCGGATCTAGAAGCATTCTTCATTCAAGGTGCAAAAAAAAGGCAACATCAACAAGATGCATTTTAAGGATTGGGTAGCAAAGTATGTCATTTTCTATATATAGATAGTGATTTTGCAATGTTTGATAGAAAATTAATTTGACTTTCATAATTTGAAAGATGTAATGCTATCTTGCTTAATTAAAAATTGTTTATGAAGATTGAATTATTTATTGAGTGATATGATTGGGTTTTCATTTGATAGATCAAAATTAAATTTATTTATGTTTTAAAACAACATTTAAGTGTAGATTTGTGTTTTTTAAACATTCTAATTAAATTGTAATTCTTCAAATCTGAATGTTTACATGTTCGAATTGGTTAGCTGCTTTTCTTTACTTTATTAAATTGAAACTAAATCTATATATTTTAAAATACAATGTTTTACTTTAGTTCTATGTTTTAACATTTAATTTAAATTCAATTTCTTTAAATATGGAAATTTACATTTTCATGTTGATTGATTGAATTATATTTAAAGTTAAAATGAAATTTATATGGAATCAATACAATGTTTCAACTGGTAGATCTATGTTTTAATCTTTCATAACAGTGTAATTTTAGTTTTGAATTTTAATACATGTATGTATGTTTATTTTCATGTATTATTTGCACTTTTTATTGCATTAAATATTTACATATGAATAAAAGGAATTTTAACAACAAATCAAAGTTTTAAAATTGACTGTAATAACTATCTAATTTATATTAGTAGAAAGCTTTGATTGAATTCCATATATACATATTTGGATCTACTTGTATATGTTCATATAAAATTTATTTTTCTTTACACATGTTGTCATAGTATGTAATTATTTCTCTTTTTAATTAAGACAATAATCTCCACATACAACTCATTGTTTACCTTCTATATTCTTTCATTATGGTACCTATTGTTTGTCATTAGTATGTTGCATTAATTAAGTTTACTAAATGGGAAACTGTATCAATCACTCATGTCATCCCTTACTTATTTCCATTTCAATTCATATGCAATAACCATTCAAATTGTTCTTGTTTATTTTATGTATACGTATCAATTACCACTAACTATGCACACTTTCTATATGTTGCACTTGCACAATGTTTGCTGTGAATATATTTACAATTCATGTCATATTTAGATTACTCATTAATGTTATTTTATTAATCGATTATTTAATTTAATTAAGAGAAGGAAATGAAAATTTTCCTTCTCTATCTAAATTTATGATCCCTCATTAATTGAATAATTTAAGTAGAAGGAAATGAAAAGTTTCCTTCTCCAAAAAAATATTGTAACGACCCAAGATTTTGTGATTTTATTTATTAAATTAATTGAAATTTTATGGAATTTTAAACAATAAAATTTGAAAATAAAAATTTAATATTTGGAATGCGTCTATTTAAACATAGCAACTGGTAAATTTTCATCTGATAATATTGAAGTTTATTTTATTGTGTAAATTTTATATTCAATTTAAATTAGTTAACAACAGTTAAATTTTTAAGTTTTCCGAAACCTAAATATGTCAACATGAGAAAATTTATTTGGAACACTCTGAATCTGACTACGAAATTCGTTTCGCGAAATTCGGACGTTTCTAGCTCTGTTTGGATTTTTTCCGTACGGAATAGCAACGTATATCAGATATCAGTGTCCGTATCGACTTTTGATCGAATGATCTTGTCACTGATATCTGTATACCGTTTTGATCGTCTCGTCGTATTGATCTCTGCGGTATAATTATTTCTGTGTTTTGATGTCCAGTACGTGACGGAAGCACTATAACGGTTCGTCGTAACGGTACCATAATATTTGACTCTACAATTTCATTCGGTTTTAAAACAATAATTTGCTTCAATTATTTCACGTGATTCAAACTGGTGACCGTTTCCACTCATTTAACATTTATATATATATTTGTTTTAATCTCGTCTCTGTTCACACTATTCAAAACCCACATATATATATAGTGTTACAGCAGAGCTCTGTTGAGTGTCCTTTCCTCTTCCTCTTTTCTTATTTCCAAACCTCCCTCAACAAAAGGAAACCCATCAACTTGCGAACCAGGTCCTCCCATCGACAGCCGCCAGGCAATCCACTTCCGCAGCATGCTCCCCTTCCCTCTCTTACCCATGATCGGCTCTCTCTCCTCATCCACAAAATCCGCCTACGCCCCACTTTCCCCTCGACTTCCACGCGAGTCACCCACTCCATGGCCACGACAGCAACCTTCGCCTACCCAGACCATCGTTCACCATCGTAGCCTCACCTCCGACCTGTCGCACCTAGCCTCCACCTTCGGCCTTCATCTTCCCTTCTTCCTTTTGATCATCCCATGTCCCTGTTGTAAGTATATTTATATAGATTTATATATATAGTTTAAGTTTATACAGTATATATTATATAAAGTTTATTAAGTTTTGGAAGTTTACTTAAGTTAGATAAAATATATGTGTATAGTTGATGTAAGTTGGTTAGTATTCACAAATAGATGTAAGCTTGGCCTTCAGTATAACATGAGAGTTTTATCTTAAACTTTAATTTGTATTTAGAGGTAATGAATGTGATATAAATATATTTAAAACTGGTTTGTTCATAAGCTTTCATTTGTTATCTATACCATGTTGATCAATATATATTACAATATAGTAGGCTGTGTTGCTTTATAAAGAATATTGACTTTAAAATATATATGTTATACATATGCTATATATATATTATAGTTTATTTTATATGTCCTCTGTTCCATAGTCTATATATTAGTATATATATATATATATATGTTTACAACTTTTACAGACCCTGTTGTTTGAAGCATTATGTTAGTATCATAAATATTTTGTTTTAAGATTTGTTGTTATATGATAAAGTGTTAAGTTGTAAATATATCATGATATACTATTTTGTTGTAGTTTAAATATACGTATTAAAAGTCGGCAAACATGTTGTGGATTGGTCTGCATATTCATGTATATAGTTGTATATAAGTATCTATAATAGCCGATATGGTAGATGTTGATTTAAAATGTATAGGTCATGTTGCCTATATGATGTATACAATCTGACATATATATCTATAGTTATATATTTGTATACAATATGTTGCTAGGTACATAAGTATATAAGCCATATTTTACCTGTGTGTAGGTTAGTGTGCAATTGTTAAAATATATAGGAACTTGATTCCCAAATTTATATAGGTATATAATTATATTTAAAGTGTTAGATATATATACTCGGTTTTCCGGAAATTTTGTCTGCATATATCTGGTTTATGATTCTGGAGTTAGATATACACATGTTTTGCATATTTTGTTCAATGTCTGAGTTATGAGGTTTTGTTTGTAGATTTCTTTATAGTCAGTATATACGTTTATGTAAGTTTATAATTAATCTATGCTATTGTGTATGATGTATAATAAAGTAAGTTGTTGTAAGTATATAAATATGAACTATAGATCTGTTTGTTTTATAAATATGAATTTAATAAGTCATAAATATTATTATTTTATCTTAGATTTCATATGGTCTTAAGTATAATAGATATATATCATTGATTTTTAATACTTGGGTCTTTAGGGAAAAATGATTTTTAAAGTTTATACTATTTCAGTTTTGTCTAATTCAAATTTTTCATATAATGATAATGTTTAGATATTTTCAGCTTATATCAAAATTGATTTGATTTCTTTTCATCGATTCCTGTTATCAGATCTGTTCGTTGAATTCGTGCCAATCTTAACTTGCTTTGGAATTTCGGGCTTGTAGTCGTAACCCATCTCACTCTCGTTTATCTCTAGCCTCGAAAGGTGAGCAATCACTCATGATTAACGTTCTTGTATTTATTAAATTTGATTTCAATTGAAACACCAATTGAAATATGCTGCAGTAGTTATTTAAATTGTTATATACGCTATTATCTGTAACTGTTCACTTGTGGGATATGACACCATATCCTGTTGTTTATATTATATTGTTATTGATGATATATGCATGTTGTTGTATTTTATATTATCTGTTATCACTCTGCAAGTTCCCTGTTAGTATAGAATTCACTATGAGTTGAAATGATACATACCCGAACGGACCTTAGAATAGGAGAAAATCGTTATGGGTTGAAATGATAAACCCAAGCGATTTTCATTTGAATTGAAATTGGGATTACGGGTTGAAATGATATCTACCCGTATATATTTAAATTACGGATTGAAATGATAAATATCTCTATCACTTAACCATATGATAGATATATATATACATACACCGTTGGTCTATATATATATAAATATTTTGAAAATAAATTCTATGGAGTTGGGAAGATAATTTTATTTAATTAAACCGATTTGAAACTTATTGAAATTGAGATTTAAGATATGATTTATAACTTGGGTTTGATTTAAGTAACTTAATAAATATTTCTTGTTTAAATAAATTTAAGGAAATATTTAGTAAAAATGTAATTTAAGGCTAGTTAAATGATATTGAATTTATTAAGTGAATATTCCCTAATTAATTAATAATGAAGTTAAATCAAGAGCTATATGAAACTGTAAAATTTAACTTTGAAAATGTTGAATATTAAAGCTTTGAAATATATTGAAAATTTAAATGGTATATTTAGAACTGAATTGAATTGATGAATTGAGCTTTGAATAAATTTGAATTTGGAATTTGAATCGATTTGTGAGACTTGAGGAAATTATAAATACTTTACTTTTTAAAATATTTAACCTATATATACTATTTTGGAAAATAGATATATTTGAAATGAAATGATTTTTGGTTTGAAGTATAAATTAATTTGAAATGACCACGGTGTTATAGTGTATATTTCTACATTGTAGATAGTTCCACGGATCCTTAGAGGATGGTTATCCCAAACATCCTTTAAGTTATTTGTATTTCAGTTGATATTTCACTTGAGTTGGATTTATTAGTATAAGAATGTTAATCCTGACTCGAGTGTTTTGTGTTTGGCTTTACGCTCGGGTTAGACTGAGTGATACAGCATTTGAAACTCACCCTTGGAGTTTGGAGCTTCATTTGGAGATCCAACTATCGATTCAGCTTTCATCTTTTCCAGTTGATTTGTTCAGAGAGGTCATCTATTCGTACTGAAGACTTCACTGTATTTGAGATATTCTGTTGTATTTTATTTTTAACTCTAATGTTTATATAGTAGCTTCATGAACTACTATTTTATCTTTTCCGCTGCGTATTATTGTATTACTCTGTGTCTGTGATTATGTGATTGATTTATTTACTGTATATCCTGAGTTTTTGCCAAATTTTAATTAACAATCCATTGTTTTGAAGTATTCGAGTCCGACATGTGTGGATTATTGTCAATTTGAATGGTCCAAAATAGCGGGTCATTACAGTTGGTATCAGAGCTTTGGCTCTAGGCAAAACTTAGCATATATAGTAAATTTATTTACAGAATCACTTTCGTTCGAGTTTGAATCTCTTCCATTTGACTCGATTTCCTTTGAACTTTGGAATGTTTCTTGCGGTTCCGAAATTCATTCTTGTCTCTCCCTATTTGTATTCTTTTGATTCCGAAGTATCCTATAACTCCACTTCGAATGATCTCTATAAGAATAGGATCCCACCAATCTTTGAATGATTTGTGAAGGGGTGAAACTCCTTCACAATTGGCATTGATTCACTGGAGATTTCTATATCTTTGGTTTAGATGCCGCTATCTCTTGCGATCGAATGTTGATTTTTCTTGGAATTCTGCATCGATCTTGTTCCTGAAGTCACAGTTGACCCTAGGGTCATCCGCGATTTATATAAGTATATTCATCTTCTATTTTGAAATTTAGTTATCTCATCTTCGTTCGAGCTTATCTTCGAATCATAATTCTATTTGATTAACAGTTCCTCTAATTTGAATCTCTATCTTTGTTTGAAATCCATTCTTAAATCATCCTTTGAAAATCGGGTTTGTTTGTATTCTAGAAATTGTTTTCTAAACCGAAATTATTATTTTGATAAGTATGATTATATTCTATATATAAAAGTGAAATGTTTACGATAAAGATTATATACCTTTTTTAAAATGAGAATTTGAGGTTTCGAAAGGATTTGTAATTTTGAAAAATTATATAAGAAATTGGATTTATCTAAAAATGATTTATAACTGAAGGATTTTAAATTTGAAATTCGAGAATTGAACTCCGGTGTTTTGAAATTGGTTTTAAGATTTTGAAATATATAATAATAATATGATTTAAAAGTATTTTCCGAATAAGAAATGTTTCAAATGACTTCTAATGAGTTTCGAATGATTTCGAAGAAATTTCAAAAGAAGTTTGAGAAAATAGAAGTCCAGAACTCACTTATGTCGCTGGAAAATAATTTCGGTGATGAGTGCACACATCATCGACTTTGATTTTTTAGTTTCAGAGTGGGGGATATGCCACTTCAGTAGCTTTGCTATGCGAGTTATTTTGTGAAACCATTTTGATTTCAAATTCCGAAGTAAGATTTGATATTCGAAAGATAGATGTATATATATATATTTGAAATGATTTGAAGTAAGCCGGCGTTCAGTCCTCGAGTTTCGGATTTGATATAACCCTATCTATTAAAATTGATTTACTGATTTGTTGCTGATTTCCAACTCTTGAATTTGAAAATGATTTCTTCAACTATTTCGAAGGTTCGAGCACTTCCAAATCAAGGTTAACTTTTCAAAGCTAAGAAATTTTGAAAAGTATAAAGTATATAAGTTTGGTATGTATGTTCAAGTATGTAGTAATATGATTTAAATAAGTTGAAACTGTTTTGTTAAGTAAATGAATAAGGCTATTTTGAATTTTTCTGCTATGAAATTTAGATTTGAAATGTTTTGAAAAGAATTTTGTCTTCAAAATATTTTGAATAAAAAAAATTTAGTTTAAATGTTTTAACTTAGTAGCATCTTCATGAAACTATATACTTAACAAGTTGGAATAAATACATAAGTTGTACATATGTTGTTTTATTCGCATAATTAATATTATCCAGGTTTGAGTACACAAGTTCGAGGTGATTACACCATTTTGTGTTAGGATTTTTCATTCGATTCTTGATGGCGAATATTTGATATGAATTTTGGGCTCGATTCTAGAATTCTCTATCATAGTATATGGCTTGCAAGGAGACTGATGGCTTCTAGTCGAGAAACCATATCGAAGTCCGCATTAGGAAAGTCGAATGGACAATACTAGTTCGAAAGCGAACTTGTGTGATCGAGCGAGCGATCGAATGTGATTTTGCGAAATGATGACGTATGTACATCTTATGTTCTAATATCATTGATATATTTTGACGCTGAAATTGAAAGCTGTCGGGTTAGAATATCTTTGCTTACTAAAAGAAAATTTCCAATTTAAATTACAAAGATATATAACCCATAAAAGCAAAGATATTCAATCCTATATGTCTCTTCATACAGCGAAATTTATTTTGAAAATTTTGATCCTTATATTTGATGGACCTTATGTAAGTATAAGATGATTTTGAAAACATTTGATTTTGGAAATGAATTGGTTGACTTAAATTATATTGATTTGGAAATTTGGATTTATTTTCTAAATTTATTATGTTGGAAACTTTAAAACTAAAGATATTTAAATTAAGAAGAAATAATTTGGTGGGATTGTATATGATTTTGAAACTGAACTGAGATTGAAACAAATTGAAATTTGAGAACCTTATTTTTACTAAATACCTGGTTTGGAAGTTATCGAACTTATATAAAATTGATTTGTATAAGTATGATGTTGATTCGAAAACTATGGATTTGAAAAGGTACTCAATTTGAAAAATGAAATCTTATATAATTGAAGTCTATATAAGTGTGATTTGATATACTATTGATTTTGGAAAGTATTTGAATTGAAAATGAAATCTTATATATAATGGATTTTATATAAGTATGATATTTGAAAGTGATTTGAAAAGGTACTATATGATACATATTTTCGAAGTAAAGATATGGAAAGTGCCTTCTGCTTGATATCCGCTTTGTGGCCACATTGTGGATTCATTCTATCGATATTTCTCTGATTTTTGGTTTTCCGGATATGATACTCGAGTGTCCATCGAATTCCATGGCATTACCCATGGTCTTACGAGCGCGGATGCATAGCGCAACTGCCTGGCTGAGATGGCCTAGGGGTACGGATTGTTTCCTGGGGGATCCAGGCGTAACCATTGTGTATCCTGCATCTATGTAGGTCGCATTAGTAGCGAAACCGCCTGGCTGAGATAGCCTAGGGGTACGGATTGTTTCCTGGGGATCCAGGCGTAACCATTGTGTATCCTGCATTCTACTAGTCATCATGGCGTAACTCGCAGTGCTGAGAAAGCTTACGGATATGGATTGTTTCCTGGGGGATCCAGGCGTAACCATTGTGTATCTGCGAACCATGGTTAGACAAAGGTTTTGTTTGTTTTTTTGTTTGGATTGTACTTTCCATATCTGTTTTTAAAAGTTTTCGAGTATTTTCACTGGGTGTTGGAACAGGTCTACTAAGTACCTGGAGAATTCTAGCTTTGTGCCTAATCAACGCACTGCCAGAGTCTGCAGGAACGAGGATAAACTTGTTGAAACATCGAGTTATAAAAATATTTTCGAAAGGAAATTTGTTTCGTTATAAAGGTATTTTATTATAAAAGTATTTCCAACAAAGAAATTTTGTATTAATATTTGAAATTGAAATTCTAATGGTTTGAATTAATTATTCATGCCTGATACTACTCTTTTGAATCTACCTTATCTGCTTAGCTTTATTTATTCACCTATATTCTGTTTTTTCGAATCCTCTTTCTTTTCATTGTTGACTATATTCTTTTTAAATATTGTTTATTTATATACTACATGGTTTAATAGAAAAATTTAGTGTTATAAATATTTTAGAAGTTATTAATTAAATAAAACATATTTAAAGTAAATGTTTATTGATTTATTAATAATATTTGAAAAGTATCTTGAGATTAAAAAAATTAATAAATTTATGAATTATGGATTTAATGTTTTCAAATAGCTTCTTTGTAAATATAAGAAATGAGGTAAATAATTGTTTTCAAATATTTTTCATATATTTATAAAAGTGTTATTTAAACATATAAATGGTATTTATAAAGGAAGCAAGAAATTTTACAAATGGGTTTTTGAAAAGTTTTAAAGCATTAAAGATAATTGAATTGAAAATGAAGTTTTCAAACGAATATGTTAAGTAAAATTTATAGAGTTTTAAATTAATTATTTGTCCTTGTCTTTCAATCTATTTTTCTTTTCTGGTTGTTCTATTCTCCCACCTCCTTCCTTTTCGGGGATGAAAAGTTTTGAGTGGGGGAGAGTGTAATGACCTAAGATTTTGTGATTTTATTTATTAAATTAATTGAAATTTTGTGGAATTTTAAACAATAAAATTTGAAAATAAAAATTTAATATTTGGAATGCGTCTATTTAAACATAGCAACTGGTAAATTTTCATCTGATAATATTGAAGTTTATTTTATTGTGTAAATTTTATATTCAATTTAAATTAGTTAATAACAGTTAAATTTTTAAGTTTTTCGAAACCTAAATATGTCAACATGAGAAAATTTATAGGAACACTCTGAATCTGACTGCGAAATTCGTTTCGCGAAATTCGGACGTTTCTAGCTCCGTTTGGATTTTTTCCGTATGGAATAGCAACGTATATCAGATATCAATGTCCGTATCGACTTTTGATCGAATGATCTTGTCACTGATATCTATATACCGTTTTGATCGTCTCGTCGTATTGATCTCTGTGGTATAATTATTTCTATGTTTTGATGTCCGGTACATGACGGAAGCACTATAACGGTTCGTCGTAACGGTACCATAATATTTGACTCTACAATTTCGTTCGGTTTCAAAACAATAATTTGCTTCAATTATTTCACGTGATTCAAACTGGTGACCGTTTCCACTCATTTAACCTTTATATATATATATATATATTTGTTTTAATCTCGTCTCTGTTCACAGTATTTGAAACCCACATATATATAGTGTTACAGCAGAGCTCTGTTGAGTGTCCTTTCCTCTTCCTCTTTTCTTATTTCCAAACCTCCCTCAACAAAAGGAAACCCATAAACTTGCAAACCAGGTCCTCCCATCGACAGCCGCCATGCAAGGCGATCCACTTCCACAGCCTGCTCCCCTTCCCTCTCTTCCCCATGATCGGCTCTCTCTCTCCTCATCCACAAAATCCGCCTGCGCCCCACTTTCCCCTCGACTTCCACGCGAGTCACCCACTCCATGGCCACGACAGCAACCTTCGCCTACCCAGACCATCGTTCGCCGTCGTAGCCTCACCTCCGACCTGTCGCACCTAGCCTCCACCTTCGGCCTTCATCTTCCCTTCTTCCTTTTGATCATCCCATGTCCCTGTTGTAAGTATATATATATATATATATTTATATATATAGTTTAAGTTTATACAGTATATATTATATAAAGTTTATTAAGTTTTGGAAGTTTACTTAAGTTAGATAAAATATATGTGTATAATTGATGTAAGTTGGTTGGTATTCACAAATAGATGTAAGCTTGGCCTTCAGTATAACATGAGAGTTTTATCTTAAACTTTAATTTGTATTTAGAGGTAATGAATGTGATATAAATATATTTAAAACTGGTTTGTTCATAAGCTTTCATTTGTTATCTATACCATGTTGATCAATATATATTACAATATAGTAGGCTGTGTTGCTTTATAAAGAATGTTGACTTTAAAATATATATGTTATACATATGCTATATATATATATTATAGTTTATTTTATATGTCCTCTGTTCCATAGTCTATATATTAGTGTGTGTATATATATATATATATATATGTTTACAACTTTTACAGACCCTGTTGTTTGAAGCATTATGTTAGTATCATAAATATTTTGTTTTAAGATTTGTTGTTATATGATAAAGTGTTAAGTTGTAAATATATCATGACATACTATTTTGTTGTAGTTTAAATATACGTATTAAAAGTCAGCAAACATGTTGTGGATTGGTCTGCATATTCATGTATATAGTTGTATATAAGTATCTATAATAGCCGATATGGTAGATGTTGATTTAAAATGTATAGGTCCTGTTGCCTATATGATGTATACAATCTAACATATATATCTATAGTTATATATTTGTATACAATATGTTGCTAGGTACATAAGTATATAAGCCATATTTTACCTGTGTGTAGGTTAGTGTGCAATTGTTAAAATATATAGGAACTTGATTCCCAAATTTATATAGGTATATAATTATATTTAAAGTGTTAGATATATATACTCGGTTTTCCGGAAATTTTGTCTGCATATATCTGGTTTATGATTCTGGAGTTAGATATATACATGTTTTGCATATTTTGTTCAATGTCTGAGTTATGAGGTTTTGTTTGTAGATTTCTTTATAGTCAGTATATACGTTTATGTAAGTTTATAATTAATCTATGGTATTGTGTATGATGTATAATAAAGTAAGTTGTTGTAAGTATATAAATATGAACTATAGATCTGTTTGTTTTATAAATATGAATTTAATAAGTCATAAATATTATTATTTTATCTTAGATTTCATATGGTCTTAAGTATAATAGATATATATCATTGATTTTTAATACTTGGTTCTTTAGGGAAAAATGATTTTTAAAGTTTATACTATTTCAGTTTAGTCTAATTCAAATTTTTCATATAATGACAAAGTTTAGATATTTTCAGCTTATACCAAAATTGATTTGATTTCTTTTCATCGATTCCTGTAATCAGATCTGTACGTCGAATTCGTGCCAATCTTAACTTGCTTTGGAATTTCGGGCTTGTAGTCGTAACCCATCTCACTCTCATTTATCTCAAACCTCGAAAGGTGAGCAATCACTCACGATTAACGTTCTTGTATTTATTAAATTTGATTTCAATTGAAACGCCAATTGAAATATGCTGCTGTAGTTATTTAAATTGTTATATATGCTATTATCTGTAATTGTTCACCTGTGGGATATGACACCATATCCTGTTGTTTATATTATATTGTTATTGATGATATATGCCTGTTGTATTTTATATTATCTGTTATCACTCTGCAAGTTCCCTGTTAGTATAGAATTCACTATGGGTTGAAATGATACATACCCGAACGGACCTTAGAATAGGAGAAAATCGTTATGGGTTGAAATGATAAACCTAAGCGATTTTCATTTGAATTGAAATTGGGATTACGGGTTGAAATGATATCTACCCGTGTATATTTAAATTACGGATTGAAATGATAAATATCTGTATCACTTAACCATATGATAGATATATATATATATATACATACACTGTTGGTCTATATATATATATATAAATATTTTGAAAATAAATTCTATGGAGTTGGGAAGATAATTTTATTAAATTAAACCAATTTGAAACTTATTGAAATTGAGATTTAAG
The DNA here is from genome assembly GCA_030737815.1 of Allium fistulosum. Lineage (NCBI taxonomy): Eukaryota > Viridiplantae > Streptophyta > Magnoliopsida > Asparagales > Amaryllidaceae > Allium > Allium fistulosum. The sequence continues at coordinate 461,268,244 of CM060901.1, forward strand.
ATATGATTTATAACTTGGGTTTGATTTAAGTAACTTAATAAATATTTCTTGTTTAAATAAATTTAAGGAAATATTTAGTAAAAATGTAATTTAAGGCTAGTTAAATGATATTGAATTTATTAAGTGAATATTCCCTGATTAATTAATAATGAAGTTAAATCAAGAGCTATATGAAACTGTTAAATTTAACTTTGAAAATGTTGAATATTAAAGCTTTGAAATATATTGAAAATTTAAATGGTATATTTAGAACTGAATTAAATTGATGAATTGAGCTTTGAATAAATTTGAATTTGGAATTTGAGTTGATTTGAATCGATTTGTGAGACTTGAGGAAATTATAAATACTTTACTTTTTAAATTATTTAACCTATATATACTATTTTGGAAAATAGATATATTTGAAATGAAATGATTTTTGGTTTGAAGTATAAATTAATTTGAAATGACCACGGTGTTATAGTGTATATTTCTACATTGTAGATAGTTCCACGGATCCTTAGAGGATGGTTATCCCAAACATCCTTTAAGTTACTTGTATTTCAGTTGATATATCACTTGAGTTGGATTTATTAGTATAAGAATGTTAATCCTGACTCGAGTGTTTTGTGTTTGGCTTTACGCTCGGGTTAGACTGAGTGATACAGCATTTGAAACTCACCCTTGGAGTTTGGAGCTTCATTTGGAGATCCAACTATCGATTCAGCTTTCAGCTTTTCCAGTTGATTTGTTCAGAGAGGTCATCTATTCGTACTGAAGACTTCACTGTATTTGAGATATTCTGTTGTATTTTATTTTTAACTCTGATGTTTTTATAGTAGCTTCATGAACTACTATTTTATCTTTTCCGCTGCGTATTATTGTATTACTCTGTGTCTGTGATTATGTGATTGATTTATTTACTGTATATGCTGAGTTTTTGCCAAATTTTAATTAACAATCCACTGTTTTGAAGTATTCGAGTCCGACATGTGTGGATTATTGTCGATTTGAATGGTCCAAAATAGCGGGTCGTTACAAATATATGCCCCCTCATTAATTGAATAACTAAGAGAAAGGAAATAATATATTTCCTTCTCTAGATAAATATGAAAAGTAAATGTTACATACAAATTTGTATATAAGAGTATATTTGACATACTTTAACTTACATACACATTAAACGAAAATGAAACTTTATTTATGAAGTTAAATAAAATATTGATTTTATTTAAAAGAAACTTAGAAAAGTTCTAAATATATTTAGACTTCATAGGCCCATTAAAGATCCAAAATGGTAAAAAAAATTAAATTCACCTATTTCTTCCGATGCGGGCTGGCCTAGTTTCTTCAATGGTATCAGAGCCTAATAGCCTATGCGGTCTAAATTAGTCATGTTAGGGCTAACTAATTAAGCTTGTGCACTTAGTACGGTGTCTAGAAAGGTGATGTCTAGGATTGGAATTGGGTAATCAAGTACCCTGTCCTACCTGGTTACCTGCCTGGCCTGAAAGGTGATGTGAGCCCAAAGATTGCCCCTAATAAAAAAGGCTCAATTTGAATTGGGCCTTGGGCTAAAAATTAAGACATGATTTTAAATTTAAAAGTTAAATTTAAAATGAAAACATGGTTATTATAAAAGGTTATAATATAACATAAATTTTCAAAATGTTTGAAAATGTAATGAAAAGGTTCAAAATGTTTGAAACTATGTAAATATTAATTTCAAAATTTAAAATTGTTAATAAGATTAATAATATAAATTAATTAAATGAGTTAATTAATTAATACTTATACACATGTATTATATATGTTGATATATATTATGTTATTTTAAAGTGTTTAAGATAACATAAGCATACATGTGTGTATATAAGATAAAATTTTGAAATTAATATAATTTAATTAAAATTGTTTAATTAATTAAAGGTTAATTAATTAAATAAAAATACACGTATATAAGATATATGTGTTACACTATATAGGTTATAGTAGATATGTCCAATATAAAAGTTGTATTGGAATACTAATATAAAATTAATTAAAGAGTTAATTAGTTAAAATTAATTAAATAAGATTTAATTAATGAAATATTATACATAAGACTATCATATAAGTAATATGAAATATAAAAGTTTTTTAACAACAAAACTTATATGATATGAATGTACAAACTAAAAGTGGAACATTAAAGAAACTCAAATAGACTTAAGGAATAAATACATACGTAAATGTACGTATACTGTGATTTTTGATGTGTCTTAACACTTGGATCACGAGGGTATTTCATAAGAAATACATTATTCCATAAGTCGATATCACTCAATATAATATATTGAAGATTATGAATCTTCAATATAATGTTGTCCTCTACCATATATATATTAATAAATTACTTGCATACTCCTTAGTTGTTAAGCAAACTCAAGCAGGGGATGTTATGTGTAGTATTATTAATATATTGAACAGATGAGGTAAGATAAGTATATGTATTTGTTGAGCAAACTCAAGGTACATATACTATACTTAGGCCATCATGATATGTTAGGTACTAGTGAATAATATCTTTCGATTTGTTGAGAAAACTCAAGGTCGAAATGAGATTAGGACAAGGAAGAATAGGTTAGGAGCTGTATGTGATACAACCGATAAAGAGTTATCCATCGTTTGTGGGGCTATGATTTGTTGAGCAAACTCAAGGTTAGAATACCAACACAGAAGAGTCCTAACACCCACTAATGAAGTCAAAAGACTTATGTGTTTCATCTTATGGTTTGGAGAAACATAAAAGACTAGTGGGAGCCTTATTAGAAAAATGAAATGGTAACATTTAACCTTTCTAATATTGTAAGAACATATGCTAAATAATGTTATAATTATCTATAATAATAAATTTGTGCATTTAATATGATTGGTAAAATATTTATCAATTAACATATACAAACGAACTGAATCGAAAGTTGACAAATGAAAATATAATACCCACTATCAAATTCCTATTCCATGTTAATGTTTCAACAACCATGCAAGTGCCTGATTTTACAACTACTGAATACATTCGTGGTTTGGTCACTTATGCATTTATTTGGTCAAGACCATATATTGCATTCTATGAGTTTCGAACTCTAAAAGCAATACAAGACTATGGATATTTGATCCATATACAATTGCATATAAATGTTATATGGTGAATTGTCAAAGTTTGTAATGTACAATATTTCGATGAAATTAGTTCATCCGAAAAATCGAATAAACCTTAGTGCGAGATCGAGTATTCAATCTGATTGATTACAAAAGAGATCATATTGTGTTAATGTAACACAAGAACAATAAACTACAAGATAGATATAAGAACTCGATCCCTGAAATGTCATTTTGATCGGTTTACATAAAGTGCAACTATTTGATGTCCTTAAATGTTAAGAATAATCGAATGCGCTTTTGTAAAGAGTTCGTTACGATATTGTAGTAAGGTTTTCTTTTGAATAGTTTGACCATTTGGAAGGAAAACGAATGTATAAGAATAGATGTAATTTAAGGTACAGTTGGAATGAAGAGAATGAATACTCACCTGTTTTTCATAGAGAAACATTGGAAATATGAATTATAATAAATAATTGATACTTAATATTGGAATAAGAAATATGATTTCTATTTTGAAATGTATTTTCACATAGAAAATTGTTTTCTATGAGATTTATTTCTTTGAGCTCAAGATATTTGATCAACAAACTCTCCACTGTAAATAGTTGCAGTGTATGAAATAAACAAATTGTATTAACTGCATGACGGATCTCCAAATTTAATATGCTATTATAGTAATGGCGGAAATAGTGGGAGCATACCATATAACACTTATTAATTGCATCATAGTAGGAAAATTGTTTTCGTAAAACTTACCATGCATTATTTATAAAATAATGATTATTTTTCGGTATCGACTAAAAAAAATAGACATAGCTATATTTCAATATGAATATTATGAATACTCTTTGTGAAATAGAACTATAATGTGGTAAAAAAAAATTTACAAAAGTGATGCATTGGAAAATACAAAAGTATCTAATATTATTTATGGTTGTTTTGGAATTATAGACTAAGCCGTAGTTTTGAGAAATAATTTTATTGTACGATTTTGAATCATATGATACTTGTTAATTATATCTCAAACAATAAAAGGCTATGCACCATTTAGTGGGAGTATCATAAGAGTTAATGAACTCTTTGGATTGATACATATAGATGTATGCAATCGTAATTCTATAAATACCAAAACTGTTCCATGTACTTCGTCATATTCACCGATGAGTTATCATCAACATAACATGTGGATTTGATACGCATGTAGCATGTCTATGGTAAACCTATAGGATATAAATCAGAAGTAAATGAAATAACATGTGATAGAAATGATTTGATTTGATCGAATGAGTGAGTATATTGGAAAATGTACCGAACGTACCTAAAGTGAATAAAGATTCAATCTCAAAATTACTCCTCTATGTGATGCATAATGATGCATCGATATGGAGTAATCGAACTTTGTTGGACAATGTACGATTAATTGTGAGTGAAGTTGAATTAATTTCTTTCTATAAGGTAATGTACTTAAGGGTAGTACACAAGGTAAATATTATTTCATCTGAATAACAATTTACAAAATTTTAAAAGATAAGGGTTTATAAGAAACTCTAACATATCCTAGGCCAAGGAGTTGGCAGGTTGTACGAGTCGAAAGATCGCACGTAATAATTGATTATGAGGGATCTTGTATGAATCTTTCCAAAAGGATTTTGAAAAGACCGTCATTGGATGACATTTTTATGTTTCGAACATAATTTTTTAGACATTGGGATTGCTAAGCCTCTTTTCGAATTTACTAAAGTATGTCTTTGAATTAGCTTTAATTCTTTAATCAATTTGAGTTTAAAGGTTATAAATGATTTTTAAATTTTATTATTATTTTATAAAGTTATTTTTAAATAATATCTTTTTTTTAAAAGGGGTTTATTAAATAAAAGGTTTTACCTAAAGTGATTTACAAATGATATCTTGAAAACGATATTTTATAAAGGAGATTCTAAAAAGGAATTATGAAGGAAGATTTTTAAATAGTTGTAAAAATAGAAAGAGATTTTATTCATTTTAGATATTTTTGAAAGACGTTTTAAATTAAGTGTGAAATTTGTAAAGAAAATGTGAAGTGAACTTATAAAAGAATTTTTGTAAGGAATAAGTGAATGGGTTGTATAAAGTGAACGAGTTTTATAGTAAGTGATGTTTTGAAGGGAATGGTTTGGCCATTTAATATGGAATGTGAGAAGAGAGAATTTTCCAGATGTTTTTGGTAAATGTTTATATTGTTTTCCAAGTAAAACAGATGTAAGGGGTTTGGGAAAGGTGTTTTAGAAAAGATCCTTTGATAAAGTTTTATAAAGTGATTTTATTAATTAAAGATTAATTAATAAACGCTTAGAGGATCCTATATGGATTTTAATCAATGTTTGACTGTTTGTTTATTTGATAGTTAAATAACCGACAATCAAATCTGGACTCAAAACCTAACTTTGGAAATATCTTGGAGAAACACAGAAATTATATGGTACAGTTACCGTCGGTGGTGTTATACTGTACGTATAAATTCATTTCATTCTTTTAGGATAAATGATAAGGAAATCCATCCACTAACGGTTAGGATGTGAACTCCACTCTTATCTTTTATCTGCTTATTTCCTAAAGAACTGGGGTTGAGTTTACTGGAATTATCGAAAGTTGTTTCGAAGAGACCGGGATCAGATCTGTTATCCAAAAACCACTTTGATCGAACTCAAGCGTTTCGAACTGAAGGCGTCTTGAAGAATATGGAATCGAAGATGGAGCATTGAAGTGCAAGGGCTGCTTGCTACTAGTCCTGAGGGTGATTCCAAAATGGATGTAGTAGAAGTAGTGCCTTCAGTTTTTCCTTATCCTGGACAACTTGCATGGATGAATGTTGGCACTACATTACTGCCTGGAGGGCGGTGTTAGCATTTCAAGTGGGATTGCTATTCAAAAATTTAAAATGTAGCCTCAAGCCTCATCAACTAGGAAATGACTAAAATAGGGCATGCAGCAGGGCTAAGTGGGTCGCTCCCATTAGGGTATGCCATCATCTTTCTAGATTACCCAATATTTATGGATTTGGTTGTGCATGAGAGATCTCGATTAAGGTTGGAAGACCGGGATGATGACATATTCGGTACTACTAGTCAAGTGGTAGGCCGGTTCTGTGTGGCAGGGTACAAGATGTTCTTGTTAGACCAAGGTGCATTTTTCTAGAGATGTACCCATCGGAGGTAGTTCCTTACCTGGTCATAGTGTGGAATCCATTCTCCAATACGTGCCTTTACGGTTTTGATTGTAGAACCTAGTATGCTGGAATTTAATTAATGTAACAATTTCGGCTATTTTAATAAGTATTTGTACTTTAGACATTATTATAATATCACTGGATTTTGTATAAAAGTGTTTTGGTTATCGTAAGATAAAAACCCGTCCGTGTTTATGTGCGACGTGGTCTTACGAGATACTTTTGATTTTTAAAAGGTTTTGAAATGTAATAATCAAGTTGTTTGAGTTTACTCACACCAGACCCATATCTGACCCGGAGTTTTCTGTTCTTTCCCTAAAACTCTTGGGTGCTCAATTTTTTATGGGCAGCCAAGTAGTTCGGGTTTTTCCACGGATGCATTTTGGAGGAGCGAGGAGCAGGAGGCTTCATCGATAGCTAGTTATTATCTTGTTTCCGTTGTATACTATATACTTTATATCTGATGTATAAGGACAGGATGTTATAACTGTCCTAGGTTAGGAATTGTATTAGTGTAACTCTGATGTATCATTCTTGAAATGAATTTGTAAAGAATTATGTTGATTAATATATTTTATTCCATTGTGCTGTGAGACTTTGTGTTTGTTTATAGTTCCTTCTATCTTCTAGCTTCTTCTTTTTCCCTAACAATCTATCTTTTCGGCACTTAGTTGTTCGGCATGTGAATACCATGGATGTATTAGTGTCGACTTCTAGGATTTGAAAAGGCGGGTTGTTATAGTTGGTATCAGAGCTGAAGGTTAAGTGAGAACATTGGCTTGGTAGGGTTAACTCATTAGAGATAGGGTTAGTAGTACCTTAGAATGGGTTTGAGTGTATATTATATATGAGCGCATATTTGTTAGTGATATAAAAATGATTTATATTGTGTTGCTTGATCTGTTGAGTGGCTTATGGTCGACAGGCTTGATCAACGTTGTCGATAGGGGTTTCTGAACACTTAAACTAGGAAAATCGACACAGTATGGTTTTGAAATTGGGTAAATGAAATAATTTTACCTAGGATATATTTTATATATAAAGAATGATTTCTAAAATAACATAGTATTTTTGAGTTATTGTTTACTAAGAGATAATAATATTTATTATTATCATTTAGGGTTTGCTTAGTCATGCTCGTCTGGTTTAGGCATTGACTATTATTAGTGTGTACGAGTAGCTCCCTCCTTAAGATTTGTGTTGGGTAAATAGGAATTGGGTAAAACATTGAAATGTACACCTTGTGAATTAAGTTTCACAATCTAACCCTAAGGCGTTCGATGTTAAGGTTGAATTGAAATTTGATTAAAAATGTTATCAAAGGTCAGAATATTTTGAAATAAATATTTAGAAATGGATTAATAAGAATGGGTCTTTTGATTAAAAAGAAATTAGGTTGAAAACTTGAGAACCTAAATTCCGATGCTTTGGAAAATTATTTTTCAATATTTTGAGATATAATAATGGTATTTGAAAGCAATTTTGGTTCAAATATGAAATTTTGAGAATGAAATTTAATTAAGAAGTGTTTTCTTTAGATTAGTTAGGGGGAATGAGTGTGATTGTTTTGTGATGGTCGGAATAATCTTCTAAGTGACGATCGGATGTTTGCCTAGGCGAACTTTGCCGTGCACTTGGTAAATTATCCTCTTTATCATTTTACAATCGAAACGAATTCAACCCAAACGAATCCAAAGTAAGTTGGTAATAAATATTTTATGGAGAAATGTGAAGTATTATTTCAAAAATGAGATTTTAAAATAAAAGAAATATTTTTTTTAAGTTAACTAGTTCGAGTGGCTCGAAAATAACTTAAAATTAGGGAAGAGATGTGTTCAGATGGTAAACACTTCTCTTGAGTATTACCCTTCTTGGTAAGGGAATGCATGATACTGTTTTGGTAATACCCAGTTCCTTAGTATCATTTTAGAGTTACTCAGGCTATATGTAAATTTTTAAAGGATTGAAATTATAGTGTCATTTCAAAATAAATTCGAATAAAACCCGGGTATTTGGATCTCGTGTTTTCTTAAGGAGATAAATTCAAAATAGAATAGTGGAATCAGATAAGGGTATATACTCTTAGGCTGTAATGGAGTATTATCCAAGTTGAAACTATAAGTTGTTATGAAATGTTTTCATAAATGATTTAGTGAAATAGAATTGACATTAGGGAGAACCAATATGGTAAGTGTGTAGGGTGGACGTAGATCAATTCTCCTTTTCATAGAATTTTGATATAAGATTCGAGTATATGACTTTAAGGTGTTTGCATCGTTCCGAATAAGAATTTATTACTCGATTTTTGATGGCAAGCATTTGATGAGGATTTTTGGTTTGGGACAAAGGTTTCTATCGTAGTTACAACTATGTAAGGAGAACATAGGTTCCAAATCAGGAGCCTGATTGGAGTCCGCACTAGAAAATCGGGTGAGCGATACTAGTTCAGAAGTGAAGTTATGTATTCGTGTTGTGATCAAATCATATTTTTGTATAAGAACGATCTATGTACATCATACGGGCTAATGTATAGTGTTAAGTGTGTTTGTGGCATATGATTTGAGGTGTAATTTCGGGGACGAAATTCTTTTAAGGGGGAAGAATGTAACAACTCGGAATTTAACTGCTTTGGTTTATGAGTATTTAATTAATTTTAGATATTCAATATATAGGTTTTATAATGAAAATAAAACTATTTTGAATAATAAATAATGATGGTGAAATAGTTTTTAAAATTTGTTTACAAAAATATATAGTTCGAAGAAAAATTGAAAATGTGACCGGAATTCATTTTCCGAAATTTCGACTTTTCATCGGCTAAAAGTTATCGAAAATGTTGTGAACTTGTTAGGGTAAATATACACATTTATAAAGTATTATATATGTGTATGTATTTATTAGTGCATGTATGCATGTATTTATATTTATAAGGTTTGAAAGAATAAAAAAAATTGGAAAAATGTCACATCGGGGCAGACAAAAAGTACGAAAAGTACTTGAACATGTTTAAACATGTTTTGCCATGTTGAGTTTAGGGGGGGCATGTAATTTTCGTGTATCTTAAGGCATGGGAAGACAAGGTGATGATGTGGAGAGATTTGAATGGAGGGCCTGTACTCCAAGGGCATTTAGGTAATTTATATAATGCATTTTATATAAAAGAATTTCCTAATTCTTTTCCATGCTTGTTTTCATTTTTCTTCAAAAGCTTTTCCTTCTTCCTTAACCTTTTTAACTCTTCCAAGGCTTCTTTTCCTGGTTTTAGGGTTTTAAAGTTTTTAATCTAAAGTTTAAACCTTTAAATGTTTCAAAATCCATTGTTAAACTCCTCTTTTCAATCTAAAAATTCTTCCATTTTACCCAAAATGGTTTCAGCCATATCTTCTTCATTTCTGAATCAAATTGTGATTTTCTTTTCTTCATAGTATGTTAAATTCCAGTGGCTAGAAATCTATTTTAAACCATTTCTTCAAAATTTGAGTGTAGCTATTCCAAAAGGTTATTTCTTTTGAACCCATTTTAGGCTCAGAAATCCAAAGCCGAAAATGGTTCTCTTTGTTTCGACCATAGCTTCCACTAAACTTCACCAAAACAAGATTTTCTTTTATTCAAAACATTTAGAATTCCAGTGGCTACAACTTTGTCGTTCACTACTTTTTTAGATTTTGAACATAGCTAGGCCAAAATTTCAATTCTTTACAGAGTATTTTTGAACTTAGGTTCTGAAGGCCGAAAATGGTCCTCCTTGTTTCGGTCATAACTTCTACAAAATTTAATATTTTTGAGTAATTATTTTTTTTAAATGATAGAGTAAAAAAAAATATAAAACTTTCCTATTGACCATTTTGCCAAAATCAGAGAGGAAAGGGTTGGAAAACTGAGAGCAAGTTGACATATTTTCAAGTTGGTTTTGTTGATTTCCAAGCTTTACAAGTCCCAAGTGTTTTTGCAAAAGTTCATCGAATTTTGGTGAGTAAACATTTTTTTTAAACTCAAGCTTTAAACTTTTATATGTTGGTTGATTTTTGGCTTGGTTTGCTAGTTGAAATCTTGGTTTATTATGTGATTGCTTGAATGTGTACATTAGTTGTATGTGATGGTAGTTAGACTAAAAGTTGAAATTTAAATATGGTATCGTTCGGCAAGTTGTAAACTTTGTTATATGTTATGAGCTTGCTTATGTTTTGGTGGTTGCATGTATATGTTGGCATTGACATGATTATAAGTTAAGTTGCTTGGAAGGATAGCACTTTGATTTGGTTTCCGATGGAGAATCCTTGTATGGAAGAAAGATACAAACTTTGGTTTTAAATCCAAATTGTTTTAAAGTTAGTAAATGGAAAGTTAGTAAGAGATGTTAGTGAATGGAATTTAGTGAGAAATATTAGCACTTGAAATTACGGATATCCATAGCGATAGTCGCTATGGACGCAATTTCGCGTTAAAAATCCGATTTTTGAAAAAATTGGTTTATAAACTTAAAAGTGTTCGTAAATGTTTTATAAACTTAATAATAATGTTTTAGGTAGTTACTTAAGTTTTTAATAACTAATTTTTAATTAATTAAGGATTAAACAAGGTTTAATAATTATAACTAAGTGAAGATTAGTTATTAATTAATTATCTTATAAAGTTAAGATTTATTTTAATTAATTATTAATTAAGTTAATTAATTTTGAAATTAATTATGGGTTAAGTAAATGATTTATTTTTATTTTATTACTAATTGAGTATAAGGTTAATTATAAATAAATTATTAATCAAGGGTTAATTATTTTTAATTATAAATCATTAAAGATTTTAATTTATAATAAATTATTTATAAAAGGTTTAATTTATTATTTAAGCTAATTAAAGAGTATTTAATTAATTAATTGAGATTAAATAATATTTAATTACTAATAAAGGTTTAATAAATTATTTAATAATTAATAAAGGATTAATTTGAGTTTAATTAATAGTTAATTATTGTTCAACTTTTTAATTAAATTAAGTTAAGATTCAATTAAAATTAATTATGATTTAAATAAGCATTTAACTTATAATTAATTACTTTAAAAAGGGTTTAAAGTTTTAAATCCTTTGGTTTCCAAAGTAAAATTGTTTAAAGGTACTTCTTTTTCAAAGATGGTTTTGAATACAAGTGATTCAAGTGTTATTACCATTAAGAAACCATATAACTATGAATCAGTTATAATGTAGATTTTTGGATTGTGTGGACATGTGTTAGCAGAATAAATTCTCGTTCTACTATAAATTGTTTGTTTGCTTGTTTGTTTGTGTGGACATGTGTTAACAGAATAAATACACATTCTGCTATAAAATTGATTGAATTGTTTGGACATCTGTTTAGCAGGACAAATCACCACCCTACTATATGTTATCTGGATATGTATATGATAGTTAGTTCATATTGACATGTTATTCCCTGATTTGGATATGAGTTGTATTCACATATATGTTGACCTATGTAAATAACTGTTAAGTGAATCGATATTGAAATTGAATGGTAACATAAATTAGTACCATTGGAATTGCTAAACCTCTTTTCAAATTTACTAAAGTATGTCTTTGAATTAGCTTTAATTCTTTAATCAATTTGGGTTTAAAGGTTATAAATGATTTTTAAATTTTATTATTTTTTTATAAAGTTATTTTTAAATAATATCTTTTTTTTTAAAAAGGGGTTTATTAAATAAAAGGTTTTACCTAAAGTGATTTACAAATGATATCTTGAAAACGATATTTTATAAAGGAGATTCTAAAAAGGAATTATGAAGGAAGATTTTTAAATAGTTGTAAAAATAGAAAGAGATTTTATAAATCATTTTAGATATTTTTGAAAGACGTTTTAAATCAAGTTTGAAATTTGTAAAGAGGTTTGAAATGTAAAGTGAACTTATAAAAGAATTTTTGTAAGGAATAAGCGAATGGGTTGTATAAAGTGAATGAGTTTTATAGTAAGTGATGTTTTGAAGGGAATTGTTTGGCCATTTAATATGGAATGTGAGAAGAGAGAAATTTCCAAATGTTTTTGGTAAATGTTTATATTGTTTTCCAAGTAAAAAGGATGTAAGGGGTTTGGGAAAGGTGTTTTAGAAAAGATCCTTTGATAAAGTTTTATAAAGTGATTTTATTAATTAAAAATTAATTAATAAAGGCTTAGAGGATACCATATGGATTTTAATTAATGTTTGATTGTTTGTTTATTTGATAGTTAAATAACCGACTATCAAATCTGGACTCAAAACCTAACTTTGGAAATATTTAGGAGAAACACGGAAATTATACGATACAGTTACCGTCGGTGGTGCTATATTGTACGTATAAATTCCTTTCGTTCTTCTAGGATAAATGATAAGGAAATCCGTCCACTAACGTTTAGGATGTGAACTCTTCTCTTATCTATTAACTACTTATTTCCTAAAGAACCGAGATTGAGTTTACCGAAATTATCGAAAGTTGTTTCGAAGAGACCGGGATTAGATCTGTTATCCGAAAACCACTTTGACCCAACTCAAGCATTTCTAACTGAAGACATCTTGAAGAATATGGAATCGAAGATGGGGCATTGAAGTGAAAGGGCTGCTTGCTACTAGTCCTCAGGGTGATTCCAAAATGGATGTAGTAGAAGTAGTGCCTTCGGTTTGTCCTTATCCAAGGCAACTTGTATGGATGAATGTTGGCACTACATTACTGCCTGGAGGGCAGTGTTAGCATTCCAAGTGGGATTACTATTCAAAAAGGTAAAACATAGCCTCAAGCCTCATTAACCGGGAAATGAATAAAATAGGGCATGCATCAGGGCTAAGTGGGTCGCTCCCATTAGGGTATGTCATCGTCTTTCTAGATTACCCTATATTTATGGATTTGGTTGTGCATGAGAGATCTCGATTAAGGTTGGAAGACCGGGATGATGACATATTCGGTACTACTAGTCAAGTGGTAGGCCGGTTCTGTGTGCCAGGGTACAAGATGTTCTTGTCAGACCCGGGTGCATTTTTCTAGAGATGTACCCATCGGAGGTAGTTCCTTACCTGGTCATAGTATGAAATCCATTCTCTAATACGTGCCTTTACAGTTTTCATTGTAGAATCTAGTATGCTAGAATTTAATTAATATAACAATGTCGGCTATTTTAATAAGTATTTGTACTTTAGACATTATTATAATATCATTGGATTTTGTATAAAAGTGTTTTGGTTATCGTAAGGTAAAAACCTGTCCGTGTTTATGTGCGGCGTGGTCTTACGAGATACCTTTGATTTTTAAAAGGTTTTGAAATGTAATAATCAAGTTGATTGAGTTTACTCAATCCAGACTCATGTCTGACCCGGAGTTTTATTTTCTTTCCCTAAAACTCTTGGGTGCTTAATTTTTTATGGGCAGCCAAGTAGTTCAAGTTTTTCCACGGATGCATTTTGGAGGAGCTCGGAGTAGGAGGCTTCATCGATAGCTAGTTATTATCTTGTTTCCACTGTATACTATATAATTTATATCTGATGTATAAGGACAGACTGTTATAACTGTCCTAGGTTAGGAATTGTATTAGTGTAACTCTGATGTATCATTCTTGAAATGACTTTGTAAAGAAATATATTGATTAATATATTTTATTCCGTTGCGCTGTGAGACTCTGTGTTTGTTTTTAGTTCCTTCAATCTTATATCTTCTTCTTTTCCCATAACAATCTGTCTTTTCGGTACTTAGTTGTTCGACACGTGAATATCGTGGATGTATTAGTGTCGACTTCTAGGGTTCGAAAAGGCGGGTCGTTACATCTTAGTACCTCCTGGATGAATAGAGAACTTCGAACAATTGCATTCCTTCAAGACTTCCTTCCTTATGTTTCCTACACTCGGAACATAATCTTTCTTTCTTTCTCAACCACCCTTTCTGGTCAAGACTGAAACCTTTCAAGTCATTGCTCTCGGTTCCCTCCCTTAACTATTTGATCCATTCAACTAACATTGGATCCTCCTCCTGTTTAGAAGCAATCTTTTCGATCATCACTGGTCAAACTTCCAAACTAGATAACACTATGGTCTCCGCTAGACCCAACCTCAGATCTCCACTGCACTCTACAATCTGCTAATGCCTCTAAATCTTTCCACTCAGCAATCATCGCCAATACTGCATTCTGATGTTTCCTACTAAGCGCATCTGCAACCTTGTTTCCTTTCCCTGGTATGTACTCAATCCCAAAACCATAAGCGGCTATAAACTCTAATCACCTCTGTTGTCTCATGTTCAGCTCCTTCTGAGAGAACAAATACTTTAGCGACTTATGATCTGTATATAACTCAAACATCTCTCCTAAAAGGTAATGTGTCCACACCTTCAATGCAAAAATAACAGCAGCCAATTCCAAATTATGCATCAGATATCTGACCTCATGTAGTCTAAGCTGTCAATAAGTATAGGCAATCACTTTACCTCTCTGCATCAGCAGGGCTCCTAACCCTCTTCCACATGCATCTGTTTAAACCACAAAATCCTGATTTCTTTCCAGAACAACCAACATAGGTGCATGGATCAATAAGTGTTTCAAACTCTGGAATGCTTCCTCACACTTATCGGTCCACACAAACTTCATGTCCTTTCTTGTTAGCTTGGTCATCGGCGCCGCTATCCATGAAAAATACTTAATGAACCTCTGGTAATAACCAATTAATCCAAGGAAACTCTTTATCTATGTCATTGTCTCGGGTCTCTTCCAACTATTCATCGCTTCAATCTTAGTCGAATCTACTGACAACCCCTTCTCTGAGACTACATGACCAAAAAACTTCACTTCCTTCTTCCAGAAATGACACTTTGAAAACTTTGCCTTCAGTTGATGCTGCCTCAGCGTCTCAAGCACCACTCTAAGTTGAACTTCATGCTCTCTTTCATCCTTAGATATATCAAGATATCATCTATTAAAACCAATACGAACCTATCCAAGTGCTCTCAGAAAACTCGGTTCATCAAATCCACAAAGAAAGTCGGCGCATTAGTCAGTCCGAACGGCATAACTAACCATTCGTACAATCCATATCTAGTCCTAAACGCTGTTAAAGGTATACTATCCTCTGCTACTCTGAGCTGATGGAAACCCATTGCCAAATCCAACTGAGAAAATACCTTGGCACCACTCAACTGGTCGAACAAATCGTCAATTCTGGGCAATGGATATTGGTTCTTTATCATCCTCTCGTTCAAATTACAATAATCGATACATAGCCTCAACAATCCATCCGGCTTCTTAGCAAACACTACGACTGCTCCCCAAGGCGAACTACTCGGCATGATAAAACTCTTGCCTTCTAAATCCACCAACTGCACCTTCAACTCCTTCATCTCTGTAGGGGTCATCCAGCTTGGTGGCCTGCTCACTGGTTCTTCCCCCGGAACCAAATCTATTTGAAACTCAATGGCTCGTTTCGGTGGCAATCCTACTACAGGCTCAAAAACATCCGCGAATTCTCTAACCATGAAAACTCGAATCAACTCATCTTCCAACTCCATAACACCCAACAAAGCATTCACCTCACCGCTAGAACCTTTTACAGTATAAACAATCCTATCGCTATAATCAGGGTGTCTAAGAGATATTTTCCTATCATGGCAAAATATCCTAGCATCGTACTCACTTAACCAATCCATCCCAAGAATAATCCCGAACCCCACAAAATCAAACACATGCAAACTGCAAACAAAGGCATGACCTAACAAGTCAAACTCTAACTGGTCACATCTCAACCCTAGAGTTGCATACCGTCCTATTTGATTCGCAACCCGTAAGGAAGTAACTAAATATGTGGGTTCTAGGTTAAGTTATATATCAAACATCTAGATATAAAAGAATGTGATGCACCTGTATCAAATAGAATGCTAACAGACATACCATGAATCTGAAGCGTACCTCCCAAAACTGCCTTTCCTTTCTCCTGAGCTGTCGGCTTAGAAGCAGCAGGCTCCAATGCATACACCTTGCCCTTTCCATCCTTAGCAGGCTCCTTGCATTAATTCTTATAGTGGTCTATCTAATCATAGTTGAAGCACCTAATGTTATTCTTCCCAATCACTTCCTTAGCCTTCCCAGTATGACACTCATTGGCGAAATGACCCTTCTTATCGCACTTAAAACAGACCATCTCAGACTTCCCCTTCTTGGCTGCTCCACCCTTCTGAGCACCCTTCTTGTGAAAGAACTTTCTCTTCTAATTCTGCCCAACCTGGACTTCTTTCACCTTATTTTTCTCCTGACAAGCGAGCATCTCCTCATGTCTCAATACCATCTCCACAACCACATCACAGGGATCTTTGATATGCGGTAATGTAGCCCTGGTCAACTTGGGCTTTAATCCCCTGATAAACTTCTCGTTCCTCTTCATCACTATATCAACAGCAGCATAACCATATCGGGCTAACTCTTCGAACCTACTGGCATACTCCAGAACAGTCATCTCTCCATGTTCTAGCTCAGCAAACTTCCTAATCAAAATAGACTGCGCCATTACCGACATGAACCTCTCCTAGAACCTCCTCTTAAACTCTGCCCAGGTCATAGTCTCCACATCCACTACCACATCACATTATTCCACTAAAAAGAAGCAGCTCATTGAAGCTGTCTCGATGCCAACCTCCTCTTTTGCTCATCATTGAGCCTCAAGTCTGCAATGATCCTTTCGTAGCGCAACAACCATTTTTCCACATCAATGGCATCCTCTGTTCCAATAAATGGCTTCCCTTCGAGCTTAGTGCAGTCTCCACTCAACTTAGCATAGTCATTGACAACTGGAACTCCTCCTCCCACTACTCCAACAGCAACACCCGCTTGCACCATGTTCACGAAGAACTGATACATAGCTTCCATTCCAACTTGCGGGACTCCAACACCCACATTCTCTGCTTGTGCCTGACCTTGACCTCTCCTCGCATTAGGCCTGCCATTTCCATCGGTGCCATCCCCTCCTGGGTTAACTCTTCCCCTTCTACCTTCCATATTTGTATTAAAACCTCATGAGATACAAAAAAATAACCTAACAAAGATAGGAAACTAGAGATAATGCGTATACTTATATATAACAAATAAAAGTATGTTACTATAGCGTTATCCCATACCCTAATCTTACTCTAATTCTTTAGGATTATGTTTTCAATAACCATTTTTATTTTAAATTTTTTCATAAACCCATGCTCCGATACCAAGTTGTAACATCCCATATATGGAGGCCAAAAGCTAAGCGCTACAGATGTTGTAGTCATTTATAGTATTAACTTCTGGTGACAAAGTACGGTAATTTTAATGGTATCCATAATATCAGAAGCACTTGAATATGAACAAAATCATAGATTTCAAAAAACAACATTTTTCCGATTACATTTCAAAAAAATAATTCATATCCAAGTTACAAAATCCCAAAACGTTTCCCAGGCAATGATCAAATATAATTTAATATAATACACCAAGAGCGACATATGACGATGCCCCCTTAGTTGATCAAAGCAATATAGTCATATCTGACTTAATACACAACGGAAATAAACAAAATAATCTATACTCCTAATTAGCTATCCATCAGCCACCTGCTCGTCTCCGGAAGCTTTATTCGTCAAAACAACAAAACGTGAAAACCTCAACCCTCGGCGTACTCAAATCAATTTTGAGCACCCGAGAGTTTAAGGGAAAAACAAAAACTTCGAGTCAGACATAAAGCCTGTTGTGAATAATACCGTTCATCTCTGTTATTTTATGTTAAGTGAAACCATGCCACTTAGCGGAATGGGTTTCCTCTCACTAACATCCTTTTAAAACATATCTTTTGCAAATCCTTTCTTGCAACCAAATCTGGTTAAAATCTATAAAGCATTATTATGTAAACACGCATATCAGGTAATAAATGAACTATCTGTTCAAACACTTTAGTTTGTTTGGCTAACTATTAACCTTTGGCTAATTCGGGCCTATCAGACATCATATCAAAATTTATCTAACATCTGTTCGACACTCCTCTTCTTATGGACGTTCTATCCTTAACTATCTGTTAGATACTTCTCTTCTGGATGGTCTGTCCTTAACTTATCATCTCTCAGGGTCACCTGATCCTAATGGTTTTGCGGGCTCACCAATAACCTATCCGTATACAAACATATATTCCTTTCTGTATGTATTCATAATTTTAGTCTTACCTATGACAAAGCTCTACACACAGGAATTTTGAAAAAATTATCTAGGGCTAATAGCTAATGTATAGGGCACGACACTATACTAGTCCCATCTGGTATTCCAATATCTGAGTCATTTTACTTAGGGATCTCTTCCAAAAATTTTCCTTGAAAACCTTTTCAAAATGATTTAAAACCTTTAAATCAAACTCAACAAGGAAAATTTATATATTCTATGCTTTACTCAAAATCACCTTGCCATGTTACACACACACACACACTTTACTCAAATCATAGTTGATGAAAACATTAAACCTTTGAAAGTCCCCATTCTGAATCTATTGAAAGCACCCCTTTCGAAACCATTTAAAGTACCCCTTTCTAAACCAAGTAAAACTCTTTCTTTTATATAGGCTGCAAGGCCAAAACCTTCCTTTCGAAACCATTCTCAAAACCCTTTCGAAACAATCAAAAAACAACACCCTTCGACTCCTTCGAAACCATTGGGGAACCACCCCTTCAAAACCTTTCTTTAAAACCTTTTGAAAGCATCAATTCTAAACCTTTCGAAAGCACTTGGGTTCAATTTAAAATATGTAGAACCTTTCGAAACCATTCAAAGCTTACTCCTTTGAAACCCTTTAAAAAACGTTTCGGTCGAAACCATTTGGATTATGCCTTCAAGTAGAGAAAAAGGATCATAAACCCATTAAAGTCGAAAGCACTTCTTTTCGAAATCATTAAAACCATCTCTTTTGAAACCATTTGGGTTGTACTTCAATTTAGCAAAAGGGTCATTAAAACCATTTAAGTCGAAAGCCTACCTTTCGAAAGCATTCCTAAGTAAAGAAGTGATGGTGTCGAAACCATCCCTTTGAAAGCATTGGAGAAGCGGCCAAATTTTAAAAAACAAAGTACCCCTTCGAAACCCTCTGGGTCGAAAGGTAAAAGGGCGGCAGCAAAAGGTTTTGACTTAGTCGAAAGCAGATGTTTAAAAACAAAGGTGCAACCCAATCGAAACCATTTCCCTTAAATCCATTTGACCTAGTCAAAAGCCAACTAAGTCGAAAGCAAGCAGGTGCATTTTTATTTAAAAAAAGTAAAGCTTCAACCCCTTTGGAACCCCTGGTTTTGACCCATTACCTTTCGCCTACATCCAATTCACTATGTACATGTTCCCTGATCCATGTGCATTGGTTTCGACTGTGTCGGAGGTGAAGGCAAAGAGGCGAAACTTGGTGCCGAAAGCATCGAAACAGTGAAAAACCTATTTATTTGTCCTTTTGAACTATTTCTTTTGTACCTAACCTGCCTTGTTTGTCTAAATTTGATTGGTTGCCATTTTACTTTTTCAAAAGTGCTGCCAATTTGTTGAAATGGAAGAAGAAATGTTTTAACAAGTTTTTAAAGAGATTTAAAGTAGAAAGATAAGGTTTTTAAAACTTGGAAAATAGTTTAGGATGCCATTGAAATGTTTTTAAGAGCTTGAGGAAGTTTTATAAATGAAAATGAAATGATAAAATTGAAATAAAAATTTGGAAATTTGTATATATACAAATGCACAGTTAAATTACCAAATTACCCCTTGTACCATGCCCTCCACCACTCTGTTACCACCCCACCATGCTTTGTCCCCATCCCCTTCATTTTCCATGAAATCTTGTCCCCCTCCTTCATGCATGAGCCAACATTCATTAAATGCATTGTGTACTTATGTCTGAACATGTTCCATGAAGCATCTTTTATGTTTAAACATACTTATGTTATTTTGTTCTTCATTAAATGTTACATCCATTGACGTACTAACTTAAGTATATGTGTGTGTGTGTGTGTTTGTGTGTGTATACCATAATATAAACTAACTTATTTGTAAATGAATGTATATATGTTATCATTAGAGTTCACAATGTTTTCGACAACTTTTAGCCGACGAAAAGTTGAAAATTCGAAAAACGAATTTCGGTTTTTCTTTGAATTAAATATTTTTGTAAACAAATTTAGAAAACTATTTCACCGTCATTATTTATTATTTAAAAGAGTTTTATTTTAATTATAAAACCTATTATTTGAATATTTAAAATTAGTTAAATATTCGCAAATCAAAGCGGTGGAATTCCGGTCGTTACACTCTCCCCCTTAAAAGAATTTCGACCTCGAAATTTACCACAACCTAACCCATAAAGACAACACAACCAGGAATACTTACCACTATACATTAGTCTGTATTATGCACATAGTTCATTCTTATGCCAAAAATATGATTTGATTACTCACTCGAATACATAGTTTTTACTTCCTAACTAGTGTCGCTCGCTCGATTCCCTAGTTTGGACTCTGATTAGGCTTCTTAATTATGAACCACTATTCTCCATACATAGCCATATATTATAATAGAAAACTTTGGTTCCATATTAAGAACCCTCACCCAGCGTTCGCCGTCAAATATTGATTGATAGATCCTTATTCGAAACGGTGTGAAACACCTCAAGTCATGTACTTGAATCTTGAATCGAGAATTATATGGAAAGGGAAAATGATCTACGTACAGCTTATGTGCTCACCTAAAGGTTCTTTTTTACTCTATTACCTTCTTACACTCCCACAAACATTTATGAAAGCATTTCACAAAAATTTCAACTTACGTTCAAACATTTAAATGTTACAACTTATTTATGAAACCTTTCATACAATCATTTTAATTTATTAACTTGTATAATATTCTCCTACATCTTAAGAGTATATACAAAACATCTAATTTTTTATTCTATTTTCTTCATTCTATTTAGATGTAGGCCTAAAATAATTTTGGGTCTTAAAACTAAGTCGACTAATCCAACCTCTTTACCCGTTCGGTCTGGTAAGTAGCTAAGAAGAGCAGGATGCTGGCATCCAAACTTCGTCCTAGAATCTACTTTTTCTTGGACACCTCTATAGTAAAAATGTTTATTAGCCGGCCCAACTACATCAAATAATTTTTACACTTCTACCCTGTTTTAGTCATTTTTAAGGTGTGAGACTTGAGGCAATAGTTTACCTTTTGAATAGCAGACCATCTTGGAATGTTAACACTGCCCTCTAGGCAGAAATGCAATGCTAGCATTCATCCATAAAAGTTATTCCAGGATCAAACAAGCATTCAATAATTAATATTTTTAATTTTTAAATCACCCTCGAGATGAATAGTATAGCTCCATAGCATACTTCACGACGGTCCATCATGAACATAATTAGTTTAGAGTGGTTCGGATAAATTCGGGAACCAGTGTCTCCAAACTAAGCGGTAATTCTCGGCTAACTCAATTCTGGTTCTTTGGAAGTATGCAACAAGTGTTCAAGTCCTCACCGGGGAACTCAAATATACACAACATACTTTCTGAGTTAAAATAGGTCAAGATTTGGCAGTCGGTTATTTAACTATCAAATAACAAACAAATCAACAATTCAGAGATTTACTTACTCATAGCAATCATTAAGCCTCAAAACGAAAAAAAATTCGTTTGTTAAAATATCTTTTCAAAAGTGTTTATCAAAACATTCATATACTTATCTCACTGACATAAGTACATTCACGAAACATTTGTGAAAGGTTTCTCATTTCCAAATCATATGAAAAGGATCAAAACAAATGTTATTTAAATTAGTGATAAGATAACCTCAAACAATATTCCTTTGGTGTTAAATGTGGAACGAATGTCCGTACCATTAGAATTAAGAAGGTTAGATAAAGGAAATCCAAATATCAAATTCTTTTATAATTTACTTCTACAAATTCTTTTAATAAATCTCTTTCATTTATGAAATCTTCTTTACTTAAATTCCAAACCCATTTATAAAACTCTTTATAAAATTCCAAGTTAATTTACAAAACTCTTTTATAAATATCCAAAATCATTTATAAAACTTTCTTATAAATATTCCTTATTTAAAAAAACTTCTTTAATAAACCTTAATCGATAAAGTTCCTTTGATAAAATCAATTATTTAAGACACCTTGAAATAAACATGTCATTATTTAAACATTATTTATTTAATTTATCTTTAAACCACCTTAACGAAATACTAATTTCAATAACCATTCAAAAAGTATTAAATTACTTCAAAACACCTTTAATAAAATACTTGCTTAGTTATCCTTTATATATGACAGTAAACTTTAACCCATTATCAAAAGGATAAAATGAAATATTTGACTTCGCAAAAATCAAAAGGAGGCTTAGCGACCATAATAGTTCATCTAATTGATTTTAACTATCCAAGTTATAACATGAGTATTTAACAAGCAGATATGTAAAAGGAGGCAATCAATAACAACCAATCAACATATAAGTTAGTGTCCAAGTTATCATAATAGCAGACGGGAATTTGTTTTGTTAAACACATGTCCAAGTTAGTATAATGGCAGAATAGGTTTTTATTCTGCCTAATAGATGTTAAAATAATCTACTTGGTAAACTATGATAGAACTGTGATTTATTCTATCAAACAGATGTCAAATACAATTTAATTAGCAGAATGGTGCTATATTCTGCTAAACAGATGTTATTGGATTTTATATTCAATGGGATTACTTAAGGGTAGTTGACAAAGAAATCCCTTGGGTTAAAATCTTCTTTAAAAGAGAGTTGCTTTTTGACTCAAAACCGAACTTTAGGAATAAAGTGGTTTAAAACTTTTATTTAAAAATTAAATAATAATTAAACTCTTTATTTAATAATAATTAAATAATTATTAACTGTTAAATAATTATTATCCTTAAATAAATAATGAAATAACAGCTAACCTTTAAATAAATAATTAAACCATAATTAATCTTGAATTAATTATTAAATTTAAACTTTTAAATATTATATAATCTCAATTAATTAATTAAATAACCATTAATTACAACTTAAATAATAAACTAAAACTTTATTTAAAATAATTAAATCATAATTAAGTTTTAATTAAATCTTAACTCAAATTTAACTTGATTAGTAATTAATTAAAAGTTAAATCCTTTCTTAAATAAATAATTTAATAAATCTTAATTAAATAATGATTAATTAATAATTAATTAAATAATAATTAACCTTTTATTTATTAATAAATTATAATTAACTTACTTAAAAATAATTAAGTACTAATTACCCTAACTTATTTTTCTTTTCTTTTTTTGGCAAGGCCGACGGGGTTAAATGGACCCCGACCATTTTATTGCAGCACCAAAAGAACTACACACAAACAACAGCAAGCAAAGCTCAAGAAAATACAGAGGGAAACAAAGTGCTACAAACACGAAGGGAAACAGAAACAAAAAACAAATAAAAGATAGAACCCATTAACACTTAGCAGTTGAAAGACTGTGTTATCCCAGGGTCGAAGGAGAACTGCAGCATACTCAAAGTTTGCTTAATTTCATGCAGAACCCAATGCTTTAACAAAGAATCACTCTTCGCATTAGTGTTGTCAAACACCCTTACATTACGCTCTCTCTATATAACCATTATAAAGCTCTTCAGCACAACAGTAAACAGCCTCTTCTCCACCTTCTTGCAACCGGTAATGGCAAGAATTTGATTCCATTCATCCTGATTGTGGTTAGTTACATTATACCGCCACAACTTCATCTTCACCGCAGTCCATATTGCCAAGATAACAGGGCAATCGAAGAACAGATGATCAGCAGTCTCGGGCTGGTCTCTGCAGAAAGTATAGAAAATGGTGACGTTCATTCCCATGGTTACGAGCTTGACTCTCGTTAGAATAGCTCGATTCAGTACCTTCCATATCAACAAGTTTTCATGCATACTACTATCCCTATTCCAGATACGCTTCCACCATTTCCACTCTGGCCGAGATTTGTTCTTCATTAAGTATTCATATGCTTCACCAATTTTGAATTTACTTTTTTTCTCCCCCCATACAAGCTCTTCATTTATAGAAATAAGTGGAACAAACTGCCTGATCATAGTCCAAAAACGCTGAATTCTCCAGTTAGAAGAAAAAACCTAACACTATGATTAATGCAAACAACATCCTTAACCTTAGCCATAGAGTGTATACCAGATTGAAGAATTTCACTATGAGTCAAATGTCTTCTTAGTATCATTCCCTTGTCAAGCCACGGATCATCCCAGAAACTTGTATTATATACAGGGTTGGTATTTATTCTAATGATCGGAAGAAAAATCTCCTTCAGCTTGAAAATACACTGCCAAGTCCAGCTAAGGTTTTGTGGCTTCTGCATGTTCCATAGGCTTCTTCCTTTGATCACATTTCTTTTTGACCAATCTGCCCAGAGACTGTTGGTACAGTTATAGTATGTGTCAATATGCTTAGCAAAAGTAGCACGATTCCATTGTGTTAAATTGAATATACCAAGCCCGCCTTTATTCATGGGACGCTTGACTTTGTTGAATTTAATCGGGGCAATATATCTACCAGAAATTTTTCCCATCCATAGAAATTTCATAAATGCACTTCTTAACATTTTAACAAGTTTAAATGGTAGAACAAAAGTCCTAGCCCGGTACACCTGCATTGCAAAGAGCACGGATTTGATTAATGTAAGCCTACCAGCTTGACTGAGCTTCCTAGCTGTCCAACAATCTAATCTCGCAGTTATCTTCTCATATAAGGGTAGACATTGAATAGTTGTTATCCTAGCCGAAGAGAGGGGAAGCCCTAAGTAGGACACGGTATCGTGGGTAGGGAACAAACCAGAGGCTTGAGAAATTTCAGCCACTTGTTGTAAACTAAACCCAACAATTTTGATATCAGATTTTTGAATGTTAACCTTTAACCCAATCATCTTGTAGAACTGATCAAGGGTAAACATAATATTCATAACTGTGGTAATGTCCGGAGAACAAAATATCACTAAATCATCTGCAAACATCAGAGCAGAGATTTGGGGATCCTTGCAAGCATGATGAAGTTTAAAACGACCTTGACTAATTAGCTTATTCAACATTCCAGTCAGCAGCTCCATCACTAGAATGAAGACATAAGGTGATATCGGATCTCCCTGCCTTATTCCTTGCTTACCACTAAAAAATCCAGCACTCGTACCATTAATATTGACAGAGAAGTTCGGAGTAGAGATATATTCGTAAATCCAAGAGATAAAATGAGGCGGAAAGTTCATGTACCCCATAATTCTAACAATACTATCCCATTGTAACATGTCAAAAGCCTTCATAATATCGAGTTTCAACATTGCTTTGGGGGAAGAATTCTTTCTATTGTAACCTTTAAGCAGCTCATGAGAAAGTAGGATGTGGTCAAGTATGCTTCTTCCAGGCAAGAAGGCTGCTTGATTCTTGGAGATGATGGAAGGAAGCACATCCTTAAGTCTAGAGGCAATTACTTTGGATATGCATTTACATATGGTGTTGCAACAAGAAATAGGGCGAAAATCATTCACGTGATGAGCATTTTGAAGCTTCGGGTTCAAAGCAATATTGGTGTAATTGAAAGATCTGTAGATTTTGGCCTTCTTAAAGAAAAGTTTTATAGCATTACACACATCAGTTGAAACAAACGTCCAACAGGAAGTGTAAAATTTTGTGTTTAATCCATCGGGACCACCACCCGAGTTAGGGTTGAGAGAGAACATTGCTTTTTCAATTTCTTCTAGAGTAACCTCTTTGCATAAAGTGTCGCATTCTTCAGCAGATAATCTAGGAAGAATGTCAGGCGGTATATCATCAATAGTAGGGGTGAAGTTGTTATCGTTGTCGTATAGGGAAGATAAATGATGGACAAAAGCATCTTTCACATCAATATCAGTTGTGTGAAGGACACCATTCATATCGTGAATAGAAGAAATACTCTCTCTTCGTTGCTTATTCTTGAGACTTGCATGGAAGTAGGCACTGTTTCGGTCTCCCTTCTCTCTCCATTTTATTCTTGATTTTTGCCGTATCATGGCACTTTCTTTAGCTAACGCTTCATAATACTTCTGGGTCAACATACTTTCAGTTGTTGCAAGATTTGCATCACTAGTATTGGACATCATAGCTGTCTGCACCTTAACCAGCTCTTCCTCAATCATAGTGCTCATTTTTGTTCCCTTACCAAATCTTTTAAACGACCATAGTTTCAAGACCTCTTTCATATCTTTGATTTTCTCCTGCAAAATATATAAATGGTTACCATACTTAGTATTACTCCAAGAGGATATAGCAATATTTTTAAAGTCAGGTTCAAGAATCCATGAATTAAAAAATTTAAAATTTGATTTTCCTCTCTTGTCAGCTTCACGAAGATGAATAATTTGAGGAGAGTGGTCTAATAGGAGAGGCGGAGGAAGGTTACTATAAAGAAGAGGCCATTTGTCAAGAGAAGTTTGGTTGGCGAATGCATGGTCAATCCTAGAAAAGGTCCTATTGCCCAGCCGCCTTTTATTGTTCCATGAGTACCTCATTCCAACTGATTGAATAGGGACAAGATCATCTTGGTAAATGGTATCAAATAGAGGCTGAATTTCATTAAGGGATAGGGGATTGCCACCAACTCTATCAGAGAGATTGAAACAACAACTGAAGTTGCCTAATATCAACCAAGGGTGGGAGGTCTGTCTTAGGGCCGGGATAACCGAAAGTAATGTAGCACGAGCTGCAACAGTGTTGAAAGCATAGACAAAGGTGACATAGAAGTTGGAATTATCAGAGGAAATATGCGCATGACAATGAATTAGCTGCGGAGTGGAAAGGATAGTAGTTAATTGGACATGTAGGGGATTGAAGAGAATCAAAATTCTACCATACGGTGCTTTATTAAGATTATGGATGAAGCTCCATTCCGATTTTACATAATTAGCTGCCTTGACAGTCAATGCAAGATTTAACTTAGTTTCTAGAATTGCCAAAATCGATAACTGATGCATGTTGATAAGTTGACGACACTGATCAAGTTTGATGACATGGTGACCTCCACGTATATTCCATGCTCCAATTTTCGACATCATTGGAGAGCACGAGCATTAAGCATTTCTATCTTCATTCTCCTAGTCACTGCTTGAGATGAGGACAAGTAGTTAGGAGTTTTATCTAAAAGAGGTTTAACTAAACTGTTCGATATACCTTCAATGCAGGCAGCCAGAACTGTAGAACTAGGAGTTGAGGGAAGTGGAGAAGTAGGAGGGATGGAAGGAGTTGTTGGAGGTGGCGGTTTGTAGGCAGAAGGTGGCTTGATGTTGGAATAAGAATGGGTGGGAGATTTGATAACAGGTAGGGAAGTATTTAAAGTGTTACCGTTGATGGTGTTAGTCGTGCATGAATGAGCACATTTGTTCATGTCAGTTTGTATGCATTCAGCACTTTTGTGATAAGTTTTCTTCTTTTTACCCTTTTTATCTTTTGTACCACCTGAGATAGGCTCCATTCCATGTATACTCTTCTCATTTTTTCCACTTTCTTCATCACCTGAGATATTTACTACTGGAACTTCAAGATTATTAACTTTCTCCATCATTTGTATATAGTTAACTGTCTTCATAGGTTTTGGATCATTATAGGTTGAGGTGACCAGCATTGATTGGACCTCTGCATCGTTAGATGATTGGACTACCCTCTTACTATTTGCTACAACACCTTTTCCATCCTCTTTCAAATTCTCTTTATCCTTCTTAGTAACTAAATGTTCCTCATCCAGGTCTTGCAGAGCATCAAATTTATTGTAAACCAGGAGATTATCTTCAATGTCATCATTTACGCTAACACCAATATGCACATTACTTATTTCATTATCCATAGCTGTTATACTCTCATTTCCTACTCCACGTTTCACATTTTTCAAACATCGTTGCGCATTTTCCTGCTCAACAATTTCCCCCTCCTCAACGTTTCCATCCTCATCCATACTTTCCCTTGTTGCTTCATTTACCTCTACTTCCTTCCCTGCTCTTGATTGCTCCAAGCTATTGTTCTTCGCTGAAAAGTCATTTGCTTTACTTTTCACACGTTGCCATTTTCTTATGTTTTGTTTCCTGATTGGTCTAACTTTTCGACGAACTTGGATGATCTCAGTTGCTTCTTCACTATCCTCCTTACTGTTAGTTGTTGTTGCTTTTTTATTACTTTTTATGCTACTTTTCTCCTTTTTATCACAACTATCTGTTGTGTGTCCAAACTTATTGCAATCAACGCAAACATGTGGTCTCCATAGATACTGAACATTGATTTTCTGATAACCTCCCTCCACTAGCTTGACCATAAATTCCTCTACTAACTCCCTATCCGGTCTGACTTCAATCAGGCATTTCACGTAGCTCAACCTCTCTTGCTTTTCCGTCATTTCATCCATACACAACAATTTTCCCAAGTTGCTACAAAGCCAATTTATACCTAGTGGCGACCAGGCATATATAGGTAGATTATACAAGTGAACCCATACTGGAACTGCAGTGACAGAACCAGTGACATTACTAACTCCAGCGTCGTATTGTTTTATGATGAATAACTTATTATTCATAATGATAGGATCACTCTGAATAATTTTGTCCCTGTCATCAGAACAAGAAAAGTTGAATAAAAAAATGATACCATCAGATTTGACAGTGACAGAGCCTTTTAATCTCCAGATGCTCTTAAGTTTCTGAACTACCGCAGTATACGATAATGGCTTATCCAAGAAAAAACCAACTATTGTATCCTTCCAGATCAAATCTCCTGCGGCAAGAACATCAGGTGGCGGCACTAACACTTTATCTTCATACACAGGTAACATGTCAACGGGGATGTACTTCCCAGCGTTCTTGGGTTTACGCTTGAAAAGAGAAGTCCATTTCCGTTCACCTTGATCTAGAGGGGGAGGAGCTACTGACAGAGTTGAGGGAGAAGAACTGACAGGAGGACGAAAAGGAACTGGAAGGGGGTCAGGGGGAACGTGAAGGGGATCTACAGGCGGTATAGCAGAGAGGACTACAAAGGATGTAGGTACAGAGTCAAAGAGAATAGAGGAGCAGGTAGCTTGACCAAGACGGATAGAAGAAGGGGGGAGAGGGTTTGATGATGATGGCGAAAGGGCTGAGACAATGGGAGAGAGGGGAGGCGCGACAGAGTTGACGTTGGGGATGGGAGGTGGTACGAATGAGTTGACGTTATGGAGATGGGGAGGGACTACGGAGCTGAAATTATGGGTAAGGGGAGGGACTACGGAAGAAGCAGACATGAGAGGGTCTTTCGCAATTAATGGGTATTTAATTACCCTAACTTAATTAATGATTAAGTACTAATTACCTTACTTAATTAGTTAATTAAATAATCATTAAATAATTAATTAATTTAATAATTACTTTTATTACTTAAAAATTTGTTTTAAAAACACTTTTCAAAAAGATACTTAAGTGAAAACATTATAGATTTAAAAAAGAGTTCATTTTCACAAACTGCATTTATAGTGACTATCGCTAAACGATCTGTAATTTTCAAAACTTGTTTAATATAAAAATATGACTTTAAACTTCTGAGCTTTCACATACTGAACACTTTTATAACCTAATATAAGATTTTGAAAAGTAAAGATAAGATTTAAAACTTTATAAAGCATTTCTTAAAAGTAAAGTTGCCAAAGGATTTCGAAGTCGCAACTAACTACTTTAAACACTAACTTCCTTAGCTTAGCGCATCCTAAGAAAAATCATAAACTTATGTACATGTTATCACAACATCCAACAAGTCAATATTCTAGCTTTCGCCTTACTAACATTTAACTTATATTTTCAAGTTAAAATTACATCACATCCATAACATAGTTTCATGATTAAACCAAGTCATAACCAACATACATCCAAGCACATATAAACACATACAATCCAACACCATAATCAACCAATAAAGCTATGGTTTAGCAACAAAATATACAACAAAATTTAAAGATAGAAACTTTAAATAAAAGGAATTAGTTTCTCACCAAAAGCTATCCCATTTTGACTCGAACTTCCCTAAAATTTGTATACGACTAAAAGCTTTACTTTGCTTTTGGAAATATGAAGTTTTGGTGAGCTTGAAATGCAAATATGGCTCAGCCTAGGGCCCTTATGGTTCGGGCATGTTAAGAAGAGGGAGGTGAGGGCTTGTTATGTAAAGGAGAGGTATTGAAATGGAAGAAGAAAGGTTTTAACAAGTTTTAAAGAGATTTAAAGTAGAAAGATAAGGTTTTTAAAACTTGGAAAATAGTTTAGGATGCCATTGAAATGTTTTTAAGGAAGTTTTACAAATGAAAATGAAATGATAAAATGGAAATAAAAATTTGGAAATTTACACATACACACACAAATGCACAGCTTAAATTACCAAATTACCTATTGTACCATGCCCTCCACCACTTTATTGCCACCTCACCATGCTTTGTCCCCTTCCCCTTC
The DNA here is from genome assembly GCA_030737815.1 of Allium fistulosum. Taxonomy (NCBI): domain Eukaryota; kingdom Viridiplantae; phylum Streptophyta; class Magnoliopsida; order Asparagales; family Amaryllidaceae; genus Allium; species Allium fistulosum. Next base: position 461,299,074 of record CM060901.1, read on the forward strand.
ATTTCCCATGAAATCTTGTTCCCCTTCATGCATAAACCAACATTCATTAAATGCATGGTGTACTTATGTCTAAACATGTTTCAGGAAGCATCTTTTATGTTTAAACATACTTATGTTATTTTGTTTTTCATAAAATGTTACATTCATTTATATACTAACTTAAGTATGTATGTGTGTGTATACCATAATATAACTAACTTATTTGTAAATGAATGTATATATGTTATCACTAGAGTTCACAACGTTTCCAACAACTTTTAGCCGACGAAAAGTTGAAAATTCGAAAAATGAATTTCGGTCACATTTTATATTTTTCTTTGAACTAAATATTTTTGTAAACGAATTTGGAAAACTATTTCACCATCATTATTTATTATTTAAAAGAGTTTTATTTTGATTCTAAAACCTATTATTTGAATATTTAAAATTAATTAAATATTCGTAAATCAAAGCGATGAAATTCAGGGTCGTTACGGTCACATTAGCTATGCATACTACTTATATGTTGCACTTTACACACATAGGTGTATTTGATACACTTATTACAATATACATTGTATATGAATTAAATTCGAATTAATTTAAACAAATAAATAAAATAAAGATTTTATTATAATGTATTAGATTGATCTAATAATTCTTTAGACTTCATAGGCTCAATAGATCCAAAATAGGAGAAAAAATTGAAATCTACCTATTTCACCTGCTTTTGACTAGCCTGGTTCCCTTAGTGGCATTAGAGCGAGGTTGATTGAGAATTTCATGTGTATATTGGATGTCATAGATTTGATCTCTACAACTAGCATAATAGAGGGTTCTTACATTGCGATCTATGATGAAGCATTGCCTCTTACCCCTACATGCCATGTGATGGTTGTGCCTGTAGAAAGGTTGCATGTAAAACTTGTTGGAACTGGGCCAGCCTGCGACGGAAGTTATGGGTGATTTTCATAAAAAAATACCCTATGGATCTTTATTGGTCCTTTGAAGTCTAATTTATTTAGAATATTTCTAAATTTAATTTAAATAAAATCTTTATTTCATTTAAATATATAATTAATGAATTGAATTTTATTTAATTTATTTTAAATTAAGTATAATGGTACACATATGTATCATATACATATGTGTACGTGTGTGTGTGTATAACATAATAATCCGTGCAAGATATAACATGCCCATATATTAATGTTGGGATTTGCATCGCAATGGACATGTTATCCAAATATATATATGTATGTATACACAAACTTTTTATTTTAAAAAGAGTATTAAAACAATATAAACATTTGCATATATATATATATAATGTATTTTAATGTGAAATATCTATATATATATATATATATATATGTATGTATGTATATCTGTGTGTATTAAATTAGGTAATAATTTGATGAATGATTATGTATTAATATATATATAGAGAGAAATTATGCAAAGTTGTTTTTTTGTACATGCATGTTTCACAGCAATAAAATTAATATATATATATATGCATGTATTTATGTATTTATTTACAATTATATTTGTAATGACTAAAAATATATATAAATGTTTGTATTTATATATATATATGTGTGTGTGTGTGTATGTGTGTGTGTGTTTATATTATATGATTATATCAATTATAAAATTAATTAAAATTAAATACATATATATGTTATAACATTCCAGATCTGATACACAACATAAGAAATATTTTATAATAATTTTATATTATTAAATTATTTATATATAAATTTATTAGCCGAAAAACATTAAAATAATTTCATAACATATTTTTCAAATTTTGGATTTTATGAAATTCGAATATGGTATTATAAGGTCACGAAAAATTTACATAATTTTTTGAGTTGAAATTATTATTTAATTAATTTCGGCCGTTATTATAAATGATTTTTTTAAATAATATATTTGATTTTTAAATTCTGGAATTTTAGCCAAAAGTTATATGATGATGGAAATTTTTTATAAAATTTAAAATATAATTTTCAAATTATATATTATTTTATATTAATTATATAACCTTTATTTCGATTTAAATAATATTAAAAATAGTAAATAATTACAAAAAATTATTTTATTGTTACCTAAACTTATATTTAGTATAAATTTGTATATATAAAATATTAGATCAATTTTTAACATGATATGGTGACACAATGAATTATAGGTTATTTAAATTTGTGTAATATGACTTATTAATATAAAAATAATAAAGTAATAAACATATATAAATGAAAATAAATAATTTCAGCTGTGTATACATCATATCTAAATTAAAAAAATTGTTTTTTTATTGTACATACACACACATAACCATTCAATACATGACAACATTCATACATATAAGAATCTCACCTAACTAACAATATAATAGGATAAATATGTATAGGCAATGGAATATTATACATGAATTATAAGTTATATGAAATAAGAAACATGCCAAAACTATGCCTTGAAGTACATCTTTCTATGATGAATATCCATCCTTAGAACTTTTCTTAATTTGGCAGACTGCTAAACTTTGAATTGTAGACCGTTTACTATCCAATAGTTGTTGATTTGAAATTGATTTGAGATTAGCTTTGATGGAGCTTCTTGTAGATGGGATCGACCAGCAAGAAGATGAAAATGGCGGCCAAAAATCAATACGCATTAGGGTTAGGAGTTATTTTATAGTGGAAGCATTAGAGAGAAAGGTGGACCAAATCTCTTACCCATTCTCCCTAAATCTAAGCCATCCATCTAAAATACCCCTAACCTATTTTTTAGCCGCCTCTACATCCTTTTGGTCAAAATTTCTAGCCTCTTTCATGGCTTAAACCCATTTTAAACCCAAATAAATATTATTAATTAAATTTAATTTAATTGCTTATCGATATTGCATATCGATTGATATATGTTTATAACTATTATAAATACGAGTATGTATGCACGTCCAGGTGGACCTGCATCTAATCACAATATGCATGTTTTAAGTCATGTATAATGTTTCGTTTACAAATATAGTACACATTCTCCATTCATGCCATAGTGTCCATAAATTTCGGTTTATTTTTTAGGCATGGACCACATCTAGGAATTAAAAAATTGATGAGTAGAAGGCTATATAGTAGTCTTATCAAAATTTGATAGTGGCTTATTTCATATTTATTTTCACATATAAAATCATAATGCAATGATTTTGTATTTGCAAAGGGTATCTATAATACTATCTTTAATTTCAAGCTACCAATTATATATGTGGTTTATATAAAAGAAGATGTATTTGAAAGCCAAACCTTTTGGTTTCTTTTTGTTATAATTATGAAAAAAGAAAACTATGTTAAAAGTAAATTATTGACTTAATTAATAATGGAGTTTGAACTTAAGTTGTTAAATTGTATTTCTAATACTTCACATTACATCGCCATAAATTTAAGAACGTCCATCCATTCAGTTTCATCAAAGAACATGAACTATCATTCAAAGATCAAACTTAAATGGTTTATTTGTCCAGCATTTCATATCCATGACCTAATGAACTGCAATTATATAATGCAAAAATGGTTTAAACTGGAGTAATTTTGAACAAAATAATAATAAGAATCAACAGATATATTATGAATTTTGATGAATATATAATATAGATTGATTGTAATCAAGGTTTGTTTCTAAAATGGTTCAAAATGTTGGACATTTTAGTTTGGTAAAATTACATACATTGGAAGTCAAGATAAATAATAAAATTTAGGCATACAACCAACGCAAAGCCTTAGACAATGAAGCCAGTTCTCTTGGTATCTGGATATTCTATTAGATGTAGTCAAATGCTTGGTCAGAGTATGATAACTTTTTAAATACAATAACTACTAAATTATGTAAAATTAAACTGGTCAGAAACTAATAATTATCTCACGTCTAACATTACTCCTCAACCAATTAACTGCTGAAATCATGGCCGCAAAATAAGTTTCCATCACTGGAATTTTTAGAGCTAGAAATAATATCGATTACTTCAGCTAAATTAATCAATCAGTCATTAAACTCTAACCATCCAAACCCATAATACTAACAAAAATGAATCAAAAACTCCACCAAAGCCCACATTACTAACAAAAAATGCATCACAAAACTATAACCACCGAAGTTCATAGTGCTAACTAAATATTTGGAATTCACGCAATGAAAATGTAACAGTTCACTCTATTCCATCTTACATACAGTAAATAGTATTTTCTACTCTATCCTTTCCATCTTACATATAGTAAATAGTATTTTCTACTATATCCTGTATCAATACCTTTGTCTTGTAATTTCAGCAAAAGTCAAAATATATGTACATTTTTCCATCTACCCATTTTACATAGTGCCACACATGGATGACCCAAAGGGAGGATCAAAACTCAAAACCATTATTCAACTGAAGAGAAAAATGTGGCCTGCGTATATTACTGAGAGGACATTCCATTCTAAATACCGCCTCAGAATTTCCTACTTGTGCATTCCACTTCGATCGACCAAGCTAACAAACATTTTGGAATTTATATTAGTTTACTTTTTTTTAATAAAATAAAATAAATATATAAAATTAAAATTACTGAGATGGAAGCATATGCAGAAGGATGTCGGGTGCAAGAACAACCATATATCAGGTTGAGTTCCTCTTTGATGGAATGAATAAGCTCTGTTCGCATCCCAGGATTTCTTCCACCAAATGTCGAGTTCAAGATCAAAGCAAGATGCCATTTTGATGGATAATATGAATATCAACTGCATGCTAATAATGAGAAGACCAATATGCACTACTGCTCACCCTTGAAATTCCTGAAATATCTTTTTTGGACGTTTCTTCCACATTGAAATCTGCACCACATACTTCCCCTTGACTGTCAACTCTTGGTACTGCCTTAATTTCACTCAGAGGATGCTCATAACTTTGTAAACCCTTAGAAGTTGTGAAGAAACAACCCGATCAAATATAAATGTGTAAGCCAATGTAATTTAAATAACTATGCGTAACCATATTTTGCACATGTCTGGCAAGTACATCTATCAAATATTCCAATGCACTCTACAACATAATAGATACTTCGACTTATACCCATGAGTTGACAAACTAATACAGTTGAGTAACATGACTTGAACTGATTGCTATGCTACATGATGAACACAAACTGAAATCCAAGCCCAATCATGGTTAGAATAATGTACTAAAAATAAATGTCAACTGACTCATGGTAAAAAAGCGCGGACAGTTGTCGAGTTTTGATAATGAGTAACATAATAATGAAAGACAAATATTACACACTACAGGATGTCCCCTCACTACTATGTCCTAAAATGAACAAATATGACTGTTTTTAAATATCATGTTGGACCATCTAAATTATCAACTACAGAAACAATTTGTTGACAAAATATTAAACACGAACAATTATACTACGATTAGTTTATTCCATTTAAGAAAAACATGATTAACAACAACGTGAACAACTCAATCAAAATTGAACAGATGTGCAATGATAGCAAATAGAGTATACCTTTATGTTTTAACCTCGTTATGCAGTTTAATTCCTTCACCTTCCACATATGAAAACTCAGATCCAATTATGGCTAACACAATAATTTTGTTCGAAATGCCACTGGTACCTCAGATAGTAGCTGTGAAACATGCACTGGTCATACAAAACAACATATCATCACATCTAACATTTTTGTATTGCAAATACTTTTTGTATACAATATGGCTAACTATTCTAAATGCACTTTAGTTGCAAATCTAGCAAAACACATATCTACAGAACCATCAAGGAAATATAGATATTTTGAAAAAGAAATTTTATCAGTGCAAACTTGACTAAATTTAAGCCAGTTAAAAACTACGAATGAGTTTTTACAACGAATATGCTATTTTATTAAAAATTATATGGATTCAGTGTTGTTGTTCTTAACAACTTTTATTACATGGGTTAAAAATATGTAAAAACTATCTTCGACAACGTAGATTCACAAATCAGATCTAAACAAAAATCGCATTGGGAAATTGTGTGCAACATTCACAAAATAGATCAATCAGAAGAAAAAAAAGAGTAACGATGTTCGAAGTTGAAGCAAATCAAAGTATGTAAATATTTAAATTAAAATATATACATCATGAAGATTTGTACCTTCGAGGAAAACAGAAGATGATAATAGGCATGAGATATCTCTGGCGACCTATCCAATTTTGGTTCGCAATGCATACTGTTGAGGAGGAAGCAAGATAAATCGAATTTATTAGATCGGATGATGAGAATGAATGGATTCGGGGTTTTGAAGAATTGAATTAGGAATGTGATGTGTTTGGGGGAGAAACAATTAGGTTTTATGAATCGAGAGAAATAAAAACGTAGGTACGCGTGCGGATCTAAGGGGAAACATAAGGGCATTTTGGGTATTTCAAAAAGACACGGATGAAGTTAATTCACCGAGTTTCCATTATTAGTAGTAGAGATATACATGGATATATTCCCTCTAGTCTGATCTGTCTTCAACAAAACAAACTGGCCATCCATTCATTTGATTCTTTGTTTTATTGCATGGGTCATTTCCATTTGTTTGGCTTATCTTTTTCATTATATAACCATTTATTATTAGCTGAAGTTTTTGAGACATAAAGACAGAATCCTCTAATTATAAATGCTTTCCGTCTTAGACAGGTAAGACCAAAATGATTGTTTAATTCATTGTACTTTTGTTACTTTCCATAAACGCAATAAAACACGCAACCTATGCTAAGGAAATACTTACAGTACAAATGCATTTAATCATAAACTTTTAAAGATACGAATAGAAAGAAATATGGGTCTTTTGCATATTTTCATAAAACAGTAAGAGTGGGTAGTGTAACTGTAATAAAAGTGAATGTGTTTAGAATAAATACTTACAGTAGTAGAACCAAAGTAAGAACTTGATTACTTTGGTGGAAGTGGTAGTGATCTGTCAAGGTAAATAAAAGCATAACAATCATTAGTGAAACCAATTAAAATATGAAGAAGAGCACAGGTTAGGAACACTATTTAGTATAGAAACAAACATGGAATAGAACTAAAAATGATAAGGTGCCATCCACAACTTTAACTTGTAAGCATCGCTGGTGACTACCTACCGATTGAATTGAAACAGATAAGTTATTTATGCCACAAACTTCCTCTAATTTAGATAACCACCTTGTGGAAAGAGAGTAGTAGTCAACTGTGAAGGAGAAAAGCAACAGCACATCACATGAGAAATGAAGAATTTGCAATAATAACTCAAGGCTGCCATTACTCACTGACCTATATAATATAGCATTGGCTCAATGTTACTTCTATCATTCTATGTATGTAGGCTTACATTAACTCTTCACAATTTATATTAAAATTACCACCATCTCAGCTTTATTTATTCCTCCTTTATTATCTTTATAAGTGATCCCTCAACTGTATTATAAGTCTACAAATGTACTGTATTATCAATCTATGGGAAATAGTTAACACAAAGTAGATTCAAATTAGCCAAATACATGTGGGAAATAGTTGTAGCAACATAAAAAAAGTCAGTGAAAGACTTTTCCTATAGGACACAAAATAAACGATAATGGAAATAGTAAGGATAAATATACATACAATAATGGTTGAGCAGCATGAACTTTTGCTGCAGCCCAGTTATCTCACCTGGAATACCCCTTGTTTTTTATCCAGTATATTTGGAGAGGATTGCACATTAGATATCTGGTGATCATATTGTACTTCTTAATTGAAGATATCTAGTAATCTTGTATGGAAATGTATAATGCATACTTGCCAAATATGTATGAGTTTTCTTCAAGGAATGCTACTATTAAATCCATATTTTCTCTCAATAAAACAAAATTTTCTAGACTCATATCAGATTGTTATGTATTCCTCTGACTATATACATCCCAATGAAAACGAATGAACAATAAAAATTTTGAAATTTGCTTGTGAAATGGCTCAAAAATCACTACGTGAAGAATAAAGATATTTGGAGGATGGACAAACCTTAAAACTCAAGCTGGCTTTGAAGAAACATCATCAAGTTGAGGGGCACTTTCTTGCCTTAAATTCAAATTATTCTATCTGCTGATAATAACTCTTCATTCTGGCATTCACCACGGTCTTGCAAGATAATGATTCTCAACTCTTTTGTTACACATGACCAAAAGTCCCAATCAGGAATCCCTGAAAATGCTAAGGCATTCAATTACATATATCATGGTCCCATTCTTCTACCACACTCAAGCTCATATGCTCTCAGGCAACTATGGAACATTTTCAACAAAAACAATTCCTACCAGCACTGCTCTGGTGATTTGGAATCTACCTAAAGGGCTACACTCAACTGCAGGGGTTTGCAACCTGATTCAGGCATTTGATCGAGCACCCACCTTTCCATGGACTTAAAAGCTATGGAGTAACTTAGACTCTTTTAGGGATAACCTTTTGCTTTGGAAAGTCATGTCGAATGCATTGCACACCTTAAACAAACTAAATATCAGAGGCATTGTTTCCAATGATCAATGTGTACTGTGTCATATGAGATTAGTATATTTTTTTTTGATTAGGATAAACTGGAAAATTTTATACATTGAAAAAGCATCAACGGTCATACTGGGGATTAATTCATCAATATCTCTTAGGCATTAACATATTTATTGATTTTAATTAAACTGAGCAACAAAATGCGAAGCAAAAAATCAAGGGGTCAAACATTTAATTGAGGAAAAATGTTCGGCACCAAGCAACAAAAGGATTTAGGCATCATACGAACAACCATACGATTAAAATAATTAAATTTGCAAAAAAACCATACGAAAAACAAAAGTGTATTGTATTCTACGAACAAAATGAGTGCATCGGATTAGTGAACTGAGTTCGAATCGGCAATAGAAAATATCAATATATTAGGAAACAAAAAAATTCCAGAGGAGTTAATGAAAACATCGAATGCTTACCTGAAAATCGAAAATCAAAGTTTAATAAACTAACCCTAATCGCAGTGTAACGATTTAGGAATCAAAAATCAGGCGAATCAAAAATCAACGTTGTAGATTCATAAATCAGAGATCAAGGAAAACCAAAAATAAAGAAATATACCTTCAATTCAAAGAAGACAGTGATAAGATATCTCTGGCGGCCATCAAATCGCTAGACGCGGATGGAATATCTCTGGGGATGTTGGCATCAGTGAGTCGCAAGCGGGAGAAAGCGATTTTTGGAGATCGGATGAATTCAAGACCGTAGTTGAATTTAGGGAGGAAACGAAATTGGTTGAGGGAGAATGGGAGGAGAAGGAACGAATGCGTTGGGAGGGATGACTGATTAGGTGCGGGCGTAAAAAGGTATAAGGGTATTTTTGTCTTTTCAAGAAGACACGGTTGAAATTAGTTCGCGGAACTTTCATTATTAGTAGTAAAGATAAAATAATATTTATTCCTCAAATCATATTCAAAATTTTATAATGAATATTTCATAAATATTAATTAATTTATAACAATTATGAACTAATTAAATCGTTTGGTCTAAAGGGAATTCATCATATCGGTGGTGTGACTCGTCGAGTGTAAATTTGGTCATCGATAAACATCGAACCATTCGAATGTTAACATTCACACTTCACTTAGCACGTGGTATGATATTTTGGCCAAATTTATAGCTTATTTAGTTTCGGTAAAATCCAATTTTGCTTTATTAAGCGTTACCCAGTTGTGACATTTATTTACACCGATTCTCTTCGTCAAAACTATATCACTTTGGACTTATTAAATTTGGTAATGGTCAAAATTCCAACATCGTCCATATTCAACTCTATAATCCAAACACAAAGTCCTGGGTATATACAATAATAACAATTATTATTAACCGAAATGCTCTGGCCAGAGACTTTGACTTTGAGTTGACCTAAGTTGACCGCGATACTAACCTCATATAACTGAGTAGATGAGTCCTTTATTGAATAGTGCTTCACTTCCAATACTTCCACTCGACCCAACTATAATCACCTATAGACGTCATGCCTTGATTTGACTATAATTAAAGAAGAGCTTTCATATTGAAGATCAACGGTGTTCTCAAGTCGAGAGAACTATGTAAATTAGTCACATTGATATTTTCTATTTGACCTTAGTTATATTAACCAATAAAAAACTATCGGGTGAGTCGTTCCATAATTATCCGATAACTATCTATACGTAACCTCTAGGTTCCCCCAGCAACCATGATTAATACAATGCCCAACATTTGGAGAGTGTTGCGTACTCTAGTCCCAACGAATACATCAATATCCAATCTCGATGCTTCTTGACTAGGAACATTTAAAATGGTATATTTATTTTCATTGTGATAAATGACTCACGGTTGCAACATTTTATAACTACTACCATAAAACATACCATTTATGAATTTTCTATTAAATATGCTTTTAATTAAATAAATTAATTAATATAACCATGTTGTATCAAGTATATAATAGAAAGAAAATACCTTTGATTTCCAACAAGATTGGTTATTGAGTTAGATATATGTAACAAATTACATAATTGCCTTCAGAACATACCCCTAACTCTGTCAAAACTCGCTCGTGAGGTACCTAGTTGGGTCATCCCAAAGGAGTTTGGGTCGGACCATTAATGGTACCTGAGACCAAATGGTTTATGCGGTCTAAATTAGCAATGTTAGAGCTAATTGATTAAAGCCTACTTATCTATTAGGGTGTCCAGAAAGGTAGTGCTTAAGGTTGGAATTGGGTAACAAGTACTTTTCCCTATCTAGCTACTGGCTTGGCCGGAAGGATGAAGTTAGAATGGTTAACCCCAATATAAAGGCCCAAATTGATTTTGGGTCGTGGACTAATTTTCAAAATTTGTTTGAAAAATTAAATTTTAATTTTAAATTTAAAAGTTAAGTTTAAAACATAAAAGGAAGATTTCATAAAAGTTATAAAATGCATTCAAAATTTTCAAAATTGTTATGATAGATTAAATAATTAATTTTGAAATTTTAAATTAAATAATTAATTAGAAGTTACTTGCTTAAAACATATATATTGATATATATGTATAGCTATGATTTTTGTAGTTATTTATCTATCTTAAAATTGTTTATGATAAACTAGATTAAAATTTAAATTAATTAAATAATTTAATTAAATAAAATTAATTAAAAGTTAATTGATTAAAATACGTATACATACATACATACATATATATATATATGTTAAACCAGAATTTGGTTCAATGTTCAACATGTGTGTACAAGAGGGCATGTTCGAATAAATTCCACTAATACCCCTTGATTTTATGCTAAGTCATAAGATTGTTTAAATCATAGTCCATAAGTTCAAAAGGTAAAATGGCAAGTCCATAAGTCAATAGGCAATATGCTCTAGTTATGTCCTTTATTCAACCATGAATATGTTATAAATGTGCAAATATGCAATTATCTACTTGTTCAAGTCTATATATGCAAATGTCATATGTCATTTCCTTCTTTGTTGACCATTTTCCATTACAATAATTTTCAATCTCTTGAAAGACCTTAGAAAAGTTCGAGTCCAAAAGTGAACATTTATGCTAAGAAAGGGAAAGGAGTTAAGGGCCGCTTTCCATGAAGGGGTATATCTCTATTTATAGCAGTTGGAAGGTGGTTGGCTTGCTCCCGCTGGCGATGTGGGACTTATGGTGCCTTTTGTTTTCTATCTTGCTGGTGGCCTCAACATGGAGCATGTAATAGAATGTGAAGGCCTTTGAAGTTCTTACGAAGGAAAGTGCACTTATTCCTCTTGAACTTGCTTTGTTTTCAACATGCTTTAGCATTGGTATTGTGCAACACCGATTATTATGAAACATGGCCTTGATTTATGGCTTTCGACATGCTTTTGGTCAATATTCTTCATGGATGATAACATGTGGTATCAATAAGGCATGATGTGGATAATATACGACATGGACCTTATGCGACATGGAGTGAACATGGTATTACTTGAGAGTTGACATTGCAGAGAGAAGGCATAAAATAGAGGCGGCATCGGGGAGGAGGCGAAACTAACGAGATATGGCATTGACAACATGCATTATTGATCATATGCGGCATGGATGTTGTGCGATATCCATAGAAGGCAATATCCATGAAAAGCGGGGTTGATGGAGAGCGAAATCAATAGCGTTCAACATTCTTTGCTTTGTAGATGACACTTGACACGTCGTTCAGTGGTGAGACGTGATATTAATGATATCGACGCGGTGCGATACTGAAGATGGTTGACATGGTTGAAAAGCGGCACTGCTCATGGCTTTGTAATCGGCACTATTCCTTTCTATAAGTGGCTTGTGGTGGCGACACTAACGATTATGTGAATGTCGACATTCTATCTAGCCTTGACACTGAATTGTTAGCGACATTGCTTTAATCCTTTGATTATGTCCATCGCAACATCTTTACCCTCGGCATTGATTATTGAACCTCGACATTAATCTGAATGAGCTCTTTGGCTTGTAAAATATGTGGATAACAATACACACACACACATAAACAAACTATAAATGTTATAGTCGATTAACTATCTTAAATAGTTTAAGATGGGTAGTATAAAAAAATTGAAATTTTATATATAACAAATTAAATTAATTAAATGTGATTAAATTAATAAGAATTAAAATTAATTAAATAAGATTTAATTAATAAGATACATACATACATATATATATATATATATATATATATATATATATATTATATAAGTGAGTTGAATTATAAAAGTTATAAATAAGTTTGCACTTATATAACTATATATGTATAAAATTAAGTGGAACTAGAAAGAAAACAAATTTAGATTTAAGGAATAAGTATAAGCATTTTGTACGTATACCATGATTTTAGATGTGTCCGACACTTGAATCACAATGGTGTTTCATAAGAAACACATTATTCCCTAAATCAATGTCACTCAATGTATATATTAAAGATTATGAATCCTTAATATATAAGTTGTCCTCTACCATTAATATATTAATAGATTACTTACAAACTCTTTAGTTGTTGATCTTCCTCAAGCTAGAGGATGCTATGTGTAGTACTATTAATATATTGATTAGACGAAATAAGATATATGCACGTATTTGTTGATCTTCCTAAAGGTACGTGCATTATACTTAGGCCATTGCGAAATTGTGGGTGCAAATGAATAATATCTCTCAATTTGTTGATCTCCTCAAAGTCAAGATGAGATCAGGACAAAGACCATATGTTAGGAGTTGTATATGATATAGTCAATAAAGTGTTATCCATTACTTGCGGTCCTATGATTTGTTGATCGATCAGAATCCCATGGTAAACGAGTCCTAAAGCCTACTGAAGAAATCGAAAGATTTCTATGTTTTCACTTAGGGTTTTAAGAAGCATAAAAATATAGTAGGAGACTTATTAGAAAAATAAAATAGTAACATTTAACATTTCTAATATTATAAAAATATAGGCTATACAAGTCAAAAAAATATACTTAGATAAATTTCTACAACCATTATAATTGATAAAATATATATCAGTTAAATTATATAGATGAACCGAATTAAGATTGACATAGAAATATAAAATATACTTTCCAATAAAATCTTTTGATATGTTATCACTTCAAAATCCATGCAAGAGCCACTATGTACAACCACTAAAACATTCGGGCCTCGATCGCTTAACTATTTATTTGTACAAGACTGTGTATTGTCTTCTATAGGTGTCAAAATCTAATAACAATACAAGAATATGGATATTTGATTTATATTCAATCACATATAAATATTATGTGGTAAATGATCATGGTTTGTAATGTATGAAACTTCAATGAAATTATTTCATTGTAAATAAGAAGATAAACTATAATGCGAAATCGTGTATTCAATACGATTGATTGCAATAAGGATCTCCTTTGAATGGTTCGATCATTTTGGAAAGGAAAGCGAATGTACGATAATGGATGTAACTTAGGCATAGTTGGGATGATGAATTGAATAGTCACTTCTGCTTCTGCAAAGACATCAAAAATGAGAATTATATAAAATTCTAAAGCATACCTAATATGGAATAAGAAATGTAATTTCCATTCCAAATGTATTTTCATATAGATAATTGCTTTCTTCAAAAGTTATTTCTTCAGGTCAAGATAATTAATTTGAAACTCATGACTGTAAACTAGTTACAATGAATGAAATAAAATCTCATAATAAGTGGTTGAATGTGATAGAGTTAATAGTATGCGCTAAGGGGCAATTCTGTAGTTTATTATAAATTATTAACTCTATAATAAAATCTCGTTTGAAATAAAATGTGTTTTCTATTATATACTTGTTATATTATGATATGTTAATTAATTATTTAATTGTGGAAATTAGCCACAAAGGCCTCTTTAGCAAGTGGAATTAGTTTCTAGGACACACAACTGAAATAATTACTTTTAAGGACAAAACGTAAAATAATTAGTTTCTAAGGTCTAAAAACCTATGAAATTATGTCCTTGAAAGTAATTGGACTGCTGACTTTGTCCTTGAAATTAATTATTCTGCTGACTTTGGCCTTGAAAGTAATTTCTTTGAATGTGTGTCCTAGAAACTAATTGGACTGCAAAGTTTGTCCTTCTAGTGAAATGCCCCTATTTAATTTAACTATATTAAATAGAAAATCCTTAAATGATATGTTATGTGATAGTAATTACAGTGGATTATAATCATGATAAATTTATCACAATAAAAATAAGATATCATTTTAAATATTCCTAGTCAAGATGTTTCAAGACAGGATATCGATACATCCGTTGATACTAGATTATGTAATGCTCTCCTAATGTTGGACAAAGTATTTGATAATAATGGAATGACTCGCTCAATAGTTTTTTGTTGGTTGATGTAACTAAGGTCAAACAAAGAATATCGAAGTGACGATATGATATTGTTATCTCGACTTGAGAATACTGTTGAACTTCTATGTGAACACTCCACTTTGATTATAGCTAAATCATGGCACGACGTTCATCGAACGACTATAGTTGGGTCTGAGTTGAAGCATTGAAAGTGGAACATTATTTAATAGATAATTTGTCTCCTTAGTTATATGAGGTTAATATCACAGTCAACTATAGACAACTCAAAGACAAAGTCACTCGCCAGAGCAGTTCAATTAATAATAATTATTATTATTTAACTAAGGACTTTGTGTTTTGATTATACAAGTAGAATGTGGATGATACTGGAATTTTGATCAAAAACCAAATTTCGTTAGTCCTAATATGATATAGTTTTGATGAAGAGAATTGATGTAAATAATTGTTACTACCAAGGACTGCATAAAATGGTAAAATTTCATTTTACCAAAAGATATGAGTGATAAATTCAACCAAACTATCACACTATTAGCTAAGATGACGTGTGAACGTCAATATTTGAATTGTTAGATAGTAATCGCTAACTTAATTTACACCTATGAGTCGTATAACCAAAATTTTGAATACTCCGAAATACCATATGATTTAACCAAATATAATCGTTATAAATGAATTAATATTTATGAAATATTAATTATTAAATTTTATTTTATTTAATTGAATTAGTATTTAATAAAGTGTATATATAAAAAATAATATATGTACGTATTGATAAAAAAAATTAAATGATCTAAAGTAAATAAATGCTAATTGAATTTGAAAATACATGTACGTCCATTAAGCCCATGATGAAGGTGGAGGAGGGAAGATTTTTATTTGAAAAATCAAGTTTTGAATTAGCAAGGAAAAGAGGAAAAGAGGTAAAGGTGGAGGAGGGGAGAATTTTTTCACTCCTACTATCAGCAAAAATCTAAACTCAAAGATTTAAAATTCAAACTACCATTTATGAATTTACAAATTTTGAAATTCAAATTTTAATATGAATTCCTAAACTCAAATATTTCAAAATTGAAAATTGAAAATTGAAAATTGAAAATTTTAAATTTTCATATTAAAATTCAAAATTAAGATTTTAATATTCTAAAGTTCAAATTAAGTTTCAAAATTCGAAATTCAAAATTTTCAAAATAAAAAGTTTCTTGTATTTTCATGTTTTCAAATCCAATTGAAATTTGAAATTCTGATTTTCAAATTAAAAATTAAAAAGTTTATTGATTGAACTTTTTGAGTTTTTAAAGCAAAAAGGGGTTTGTAAGCGGCCTAGCTAGTGTAATCGGTGATCTTAATTATCACTAAATTAAGCACTTAATTAGCTAAGTAGAAAAACTATTGCTCCTTATTATATGGAAAAAATTTAAAATTTTGAATTTATATTTCTAGCTTCCAAATTCAACTTCGAAATTCATATTTTCAGTGAATCAAAATTTTAAATTTTTATATTCAAAATTAAATATCTCAAAATCAAAATTATATATTCACAATTTTCAAATAGAAATTCCCATTTTCAAATATAAAAATCAAATTCTTAAAATTAAAAATTTCATATACAAATTTCAAATTTTAAAATCCGAATAAATTACTAAATTAAGATATTTTCGAGTTAAAATTCACAAATTAAATTTCAAAACTCAAATTCAAAATTAAAGTTTTCAAATTTTGAATTCAGATTTCCAAATTCAAAACAGAAAATAAAAAATTTACAAAATTCAAATTTTCATACTTCCAACTTTCAAAGTCAAAACTTGTCGTTCATGATTCAAATTATTAATTTCCAGTCTACAAAATTAAATTTTGTATTCAATTTGAATTTTAGAATCCAAATGTTTTCAAATTCAAATTTGTAACTAAAGTTTCAAAATATAAAATTCATATTTTTATATTTTCAGAATTCAAGTTTTCAAATTATTCAATTTGAATTTTCAATTTGGAATTTTCAAAGTTAATATCCAAACTTTATATATATATATATATATATATATATATATATATATATATATAGGACGTATGATCCGAGGACCGTACAACCGTATTATATATATATATATATATATATATATATATATATGTACAGAAATAACAGGGCAAGAGGCCCCCACCCCATAATACTGCCAACATGCCTGACTAGATAAAAATATCAACAAACGCTGACCAAGACCAACCACATCGCAACAGAATGACAAGTCCTACTAATGACATAACAATGTATAGATGACATGATCCAATAATGACATAACAAAGCATAAACAATATACCAAGGAGAAAACAAATATATAGACCCGCGCACCTACGAAACCAATCAATAAGCTCTGGGCTATAACCTAGAGTGCAAGGCGAGAAGATATATTTCCAATGCCTGTCCGGAGTAGCAGGAATCTCCTCGTTGTTGGCTCAAAATTCACCTTCATTGCAAAGGACAGGCTCATCATCCATCAGCCAACGATACAGCTCCCACTCATCCCTTTTATCATTAGAAATCCACATAGAAAAAACCTTCCAATTTGAACAGTAGCACGAGCCGCTATCCATCTAGGTCCAAGTACCAGCCTTATAGTTCCTACTCAATTGCGTACCCTCAGTCAATTTTTTAACCAGCTCAAAATCCAAACTTTTTTTACTCTGGTCAAATTTTAAAGTTTAGAATATTCAAATTTTCATACTCCATACTGATTTTTTTTCAATCTTTTTTGCTTTTAAGCCAAAAATTTGATAATTGAAACTTCTGAATTTCCAAAAGCAAAAGCAGTTCTGAAACAAACAAACATGCTCTTGCTTTGCTTATCAAATGAGCTCATTATTATATTGATAGTTGGCAAAAATGAGAATAAATACATATAAAGATGGATATGAGTTTGTTAAGAAGATTTAACTAAATTTGAATTAAAAAGCAA
Organism: Allium fistulosum; assembly: GCA_030737815.1. Lineage (NCBI taxonomy): Eukaryota > Viridiplantae > Streptophyta > Magnoliopsida > Asparagales > Amaryllidaceae > Allium > Allium fistulosum. The sequence goes on from CM060901.1 coordinate 461,316,917, forward strand.
TATAAAAGCCTCAATCAAATGAACAGAACGACGACTGGAAATTTTATTTTAAATAAATAATAAATACTTTGAAGTACGTTTAATTAGCAAAAGCCCTTCCAGCTTATTGTAATGAGCCTTAAAATCCTCCTTTCAGACTGAATCAAAAGGATAATAATATTTCTCAAATCATATACGGATGCAATTCTCAATCAAATCATTGTAGAAAATATCAGAGCTGCATAAAATGATCGGCACCGATTGTTTATCTGGGATCTAATATGATGCTTGAGTATTTCAAAATCCAAGTTGAAATTAAAAACAGTATCAAAATTGCAGACTTGTTTCTATCTACGGATGAAGTAATAAGCATTTAGTCGTCTACAATATAAAACAAAGACATTCATTGAATAATTAGAGCGATTGATACAACTGGTATCCCTTTCATGAGTAAGAGAATGAAAAATAATTTATAGATACGGATTTCCAGCCTTCTTTCTCAAACTAAGTATCCTCTTACGATGTCCACGGCCTTGTTGATGTTGCTGCCACTCATGTGCACCTCGTAAAATTTTATTTCCGCATGCCTAGTTTGACAAATTACAATGACAATAAAAAGGTTCAGTTGCTGTGACTTTGTACAGATCATTCATAGTGCAACAGTAAATGAATATCATCATTTGTAGACTGTTATGGATTGCTATCAATCCTCTACCAGGCAGCATGGTAACACTGGATAAATAACAGTGGATAAAAGGGTCAACTGCTATAGTAATGTACAAAAGTAAATTAATACTTAACGGTTTATAGACCATAGTTATGGATTGTGAACAGTCTTCTATAAAGCAGTATGTATGGTAATATTGGATAAACAAAGGTGGATAATCTTATTTATAATGATAGAGTGCACCCACAAATTATGTTGTACTACATACGTAATCAATCGTAATGCAAGCACACAAACCTCACAAACATACTGAGACCACAGATCCCTTGAATCATGGCTCTGAATCCGGATATCATTGAGTTTAGTTGTGACATTTGAAATGTCACCAGACAAGAAATTGCTTACAATGGCAACACAAGGCTCCATAACAGTTGCGTACCATGTGTTTTCGGTATTGCCTGAAAAACATGTATATAGATAGTTTGAAAACCATATATATAATAAATAAAATCATTTAACATTAAGTAAATGTACTGAATGTAATGTGGTGCAATGCATACTGAGAAAAGCTTCCGTTGCATTGATTTGATGCAGGTTCCACCCAAAATATGTCTTCAAACGATTCAATCTTCTTATCTAAGATGATGATGATCATTGGTTAAATTTTAACTGTAATCTCGGGACGATTTAGCAGTCCATACATTTAAAATTTTGATTAACTCAAATTAATAAAGAAATGAAATATTTTAAAAAAACATGGATTAAAAATCATTTTCAATTGAATTCCGAAAAGATACAAATTTCATAAATAGAACTATATTTTTTTAGCAACTCTTGCACCATGCTGCTTTAACTTGTGCATGCAGAAACACATGCACTCTCCCTATGTTGGATTTTTTGAGGTGCCACATTTAAATTGGCTATGATTATAGGCAAACATAGCTCAGTGTCGACAAAGAATTGCACGATTAACTTAAAACATTAATTACCTGACGTCGAGCAAGCTTCCTTGTATTAGCTTTTAACTTTTCAATTGCCTCATCCAATAGACACTGCAGTTTGTTATCACTAAAACCTGATATATCTACATGAATTGGCCTTGATGCTTCACTGTTGGTGTTCATAATAATTTGATTTAAGATTCCATTCATTTCATGACTTGCTTTGCTAGTCAATGTTTCCATATTTGAAATATATTCTTTGAAAACCTCATCAAATTCTCGAACTCCTATTGCTTGTCTAAGTCCCAGGGTATAATCTGCATTTAGCTTGTATATTTCATATACTTCATTCAGCAAACCATTGTTGATCATGCAATCTACTCGTTGATCAACATAGTTATCAAGAACGGGAATAGAAACGTCCATCCACAGGAAACAACAGTTATATCTGAAACTATCAGGTTGTCCCCACTTCTGTCCTGGCACGGAAAAGATTTGGAATTTATCGACTACCAAGCATAGGTGTGAGTGTAGACTAATCTAATTGAACAGTGATAATAAAAAAAAGGGAGACGGTGTGTTATGGGCAGAGAGCAGCCAGTCAGATAGAAATGATACATGCAGAAAAAATATATCTATTTGATTATCACTTTATAGCTCAAATCTTATTGATTTTCTACACAAGTATTATTTGGTTTCTTTTTTTTCTTTTTACATATATTGCAGATACGACTAAAAGGCTAACATCATAATTTATTAAAGGGAATCTCAAAACAATATACATGTGCCACAACTCAGATGAAAAATCAGCTCATCTCAAGCTCAATGATTCAAAATTGAAGTCTGACTAAATAAGAAAGAAATCAAAAGCAAAGCATGTGTCATAGCACTCAAAATAAAATAGAAGACAACAAAAATTCAAGCAAGTTTGCCAAAAATCCACCACCTTAAACATGTATGGGGAACTCCTATTTCCCTCGATTGATTCATGCTTTTGTACAACGGTAGAATAGCTTGAATGGATCCTATATACTCCTATACTCTATTAGAAATATTATTGGAATACATTAGTAGAAAATATCCTGAAAATTGGGAAAACTAGGGGCCCATTTGGTTTGAACACAGGTTTTATGTTTTGTGTTTTCAACATATACTTCAAAATGGTCGGGAGAGAGGAAGGCAGCGGAAAACGGTTCATTTGGAAAAAGGATTTTAACATATAATATTCAAATGACTTTTCATGCTCGGGAGAGAGGATGGTAGTGGAAAACGGTCAATTAGGTAAAAGGATTTTAACATATAATATTCAAATGATTTTTTCATGTATTTCGCCGTTTGAAAATTATCAAAAACTATCTTCTCCCTTCCTCTTCTCCCCTTTGTTGTAATGACTAGGATTTTCCAACTTTTTCCCTCTCACATCATTTGAAATACATATTGAAAACGGAAAAATAAAAAATTCGTGTTCATGCCAAACGGGCCCTAAAGTTTTTATAATTTGATTTCTACTTTAGGTTAGAATAACTATGTGGTTTAGATTCGTATATCAAAAGCAAAACTTCACAATTATAAGTCGAAAGTGATGAATAGAAAATTTTATTTTATTTTCCCTTTTTGACCATTGTTTTGATATTGTGTTCCTTTCTTGGATCAATTCCACTTTACGATTAGATTCTTACAGGACTGATAACCCGATAGAAATGATTTCCAAACAATATTTTCGAAACAAGATTTAAATCGTAAATTGTGAAGTTCAAACTTTAAATCAAAACGAAAATTAAATCGTAAATCATAAAGTTCAAACTTTAAATCAAAATCAGATTTAAATCGTAAATTGTAGATTTAAAAGATTTTTATTTGAAGGTTTGCACACAACTTGAAATTGATTTTGATGTTTATGTTGATTCATGACACAAGCTTCAGAGATCATACGACGAGAGTACTATACGAAAGCGACAAAAAGAGAATAAGTGTATTGTGCACTACAAAGAAGACAAGACTACAATCCAGAGATTAGTATGAATATTTTAATGTATTGAGTCTTAGAATATTGTTAAAATCATTCCTCAAATAGTCAGACACACACAAATTGATTTATATTGAGTTATACATAAATTAGTGTGTACTGTGCAATTGACAAACAGGTCGGCTGACCGACCAGAAATCTCGGTCGACCGACTCTATGTCAATTGCACAGATATACACTGTTTTGTGTACGGTTTTGAAACTCAGCTGACCGGCCAGTTTTCTCGGTCAACCGACCTGAACATAACGGCTAGTTTTCTGAAGAGTTGCGATCGTTCATGAAGAGCAATGTCCTTCAATCCAAAAGATACGGACACAACTTTTGATTGAAACTCTTCATGAAAGATTGTAACTATTCTACAACTATATAAACATGTTCAATTCACTTCTACAATCACCGATTCTTGTTTATAATTCTGAAATCTATTCTCTATTTATTTCTGCAAATAAAAGCATTCATTCTTATTTAATATCACTAGAATCCTTGATTTAATTCATATACTTCGATTCTACGTGATTATCTTTCTTCTAAATCTTCACACACATATATACTCTTGAGAATTTGATTATAGGAAAGTTGTACTATCAAAAGACAATCAGTGTTATTCAGAACACATTTGTCAACAAGCTATTTGTATTAAGTTGAAGTCCTCTTCGGCTGTTGAGGCGGAAAAATTCATGTTCGGCTACTCAGGTGTCGTATACATATTCCTCCGGGTTAAGTGAGAGATTTAGTTTAAATCCAGAGGGTATTCTGGGACTGGACGTAGAACGGGAAGTTCGAACCAGTATAAAAATTCCTGGTGTGCTTACTTTAATTTTTATTTTACTGCTATTATCAGTTTCCGCATTTATATATCATATTACACGATCTTTAATACTGCACGTACACTTTCATTTGGTATCAGAGCAAGGTTATCCTATAACCGTCACAAAGTTATTTGATATTTATTTCTAAGTAATATGGCAACCACACAAACTAACGATGTTAGCACTAACACTAATTCTAGTTTCACAGAAAGTCAATCGACTTCACGACCTCCACTTTTTAATGGTATAAATTATAATTATTGGTCAACTAGAATGAGAATCTATATGCAATCTAGTGGATTTGATATCTGAAATGTTATACAAAGTGAGTACACAACTCCTACTGGAGAATACTCAACTTGGAGTAACACACAAAAACTAGATGCTACATCAAATGCAAAGGCTATGAATATTTTATTTTGTGCATTAGATAGAAATGAATTCAATAGAGTTAGCATGTGCACTTCTGGTTATGAAATTTGAAGAACACTTAAGATAACACATGAAGGAACGAACAAAGTTAAATTAAGAAAAATCTGTGTTGAAAAATCAATTTCAAAATTTCAAAATGAGGCCAAATGAATCTATAAATGACATGTACTCTAGATTCCAGGATATTTATCATGCTTTACTATCACTAGAACAAAAGTTTACTGATTTTGATGTTGTTACAAAAATCTTAAATTCTTTAACGGACGAATGGGAAAGAAAAGTCCTAGCCATTGAAGAAGCAAGTGATTTGTCAACATTAAAACCAGAAGAATTGATAGGTAATTTAATGTCCTACGAAGTAAATTTGCAGGCAAAAAGAAATGGAGCACAAGAAAAGAAAAATGTGGCATTCAGAAAAAGATGATTCCGACTCAGATAATGAAGATATGGCAATGATCGCTAAAAATTTCAAAAAGTTTTTGAAATTCAACATAAACAAATTCAAGGGAAACAAAAATAATTCCAACAACAATTCCAATAGCAACAAACCATCATCTTCAGCAATGGAATGTTATGAATGTCATAAGAATGGACACATGAAGAAGGATTGTCCAGAGCGTAAAAAGAATAATTTCAAGAAGGACAAAACCAAACGAAAAGCTTTTTCTGTCACTTGGGACGACACTGACTCATCGTCCTCATCAGAAAGTGAAAGTGATAATGAACAAGCAAATGTGTGCTTCATGGCTTCGTCAGACGATGTAAGTGATCTTACTTTTGAAGATTTAATTGAAATAAATTCGGAATTAGTAAATTTAGCAAAGCAACTTAAAAAGAAAAATAAGAAGTTGCAAAGAAAGTTAGATAGAACAGTCTTAGAAGTAGATATGCTGAAAGATGAGAAGAAAATATTAGAAGATGAACTTGAAAGTTCTCAACAATCAAATTCTAACTTATCTTCTCAAATTTCGTCAATATCTGAAGAACTAAAAATTCAGAAAAATAAAAATGATGTTTTACTTTTCGAAAATAATAGTTTAAACTCTAAGATTAAGGATTTAGAGTTAGAAAAATCTAGTCTTAAAATAAAATTTGATGATATTTCTAAAAATGCATCTAATTTCAATAAAGGAAGAGAGAATCTTTCTAGAATTCTTGAAAATTCTCAATTCTCTAACAATAAATCTGGACTAGGATTTAAGAAACAAAATAATTTTACTAAAAGTAGAATTAATAATAATATTAAGAAGGATATTAAGAAAACAGTTTACCCAAACACTAAAACCATCAAGATATGGATTCCAAAAACAAATAATATTTTGATAAAGAATAAACATATCAAAGTGTTTATGGAAACTGTTCATAATAACAAAAATTATGTTTATAAAGGAAATTCTGACCCCGTATGGGTTTGGCTTCCTAAGAACTAACTCTTAGGACCCTAAAAAGATTGGGTACCAACTTTTTATAAACATTTTGCAGTTACCACATAAAAAGAGAGGAAAATGGATTTTAGATAGCGGTTGCTCAAAACACATGACTGGAAACAAAGAAATGTTGTCAAACATTATATACTCAAATGAAGGAGCAGTCACCTTTGGAGATAACTCAAAAGGATATATCATCGGCAAAGGCAATGTCAGTAGCAACGGTACCTCTAATTTACCTTTCATTACTGATGTTTTATTAGTTAAAAATTTAAAACACAATTTATTAAGCATTAGTCAGCTATACAATAAAGGTTTTAATATAACTTTTTCAGAAAATAAATGTAATATTTTCGATAAAAATCATAACACTATTTTCGAAGGAAAAAGAGATAAAAACATTTATATCTTAAATATGAATGTTAATAATAATTCAAATTTGTGTTTAGTAGCTAAAAGAAAACGATTCTTGTCTTTGGCACAAAAGATTTTGTCACATCAATTATAATACTATCAACAAACTAGCTAAAAACAAATCAGTTAAAGGATTACCCAATATAAAATTCAAAACTAATATATTTTGTGATGCATGTAAATTAGGAAAATTAACAAAATCTTCTTTTAAATCAAAAAAGGTAATATCTACAGAACAACCACTTGAACTTTTACACATGGATTTTTTTGGTCCAACTCAAGTGCAGTCTATTAATCATAATAGATATGTATTTGTTATTGTAGATGATTTTTCTAGATATACTTGGATTTTCTTTTTGAAAAATAAAAGTGATACTTTTGATTATTTTAAAGTTTTTGTTAAAAGAATCCAAAATATTAAAAGTTTGAAAATTAAAAATATAAGAAGTGATCATGGAGGAGAATTTGAAAATGAAGCTTTTGAACAATTTTGTAACAAGAAAGGTATTAACCATAATTTTTCGTTTCCTAGAACACCACAACAAAATGGAGTTGTAGAAAGGAAAAATAGAACGTTACAAGAATGTACAAGAACTTTATTAAATAGAACCACTTTATCGAAACACTTTTGGGCAGAAGCTGTAGCTACTACTTGTTATGTATTGAATCGTGTTTCTATTCGACCGTTAACTAAGAATACTCCATATGAACTTCTAAATGGAAGAAAATCAAATATTGCATATCTTAAAGTTTTTGGCTCTAAATGTTTTATTTTAAATACTAAAGATCAACTAGGCAAATTCGATCCAAAATCCGATGAAGGAGTATTCGTTGGATATTCGGAACGAAGCAAAGCTTATCGAATTTATAATAAAAGAACTCAAATTATTGAAGAAAGTTTACATGTTTCATTTGACGAAAATTTTAAAAATACAAATCCAAATATTACTATCGATTCTGATGATGAAACTACTCAGAATGAAAATAGTAATACAAATAAAAATTTTGATATTCATGAAATTAATGAAAATACAAACATTACTCCTAATATAATAAAATCTCCACCTAGAAGTTTACGGGATCATCTTATACAAAACATAATTGGAGAAGTAAATACGAACGTTAAAACCAGACATCAATTAAATCAAGTTGGTCATGTAGCTTTTCTCTCTAACATAGAACCTAAGAATATAAAAGAAGCCTCAACTGATGACTATTGGATTCTTGCCATGCAAGAAGAACTAAATCAATTCGAACAAAACGAAGTTTGGGAACTCGTTCCTAGACCTAGTGATCAATCAGTCATCGGTACTAAATGGGTTTTCAAAAATAAAGCAGATGAACTAGGAAATATAACCAGGAATAAAGCTAGGTTAGTTGCACAAGGATATAATCAAGAAGATTGAATTGATTACGAAGAAACGTTTGCTCCAGTCGCCCGACTTGAAGCAATACGAATCTTATTGACTTTCGCGTGTTTTCATAATTTTAAACTTTATCAAATGGATGTTAAAAGTGCATTTTTAAATGGATACATAAAAGAAAATGTTTTTTGTTGAACAACCACCTCTTTTTAATCATGAAAAATTTCCGAATCATGTTTATAAACTCAGAAAGGCGTTATACGGTTTAGAACAAGCACCACGTGCTTGGTATGATCGTCTTAAAAGCTATTTATTAGAATCTGGTTTTGAAATTGGTAAAGTAGATCAAACGCTTTTTATTAAGAAAACTAATAAAGATATTTTAATAATTCAAATATATGCTGATGATATCATTTTTGGCTCGACAAATGAAAAACTATGTAAGGAATTTTCGACTATAATGACAAATGAATTTGAAATGTCTCATATGGGAGAATTGTCATATTTTCTTGGATTACAAATTAAACAAATTGAAAATGGAATTTTTATTAATCAAGAAAAATATTGTTATAATTTAATTAAACGATTCGGTTTGGAAAACACTGCTGCCAAACCAACTCCTATGAGGCATGAGCACAGCGATTCATCTCGATAGAGATGAGAATGACAAAAGTGTTGATCAAAAACTATATCGTAGTATGATTGGATCTTTACTATATTTAACAGCAAGTCGACCCGATAGTATGATGAGTGTTTGTTTATGTGCTCGATTTCAAACAAATCCCAAAGAACCACATATGCGAGCAGTTAAACATATTATTTGTTATCTAACTAAAACCAAAGATTTCGGGCTATTCTATCCGAAAGAATGTCCTTTCGGATTAGTCTCCTATAGCGATGCTGATTTTGAAGGAAGTCGGACGGATCGAAAAAGTACGAGCGGAACGTGTCATTTCATTGGACGTTCCTTAGTCTCTTGGTTTAGTAAGAAACAAAACTGTGTTTCCCTATCAACGTGTGAAGCAGAATATATATCTGCTGCTTTGGCATGTGCACAAGTCGTATACATGCAACAAACACTACAAGATTTTAATTGTCATCTTGAAAAATCTATAATTTATTGTGATAATACTAGTGCAATAAATCTTTCTAAAAATCCGGTCAATCACTTACGAACAAAACACATTGATATTCGTCATCACTTTCTTCGTGATTGTTTGGAAAAAGGATTAATAAATTTAGAATTTATTAATACTGAAAATCAAATTGCTGACATTTTTACTAAACCGCTAAATGAAAATATTTTTATAAAACTTAGACGTGACTTAGGAATAATGTCTTTAAAAGATTTATAAATAAAAATATGCAAAAATATTGAAAACCAAAAATTGTTTTATTTCTGAACAAAGCGGAACTCGAACTCATGACCTCTGACTTGCTTGTTAGATGTTGTGTTATAGCTACTTGAACTATGGGTGTTTCTTGTCTCAGTTTTCTTTAAAGTTTGTTTTATTTGTTTTGTTTTCAAAAAACTATTTTTAGTTCTAAACTTATAAATCATACATTTACAAACAGTTTTATTGTTAAATTTCTGTGATTATATTTAAAATTAGTTCTTATATACTAATTTTTCAGCAAACAGATGTTTATATATACTATGCTTATCTTTCAAAACATATACTAAGAAAATTTTAAAAATAAAACTTGACAAATGTCATCAAACAATGACTACTATAATTCCGAAAACTCTCATCTATCATACACATCTCCAGACGATGATGGTTCCGACCGCATTCCTGAAAACGGGCCTTATCCAACCTTTCACATGCCTAAACGTATCCTTGCTTCTCTTCTCCGGATAAAGACCCCCGACATGGGTGGAAACCATGGGAAGACTCCCATACAGGCTATACACCTGAAAAGAAAAAAGGAAGAATACAATGGTAATATCTTCATCCACCAAACAAAAAATTGATGAAATACATCACTACCAACAACAACAAATGGATATGCAACGGGAACTCTACTATGAACAAAAAGTCATGGCAAGACGTTTAAGTTTTCTAAAAAAGATTGCCATGAAAGTATGTTCATCAAAGAAGGATGATGTTGCTGAACCTTCTTATAGACCATCATCCTCTTCAAACCCTGTTCAAACTCCAATAGCTCCAAGATGGTCACCTATAGAAGATGTTCCGTCCCCAAACTCATGGCAACGTAGATTTTAACGGTGACTAAATTTATATATATATATATATATATATATACACATATATATATGTTGTTTTCAATAAGATGTATAAATATAGTGCAATGATTATAAAATTTACATTTCTACAATTTTTTTTGAAAAAAACAGCAAAAATGTGCATTCCCAACAGGGTCGGTCGACCGAAGACCCTGAGTCGGTCAGCCGAACCCATCCCGAAAGTTTCAAATGTATGTTCTTAACAGGGTCGGTCGACCGAATGACCTGAGTCGGTCAGCCGAACCCATCCCGAAAGTTTCAGCTAGTCCCAGATAACCAAGTTGGTCAGCCGACCCAGTCTTTTCGGTCGACCGAACGTGTAATCTGTCGTTTTTTTTTACCTCATATTAGTAACTCATCCTTTCACCTTTTCAACTTACCTCTTCACTTTTGCTTTCCTAATTTCAGTTTTTAACCTAGCCCCCATTAAAATTCTCCCAAATTTTTATCTCTTCTTCAAAAACAATGGCTCCCAAGAAGAAATCAAAGACTACCGGTGGCTCATCTTCATCAACTCCCGTAAATACTCAAATCGCCTCATGGCTTGTCAATGACGTAGTACTTCGGAGATGGATACAACTTCAAGATACCAAAATCTTTGAAGAATCATTTGTAAGTTATCCTGATTTCGCTTCCTACGGTATTGAAAATGCCGCTATTGAGAGTGGACTTGATACATTCCTTGACCATAGGAAAAATAACTTAAAAATCAATCATATTATGATCAAGTTATTTCTAGCAAACCTTAACCTTGTCAATCCGCCGAGAAACACTGACAATTGTGTTTGGACATCGGTTTGTGGCACTTCAATTTTCCTTTCCATTGATCGAATTAACCATATTTTAGATTGTAATATATCAAGTCGTGACCGGATAAGCCATTTATTTTTCGAAGATGATGCTACGGAGTTTAGACAAACATCATCACTTAGACCTAAAGCTAGACTCCTTCATCGATTCATGATGAAATCTTTAATTCCTAGAGGTGGTTCATATCATCTCGTATATCCCGAAAATTTTAAGGCATTATATGCTATTTGTAAGAAAATACGAGTTAATTGGGCACAACTTCTTATGGATGAATTTCTCTCTTTTAACCAAGGAAAGATGCTCCATATTTATTATGGAGAATACATAATGAGATTGATCAATAGCTTCGTCATCAATGCTCCGGAATCCGAAACCTCCAAAGTCCATATTTTTGATTCAAGAACCATAAAGTTAATGAAATTGTCTGATGCTCCATCTAGATTTATAAGATTTGAGCAATGGAGTGCTACTCCGAGAGAACAACTACGCCGTAGTTATTCGACACCTCAATCATCTACTCATGCTACGGAACGTATAACCCGCCAATCCTCAATTCAACGACCAACTCCCGGAATGAGTACGGAAGCGGCCATTGATATTTTGGCTCAAAATCAACTAGCCTTGGATGGCCGGCTACGAAAGATTGATGATCGTTTCAAGAAAATCAAGGGCTTCTTCGTGAATTTATGGGATGTCTTATCATGTACTTCCGAAGTCGGTGCCTCTTATGTTGCTCCCAGAAAAAGATCGGCACCAAATTTCTCTTGGTCTACTTCAGATAACACAAGTTCCGGTACATCAAGAACTCATGTTCCTCACACTCAAAGACGTGGTAAGGAACCGGTTCCTCCGGAAGAAAATATTCGTCCAGAATTTTGGGATTCCGATGATGATGAGGAGTGATCGTATTGTTTTACAATTTAATTTCAAGAATTTCTTTATGAACAATATGTATATTATTAAATATTGTGTATTAAGCAAACATCATTAATATTCCTATTTTGGTTTGAATATGTAATAGTTAAAAACTCAATGTTTTCTTACCTGTGTTACATGTTACATATTTCTTTTACATGTTACATCTAGTAAGTATTTCTTTTTGTCGATGACAAAGGGGGAGAAATATATGAAAGCTAACAAATTTTTTGCAGAAAAGTCGTCATATATTCAGGAGAAAAATTATAATATATATGTAAATATTACTTCGTCATATAAGTATTGTCATCAATCAAAAAGGGATAGAATGTTGATTCATGACACAAGCTTCAGAGATCATACGACGAGAATACTATACGAAAGCGACAAAAAGAGAATAAGTGTATTGTGCACTACAAAGGAGACAAGACTACAATCCAGAGATTAGTATGAATATTTTAATGTATTGAGTCTTAGAATATTGTTAAAATCATTCCTCAAATAGTCACACACACACACAAATTGATTTATATTGAGTTATACATAAATTAGTGTGTACTGTGCAATTGACAAACAGGTCGGCTGACCAACCAGAAATCTCGGTCGACCGACTCTGTGTCAAGTGCACAGATATACACTGTTTTGTGTACGGTTTTGAAACTCAGCTGACCGGCTTATTTTAGTTTAAATCTCGGTCGACCGACTCTGTGTCAAGTGCACAGACATACACTGTTTTGTGTACGGTTTTGAAACTCAGCTGACCGGCCAGTTTTCTCGGTCAATCGACCTGAACATAACGGCTAGTTTTCTGAAGAGTTGTGATCGTTCATGAAGAGGAATGTCCTTCAATCCAAGAGATACGAACACAACTTTTGATTGAAACTCTTCATGAAAGATTGTAACTATTCTACAACTATATAAACATGTTCAATTCACTTCTACAATCATCGATTCTTGTTTATAATTCTGAAATTTATTCTCTATTTATTTCTGCAAATAAAAGCATTCATTCTTATTTAATATCACTAGAATCCTTGATTTAATTCATATACTTCGATTCTACGTGATTATCTTCCTTCTAAATCTTCACACACATATATACTCTTGAAGATTTGATTATAGAAAAGTTTTACTATCAAAAGACAATCAATGTTATTCAGAACACATTCGTCAACAAGCTATTTGTATTAAGTTGATGTCCTCTTCGGTTGTTGAGGAGGAAAAATTCCTGTTCGGCTGCTCAGGTGTCGTATACCTATTCATCCGGATTAAGTGAGGGATTTAGTTTAAATCCAAAGGGTATTCTGGGACTGGACGTAGAACGGGAAGTTCGAACCAGTATAAAAATTCCTGGTGTGCTTATTTTAATTTTTATTTTACTGCTATTATCAGTTTCCGCATTTATATATCATATTACACGATCTTTAGTACTGCACGTACACTTTCAGTTTAAACTACTACAATTAAACATAAAACTCAATTCTCTTTTATTACATATTATTTTGTTTTGAAAACGTTGTATTTTAAGTTTTGAATACAAATAAATATATTAAATATGTTAGTATATAAGTAGAATGTTTTTTATTTGCAGTTTTGACTAAGTTTGAATCGTAATATAAATCGAATCGTTAATGGAGATATTCGATTTAAATCGTAGGATTTTAGGATTTTTGATAACAATGTTTCCAAATATTATAAAATCAAAAGTTCAGTTTTTGCATTTTGTTTAGTTATTTTCATTTGTTTACGGTAAAAGTTGTTTACTTGATTTGCAGGGTATGTGATTGATAGTTTTATTCCCCAAATCTCAAAAGAACACTCGGAGTGTATTGATAGTGTCACTTTTTTGGTCAACTTATATTTTTATTTCTTACAGCTCATATGATCATTATTTTTTGACCATACCGATAAGCTCAAATTAGCTTAGCAATTAGATAAAGAACTTTAGCTTAAGTTCTTAGAAAGTTAACTAAATTGAAGTCTATACTTTCTTTGCAGCGTTTTCTTTGATTTATTGTCTGTACCCACATTTCTTCGATAGTTTCGAATTAATAATTAAATTTTAAAATTCTCCAAATCTATGGTAAATTCAACAAAGGTAAAGAATATAAATGAAAAACAAGTTTCGATGTGAATAATCAAATTTTAAAACTCTCCAAAACTATAGTTTCGATGGTCCATTATGGATCTATCCATACTTGCCACGTGCTCCACAGTACGTAGAGCATTCCCAATATGAATTTACACATCAAATAAACAACATAAGAATAGTCAATCGTCTATAAACTGAAATGATTTGGAAAGTGAAAGAATACAAGTAAAATTTGATGGAAATTTTACCGATTGTACTGTTTTTTTGCCTACTTGCATAATGCATGGATGTCAAAAGTGAAAATGTACGTGCAGTACTAAGGATCGTGTAATATGATATATTAATGCGGAAACTGATAATAACAGTAAAATAAAAATTAAAGTAAGCACACCAGGAATTTTTATACCGGTTCGAACTTCCCGTTCTACGTCCAGTCCCAGAATACCCTCTGGATTTAAACTAAACATCTCACTTAACCCGGAGGAATAGGTATACAACACCTGAGCAGCCGAACAGGAATTTTTCCGCCTCAACAGCCGAAGAGGACTTCAACTTAATACAAATAGCTTGTTGACGAATGTGTTCTGAATAACACTGATTGTCTTTTGATAGTACAACTTTCCTATAATCAAATCCTCAAGAATGTATATGTGTAAAGATTTAGAAGGAAGATAATCACGTAGAATCGAAGTATATTAATTAAATCAAGGATTCTAATGATATTAAATAAGAATGAATGCTTTTATTTGCAGAAATAAATAGAGAATAGATTTCAGAATTATAAACAAGAAACGGTGATTGTAGAAGTAAATTGAACATGTTTATATAGTTGTAGAATAGTTACAATCTTTCATGAAGAGTTTCAATCAAAAGTTGTATCTGTATCTCTTGGATTGAAGGACATTGCTCTTCATGAACAACCGCAACTCTTCAGAAAACTAGCTGTTATGTTCAGGTCGGTTGACCGAGAAAACTGGCCGGTCAGCTGAGTTTCAAAACCGTACACAAAACAATGTATATCTGTGCACTTGACACAGAGTCGGTCGACCGAGGTTTCTGATCGGTCAGCCGGCCTGTTGTCAATTGCATAGTACACACTAATTTATGTATAACTCAATATAAATCAATTTATGTGTGTGTGACTACTTGAGGAATGATTTTAACAATATTCTAAAACTCAATACATTAAAATATTCATACTAATCTCTGGATTGTAGTCTTGTCTCCTTTGTAGTGCATAATATACACTTATTCTCTTTTTGTCGCTTTCGTATAGTATTCTCGTCATATGATCTCTGAAGCTTGTGTCATGAATCAAAACTCATGAATCAACATTCTCCCTCTTTTTGATTGATGACAATACTTATATGACGAAGTAGTATTTACATATATATTATAATTCTCCCCCTGAATATATGGCGACTTTTCTGCAAAAAAATTGTTAGCTTTCATATATTTCTCCCCCTTTGTCATCGATAAAAATGAATACTTACTAAATGTAATATGTAAAAGAAATATGGAACATGTAACATAAGTAAGAAAACATCGAGTTTTAAATAATACATACTGAAACAAGATAGGAATATTAATGATGTTTAGTTGCTATACAACATCTAACAATAGACATATTGTTCGTAAAGAAATTCTCGAAATTAAATTGTAAAACAATACGATCACTCCTCATCATCATCGGAATCCCAGAATTCTGGACGAATATTTTTTTCCGGAGGAACCGGTTCTTTACCACGTCTTTGAGTGTGAGGAATGTGAGTTGCTGATGTACCGGAACTTGTGTTATCTGAAGTAGACCAAGAGAAGTTTGGCGCTGGTCTTTTTCCGGGAGCAACATAAGAGGCACCGGCTTCGGAAGTACATGATAAGGCATACAATAAATTCACAAAGAAGCCCTTGATTTTCTTGAAACGACCATCAATCTTTCGTAGCCGGGCATCCAAGGCTAGTTGATTTTGAGCCAAAATATTAATGGCCGCTTCCGTACTCATTCCGGGAGTTGGTCGTTGAATTGAGGATTGGCGGGTTATATGTTCCGTAGCATGAGTAGATGGTTGAGGTGTAGAATAGCTACGACTTAATTGTTCTCTCGGAGTATCACTCCATTCCTCAAATCTTATAAATCAAGGTGGAGCATCAGGCAATTTCATTAACTTTATGGTCCGTGAATCAAAAATACGGACTTTGGAGGTTTCGGATTCCGGAGCATGGATGACGAAGCTATTGATCAATCTCATTATGTATTCTCCATAATAAATATGGAGCATCTTTTCTTGGTTAAAAGAGAGAAATTCATCCATAAGAAGTTGTGCCCAATTAACTCGTATCTTCCTACAAATAGCATACAATCCCTTAAAATTTTCGAGATATACGAGATGATATGAATCACCTCTAGGAACTAAAGATTTCATCATGAATCGATGAAGGAGTCTAGCTTTAGGTCTAAGTGATGATGTTTGTCTAAAATCCGTAGCATCATCTTTGAAAAATAAATGGCTTATCCGGTCACGACTTGATATATTACAATCTATATCGTGTAATGAGATTCCACCCGGTCTAGCATCTAAAATATGGTTAATTCGATCAATGGAAAGGAAAATTGAAGTGCCACAATTGTCAGTGTTTCTCGGCGGATTGACAAGGTTGAGGTTTGCTAGAAATAACTTGACCATAACGTGATTGATTTTCAAGTTATTTTTCCTATGGTCAAGGAATGTATCAAGACCACTCTCAATAGCGGCATTTTCAATACCGTAGGAAGCGAAATCAGGATAACTTACAAATGATTCTTCAAAGATTTTGGCATTTTGAAGTTGTATCCATCTTTGAAGTGCTACGTCATTGACAAGCCATGAGGCGATTTGAGTATCTACGGGAGTTGATGAAGATGAGCCACCGGTAGTCTTTGATTTCTTCTTGGGAACCATTGTTTTTTGAAGAAAAGATAAAAAATTTGGGAGAATTTTAATGGGGGCTGGGTTAAAAACTGAATTTGGGAAAGCAAAAATGAAGAGGTAAGTTGAAAAGGTGAAAGGATGGGGTATAAATCTGAAGTAAAAAAAATAGCAGAATACACGTTCGGTCGACCGAAGGAACTGGGTCGGCTGACCGACTGTGTTTTCTGAGACTAGCTGAAACTTTCGGGATGGGTTCGGCTGACCGACTCAGGTCTTCGGTCGACCGACCCTGTTAGAAATGTACATTTGGAACTTTTGGGATGGGGTCGGCTGACCAACTCAGGTCTTCCGGTCGACCGACCCTGCTAGAATTGCACATTTTTTGATGAATTAAAAAAATTTATAGAAATATAAATTTTATGATCATTGCACTATATTTATACATCTTATTGAAAACAACATATATATATGTATATAAAAAAAAATTCAACCACCGTTCGTTAAAATCTACGTTCCCATGAGTTTGGGGACGGAACATCTTCTATAGGTGACCATCTTGAAGCTATTGGAGTTTGAACAGGGTTGGAAGAGGATGAGGGTCTATAAGAAGGTTCAGCAACATCATCATTCTTTGATGAACATACTTTCATGGCAATCTTTTCTAGAAAACTTAAACGTCTTGCCGTGACTTTTTGTTCATAGTAGAGTTCCCGTTGCATATCAATTTGTTGTTATTGGTAGTGATGTATTTCATCAATTTTTTGTTTGGTGGATGGAGATATTACCATTGTATTCTTCCCTTTTTTCTTTTCAGGTGTATAGCCTGTATATGAGTCTTCCCATGGTTTCCACCCATGTCAGGGGTCTTTATCCAGAGAAGAGAAGTCAAGAATACGTTTAGGCATGGGAAAGGTAGGATAGGGGCCATTTTCAGGAATGCGGTCGGAACCATCATCGTCTGGAGATGTGTATGATAGATGGGAGTTTTCGAAATTATAGTAGTCATTGTTTGAAGACATTTTTCAAGTTTTGTTTTTAAAATTTTCTTAGTATATGTTTTGAAAGATAAGCATAGTATATATAAACATCTGTTTGCTGAAAAATTAGTGGATAGGAACTAATTTTAAATATAATTACAGAAGTTTAACAATAAAACTGTTTGTAAATGTATGATTTATAAGTTTAGAACTAAAAATAGTTTTTCTGAAAACAAATAAAACAAACTTTAAAGATGACTTAAGACAAGAAACACCCATAGCTCAAGTAGCTATAACACAACATTTAACAAGCAAGTCAGAGGTCATGAGTTCGAGTTCCACTTTGTTCAGAAATAAAACAATTTTTGGTTTTCAATATTTTTGCATATTTTTATTTATAAATCTTTTAAAGACATTATTCCTAAGTCACGTCTAAGTTTTATAAAAATATTTTCATTTAGCGGTTTAGTAAAAATGTCAGCAATTTGATTTTCAGTATTAATAAATTCTAAATTTATTAATCCTTTTTCCAAACAATCACGAAGAAAGTGATGACGAATATCAATGTGTTTTGTTCGTGAGTGATTGACCGGATTTTTAGAAAGATTTATTGCACTAGTATTATCACAATAAATTATAGATTTTTTAAGATGACAATTAAAATCTTGTAGTGTTTGTTGCATGTATACGACTTGTGCACATGCCAAAGCAGCAGATATATATTCTGCTTCACACGTTGATAAGGAAACACAGTTTTGTTTCTTACTAAACCAAGAGACTAAGGAACGTCCAATGAAATGACACGTTCCGCTCGTACTTTTTCGATCCGTTCGACTTCCTCCAAAATCAGCATCACTATAGGAAACTAATTCGAAAGGACATTCTTTCGGATAGAATAGCCCGAAATCTTTGGTTTTAGTTAGATAACGAATAATATGTTTAACTGCTCGCATATGTGATTCTTTGGGATTTGCTTGAAATCGAGCACATAAACAAACACTCATCATAATATCGGGTCGACTCGCTGTTAAATATAGTAAAGATCCAATCATACTACGATTTAGTTTTTGATCAACACTTTTGCCATCCTCATCTCTATCGAGATGAATCGCTGTGCTCATAGGAGTTGGTTTGGCAGCAGTGTTTTCCAAACCGAATCGTTTAATTAAATTATAACAATATTTTTCTTGATTAATAAAAATTCCATTTTCAATTTGTTTAATTTGTAATTCAAGAAAATATGACAATTCTCCCATATGAGACATTTCAAATTCATTTGTCATTATAGTCGAAAATTCCTTACATAGTTTTTCATTTGTCGAACCAAAAATGATATCATCAACATATATTTGAATTATTAAAATATCTTTATTAGTTTTCTTAATAAAAAGCATTTGATCTACTTTACCAATTTCAAAACCAGATTCTAATAAATAGCTTTTAAGATGATCATACCAAGCACTTGGTGCTTGTTTTAAACTGTATAATGCCTTTTTGAGTTTATAAACATAATCCGGAAATTTTTCATGATTAAGAAGAGGTGGTTGTTCAACAAAAACATTTTCTTTTATGTATCCATTTAAAAATGCACTTTTAACATCCATTTAATAAAGTTTAAAATTATGAAAACACGCGAAAGCCAATAAGATTCGTATTGCTTCAAGTCGGGCGACTGGAGCAAACGTTTCTTCATAATCAATTCCCTCTTCTTGATTATATCCTTGTGCAACTAATCTAGCTTTATTCCTGGTTATATTTCCTAGTTCATCTGCTTTATTTTTGAAAACTCATTTAATACCGATGACTGATTGATCACTAGGTCTAGGAACGAGTTCCCAAACTTCGTTTCGTTCAAATTGATTTAGTTCTTCTTGCATGGCAAGAATCCAGTAGTCATCAGTTGAGGCTTCTTTTATATTCTTAGGTTCTATGTTAGATAGAAAAGCTACATGACCAACTTGATTTAATTGATGTCTTGTTTTAGCATTCGTATTAATTTCTCCAATTATATTTTGCACAGGATGATCTTGGAAAATTCTAGGTGGAGATTTTATTATATTAGGAGTAATATTCTCATTTTCAGTAATATCATGATCATTAACGAAATTTTCTTTAGTATTGCTATTTTCATTCTGAGTAGTTTCATCATCAGAATCAATAGTAACATTTGGATTTATATATTTAAAATTTTCATCAAATGAAACATGTAAGCTTTCTTCAATAATTTGAGTTCGTTTATTATAAATTCGATAAGCCTTGCTTCGTTCCGAATATCCAACGAATAATCCTTCATCGGATTTTGGATCGAATTTGCCTAGCTGATCTTTAGTATTCAAAATAAAACATTTAGAACCAAAAACTTTAAAATATGAAATATTTGGTTTTCTTCCATTTAGAAGTTCATATGGAGTATTCTTAGTTAATGGTCGAATAGAAACACGATTCAATACATAACAAGCAGTAGCTACAGCTTCTGCCCAAAAATGTTTCGATAAAGTGGTTCCATTTAATAAAGTTCTTGCACATTCTTGTAACGTTCTATTTTTCCTTTCTACAACTCCATTTTGTTGTGGTGTTCTGAGAAACGAAAAATTATGGTTAATACCTTTCTTGTTACAAAATTGTTCTAAAGCTTCATTTTCAAATTCTCCTCCATGATCACTTCTTATATTTTTAATTTTCAAACTTTTAATATTTTGGATTCTTTTAACAAAAACTTTAAAATTATCAAAAGTATCACTTTTATTTTTCAAAAAGAAAATCCAAGTATATCTAGAAAAATCATCTACAATAACAAATACATATCTATTATGATTAATAGACAGCACTTGAGTTGGACCAAAAAGATCCATGTGTAAAAGTTCAAGTGGTTGTTCTGTAGATATTACTTTCTTTGATTTAAAAGAAGATTTTGTTTATTTTCCTAATTTACATGCATCACAAAATATATTAGTTTTGAATTTTATATTGGGTAATCCTTTAACTAATTTGTTTTTAGCTAGTTTGTTGATAGTATTAAAATTGATGTGACAAAATCTTTTGTGCCAAAGACAAGAATCGTTTTCTTTAGCTACTAAACACAAATTTGAATTATTATTAACATTCATATTTAAGATATAAATGTTTTTATCTCTTTTTCCTTAGAAAATAGTGTTATAATTTTTATCAAAAATATTACATTTATTTTCTGAAAAAGTTATTAAAACCTTTATCGCATAGCTGACTAATACTTAATAAATTGTGTTTTAAATTTTTAACTAATAAAACATCAGTAATGAGAGGTAAATTAGAGATACCGTTGCTACTGACATCGCCTTTGCCGATGATATATCCTTTTGAGTTATCTCCGAAGGTGACTGCTCATCAAATTTTATTTTAAGACTAGATTTTTCTAACTCTAAATCCTTAATCTTAGAGTTTAAACTATTATTTTCGAAAAGTAAAACATCATTTTTATTTTTCTGAATTTCTGGTTCTTCAGATATTAACGAAATTTGAGAAGATAAGTTAGAATTTGATTGTTGAGAACTTTCAAGTTCATCTTCTAATATTTTCTTCTCATCTTTCAGTATATCTACTTCTAAGACAGTTCTATCTAACTTTCTTTGCAACTCCTTATTTTTCTTTTTAAGTTGCTTTGCTAAATTTACTAATTCAGAATTTATTTCAATTAAATCTTCAAACGTAAGATCGCTTACATCGTCTGACGAAGCCATGAAGCACACATTTGCTTGTTCATTATCACTTTCACTCTCTGATGAGGACGATGAGTCAGTGTCGTCCCAAGTGACAGATTAATCTTTTCGTTTGGTTTTGTCCTTCTTGAAATTATTCTTTTTACACTCTGGACAATCCTTCTTCATGTGTCATTTCTTATGACATTCATAACATTCCATTGCTGAAGATGATGATTTGCTGCTATTGGAATTGTTGTTGGAATTATTTTTGTTTCCCTAGAATTTGTTTATGTTGAATTTCAAAAACTTTTTGAAATTTTTAGCGATCATTGTCATATCTTCATTATCTGAGTCGGAATCATCTTTTTCTGAATGCCACATTTTTCTTTTCTTGTGCTCCATTTCTTTTTACCTGCAAATTTACTTCGTATGACATTAAATTACCTATCAATTCTTCTAGTTTTAATGTTGACAAATCACTTGCTTCTTCAATGGCTAGGACTTTTCTTTCCCATTCGTCCGTTAAAGAATTTAAGATTTTTGTAACATCAAAATCAGTAAACTTTTGTTCTAGTGATAGTAAAGCATGATAAATATCCTAGAATCTAGAGTACATGTCATTTATAGATTCATTTGGCCTCATTTTGAAATTTTCAAATTGATTTTTCAACACAGAGATTTTGCTTAATTTAACTTTGTTCGTTCCTTCATGTGTTATCTTAAGTGTTCTCCAAATTTCATAACCAGAAGTGCACATGCTAACTCTATTGAATTCATTTCTATCTAATGCACAAAATAAAATATTCATAGCCTTTGCATTTGATGTAGCATCTAGTTTTTGTGTGTTACTCCAAGTTGAGTATTCTCCAGTAGGAGTTATGTACTCACTTTGTATAACATTTCAGATATCAAATCCACTAGATTGCATATAGATTCTCATTCTAGTTGACCAATAATTATAATTTATACCATTAAAAAGTGGAGGTCGTGAAGTTGATTGACCCTCTGTGAAACTAGTGTTAGTGTTAGTGTCAAAATCGTTAGTTGCCATATTACTAGAAATAGATATCAAATAACTTTGTGACGGTTATAGGATTTCCTTACTCTGATACCAAATGAAAATGTACGTGCAGTACTAAGGATCGTGTAATATGATATATTAATGCGGAAACTGATAATAACAGTAAAATAAAAATTAAAGTAAGCACACCAGGAATTTTTATACTGGTTTGAACTTCTCGTTCTACATCCAGTCCCAGAATACCCTCTGGATTTAAACTAAACCCCTCACTTAATCCGGAGGAATAGGTATACGACACCTGAGCAGCCGAACAGGAATTTTTCCGCTTCAACAGCCGAAGAGGACTTCAACTTAATACAAATAGCTTGTTGACGAATGTGTTCTGAATAACACTGATTGTCTTTTGATAGTACAACTTTCCTATAATCAAATCCTCAAGAGTATATATGTGTGTGAAGATTTAGAAGGAAGATAATCACGTAGAATCAAAGTATATGAATTAAATCAAGGATTCTAGTGATATTAAATAAGAATGAATGCTTTTATTTGCAGAAATAAATAGAGAATAGATTTCAGAATTATAAACAAGAAACGGTGATTGTAGAAGTGAATTGAACATGTTTATATAGTTGTAGAATAGTTACAATCTTTCATGAAGAGTTTCAATCAAAAGTTGTGTCCGTATCTTTTGGATTGAAGGACATTGCTCTTCATGAACGATCGCAACTCTTCAGAAAACTAGCCGTTATGTTTAGGTCGGTTGACCGAGAAAACTGGCCGGTCAGCTGAGTTTCAAAACCGTACACAAAACAATGTATATCTGTGCACTTGACACAGAGTCGGTCGACCGAGGTTTCTGGTCGGTCAGTCGACCTGTTGTCAATTGCACGGTACACACTAATTTATGTATAACTCAATATAAATCAATTTGTGTGTGTGTGACTACTTGAGGAATGATTTTAACAATATTCTAAGACTCGATACATTAAAATATTCATACTAATCTCTGGATTGTAGTCTTGTCTCCTTTGTAGTGCATAATATACACTTATTCTCTTTTTGTCGCTTTCGTATAGTATTCTCGTCGTATGATCTATGAAGCTTGTGTCATGAATCAAAACTCATGAATCAACAAAAAGGAATATTATTAAGCAACTTTGCAAGTTTTCAATGTCACTCCCATGTATCTAATGATTCTAATCGAATTGGCACGCTTATTTATAACATAGGTCTATGATATAAAAATTGAACTATACATATTCATATATGAGATTATTACTTTTCTATCATGAATTGTTAACATAAAATTTTGTTTTGGATGATATATTAACCATAGAATTCAATTGCAATTTGCAACAATTTCAAGGTTTTTAAGAATATACATTGACAAGGTTAAAATATCAACATGTTAATGTTATACCTACACTATTTTACAAGACAATTAAAAACATATTGACTTCCAGTAAGTTGGCTACAGAATTCATCATAAGCACTGTCTAGTACTATCCAGTTTGGCTACACATTCATCAAAGGCTCTGTTAAGAAGTGTCTAAAAGGTCTAAAAAGTTTTGACACTCAACGCCAACTATGCCATGATGTCACACCTCCTCTTGATAGCATAGCAGATACACACAGTGTACTTATTAGTAACAAGAGAGTTTCTTCGGCCTAGTGCCAAAGCCGGAGTAACAAGAACCAGAAAGAGGAAGATTAAACTACATTCCCCTTGCAGTGGAATGCTATAATCTGGCATGCGAGAGGCAAATAATATTATACGAGCATTACGGCACGCGCTTTGAGCGTGATGAAAATACTTAAATTGTTTTTGTACAAATTGTATTTGTTTAATACGTTTAAAAGAAAATGTTTTCCACAAATATTTAACCATATTTTTGAGTTGAATCATACTTAGTTAATTTGAATTTTTATTTCTAAGTTGCAATATCTCTTTTTTTGTTAGTTTAAAATTTTATTTATATTATTAATTTATAAAAAACAAATTTGTAAAGTAGTTTATTTGTTAGATCCTATTTTTAAGTGATATGAATGCTTGGTAAATATATATGGAGGAAAATTTGAATTTGTAAAGGAAGCTTAATTTTCAGATCCTATTTTTAAGTGATACTAAATTTTGATAACATCTGTAAAGAGACATTTTTGGTATTCCACGTCCCCACCAGAAGAGGGTGTACAGATATTAATAAAGAAATACATATAAGGGTATTTTTGGAATTTCACGGTCAGACCAAGCTGTGTTTCTATTCCAACTATTAATAAAGTGTTTCTATTCCAACTATTAATAAAGATTAGTGATTGTTGGAGATCCGGACAAAACTTCAGTTTTGATAACATAGGCTGCACATTGTTTCCAGGATAAATACAGTGAACAATAATTTCTGTACACATTCTGAACATCTAAATGATAAGCAAGTGATTATCAAAAAGCTAACAGATCTCAATAGATATTTTACCTCTGCTGCTTTTCCTTGGAAAAGAGTGCTAGGCAAAACACCTGTGCTGGCATACAAGCTGAGATAACGGTTTATCTGCAGAGAGTAACAAATACTTCACATGTACACCATGTAAAAGGGGTTCAACTGAGTCGGCAGTTGCCTATATCTTTCATATATAGATATCAAGGTTTTCAAAATGGAATCCAAATCGTAAAAGTTATATTTTAAATCGAAACTGGATTTAAATCATGAAATTATAAATTTAAATATTTATATTTTGTTATGTACATACTTGTATGCTAAAAATCATGTATGTGGAGTCATCAATATTTAAGCTTACAATAATAATTCATATTTTTTTTAAATTCATTCTAGTGTTTTAAACTTCAATGTTTAATTCTAAAACTCAATTTTCTATTTTGTTCCATCATTGTTTTATTTTGAAGCAACAAATTTTAAATTGTAGATGCAAACAAGTGGTATTTAATATATATTTTTATTGCAACATGGAGTGGATAATTTACCTTAATTGTGATATTACTTCAGTGTGAACTGGAATTTGAAAATTGAATTTTAATGGGAAAGATTCAGTTTGAAAGGGGATTCAAAGCGTAAGATTTTGAGCTTTTTGTAATCATTGTATATCTTTATTAACCTAAGTATGTTTGCAATATTTTGGTCTAACTTCCCAAAATTCTCTTGCTATGTGCATATGTGGTAAAAAAAAATTGAATCCCGCTCATAGTAAAACTTAATTCATATTACTATTTGAAAAGTTTAAAATATTATTAAGGTTATAGGTTGAAATCTCCATTATGGAAAATTTTCACATATTTAGCCTTACTTTTTGGTAATGTTTTCTATCAGTTTTTCGTTTATTTCAGTTTTATGCCGAATAACACTTTATATCAAATATTGATATTGCTATAATTTTAGCTTTTATTCGAAAAACAAATCTTCAAAATATTTGAAAATAGATGACAATTTCATGTAATCATAAATAAAATTATTTAGAAAAAAAAACATTTCGTTACGACATTCAATTTTTATTTTTATTTTTTTTTAAACTAAACTATGTACAAAAATATTATTACAACTAAAAATAAAGATTATATCTATCTTTACATTTTTTAGTTCTAGAATACAATATGTTAAAAGTAACTCTAACTGTACATTTTTATCAAATAAAAACAACCAATATCACATGAATTTTTTTTATTATGTCAATTAAATATGTATTTTGTTCAAAAATTTCTTTTATGGACAAGCACATGGCACATGGCACATGTCAAAGTATTCACAACCTAATAAAAATTCAGTCTTATTCGAAAATAATTTTCAATTAAGTTTTCGCTTTAGCAGTCGATAAATGATAACAAACTAAGAAATTATGTTTACTAAAACGAATAGTACTGCTTAATTTTGACAGTCGAGTTAACATTGTGAGTTATGCCAAAATATTTTTTAAATATGCTTTCAATGGTGTCGTATATAATCTTTTTGTTAATAATGTTGATGTTAAGACCCAAAAATGAAGAAAAACAATTGCTATAATGATATTTTATATATGTTGAACCACCATGTACGCTTATACCAAACTCCACTATAGGTTTCCAATTTATTCAACAGATATTATTATGTTGGCAGTTGATATTTAAGAGGTCGAATTTCAAATTATAACATTTTATCTTCCATGCATGAGGCATGTATTGTTTGTAGTAATTATTATGACTTTCACTCGTAGAGTGTGTTATCTGTATTGTTTATTTCACTTTTTCTGGGCGGAATGTATACTTATATTGTATTAATCATTTTGTCTTGCACGTACGTAGTACGTGTTGTATGTACTACTAATCAATTTTTCAAGCTTTATTGGTATGCATGGATTTGATTCTCAAGCAAGACAATTCTTTTATTTATTTATTTCCTTTTTTTTAATATATGTTTCTACAAATTCTCAATACAAGTACATACCTCTTCAAAAAAATATTCAGTCTACAGTTTTGTTTTGTTCTGCATTCAAAGTGTCATTATTCTACTTACTTTACTCTACCTCTATTTACAATGATCTTTCTCCAAAAGCTATTTTTGGTTAATTGGTTTTTTAATAACTTTGGATACTTTACAAAATTATTTTTATATTTATTTTATTTTAAAATGATAAAGCTTAAACATAGGACAGTGTTAAATGAACTCCTGTTTTGGATATGAGGGGATTTTCGGTGGGGTCACCGAATTTGGATGTGTTTTTTGGCGTAGAGTTATTGCACGTAGTATAATGTTTTTTCTATAGGATCTGACCAAATTTTTTACCCGAAACTGTCTACTTTATCGTGTGTAATATTTAACTCATTTCAAAATTCTATTTTCTTTTCAAAAATATTATATATAATGCTAAATATTATTTCTAAAATATTTTATTGCTCAAAACACTGTGTCCAAATGTCTCGTTCTAGTGTTTAGGAAATTCCTATCGATAACGTTGATCAGGCGCATCGACCAGAATTCTTAAAGCACTAAACAGACAATTTAACACAAAAAATTTCTTAATTCAAAAAGTATATTTTAATTCAAAACCTTATTCCTTATTCTAACTCCATTAATATTTGTATCAGCATTTTGACTTATCTTAGTTGACATAGAAAATTTTCTTAATTCATCAAAAATCATATACAACAAAATGAAATAATAGCTTTGCTAATATTAGGCTTCAAACCTAATAAAAAAAATAAACATCATCATAAATAATACTATGAACAACTTCTTAAAATATGATATTACCTTTAAAAGTATATGTAGTTATGATTTATTTAAATACTGAAGAAACGAAGTTAACAGTGACTGATAAATTTACCGTTAACACTGGATTTTATATTTCTTCAACGCTATATTTACCGTCAACAATGGTAAGTTTACCAGTACCATACCGATAGCATTGATATACCGATGTAGCTCAATATTGGTTACCAATACGCTAGTATTTGTATGGTAATGGTAAATTTACCATTAGCATAACGGCCCTAATTGAAATCTTAAATTTAATTACTAAAATATATTGGTATTTTTTTCCTAAATTCTCTGATTTTTACAGTTTTATTAAATTCAGTATATTTTTGGTTCAGTTTAAAATTTACTTGGTTAAAACCAAATAAGTTAACAAAATATATCCATTTTGGTTTTATTTTGTTTAATGATTGGTTATAATGGTTCTTAAGATTATTTTAATTTAAATAATCGAACTTTTAATGCATTATGAATGAGATATTACTACAGGTGATGGGGAGATCAGATAATCAATCTCCATATCCAACATATTCGCACTATGTAAACGCCAGCTAACCAAAATTATTTGGTCCTTTGATTTCATTTAAGATAAATTGATTATATTTCTATTTGACATGTTTAACCTAAAATCAATCGGACCAAGAGCAATCACACTTAACTTATATAGTCACATTGAAGTTTGAACTATATCTATTTCTAACATGAATGTTTTATAAAATATAAAATAATCAATGATTCATGCAGAATTTGGCTTTTGATTATTTTTGTTCAGCATGTTTTTTACTATATTTCAATTTTTTCATTTACATTGTATTTTGAATATGTTCTTTATTTCAATTTTTACATAATTTTAAATTCGATTTTTGAATATATTTTCAAATAAGAACTGAGAAGAATTCTTCTCTATTAAAGATGTATATAAAGTTGAATTTTTCTTAAGAAATATTACATGTCAGTTTCCATTATTTTTCTTCTTCTTTTTTTCCATTTTTTGCTTTTCTTTTAGAAGTTATTCAAACAATTGATTTTTTTTATAAATAAAAATTGAAATTCTATATAAATATTAATTTTTATGCACTTGTGCACAATACATATATCATATATGACATGTGGATATGTGGAATTAACCGGCAGAGACGTGCTAGATAAGGCAGAGAAAGAGGAAGACGATATCAAACTTAAAATGTTCTACATTTCCAGATTTCCTGTACAGGAAATCTGAGCAGTGCGGCCCACATACATGGGCTCCACTGTCTCCTCTCACGCTTGTAAAGTTTCCTACATAAGAAATGAGGGTATATAGCTCAATCCACCAAACTTATAAATCAAGGAATTTGCGCATGCGTAGGGGATAAACCTTCAAAATCTTGTCCATGACATGACAAATACTATCTGTCATTGGATCAAAAAGAAAAACTAATGATTACCTTCCTGTGGTCATTTGGGTGAATTCTTTTTGCTGCAATTGGATCGATCTCTTTAAGGCGTTCATAGGTAGCACTCAGATCCATATAACAGTCTAATGAGAAACATAAGACCAAACATATCAGAACAGAAAATGGGATAGCATAATGAATAAACAAGTGAACGTAAAACAAAAAACTTTTGATTTTCTTTTGATTTGTCCTGAGTAAAAACTTGCTTTCTAATTGTGGGTCTGTGACTTTTCGCTAAACAAATTGGCAAAGCCCAATATCCAGGGTTATAAGTGTAAAGACCAAAAAATTGACTGGTGATACTCCAAAACAAAAAACAAATAATAACACCATAACACCGTCTGCGTTTGCAAAATAATAAATGTATTAATGTACTACAGAAGGAAATTTGAGCAATCATTATCAATGACTCTTGAATAAGAATTAGAAACTTGTCAAAGTAACCTTGGACTAGCATCAACTAAATGAACATGAAGTAATATATAATCTTCTCATTTCCCCATCTCACCTTCCAAATCAGTATTAAAACCATCTCCCTTATCTTCCACTAAATCATCTGCCAGATATGTGCTCACAAGTGCCTGCCAAAATGGAAAAAAAATAGTCAAAAACAAAATTCAGAAAAGTATTATAATCAGAACTAATCTAATATGGTAGAATATAAATTAACCTGTATATAGTAATTTGTGCCCCCAACAATTAAAGGAATGTGCTCTCTCGAGAGTATATCATCGATGATCTGAAATAACAAATATAAAGAAAAAGAAAAGGAAAATATACTGGATCGCATCCAATAATTATCAATTCATTACAGGAACTGCAAGGTCTCGAAAATCTCTTGAAGTGAACTCCATGGATGGATCTACGGTTCCTAAAAGATGATGTTGAACACCTGCAGTAATTCAGCGTCAGATTGAACAGGACTGAACTGAATCTTCTGGTTAATCTTGTATTATAACTTGTAAACTTACTATTTACCACATGTATGTTCAAACAAAAGAAATAATTGACTAGACAATGAAAAGAATGGAGTGATCAGAGTGGATCAACACTGCCCACACAAAGACTTTGCATGTGCAATATAATGCATGAATGAAAAAACATATTTTTGGATTCCTAATAAATGTATGATTTGCATCATATTGCTTTTAGTTCATACTAAAACTCATTTCTATTTTTATTTTATCTTACATTAATATTTTCCTCTCTGCAATAAAAATAAAGATTGCTGCAAATTTTGAGTTTGCTCACATGTCAAAAGTTAATGTTTGTCGTGAAGGGAGCATTTATCGATCTTGACAAAACTGTTCACCTTTGTACAGATGACTTAAAAAGGAAAAAATTATAATCAATTATAAAATCTAAAGTATACACTGTAATTACAGGAAATTGTCCCTATCTTTTTTGACTGATTTTATAGGCAAATATCATAATATTATTGATAATTGTTCCCAGCTTTTTTGACATATTTCATAAGCAAATACAGAATATTAGGGTTGAATTCACATGGAACACTTTGGAACGTTCTCTGTGGCCCACATGTGCACGTGTGCATGCTCACGCATATATATAATATATATACATATACATACATATATGTGTGTGTAATACACACACATATTACATCCCCACATCATTAAAATCACCCTTACATCCCCACTCCGTCATATGTGCAAAAATAAATGTAACAAGGTGAATTTTTGCAGATATATACTATTTGTTTCCGAAATCATTTAAAACCAAAAATTTAAATCATTCAAAACTTTGTATTCCTTCAAATTACATTTCAAAACGATGGTTGATTTAAATAATTTTGATGGTTAATTTGATGTGATTTTGAAGGGTTAAATTTTTTTGAAACGATTCAATTTTCTACATAGATGATCTAACTAATAGATATAACACGTTTCCACATAATTTTTCTTTAGCATAAATTTTTTTGAAACGATTCAATTTTCTACATAGATGATCTAACTAATAGATAAAACGCATTTCTACAAAATTTTGCTTTAGCATAAATTTTTTTGAAACGATTCAATTTTCTACATAGATGATCTAACTAATAGATAAAACATATTTCTACAAAATTTTGCTTTAGCACAACTTCTTTTGCACAAAAAGATGGAAGTGGATTAAAGGAGGGTCTGTAGGATGGGGATCTACATCTCTCCACATACATACATACATATGCATATACATATATATATATATACACACACACACATACATACATACATACATACATATATGGCAAGGATCGACTACACCTCTATTCCTCCTTGATTTCAACTACATTCCGATATAAATAATATAACGATGTGACGAGAGAGAGAGTATATTATTTAAATTGGAATGTGTGGTTGAAATCAATGGAGAATAGAGATGTAGCAGAAATGAGGTGTAGCAAGAATAAATATAGACATACATACATATATGTTAAGAAGAACCACAAAGAAATTTACATGTGCTTTTTATTCAAGTACTTAACAATCTAAATACTCTTACTCATATTTAAAAAATAAAAACAAAACAAAAGGTCTAATTAACTATAGATTAAAAAAAATGAAGCAAACACATAAACATATCATAATAGCAATCGAATACTAAAGATTGAAGCCATCTCTGAGCACCTTGGGGTACTTGACCACGCTCTAAAGAAGCGCAATTGAAAGGCTAGGATTAGAAACGAGATACCTCAAATTCAATCAATGCTTAAACATTGTCCACTTATGCAGCCAAATTCGACACACATTTTTAAATTTACAGCAAAAAATATGCAACAATTGTATATTTGAAATTTTGAATACATATTTGAGTATGCTTGTTCTTAAATATTGGACATCACTAAGTTTCTATGATTATCGTGGATGAAGATATGAACACTTAGGCATTGAACATGGATATGAATGTTTATGACAACAGACCCCGATTATAACAAGTTTATTCCTGACTATTCTGGAGGTTATTCCAGTTATGGAGTAGATCAACCACACTGCCAAAATATCGAGCAACCAAGATGAATTGATCGCCATAATATAATATGATAGTAACATTTTGGGTCCAAATCAGATGCAGTACAGTTAAAATCCAACACAACCTGATGACAACGACTACAGTTCATATGATCAAAAAATGATATTAAAATTGCTATATGTTGTATATTTCTTCTTTGGAACATGTATTTTGTATATAATCTAGATAATGTAATACACATTTATATTTGTATTGAATATATACTAACGTAGTTATATAGGAAAAGGTAACGAAACTAGCAAACCAAAACTAAAAGCTGAGTTTTTGAAATTTCTAAACGGAAATGAAATTTTAAAAATTACAAATGATTGGAATAAAATGGAAAACAAATTTTAAACCTAGCTTCTTTGCAAAATGTATCTTAAACCTATTATGCGTTAAATTCATACCAATTCAAAATTGTACGAAAGATGGCATCGGAGACCAATCTGCAAGGCAAAAACAATAAATTCAAACCATCCAAAGATTCAAAACATACAAAACTTAAACTAAATTCAATTTATAGTGAAATAATGATTGATTTAAAAGAACAGAATGTATCTACCCACTCGAAATTAATACCTAACTAATTATGTGAAGACACAAATATAACTTTTACAGATTTTGTTTGTCAATAGCTACTAAAATGATAGAAGTGTTATTAGCAATGAAATATTTATATGCTTAATAATCCATCTATTAAATCTCCACTATAACGACACCAAATTTTTAACCATAATTTTTGAACATGGTATTGAGTATCACTACAAGAAACATTGTAAATAGCGGCGTAGACCGCCGACAAAAAAAATACGCCAGAAATCCCAATGCAGCGCCAACGAAATTGCGACTATTTTGTTCATTTCCATGCTTACCAAATAGATTGGCAAAACGTTGGAAAAATTGTTGGTGCTCTGACGTATTTCAACTCGTCCCCATTAAAGTCTCATGATCCACTCAAAACTCTTAAGTCTTAATTCTCGTATTATTTATTTCCCCCAAAATCAGTTTTCAAACCCTTTCCCCTATCCAATTTTCTCACCACGCACCCATCTGCCACTATATAAATCGTCGGCGCCGGATCTACCACCTTAGGATACTATCGCCATCTCCACGAACACATGCATAGATCCATCCGATTTTGCAACCCTCAATCAATTAGAAAGGGTATTTACTGCATTTTTATTTTTAAAATTACTTGTTGAGCGATTTAGAATTTATTTTATTTTAAGTTAGTGAATTAGAATTGATGGTATGTCATTTATATATTTTGGTGATATATTTACTGTAAAAGTTGATAAAATTAACTATGCTTAAGAATTTTTTGTTAAAACACTAGCAAATTTTTATTAATACATGGATGATAGTGTTGTTGTTTTATTTTTTATTCTATTTTTGCATTTAGCATTTTGGCAATGTGTAGTTATGTTCGGCTATTCTAAAAGACACATATATTTTTTTATATAAAATATATGATACAAATGTGGTTTTACTAATATTGCATAGTATGCTTCTTCAATAGTTTTTATTTTTGTAATGAAAGAAAAAAGTTTCATAAAATTAAGCTTGTGTTACAAGCGAAGAAGAGAATGAAAATCAGATTAATTTTCATTATTCAAATTAGTTCGTTACAACTCACGTATATAGTAGGATTTACAAGTAAACTAAACTGGGCCGAACAAGCTGGGCCAAACAATTACACCACGAGAAAATATCAAGTAAACAAGTATTCAGATATGCAGTTATATGTACATTATTTACAGTCCGCATGTATATCCTTCTGATAACACCCCTCCTCAAGTTGGTGCATAGATATTTATCATGCCCAACTTGTCACACAAATATTTGATTCTGGCTCCATTTAAAGCTTTTGTAAAGATGTCAGCGAGTTGTTCTTCAGTTTTCACATGTCTCGTAACAACAAGCCCATGTTGTATCTTTTCTCTCACAAAATGACAGTCTACTTCGATATGTTTAGTTCTTTCGTGAAACACCGGGTTTGACGCAATGTGCATAGCAGCTTGATTATCACAATTCAGTATGACTGGCTTTACAATTTCGAGTCCAACTTCACACATAAGATGATCTATCCACATTATTTCACAAACAGTTTTGGCCATAGCTCTATACTCTGATTCAGCACTTGATCTTGAAACTACATTTTGCTTTTTACTCTTCCATGAAATCAAATTTCCACCTACAAATACGCAGAAACCAGAGGTAGATTTTTTGTCTACCTTAGACCCTGCCCAATCAGAATCACAGAAACACTCAATTTGTGCATGACCATGATTTTTGTACATTATTCCACGTCCACCAGTTCCCTTGAGATAGCTTAGAACCTGTTTCAATGCACTCCAATGATGAACAATAGGAGATGACATGAATTGGCTTATTACACTTACAGAGAAAGAGATATCAGGTCGTGTGAAAGTCAGGTAATTCAGCTTTCCTACTAACCTTCTGTATCTATTTGGATCTTTGAATAATTCACCACCTTCCATGATACTGGTATTTGGTAGAATAGGTGTAGTACTTGGTTTTATCCCTAAATTTCCAGTTTCATCTAACAAGTCAAGCACATACTTTCTTTGAGACATAAAAATACTTTCATCACTTCTTGTAATTTTCACTCCTAGAAAATACTTCAAATCTCCCAGGTCTTTAGTATAAAATTGTTTGTGAATGAAAGTCTTGAGAGATGAAATACTCAATTCATCATTACCAGTAATCACTATATCATCTACATAAACATTTAGTAAAATTATACCAGCTTTAGTCTGTTTGTGAAACACTGAATGATCACATTTGCTCTTCACCATGCCAAAGCTTTCCATAGCATTACTAAATTTTCCAAACCAAGCTCTGGGGCTCTGTTTTAATCCATACAGTAATTTCTTAAGTCGACAAACGAGACCACTTTTTCCTTGAGCAATGAATCCAGGTGGTTGGATCATATAAACTTCTTCTAAGTCCCCATGAAGAAATGCATTTTTGATGTCTAGTTGATGTAACTTCCAGCTATAAGTTGCTGCCAAGGAAATGAACAATCGAATAGAAGTTAATTTTGCTACTGGAGAAAATGTTTCAGAGTAATCTATACCATACACTTGAGCATATCCCTTTGCAACCAACCGTGCTTTTAATCTGGCAATGGGTCCATCTGAGTTTGCTTTTACAGTAAATACCCACTTACATCCAATTGGTCTTTTATTCTCAAGTAACTGGACTAAGTCCCAAGTTCTGTTATATTCAAGAGCATCTAATTCTTCAATCATAGCAGCATGCCAACCAGAATTTAATAAAGCTTCTTCAACAGTTTTAGGTATAGACACCGATTCAAGGGAAGCAGCGAGTGAGTGAGTAGATAATGGGATATGTTCATATGATACAAACGAGGAAATAGGATATGTACACTGACGTTTTCCTTTTCGTAGAGCAATAGGTAAATCACGTTCAGGGTTGAATGTGGAAACTGGTTCATGTGGAGGTATGACTTCTGGCTGAGGAGGTAGAGTTGTATTGTGAGGAGGTGATGAGGCATTAGTATTAATATCAGATTCCTGTTGAACTTCAGATATCTCATATACAAGGAATTCATCATATTCTATCTGAACTTGATCATATGTACTTGGTGATGATTGGAAAAATGGTGTCTCTTCAATAAAGGTGACATCAATGGATACAAGATACTTATTTAGAGAGGGACAAAAACATCTATAACCTTTTTGCAAACGAGAGTAACCAAGAAATATACACTTCACTGCTTTTGGATCGAGTTTGGACATTTGTGGTCTAACATCTCGAACAAAACATGTACATCCAAATATTTTTGGTTTTACTGGATATAATGTTTTATTTGGAAAAAGGATTTTATATGGAATATCACCATTCAAAACAGTTGATGGCATACGATTTATGAGGAAACATGTTGTTGATACAGCATCAGCCCAAAATTGTTTGGGTACATTCATATAAAATAACAAAGCACGGGTAGTCTCAAGAAGGTGTCTGTTTTTCCTTTCAGCTACCCCATTTTGAGGTGTTGTATCTACACAAGATGTTTCATGAAGTATTCCATTTTGATTCATGTAAGTTTGAAATTGATTTGAGGTATATTCCTTTGCATTATCACTTCTCAAAGTTTGAATAGAAACATTGAATTGATTTTTAATTTCAGCACAAAATGAACAAAATATTGAATACAACTCAGAACGATTTTTCATAAGAAATAACCAAGTTACACGAGAATAGTCATCTACAAATGTAACAAAGTATCTAAATCCAGGTTTAGAAAGGACTGCTACAGGTCCCCAAATATCAGAATGAACAAGCTCAAAAGGACAGTCAACTCTTTTATTTACTCTTGGACTCAAACTAACTCGATGATGCTTAGCATATTGACATGACTCACAATCTAGTGATTGAACAGAACTAAATTGTGGACATAGTTTCTTTAAAAATGAAAGAGAAGGATGACCTAATTGACAGTGAGTTTTTAATACTTGTGAAACACTTGAACAAGCAACAGATTTTTATCAACAAAAGGAGTATCAAGAACATACAATCCCTTTGACTCATGTCCTTTACCAATAATTTGTTGCGTCATAAGATCCTGAAATATACAATGAGATGAAAAAATAAGATGGAGCAGTTTAGCTTCTAAGTTAACTGACTAACTGATAGCAAATTGAATGCAAGTTTGGGTATATATAAAGCAGATGTTAGTGGAAAAGGTGAATGGTTTGAACTAATTGTTCCAAACCCTTAAACATTAGAGAAAGAACCATCAGCTAAAGTAACATTATGAGTGGAAGTTTGTGATTGAAGATTTGATAAGAGAAGACAATTATCCGTCATATGATCTGTTGCACCAGAATCAAGTACCCACTGAGTTTTGCCTGGACTTATAGACCTACTATTGTTTGCAATAGTAGAGACAATTGGTGTGGTTGATGTAGAGTTGTTCATACTATTCTGATACTCAGTGAATTTTGCATATTCTTCAGCAGATACAAGAACAGTTTGGTTAGCTTGATCTTGTGTTTTTGCCACATGAGCTACATGTGCATTCGAATTTCCAGATTGCTTTTGCTTGTTTTGTAATTTCCAGCATTCAAACTTTGTATGCCCGGTTTCTTACAGTATGCACATGAATTTGTATTCACTGTGCGATTTCCAGATACACATGTATCTCTCTTGTGCATATTTTGTTCCTGTTTCCATGGTACATATCTATTATTCGAACTTATTAGAGCACTGTTATTTTGAGCAGAGGTAGTTGTGTTTAAACTTGGAATTTCAGTTCGAAGTATCCTTCTAAACACATCGTTTAACGAGGTTACATCAGATCCAGATAAAACTTGTGCTTTAGCCGATTCAAAAAATTCAGATGAAAGCCCTGCTAGAAAACTCATAATAGCCATTTGCTCTCTTTGTTTTTGTTGTACTTTCACATCAGCACTAATAGGAAGCAGCAGATTAAACTCTTCGTAAATCTTCTTAAACGCCATGAAATAGTTCATAAGAGATTGATCTTGTTTCTCAACCCGATAAAAGGATTTACATATTTCATACATTCGATTCAAGTTTCCCTTTCCAGAGTATAAAAACTCCAAATAATCCATAAGTTCCTTAACAAATTCACAATGATTAACCAGACTAATGATATCACTATCAATTGCATTTCGAATCTGAAGGAACAGTCGAGCATCATCTCGAAACCAAGTCACGGCTTCTTTGTCTGATGGATCTTCTTTCGGCGGATCTTCACTCAGGTGATTATCCTTATCAATGCTTCTTAGGTATAATCGAATTGTTTTACTCCAATCAAAATAATTTGATTCACTTAATTTGTGCTCTGTTATCTTCGATATCATCGGTACAACCTCCATGACTGATTTAACTTCTCCCATAGCCCTAAACAGAGATTGAGA
The DNA here is from genome assembly GCA_030737815.1 of Allium fistulosum. Lineage (NCBI taxonomy): Eukaryota > Viridiplantae > Streptophyta > Magnoliopsida > Asparagales > Amaryllidaceae > Allium > Allium fistulosum. The sequence goes on from CM060901.1 coordinate 461,355,246, forward strand.
GATGTAGATCTGAAATTTGAATTATCTGCGCTCTGATACCATGTTACAAGCGAAGAAGAGAATGAAACTCAGATTAATTTTCATTATTCAAATTAGTTCGTTACAACTCACGTATATAGTAGGATTTACAAGTAAACTAAACTGGGCCGAACAAGCTGGGCCAAACAATTACACCACGAGAAAATATCAAGTAAACAAGTATTCAGATATGCAGTTATATGTACATTATTTATATGTACATTATTTACAATCCGTATGTATATCCTTCTGATAACAGCTTGATTTTTGTATTTGTAAAAAGTGACGAAAAAATGGATTTGGTTCCTACAACACATATTTTAGGATCGGCCCTTATCGGGATACATTATGTTATGTTATTACTTACATATGTACTATTTAGTGGTTAAATAAGTTTAATCGAAGGTGGAATGAGAATTATTTATTAACATGTTAAATTGTGAATAATGTTTGGTGCATGTGTATATCAAAATTTGAAGCTCCATTATGCCAATTAGCACATCCATAAGCTAGGGGGGAAAAATGCACATATGGCATATCTATAATTAGCACATCCATCATAAGTCCAATCAAGGTTTGTTTTCACTTTTTAATCATATACATTTACAATTTTTAGACACGTTTTGTGGAATAAAAAGTTTCTTTTACTCGTTATTACACTAAATTGACTTAAAAATCATGAGGTAATTTATATTATAACGAGTTCTGATGGCACGCGCTATGCGTGTGCATGAGAAATTTTAGTACAAATAACATATGTTTCAATAATGAAAGACTACATTTAGTAGAAAGACACGTGATTTGCAAGTGCAAATCAAAATAATTAGTACAAACTAGCTAAACATTTAAATATAAAATAACTAATAAAATAAAGATTTATTCCACTTGGTAAATTGGGTTTGGATTGTGAAATATTGGGTTTGGATTGTGAAATGGGTCCAACTCATACAAAGCATTTGGTAAATGGTTAAACTGGTTCAACCCGACAAAACCATTTCATTACAAATCTAACCCATGCAAATAACGGGTAAGTTGGCTAGGTTAGTTGCTATTTACTAACAACAGCCAGATATAGTACTCAACTAAGTCATGCCTACCACATAGCCAAGTAAAATGTGAAAACTTGTTATATAAAAGTACTCAACTTTGAATTTTATACATCAAACTTTAATGTTATTGTTTAGTATAAAGCTATATTATTCCTATTGTTTAACAAAAAAGGTGGAATCCAGTGCACGAGGCTCCCGCACGATAGTTGACTCTGGGGAGGTCGATAATATACGCAGTCTTTCTCTCGCATTGCGAAGAGGCTGTTTCCGAACTCGAACCTGGGCGCCCAAATCACCATGCGGGTGACCTAACCGTTGCGCCAAGGCTTTACCTCTATTGTTTAACAAATTGAAAAAAAATATTTGATTGGCTAGAGTACAAGAACAGTCCAAAAAATATATGTATTTGACAATTTGAAAAACCATGCAGTGCAAGTATGCATATATTCTGTTAATGTATACTTCGTATCTTACTGCACACACTTCTTAAAATGTGATATAGTCTACAATTGTAGCAAGAACAATGCTCAATAACCACCAACCATCATCATAGATGCTTTTTTCAAGTTAGTTCAATCACCCATAAGATTAGTCATGTGTGATTTTTTGTTTTTTTAGCATTAAGAATTGAGGGGATGGCATTTACATGTCAAAATCGCATCTCATTTTGCTATTGTGGTTCCATATTGTCGTGTAATATTATAACAAGATAAATACACATTAAATTATCATCCCTTGTTAAAAGTTTCCAAACTCTCAATATGGTTACAAAACAGGAAACTGTCAAGGAAGTTTCAGAAAATGTAGAAAAAGTTTGAAAAAAACAATATGATGTCAAAGGTTGTGTCTAAACTTTGCTTTTTAGCTTGGCACCCAAACATCTTATTGTTTCATAGCACTTAGTTTCACTGTTAACAGTTTTGTTTATTCATGTCTTACATTTATATTTAAACACTCAATGGTGTATCCTACTTGTAACAGCATACAAGGAAGAAAGCAATAAATGTAAAGAAGTTATTTAAGGATTTTTTTGTTTTAGGAGTTAAAGCGAAGTGGAGGAGTTAAGAAATGATAGCCCATAAATGTAAAACGATAAATTTAAAATGAGTTTCTCGTTGATATTTTATGTAAAGCGGGTCTTGTGATATAATTAGATGTATATTAGTTCTCTTGTTACTCACCTTCACTCACTCTATCCTCCAAACTTATTTGTTCTCAGTCATTAAAATATGATATTTTTATTTTGGAAAAGCTGGGTTTAAGATTTGTTTTCAGCATTAAAGCACAATCTCTAGAAGCTTTCAAATGACCTGCACTATGAATACATACAAATCAACTTATTAAAATCATAATTTTTAAAGCACGGTTTTAGTTGCATCAAAGCTATACAGCTAAAAGTGCATCAAAGTGATGCATCATAAAATGTATCCAACTGATGCATCTTTAACTGCATTCAAACAACGCAATTAAACCAAAGTTGCATTGAACCGATGCAGCCAAAAGTGCATTGATCTGGTGCAGCTTTAGATGCATCGTTCCAGTGCAGCTTTAGATGCATCGTTCCAGTGCAGCTTTAGATGCATTGAATTAGTACTTCAAATTTTTTATTTTCATGAATTTTTCATCTACCATTAGACAGATGATAAATATTGATATTTAATGGTGAAAACAATATGCTAATCCAATGTTCCCAAAAATACATTTTAAAGATTCAAATTAAAATGAAGCGTGAATTATCAACAAGGAGTGTGAGAATAAAGTTCGGATATAATAAATAATGAATAGAATTTGATTTCTAGATAATTATGTGGGGTTATTTCTATTAAAATTAGTGGCAAGTACGTATTGTTACAAGCCCTAATATAAAAACTAATAAAGAATTCACAATTAGTATATATTGGTAATATAATAATATGTGGATCAAAAGTATTTGTAAAATTAAAAGACATTTACATGTTTAAACTTATCAGTAATATTCTGGTATCGTGTTGTGCTTTTTATATGTTAGAAGTATCGCATATTAATCCTTTGTCGGTGTTAACTATTTAACATCTTAAAGTAATTAATCGCTTTGATTTTCTTTAAATGCATATGATATGAAATACGGTGTTAAAAAACTAAAGCCATTGAGAACATCCGCTATGAGGATCACAAGTTACGATACCCTCCTTTAATTTAACTCATACAAGTGACATTGTAGATACACTTTTTCAAGTTGTACATGATTTGTCGTCGTTTCTGACATGATGGGTTACATACCTTGATTAAGCACAGTCGCTATCATTCTCATGGAGTCTGAATATTTTGAAGTAACTTGATGATGTAGCAACGACAATTTGTTTAATAAATCATTAAGAAATATAGCAATTCAACTAGCACATTTAAATATTTGCGAATATCTTGAAGGCTCGAAAAAATTGTTGCAATTCAACTATTTGCGAAAATCTTGAAGCTAGAAAAGCCTAGGCTATCCCAATCAAAACGAGTCTTTACCAGAATAATATTTCTTTCAGAAGTAGTCCAAAGGAGCTGTGGATCCTTGACAATGAGATGTTTACTTTTTAATCATTTGTAATATAATGTCCCAAAAACCCATTAGCCTTAACAAGCCTTTGCTAATGCCTACTATTTTCAATTAAAGTTGGTTAACCGAAATCCGCACCGTCGAATGAGCATCTAGAAGGATAATAGTCCTTTGATGGTTTTCTGTTTTCAAAACTAGTCCAAAGGAGTTGTGAATCCTTAATAATGATGTATTCGTCTTTTAATTCTTGTAATATAATATCGTCAAAAGATATTGGTTTTAGCACGACGTTGTTAGGACTTGTTATTTTCATATATAACTGTTTCTCCAAATTAGCAGCATCAAAAGATGCAAACAATTGAACCTTCTTTTTAACAAAAAAAACTTTATTTTGATAATTATATCATTAGCAACAATAATGTAAATCACACTATTACATAATACATTACCAAAAAAAATAGAGAACATATAATAATCCTAATCGTCCCAAAAAGTAGTTGTTATTCAAATTTTACCAGATTTGACATGATTATGAACTATAGGAAGAAAAGCATAGTAAAGCAGTATTAGAGATGTGATGTACTTGAAAATATATCTGAAATAAAAGTTATAGTTGAAATCTCTCTGTAAAGTCTTTTTTTGTAAGTGCAATATTATTTCAAATTATACAGTAGTATATAATATCTTTCTGATGATATACCAAAATAAGGTGCAGATGGATTGATTATCCTACGGATCAAATCCAATCTAATATAAAAATATTGGATCGGAACCAATCAAATTCAAAATTTGTTTCGGATTAGATTCAAATTATCCAATAATGATGGATCGGTTGGCAAATCATTATTGTCGAAACCGATTAGATAATTGATCCAACTTTTTTAAATGGTTAAAAACTAGTTGTCCACCTTTGATTTTATGATTAAAATTTTTGTCTGATTGTTATGAAATCTCTTTTCATCTAGGATTTTTCAGTTTTCACTTAGTTTTACTTTGTACGTTTTTTATGTTTTAATTTGAACAAACTCATTAAACTTTTTCATGTTTTCACATTTTTATGATTTACTAATCAACGTGTATGAAATTTAAATGTTTAAATCATACACGTTTTATTTTATTTAAAAACTTATTGTTTAAATAGTTTAATATAATATATTTTTTGGTTTTGTTCTGCCACTAAGGGGTTGTTTGTTTTTCTATCCAAGTATATGAGTCATTGCAATTACCAAGTTAAATGTTGATAAGATTAAATCTAGGAGTTATCTTCTATTTAATTTGATTTATTTCAATTGGAGGCTAGAAAAAACTAATTTTGATCATATTATATTCTATGCTTAATTTCAATTTCATCTAAGCGATAAAAAGATAATTTATCCTTTTAATAAACAAACATCTAGTTTACAATCTCAAACATTTGTTATAAACAATTACTTATGATAATGTCATAAATTCACAAGAAAATTTAATTAACAATGGAAATTAAACATCATAGACTATATATAAAAAATAAATAAATATTTCTAACAAGAATATTAAATAGCGTACTCGATAAAACAAGATCTAACATATTTCTAAACCGTTTGTTCACAAGTTATTGATTTGACAAATTGTACCATACATAAACAATAACAAATATATGATCCAACCCAGGAAATACGGTCTATTATTGTTTGAATCCGCTGGATCTGATCCATCGTGCAACCCTATACCAAACTACTTCTGTAACTACTATATATTAGAGTCATTTCTTTGAAAGTGTTATATACTAATGCATATTATCTCTTCTGATGATATACCAAAACTATTTTATTTCTATTTTGGAAATATATTAAACCTCCGAAAGCCAAAACCTTCAAAAGGAGAAATGCTTCTTAAAACCAATTTACGTGTTTTTACTTTAAAAATTGATGAAAATGCATTTCAAAGATGATAAGAAGAAATTTTTAAGTTCAGGAGCATATATTTCTCCTATAAAATACATGAAATTGTAAATTAGAACAAATTTGTTGAAAAGAGATTTGAAGAACATTTACTTCTTAGTCAAACTGAAGTGAAAGATGAAATTTCTCGCAATAATTTATCGCTTTCGAGAGAATTATATCATTTACAACCTTTTTAGTTATATGAAAGCAATTTTAGTGTGATAAATCATAGTTAATATTTAATATTATAAAGCTTGATATCACAATAAAGTTGGTACCATATGAATGTTTCATACAACAAAGATCATGTGTTGGTTCTTTGGAACATTTTTTTGTTCAAAATTATATGTGCGTCTAAGAGAACATGTTGAAGATTCTTATTTATGAGATATATGCAAATAAACATCTATTTATTTTTATATATCTCTAGTAACAAATAACACTCTTCTTTTAGGCGTCACAAAAGAAGTTGATATCATAATATATTCTGTAACCTACATATTACAGATGAAGCATAGAGTTATTCATAATATATTCTATAATATATTATGTAACCTACATATTACAGATGGAGCATATAGTTATTCATAATATATTATGTAGCCTACATATTACAGATGGAGCATAGAGTTAAGCACCAAAGTTCCGAAAAATACAAAGTAGTCAATGCATGATACTTCCAAGTTGAAACGGAGAGTAATTTCCTAAGTTTCGAATCTTCTTCATCTCGCATAAGTTCTCACTCGAGATCTTTTTTCCATACTTGAACGAGAGGAAACTCCGAACACAATTTTATCTTGTTTGACACGCATCTAACCCGGTATATTATGATTTCAACCAGTAAAATGGTTCGAGAAGTCAATTTCAAATTTTGTTTGAAATCCCAAATTTGAAACCATGGCAATTCATTATATATCCAGACGCCAAGAAAAAGCATTGGGATTATGTGAAGCTTAGACAGAGCCTAGAAAACATAGGGTGTAACATATACAATGACTAAGTCGCATAAACATATCTAATAATATTGAACTAATAATAAAATAAAATTGGTGAAATAGACAAGAATAAAATTCTATCCCACAAATTACACACTAAATTTTCTTTTAATCATTAAGTTATACATCTATGATCCTACCACTATATCTGCCTTTTTTTATAAATATTTACTAAGAATGCTTATGATTTTGATTTTTTAGGAATTTGGTCCCTACGTATAAAATATCAAAAATATCATTTTACTTTATATGATAGAGATATGCATAAAATGCAGTATCAAAATAACCTCTAATTTCGTATATTTAAATACTCTTAACCACTTATTTAACTTCAACAAAGAATCAATAATTATTGTCATTCTTGAAATTTTCCATTTTATTAAATTTTGATTTTTTTTTAAGTTGGCTTTATCATTCAACTTTTTATTAATATTAATTATTTATTTTTAAATATAGGATCTTGCAACTTTTTATCATTTTGTCTTAAAATAATTGGATTTAAAAGAGTTAATAATTTTGATTTCCTTACTTAATTAGTTTATTCAAATATGGAACAATTCTAATTCACCTCAAGTTAAAATATTCTTTCTTATTATTTTAAAAAAAGAAAAATCAATCAATCGTGTAAAAATTGATTTTGCTTATAGCAGTTCAATGTGTATTTAATATTCTACATGCATGTGCATCACGCATGTCAAAGTACTAGTTAAAACAATGTCTTTAAATTGAATATCAAAATGATGTAATTTAAATGTTTGGATAAACAAAAACTATGGAGTTCATAATTTTATATTACAAAAATATTAATAATATTTCATGGCAATATTAATAAATATTTCTTATTGACGCAAAATTCATCTTATTTCAAAATATACTTTTATGATCATGTTTTTATGTTTCCACTCTGATTTGAGATTATAATTTCGAACTATTTCTAGAAGAGCTATATATATATATAAACAACTCTACAATATTCAAAGCTTTTCCTTTTGGGTGTTGTATTAATACAAGAATAAATAATGCAAAGTAGTTAAGAACCATTAGTGAAGTAATAAGACCGGTAGAATGTGGACCTAGATGTATTTGATTTGAAACACTTGAACATTAGTTATCGAAAATCATAAAACAATGCAAAGTAGTTAAATGTTAGTATGTGATGTAAATAATAATGGATGCTAGTATTTGAAATAAAGAACAATTTAATGTCGGTATGGCATATAAACAACGGATAGGTAAATATATCTGTACCTATATGATGATGTGTTTATAACTTTATAATGTGTTATAGATTATAGAACTTAATGAAAGAGAATTATAATGGAAGATAAGCTCAATTTCTTATGTATTTCATATGTAAATCAGTGCAGCTTAAAATTATTTTGAATGACAAGTAATAGAGAGAGAGATGCACAATAGCAACCATTTAGTGCTCCTACCATATTTTAAGTTAAATTATTCTATATATACTATAAAATGTTATATATATCTTCATATCATACTCAAGATCATCTCCACAAAATTGATATTATTTGAATAAATCTAGCATGATTAATTTGATGTTCACATCTAAATGTTAAAATAATTTTTTTTAATGATGAATGTTGACTTATAATTTTGAAGAGGTTGGAAATTTTAAAATCATCTCATTTTTTAGAGAGGATGTTCATGGTGTAGATCAAACATCTACAAGATTTTATAGCATTTGAAATAGTGTTGCTTAAAATATAATAGAATTGCTAAAGGAATGCTCTGAAAGAGATGTGTCATTAAACCTACATACATATATATATATATATATATCATGGTATCAAGTTTTGGCCGAACTCCCGAGATTTCAACGATCTTGGTTCAGTTCCGACCAGAAGCAGGACGGGATTAGGTCAAAATCTCGTCTCGTACTTACCATAAAAATAAAATCAAAGAAATTAAAAAGAAAGTTCGAAATAGATCTTAATTGCTTCGTTTATCGCCTTCGTTCATCGAGAATCGTCTTCGCTCATTCATCGAGAGTCGCCTTCGCTCATTCATCGAGAGTCGCCCGATTTGCCTTCGTTAGTTCATCGAGAGTCGACTTCTTGTTCATCATCTTCGTTCATCTTGACTGTGCTTCTTTTTTCACTTTTGTTTCCGTAGAGTTAAAAGAAAAACAGATCTGGTTAGGGTTAGGGATACTAGATCTACTTAATAGTGAGCTGAATCTTAATGGGTTGGGCTACATAAATTAATTATTCAGTTCAGGTTATATTAAATGCTTACATAGACTTATCTTAATTTATTTTTCAACTTTGTGTAGTATATTATTTATGTTTAATCTTACTGTTGTGAATATTATATCATTTATAATTTTAAGTGTATTATGGCAAATTAAACAGAAATATGTTATCGGGACCGAAACCTAAACTAAAAACGAAACTTCTGAATTGACCGAAACCAAGAAAATTTTAAACAAATGAAACCGGAGTTCTTGAACCTTGATATATATATATAGACACACACATGTGTGTACACATATCATAAAAGTAAGATAGTCTAAATGTGAGGTGGCACTTTACATGGGTACATATCCATGTCTTGCATGGAGGCATTTCATGCTTCATTTGTAAAGGATGCATAATCGGTAGTCAACTTAATTAGTATTTTGTCAACATATGAAGTACAGAAAATTTTATCAACTGAAAGATGTAGACAACATTTTTGTTGTATTGGATTGGTTTTCACTCCTGAACTAATGTAACCGGTGATGTTATACCAAATTAGGATGTAGACTGCATAGCACATTCTTTGGTATCCAAACATCTGCTAAAATGTATTTAAAAATCTAAGATTTTAGAAACCCAACAATATTGTCAACATAGTTGTCTAATATATCAGTAAATGATAATACGCCTACCATGTCAAAATGATCATCTCTTGAAGCAGTGCTATAAAATACATAATTTAATTAGACAGACGTGATCTTTTTATTTGTATGGTATAACATAAATGAATACTTATAGGATCAAGAGAAACAAACTCGAAGTTAAGAATATGCAATCAATAATAAAAATAAAAGCATGTACCTTTTTGATCAGATAGAGGGACCTTGTTGGTCAATACATCGAGACCTCTATAGACTTGCATTGAATCTGCATTTATGATCTCGATGTTGGAAAAGTGAGAAGCAAGTTCAATTGCAAGTCGTGATTTGCCTGAACCTGTAGCTCCCATAACTACTATTACCTGTGATTTTAATTTCGATCATGAACTACCATATTTGTTGCTACCATTTCAAGTTTTACAATTTTTATTTTTAAATTATATAACTTGGGTTTACAATTTTTTGTTGGAATTATCGAAGGAAGTTTTATTTTTAGTTAACTACAAATGACTATAGTAAAATTTATTATTTTTAGCACCAGTGAAACGGTAGAAACATATGGGGAAAGGTTTTTTAGGCCAGCAATTAACATATTTAGCATATGCAATTATGCATAAAACAACAAAGCATCTGCCAAATGAGACCTTTCTCCTATGACTTTAACAAATTTAGTATGAATATCAGTCCCCTTAAACATGATCTATTGGTACTAAGTTCTCCTAGTGGCAATTGTGACTTATTTGTATATATGTTGTTTGCTTGTACTTATTGTTGCAACATGAATTTAAAATATAAGTAAATTTAGAGAGGGGTTAGGAGGAAAAATGATTACCATCTAAATACATGTGTAGTAATAGAACACCAACCTGCGATGCATTTCCATCATCTTTGAAGACTTTATCATATATATCTACAAGTTCCACACCGGTATCAACAATATAGTTACCATCATCATCAAACGTTATCATGTTCTCTTGATTATCCTATTATAAGAAAAAATGGTAAATAATTATTGCAAATGCGTATACAAATATACATACATATATGCTATTTAGACAAAAAATTAAATAAAATTGGTAACACAATAGATATGAATGATTGGATCACATTGTGTTCATACGGGATTGAAATCGGGGGGCTCTCCTCTCTAAAAATATGTGTGTGTAATAGCTTGGAGTTAACAGAAAAGACAAAGAACGGTTCAGATTTACACTTTTAAGAAGACATCAAGTGGCTGTATTAGTCTAATTCAACAAAGAAACAGCTCCGTTATATTTCTAACCCTATCTTTGGAGTTGTTTCTCCTCCAAACCGTACTCTTCCACAATTTCCCCAATAAGGCACTAACCTCTCATCTTCTAAAATGAAAAATCACGTACAAATACTTGGAAAAAGCTGCACGTTCTACTTATCGATTTACATCTTCCCTTCTTCTTCTTTGCTAATTTTAATCCACTCTTCCCCATGCTAAATAAAATGATGAAGTCATGAATTCCTTCTCCTCCTTTCCTCTCTCCAAACACTGAAATCAATGGACGTCTCAAATCATTGCACCAAGTTGGTAAACATTAATTTTATTATCATTATTTACTTTTTGACTGCTAATTTATTCATTTACTTCCTAAGGTTTTAGGAATATGAATAATGCTTACTAACTAATTTTTGGAATGATGAAGCAGCTTGATCGTTGCATCATTTAACTGTTGATAAGCTATCTTCATTTTTTCCAACATCTAGAAATTTTATACATGATTTTCTTCCACTGTTGTTGTTTAAGTAAATTTTGTATTATAAATATAAAACTTCAAATATGTTTTTCTCAACTGTTAAATTTTATTTTTTAATCATTTTTGTAGGACTCGAGTCAGTAGTTTGGCAAAAATAAAAATGTTTGATGGGAAGGATGATTAATTTCTCTTAAAAGTTTAGAAGGTAACCTTATTAACACTGCCCCGATTATATGATTCAATATGAAATAAGGCAATGATGCATGTGTTATTTATTATACATATTATTAACATGAAAAGCTTCATGAATTTAGGATAAAATATTGGACATGTATGTCCCTTTTATTGCCTTTTTAACAAGGTCAATATGTGAATGTGTTTCTTTTAGATGCATGGTTTACCATTACATGTATTTGTATTTCAAAATTGCTTTATTATGCAATTTTTACTAGGGGAGCATGATCAGAAGTACATTTGTCCTGTAATCTTCTAGATTGGAGATTATGAATTATGACGTGTTTACATTTCTGTGGCATCCATCATCAGCTCATACTCGGAAGTTATTATGTAATCTATTCTTTTTTTAGTTATTCATTCACGGTAACCCTTAAGTTTACCATTATTCATTATGAATATTTTTATTATTCTTTCCATTCATGCTTTTAAGATCTATATGACACCTAGCTAATTCTTTTTGTGGCTGGTCAAATAGGATCACATAAATTATTCTATGCGTTTTTTATTGTTTCACATTGCTAAGGTTCATTACTACATACATAAATGCATAAAATTGAGTTTTATCACTATACAGGTCATGGATAAAGCTTTTATTGAGGTTAATATCTTCAACCAAGTTTTGATATGAATTTTACTTATAAACTTACCAAAAATTATCTAATGAAGATTGCTTTAACGAAGAATTTTAAAAATCCAATATGGAAATAAATGAATTGCTACACTTACAAATTGTTAAATGAACATAGCTTTAATGAAGACGTTTTAAAATCCAAAATAGTAACAAATGAATCGCCATAGTTAGACATTGTGTAAAGAAGATGCATTAAATATTGGAGGTTATAATATTAGTAAATGCTATAATTAAAAACTCAATAATAGTTTCTTCATAAATTACACTATAGGATAAAAATTACTAGACTAGCACTTGACCTATAACATTCATTTTTGCATTCTTCACTTTGTTATCAGTGATAAAAATGCTTGACATGAATTAAAAAAACTAGAAATTATGTATAAAATTATTATCTAGACTCTTACAGTTGATTAGAGTAAAAATACAAGGTAAAAAGATGGAAGAAAGTAAAGACTTGGTGCAAAAATTGATAAGAATATTATATAACCATCATAATATACTGTTCGGCTGTTTATACTATAAAATATGTTTTCCTTTTTTATTTGTGTATACTGCCATGTTTTGTGCTGAAGTTGTTGTACCAAGGTTCAACAAGCTATGACCGTTTTTTATTCGAACTGGATATGCTAAGATTATCTTATAACCAGATGATTATGATGTGCTAACTATAGATTTAGGGAACTCCATAATGTGTTGAGCATTTAATATTTTTTAACTAAATATTATGATTTTACTTAGTGTCTCCTCTTAACCTTTGACTTTACAAATTCATTTTATACACGTCGACCTTCTACACCATTGATTATTATGGGCAAATAACTCCTTTAGTCTAATATATGGTATTTTAGCACATAATTGGAACACAGTTCAATCGCAATGCCAAAATATATTTTCACGTCGGCATACCATTAAATTTGGTCAGTATAGATGCGTTTATATGTATTTTGGTTTTTTGTTAGTCTCTTTCAAAAAGATGGTGGATGATTCTGAATTATTAAAAAATTTCTTTATAGTCTACTTTTAAATATCTCATGCATGTATGTGTTATTACCAATTGGCTTGCTTGACAATTTTCTACAGTATTTGTATGGAATGGTGCTGAAGCAATATGGTAATTATCTATTCTTCATTTGTGCCTATTTAAAGTTACCTTAATATGTATTAATGCACATAAAAATAGAATTATCCTAACTATTCTTTGACTCATTATATTATATAAGGCATAAGACAATCATTTTAACCCAAAGTAAACCTTTTTTATGACTATTTGCATAGGGGAAGTGCAATATGTAGAATTTTATAAAAATTTGGTAACACCGATATAGTAAAAAGACATTGCTTAAAGAATACGTAATGCTTATTGATTGTTTCATTTAAACTATGGTATGCCACATTCGATCCCTTCAAATTTATTGATAAATTTTCCAAACTGATCATTTGAGTATATTTATTGTTTCCACCTACAGATCATGATACATATCATCATTCTCTCAAATACTTGCACATTTTTAAAATATCATGTGTGATGAATGGTAGCAACAAACGACAAGCTTAAGTCTCAAGATTTCTACCATTGGTTATCAAGCTAAACTGACATGACATGGTGGCGCTGGTGTGATATGGTGAGGCCCATGGTTTGAGAACTAGAGCCAAACTCGAGAGGATTTGGCTGCTGTTGGTGGCCAAATTGGTATTCGATGAATAGGGGATTGGAGGCAACGTGTGGAAGAGCCATAATTATTAGCACGTGAATTTGATGGTGGTAGTCATTGGAGCACTTGCGCAAAATGGGGGAGAAAATCATTAAAGTAGGAGGACAGCAAGTGGTAGTACGGTAAGGGCAAGAATAAGATCGCATTTATTAGTGTTTTGTCTGGCAATGAGAGAAGAAATTGGAGAAAAAATGGTGTTGAGCTTCAACAATATAGTACAAGCAAACTCTGAGCGGTAGCCCGAATATGATCTTGAACCAAGTTACAATGAAACCTAGATGAGAAGGATTCCTTGCTGTTTAGAGGGGAGAAAGAGAAAGTGGAGGAGGAGGAAGTAAAAGTGATGTACTGATATTACTCATTAGCATGTGTAAAGGCTAAGTGATTTAATATAAAACATACTTCTGCTGTTGTTTTTTATCAAGTTCAATTGGCATTCTATTAAAATTTGACATCGTTAATTAAATTATTTTCACAATAATAAGTACTTTAACTGTGTGATTGACATTGACGCTTATATATTTCTTACCAAGATAAGTACATGCAATGCTTTCAGGCATGGTTCATGTTGCCATGGACCTGTTGCCTTCAGAAAACATTTAGTATATTCCACAATGCTGATAAATTAGTCCAATTTGTTTTATAATAATACAATCTATGCAAAATCCAAGTTCTCGAAACCAAATACGTGAATCCTCAGAAGCATGTCATATTGTGATTATTCGCAAGGTTTTAAATCTCGTTCATCTCACCCGAGATAGAAATCCAAGATTTTCTTCGAAATTCGAGATTTGACATCTTGGTTAGTTTTTAATATTTTAAATCTCATCCATTTCAGCCGAGATATTAGCCCGAGATTTTCTTCAAAATCCGAGATTTGAAACCTTGGATTATCGTTATTCCTCATGGGCACAATAGTATTATCAAAGTAGCATCTCTTAATTTCAACCGCACATAAACAAATACATGATCATAATGTAAAAAATGTCAACCAAATAAGTTAAATAAGACGCATTTATCACAATACACCATTTATTATCTATCCTTCACAATCAGTGACATGCGACTTACCAATCCCCGAAGTACAAAGAATACAACACTTTAGCTTCCAAAGAATACAACAACTTTTCCTTATTATTTTTTATTGAGGAAGATTTTAGATTGATTTTCAATTTATTACTTGATGCATACTGTCATAGTTCAAACTTTTTCATATTTTAATCAGGAAGAATTGAGCACATTCTAAATGGTTTATTATTAGATACTCTAACTCTACCAAAAATTACAAGCTTAAGACTTAAGTGTTGATCCACTATCTAGACAGCATGATGTTTTTTTTTTATTAATATGAAAATGACTTGCTTGTTTACTTGAAACAATTCAGTTTTTCCAGAATTTAGTGGTTAGGAGTAGCAACTAGAAAATGAATGATTTATTTCAGAGCAGTGATTGCAAAAATCGCGAGATCGTACGTTCCAAAGCGCGATTTGGTAGGAATCGCAGCCTTCGCGATCCAAGAATTGAATTGGATCGCAACCAGTGTAAAATGTACGATTCTATTTCAGAACGAAAATATTGGAGTCCAATACTGAATCGCGATTTCAAGTTAAACATCGAACTGAAACAAAATAAAAAAAAAGGCGGAATAGGAAGAAGCAGCAAACCTGAAATTTTAGAAACCCTAAGCTTCGGGAGGAAGATGATTGTCAGAAAGTATGAACATTGGTCATTGCACGTTTTCTCAAACAAAGTATTAAAACAGAAACAAGTTGCCACCAACATATTATGTTTGGACACATTTGGCCACGCACCTGATTTGGAAACCACTAAGATTAAGAATAACTAAAGACTAAAATGTTCACAAAATTTGACTAAGTTTTGAATAATAAAAATATATGGGTACCGACGTGATTTGATCGGTATCGACATAATTTTGGATTTTCATTTGGCTACTTTAAAGGCTTAGGAATCAAGCTACGAAGAAAAACTAAGGCCCCGTTTGGCTTGTCGTTTTTAGTTTTGTGTTTTCGTCTATACAAAAGCACGTCTGTTGTATGTATTGTTGAAAACAAATAATTTTGAAAAATGAAATTAACATGTAAAATAGAAAACAAATTTATTTTGTTTTTCGTGTTTCGAGATATAACAAAAGCACGGAGAACAATCCGACTCATTCGTTGTCCGTTGGTCGTCGCAATAGCTAAGAATTATAAATCTTTTCTCTTATTTTTTGCTATTTCTTAGTGCAAGTTGAAAACACAAAACTCAAAATACAAAATGAAAACAAACGGGCCCTAAAGTTTTGACACACAAAACACGTCGGCACCGACATGTTTGGCTGCCTTGAAAAACGTGTGCAACAACCAATTGTTTATGCTGGAAGTTTGGATCTCAAAGAAATGACTCGTTCAAACCGAAAATGGAGAAATTCGTGTTGAATCTCGTCTATAAATAGCAGTCTATCTTTAGCTAGAAAGATGATCAATCTTCTTCATCTTCTATTTCATAAGACTTTGAGAAAACGTGTAATGATCCGGAATTTCGGACATTTCGTATTTAAATATCTGAATTATTTAAATATTTGAATCTTGGATTAAATATGACTAAAGTGATTTAATAACATTGTTAACCCCTTTTTAAATCATTACTAATGATGGTAAACATGCTTTGAAAAAATATTATAAAAATAAATACTTTGAAGAAATATCAATAGTGTGACCGAAAATCGTTTTATCGATAAACAGTTTTTTACTCGTCAGAAGTTGTTCAAATTTTTTTTTACATACACTTATTTGCTTAGAAAATCAATAATATAAAATAAAAATATTATATCATTTATGGAAATAAAATATTATGATGATGTCATGGGAAGCTCTCCCTTGCTTCCTATGTGGCAGCTTCATAGATGCTTCTGCTCACATATTTGGCAAGTGCAACGTTGCTTTCTAGATGTGAAGTTTATGCGCATCTAATCTTCACATTTCCACTTTTTTTCTTGATCCGGGACCTCTCCAGTTTTGGAACAACTACCCAAACACTTTAGAAGCTTGTTTAGCTTTGGCCTTCTGCTGGTGGATTAGGATTGAGAGAAATAACATATGTTTTAATTC
Organism: Allium fistulosum; assembly: GCA_030737815.1. Classification (NCBI taxonomy): domain Eukaryota; kingdom Viridiplantae; phylum Streptophyta; class Magnoliopsida; order Asparagales; family Amaryllidaceae; genus Allium; species Allium fistulosum. The sequence goes on from CM060901.1 coordinate 461,372,031, forward strand.
ATTTTCTACAAGTTATTTGTTGGTTTCTAATAATATCATTCATGTCTACAATATGTTCTTGGACAGGTGATGGCGTATGGCCTTTGTAGTTTCTGATCATGAACCCCAAAAGGGTGGAATCAGAGGAAAGTAACAATCTGCTTGATAGCTTCACAGGTTGGTCTTTGTCGTTGGTGCTTTTGGCTTGTATATGTATAATATATGTTAGTATTATGATGGTGCAATGCTGAACAGTTTGTTATAATGTTGTGTTTGTATGATGTTGGTATTGTACTGTAGTATATTTGTAGCCCGAGTGGTAGTATGTTTGGGAACTTATATTTGACCACCGGCTAGGCTTATTAGCCGGAATATATTTCTATGTATGTATATCTAGTATGGTTGTGCAGCCCAATGTTTTATAACCTTTTAATCAAAAAAGGGTAAAAGGGTAATTTGCTAAGAGATATTTTCATGTAAAGTAAAAAAGCATGCAAGGCACATGGGGGATCTTTAGACAGCAAAAGGAGGGGTTTAGGCTTGGGTATTCATTCACTGATTCACAAAAGCTTGAAAATAACAAAAGAATAAAATGGTGGAAGTGGATTAGCACTAATCCACTTTGTTCTTCACTAATCTTTCTCTAATTAGTTCAAATCTTCTCCAAACTTTCGCCAACATCTTAGGAAGCTTAGATCTAAAGTCAAAAGTGGAAGAAGCAAAGAGGAGATAGGGTTTCCTTGTGAGGCCGTGAGCATGGATGGTGAGGGGGTGGCTTGGCTTAGCTTAGATGTGCTAAAGGTTGGATCTTTATGTGTGTTTGAAGATAGTAGGAAGTGGTTCTTGGTTCATGGATGCTTTTGCATTGTTTTGGCATGGAATTTGTGAGTTTATGCACCATGGAATGATTACATATCATGTTATATATATTGTGTGCTTGTGATATAAAGTTAAAGTGACATTAACTAATTAAAGTTTTAAACTTTGGAACCCTCTTGCTTTTGAAAGCAAATGGCAAGTTTATATTATCTAACATCATTTCTATTACTTTCTATAACATGTGGCGTGACCTGGACTTTGAGATTACATGTTTGGTTGGCTTGTGTGTTGAATTAAAGTATGTTTGAAAGTATTTGAAGCAAAAATAGTCGCTGTAAGTGTACTTCAATATCCCTTAACTTTAACATATGTATGAAGATTTATGAACTTAACTTAGGATAATTTGATTTGGTTATTCTCTATACACATTTTGGTGTTGGGACAGTAAAGAAATGTTTGAAAAGTTATAGAAATTATGAAACCAAATTGTGAACGTTAGAAGCGAAAAGGTCGCTATGGATGCACTTTGAAAATGCTTTGTGTTCGGCAATTTTCAAAGTCAACTTTGAGAGACATCATTGGGATATTTTGCATTTTCAATAAGTACTATAAGATTACTTATTACTGGAAAAATAAGGAAGTTTAAATCATTCATTAACCTGTGAAACAAATTAGCAAAACGTCATAGCGAGAAGAAGGTTGCTATATGAGCACTTTGAAATGTTATATTTTTAGGAATTTTTATAATTAAATGGAAAGACATCCTTAGGGGTTTCTTTACATATTTAATAAGTATTGTATGTGTACTTATTACTGGAAAAAAATTGGAGCCTAAAAGGTTTTTGAACTGGTCAAACAACATGGCTAAAGTTGGAGTAAAAATATCGCTAAACAAACATTTTAGTAAATGCCTTGTTTTCGGGAATTTTCCTAATTAATTCTAAAGATATCCTTAGGGGTTTCTTTCCATGGTTTTTAAGTACCCTAAGGGTGGTACTTACTGTAAAAATTTCAAGTCTTAAATCATTTATTAAAGTTGTTAAAACTGATCGCAACGATTGTGCTTTTCTGTGTTATTCTTTATCAAAGAATTTTAACGATATTTTTAAATGCTGCAGTAAATCTTTTATGGTTTTAAGTGTTTAAACATTATATTTAAATTTGGTTTTTTTTCTAATCTTTTTAGGGATGTTTTCAAACATATTTTGTAGTATTTTAAAGTTGGTTGAAGTTTAAGTATATTTTGGTATTTATTTATGAATTTGGGAAGTAAAGAGGTTCTATAATATAAGTCATGTTTTTCTTTATTTTCATCAAATTATAAATTAGTTATTTTCAAATAATATTTTATATAGATATTTAATACATATTTATAAGTATTTTTAAAGTATATGTGTGTGTGTGTGTTTTGGAAAAGTAATTAACTATGCTTAACACTAAAACCAACAAAGTAGACTAACTTATTTGTGAGAGTTAAGATTGATGTTCGAGTAGGGATAGAAGCAATTAAGCTCTAACCTACCAGCTTTACTCTTAGACGAGGAATAGTTAATTCGGGAATGTCGAAAATGTGTTAATTGTGTTGTTTGTTTAATCGTTTATGAAAGTCATTGATACTATACTTAACACTAAAAGCCGATGATGTTGACTTATCTATCGGTGAGAGTCAAGGATGAAGTGTCTAGGCAAGGCTTTGATATGTATTCAGTGCTAACTTACCTGGCTTAATTCTTGGCCAAGGGATAGTATAAGTTGGAATGTCGAAAATGTGTTAAGTATACGAACCTTGGTTTCTATAAGCGATCATTTCTAACTGGATCATCGACTATCGAACTTAACCAAATATTAAATTAGATCTTTAAAATAATGGTTTTAAAGATAATATAAGTATGGAATGGTTTTGGGTTTGTTGTGATAGTTTGTTAATAACATTCATCTTTAACCCTTTTTATTATACTTATGAACGTAAATAGGTTTTTAAAAGAATGTTTTTAAGATAAGCATAAGTGAAATGATTTTGGATTTGCAGTGACAATGTTTAAGTATCATTAGTCTTAAATCTTTTTGAATGGATTAATAAAAGTACTTAGATCCGTAAAATGGATTTTGAAGAAAATTATAAGTATGGAACCTTTTGGGAAAAGATAGAATAAGTGAAAGCTTAAAGTAAGAAATCTTGTTAATAGTTTGTGAATATACTTGTATCATTTGAGATAAGTATATATATACGTTTTGAATTATTTAAAGAGTACAAATGAATAGTAGAAATTGATAAATAGAGTTTTATTAGATAAAAGAAGTTTTTTACTAATAAAAGAGGTTTTAACCAATAAAACGATTAATTGATTAAAAAGGGGATTAGAAGTCGTTTATGTGACTTAACCCTGCATTGTGTGACTTGATCGTATTTTATGTGTTTATTCGCTTATGGAAAGTATTTAGTTGCATACTTAACACTAAAAGCCGATGAAGTAGGCTCGTCTATCTGTGAGAGTTAAGATTGATGTTTGAGTAGAGTTTGGTAGTAGTAATGCTCTAATCTACCGGCTTCACTCTTGACCGAGGGATGGTATGAGATGAAAAAGTCGAAAACATGATAAGTATACGAGACTTTGTTTCCATATGCGATCGTCTATGCGATTATCAATTTTGAACTTGATAGTCGATCAATCGACTATCGAACTTGACCGTAAATTCATCGAATTAGTTTTGAAGAGACCAAATCGGTAAGTGTTTTACTTATTGAAAACCACTTCAAAACTGATATACAGGTTCTATGTTTTGGAAGCGGTTGTGAAGTAAAATGTTATAGAGTTGAACTATCTATCGTGAGGTTAAGACCAAGGGAGAGGTCAGCGTTAGCATTCATCAGAGGACTTGTGTTGGAATCTATGTGGAGATTCGAGATTTGTTCGAGATGCTCGAATTCATGTAGAGATTTATGGTCTGTTCGAGATGCTGGAATCCATTTGGGGATTCGTGTTCTGTTTGAGTGGTAAAGACTCTTGTGAAAGAGGTCGAACATGACCTCGACATCCGAAATGGCTAAAGACAAAGTAGGATGTACAATCTCGGGTTTAGCTGACTCATGAGGGTATATCAACTCCATATCTAGAGTATGCTTATCTATATGTTGCACACGGGAGTTGTTGATACTTAATTTCATGTAGTTCACAAAAGTGTTCAAGCGATTGACCAGTTATGTTTACCTTATGGTATGTCCAATCTAAAGATCTACGCCACTCGAAAGGTCATTTTTCATCCTTGTCATGGAGTTCTGATTCGACTAGACCGAAGAGGTCTCCGCGTAAAATCTATTATGTGAATATACCTTAGAGGTTTTAATTGAACTCAGTACTGTCGTGGTGTGATCAATGTAAGCATCGCAGCTATTTGTCTGATTTATATTATATACCCTAGACATTATTTATTACATCACCATGTACTTGTTAGATGATGGTTCTTTTGAGGGGTAACCGTTATGGCATTTCATGCAGTCTTAAAAGTACTGTTATATACATATTTCTTAATTTTCTCATACCAGACCTATATTTGACGCATGGTTTTTATTTTCCCTAAATTCCTCGTATGCTCTTTCGAGTAGTTTGAGAAAGGTAGGTTTTAGTTGATTTCATTGGAGCTCAAGGAGATGAGTTGGATGTATCACCTACTATATAGTTCTTATTTTCGCTGCATTATTATTATGTATGTATCAGCAATTATGATGACAGGTTTTTATAACTGTATAGGTTGATGATAGTATTAAGAATTGTTACTCTGAAATGTTATATATCTTAGAGTGACAGTTTGTACTATCTTTTGATATTATATTTTATCGTTCTACTGTGAGATTCTGATATTGTGTTCCTTATTTCTTGTGCTATTTCATTTTCTTTTACCTTAACAATATGTCTTTCCGACTGAATGCTCGACACAAGAATAACGTGGATGTAGTGTCGACATTGGGGGGTCGAAAAAGTGGATCATTACATCTAGTATTAGAGCTGAAGGTTAAGCGAGAATCCTCGCTTTGGTTTGGTATGACTCACTAAAAGGTAGGATAATGGAATGTCCTAGCATGAGTTGAGTGTATTATAAATATGAGAGCGTATTTGTACTTGTTATAAATGTATGTCTTAAAAGTAATTCCAACTACGAAAATTAAAGATCTTATATAAGATAACTTATATAAGTATAAGGTGATAGTATTGTTTAATTAATGTAGGGATTTATGATTTTCATTCATTACCCTCATAATTAGTTTAGCCATGTTCGACCAGTTTATGAGCATTATTATCATTTGTTGATTTATTAGTTATGATTGACCAGTTTGTGAGCATTAACTATTGTTTGTTGATTGTTGATTTATGCTCAATCGGTTTATGAGTAGTTTTACCTTTTACTGCATGGGTTAGGTAGACAGTAATTGGGGGACACATTGAAACGAACACCTTATGAATTGAGTTTCAGAGTTTAACTATAAGGCTTTCGATGGTAATATTGGGTTAGAAGTTAACTTTAATAAAAGATGTTTACTATAATCTAAAGGAAAGATAAGGTATTTTGTAAGTAAATATTTGTGAAAAGATTTTATATAAGACGGTGATTTTATATAAGTATGGTTTATAAAACATTATTTATAAACGAAATGGATTTAAACTGATATTTTAAGAACTTAAATCCCGGTGTCTTTGAAAATGTTTTTCAAGATTTCGGTAAAATAATAACAGTATTAATTGAAGTATATATTTGGGAAATTGTTCTATGAACTTGCGATCATAGTACTTAGCAATATTTATGAAGTATTTGATACCGCTTTGGAAATGATTTTGGGTTAAGTCCTAAAGGTATGATTTAGATGTACTGAATTCACTTCTATTGCTTGAAAATAATTTTGGTGTGACTGCAGTATCATTAGCATTCATTTTTGGGTTTCTAAGTGAGGGATGCTACAAAGTTGTTTTAGAAAAAAAAATTTTGGTTTAATCTTGACGTATGATTTAATATACAAAAGATATATGTATATATTATTATTCCAAAATGATTTGAAATAAAACATGGTGTTTAGTTCTCAAGTTTTTTTAAAAGAAGTTTGATATAAAATTTTGTGTAAAAAAATTTATATGTATACTATGTAGGGTGCCCGAGTGATAGTGGCATAACCCATAATAAATATTGGTACTTTTCATGTTTTCCCTTTTTAGGTAAAGTGTGGTTAATAAATAATCAGTAACTTTGATAAGTTATTTTATTGGACACATGTGTCCTTTGCATTAGGATCGTATGGTATGTGCGTCATGTTTGATGTGTTTGTTTGGTAGTTTTCATTTGTTAAAATGAAATGGAATTTTCATGATTTTGGACAGTCGGAAACTTCCAAATCATTATAGAACTTGGAGTTAGGTGTTTTTTGAAAATAAAGGTGAGTTTATATAACACTTTAATTGGAAAGGTGGTAAGTTAAAACAAGTTTAAATAGTTGAACATAATTGTTAAGTAAAATGAATTTGATGTTTTGTATATACTCTTAGGATGTAGTGAAGTATTATACAAGTATGAACTTAAGTTGTAAAATATTTATAAACTTAAATTAGTGTTTTTATGAAATGATTCATAAATGGTTTTAGTATTGAATTAGATATACTATTTGTGTAAAAGGATGTGATATAAAGCATTGGTGTAGTTAGAAACCAATAGGATAAGGTACGTAAGTTGTATGTAGATCGTTTTATTCGCATGACAGTTCTTGATTTAGGATTCGAGTATATGATTTCGAGGTGGTTTACACCGGTCCGAACAAGGATTTTTCACTTGATCCTTGATGGCAAACACTTGATACGAACTCTTGATATGATCTCGAGGTTTTCTATCATAGTAAATGGTTATGTAAGGAGAACGAAAGTTTATAATCAAGGCACCTGATCGAAGTCTGCATTAGAGAGGTTTGTGAACTATACTAGTTTGGAAGTGGAAATTTATGTGATCGAGCAAGTAATCAGATAGAATATTACGTATGGATGATCCATGTACATCGTACGGGCTTTAGTGTATGCATACTATGTTTTATTGGCTTAAAGAGAGTTTAGGTAATGACTCTTCGATTTGTTATGAGGTAGCATGAATATTCGACTAAGTAATAACCTAAGGCTGTTGAGCGTGAGGTATGCTTAACAGATTGTTTATCGTCCTTGTGCGATAAGAGGATTTTTGAACTTAGGCAAACCATGAACTTGTTTTGCTAGTAATTTTGAATACTGTTGAGTATTGCTATTATTTTGTTTATTGCTTGTATCGTAATTTTGAGGATGAAATATTCTAAGTGGGGGCGGAAGTAATGGCTTGGAATTTCGAACACTTCGTATTTAAATACCTGAATTATTTAAATATTGGATTTAATATGACCAAATTGATTTAATAACCTTGTTAACCCCCTTTTAAATCATAACTAATGATAGTAAACTTGTTTTGAAAAAATATTTACAAAAATAAATAATTTGAAGAAATATCGATAATGTGACCGAAAATCATTTTATCGATAAACAACTTTTTACTCGTCAGAAGTTTGTTCAAACTTTTTTAGATATAATTATTTGCTTAGGAAATCAATAATATGAAATAAAAATATTTTACCGTTTATGGAAATAAAATATTGTGATGATGTCATGCATGATGTCATGAGAGGATATTTTGTGTGTAAGGGAAAAAGGGTAATTTGCTAAAAGATATTTTCATGTAAAGTAAAAAAGCATGAAAAGCACATGGAGGGATCTTTAGATAGCAAAAGGAGGGGTTTAGGCTTGGGTATTCATTCATTAATTCACAAAATCTTGAAAATAACAGAAGAATAAAAATGGTGGAAGTGGATTAGCACTAGCCTACTTTGTTCTTCATTAACCTTTATCTAATTAGTTCAAATCTTCTCAAAACTTTCACCAACTCCTTAGGAAGCTTAGATCTAAAGTCAAAAGTGGAAGAAACAAAGAGGAGATGGGGTTTCCTTGTGAAGCCGTGAGCATGGATGGTGAGGGGGAGGCTTGGCTTGGCTTGGATGTGCTAAAGGTTGGATCTTTATATGTTTGAAGATGGTAGGAAGTGGTTCTTGGACGCTTTTTCATCGCTTTAGCATGGATTTTGTGAGTTTATTCACCATGGAATGATTACATACTGTGTGAAATATGTTGTGTTCTTGTAATATAAAGTTAAAGTGACATTAACTAATTAAAGTTTTAAACTTTTTACCCCACTTGCTGTTGAAAGCAAATGACAACTTTATATTATATAACATCACTTCTATTACCTTCTATAACATGTTGCATGGTCTAGAGTTTGTGTTTACATGTTTGGTTGGCTTATGTGTTGAATTGAAGTATGTTTGAAAGTATTTGAAGCGAGAATAGTCACTATACGTGTACTTCGATATCACTTAACTTTAACTTGTGTGATTTGAATATTTATGAACTTAACTTGGGATAATTTGATTTGGTTGTTCTCTACACACATTTTGGTGTATGTAATAGTAAAGAAATGGTTTGGAAAATTATAGAAATTGTGAAACCAAATTGTCAAAGTTAGAAGCGGAAAGGTCGCTGCGGATGCACTTTGAAAATGCTTTGTGTTCGGCGATATTTAAAGTTAACTTTGAAAGAAATCACAGGGGCTTCTTTGAATTTTTAATAAGTAATATAAGTGTAATTATTACTGGAAAAATATGGAATTTTAAATAATTTATTAACGTGTGAAACAAAGTTGCAAAATGTTATGGCGAGAAGAAGCTCGTTATATGAGCACTACGAAATGTCCTATTTTTAGTAATTTTTTTAATTAAATGGAAGGACATCCTTAAGGGTTTATTTTTATATTTAATAATTATTATATGTGTACTTATTATTAAAAAAATTGGAATTTAAAGGTTTTTGAACTAGTCAAACAAAATGGCTAAAGTTGGAATAAAAATGTTGTTAAACGAACATTTTAGTAAATATCTTATTTTTGGGAAATTTTCTAATTAATTCGGAAGATATCCTTAAGGGTTTCTTTCCATTGTTTTTAAGTACCCTAAGGGTAGTGACTTATTGTAAAAATTTAAAGTCTTAAATCATTTATTAAAGTGACTAAAACAAGTCGTAATTGTGCTTTCTATGTTATTCTTTATCAAAGACTTTTAACATCATTTATAAATGCTAGAGTAAGTCGCTTATGGTTTTAAGTGTTTACAGATGATATTTAAATTTGGTATTTTCCATAATTTTTTAAGGATGTTTTCTAACATATTTTTTAGTATTTTAAAGTTGGTTTGAAGTTTAAATATATTTTTAATATTTATTTATGAACTTTGGAAGTAAAAAGGTTTTATAATATAAGTCATGTTTTTATTTATTTTTATCAAATTATAAATTAGTTATTTTCAGGTAATATTTTACATAGATATTTAAAACCTATTTATAAGTATTTTTAAAGTGTATATATATAAGCCTCGAAAAAGTAATTAACTATGCTAAATACTAAAAGCCGATGAATTAGGCTTATATATTTGTAAGAGTTAAGATTGATGTTCGAGCATGGATAGAAGCAATTGAGCTCTAACCTACCAGCTTCACTCCTGAACGAGGAATAGTTAAGTCGGGAATGTCATAAATGTGTTAATCATGTTGTTTGTTTAATCGTTCATCAAAAGTCATTAATATTATACTTAACAGTAAAAGCCAACGAGATAGACTTATCTATCTACGAGAGTCAAGAATGAAGTGTCTAGGAAAGGCTTTGATTTGCAACCAGTACTCTAACTTACCTAGCTTCACTCTTAACTGAGGGGTAGTATAATTTGGAATGTCGAAAATGTGTTAAGTATACGAACCTTGATTTCTATAAGCGATCGTTTCTAACTGGATCATCGATTAGTCGACTATCGTTAACCAAATATTAACTTAGATCTTTAAAAAAATTGTTTTAAAGATAATAGAATTATGGAATGGTTTTGGGTTTGTTGTGACAATGTGTTAATAACATCTGTCTTTAACCTTTTTTATTATACTTATGAATATAAATAGATCTTTAAAGAATGTTTTAAAGATAAGCATAAGTGAAATGGTTTTGGTTTTGTGCTGACAAAGTTTAAGTAACATTAGTCCTAAACCTTTTTGAATGGATTTGTGAAAGTACTTAGATCCTTAAAACAGATATTTTAAAGGAAATTGTAAGTATGGAATCTTTTGGAAAAGGATAAAAAAGTAAAGGTTTAAGTAAGAAATCTTGTTAAGGCTTGTGAATATACTTATACCATTTGAGATAAGCATATGAATATTTTTTGAATCATTGAAAGAGTACAAATGAATAGTAGAAATTGATAAATGGAGTTTTATTAGATAAAAGAAGTTTTTACTAATAAAAGAAGTTTTAATTAATAAAGCACTAATTAATTAAAAAGGGGATTAGAAGTCGCTTATGTGACTTAATCCTGCTTTGCGTGACTTAATCGTGTTTTGTGTTTATTCGTTTATTGAAAGTATTTAGTCGTATACTTAGCACTAAAAGCCGATGAATTAGGCATGTCAATCAGTGAGAGTTAAGACTGATGTTCGAGTAGAGTTTAGTAGCAATAGTGCTCTAACCTACCGGCTTCACTCTTGGTCGATAGTGTGAGACAGAAAGGTCGGAAAGATGATAAGTATACGAGACTTGGTTTTCATATGCAATCGACTATTTTGAACTTGATAGTCGACTAGTCGACTATCGAACTTGACCGTAAATTCATCGAATTAATTTTGAAGAGATCAGGATCGGTAACTACTTTACTTATACCACTTCAGAACTAGCACACAGGTTCTATGTTTTGGAAGCAGTTATGAAGTAGAATGCTATAAAGTTAAAATATCTATTCTGAGGTTAAGTCCATTGGAGAGGCCAGCATTAGCTTTCATTGGAGGACTTATGTTGGAATCTATGTGGTGATTTGAGATCTGTTCGAGATGCTTGAATCCATGTAGGGATTCTTGGTCTGTTTGAGATGTTGGAATCCATTTGGGGATTTGTGTTCTGTTTGAGTGGTGAAAACTCATGTGAAAGAGGTCAAACGTGACTTCGACATCGGAAATGACTAAAAACAGAGTAGGACACACAATCTCGGTTTTTGCTGACTTATGAGGGTATATCAACTCCATATCTAGAGTATGCTTATCGATATGTTCCATGCGGGAGTTGTTGATACTTGGTTCCCTATGGTTCACGAAAGTGTGTAGGCGATTAGCCAGTCATGGAGTTCAGATTCGGTTAGATCGAAGAGATCTCTGTAGAAAATCCATTATGCGAACACATCTTAGCGGTTTTGATTGTACCTTAATATTGTTGTGGTGTGATCAATGTAAGCATCATAGCTATTTTTCTGATTTATATTCTACACCTTAGATATTATCTATTATATCACCGTATGTACTTATTAGATTCTTTTGAGGGGATAACCGATATGGCATTCCATGTAGTTTCAAAAGTACTGTTATATGCTAGCTACATATTTCTTGAGTTTCTCATACCAAACTTATGGCTGACGTGTGGTTTTTGTTTTCCCTAAATTCCTCATGCGCTCTTTTGAGTAGTTTGAGAAAGGTAGGTTTTAGTTGATGTTCATTGGAGCTCAAGGAGACAAGTTGGATGTATCACCTATCGTAGCATTCTTATTTCCGCGGCATTACTATTATGTATGTATTAGTAGTTGTAAGGACAGATTGTTATAACTGTCTAGGTTGATGATAGTATTGAGAATTGTTACTCTGAAATGCTATGTATCTTTGAGTGACAGTTTGCGTCGTCTTTTAATATTATTTGTTATTGGTTCATCGTGAGATTCTGATATTGTGTCCATTCTTTCTTATTCTATTTCGTTTTCTTTTTATTTTACCGTAACAATTGCCTTTCCAGCACTTAGATGCTTGAATCAAGAATAGCATGAATGTATACTATCAACATTTGGGGGTTGAAAAGGCGGATCATTAAAAACAAAGATGTATTAGATTGTAACTTAGGTTTGATTGTAAATTGTGTATTCTGAAGAGAATTCATAAATAAAACTAACTGAGTGGACATAGGCTGAAGACTTCGCCAAATCACTATAAAAATCTCATGTCTCTTCTTCATTCTCTTTTGATTTTTCATTTTATAGTGATATTAGGGCCTTGTAACAATTTTTTTGGGCAACATTTTTGTGCTTCCAATAAGATGAACTTAGACCTTATATTAGAAAAAATGAAGAGGCATACTATAAGAGCCATTATTGGACCAAGTCAACCAGAGCAGGGGGCAGGTAGAAGGTGTCCGCTAATTCAAATCCACATTTTACCTATGTACCAGAGAGGAGATGGATGGGATGATGACAAGTTTGCAAGACAGATTGATAACTTGATAAGAAAAGATGATAAATGGATTCTTTAGAAGGATGAAAGAATAAAGTGTAGCTAGAGTTGTTGAAAATCAACCAGAGGCTAGAAGGCAGAGCAGATAGACAAGGAAATGAAGCAGAACAAGCTGGAACCATCCCCTAGTACGCCAACAAGTCGGTACCAAGAGGTCCAGCCCAGTCGGTAACGACATGTTTAGTTGGACATGGGAGCATGGTCGATCTGAATGTCGAGCATGGAAGGGTGCATTAGATGGATGATGTCGAGCCTTGAAATCAAGATCAGAATGCAAAATTGCAACTGCAAGGATTAGAACTTAAAGTTCCTCATTGGAACAGGGGCATGAAGAAGAATTGAATAAAAGGCTTGCGAAGAGATTTCAACTAAATCCAGATGATCATTTAGCTGAGATGGTAAGACGTGTACTTCGAGGTGAAGCTATGGATCGAAGTTTGGAGGATGTGAACATAAACAATTTCACCCCAAACACCCAATATGCTAGGAATCCATCAGATTTCAAGTTACCTACTTTGGAGTCATATGATGGAAGGATGGATCTAATTATTCACTTAATGATATACGTCCAACGTATGAGAGTGTTAGCAGTTTCCGAGGAGGTGATGGGACGATGCTCCCATTGTACTTGACTGATTTGGCTGCAATGTGGTTTCGCTAACTGGATAATTGGTCCATCATCGGTACATGGATCGAGTTAGTGGAATAGTTTATGAGCCAATTCCGAGTTCATATAGTTTAACCAAGGAATGTACTGACACTTTCAAGTGTAAAGCAGGGAGAACGAGTTTTGTATATTTACTTAATTATACTTAACGCATAACCATTACATTTTAGAAACCACACTTGTTGATAGTACAGATGGGGATGGTTTCCGTAGTTGCTAATAAGATTGATTTTAAGAAAGTATTGGAAAGAGATCCACCAATGGATCTCATAGACTTTTACTATTAAGCCGAGAGATATTTATGCCAAGAGTACACAAAAGCTGAGAGCGGTGTAGTTAACATTATGGAGGATGAAGGACCATCTAAAGCAAGATCTCAAAAAGATAAAGGAATAAAGAAAAGCTAATGACAGATATGGATGATCGAAGCGACAAAAGAGGGAACCGAAGTTTTCCTCCTACACTAAGTTGATTGAGACTTTGAAGAGGATTTATCTTGATGCTAGGGGTAGATTATCTAAATCTATAATCATGTAATTTATTATAAATTATCTAACTCTGTGATAAATCTCACCCAAAATAAAAGGTGTTTTATTTCTTTTATATGATTTGTTATATTGTGATATAAAGTAATTAATTAAAAATATACAGATAAAGGATTACGTGCTCATAAATCACAACATAAAATAACATTTTGTTTTAAATATTTTTGGTCAAGTGTTTCGAGAAAGGACATCGATGCATCCATTGATACTAGAGTTCGTAACGCTCTCCAAATATTGGGCGGTGCATTAATCATGACTACTGGGGCGCCAAAGGATTACGTGCTCGTAGTTATTAAATAACTATGGAATGTTAACATTTGAATTATTTAGTTATTAATTGCTGATTGATTTCACGCTTGTGAGCCGCATGGTTGAATTCATTCAATATTCGAAACAACACCCGATTTACTTAGTTATAATATTTATAAATTAAGTAATATTTAAAAAATGTTAATTATTGTTGTATTTTATGTTTGGGGTGTATTTAGTAAATGGAGCAGTCTTTAGAAATATTCTGGGTGCTAATAGTAATTAATATATATATATAAGTTATATATGTACATATCAATATATGATGTCGATGTACATTTAATTTGGATTTAAATTGACTTGATTGCAATTGGGTTTTGTAGTTTATTAGTCCATTAGAGGACCAATAAAGAGTCGACCACAAGAGGATAAAGAAGATATCTTGGGAGTTGGACTTAGCAAGAGAGAATAGTGGAAAATATTTTCCACTTATTCCGTTGTATAAGTAACTCAAACTAAATTATTTTGGTTCCTACTTTCTCCCATCCTTGGCCTCCATTTACATCTATCCTCCCTCATCATAGTCAACCTCCATTCAACCCTCCATACAACCTTAAAACATCAAATAACTCAACTCAAATGGTGATACTCCGAAACCAACAACTATGGTTAGAGATTTAAAAGATCTATGAGATTTTCAAAATTGACTACATCTCAATCAGGTAGATTCTAACTTACATATGTATTATTATTGTATGCTATTTCGAATCGTTTTTATATACATTTATTGCCATGCTTTAGTTGTAATTCAATATATTAATCTAATAGTAGGTTAAATGTATTTATTCATTTTAACATAATAATATAAATAAAATATATATGTAATTTTTTTTGACCATATAATCATTCTAAAGTATGTAAAATAACTTTCTGAATTTGAAATAGATATTTTTAATAATTATAATTTATTAATTATAAATTAAAATAATTTAAATTATAGTGTACATTTATATCTAAAATAATATATATTACATTTAAAATCAAATGCTCGCTGCAACTAAAAACGATTAGGCCAAAAGATATATATATATATATATATATATATATATATATATATATATATAAGAGGGTACTTTTAAATTAGGGTAAGTTTGGCTCACATCCCTAACAAGTTTTAAAATAGGGAAAACATCCTTCCCAACCAACATTTACGTTTCCGCTCCCTGTTTTCAAATTCACGCACACAGAAAGACCGAAATACCCTTTATGTTTTTAACTTTTCAAACGTGTATAACTTTATTTACAAAAACCGGATCAACATAATGTTTTCACCAAAAAATCGCAAATTTTATGATCTTTAAAATGAGATCCATTGTTGATACCAAAAATTTAAATTTGTATTAAATCTGCAATTATTTCAAATATTTGCAGACAATTCAGCAAATATTGAACATTTTCGATTTTTTTTCAAATATATAAAAATTGCAAAAAATTGCAGATATTTCTGCAACTATATGATATAGTTGCAGACATTTCTGCAACTATTGCATATAGTTGCAGAAATGCAACTATTGCAAATAGTTGCAGATGCAACTATTGCAAATAGTTGCAGAAATGTCTGCAACTATTTCATATAGTTGCAGACATTTCTGCAACTATTGCATATAGTTGCAGAAATACAAATAGTTGTAGATGCAACTATTGCAAATAGTTGCAGAAATGCCTGCAACTATTGCATATAGTTGCAGACATTTCTGCAACTATATGATATAGTTGCAGAAATGCAAATAGTTGCAGATGCAACTATTGCAAATAGTTGCAGAAATGTCTGCAACTATTGCATATAGTTGCAGACATTTCTGCAACTATACCAAATAGTTGCAAACATTTCTGCAACTATTTGGTATAGTTGCAGAAATGTCTGCAACTATTGCATATAGTTGCAGACATTTCTGCAACTATTGCAAATAGTTGCAGAAAACGAACTTACACGGTATTTCAGTAAAAATCTTATATTGCAAACAGATAAATCATTAAGCAAAGATAATTTTATCGTTCAATATAAACCAAATAATCACAGATAGAAAAAATGGAGCACGATATAAACGAGGGTATTTATGGAAAAGAATTAAGCCGAAACAAAAATAGGGACCGGATTTATAAAGTTTCGAACGGAAGGAGTTTTTGTGAATTACGTTTGGTTTTAGGGATGTGACCCTAATTTTCACTTTAAATTATATGTTAGTGTGTGTATATATATAATTGCTTTTGGCATTTTATAAAAAGATATTTCCAAAATTATATATATACATAATTTTTATAATATTTATTTATACTCAATTTAAATACAAATATATATATATATTTAAATTAATTAAAAAAATTATTTTCAATGGCATTATATTTAAATCGATATATTTATTTTATAATAACATTACTTGGTCAAATATAAGATATTTTACAACTTTGAATTAATATCTTGGACCTAAATTTGAATTTGAATTTTTGTTTATTGAAGTCAAAATTAGATAATTTATTTAAAATTCAAAATTTGAAAATCTTGACTCGGTCGAATTATATATGGTATTTTATAAAATTATATTTATTATTTTATTAAATAAATAAATATATGTATATATATAATAAACATATTTTACATCAAACAATTTAATAATGGCAATTTATATATATACACATACATATATGTGGTAGATATAAATCTCATATCCACACATGTATATATTTGACCATGCTTTTGTTTGATACTATAGACATCGCACATATATGTCATCTCACATATGCATGAATATATATATATATATATTGATACATTCATAATTATACACATATTATATTTAATATTACATTTTAAATAAATAAAATGAAACAATAAATAAAATACAATTTTATTAGAAACAACTAGATTAGATCCAATGTTAAATATTGGATTTCATGGGGCAATTAAGATCCAATTAGGGAAATTTTGAAATTGACCCATTTTAGCCGCTGCCGAATAGGCTAATCTAGCACTTTTCATGTATTCGATAACTATCGAAGTCTTACTTCCGATAGTTTTTCCCTTCGTATGGTTGATAGTTACTCCTTTCATATTTGGATGATTAATAACTAGAAAGTTTTGTATAACATTGGCATTTATGAAGTATTTATATATTTAGTGCATATATTAGCGTAACATACTTAATTATAGATATATAACATTGCATAAAATATTTTAGTTAATTTTTTATATGGCTAAGAAATTTGATGTTACATTTATTTAGCTATGGACCATATATCCAATTGCTAATGACAACCAAACATGTTTAGAGTTCTTCTTTCATAATGCAAAAACGAAGTGTAGAATTTTCATTAATGAGTACACTTTATTTTTACAATTGTCATTTCATTAATTAAAAAAGAGTGTAAAATTTCACAAATAAGTATACTCTATTTTTACAACCTACGATATGAATCTCAATCGGATCTATAATTCATGATTCGGATCCCGTTTTGATTTAAATTTTGAACTTTACGATTTAAGATTTGAATCTCATATTGAAATCATTATTTCATAGCACGTTTGACAATAACTTATTTTGAAATTGCTTAAAAGGAGATTTGAATAGTAACTTCCAAGTAGTTTTAAATAGTGGTTTATAGGTAGAAGTATTTGGATGCAATTTGACTTTTAAGTTAAAATAAGTAAAATAATTCGTTGCTTCTCATGTTTTGACTTATTAGTCACTTTTGTAAGCTAATCATTAGGAGTTGTCAAACACTTGAATTATAATAAATGACTTATAAGTAGTTGCCAAACGTGCTCTAGTCTATTCACATTTATTTGGTGATTACCAAATTAATTAGCAACGGTAATTTATTTGGTTCATGTAATTACAATACAAATCAATATGACTACAGTTGCACAAAATGATAGAAGATTTTAATTCAAATAAATAATCAACATGACTCAGCCCTTTAACTGCTCAGCAATTACAGATAGATTTTATAGCAGATGGAGATACTGAAGCTAGACAGATCTGACAATACGGTATAAGCAGCGGCATAGGAAAATGAGAAAATGTTGGCGACAAAGTCACTGACTGCGGGCCTTGATCGTGCTTGGCGAATAAGAAAACTTTTTGTTGCCCCAATCGTGCTTAGGGAATGTCTTGGTACCCTTAGGCGGGCCTGCTTCTACTACTCGCCTTTTTAGGTTCATTTTTATTTGAGCTATGGTTTCTAAGGCTCTTGCTTGGGAGGTTTTGTAGTAGTGGTTATGAGAGGTTTTGAGAGTACCGGTTTTAATCGTCATTGATCATAGCGATTTGATTGGTTTATACGAAGTGTTGTTATAGCCGATCAATACGTACTTGAGATTTAACATACATCAGTTGTAAGAGTTTTCTACTAAAATAATATTACATATACATCCTTATATTTATTCTTTAGTTTTGTGAAGACTAATTTTTCAATATGATTAATAGGGGTATAATTGGAAAAAAAGTTATAACATTTCAAAACACCCAATTTGATGGGTTGAGAATTGCCATTAAAATTACACTACACCAGTATATTGGTTTTTATGACCAACAATAACCGATGTAAAAAAAACTTACAAGCAAGTGTTATCACAACACCTTAAATACAGAGCCGTCCAAAACCAATCAAAACCGATAGAAAAAAAACTCTCAAGTGGAGCCTAAAGGTTACACCTAGGTAAACACTTCGGTAAACTTGGTTAAACAATCTGGGGATTTTTTTTTCAATTTAGCCCCTTTTTGAAACATATTACAGTTTTATGTCGCCTTTGAAACAAATTACGAACATATACCAGTTTTAGCAAACCCAGCGCCACGCTGGTCAAAACATACAAGCAATATTTCAATTATCGCTTGTATATTATATATATATATATATATATATATATGTGTATGTATATGTATATGTATATACGTATGTATATATGTATGTATGTATGTATAAATTCACGCAGGCACAATCTCAAATGGGCATTTGTTGTTGATTTTTTTTCTATTGGCGAATTTTCAAATTGCACATGTATGCTGTCTGTAAAAAGACAACACCTTTGCTTTCTATAATCATTTCTATTTTACCAAGTTTCCAACCCAAAACCCACTCTCTTTTCTTTACAAAATCTCTTTCTTTCTGCCTCTAAATCGTATAAATTTGGTAGACCAACTTCAAATATCTAATGTAATTTGCAAATATTACATTATATTATCAAATTTTATAAATCCAGTGTTAAATTTTGCAATCGTTTTTTTATTAGCTGTTGTGAATAATTGGAAAATCGATGATGAAACGTTGACTAAATTTTGTTATGATTTGGAATTTAATTGTAATGTTAATGACACTGATTTTGTACCCAAAACTTAATTTTCAAAAATTTCTCATAATTATAATGTTGCATCCGAAACTCAATTTAACATGAAGGCAGTTGAGCATAGACCGGAAAAAGAAGTTTGTGATGATTTGGAGATAGTTGTTCATCATCCCGACAAAGAGGGTTGTTTGAACCAAAAATGGCACAAACACCCAAAAAATTTAGCAGAGAGTAGAAAGTGAAGAAAAGCAAATTAAAAAAGTAAGAACAGTGCACATAAGGTTTATAGTGGTTCGACCGATCAATGGCTACGTCCACTTAGAGTTTCTAATGATTTTATTGTTGATTTTCAAGTACAATTTTTATTGTTCGGTACTACTCGATAGCCGATTACAATAAATATGTAAAAGTTGCTAGGAGTAAAAAGATCCTCCAAAACAAACCTCTACCCCTCTTTTTATAGCTGTAGACCACTGGAATACGCTCTCCCATGATCTCCATCACTTCTCCATGTTCCAGCATTAATTCGCCACTAACAAACGTGGCCATATCATCAACAGCTATGGATCGGTACTGATCTGTAGGCATGGATCAGTACCGATCCATAAGACTTGCTTATGTATTGGTTTAAACTCTTTATGATAAAGTGACTTATTATTTGCTTTGTGTTTCTCATCTTGTTTGTGGTGCTTGGAGCTTGTTTTTTTGGTCAAAGTGATGGATCGGTGGTGTAAAAGTTGATAGGAAATGAAAAAAAACTCTAAGTGGACGTAAGCATCGATCGGCCGAACCACTATAAACCTTGTGTCTACTGTTCTTACTCATTTTAATTTGATTTTCTTCACTTTTTACTCTCTATTAAATCTGTTGGGTGTTTTTGCCATTTGTGGTTCAAACATTTTTATTTTCTACTCTCTACTAAATATGTTAGGTGTTTGTGCCATTTTTAGTTCAAACATTTTGGTGCTTTCATTGAGAACTTACTTGAACTCGCTGATTTGATACTTAGAAAGATTCAAAATGATAAGATAATCTGCTAGAAAGACTACCACTGGAGGAATCTAGCAGGGGGGAGCCAGGAGGCGTCTTTAGGAGTCAACCCCCTTCCATTTACATAACCAGAGATGAGATGGAGACCATGATGAATGGGATGCAGGAAAGGATGATTGCTCACCAGGAAGAGATGATGTAAAATTTCTTCAGAAGGATGGGACAAACAGGAACAGCCGAAGTTGTTGCGAACCAGAATCGAAGACTTGAAGCCGGAGCATGGGCACATGGAAGCAGAATGGAACAACCTAGGACAACCCCTGAAGGAGTTGTACCGATCGGTACCGATCCCCAAGGATCGCTTGGTACTGATCCCCAAGAACTTGGTGGCATGCCCCAGGTTAACTTAGGAAGAAATGGTGCGCATCCAGGGGACAATGCCGAGCATGTGGATGTGAATCAAAACGTTGATGCATGGCCAAAGGAGTACGTGCCAGAATTCCCTTGTGGAATCGGGGGGGCGAGTTGAGAATGTGAACCTGAGAATTCCTCCGAATGATGATGAGAGACTTACGGAGATAGTGAGATGAGCAATGACAGGTGGATTGCATAATCGAAACCTGGAAGATTTGAACATGAGTCTATTCACTCCAAACATTCGGTACGCTAGGAATCTGACCGATTTCAAGCTACCAACATAGGAAACTATTGCTCAAAATTTTAGAAAAAATTCAATAAGCCATGAGGGCGACCCATAGGGAGATAAATGCATCAGCCAAGCTAATCTGGGCTTCCTTGGGAACCGATCGACCCAAGGACCGGCCAATTTATATGTCCGAGTTCCTCTCACATTAGGACAGAAAATCGATCGAAGTGGCTCTAAGGAGAGAGAACACTCAGATCGGTAGAGAAAAGCATACCTACTAAAGTCCTTCCACCTTGGAAAAGCGCTAATACAACCTCCCTGCCACCAACTGCTCCTATCTGACATGGAAAGTAGCAACAAACTCTGAGTTACGCCGCCTAACATCTTGCAAAAGAAGCAACCGGAGTTCGGAAAGACAGTTTGTCACCATATATGCATGTATCGCTACCAACCCTCCAGCTGGCAACCATCCCATGGTCTGATCTGCCGTACGGACTGCGAATATCCTCAGGCAATCTCAACCGTAGATCAAAGGAGGCTTGCTCATATAAATGCCCCAACCATTTCACCAGGCAAGGTATAAGATTCAGAAAACTTAGAAGGATAACATTTCCCACCGTACTCTTACCATCTTCAAGCATTCTCAATTATCTCCATGTATCCATTGTAATATATATATATATATAGTGAGAATAATATATACAGTGGACGTAGGCATCCATTTTGGCTGAACCGCTCTAGAATCCATGTCTTTTTATTACTAGCATTCCATCATTAATTCGTGATCACATGCTGCAAAGCTAACAACATCATTAAAATCTTACTCTCTCACAATTTCCAAGGTTGATTAGTCATTCTATCTCGCTGACGAAATTTTCAGTCAACATTTTGGCACTATAAGGAGGGCCACCTTCAAAACTCTCCAGCTCCCTTCAACCTTGCCTAGACTCCACACTCAACATGGCGATGAATGGTGTCAACGCGAACGACAACTTGCATGATCAAGACACCAACGGTATCACACCCACTAGCATTCCCTGCCCTTTTCCTGGAGTCGGTAGTGAATTCTGGCAGACCATATCCGATCACATCGCTAAGATGGAAACCCTGAGCTAAGAAGTAAACGGCCTAAGGGCCGCACTTGAAACTCACTCCATCATGGGCCCAGGACAACCATCAACTCAGGCGGTCAACAACTTCTCAACGCCACCAGTCATCCGAAGCACTTACGTATTGGCGATCCTCCAGAGTGCGCGGTTGGCATCCGAAACCGACATCCATGCGGCTAGGAGCCAGGAGATAACAACATAGTTAGGGGAGAGCCGAATTGCTATTGGGATAGTGAAATCCATGAGCCACGTCCTATGCGCGTAAACGATCAAGCTCAAACCATGGTCAGGGGACCTAGAGCCGCCTCTATACACTCCCACCCCCAAAGCGAAGTACCTGATCCTGTGCTTGGGGGCGAACAAGCCCGACCATCATAGTCACCTCCGTCATGCAAAAGATCTCTTTCCCCAGGTGCCTATCATGTATCGTATTCCCTTCATCAGCCAGGATACCACCAGGAGCCTCCACCCGTCGATGCAAGGTCGTTCCTGCAACGGGTGGAAGCAAGCCTCAGGGACGAAATGATCCGGTTGCACCAACAGATTATTCAAGTACAGGCCCACGATGTCGGTAGCGGTGGCCTGTCTGATGACGAGGACGTAGAACCATTCTTTGTAGAAATCCTCGAAACCCACCTCACAAGACGGTACACGCTACCGCAAATAGACAAATATGACAAGAGCGCGGACCCATCAAATCACCTTGCCGCTTTCAACTCAATCACTAGAGCCGAGTAGCTAACTAATAATGCAAAGTGTTTGCTATTCCCGTCCACACTTATCGGCCCGGCATCTCGTTGGTTCTTACACTTAGCTCTCAGCGGCATCCGGTCTTGGGCACAACTATGCTCCTAATTCAAAACTAGATTTTTTGCACCAAGAAATCATGGCAGGATGGTCAGCGAGCTTGGCAGTACCAGGCATGGCTCGTTGGAAAGTCTTCGAGACTATGTCAATCGATTCAATCGAGAATTAACCCGAGTCCGTAGGGCCGACAAGAACAATCTGACGGTCGCCCTGTGCTCAGGCGTGCGATACAAATCCCGGATGTGGAGAGAACTCCAGAAGAGACCGGCCTTATCTCTTGCTAATTTCTATCAGCGCGCAAATGGAATCATGAGGATGGAAGACGTAGATTTGCTAGATAGCGATAACGAGGGACAACACCCCATAAAATTTTGCTAGAAAGGAAACCATGATCAAAGAGAATGGAATCGGCAAAATCATGCAAAGAGAAACCATGACGACAGCCCGAAGTACTAGGCTTAATATGCTAGCTATACTCTCCTGAACAAACACATGGAAACTGTCTTCCTCGCAACCAGAAATCAATCGCCCTTTCGAAGGCCATAGAATGGCTAGGTGACGGAACCGCCCTATAGTAACAGTCAAATTTGTCTCTTTCATCATATAAACGAAAATTCTACTAACAACTGCCGTGTTCTAAAGCATTAAATTGAAAGACTGATTTGGGAAGGATCGCTCGTGGAATATGTCAGATAACAAGTAGATCAAAGGATGGCCCGTGAAAACCGTCCGATCTAGCCTTCCCAATAATCAGCCGGGGGCACTATGGCCATGACCGACATTCTTAGCATATGCGGAGGGCCACACATAGCAGGGAGCAGTCGGAGGGTGCTCACTCGATATCAAAGGAAAGTCGCCACCTTCGGCCAAGTATTTTCGTTAGAACGACGGGTCATTAAGGCTCTAAGAACGAAAGAGGAAGATCCTCCAATCACCTTCACAACTCATGATCGGGAGGCAGTGGTGTACCCCCACTATGACCCAATGCTTATAACCGTGTCAATGGCTGGCACCAACATCCACTGGGCTTTTTTTGATGGGGGAAGCTCGGTCAACGTTATGTTCAAAGAAGCCTATGATGCACTCAGGCTGCTGGCCTCCCATCTCACTCCTTGTGTGTTGCCCATTTATGGGCTCGGTGAAGTTGGGATAATCCTCATGGGGGTAGCAATGCTCTTTACTACCTTTAGTACAAAACCTACCACAACAAAGATTCAAGTCGGTTATGTGATCCTGGACTGCCCATTTGCCTACAGCTTGCTCATCGGGCGACTGACCCTGACCGAATTGGATGCCATTGTGTCGTACAGCCGCCTGATAATGAAATTCCCAATGCTAAACGGGATTGGCAAGGTTAAGGGAGACCAACAGAAAGTGAGGCAGTACTATGGGACTTCCCTCCATCAGGAAGAGAAGGGTGTCCTAATGGTTCAAGAGGAACCCACCACCGATGTCAATACCCCACTAGAACCAAAGAACGCGACTCCCTTAAGCGCAACCCCAGGGATGTGCGACCAAGTCATCAACCTGATAGGCAATCCCTGGTCCACTAATAAAACTGAGGCTTTGGGGCAGGTTTCCCTTGCGTCCCCTCACTGGATACGGGAACTCATCTCCAGTTGGAACGAGCAGGCGGCCCCCCAGTGGCTACCGCGGCCGACCAGCAATACTCTACGGGGAAAATCCATCAATGGCGGGCATGCTGCAGCCAGCCTGGCACAAAAATGTCTCTCTATCCTAGCCAAAGAAATATTGGAACACATGATCGACACTTTGGATCAGTGTGACATAGAGACAAACACAAGTATTGAAGATGACCCGCTAGATCCACGAATGGGGGACTGGGCGCCCGATGGGGGCCCCACGACCCCTTGGAATATATATCCGTCGACGAAAGCGATCCCACCAAAGTCATCTAAATTGAGAACTGAGCTTAGTTCAGGGATCAGGGAAGATCTGATAAAATTTTTGACATAAAACAAAGATGTCTTTGCTTAGGGGCACGCCGGTATAACCGGTATCGATCCTCACATAATCTATCACGCGCTAAACATTAACCCGAAAACAACCCCCGTCCTACAGAAGCGAAGACTCTTAAACCCTAAAAGATATAAGGCATTAAAGGAAGAAGTAGAGAAGCTTCTCACTAATTGCTTCATAAGGGAGGCAGACTACTCGGTTTGGGTCGTGAACCCAATCTTAGTCCACAAACCAAACGGTTCATAGAGGATATGCATTGACTTTTTGGATCTCAACAAAGAGTGTCCGAAGGACAGCTTTCCTCTACCTCTCATTGACTAACTCGTGGATGCAACTAGCGGGCATGAACTCCTCACTTTCATGGATGCTTATTCGGGCTATAACCAGATCGCCATGCATGGCCTTGATCAAGAACACACCTCTTTCATCACCAACACTGGGTTGTATTATTACCAGGTCATGCCTTTTGGTTTGAGAAATGTGGGGGCAACCTACCAACGTTTAGCCAACCAGACGTATTCAGAATAACTGGGTCATTCGATGGAAGTGTACATCAACGACATGCTGGTAAAATCGGAGAGGGCCGACGGCCATGTACCCAACCTCGCCCAAACTTTTCGGCATCTTGAGAAAGTACGTGAAGCTGAATCTCAAGAAGTGCTCATTTGTGGTTTGATCCGACCAATTCTTGGGGTATGTTGTGAGCGCTAAAGGAATCGAGGCTAACCTAGACAAGATTCGGGCTATTCAAGAAATGCATGTTCCCAAAACAGTGGAGCAGGTATAGAGCCTCAATTGGATGGTGGCCACTCTGGGCCGTTTTGTTTCAAAGGCTACGGATCGGTGCCTGCCCTTCTTCGACCTCGTCAAGAAGGGGAAGACCTTCGCCCGGGACGAAAAATGCACCAAGGCCTTCAAAGACTTGAAGCAACACTTGACCATCCTTCCAATTCTGTCAAAACCTATTGATGGGGAAGATCTTTTCCTATACTTGGCAATCACCAACCATGCAATCAACGCCGCACTCGACAGGGAAGGAGAAAAGGTGCAGCAGCCAATTTACTATGTAAGCAAGCGATTAACTGGACCTGAGATAAGGTACACAACGATCGAAGAATTAGCCTTCTTCCTCATGATGGCGGCTCGAAAATTGTGACCATATTTCCAAGCTTATCCTAATAAAGTTCTAACCAACCTACCACTTAGACAGATCCTGAGTCGCCCCGACACAGTGGGAAGGCTCCTCAAATGGTCCGTCGAGCTGAGCCAACACTACATCCATTTTCTTCCACGACCGTCAATCAAAGCACAAGTGGTGCCGATTTCATAGTCGAATGTTCCGACCCGAGTGACAAAGGAGAGAAGGAGAACCCCTCGAAATGAACTTGGCACCTGTATGTGGATGGTGCATCCAACGAGAAGCGAGAAGGATCAGGAATAGTCCTGGTTACCCCTAAGGGGAAGAGCTTTGCTTCGCCTTTTGGCTTACCTTTAAGCCAACGAACAACGAGGCCGAATATGAAGCCCTCTTGGTTAGCCTAAAAATGGCGAAAGAACTTTACATGGAATCACTACATGCCTTTGGTGATTCCACCATCGTCGTCAACCAAATGAACGACCACTTTCAGACAAAGGGAAAGGTTCTGGCACTTTATGCCACTGAAGCTCGGTGACTTACCAAAGCCTTCGGAGAATTCTAACTAGAACAAATCCCTAGGGAGCGAAATGGCAAGGCGGACTAATTAGCAAAAACAGCAAGCGAACCGGGAGAAACTCTCCCATGGGTACCACCGGACACCAAGAGCACTCCCTGCTTTGAGCCAGGGTCAACCGTCATGGAAATTGATCAGCCTTCCGAAGGAAATTGGATGACGACCATATACAGGTATATCATGAATAAAAAGCTACCAACCGATCGTAAGGAGGCTAAAAAAAACTTTGCATCGTTCACCGCATTACACGATCATCGAAGGGAAGGTTTACATGCGAGGATACTCAACCCCGCTGCAACGTTGTGTGTTCAAAGATGAAGCCGCCTAGATTTTAGAGGAGTTACACGAGGGCTTCTGCGGAGGTCACACTGGGGGGCAAAGTCTGGAAAAAAGGGCCGCTCAGCAGGGGTACTGCTGACCCACTATGGTAAAGGATTCAATGAACTATGTAAAGAAATGCGGCCGGTGCCATTAATTCTCGAAGGTCCCCAAGGCTTCCCTGACCCCTTTGGTCTCCATGATGTCCCCTTCGTCATTTGAGATATGAGGGATCGATCTGATTGGGAAGCTCCCTAATGCTAAAGGCGGATACAACCACGCAATCATAGCAATAGATTATTTCACCAAATGGGTTGAAGCAGAACCTCTGACCGGTGTCATGGCTCCAAGGTTCTCAACTTCGTTATCAAGAACATCGTCTGCCACTTCAGCCTCCCAAACAAAATTGTTATGGACAACAGGACACAGTTCGAAAGCATGATGTTCCAAGAGTTCTACGATAAAAATGGAATAGAAAAGAGCTTCTCCTCCATCGCTCACCCACAGGCTAATGGATAGGTCGAGGCAGCCAATAAAACCATCAAGTCTACTCTCAAGAAAAGGCTTGCCAAAGCGAAAGAAAATTGGGCGGAGGAGCTGTCTCTTATACTGTGGTCGTATCGCACCTCCGCCCAAACTTCGACCGGCCATACACACTTCTCCCTTTCATTTGGGCATGCGGCCATGCTGCCTATCGAGGTGGACGGCCCATCGCCTCGTAGGGTAACCTACGACCGTGAGTAAAATGATGAGCTCCTCAGGATGGGCCTGGACACACTCAACGAGAGGAGAATGGAAGCGGAAATCCGCACCGAGGCTTATAAGAGAAAAGTCACAAAACATTACAATGCACGGGTAAAGCTCCGACAATTCACCATTGGCGACTTGGTTTTACATCGTGTGTTTGCAAACACCAAGGACCTGGTCGATGAGGTGCTCGGCCCGAATTGGGAAGGACCATATGTTATCAATTCCATGCTAGCTAATGGTGCATATCGTCTATCTCACCCCGATGTGACCCATGTGTCTTGGACCTGGAGCCCAGAACACCTATGGGCTTACTTTATATAATGAAAGAACTCCATAAATAAGACCTTGGAATGTAATTGTTTCTTTTTCAGGGATCAATGGAAGGTCATCTCTCTTTGCCAAGACAACGTCAGCCATGCAAGTTTGGGATACCTGGACAGGACGAGTTCTTACATGCTTGTCACCCGGTTTGACGATAGCCCACATCCTGTCAAGGGACCGTGCGAGTTGCCGCTCCCCTCCCTATTATAAGGACACGCTGGATGAGGGTGGATACCCATGCATTCACTTCGCCTAGACACGTTAGTGATGCCCAATGACCTAGAGGTCGTCCCTATGCTACCCAACTCACTCCGGTAGGCAGACACGAGATATAACTCCTGCCTCCTAGGGTGCATCGACAAGTTGGATGGTGACCATAATGGTCTGATTCCCCTCACCTGTGATGCTCCTCATCTCCGGTGGATGAGACACTGTTGTCGAGACTGGCGCATGATAACTTAGTGCAATACCATGATAGTATCTCCGAGGTCTGACATCTGTAGTTTGCCCGCAAGCAAATAAGCCGGGCTTCATTTTAACCCCTGGGTGTCAAAAAAGGTGCCCGCAAGCAAATAAGTAGGATCCTTCCATGAAAACCCCACGGCCCTCAACTCCAACCCCTAGGTGTCAGAAAGGGCGCCCGTAAGCAAATAAGCCGGGTCCTTCCGTGCAAACCCCATGGGCCTCAACTCCAACCCCTGGGTGTCAAAAGGGTGCCTGCAAGCAAACAAGCCGGGTTCTTTCGTGATAACCCGATGGGCCTCAACTCCAACCCTTGGGGTCGGAAAGGGTGCCCGCGAGCAAATAAGTCGGGTCCTTCCATACAAACTCCACGGATCTCGCTAAGGCCTCAATCCCCCTAAGGCGAAACATACTCGTCACACCATACCTTGTGCTTTTCTTTTATATGCAGGTATAATAACAGAAATGAGAAACTCAAACACTACATGATGCAAAAAAAGAGTTCATAACGAACAGCGAGCATGGTACACAGCCTACTGTGCTAGGCGCAATCAACCCATGACAACCAAAAAAAAGAGAAAAAAAGAGGGAAGGGAAAAGAAACAACAAAGACAACCAGGATACAACCAACAACACGTGACAACCTCCATACTCATTTGGTTGGGTCAGAGAGTCAATCTGCTCAGCCGTCAAGATAGTCGGCACAGGCTTACCCTTTCACATCAGTTTGGCGGCTGCCTCCTCCCGGTACCTCTGGGCCAAAGCGGGTGTCACACTTGGGATTACAGTAGGAAGGTGGAAGTTGCTCATGAAAGTGCCCACCGCCATGTTAGTCAAACGAGTCGACCAGTGAGGTCCCTTTCCTGATGGACTCTCTCTTTCAACCCCTCAAACTCGTCCGGGGGCAAGCAAGTCTAACGAGCATCCAAAAGCCTCGAAGACGCCCTACTTCCTGCTCAAATATCACCTCCACCTCTTTCAACTGTGTAACCTCTCTCTCAAGTGATCCCAGTTGGCAACAGCCTGGTCTCTGACAGCTTCGGTGTCGGCCCTGCGGCGATTGGCTTCTGCCACTTCTTTCTCAACCAACCCCTTGGCCCGAACTGCATCTGCTCGAAGCACGGTCTCTGATTCAGGGTCCTTCTCGGCCACACCTTTGGTCGAAGCAGCCGCCTCACACTTATCAATGACCAGTTCAGCTGCCACATAGGCCGCTTCGACCTCCTCCCTCGCAGCTCTCAACTCTTCCTTCAATTGGGCAACTACGTCATCTCTACCCAACAAACTAGCTCTGACCGCTTCCAACTCCGCCATCTCATCCACTGCGTGGGCCTTATTCTCCTCCAACTCCTCTCTTAGGGGAGTCACCCTATCATAGCCTTCCCATAGTTTGTCCCCAGTCCTCACCATCCGCCGAGGACCACGACGAGAAGACTCCCTCACTTCTTCTACGGCCTGCCCTCGGTAGGTCTTGCTTGCAAATTAACAAGCTCATCGCGGACCCGCATCGCGCATGTGCCCACCTGAAAATAGGCAGTCCGAGTTATTGGCAAAAGGAGATGGAAGAAAAATGAGAAGGTAAACAGGTCTTACCACAGCCAGTTCCTTGCACAAGCTATCAACAGTAGCCTGTAATCCGTGACCTGGCCATCTAGAGCATGGTCGATGGGAAATCCCTAAAGAATAAGCAATAGCCACTTGGAAGGTTCACAAAAGTCTGTCTAAGCCCTCCCTGTCATATGCTGGACCGATCCGCATGGAGTCCCAACTTTCTCTTTATCCTCTGCATTAGGCCCACGATATACGGAAACATCAACATTGTCTTCATATGCTTCGCCATGAGCCACCCCGTTTCATCCACCGTGGGCTTCTCTCTTCCTATGCCCCCATCGGTCCCTCCTCCTCTGCCACTCTGGTCCTCGCCCATTTTCTACCTAGGGACTCCTCAACACTAGACTCTTCATTAACATGAATCACAGAGCAAGAAGCGTTGGCCGCCACTTCGGGGCGGCAAAGGAGAGACCATCATGGATTGCCCCCTAGCATCTTGCCCTAGAAGATCCGTAGGGGGATCGTTTGCTTCATCCAGCTCCTCAAAATTGATCTGGCCCACTGAAACAAAGAAACATAACAAGTTAGAAAACAAGGAATTAGCCGCGGTAAAGATAAACATAATTAACTATCGGGCGAAGCACTCGGTTTCGGTTCCTAATCAGAGGTGCACAAGGTTCAGAATCATCCCTTTTAAAGTCTATAGGTCCTGCTTTTTCTACACCCGACGGTCCATCATCACGACCCTTATTTTCAGTAGGACCATCACCTGAGGAAGACCAAGTCACACTTTCTCCAAGGACCGGGGCCAGAGGTTGGCCAAAGTTATATCATATTTCACTGGATCATACTCCTACCAATTCGATGACACATCAAAAAGGGCATTCCCATCAACTATGGGCCATCCCTTGGCATCCCTCAGGCCAGCGTAATCATTCGTACCAATGCACCCAGGCCGACCCCAAGCAAAAGTGTGGATTCGTGTAAAGGAGATAAAATGAGGCGACTACCTATGGGCTTCTTTGCAACCGTCCCCTTCTTCATTCTCTTCCGGGTAGTTTCTGTGCCTTTCTCCATTTTTGTGGAGCCACGAACAGACTGACCCATCGATAGTAGCCCAACTTTTCAGAGCATCTCGTGAGTCACTAAGCTGTCCAAATCTTGGAGGGTATCATCGGCCCCCGAAGGCCCAGCATTTGCCTTTTCACTAATGTTGCCTCGACCTGGCTCAGCGTTGGGGACCCTACAATGGGAAAATTGTAAGAACATCAAAAAGGAACAGGAAAGAGAGAGGGGATAAAAATCACAAAGACAGTCTCACCAAAAGGTCAAAGCGACATGAAACACAACCCCTCATTCATAGCCCGTGGGACAAAGAAATACCGAGATTTCCAACCAGAGACACCTTTCTCTAAAACCCTAGTAAAGACCACTTCTTCTTCATCTGGATGTGGTAGTAGGTCCCAAGGCGATGACCAGGCTCTTTGTTAATATTATAGAGGTGGGTGACAAGGCCTGCGGAAGGTGTCCCTACCTCTAAGCGATGGCATGCTACGCAAAGGCCTACCAGATAACGATAGCTGTTTGGAGTAAGTTGACTCGGAGTGATGCCGAGCCCGTTCAAAAGGGACACGATGGTTTGATGCAGGGGCAAGGCCACTCTGACTTTCAAGTAAGTCAAAGAGAACGTGTAGTAGTTTGGTGGGGCAGTGTCAGCTCGTTCGTGGGGTTTTGGAAATTGGATCAAGCCAAGGGTACAACCAAATAGGTTCAGCTCTCCGACCACGCTGTCTGGTCCATCCACGAAGTCAGAAGGGATCATAGGAGTGAAGCTCGAAGCACTATCAGAAGCAGCCATCATGTGACAAGATCATAGCAAACAATAGAAAACAAGCACCACTGATGCTCCCCCTCAGGGATTAACCGGCCTCAAAGCATAGTCAAATGAGGAGGGGCACCGTCAAAAAGAGAAGAAAACTGCTGAAAGAGACACCACCAAGGGGCACCCCCATGGTGGAGAAATGAGACATCGACGACCGATGACAATGATAAACGACAATAGAGAGAGGGATGTACCTGTTAATGAAGAATTTCAAAAAGTAAAAGATTTACAACAATGGCAGAAGAAATGGGGAAACAGTAAAAGGAGAAGAAGAGGTAGCTGCATCTATTTATAGACCCTCACCAGCCAAATCGTGACCCTTTATCTTGAAAAGATGACCAAATCCAGACCGTGTGAAGAGATGTGACGTTAGGGTCAATTCAGATCCTTTGGCTCAAAAGTTACAGGGAAAAACGGACCGCCAAAGATAACCATAGAAGGACACGTGATAGTAGCATTAATTACACTACAGGTATCCATCAAATCGTATCATTTCATATTTGTAAGCCCGCCCCCGCCCACGAGGGTAGGCTTGAGGGGCAAACTCTTGGTTAAAATTTTAGCAAAAGTTTAATAGGGCATGGCGGCCGCCCACAAGGAGATAAACGCATCAGCCAAGCTAATCTGGGCTTCCTTGGGAACCGACCGACCCAACGACTGGCTAATTTATACACCCGGATTCCTCTCACATAAGGACAGAAAACCGACCAAAGTGGCTCTAAGGAGAGAGAACAGTCAGACCGGTAGAGAAAAAGCATACCTATTAAAGTCCTGCCACCCTAGAAAAGCGCTAACACAGCCGCTATGCCACTAATTGCTCCTATCCAACATGGAAAGTAGCAACAAACTCTGAGTACGCCACCTGACATCCTGAAAAAGAAGTAACTAAAGTACGGAAAGACAGTTTATCACCATATATGCATGTATCGCTACCAGCCCTCCAATTGGCAACCATCCTACGGTCTGATCTGTCGTACGGACCGCAAATATCCTTAGGCAATCTCAACCACATATCAAAGGAGGCTTGCACATATAAATACCCCAAGCATTTCACGAGGCAAGGTGTGGGATTCAGAAAACTAGAAGGATAACACTTCCCACCATACTCTTATCATCTTCAAGCATTCTCCATCATCTCCATGTATCGATTGTAATAATATATATTCACACACACAGATATATATATATATATAGTGAGAATAATATATACAATGGACGTAGGCATCCATTTTGGCCAAACCACTCTAAAATTTGTGTCTCTTTATTACTAGCATTCCATCATTAATTCGCGATCATATACTGCAAAGCTAATGACATCGTTAAAACACCACTCTCTCACAATTTCCAAGGTTGATTAGTCATTCTGTCTTGCTGACAGAATTTTTAGTCAATAGAAACGTATGATGGAAAGTTGGATCCGACAGTTCATTTGATGAGGTACATCCAGCACATGGAGGTGTTGGGTGC
This sequence comes from Allium fistulosum, assembly GCA_030737815.1. Lineage (NCBI taxonomy): Eukaryota > Viridiplantae > Streptophyta > Magnoliopsida > Asparagales > Amaryllidaceae > Allium > Allium fistulosum. Next base: position 461,405,031 of record CM060901.1, read on the forward strand.
ATCTGAAGAAGTAATGGGATGGTGCTTCCCATTGTATTTGATGGATTTGGCAATGTTATGGTTTAGGCAGCTGGAAAACAGTTCCATAAGCATGTGCACAGAGTTAGTGGATAAATTTATGAGACATTTTCGGGTCCATATCTCATGACCCAAGAATGTAATGACATTATCAAGTGTGAAGCAGAGGGCTGGTGAGTCTGCGGGAGTTTTTTTGATGAGATTCAATTTAGTGGCTGTCGCAGTAGATAGACTGGATCCATCGGTGGTTTTTTAATGGCAGCAGTTTCAAGAGTGGCTAGTAAAACATATTTAAAAGTTGCTTTGGAATGAGACCCATTAATGGATCTCGTAGAATTTTATCATGAGGCCGAGAGGTACTTACGTTAGGAGGATGTAAAAAATAAAACATAGGAAATCAATGCTGTAGACGACGGAGGATTGTTTGGAGAAGGATGTAGTAAAGATAGAGGTAAACGAAAGACAGATAATGGCTTTGAAGGATCAAAGCGGCTGATAAGGGAGCTAAAATTTTCTTCCTATACAGATTTGAACGAAACCCTAGAATGGATTTACTTGAATACCAAGAGACAGATCCCCTACCGAAATCCAGCAAGGAGAGAGTCCATGAACTATGAGAGGACCTCCAGAAAATATTAATTATTGCATAAGCTGGATAGGCATAACACAAATGATTGTAGACATTTGCATGACCTGATCGAGGAATAAGGCAGGAAATAATCAATTACAACAGTATGTGAAAAGCTGAGTTGCTCTGGTGGAACAGGAGGAGCTATTATTCGCGATGAATGGAAACGACCTTGAATCAAGGTCAAGGATAGTCGTCTCCTAATTGGGATGGCAGGGAATCGGGTTCATTTCCCCTGCTTTGCCCGTTTTCTATTCCATTAAACAAAGTGGTATTGCAGTTGAGCTATTTACTCGTGCATGGGATATTGAACAATCCCTAGGCATGCTCTAAGTTGGATGCAAGGCTGTAATACCTGGATGAATGTTGTGATGTGTGTTTGATGTCTGAGTTCGAACCCTATAAATGAATGCTTTATTTTATCCACTTGAACATGAAGACTGATATTGATCGCTTTAAGTACCATCCAAAGAGACGAGACTAGAGTGCAGGGTGCAGGTCCCGTCATCAAAGAGCGAGCAGATGGACTTTTACGGTATTGATCGATTTAAGTGCCGGCCAGAATGAAGGGATCAGAGTGCAAGAAGTAAGTCCCCCCCATCGAAGAGTGAGTGGATGGGCTTGCTTGTCATTGAGTCCCCTCGTCGTAGAGCGACTGAATTAGGCTCAGCATGGATTTGATTAGATAGGTTCGGAGAGACCATGGACTTGATTATCGGCCCCGAATGGCCATGGATTTGATTAACGGTCTGGAGAGACCATGGATTTTGATTATCGGCCCCAAATGGCCGTGGGTTTGATTAACGGTCTGGAGAGACCATGATTTTGATTATCGGCCCTGAACAACCATGGATTTGATTGACGGTCCGGAGAGACCATGGATTTGATTATCGGCCTCGAACGACCATTGATTTGATTAATGGTCCAGATTGACCATAGATTTACCTACAGTCCCAAACGACCACGACTCCAATCAACAATCTGAAGAGATCATGGATCTAACTATTGGCCTTGAACGGCCATTGGTTCAACCGACGATCTGGAAAGGTTACAGACTTAACTATCGACCCTGAATGGCCATGAATTCTATTAACGATCTAAAGAGATCGCAGATTTAACTATCGGCCCTAAACGGCCACGGATTTGATCAATGATTTAGAGAGATTATCCCCTCAACTTAAACGGTAAACAATTCAGAGAGATTTTCCCCTTAACTTAAACATTAAACTAAATATAAAACGATTCGGAGTGATCTTGCACTAAACTGAATGTAAAACGATCCGGAGAGATCAAGCCTCAGAACAGATACAGATTTGATAAAAGGATTTGAACACCTTGTAATTAGAGTAGAACCGGCAAATCCCGGATGAACATGGAACGATTTGAATATGTGAAGTAATAACTTCGAATGAAATTGGAATGATAATGATATATAGACTACACTTAGACAGAGTCTAGAGTCTTAGGCTGTAACAAGTCTAGAATGACCCATGATTGACAAGAAAATACAAAGGAACATGAAGATTTACAATAATTTGATCGGTTGATAACCAAAAGATCCAATTTCTAATATTCCATCAACTTCAACATTTTTTCTTGAGAAAAGCACACCTTCCATTCGCAAAACGTGCTTTGGGAGGCAAGTGTTATCCTTCTTTTTGACCAAGCAGTATTTGGATGGACTAGACAAGTCAAACTCGAAAGTTATCAAGGCATGAAGCCTAGAGAGATAACTACAAAGCCTAAAAACCAAGCACAACTAGAATAATAAGGCAAAAGGAAAGCTACCTCAAAAATTCCAAGACAAAAAATAACCAAGTGATGGATCGGTATCGATCATCCCTATAGATCGGTACCGATTGATAGACTTGTGCCCAATTCACCTCAAACTTTCCATGCTATTTTCTATCATTCTCCTCGATACCCAAAACTAGCAACTTCATTCCACCAACGATCTATCACTTTGACTAAGAAACAAGCTCCAAGCACCACAAACAAGATGAGAAACACAAAGCAAACACTAAGTCACTTCATCACAAAGAGTTCAAACAAATCCATAAGAAAGTCTTATAGATCGGTACCGATTCGTGCCTATGGAGTGGTATCGATCCATAGCTGCTGATGATGTGGCCACGCTTGTTAGTGGGGAGTTGATGGTAGAACGTGGGAGAAGCGATGGAGATCGTAGGAGAGCATACTCCGGTGGTCTACAGCTATAAATAGAGGGGTGGAGGCTCGTTTTGGAGGATCTTTTTCACTTCCTAGCAACATTTACATATTTCTTATAATCGGCTATCAAGTGGTACCGAACCATAAGAATTGTACCTGAAAATCAGCAATAAAATCATTAGAAACTCTAAGCGGACATAGGCATTGATCGGCTAAACCACTATAAATCTTGTGTGTGCTATTCTTACTCGTTTTAATTTGCTTTTTTCACTTTCTACTCGCTACTTAATCTGTTGGGTGTTTGTGCCATTTTGGTTCAAACAAGGGTCATAGTAATATAGGCCACGTTGATCAAGTAGAGCATTGTGTTGATTGATCTGCTAAGCGAAGAAAAGAATTAGATATAGGAGGACACCCCCACTGAAATATTGTCATTGTGGAGATACCATTGAAGTGGTTGTGTGTGCAAAAATAAAAAATATAGGCCATCAGTTTTACGAATGTCCGCGGTATGTGTACCATAAAGCGATGCCTAAAGTTTACTTTTATATTGATTTCTTACAGCAAATAGATCCTCCAATATGTCGCAGAGGGATTGAATATGCTCATGAGATGCAGGTTGAACCGTTGCCCGTAGAAAAATACAATATTAGATTACTGAAGGACAATTCTTACTTGAAATCAAACGTTCTTGATGAAGCAGGTATGATTATGCTGCTAGGTATCCGAATGAGTAGTTGAGGCTATTTAGATTGCTGAAATGTAATATTTATTTGGTGATGTCATATGTTTATGTTTATTGTATTATGTAGTAGCTAGGGAAGTATACGAATGAGGATTAAAATGGTAGTGTATGTGTATTATTGACTTTGTGTTGTATTTATTTCATATACGTCTTTATTTATTTTAATGAATGTGTATGGTATTATATGTCCAAGTGAATAAGTATTGATAAATTTGTATGTCATTTTATTATTAATAACTTATTTAGTTAAATAATGTTGTGTTATGATTTAATTTTTCTATTGTATAAGAAGATTCATATGGGCGAATTCTCTAAACTCGCTTACGGGTTTATTCTGAAACGTTGCCACATTATTTATGTTGCTATAAATTTCCCTTATTTTGTTCATTTCTCACTTTCTCATTTTATCAAACCGAACCCAAAAACAAAATAAGCCCTCTTTTCATTAAAATCTCATTTTTACTAGCAATTTTGTTGGTTTCATCGTCATTTTGAAGAATGGCTTGCTCTTCATCACACGAAGATCCTTTCGGTAACATTTCCATTCTCAATCTCGCATAATTTTAAATGTCCAACTTGGGGGTTTTGTAAAACAATTTTGATTTATTGTCTGTAACCTGTTATGTGGAAATAAAATTAGGGTTTTTGTAAATACAAATTGTCGATCTATAAGAATCAGATGTATGGAAGCCAAATTAATTGAATCACTTATTATGTGTAACTTGTTTAACTCGTGCAATAACGAAAATGAGTTAGATGAAAAATAGTTTCGAGAAAAAGATTTATTTAACTTTTATAAATCATGTTGCATGAAATATATTTATCTACACTTGCTTAATATGTCAATGGAGATTGAAACTGATTTCTTATCGATTGATTAATTATGTTAAAATACTTGTTTAAATCTCCTTATACTCGATGAACTTTGCTTGGATTACGCTAAGATGCTACTTGGACTAATAGATGGTAGCGCTTTGTACTTACAAGAATGTCACCACACGAATAACCCTGAGTGGATGGGGGTAAAACAACATATTGAATAGAAATATGTTGTACTACATAGTTTTATTATTTTTGACAGCGCATGACTGCAGATGTGACTACTGATCATTCATTGTCATTGAAAAAGTCACTTTCTCACACCCTCATGTGTTGGAGCTTATAGATCAAGTGGGATTTTCACTTTTAATGAAGCTAGGTTATATCCAATTAAATCATTGTCTCATTAATGCTCTAGTAGATAGATGGAGACCAGAGATATCTTCATTCCACTTTCGGGTTGGTGAGATGACCGTAACCTTAGTAGACATGGTTATTTTGCTTGGCTTGCCTATATGTGGTGATCCATCGACCAACCCAGATGTACCCACTGATTATATGGATTTATATGAGTCGCTCTTAGGGCTTTTACCTCCATTTGATCAAAGGTGGGGCAATGAGATAATAGCGGCGACTTGGTATAGACAATAACTGGTTGATGATACTTCAATGGATGTTATTATGCAGCAAGCGCGAGCCATTTGATATTCTGATTTTGTGTTGCAGTTTGTTGTGTATGTAAGTGAATTAAATGGAACTTGATTGGTATGATGTTGTTTGGTATTTGATGTGTTGTGTACATGGAACTTGTTTGGTATGATGTTATTTTTGTTGCAGTGAAGTTGTGCAGGAAATCTGATGCTGGTTGCAGTAGGTTTTGATACTAACACTATTATAAAGTCATTAATGGGCGCTTTCTAAAAATCCTCCCACTGGCGTTCTTTCAAAAACCGCCAACCGGCAAATTTTCAAAAACCGCCTTCTTAATAATGCAGCTACAATCAAAATTAAGTTTTAAAACCCGTTACATATGCATATATATCACATATAGAAAATTTCAAACTAATTCATATGATACAAGTTAAATACCCACAAATTGTTTAAATAAAACAGAATATGTGTGTTATTAATACAATCAAATAAAACAAATAGGACGTTACATAATTAAGTTCTCAAACAAATACATTTAATAACTACTCAAATAAATGTAAATTCCAAGCCGTGGAAGTGCCTCAATTCTTCTTATGGTCTTGCACTCGCATCTGCTGAACTTGTTTCCCTTGGAGGCTGCGTCTCATCCATGGTACCTTTAAATATTATAGACTGAGGGCGGCCTGGTGGTTAACGATCTATTGGTGGAAAAACAAATTGACCGTCATGAGCACTCCAATAGTGTTTATCGTGAACAGGATGGAACTTCGATATGTACGCGTCTAAATATTTTTGAACTAAGCACCAAGATAATGCAAAGTCATAATGAGCTATATTCACACCATTTACAATTGTCAACAAGCGGCCATAACATGAGCACAAGATAATTGTTGTAATAATGAAACGTTGCATGTACAAGAGCAGGTGTTGCCATTAACTGTACTTTAAATTCATCGCCAAAATAGTGAACCACTTACCATTCAACTTGACTAAATCGAACTAGTTTTAAACGTCTCACTTCACTAACTCACTCGATAATCTTTTCTTTCCACTTTGGAGTTTAAGGCATTGTTAAATTTCTAGCATTTTCTCTTCTTCGATAGAAATAATCCACAAAACAAAAGAAGGTACATGAAACCACAGCTTTAACAAGTAGCGATCGTGCACCTTTAAGCAAACCATTAAAACTTTCTGAAGCATTAGTAGTCAGAGAGACTATTAAAAAAAATTAACAGTCTCTCTAAGCCCATAGTAAATATATGATGAGACCAAACAAGAAATCCGAGAACACCTACATTGATCATGGCGTAAACCATGCCCAGATACCTGAATACCAGTTTTCTCGAAAAGGTCGATATAATATGACTAATAATACCAAATTCGGGCAGAATGTTAATATACACCTCTGGATGACCGAAGAACTGAAAGAGATGCTGGTATAATATGGGTCTCCCCCTCCTATAGGATCAAAAAGGGTTGTATTAAAGTTTCGATTGGTTAATAATATTGTAATTTCCCTCGCTAGTACTAGAAGTGATAATAAAAGTAGAAAAATCAATCGCCATCATCTTTACACAGTGTCCATTTTCTTCTTTGTCACCCAAACTTCTCTTTATCCAGTTGTGCACTCTAATATTGGTGGTTTTAATTTCTTTTATGGTTTTAATGTACCGAGCTTCCTCTAAATCACATGCTGTAACAAAAAATAAACATGTTAATCATTTCCTTTAAAATCGAGAGCTTGAAAATTTGCATTTAAATGTCTAGTATAAAACTTATGCTTATGAGGTAATCCCTAGTTGGTTTCCAAGGCTGTAGGTATTCCTTTCATCCTATCAAAATTGAAAGTAATACGTCGATTTTTAACATTATGAATAAACCTTCGCATACAAGTAAAATCCCAACCTTAACCATCACAGGATTCTAATTCAACAAAAGCATACGCCAAAGAGTAAAGAAGGACATCCGCATCCACTGCAGTCATAACCAGTAACACGCATTTGTATTTTCCATACAACTACGTACCATTAATATAGAGCAAGGGATGACAATGTACAAGACCATCACTACAAGGACCAAAAGCCCAAAAATCTTGATCAAATACTTCATGCTCATCCGTTGTTACATGTCCAACACTACTTGGGTTCTTTCCAGCATTTTCAGCAAAATATTGTCATAGTTTGTATAGGACTCTACCCAGTCACCATAAATCTATTCTACTGCCTTACTCAAAGCTCATTATGCCTTCATATAACTAATTTTAATAGACGATTATTCTTCCGTCAACTCCTACACCATTCCGATGGTTATATCCAAATTTACTTTGACAAAAGACATGACCTTCAAAAAGAGAAATGTAGATATTGCTTGCTTGTGATTGGAATGAATTATTGGATTCACGTAGTTATGTTCGCTTAGATATTTTCTATTCACCTATCATCCCGACCGAGACCTTTTTGAAACTATAGCATGTCTTCTTCATGGATATTTTGAATCGATATTTCAAATGGAGGTGCACTTGGTTTTGTTTGACTGAATTGGCTTAAAAGTAATTGCAGGTAGAATGAACCATTTGCTTAACCATTGTAGAAATTTTGTTTGTTCTCAAATACCATGCCAACTTTGAATCCATTTTGAACACTAACATATGAAAATGATTCACTATTGAATTTAAGTTTTGCAACAACGGATCTAGGCATTATTTGTGCATTTGCAAAGATCGTCGTCCAAAGGTACCACCATCTCTGGTTCATTACTATCTCTGTGAACGTCATCTTCAACTGCAAAATTATAGTTAAGTGGTTCATTATTGACTTGCATGTTATTAATGCAAGTCCTATCATTCTCCAGCCCGATGGCGACTTCGATGTAATCAAGAGGCGGATTGTGACGACCCGGATTTCCAGACCAGTTAAAATTGCCAAAAAATCCATCCGTTCTAAAACTACTAATGAAAACTACCAACTTAATACACCATATTTGATAAATATTCAACATTACTAAATGTATAGGATACAATTTCAATTATACAACATATCAGAGTAATTAATTTATTTATTAATTCTACAAAGTGTGCTTTAATACACACCAAATACAATGAATATAAATCTACCACTGCACAACTCTGATGAGAGAGACAACACTATCCTTACCTGCGAACTCAATAAACAGTGTAAGTGCGGAATTAAATAGTAAGCAGGAAAGATACAATAACACAAGATAAACAACAACCAATAACAGATAAACATGAAAGGGTTATATTATTTTAGAGGCTGCATCACTACCACTTGTGACTGCCTACGTACCCCTATCTAATTGGGTACCCAATTAGATACAGGATCAAGCCAATGTAGTTCTCCTACCACAAATAGGACTCATGGAGCCTACGATGCAACAAACAATATGCAATTCCCAGAACATGCTTAATCTTAAATTTTAGATTTTCAAATCTAATTACCTTTACGAAAATTATCTCTTTGGACTTTATTCTCGAATTCTTATTTCAAAACTTTTGAAATATATATATCTTTAATATTCAAATTATACTTTACTTCGGGATCTTAAATCAAATCACTTTTGAAAAGTTTATTTGGAAATCCAAAATACTGTAATAAAAACATATCAAATCATATACAACTAGATCGGGAGGTTTCTCCCAATAACAAGGCAACTGGGTCCCAGCCTTCATACAATCAATAAATAAGTATATCCCTCTATTCCAAGAGCGGACTGTACCAAAAACACATGCCCACTTTTTAGTTACGGGTTACCCGAATCATTGGTAACATAACAAATCATTTTATATCCCGAAGCGATAAATCATTTCACACTAATATTCACAAGTACTTTCAAATCTATAATAATTTTCATTTCCCAAGTCTGTTCAAAAATCATTTTAAAACCATTGGGTTTAGTTCTCGAAATTCTTTCCATTTTATAAAACATTTTTATAAAACCATTCTTATATAAATCAATTTTATATAATATAACTTCAAAATATTCATTACCAAACATTTCTATTTCTTTTAAAGGGAAAACATTTCATAGCATTTCAACTTTAAAATCAATCTTCAAAATAATTCATTAAATTGAAGTGAACCAAATATTACCGCTAAACACCTTATAGTCAAATCGTGAAATAAATCACAAGGTGTTAGCCTACAATTATTTTCTACCCAGCCCATGCATATGGATAATTAATTGCTCATAAACTGGTCGAGCGAAATCCAAACAACCAAATAATCAATTAACAAAATAAACACAACAATAAATGATAAATCAATGCTTCATTCTATCAAATATTTATAACACTTTATTTTATCTTGGGTTAAAACAGTTTGATATTTATTTTGGAGCATCCGGGCTTTCCTTTCGATCTGTTCCACCCATCGCCTAAGAAAAGAAAACATAGGCCAGGTAAGTTCAGGGCACTGGTTGCTCCATCCCTAACCTTAGTTAAACACCTTGTTTTATCTTCCCAGATCTCACAGGCGGGACAAATGTACTAGTCGTTTTCGCATACTCAGTTATTATATTCAATATTCTTCAATTATTGTTTAAGTGTTATAAACTATTCCTCTTAACCATTTATTCAAACTCCTATTAAAACTTCCAAATCATCTTTACATTACTTATTTATTCCTTTAAAATCATTTACAAAATATTTAGAAAAGAATTGTTACGTTTAAACTCATATTTAAATGGTTATAGAATTCACATCATAAAAGTGCTGCGAAAAGTGCTATATAAGCTTATTTGTTTAAATCAACTTTTAAACATTCGATAATTCATATTTTCCAATCCAAATCTCTTTTAAACATTTAAATAGATTTATCAAATTTATTTCATATTTTTTCCAATATTAAAAACGTTCATTTAAACAGATTTTCTGTTATGGTCACTTAACTGCACTAGCGTGATTTTTCTAGAAAATTAATTTGGACTTAATTCAAAATATACTCAACAAAATTTTGATTTTCTTTCTTCGTTGGAAAACTATTATCATTGTGGACCAAAGAATTTTTATTTCGAAGAAATTCGACTTATAAATCATTCTCTGCATTAATTTGAAGTTACGGGTCGAAATTTACGAACTACCGCTATGCGACGAACTCGGTTTTGACCAATTTTGTGAATTGCTTCGAAACTTGTCTGAAACACTTCAAATTTGTTTTAAACCATATTTAAACTATTTTAACTCATTTAAAACCATTAAGAGGCTAAATAACTTCCATACACATATTTGTGTGGATTTAATTCTCATTTAATTAACTATGGTTAATTACTAATCATTTCTCTTATCATTTATCAAACCAAGTTATCATCCATATAAACAATCATATAATCAACCAATTTTGCAATCAAGTTATCAAACATTTAATTATCCAACATACACCAAACTTTTTATGTAATTAACTTGAAATATTTTTTAGGAATTAGTAACTTAAAATATGAGTACTCACCTTTAACCAAACCGATTAACTTCCTACCAACATTCTTACTAACAACACTTCACTAACTACTTCAACTAATCAACTTCTACTCTATTTCTTTTGCTTTATGCTATCGGCCTCTTCTTCCAAACTTCCAAAAATCCGGTAGAGCTTCCGCAGCACCTTGAATTTGCTCCAAGCTCCTTGGAATGAAATCGGCGGCACTTCCTTCTCTTTTTCTTGCTCCGGAGCTTCACAAACTTGCTCCTCCTTCTTGATAGTTCGACCTCACCCTATTCCATCCCTTCCTCCATCATTTCTTCACTTTTTAGATGCTAAACCATGTTTTAATTGTATTCTAAGGTCTTTGGCAAAGTTTGGTGGTGTTTTGACTTTGTTTGATATGGTTTTGAAAAAGTTAGTAAGAAAATGGAAGAGAAGAATCCATTAGAGAAGCTTTTAGAAAGCTTGAGAAAGGAAGAAGAAGATGTAGAAATGTGTAAAACAAAGTGGAAGAATGGTGGTCTTATTTATAGAAAAGTTTTGGATTAAAATAATATTTTGTAAAAATACCAAAATACCCTTACTTACTTATAAAGTAATCTTATTTTTTTTCAACAATTAAAATCACATTTCAAATCATTACTTTATGTCATTTTCACTTAGATATTAAATAAAAAAAGTACTAATTATGTTTCTTTGATTTGATATTTTACTTTTTGACTTTTGTACTTTTTTTGTCTTTTTATGCTTACTTTTTGTTAATTATATTCTAGAATTTTATAAGTATGTTTAGTAAAAGTAAACTTGATTAGTGAATTAATTAATACTTAAACTATTTGAATATATATTCCTATATAAAAAAATAAAGGTGCGATGACGTTGCGACAACTTTTAATCGACAAAACGTTGATTTTCGACAAAATGTTTTACGGTCACATTTTGACGTTTTAGTAAAACCATTTATTTATGTAAACCAAATTTAAAAATAAATTTGTATAATGTTATTTAAAAATATAAACACTCATAAATTAATTAAAATAATTTATTTAACCATTGAAACTTACTTTTCTAAAATCAGCATTTTGTCACTTTTGTTGATATAGGCAAATGTTACTATTTTTGTGTATACTTCTCTTTCCAAACCCTATCTAATTTTGTTTGAATAATATAACCTTACTCAATTCATATTTAAAATCACTTTAAATAGTATATTTTAAAGTGGTCAAATTCTGGGTCGTTACAAGGATCATCGTATACATTTGTAGCCACATCTAAATCCATATCGTCATTAACTACATTTTCCGCTCCTAAATTAGTAGCTGGTTGAACATTTGATTGTGTTGAAATATCATGTGCGGGAAAGCTACAATTTAAAAAAAAGCATACTTTTAATATAATTTGAAAATGGAAGTCAATCGTTTAACATTATAAAACAATGCATACCTTTAGCTCATATGGTATAACCTAATGGGTGTTGAATATATTGGACATGAGATACAATTATTCGATGTCCCAACACTACTTTACAGTGTAGATTTGTGTGGAATATAACAAGAAATGAAAATTTGATTTTTTTAGCAACTATAGTATACTGAATATAATATAGTATAAAGCAATAAGCATTAACTTTGACTCATACATGTAAAGCTATCATGCATCAGATACGTATAATTGTTAGTACCTTAGGGATTAGTTTTGATGATAACAACTATAGGATATTATATAAAATATAGATACTAATGTTTTATCAAGATATATATAGTATATAGTGCGGGATATTAGACAGGTGTTGATTAAGAAGACTGTACAATATCAAGAGTAGATTTAAGATGCTGATATCAAGAGTAGATTCAAGATGATGATAATTGAAGACTTATTAGTATTGAAGAGTTCAAGATTTCAAGATAATCCAGATAAGTTATAAAGTCATAAAATTTATGTTAAAACCTTGATAGCACTTTCCTTATCACTCTCTCCTTTTCTAATTTTGTTTTAAATTATTTTTCAAATATCCTGGTTTTAAAATAATCTTTTCAAAATACTTCTCAAAATGATTTTCAATCTCCTATACTTATAAAGATATTATTTTAATGTTTTTATGTTTATATATATATATTGAATTTTTGTTTATACTTTAACAAGTTATAATTATATTGATTTTATATATATTATTTACATTATATTGAATATTCTTATTAAATATTTCAAAATTATTTTATAAAGTTTTATTAAGTTATATTTTTATTAAAACGTGTATAAACTATATTTAAATGATTCTACAAAGTATCAAATTATTTTACAAAGCAATGGATTTTCAAAATAATATTTTTAAAATGTTTTTCGATTTTGTGAAGAGTATGTCGACATACTCTATCCATATATGTCGATATAGTAGCCGTAATTTTCAAAATTCAAATTTGAATGGAAGTAATTTTTCATCGTATCTCTTCGTGAATGGACATGACCGTTGTTTCCCTATATATACTAAACTTCCAAACGAATTTTTAACATCTACTTTCTTATTCTTCTCTCCTATTTTCACTCTCTTGATTTCTAAATCAATTTCTATCCCAACTCTTCCAAAATTCAACCAGAGTAAAATTCAATCATCACTAGTTTGATTCTCCTTCATCTACTCTCTGATTTCTCTCATCTCTCTTACTCAAAACAATATCAAAGTGCTATTCAAGAGTTATAGGATCAATTGTAATCAAGATCGAAGACATAAGTCTGTAAAACTCTATCAAATCATACTGCTATACCTATAGGTGTGATTGTAGCCCGTAAAATCAATTGGGTGTGATTGTAGCCTATAAAATTAATTAGGTATGCTTAGTAGCCTTAAATCTAGTGGGTGTGCTTGTAGCCTAGAAATCAAGTGACTCTACCTAGAGGTCGGGATTTCGGAGGGTGTGTCTCTTAGCCTTAAAATCGAGATTGTAGTTGCATTTACTAGTTGAAAAGAAATCCATACAAGGAATTGTGCGGGACTAGATATATGGTAACTCCGAACCAGTATAAAAACCTGGCGTGTTCTTTCCTTTTTACTTTTACAACATTTACTTTTATCTGAACTTTGATTTTGTGATTGTTTATGTGTTGTTAATTACATCATTCCAAGTAGAATATCAAAGAATTTGAAAAATATTCATATAATCCATTAAACACTATTCACCCCTCTACTGTTAATTTAGCCTTAAGATCCCTGTTCCGTTGACTCACATTTGGTATCAGAGCATTGGTTTTCGAAGTATTTATAATCTGATTTTTGAAAAGTTTCAATGACAGTTTTTGGTAATATTTTTGACACTATTTTCGAAAAGATAATTTGCAAAATCATCATAATGTTGTTTCATAAATTCATATCTATTTATTATAAAAAAATCACGTGATCTTTTGAAAAGGTATGAATTGCAGGAACAGATGTGTTACATGGATTTTGATGAACAAACACTTGATGATCAAATTCTACAGATCAAAAAGGACTAATGGATATTGGATAGTGGAGCTCAAGACACATGACTAGAAATCTGGAGATTTTGAAAGATATAGTTTACAAAGATAGCGGATAAGTAAATTTTGGAGACAACTCTTAAGGATATGTGATTGGCATCAGCAATGTTGGTAATTCTAAAACTCCTACTATTTCTAATATTTTGTTAGTTAGGAATTTAAAGCATAATCTGTTGAGCGTTAGTCAATTATGTGATAAGGGTTTGTTCTTAAAAGATAAATGTCATATTGAAGATAATTAGTCAAAAATTATCTTTGAAGGTATTAGGAAACGAAGCATCTATATATTAAGTATGAAAATCTTTAATGATAATTTATGTCTTTTGGCCGAATCAAGTGATCTTTGGATTTGGCATAAAAGAATTGGTCGTTTGAAATTCAAACTAATATTTAAAATTGCTAAAAATGATCTAGTTAGGTCTTCCCAAAATGAATTTTAAAGTTAATAATTTATGCAATGCATGTCAATTCGGAAAACTACAAAAATGTTCTTTTAAATCAAAAGATATGATCTCTACCTCTCAACCCCTTGAACTTCTTCACTTAGGTCTTTTCGGTCCCTTACAGATACAATCTATAAATCACAGTAGATATGTATTTGTAATCGTAGATGATTATTTTAGGTTTACCTGGACGATTTTCTTAAAACGTAAAAGTGATGCTTTTGAAATGTTTAAAATCTTTGTCAAACGAATTCAAAATCAAATGACTAGTAAAATTAAAACTATTCGAAGTGATCATGGTGGAGAATTCGAAAATGAAAATTTTAAGAATTTCTGTAATAAGAAAGGTATAACTCATAATTTTTCATTTTCAAGAACACCACAACAAAATGGAGTGGTAAAACGTAAAAATAGGATGATTCAAGAGTGCGCTAGAACTATGCTAAATGATCGTAATTTACCTAAAAGAATTTGGGCTGAAGCTGTTGATACTGTATGTTATATATTAAATAGAATTTTAATAAGACCATTAACTAAATGAACACCATATGAATTATTCTATAATAAAAAGCCTAAGGTATCATACTTTAAAGTTTTTGGTAGTAAATGTTTTATTTTAAATACTAAAGATAAGTTGGATAAATTTGATGCTAAATCAGATAAAGGAATATTTATTAGATATTCAAATAGAAGTAAAGCTTATAGAGTTTTTAATACTAGAACTAATACTATTGAAGAGACATTATATGTCTCATTTGATGAAAATTTTAAAGTTTATAATCCCAATATCGATGAAGAAGAAAACATTGATAACCCAAATGAAACTAGTAATAATAAGATTACCGAAAATGAAAATAATAATAATTCAGAAAATTCACATCCAAATAAACGAACAAGATACTTGAAAAATCATCTTATAGAAAATATACTTGGAAATATTGAATCTGTTGTTAAAACTAGAAATCAACTAAATAAAATGAGCAACGTTGCTTTTATTTCAATTATTGAACCTAAAAATCCAAAGGAAGCATCAACTGATAATTCATGGATTCTTGCTATGCAAGAGGAATTGAATCAGTTTGCAAGAAATGATGTATGGGAATTAGTCCCAAGACCTGAGGATAAATCTATAATAGGAACTAAATAGGTATATAGAAATAAAATGTATGTACAAGGAGAGGTTATGAGAAATAAAGATCAATTAATTGCACAAGGTTATTGTCAAGAAGAAGGAACAAATTTTGATGAAACCTTTGCATCCGTAGCAAGATTAGAAGCTATACGAATTTTATTTGCTTTCGCTAATCATAATAATTTTATGTTATATCAAATGGATGTCAAAAGTGCATTTTTAAATGGTTTTATTAAAGAAGATGTATATATAGAACAACCCCCACTTTTTGAAGATGAAAAACTACCTAATCCTGTTTACAAATTAAAGAAGGCTTTGCATGGTCTGAAACAGGCTCTTAGAGCATGGTATGACAGGTTTAAATGCTATTTATTACAATCAAATATAGGCAAAGTAGATAGTACACTTTTTATTAAAAGAGATAAAAATGATATTTGGATAATACAAATATATGTAGATGATATCATTTTTGGATCTACCAACAATAAACTAAATAAGGAATTCAAAAAAATAATGACTAAGGAATTTGAAATGAGTCATATGGGAGAACTAAATTATTTTCTAGGATTACAAATAAAACAACTAAGTAATGGAATTTTTATTAGTCAAGAAAAATATGCTAAAGATTTAGTTAAGAAATTTGGTATGTCAAATACCAGTGGTAAACCAACTCCCATGGCAACTAATGAAAAATTAAATAAAGAAGAAAATTCAACAGATATAGATCAAAAATTATATAGAGGAATGATTGGATCACTACTCTATATAACTGCTAGTAGACCTCATATAATGCATAGTGTTTGTCTCTGTGCAAAATATCAATCTCAACCTAAAGAAACTCATTTAGAATACGTAAAACGAATTTTGAGATATGTAAAAAACGTATTAGACTATAGACTCTTTTACCCAAAAGAAGACTCCTTTGAATTAATTTCATATAGTGATGCTGACTATGCCGGTTGCAAATCAGACCAAAAATGTTCAAGTGGAACTTATCACTTTTTGGGACACTCTCTGGTTTCCTGGTTTAGTAAGAAGCAAAACTCTGTATCTCTGTCTACGACAGAAGCATAATATATTTCAGCAGCATTAGCATGTTCATAGGTTATCTATATGCAACAAACATTAAAAGATTTTGGTTTAAATTTTACTAAATCACCAATATACTGGGATAATACAAGTGCGATCAATCTATCTAAGAATCCAACTCATCATGCTAGAACTAAACATACTGATATAAGACACCATTTTCTAAGAGATAATGTAAACAAAGAAATAAGATCACTTAAATTTATAAACACCGAAAGTCAAATAGCTGATATTTTAGCGAATCCATTGAACCAAATAACTTTTACTAACTTAAGAAGAGAGTTAAGAATTTGTTCTCTATCGAAAATATAAAAATAATGAAGTAAAATTACAAAATATAAAGAAAAACAAAAATAATCAACTAAATATCCTATCCCTCTATGTCGACATATAACGCTAAATTTTGTTTTTTAAATTTCCCTCTAAATTCAAATGGGCGGTTATATAATAACCAAATTTTGACTTTCTTCTTCATTTCTCTATATTTTCTCTGTTTTAAACTTCTGATATAAATAAACCATGGTCTCCTCTAATCCCAAACGTTCTAAAGAAGAGAATTCATCGATTTCCATCCCTTCTCCTACCCAAGGCCCCTTCCAAAACACTACCATGGCCAAAGTTATTAAATTGGAAGTAGAAATGAAGAAAGTTCTGGAGATGTTGACTGAAATAAAAGTTGTATAACTTTGTATGTCCAAAGAACAAGAGAAACAAAGTAGAATTCTTCGCAGTTTGCAAAAATATCTATTGGATAATCCTACGAATCCAATAGTTATTGAAGATGATTCTGCAAATTTGGCTATTCTTTACCCCATTCAAGGCATCAATGATGAGGAAAAGGAAGAAGAAGAGGAAGATGAAGAAGGGGAAGAACACATGGAGTAAGATGACGAAGTCTGATGCGTCAGAGAAGTATGTTTCGATCGAGATGGAAATCTCGTCGAAAAAAGGGGAACTTTTGCCTTAATTATCCTCATTGTCCTATTCAGAAATCCCCCATCATTAGGGAATCACGTTAGGAAGGTACTTGTCTTCGTTAGTTTGATTGTTTGGTGTGTATATTTAATTTAAATTAACATTTTTTTACTTACTTATTAAGATGCGAGATTATGATGTGGTATTGAATAAATATATAGATTGGTTTGGTTACTATTAATGATTCGTGCTATCACTTATCATTTCTTATATACCATTCTTATCATTTCATGATTATCTCATTTTACATATCACTTATTGTTTTTATACAATCATTCTCATAATCATTATATATAATTCTTATAAATCTCAATCAGTTTTTATTTAGGGGGAGTTAAAGTAAGAGTTAGTGTTAGATTTATAGTTTTAGTTCGTTATTTTTGTTGATGACAAAAGGGGAGAAATATATAAAATCTAGGCATAGATTAAGGGGGAGTTATATTATATTTTTTATATAGAGTTGTCATCATCAAAAATGGGGAGATTATTAGTACCTTGGGTATTGGTTTTGATGATAACAACTATAAGACATTATATAAAATATAGATACTAATATTTTATCAAGATATATAGTATATAGTGCAGGATATTAAACAAGTGTTGATTAAGAAGACTGTACAATATCAAGAGTATATTCAAGATGCTGATATTAAGAGTAGATTCAAGATGATGATAATTGAAGACTCATAAGTATTGAAGAGTTCAAGATTTCAAGATATTCCAAATAAGTTATAGAGTCATAGATTTTATGTTAAATCTTGATAGCACTTTCTTGATCTCTCTCTCCTTCTCTAATTTATTTTTAAATTGTTTTTCAAATATCCTGGTTTTAAAATAATCTTTTCAAAATATTTCTCAAAATTATTTTCAATCTCTTATACTTATAAAGATATAATTTTAATGTTTTTATGTTTATATATATATTGAACTTTTGTTTATACTTTAACAAGTTATAATTATATTGATTTTATATATATATTATTTACATTATATTGAGCACTCTTATTAAATCTTTCAAAATTATTTTATAAAATTTTATTAAGTTATATTTTAATTAAAATGTGTATAAGCTATATTTAAATGATTCTACAAAGAATCAGATTATTTTACAAAGTAACGGATTTTCAAAATAATATTTTTAAAGTGTTTTTCAATTTTGTGAAGAGTATGTCGACATACTCTATCCATGTATGTCGACATAGTAGCCATAATTTTCAAAATTCAAATTTGAATGGAAGTGTCCTTTTGTCTTATCTCTTCACGAATGGAAATTACCGTTGTTTCCCTATATATACCAGACTTCCAAACGAATTTTTAACATCTACTTTCTTATTCTTCTCTCCTCTTTTCACTCTCTTGATTTCTAAATCAATTTCTATCCAAACTCCGCCGAAACTCAACCATAATCAAATTCAATCATTATTAGTTTGATTCCCCTTCATCCACTCTCTGATTTCTCTCATCTCTCTCACTCAAACCAAGATCAAAGTGCTATTCAAGAGTTATAGGATCAATTGTAATCAAGATCGAAGATCTGAGTTTGTAAAACTCTATCAAATCATACTGCTATACTTATGAGAGTTGTAGCCTGTAAAATCAATTGGGTGAGATTGTAGCTCATAAAATCAATTGGGTGTGCTTAGTAGCCCGTAAATCTAGTGGATGTGCTTGTAGCCCGAAAATCAAGTGACTCTACCTAAAGGTCGGGATTCTAGAGGGTGTGTCTCGTAGCTTTGAAATCGGGATTGTATTTGCATTTACTAGTTGAAAAGAAATCCGTACAAGAAATTGTGTGGGACTAGATGTACGGTAACTCCGAACCAGTATAAAATCCTAGTGCGTTCTTTTCATTTTACTTTTATTGCATTTACTTTTATCTAAACTTGGATTCTGTAATTGTTTCTGTGATTGTTAATTACATTATTCCAAGTAGAATCTTAAATAATTTGAAAAATATTCATATAATCCATTAAACAATATTCATCCCCCTCTAGTGTTAATTTAGCCTTAAGATCCGTATTTCGCTGACTCACAATAACTATATTGCACACCCTGTTGATAATTCATTAAAGGAGGAAATTCAAAGAACATCTATTGCTGACTATGGTTTGCTACATTCATAAGTGCATTACTATAACTAGAAGACATAATTCCTTGAGCAGTGTTCACGGTCACCACCATTCTAGAATATACTTTAATACCATAATTAAACACGGTGGCAGTACAGGTTGTTCTACCGACAACCTTCTAGTTTTCCTAACAAACAGCTTCACGGATTTTTATATAGAAGAAAAGATTAACTCAACGTCGTCGTCATTAACAATTTTTATTGCTTTCGATCCGAAATTGGTATGCTGCTTGCAAACTAGATCTATATCAAACTCCTCAAATTTTATCTTCATTACTTTAAAACCGATTCTTTTAATTTTTCTAAGTTGCCACCTTTATGAATTTTTGCTAATTTGTAAAAACCATCACCACCTTCCATACATTTGTTCATCAATATACTAACTCACCATCGAAATATCAAATAGATGGAACAAAATTAAGAATCACTCTATGGTAAAAAGAAATCTATTCCAAATATAAATACTAAAATTAAAAAAGAAATCTAACAAAAAATCAGGGTTTATACTAAAATTAAAAAAGAAATACTAAAATAAGTCTCTTTGTGGTAAAAACTGCTCTATATTCTTAATTTGTCTCAAAAGTGGCCTAAAAATGTAATAAGTTTGAAAAATGGGCTAATATCAAAAAAAATCTCATATAGGATTTGTTAATGGAACTCCAATTTTGAATAAGATGAGTCTTTTTTTTCATTTTTGAGAAAGTTGCTATGGGCGTACCAAAAAGATTTACACCCCTTAATAGAAAAAGTCTGCAACTATCCTTAGTATTTCAGTGACCTTCTACTGAACTTTGACTTTCGTTTTGATAACGTCCCACCAAAAATGTTTTCAACGAGTCATCATTATGTTTTTTTCATTTTTCAATAGGGTATTATCAAATTTTTCTTTGCTTGAGGGGTGAAATAATAAACTATTTATTCATTAAAGTCCCTATAAAATAATTCTACGTAGAGTCCCTCTAAAATTTACCCTCCCCTCCAATGGAGTCCCATTAATAGTGCCTTAAAATTAAATTTTAAAATGTACTACAGAAACTCATCTTGACTTAAAAGATGTTCTATAAGTAAACATGATCGGCTGTTCGTAGTCGAGCTACAAAGAGATAGAATGAAATTTAGTCCTCAAACATAATTATTTTCTATCTTACCAACCACTAATGGTCAAAGAAAATGAGATTAACAAAGAAAATAAAAATATTTTGGCCAATTCTTTTTGTGACAACCCGCATCTCTCGACACATCGATCCAAAGCCTAGGGCGACTTTTGGACTCATGTTGGTGTCGAAAAATACGAGCTATCGGGGTTTTAAAAACATTACAGGCACTAAAGATATATAAATATGATCTAAGATATGCTACACTTTCAGAAATCATAGAGGAAGGAAACAAAATATAAACAAAGAAATTAACCATCTCAAAAAATATTTCAAAACACAGTCTCAGAAAACAGTACGTAGTCAAATCCAGAGTATACATAAATAAAACACATAGTCTGATAAATACTAAGTACTGAATAAGATAGATAGTTACATGGAGAGTAAAATAAAATGACAAGCAACTCCAACGATAAGGTTGCCTCTCTACATACTAATCACGGGCCTATCACTTGCTGCCTTGTCCTCTTGTGGTGGGGATAGAAAGAAAAATGGGTGGGTCAGACAAAAGTCTGGTTAATGAGTACACTATTAATATATGGTGATCACATGCAGTTGTCTTTAACGATACTCTATGTGACTTAGGGTGTCCTAAGAGTGTTCATGAATTACTAGTTTACTTAAGTGGTTTAACTCAACACACACCTACACTAATTACTTGTGTAGGCCCATACTTAGGATCGAACAACTGATCAAACCTATAGAAAACTCATGATCGGCTAGTAACTATTAGAACTTTTCCAACATAGGGTTATCCTACAATTTCCTTTATGGGACTGCATCTCTCACATTACGACTAGCGTAACTATTACGCATAGGTTTTCCTATAAATCCTACCATGAGATTGAGTTTCCTATAACTGTGACTATACGTACCCTCGTTATGCATTGAGGGGGAGCCCGTAATGCCGACTCGCCAAAGTGTCTCATCGTCTGCATTCATGTCTACCTCTCAATGTTAACATAGCGCCTCTTATTGCACGCGTCGAGATCCATCAACAACATAACATCATGTCATGCCAGTATCTATAAATGCCAAGGAACTCTTATTCTGTCGGGCCTACACACTTTAGTAGACATCATCCAGTGCTGCGCATCCATTGTAGAGACTCTTCTGAGTTCCATTTGCAATAGAATCACCCCCAGTCGAATATCGACCCCCACTGGATAAATAGCATTTACCCGATTCCGCAACATCCTAGTTACGCCTTATAGGGAACTAGCTTCCCTACTCCTAACATACATACATACATACATACATACATACATACATACATACATACATACATACATACATACATACATATATATATATTCTATCCATATATATACTAACTACCTTTATTTAAAATAAATAAACCTAGGCTTTAGGTCGAGGTTCAAGTTACACTTTTGGAACGCCTACCGGTCGACTGCTTGCTCCTGGAGCAGTCGACTGCTTGCTGTCGACCGCTCTAAATAGTGCGGTCGATTGGTCATCGTTGATTTAGGGTTTTAATTTTTGATTTTAATTCTTTTTGGTTATTTAATTATTAATCAATCGTTCGTTACAAATTTCCAGTGTAGATAGAGCAACCATAGTGAACCAAATTTTCAATTATTCGAATTCAATTTTTCCTATTCATAGAAAACAGTTCAAATCTAGGTCTACAATTAACAATATTAACCAGATGTATCAACAAATTATATGATTAGAAAAGGATTAGAAAAGGGGTTAGATTAATACCTATTTAACAAATTTACTTCAATTCAATTTATAATTCAAACCCCAAATTTAAACAATATGATTCTCTAATTAAGTTTCTAACACCCTAGACCAGATTAGAAAAGTATACCTACTCACCTAAAATCCAAGCTTTCCTTTGAATCCCAACTAGAATCGCTCCCCGTTCGTTACCTGTTTGCTTGATTTGTCCTCCTTAATCTTTCTACTTTTATTTTTATTTTTCTTTTGAAGAATTTAGGTTTAGAGAGGAAAGAATTTGGCAGAGTTTCAGTATAGTAGACTAACTTCTAATGAATTAGGGTTTAGGTTAGCTATGTATTTATAGGGGTTTTAGATTAGTCATGACCATTGATTAACCCTAGGAGAATCTTTGGTTTAATTCTGAACGTTAAAAATTTACTTCACACCCAAGTAAAAGTATTTCATTAAATCTGGGTCCTTGGCCACTCAAACGCATCGATCTAGAACATTAACTGGTCAACCGCTAGGTGGGGATCGATCGACCGCTACATGTCGACCAGCGACCCCTCAAGGTGTTGTCCGGTGTAGCTATTTATTTAAGGATAATTTAATCTCCTTATTAGTTTATATAATTAATTTTGTTTTCAAATTTTCAAACATATATAACTTCTCCATACTAGCTCCGATTTCAAAGTGTTATATATGAAAATTTTCTAGAAAATCGCTACGAACGCATCGGTGCAAGTTTCGTAGGCAAATTCGAACGTTTGTAAATTTTTTGTTTTTGCCCTTATTATATTTTAAATTTAATTCTTTTATTAAATTCTCTCTTAAAATTTCAGGGTGTTACATCCTCCCCCCTTAAAAGGATTTTGTCCCTGAAATCTCCAAAGACAGAAAAATATAACTCGTGCATGCAATAATCAGTATCTACAATCGCTACTCATCCATCATCCACTGGCAGTTATTTTCCTTAGTTAAAATTCTAATGTGGCATGTACATGCAAGCGTGGAATGCATACGAACCTATACTAATGCAAAGAGTGGGCGGCCTCCCAATCTAGTTGACCTCCTGAAATGCAAGTGCTTATGCCATGTATCCAAATGCATGCAACATCCTCTGTAAATATACTTGTAATTCTACATGTATGTGCAACCATTCAATCCATGTGCAACAACCATATACATATAGCTCAATAAAACAAACAAGTGATGATAATGTGAGTATGTGTGTTAACTAGCGGATATACTTGCCTAAGTGTGCAAAAACCAATCCAACAAATACATTGTAACGACCCGCTATTTTGGACTATTCGCATCCGCACATGTCGGACTTGAATAATTCAAAATACCGAATTGTTAATTTAAATTTGGCAAAACTGAACATATACAGTAAATAAAATAATCACAGATCACAGACACAGAGTAATAAATGCAGCGGAAACAAAAGATAGTAGTTCATGAAGCTACTATATACATATCAGAGTTAAATAAGGTACAACTGATGTCTCGAATACAATAATCAAATACAATATCTGAATACATCACTAGAATCAACTGGATATCTGAAACTGAATAGATAGCTGGATCTCCAAGCGAAGCTCCAACTCCAAAGGTGAGTCTCGAATACTGGTACACTCGGTCTGACCCGAGCGTAAAGCAAAACACAAAACACTCGAGTCAGGATTAACATTCTTATATCAATAAATCCAACTCAAGTGAAATAGCAATTGAAATACAAGTAACTCAAAGGATGTTTGGAATAACCATCATTTAAGGATCCGTTAAACTATCTACTATGTAGTAGTGTACGATAAGTAGATAATGCCTATCAGTAATATAAAATATCAAAATAGTGTTAAGGCGTTACCATTATCCCCCTTAACACATTTTATATAAGCGTTATAGACTATACAGCACTGTAAACTCCACCGTAAACTAGTGGGATATCAGGGAGTACTCCATAGGTATAACACAAAACAAATTCGTAGTGGTCGCGTATATGGGAATACAAGTATGACAAGGCACATGAGGCAATACCCAAGGTAGTGACACTACCGTTTGCCTGATCCGGACTGGTGAGAACGCATCGCCGCGGCGATCGCAACACCGCGAAACAACACTCCCAAATCAAGGGTGCACCAATCGACAACAAGTAATGAGTAATTTTCGAAGAAGTGTGTTCGCTCGAGGTAGCTAACCCCCATTTGGCCCGACACGGCTCCTGTTTTAGTCATTTCCAATTTGACACAAGTGTCAAGGCTATCCATTATCGTTCTCTTTCTTCAGTCATCACGTACATCATTCCAACCACTTCATTCTGGATCACACTCCGCGTATAGTTATTAAAGTGGTTTTCGGTTTAGATAGTGAGTATGTCCCTAACCGATTCCGGTCTCTTTAATAACTTTCGTAATTATTACACCGATTGGTCATTTATATATTTCGAAAACCAAATCAATTTCAATTTCAGTTAGAATTTATAAATCAACATTTCATTTGTCTTTCTAAATCAATTTCCATAATTTACGTTTCAAAACATCCAAATTACCATTTCAAAATCTTATAATTCAATTTCAATTTTTATGTAAACAATACAAATATTGATTCAAGTTCGTATATAAGTTTCATTTCGAAATTATTTAAATTAATTTAATTTAACATTCAAATCAGTTTAACTTCATTTATCGATTTCATTCAATATTCGTTAAGTAAATTTATCATTCAAACAATTTCTATTTAATTTTCAATTCACTAAATCAATTACTTAAGTTCAACTCCATTATATCAAAACTTCAAATTTAATTAAATCAGATTTGTCAAATCAAATTCTTTACATTTCAAGTCTTACATTTATTTCAATAAATCCCCTTTTATTCTTGTTAAAGAAATTCAATTTAATTTATTTACTTACTTAAATAATTTCCAAAACTTAATTAACAAAGAATCTCAATTTCAATTATTTACGAAGTTCCAATTCACTTATTCAAAATTGCAATTTCTCTTATCAAAGAATTTAAAATTTTATTTAATTCAAATAATTCAATCTTATTTAATTATTCAATAATTTCGAAGACTTAATTATTAAATAATTTCAAACTTAAATCAATGAAGAATTCCAAATTTAATTGTAATTTCAAACAATGTTCTTTCAACAACTACAATGTTAATATTTTGTTTCAGATTTTAAATATTAACATTTTCCTTTCATTTAAAATTCAAATTCCAATTTCATTTCAAATCTTATCATTCATTCAAATAAAATATTTATTTTATTTTTAAATCAAATTTTTGACCAATCGGGTTTTATTTAATTCCCTATCCTAAGTCAAGTTCATTTGGGTATTTATCATTTCAACCCGATTCCATTTCAATTCAAAAATCAAAGCATAGCAAAGGGAACTTGCAGTGTGATAACAGGGATGGTGTCAAAGTAAATAAACAAGCAATAACAACAATCAATAACAATCCAATAATCAATTCAAATAATCCCGAAATAATCGTATTAATTCACATTGTTGTTTGTGCAAATTAATATAATTATTTCTAGAATCTACACTATCATTTCATGTAGATTAAAGATAATTAAACTAATATTAATACGGTTCTTCACTTGATATAAATTATCCACTTTATACTACATCAGTTTATACAATCATACATTCAATGGTTCAAGGTGTAGTTATCACTATTTCTACATGTCAATTTAATTACATTTAAAGGGGTCATATTTAACTAATCAAATTCAACACATATGTCGATTTCAAATTGTTAACTCCTACGTCAATTTCAATTTCAAATTATTTATCCCTTACAATATTAACAATTTAACGTCCAATGTCAAAATCAAACAATCAATCATTTATCAACCAACTGGATTATCATTGTATAAATAACATATAAGGGTGTCAGATGTCATAGGTGAACTGATACATGTAAAAACATATATATAACAGTGTAGATAACTAACAGCAGCATATTTCAATTGTCGTTTCAATTGAAATCAAATTTAATAAATAAAAGAACATTAATCGTGAGTGATTGCTCACCTTTGAGGCTAGAGATCGAGAATAGACAACGAAGTTGAGTTACGAATTGCAAGCACGACTTCCGAAATAAACTAGATTGGCACGAGTCGACGAGCAAAGCTGTTAAATAGGAATTGCCGAAATCAAATCAAAACATTCAACATAGCAACAAATAAAAAAACATGTCCTGCGTCAAAGTTTAACAATATAATTCTATGTGCTACCGAGATCGAAATGGTCTTAAATTTGGTATGAATAAAGATCAAAACTTGTATTTCAAACTGCAAAAGAATCACTTGATTTGGACAAGAGACCAGAAAAGTTACGATGTCACGAACATAGACTCAGGCCATGTTGCGACTGTTAAATGTTCAGGTCTGAAAACCCCTCTGGGTCTGACTTTCAGGTAAGAAACAGAGGACTGAACCACCTCGTATGAAGCTAAAATTTTATATACAGAAAGTAGAAAACTTTATCTTTTAAACAAAAAGGGAATCACTGTATTCCGACGTAAGACGGAAGAGATACGATGTGTAAAACATGTACTCAGGTCGTGTTTGCAGCAGTGTAAAATAATTTCAAGTACAAAAGAACAGCTGCCTGGGTCTAACTTCCAGATCCTCGACCACAAATCAAACGATGTCGGATTTTACTGAAATTTGACAAGCATAAACTAGGTAATTTCGACTCTTTTTTAAAAATAGAATCAACCCATTCCGATAAAACATAAGTGAGATATGATATCGTGAACATGAAGTCTAACTGCTGTTCAGAAAAGAAAAAATAAATAAATATGCAAACAAGTGCAAAATCAGTTTGGTTGCAACTTTATAATATAAAATACCTATATATATAGCACTGGTTTCACAAATACATACATAACCAAGATTATATTGCAAACTTTTAAAAAAAACATATATCTTTCTTTATAGTATTGAAAATACTGCAACCCATCACTGTACCCGAACAAATATATCTATATATATTTAAAAACAAGATAACCCTACATATATCAATTCATAAAGCTAACGCACGTCTTATATACTATATATATAACAGGATTCATGTACTTGTGTAAAAGCTGGAATATACAATAGCTATAACCTTATGTTTGTAACCATACACAACAGATTGTATATTAGACTTACATAAGAAGGATATAGAAGAAGGGAAGGCTTGTGATGCACAGGAGAGTGGCTGTTGCACTGAAGGCAAGTTGGAAGTGGGTGCTCGGCTGGAGTAAGATCGGGTGGAGGTGGTGATAGGCAATGGTGGATGGGTTTCGGTACTTGTGTCAGTGGAGGAGAACGTGTTGAGCACGATGGAGGGCGGAGGTTATGGCGACGTGGGAAGAGGAGCTCGATCTTGATGGTGGCAGCGCAGGTGGTAGAGGCCGATGGAAGGAAATGGATGATCGCTGCTGGCCGGTGGTTGTGGGAGTGATGAGTATGCGCAAGGGTTGATGGAGGTGAGGCGAGCTACTGCGACAGGGGTGGAGGTCGTGAGAAGAGGGGCAGGCGACGATGCAAGTGGGGTGGGCCGAGACAAGGTAGTGAGTGTTGAAGTTCGGCATAGGGAAGTGAACGGCCTGGACGGCGAACTTCTGTAGGTGGCGTGTGTCATGTGGCTTGGTGGAGGCGGAAAAACATGAAGGGCCAAGGTGGTGGAAACAAGGTGTGGCGGTTGGTGCTTGCGTGGGGAAGAAGGTGGAGGAACACTGAGGAGATGGGTGGGAAAACTTGTTTGCGGCCATGAAAACAGGTGGTTGAAAATGTTTGCTTTCACTTTCTTTCTTTCTTTGGGAATGAAAGAACAGGGGAAAGAGAGGGTGAGGAGAAGGAACTGTGCGAAGCGGTAGCATGAAGAAGTCTAAATGCTTCTCGAAAAAATGAAGATAAGTGGAGCAGGCATTGTAAAAACTATGCAAAAGCTTTGGAATATACATATAGACTGTTCACTTTTCAAAAACAATGAACGGATATAAATAAATAACCCCAAAATTTAAACATTAGGATAGCCAAAATTAATTCTCTAGGAAATATAAAAGAAAGCTGGGTGTTAGTTTCGAACAGTTGAGTAACGAATGGTCACGGCAATTTTTAAAGATAAAATTTCAAAACCGATAAGGAATCGTTCCGTAGACTTTGCCGTCTCCTGGACTCAAAAATACAGAATTGAATATACCATGGAGATTAGCGCGACGAGACGATTACAACGGCATACAGATATCGGTGGTACGATTGAATTATAAAATTTCGAATTTTCTACTAGCGGAAAATGCAGCAAAAACGTAGAAAAATAAGATCGACGGAGCTAAAGAAGTCCGAATTTGGAAAAACGAAAAATGACGTCTTGCTCAAAAGATGGTTTAGAATTTTTCTATGTAAAAATATTCAGGTTTCGAAAACGTTTTATTTTCATCGCTTTTTAACTGATTAAATTGAAGTAAATTTACGCACGAAATAAACTTTCATATTTTCTGACGAAAATTTACAGTTTGCTATGTTTAATTAGACGCATTCCAAATAATAAATTTTTATTTCAAAATTTTATCGTTTAAAATTTCATAAAATTTCAACTAATTACGTTATTAAAACAGTTAAAATTTACGGGTCGTTACACTCTCCCCCACTCAAAACTTTTCGTCCCCGAAAAGGAAGGAGGTAGGAGAATAGAAACAACCAGAAAGAAAAACAGATTTGAAATACAAAATAACAATTAATTTAAACCATATAAATTCAAATTTAAATTAATTGATATTCAATAATTGATTTAATCCATTTGATTTCACTAAAACCAATCTCAACTATTTCTAAATTCATTATCTTATTATCCAATTATCTTCAATTTACAATTCCTGAAACCATAAATTTGAATAGTCTTTTATTATAATTGTATTTTTTCAACAATTTAAATTCTTCTTTATTCCAAATTATTGTTAAATTTATTCTACTTAATATATCTTATCACATATATTTAACCCATATAAATTAAATTAAACCATATAAATTTCAATTTAAATTAATTTATATTCAATAATTGATTTTAAATTCAAGGTATTTCCATAAGTTAATCAAATTTCAATCTATTAATTCCTTTAAAAAAAATTTATTTGCCTCATCTATTATTCAATTAACCTATTATCCTATTTATCTCTATTAACATCTTTATAATAAAATTTAAGTGTATAACATTTATTATAACACTCAAATTTTATTCATAAAACATTTTATATTGTATATTATCCAATTACATTTTAACTTCTAAATAATTTAGGTAAGTTATATTGAAATGCAATTTAGTACTATACAAATAAAATTTTCAAATTCAATTTTTCAAGTTTAAATATTTATCCAAAATTTAGCTTTATTTATAATTGAAAACATCTTTTAACATGATTTTTTTAAGAATTAAATTTCCGTTTAATTTCAAACCCTTTAGAAATAATTACGTATATACTATATATATTAAATCAAATTAAATTTAAAATAATATACCCATATATATATAAATCCAGTCATATTTAAGAAATTCAAATCAAAATATTTTTCCAAAACAAAACTGTAGCAAAGCTACATAATGGTTTCTCCCCTTCGAAACTCGAAAATGAATGTCGATGATGCGGCCGCCATCACCGAAATTATTTTCCAGCGACAAAGAGATAAGCATTGATTCAACATTTTAAAATTCTTTGAAAACGGTTCCTATTTGAAAATACTTTAAATAATATACATTAAAATTCTTTGGAAACAAATTATAGTCAAAATACCTTTAAATAATGTGCATTTTAAACCTTTAAAACCATAGTTCGAAATCATTGGAAATTAAATTCTCAAATTCTTAATTTAATTTCATTTCAAACTCTAAATTAGTTTATAAACCAAGTTTATAAATTCATTTATCGAACAATAGAGGAAAATCAAATATTATCATTTCAAACAACGGACTAATTTACCTCTTCTTTTTTTTCCAGAAAATTTTAGTTATATATTTATAATATAATCATACAAAATTATTTCATTTACCAAATTTGAAAACAATATTGTGTCAGTTTGCTCTGCTCAAGTGTTTTGGAAATCCTATCGATAGCGTTGATCAGACGAATCGATCGGAAACCCAAATCAACATCAACAACTCAAACAACACAGCATATATTAAAACATTTATATATATTAGTTTACAAATACATTTCTTTGCTCGACGATACAGGAATGAATTTTCAAAATAAGGATAGGGTTTCAAATTTGATGGACTCAAATCAAAGAGAAATTTGATTCGAAGATAAGTTCAAAACAAAGATATGATGATTAATAACAAAGTGGGAAGGTTGATAAATTTATATAAATCGCGGGCAACCATAACCGGGTCGACCGTGACTTCAAGAATAAGATCGATGTGGAATTCCGAGGTAAATCGACATTCAATCTCAAGAAATAGAATTCAGGTATAACAGGAGATAGATAGCATCGTAAAACGAGGATACAGAAATCTCCGGTAAATCAATGCCAATTGTATAGGCGTTTCACCCCTTTACAAATCATTCGAAGATTTGGCGAGACCGCCGATCTATTATAAATATCATTCAAAATGGAGTTATGGGGTGCCCCAGAATTGAAAGAAGACGAATAGTGAGGGACACGAATGAATTTTTTTTTTGGAAGCGCAGGGAACGTTCCAAAATTCAAAGGAATCGAGTCAAAAGGAAGAGATTGAAACTCGAATGAGAGTGATTCTGTAAATACATTTACCCTATATGTTAAGTTTTGCCTAGAGCTACCAAAGCTCTGATACCAACTGTAACGACCCGCTATTTTGGACTATTCGCATCCGCACATGTCGGACTTGAATAATTCAAAACACCGAATTGTTAATTTAAATTTGGCAAAACTGAACATATACAGTAAATAAAATAATCACAGATTACAGACACGGAGTAATAAATGCAGCGGAAACAAAAGATAGTAGTTCATGAAGCTACTATATACATATCAGAGTTAAATAAGGTACAACTGATGTCTCGAATACAATAATCAAATACAATATCTGAATACATCACTAGAATCAACTGGATATCTGAAACTGGATAGATAGCTGGATCTCCAAGCGAAGCTCCAACTCCAAAGGTGAGTCTCGAATACTGGTACACTCGGTCTGACCCGAGCGTAAAGCAAAACACAAAACACTCGAGTCAGGATTAACATTCTTATATCAATAAATCCAACTCAAGTGAAATAGCAATTGAAATACAAGTAACTCAAAGGATGTTTGGAATAACCATCATTTAAGGATCCGTTAAACTATCTACTATGTAGTAGTGTACGATAAGTAGATAATGCCTATTAGTAATATAAAATATCAAAATAGTGTTAAGGCGTTACCATTATCCCCCTTAACACATTTTATATAAGCGTTATAGACTATACAGCACTGTAAACTCCACCGTAAACTAGTGGGATATCAGGGAGTACTCCATAGGTATAACACAAAACAAATTCGTAGTGGTCGCGTATATGGGAATACAAGTATGACAAGGCACATGAGGCAATACCCAAGGTAGTGACACTACCGTTTGCCTGATCTGGACTGGTGAGAACGCATCGCCGCAGCGATCGCAACACCGCGAAACAACACTCCCAAATCAAGGGTGCACCAATCGACAACAAGTAATGAGTATTTTTCGAAGAAGTGTGTTCGCTCGAGGTAGCTAACCCCCATTTGGCCTGGCACGGCTCCTGTTTTAGTCATTTCCAATTTGACACAAGTGTCAAGGCTATCCATTATCGTTCTCTTTCTTCAGTCATCACGTACATCATTCCAACCACTTCATTCTGGATCACACTCCGCGTATAGTTATTAAAGTGGTTTTCGGTTTAGACAGTGAGTATGTCCCTAACCGATTCCGATCTCTTTAATAACTTTCGTAATTATTACACCGATTGGTCATTTATATATTTCGAAAACCAAATCAATTTCAATTTCAGTTAGAATTTATAAATCAACATTTCATTTGTCTTTCTAAATCAATTTCCATAATTTACATTTCAAAACATCCAAATTACCATTTCAAAATCTTATAATTCAATTTCAATTTTTATGTAAACAATACAAATATTGATTCAAGTTCGTATATAAGTTTCATTTCGAAATTATTTAAATTAATTTAATTTAACATTCAAATCAGTTTAACTTCATTTATCAATTTCATTCAATATTCGTTAAGTAAATTTATCATTCAAACAATTTCTATTTAATTTTCAATTCACTAAATCAATTACTTAAGTTCAACTCCATTATATCAAAACTTCAAATTTAATTAAATCAGATTTGTCAAATCAAATTCTTTACATTTCAAGTCTTACATTTATTTCAATAAATCCCCTTTTATTCTTGTTAAAGAAATTCAATTTCATTTATTTACTTACTTAAATAATTTCCAAAACTTAATTAACAAAGAATCTCAATTTCAATTATTTACGAAGTTCCAATTCACTTATTCAAAATTGCAATTTCTCTTATCAAAGAATTTAAAATTTTATTTAATTCAAATAATTCAATCTTATTTAATTATTCAATAATTTCGAAGACTTAATTATTAAATAATTTCAAACTTAAATCAATGAAGAATTCCAAATTTAATTGTAATTTCAAACAATGTTCTTTCAACAACTACAATGTTAATATTTTGTTTCAGATTTTAAATATTAACATTTTCCTTTCATTTAAAATTCAAATTCCAATTTCATTTCTAATCTTATCATTCATTCAAATAAAATCTTTATTTTATTTTTAAATCAAATCTTTGACCAATCGGGTTTTATTTAATTCTCTATCCTAAGTCAAGTTCATTTGGGTATTTATCATTTCAACCCGATTCCATTTCAATTCAAAA
Source organism: Allium fistulosum (assembly GCA_030737815.1). Taxonomy (NCBI): domain Eukaryota; kingdom Viridiplantae; phylum Streptophyta; class Magnoliopsida; order Asparagales; family Amaryllidaceae; genus Allium; species Allium fistulosum. Next base: position 461,438,533 of record CM060901.1, read on the forward strand.
ATCAAAGCATAGCAAAGGGAACTTGCAGTGTGATAACAGGGATGGTGTCAAAGTAAATAAACAAGCAATAACAACAATCAATAACAATCCAATAATCAATTCAAATAATCCCGAAATAATCGTATTAATTCACATTGTTGTTTGTGCAAATTAATATAATTATTTCTAGAATCTACACTATCATTTCATGTAGATTAAAGATTATTACACTAATATTAATACGGTTCTTCACTTGATATAAATTATCCACTTTATACTACATTAGTTTATACAATCATACATTCAATGGTTCAAGGTGTAGTTATCACTATTTCTACGTGTCAATTTAATTACATTTAAAGGGGTCATATTTAACTAATCAAATTCAACACATATGTCGATTTCAAATTGTTAACTCCTACGTCAATTTCAATTTCAAATTATTTATCCCTTACAATATTAACAATTTAACGTCCAATGTCAAAATCAAACAATCGATCATTTATCAACCAACTGGATTATCATTGTATAAATAACATATAAGGGTGTCAGATGTCATAAGTGAACTGATACATGTAAAAACATATATATAACAGTGTAGATAACTAACAACAGCATATTTCAATTGTCGTTTCAATTGAAATCAAATTTAATAAATAAAAGAACATTAATCGTGAGTGATTGCTCACCTTTTGAGGCTAGAGATCGAGAATAGACAACGAAGTTGAGTTACGAATTGTAAGCATGACTTCCGAAATAAACTAGATTGGCACGAGTCGACGAGCAAAGCTGTTAAATAGGAATTACCGAAATCAAATCAAAACATTCAACATAGCAACAAATAAAAAAACATGTCCTGCGTCAAAGTTTAACAATATAATTCTATGTGCTACCGAGATCGAAATGGTCTGAAATTTGGTATGAATAAAGATCAAAACTTGTATTTCAAACTGCAAAAGAATCACTTGATTTGGACAAGAGACCAGAAAAGTTACGATGTCACGAACATAGACTCAGGCCATGTTGCGACTGTCAAATGTTCAGGTCTGAAAACCCCTCTCGATCTGACTTTTAGGTAAGAAACAGAGGACTGAACCACCTCGTATGAAGCTAAAATTTTATATACAGAAAGTAGAAAACTTTATCTTTTAAACAAAAAGGGAATCACTGTATTCCGACGTAAGACGGAAGAGATACGATGCGTCAAACATGTACTCAGGTCGTGTTTGCAGCAGTGTAAAATAATTTCAAGTACAAAAGAACCGCTGCCTGGGTCTAACTTCCAGATCCTCGACCACAAATCAAACGATGTCGGATTTTACTGAAATTTGATAGGCATAAACTAGGTAACTTCGACTCTTTTTTAAAAATAGAATCAACCCATTCCGATAAAACACGACTGAGATATGATATCGTGAACATGAAGTCTAACTGCTGTTCAGAAAAGAAAAAAATAAATAAATATGCAAACAAGTGCAAAATCAGTTTGGTTGCAACTTTATAATATAAAATACCTATATATATAGCACTGGTTTCACAAATACATACATAACCAAGATTATATTGCAAACTTTTAAACAAAACATATATCTTTCTTTATAGTATTGAAAATACTGCAACCCATCACTGTACCCGAACAAATATATCTATATATATTTAAAAACAAGATAACCCTACATATATCAATTCATAAAGCTAACGCACGTCTTATATACTATATATATAACAGGATTCATGTACTTGTGTAAAAGCTGGAATATACAATAGCTATAACCTTATGTTTGTAACCATACACAACAGATTGTATATTAGACTTACATAAGAAGGATATAGAAGAAGGGAAGGCTTGTGATGCACAGGAGAGTGGCTGTTGAACTGAAGGCAAGTTGGAAGTGGGTGCTCGGCTGGAGTAAGATCGGGTGGAGGTAGTGATAGGCAATGGTGGATGGGTTTCGGTACTTGTGTCAGTGGAAGAGAACGTGTTGAGCACGATGGAGGGCGGATGTTATGGCGACGTGGGAAGAGGAGCTCGATCTTGATGGTGGCAGCACAGGTGGCAGAGGCCGATGGAAGGAAATGGATGATCGCTGCTGGCCGGTGGTTGTGGGAGTGATGATTATGCGCAAGGGTTGAAGGAGGTGAGGCGAGCTACTGCGACAGGGGTGGATGTCGTGAGAAGAGGGGCAGGCGACGATGCAAGTGGGGTGGGCCGAGACAAGGTAGTGAGTGTTGAAGTTCGGCATAGGGAAGTGAACGGCCTGGACGACGAACTTCTATAGGTGGCGTGTGTCATGTGGCATGGTGGAGGCGGAAAAACATGAAGGGCCAAGGTGGTGGAAACAAGGTGTGGCGGTTGGTGCTTGCGTGGGGAAGAAGGTGGAGGAACACTGAGGAGATGGGTGGGAAAACTTGTTTGCGGCCATGAAAACAGGTGGTTGAAAATGTTTGCTTTCACTTTCTTTCTTTCTTTGGGAATGAAAGAACAGGGGAAAGAGAGGGTGAGGAGAAGGAACTGTGCGAAGCGGTAGCATGAAGAAGTCTAAATGCTTCTCAAAAAAATGAAGATAAGTGGAGCAGGCATTGTAAAAACTATGCAAAAGCTTTGGAATATACATATAGACTGTTCACTTTTCAAAAACAATGAACGGATATAAATAAATAACCCCAAAATTTAAACATTATGATAGCCAAAATTAATTCTCTAGGAAATATAAAAGAAAGCTGGGTGTTAGTTTCGAGCAGCTGAGTAACGAATGGTCACGGCAATTTTTAAAGATAAAATTTCAAAATCGATAAGGAATCGTTCGTAGACTTTGCCGTCTCCTGGACTCAAAAATACAGAATTGAATATACCGTGGAGATCAGCGTGACGAGACGATTACAACGGCATACATATATCGGTGGTACGATTGAATTATAAAATTTCGAATTTTCTACTAGCGGAAAATGCAGCAAAAACGTAGAAAAATAAGATCGACGGAGCTAAAGAAGTCCGAATTTGGAAAAACGAAAAATGACGTCTTGCTCAAAAGATGGTTTAGAATTTTTCTATGTAAAAATATTCAGGTTTCGAAAACGTTTTATTTTCATCGCTTTTTAACTGATTAAATTGAAGTAAATTTACGCACGAAATAAACTTTCATATTTTCTGACGAAAATTTACAGTTTGCTATGTTTAATTAGACGCATTCCAAATAATAAATTTTTATTTCAAAATTTTATCGTTTAAAATTTCACAAAATTTCAACTAATTACGTTATTAAAACAGTTAAAATTTACGGGTCGTTACATACATCCACTAGCATCCATCATCCAAAACATGCCCTAATGACATGTTCACAACTAATCCTAACATCCAACGGTCTCCACCTATAGGGTGTATCAATCTATAACTTAAAAAAACACAAGTGACCTAAACTTGATTATCTAAAATGGAAACTGTTAACCTAAAAATTGGACTAACACCCATAATGCTATGCTGAACCAAAAATCAGTCTAACACCCCTGATGTTATTTAGAGTGACATTGCTTTGATAGGTCACCGGGGGGTCGTTAAACCAAAGATTGGTTTAATCATGCAAGACTTAGTACTAGATGATGTTATTTGAAATGGTCCCATGATGCCCATGAACTATATATATGGAAGTGTTCAAAAGTTCATGTCATGTGTCCAAGGATGAAATAGGCAAGTTGTGTGAATATGTGATAGTCCATTAATCATTCATTAATGGGCAATATGGGCAATTCACATAAGCCACGATCCATTGTTCATATGTTGAAAAGGCATAATAGTCATTATGCAAACTAAACACTAATTTAAACAAGTAGCCTTATTCAAGATAAGGGCCCAAAGTCAAGTCTGGATCCAAAAATTAGTCATATGCATGTCCATGTTCAATAATAGTCAAATTTGCATAATCAAGGTAAATAGGCTATGCATAGTCATTTGTCCAATCCTTGCTTATAAGTTTCAAAGTTACAAATCAATTCTTGATTTTACCCCAATTCAATTTAGGATTACAATTCTTTAGTTTGAGAGGGAGAAAAAAATTATCCGCTCTTTCTTGGCGCCCCTAGGGGTCTATTTATAGGGGTTAAGGCATGCGACATAGTTGACACTTGTCCGCCTAATTTGCTAGGTGCCATCTGTTTGTATCGCTGTTATTCGACATCCTTATCCTCTATTGAAATTCATCATCTTTTGCTTTTGTTGGTATGCAGTACCCCAGATTTCAATAAAGACTCAACATCCCTCATTATTTGTACAAGTTCGAAATCGTCTATTGCTTTCATAGCTTTACAATAGTTAACATTGTAGAATTTTGATAACCTCTTATAGCAGGTAAGGTTTGTCAGCCTGTATCATAGTTAGCAGTTTGTATAACTGGTGATATCTGACACCCTTTGCCGTTTGATATCCACTTCCTGGTTGGAGTTGCTTTACAACACTTGGTGTTGTAAAGGCTCGATGTTTGCCATCGAATCAAAAGCTTGATATCATCTTCCTAGATATTCGGCATCTTTAAGTGGTACCGTACTCTTCCTTTGTTTCATGCTTTTCATCATTATGTTATAGAAATTCAATGTCTCCTGGGCTATAGAGATTCGATATCCTCTAGACTGTAGAGATTTTATCTCCTTATTGTTAGGCGTTCGTCATCCCTATCATTATTTAGAAGTTTGATACTCTCCTGAAGTTATGTATCCGACATGTTCCTCCATTGTTATGGCTTGAAATTACTTCTCGCTTTTGGTTGCTTAATAGCGCTTATCGCCTTTTGTAACGACCTGCAAAATTTATCACTTTGACAAATTATATTTATTTTTAAAATATTCAAATATAAGTTTTTATAGCATAAACTATGATTTTTTGAATAATAAATAATGATGGTAATCTTATTTTGAATAAGTATTTACAAAAATATATACTTTGGGAAAAATATCGATAAAATGGCTGAAAATTGTTTTATCAATAAACAGTCTATAATTATCAGAAGTCACGCATGAAGATGGATATATACACTTATTTATCTGTTTAAACAAAAATATGAAATAAAATTATTTATTTTATTTTGGGAATAAAATGTATTTATGGCATCATCAATAATGGCATCATATTGAATAATGAATTTAAATTAAGATTTAATGATTTAATGATTATTCAAATAATTGTTTTTATATGATAATAATTCAATTTTGTTTACAAATATATGTATGTTTACTAAGAAATAAAAATATGACCGAAGATCGGAATCAGATTCGTATTGGTTTAACGTATAGAAGTTGTTAACAAATTAATACAACATTGTGATACATATACACATACATGAACACATACACAAATGCATACACATATAAATTTAATTATGCTTAGGAATTAGTTAAATCAAGCAAAGAAAATATCCAAACACATATGTATATATACAAGCTCCTTATGTGTAAACAAGAGATAAGTATTTTAAAGATAATTTGGAGGTTTTATAATTTATTTTAAAGGAGTTAAATACATGATTTAAAGAAAAGATGTTATAATTAAGTGATTTAATATTGGCTCTAAAAGCCGATGAGTAGACTGGATTTTTCTATTCTTGATATCCAGATGGGAGGTGCTTAAACTAAGGAGATGTTCAGGAGCAACCAGTGCCCTGACCCACCTGGCCTCTTTCCTGGATGAGGAATAGATAAGGTCGAAATGTTGGAAACGAGGCAAGTATAAAAGATTTAATTTTTCCAAATTTAAAACAACTTGGATTGTATAGAAATAATCTTCTTACACTTGGTATTAAATTCCAAGGAGGGAACCCGTATTATCCATGTGAATTTAAAAGGTGATTTCACTGTTATTCAATGGATAGTAAAGGTTGAATACGAAAATTGTTGTTGAGTAGGATTAGTATAATTTCTATCGACCCTTTATACTCAATAAGATTTTGCAATATGATTTATAAGAAATGATTTGGAATTATTTCAATTCCTATGGATCCATTTTGAAATCAATAGTTTACAGTAAACGATGTCTTAAATAACATTGTTTTTGACCCGTTTAAATGTTATGATTTGGAAATAAGAAATATTTGTTAAATATTTAAATAAATGATTTGGAAATATTTTCCTAAGTAAAGGATGAAATGATTTGGAATTATTCCAAGTTTTAAAAAGGTTTTAAGTAGCCAAAGGATTTGATAAGAGAGGTTTAATAATCCTGTATATACTGAAAAGAAATGGTTTTAAAAGATATATATCTCTAATAAGATATTTTGGATAAAAGGATACAAATTAATGAGATATTAATCACCCACTTAACATCTTTTTATCGATGATTGGTCCGAAGGAATCGGGGTCGGATTTGGGAGATTCTTATCTGAAAACTTCTTCTAACCAATTTATAAGTTCGAAGATAAAGGCATGTTAAAGACAATGAAGCTGAAGGCGGGGATCTTCATAACGGAAGGTGTGACGCCCCACCTCTATAACCACGCTAGCCAAAGACACTACGGGGTAATGCCGTCAACTAGCACGGAGAATAAGGCTGTTGAGGAGCGACCATCCGTGTAATTTCTTTGTGCGAGCACCGATATGTCAGATAATATAGCATGTATTTCATTTGAGGAGGAAATCCGACATACCGATACAAACTCAAAGCTACTACACAGTGGCTATATGGACTTCGGAAACAAATATAGAAATAAACATAACACAAATCAGTCACAGACAGTTCATATCACAAAGGCGGAAATAGATATGAATATAACACATGAAAGTGTACATCAGAGTAGTGGTCAAATAAGATCCACAATAACACAAAAGAATAGATACAAGTGCAAGGCAAAAGAATATGTATACATCAAGGAGTCTTAATCTCAAATGTATACAACAAAAACTACTAAACTAGAGTAGTTAGCCAAAAGTCAGAAGATGGCTCCATATAGGAAGTCAAGCAGAAGCACCTGTAAAATCTCAGTCTGACCAGAGTATTATTTAAGAAGAAAATAATAAACGGATCAGTCTAGCTATAAATATCAGATAAAGTGATATAGAATAAGAGATATGACAAAAACGTATCATAACCATAATACCCTACTGTGATAAGTACGTAATTGAAAATCAACAAGAGATTAATCAATATCACAAGAATCTTCTCAAAGATTAAAAAGAATGTCATATTCTTTATTTAATTCACCAAGCCACAATAATGACATACATATTAATGCCAATTGTAAAAGTTGGTGAAACATAAATTCCAGAAATCAATATCTATAAATCACAAGAAAAGGATGGCCAATCCCAAGCGGGAGCATGAAAACTCACAAACACGTGTATCACAAACAATTTGGAACATTGACGCAGTGCAAACGGTACGTCCAATGAACCGGAAAGTCGAGACATCGATGTAGTACAAACGGTACATCAGATGAATCGAAACACAAAACAGTTTGGAACATTGATGCAGCGCAAACGGTACGTCCAATGAACCGGAAAGTCGAGGCATCGATGTAGTACAAACGGTACATCAGATGAATCAAAACACAAGACAATTCGGAACATTGACGCAGTGCAAACGGTACGTCCAATGAACCGGAAAGTCGAGACATCGATGTAGTACAAACGGTACATCAGATGAATCGAAACACATGACAATTCGGGACATTGACGTAGTGCAAACGGTACGTCCAATGAACCGGAAAGTCGAGACATCGATGTAGTACAAACGGTACATCAGATGAATCGAAACACATTAAAAGTACATGGGTTGCTAGCCCATAAAGAAATGAGACGAAGCTCAATAAAATGAAGTACAGTCCTTCACATGGACAAAGAGACATCGCACATTGCTAGTCTAAACCATAAAATGATCATCATCGATCATCAAGAAGTGTCGATTACACTAAGCTAGTAAATATAAGAGTTTAGCTTCATGTCCCATAACCACTTGCTTAACTCAAATATTTACGAACAGATTGTAGATCTGCACTAGAAAATTGTCACAGGAGTTTCAATCGAACAAGTCCATAAATTAACCGACGAAGTAAACGCAAGCGTTTCATACCACTTGTTTTGCTAAGCCGTTTAATTAGATTTTCTCATACGAATGAGGTAAAGGTTTGTATATACTAATAGATTGGAAAACGGTTTTAAGAAACGAGCTTTGATATTGAAAATAGAGTTGAAATTGTTTTAATGAAAGGGTTTTGATATTTAATACTAGTATAGAAAACCTTTATATTTTGAAGTGACAAATCATAGAAGTGATTGTAGAAACAATCAATCATAAAAATTCACATTCGAAGACGTGAATAAAATCCAAAGAAATCGATACCGAATCCATCAAAATGGATATTCCCAAAAATCCCGAAGAAAAGAAGTCATCAAAGTCGGTAATAAATGATAACAATAAAAGGGAAACAACACGAATCGATTAAAGTTGGAAATTCAAACAAATAGGTAATATAGGAAAAATTGGCAAATAGGAGCAGGTCGGTCAACCGGACCCTGAGGTCGGTTGACCAGACCAGAGGCAGAAGTGCACGGGTAGCAGGTCGGTTGATCGGAGCCTGAGGTCGGTCGGCCGAAGCCTGTGACTTGCACTCCCCAAAATAGAGGTAGGGAGATGCTAGTGTAGCAGGTCGGTCAACCGGACCCTGAGGTCGGTCGATCGGAGCCTGTTTCCAGCACTCCCATGCCAATCAAATGAATGCCAATCCCTTCCGAAATGCAATCGGTCGAGCATCGGCACTAAGGGTTTACGCCCATCGACTACCCGGCCATATAAGCTCTTCGATTCATCACCAAATCATGATCAAAACATCAAAGTTAGGATTTTCAAAGAATTGAACTCAAAACACTAAAAATTGGATATTCACCAAATCAATCCAAACCAAAAGCATTTGCACAAGAATAAGTGTTAGGAATTCATACCTAACAATCGAAGATAAATATAGTTTAAGATGTGAGATAAAAATCTCACCTTTTTACAAAAAACAATGAAGAAGGAGCTTGAAAGCAAAGGGAGAATCAACCACTCTTCAACACAACCCAAATGAGCTTGAATCTATGCTCAAAAAGGAGAACATTCCCAAAGTTAGGTTTAGGAATTTCTGAAATTGGTAAAAGAATGAGTTGGAGAAGAAGAAGAGAAGGCTTACCAAAGCTTCTTCTTTGAGTTTGGAGCTAGAACTTGGATTAGCAATGGAACTAGGGCTTAGGAATTTCCATTTCCAATCTTTTCCCCCATTATTCTCTTGAGCTTGAGAGAGTTAGGAAATGAGGAAAGAATGAAGAGAAGTGGAGAGGGGTTGGGTTGATATAACCAGAATTGGGCAAGTGGGCTGAACCAAACCCAAAGTCCAAAGTGAAAAAGTAGCAAAATTCTACTAACTCCAAACATATGGAAGCTTATACTCAAAAAGGTCGCAAACGGCATTTCGAACTCAATGGAAGTGGTCCCGAGTCCCAATTCGACCGTATGCAAAAAGTAGCTTTTCGGACTATAATCCGACGAACGATGTTATATTTAAAGAAAATATTTAAATATAAAATCGATAAATATGCGGGTTGTTACAGAAGGACTGCTTCTTGATTTGAAGTAGCTCCCGGGATAAATAAATAGCAGTGGTCCCTTCGTTCTGGGATCTTCGTATGCAAGGACTACTCGCTACTAATCCTAGGGGTAATTCCCGAAAGGTTGTAGTAAGAGAGTTCCTTCGGTTTGTCCTGTTCCTGGACAACTTGTATGGATGAATGTCTGACATTGCATTTCTAAGATCACAGTGCATTGATCTCTACAAACGTAAATCTGTTTGGTCGTGTAAGAGGTAACCCTTCTTATGCTTAACACCCTTCTCTAAGACATACGAGCTCAGAGGTTGTACTTTTGTTGAAATTAATAGTGTGTTATTGGAAATGACAATGTGGCATTTTAAGTGAAAATATTCTAAGAAAGGTAAACGTTACCACAAGCCTCACTCCTAGAGAATTGTGAAACAAGGGTTGCTTTAAGGCTAAATGGATCGCAACCATTAGGGTATGATATCACCTTTCTAGATTTATTTCTACACGCTATAACGTCAGGTTTAAATTTTGTGGTGTATGCTATGAGACGTCTCGAAGAGGTCGGAAACAACCGGGGTGATATCATATTCGGTTCTATCTGCCACCAGATGGGTCTGCGGGTAGGCCGGTCTTAATTCGCAGAGGTTTCAAAGATATCGATCCTAATTACATTCCTCTAGAAATGTACTGCACGGGAGGTAGTCCCTTACCTCGCTATTCATTGGAAAACCATTCTCCAATAAGTGCCTTCGAACTTAGTTGTAAACCTATTATGCCATCAAATTTAACTAATGTAACAATTTCAGCTATTTGAATATGTTTATTTAAAAGGTTTTCAAAGAATGTCATTAAAAATAATATCACTGGATTTTATGTACAATGATTTGGTTATCATAAGGTAAAAACCCGTTCTGTGTTTATGTGTGGCGTGGTCTTACTAGATACCCTTTGTTTTTAAATACTCGTATTATGAGTTTCACACACCAGTCCTATGACTGACCCAGAGTTTATTTTCTTTCCCTTAAAATCTGGGTGCCCTATTGTTTCGAGCAGCCTATTAGTTAGGTTTAGTTTGGATCATTTTTAAAAGAGCTCAGAGCATGGAGTTAGAAGATTCTTCTGAAGATTGTTATCCATTTCCACCACACTTATGTACTATTGCATTTCGCATTTGTAAGGACAGAGATTTATAACTGTCCATATTAATGTTAAGTTAAACTCTGATAAATGTATTAAAAAATTTCCATTGTAAAGATTATATGTTGAAATAATATATGTTATTCCATTCGTGTAAGATTCTGTTCTGTCTTTATTTTCTTCTTCCCCTTAGCGGTCGGGTTTTCCGGCACTTGAATTTGCAGCACATGAATACCAAGGATGTATTAGTGTCGATTTTCGAGGGTCGAAAATCCAGGTCGTTACACCTTTTGAGTTCCACTTCTTATTAGCAGTTCGGTACCCTTGCATGCTCTTGTCTAGATCTTCGACGTTCCTTTTTATTGTAAATTTTGACATCATTCATTGTTCCAAATCCTAGACTTCCCATGTGTTTACAAGTTCGGCATACTCTTTTTTAGATGCTCAACACCCCTTGAGGCTCGGCATCCCCAACTCTTTATTGCCTTCTTTTAGCCTCTTAGTTAGACGTTCGATATCCCCATACTTGGCGACACTCTTTTCTATAGTAATCCAACATCCCTTCTGCCATTGTAGAAACTTGTTATCTTTTCTTTTATAAGCTCGAGATGCTTTGTATTTACAAGTTCGACAACTTTGTCACTCGATATCGTTTCTTTGAGGCTGCATTTATGTTTATAGGCCCGATACCATTTCCTTGGGTTATGAGGTCTTGATACTTTTCTTACCTTCAAAATTCAACATCCTTTGTGGCTCGACATTTTTACATTAGATGCTTGTTATTTTATTGACTTGGAAGCTCGATGTGTAATTGTAGATGAGTTTATAGGCTTGATATGCTTTCTTTGGATATTCAATATACATATTTCTGGTTACACTATCTTCTATTGCTTCCATATCCTCTTGTTCATTCTCGTAATATGGTAGTCAGATAACATTTGTCCCCGTCCTTGTATAAAGAGGCTTTTTACACTTTAGTGTAAAACCAAGCATTTTGTCTTCTTTCCGACTTTCGGTGAGATTTTTTTCTCAATCTTGTTCTCTTAAAAAACATAAAGTAAATGATGATAATTTTCATTATTAACTTTAAATTGAACTTCAAACAGTCCATCTCGGATCTGGTAAAGATATAAATTAGTTTGTACTCTTTTTTATGTAAAGAAACTTTTGTATTTTAATGTAAAGCTAAGTTTGATCGAGAAGACCAGAAATTTGCTTGATGGGAAGACCACAAATTCTCTTGATAAGAAAACTAGAAATTCATCTTGAAAGAATTCTATAGATCCGTTTGATAAGAAGTCCAAAAATTCAATTCATAATCCATAAGTTCTTTTAACAAGAAGACCAAGAATTCATATGGCAAGAAGATCATAAATTCATTCAGTTAAGAAGATCAAAAATCCATTTGGTAATAATGCCATAATTTTATCTGAATAAATGACCAGAAACCCATCTGGTAATAATACCATAATTTTATCTAAATAGAAGACCAGAAACCCGTCTGGTAATAATACCATAATTTTATCTGAATAAAAGACCAGAAACCCATTTAGTAATAATACCATAATTTTACCTGAATAGAAGACCGAAAACCCGTCAAGTAATAATATGATAATTTTATCTAAATAGAAGACCAGAAACCCATCTGGTAATAATACCATAATTTTATCCGAATAGAGGACCAGGAACCCATCTGATCTCAATAAGTAGGAGACTAGAAATCCAGTAATAATGGAGGTTCCCGCTATTTACTAGAAAATTTAAATTCCATCTTAGGAATAAAAGATTGAGATCTAATTCAATTCTTGAATTTCTTAAGGATAAAGCCTTAGGTTCACATAAGATTTGGAACTTCTTGGACGCTCATATTGGAGCTGAAATCTCATATATTTCTTGACCTATCCTTCGAAGGTTATTTTAACTTTGCCTTGGTGCAGAACTAAATGTGTTTGGTTGTTCTTCGTTCAAAAGATTGCTTGACCTATCTTTATGGTGGATTTGAACTTGTGATTGATTTCTTCTGCCCCTTATCATTCTTTGGGTGATGATTTAGGCTTTGATTCCTTTCGCCCCTTATTACTCTTTCGGTGATGATTTAGGCTTTGATTCCTTTCACCCTTTATGACGCTTTCAGTAATGATTTAGGCTTGAGCCACTTATTACCTTATAGCTAATGATTTAGGTTGGTCTGTGCATTTGGTTAGCTTTCTATAACAACCTACCTTTTTGGACGGTTTAAATCGACAATAAACCACACATCTCAAACCATTCAAAAGGGAGGATTGTCAATGGGGTAAATAAGAAAATAAGAGAAAAGAAGGAAAAACAAAACACAGAATCTCACAGCGGAATGACAAAATATAACACTCAAATAAACAGTTCATGAAGCTGTTTTATAATATACATTTGATTAAACAAAATTTTCAACAATCCAAGAATAAACAATGACATACCAAAATGATGCAGAGGAAAATTACTAATAATATAATATACCAAACTCCGTCTTCGTCCTCCGGAAATAAAGTCTTCAACGCTGAAATGCTCAAGCTGACCCGAGCGTAATGAAAAGACAAAACACCCGAGTCAGGACTAAAAGATCTTATGTAAGTTAAATCAATAATAAGTAAATATGAGTGTAATGGCTTCAGAGATGTTTACGGGATTTTACATCTCCTATCCAGTGTATAACGTGCGTGCAATAACTTAATAGATGTTTTGGGATTTTCCATCTCCTAAGGATCCGTTAAACTATCTATATGTAGTAAAATACGCTATATATATGCAGTGTCTATCAGTAAAGTATGAAAATAGCATTAAGGTGTTACCCATATCCCCCTTAACACATTTTTATATAAGCATCATAGTCTATACAGTACTGTAAACTCCACCGTAAACTGGTGGGCTATCAGGGAGCACTCCATAGGTACGACACAAACCAAAATCGTAGTGGGCTCGATAAGGCATATGACAAGGCATGCGAGGCAATGCCCAGGGAAGGATTCTACCATTTTGCACGCCCGGACTGGTGGTAATGCATAGCAGCTACTACCGCCCACCTCGAAACACATTCCCATAATCAAATCGAGGTTGGCCACCAATCAATCACAAAGTAACAGATATGGTATCGAAGAAGCGTGTCCGATAGGAGGAGCGACCTCACTTGGCCCGGGATAGCTCTTATTTTAGTCATATCAAGCTGACCCAAAGGTCAGGGCTGCGTTCTTACCTCATACCAGTAGCGTTCGCTAGCCATCCTACTTCGTTCTGGATTCTCCACCACGTACATAGTTATTAAAGTGGTTTCGGTATTGGCAGAGAGTATGACAATATCTGACCCCGGTCTCTTTAACAACTAACCACTTATTTCACACCGTGGTCATTTAAAAATATCCAAAAACAGTTTATACCTTCATATCAAGATATCCATATACTTATTCGAAAAGTATAAATATATTCATAAATACCGAGGAAAATTTTCTTTCAATCAATTTCAAAAATAATTTATAAATCTTTTTCAAACCATTTATAAACTATTTATATGCTTTAAAATCATTTATAAAGCTATTTATAAATTCCAAAACCGTTTACAACTCTTCCTCTTTTCATAAACTTTTACGCAAATTTCTTAAAATGCTTCCAAATTCTCTTTATACAAGTTCTTTTATAAAACCCTTTATAAAATCCTTTATAACTCCTTTATAAAACCATTATAAAATCCTTTATAAAAATCCTTTATAAAATCCTTTTATAAAATCCATTATAAAATCTCTTACAAAACTTTTATAAATTCCTTACAAAACCTCTTACATTTTTATTTTTTAAAGTTATTATAAAATCTATATTTATTATATTAAATTGAATTTAAATAAACCTCTTAAAACTATATTAAATATTTTATTAAATTATATTTTATATAAATCTCTCAAAACTATATTAAATATTTTATTGAATTAAATTTTATATAAATCTCTTAAAAATATATTAAATATTTTATTAAATTAAATTTTAAACCATTTAAAATATATTTTTAAAACTAAATAAAATTATAAGTAAAAATCTCAAATTTACTTTTTAAACCATATATTAACTTATAATTTGAAAGTTTAAAACATATAAAATAAATTATTTTCCAAATATAATTTTTTAAAATAAAATCATTAAATTAAATCTAAAATCAAATTTAAAAATCAAACATACTTTACCATTTAGAAAATAATTTAAAACCGACCAACAGTGTCCGCATATAATTTTCTGCCCCATGATCAAGTGATAGGGTATGTATCATTTTAACCTAAAATAGTTAAATTTTCCAGGTATATATAATTTCAACCCGTATCCCAAATCAAAAATTACCAAATCAATAAAATTGGTCGGGTTTGTATCATTTCAACTCATAATGATTTTCCCTAATCTATCAGATCATTCAGATATGTATCATTTCAACCCATAGTGATAATAGAGATATAAACATCCAATCATCCAAAATGTCAACAAATAACATCCATCACAATCAACATCAAAATCAGCCAATAAATCACAACCATCAACTGGCTATCATTATCAGGTATTTAACTAACAATTTAAATTCAATATTAATTTAAATGGCAATTTAATTCAATATAAATTCAAATTAAATTTAAATTACCAAACATCAATCAATAAATTTCTTATCACATCATAAACTTAATTCAACAAACATAAGAAGCTTTAGTATTGCATGAGTGGGTTAAATCACCCACATTTAATTTCTAGTCGATTTAAAATCCAAAAGAACGCCCAAATTTGAACAGTCTCAAAATTAAACCAAACCTATTCCATATTGTCCGAAATTTCAATATGATCCCAACGGAAGAAACCGCGTGTCAAACCGAGTTCGTATGAAAAAGTTATGCTAGTTAGAAGTTTGGATTTTAAATTTTAAATTAAAATAAGCAAAAGGGCAATTAAAATTACCTTCCTCAAACATCGTCACGTTCACCCATACCCAGAAGCACAACCGTGACCTTTGACCGAGCTTCAGCACCACCACTGGCCGCCTGCGCACACATCGAGCACCCCAGCCTGCTTTGCTTCGACCGCCCCCACTCCACGACCTGGTCCGGTCATCCCTCACGCCGCCGGCTGCCACTCCAAAGCTAGGGTTTTTGAACCCTAAATCCAAAATTCCGATCACCTCCATCCACCATAGGTGATGTAACTACCACCGATCGACTCCATGCAGCAAGCTCTTCGAAACCCCTCAGCCAATTTCAAAAATCGATGCCCGAATCAAAAACCCCCAATTTGCATTAGGGTTTCGCAATCATTGATTTTGACAGCGATTTGTCGTTGATCTGAGCATCATTTTCAAAAATGAACAATTGCTATCGACTCGTATCGTCGAGAGCTTCGCAATGATATATAATTCGATAGGGTTTGAGGAGTTTGAATTTTTCAATGGATTTGGAATTGGGAATTAGGGTTTGAGATGACAGCCATCTGAGAAGAAACAAGAGATAGAAATTTGTACATACAGAAATCATAATAGAAGCTGCTAGGATTTCAAGAAATATCTATTTATATAGACAGAGATGGATAAGAATGGATGGACATATCAATTTGGGTCAAAACGTTAACAACGACCCGAATAACCCGTTTCGTTCCCAAAACGAAAATGAGTCATCCAATATATCGAAATATAGGTTATCAATATTTTTAAACTCAATGAAACTAGTTTCAAACCCTAATTCCATTGTATATAGAAGTTAGATTTTAAAATTGAATAATATTCATTTAAATTCCATTAATTGATTTCTACACGTTTCGAGCTCGCACGATCAAACGATAAGTCCGATCGCTATGAAACTTGAAATCCTATAATAATTCACTATTACAGATCCGATGAAACTGGTTTCATCGAAATCCGAAACAGTGCCCAAAAGGCTAATTTTCACATTAATTAAATAAATTATTATTAAATTGATTTATTCACCTTTAAATTCAAATTTAAAAGTTAAACATTTTACCATCCTGGATTAAACAGGAATTACACAGAAATTAATAATCTTATAAAATTTAATTTTCCATGTTAATTCCAAGGTTTAAGTATTACTTTAATTTCAGCGTCCAATTACAACTGCAATAAATTCATTCATTATAATTTAAATTCAAATAAATTCTTTTATTTTGATTCTCACTCTTATTATTGAATCAACTATTACCTTATAAATATAATTAA
The DNA here is from genome assembly GCA_030737815.1 of Allium fistulosum. Lineage (NCBI taxonomy): Eukaryota > Viridiplantae > Streptophyta > Magnoliopsida > Asparagales > Amaryllidaceae > Allium > Allium fistulosum. The sequence continues at coordinate 461,455,415 of CM060901.1, forward strand.
CATTAGTTTACATTTTATTACATTCATATTCTACAGTTATCATCTTAACTCATATTAACTGCAATATTTAGTTGCATTAAGTTTCATTGATTTCCAAATTAATTTCAAACGGGTTAAATAATAAGGTGACAAATAAACAATTGTTATACATTAGTAGTCCAAACACATTTCTAAGTTTATTGTTTACACACAGCTAATAAATTTACGTACCAATTAATTTATTTCATATTTTATACTAAACCTATTTCAATTAATAAATCAAATTTATTTCATATTCTATCTAAGCCTATTTCAATTTATTCCATATTCTATACTAAATCGAATTTGAAATTGTTGAGGTTAATGGAGTGATGATTCCTCCTCCTATTGTTCTGCAAGCTGGTGTGGACTATTGGTCAGATTATTTGGTTGGATTCTTTCTTGACCCATCTCATCGCCTCCACGCTGCGGCATCGGTTTGTCGTAAAGCTTGACGTCTTCGTGGCGATCTTCGTGTTAGGCTGGTGGATTCCATGTATTTCCTTCTGTTTTCCTCTAGCGAGGACCGCTGTCATTTTCTTGAGGCTGAGCCTTCTTTTTTTGGTGGGCAACCATTTATTATTACTCCCTGGTCTCCGACAGTTGCTAGTGCTCGTGAGCAAGTCCTCTCTATACCCGTTTGGGTTTACTTTTCCCATATTCCCTCTGCTCTGCAACCCTTGCTTGGTTTGAATTGGCTAGCTTGTAATGTAGGTAAACTGAAATGTTTTGACTCTAATACGGTTGCGCGTGAAAAATTGATGTTCGCTAAGGCTCTGATTGAGATTTCCCCATCTAAGCCTCTCCCATCCTCTATCCCTGTTCAGCTTGCTGTTGGACACGTAGTGGATGTCCGTGTTTGCTATGGTTGGGTTCCAGATATTTGTTCCTCATGTCACTCCTTTGGCCACCTAGCAATCGCCTGCTCTCATTCTGTTATTTCTGTGGCTGCTCCTAAGATCCCTCTTCCTCGGCCTCCTCTAAGGAAATGGGTTCCTAAGGTTCCTCCTCCTGCCGCTCCTTTTTCTGTCCCGGTTCTGCCTTCTTGTGCTGACGATCGGACTGCCTTATCGCCTGCTCGGCCTTCCTCCCCTGCCGTTTCTGTGGTCCCTAGCATTGTTCCTGTAATCCTTCTGCTGTTCCGGTTCAGCCTCCTGGTGCTACCCCTGTTCATGGTCTGCCTTTGCCTTGTCCCTCTATTGTTTGGGATGATGATGAGAGGTGTTGGGTTGATCATATTTCTGATATGAGATTTAACCACCTGGATGATTCTTTCTTTAGATTTGTTTCTGATGATCATTTAGACCTTAGATGCCTTTATTATAGACCGTCTGGTGACTCATTAGCTCTTGTATTGGCCGGTTATTTTTCAAGATCGAATTCTATCTTGCTTGCTGATTCATCCTGGGATCGTTCCTTTGTGTACTCTTCTGATTCTATGGATTATGATCCCTGTCTTGCTTCCCATTTCCGCCCCTTTGCTAGTCTGTTGGGGAATGTCCCTATGGAGTCTTCTCAGGATTTTGTGGATGATGGTGTTGCTACCTCTTCGGAGGAGTAGTTGTTTTCGATATTCTTATAGTAGTTGTGATATGTCTATCACACTCCTGTGTTGTATTCTTTCTTTCTTTCTTTTTCATAGTAGTTAAGGTGCTTTTACCTTTCTCATGTACTACAAATTTTTATTACGTTCGTAATAAAAAGTGGACGGTCCACTATAAAACCGGTTGGCCTTGCCAAAAATAATAATTAATAACATATAATTTCAACATTAAATCCAACATTTAATTTATTCTTTATTTACTATTATAACCAAATCAACTCAATTATTTCAATTGATTGAAATTGCATTAAAATAGTTGTCAATAACATTCAAACAACATTATTAATTCATATTCTAATTATTTTTCTCATTAATAAATCAAAAATTTTAATTTCTCACAATATTAAATTTCAAAATCTTATTAAATTTAATAGTTTTAATTATAAAAAATACAGGTCATTACACTCTCCCCCACTCAAAACTTTTCGTCCTCGAAAAGGAACAAGAAGAAATTAAGAAACTTGATATAATTTTATTTAATTTATTCAATTTATAAACACTTTAAATTTATATCATTAAGTTTTAATATAACTTTGAAAATAACCACGTTTGTGCAAAAAATTTCTAAGTCCTAAATTCATGGAAAATTTCGGCAGAGTCTCCTTTGCGCGGCTAGGTCCGAAAAAATAACAATATCAATAATTTCAATATATATATATATATATCATATTTCAATAATAAAACACCCAAACCATGGAAAAAAAATTAAAATATGGTTGCAAAACCGTAATCCGAAAACACACCTATTTGTCGGGCAAACAAACTCTATTTATGAAACCAAAAGCAGTAGCTATTGCTTCCATAAACCTGTACCTCACTTACATAATCCATAATGAGTTAAAACTATGTAAAAGAGTAATATTTTAGTTGTTTCAAATCAATAGCACAAGCAACATACAATTTATAATAATCATATGCGCACAAAAACAGTACAACCATTATATGCCACAAAAGAATCCATCAACCACTTATAGCAACCAAAACTAATGGTTTGTCCAGGTTCAGAAACTTTTCATCGTATGAGGGTGATAAATAAACTACCAAGTGTACCTTACGCTCAACAGCCTTAGATAATTACTTAATAGATTATTCATACATCCTTAAACAATTTGAAGTATCATTTCCCAAACTTCCCATTAGCCAAAACAACAAAGAATTTAAGTATTATTTAAATTTGCACGATGTACATAAATCTTTTATACACAATATCAATTCTAATCGCTTGCTTGAATACATACATTCCACTTTCGAACTAGTATTGATAACCCAACTACTCTAGTGCGGACTCTGATCCGATTTCTTGATTCGAAATTTCCATTTTCCTTGCATAGCCATAAACCATGATAGAAAACTTCAAATTCATATCAAAAAATTCGTATCAATTGTTCACCGTCAAGAATCGAGTGAAAAATCCTAATTCAAACTGGTGTGAATTACTACAAATCTTGTATTCAAATCTGAATCAGAACCATTATGCGAATAAATGATTTACGCACAATTTACATATTTTATTCTATTGGTTTCCTTTCACATCATTATTTACTTTTCATTTGTTTTAATTCATTCATACAATAATTATCTTTTATTAATTTTCCTTTATTACTTACACAATTTATTTCCCATTCAATGTTTGGAATCAACAATGAATCCATTATTAAAGTATTACGTACATTTCATTGCAGTTTATTTCACATTTATTATTTACTTATAACCTTGATATCCATTTTAATATTAATATTCATCAATGAATCATTTCAGTCATTTTCTCGAGTTTATAATCATTTACTTAAACAGTATTCACTTTTTTCTATTTAATTTAATTACTAGCATTTCAAAATATTAACTTATGATTAAAATATTTCTTGTACATCATAATTCTTATTTGTAGACATAACTCCATTACTTAAGTTTTACTTGTATAAAATTCTATTACATATTCATATTAACATTTCAACTTTTTAAACACTTCTGGTAAGTTTTATATATGTTTTTAGAATGTAATTGAATGTTATACAAATTTATCTTATTAATTTTAGTTAGCAAAAATATTCAATAATTTACATCTTCTAAATTTCATTACCCTTTAATTTACAAGTGACAAATCTCCAATTTCATTACAGTTTCATTAATCACTTAGCTTCTAATTTCTTATTTTTCATTTTAGAAGTTTCCAACCATTAAAATTTCAGTTTATTTCTACAACTGAAAATCATTAATTTAACATGAACTTAAGAACTAAATGCTGGGTTCATCTCAAATCATTTTGAAATAATATATATACATATATATATTTTATATATATCAAATCATACTTAAGAAATTAAAATTAAAATTTGTTTATCAAGACAAATGTGTAGCAAAGCTACTACAGTGGTCTTCCCACTTTAAAACTCGAAAATGAATGGCGATGATGTCACGATCATCACCGAAATTATTTTCCAGCGACAGAAGTGGGGAGTACAGAACTTATTTCCTTTTAAAATTCTTTTAAAACATTTCTTTCAAATCATATTGAAAATATTTATATCCGAAAATACTTCCAAATAATACTAATATTATATTCCAAAATCTTTGAAAACCAATTTTAAAACCCTGGAACTTAAGTTCTCAAATTTCCAATTAAATTCATTTTATTTATAAATCATATTTTGCAACCAATATTTATAAAATTTCACTTCCTAACAAACAAACATATCACATACAACTATGTCCAATTATAAAAATTATTCTTTTATATACAAAATATAATACTAGGTAAAATTATTTCATTTACCTATTTTTAAACAATATTGTGTCGATCTGCCCTATCAAGTGTTTAGAAATCTCTATCGATGCCATAACGTCCTATGTACCGACCAGAATCCATAAATACTCAACATAACAAATTAACACAATACAAAATATTTTTATATCACTAACAAATATGCTCTCTCATATATATACTCTCAAACTCATTCTGGGGTATTAATAACCCTATCTCTAATGAGTTAACCCTGAACAGGCTAAGGTATCCATAAACGAAAGCTCTGATACCAACTGTAACGACCCTCCTTTTTGGACGGTTTAAATCGACAATAAACCACACATGTTAACTCAAACCATTCAAAAGGGAGGATTGTCAATGGGGTAAATAAGAAAATAAAAGAAAAAAAGGAAAAACAAAACACAAAATCTTACAGCGGAATGAAAAAATATAATACTCAAATAAACAGTTCATGAAGCTATTTTATAATATACATTTGATTACACAAATTTTTTCAACAATCAGAGTACAAACAACGACATACCAAAATGATGCAGCAGAAAATTACTAATAATATAATACACCAAACTCCATCTTCATCCTCCAAAAATAAAGTCTTTCAACACTGAAATGTTCAGGCTGACCCGAGCGTAATGAAAAGACAAAACACCTGAGTTAGAACTAAAAGATCTTATGTAAGTTAAATCAACAATAAGTAAATATGAGTGTAATGGCTTCAGAGATGTTTACGGGATTTTACATCTCCTATCCAGTGTATAACGCGCGTGCAATAACCTAAGAGATGTTTCGGGATTTTCCATCTCCTAAGGATCCATTAAACTATATATATGTAGTAAAATACGCTATATATATGTAGTGTCTATCAGTAAAGTAAAGTATTAAAATAGCGTTAAAGCGTTACCCATATCCCCCTTAACACATTTTATATAAGCATCGTAGTCTATACAGTACTGTGAACTCCACCGTAAACTGGTGGGCTGTAACACCCCACTTCTATACTCACACTAGCCAAGGACACTATGGGGTAATGCCGTCGACTAGCATGAAGAATAAGGCTGTTGAGGAGCGACCATCTGTGTAATTGCTTTGTGCGAGTACCAATTTGTCAGATAATATGACTTGCATTTCATTTCAAGAGGAAATCCGACATATCAAATACAAACTCAAAGCTACTACACAGTGGCTATGTGGGCTTCGGAAATAAATATAGAAACAAGCATAACACAAATCAGTCACAGATATTCATATCACTAAGGAGGAAACAGATATGAATATAACACATAGAAGTGTACATCAAAGTAGTGGTCATGCAAGATCCACTACATCACAAAAGAATAGGTACAAGTGCTAGACAAAAGAATATGTATACATCAAGGAGCCTCTATCTCGAATGTATAAAAACAAAAACTACTAAGCTAAAGTAGTTAGCCAAAAGTCAGAAGCTAGTCCCTACTAAGAAGTCAAGTGGAAGCACCTAAAATACCTCGGTCTGACACGAGTATTATTTAAGAAGAAAAAACAACAAACGGATCAGTCTAGCTATAAATATCATATGAGATGAGAAAGGATAAGAGATACCACAAAAATGTATGATAACAACAATGCCATACTATGACAAGTAAAACATTCGATAACAATAAAAATCATACAATATCTCAAATCTCGTCAAATATCCAAAAAAAGAATATCACATTCTTTAGCTTATTCACCAAACCCCAAATACTGACAAAACATATCAATGTTAATCGCAAAAATTGGTGAAACACAAATTCCAGAAATCAACAATTTGAAATCCAGAAAACATAAAGGGGGAGGCCTATCACAAACGGGAGCATGAAAACTCACCAACACGTGTATCACAAACGGGTCGCTATCCCATGGTCGCTAACCATAGAGCCGGTGCAACGACGTAGTACAATAACGGTATGCCCGAGGAACCTGAAACTCAAATGAGCCGGAACAACGACGTAGTACAGCGTTACGCCCGATGAGCCGAACTCCAATAAGCTGGAACAACGATGTAGTACAGGGTTACGCCCGATGAGCCGAACTCCAATAAGCAGAAACAACGACGTAGTACAACGTTACGCCCGATTAACCGAACTCCATAAAACCCATAGGTCGCTAGCCTATAAAAAATGAGACGACGCTCAACAGAACGGGGTATAGTCCCCTACGCGGACAAAGAGACATCGCACATCGCTAGTCTAAATCATAAAATGATCACCATTGATCAATAAGAAGTGTAAATTACACTAAGATAGTAAACAAATGAGTTTAGCTTCATGTCTCATAACCACTAGCTTAACTTAAATATTTACGAACAAATTGTAGATTTCCACTCGAAAATTGTCATAAGAGTTCAATCGAACAAGTCCAAGAATTAACCGACGAAGTAAACGTAAGCATTTCATACCACTTGTTTTGCTAAGCTGTTTAATTAGATTTCTCATATGAATGAGGTAAAGGTTTATATATACTAATAGATTGGAAAACGGTTTTAAAAACAAGCTTTGTATTAAAAATAACGTTGAAATCATTTTTGTGAAAGAGTTTGAGTATTTACTACTAGTATAGAAACCTTTGTATTTAAAAGTGACAAATCACAGAAATGATTGTAAAAACAATCTATCACCAAAAATCCACATTCGACGACGTGAATTCAAACCATAAAAATCGATATCAAATCCAATCAAATGGATATTCCCAAAAATCCATAAATGAAGTCATCAAAGTCAATAATAATTGACAATAACTATCCAGATCAACAAAAATCGATAAAAATTGGAAATCCACTCAAAAACAGCCAAAATAGGCATAACTGAACAGTACCAGACGTCTGGTAGGCTTATCCAGACGTCTGGTAGGCTTATCCAGACGTCTGGCCCTTTGTTCTGGAAATATATTCCTCTTTTCCCTATTTCTTTTTAATTTCAGAAACTTTCCAGACGTCTGGTTGGGTTTCTAGACGTTTTGATTTTGCCTCAGCCATTTTTTTCTTTTTCCAAGGACCACTTCCAAACGTCTGGATTTTCAACCAGACGTCTGGATTTTCCTGCTAGGAAAAAATCAGCCTAGCCCAAAAAGGGCAAAAATCCAAACCGGAAGCGATCGAACGAGTGATGGATGCTAGGGATTTATGCCAATCGACAACCCAGCCCTATAGGCTCTTCAATACACCACCAAAACATGTCCAAACATCCAAGATAAGACCTTTAAAGATTTTGACTTCAAAACACCAAAATTGGAAAATTCACCAAATCAATTCAAATCAAAAGCAAATGAACATGAAATAGATGTTAGGAATTCATACCTAACAACAATGAAAGCTATAGACATAGATGTGAGTTCAAGAACTCACCTTTAAACCCAAATATAGAAATGAAAGAAGCTCTAAAACAAGCAAAGATTGATTTCTCTTCAACAACACCTCTAGAATCTTCAATCTTTTATCAAAGGTGAAGTTTTTCCTAAGTTAGGTTATAGGAATTTCTGAAAATTGAAGACAGATTGAGATGGAGAAGATGAAGAGGATGCTTACCTAAGCTTCTCTTTGATTTTGGAGCTTGAATCTTGAATTTCCTAGTAATCCAGGGTTTAGGAATTTTTATTTCCCTTTCTTTCCTCCATTTTCCTTTAGCTTGAGTATTAGGAAATAATAGAATGAATGAAGAGGAATTGGAGGAGTTAGGGTATTAGATGAGTTGGTGGGCTGAAACCCAAACCCAAAGCCCAATAGAAAAATAGCAAAATTCTACTCAACTCCAAACATATCGACGTTTATACTCAAAAAGGTCGCAAATGCCATTTTGGACTCAATGGAAGTGGTCTAGAGTCTGGATTCGACCGTTTACGAAAAGTCACATTTTGGACTTTTAAATTCAATTAACGATGCTATATTTAAATAAATCATTTAAATATATTATCGTAAAAATATGCGGGTTGTTACAGACTCTCCTCCTTAAAGAAATTGCGTCCTTGCAATACTTAAGAAGAAAATAAAAAGTAACAACCATATTAAGGCATAACAACACAAAAGGAGAAATTTTGAAATGAGAAATTCACCTTAAGGAGAATGAGAGAGTAAGTCTGGATGTGTTCGCTTGATGAATTCTCTGGATTCCCATGAGCAATCCTTAGGAAGTCTCGAGATCATTCCACTCGGATATCATCATAGAAACAACATGTAACGACTCGAAATTTTCAGCCATTCGCATCCACACATGTAGACTTGAATTGCTCAAAATATCAGATTGTTAATTTAAATTTGGCAAAAGTCAGCATATACAGTACATAAATAATCACAGAATCACAAACACAGTAATATAACAATAATGCAGCAGAAACAAAAGAATAGTAGTTCATGAAGCTACTATATATATAACAGAGTTAAACAAGATACAACAGAAGTCTTGAATACAATAGTCAAATACAAGATCAGAATACATCACTGGAATCAACTGAATATTTGAAGCTAGACGGATAGCTGGATCTCCAAGCGAAGCTCCAACTCCAAAGGTGAGTCTCGAATACTGGTACACTCAGTCTGACCCGAGCGTAAAGCAAAACACAAAACACTCGAGTCAGGATTAACATTCTTATATTAATAAATCCAACTCAAGTGAAATATCAACTGAAATATCAACTGAAATACAAGTAACTCAAAGGATGTTTGGGATAACCATTCTCTAAGGATCCGTTAAACTATCTACATATAGTAGTGTACGCTATATAGATAATGCCTATCAGTAATATAAAGTATCAAAATAGTGTTAAGGCGTTACCATTATCCCCCTTAACACATTTTATATAAGCATCATTGTCTATACAGCACTGTAAACTCCACCGTAAACTGGTGGGCTATCAGGGAGTACTCCATAGGTATAACACAAAACAAATCGTAGTGGTCGCGTATAGGGATACAAGTATGACAAGGCACATGAGGCAATACCCAAGGTAGTGAAACTACCGTTTGCCTGATCCGGACTGTGAAAACGCATCGCCGCAACGATCGCAACATCGCGAAACAACACTCCCAATTCAAGGGTGCGCACCAATCAAAAACAAGTAATGAATAGTTTACGAAGAAGTGTGTCCGCTAGAGGTAGCTAACCTCACTGGCCCGGCATGACTCCTGTTTAAGTCATTTCCAATTTGACACAAGTTTCAAGGAAATCCATTATCGTTCTCTTTCTTCAAATCCAGCAACGTCATCATTCCAACCACTTCATTCTGGATCACACTCCGCGTATAATAGTTATTAAAGTGGTTTTCGGTTTAGACAGAGAGTATGTCCCTAACCGATCCCGGACTCTTCAATAACTACGTAATTTTTACACCGATTGGTCATTTAATAAACTTTCAAAATAGTTTATATTTCAAAACCGAAATATCATTGCCATTTCAAAACCATATCCATACGATATCATTTTCACTTTAAATAAATCCATTTCCAAAATCATATCACTTTCCAAAGTTATATAGCTTTCGAAATCGTAAGTCTTTTAAAATCAAAACACTTTGGAAATCAAAACCTTGAAATTCATAACACTTTGAAACTATAGTTTGAAATCATAACATTTTGGAATTCATAACACTTTCCTCTTAAACAGTTTAGATATTAAAACTAGTGTATATAATAAAATAGTTTATAAAATAAAAATAGTTTATATAAAATAGTTATAAGTTAAAATAGTTTATAATAAAATAATATATATTGGAAATGATTTATATAAAATAGTTTATATTAAAATAATTTATAAAGTAAAATATAAATAGTTGTAGATATAGTTTAAAAGTACTTTATAAAATAAAATAGCGTCCACAAATTCACAAATCGATTCAAGTTAACTCGACTTCCAAATTCAACTTAATTCAATCTCAATTCATAAATTTCAACTCAATTCAATTTCTCAATAAATCATTTCGAATTATAACGATTTCAAATACAGATTTGAAACACAAAATAAACCATTAAATTTCAATATATTTAAAAGCTTTAAATATTCCATATTTCTTTAATCATTTCAATACATCTAAATACAACTTCAATTTACAAATTTATATAAACAAAATATCCCATTTAAATTTATATAAGTTTGAAATATTCATTTAAGCCACTTTTTAATCAAATTCAAGTTATACAACATATCTTAAAATTTCAAATTTAATAGATTTCAAATCAAACTTATTTAAGTATAATTCTTAAATAATTCAGAATTCCAAATCAATTTTATTTTTTTCTTTCAACCTGAAACATTATAAACTCTATATTTGAAAATATAAATTTTACATAAATACTCAAACATATTTTTATATTGATTCAAATCAACTTTAATAAATCTTTAAAATCAATATTTATTAAAATCATATATTTCTTTTCAAAACCATAGAAATCATTTTTTAAAATATTTATATATATAGACCAACGGTGTCTATATAAAATTTTCTACCTTATGGTCAAGTGATACAGATATTTATCATTTCAATCCGTAATTTATATATATACGGGTATATATCTTTTCAACCCGTAATCCTAAATTTAATTCAATGAAAATCGCTTGGGTTTATCATTTCAACCCATAACGATTTTCTCCTATTCTACAGATCGTTCGGGTATGTATCATTTCAACCCATAGTGAATTCTATATTAACAGGGAACTTGCAGAGTGATAACAGATATGATAAAAATATAACAATGATAACATGCATATATCATCAGTGATAAATAACAGATAATGGTGTTAGATGTCACAGGTGAACAGATACAGATAATGACATATATATAGCAATATAAATAACAGATAATGGTGTCAGATGTCACAGGTGAACAGATACAGATGATGGCATATATATAGCAATGTAAATAACTAGCAGCAACATATTTCAATTGTCGTTTCAATTGAAATCAAATTTAATAAATAAAAGAACGTTAATCGTGAGTGATTGCTCACCTTTCAAGGCTAGAGGATAGACAAAGGAATTGAGTTATGAAATGCAAGCACGACTTCCAAAGCAAAGCTACATTGGCACGAATTCGATGAATAGATCTGATAACAGGAATCGATGGAAACAAATCAAAATTTGTTTAACATAAACCGAAACAAAAATAAATATTATATCCATATATCTCTAATAGATAATATAAGTTTTAGACTCATATTTTAAAATAATATATATATTACTAAAGAAAAGTCCAAATACCAATATTTGTTATAAAACCAATATAAACAATTTATTATAATATATATAACTTAGATGGAAATTGAGAAATTTAAACCTATATATTTAACATGCTATACCACTTACTCAACTAATAAATAAACTGGCATACATAGTTCATAACTTATAGAGAACTATATAGATTCACATCGAATAACGTAAATCAACAAACAAAATAACTACTATATATATACTGATAACATATAAACTAACATATTAAATCTATAACTATATATATAAAATTTATAAACCAACATAAAATATGTTATTAACCAAAATGTGCAACTTATATTTATAAAGTAGCCGATTATAAAAATTAAATATACTAACATTATGTATTACATATATGATATACATAAGCTGAAATGTAACTAATATAACACTCGACACATATGATACTTCCTCCCAGATCTAGTATACAGTCATATATAAGTATGAACAAAAATAGCTAGGCTAATATATACCGTACATATACATTTCACTTTCTTATACAAAGCATTTACCCAAATCATATACGACTTATATTATATATTTTAAAAATATCTGCTATTAAAATATCAAAACTAACATGTTACAATATTGTAAACGGTCATACGCATATATAAACAAATATACATATACAGACATTATACTTCAAATATATTATAGATATAATTTCTTTTATAAGCAATACATACCTTACTTTTATAACAATATACAAGTTGTACTTTATAACTTACTTTATAAAACTAACGTATACTGTACTATATACTATGACTTATATAAACAAACATATCATGAAACTTATACAATTTATATATAAAAAGCAAAGTAGAAACATATTATATTCATATACATATATACTTTATACTTTATGACACAATCAACTTAAATATAAGAACATATTATACTATAAAAATTTCAAAACAGTCCTCATGCGAATATATATACATACTAGAATATATATGTAAACTATACGTAAACCCAATAACAACACAGACTGCTCATATAAAAACGTATACTTAGATATAAGTAACTTTATAAATATACCAAGTACTAGTACCATCAGCCTTATATATAATATACTATAACACAAAATTCGAATCAACAGAGAAGTCCAACTTTATATGGGCTGCTACATGCTTTCAGATATGCGAACTACCTTGAATATAGCCATATATATGTACCTTGTACGAAAGGAGGATGAGGGAGAGAACTGCTCGAGAGAGAGAAGGCGAACGGAAACGGGGTTTGGCTGCATCGGTCAGAGGGGAGGCGTTCGCTGGCCGGCGTTGGTGGTAGCTTAGTTGTGTGCTAGGAGCTGGAGGTTAGGGCATCGAGGCAGGAGGTTGGGGAAGAAGACGGTAAGCATGTGGAGTGGGGTGCTGCTTGGAGTCGGCTGCCATGCGTGGGCGAGGAGAGCAGTACAGAGGGCTGTGTGGGTGCGATGGAGTGGAGGAAATGAAGGCGGGACGCATGGATGTTGGGAAGTGTTCGGGAGGGAGGAAGCGGAGGCTTGCGTGTTGCTGGAAGACGTGGAGGTAATGGTGAAGATAAAATGGCGATGGTTTGGCAAGTAAATGAACAGGTTGGAAGATAAGCAGACTAAAATATAAACGAACGGTAAAAAATATTATTATTAAATCTCTAATGAATGTACCGAAAAGAGAAAGTAACGCAACGAATGAATATAAATGAACCGGCAAATTAAATGAATACCGGGAATAGAGAAAGTTCAATATGGAAATAGTAATAGTCACGCCTTGATTCGGGGAATGTCATCAATGCAATTAATTGATGCTTGGATGACACGGCTGCAGTTTGAAATTCAAAAGAAAACAAAAGGTCTCGGATCCAATACCGATACGGCTACCGGTTTCTCGTTTTTCGTCGTGTACGAACATCAAAATTGATAATCGAATATATCATAGAGATCAGCACGATGAGATGATCAAAACGGTATACAAATATCAGTGATACGATTGAATTATAAAAATTCAAAATTCTGCTAGGGGAAAAATGCAGCAAAAACGCAGAAAAATAAGATCGACGGAGCTAAAGAAGTCCGAATTTGGAAAAATGAAAAATGACGTCTTAGTCAGAAGATGAATTAGAAGTTTTCTATGTAAAAATATTTAGGTTTGGAAAACATTTTATTATCATCAATTTTAACTGATATAAATTGGAATAAAATTACACTAGAAAATAAACTTCCAAATTATCTGATGAAAATTTACCAGTTGCTATGATTAATTAGACGCATTCCAAATATCAAATTTTTATTTCAAAATTTTATCGTTTAAAATTTCACAAAATTTCAACTAATTACGTTATTAAAACAGTTAAAATTTACGGATCGTTACACAACCGCTTGTTGATTATGGCTAAGGGCATTGGCAACACGATTCCCCTTTCCAGGAGTATAAAGAATACCAAGATCATAAGATGCAAGGAATTCGAGCCAACATTGTTGACGCAAATTAAGTTCCTTATGAGAAAATAAATACTTCAAAGATTTATGCTCGGTGTAGAGAACAAATTTGTCTCCCAAAAGATAATGACGCCAGATTCTAAGAGCGAAAACAATGGCCGCGAGTACCAGATCATGAATGGCATATCTGGTCTCGACAAGCTTTAATTGTCTAGAAGTTTAAGCGATAACACGTTCCCTCTTGCATGAGAACGGCACCCAAACCAATACAACTAGTATCGGTATAAACAATCAAGTCTTGGTTTCCTTCGGGAATCGCAAGAATAAAAGCATCGGAAAAGAGTTCTTTTAATTTTCTGAAAACCAGCTTCTATGCTAAATCATTTATTTCATGATCCTCTTTCCCGAAAAGCTAAGACATTCAAAATTATAATTAACTTCATGTAATCATCTTTTTAGAAAATTTTACTTATTACAAGTCAATTTACTGTGTCTGACTGTCTCATCATAGCGTTTAGGAGATTCCTATCGATAACGTTGATCAGGCGCATCAACCAGAATTCTTAAAGCACTCAATGGGCAATACAACACAAAATCATCTTCTATATGATAAACATGTCTCTTAAAATTTTACGAATATTCTTTGCTCGTTTTAAGAACAAAATCCAATTATACTTATAAATATATCTTATTAAAAAGATTTGCAATTTTAAATTGACGTTTTCACCCATAATCAATGAATACAAGGATGGACTCATCGAGATATTCGTAGAATACTCGATTCCTAAGATGGATGAAATAAGCTGGAGGTTTCGTCAAACTGAATGACATAACGAGCCATTCATCAGATCCGTAACGAGTAATGAATGATATCCAAGGAATGTTATCCTTTGCAATACGAAGCTGATGAAAACCGGTGGTAAGGTCGAGTTGAAAAGACCTTAGCACCACTCAATAGATCGCTTAGGTGGTAATCCTAAGACAAGCTCAAAGATACCGGGAAATTCCCAACTACTTAAGTGAGGTAAATAACATCTTCCTCATCAAGTGGGTTTAGGTAAGATGATGCCACCGAATTGGAATCAAAATCATTAAGAACAATAGAAATCTACTTAACAGATTGAGAATGTCAAAGATGGATAGTCTTCTTGGGACATAGGATGTGAACTTAATATCGATTAAGCCAATCCGTTGCTAAAATCATTTCCGAAACCTAAGTAGCGCATAACATGTAAATCGGCTTGGAAAGTATAACCACATAAAATAATCTCGACATTTTTACAAAGTAAACTGAGTGTTGCAGATCCACCAACCGGATCCGCAATTCTCAATGAAGTCATCAAACCCATAATATTAAAGAAAAAGTATCAACAAGTTCTTTTGATATAAAAGAATGAGATGCACCCGTATCAAAAGAATTCGAATAGGATAATCACGAAACAAAATAATACTATCAAGGATAGAATGAGAAATACCTTGGCCAAGAGAAGTGTTACTAGGGGCTTGCACAACATTCAACATTCAAAAGTTAATCATTTTACCATCCTGGATTAAACATGAATTACACAGAAATTAATAATCTTTTAAAATTTAATTTTCCATGTTTATTCCAAGGTTTAAATATTACATTAATTTGAACGTTCAATTACAATTACAATAAATTCATTCATTATAATTTAAATTCAAATAAATTCTTTTATTTTGATTCTCACTCTTATTATTGAATCAACTATTACCTTACGAATATAATTAACATTAGTTTACATTTTATTACATTCATATTCTACAGTTATCATCTTAACTCATATTAACTGCAATATTTAATTGCATTAAATTTCATTGATTTCCAAATTAATTTCAAACGGATTATATAATAAGGTGACAAATAAATAATTGTTATACATTAGTAGTCCAAACACATTTATAAGTTTATTGTTTACACACAGCTAATAAATTTACGTACCAATTAATTTATTTCATATTCTATAATAAACCTATTTCAATTAATAACATATAATTTCAACATTAAATCAACATTTAATTTATTCCTTATTTACGATTATAACCAAATCAACTAAATTATTCCAATTGATTGAAATTACATTAAAATAGTTTTCAATAACATTCAAACAACATTATTAAATTATATTCTAATTATTTTTCTCATTAATAAATCATGAATTTTAATTTCTCACAATATTAAAGTTTAAAATCTTATAAAATTTAACAGTTTTAATTATCAAAAATACTAGTCGTTACACTATCTTAGGCAGAACCAAAGTCTTACCCGTCCTCACTTTAGGAGGCGCTCCAATCATGCCTTATAGGTGGAACTAAAGGCTGGTTCAGTGCTTTGGCCAGGCCATCTTACATGGGACCAAAGGCTTACTCTGTCCTCCCTTTAGGAGGCACTTCGACCAGACCACGTAGGGGGGACCGAAGGCTTGCAGTGCTTTGCCCAGACCATCTTAGGCGGGACCAAAGGCTTACTCTGACCTCCCTCTAGGTGGTTCTTTGACCAGGCCCTTGTGGCGGGATGAAAGTCTTTTTCTGACCCCATTATTATCTTATAGGTAATGATTTAGGCTTTCCTTATAGTTTCCTCATTTCATTTGATTAACGATTTCGTAGATATACTTGTTTCAATTTCTTTATTCATCCATTATTAGAAAGTAAGGCTTTAGATTCTCATCATTCCAAGTTCCCTCTATTACATTGCCATAAGGTCGGCATAATTGATAAGTCCCTAGTGGAATTCCTTCACAAATAACAAGGGATCCTTCCCAATTTGGTTCAAGTGGTCCGTCCGCCAGATTTTTTATATTCGCCATGACTTTTCGCAGAACCAAATCTCCTTTTTCAAATGATCTTATTTTAACTTTGGAGTTATAATACCTGGATACCCTTTGTTGATATTTGGTTGTTCATTTGGCTACTTTATCCCTTACTTCGTTGATTAAATCTAAAGATTATTTCCTCAATTCTTGATTGAGATCAAATGCATATGCAATTATTCAATGAGATGGAAATTCCACTTCAATTGGAAGCATTGACTCACATCCGTATGTTAAAGAAAATGGAGCGTGTCCCGTCGTGTTTTTAATAGAAGTTCTATATGCCCAAAGCGCTAGCAGTAGTTCTTCTACCCAATTCCCTTTTGCTTTGTCCAATCGTTTCTTAAGGATATTTTGAATAGTTTTGTTGGCAGCTTCAACGACTTCATTAGCCTTAGGATGAGCTACGGATGAAAAGCTTTTGATTATTCCATTCTTGTTATAGAATCTGGTAAATCCTTCACTTTCAAATTGAGTCTCATTATCGAATATTATCTTATATGGCATTTCAAACCAAGCGACTATGTTTTTAATCACAATTTTTAACACTTTTCTTGATGCTAAATTCGGTAATGGTTCTGCTTTTACCCATTTGATGAAAAAATCGATGGCCACTTCTACAAACTTAGCTCCACCTTTAGATATAAGAAATGGTCCAATTAAATCGATTACCCATACATCAAAGCGCCACAGACTTGAAATTGGGGTTAATTCACTTGGGGGCATATATGGAATTATTGAAAATTTCTGAAACTTCTCACATTTCTTTACATGATTTACTGCATCATTACTCATTTAAGGCCAATAGAAACCTTGTCTCATGACCTTTCTAGCTAACTTTATTCCATTAGAATAATCTCCATAAAACCCCTCATGTGCTTCTCTTAACAGTCATAATCCATTTTCGGATTAACAGACCTCATGTAAGGGAGTGAATATCCTATTTTATAAAGTGTTCCGTTCATCATGGTAAAAGTTAGGGCTTGACGCCTTATCTTTCTAGCCTTTCTTTTGTCTTTTGGTAGTTTTACTTCCATCAAAATTCAACAATGGGTGTCATCCAGGTAATTTTGTATTGACTATTAATTTATAAATGAATGGTTCCTTTTTGGTATTCTTCATTGCCATTTTTTGATTCATTTTCTTTATCTACTTGTTCAAGGGCTTAGGATCTAGTTAATAACATACACTCATTTTTTGACTCGGAGATATTTTCCTCTATACTAGAACTTAGTTGGAAGCCAATTGGCACAATTCGAGTTTTTGGTGCTCCTCGCGAGCTAGCCAACTTAGCCAAAGAATCTGCTTGAAAAATCTTCCCTCTTGGTACTTGATGCATTGAGAAATCTTCAAATTAGGTTAACTCTTTAGCACCATTTTTACGTAAAGCGCCAATTTGGCATCTTTCGTTTGATACGTTTAGTTTAACTGATTTACCATTAGTTGGGAATCATTGAAGGTCTAAATCCTTGGAATTTTTAATTGTAGGGCAAAGGTGAGTCCTGTCACCATTAATTCATATTTTTCCATATTATTAGTAGTAGAAAAACCTAATTTCATTGCATAATGCAATCGGTGTCCGTCAGGGGTAATGATCACGTATCCTCCACCAGCCCCTTGTTCATTTGAAGCTCCATCAACAAACAATTGCCATTTGGGTTTCAAATCCCTTTCCTTTTCTGACTGTTCTTTAATGGATCCTGTGCATTCATTTATGAAGTCCGCTAGAGCTTGTCCTTTAATTGCCACTCGGGGTTGGAACTCGATATCATATTGGCTATGCTCTATTCTTCACTTCACTAATCTTCCCGACGCCTCAGGTTTACTAAAGACTTGCTTAAGGGGAAGGTTGGTTAGGACTTTAATTGAGTGTGCTTGGAAATAGGCCCTTAGCTTTCGAGCGATGAGCATCAAATAGTCTGCCAACTTTTCTATGACCGGATATCTAATTTTTGCATCCTTGACCGTTTTGCTAATATAGTACACATGAAGCTTGGTTCTGTTCTCTCTCCTTATTAAAATGGAGCTTACTACATGCTCGAAAACTACCATGTAGAGATAAAGACTCTCTCCTTCTACTGGGCTAGATAGGATTGGAGGCTTTTTGAGAAGACCATTCAGCTCTTTAAAGGCCTTTTGGCAATCCTTCCCCATTCAAAGTTTTTCTTCTTCTTGATCAAATCAAAGAACGGTATACACTTATCAATGGCTTTAGAGATGAATCCATTCAAAGTTGCCACTCTCCCATTTAAGATCATCACATCTTTACTTGTCTTTGGTTCTGCCATATCCCTAATTGATTTAATTTGGTCAGGATTGGCCTTTATCCCTCTAGCACTGATAATATATCCTAAGAACTTCACCGATTGTATTTCGAAGGAGCACTTTTGTGGATTTAATTTCATTTTGTATTTTCTTAGTACTTCAAACATTTCCTCAAGGTCCTTTAGGTGATTACTTTCTTCTTGGGATTTTAATAGCATATCATCTACATATACCTCCTTGTTTCATCAAATTTGTTCCTTAAACATCCTATTTGCTAGACTTTGATATGTAGCCCTAACATTCTAAAGTCCGAAAGGCATCACTTTGTAGCTGTAGATACCCCAACTGTTATAAAACTCATTTGTTCTTCATCTGGTGTGAACATGGGGATTTGGTTGTATCCTGAGTACGCATCCATAAAAGATAACAGTTTGTGTCCACTTATGGCATCAACAGTTGATCTATTCATGGCAAAGGGTAACAATCTTTAGGGAATGCCTTATTCAAATTAGTATAGTCGACGCATGTTCTCCATTTTTCATTGGAACTTTTGACTAGCATGGGATTAGCCAACCATTTTGGGTAGAAAACTTCTTTAATGAATCCATTTTCAAGTTCTTTCGACTTCCTCTTTCAACGCATTGGCTCAAACCTTATCCAACTACCTTTTCTTTTCTCAAATAAGAGTAATATTCGGATCTATGTTCAGGACATGGCTCCTGATTGTTGGATCTATTCCAACCATGTCAGACTGGGTCCAGGAAAATACATCCTTACTAGATTAAAGAAATTGAATAAGTCCCCCCGAGCTTGTCGCTTAACTCCTTTTCGATCTTTACTGTTTTCGTTGGATCAAGCGAATCTAGGCTTACCACTTCTAGGTCAACGAACCGCCTTTCTTACTACTAAAGACGACACGTAATACATCCTCGGTATTCATGTGCCGGTCATTTAATCGTCCGAAAGACAAGTCATTAGGGGTGAAAGAAAGAAAAGATAAAAGAGAAGAAACTAAACAACACAGAATCTCACAACGCAACGGGACAATATATATTACTCAACTTAGTATATTACAAAGTCATTTCAAAAATGTTACATCAGAGTCATACTAATAAAAATTCTACCATAGGATAGTTATAACAGCATGTCCCTACCTAATAAATACAATATACATATAATATAGTGGAAACAAGAAAATAACTAGCTATCGATGAAGCCACCTGCTCCAAGCTCCTCCATAATGAATCTGCAGAAAACCTGAACTACTTGACTGCCCATTCAAATTTGAGCACCCAAGATTTTAGGGAAAGAAAATAAACTCCGGGTCATACATAGGTCTGGTGTGAGTAAAGCATAAGCCTTTAACTTTATAAAAACCTATAGATCAAAGGCATCTTGTAAGACCACGTTGCACATAAACACGGACGATTTTTTACCTTACGATAACCAAACCATTTTCTATAGAATATCCATTAATATTATAATAATGTCTAGGGGTCAAAGTAAAATATGGATATAGCTGAAATGCTTGCATCTCACATTTTAACATAGTTGGGCACTACTAACTCTGTACGGCACTTATTATAGAATGGATTCCATACAATGACTGGGCTACTGGGGTACCGCCTATCACGATGCATCTCTAGATAAAATAACACCGAGGACGTCGTCGGGATCCCCTGCAAACACAGAACCAGCCTAACACTTGACTTCTAGTACCAAATATGATCACCTCTTAGTTAATGGGCCCTAAAGCATACAAATCAGAGATAATACCGACCTAGATAGGGATGATCATACCCTAATAGGAGCGACCCACTTAGCCCTGCTGCATATCCCCTGTTTTAGTCATTCATGGTTGATGAGGCTTGAGGCTACGTTTTACCTTTCATATAGCACTTCCCACTTGGAATGCTAACAATATCCTCCAGGAAATGATGCAATGCCATCATTCATCCATACAAGTTGTCTAGGAGATGGACAAACTAAAGGCACTAATTCTACTACATCCGTTTTGGAATCACCTTCAGGATTAGTAGCAAGCAGCCCTTGCACTTCAAGAGCTCCGTCTTCAATTCCATCATCTTCAAGATGTCTTCACTTCGAAACGCTTGAGTTGGGTCAAAGTGGTTTTCGGATAACATATCCGATTTCGGTCTCTTTGAAACAACTTTCAATAATTTCCGGTAAACTCAACCCCGATTCTTTAGGAAATAAACAGTCAAAGATAAGCGTGGAGATAACCTCCTAACTGTTAGTGAATGGATTTTCTTATCATTTTTCCTAAGAGAACAAAACGAGATTTATACGCACAGTACAACATCATCGGGGATGACTGTGCCATATAACTCACATGTTTCACCTAGATATTTCCAAAGTTACGTTTTGGGTCCATATTTGATAGTCGGTTATTTAACTATCAAATAAACAAACAACAACCAATTCCATTTGAGATTTATTTATCCATAGCAACCACTAGGACTCAAACCAAATCTTTTTTTAATAAATCTCTTTTCAAAACGTTAGTCTAAAACATTCATATACTCATCTCTCTGACATAAGTAAACTCACAAAACATTTGCGCATAGATTCTTACTTCCAAATCTTGTTGAAATGGATTAAACAAAGGTTGTTTAAATTGGAGGTAAGGACAATCTTAAACACTATTTCCTCAGTGTTAAGTGTGGAACGGATGTTTCATACCACCGTTTTTTTAAAAGGTCAGTTTAGAGGAACCCAGATCTCAAATTATTTTTATATTTCTTTCGATAAATCCCTTTTCATCAAATCTATTTCATTTATGAAATCTCTTTTACTTGAAATCCAAATCCATTTCAAAATACTTTCCAACTTCCAAGTTTATTTATAAAACCCTTTTATAAATATTCAAAATCATTTATAAAACTTCTTTACAAACCTTTCCTGTTTAAAACAAGTTAACCTTAAACCAAATTAGCTTCCTTTAATAAGAAAATCCATTTTATAAACTTCCTTTACTTATAAAATCTTCTTTGCTTAAAAACTCAAATCCTTTTACCCAAAAACACCTTATAAATTTCCAATTTCCTTTATAAAACTCTTTGTAAAAACTTCTTATTATAACATTAGAAACCATTCCCATTAGTTAAAACATCTTTAAAAGAACCATTTGCTAACTAATTTTTTAAATACCTTGTTTAAAATGCAATAACTTTTAAACCATTTCAAAAAGAAATGAAATATTTATCCTTACAAAAATCAAACGGAGGCTTAGCGACCACAATGATGCTTTTAATTTGATTTTATTTATCCAGTTTAACATGGCACCACATAACAACAGGTATATAAGCGATCAACACATAATAATCAATCGACTTAAGTAAATGTCTAAACTATAACATCCCGCCTTTTTGTACGCTTTAAGCAGACACACATGCCAACTCAAACCATACAGAAGGGCAGATTGTTATTGGGGTGAATAAGAAAAGGTAGAGAAAGAAAAAAAAACAAAACAGAATCTCGCAGCGGAATGACAAAATATAATAATCAAATAACAGTTCATGAAGCTGTTTACAAAACATTTGATTATACTTATACAATACAAAATCAGAGTTACACATATTAGAGATAAATAAATGATAATGCAGCGGAATAGTGTGAATGTAGTGGAATAAATATAGTAAATAATAGTAGTACAAATCTTCGTCTTCGTCCTCTAGAAATAAGGTCTTCAAATCCTGAAATGCTCAGGCTGACCCGAGCGAATTGAAAAGACAAAACACTCGAGTCAGAACTAAAAGATCTTATGTGAGTTAAATCAACGGTAAATAAATATGAGTGTAAATGGCATCAGAGATGTTTATGGGTTTTGACATCTCCTATCCAGTGTCTAACGTGAGTGCAGTAACTTAAGAGATGTTCGGGATTCACATCTCCTAAGGATCCGTTAAACTATCTACTATGTAGTACAATACGCTATTATAATATGTCTACAATAATATAAACTATTAAAATAGCGTTAAGGCGTTACATTTTCCCCCTTAACACATTTTTATTTCCCATAGTCTATACAGTACCGTAATCCCACCCGTGAATTGGGTGTCGTCAAAGGGCACTCCATAGGTATAGGTATTTGAAATTTATATCAATTTAAGCTATTTATTTCATTCCAACACATTTGGACCATTTCAATATCCCAAAACCCAATTTCCAATTTTCCAATTCAAATTCTAATAAAATATTTAATTCAATATCGCTTAAATCCATGTTAAAACATCGATTTAATTACTCCAATTTCAATATATTTCAAAGTTATACTTCAATGATTTTTTAATAACTCAATTTCGATAAACTTCACTTATATTTCAAATTCACTATAAAATTTCAATTTTATTCCTTCAACAAATCTTTCAAAACAATTCGATTTTAATATAAAACTCGAAGTTCGGTAAAAATTCGATTTGTATTGTTAGCACCAAAATTGGTCACTAACCTCGTAGAGAAAGATTATGTAGAGAAATAAGTGATGAAGGTAAATTAAACAGAGAAGACAATGCTAATTTAGATGCAGAAAGTAAGAACACCAAATTTATAGTGGTTCAGCGTAATTGCCTACGTCCACTTTAAGGTTAAACTTTATTGATCTTCTTAATGATTGATTACAAATACAATTCGTAGATCAAATGCTTGAATGAAGTTGTTAAGTAAAGAAGATGAGTCTGAAAAATGGCAGAGTCTCCCCAGTGTTCTCCCAAAAAGGTCCCTTTTCACTGTGACCCTACCCCTCTATTTATAGACAAAGATGGGCTGGACTTCCCAGGTGGACTCGGTAGCCGAACACTCTAGCTCAAGTATAGTGGTCGCTGTATGCCGAACCAAGTAGGCCGAACACAATGATGCCGAACCACCCTTTCTATGCCGAACGGTATGTTTGACGTGTGGGAAGTGTGGAATGGTTGTTAGTCGAAGCCGAACGTGCCTCTGTCCGAACGAAGCGCTTGAACGAACAATGCTCTCTGGCCGAACGATGCATTCTGGCCGAACGATCCCTTTGGCCGAACGATCCTCCTTGGCCTAACGTGCCTTCTGGCCGAACGATGCTTTCTGGCCGAACGATCCCTTTGGCCGAACGATCCCTTTGGCCGAACGATACTGCCATGTCGAGTAGTCATATACGCCGAATGCCTTCTAATGCCGAGTACTCCTGGATGCCGAGTGCTACGCCGAGTACTCCTAGATGCCGAGTGCTTCTGGATGCCGAGTGCTACTAGATGCCGTGTACTACTAGACACCGAGTACTCCTGGATGCCGAATGCTACTAGATGCCGAGTACTACTAGACACCGAGTACTCCTGGGTGCCGAGTACTCCTGTTGCCGGGTTCCACTGGATGCCGAATGCTACTAGATGCCGAGTACTACTAGACACCGAGTACTCCTGGATGCCGAGTACTACTTGTGCCGAGTACTCCTGTTGCCGGGTTCCACTGGATGCCGAGTACTACTTGATGCCGAGTACTCCTGTTGCCGAGTTCCACTGGATGCCGAGTACTACTTGATGCCGAGTTCCACTGGATGTCGAGTACTACTTGATGCCGAGTACTCCTGTTGCCGAGTTCCACTGGATGCCGAGTACTACTTGTGCCAAGTTCTCGTAGTATGCCGAGCACTAGTTGCCTGGTCAAATCTCCAGGAAACACTTGCCCCCCAAAGTGTATCACGTGACCGAACGTGGTACGCTTTGTGTCATGTAACCTTTTCATTTCGTTTTAAATCCTTGACTAGCCTCGAGCGGAGATGCCTTTTTGAGAATTCCAATGGTTTAGGTGTGTGCCGAACGTGTTCTAAATGCCGGATGAGACATTCGTAACCGAACGATGCTTTCTGGCCGAACGAACCTTTAGTGCCGGACATCATTATACGCCGATGCCGAACGTTATGACTTTGACCGGTTCCACCGGATGTAGCCTTTTTGACTTCTTCTGTTTTCCCTATTCTTCCCAAGTCTTTACCTTACCCACTAGGTACTGATCCTCTCACCTAACTGCAGCCTTTACGCTCGAACTCCCTTAATTGATGGGATAAATCGAGCCTTGACTAAAGTGTCGAGTCACGCGATGAGGGTGGTAGGAAATCATTGGTAGTCACACCGTGGTTCGGCATAAGTATTTTATGCCGGACCAGATTGGTGGAAGGAGAAACATGGAGGAAATAGGAGATGATCAGGGGCATCGAGCGGTATGGTCTGGCGCAACTTGCCGAACGATGTGCCCTCGTGGTTCGGTGTGGATGGAGGAAGAGATGAGGCCAATGTTAAGGACAGCGTGCCGATTGTCATCTCAGCCGAACAGTCATAAACACCGTACCATACTCAGGCTAAAACATGCCGAACAAAACAAGGCCGAACACGACTTACACACCGAATAATGACTTGGCCGAACCAAAATTTAGCCGAACACAGGTTTAGCCGAACAATGAGTTAGCCGAACAAAGACTTAGCCGAACACTGACTTAGCCGAACAATGTCTTAGCCGAACAAAGACTTAGCCGAACACTGACTTAGCCGAACAATGACATAGCCGAACAATGTCTTAGCCGAACCATGACTTAGCCGAACAATGACATAGCCGAACAATGACATAGCCGAACAATGACTTAGCCGAACAATGACTTAGCCGAACAATGTCTTAGCCGAACCATGACTTAGCCGAACAATGACATAGCCGAACAATGTCTTAGCCGAACCATGACTTAGCCGAATAGTCACAAATGCTGAACACTCTTTAACTATATCTACTCGTATAGAAAAACAAGAAACAGGGCCCAAGCATTCTAGCATACGTTAAGCCAACCCAGATCACTAACTTCTTAGCTTCAGTAAACGTAAATCTGAACTTAGATTATCATACGTTTTTTGGATCTGGAATTGCAATCGCCAAAAGGCAGGCTTCTAGGGACGGTCAGCGATGACGGTCTCCGAAGGCGATGACTTGATGCTCAGTTTTATAGCAACAACTTTGCGACCTTCAAACTTTCAACGCTTTTACACGATTGCTTGCACTAGATCACACACCACATGGGGGGATATTCGTGTTGTTAACTCTAACGTTCAACGTTTTTCAAGTATAGTTTTCGCAGGCACTTAAACAGATTCATTATTTATTGGGGATGTCTATGAAGTCTAGATCCGCCACCATATCTGATAGGCCTGGGCCGTCATCAAGGCAAGAAGCCGCTGATACTTCAAATTCATCGACTTCCCCTGCCCATAACTTAGCACCCGATGCCCTGAAGGCAACAATTCTTTTAGACAACCCGATCGATTCACAAGCTTCGAAGATCAATGAAGCCGCACTTCGACGGATATGCTCCATTCATGGGATTCCTTTCGCCGATGTGTTAGTCCCTTCGCGACACGATCGTCCTCACCTGCCACCAGTCGGATATACCACCTGCAACAAGTTCATGTGTTGGATGGGCAGCGTGCCTCCGTTTAATTTATTCCTTCGGGACGTGTTGTAGTACATCGACATTGCTCCGTCGTAGCTGCATCCGAACGGTCACGCGTTTCTATATGGGACCTATCTACTCTTCATGGCCGTCTTCTCTAGACCTCCAACCTCTGGCGACATCAAATACATCTATATGATCAAGAAACGGAAAGACAGCCCTTCCTTCATGTTCCTCGAGCCGTACCACAAATGCCAAATCTTGACAGGAGCATGCAGTAAATTCGCCCTGTACAAACAGGAATGGTTCTATGTGCGTTGCCCTCCTGGTTTTGCGAGGAGATGGGTTGCAGGCAGTAAGTCTCTTCGCTGAGTCATCATTCGCGTTTAATTGGAGTCATGCTTTTTCTAACTCCTCGTTTCATCTTTTCAGGTATCAACCCGCGTCCGGAGGGCCGAGGATATTCTGAGGCCGTTGAGGCCATTAGAGCTCTTCTTGCCGAGGAACGAGACATCCGAACCATCATTTCGAATGAATCATTGTCAAGGTTCGGCTTGCTAGCCCCAGGTCGTCGGATTAGCCTCCCGGAAGGCGTCTCCATTCCCAAGCCAGCATCCGGTAAAGGGAAAAAACAGGCCGGATCGTCATCACGCCGCACTCCCGATACGCACGAAGAAGGTGAGCACAAAGAGAATGAAGCTCCTGAGACTCAAGGCGAGAATGTGGGTCCCGCTTGGATCCGGCGGTCGAAGTTCATGACATTGAAACGTCATCCTCCCCTTCGAAGGGAAAGAAGAGGTTAAAATACAAGATTCGGAAGGAGAAAGTTGGCGGCACTTCAAAAGTTATGCCTATCCCGCCAGAGAAAGAGGCTTCCTCACAGCACCTGGAGAGTTCTCTAAGGGGTTTGTCGAATCTCTCTATCCCCGACGATATACTTAATTACGAGTTTGACGATCCTGAAGCCCTCATGTTTTCTTCGCCCGCTAGAGGCAATGCGGGAGTTCAACTCCTAGTCCAGGAAGACAATACTCCGATTAGTAAAGACAAAAGAACTGGTCCGTCGGAGGGAACACTAGGACACACACGCACATACGCATTCCATCATACACTTCAAGTTTTTTCTTGTTTCCCGGATCTTTCTTAACTCCTTGTTATCTCTATTCTTTGTAGGTGACATGGGGCGCTCTCACGGATTCGATCGCCTTCACGGCTCTTCCATATTTCATTATTCCGGACGGGATTCAGTTTCGGGCAGACGCAGGGACAGAGATGATTATGAAGATAGAGACAACCGTCCCCGCGATTCGTCTTATCGTAAGAAGGCATATTCCCAATCTTCACAGTCCTGTGATCCTTTTCCTCCAACTGAGCCGGATAGAGAGAAGTCTTCACAGAAGGGGTACCAACCTGATGCTCCTCGAGAACAACACTCCGGTTCGTCGAGTACAAGGCAAATTCGGGAGCAATGAAAAAGAGCAGAACTTCCAAAGCCTCCTCCCCCTACTCCCGCCGTTGATCCAACTGTAGCGGAAAAGATGGTCGATCTTAAGGCCAAGTTTCCAAAAATTTGCTTCGATGGTCTGAAGTTCCTCCCGGCTATTCACCATATCCCTGGGCACGTGAAGCAGAGTGCCATTGCCTGTAATAACGACGTCTATGTTCAACATGACGCGTTTGTACACTTGGTTGAAAAGATCTCGGAGGTGTCCATTGGTCGACAATATGAGATTGATCATCTGAAATTGGAGGCCGGCTGTGACAAGAACATCATCAAGCATCAAGACGAAGAGCTTGCTTCGTATAAGTCGAAGCTGGAAGCCACTGAGCAAAGCGCGAAAGATACTGCTGAGGCAGTTACTCGTTTAGAGATGGCTCACAAGAAGGAACTTGATGAAGCAGTCCAGCGTAGCGGTGCCCTTGCCCTAGAGAAAGATTCTGTCCAAAAAGAAAGGGACGCGCTCGTCATACAAGTCAGAGAGCTGAAAGAATTACTCTCTAAGGAGAAAGAGGACAAGGTAGCCGCTCAAGAAGAATCACAACGATACTGTGATGAAATCGTTGCTACCCGGCTCCTGAAAACGAAGCTTGATGACGAACTTGCTGGGGTTGAAAAAATGAAGGACGAAGCCCATGAGGAGGGCAAAAGAAAAGCTGCGGAGGAGATGGACTCTCGCCTCGAGGCGGCCGCAGAAGCTGGCAGGGAAGAGGTCAAATGCATGTTTGACCCGTTGAATGATGAGTATGGAGCCCGCGTCCTTATGCATCGTGACTTAACATTTTTGGGCGAGGGCTATCTCGAATCCCTAGCTGAGGCCTGGGAAACCTTAGTGAAGATTATGAAAATCGAGTCGGGCTCTGAAGAGGTCGACGAGGATGCCTTGGTGAAGAAGTTTCTTAGGGGGAATGAGCCAGCGGATTTATCCGTAGCTTTGGCGCTTTATAGCAAAAGCTCTCCCCTTCCAAAAGAGAAAAGTGATGAAGCTGGCCCATCTGGGGCTGAGACTACGGCTCCTCATATTGCTGCTCCTGCCGCTGCTCAACCGGCCGGTCGGCCGACACTTGACCCATTCGAGCAGCATGCCGGCTATGATCCTGAAGATCCCGGGCTTGATGTTCATGTGCTATCTCCTATTCTGGAGGGTGAAATCTCATGCGCAACCGATAGCCAACCAGAACCCGGTAGGAAACTCTTCTTTTCTAGAAGTTGAAAGATCTTGTCATTTTCCAGCAGTGGTTATTCGTTCTAATGTTCATTCTTTATGTTTTCATGCAGGCTGCTCTGACCCCGAGCCAACTCCGAGAAGCGATGACGCCAAGGAGGAGGCAGAGAAAACAAGCGATGTTGCTCCCGCGGGAGTAACTCCTTGTAACATTCCCCCTTTATGACCGCCCCTAGTCGGTAATTAAACCAACTCGAAACGTTCAAAAAGACGAATTGTTATTTAGTTTATAGAGTTTAAACAGAATCAGCCACAGAATCACAGAATAATAATAACCTTTCATTACTATAATTTTCTTTTACATACATCAGAGTTTATACAATGTATTAAATTGATACAGCGGAATATCTTTAAAATACAAATTTTTCTGAAACTAAAATGACTCTTTTACCCTCTCTCTAACTTCGCTGCTCGAAAATCTTCAAGCTGTAAAAATACTCGGTCTGACCCGAGTATTACATTCAAAAGAAAATAATACACAGGTCAGTCTAATTCAAACCAGTTATTAGTGCATAGAAGCAATAATAATCAAATAGACGACAGTCACAATAATTCACGTCTATCCAATCCTTTTAACAAAGAAATCGGATAACGAAAATTATAACACTTAACAGTGTTAAACAATAAATCAGCAGATTTAAAAACATCAACAGAGATAAATAAACAATTTATCAAATCGACCAAATCAATTCAAAACAATTGAAATTGTCACTTTAAAACCATCTAAGTTTAATTGGCTGCCGTACACGCACGCGTGTACGGCCTCGCCACCAGTATCAAAGGCATAAAAGATCAATGCATCACGACACAAGAAAATATTAGTTCAAAATTGTCAATTCTGGGTGGCTGCAGTGCACGCACGCGTGCACTGCCTCGCCAACTCGTGTGCACCAACCAAAAGCACAACTAACAAATCAAAACAAGGTCCATCGTAATGCTACAGGTCTGTAACTTCAAGGCCAGCAAAACTCAAACCCGAGGCAACAATGACCAAGAGCTCACAACTGCTCAAAAATTATGGCAACGCAGCAGCGACACATCAAAGTATATCTACATATTAATTATGCAAACATATGTTGCAGTGAAATAACAAAGAACTCAAGTCAACATATATAAAAATGAATAGCATTAAGGCACAAATTCCAGTGAAGTTCAAAATGAAAATCAAGACATCACGTATGCGAGCTTCACACTGCAACTAAACTTTTGAATGGGGGCAGTGCAACAGTTAAAATCAACTGAGCAACCAGACCAGTGTGGATGCAGACCAAAGACAAGGAGTGACCACATAGGGCAGTACAACTAAAACAAACATGAATGAATGGTCAATAAGGCATGCATACAGATGATGATAGATATGCAGTGACAAAGTGGACCAACCCCAACATCAATAAAGAACATGGATGCAGGGACTGTCACAAACAAATATGGACGGTGCCAATATTGTATGCAAACTCAAGTGATATATGCAACATGAACAGATGAACATCAGTGCAACAAGATCACTCATGAAGACATGAATGCAACAAACAAAGATCAAAGGCATAGCAACTGCCACAAGACCACAATGTAGTGTACATGAGTACAACTACTGGAGTCAAGTCAGAAAAACTCATGAATGCAAACAACCAACTACATGCAGGTGAACAGAAGACAAATACACAATCAACATGAATGCATATGCAGACTACAAGAACAGAGACTACAAGCAGTGAACACTTGTATACATACACAAGCAACTCAAATGAAGATACCAGAAGCAACATGTATAATTAACTCAAGCACCAATGCAATCAGAAACCAGACTGGACTACAAATAGATGCAACTGAAGATAACAACAAGTGAAATACAAAGTGGAGCAGTGGAGCTACATGAACACAAGTGCTACAACAAAATGATACATGAACATGACTCCATCAAGAACAAATCATATCTACTAAAACACTGAATGGATGCAAATAAACCCAAAATGGATCAGTGAAACAGCAAGTGTACAAATGTGAAGTTCACAATGAAGCTAGAAGGAATCAACAAGTGATCAAAGACAGGAAAATTTCAATGTCAAAGACTGCATATGTGTATCCCCAGGCATGCATACAGGTTACTATATACAGATATATACATGCAGGCATTTTGAAACAAGCATAATTCAAATTTCAACCACAACATCAAAGCATATAAATTAGATACCAGTGTAACATAACAGAGGTGGGTATATGCATTTATACAACAGAACAACATTTATTATTACATGTAACATAGATTTTTGGGTATGGCTGCTCACAGTGTTCTTAAAACTTGGATCTTGTGAATTCAAACATAAATTGTTCAAACATCAAAACTTAAAGGAGGTTGAGGGGTGAGATTTCAAAATTTTAAACTTACTGTCACGGCACTCCACCTAACCAACCCCGTAAAGAATTTTTTAAACTTATCCCATGACTGTAAATAGCGATCAAGAGTATATACAGGCATGCCATTCGAAATTTTATTTTTAAACAACATGCAGAAGTTTCACAAAAAATGACCGAAGGCCAATATCATCAACTCGAAGTCCAGAGAATTCAAGGCAACAATTTCCAACAAAATCAAAACCATGGAAATCAGAAACAAAAGATCATAGGACTTTAAATTAGATGTGAGTAATAAAATTACTCACCTTATCACGAATCGAAGCAGATGGAGTCGGCGCGAGCAAAGCACGAATCGAGTTCTCAAGCAAAGCCGAGCGCTCAAGGGAACAAAGCCCCAAATTTGAAAAACCCTAAATCTCGTAAGCCTCTACGAGCTAGTGAAGAAGAAGCCGAAACCAAGCACGAACAGATAAGCTTCTCAAGCCCAAATTCGTAAGCAGAGCGCAAAAGGAACGAAAGTCCTAATTTAGTTGCAAAGAGGAAATCGTCGCCGCCATTTTTATTTCTTCTTCGATTTTTTTCTTAGGGTTATACGAATGAATGAGATAAGATAAAGGGGTGGGTTCGTGTTTTAGCAGAGGAGATCGTGGGTTAGGTATGGGCTGGCATGATTTAAGGCGTGATATCTTGTACTGGAGGATATGTTTATAAGGTATGGTAATCTTTTTCTTTTTTAATTTTTATTTTGTTTTTTATTTATTAATAAATTATGTTATTTGTTTTATAGATAAAATTTACTCCTTTTTGAACAACATTATCCATATTACATTCAAATATATTCCTCATATTAAACTTGAAAAATTCAAACACATTCACAATTTAAATCGAAATTTAGTTCAATTATTAATTTAAAATAGTTTAAAATTTTGGGATCATTACAATCTTCCCTCCTTAAAACTTTTCGTCCACGAAAAGGAAAGGTTGTTAAAATTTCACCGACATTTATACCCTACTCAAATTTTTTCTAAGCTTGAAACTTATTACAATTAAATGAATATAGGATTCATTCCGTTTGTTTAATCTCATTAGCTTTGTTCATTATCTCCTTTGTTCTTTGATTTCTATAGTCAAAACACAAAAGTCTTTTACCAAAATTTTCGATTTACAAAACTCAGATGTAAACTTGAAATTCTTCACGTTAGAGATTTGCATAATATATCTCTTCCAAAGCTGTGAACTTTCAAAACATTTCAAAATCTTCTTCCTTAGTTCATTAAATTTGAATTATGTAATTTTAATTTCAGACTATTGATTTGCTATTTAAAGTTTGAAAATACTTGCTAACTCGAAATTTAACAAGTCCATCTTCGTTCTCACAGACATTAGGCATACGCTGGCCAGGCGCAGGACTAAAAATCTCTAAGTACTAAATATACTTGCTTCAATTCCCAGTGAAAATACTTTAAAAATTCTTTTTCAAAAATGGATATGGAAAGCACGTTCCCCCATGGATCACAGTTTACCCGGCGGTTACGCTACTATCCCAGTAGAATCGCTTGTAACGGTAGATTTCACATCTCTTGAATTTCGCCATGGTTGTTGCCATAGATCGCGGTCCACACGGCGGTTACGCTACTATCCCAGTAGAATCGCTTGTAACCGTAGGCATCTCGCCCCTCGAATTTCGCTTGGCATTTAGATTGCAGTTTACTCGGCGGTTGCGCCACTATCCCAGTGGAATCGCTTGTAACTGTAGGCATCTCGCCCCTCAAATTACGCTAACATGCATCATAATCAACATGATCCCATCACGAGGGATTCTAGTCCAAATGGACATTCCAACTTATGGAAAATTTTACGTAGCTACGAATTTCAAATGGACACTCTTCACGAGTTCCAATACCTTCTCCAATAATAAATGGAAGGTACTTTTCCATATCCTCAGTTTAGAAAACATAATATCATATATATGTAGTACTTCATTTCACATTTCGTACATATCATATCCATGTAAGCTTACATAAGATTTCCATAACAATGACTTTCTAAACTGACGGTTTTCAAATTTACCGCATTCATATATATAAGTTATGAAAACCTACATATCCTATATCCATAACAAATAGAGGATTTCAAAATTTTCCTCTAAGTCGATTTGGAAATTTAAGGTTATCTCAAACCTAATTCATATTCATAATTCCATTTATTATCGACTTCACACTCGATTTGGATTTCACGTTACATCGTCAATTCTCAACACAGAATTGATGTCTATCGATATATAACCTCTGAGCTCGTACGTCTCAGAGAAGAGTGTTAAGCTAAGAGAATAAATTCTCCGCCACCAACAGATATATATTTAATAGAGATCAATTGCTATGTCATCAATTTACAATGTTAGACATACAATCCAAACCATCATCTGAAATTCAAAACTCAACTTATATTATCTTTGGTGTCGAAGTTAAACTCAATTTAACTCAACGATTCAATCTTTTTGAAAAATTTCAAATTGAACTAATTGTTCAAATTTCTCATTTAACTTTTCAACTTCGACTTCGAAAATGAATTTCAAATCATTTATCACTCACGGAATATATTCACAACATTTCATATTTGGAAAAACATTTCCATACTTATTTAAAAATAAGTAATTCACAAATCTAATCTATTTTCAACATTTGAAAATATTCGATATACTTAAATCAAAATTAAGTATATATTTCATCTTTAAGGAAATCATTCTCTTTCACATATTTATTTGAGTCAAAACGAATGTTACGTAAAACATCGTTACGACAACTCAAAATCACTAGTATAGGGATTCGAAATTTAGATAGATGTATAAATCCCAATACTATACAAAACATTTCCTTTCGGAAATCATTTACTATAACAATAGCCGTTATAGTCCATCATGTTACGTAAAACATCGTTACGACAACTCAAAATCACTAGTATAGGGATTCGAAATTTAGATAGATGTATAAATCCCAATACTATACAAAACATTTCCTTTCGGAAATCATTTACTATAACAATAGCCGTTATAGTCCATCATTTCCTTATTTCTCGAAAACGTCTATTTCAACAATGAATGTTGAAATCTATGGTTTCGATATTCAATGCCTTTTGAAACATCTTTTAAAACAATTAACTTCGTTTTACAATATCGTTTTCCCAAAACATGTCCATTTTATTCAATAATATATTCACTGTCCAAAATCGTGAATATACTTCATTTAACAAGTTATAAAAATTTACTTATCAAAATAAGTCGGTTTCGGATTTATAAATAAAGTTTATAAATTCTATTCCTATTTATAAAGACTTCAATTTATAGTTTGAATTCCGCATACTTTTCACAATATTGGTTTTAAACCAACTTCAAATTTTCCAATACTAAGTTTTCCACTTAACTTAATTCTCTGCAAGTTCAAATTTAAATTCATCACTGAATCTATTAAATTTATTATGGATTGTCATGTTGACAACTTCAAAATTTTCAAATCTAATTCCCATTTGAACTTTGCATCTGCTTTCTATTTCCAAAATAATCAACTAGTTCTTTAGTAAATCATTCATTAAATTGATTTTCAAATTAATCACATTTGATTCATTCACATTGGATGTTACTAACATTCATTCATATTCAATTAGTTTGCTTTCACTAATTTATATCCAAGTTAGTTTGCTTTCAATTCAAATCAAATTTGATTTTATTTAGATTTACCTATCTTTCAATTTGAATTCAATTTACTTAGCTTTCAATTTCCATTAATTCAATTTCATTAACACTTAGTGAATTTCTATACAATCAACTAGCAAAACCAAATTTATGTACTTTGCTTACATTCAATTTGGTTTAACACATTTAATTTCAATTGGTTTATATTCTAATTCAGATTGAATTCTAATATTCACTATATTCACAACTTCTTAACTTAAGTTTTATTCAACTCTTAACAACACATTTCTAATCCATGTTTATTCACTAATTCACTTTTACAATTAAAGTTGAATTTCCTTTATATAACTCAAATTCATATTCATTACTTCACTTTATTAATTCATTTTGATATCAAATTCAACCTCATTCAACATCACTTAAGCTATATTTCATTTCTAAAGTCATTTTATTTAACTTTTACCAAAGTCAAATTTATATCACTATTCAAAATTCAGATTTTGTTTTTCTTAACAAAACTGTTTAACCATTTTAACAATTGGTTTTACTTAAATTTTCTCATTTTATAAGTTATACAACTTATTAATTTAAACTTCCAAATTCATATTATATAATCACTTATCTTTTAAGTTTAAATTTCCATTTCATAATTTATCAAATCAAGTTCAATTTATTTAACTTCCTTTAGTTAAATTTCAAATCATATATTTATTAATACTAATTCAATTCAATTTAACTTTTCTTAAGTTAAAAATCTTTATTTTCAAAAACAATTTTATACTTCTTTAGATTCGAAAAACATTTTCTTTTAAAGTGTATCTAGTAACTATTCATATTAAACACCATAAACTAAGCTTTGTGTAAACCAAAGCTCTGATACCACTCTGTAACATTCCCCCTTTCTGACCGCCCCTAGTCGGTAATTAAACCAACTCGAAACGTTCAAAAAGACGAATTGTTATTTAGTTTATAGAGTTTAAACAGAATCAGCCACAGAATCACAGAATAATAATAACCTTTCATTACTATAAATTTTCTTTTACATACATCAGAGTTTATACAATGTATTAAATTGATAGAGCGGAATATCTTTAAAATACAATTTTTTCTGAAACTAAAATGATTCTTTTACCCTCTCTCTTACTTTGCTGCTCGAAAATCTTCAAGCTGTAAAAATACTCGGTCTGACCCGAGTATTACATTCAAAAGAAAATAATACACAGGTCAGTCTAATTCAAACCAGTTATTAGTGCATAGAAGCAATAATAATCAAATAGACGACAGTCACAATAATTCACGTCTATCCAATCCTTTTAACAAAGAAATCGGATAACGAAAATTATAACACTTAACAGTGTTAAACAGTAAATCAGCAGATTTAAAAACATCAACAGAGATAAATAAACAATTTATCAAATCGACTAAATCAATTCAAAACAATTGAAATTGTCACTTTAAAACCATCTAAGTTTAATTGGCTACCGTACACACACGCGTGTACGGCCTCGCCACCAGTATCAAAGGCATAAAAGATCAATGCATCACGACACAAGAAAATATTAGTTCAAAATTGTCAATTCTGGGTGGCTGCAGTGCACGCATGCGTGCACTGCCTCGCCAACTCGTGTGCACCAACCAAAAGCACAACTAACAAATCAAAACAAGGTCCATCGTAATGCTACAGGTCTGTAACTTCAAGGCCAGCAAAACTCAAACCCGAGGCAACAATGACCAAGAGCTCACAACTGCTCAAAAATTATGGCAACGCAGTAGCGACACAGCAAAGTATATCTACATATTAATTATGCAAACATATGTTGCAGTGAAATAACAAAGAGCTCAAGTCAACATATATAAAAATGAATAGCATTAAGGCACAAATTCCAGTGAAGTTCAAAATGAAAATCAAGACATCACGTATGCGAGCTTCACACTGCAACTAAACTTTTGAATGGGGGCAGTGCAACAGTTAAAATCAACTGAGCAACCAGACCAGTGTGGATGCAGACCAGAGACAAGGAGTGACCACATAGGGCAGTACAACTAAAACAAACATGAATGAATGGTCAATAAGGCATGCATACAGATGATGATAGATATGCAGTGACAAAGTGGACCAACCCCAACATCAATAAAGAACATGGATGCAGGGACTGTCACAAACAAATATGGACGGTGCCAATATTGTATGCAAACTCAAGTGATATATGCAACATGAACAGATGAACATCAGTGCAACAAGATCACTCATGCAGACATGAATGCAACAAACAAAGATCAAAGGCATAGCAACTGCCACAAGACCACAATGCAGTGTACATGAGTACAACTACTGGAGTCAAGTCAGAAAAACTCATGAATGCAAACAACCAACTACATGCAGGTGAACAGAAGACAAATACACAATCAACATGAATGCATATGCAGACTACAAGAACAGAGACTACAAGCAGTGAACACTTGTATACATACACAAGCAACTCAAATGAAGATACCAGAAGCAACATGTATAATTAACTCAAGCACCAATGCAATCAGAAACCAGACTGGACTACAAATAGATGCAACTGAAGATAACAACAAGTGAAATACAAAGTGGAGCAGTGGAGCTACATGAACACAAGTGCTACAACAAAATGATACATGAACATGACTCCATCAAGAACAAATCATATCTACTAAAACACTGAATGGATGCAAATAAACCCAAAATGGATCAGTGAAACAGCAAGTGTACAAATGTGAAGTTCACAATGAAGCTAGAAGGAATCAACAAGTGATCAAAGACAGGAAAATTTCAATGTCAAAGACTGCATATGTGTATCCCCAGGCATGCATACAGGTTACTATATACAGATATATACATGCAGGCATTTTGAAACAAGCATAATTCAAATTTCAACCACAACATCAAAGCATATAAATTAGATACCAGTGTAACATAACAGAGGTGGGTATATGCATTTATACAACAGAACAACATTTATTATTACATGTAACATAGATTTTTGGGTATGGCTACTCACAGTGTTCTTAAAACTTGGATCTTGCGAATTCAAACATAAATTGTTCAAACATCAAAACTTAGAGGAGGTTGAGGGGTGAGATTTCAAATTTTTAAACTTACTGTCACGGCACTCCACCTAACCAACCCCGTAAAGAATTTTTTAAACTTATCCCATGACTGTAAACAGCGATCAAGAGTATATACAGGCATGCCATTCGAAATTTTATTTTTAAACAACATGCAGAAGTTTCACAAAAAATGACCGAAGGCCAATATAATCAACTCGAAGTTCAGAGAATTCAAGGCAACAATTTCCAACAAAATCAAAACCATGGAAATCAGAAACAAAAGATCATAGGACTTTAAATTAGATGTGAGTAATAAAATTACTCACCTTATCACGAATCGAAGCAGATGGAGTCGGCGCGAGCAAAGCACGAATCGAGTTCTCAAGCAAAGCCGAGCGCTCAAGGGAACAAAGCCCCAAATTTGAAAAACCCTAAATCTCGTAAGCCTCCACGAGCTAGTGAAGAAGAAGCCAAAACCAAGCACGAACAGATAAGCTTCTCAAGCCCAAATTTGTAAGCAGAGCGCAAAAGGAACGAAAGCCCTAATTTAGTTGCAAAGAGGAAATCGTCACTGCCATTTTTATTTCTTCTTCGATTTTTTTCTTAGGGTTATACGAATGAATGAGATAAGATAAAGGGGTGGGTTCGTGTTTTAGCAGAGGAGATCGTGGGTTAGGTATGGGCTGGCATGATTTAAGGCGTGATATCTTGTACTGGAGGATATGTTTATAAGGTATGGTAATCTTTTTCTTTTTTAATTTTAATTTTGTTTTTTATTTATTAATAAATTATGTTATTTGTTTTATAGATAAAATTTACTCCTTTTTGAACAACATTATCCATATTACATTCAAATATATTCCTCATATTAAACTTGAAAAATTCAAACACATTCACAATTTAAATCGAAATTTAGTTCAATTATTAATTTAAAATAGTTTAAAATTTTGGGATCGTTACACTCCTGGCCCCGACGCTCAAGTGATCGGGGCGTTAGCTGATGATAAGCTTGACACTTCGTCTCCTACCGAAGGGAGTGATGAAATCGAAATCGCTGGCGCCTCTGAGCATACCTCAAAGATGAGCATGAAGGAATGCCTCACCGAAGATGAGAAGAAAAAGGTCGAGGTCAAAGTTGAGCCTGAAATACTGGAACTTATCGACCCGCGGAACAGACCTCTGAAGATCATTCTCCCGGGCAGGTCCAAACCACTGGATGTTCCGTCTCCTACTCCTGACTTCGCTTCTTTAGTGAGCAAGAAATCCAAGAAAAAGCGCGAGGGAGAGGAGTCGTCGGAAAAAACAAAAGAAAACAAGAAGAAGAAACCGAATAAATAATTGCTACACTCGTTCAATGAGTTCCTTGCTTAAGTCTTGTAATTACTTTTATCTCTTGCCTCTATAGTTTGTATAGTTAGGTTTTTGACTTCAAGTTTTGGAGGAGTAACTGTGTAACCCCATTTTGAACTATTGAATGAAGTTTAGTCTCTTTTTTGCTTGAATGATTCTCTTGCTTTTTCTTCGGTTTGCTGACTAACTGTGGTCATAACTCAAGTTCTTATGAGTTGCATTACTTCTCAGTCCATTCTCGCGTTGTTCGAACATTTCCAGACGTGGCATACTTCTTGTTCCACATTTCTTGAGTACTTGGATTTTTTTTCAAATCTGCGCTCCAGGGATTTTAGAGTAAGTTGATCCGCGTTCAGGGGATTCGGAGGTTTGCATCGTTTACACTCTAGTCCGCGCTCTGGGGACTTAGAGTATTCCAGTCTGCGCTTTGGGGATTCGGAGATTTGAAATCATTTATACTCTAGTCCGCGCTCTGGGGACTTAGAGTACTCCGGTCCACGCTTTGGGATTCGGAGATTTGAAATCGTTTATACTCTAGTCCGCGCTCTGGGGACTTAGAGTACTCCGGTCCGTGCTCTGGGGATTCAGAGATTTGAAATCGTTTATACTCTAGTCCGCGCTCTGGGGACTTAGAGTACTCCGGTCCGTGCTATGGGGATTCGGAGATTCGAAATCGTTTATACTCTAGTCTACGCTCTGGGGACTTAGAGTACTCCGGTCCGCGCTCTGGGGATTCGGAGATTTGAAATCGTTTATACTCTAGTCCGCGCTCTGGGGACATAGAGTACTCCGGTCCGCGCTCTGGGGATTCAGAGATTTGAAATCATTTATACTCCGGTCCGCGCTCTGGGGACTCGGAGATTTGAAATTGTTTATACTCTAGTCCGCGCTCTGGGACTTAGAGTACTCCGGTCCGCGCTCTGGGGATTCGGAGATTCGAAATCGTTTATACTCTAGTCCGCGCTCTGGGGACTTAGAGTACTCCGGTCCGCGCTCTGGAGATTCGGAGATTTGAAATCGTTTATACTCTAGTCCGCGCTCTAGGGACTTAGAGTACTCCGATCCGCGCTCTGGGGATTCGGAGATTTGAAATCGTTTATACTCTAGTCCATGCTCTGGGGACTTAGAGTACTCCGGTCCGCGCTCTGGGGACTCGGAGATTTGAAATCGTTTATACTCTAGTCCGCGCTCTGGGGACTTAGAGTACTCTGTTCCACGCTCTGGGGATTCGGAGATTTGAAATCGTTTATACTCTAGTCCGCACATCGTATAGGATAATGTTGTTCGTCATCCGATTATGAGATATAGAAACATTAGTGATTCGTGGAAAATACGGCTTCGAGCCTTTATTAATGAAAAACAACTAAATGGCTTGATTACATAGTTAAAAAGAAACTAAGTTACGACTGAACGGAAACATACAGGAAATAACAGTGCCTAAAACAAGAAAGAAAACATGCTAAATGTAATAATGCCGCAAATGTTCACTATTCCACGCTCGGGGGAGTGTCGTGCCATCAACGGTCGCAAGCTTGAATGTTCCCTCTCCAAGCTTCCGTTCAATGACGTACGGACCTTCCCAGCTGGGATTCATACGTGATGGTACCGGGAAAACTCGTTTCAGAACGAGATCACCACATCAATAGTCCTTGGGCGGACTCTGTCGTCGTAGTAACGCTTGACTCGGTGTCTATGCGCTGCCGCCCTTAATTAGGCCTCTTCACGCTTTTCATCGATGTAGTCCAGCGATTCCAACAAGAGGTCCTGGTTCGTCTTGGGATCATAATATGTCACTCGGTGTGATGGAAATTCAAGTTCCACGGGTATAACGGCTTCAGAGCCGTATGCCAAGGTGAACGGAGTGTGGCCGGTCGCGGACTTGTGGGTAGTTCTATAAGCCCATAAGTCTCGTGGAAGCGACAATATTTCCCAGTCCGTTTCTGTTCCTCGGTTGATTCTTTTGGACGTGGCTTTCTGTACTGAAAGGCATTACAGGTTGATAGGTAAATGTTCTCAAGAGACGCATTCAGCGGGGTATACTCGTTGTAGCTTGGAATTCTCGATTTCCACTTCCCCGCTTCTCTCTTCTTCCCTTGATTTCTTCCTCCGGACTCCTTAGGCTGCCCAGGCTTGTTCTGGACATTGACTTGGATCTTTCCCGAGTTGTCCCCGGACTGTTTCATGGCAACGTTGCTTTTTATGGACTCTTGGACAGGTCCTGGTGCCTTATCTCGTCT
Organism: Allium fistulosum; assembly: GCA_030737815.1. Classification (NCBI taxonomy): domain Eukaryota; kingdom Viridiplantae; phylum Streptophyta; class Magnoliopsida; order Asparagales; family Amaryllidaceae; genus Allium; species Allium fistulosum. The sequence continues at coordinate 461,497,384 of CM060901.1, forward strand.
TACCCACCTAGCTTCCTCTCTCCTTATGAACTGGTGTGCCTTTGAGTAGAAACGCTCTAGCGTAGTCGGAGGTTTTCTTGCCAACCAGTCTCCAAACTCAGAATCCGGATCCACACCTCTCATCACAGCCATTAGGATTGCATGATCGTTGGGATTACTGACTTCAGTTGCCGCAACATGGAATCTTTGTAAATATTCCTTCAATGACTCCCCAGGACTTTGGATTACACTTGACAGAGACATTACGTCCTTTGGACGAGTAGTGTGTATCCTGAACTGCTCAATAAACTTCTTTGCCAATTCCTCAAAATTGGATACGGACCGCGGAGGAAGTCGGGTGAACCACATAGTAGCGATCCTAGATAGAGTAATTGGAAAGCATCTACACTTAGTGGCATCATTTGCTCTAGCTGAATCCATCATCCACTCGTACCTCATGACATGCTGTCTAGGGTCAGTCTTTCCCTCATACGCAGGGATAGTTGGCATATTAAACTTTCTGGGGTACGCCGCTTGCAACACAACATCTGTGAACGGAGTGTGACTCCTTGATACTCCCCAATCGTCATTCGACAAGCCCTGATTTTCTTTCATCAATTGCCTGACCATGTCTGTCAGGTCTGGTGTCTATATGGAAGGTGGAAGGTTAGAGTCCGTTCTACGTGACTGTCCATGTTGATGCCTCCTCTCCTGGCAATCTGCCAATCGTGCGTCTTAAGGTTCGACATCATTAGCGTTTTGATGGTCTGGGCCTCCAGCCTCCATCTGTACTCCAGTTCCTAAGTTTCCAGCTCCGACTTGGTCACAGTTTCCAGCTGTTTGAACAACAGCACCCGTCCGCGCAGCTTCAGTCTTACGGTGCCTGCGCCTGGGAGGTTCATCAGAGGAAGTTGAGCTGTCGGATGAGGAATGGGGGGCGGGATTGCCCCCAGCATTCTGTTGCTGCTGTTGAGTGAGTTGTGCCATCAGGTTGGCGTTAGCTTGCATCTGCTCTCCTAGTTGTCTCCTGCTTTCCCTGAGTTCTCTCATCAAGTCGTTGAACTCTATTCTGGTGACAACTGGAGTTTGGTCCTGGGTGGCAATTCCTACACCCGGAATCGCTGGTTGATTGCTAGGTCCTGCTTGTTGTATGCTAGCAGTTTCATGGGCATCCGCATTATAAGAAGCTGACCTGGTACGTGGTCTCGCCATTGTAGAGTTATTGGTTGGAACTCTGAGTAGAATCAACGGATGTCCTATCAATGAGTTAGATCTTCTTTGGGGGATTTGTTCAATCCAGTAGCTTCAAAGCAGATCCTTAAGGTCTGAGAATTCAATTCTCGGTGAAAGCACCAAAGTGTTAGCACCAAAATTGGTCACTAACCTCATAGAGAAAGATTATGTAGAGAAATAAGTGATGAAGGTAAATTAAACAGAGAAGACAATGCTAATTTAAATGCAGAAAGTAAGAACACCAAATTTATAGTGGTTCAGCGTAATTGCCTACGTCCACTTTGAGGTTAAACTTTATTGATCTTCTTAATGATTGATTACAAATACAATTCGTAGATCAAATGCTTGAATGAAGTTGTTAAGTAAAGAAGATGAGTCTAAAAAATGGCAGAGTCTCCCTAGTGTTCTACCAAAAAGGTCCCTTTTCACTATGACCCTGCCCCTCTATTTATAGACAAAGATGGGCTGGACTTCCCAGGTGGGCTCGGTAGCCGAACACTCTAGCCCAAGTAAAGTGGTCGCTGTATGCCGAACCAAGTAGGCCGAACACAATGATGCCGAACCACCCTTTCTATGCCGAACGGTATGTTTGACGTGTGGGAAGTGTGGAATGGTTGTTAGTCGAAGCCGAACGTGCCTCTGTCCGAACGAAGTGCTTGAACGAACAATGCTCTCTGGCCGAACGATGCATTCTGGCCGAACGATCCCTTTGGCCGAACGATCCTCCTTGGCCTAACGTGCCTTCTGGCCGAACGATGCTTTCTGGCCGAACGATCCCTTTGGCCGAACGATCCCTTTGGTCGAACGATCCCTTTGGCCGAACGATACTGCCATGTCGAGTAGTCATATACGCTGAACGCCTTCTAATGCCGAGTACTCCTGGATGCCGAGTGCTACGCCGAGTACTCCTAGATGCCGAGTGCTTCTGGATGCCGAGTGCTACTAGATGCCGAGTACTCCTAGATGCCGAGTGCTTCTGGATGCCGAGTGCTACTAGATGCCGAGTACTACTAGACACCGAGTACTCCTGGATGTCGAGTACTACTTGTGCCGAGTACTCATGTTGTCGGGTTCCACTGGATGCCGAATGCTACTAGATGCCGAGTACTACTAGACACCGAGTACTCCTGGATGCCGAGTACTACTTGTGCTGAGTACTCCTGTTGCCGGGTTCCACTAGATGCCGAGTACTACTTGATGCCGAGTTCCACTGGATGACGAGTACTACTTGATGCCGAATACTCCTGTTGCCGAGTTCCACTGGATGCCGAGTACTACTTGTGCCGAGTTCTCGTAGTATGCCGAGCACTAGTTGCCTGGTCAAATCTCCAGGAAACATGTATAACCCAAATTTTATTTCAAAATATCTTTTAACTCAATGTAAAACTAAGGATTCAAAATCATTTAAATTGAACCAATCTGGTGTCCGTATATAATTCTCTACCTTAGGGTCAAGTGATACAGATATTTATCATTTCAATCCGCAATTTAAAATTATATATTTACGGATATATATCATTTCAATCTGCAATCCCGTAAATATCAAGTCCATAAAATCGCTTGAGTATATTATTTCAACCCATAACGATTTTTCCTTAATTTATTGATCATTCGGGTATGTATCATTTCAACCCATAGTGAACTTGCAGTTTATAATGATATAAAATACAACATCCATTCATCCAATATCAACAATCAACATCCATTACAAACATCATCCAAATCAATCAATAATTATCAATATAGAACTGATAAGCAATAACAGGTATTTAAATGGCAATTTATATTCAATAATAAATTAAATAACGATTTAATTCAAATAAATTCAAATTAACTGAGATGATGAATTAAAATATACCAAACAGTCATAAATAAATTTCTAATCACATCATAAATTAATTTAATAAACATAAAAAATTTTAGAAGTTGTGAGTGGGTTAAAACACTCACCTTTGAATTTAAATTGAATTTAAGCCCAAAATTTGAACGGTCTCAGAATTCGTCCAAACCTAAGTCAAAATGTCCGGAATTCTGATACGATCCCAACGCAAGAAACCATGCGTAAAACGGACCTCGTATGTGAAAGTTATTGATGTTAGAGCGAGTTGAAAATTAAATTCAAATAAAATAAAATAAAATAAAATAAAAGAAATTGCCAAAAATCAACACGTCACCATCGTTGACCGGTTCGCAAGTACCCTAGCTTTCATGATCGAACAGACAATGCCTAGCGCGCCCAGTCAATCTCCACTTTGACCGTCGTTTCCACACGCCTCCGGCCACGCTAGCCTAGGCCACCACCTCCATCGCCTTCGTCATGCTCGGCCGCACCTAACCCTTGCCACGCGATCACCAGTTATTGCCGCCGCCGCCTTAGGGTCTGGGGTTTCGAACCCTAGTTCAAATATTCCGACCGCCACGCTCCCATCTAGGCCAAGCGACCCCCCTCAAACAGCTCCAAACAGTGAACTCGACAAAACCCCCATGCCAATTTCGCCTATTGACGACGAAATTGAAACCCTCAATTTTGACTTTGATCGCGATTTCTAGTTAATCCGATCACCGTCTCGAAAAATGAACGTCAGACGTAGGTTCCATTCCTTGAGATCTTTCTAATGATATATAATTCGATATAGTTTGTGGAGTTTGAAATTTTGATTTGAATTTGATTTTTGAAATTGAAATGAGAAGTTTGTTTGGTTTGTCTGCCATTGAGAAAGAGGAGAAGACTGAAACGTACGTACAGACAAATGAAAATGAGGAGCTAGGGTTTATAACAGAATATTTATAGACAAAGCTGAAAATAGAATGGATGGACAAGATTTGATTTGAATTGGAACGATAAACGACCCAAAAAGCCCGTTCTCTCCGGAACGAAAATGGGTCAACCCATATATCAAAATAGATGCTTTTGATGATTTCAAATTCAATGGAAGAGGTTTCAAGTCCTAATTCTATCGTATGAAGAAGTTATGGTAAAATCAATTTATTTCAAATTGATTTCAATCGATTTCAAGGCGTTCCGAGCCCGTACGATCAAACGACAAGTCCGATCGTTACCAAACTTGAAATCCTATAATAATTCACTGTTACGGATCCGATGAAACTGATTTCATTGAAATCCGAGTCAGTGGCCAAAATGGCTATTTTCACGTTAATTAAATAAATTAATAATTAATTAATCAAATCACTTTTTCGTTTAAATTTTAATAATTTACAACTTCTATCATTTTTGATTTCTTAATCACTTACAATAATTTAAAAAAAATTAGATATCAATTTAAAGTTGATTAATCCATCAATTACAGTGTTTAATTTCAATTTCATTAAATTTAGAAATTATAAATTAAAATTCCAAAAATCCATTTATTAAATTTTAAACCTTGTTATTCAAGCCTTTATTATAATAACGATATAACTAAAATTGGTTTACCTCTTAGTACATTAATAATTCCCAATTTCATATTAATTTCCATTTACGTAATATTTAAATATTTAATTTCATTTAATTGCAATTAATCCAATTATTATAATTTTAAATTCCAATAAATTAATAAATCTTTATTTCCATACTTTTAATTCAACTAATTGTCATAATATGAATAAAATTAACATTATTTCCAATTACTACTTAATTTACATTAGCATAATATTTAATTTAGATTTATTGCAATTGATTACCAATTTTAATTTAATGGACTAAATAAATGGGTAACTTATAATAATTGTCACAATTAGCCTTTAATTACTTCTATAAGTTACTACTTCCAAACAAAGGTTATAAATACTTACATAACACCAGTTTTATTCAATTACCATTAACTATCTATTTCAAACAATAATTAAATATTTACATTTGTTTCTTATATTCCATCTTATAACCAAGTATAACAATTTTCATTATTTCATTATTGGAATTTCATTTCAATTGTTAATAATTAGCTTTAATCACCATTGTTACATTTCATTCTAGTATTTATTCATTACTCAATCTCCAATTTTTGTTTCTTTCAATATTAAATTACCAAAATTTTATTAAATTAACTAATTTAATTATCGAAAATTTACGGGTCGTTACACTCTCCCCTACTCAAAACTTTTCGTCCTCAAAAAGGAAAAAGAAGGGAAAGGAAGAAAATTAATTAATCAATATATCTTATTCAAAATATTAAATTTATAAACAATTACTTTACAAAATTAAATAATTTAAATAAAATATATCAATTTATAACACTTAAATCCTTTATATTCAAGTTGACAAAACTTTGGAAAACATTTCATAAAATTTTCTAAGTCTAAAATTTTCAGAAAATTTCAGTAGAGTCTCCTTTGTACGGAGAGGCTCGGGAGAAAATAATAATATCAATAATAATAATATATCAAAATTTTTCAAAATAATATATATCCCAATAGCGGGAAAATAATATAATATCGCTAGAAAACCGTAATCCAAGAACGTACCTATTTGTCGGGCAATTAATGCTTAATTACGAAACCAAAAGTAGTGGCAATTACTTCTGTAACCTGTATTTTCACTTATATAATCTAAACAGAGTTAATAATTATATAAAATGAAATATTTAAAGTTGTTTCAGCCACTAACAAACAAATCAATATAAAACAACAATCACTTGCAATCACAGCATACAATCATCATATGAAATCAATACAAATCAATTATCCATCCATATCAACCAAAACAAATAGTTTGTTCGGGTTAAGACACTTTTAATCACATAGAGTGACAAATAACTACTAAGTATACCATTTACTCAACAGTCTTAGATAAACTCAATAGATTATTCATACATCTTAAACAATTAGAAGTATCCTATCCCAAACAACCCATAAACCAAAACAAACAACATATCCTAACATTATTTAAGTTTATTCTTATTAATTTCTTTTCCCAAGATTTGTTGTTCATTCATTTTTCATTCATTCAGTGTTTATTTCATTTATTTTTATTTATTACTTACAAAAATTCATTTTCATTTATTCATATCATGTCAATTTCTTTTATTGCATTACATTCATTTTATTATTTACTTTAATTATAAATAGCTTCAATATTAACTTAAGTTCAAAATCCTTTACTTACAGTACTCATTTTCTATTTCATTTAATTAGTAGTATTACAATTTTAACTCAAGTTTATAACTATTTTCATATCAAATTTCTTATTTATAAAAGTAAATGTCATTGAACACTTCCATTACATAAGTTTTACTTGTAAAATTTCCATTACATATTCTTTTAACATTTCAACTTTTTATAATTGGTAAGTTATATATATGTCTTTAAGAATGCAATTGAAAGTTACACAAGTTTGACTTACTTATTCTAATTAACTTAAGGTTCAATTGTTATCATTTCTTATTCTCATATTCTTTTCGTTTACTAGTTGCCAATTTCAAATTCCTTGTATATTTCAGTTATAACTTAGCATATAATTTATTATTTTCATTTAGAAGTTTCAATTATTAAATAGTTAAATTTTTTATTCCATTACAATAATTGAAATCTCTAATTCATAGAAATTTAAGAACTAAATGTCGGGTTCCATTTCAATTATTTAAAATAATATATACATATATATATATATATATACTCATAACTTTTATATCCAATCATATTTAAACTTTAAATTTTTTATTTGTTTATCAAAATAGATCTGTAGTAAAACTACTACAATGGCTTCCCACTTTGAAACTCGAAAATGAATGTCGATGATGCGTGCTCATCACCGAAATTATTTTCCAGCGACAGAGAGGGGAGTACAGAACTTATTTCTTTCCAAAATTTCATTAAAACAATTCTTTCAAATTATATTGAGATATTTATATCAGAAAATACTTCTAAATAATATTATTATTATATTCCAAAATCATTCGAAAGAAATTTTCAAAAACCCCGGAATTAAGTTCTAAATTTCCAAATTTCATTTATTTTTCAAATCTTATTTCCAACCTATATTTATAAATTTCATTACTTAACAACCAATATATTACAACCAAATATATAATTTATAAATCATTATTTTATATACAGAAAATATAATAGGCAAAATTATTTCATTTACCTATATTTCAAAACAAATATTATGTCGGTCTATCCTATTAAGTGTTTAGAAATCCCTATCGATGTCATAGCGTCCTATGCCCTAACCAGAATTTATAAATACAAAACGGAACAAATTAACACAATATAAAACATTTTATAACACTAACAAATAAGCTCTCTCATATATATACTCTCAATGACTCATTCTAGGGTATTACTACCCTATTTTTAAAGAGTCAGACCCCACAAAGCTAAGGTTGTCGCTAAACCTAAGCTCTGATACCAACTGTAACATCCCGCCTTTTTGTACGCTTTAAGCAGACACGCATGCCAACACAAACCATACATAAGGGCGGATTGTTATTGGGGTGAATAAGAAAAAGCAGAGAAAGAAAATAAACAAAACAGAATCTCGCAGCGGAATGACAAAATAGAATAATCAAATAACAGTTCATGAAGCTGTATAGAAAACATTTGATTATACTTATACAATACAAAATCAAAGTTACACATATCAGAGATAAATAAATGATAATGCAGCGGAACAGTGTGAATGTAGTGGAATAAATATAGTAAATAATAGTAGTACAAATCTTCGTCTTTGTCCTCCAGAAATAAGGTCTTCAAATCCTGAAATACTTAGGCTGACCCGAGCGAATTGAAAAGACAAAACACTCGAGTCAGAACTAAAAGATCTTATGTGAGTTAAATCAACGGTAAATAAATATGAGTGTAAACGGCGTCGAAGATGTTTATGGGTTTTGACATCTCCTATCCAGTGTCTAACGTGAGCGCAGTAACTTAAGAGATGTTCGGGATTCACATCTCCTAAGGATCCGTTAAACTATATACTATGTAGTACAATACGCTATTATAATATGTCTACAGTAATATAAACTATTAAAATAGTGTTAAGGCATTACATTTTCCCCCTTAACACATTTTTATTTCCCATAGTCTATACAGTACCGTAATCCCACCCGTAAATTGGGTGTCGTCAGAGGGCACTCCATAGGTATGGTACAAACCAAACTCGTAGAAGGCGCGCTAGGGTAGGTGACACGGCACAACTAGGCAATGCCATGGTAGATATACCAATTACACTTCCGGACTGGTGGTAATGCATAGCAGCTACTACCGCCCACCTCGGACACACTTCCAAATCAAAAATCAAGGGGTGGCCACCAAAATCGCAAATCATAATATAGTATCGAAGGAAATGTGCCCGATCGGAGGAATGACCTCACTTAGCCCGTCAATTGCTCATGTTTTAGCCACCTTAAGCTAACTCATGGAAGTCAGGTCCACGTATATACCTTTAGGATCGTCGCCACCATCCTAGTTCATTCTGGAATCTCCATCGCGTACACAGTTGTCAAAGTGGTTTTGGTATCGACAGAGAGTATGCCCATATCTGATCCCGGTCTCTTTAACAACCAAACGCTTATTACACACCAGATGGTTCTTTTACATTTCCAAAATCATTTCATAATTGATATTCAAAATATCATATTCAATTCAAATCATATCATTTTCGAAATCATTACTTACTTTCGAAATTATATCACGTTGGAATCATAGTTTGAAATTATATTTCCTTTCAAAAGTCGTGTTTCCAAAATAGGTTAAACTCTCATTTCAAAATTATCATATTAAACCAAATATGCTATTTAAATCCCAACTTAGGTTATAATGTCGCTTAACCACATTCACTTTAAAAATCAAGGATTTGAATATATACCCATCCATTTTACTTAGTTTGGAATTTAGAAGAAAATAGTTATAAATAGTTATAAATAGCTAATATAGATTTAAAATAGATTAAATATAATTAAAATAGATTAAATAGCTTTAAAATAGATTAATTAGATTTAAAATAAGTTAAAACAGGTTAATTAGTTTAAAGGTTTGAAAATCTTAATAATTAAAGTCTTTTAAAACAATATATTTATAAAATAGTTTATATTAAAAACATAAATTTGAAATTTATATCAATTTCAACTATTTATTTCATTCCTAGCACATTTGGACCATTTCAATATCCCAAAACCCAATTTCCAATTTTCCAATTCAAATTCTAATAAAAAATTTAATTCAATATCGCTTAAATCCATGTTAAAACATCGATTTAATTTCTCCAATTTCAATATATTTCAAAGTTATACTTCAACGATTTTTTAATAGCTCAATTTCGATAAACTTCACTTATATTTCAAATTCACTATAAAATTTCAATTTTATTCCTTCAACAAATCTTTCAAAACAATTCGATTTTAATATAAAACTCGAAGTTCGGTAAAAATTCGATTTGTATAACCCAAATTTTATTTCAAAATATCTTTTAATTCAATGTAAAATTTAAGGATTCAAAATCAATTAAATTTAACCAATCAGGTGTCCGTATATAATTCTCTACCCTAGGGTCAATTGATACAGATATTTATCATTTCAATTCGCAATTTAAAATTATATATTTATGTATATATATCATTTCAATCCGCAATCCTGAAAATATCAAATCCATAAAATCGCTCGAGTCTATCATTTCAACCCATAACGATTTTTCCTTAATTTATTGATCATTCGGGTATGTATCATTTCAACCCATAGTGAACTTGCAGTTTATAATGATATAAAATACAACATCCATTCATCCAATATCAACAATCAACATCCACTACAAACATCATCCAAATCAATCAATAAATATCAATATAGAACTGATAAGCAATAACATGTATTTAACTGGTAATTTATATTCAATAATAAATTAAATAATGATTTAATTCAAATAAATTCAAATTAGCTGAGATGATGATTTAAAATATACCAAACAATCATAAATAAATTTCTAATCACATCATAAATTAATTTAACAAACATAAGAACTTTTAGAAGTTGTGAGTGGGTTAAAACACTCACCTTTGAATTTAAATTCAGTTTAAGCCCAAAATTTGAAAGGTCTCAGAATTCATCCAAACCAGCGTCAAAATGTCCGGAATTTTGATACGATCCCAATGAAAGAAACCGTGCATAAAACGGACCTTGTATGTGAAAGTTATCGATGTTAGAGCGAGTTGAAAATTAAATTCAAATAAAATAAATAAATAAAAGAAATTGCCAAAAATCAACACGTCACCTTCGTTGACCGGTTCGCATGTACCCTAGATTTCACGATCGAACAGACAATGCCTAACGCACCCAGTCAATCTCCACTTTGATCGTCATTTCCACGCGCCTCCGGCCACTCTAGCCTAGGACACCACCTCCATCGCCTTCGTCATGCTCGGCCGCACCTAACCCTCGCCACACGATCACCATTTGTTGCCGCCGCCGCCGCCCTAGGTTCTAGGGTTTAGAACCCTAGTTCGAATATTCCGACCGCCACGCTCCCATCTAGGCCAAGCGACCCCCCTCAAACAGCTCCAGAAAGCGAACTCGACAAAACCCCCATGCCAATTTCGCCTATTGACGACGAAATCGAAACCCTCAATTTTGACTTTGACCGTAATTTCTGGTCAATCCGATCATCGTCTCGAAAAACGAATGTCAGACGTAGGTTCCATTCGTTGAGATCTTTCCAATGATATATAATTCGATATAGTTTGTGGAGTTTGAAATTTTGATTTGAATTTGATTTTTGAAATTGAACCGAGAAGTTTGTTTGGTTTGTCTGCCATTGAGAAAGAGGAGAATTCTGAAACATACGTACAGACAAATGAAAATGAGGAGCTAGGTTTTATCAGGATATTTATAGACAAAGCTGAAAATAGAATGGATGGACAAGATTTGATTTGAATTGGAACGATAAACGACCCGAAAAGCCCGTTATGTCTCCGGAACGAAAATGGGTCAACCCATATATCAAAATAGATGCTTTTGATGATTTCAAATTCAATGGAGGAGGTTTCAAGTCCTAATTCTATCGTATGAAGAAGTTATGGTAAAATCAATTTATTTCAAATTGATTTCAATTGATTTCAAGGCGTTCCGAGCCCGTACGATCAAACGACAAGTCCGACCGTTACGAAACTTGAAATCCTATAATAATTCACTGTTACGGATCCGATGAAACTAATTTCGTTGAAATCCTAGTCAGTGGCCAAAATGGCTATTTTCACGTTAATTAAATAAATTAATAATTAATTAATCAAATCACTTTTCCGTTTAAATTTTAATAATTTACAACTTCTATCATTTTTGATTTCTTAATCACTTACAATAATTTAAAAAAATTTAGATGTCAATTTAAAGTTGATTAATCCATTAATTAAAGTGTTTAATTTCAATTTCATTAAATTCAGAAATTATAAATTAAAATTCTAAAAATCCATTTATTAAATTTTAAACCTTGTTATTCAAGTCTTTATTATGATAAGGATATAACTAACATTGATTTACCTCTTAGTACATTAATAATTCTCAATTTCATCATAATTTCCATTTATGTAATATTTAAATATTTAATTTCATTTAATTGTAATTAATCCAATTATTATAATTTTAAATTCCAATAAATTAATAAATCTTTATTTCCATACTTTTAATTCAACTAATTGTCATAATATAAATAAAATTAACATTATTTCCAATTATTACTTAATTTACATTGACATAATATTTAATTTAGATTTATTGCAATTGATTACCAATTTTAATTTAATGGACTAAATAAATGGGTAACTTATAATAATTGTCACCATTAGCCTTTAATTACTTCTATAATTTACTACTTCCAAACAAAGGTTATAAATACTTACATAACATTTTATTCAATTACCATTAACTATCTATTTCATACAATAATTAAATATTTACATTTGTTTCTTATATTCCATCTTATAACCACGTATAACAATTTTCATTATTTCATTATTGGAATTTCATTTCAATTGTTAATAATTAGCTTTAATTACCATTGTTACATTTCATTCTAGTATTTATTTCATTACTCAATCTCCCATTTTTGTTTCTTTCAATATTAAATTACCAAAATTTTATTAAATTAACTGATTTAATTATCGAAAATTTACGGGTTGTTATAGTCTAATTTAATCGTAATAGAAGAATGGTGTTTTATTCTGCTAATAGATGTCATTTAGTTTTCCTAATCATATGGGGTTACTTAAGGGTAAGTGACACAGAAATCCCTTGTTTTAAAATAAATTTAAAAAGAAAACAGTTTAAAACAAAACCGATTACTTCGACTCAAAGCGATTTTATAATAAATTAAAACCCTTGTCAATGAGAATCAAATCCTTGTGAAATAGTAATTAAACTCTAATTAAAAGTAATTAAACCTTATTAAAACATAATTAACTTTAATCAATGATTAATTAAATAAAACCCCTTTTTAAAATAATAATTAATTAATAATTATCTCAAATAAAAATTAAAAAATAATTAATCCTTAGTTAATAATTAACTTTAATTAAGTAACAAATCATGATTAACTTAATTGATTAACATTTAAGTTTAAAAACAATTATTAACTAATGATTAAGTACTAATTACCTTTATTAATTAATTAATCAAATAAATAAATAAATAAATAAATAATTATTCTCTAATTACTTAATTAAAGTTAGAAAACATTTATAAAAAGATTTTTAAGTGAAAACAAGTTTAGATTTAGGAAAATAGTTAGATTTTCCGAGCTGCGCGTATAGCGACTGTCGCTATGCAGACAAGTAATTTCAAAAACTTGAAATTTCCTTTTTTAACTTTTAAACCTTCCCTTTTTGAACAATTATCCTCTTTGAAACATGAATATAAACTTTTGAAAACCAAATCAAAGTTATAAACTTGAAAACTATTTACTTTGAAAAAAAAATCAAACTTTCAACAAAAAACGGATTTCCACGTCGCTTTTGGTTAGCAAATCGTTACCTTTGTGTCATGAACCCACATACAAAAAATACAACATTCAATCACAATACCACATCATAACATTATAGCACAATCATCAGCAGGAATATTACTTCATAAATACTAACTAACTTTTCCAATATATAGGGTATAATCTTTATCGCTTACTCAAACTTCGGCATATGCAATCAACACCAAATCAACATATATGCATGTATACACAACATATAACATTACTACATACTTAAGCAACATTTCAACTCATAAATTTACAACTTCAAAAAGTTAGTAACTTGAGTTTAAAAACATGAAGTTTACTCACCAAACTTTCACTAAAACTTGAATTCGACCTAGATCTTGGTATTAACTTGCAAATGAGAAGACTTTAGATTCTTTTACACCTAAATTAGGCTTGGCCATGCATGTGTTTGGGCTCGGCCATGGATGTTTTAAGGTGGATGGGCTTGCAACTTGGAAGAGAAGAGGTTTGGAAGTGAACGGAAGGGTTTAGTTATGTTTTTACACTACTTTCTTTATCTTTTCTCTTAGGAATTTGAAGTGGAAGCTATAGAAATACATAAAGATAAGAAGAGGATTTGGACATAAGAATTTAAATGAAAACAAAGAAGAGAATGTAGGAATGATGGGGGTATATACAGGCTTAGGAATTTTATTAAAACACATAAAGTTCTAAGAATTAAATATACACAGATCCATGCACTCCATACCTCCCCTCTCCCTTACTTGTACACGTTACCCTTCCTTCCATGTCTTGAATCATGCTAGAGTTTCCATATGTGTGTACTAAAGATATGGAGATGATTTGTGTGTGTGTGTGTATATAAGTGTGTTTATATGTATATATATGCCTTTTACAACATAATTTGTTACATCCATGCTTAGGTATAAGTATATATATAAGTTAATATACATAAGTATGATTAGTTAATACTAATCCTAACATATATAAATGTGTGCATGTTGCAGTAAGTGTGCACAATGTTCTCGATGACTTTCGGGTGTCGAAAAGTCGAAATTCGGAAAACGTTCTTCGATCATATTTTCTATTTTTCTATGAACTATCTATATTGGTAAACAAATTTTGAAAACTATTTTATCATCATTATTAAAATTTAAAATAGGTTTATTTACTAATAAAAATCCGTTTATTGATTATATAAAATATATTTAAATGGCCTATTTTAAAGTGGCAAAGTCCTAGGTCGTTACAAATGTATTTTACCATCATTTGTTATTATTTAAAAGAGTTATATTTTAATTATAAAACCTATTATTTTAATATTTAAAATTGATTAAATATTCGCAAATCAAGGTGGTAAAATTCCGGGTCGTTACATTCTTCCCCCTTAAAAGAATTTAGTTCCCGAAATTGTACCACAACTCTAACCCGAGAAACACTTAAACTATTCATCAGTCCGTATGATGTACATAGATTATTCCTATGTAAAATCTATTTTGATCATTCACTCGAACACATAACTTCACTTCCGAACTAGTATCGCTCACCCGACTTCCTAGTGCGGATTTTGATCAGTCCTCTTGATTAGAAACTTCTGTTCTCCTTGCATAGCCATAAACTATGATAGACAACTTTTGGTTCCACGTAAGAACCCTTACCAACGCTCACCGTTAAAAATTGAGTGATGAATCCTTATTTGCAATGGTGTAAAACACCTCCAGTCATATACTCGAATCTAGGATCGAGAACTATGTGAAAAGGAAAAATGATCTCCATACAACCTACGTATTGATCTAATGATTTTTACTATCTAACTACTTTCTACCCTTCCACCATGCTTCATAAAAATCAATTTTTAAATTTATTAACTTATATAATACTCTTCTACATCCTAAGAGTATATACAAACATCTGATTTTTATTTTTATTTAATTTTAACTATTAGATATAGGCCAAAAATAATTGAGGTCTTGAAACTAAGTCGACCAAATCAACCTCTTTATCCTTATTGGTCTGGTAAGTGGCTAAGAAGAGTAGGATGCTGGTATCCAAACTCCATCTTAGATTCTAATTTTTATTAGACACTACTAAGGTAAAAATGCCTATTATCCAGCCTAATAACATCAAATAATTCTTCACATTCTAGATGTTAAAATCAAAAGACACAGTTTAAATAAATAAAGTTTATTAAATCCCCTTATTAAATTTAACCTAATTAAACTTCATTTATTAATCCACCTTTTTAATCAAAATATCTTTTTATTTTAAAACTCTTCCTTTTAAGGGATCCCAGAACACAATACCCGGGTTGTATTTCAAAAACCATTTGAAAATATACATATAGCCCAAGTAACTCCAAAACGATGTCAAGGAACTAGGTGCTACCAAATAGTATCATATACCCCTTTACTAAGAAGGGCAATACTCAAGAGAAGTGCTTGCCATCCGAACACATCTCTTACCCATTTTTTAGTCATTTTTGAGACACTCGAACTAGTTAATAAAAATATTTCTTCTTTTTTCAAATTTCTTCTCAAAACAATACCATTTATAGACAAATAGTTTTTAACAGAATCAACCACTTGCTTTGGATTCATTCGGATTTGAACTTGTTTCGATTTGTACAATGACAAAGAGAACAATTTACCAAGTACACTATCCTATCTGCCTAAGCAAACATTCGATTGTCACTTAGAAGATTATTCCGATTATCACAAAACAAATCAAAACTTATTCCCGAACCGTCCAAAGAAAACCATACTCTCAAAATTTATTTTAAAATATCTATATCTTAAAATATCTTTAAGGAAGATTACTGCAATTTCCAGAATCATTTGGAATTTATCAAAGCCACCAAGATTTAACATTCTCAAAACCCCTTTCATTTTTAAAACACATTTAATAGTTTTGATTTGTAAAATAATCTCTCTTAATTCATCTTATAACACTATATGAATATTTTCTTTTAATAAACACCTTTATTAAAATTCATTTTTTAACCCTACATATCGTTGAACGTCTGATAGTCAAATTGTGAAACTTAATTCACAAGATGTTCGATTCAATGTTCTTACAAATTCTACCTACCCAACCCATGATGGAAAAAGGAAATCTACTATTAAATTAGACGATAATCAATGCTCAAAATTGGACGTGAATGACTAGTTAAACCCTAAACGCTAATAATTTAAATATTATGAACCCCTAACCCTATCTCCTCATAGATAATTACATAGATTTTGAAAATATAAAATATATTCCTAGGTAAAATTATTTTATTTATGAATTTTAAAACAATATTATGTTGATTGAACTTGTCCATGTGTTTAGGAAATCCTTATCGATAACATTGATCAGGCGCATCGACCGGAATTTTTAAGCCACTCAACAGGTCAAACAACACAATATAAAACATTGTTATTCACTAACAAATATGCACTCATGTACATATTACACTCAGACTCATTTTAGGGCACTACTGACCCTATCTATAATGAGTTTACCCCACCAAAGCCTAGGTGTTTGCTCAACCTAAGCTTTGATACCAATTGTAACAAACCGCCTTTCTTACTACCAAAGATGACACTTCATACATCCTCGGTATTCGTGTGCCAATCATTTTGTCGTCCGAAAGACAGGTTATTAGGGGTGAAAAAAAGAAAGGATAGAAGAGAAGAAACTAAACAACACAGAATCTCACAACGCAACGGAACAATATATACTACTCAACTTAATATATCACAAAGTCATTTCAAAAATGTTACATCAGAGTCATACCAATACAAATTCTACCCTAGGTCTGTTATAACAACCTATCCCAACCTATCCCAACCTAATAGATACAGTATATATATAATACAACAGAAACAAGAAAAATAATTAACTATCGATGAAGCCACCGGCTCTAAGCTCCTCCAAAATGAATCTGCGGAAAACTTGAACTACTTGACCGCCCATTCAAATTTGAGCACCCAAGAGTGTAAGGAAAGAAAATAAATTCTGGGTCAGACATAGGTCTAATGTGAGTAAAGCATAAGTCTTTAACTTTATAAAACTTTTAAATCAAAGGCATCTCGTAAGACCATGCCGCACATAAACATGGATGGATTTTTACCTTACGATAACCAAGACCATTTTCTATAGAAAATCCTTGATATTATAATATTGTCTAGGGGTCAATGTAAAATATAAATATAGCTGAAATGCTTTCATCTCACGTTTCAACATAGTTAGGCACAACTAAGCTTGTACGACGGTTATTGGAGAATGGATTCCATATACAATGACTGGGCTACTGGGGTACCGTCTGTTACGGTGCATCTCTAGATAAAATAACACCGAGGACCTCACCGAGATCCCCTGCCAACGTAGAACCGGCCTACCACTTGACTAGTAGTACCAAATATGATCACCCCTTGGTTAATGGGCCCTGAAGCATACAAATGAGAGATACTATCAACTCTAGATAGGGATGATCATACCCCAATGGGAGCGACTCACTTAGCCCTGTTGCATGTCTCCTGTTTTAGTCATTCTCATTGATGAGGCTTGAGGCTACGTTTTACCTTTCATATAGCACTTCCACTTGTAATGCTAACAATGCCCTCTAGACAACAATTCAATGCCAACATTCATCCATACAAATTGTCCTGGAGATGGACAAACCAAAGGCACTACTTCAACTACATCCATTTTGGAATCACCCTCAGGATTAGTAGCAAGCAACCCTTGCACTTCAAGAGCTCCGTCTTCAATTCCATCATCATCAAGATGTCTTCACTTCGAAACGCTTGATTTGGATCGAAGTGGTTTTCAGATAACATATTTGATCCCGGCCTCTTTGAAACAACTTTCGATAATTTTCGGTAAACTCAACCCCGGTTCTTTAGGAAATAAACAGTCAAAGATAAGAGCAAAGATCACCTTCTAACCGTTAGTGGACGGATTTCATAATCGTTTGTCCTAAGAGAATTAAACGAGATTTATACGCACAATACAACATCATCGGGGATGACTGTGCCATATAACTCACGTGTTTCTCCTAGATATTTCCAAAGTTACATTTTAGGTCCATATTTGATAGTCGGTTATTTAACTATCAAATAAACAAACAACCTATTCCATTTAAGATTTATTTATCCAAAGCAACCACTAGGTCTCAAAACAAATCTCCTTTTAATAAATCTCTTTTCAAAACGTTTGTCTAAAATATTCATATACTTATCTCTCTGACATAAGTATACTCACAAAACATTTGCGGACAACTTCTTACTTCCAAATCTTGTTAAAAAGGATTAAACAAAGGTTGTTTAAATTGGAGGTAAGGACAATCCTAAACACTATTTCCTCGATGTTAAGTGTGGAACGGATGTTCCATACCATATTTTTTTTAAAAGGTCAGCTTAGAGGAACCTAGATCTCAAATTCTTTTTATATTTCTTTCAATAAATCACTTTTAGTTAAATCTATTTCATTCATGAAATCTCTTTTACTTGAAATCCAAATCCATTTCAAAATACTTTCCAACTTCCAAATTCATTTATGAAACCCTTTTATAAATATTCAAAATCATTTATAAAACTTCTTTACAAACCTTTCTTGTTTAATACAACTTCTTAAATAACCTTAAATCAAATTAGCTTCCTTTAATAGCCAAATCCATTTTATAAACTTCCTTTATTTATGAAATCTTCTTTGCGTAAAACCTCGAATCCATTTACCCAAAAACACCTTCTAATTTCCAGTTTCCTTTATAAAACTCTTTATAAAAACTCCTTTTTATAACATTGGAAACCATTCCCATTAGTTAAAACATCTTTAATAGAACCATTTGCCAACTCATCTTTTAAATATCTTGTTCAAAATGTAATAACTTTGAAACCATTTCAAAAATAAATGAAATATTTATCCTTACAAAAAGCAAACGGAGGCTTAGCGACCACAATGATGCTTTTGATTTGATTTTACTTATCCAGTTTAACATGGCACCACATAACAAAAGGTATATAAGGGATTAAGACATAAAAATTAATCAACTTTAGTAACTTTCCAAGTTAATTGTAATAGTAGAATGGTGTTTTATTCTGCTAATAGATTTCATTTAGTTTTCCTAATTATATGGGGTTACTTAAGGGTAAGTGACACAGAAATCCCTTATTTTAAAACAAATTTGAAAAGAAAACAGTTTAAATCAAAACTGATTACTTAGACTCAAAGAAATTTTAAAATAAATTAAAACCCTTCTAAATGAGAATCAAATCCTTGTTAAATAGTAATTAAACTCTAAATAAAAGTAACTAAACCTTATTAAAATGTAATTAACTTTAATAAAAGATTAATTAAATAAAACTCATTTTAAAAATAAAAATTATCTTAAATAAAAATTAAATAATTATTATTTTACCCTTAAGTAATAATTAAATAATAATTAACTTTAATTAAGTTACAAATCATGATTAACTTAATTGATTAACATTTAAGTTTAAAAACCATTATTAACTAATGATTAAGTACAAATTACCTTTATTAATTAACTAATCAATTAATTAATCATTAAATAAATAAATAATTAAATAATTATTCTCTAGTTACTTAATTAAACTTAGAAAACATTTCCAAAAAGATTTCTAAGTGAAAACAAGTTTAGATTTAGGAAAATAGTTAGACTTTCCGAACTGCGCGTATAACGATTATCGCTATACGGACCTATTATTTCAAAAACTTGAAATTTTCTTTTCTAACTTTTAAAACTTCCCTTTTTGAACTCTTATCCTCTTTGAAACATGAAAATAAACTTCTGAAAACCAAATCAAAGTTTTAAACTTGAAAACTTTTCACTTTGAAATAAAAATCAAACTTTCGACAAAATGCGGATTTCTACGTCGCTTTTGTTTAGCGAATCGCTATCTTTGTATCATGAACCCACATACAAAAAATACAACACTCGATCATAATACCACATCATAACATTATATCACAATCATAAGCAAGAATATTACTTCATAAATACTAACTAACTTTTCCAATATATAGGGTATAATCTTTATCGCATACTCAAACTTCGGCATTAACAATCAACAACAAATCAACATATATGCATGCATACACAACATATAACATTACTACATACTTAAGCAACATTTCAAATCATAAATTTACAAATTTAAAAAGTTAGTAACTTGAGTTTAAAAACATGAACTTTACTCACCAAACTTTTACTAAAACTTGAATTCGACCTAGATCTTGGTATTAATTTGCAAATGAGAAGATTTTTGATGCTTTTACACCTAAATTAGGCTCGACCATGCATGTTTTTGGGCTCAGCCATGGATGTTTTAGGGTGGATGGGCTTGCAACTTTGAAGAGAAGAGTTTGGAAGTGAATGGAAGGTGTTTAGTTATGTTTTTGCACTACTTTCTCTATCTTTTCTCTTAGGAATTTAGAGATGGAAGCTATAGAAATACATTATGATAAAAAGAGGATTTTGATATGAGAATGTAAATGAAAACAAAGAAGAGGATGTAGGGATGAAGGGGATATATATAGGCTTAGGAATTTTTATTAAAATAAATAAAGTGGTAAGAATTAAATATACACACATGCATGCACTCTATACCTCCCCTCTCCCTTACTTGTACACGTTACCCTCCCTTCCATGTCTTGAATCATGCTAGAGCTTCCATGTGTGTGTACTAAAGATATGGAGATGATTTGTATATATAAGTGTGTTTATATGTATATATATGCCTTTTACAACGTAAGTTGCCCCTGTCTTCTCGTTTGCCTTGGATGGTTAGCTTGGAGGACCATTATCCATGGTCTTGCTGATTTTAGTTTTGATTGATTCACCTTTCTCCGAATTATAACAAGAAGTACTATCTTTTTTTGCATTGATCAGGTGTAACAGAATACCACTCTTAGATAGAAATTTCACCATTAGGTACTTTAGTGACACGAATGCATCTGCTTCATCCAGGGCTGGTCTCCCAAAGAAGACATTATAGTAGGAGGGTAGGTCCATTATCGCGAACAAAGTTTCGAAAGTTCTGGAATGTGGCAGAATTCCCATCTACACTAGGAGCTCAATCTGTCCTATTAGAGTAGACCCTTTTTTGTTGAACTCAAAGATTGGTTCAAAGCTCGGCTCCAACTTCTCCTCTAGAATACCCATTTGATCAAAAGTGTGCTTGAAGATGACATTCACTGCACATCTAGTATCCACTAAAGTCTTTGTTACTATAGGGAGCCCAATTTGTGAAGTTATCGTCGGTGGATCATTATGCGGGTGATAGACCCCTCTTAACTCTTGTAGGGTTATTGTTAATTTGGGCATTTGAAGCTGATACTTGCGATTCTTGAGTGGTGGCTCCTCCTAAATAGAAAAGACTCCATCTCTTGCCTCCCTTATGTACCTGCTCTTGGCTCCTTTGCTGCTTTTAGCGAGATGGGGACCTCTATGCGGTTGATCAGAGGAATAAAGTCTGGTTGAGAGTCATCTTCTATGAAATTTGTAGTGTTATTGTGGGGCCTTTGATTATTCCCTTCAGGATTGGAGGACTTTTGGTTCTCTTTGAGAAATTCCTTCAAGGATCCAGATCTAATCATGTTCTAGATTATTCCGGCCATAGCACGACACTCGTCCATTTTATGCTCATTCGCCTGATGGTAAACACAGTTATCTCTCTCCTTCTTCGGTTCTGAATTGTTCCTACCTTATAGGAAGTAGGAAAGTTTCCTTCATCTTTAGCCATAATGAAAATATAGGAAATGGGTTTATTCAAAGACACATAGTTAGATTTAGGGATCTCCTCCCATCTCCCTCTTTTACTTTCACCCCATCTCGGCTTTTTATTAGGGTGATCATAGCTAGATTTTCCTCCTTCCTTATGTGACTGGGATTTCTTCTTATCATAATACATTTCATCCATACAGATAAACTTATCAGCCTGAAAAGAAAACCTTAAAGATCCCTACACCCATGAATGTAGAGTTCCTTTTAGAAGGGGATCTGTTCGATTAACTCTTAGCGCACTGCCATTAGTTTTTCTCAATCAATCATGTTTTCCACCTTTAGTGCCTTAGTACCGAACCTCCTCAAATACTTGCCGAGCAATTGACCTGGTCTTTGTTTGACATTTTCCAACACACTAGAGTCAATAGTGGGATCTTTTCATATGCATATTTGTACTGAAAACTCATAAGAAAATTATTTCCAATAGTAAATGGTTTTCTCTCTATAGTGTCTGTACCATTTGGCAGTTACTCCCTGAAAAGTCACAGTAAAAAGTCTACAATGTACCGCTCCAGGGGTAATGTACAAATCCATTTGGGTCTCAAAAGCCAAAAGATAGTCATCGGGGTTAATGGTTTCGTTATACTTCAATAATTGGATTTTGATACGCGATGGAATTTTAACAGACGTTATATCTTCTGTGAATGGAGCCACACGAGGATTATTGTTTATCCTAGGGTCAAGGGTCCTTTTCCCTTTAAGATCAAGCATGTCTTTCATTATATAATTGCCCACGTCTTTCAAGTATGCTTCATTATCATGATAATCATTTTTGGAGGGCTTGTATTTCTTGCTTGAAGTTGAGCTGCCTAACTTCTTGGAAGTTCTTCTTATTCTCCTTTCTTGGCCTTCTCTTTTATAATTGCGAGTTTGGGGAATACACTATCAGTTTTCTTTCTTTCTTTGCAGAGCCATAATGCTTTTACCTTCATCCTTGCTATTGAGTAATGAAGTGTCTAGAATCCTCCTTGGAGATTCTACCTCCTCTCCTTCTTTAGTTAGCTTTTTAGAAGACTTCTGAGAAAGAACTTTTTCAAGGAGTTCCTGCATTATTACAAGATGTTGAGTTAGATCTTGAATCTTTGCTTCGCTGTTTGTTGGCTTCACTGCTGTTAAAGGTTGTCCAGGTTCCACATTTTCTGTATTGAAATTTGGAGTGACGTTTTCCTCCAAGTTTGATCGTTGCACAATCTCTTCATTTGGTACATTAAACTTCTTTGCTCTTAACATTTTTATGCAGCAAAACTTTACACAATTAGTTCTAAGTAATGAAATAATAAAGCAAAGGTTCAGGCCCTCCTTTTGGCACCAAAATTTTAACCCAAAAATTGGACTAACACCCATGATGCCATGCTGAGCCAAAAATCGATCTAACACCCCTGATGTTATTTAGAGTGGTATTGATTTGATAGGTTACTTAGGGGTCATTAAACCAAAGATTGGCTTAATCATGAAAGACTTAATACAATATGGTGTTATTTGAAATGGTCCCATGATACCCATGAACTTTTGATAGGAAGTGTTGAAAAGTTCATGTCACATGTCCAAGGGTAAAGTAGGCAAGTTGTGTGAATATGAAATAGTCCATTAAACATTCATTAATGGGCAAGATGGACAATTCACATAAGCCACAATCCATTGTTGATATGTTGAAAAGGAAAAATAGTCATTATGCAAACTAAAAACTAATTTAGACAAGGGCTTAAGTAGCCTTGTTTAAGATAAGGGTCCAAAGTCAAGTCTGAATCCAAAAAGTAGTCATATGCACGTCCATATTCAATAATAGTCAAATTTGCACAATCAAGGTAAATAGGCTATGCAAACTCATTTGTCAAAGTTCTTGCTCATAAGTTTCAAAAGCTACATATCAATTCTTGATTTTACCCCAATTCAATTTAGGGTTACAATTCTTTAGTTTGAGAGATAGAAGAAAATTATCTGCCCTTCCTTGGCGCCCCTGAAGGTTTATTTGTAAGGTTTAAGGCATGCGACATAATTGATAATTATCTGCCTAATTTCCTTAGTGCCATCTGCTTGTATCACTATCATTCAACGTCCTTATCATCCATTGAAATTCGTCATCTTTAGCTTTTGTTGGTATTCAGTACCCCTTCTTTCAATAAAGACACGACATCCCTATTTATTTGTACAAGTTCAAAATCATCTGCTGCTTTCGTAGCTTTACAATAGTTAACATTATAGAATTTCTGTAACCTCTTATAGCAAGTAAGGTTTGTATGCCTGTATCATAGTCAACAGTTCGTATGGCTAGTGATACCGATAGCCTTTGTCATTTGACATCCATTGCCTGGTTGGAGTTGCTTTACAACACTTAAGGTTGTAAAGGCTCGACATTCGCTATCAAATAAAAAGTTCAATATCCTTATCTGCGTTTAGATATTCAGCATCTTTAAGTGGTATTGTACACTTCCTTTGTTTCATGCTTTTCATCATTATTTTATAGAAATTTGATATCTCTTGGGCTATAGAGATTCGATATCCTTTGGACTTTAGAGATTCGGTATCTCCTTATTGCTAGGCGTTCTTCATCCCCATCATTATTTAAGTTCGATACTCTCTTAAAGTTATGTATTCGACATGTTCCTTTAGTGTTATGACTCAAAATTACTTCACTTTCGATTGCTTGATAGCGCTTATCGCCTTTTGAGTTCCACTTCTTATTAGCGGTTAAGTACCCTTGCATGCTCTTGTCTAGATCTTCGATGTCCCATTTTATTGTAAATTTCGATAGCACTCCTTGTTCCATATCCTCGACTTCCCTTGTGTTTATAAGTTCGGCATACTCTTTTTTAGATGCTCAACATCCCTTGAGGCTCAGCATCCCCAACTTTTTGTTGTCTTCTTTTAGCCTCTTAGTTAGACGTTCGACATCCCCATACTTGGTGACGCTCTTCTCTATAGTAATCCGACATCCCTTCTACCGCTGTAAAAACTTATTATCTTCTCTTTTATAAGCTCGAGATGCTTTGTATTTACAAGTTCAACAACTTTGTCACCCGATATCATTCCTTTGAGGACGCTTTTATGTTTTTAGGCCCGATACCATTTCTTTGGGTTATAAGGTCTTGATACTTTTCTTATATTCAAATTCGACATCTCCTATGGCTTAATATCTTCACATTAGATGCTTGTTATTTTACTGATTCGGAAGCTCGATATGTAATCATAAATGCATTTATGGGCTCGATATGCTTTCTTTAGATACTCGATATACATATTTGTAGTTACGCTATCTTCTATTGCTTCCATATCCTCTTATTCATTCTTGTAATATGGTAATCAAGAAATATGTGGTTAACAGAAACATACCAGAAAAGAGTTGTGGGTGGGAAGCTCCAATCCTCTTCTCGGGCTCATATGTACTCTTTTTTGGATCGTTTCCCCACTGAACTTTAACAAGCTTGATAAACTTGTTGCGAAGTCACTTTGTACAATACTCAAGAATACAAGTGGGTGCACGACAAATAAGTGACTCCCTCTCTACTTCCACCTCCTTCAACTGATTCGGCTCAACTATAGTAGCTATATCATGCAAGCACTTCCATAGGTGTGACACATGGAAAATGTCATGTACTCCCATTAAATTCTTTGAAAGCTCCACTATATAAGCTAATTCCCTACCCTACACATAATCGGAAAAGGCCTTACGAACCCCTGTGCTACCTTTTCCAAACTACCAAATCTCATAACATGCCTAAGTGGTGAGACCTTCACAAACACCATATCGTCTATTGCGAACTCCAACTCCGTACGTCTCCTATTGGCATAAGATTTCTATATGTCCTGTACGGTTTTCATCCTCTTATGGATCAAGTCTACCCTCTATGATGTCTTCCTCACTATATTTGGCCTAAGAATAATCCTATCCATGGTGTCCCACCAATACGACGGTGATCTACAGGGTCTCTTATATAACGCCTCAAGTGGTGTCATCCCAATACTCGCCTGATAGTTGTTATTATAAGTAAACTCCATTAGTCGTAAATGATCCTCCTAAGAGCCTCTGAAATCCAAGATACACATCCGAAGCAAATCCTCCAACACTCGGTTTACTTCCTCCATCTATCTGTCCATCTACGGGTCTCGGTGTCCAAAGCCTCCCATAGATTCCTCCAAAACTCATTGGTGAAAAGCAGATCTCGATCGCTAATAATGCTAGAAGGAACTTCGTGTAGCCTAACGATCTCTCTCACGTATAATGTCGCCAATGGTGCCGTGGTCCCCGTATTCCTCACCGGGATAAAATGAGCACATTTGGTTAGTCAATCGACTATGATCCAAATAATCTCATTCCCTCTCCTACTCCTAGGTAGTCCATCAATGAAGTCCATCGAAATACTCTCTCACTTCCACTGCAGAATATCGAATGGCTGCAATAATCCTCTCAGCTTCTTCTGCTTCGCCTTTACCCTTTGGCAAGCCATGCATCGGGCTACATACTCCACCACATGCTTCTTCATACTAGGCCAATAAAGGACTCTCTTGATGTCACATTACATTTTTTCTTCGCCAGGATGAATGGTCATCCTAGTGCGATGAGACTCTTCTAGCACCATCTCAATCAAATCCATAATGAGAGGAACACACAATCTACCATCCCTTTGTAACCACCCTTTTGAGTCAATAGCATAATGCCTCAAATGACTCAACTTCTCTCCCCTACCAAGCTTCTCAAAAATATCCATTAACTCCTTGTCTTCCTTCTAATTTGATCCAATATGGTCCATATGTGTAAGTTGTACATCAAAAGCTACTAACAATCCCAGAGTAATGTCTAACGGTGGTCAGAAGTGAAACGTAGAAATGAACCATAAATGCTTCCACTTTAAGAACAAAGGACTCAACACCGCATGTTGCCTGCTTAAGGTGTCGGCCACCACATTGCTCTTGCCCGGAGTATATGAGTTATCAAAATCGTATAATGCTAGAAACTAAATCCACCTCTGCTACCTTAAATTCAGGTCCATCTGGGAGAACAAGTACTTCAAAGACTTATGATCCATATATAACTCAAATCACTCTCCTAAAAGATAACGCCTCCATGACTTGAGCACAAAGACAATAATTGCCTACTCAAGATCATGCGTCGGATAGTTTCTATCATGGATATTCAACTGTCGACTAGTGTAGCTCGCCACTCTTTCTTCTTGCATCAAGACCATGTCCAACCCCATATCACAAGCATCGGTATATACTGTGAATGCCTTCATGCCATCAGGTAACACTAGAACATGTGCACTAGTCAATGCCTCCATTAGCTTAATAAAACATCCTCACACTTCGCATCCCACGAGAAAACTAAATTCTTCTTAGTAGGTGGGTCAGAGGGGCAGAGATCTTCACAAAGTCCTCAATGAACTTTCTATAGTAGCCCGCCAAACCAAGGAAACTCTTCAACTCCATGGCACTCTTCGGCACATGCCAATCCTGAATGGTAGCAACTTTACTTGGATCGACCGCTAGCCCACTTTCTAAGACAACACATCCCAAAAATTGTACCTCCTCGCGCCAAAAGTAACCCTTAGAAAACTTCACCTTCAACTTATGCTCATGGAGTGTATTGAGCACTTCTTCAAAATGCATCATGTGCTGTCCTCGCTCCTTGAATAGACTAAAATGTCATCCACAAATACCACAATGAACTTATTAAGCAACCTTCTGAAAACTTGACTCATTATATCGAAAAAGTAGGCGAGTGTATTGGTCAGTCCGATGGACATGATTAACCACTCATAAACTTAGTTGGGTGTCCGAAAAGTAGTATTTTGAATACTATCCTCAGCTACACACTACCGGTGGAATCCGGTAGCCAAATCAAGTTGTGAGAACACCTTCGCTCCTACTAATTGATGAAACGGGGCAATGGGTAACGATTCTTCTTCATCGGCTTCTTTAATTCTTGATAATCGAAAGCCCCAGAGAACCATCCACCTTGGTGGCAAAGACAATCGGTGCTCCCCACTTCGAAATACTCCTCCTAATGAAGCCCTTCCCTAACAGCTCATTCACGTGCTTATTTAACTCGTGTCTCTCCTTCGGAGCGATATGCCTAAAGGGTAAGGCAACCGGTTTAGCATTCTCCACAAGATAAATTCGAAACTCGATCTCTCTCTGGGGTGGGAGACCAGTAACCCTAGAAAAGACATCTGGGTAATCTCTAACTATAGGCACAAAATATAACTCCTCATGTGATAGGTCTAATGAATAAAAGACAACTCAACATAACCAAACCTCTTGGACCACAATACACCACTAAACCATGTCCACTATAAGTATCCAACCTAACAAGCTTCCTATCACAATCTTGAATAGCCCCATATATCGTCATCTTGTCCATGCCCAAAATTAACCCAAACCCAAAAAATCCTATGACAAAAGCATTGCAGTCGAACTCGACCGTTAACATAAATAATTTCAAACCCCTACATATCATGAATAAATAAGCCAGTCCTTCAATAGGGTTTGATACAACCATAGGGTCTGTAACTATGCTAGTATTTAAGTGTAACTCATCACAAGTCTACTGGAAATAAAAGAGTGTGGTGCATCAGTATCAAATAAGGTACAAATGGATAAACCAGATAAAGTTAACAAACCTTTAATCATGACCTTCTTGCCCTTATCCATTACTGGAGGCGCACTCGAGCTAGGAACTGCATCTAATGCGTAAGCTAGAACCACCTAGGTAGAGGTCTTCTGAGGTGTTGGACACTCCCACCTCATGTGCCTGTATTGATTGCTATTGTAACACTTGATCTTTGAACCATCTGCCTTGCAATCCTTCGTAAAATGTCCCTTCCTACCATACTTCCTGCAATGCATATCCTGCTTCTTGATCTTTCCTTTGGGCCCCAATCCTCCCTTACGCTGATTCTACTGCAGCGCCTTTCCTTTAGACTTCTTGGGTTCTTCCTTTGCATCATCCTTGGACACGGTATTTAGCAAGGCTATCTCTGCCAAACCCTTATATGTCGCACCCATGGGAATATGACTAAGAGCTAAATCTTGAAGAGGTTGATTCAAACCCTTCACAAACTTCGAACCCTTCTTGTGTAGGGTATTAATCAACTCCATCCCAAACCTAGCCAACTCATTGAACTGATTGACATAATCTTTTACCGACATGTCTCCTTACTTCAGATGAATAAACTTCTCTAACTACACTCCCTCTTCAAATCAAGATAGAAACTTCATCTCAAAACGTCTCCTAAACTCCCCTCAAGTGATCTCCTCCCCATCGGTTTCTCCCTCAACCACATCCCATCAACTCAGGGCCCTTCAATGTAGATGCCAAGTAACAAGCTGTCTCCTTACATCATCCCTTAGACCCATCAAACCAAAAATCCTCTCGCATGTACGAATCCTTATCCTCGAATCCACATACGACTCCATCCCCATGTATGGCTTCCCTTTAAGGCTCATGAAATCTTTACACAACTTAGCAAAATCTATAGAAGGTGAGTGGGCAGTAACTACATCTAGCGCTTGCTCTGTGAGTCCTCTATTAGCGTTAAGCTCAGTTTTCCCCTTTACTTGAAGATATTAGTGGAGCCAAATCAGGACATTCATGCTCAGAATCTCAGCCGCTATGCCTGAGCCTGAACCACTCATCTTTTATTTGTGATTTATGAGTTTGTCAGCAATTTTTCACAAATAACATTGCAAAAATAAGGAATGAGTTATTTGCGTTATATTTATATAAAATCTCTTGAAAAGCTTTTACCTATACCTATGTATATACTCTGGAAACTCATTTTGAAAACCTTTTTGGAAAAAATTTCTTTTCGAAAAACTTTTTCAAGTATGTTCTCTCAATATGCCCCTAATCCCTAAGGAATTCTAAACCTAGGCTCTGATACTAGCGGTGAAAACATGCATTTCAGGACATACCGATCCAAAGTCTAGGGCAACAATCAGATTGGCACCCTAAGAGAATCTTTGGTTTCATCCTAAATGTTAAACATCTACTTCGCGCCTAAGTAAAAATATTTCATTAAATCAGGATCCATTGGCCGATCAAATGCATCGATCTGGAACATCAACCAATTAACCGCTAGGTAAGGACCGGTTGATCACTACATGTCGGCCAGTGGCCCCTAGGGTGTCGACCACTAGGTGGGGACTAGTCGACCACTACATGTCGGTCGATGACCCCTAGGTGTCGATCAGTGTAGCTATTTATTTAAGGATGCACTATCGGAGGGTCATGTTTATTAGAGATATGCGATGGTGAGATGCTAGAAGCTAATTCCCTTTAGAGTTTTCAAAGTTTTAACATAATCATCGCTAGTATCTCAAGCAAGGATATTTGCGATGGAATCAGATTAAAAGTTAGATGTCTAGAAGGTTGAAATTCAAGTGCGAAAGGATACAGGAAAAGGATCTTACTGCAAGAAAGCCAACATCCGTTAAAGCCATACATGCATCACACAAAGAGGTACTCCTTCTTGATGTACGAGCGTTTGTTGTGTGGCTTTTCGATGACTTTACATGGCACCAGGCTTTGATGATCATGAGAGATGGCGAATCTTGGCGTTTGAAACTCAAGATGTGGGTTAGCTCTTCGAACTTTGGAGGTTGCTAGATCGGTTCATGAACAATAAGTATAAGGAGCTCAGGAGTGCATACCCGTTGGGATGAACTTGGGATGGAGCTAACCTGAGGTCTTGCAAAATCATACGGAGGAACGGATTAAAGGGCGGTACAACACCACCCAAGCACATATATCGATTGCATACCGTATAGCCCATTAGAGGGATGTGCACTTACTGGATTAGCGTTGGGAGAAGCACATATTCTTCAAGAATTTCATGTTGTGGGTAGATATTTTGGAGCATTTTGGATGTAAGTGTTGGAATTGGGTCAGCCCACAGTAGAAGTTATGGGTGTGATTTAATTTTTTATTACCCTATTGGATCTTTATTGGCCTATGAAGTCTAATTATTTAAAACATCTCTAAATTTTTTTTGGCAAAGCCAGTTGGGTTAGCTGGTCCCCTACCAGTTTTATTGCAGTGAAAGGAAAAGAAAATACAACAGATTACACAGAGGCAAACAAAAAACAACAAGATAAAGAGAATGCTATGCCCAAAACAATTCTAGACAGTAGTAGTACAAAAGAAAGACAAAGACAACAAACACTGCAATAAAGAAAAAAAGAAGAAGGACAAAAGAAACAAGACACAAAAAAGAGAAAGGACAGAGAGAACTCAAGCAAATCTTTGTATGATACAGAGAGGGAAATCAAAAGGACTCATCTCCATACCAACCCTTATTTCATGCATCAGAACATGCTTCATTTGTACTTGGTTCTTATATTTTCCATGAAAGATTGCTTAATTTCTTTCATACCATACCAACCTGACAAACATTTTGAGAACAAAAAGAAGGACATAAGACTGCAAACATCTCCATCTCGTTGATTTAAATATAATGAGCCATTCCTACTCACCGTTTCTCGAGCAACTAGGTCTACCAATCTTGGACATGATGAAAGGCCAAAGGTGGTGGACGTACTGATAGTTGAAAAATAAATGAAGATTATCTTCCACTGCATGAGCACAAAAACCGCATACAAATTGAACTTCAAACCCTTTAGCAACAAGATTGGATTTAGTATGAAGGGCATTGTTAATAACTTTCCATAGAAATAGATTTTCTCTCTCGTTATTATGCTTCATCCATATTCTCTAATTCCAACAGAAGTTAGGGAATTCATCATTGCACATGAGTGCATAATAAACAGAAGAAATATTGAACTGCACTTCCCTATCGGACTAAAGCACAGTGTCCTTATTCACCAACTTGATTTTGAACTGCTGAAAATTAAGCCACAACTGCCTAACAAACTGGTTAGAAGTATATGGGAAAATGATTTGACCATCATGAACATACTCATAGGCTTTTGCATTGTTCCCAATACAAGACTGCAACATCTTTTGATAGTTCAAGACATAGCAAAGGATTAGACCATGCTTGATCCAAGGATCATCCCAGAAACTAACAGCCCCTCCCATGGCAACACCATATCGAACATGAGGTAAAAGCAAAGGCCTAAGCTTGAGTATACTACGCCATGTCCAACTACTATATTGTGGTATTTCCATCATCCAGAATTTTCCTTACCCAAATTGTGTTTGTTTGACCATTGGACCCAAGTGCTATCATTATTACATAATAAATCATCAACATGTCTACTAAAAGTTGCCTTATTCCAGTTGAACAGATTCTTGATACCCAGACCTCCTTTCAGCAGTGGGAGTTCCAGCTTCTTGAAAGAACATGGAGATAACTTGGAAGAAAAAACACTACCAGTCCAAAAAAAATTGCATCATAGAGTTTCTGATCATTTTAAGAAGCTTAATAGGCAATATGAATGTCCTAGACCAATAAACATATCAGAAATGAAGTATCACACAAACACACTATTGCTTTAACCCTACCGTTTACAAATATGCTATCTGGACCATCCAACCACTGGAGATCCAACGGCAACCACAAGACACAGAATGTTGATGCGGATTACCAAGAGACTTTGGGCCTAGCCCGTTTATTCTATTTTACATATAAATACAACTTTGTACCATTCGTTCTGTATGTACATTTTATCAATTGTTTCAATCAATACAGTTTATTCTTCTATTCAATACAAATAATATCTCTTTCTATTATGGTATCGGAGCATCAAGCCTAACGGCATATAAAATCATCCTGCATATCAAGAAAGGGGATATTCTTAGAGGCAGCACTAAATTTCAGATCGTCATCAGGGTGGTGCTTCATTCGATCTCTCCTCAGAAAGGTTTCATCACCGGAGAAGGTACCCTTCAGATCTGTAGTCTGTCCTATCAGTTCTTTTTTTTCCCTTTTGCATCTCTGTGCCGCGCCACAAGAAGCATACACAAGCATACTTCTTGGCTGCATCAGAGATACCCCTCTCTCCTCCGAACATTTTTTCATCATTGGAGTTGTTTTTCCCACTTTTCTTGGATTGTTTCCTGATTGTGCCTCGCCAAGACTCATCTTCTTGGCTGCATCAATCTTTCCTATTGATCTGCATTGAAAAAAAAAATTAAAATCATCCATCAGTTCTTGAAATATGGCCGGAAGCAGAAATAGTGATGAAGAAAATTCATCAACCACCACAAAAAATGAATCCACAAATTCCCAGAATATCATTCTCATAAAACCAAAGGGTCATGTCATAACCATTCCTCTCGACGAGGATAATTATCTACTCTGGAAATACCAAGTTTTAACAGCACTAAGGGGATATGGTTTGCAAGAATACATCAAAGGCACTATGCCTATTCCTGCAATGATGATAGAAGACAAGGAAGGCAAAACCATAACCAACCCAGACTACACAAATTATCAAAAGCAAGACAGTTTGCTCGCATCATGGTTACTATCTTCAATCAGTGCTGGATTACTATCGCAAGTTGTTGGGTGTGACACCTCTTATGAAATATGGACAAGTATCGAGCAGATTTTCAATTCTCAATCTGCTGCTAGGATAATGCACTACAAGCGACAACTACAAAGTGCGAGAAAACAAGAAACAAGCATGAGAGACTACCTTGCTAAAATCAAGAATTTGTGCGATAAACTGAATGCTGTTGGTCACAAAATATCCGAGAGTGAATAGATTCTCACTATAACTAATGGACTCGATGAAGAGTACGAGTCAGTAGTGACTTTTATTGCATCACAAAAGACACTTCCAGATTTGCAATATGTTCAGTCTACCCTTCTCGCTCATGAAGGAAGGGTAGAGCAAAAGAAGGCTATGCAATCAGATCTGTCAATCAACTATGCATCTGGTTTCAATTCAAGAAACAAAACTCAACAGAAATTCACACAAAACCAATACTCAAGGCCTGACAATCAGCAAAGAGGCAGTCAACCACAAAGAGGAAGGGGCAGAGGTAGGAACAACTACAGCAACAGAGTGAAGTGCCAAATTTGTGAAAAATTCGGCCACATAGCCAACAAATGTTACTTCAGGTTTAATTCTGAATTTAACATAGGACAGTCAAGTCAAAAAGGGCCTAGTGCTAACATGGCTCAAATGGATCAACAACAAAAGACCAACAGTGATGGTTGCAAGACACAGGGCAACAATGGTGATGACTCAATTAAAGCAGGTGACCTAAATATAGAGGACTGGTACCCAGACTCGGGGGCAACAAACCACATCACCAACAATCTCCAGAACTTGAATCTTGGCAACAAAAATTACTCAGGTACGCAAGCCATACATATGGGTAATGGTGAAGCTATAAGTATATCTCATGTCGGAAAAGGCAGCATTATAGGTAAAAGGGTTTTATTTTTAAACAACTTATTAAGAGTACCTAGAATCAAGAAAAACTTGATAAGTGTTTCTCAATTTGCCAACGACAATAACGTATACTTTGAGTTTCACCCCAATTTTTGTTTAGTTAGGGATTTACTTAACAAAAACATTTTATTACAGGGTAGTTTGGACAAAGGCCTGTACAAATTCACTTCCATCAAGTCGAATAAAGACCATATAGGGAGAAATTGGTGTAATCAAATCAATGTTAGCACATTAAATAAAAGAAATGTTCTTGAATTCTGGCATAGGAAGCTAGGTCATCCCAGTAATGACATTGTAAAGAAAATTATGAATGATAATAAAGTGTTTTTTGATGATATACCTATTTCTGAAGTTTGCACACACTGCCAAATCGGCAAAATACACAAATTACCATTCACTAGATCTGAAACAGTGCACAGTCAGCCATTGGATCTGATTGCAGCAGACCTGTGGGGCCCAGCACCACATAATTCTCCTCTTGGACACAGGTATTATCTTTCTTTAGTTGATGCTCATTCAAGGTATGCTTGGATATTCTTTCTTAAGTCTAAATCTGAAACTTACAACATAGTAAAACAGTTTATCACACTTATTGAAAGGCAAACTAATCATGTTGTAAAAAAATTTCAAAGTGATGGGGGTAAAGAGTTTTTACCTCTTAAGAATTTTTTCCAAGAAAAAGGCATCTTACATAGAGTCACATGTCCTCGTACCTCAGAACAAAACGGGTTAGTTGAAAGAAAGCATAGACATATAGTTGATACTGGGCTAACACTAATGTCACAAGCTTCTATACCCATGAAATATTGGAATGAGGCTTTTGCCACATCTGTTTATCTTATAAACAGAATGCCCACTAATGTTTTAAAAGGGATATGCCCCTATGAAAAATTTTATGGTATGAAACCCAACTATGAATTTCTGAAAACTTTTGGGTGTCTTTGTTTCCCGTATCTTAGACCTTACAACAAACACAAGCTAAGTTTAAGGTCAAGTCCTTGCACCTTTTTGGGTTATGCAAATAACCAGAAAGGCTACAAATGCTTAGACAACAAGGGAAGAATTTACATTTCAAGACACGTTGTTTTTAATGAACACATATTTCCTTTTGCAGAGAAAGGAGCTATAGCAAAAGGAAAGTCAGATACAACCAATACAGCTGTTCAATCCATTCCAGTTTTAACTGAGCACATCATCACAAACAAATATGATAAAGATCAAGTTACTAGAGAAAAATCTGCATCAGATACAAGGTCAGAGTGCAGTTCAGACAACTCATGCTCAAACATGCTACCACAACTACATGAAGATACTCATCAATCTGACAGCAATGAAGACAATACATCAAATGGCAATGAAAACATATCAAATGAAAGTGATCAGGAACAGCAACAACCAACCATGACAGCAACAGGTCATCATATGACAACAAGGTCGAAAAGTGGCATTTTTAAGCCAAAGTTATACACTGCATCTATCAACAATGAAGAGCCACAAAATTATGCTCAAGTCATCAAACATATTGAATGGAAAAATGCCATGAATGAGGAATATAACGCACTCATAAGAAATCAAACATGGAGCTTAGTTGACAGACCAAGACACAAAAATATTGTGGGATGTAAATGGACCTACAAGATCAAGAAAAATGCTGATGGCAGCATAGCCAAACACAAGGCAAGGTTAGTCGCGAAAGGCTATTCACAACAGTTTGGGTTCGACTTTAATGAGACCTTTTCTCCCGTAGTAAAACCTACCACTATTTGAATCATACTAACCCTAGCATTATGCAACAATTGGAAAATCAGACAACTAGACGTATGCAATGCCTTCTTAAATGGGGATCTTCATGAAGAAGTTTTTATGCAGCAACCAGAAGGTTACATATCAGAAAACAATCAGGATAAAGTATGCAGACTACACAAGGCCATATATGGTTTAAAACAGGCATCCAGATCATGGCATGAGAAACTGAAGGCCACTCTTTTAAAACTTGGATTTACTCCCACCAAATCAGACAACTCTTTATACATGAAAAATGATGGCAAGTGTGTCATTTATCTACTCGTTTACGTGGATGACATTATCATTACTGGAAGTAATGATAATGACATCACCAACACAATTCAACTACTTGATAAAACATTTGCCATCAAGGATTTAGGGGATGTGAACTACTTTCTAGGTATACAAGTCATAAGAAGATCCAAGTCAGAACTGTTTTTGTCTCAAAAGAAATACATCGGTGAAATTCTCAAAAAGGCCAACATGAATGAAGCAAAACCGTTACCCACTCCTATGATTAGTAACTTGCACTTATCAAAACACAAAGGTGAAGCTATCGAGAATACCAAGCAATACAGAAGTATAGTGGGTGCCCTACAATACGTCACTATAACTAGGCCTGACATCTGCTACAGCGTGAATAAAGTTTGTCAACACATGCAAAACCCCCTCGATGAACATTGGAAGGCCGTCAAACGTATTCTCATATACTTAATGGGGACTCAAAATCATGGTTTATTACTCAAAGCATGCAACGACATAAACATAAACGCTTACAGTGATGCAGATTGGGCTAGCGATGTGGACGACCGTAGATCTACCTCCGGCTACTGTATATTTCTCGGACCGAACCCCATTTCATGGTGTGCGAAGAAACAAACCACCACGTCTCGTTCAAGCACAGAGGCAGAATACAGATCTCTTGCCAGCGCCACTGCTGAAGTTGCATGGATAGAAACCCTAATGTCAGAATTAGGGTTTAGCACTCGAAGAAAGCTGATCGTTTGGTGCGATAATCTGAGTACTATTTCTCTCTCCGCCAACCCCGTACAGCACTCACGTACAAAGCACATTGAGATTGATTTGCACTTTGTACGTGAGCGGACAGTCGCTGGAAAATTGGAGGTGAGGCACGTTCCAACCTACTATCAGCGCGCCGACATCTTAACCAAGGCTCTTTCAGCTAAAAACTTTGTTAGATTAAAGGAGGAGCTGAAGGTTTTTCGGGATGAAGATGAGAAAAGAGAAAATGAAGAAAACCCAGATCGAATTGAGGGCGGCTATCAGAAATGAAGTATCACACAAACACACTATTGCTTTAACCCTACCGTTTACATATATGCTATCTGGACCATCCAACCACTGGAGATCCAACGGCAACCACAAGACACAGAATGTTGATGCGGATTACCAAGAGACTCTGGGCCTAGCTCGTTTATTCTATTTTACATATAAATACAACTTTGTACCATTCGTTCTGTATGTACATTTTATCAATTTTTTCAATCAATACAGTTTATTCTTCTATTCAATACAAATAATATCTCTTTCTATTAAAACAACCATTGTAAAAATCACTGATTTAATCAATGTTAATCTCCCAGCTTGGGATAAGAACCTATTTATCAAAGAGTTAAAGGCAACCATAATACGCTCATACATTGGCATACATTGCACTTTAGAAATCCTAGTAGTGGCCAAGGGAATTCCAAGATAAGACATGGACTCTTGACTATTTTACAATGAAGCAACATTAAGAATATCACTGCGAAGTTGCTGAGAGACTCCAGCAATAAGAACAGCAGATTTGGACAAATTTATTTTAAGACCAGTTAATTTGTAGAAGTCGTTGAGCACATCCAAGATACATGCTATAGATGACATAGTTGGCTTGGTGAAAACAATAAGGTCATCAGCAAACATCAGACTAACAATCTGAGGGTCTTTACATTTCGGATGCAGAATGATATTGCCCGCAGCAACACATCTATTTAGCATTTGAGTCAATACCACCATAATGATGATGAAAATGTAAGAAGACATTGGATCCCCTTGCCTAATACCTTGTTTACTTTTAAAATATCCAATAGGGCTACCATGGACAATTAAAGAAAATCTAGTAGTGGAAATGCAAGCATGAATCCATGCAACAAAATGCATAGGGAAATTCATATGAGCCATGACTATGACAATAGTATCCCAATTAATAGTATCATACGCTTTCCTAATGTCTAGCTTCACCATGGCTCTAGGAGAGATAGAGGATCTATCATAACCCTTAAGGAGCTCATGAGTAAGAAGAAAATTGTTCAAAATGGAGCGAGAAGGAAGGAAGGCCGCCTGGTTTGGAGAAATGATGTTAGGAAGAACAGACTTAAGCCTGGTTGCAATAATCTTAGCAATTGCCTTATAAACAATATTACAACATGAGATAGGTCTGTATAAAGTGACAGATTCAGCATGTTTAACTTTCGGGATCAATGCAATGTTGGTGGCATTCATAGAACTAAGCATAATGCATTTATTGAAAAAGTTTTGAATAGCCTTGCAAGATTAAAGTTGTCCAGGATACCTAGCTCAAGGAGGAAGTTACCAGAATTACATAGGAGATTTTTGAAATATGATAGAAAACTATCATTGATTTCTTCAGGAGTATAACGGGGTATCCCATCTTGATCACGAATTGATGTAATGTTTTCTCTGGAATGCTTAGCCTTGAGTGTAGCATGGTAAAAAGCAGTATTTCTATCACTATCCACCTCCCATTGAAGCCTTTTTTTCCTTCAGCATGCTAGCTTCCACTTGAAGTGCCTATCTGTAATCACTGCTTAGCTTATTTTCAAGAACAGAAAATTTGGGGTCATCTAGGTTATCCAGCATGAGCTTCTGCACTTCCTCCAACCTGATCCTGATGGAAGAAGAGATAGATGTGCCATTACAAAATTTGACTCTTGACCATACCTTTAGTTCCTCCTTACATGCTTTGAGCTTTTTCTGCAAAAGCAACATAGGGTTACCAAAAAAAGGTTTAGACCAGACATGTTTAACAATGTTTAAAAAATCAGCATCATGTAACCAGGTTTTAAAAAATTTAAAAGAGGATTTGACTTTCAAAGCAGGAACACTAAAAGAAAGAATTTGGGGTGAATGATCTAACAACAAGGGAAGGGGGACATGATTGTGGACATTGGGAAAGGAGTTGAGGGTGATTTGGTTATAAAAAGCAATGTCAATTTTGCTAAATGTTCTAGCACCATTTCTACTGCAATTATTCCATGTGTATAGAGCACCAGAAGTCTTGATCTCAATAAGAGAAGTATCATCTATTGCATTATTGAGGGGTCTAATCTCTCTCAAAGACATTACACTACCCCTATGTCGGTCACTGATTTGAAGGCATCAATTAAAGTCCCCAAATACAAGCCAGGGGTGAGAGTTCTATCAAAAGGAAGGAAGAGTGTCAAGAAAAGTTTACCTCGAAGCAACACTGTTATCAGCATATACAACAGTGACACAGAAAGAAGTTGAGGTAGGAAGATGAATGACATGATAGTGAATAAACTTTTTGGAAGCAAGGATGGGGGAGAGGGTGAAAATAAGAGGATCATGAACAACCATAATCCTACTATAAGGAGCATGGTTATGATTAGTAGACAGTTTCCAGTTTGGACAGATATAACAAGCAGGTCTAGATGTTAAGGGCAATATTAAGTTTAGTTTTAAGGATAGCAATGAATTTGAGGTTGTGTGATTGAATTAAGTTTTTGACCTGATCAAGCTTCGCATCTCTGTGGGCACCTCTAATGTTCCATACCCCAATATTGTGTATCATGGAGGAAACTACTGGGGGTTGGAAAAGCTTTTGTTTCTGCTTCCCCTAGTTATAGGAGAACCAGTGATCTTGGTAAGAGGAATAATAGGTGTGGAGCTGTG
Source organism: Allium fistulosum (assembly GCA_030737815.1). Classification (NCBI taxonomy): domain Eukaryota; kingdom Viridiplantae; phylum Streptophyta; class Magnoliopsida; order Asparagales; family Amaryllidaceae; genus Allium; species Allium fistulosum. The sequence continues at coordinate 461,537,379 of CM060901.1, forward strand.
GGAAGGGTTTTCATTCAAGTCTAGGGATGAGTCCCTTTTATTCTTCTTATATTTTTTATGTTTGATGTTGGCAGAAATTACAACACTTGGTTGTTCAGAAAGTTGAATGAGAGCATTAGTGGTGGTCGACATAGAAGAGAGAGAGAGAGAGAGAGAGGATGAGTTGGATAAAATAGAAGTCAGATGAGAAAGGTACTTCCATGCTTTAGGAGGAGTAATATGGTCATATCGATGTGAGGAAGTGGCTTCTTTTACATTGAGTATGATATCATTAGAAGTAGTTGACCGAGGAAAAAAAGATGGGGAGATAACTGAAGTATCGTGCATGCATGCATGCATAGTGGGGTATGTTAGGTTTTTTGCTGATTGATTAATTTGATAATATGGTTTGGCTGCATCTGCATTTGCAAAGGAACAAGGCAAGCTGGAGTTTTGAATTGTGGTTTTTGAGGTTTCATCAGAGTTTAAATGGTGCATTGTGTCAGCTGCATGATTGGGGCTTGAATGATCAAGACACAGCTGATCAGTAGGTGTAGTAATAGATATCATTTCACTGCCTACATTTTCACTAGTACCAGAAGGCAAAGCTTCAGGTTCAGCTTCGGGCTCAACATCTGGTAGCATAACAACTTGCACAACTTCGGGTCCAGCTTCGGGCACAACTTCGGTTTCTTCAGCAGGCAAGATAACAGCTCGATCTACTTCGGGCACGACTTCGGGGTCATAGTCACCATTACTTCCAGATTTATCAACGGTAATTTCTTTGTTGCTAAAATGGTTGTTACCTATCATACCTTTTGATTTTTCAGTTGCAATGATATTATCATCATCATTAATTACAGCAGCCTCAGACCTTTCAATGTCCATAATGACATGCTCCTCCAACACTTCCAAACTAAGAAATTTATTTTTGGTAGGGACACCACCAGAATGTGGATGAGAATTACCTCTGGAAGTAGTAATCACCTGTGTGCCAATATTATTGTCACTGATAACTAAGGTTGCCTCATCTCTAACAAAATTAGAAGGGGCCATTTTTTGTTGCAGAGTAGATTTAAAGTTTCCTTCTGCCTTACTATTACTGACATCATTCCTGCCATGTTTCCCCTTAACCGCAGCTAATTTCTTTTTTTTCTTGTGAACAACAAACCAACTTCTCTTGCTTCCATTCTTATTTATAACTTCATCTTCCTTAACATCCCCACAGACATCGGTTGTTTTAACATTCTCCACATCTTTCTCAACTACAGTCTCTGCTTTCTCATACTCAGAGGTGATATAGCCAAAGGTACTACAAACCGTACATATTTCAGGCTTCCACAAGTACTTTACGTCAATTGTTTACGTGCCACCATCCATCAGTTGCACAACAAAACTATCAGGCAAGTCCTTTTCAGGAGTAACTTCAACCAAACATTTCACATATCTCAACGGCTCCAGTTTCTCCGTGGATTCTTCCATACAAAGCAACTTGCCAATCCTACAAGTTAGCCAATTGATGCCTAAGTGCGACCATTCATACACCGGTATATTAAATAATTGAATCCATACAGGGACTGACCGAACACTACCACAAATGTTACCAAAAGTAGGGTCCCATGGCTTGATAATGAAAATTTTATTTTGCATTATTATGGGATCACCTTGCAATATCCTGCTCCTATCCTCATCAGATGAAAGTGAAAAGAGTAAGATGAATCCATCAGACTTGACTTGGATTGATCCCTTAAGTTTCCAGGATTTTATTAGATGGTAAACCACAGTAGAGTAGGAAAGTGGCTTGTCTAAGAAGAAACCCACCAGATAATCACTCCATATAACTTTTCCAGCCTCAAGCACAACAAGGGGAGGAAGGAGGACATCACTGAAGAGATGGGCTAAGGTCAACAGGGATGTACTTCCCTGCATTCTTCAGTTTATGCTTAAAGAGGGAAGTCCATTCCTGTTGACACATAGCAGACGCAAAAGAAGGAGCGAGAGGAATGACAGATGACAAGGGACCGAGTAGAGAAGGAGGGTCAGAAAAAACAGAAGAAGTAGAAGGAGAAGGTAGGGACAAAGGAGGGGGCAGAGGGTCAGGGACAAGAGAATGAGAAGGTGAGGAGGACACGGTAGGGCATGAAGGAGGAGGTGGAACAGGAAGGGAGGAAGGAAGGGAAGAAATGAAGGAAGGGAGGGATGGGAGGGAAAGAGGATCTGCCATCAAAGTCAAGATTGTAAAGGATGAAATCCTCTTATTTCATTTAAATTTACAAATTATAAATAGAATTTTATTTTGTTTATATTTAATTAAATATATTAGTACATATATGTGTCATATACATATATATGTGCGCGCGCATGTGTAACATAATAATCTGTGCAAGTTATAACATGCTCGTATATAAATATTGGGATTTACATCGCAACGGACTTGTTAGCTCATCCTATATATATATTAAATGTTGTCCAAATATATGTATGCATGTAAACTTATTATTTATATGAATATTAAGAACTATGTAAATATATATGCACACACATACATATATATCTGTGTGTGTATGTATATGTATGTGTGTATATATATATATATAACTTATTTAGTAAAAATATAAATGATTTATATCTACATACCATTGCATCAAATATTAAACATATATATGTATATAATATAATTTTTTTAAATCATTTTACATATATACATATATATGTATGAATTACAGTAACAAAATTATTATTATTAAATTTAAATAAATATATAAATAAGTATATTTATAATGTCTAAATATGTACATGTATATGTATATATAATATTAATTATGTATTATATATATATATAAACCTTTCCAGATCGAATGCACTGCACACAAAAAATTATTTATATTTCATTACATTAATATATATATTAATTAATTATTCGAAATATAATAATATAATAATATATTTTTTTCATGTTATACTATTCAAATTTTAAATTTTTAGAGAATTAAGCATGACATTTTAAATTTACAATAATTTTTCCAGAATTTTCTAGATTAAAATAATAATTTTAATTAATTAATTGATTTCGGCCGTTTATGAAATTGATTTTTTTAAAATATAAAAAATGATTGTTAAATTCTGATTTTTTGGCCGAGAGTTTATATGATGATGAAAAATTTATAAAATTTGAAATTTAAGTTTTGAAACATTTTATTTTATATGATTTATTTAATTTGTATATTGATTTAAATAATATTAAATGATAGTAAATAAATATTAAAAATTAATTTGTAGCCACCGAAAATTATAATATATCTAGATATGCATTTTTAAAATATAACTTCAACTATTAACATGATAGATGATATAATTAAATACAAGTCATATAATTAAAATTAGGTTGTATATTAATAGACACAGACATATATATATATATATATATGTCTGTGTCTATTAATATTAGTTAATAAAATGACAATAGTTAAAATAAAATTCAGTTGGCTGTGCATTACAGACCTATATATAAAAATATTTTTTAATAAATTAAAATATACATATAACCAATCTAATATGTGACAACATTGATGATACATATAAGAACCTCACCTAACTAGCAATATAATAGTGATATATACGAATAATATAATATTATCCAGAAATTATAAATCATACAGTATAATAAATACATACCTAATATTAATGCCTTAGAGCACACCTTGTAATGATGAATTCTCCCTCCTTAGAAATCTTCTCGATTCGACGGATAGCTAAGCCTTGAACCGTAGACCTTTAGCTATCCAATAGCCGTCGCCTTTTGAATTGATTTGAGATGAATTTGGCGGAGCTCCTAGATGGAGAATTCGACCAGCAAAGGGAGAAGAGAGGTAGCCAAAAAGTTCTAAAACAACTAGGGTTGGAGGCCTTTATATAGTGGATGAAATAGAAACAAATATGGATCACATCTCATACTAAGTCTCAGTAGATCTAAGTCATCCATCTCAAATATGCCTCTAGCCTTTTAGCCGCCCCATATAGTATATGTTACTATCGAAATAACACCATAATATCATAGACTAATTGCCCGTTTAAGCCCAAATAAATATTATTAATTAAATCTGATTTAATTGCTTGTCGATACCGCATATCCATCGATATATTTATAACTATTATAATTATGTACAATAATATTTATTCCTCAAATCATATTCAAAATTTTATACTTTATATTTCATAAATATTAATTAATTTGATTAATTTATAACATTTAAAAACTAATTAAATTATTTGGTCTAAAAAGAATTCATCATTTCGGTTGTGTGACTTGTTAGGTGTAAATTTAGTCAGTGATTAACATCGAACTATTCAAATGTTAATGTTCACACGTCACTTAGCGGGTGGTGTGACATTTTGGTCAATCTTATCACTTAGTTTCGGTAAATCCAATTTTACCTTATTTAGTGTTACCCAGTCATAACATTTATTTACATCAATTCTCTTCATCAAAAGTATATCACTTTGGACTTATGGAATTTGGTAATGGTCAAAATTCCAATATCGTCCATATTCAACTCTATAGTCCAAAGACGAAGTCCTTGGTTTATACTAACAATAATTATTAATCGAACTACTCTGGCCAGAGACTTTGACTTTGAGTTGACCATGATACTAACCTCATGTAACTAAGGAGACAAATCCTCTCTTGAATATTGCTTCACTTCCAATACTTCCACTCGACCCAACTACAGTCACTCTTTGGACGTTGTGCCATGATTTGACTATAATCAAAGTCGAGCTTTCATATTGAAGATCCACAGCATTCTCCAGTCGAGAATACTGTGTAAATCAGTCACATCGATATTTTTTATTTGACCTTAGTTATATTAATCAATAGAAAACTATGAAGTGAGTTATTTCTGTAACGACCCAGAATTTTGGATAATTGAAATTGGGTAAATAACTGAATCTTGAGTTCTAAGCTAGATAAAAATAACTTCAAAGCTTATTTAATTTTTATTTATAAGAATTAAGATAATAAAAATTTTAAATTGGATTTAAAAGCGATTTGCTCGATTTTAAAAATATCTCGTTTGAATTAACATATAAAAATAGCCTTCGAGGGCACAGTCTCGGAATTCGACGAAACTAGTTCCATTGGATCCGTAATAGTTTATTATTATTGGATTTCAAATTTCATAGCGTTTAGAGTTATCATTTGGTCGTACGGAATAGAAACGCGTTGAAATTTATATCGAAAATTCAATATAATAATTGGGTCCAAAAAGCTATCTTCTCCATACGACCAGATTAGGACTCAAAACCTTTTCCATTGCATTCGGAGTAGGAGTATAACATTATGAATGCCTAGCGGCACGCCTCGATAGGGGTTCGAGATTTTGAGTTGCGTAGATCGAGATATTTTGAAATTTAATGAATAAATTGACTAGTCAACCCTTCTTTTCAGCCTCTTGTCTTTCATTTCAAGCCAACTTAGATTGATCTGATGATGTGCACGTAAATGTGCATATTTTTACCACCATATTTAATCTATTTAAATTAAATAAATGATCATATTGGGTGTTTTAACATGTTTAAACCAAAATTCAAATTATTTTCAAATCGTCACATGTTCATCTTCATCCAAGGGCAAAATGGTCATTTTTGTGCATATATTAGTTTGAGAAAATTTAATTGGAAATTTCTATATTATTTTATAGGAATTTGGCTTCATATACAAGTGGTTTCATGAAGATATATGCATGCACAAGAGTGAATACAAAGGAATATAGATGGAAATAATTCATTTCATGGATCATGGAGGACCCCACCTACCCATCTATATTAATGTACAAATTAGAGGTTAATGCACATGCTAATAGAGTTTAAAGCTTCATGCACACTTAAATGATGATTATTTGATGCTAATGATTACTTGGCCTCCACACTTCCTAAGAGGCTATTTTGGGCATTCCCCAACAAAGTGGATTAGGGTTTTATACATGTATAAATACCCCATATGTTCATGTAATTACTCTCTCTTCTCTTTTAGGCTCTCTTCTCTTTAGTTTAGTTTAGGAAAAATAAAAGAAAGTTCACTTTCTCTTTTCATGGCTACTTAGCCATTTTTATTTCATGTAATTTTCCTTTTTTTATGCAATGTTAATTATGGTTTCTTTTTAATTACATGTTCTTTTCCTTTCTTGTTAGTAGTATAGATTTATTTTTCATGCAAGTAGAATAGCTTTTCTTTACTTTGCTCTCTTTTTCCTTTTCTTTTTCTTTCATGTTGCATGCTACAATTGTTGATATGATAACAAATATGAGAGGCTAAACCCCTTCAATTTAAGGGTAATGAAGCTCTCTAATCATGTAGCTTCAACGTTTTAATCATTTATGTTCTCTTTTTGGGCTTAATGGAAACACTTGAAGTGGTTTAATGATGTTGTTTAGCTTTGAATTCGATAGTATATGTTGTTCATAACAAATAGGCTATGCTTAAACAAACAAAACACAAATTGCCTCTTCATCTAAATATGATTATGGCAAAGAAGTGAATGTTGAAATTAAAATTTGATGGCCTATATTTCTAAACAATAGTTAATAGGCCATGCTTAAAATAGATTTTGCTTTTAACTTTGTTGTCATATTTCATGAGATTTAAATGTGTATTAGTGGTTGTGTTATAGTTTGATGGTTTATATTGGGCTAATTAATAGCACAAATATACCATACTTATGATAAGCACATCAACTAATTTCACTAATGACCAAAAGAGAGATCATAACTTCATTTTGTTGATTTATGTGATCTAGAGAGTGGAAATTACCTCTAAATTGTCTTCTACTCTCATATTTTTATCAATTTCTTTTTGTTAATTTTCTCATTTTCTAATTAATTCACTCTCGACTTTGGTATAATTTGATTGAATAGGAAATTTAAAATCAACAATTCCCTACGGATCGACCCGTACTCACTACGTACTACGATAGTACGCCGTGCGCTTGTGATTATTTTTATTATAAATTTATCGGTGATTTTCTAAACTCATAGAAAAACCGTCGTTAAACAAGTTTTTGGCGCCGTTGCCGGGGAATTGCTTTGATTTCAATTTTCTATTCTTCGAATTATTTTGTTTGATTTTTTTTGTGTTTGTTTGTTTGCATTAAAAAAAATTTGTTGTGTGAATTTTGCTTTCATTTGTTTGTTTTCCTTGTTTTTTTTGCATTTGCATTTCTATTTAAAAAAACATACACAAATCATTTCAAAAAGAAAAAAAATATTTCATTTTTTTTCTTTTTCTACGTTACAATTTTCTATTTAGTGCATTTTTATTGCATTTTTTCACTCTACACTTCCTCTCCATTTACTGTTCATTGTTCCTCACACTTCCTTGCTTTCTTAATTTCCTAACTATTTCTCCTCTGCTTTCCAATACTTCACTTCATAGCCTCCTCCTTAACTTCATACTTCACCACATAATACATATACAAAACAACACCATTTGCACATCTCATACTTCTACTTCTTGCTGCCACCCTCCTTTCCGCCATCAAAAACAAATTGTACTCTGACCATCCATTCACCCAAACATGACAACAACCACTGCCATATCTCTACAATATCCTCTTCACCATATCAAACCTGACAACAGCCATTACCACATCAATCTGCAATCACAAACACTGCTGTTCCATCTATCAATCATCACAAACCATCCACTTCACCATATCACTCCATATACGACCAAACCATACTCACTACTGTCTACACCACATTACCAGACTGCCACCATACACAACTGATACAAAACTAACCCGTCACCCAAACAAACTACATCACCATACTTGCAATCGTCACCACCCATCATAACTACTACATCCTTGCCATACCCTACCTATCTCTCAACATACTCCTGGCCATTGTCATCACAATCATCAACTTCGCAAGTTTCACTGCAAAACTGTTGCCATCCCATTGCTCAACCTCAGTTGCAACTCCACTAATACATCACTGCTCTATCACCTCCTGCTACACACTTGCTGCTGTACAACCACTTCCAAAAGTTAAACCACTCAACAACTGTACAGCTTCAAACAACCCATCATTTGCTTGCATAACATACATCCATCACTTACATCATCACTCCCCAAACAACTGTACATCATCTACATCATCAATACATCTTCAAACTACAGCAACCATAGACCATCTACAAACTCCACTGCAGCAACCAGATACCCCTCCTTACTTCAAACCACCTACCGGCCACACTAATCCACTGAACTGTTGCCGCAACACATACTCCACTTCACTAACATTGCCATTGCCCTTACCCTAAACTTCATCAGACTGTCCCATCCATACTTCCACCACCAGTGCTGCTATAATAAAAAAAACCTCCTGATAACCCACCACCACAGCCAACACTCCACCACCAAGACCCATGTTCCAGCCCATCAACCACCAGAATTCCACATACAACTGCATCCCTCTCTGACAAACACAAACCACTTCATTCACACCTCTTACCACAACCATCCCCTACAACTTGCAAAACATATCAGTGCACCTTCTCAACAATATCGATCTGCCTCATATCATTTTCAAGCTTCATTTGCCTTATCATTTTCAAACTCATTTGATCAGCCACCGAAACTTCATTTTCAAACTTCAGCCTCAACTAGCTTATCATTTTCAAACTCACCCTCGACCAACAAAACAACCCAATTACTGCACAAACTCCATACATATCAGTCCTTCCACAACCATTACTTTCTATTCTTCCAAAGCATCATCAAATTGTACAAACATTCCCAGTCCTTCCTCGATCAGACCTTCCACTTCCAGTTAGTCACAGCAACCCCACATTTCAGTTCTCTTCTACCACATTGCAAACTCTACCACATACATTTCCACACTGACACCACATACATGTCCACATTACAACTGTTTCAAATATACCCATCTACTACTTAAACCTTCTTGCTGCTTGAATCTCACCACATACCCCTCTGACTTCATCTCATCCACTGACATCAAGCAACCGCTGCTCTCCGAACATTGCCAAAATAGTTACAACATCGCTTGTTCGACTGTGCATCTCCCTACAACACCACCATACATTGCCTCAACAGTCACAACTTCTAAAACATTCCCTGCTGCACACCACCATGCAACATTCACTACAACCTCGTACAACTGCTAGCTCACTGCATCACATCACAGAACTGAAGTTGCAGAACTGAAATGCATCACAACAGCTAGCTCAATCAAAACTGAAGTTGCAAAAACTGAAGTGATTCATCACATAAGCCCTGCATTCTTCCTTCACAACCAGACCACTATCGACACCCAACCCCCAATCGCCGAGCATCGCAAAAATCGAACAACACCCCAAACCATCAAATTCACGACCTCATCCACTTTCGTGACCACAAACTCCGCTACATCAATCCCCAAACCAAACGCCTAAATCCCTACAACCACAACCATCATAATCACAATCGCCACTTCTTCCTCGCCATGAGCACCTTATTTCCATATATGAATCGAACTTGGATATGTTGTGGTGAATTTTGATTCAGTTGAAATTTTTTTATATATAAAGAATCGATTTTCTCTTATGGTTGTTGAGAAGAATTGAAAAAGTCAGTTTGCCAACTAGTTAAAAAAGAAAAAGAAAATTTCGCATCTTAATTGTTGTTGGGCCGGGTAGGGTAGCTTTTGCTAGGCCTTAGCACTAAAAAAAATTAATTTGGGATTGACCCTAGTTAGTTTAGTTTAGCTGCTTTAGTTCTTCCTTTATTTTGTTACTTTAGTCCTTCCTTTATTTTGTTTCAATTTTTTTTTTCAACAGAAAAAAGAGGATTTTTGGTTGTTCTCAATTGTTTTTAGTTTAATTTGTTTTAATTTCTTCGTTGATTGAAAAAAAACAGTATATATATCTTGTTTTATTTTCAGGTTGCCAAAGCAGATTGGAAGAATTGCTTACTTCGCTCTGCTGCCAAAAGTAAATTGCCGGCTTGCGTATAAAAAAATTATTGCTTTCATCTCTACGTTTATTTGAATTGCATTATTAATTGCTTGTATTTGAAGAAAAAAATTCAAAAACAAAAACAAAAATCCATTCGTAGTTGCATTGTTAATACATGTTTAATTTCCACTTTGCATTTCATCCTAGATTTTGATTAATAATAATGATTAGACATCGATAACTTTTAATTGTATACTGACAAGTTGTCTTCTTTAAACAATTTAATTTCTCGGTGTCTAGGCTATGGTAGAGTAATAACCATTTATAAATATTACGGCGATTCGTAAATATTATAGTGATTGTTCCTTGGAAGGTACTTAAACCTTCGACCGCATTGCTATGGTGATTCGTGGTGCACCGATAACTCCTGCCCGTTACCTGGCCGAGAACTATCTTGTTGCTTTAAGACAAAGTGTGATTATACAATTTTGGGTTAACTTAGGATAAATAATTTGTAATTAGACCCTTGCATTCATTTAGTTGGATTAGTTCATGCATATTAAAAAAAATACTTCAAAAATCCAAAACTAAAAAAAATTGTAAATATTCCTTAAACTTTTGTTTTTTTAAAATCCTTTCTTTTGAATTTTTTTTAATAAAAAACAAAAATCCAAAAAGAAATTTTACTTAGTTTTTTTAGAAAAGCAAAAATACAAAAAAAATATAAAACCATTTCAAAACCCAAATTTTTTTTTTGAAAATACAAAAACAAAACAAAAATCAAATTTTCTTTTTTAAAATATATTCTTTGTGAATACTTTTCCTTTATAAAATTCCAAAAAAAACCAAAAACATTCTTGAAAATGTCCGAATTTCCATATGCACATGAATTTTGCGATAGTTGTGAAAATCAATATAATCCATATATTTTCACTCAAAATTCTTATGGATATTTTAATAACGACTATTGTACAAACTATTCGAATTTTGCACCACAAGATTTTCAAAATAATGGTCAACCCTCAACTCTTGAAAGGTGTATTGAAAAAGTTGAATCTTTACTTGAACACCAAATTCAATTTAATGATTTGTGTAAATCATATCTATGCAACAATTCAAGTCAAAGTTTTCAAAATAATCAAAATTTGAATTCACTTCCAAATTCAAATGATTTTGATTATAACCCATGCCAATCCAATTTCGAACTCCAAAATGAATTTCAAACTCAAAATGGAAATGTGAACCACTTTTTAAATGAATTTGGCAATGAGAATAGTTTCAATAATGGTGCGATTGATAATTTTTGTTCTTAAAAAATTCAAATTAAAACTCTCAAATTAATAATCATGAATTTGATTTAGTTGAGCAAATAGAAAAAGATTACGAGGATTTGTTATGTGAAACGTACAAAAAATTTCATGAATAACAAAATCAAATCCCAACTTGTGAAGAATCAAATGATAATCCACCGCTTATCGAAGTTGACGATTCTTGTTCTCCACAAGTCCAAATAAAAAATCCTCAAGTTAATAATTATAAATCGGAGTTTGTTGAACAAATGAACGAAATTTATGATGATCACACGAATTTGTTGCGTGAAACCTACAAAAAAATTACGTGAACAACAAAATCAAATCCCAACATGTGAAAAGTCGAGTGATAATCCATCTTTTACCCAATTTGACGATTTTCAAACAACAACTTTTGAAATTGAAAATGATGACCTTAATGAAGTTGTTGAAAAGACGGTAATTGAGTTGGATTTCAATTCTTATGAGGGTGAGACACTTGATTTGAAATTCGATCTTCCTTTTTTCGATTTCGAAAATTTGAATACTACAACTTTGGATTTTGAAATTGGCACATTGAATGAAGTTGTGAATAATTCAATAGAGGAAGATGAATTTAATGAAAACGAATTTTTTGGACTTTTCGACGATGAGTTGTCGACTTTTGAAGGGGATGATTTAAATCATCATTTTGATTTTGAAGTCGATAATTCTGAAAATATTTTCAATGATAAATTTGGATTTCAATTTGGTGAAAATAAACTTAAACTTAAATCGATCGTTTTATCAACCCCGAAAATCATCGAAAAGGAAACAACTCGTACGATTTTTAATAAAACGACATTCATTTTTTCAAATCCACATTCAACTTCGAAATCTTTTACGATTTGGTTTTCTGAGCTTAAGCTGTGTCTCGTATACTTGACAAGACACATGAATCAGTCTTTGGAAGACCGTTTCATTTACTTTTTAACGATATACTTTCTGATGCCGTGAGAATACATTTCATTTTCATGTTAATAATAATAAACGTTCCTTTCACTTGGGTTGACTGTGGGGACAAAGTCAAAATCAAGTGTGGGGGGAGTCTCATCTTCTTTTGATTTTTCATGGTTTATTTATTTATTTATTTTCTTTCCAAAACTTTAAAAGGAAATTTAAAAAAAAAGAAAAAAAAAGAATTTTTTTTTTGTTTTTAGCATTTTGATTTATTTTTAAAGAAACACTATAGGATAAATGTATGGTTTTGGTTAATTAAAGAGAAATTTTTGAAAATTTATTTGTCTCAACAAAAATAAAAATGAAGTTTGATTACAAATAACGATGGTTTAACTAGTATATAGGAAGGTTCATAGGTGTTAATTATGAAATATCCTAATTGAAAATCTTTGTTTTGAAAGTGGTGAATTCAAATAAAAGGATATAACATTTTTTTTGTCTTCTAAGTTAAATGGTGCTAAGATGATTTTGCAAAACTCTCTCTTCAATATATATATATATATATATTTGTATATATGTATATAATTTTTATTAACACCTAGAGTCATGTGTTCACACTCGTGTGTTCACTCACCATTCTCTGTACCCTTCTCACATGAGCCCAAAAGGCACTGCACTATCGGTATATCTGGCCTCAGTTTATCTAAGTTAGGTGTGTGTACATAAAAAAATTCTTTTATTAATAACGCCTACAGTCGATAAGTGTTCACTTGCCACGCTCTATATTCCCCTCACATAAGTCCGCAAGGCGGTGCATGGGTAATATATCTGGCCTCAGTTTATCTGAGTTAGGCATATGTAAATATTGTAAATATCAATAAAATTTTCAAAAAATAGAGAGAGTAAGAAAATGAAATCTAAGACCTATTTTAACTTATTTGATTTGACTTGTTATTGAAAAGAAATGAAAATACCACTTTGATAAACTTTGATAATCACTAAGGATCTATTTCATGGTTACACTTTGTTATCAACTGAAACAACGAGTTAAACTATTGTCTATTTGTTATGATAACTTGATTTTTGTTGGAAATTTTGACGAGTAAATGACTTAAATTTTCAAGATAATGACCAAAACCTATATTTAACTTATTTGTGTCGATTTAAAAGCAATTCCTTCATTTGTATACATTTTCAAAAACTTGCATTCATCTCTTTGTAAATATATCTTGCATTTTGTTAATATTTTCATCCTGCATTTGGATTTTGTGGGTAGTATCCGCTGAAAACCCTCACGAGACAACAATCGTCCTACTGGAGACACCTAGAGGTTTAACGGCTTGTTGCATATGGTCAATGCAATCGTGCTCCCTACGAAAACGAATTTATCTTAGTTTTTCTTTATTCGAGGATGAATAAAAAGATAAGTGTAGGGGTATTTGATGTGCACGTAAATGTGCATATTTTTACCACCATATTTAATCTATTTAAATTAAATAAACGATCATATTAGGTGTTTTAACATGTTTATACCAAAATTTAAATTATTTTCAAATCGTCACATATTCATCTTCATTTGTAACATCCTGAAATTTTCAACCATTCGCATCCATACATGTCGGATTTGAATTGCTTAAAATATCAGATTGTTAATTTAAATTTGGCAAAACTCAGCATATACAGAAAATAAATAATCACAGAATCACAGACACAGAGTAATAACAATAATGCAGGGAAACAAAAGAATAGTAGTTCATGAAGCTACTATATATATAACAGAGTTAAATAAGATACAACAGAGGTCTCGAATCATAGATGTCTCAATACAATAGCCAAATACAAAATTTGAATACATCACTGGAATCAACTGAATAACTGAAAGCTGGATAGATAGCTGGATCTCCAAGTGAAGCTCCAATTCCAAGGGTGAGTCTCAAATGTTGTATCACTCAGTCTGACCCGAGCGTAAAGCAAAATACAAAACACTCGAGTCAGGATTAATATTCTTATATCAATAAATCCAACTCAAATGAAATGTCAACTGAAATACAAGTAACTCAAAGGATGTTTGGGATAACCATCCTCTAAGGATCCGTTAAACTATCTACTATGTAGTAATATACGCTATTATAATAATGTTTACAGTAAAGTATACTATTTAAAAATAGCGTTAAGGCTTTACATTTTCCACCTTAACACATTTTTAGGTATGCTAATAGTCTATACATTACCGTAATACCCCGTAAACTGGAGCTACCAGAGGATAATCCATAGGTATGACACAAATCAAACTCGTAGTAAAGCACGCTAGGGTAGGTGACATGGCACAACTAGGCAATGCCAGGGTAGATATACCAATTACACTTCCGGGCCAGTGGTAACGCAGAGCCGCAGCAATCGCCCACCTCGAGCCACACTCCCGAATCAAGGGTGCGCACCAAATCAATCACAAAGTAATAGAATGGCATACGATGGAGTGTGTCCGATCAGAGGAGCTACCTCATTAGCCCGTTGATTGCTCTTGTTTTAGCCACCTTATGCCAACTCTTGGGAGTTGGGTCCACATATATACCTCATATAGAATCGTCGCCACCATTCTACTTCATTCTGGAATCTCCACCGCATACACAGTTGTTAAAGAAGTTTTCGGTATCGACAGAGAGTATGCCCATATCCGATCCCGGTCTCTTAACAACTAAACGTTATTATAACACCGCGGTCATTTCAAAATAGTTTATACTTCAAAAACCAAAATATCATTTCCATTTCAAAACCATATCAATACGATATCATTTTCACTTTAAAACCATATTAATACAATATCGTTTTCACTTAAATATATCCATTTCCAAAATCATATCACTTTCCTAAGTTATAACACTTCCGAAACAAAAACACTTTGAAATCATAAGGGCCCGTTTGGTTTCATTTTGTATTTTGAGTTTTGTGTTTTCAACTTGCACTAAGAAATAGCAAGAAATAAGAGAACAAGATATATAATTCTTAGCCATTGCGTCGACCAACGGACAACAAAGGAGTTGTATTGTTCTCATGCTTTGTTATCTCTCGAAACACGAAAAACAAAATAAACTTGTTTTCTATTTTACATGTTAATTTCATTTTTCAAAATTGTTCGTTTTTCAACGATACATACAACGGACGCGCTTTTGTATAGACGAAAACACAAAACTAAAAACCAAAAGCCAAACGGGGCCTAATATTTTGGAAAACCTTAACTTTGAAATCATAACTTCCACCCTTAAATAGTTTAGATATTAATAATAGTATATATAATAAAATAGTTTATAAAGTAAAATAGTTTATATAAAATAGTTATAAGTTAAAATAGTTTATATTAAAATAGTTTATATTAAAAATAGTTTATATTAAATATAGTTTATATTAAAATAGTTTATATTAAAAATAGTTTATATAAAAATAATTTATAAAGTAAAATTTATGAATAGTTTAAATATAATTTAAATTTACTTTATATAATAAAATTGCTTCCTCAACTTTCACAAATCGATTCAAATCAATTTGAATTTCAAATTCAAATTAAATCCAATCTCAAATCATCAATTTCAATTTCAATTCAATTAAACATTTCAAATTATATCGATTTCAAATACCGATTTGAAACACAAAATAAACCATTAAATTTCAATATATTTCAAAGCTTTAAATATTCCACATTTCCAAAACTAAATTTGATAATTCCATTTATGTCTCAATTTAATTTCATTACATTTAGTTTCTGAAATATTTATTTAATCATTTCAATAACATCTAAATACAACTTCAATTTACAAATTTAAATAAACAAAATATCCCATTTAAATTTATATAAGTTTGAGATATTCATTTAAGTCACTTTAATCAATTTCAAGTTATAAAACATATCTTTAAAATTTCAAATTTAATAAATTTCAAATCAAACTTATTTAAGCATAATTCTTAAATAAATATAATTTCAAATCAATTTCAAATTTATCTTTCAACCTGAAACATCATGAACACTATATTTGAAAATATAAATTTTACATAAATACTTAAACATATTTTATATTGATTAAATCAACTTTAATAAATCTTAAAAACCAATATTTATTAAAACCATATATTTCTTTTCAAAACCATAGAAATCATTTTCAAAATATTTATATATAGACCAACGGTGTCTATATATAATTTTCTATCCTATGGTCAAGCGATACAGATATTTATCATTTCAATCTGCAATTTAAATATATATACGGGTATATATCTTTTCAACCTGCAATCCAAAATTCAATTCAAATGAAAATCGCTTGGGTTTATCATTTCAACCCATAAAGATTTTCTCCTATTCTACAGATCGTTCGGGTATGTATCATTCAACCCATAGTGAATTCTATACTAACAGGGAACTTGCAGAGTGATAACAGATATGATAATAATATAATAGGCATATATCATCAATATAAATAACAGATAATGGTGTCAGATGTCACAGGTGAACAGATAAAGATAATGGCATATATATAGCAATGTAAATAACTAGCAGCAGCATATTTCAATTGTCGTTTCAATTGAAATAAAATTTAATAAATGTAAGAACGTTAATCGTGAGTGATTGCCCACCTTTCGAGGTTAGAGAGGATAGTCAAAGAAATGAGCTATGAATTCCAAAGCTTCGCTAGAGGAACACGATTGAATGAACAAAGCTGATAAAACGAATTGATGGAACAAATCAAAATGAGCTCAACTGAAACTGGAACAAAATAAATATTATACCCACATATATCATTCCCTAATAGTTAATATAAAATTTTAAATTCATATTAAAAATAATATATATATACTTATGAATATAAACTAAAGTACAACATGTATATATAACTGTTTTGAACCCAAATGATATCTACACATATTTTCAAATCTATATTTCATTAGAACACATATAAAAATATATATATATATATATATACATATATACTTAAACCAAGCTCAAATATTCTTATATATATAGACTAATATGTTTAAGCAAATGTACATTGTGTATATCTCTAAACTATAAACAAATATGCATATTCATAGTTATAACAAATATATATAACTGGACTAAAGCGAAACATAAAGCTATAGACCCATGACGTACATAATATATATATAACATAATTCATGTGAACAGAAATGAGTAAAACAGCGTAATCGCAACCATACTTATATAAGTTATATATATAACTAACAGTTTATCTAAAACATACATGAATATATACATATATACATATTTAACTGAATAAAATATATAATATTGATCTGAAGTTAAAAAAATACACATATGATAACCATATATTATATAAACTCTTATACAAAAAAATATACAAACTGACCTATTGACAAATAAACTATACAGACTTATGATATGATATGCAAACCAATGTGATCAAAAATTTCTAACATATATAGCTAACAAACTATAAAATCTATATAAACTAATATAATACAAACTATACATATGTATATATCTTAGTATAATAGAATATAATGCAATATACAAACATCCATTACATACATACGAAACCCATAATAAGCATTTGAAATGTAACACAGTATCATGTAATATGATAAAAAAATATAATCTAGGATAATATAGTATAGTAAGTGTAACGACCCCGAATTTTATATAAATTTAAATTGATAATTAAATTAATTTTTGAATAAAAATTATGGAATTAACTAATAGATTGATTTTAGTGATGCGAGTTTCCCCGAATTTAAATAAAAATGTTAAGACTAAATGATTTAAATTGTTTTGAAAAATAAATGGATTTAGAAATGATATGATGACAACGAATAAATTTGTGTTAAATCAATTAAATTTAAATATTGTATATATATGTATATATGTGATTTGAATTTAAATAACTCAATGTAATAATTTGTGAAAACATTAATTAAATTTTAATATAAATGGTTTAAAGATAATTTTGAAATATAGATATTGACACAAGTATAGAAGTATATGGATATAAGTTAAGTAATAAACAAATACAAATGACTGAAACAACTTTATGTTATGTACATAAAGTATAAAAGTAAGAAATTAAATGTAGATGGTTAAACTTTAAAAGGAAATAAAATTTTTGTTGATGTTAAACAAATTTCTCAAATAGATTTATAACTATATTAAATATGAGATGAACACATAAAATAACAATACAACTTGAACAAATACAAACTGAATTGAAAAGCATAAGACAGCAAATATCTCTAGCACATGTGAAACAAAGCAAAGGAAAGTGAAGGAAACACCATCATTTCAGCCGAAGTAAATAAAATTTACATGGTACAAGAAAATTTATGCATAAATCACTTCAGCCCTAAAGCAAAGAAATGTTACTGACTATTGTAAAAAGATATTACTTTGTACTGTACAACATAATTAATGCCATATCCTTATCAGCCTACAAACTTAGAAAGATCTCTGCTTGTTTTTGTACAACCAAATTTTATCAACCTGTACAAGAAAAGAAAAGTATTATTACTCTGTAAACTCCATTTCCATATACCAACTTCTCATTCTAGTTTCGTTCACCAGAAGCTAGGGAAAAAAAAAGAAGAAAAAACTAAAGTATATCATCTCCTCTAAAATAAACAAAATCAACATCATAATCAATACAAACCAAAGAAGAAGATTGTAGCCTGCAGTTTTTCAATACAGAGGAGCAACTCTGTTCATTTTCTGGAAATGAATGAAGGTGAGCAACTCTTCCTTTAAAACCCTGCTCTGTTCTTTCTTCTTGTCCAAGTGAGTAACAATTTTATTTAAACTTATAACTTAAGTTAATATTGTATGCTTCCCTCTGTGATGACATGTATCTTGTATATATGTATGTTGTGCGTATCTGTTCTGTTCTTTAATTCTCTGTTGCCTGTTGCTCATTTCTTTGAGTAGATTAGGAAATGAACTTTTATCTCATGATCTAATCATTGTATGACCTTAGAATATAAACTAATATGGTCTGTTTGGTCATAATATAGGTGTTAAAATTTTAGCAAGGCTGAAACAATATATGTTGTTTCTGGAAACTAAGAAAAACTGGGGTAACTTTAAATATGTTAAAAACAAATTCTCTGGTTTTAAGGATTCAATAGTATAGGGTGAAACTTCATACCAAATCATGATTTTTAAAACAAGTTTTAAATTTTTTAAAGCCTGGGTGAAAGAGCAGTTTTAGTTTTACTGTGATAAGCAATTTGGTGTGCCGTGAGTTATCTCGTCGACTGGGGATGACGTGGTTGGGTCGAGAGATAGAGGAGTGATGAGGGAGCATGGGAAAAATGGTAGACTAGTCAGCAGTTCATCGTGGTGGCAGTAAGGAGCAACTAAAATCTGGTGACCTAGTTTGCGTGGCTGTCGATTTTTTTGGTCTCGTTCGAAGCCAGGAAACGATCGAGTGTTTCGAGCTTCTGGTGGATGGAAGAGGGGTGGTTGGCGAGTGTTGGGCTGGAGTTTCCGATGTAATGGTGGTCGGAGGTGCGAGAGTGAGGTGATAACAGGCTCTGATGATGGTTCCAGTTTTTGGTTCCAGTTGGGTTTATAGTCTCGAATTTGATTACGAGCTTTAGGGGATGATCTGATGATCGGAAATGGGGGTGTAGGTGATCGTCGACTTGTTCGACGTGGTGACACTGACCGGAGGCGAGCGGCGGCGGTGTGCACGTGCACGGTTAAGTGATCTGGTGGCAGTGTTTTCGTGGTGGTGATAGGAAAGTGAACTCGAGATTTTCTCGAGTAGACCCGTGATTTGTTCGGGGAATTTGCAGTTTTTCTCGAAGCAAAAATTTGAAGATCTCGGGTAGGATAGTTTAGCACAGAATCAACAGTGCCAGGCTTAACTCGAGTAAGTACTCGGGTAAATTTCGTTCTGGCCCGGGAAATTTCATGATTTTCTCGAAGTAAGTATGGGTGAAACTCAGAAAAATTTTGTTTCCAATTTAAACAGTGCCAGTTTTAACATTTTAAGTTATATAGGTTAAATTTGTAATTAAAGTTAAAACTGAGTTTAGTTTAGGTGTTTAAATCCCGATTTTTGAAATAAAAGAAAAGTTTAAATTTTTAAATATATTTTTTTATTTAAATATTTAATTAAGGTGGTTTGATTTAAAAGCACTTATAACTAGATTGTTTTAAAATTGTAATTTGTAATTTAAAATTTTGAAGGTCAGTTTACAAAGTGATTAAATTTAATTAGTATTGGTTTAAACTTGAAGTTCAAAATGAGTTGTAATTTATTAATGATTAAAGGTTAATTAATAGATGATAAAGGATAATTAATTAAAATGGGTTGTAATTAATTAACCAGGATTAGAAATTCATAAGAAATTTATTTGAATTGAATTAATCAGACAAATTAACTGATTTTACTTATGGATAATTAGATTGATTGAATGATATGAATTGTTTGATATCCCTGTCTGTGATGGTGATGCTTTGTGATATAAATTACTTTGTGCTGATCTGAAATTTCTATTTCTGTGATATCACTATGTGAATATGCAACCCATGGCCCGTAACACGGCACTTGAATTTCGATGCGACAGGGAGTCGGATTCCAGTTGGTTATCTGAAACCCACATCGAATTGTAATAGTGAATCTTTGTGACCGATAAATTTACTTTATCTATGAATCTGTGAATGAAGATAAGCGTTGTGGATTATACCGCTTATCGATATTGATATATCTGTGATGATTGATGTTGTGCACTATTGTGTGTAAAACCCCTGGACCACACTTATACACACACAAATATGGATTTCACGTGGAAATCGGTTAAATCACAGATAAATTAAATTTGATGTTTTTGAAATGGAAATTTTAATTTCAATTGATTTTGAAATTAGAAACTTGGGTTTAAAGTGAAAAGCTTTTGAAATGAAATTTCAAAGATAAAAGTTATTTCGAATAACTTAATCGAGTTTTGGAAATTTAAATAATTTGATTTAAATTTGAATTCAAGTTTGAAATTGAATTCTATGATTTGAAACTAGGGGTTAAAGATGCTATACAAGTTTTATATGGGTTAAACCATTTTAAAGGTATTGATTTGGGATTTTGAATTCAATTCAAGGGTTTTGACTCGTGTAAATATAACTGGATTTTCCGAAACGGAACTATTTGTTTTCAAATAGTAAAAGCTTTCACATAAGTAAAGGATTTCCAAATTGTGTTGAACGGTTTCAAGTTGAAATAGAATTGAAATGTTTTGAAAACTATGAAATGAGTCTTTGATTTCAAAGACCGGATGAGTTAATCTAACTTGAAATAGAATTGTTTTGAAAGCTATAAGTTAAATCTTGATTTAAAGATTTAACGAGTTAATCAGATTGAAATGGAAATCGATTTGAAAATCTATGAATGGATCTTTGTGAATGGGGTTAACTTTGTGAATTGAATCTTTTCGTTTAAAAGATTAAAAGTGTGGAAATTGTTTAAACCATTGAAGGTTTTTGAAATGAATCTTTTTGTTTAAAAGATTGGAAATGGTAATTTGTTTTACCATTCGAATGAAAAGTTTTGGGCTTTAAGCTGTGATTTAACTGAGACCCCATTATCCATATGATTTTTAATTGCGCTCGTTATTCGGTTTAGCCGGGAGAGGACCTTTGTGTCATATATCCCATTCCGAATAGTGATACGACGATATGGATAGCATTTGAAGACCGGTGGTGAAGACCGGGTATTTGCGAGAGCGATAGGATGACCTGTCGATTGTCTCTGCACTGAGTAGCTACGGTATAGAGATTCCCTAAGTGATGGGAAGTCCGATCGAGATTGCGAATACTCGGATTTGCAAGGGCTTCTTTGGAAGTGCCTTCGATTCTGTTCGGACCCGGAACAGACTTGTATGGATGTGTGTCTGACATTACACTTTGAGATGTAAAGCTGGTTTCTATCAAATACATTTCTGTTGGTGGCGGAGAATTTATTCTCTTAGCTTAACACCCTTCTCTGAGACGTACGAGCTCAGAGGTTATGTAGTTGATGGTTACTAGTGATACATTCCCAATTTGGTAATGTGGCATACGAAGTGCTGATGATGCGTTGCTTTGTGAAAAAGCGTGGCTTTGTGAAAAAGCATGGCTTTGTGGAAAAGCGTAGTTTTGTGGACGAGACTTCGTCGAGCCTCACAACCCGGTAATGGTCGAAACAGGAATGTTGCGACAAAGGTTTGTAGGGGTAGCGCCCCTAGGGTATGTCATTTCCTTCTGGATAAAGGGTGGTATCATGGTATGGAGCCCAGATACTTAACTCGTGTGGACACGGTAATTTATTACTGTATGATGTTGCTTTGTTAGTTTTCGAGATCTCGGATAAAGGTCGGTAACGACCGGGGGATGACATGACTCGTGTGTTAGTTACCTAGTTACAGCTGTACAGCGTGAGGTAGCGTCGGCCTTTTGTTTGCGGAGATCCGGTTAGGATCCGAGGCGTCTTTCCAGAGGCGTTTCTATTTCGGTAAGGAAGTTCCTTAGCCTGATCATTTGTTGGAAATCCAAAGAAACAATACGAACCCTGTACGGTTTTTAGTTGTATTACCTGCTATGGAATGTGGCGGTAACCTGCTATTGAACGTAGTAGCTATAGTAGGCATACAACAATGGTTGTATGCTGGCTAAGATTAATATTATATTTTCGAAATGGTTTTCGACACTATGCACTAATGATAATAATATCAAAAGAGTTTTGATTTTGCGTAGTAAGCATGTTTGACTATCATAAGGAGAAATCTCCTCCAATTCTGCGATTGCATTGTGTGTGTGGCGGGAGGCCTTATGGTAGTTTCATTTTCGAAAAGCATTGCGGATTTCAATGTTTAAAAGCCTTTGTTGCTTGTTTTAAAGATAAACTGTTTTTGTTGCTCACACCAGTCCCATGACTGATCCGGAGTTTATTATTCCCTTCCTAAACTCTGGGTGCCCACTATTTTCCACACGGGCAGTCTAGAGTTGAGGTTTTCAGATATTCAGGTTGAGTAGATTATCTGGAGCCAGTCAGTCCTTGGACGACTGACCTTGCTTTCCGCTAGCTATGGATTGGAGCATTCTATTGGAGATATTGTTCCGCTGCTGAGGTTATCGTTTTCTTTTCCGCTGCTATTTGTTGTATCATATCTCTGATGTATATTGATATTCATTGTATCACTCTGTTGTATCAGATATTGTATATCAATGTATTATTCATTTCTTCCGCTGTGTTGTTATACTTAATGGTGCTATAGCTCCGGCGAATCGGATTTGAACGGTCGAATCTGCGGCATTCTAGTACAATGTGAAGTACGGATGTTGATTTTCGAACGGGCAAAAATCCGTCTCGTTACAAGTGGTATCAGAGCTAAGGTTGAACTTTAGCTCAGGAGTATAACACGTTAAGTAGCTCATTAGAGATAGAGTGAAGTAAACTCTAGAATGAGTATTCCTCAGATATCCGTTCGAATGCCTCAGTAAATTCTCTTACTATCTACTGATAGTGAGTATGAGCGCAAGAAGAGGATGAGATAGGGGACAGGGGAATACGACTACAAATGGTCGATACTCTGAACAACGAGGAAACGATCTTTTCTCTATCAATCTCTTTGGTTCAGCATCTCTTTCTCAATTCTTCGATAGTTTCTGGTAGATCCAGAAAGAAGATTCGATATATTTGTATGGGACATAAACTCCAACTGAGCCAAAATTGTTTGTTTGGATGAATTGTTTGCTTTGGTTGATATGGTTGATAGGTATACTTTAGTTCTAAACTGAAATTTTTGAAATTGTATCCATGTATCTATCTATCCTTTGGGTCCGGATATATCCTACGAATGGTTAGTTATCCCTTTGAACTAACCGATGCTATTGTATATTTCGTAGATCTGGATAACCCGAGTATCTTGTGAAGTGTTAAATAGATTCGATCTTGTATCTATTTTTGATATTCTGATTTGGTAAGCCAAATGTAGAATAGATATTCAGTTTGATTCAATGAAATATTTTTCATCTATCTTTGTGTCTCCTTGGCAAATTTCGAGGACGAAATTCTTTTAAGGGGGGAAATCTATAACGACCCCGAATTTTATATAAATTTAAATTGATAATTAAATTAATTTTTGAATAAAAATTATGGAATTAACTAATAGATTGATTTTAGTGATGCGAGTTTCCCCGAATTTAAATAAAAATGTTAAGACTAAATGATTTAAATTGTTTTGAAAAATAAATGGATTTAGAAATGATATGATGACAACGAATAAATTTGTGTTAAATCAATTAAATTTAAATATTGTATATATATGTATATATGTGATTTGAATTTAAATAACTCAATGTAATAATTTGTGAAAACATTAATTAAATTTTAATATAAATGGTTTAAAGATAATTTTGAAATATAGATATTGACACAAGTATAGAAGTATATGGATATAAGTTAAGTAATAAACAAATACAAATGACTGAAATAACTTTATGTTATGTACATAAAGTATAAAAGTAAGAAATTAAATGTAGATGGTTAAACTTTAAAAGGAAATAAAATTTTTGTTGATGTTAAACAAATTTCTCAAATAGATTTATAACTATATTAAATATGAGATGAACACATAAAATAACAATACAACTTGAACAAATACAAACTGAATTGAAAAGCATAAGACAGCAAATATCTCTAGCACATGTGAAACAAAGCAAAGGAAAGTGAAGGAAACACCATCATTTCAGCCGAAGTAAATAAAATTTACATGGTACAAGAAAATTTATGCATAAATCACTTCAGCCCTAAAGCAAAGAAATGTTACTGACTATTGTAAAAAGATATTACTTTGTACTGTACAACATAATTAATGCCATATCCTTATCAGTCTACAAACTTAGAAAGATCTCTGCTTGTTTTTGTACAACCAAATTTTATCAACCTGTACAAGAAAAGAAAAGTATTATTACTCTGTAAACTCCATTTCCATATACCAACTTCTCATTCTAGTTTCGTTCACCAGAAGCTAGGGAAAAAAAAAGAAGAAAAAACTAAAGTATATCATCTCCTCTAAAATAAACAAAATCAACATCATAATCAATACAAACCAAAGAAGAAGATTGTAGCCTGCAGTTTTTCAATACAGAGGAGCAACTCTGTTCATTTTCTGGAAATGAATGAAGGTGAGCAACTCTTTCTTTAAAACCCTGCTCTGTTCTTTCTTCTTGTCCAAGTGAGTAACAATTTTATTTAAACTTATAACTTAAGTTAATATTGTATGCTTCCCTCTGTGATGACATGTATCTTGTATATATGTATGTTGTGCGTATCTGTTCTGTTCTTTAATTCTCTGTTGCCTGTTGCTCATTTCTTTGAGTAGATTAGGAAATGAACTTTTATCTCATGATCTAATCATTGTATGACCTTAGAATATAAACTAATATGGTCTGTTTGGTCATAATATAGGTGTTAAAATTTTAGCAAGGCTGAAACAATATATGTTGTTTCTGGAAACTAAGAAAAACTGGGGTAACTTTAAATATGTTAAAAACAAATTCTCTGGTTTTAAGGATTCAATAGTATAGGGTGAAACTTCATACCAAATCATGATTTTTAAAACAAGTTTTAAATTTTTTAAAGCCTGGGTGAAAGAGCAGTTTTAGTTTTACTGTGATAAGCAATTTGGTGTGCCGTGAGTTATCTCGTCGACTGGGGATGACGTGGTTGGGTCGAGAGATAGAGGAGTGATGAGGGAGCATGGGAAAAATGGTAGACTAGTCAGCAGTTCATCGTGGTGGCAGTAAGGAGCAACTAAAATCTGGTGACCTAGTTTGCGTGGCTGTCGATTTTTTTGGTCTCGTTCGAAGCCAGGAAACGATCGAGTGTTTCGAGCTTCTGGTGGATGGAAGAGGGGTGGTTGGCGAGTGTTGGGCTGGAGTTTCCGATGTAATGGTGGTCGGAGGTGCGAGAGTGAGGTGATAACAGGCTCTGATGATGGTTCCACTTTTTGGTTCCAGTTGGGTTTATAGTCTCGAATTTGATTACGAGCTTTGGGGGATGATCTGATGATCGGAAATGGGGGTGTAGGTGATCGTCGACTTGTTCGACGTGGTGACACTGACCGGAGGCGAGCGGCGGCGGTGTGCACGTGCACGGTTAAGTGATCTGGTGGCAGTGTTTTTGTGGTGGTGATAGGAAAGTGAACTCGAGATTTTCTCGAGTAGACCCGTGATTTGTTCGGGGAATTTGCAGTTTTTCTCGAAGCAAAAATTTGAAGATCTCGGGTAGGATAGTTTAGCACAGAATCAACAGTGCCAGGCTTAACTCGAGTAAGTACTCGGGTAAATTTCGTTCTGGCCCGGGAAATTTCATGATTTTCTCGAAGTAAGTATGGGTGAAACTCAGAAAAATTTTGTTTCCAATTTAAACAGTGCCAGTTTTAACATTTTAAGTTATATAGGTTAAATTTGTAATTAAAGTTAAAACTGAGTTTAGTTTAGGTGTTTAAATCCCGATTTTTGAAATAAAAGAAAAGTTTAAATTTTTAAATATATTTTTTTATTTAAATATTTAATTAAGGTGGTTTGATTTAAAAGCACTTATAACTAGATTGTTTTAAAATTGTAATTTGTAATTTAAAATTTTGAAGGTCAGTTTACAAAGTGATTAAATTTAATTAGTATTGGTTTAAACTTGAAGTTCAAAATGAGTTGTAATTTATTAATGATTAAAGGTTAATTAATAGATGATAAAGGATAATTAATTAAAATGGGTTGTAATTAATTAACCAGGATTAGAAATTCATAAGAAATTTATTTGAATTGAATTAATCAGACAAATTAACTGATTTTACTTATGGATAATTAGATTGATTGAATGATATGAATTGTTTGATATCCCTGTCTGTGATGGTGATGCTTTGTGATATAAATTACTTTGTGCTGATCTGAAATTTCTATTTCTGTGATATCACTATGTGAATATGCAACCCATGGCCCGTAACACGGCACTTGAATTTCGATGCGACAGGGAGTCGGATTCCAGTTGGTTATCTGAAACCCACATCGAATTGTAATAGTGAATCTTTGTGACCGATAAATTTACTTTATCTATGAATCTGTGAATGAAGATAAGCGTTGTGGATTATACCGCTTATCGATATTGATATATCTGTGATGATTGATGTTGTGCACTATTGTGTGTAAAACCCCTGGACCACACTTATACACACACAAATATGGATTTCACGTGGAAATCGGTTAAATCACAGATAAATTAAATTTGATGTTTTTGAAATGGAAATTTTAATTTCAATTGATTTTGAAATTAGAAACTTGGGTTTAAAGTGAAAAGCTTTTGAAATGAAATTTCAAAGATAAAAGTTATTTCGAATAACTTAATCGAGTTTTGGAAATTTAAATAATTTGATTTAAATTTGAATTCAAGTTTGAAATTGAATTCTATGATTTGAAACTAGGGGTTAAAGATGATATACAAGTTTTATATGGGTTAAACCATTTTAAAGGTATTGATTTGGGATTTTGAATTCAATTCAAGGGTTTTGACTCGTGTGAATATAACTGGATTTTCCGAAACGGAACTATTTGTTTTCAAATAGTAAAAGCTTTCACATAAGTAAAGGATTTCCAAATTGTGTTGAACGGTTTCAAGTTGAAATAGAATTGAAATGTTTTGAAAACTATGAAATGAGTCTTTGATTTCAAAGACCGGATGAGTTAATCTAACTTGAAATAGAATTGTTTTGAAAGCTATAAGTTAAATCTTGATTTAAAGATTTAACGAGTTAATCAGATTGAAATGGAAATCGATTTGAAAATCTATGAATGGATCTTTGTGAATGGGGTTAACTTTGTGAATTGAATCTTTTCGTTTAAAAGATTAAAAGTGTGGAAATTGTTTAAACCATTGAAGGTTTTTGAAATGAATCTTTTTGTTTAAAAGATTGGAAATGGTAATTTGTTTTACCATTCGAATGAAAAGTTTTGGGCTTTAAGCTGTGATTTAACTGAGACCCCATTATCCATATGATTTTTAATTGCGCTCGTTATTCGGTTTAGCCGGGAGAGGACCTTTGTGTCATATATCCCATTCCGAATAGTGATACGACGATATGGATAGCATTTGAAGACCGGTGGTGAAGACCGGGTATTTGCGAGAGCGATAGGATGACCTGTCGATTGTCTCTGCACTGAGTAGCTACGGTATAGAGATTCCCTAAGTGATGGGAAGTCCGATCGAGATTGCGAATACTCGGATTTGCAAGGGCTTCTTTGGAAGTGCCTTCGGTTCTGTTCGGACCCGGAACAGACTTGTATGGATGTGTGTCTGACATTACACTTTGAGATGTAAAGCTGGTTTCTATCAAATACATTTCTGTTGGTGGCGGAGAATTTATTCTCTTAGCTTAACACCCTTCTCTGAGACGTACGAGCTCAGAGGTTATGTAGTTGATGGTTACTAGTGATACATTCCCAATTTGGTAATGTGGCATACGAAGTGCTGATGATGCGTTGCTTTGTGAAAAAGCGTGGCTTTATGAAAAAGCGTGGCTTTGTGGAAAAGCGTAGTTTTGTGGACGAGACTTCGTCGAGCCTCACAACCCGGTAATGGTCGAAACAGGAATGTTGCGACAAAGGTTTGTAGGGGTAGCGCCCCTAGGGTATGTCATTTCCTTCTGGATAAAGGGTGGTATCATGGTATGGAGCCCAGATACTTAACTCGTGTGGACACGGTAATTTATTACTGTATGATGTTGCTTTGTTGGTTTTCGAGATCTCGGATAAAGGTCGGTAACGACCGGGGGATGACATGACTCGTGTGTTAGTTACCTAGTTACAGCTGTACAGCGTGAGGTAGCGTCGGCCTTTTGTTTGCGGAGATCCGGTTAGGATCCGAGGCGTCTTTCCAGAGGCGTTTCTATTTCGGTAAGGAAGTTCCTTAGCCTGATCATTTGTTGGAAATCCAAAGAAACAATACGAACCCTGTACGGTTTTTAGTTGTATTACCTGCTATGGAATGTGGCGGTAACCTGCTATTGAACGTAGTAGCTATAGTAGGCATACAACAATGGTTGTATGCTGGCTAAGATTAATATTATATTTTCGAAATGGTTTTCGACACTATGCACTAATGATAATAATATCAAAAGAGTTTTGATTTTGCGTAGTAAGCATGTTTGACTATCATAAGGAGAAATCTCCTCCAATTCTGCGATTGCATTGTGTGTGTGGCGGGAGGCCTTATGGTAGTTTCATTTTCGAAAAGCATTGCGGATTTCAATGTTTAAAAGCCTTTGTTGCTTGTTTTAAAGATAAACTGTTTTTGTTGCTCACACCAGTCCCATGACTGATCCGGAGTTTATTGTTCCCTTCCTAAACTCTGGGTGCCCACTATTTTCCACACGGGCAGTCTAGAGTTGAGGTTTTCAGATATTCAGGTTGAGTAGATTATCTGGAGCCAGTCAGTCCTTGGACGACTGACCTTGCTTTCCGCTAGCTATGGATTGGAGCATTCTATTGGAGATATTGTTCCGCTGCTGAGGTTATCGTTTTCTTTTCCGCTGCTATTTGTTGTATCATATCTCTGATGTATATTGATATTCATTGTATCACTCTGTTGTATCAGATATTGTATATCAATGTATTATTCATTTCTTCCGCTGTGTTGTTATACTTAATGGTGCTATAGCTCCGGCGAATCGGGTTTGAACGGTCGAATCTGCGGCATTCTAGTACAATGTGAAGTACGGATGTTGATTTTCGAACGGGCAAAAATCCGTCTCGTTACAGTAAGAATGTAATATAATATACATATATATATACATATACATATACATATACATATACATATACATATACATATACATATACATATACATACATATATATATATCGAAATCTTGGTCATGAAAGATCAACAGCCTACAAACGAAAAAATATATATATAGATAGTTTATATTTAACAGAAACAAATACGAAAGACATAGTGTATATATATATATATATCTATGCAAACACAGATATATTCAAACATATATGCACGCATCTCTGACTAAAGCTAAACTATGTATATATATTTCAAAATTAAAACCTGTATATATACAAACATAACATAAATAATAACATTCAAAACACATGCATATTCCTTTCAAAATTTCCAGATCAAAATAAAACATACTATATATATATATTAACTAAATTAATATATAATAAATATGGTAATTCAAGGCAACTTATATCTATATGACTTTCAAATACTGGCATATACTTATATATATCAAGACAGCCAATAGCCAATAGCCAACTTGCAAAATAACTTTGGAAATATATGAACTCTATTTATAAATATATATAGATCATACGGTAAACTAACATATTATATTTTATAAACTTATGTATAAACTTTTCCCAAGCTAATATAGCTTAATATATGTGCTAATATATAAACTGCCACTGTAAATAATATATGCAATTACATATATTACAAATATATATATACCCTTAAAGAGCAACAGGAATCAAACAAGTGGAGAGGCAAGGTTGCTGGGTGGAGGCTGGTTGTGGATCTCAGGCGAGGGAGGGCGCTCGGAATTGTGACGTGATGAGTGGGATGGTTTGCAGGCAGTCGCGTGGGAAGGGAAATGGTGGTCGGGTGCAGGCAAGGAGAAGGCGGGTTCGGGTGGTGATGCGGCCAGGGAAGGGTTGCAGTGAGGGAGGTCGACCACGGTGAGGGAGGACACAAGGCGAGAGGAAAAGGTATTGAAAAAGGAAGGATGAGATTATGAACCGACAACATCTAAAAATATAAAAGGAACTTAAAGTTCTACTCTGCCTTTCAGAATAAATATAAAACAACTGACATATATTTTAGACCAGAATGAAAAGAGAAAGGAGGAGAAGAATGAAATCAACGGACCACAAAATATATTTGGCCAATAGAATAGCAAAAGTCAAAAGTTGAGATCAGATAAAAATAAAAGCAAATGGCTATTCAGGTTTTACACCGTGGACACGAAAGGATATAAGAAAAACCAAAAGTGAAAAAAATGACACCGATACGGCAAATCGTTTTGCGGATTCCGCTACGTACCGGAACTCCAAAACACAGAAATGAATATACCGCAGAGATCAGCACGACGAGACGATCAAAACGGTATATATATACCAGCGATACAACCATCCTATCAAAAGTCGATATCGGTACCGAAAAATGCTACAATTTCGTTGGAAATAAGATAAACGGGGCAATTACAGTCAAAATTTGGAGAAACGAAATATGACGACTCACTCAGAAGATGATTTACAAATTTTCTATAGAAAAATATTCAATTTGGAAAACATTTCATTATCATCAAATATTAACTGATTTAAATTGAAATAGAATTATACAAGAAAATAAACTTCCATATTATCTGATGAAAATTTACCAATTGCTAATATATAAATTGATTTAGACGTATTCCAAATATAAAATTTTTATTTCAAAATTTAATTGTTTAAAATTTCACAAAAATTCAATTAATTAAATTGATTAAAATTACTAAAATTTACGAGTCGTTACATCGTCCATGAGCAAAAAGGTCATTTTTGTGCATATATTAATTTGAGAAAATTTAATTGGAAATTTTCTATATTATTTTTTAGGAATTTGGCTTCATAAACAAGTGGTTTCATGAAGATATATGCATGCACAAGAGTGAATACAAAGGAATGGAGATGGAAATAATTCATTTCATGGATCATGGAGGACCCCACCTACCCACCTATCTTAATGTACAAATTAGAGGCTAATGCACATGCTAATAGAGTTTAAATCTTCATGCACACTTAAATGATGATTATTTGATGTTAATGATTACTTGGCCTCCAAACTTCCTAAGAGGGTATTTTGGGCATTCCCCAAAAAAGTGGATTAGGGTTTTATACATGTATAAATACCCCATATGTTCATGTAATTACTCTCTCTTCTCTTTTAGGCTCTCTTTTCTTTAGTTTAGTTTAGGAAAAATAAAAGAATGCTCGCTTTCTCTTTTCATGGCTACTTAGCCATTTTATTTCATGTAATTTTCCTTTTTTTATGCAATGTTAATTATGGTTTCCTTTTAATTACATATTCTTTTCCTTTCTTGTTAGTAGTATAGATTTATTTTTCATGCAAGTAGAATAGCTTTTCTTTACTTTTCTCTCCTTTTCCTTTTCTTTTTCTTTCATGTTGCATGCTACAATTGTTGATATGATAAAAAATATGAGAGACTAAACCCCTTCAATTTAAGGGTTGGGGTGGCTTTTTCTGGTAATTCTTAGTTGGGGTTGGCTTTTTCTGGTAATTCGAGCATTGAGGGAAGGATTGGTTATGGGATTCGTGGTTGGGGGAGTGAGGTGCACCTGGGGATGAAGTTTGGAAGCGTGCGATTGCTTGGGGTGTGGTGCGACATATGTACGGCCATGGCATTTTGGGTTTATACAGTATAAAGTCACTGGTGTCATCTCTCTAACTCTTTACTTTGCTTTTCTATTTTTATCCGTGATTGCATCTGTGACTGATTGTTGATATAATTATGTGTTTTTAATGTGTGATTTAATATTTAATTTGAAAGAAATTTAAAAAGATTTACATAAGTTAGAAAACACTATTCACCCCTTTTAGTATTTAGTTAGCCTTAAGATCCATAATTCTGCAACCCACAGGAAAGCCTTTTGGTTTATACTTGGAATGCCTTTGGACTTATATTTGGAAAGACTTATAATGTAGATAGAATATGAAAGACATTCCTATTTGGACTATACTATCTAAGTACTATTATAGTAAGGCTTGAGATTTTTATTCACTAAACATATGTTGGTCTGACTCCCTCCTCATTATAACACAGGTTAGGAAAGGGGATATCAAAGGCAAAGGCGAGAAGGAAGCTTGTGGCAGTTTATCTATTTATCTCTTCATGTTACTTTCTGATGTACCCATTGAAAAATGTTGTATTTTAAAAAAGATGTACCACAGATATGTAATGATTGTTATTGGTATTGTGTTATGGATTTTATCACATCTTGAATTTTGAAAGAAATGGGTACTGTTGTTATTATTATATTTTATCCTTCCACTGTGAGATCTAACTGAGTAGATAAATAGTGTTGTATTGTTCTTTTTACCAACCAGTAGCCAGCTTTGGAATATGCCTAAGTTTCAATGGGACTTTTTTGGATCAAAATTTAGGTCGGTTTCAGGGTGGGTTGTGTAACATCCCCTATTTTAAGGCCCGAAACTAAGTGCTACAAATGCTATAGTCATCCATAGTATTAATTACGGATGACAAAATGCGGTTATGTTAATTGTATCAATAACATCAAAAGCACAATTTCAAAACAGACTTTTATATTTCATTTCAAAGATAATATTTCATATTCATTTCATAATCCCAAACGTCTTTCAGGCTCAGATAAAATATAATTATTACAAAATACTACAAGAGCGACATATGAAGATGCCCCCTTGATTGATAAGAGTTTACTACTAGATAGTCATAACTTCTGTCATTACATACATTCCAACAGAATAAAACATCAACACATCGGAATATATATGTATATATATACACACACATGCACATACATATACATATACATACACACACACACACACTTATACATACACACACACACACACATATATATATATATATATATATATAAACTCCTAGATAGCTAGCCTTGCCTGCTGCATGCCTTAGCTTTATTCGCCAAAACCTATTTAACCTAAAAACCTTACTCTCGAACTACTCAAATGAGCACCCTAGAGTTAAGGGGAAAAACAAAAACTTAGGCTCAGACAAAAATTATGGTGTGAATAATAATATGCCATCTCAATTAATGGATATCTAGTGAGACCATGCCGCAGAGCGGAACGAAGTTTCCCCTCACTAATATCTTTAAAAAAAATATCTTTTGCAAATCAAACTGCTGCAACCACAATGGTTAAAATAGACAATAAAAATAGTAACATGCATGCATGCAACATAGGTAATCATGACCAGTCTGTCTAAATCAGTGGACTATCTGTCCCAACATCATAGTTTTCTCAGGGTAACTTCAAGCCTATGGTTCACTTGGGACTACCAGATATATTAAATTCTCTAACATACCGTTAGAAGGCAACTGGACGGTCGGTCCAAAACTTACCATTCCTATAGTCACTCTGATCCTAATGGTTTAGCTAGCTCACCAATAACCCATTTCCTCTTTTTATATTCCTTTATGTGCTTAAACCTACTTTTAGTCTTACCTATAACAAAGCCTTACGCACTAGAATTATGGACTAGTATTAGCTAGGGGCTAACAGCTGAAGTATAGGGCGCTACCCTACACCAGTCGGTTTTCTAATCTCTGAGTCAATTCATCCTATCACAATTTATCTAACGGTGATAAGAAAAATAATATCTTTAGTAAAATTCTGGGCTAAGTACCCTTTTTATTTCCTTGAAAACATAATTCTTTATAAATGATTTAACCCTTGAAATCATACTTTAAAACATGGAAAATATAGCTCTTTACTTTATCTAAAATATTTATGCCATGATATATGCTTTTATAAATAATATTGATGAATGTCGGTATCACTTAGAGGTTGTCGTATCTCAAAACCTCTGTTATTAACCAAAACCATAAAACCATTATCTATTGATAAAGTTCTACGTCTATATCGACGTTAAGGGTTATCTCAACTTTTCATTAGATAAAACATGTTAAAGAATCTGGTTTAGAACTATAAGGCCATAAGGCCAATACCCATTTACATCGCCTATAAAGGCTGTCGAATACAAGCGGCGTCACTAATGGTTTGCATAGTATAAAATTCTAAACTTGGAAACTGATGAAGGTCGACATTGAT
This sequence comes from Allium fistulosum, assembly GCA_030737815.1. Classification (NCBI taxonomy): domain Eukaryota; kingdom Viridiplantae; phylum Streptophyta; class Magnoliopsida; order Asparagales; family Amaryllidaceae; genus Allium; species Allium fistulosum. The sequence continues at coordinate 461,572,439 of CM060901.1, forward strand.
TACTAGCGACACCAACGCCTTAAAGTAAAGTGCGGCATCACTAAAGCCATCTGGAAATTAATGTCAAGAGTAATAGGGTCGGCATCATTGCAGCTAATAAGAAAATAAGCGGCATCACTGCCTTATTGGGTTGACGACTTATAGAAGACATGTGGCGTCATTATCGCTGTTATAGATCAGCTTCGAAAGTAATAGTGTCGACGTCATCGCAATTTACATAAGGTTGAAAATATGCGGCACCGTTACCGCTATAGGCATAAAAGCTGACGTCATTAAGCATGGCATTATAATATAAGGTATGGTATAATGCATGCGGCGCCATTAACATCGAAGACATGCATGCTGACGTCAACTCTAACCCAAGCGAATGCATTCCATATCACCTGTTAGTGATATCCTATGCATTCATTAGGGTCGACCTTGTTTAACGGTAGCAGGCGTCAATGAGGTCGGTATGGCAATGCTGTAATTTCTTTAAAAAGTGTTTTGTTTCTATTAAAAGTAATTCCTTTTTACCAACTTCAACTTCTTGTCAATTTCTCATTGGTTAAAACATTCTTTACACAATTTCTTTTCAAAAACCAGTTGAGGACCAGAAATTACATTTCAAAATTTTTTTTGCAAACCGTATATTTTATATTAATATTTTAATATAATAATCAAGTTTTTCTAGCCCAAATAATTTATAATAAATCACAAAGACTTGGGAAAAATCCCCCAAAATCACATTAAATTAGACTTAATATATTCTTTACCATATAAAAATTTCGAGACCAGAAACATTACTTAATTATTTTGAATAATTAAAACCCGAAATAAACCATTTTCTCCACTTAGAAAATTCATAATAAATTCATACTTGCTTGGAAAATTATGGAATTTAAAACCCACTTCTAAAATAATGTTTTAAACATCATATCAAAATCTTTAATCGTTTAGGTATCAAAAACTAGGTTTTCACACTTAAAACCTATTAAATAATCTTATAATTCGTCATTTAAACATATTATCATCCATACTATTATAACATGACATAATACGAGCAAAAGATTCGGTTTCATACTTAAAACCGAAAATAGTAGATAAAACTTGATATGCATAAATGTTATTCACCTTGATTTGACAATGGAACTTGAGATTTGAGTTTGATTTAGTTTCCTCTAAGCTTCAATCTTGTTTCCCTAGCTTTTCTTCCTCTTAAAGCTCTTGTTAATGAATGGCCTTGCCTTTTTGATTTCATTTTTATGAATGAAGTGAGGGAGGAATGAGAAGGTTTAAGTTAAGGAAATATGCTCTTTTCCCATTTTACCCTCCTCATAATCCTCCTTCTTAATTAATGTTCTAATCAACCTTGTTAGTTCATTAATTAAGGCTCGACCCATATTAATTGTTAAATCCCAATCTCCTTGTCATTTTACATTATTTTATTTAATTTATCTAATTAAACATCCTAAGTAATGTGAATCAAAATTAGGATTGTTACAGACTCCTCTCCTTAAAGAATTTCATCCTCGAAATTACGATATGGCATACACATCAAAACATATAAGCATAGATGTAAAACATACCATCAAATAAGTCAGAATAAGTGTGAAACGACCCGTAAATTTTAACTGTTTTAATAATGTAATTAGTAAAATTTTAATCGATAAAATTTTGAAATAAAAATTTAATATTTGGAATATGTCTAGTTAAACATAGCGACTAGTAAATTTTCGTCCGAAAATATGAAAGTTTATTTCGCGCGTAAATTCACTTCGATCTAATCAGTTAAAAAGCGATGAAAATAAAATGTTTCCGAAACCTAAATATTTTACATAGAAAAAATTCTAAACCATCTTCTGAGCAAAATTCAGTTTGTCGTTTTTCCAAATTCGGACATCTTTGGCTCCGTCGATCTTATTTTTCAGCGTTTTTCTTGCATTTTCCGCTATTAGAAAATTCGAATTTTTATAATTCAGCCATACCACTGACATCTGTATACCGTTTTGATCGTCTCGTCGCGCTGATCACCGCACTATATTTATTTCTATATGTTGAAGTCCGGTACGCAGCGGGAAACTGCGTAACGGTCCAATGCATTGGTATCCGTTTATTTCTTTGATTACTGTGTCCATTCAAATTTTGAAACGGCCACTAGCCTTTAATAAATTCCTAAATTTACGCGTGACCTTTCCTTTCACATTCTTCCCATCAGATCACTTTACAGCTGTTGCTCATTTTTTTCTGTCCTTTTTCTTCCTTCTCACGAAACGTTTTATATATATTATTCTGCATACGTTACTCCTTCTTTCAGATCTGCTCAACCTTCCTTCTTTCTACCTTTTCCTGCCACCATTTTAAGCCCCTTCAACATTTGTTCTAGCATGCTTCTTCCATTTCCTCCTTGCAACCTGCCTTCTCCCCAAGACCGAACAACTTCACACCTACCTATAGCCGCCATCAACTGACAACCAGGCCATGCCATCAACCACCATTGGCCGTTCCACCGCCTTCCTCGTTCCAGCCGCCTCAGCACCTCCGCCTGCACGCCACCAGCCAACCCACGCCCCAGCCCGCCACTGCCATACCCCCAGTCGCCCGCCGCCAGCCCTCCGCCCAGCCTCCCCTTCGCACGCCACCAGCCCACTCCCCACCTCTGACTTCGCCCGCCACCAACCACCTCTCCACTGCCTCCCGATCCAACAGCCTAGTCACTTCCTCCTCACCATAGCCGCTGACCTGCTCGTATGTAAATCAAAATTTTTTTTTGCATGCTACTTCCAACCTTCCACGCATGGCCATGACACTGCTGTTTTCCTCTCCGCTTTACTTATTTTCAGGTAATGTTTTGGCATTGGTTTTGGGAAATATAATCTATGTTTTGATAACGAAAAAGTGTTATATTATATATTAGTTTTATATATACACCTATAAATATTATATATTTTTGCAGCAACTTATATATATAGAGGTCTGTGCTGTGTATATACGAAACAAAAATTCAAAAATGTTATATGTTTGAATATCTATGCTAGTTGTCATCTCATACGTAAAAGCACTATATATATTTGTATGTAAAAGCTTAGTGGCAAGTATAAGTTATTTTGTGCTGTGTAACTATAGTTTTTTTTTTGGTTGTAATAAGTTGCATAAGTTACTAGTCTGTAACAGAAAATGAGATGTTGGAAAAGTATATATTAGTTGTATATATAATGATGTTGATTTTAAGTACTGATTTTATTAAACATTGCTAGTTTATAACGCATATAATACTATACAACTGTTTACCATACTTAAGTTATATGTTATGTGTTCCGATTTAAAATATAGCATGTTTACTTTTTCTGAACAGCAGTTAGACTACATGTTCATGATATCATATCTCACTCGTGTTTTATCAGAATGGGTTGATTTTATTTTTAAAAAGGAGTCGAAGTTACCTAGTTTATGCCTGTCAAATTTCAGTAAAATCCGACATCGTTTGATTAGTGGTCGAGGATCTGGAAGTTAGACCCAGGCAGTTGTTCTTTTGTACTTAAAATTATTTTACACTGCTGCAAACACGACCTGAGTTCATGTTTGACGCATTGTATCTCCTCTGTCTTACGTCGGAATGAGTTTATTCTATTCTTAAAAAGGAGTCGAAGTTACCTAGTTTATGCCTGTCAAATTTCAGCCAAATCCGACATCGTTTGATTAGTGGTCGAGGATCTGGAAGTTAGACCCAAACAGCTATTCTTTTGTACTTAGAAATTATTTTACACTGCTGCAAACATGGCCTGAGTCTATGTTCGTGACATCATAACTTTTCTCGTATCTTGTCCAAAACAAATGAATCTTTTGCAGTTTGAAATACAAGTTTTGATCTTTATTCATATCAAATTTCAGACCATTTCGATCTCGGTAGCACATAGAATTTTATTGTTAAACTTTGACGCATGACATGTTTTATTTGTTGCTATGTTGAATGTTGTGATTTGATTTCATCGATTTCTGTTATCAGCTTTGATCGTTGAATTCGTGCCGATTTGTTTTGCTTGGATTCGTAACTCAATCTCTATGTCCGTATCAGTGTGCGTATCCGTGTCATCTTCTCGTGCATCTCTAGCCTCGAAAGGTGAGCAATCACTCACGATTAACGTTCTTTTATTTATTAAATTTGATTTCAATTGGAACGACAATTGAAATATGCTGATGTTAGTTATTTATATTGCTATATCTATGCTATCATCTGTATCTGTTCACCTGTGACACCTGACATCATTATCTGTTATTTATATTGATATATATATATGCCATCATCTGTATCTGTTCACCTGTGACATCTGACACCCTTATCTGTTATTTATACCGGTGATATACGCCTGATACCATTGTTATATTATTATCATATCTGTTATCACTCTGCAAGTTCCCTGTTAGTATAGAATCACTATGGGTTGAAATGATACATACCCGAACGGACTTTAGAATAGGAGAAAATCGTTATGGGTTGAAATGATAAACCCAAGCAATTTTCAAATTAAATTGAATTTGGGATTTCGGGTTGAAAAGATATATACCCGAATATATTTTAAATTGCGGATTGAAATGATAAATATCCGTATCACTTGACCATAGGATAGAAAATTATATACAGACACCGTTGGTCTATATATAAATGTTTTGAAAAACATTTCTACGGTTTTGAAAGAAATATATGGTCTTAATAAATAATGATTTTAAAGATTTATTAAAGTTGATTTAATAAAGTTGATTTGAATCAATATGAAATATGTTTAAGTATTTATTTATCTATATTTTCAAATATAGAGTTTATAATGATTTGAAATTGATTTGAAATTATATTTATTTAAGAATTATACTTAAATAAAGTTTGATTTGAAATTTATAAAATTTGAAATTCTAAAGATATGTTTTAACTTGAATTTGATTAAAAGTGACTTTAATGAATATTTCAAATGATATAAATTTAAATGGGATATTTTGTTTATTTGAATTTGTGAATTGAAGTTGTATTAGATGCTATTGAAATGTTAAATATTTAAACTTTGAAATATATTGAAATTGAAATGGTTTATTTATGGTTCAAATAGGCATTTGAAATCGATAATTTGAAAGGGTTTATTGAGAAACTAAATTGAATTGAAATTGATGATTTGAGATTTAATAAAATTTAAATTTTGGAATTCGAGTTTATGTGAATTGATTTGTGAAATTTGAGGAAGCTATTTTTATATAAAGTATTTAAACCATATCTAAAACTATTTATATTTTACTTTATAAATTTTAATATAAATTATTTTAATATAAATCCTTTTCAATATAAATTATTTTATTTTAACTTATAACTATTTTATATAAACTATTTTATTTAATAAACTATTTTTCTATATATACAAATTTTAATATCTAAACTGTTTAAGAGGAAAGTGTTAGGATTTCAAAGTGTTATGAATTTCAAGGTTTTGATTTCCAAAGTGTTTTGATTTAAAAGACTTACGATTTCGAAAGCTATGTAACTTTGGAAAGTGATATGATTTTGGAAATGGATTTATTTAAAGGAAAAGTGATATCGTATTGATATGGTTTTGAAATGGCAATGATGTGTCGGTTTTGAAATATAACTATTTTGAAAATTTATTAAAGGACCATAGGTGTAATAATACGTAGTTATTAAAGAGACCGGGATCGGATATGGACATATTCTCTGTCGATACCGAAAACCACTTTAATAACTATTATACGCGGAGTTTTGATCCAGAATGAAGTGGATGGTTTGGTGAACGCATTGACTGAAGAAAGAGAACGATTTTGGATGACCCCTGACATGACTAAAACAGGAGCCGCGCCGGGCCATTGAGGTTCGCCACCTCTAGCGGACACACTTCTTCGTTACCATATCTATTACTTTTGTGATTCGATTTGGGTGCACCCCTCGATTTGGGAGTGTTGTTTCGCGGTGTTGGGGTAGTAGCTGCTATGCCCAACATCAGTCCGGATCAAGCAACTACTAGTATCCTAGTTGGTATCGCCTCATGTACCTTGTCATACTGATTATTCTATTCGCGACCACTATGATTTTGGTTTGTACCTTTAGTATATGGATTGCCCTCTGGTGACTTCCGGTTTTGGGAAAACTACGGTCTTGTATATGCTCTTGGGAATAAAAATGTGTTAAGGGTGGAATGGGCCATGACTTAACGCTATTTTGATATCGTACTTTACTGATTAGACATTATCTACTTAGCGTATTCTACTATATATATAGATAGTTTAATGGATCCTTAGAGGATGGTTATCCCAAACATCCTTTGAGTCACTTGTATTTCAGTCGTTATTTCACTTGAGTTGGATTTATTGATATAAGAATGTTAATCCTGACTCGAGTGTTTTGTGTTTTCTTCACGCTCGGGTCAGACTGAGTGATACAGTATTTGAGACTCACCTTTGGAGTTGGAGCTTCGCTTGGAGATCCAGCTATCTATCCAGCTTTCAGTTATTCAGTTGATTCCAGTGATGTATTCAGATCTTGTATTTGACTATTGTATTGAGATATCTATTGTATTCGAGACTTCTGTTGTATCTTGTTTAACTCTGTTATATATATATAGTAGCTTCATGAACTACTATTCTTTTGTTTCCGCTGCACTATTGTTATATTACTCTGTGTCTGTGATCTGTGATTATTTTATTTACTGTATATGCTGAGTTTTGCCAATTTAAATTAACAACGCGGTATTTTGAGCAATTCAACACCGGCATGAGTGTCTACCTATACACTTATAATGGATGCGAATGGTCCAAAATATCGGGTCGTTACAAAGTGTCTCAAATCCTATCCTCCGTCTTCCAAGTACAACTTCTACCGTTGTCACTCCACTGGACTTTTACTAATCTGAATGTCTTGTTCCTTAGCTTCTTCTCATCCTTAGCTACAATATGAACTGGATATCTAACTATAGTCATGTCCAGTTCCACCACCAAGTCTTCCAATGCATGCAAATTAATAGTAGTTTCTGGATCTCAAACACACTTTATAAGATGAGAAATATGAAAGACATTGTGGACCCCTACCAAACTGATCGGTAACTCTATCCTAGAAGCGAGTTTCACAATCCTTTCTATAATCGAAAATGGCCTAACAAACCTTGGTGCCAATTTCCCTAAATTCCCAAATCTTACTACCCCCTTCATTGGCTATACTTTGACGAAAACACGATCTCCAACTAAGAATTCTAAGTCTTTCTATCTCTTATCTACATAACTTTTCTGCCTAGATTGAGATTTCTTCACCCTAGCTCGGATTAACATAAATTTTCCAGCGGCTTCTCTTGCTAAATGTGGACCAAGAACTAATCTATCTTCGGTCTCCGACCAACATACAGGTGATTTACACGATCTTCCTTACAAAGCTTCAAAAGATGCCATCCTTATACTAGTTTTATAACTATTGTTATAAGAAAATTCCACTAAGTGTGGATGGTCTTCCTACTATCCTCCAAATCAAGCACATAAGCTCTTAACAAATCCTCCAAGACTTTGTTAACTCTTCCCGTTTGCTCATCGGTCTGTGCATGGTAAGCAGTACTCATCTGGAGCTTGGTACCTAAAACCTCTTGCAGACTCTTCTAGAATATGCTAGTGAATAACTAATCTCTATCGCTAACTATATTACTAGGAATCCTATGTAGTCTTACTATATTCTTCATAAATAGCTTAACAAAAATAGGTGCTGTCCTTGTCGACTTAACGGGTATAAAGTGTGCACTCTTAGTCAGTCTATCCACTACAACCCAGATACTTTCATTTCCTCTATTTAACCTTGGCAAACCGTCTATGAAATCCGTAAATATAGAATCTCACCATACTGGTATATCCAAAGGCTGAAGCAATCCACTTGGTTTCTGATGCTCGGCTTTCACTTATTGACAATTCAAACATTGCTTTACCCATAAGTCTATATCCCTTTTCATACCTTCCCAGAAGAAATTTCTCTTCGTACCCTGATACTTCTTAGTTCCTTCAGGATGAATAATAAACTTTGATTGATGACACTCCCTAGGGACATCTTTCCTTAGGTCTCCAACATCTAGAACACACAATCATCCCTTCTTTCTTAACCATCCATTTTGATCAAGATAGAAACCCTTCAAATCATCTATCTCAGTTCCACTTTCCAATCTTCTAATTCGCTCAGCTAGCAATGGATCATCTCTTTACTTGGAAGCAATCCTTTCAATCAATACTAGTCAAACTTCTAAGCAAGATAACATTGCAGTACTCTGACTAGAACTAGCCATTGATCTTAACTGCAGATTACACGTGGTCAATGCCTCTACATCTTTCACTTCAGCTATCATTACTAATATTGCATTCTGATGCTTTCTACTAAGCGCATCTGCTACCTTGTTCCTTTTTTCTAGCGTATACTCAATTCCAAATTCATAGGCAGCTATATACTCTAACCACCTCTCCTATCTCGTATTTAACTCTTTCTGAGAGAATAAATATCTTAAAGACTTATGATTCGTATACAAATTGAATCGCTCTCCCAAAAGATAACATCCCCACACTTTCAGAGCACAAACTACAACAGCCAACTCTAAGTCATGAGTAGGATATCTGAATTCATGCAGTCTGAGCTGTCGAGAAGCATAGGCAATCACTTTACTCTTTTGCATTAACACATCTCCTAATCCTATCCCGCACGCATCGGTATACACAACCAAATCTTGGTTTCCAGCTGGAACAACTAACATAGGTGTGTTGGTCAACAAATGTTTAAGCTTATAATGCCTCCTTACATTTATCGGTCCAAACATACTTCGCATCCTTCCTTATTAACTTAGTCATCGGTGCAGCTATAAGCGAGAAATCCTTGATAAATCTCTGATAGTGGTCTGCTAATCCAAGAAAACTATTTATCTCAGTCACTATCTCAGATCTCTTCCAATTATTGGCTTCTATCTTTGATCGACAACCCTTCTTCTAAGACTACATAACCAAGGAACTTCACTTCCTTCTTTCAAAAACGACATTTAGTAAACTTCGCTTTTAACTGATGTTGTCTTAACATCCTAAGCACTATTCTAAGATGAATCTCATGGTCTCTTTCATCTTTAGAATATATCAAAATGTCATCTATAAATACTAACACCAATTATCCAAATGCTTCCGAAAGATTCGATTCATTAAGTCTACGAAGAAAACCGGCGCATTAGTTAGTCCGAATGGCATTACTAACCACTCGTATAAACCATATCTTGTTCTAAACGCTGTCAAACGAATACTACCCTCCGCCACTCTTAATTGATGGAACCCTACCACTAAATCCAATTGGAAAACACTTTGGCTCCACTCAATTGATCAAAAAAATCATTGATTCTCGGCAAAGGATATCGGTTCTTTATCGTCTTTTCATTCAACTTATGATAATCGATACACAATCTCAACACGTCCGGTTTCTTCACGAATACTGCGGCAGCTCCCCAAGGCGAACTGCTTGGTCTAATAAAACTTTTCCTTCTAAGTCCAATAGTTGCACTTTTAACTCCTTCATCTCTGTAGGTGTCATTGTGCTAGGTAGTCTACTAATGGATCCAGCTCTAGGTACAAGATCTATTCGAAACTCTATAGCTCGTTTCAACGATAATCTTGTCACTAGCTCAAAGACATCAGCAAACTCTCTAAGACTAAAACTTGGTTCAACTCGTCTTCCTCCTCCATTGCACCCAATAAAGAACAAACATCAAAATTCAAGTCCTCTACTGAGTATATAATTCGGTCGCTACTATTAGGGTGTTAGCGATATTTTCTTATCTTGGAAAAATATCCTGGCATCGTATTTACTTAACCAGTTCATACCCAAAATAACATCAAAGCCTACGAAATCAAACACATGCAAACTATAGGCAAATATATGGCCTAACAATTCAAACTCTAAATTGTCACATCTCATCCCTAGAGTTACATACCCTCCTATTAGATTCGTAACCCTTAAGGAAGTAACTAGGTATGAGGATTTAAGCTTATCTACCAAACAACGAGATATAAAAAAATGTGATGCACCAATATCGAACAATACTCTAACAGATATACCATGAATCGATAGCATACCTCCCATCACAACCTTTCCTTTCTCCTTTGCTATGGGTCACGAGGTAGATGGTTCCAAAGCAAACACTCTCCCTTCTCGACCTTGGCTGGTTCCTTACCCGGGTTCTTATAATGTCCAATCTGGTCATACTAAAAGCATTTAATGTTCTTTCTCCTAATCACCTTTTTTCCATCACTGGAACGAAATTCGTTTGCAAAATTCCTTTTCTTGTCACACTTGTAACATATAACTTCGACCTTTCCTTTCTTAGCAGCTCCACCCTTCTGAGCTCCCTTTTTCTAAAAGAACTTTCTTTTCCGACTCTGCCCATTCTGAGTCCCTACTACTTTATTACCACTAAATAAAGCAAGCATCTCTTCATTCCTCAAAGCCATCTCTACTACCATGTCACATGGATCCTTGAGATGTGGTAAGTTGCCCTAGCAAGCTCTGGTCTTGATCCACAGATAAACTTTTCATTTCTCTTAATCACCGTATCCATTGTGGCATACCCATATCTGGATAACTCCTCAAATCTTGTTGCGTATTCCAACACAATTATGTCTCCTTACACTAACTCTACAAACTTTCTTAACAAGGTTGACTTGGAAATTTCAGACATAAACCTCTCCTCGAACCTCCTCCTGAACTCTGCCCAAGTTAAATTCTTCTCTGGCACCCCAACAGTGCCACTGTTCCATCAATACAGCACAGGTCCTTGCAATTGTCTAGATGCCAATTTCCTCTTTTGTTCAACATTCAAACCTAAATCAGGAAAAATCTTTCACAATGGAGCAACCAATTCTCCACCTTGATAGCATCCTCAGTTCCAATAAATGGCTTTCTTCCAAGTCTAGCATAATCCCTACTAAAAACAGCATACTTGTTGAAAACTGGAATTTTAGGCTTTGCTCCTTCAGCATTTCCACCAACTAATCCAGCTGCAACTCCTGCCTGCATCATGTTGATAAAGAACTGATACATAGCTCACATATCCACGTGCGGTGTTCCAGCACCAACATTTGCAGCTGTTTGTCGGTCCGGATTCCTCCTAGTATTGGGCCTGACATTTCCATCGGTTATGGTGCTTCCTCCACCGAGATTCACTTTTCTGTTTTCTGCCTTTATATCTTACTTCCTTATATCTACATTCGAACCTTAGCAAGTTACAGAAGAACGGTCTAAGAGAGATGGGAATAAAGATAAGATATACACACACACACTTATATATATAACAAATACAAGTACGATACTATAATGTTATCCCATATTCTAATCCTAATCCCTTATTCAATTAGATTATGTTTTCAAAACTCTTTTTAAGTTCAAAATTCTTTTGGTTTTACATAAACCTATGCTTTAATACCAAGTTGTAACATCCCCCATTTAAAGGCCTGAAACTAAGAGCTACAGATGCTGCAGTAATCCATGGAATTAATTTCCGATGATAAAATGTGGTTATGTTAATTATATCAATAACATTAGAAGCATAAGAACATAGAATTTCTTAACACAATTTCAAAAAAAACTTTCACATTTCATTTAAAAGATAACATTTCATATTCATTACATAATCCCAGACATCGCCCAGGTTCAGATAAAATATAATTATTACAAAATACTCCAAGAGCGACATATGAAAATGCCCCCCTGATTGAGTTACTACTAGATAGTCATAACATCTGTCATTACATACATTTCAATAGAATAAAATTTCAACACAGCGGAATATATATATATATATATATATATATATGTATGTAGATCAACTTTTAGATAGTTAGCCTTGCCTCCTACACGTCTTCAGAAGCTTTATTCGCTAAAACCTATTTAACCTGAAAACCTTATTCTCGAACTACTCAAATGAGCACCTAAGAGTTAAAGGGAAGAAACAAAAACTTCGGGTTAGACAAAAAGTTTGGTGTGAATAATAATATGCCATCTCGATTAATGGATATCCAGTGAGACCACGCCGCTAAGCGAAACGGGTTTTCCACTCACTAAAATCTTTTAAAAATATATCTTTTGCAAATAAAACTCTTGCAACCATAATGGTTAAAATAAACAGTAAAAACAGTAATATGCAAGCATGCAACATGGGTAATCATGACCAGTCTGTCTAAACAATGGACTATCTGTTCCAACATCATAATTTTCTTAGGGTAACTACAAATCTATGGCTGACTCGGGCCTACAAGGTATATCGAATTTCTAACTACCGTTAGCAGGCAACTGGACAATCTGTCCAAAACTTACTTTTTCTAGGGTCACTCAGATCCTAATGGATTTGCGAGCTCACCAATAACCTATATCCTCTTTGTATATTTGTTTCTGTGCATAAACCTACTTTTAGTCTTACCCGTGATAAAGCCCTATGCACTAAAATTAAGGACTAATATCAGCTAGGGGCTAACAACTGAAGTATAGGACGCTACCCTACACCAGTCCCATCTGGTTTTCTAACCTCTGAGTCAATTTATCCTATCATAATTTAGCTAAAGGTGATAAGAAAAATAATCTCTATAGTAAAATTCTGGGCTTAGTACCCTTTTTATTTCCTTGAAAACATAGTTCCTTGTAAATGATTTTACCCTTGAAATCATACTTTAAAACAAGGAAAATATAGCTCTTTACTTTATCCAAAATACTTATGCTATGATATATGTTTTTATAAACAATATTGATGAATGTCGACGTCACTTAGAGGTTATCGTACCTCAAAATATACACTATGCTACATATATTCAAACAACAACGATCATACAACATAAGGTAGATTTGCTGTTATCCCAATATTTACCACTATTTCACACAACACATGGAAATACCATCTGTTGTGTGTTATACCCCGTGAAATCTTTGTTCTACTGAGATTTCATCTATGCCATTCAGACAACATTTTATCCATTGTCTGACTGAAATTATTAAAAATTTCATTTTGGCTCCTTGTCAAAATATTGGTTTCCCTCTTAATGTTGCCTAATTATTTCGTGGCTGCGTTCGTTCAGTTAGTTCACTCTCTCTTTCTTTGGTTTGTAGAAAAAAATGGTGTTTGCTGTCTTCGTTCCATAGTTATTTCCCTCTCCACTTTTTTCACTTTATTTTTTACTCATTTCCTAAACAAACTCTCTCCCTCTCAAAACCAAATCAGTAGCGATCTAAACTCGACTTCCTCTATAATTACATTAGTGTTTGATGGCCGTCGCTTGTAATATTTGCTTTGATGGCTGCCGCTTGTAATTAGAGTTTCACTTAATTGTTGTGGCTTATAATTTGTCGAGTATTCTTTGATTGATATATGGTATGATTTCTGCCATTTTTGATTTGTATTGATTTTGACTTGATTTGCCTGTGATAATTTAGGTGTTTATATAGGAATCAATTTCCTATATATTCCTATATACTTTTAGTTTGAAATGTTTCAGAGTTTGATTAGCATTCTGACTTGTTCATTGATATATAAATATATATTTGAGATTCTTGAATATATTTGAAATATAATTTTTCCATCATTTGGTTTCTACTTTGGTACTACAGTTGGTACTACAATTTTCAAGTAGTCGGAAGTTTTGTTGATTTAAAAGCAGTAGTATTTGTATTTGTATGCACCACTACAATCTTCTGATTTTATTGCCTTACTTGGTCAATTTCACTATTGTGGGTTGACAAATTTTGGGTGATATCTGACTTGATAATTTGCTTTGCTGGTCTGATTTCTAAGTGTTGCACTTATGGCTAACACTTGCACTTATGCACATAGACTGGTCTAATCATTTTCTTGATGCTAGACACTTGCACTTAGGTTGGTTTGATTCATACTTGTTGCATTGTTGCCTGAAACTGATTTCCATCTTGTTACACTTGTAGCTTGACACTTGCACTTATGCACTTAGACTGGTTTGTTGAATTGGTTTGAACCTGTGTGCATCTGGTTATGTGATTCCATCTTGTTTCATTGTTGCCTAAAAATGATTTCCATACATTCAAACTCTTATTATGCTATCTTGGATCATCCATACATATTGTTGAGTTTCCTTTCTACTTACTGATCCCTTGTAAACAAATATTCATGCATGTATGCGCCGGTTTTACATGTATACATCCTTGCCTTGTTTTGTTGGCCAGATTTACAGCATAAGTTATGTATATATATATATATATACATGTATACATCCTTTCCGTGTTTTGTTGGCCACTTCATTGGCACCACTATGCACATGTATACATGTATATACATATATCTATATATGTGCACATGGCTGAGTTATGTTTAGCGCCACTGTGCACATGTATACATGTATATACATATACATATATATGTGCACATAGCTGAAGTTATATTTGGTGCACTTCAATATTGCACTTGTTGGCCACTTCAATTATATTAGTGCACACACTGCACTTGTGAAATATCTAAATTGTTGGTCAATGTTGAATTGCTGGTCCATGTTCAATGTCATATTGAATGCTGGTCCATGTTGAATTTTTGCTCGATGAACTAATTGTTCGAATATATATATTTGATATATATTCTGCATCCTTTGATATATATATTTGATATATATTTGATTATCTAAAGCATGACTTGTTTATTGTTCGAATATATATTTGCAAATCTGGTCCATGTGATTTCTTTTTACACTTTCAATTGCAAATCTTGTTCCAATTAAGTTCTTGTATATACTTGTATATACTTATACGTGCTTGTATGTACTTGTATACTCTTGTATTACTTATATACACTTATATATACTTGTATGTTCGTATGTACACTCGAGCTTGTATATACTTGCTTCAACACTTCTTGTTTTGCCTGAGCTTGTTTATGTGCACTGTGATTTCACATGTACACTTGAGTTTGAGTTTTCTGATAATTCTGAAATGCTTTTCTTGTTCTTTCATATGTACACTTTGTGTCAATTAAGGTTTTTGATAATTAATTTGCTATGGGTATTTTGTGTTTTTTGATAAGGCAGTGCACAACGCTGCCTTGTTAAGGTAGTGCTGTGCACTCCCATAACAAGGCAGTGTGTGCACTGCCTTATCAAGGCAGTGTGTGGTTGAATTGCTGCTCATTTGTACTACCTGTTGTATTTCCTGCTGTATTCTCAATGGTTTGAACTTCCTTGTCAAGGCACAGTGCGGTTGTTGAATTAGTTGTTCAAGGCAGTGCACAC
Organism: Allium fistulosum; assembly: GCA_030737815.1. Taxonomy (NCBI): domain Eukaryota; kingdom Viridiplantae; phylum Streptophyta; class Magnoliopsida; order Asparagales; family Amaryllidaceae; genus Allium; species Allium fistulosum. The sequence continues at coordinate 461,587,697 of CM060901.1, forward strand.
TGTACTTATTTGTGCACTTAGTTGTGGTCTATGAACTTAAACAGTTCACTTCATTGTTCGATTTTGTGTTGCTTTCCATGTTCACTTCATTTTTCGATTTTGAGTTACTGCTATATGCAGTCTTCTTGCTTGTTACTTCCATGTATACACACACACATGTATGTTGTATGTATGTGTGAAATATTACCTTGTTTTTGTTTGATTTATACATGTGAATTTGCAACTGGTTTATACATGTATACATCTCTGCACATCTGGTTTATACATATGATTTACTTCTATGTTTTTATCTAGTTTATACATATGTGCACATTTGGTTTATACATGTGAATTGGCACTAGTTTATACATGTGCTTGACCTTGTGCACATTTGCACTATGTTGAGCCCTTAGGCTTGACCTTTGCAATAGTCCATGATATTTAATCGATGCTCGACCTTGTGGTATTCACAGTGATACATTGTGCATATCATATGTTGTTCGTGAACATATATATTTTTCCCTGCCTAAAACATAAAGAGAAAACTAACCCATAAACTGAGGCAGTATTAATATTCAATTCAATTTTATTTTCAAAATTTAGGTTTGTTTCCTTTTCCATTTTACTACGCTGTTTATTTGACAGATATATGAGATGGTTGGACATAAGCTGGAGCAAGCAAATCAAGATCATCAAGAATAAACTCGAGTGAGTGTGAGTGAAAAAATGTTATATATGAGAATGTAGAGAAAAGTGGTATATATGAGAGTGATAGTGAAAGTTGTATTGTATTTGAAAATGTAAGTATAGTGAAAGTTGTATTCTATTTGAATTTGATTTGAAATAAAATACTTGTTTAAATAAAATTGCAATTCATTTATTTCATTCTACAAATATAATATAAGTGTAATTGTATGCATATTAGTCAACATATATGTTGTCAATAGGAAATTCTAGAAATGATACTATAACATCAGACAACAAATGGATTTTTTTGTGTTAGTGCATATTAGACGACGAGGCATAGCTGTAGTCTGATGTGCAATGAGACGGCATGTGATTTGATGATAGATAGATATGCAATCAGACAACGGAGCATATCTATCGTTTGATGCATTTTTTTGATAGGTTATAAAACCAAAACCATAAAACCATTATTTGTTGATAAAGCTCAGCATCTATATCGCCGTTAAGGGTTATCGCAACTCTTTATTAGAGAAAACATGTTAAAGAATCTGGTTTATAACTATAAGGCCATAAGGCCAAAACCCATTTACACTGCCTATAAAGGTTGCCAAATACAAGCAGTGTCACCAATAGCTTGCATAGTATAAAATTCTAAACTTGGAAATTGATGAAGGTCGGCATTGATGACTAGTGGCACCAACGCCTTAAAGTAAAGTGCAGTGTCACTAAAGCCATCTTAAAATCAACGACGAAAGTAATAGGTTCGGCGTCATTGTAACTAATAAGAAAATAAGCGGCATCACTGCCTTATAGGGTCGGCGGTGTTATATAAGACATGCGGCGTCGTTATTGCCGTTATAGATCGGCTTCGAAAGTAATAGTGCCAGCGTCATCGCCTATTTACATAAGGTTGAAAATATGTGGCACCGTTACAACTATAGGCATAAAGGCCGACGTCATTAAGCGCGGCATCATAATATAGGGTATTGGTATAAAGCATGTGGTACCATTAACATAAAAAACATGCATGCTGACGTCGACTTTAACCCAAGTGAATTCATTCCATTTCACTTTGGAATGATATCCTATGCATTCATTAGGGTAGACCTTATTTAACGGTGGGACTATGTCCCTCAGCGTCAAAGACGTCAGTATGGCAATGTTGTAATTTCTTTAAAAACTATTTTGTTTCTACTAAAAGCAATTCTTTTTTACCAACTTCTACTTCTTGTCAAATTCTCATTGGTTAAAACATTCTTTACATAATTTCCTTTCGGAAACCACTTAAGGACCATAAATTACATACCCAAAATGTTTTGCGAACCATATATTTTATATTAATATTTTAATATAATAATTAAGCTTTTCAAGCTCAAATAATTCATAATAAATCACAAACACTTGGGAAAAATCCCAAAAAATCACATTAAATCAAACTTAATATATTCTTTACCATATAAAAATTTCTGGACCAGAAATATTATTTAATTATTTTTAATAATTAAAACCTAAAATAAACCATTTCTTTACTTAGAACATTCATAATAAATTCATACTTGCTTGGAAATTATGAAATTTAAAATCCACTTCTAAAATAAAGTTTTAAACATCATATCAAAATCTCGAATCGTTTGGGTATCAAAAACTAGGTTTTCACACTTAAAACCTATTATATATTTCCATAATAAATCCTATAATTCATCATTTAAACATATAATCATACATACTATTATCACATGGCATATTACGAGCAAAAGATTCTGGTTCATACTTAAAACTGAAAATAGTAGATAAAACATGAGTGCATAACTATTATTCATCTTGATTTGATAAAGGAACTTGAGATTTGAGTTTGATTTAGTTTCCTCTAAACTTCAATCTTGTTTCCCTTATTATTATTTGTAACACCCCCGATTTTTAGTAACATTATTTAGGCTATTTAATTAGCTAAATAAAATAAAATAATATGTTGATTAGGGGATTGAGATTTGATATTTAATTAAGGTGTAGCCGTGCCATTTAACACTGAATAAAGGAAGAGTTTAAATTGAAATAGAGGAGGGGTAAAATAGGAAAGTGGCCATTCTTATACCCTAAACCCTTGGCCGTGTACCCCCTACACGTCCATTTCATTTTATCAAAAAAAATTTAAAACTAAAGCCGGACACCATTAACATGGAAAAGAGGAAGAAAAGCTAAGGAAGAAGCTAATTCAAATCAAATACATTCACATCTCAATCTCTTTAATCTCTAAAGCTAAGGTGAATAATGTTTACACCTCATTTTTTTATTGTTTTTTTGATTTTAAGATGAATTTTGAATATTTTGCAATGATTTGCCATGTTTTTGAATGATGGAATGAATATATATACTTGTTAATGAATTATGGTTGTTCATATTGAATTTATGATATGTTTTAACGTGAAAACCCTAATAATGATATCCAAATGCCTTGCAAATTTTTATGAAGATCATAAATATTATTTTGGAGATGAGTTTCAATTTTTATAATTATATATATTTATGTGGAATTTATATGAATTTTCTAGTAAAGAAAATGTTAATTTGGATTATAAATTATTTACGGTTAAATAATAAAAGAATTGGGTCTAAAAAAATTTTATGTTGGAAAACATATTAAAATAGATTTTTTGGAATTTTTGTAGAATTTTCCTAAGTGTTTTAATGGTTATATAAAATTATTTATGGTATGGGACTTAAATGTTTTATATAATTAAGAGAGGAGAAGAGGCTTTTTGTAAATTAATTTAAATTATTAAACCGGGAAAGTTGGCAGCACTATTGAAAAATTGTAGTACTTTTTATTGGTAAAGAAAGTGGTAACCAATCAAAATTAGACACGTAAAGCAAGTTAGGTGAAAAGAACTATTTGCTACATATTTTTCACTGTTTCGATGTCTTCAACACTAGGTTTCGTCTCCTTACCTTCGCCTCTGACACTGTCGAAACCAATGCACATGGTATCAGTTTGCTGGTACGTAGTGAATTGGATGTAGGTGGAAGTTATAAAGTCGAAACTAGGGGTTCCAAAGGGGTTGGGGCTTTCTTTGATTTTTTAAAGGAAAATGTGCCTACTTGCTTTCGACTAAGATGCTTTCGACTTAGTAGCTTTTGACTGGGTCAAATGGTTTTAAAAGGAATGGTTTAGATTGGGTTATGCTTTTGTTCTAAATAATTGCTATCGACTGAGTCGAAGCCTTTAGCTGCCGCTTCCTACCTTTCGATCCAGATGGTTTCGAAAGGGTTGTTTTGTTTTCTAAAATCCTGGGCACCTCTCCAATGCTTTCGAAGGGATGGTTTCGACACCATCGCTTCATTACTTAGGAAATGGTTTCGAAACAGATGCTTTCGACTTAAATGTTTTTAAGACCCTTTTTCTATGATTGAAGTAAAACCCAAATTGGTTTCGAAAGAGACAGTTTTAAATGGTTTCAAAACAGATGCTTTCGACTTTAATGGGTTTCTGATCCTTTTGCTCTACTTGAAGGCATAATTCAAATGGTTTCGACCGAGACATTTTTCAAAGGTTTTGAAGGAGTAAATTTTCAAATGGTTTCGAAAGGTTTCCACATGTTTTAAATTGAACCCAAAGTGCTTTCGAAAGGATTGATTTTTGACTGTTTTGAAAGGTTTTGATGAACGGTTTCGAAATGGGTGGTTCCCTAGGGTTTCGAAAAAATTGAAAGGAAAGGTTTTTCCTATGTATTTGAAAGGCAATAATTAAAGGTTTTAAAGAGGGATGTCTAATGTTTTGAAGCTTTCGAAAGAAAGGCTTTTAATGGTTTCGAAAGGGTCACTTTCAATGGTTTCGAAGGGGTTACCTTCAAGGGTTTCGAAAGGGTCGTTTAAAGGTTTTAGACAAAGGTTTTGAATATATTAACTAGGCAATATAGCCTAAGTGTTTTTAAGTTAAAAAGGGTTTTAACTAGTTTTGGAAGGATAGCAAATCCTTATTAAAGTTCATCAACATTGTTTTGAGTAAAGTATATATATCATGGAAAAATAGCTTAGAGTAAAGCTAAGAATATATTTTCCTTATATAAGTATGATTTAAAGGATTAAATCTTTTTGAAAAGGTTTCCAAGGAAAAAGATGAAGGGTAGTTAATCTTAAGAAAATGGTTCGGACAGTTAGTCCATTTTGATTCGGACAGTTAGTCCAATTTACGGGCAGTCAGTCCAGTTTTATGGATAGATAGTTCATTTGTTATTATAACAGACCTTGCTATTATGTTGTGGACATATAGTCCACTTATTATTAGTTTTATGGATAGATAGTCCATTTGTTAGCATAACAGACCTTGCTATTATGTTGTGGACAAATAGTCCACTTATTACCTGTTTTATGGACAGATAGTCCATTTATTAGCATAAAGGATGTTGCTATTTTGTTATAATCAGTTTGATTAACCAGTTTGGTTGCAGGAAAGGATTTGCAAAATATATGTTTTGAAAAGGATATTAGTGTGGGGAAACCCGTTCCGCTAAGCGGCGTGGTCTCACTTAATATCAGTAAACCGAGATGTAACAAAATTATTCACACCAGGCTTTATGTCTGACTCGAAGTTTTTGTTTCCCCTTAAACTCTCGGGTACCCAAAATTGATTTGAGTAGGCTAAGAGTTGAGGTTTTCAGGTTTTAGAAATTTTGGCGAATAAAGCTTCCAGAGACGAGCAGGTGGCTGACGAATAGCTAATTAGGATTCACAGTTTTATTTTATTTTGATTCCGCTATGTATATTAAGTCAGATATGACTATATTGACTTTGGTCAACCAAAGGGGCATTGTCATATGTCGCTCTTGGCGTATTGTTGTAATTATTATTGATCTTTACCTGGGAAACAATTATGGGGTTATGTAACTTGGATATGAATTTCTTTGAAATGTAATCATTAAAATGGTGTTTTTGGAAATCTATGATTTTGTTCATATTCAAATGCTTCTGATATTATGGATACCATTATCATTACTGTATTTTGTCACCAGAAGTTACTACCGTGGATGACCGCAGCATCTGTAACACTTAGCTTTTGGCCTCTAGATACATGATGTTACATTATTCCTCCTAAAGCTCTTGTTAATGGCCGACCTTGCTCTTTTAATTTTGGTTTTATGAAATAAGTGAGGGAGGAATGAGAATGAGAAGGTTTATGTTAGGTAAATGTGCTCTTGTCCTATTTACCCTCCTTATAATCCTCCTTAATTAATGTTTTAATCAACCTTATTAATTCATTAATTAAGGCTCGACCTATAGTAATTGTCAAATCCCAATCTCCTTATCATTTTACATTATTTTATTTTATTTATCTAATTAAATATCCTAAATAATGTTAATCAAAATTAGGGTTGTTACATTTGGTATTAGAGTCTAGGTTACCCAATCAACGGGGATAGATATACGTAAGAGAGGCGTACTTGTTATTTTTGAAAAGAATTTTCAAAAACTCTAGTGTGTGTGTATATATATATATATTATTGATGAACATATGCACAAACCTCTATTTCGTCGTATAATACTATCTTAGTAAATTATAACCGAATGTTTAGCCTATAGATAGTAGACTATGGTTGAAAGCCCTTGTTCTTCTATGAATGGGAATCCTGCTTGAGGAATACCCACCATTCGAGAGATGCTCGAATGGTTTAAATAGTACCTTGAGCATGTAGGACAAGTTCTTGTTCCCAAGCAAACTGCACTGATGGCACCCATTATCTCACTTGTCGAGGTAGCACCTCGTCCCATTGATTTTCCTAAAATGTGCAAGGATTTTATGAAAATGGAAGGAAGATCATATTCTGGAACAAAAAGTTTCTTGAAGACAAAGGCATGGATAAGTGACTACGAAAGGATATTTCGAGAGCTTGGTTGGGAGGATCAAATGAAGCAGAGAATGACAGCTTGGTACCTTAAGGGAGAGGCCTTAGATGAGTGGAATATTGCGGCTGAGGAGGATGTTGGCAGAATTGTCACTTGGGATGAGTTCAAGTATCAATTTGAGATGTTGTTTATGTCGAAAGCAGAAGTGAGCTTGCAATTAGAAATGTTTATGCAGCTTAGGCAGGGAGACTCCACTCTAAAGGAGTATGTTAGTAAATTTATAGAGCTAGCCAAGTTTGGAATGAGTTTAATTAATACACCAATGAAAAAGGCCACGAAGTTTGTCAAGGGCCTAAACTCCCCACCTAGAGAATTGTTGTTGACTCAAATACCCACTGGCACCACATACAAGATGTTAGTTAGACGGCTTTTCTACAATCAGCTAGTGTAGAGGAGAAAGAGAAGGAGAAGGGGAAGGTAGGACATTCACATAACTAAGGAGGATTCAAGAAAGGAAACTTTTGGATGAATAAGAAGTTGAAGGGAAGTTTAAGAAAGAAGGTAAGGTGTGTAAGAGATGCCAAAAAAGTACATATTGCTAAAGATTGAAGGGTAAATCTTTTGAAGGAAGCTTTTAAGGGAAAGTGTTATCGCTATTACGTAGATGCACACTATAAGAATCAGTGTCCAAAGATGATGAAGGAAGGGAAGAGTGGGCAAGTTTATGCAATTGAGATTGTCCTTGTTTCAGGTAGACCACCCTCTAAAGACCAAAGGAAGGCAGCTATGGAAGGTATAACTCTTATTTTTGGAAATAAAAATTGTACCATGTTCGACTCCTACGCATCACATTCATTTATAGCTAGGAATGTGATTAACTCCTTCAATCTTTAAATCCAAACTTTCACCAACCTAATAGTGGTCTTAAATCCTATGTGGGGGATGACATGTCTTTTCTCTATTTTCAAAGACCTAGTGTTAGACATATGTGATGTTGATTTCATATGTAATGCATTCGTTCTTAATTTCGATGGATATGGACTCATCTTGGGAATGGAGTGGTTGTCATACTACGGGGCAATCCTAGATTGCGATAAGAGGGTAGTATGGTTAAAGAGTTGCAAAGGGTGATATATAGACGTTCGATGCATACCCTAGAATTTTGTTGAGTTAATTTATCTATACTCGATGAACCTACTGTAAAATGAGCTTTCATATGTGCCCATAATTTGAGTGTTCTCTGATGTCTTTGAAGAAGTTTCGAGTCTCCCACCCAGAAGGGAGATCGAGTTTAGGATCGATTTGGAGAAGTTTCCAAGACCGGTCGCTCTACCATTAAGGCACATGGCCCTCAAGAAAAGACGAGAATTAGATAAGTAGGTCTTGGAGCTACTGCATAAAGGATTCATCCGACGTAGTACTTCGGAATGTGGAGCCCCTGTTGTCTTTTCCACTAAGGCAAACATCTCATTGAGGCTATGCATTGACTATAGAGAAGAACTCAACAACTTGACAAAGAAGAATAGGTTTCCCTTACCTAGGATAGATGATTTGTTTGATTAGCTTTTGGGAGCCAAAGTCTTCTTCCAGTTGGACTTGGCAACTGGATTTCATTGGCCAAGGATTGTAGAGGATAGCAAACTAAAGACCACATTTCACACACCAGATGGATTCTATGAACGGGAAGTGATGCCTTTTGGATTAACGAATTCCCTTGCATACTTTATAGATTTGATGAATAGAGTATTTAGGGGACAGTTGAATAAATTCGACGTAGTTTTAGTTGATGGCATTCAGTATTTTTTAGAAGTGAAGGAGAGCATCAAAATCACTTAAGCGATATATTAGGAACTTTGAGAAAGTACCAACTTAAAGCCAAATTCTCAAAATGCCACTTTTGGAAGAAGGAAGTAAGATTTCTTGAGCACATTGTTTCCGTCCATGGATTAGCAATGGACCTTGCAAAAGTGAAAGTTATTTAAAGTTGGAAGATTCTGAAGAATGCCATGGAAGTTAGGAGTTTTCTAGGGTTAGCGGGTTACTATTGGAAATTCATAAAAGATTTTGCAAAGATCGTGGTCCCTTTAACTCGCTTGGCCAATAAGAGTCTAGTCTTTGCATGGGATGAGAAATGCACGAAAGCGTTTGAGAAGCTAAAGGAACTATTGAGAAGTGCACCAGTACTCGTCATCCCTTAGGGAATGAAACCTTTTATAGTTTACATGGATGCATGTGGCACATGCTTAGGAGAAGTTCTTATGCAAGAAGGAAGAGTAGTAGCTTTTGCTAGTAGCCAATTGAAGGACCATAAGAAGAGATACCCAGTTCATGACTTGGAGCTGGCAGCTATTGTTTTTGCCTTGAAAATTTGGAGGAATTATCTTCTGGGGGAAAGTTTTGAGCTGTTCCCCGACCATAAATCTCTCAAATATCTATTTTTCCAAAAAGATTTAAATCTTAGGCAGTAGAGGTGAATGGAGTTTATAGCATCCTATGACTTAGGGATACAGTATACCCTTGGTAAAGGGAATGTCATCACCAACACCCTTAGCTGGAGTCATGCTACCATGGAAGCTATATATGAGTGGAGGCAGTTGGAGTTCCTTTCGAATTTCAACTTCCAACCACCAACAGAACCCACTCAAACTATTTAGCAACAATGGAGGTGAGGCCGACGTTAATGAGCCATATTGGACTTGAACAAAAGTAGGATGTGGAGATAGTTGATATCTAGGACGAGCTTAATAGAGGAGAATAATTTCCCCATGTTAGTAGATATGCAGTTGACGAGAAGGGATGTTTGAGGAGAGATGGACGCCTTTGTGTTTCAAAGATTGATAGTATGTTAAAGGAAGTTCTTGCATAATGTCACCATTCAAGGGTGACCAATCACCTTGGATGAGATAGATTTATAGGGATATGAAATGGATTTTCTATTGGCCAGGATTAAGAAGAAAGTAGCTAAATTTGTTTCTAGATGTTTGACATGTCAAAGGATTAATGCTGAGTGAGGGAAGCACGGAGGATTGTTATTTCCATTAGAGATTCCGACTTGGAAATAGGAACATATATAACTGGACTTTATAGATGGGTTTCCTAGGAGTTAAAGAGGCAATGAAGCAATTTGGGTCGTAGTGGATAGACTCACCAAAAGCGCCTATTTTATTCCCATTAGAAGCAATAGGACCGCAGCATCTCTAGCGCATATTTATATCAAGGAGATGATTCGACTTCATGGAATTCCAATTCGTATTGTTAGTGATAGGGACACCTTATTTACCAATGAGTTTTGGAGGAGTTTGCAAGCAGCTTTATGGACTTCGTTGAATCTTAGTACTGCTTACCACCCGCAGACCAACAAACAAACTTAACGAGTGAATATGATCTTGGAGGATTTGTTTAGAGCTTGCATCATAGACCTTAAAGGATACTGGGAGTAGCACCTACCGTTAGTCGAGTTCGCGTATAATAATAGTTACCAATTGATGATTGAATAAGAGAAGAAAAGAATTGAAATTCGAGATTGGGGACACGGCGTTTATCAAAGTTTCCCCTCTCAGGAAGGTCGTGAGATTTGAAAACTCGAGAAAGTTGGCACCAAGATTTGTTGGACCTTTCCGAGTTTTGGAAAGAATAGGAAAACTTTCTTATCGCTTGGAGTAATTGAATATATTGTTAGGTGTCCATGACGTTTTTCATGTTACACACTTGAGGAAATGCCTTTACAGCACAAACACTGTTATAGAGCCTGATTAATTGGGGGATATTGAGATGGAGCCAATAGCATCCCGTGCCACCGCACACATTGTGGAACACGGAACTAGGAAGCTCTACAACAAAGAAATTAGGTTGGTTCGAGTATATTGGGAAGAAAACCTGGTGGAAAGCACATGGAAAACTGAAGAGAAGATGCTGGCAAAGGGGAAGAAATATATAATCTAGGCATATATTAAGTGGGAGTTATATTATATTTTATATATAGAGTTGTCATCATCAAAAGGGGGAGATTGTTAGTATCTTAGGCATTGGTTTTAATGATAACAACTGTAGGACATTATATAAAATATATGTACTAATGTTTTATCAAGATATTTATGGTATATAGTGCATGATATTAGATAGGTGTTGATTAAGAAGACTGTACAATATCAAGAGTAGATTCAAGATACTGATATCAGGGGTAGATTTAAGATGCTGATATTAAGAGTAGATTCAAGATGATGATAATTGAAGACTCATGAGTATTGAAGAGTTCAAGATATCAAGATATTCCAGATAAGTTATAGAGTCATAGAATTTATGTTAAAACCTTGATAGCACTTTCTCGATCTCTCTCTCCTTCTCTAATTTTGTTTTAAATTATTTGTCAAATATCCTTGTTCTAAAATAATCTTTTCAAAATATTTCCTAAAATGATTTTCAATCTCTTATACTTATAAAGATGGGGCATTTCACTCGAGGGACAAACTTTGCAGTCCAATTAGTTTCTAGGACACACATTCAAAAAAATTACTTTCAAGGACAAAATCAGCAGAATATTTACTTTCAAGGACAAAGTCAGCAGTCCAATTACTTTCAAGGACATAATTTCATAGGTTTTTAGGCCCTAGAAACTAATTATTTTACGTTTTGTCCTTGAAAGTAATTATTTCAGTTGCGTGTCCTAGAAACTAATTCCACTTGCTAAAGAGGCCCTTGTGGCTAATTTCCACTATAAAGATATTATTTTCTATTTTAGTGTTTTTAAGATTATATATATTTATATTGAAATTTTGTTTCTACTTTAACAAGTAAAAATTATATTGATTTTATATATATTATTTACATTATATTGAATATTCTTATTAAATCTTTCAAAATTACTTTATAAGGTTTTATTTTGATTAAAATGTGTATAAACTATATTTGAAAACTGATTCTTTTAATTGTTCTAAGTTGCAATGTTTATGAATTTTTACTACTTTGTAGAAACTTCAACATCTTTCCACACATTTGTTCATCAATATACCAACTCACCATCAAAATAGCAAATAGGTGGAACAAAATTACGAATCACTCTACGGTAAAATGAATACAAAATCAAAATAATTCCAAATAGAAATACTAAAATTAAAAAAGAAATCTAACAAAAAATCAGGGTTTATACTAAAATTAAAAGAAATGCTAAAATAAGTCACTCTATGGTAAAAACTGCTCTATATTCATAATTTGTCTCAAAAGTGGCCTAAAAATGCAATAAGTTTGAAAAAATGAGCCAATATAAAAAAAATCTCTCATCTAGGATTTGTTAATGGAACTCCAATTTTGAATAAGATGAGTCTTTTTTTTCCAGTTTTGAGAAAGTTGTTATGGCATACCAAAAGGATTTACCCCCCTTAATAAAAAAACATCTGGAACTATCTTTAGTATTTCAATGACCATGTGCCGAACTTTGACTTTCTTTTCTATCGTATCCCACCAAAAATGGTTTTCGATGAGTCATCAACATATTTTTTTTCATTTTTCAATAGGGTGTTATCGAATTTTGCTTTGCATGAGGGGTAAAACAATAAACTGGTTTATTCATTGGAGTCCCTACAAAAAAATTCTACGTAGAGTCCCTTTAAAATTTACCTCCCCTCCAATAGAGTCCCATTAACAACGACTTAAAATTAAAATTTAAAATGTACTACAAAAACTCATCTTAACTTAAAAGATGTTCTATAAGTAAACACGATCGGCTATGCGTAGCCGAGCTACAAAGAAATAGAATGAAATTTAGTCCTCAAACATAATTATTTTCTATCTTACCAACCACTAATGGTCGAAAAAAAATGAGATTAACAATGCAAATAAAAATATTTTGGCCAATTCTTTTTCTGACACCCGCATCCCTCGACACATTGATCCAAAGCCTAGGGCGACTTTTGAACTCGCGTTGGTGCCGAGAAATACGAGCTATCAGGGTTTTTAAAACATTACAAGCACTAAAGATATACAAATATGATATAAGATATACTACAATTTCAAAAATCACAGCGGAAGGAAATAAAATATAAATAAAGAAAATAACCATCTCAGAAAATATTTCAAAACACGGTCTCAGAAAACTGTACATAGTCAAATCCAGAGTAACAGAAATAAGATGCATAGTCTGATAAATACTAAGTACTGAATAAGATAGATAGTTACATGGAGAGTAAAATAAAATGACAAGCAACTCCAATGATAAGCTTGCCTCTCTACGTACTAATCACAGGCCTATCACCTACTGCCCTGTCCTCTTGTGGTGGGGAAAAAAAAGAGAAAAGAGGTGGGTCAGACAAAAGTCTGGTTAATGAGTACACTATTAATATATGGTGATCATATGCAGTTGTCTTTCATTGATACTCTATGTGACTTAAGGTGTCCTAAGAGTGTTCGTGAATTACTTGTTTACTTTACTTAAGGGGTTTAACTCAATACACACCTACACTAATTACTTGTGTCGGCCCATACTTAGGATCGAACAACTGATCAAACCTATAGACAACTAATGATCGGCTAGTAACTATTAGAACTTTTCAGACATAGGGTTATCCTACAATTTCCTTTATAGGACTGCATCTCTCACATTACAACTAGCGTAACTATTACGCATAGGTTTCCCTATAAACCCTACCATGAGATTAAATTTCCTACAACTACGACGATATGTACCCCTGTTTTATGCATTGAAGGGGAGCTCGTAATGCCGACTCACCAAAGTGTCTCATCATCTGCATTCATGTCCATCTCTCAATGGTAACATAACGCCTCTTATTGCACGCGTTGGGATCCATCAACAACACAACATCATGTCATGTCGGTATTTGTAAATGCCAATGAACACCTATTATGTTGGGCCTACACACTTTAATAGACACCAACCAGTGCCGCGCATCCATTGTAGAGCCTCTTCTGAGTGCCATTTTCAATAGAATCGCCCCCAGTCGAATATTGACCCCCGCTGGAAAAATAGCATTTACCCGATTCTGCAACGTCCTAGTATCACCTCATAGGGAACTAGCTTACCCACTCCTAACATCCATACATACACACACACATACACACATACATATATTCTATCCATATATATATATATATATACTAAATACCTTTATTTAAAATAAATAAACCTAGGCATTAGGTCGAGGTTCAAGTTACACCTCTGGAGTGCCTACCTGTCGACTGCTTGTTCCTGGAGTAGTCGACCGCTTACTGCAAACTGCTCCAGATAGTGCGGTCGATCGGTTGTCGCTAATTTAGGGTTTTAATTTCTGATTTTAATTCGTTTTGGTTGTTTAATTAACAGTTAATCGTTCGTTACAAATTTCGAGTACTGGGTCTTATATAATTCCTTGTTAGAGCAACTACAGTGAACCAAATTTTCAATTATTCGAATTCAGTTTTTCTTATTCATAGAAAACAGTTCAAATCTAGGTTTACTATTAACAATATTAACCAGATGCATTAACATATTATACGATTAGAAAAGGATTAGAAAAGGGGTTAGATTAATCCCTACTTAACAAATTTACTTCAATTCAATTTATACTTCAAGACCCAGATTTAAACAATATGATTCTCAAATTAAGTTTCTAACACCCTAGACCAGATTAGAAAAGTATACATACTCACATAAAATCCAAGCTTTCCTTTGAATCCCAGCTAGAATCTCCCTCCGCCCGTTAGTTGTTTACTTGATTTTTCCTTCTTAATCTTTCTACTTTTATTTTTATTTTACTTTTGAAGAATTTAGGTTTGGAGAGGAAAGAATTTGGTAGAGTTCCAGTATAGTAGATTAATTTTTAATGAGTTGGGGTTTAGGTTAGCTATGTATTTATAGGGGTTTTGGATTAGTCATGGCCATTGATTAACCCTAGGAGAATCTTTGGTTTCATTCCGAACGTTAAACATTTACTCCGCACCCAAGTAAAAGTATTTCATTGAATCCGGGTCCTTGGATGCTCAAACGCATCGATCTGGAACATTAACTGGTTGACCACTAGGTGGGGATCAGTAGACCGCCACATGTCGACCGGCGACCCCCCAAGGTGTTGTCTGGTGTAGCTATTTATTTAAGGATAATTTAATCTCCTAATTATTTTATTTAATTAATTTCATTTTCAAAGTTTAAAACATCTATAACTTCTTTATACTAGCTCCGATATCAAAGTGTTATATATGAAAATTGTCTAGAAAATCGCTACGAACGCATCGGTGCAAGTTTCATAGTCAAACTCAAACGTTTTTAAAAAAATTGTTTTTTCCCTTGTTATATTTTAAATTTAATTCTTTTATTAAATTCTCTCTTAAAATTTTAGGGTGTTACATCCTCCCCCCTTAAAAGGATTTCATCCCCGAAACCTCCAAAGACGGAAAAATATAACTCATGCACGCAACAGTCAGTATCTACAATCGTCTTCTCATCCATCATCCACTGGTAGTTATTTTCCTTAGTTAAAATTCTAATGCAGCATGTACATGCAAGAGTGGAATGCATATGAACCTATACTAATGCAAACAGTAGGCGGCCTCCCGATCTAGTCGACCACTTTAAATGCAAGTGCTTATGCCATGTATCCAAATGCATGCAACATCCTTTGTAAATATACTTGCAATTCTACATATATGCGCAACCATTCAATCCATGTGCAACAACAATATACATATAACTCAATAAAACAAACAAGTGATGATGATGTGAGAATGTGTGTTAACTAGTGGATATACTTACCTAGGTGTGCAAAAGCCAATCCAATAAATACATCCACTAACATCCATCATCCAAAACATGTCCTAATGACTATTCGCAACTAATCCTAACATCCAATGGTCTCCACCTATTGGGTATACCAATCTAGAACCTAAAAAACACAAGTGACCTAAACTTAATTATCTAAAATGGAAACTGTTAACCCAAAAATTGGACTAACACCCATGATGCTATGCTGAACCAAAAATTGGTCTACCACCCCTGATGTTATTTAGAGTGACATTACTTTGACAGGTCACCAAGGGGTCGTTAAACCAAAGAATGGTTTAATCATGTAAGACTTACTACAAGATGATGTTATTTGAAATGGTCCCATGATGCCCATGAACTACTTATATGGAAGTGTTCAAAAGTTCATGTCATGTGTCCAAGGGTAAAATAGGCAAGTTGTGTGAATATGCAATAGTCCATTAATCATTCATCAATGGGCAAGATGGGAAATTCACATAAGCCACGATCCATTGTTCTTATGTTGAAAAGGCATAATAGTCAATATGCAAACTAAACACTAATTTAGACAAGGGTCTAAGTAGCCTTGTTCAAAATAAGGGCCCGAAGTCAAGTTCGGATCCAAAAATCAGTCATATGCATGTCCATGTTCAATAATAGTCAAATTTGCATAATCAAGGTAAATAGGCTATGCACAGTCATTTGTCTAATCCTTGCTTATAAGTTTCAAAGCTACAAATCAATTCTTGATTTTGCCTCAATTCAATTTAGGATTACAATTCTTTAGTTTGAGAGAGAGAAGAAAATTATCCGCTCTTCCTTGGCGCCCCTCGGGGTCTATTTATTGGGGTTAAGGCATGCGACATAGTTGACACTTGTCTACCTAATTTGCTAGTTGCCATCTGTTTGTATCGCTGTCATTCGACATCCTTATTATCTATTTAAATTCGTTGTCTTTTGCTTTTGTTGGTTTGCGATACCCCAGTTTTCAATAAATACTCGACATCCCTCATTATTTGTACAAGTTTGAAATCGTCTACTTCTTTCGTAGCTTTACAATAGTTAACACTATAGAATTTCGGTAACCTCTTATAGTAGGTAAGGTTTGTCAGCCTGTATTATAGCCAGCAGTTCATATAGCTTGTGATATTTGACACCCTTTGCCGTTTGACATCCAGTTCTTGGTTGGAGTTGCTTTAAAACACTTAGTGTTGTAACGACTCGACGTCTGATGTCGAATAAAAAGCTCGATATCATCTTCTGTATTAGATATTCGGCATCTTTAAGTGGTACCGTACTCTTCCTTTGTTTCATGCTTTTCACCATTATGTTATAGAAATTCAATATTTCCTAGGCTATAGAGATTTGATATCCTATGGAGTGTAGAGAATCGATATCTCCTTATTGTTAGGCATTCGTCATCCCTATCATTATTTAGAAGCTTGATTCTCTCCTGAAGTTATGTATTCGACATGTTCCTCCATTGTTATGGCTTGAAATTACTTCTCGCTTTTGGTTGCTTGATAGCGCTTATCGCCTTTTGTAACGACCTATAAAATTTATCACTTTGATAAATTATATTTATTTTTAAATATTCAAATATAAATTTTTCTAGCAAAAACTATGATGTTAGAACAATAAATAATGATGGTAATCTTATTTTGGATAAGTATTTACAAAAATATATACTTTGGAAAAAATATTGATAAAATGGCTGAAAATCGTTTTATCAATAAACAACTCTATAATCATCAGAAGTCGTGCACGGAGATGGATACGTACACTTATTTATCAATTTAAAAAAAATATGAAATAAAATTATTTATTTTATTTTTTGGAATAAAATGTATTTATGACATCATCAATAATGGCATTATATTGATTTATGAATTTAAATTGAGATTTAACGATTATTATAATTATTCAAATAATTGTTTTTAAATGATAATAATTCATTTTAGTTAGTTATATAGTGATACTAAATCATTTATAATAGTTTTGTAAAGATTTATACTTGATTTGAAAATATAAGAAAATTCGTATCGCTTTATCGATATAACAACACTTTTTTTAAACAGTTGTTTAATACTAACTTATATGGCTTTATAATTCAAATATGATCATTTTAATTCATTTATAGTAATAATAAATTAGTTTTCAAATTTTGTTTACAAATATATGTATGTTCACTAAGAAGTAAAAATATGACCGAAGATCGAAATCGGAATCCGTAACGGTTTAACATATAGAAGTTGTAAACAAATTAATACAACGTTGTGATACATATACACATACATGAACACATACACAAATGTATACACATATACATTTAATTATGCTTAGGAATTAGTCAAATCAAGCAAAGAAAATATCCAAACACATATGTATATATACAAGCTCCTTAAGTGTAAACAAGAGATAAAAACAAAGCACTCCATCACATCACAAGCCAAGCATATGGAGGGGGGAGTGGGCTTCATGGTCGACCGTGTATGGTGATGGTAGTGGGTGATGTGAGCAAGCACATGCAAGGTGGAAATATCATGATATTTTCTCTACTTTTAGCCTATAAATACATGCACCCACCCTCTCATTTCTACACACATTCTTTTGCTTCTTCTTCTTATTGTCAAGCTATTTTAATGGCCCTTCTTTTGTTAAGGAAAAATGTAGCAAAGCCATGGAAAAATATACCAAAATAAAGTAAAATATATACATAGGTATATACAATGTTAATCCGCCTCCAAAACAAAATCAAACACCTCATCTCCACCTTCACAACACACGACCACCACCCTCCATGACTTTGGCCAAGCACTCCACCTCTTTCCAAGCTAGGCCGAGTTTTCCCAAGGTCTCGGGCTTGATTCCATAGGCTTTGATTCGATCGTAGCGAAGCTATATTCTGTTTTCCTAAGTTTGATATCCAATAAAGGCGAGAAACTCTCTATATATATAATGATGATGTGATATGATTGCTATGGATGTTTACTATGCTTTGATCATCAAGTTTGGTTGTTTACTATAGTTGTTTAATTGTGTAAACAAGTCACGTTAAATACACGTTGATATTACACAAAGAAATCACTTTTCGAATCAAGTTGTAAAAGTGATATAGAATCATTAAACCCCTTTGAAATGATTTAAAATGATCTGTAAATGTTTTATAAACACTAAAACCAAATTCGGTAAAGTTTGGACAAGTTATAAAATTTGAGTCAAAAATAGACGCGTCGCGTAATGGTAGTTCGCGATTTCGCAGCGTAGAAAGTTAAATCCATTTATACGATGGATTCGAAGTCGGAATTCTTTGGAATAAGAATTTTTTGAACCCTTATAATCATGGTTTTCAAACAAAAGAAAAGGAGATTTCAGTTAGTAGATTTTGAAATATGAGCAAATCAAGTTTTCAAAACAGTCGCGGTTTGGCAGTTCGGAAACCAAAGCGATAAATTGTTTAAAATCGATGTTTTTTATTCTTTAAAAATATGGAATAAATACTATAAATATTTTAAAAGATATTTGAGTTATAAAAATGGATTTCTAAAAGATAGAAGAGTTGTTTTGTTCAAATAAGCCATAAAAGCACCATTCGCAGCACTATTCACTTTTTGTAGCACTTTTAATAACTTTTGAAATATGATTTTAAACTTAATTATTCTTTCCCAAATTTTTTATAACTATTTTCCAATAAATAACTAAGTATTTTAAAGATAATTTAGAAGTTTTATAATATATTTTAAAGGAGTTAAATAAATTATTTAAAGAAAAGCTGTTATAATTAAGTGATTTAATCTTGGCTCTAAAGCCGACGAGTAGACTGGATTTTTCTATTCGGGAGATACAGATGGGAGGTGCTTAAACTAAGGAGATGTTTAGGAGTAACCAGTGTCCTGGCTCACCTGGCCTCTTTCCTGGATGAGGAATAGATAAGGTCGAAATGTCAGAAACGATGCAAGTATAAAAGATTTAATTTTCCTAAATTTGATACAACTTGGACTGTATAGAAATAATCTTCTTATACTTGGTATTAAATTCCGAGGAGGGAACTCGTACTATCCGTGTGAATTTAAAAGGTGATTTCACCATTATTCAACGGAGAGTAAAGGTTGAATACGGAAATTGTTGTTGAGTAGAATTAGTATAATTTCTATCGACCCTTTATACTCAATAAGGTTTTGCAATATGATTTATAAGAAATGATTTGGAATTATTTTAATTCCTATGGACCCATTTTAAAATCAATAGTTTACAGTAAACGATGTCTTAAATAATATATTTTTTGACTCGTTTAAATGTTATGATTTGGAAATAAGAAATATTTGTTAAAGGTTTAAATAAATGATTTGGATATATTTTGCTAAGTAAAGGGTGAATGATTTGGAATTATTCCAAGTTTTAAAAAGGTATTAAGTAGCCAAAGGATTTGATAAGAGAGGTTTAATGATCCCATATATACTGAAAAGAAATGGTTTTAAAAGATATATATCTCTAACAAGATATTTTGGATAAAAGGATACAAATTAATGAGATATTAATCACCCACTTAACATCTTTTTATCGATGATTGGTCCGAAGGAACCAAGGTCAGATTTGGGAGATTCTTATCTGAAAACCGCTTCGAACCAATTTATGAGTTCAAAAATGAAGACATGTTAAAGACAATGAAGCTGAATGGGGGATCTTTATAATGGAAGGACTGCTTGTTGATAATTTTGAAGTAGCTCCCGAGATAAATAAATAGCAGTGGTCCCTTCGTTTTGGGATCTTCGTATGCAAGGACTACTCGCCGCTAATCCTAGGGGTAGTTCCTGACAAGATGTAGTAGGAGAGTCCCTTCGGTTTGTCGTGTTCCTAGACAACTTGTATGGATGGATGTCTGACATTGCATTTCTAAGATCACAGTGCATTGATCTCTACAAACATACATCTGTTTGGTGGTGTAAGAGGTAACCCCTCTTATGCTTAACACCCTTCTTTGAGACATATGAGCTCAATGGTTGTACTTTTGTTTAAATCAATAGTGTGTTGTTGGAAATGACAATGTGGAATTTTAAGTGAAAATATTCTAAGAAAGGTAAACGTTACCACAAGCCTCACAACTGGGGAATTGTGAAATAGGGTTTGCTTTAAGGCTAAGTGGATCGCAACCATTAGGGTATGATATCACCTTTCAAGATTTATTTATTTATTCCTACTATAACATCGATTTTAAATTGTGTGGTGTATGCTATGAGACGTCTTGGAGAGGTCGGGAATGGCCGGGGTGATATCATATTCGGTTATATCTGCCACCAGATGGGTCTGCGGGTAGGCCGGTCTTAATTCGCAGAGGTTTCGAAGATGTCGATCCTTGGTACATTCCTCTAGACATGTACTGTGCGGGAGGTAGTCCCTTACCTCGTTATTCATTGGAAATCCATTCTCCAATAAGTGCCTTCGAACTTAGTTGTAATCCTATTATGCCGTCAAATTTAACAAATGTCACAATTTTGGCTATTTGAATATGTTTATTTGAAAGGTTTTCAAAGAATGTCATTAAAAATAATATCACTGGATTTTATGTAGAATGATTTGGTTATTATAAGGTAAAAACCCGTTTTGTGTTTGTGTGCGGTGTGGTCTTATGAGATACCCTTTGTTTTCAAAAACTCGTATTATGAGTTTCTCACACCAGTCCCGATGTGCACGTAAAAGTGTATATTTATACTCACATATTTAATCTTGTTTTAATTAAATAATGATCATATTAGGGTATTTTTATGTGTTTTTACCCAAATCCAAATGTCATCAAATCATCATTCATTCATCTTAATTTAGGGGGAAAATGGCAATTTTGTGCATGTATTAATTTTGAGAATATTTATTTGCACATTTTAGTTTTATTTGTAGGAATTTGGATGTAAAATGGAAATAGCTTCGTATATTCATGCATGCACAAGTATAGGAGGACAAAGGAATGAAGAAATAAAAGAATTCGTGAAATCATGGAGGACCCCACCTACCCACTTACCGTGATCAACAATTAGGAGCTAATGCACATGTTAGTGGAGATTAAAAGCACATGCACATTTAATAGAGGATTAATTACATGTTAATGATAACTTGGTGGCCGCACTTCCTAAGGGGCATTTTAGGTAGTCCCCTAAAATATGGATTAGAGTTTTAGGCATGTATAAATAACCCTCTTATATTCATGTAATGGAGTTTTAATATTCTTATCATATTATGCAAGTTGTAACCTCAAAGTTAAATGAGAAATAAAATGGCTTTCTAAGCCTCTTCTTCTTCTTTTTCTTCTTTGCTTTTATTTTATTTTCATGCTTATTTTTATTTATATGCTCTCTTTCCTTTTATGTTAGTAGCTTAGTTTTATTATTATGCAAGTAGTTAGTTCCTTTTTATTTTAATTACTTGCACTTTCCTTTTATTTTCTATGTTGAAATTTACATGTGTTTAAATGATAACACAAATGAGAAGCTAAACCCCTTCAATTTAGGAGTGATAAAGCCCTCTTAAATGATGTAAATTCAATATATTTTGTTATTTATGATCTCTTTAATGCTTCATGAAGAGTTTGATTTTGATGTAAGTTTATAAAGGGGATTTGATAGCCTATGTTGTAATCACAAATGGGCTATGCTTAATCCAACATAAATACAATTTACATCATCGTCTAACTAAGTGATTTTGGTCATGGAATTAAAGGAGAAACAAAATTTTATGTTCTATATTACTAAACAAAATAGTAAATAGATCATACTTAAAATAGTTTTTGCTTTGACTTCATGTTCATTTTCATTACAATTGGTAAGTGGTTTTAGTTGTTGTATTAAAGTTTGATGGATTAAGTTATGCTAATTAATAACATAAATAGACCATAATTATGATAAATACATCAACTAAACTATCAAATGACCAACATAGAGAGATCATAAATTGTTTTTTTGCTGATTTATGTAAAAATATGAGAGTGGATTTGCCTTTAAATTGTTTTCTAATCTCATATTTTTAATCACTTTTGTTCTAGTTTAACTCTTGCTATTTTTCTTAGTTTAAAACAAACTTGCAAATTTGGGTTAATTTGATCGAGTAGAATTTTAAATCAATTCAATTCTATGAGGATCGACTCGTACTCGCCACGTACTAAAATTGTACGCCGTGCGCTTGCGGTTATTTTTATTATAATATTTTCCAGCGATTTTCTAACCGATAGAAAATTCATCGTCGAACAAGTCCTATGACTGAGCTAGAGTTTATTTTATTTCCCTTAAACTTTGGGTGCCCTATTGTTCCGAGCAGCCTATTAGTCAGGTTTAGTTTGTATCGTTTTAAAAGCGCTAGTAGCTAGAAGATTCTTTTGAAGATTGTTATCCATTTCCACCCACCCATGTACCATTGTACTTCGCATTTGTAGGGACAGAGGTTTATAACTGTCCATGTTAATGTTAAGTTAAACTCTGATAAATGGATTTAAAAGTTTTCCACTGTAAAGGTTATATGTTGAAATAATATATGTTATTCCATTCGTGTAAGATTCTGTTCTGTCTTTATTTTCTTCTTTCCCTTAGCGGTCGGATTTTCCGGCACTTGAATTTGCAGCACGCGAATACCGAGGATGTATTAGTGTCGGTTTTCAAGGGTTGAAAATCCGGGTCATTATACCTTTTGAGTTCCACTTCTTGTTAGCAGTTCGGTAACCTTGCATGCTCTTGTTTAGATCTTCAATGTCCTTTTTTATTGTAAATTTCGAAATCACTCCTCGTTCCAGATCCTTGACTTCCCACGTGTTTACAAATTCGGCATACTCTTTTTTAGATGCTCAACACCCCTTGAGGCTCATCATCCCCAACTCTTTGTTGCCTTCTTTTAGTCTCTTAGTTAGATGTTCGATATCCCATACTTAGTGACACTTTTCTCTATATTAATCCGACATCTATTCTGCCATTGTAGAAACTTGCTATCTTCTCTTTTATAAGCTCGAGATGCTATGTATTTACAAGTTTGACAACTTTGTCACTCGATATCGTTTCATTGAGGCTGCGTTTATGTTTATAGGCCCGATACCATTTCCTTGAGTTATGAGGTCTTGATACTTTTCTTATCTTCGAAATTTGACATCCCTTGTGGCTCGACATTTTTACATTAGATGCTTGTTATTTTATTGATTCGTAAGCTCGATGTGTAATCATAGATGTGTTTATAGGCATGGTATGCTTTCTTTAGATATTCGATATACATATTTGTAGTTACACTATCTTCTATTACTTCCATATCCTTTTGTTTATTCTCGTAATATTGTAGTCAAAAAATATGTGAATAACGTTTGTTCCCCTCCTTGTATAAAGAGGTTTTTTACGCTTTAGTGTAAAACCATGTATTTTCTCTTCTTTCCAACTTTCGATGAGATTTTTTTAATCATGTTCTCTTAAAAAACATAAAGTAAATGATGATAATTTTCACTATTAACTTTAAATTGAACTTCAAACAGTTCCTTTCGGATCTGGTAAAAATATGAATTAGGTTGTACTCTTCTTTATGTAAAGAAACTTTCATATTTTAATGTAAAGCCAAGTTTGATCGAGAAGACCGAAGATTTGCTTGACAGGAAGTCCATAAATTCTGTAGATAAGAAAACTAAAAATTCATCTAGAAAAATTCTACAGATCCGTTTGATAAGAAGTCTAGAAATTCAATTCATAAATTCATAAGTTTTTTTAACAAGAAGACCAAGAATTCATATGGCAATAAGATCATAAATTCATTCAGTTAAGAAGATCAGAAATCCTTTTGGTAATAATGCCATAATTTTATCTGAATAAAAGACTAGAAACCCATATGGTAACAATACCATAATTTTATCTAAATAGAGGACCAGAAACCCATCCGGTAATAATACCATAATTTTATCTGAATAGAAGACCAGAAACTCATCTGGTAATAATACCATAATTTTATCCGAATAGAAGACCAGAAACCCATCTGCTCTCAATTAGTAGGAGACTAGAAATCTAAGTAATAACGAAGGTTCCCGCTATTCACTAGAAAAATTAAATTCCATCTTAGGAATAAAAGAAGAGATATAATTCAATGCTCAAATTTCTTAAGGATGAAGCCTTAGGTTCACATAAGATTTGGAACTTCTTGGATGCTCATATTGGAGCTGAAATCTCAGATAGTTCTTGACCTATCCTTCTAAAGTTATTTTAACTTTGCCTTGGTGTGGAACTAAATGTGTTTGGTAGTTCTTCCTCCAGAAGATTGCTTTGACCTATCTTTATGGTGGATTTGAACTTGCTTAATTGATTTCTTCTACCCCTTATCACTTTGGGTGATGATTTAGGCTTTGATTCCTTTCGCCCCTTATTACTCTTCGGTGATGATTTAGGCTTTGATTCCTTTCGCCCCTTATGACTCTTTCGGTAATGATTTAGGCTTGAGCCACTTATTAACTTATAGGTAATGATTTAGGTTGGTTTGTGCATTTGGTTAGCTATCTTAAGCAGAACCAAAGTCTTACCCGTCCTCACTTTAGGAGGTGCTCCAATCAGACCTTATAAGCAAAACTAAAGGCCGGTTCAATGCTTTGGCCAAGCCATCTTACACGGGACCGAAGGCTTACTCCATCCTCCCTCTAGGAGGCACTCCGGCCAGGCCACATAGGCAGGACCGAAGGCTTGTAGTGCTTTGGCCAGACCATCTTAGGTGGGACAAAAGGCTTACTCTTACCTCCCTCTAAGAGGTGCTTTGACCAGGCCCTTGTGGCGGGATCAAAGGCTTTTTCTTCGCCCCTTATTATCTTATAGGTAATAATTTAGGCTTTCCTTATAGTTTCCCCCTTTCATTTGATTATCGATTTCGTAGATATACTTGTCTCAATTTATTTATTCATCCATTGTTAGAAAGTAAGGCTTTAGATGCTCAACATTCCAAGTTCTCTCTATTATGTTGCCATTAGGTCGGCATAATCAATAAGTCCCTGATGGAATTCCTTCATAAATAACAAGGAGTTCTTCCCAATTTGGTTCAAGTGGTCCGTCCGCCAGATTTTTTGTATTCGCCATGACTTTTCGCAGAACCAAATCTTCTTTTTCGAATGATCTTCCTTTAACTTTGGAGTTATAATACCTTGATATCCTTTGTTGATATTTGGTCGTTCGTATGGCAACTTTATCCCTTAATTCATTGATTAAATCTAAGGATTATTTACTCAATTCTTGATTGGGATCAAATGCCTCTGCAATTCTTCGATGAGATGGAAATTCAACTTCAATTGGAAGCAATGACTCACATCCGTATGTTAAAAGAAAATGGAGCGTGTCCCATCGCGGTTTTAATAGAAGTTCTATATGCCCAAAGTACTAGCAGTAGTTCTTTTACCCAATTCCCTTTTGCTTTATCCAATCGTTTCTTAAGGATAATTTTAATAACTTTGTTGGTAGCTTCAACGACTTCATTAGCCTTAGGATGAGCTATGGATGAAAAGCTTTTGATTATTCCATTCTTATTATAGAATCTGGTAAATCCTTCACTATCAAATTGAGTCTTATTATCAAATATTATCTTATATGGCATTTCAAACCTAGCGACTATGTTTTTAATCATATTTTTTAACAATTTTCTTGATGCTATATTCAGTGATGGTTCTGCTTCTACCCATTTGATGAAAAAATCGATGGCCACTATTGCAAACTTTTCTCTACCTTTAGATATAAGCAATGGTCTAATTAAATCGATTTCCCATACATTAAAGTGCCATGGACTTGAAATTGGGGTTAATTCACTTGGGGGCATATGTGGAATTATTGAAAATTTCTGAAACTTCTCACGTTTCTTTATATGATTTACTACATCATTACTCATTCGATGCCAATAGAAACCTTGTCTCATGACCTTTCTGGCTAACTTTATTCCATTAGAATGATCTCCATAGAACCCTCATGTGCTTCTCTTTACAGTCATAAGCCATTTCCCAAACAAACACAGCCCATGTATGGGAGTGAATATCCTATTTTATAAAATGTTCCATTCATCATGGTAAAAGTTAGGGCTTGGCACCTTATCTTTCTAGCATTTCTTTTGTCTTTTGGTAGTTTTCCTTTCACCAAAATATTCAACAATGGGTGTCTGTTTGTACCAAAATTGGGCACAACACTCTTCGGACGTATTTGAAGAATGAAGAATATGAATGTAAAAAGAGGTTAATCCAACAAACACGCTAAAACAGACAAAAAGAAATGCAAGAACACATGAATTTATAGTGGTTCGACGTTGTAGCCTACGTCCACTTTGGAAAGTTTGTTGTTTTATTGATGTCTACTAACTGATTACAATAGTGAATACTCAAGCACTTGAGTTACAATGGGTTTCCGGCAGAGTATCGACGTAGCAGAATCAAAAGTCCATTTTCTTAAGGCATAGGGCTGCTATTTATAGGTGTAGGCTGAAAATATCTGACTTTGATCTCAAAATACCTCTTCTCCCACATAGGTGGGCCCACTTGATCGATCCGAGGTCATTTGGGATCGATCCCTGATCGATCCCTACTCCATTCGTATCGATCAAAAATAGCTCATTTTGGGCTGAGATCGATCATAGACATTCTTGAGGTGGTAAGAAAGCTCATCTGAAAATTTGGTGGCATTTGGACTTGTAGATCTTGAATTATGATTGATCCAAGTTTGACATTGTATGTTGCTGGAGTGTATGTATCAATCAATTCATATCGATAGTTGTTTGTATCGATGCTATGCGTGTCGATCAGGGTGACATGGAGCGATAGTCTAGGAGCGATCCACTTTTCATGCCGCATGACCGCTTCTTTCACTTTATCATGTCTTCTTCGTATCGTTCCTAGGAATCATTCTTCGTATCAATGAATGAAGGGTCTATTCATATCAATCATCCATAGCTACTTCGTATCGATGCGCACTTATTTCTTCGTATCAATCCTTGATTATGCTTTTCGTATCGATCTGCCATGACTCCTCTCATATCGATCGTTGACTTTCTCCTTCATATCGATCAAGCGAGTGATCGATACGAACCAGGCCGCTTCTGCTTGATGGATATGAACTGAAGTAACTCAAGGGATGGATACAAAATAGATGCTTCTGGGTTGATGGATACGAAGGTGGTTGGCCTATGATGGATACGAACACCATGGATCCGAATGAGGTTGACTTCCTTGATTTTGATCGATCCATACCTTAAGCATATGAACTCCGATTGACTTGAAATTCGGAACGTTGGCTTTTATAACTTTGCTTGTCATACCATGTTAATTGTAGCTCGATCCGGACTTGGAAAAAATTGGCCAGTATCCGCAGTAGATCTGTGTATAACCAATCTTCGGAACGGATTGTCCTTGGCTTCTAGTCAAGTTCTTGGTGTCACGGCCTTGCCAAAAGGCGGGATAACATTTGCCCCCCAAAGTACGTCTTGTGTGAACTTAACGTGCTTTGAAAATTTGCAATCTTCATTCTGAAAAGGTTTTATCCGATTCATTAAATAGTTGTTGCCTTTTCATTAAGAGATGTAACCTTTGATTGATTTCCAATAATATAAATGTTGAATTGCCGATTGCCAGCGATCATGCAGTATTTTGTTGTAACTGAGTGTCGAGTGCTAGCAATTTGTTGTTCACTGTTTTGATTGTCATCAGGTGAGCATTCAATTCCTGCCGATTTTGAAAATTGAATATTAGTCCGTCATACATGCACGTATGTTAACTTGACTCCTATTCGCGTTTGCTCGCTAACGGGTCATTGTCAAGTCTTTTTAATTTTTTATATCGAGTTTTGTATTGATCCTCTCTTGGATCGATGTGAAATTAGAGTTGTAACCACATTTGATGGTCGTTTTAAGTCCTTCCTTCGTATCGATCCTCTCTTGAATCGATTTGAGAAGTTGGGACACTCGTTTCATATCGATGGCCATCGATACGAATTAATGGTTCTCTAAAACATTTTGTATCGATGGATATGAACTCTTATGGTCATCAAAGCGATGGATACGAAGTTGGCATTTCATATCGACGGGACGGAATGATCGGTGCATGATTGTAATGGCCCTTGTTGCATCTTTCATATCGATGGAAGACGAACGACAGTTGATGGACACGAACAGCTACACTTTAGACCATTCTAGACTAATGGATATGAATAAGCTCTCTCGTATCGATAATATGGAAATGCGCTTCTACTGGTTTTTATCACTGAGAGACGAATCGTTTCCTTCCCTTGGTTTCGTACCCATATAAATAAATTTTGGACTTAGAAAAAATCCACTTGCTTTCATTTTACTCTTGCCTTCGTATTGATAGAAAAACTGAGAAATAGAAACTGCCTTCGTTCTCAAATCAACACAACTTGTTAATCCCACGAATCGATTCCCTAATTTAGGAAATTAGTCGAACAATTTCACATTAAAACAATAAGATTTGAGATTTAATGTCAATTCGCTCACGGTTGCGGTCGATTCTGATGATGATGAGGCCAGAATTGGGTGAGCATGGTTGAAGGAGGAGGAAATGATATTTGAACTGTTTGGAGAAGAAGGAAGGTAGATGGATACGAGGGGCGCATCCGTATCGATCGTTGGTGAAGAAGGAGTTCGTATCGATCTAGGCATCATGGATCTTCGCATCTATGGGAGGAATTGTTTCATATCGATTGATGATGGGCATTCGTATCGATGATCGATACGAAGACTTGGATCTGGCGATCGATACCAAGGTGCCGCTGCCAATCGATACGAGATGATGGGTCTAGGATCGATATGAAGACTTGGATCTGGCGATCGATACCAAGGTGCCGCTGCCAATCGATACGAGATGATAGGTCTAGGATCGATACGAACTGACCTTTGGGTGATCGGCACGAAGCGCTACTTTCATGATCGATGTGAATAGTGCTTCTGGTGATCGATCTAAGTTTGAACTGTAATGGTTACGAAATCTTTGCATAATTGAATATTCGACTCCGACGAGCTTTTGCCTTGCATAATTGGACTCAATCGTTTGACTGCATATCTGACTACCCTTCGAAGCTTGTCGATGGAACTATAACTTGACAAATTTGACGAACTCTAACTTGGATCGTTCTTCGAAATCTGAATGGCATGGTTGGGACGGTCAGCGATGACGGTCACTCCGGTTGAATCTCAAAGTCTTGTCGTTTGAACATCTCTCAATTTATGTAGAATTCTAAGTATCATGTAGCACTGCACAACAAATTTACATACTTCACACTGGGGGAGACATGGGTTTCTTGTCGTCTAATGATAATTTTTACCGAGTTCCATAGCTATGGAACCTAGAAGTTCTCAGTCGCAGGATGCTCAGAGTCCGCCTCTTTCCGTAATTGAAATGTCGACTATCACAGCTGAAATAATTAGCCCTGCTCCAGATGAGCTACCGGGAGCAGTTTTTATTGTGAACCCATAGGATTCTGTCTGCTCTAATATCTCCGAAGATATGTTAGGTAGGATTTGCCTAAGACACAGGTTGCCGCTAAATGATGTCTTATTACCGGGGCCGGAAGATAGAGCTCACAACCCCCCGGAGGGATACACGGCTTGTAATAGATTCATGTGCATGGCCGGGTTCCTTCCTCCCTTCAATCAGTTTATCCGGGAAGTGTTACTTTTCTTGAGGATTTCTCCATCCCAGTTGCACCCAAACGGGTATGCCTTACTCAACAGCCTGTTCGTTATCTTTTTGGAACACCTCTTCTGTCCTCCGACCGTAGAAGAGATCAAATACTTATTCAATATAAAAATTCATGGGGAAAACCCCTCCTTCACTTTCCTAGAAGCAGTTAGGAACTGTCAAGTTGTGGCCAGAGCTTGGAGCAAGCTGAGTTACTTCAAAACTGAATGGTTTTTTATCCGGTGTCCATTAGGATTTGCCAGGAGGTGGCTAGTCAGACTTAAGTGCTTCAACTTCTTTGTTGATTAACAGGATGATGTTAATCAGTTCCGAGTCTAACACTATGCATCTTATACAGCTTCAATTACGCGACCTAAAGGAGATCGGTTTATAGAAATAGTAAGGGTTCTTCAAGAGGTGCCCGTTGTGTAAAGAGAAATCAATAAAGTCCTCATAGATGAAAATCTGATTGTCCTGGGGTTGATTGATAGAGACTAGAGCATCAGACTTGTAGGAGTTCTCAGGATGGCTCCGGCGAGGCAAATAAGAAGAACTCTGGGAATCGTTATAACCGAACAAGGCAATGACGAGAGTTCGCCAGCTAGAGACGAGCCCGTGGCTGTGCCTTCACAGGACCCTCAAGCATCGGGATAAAGAAAAGGCAAGACTATTGCCTGCAAATCTCTAAGGCACAAAATTGTCATGGTGTCTTTGCCCGCTACTAGCCAGGAGATTCCTCCTCTGCAAATGGAGAGCTCGTTGGAAGGATTGGCAGATATCCCAATCCCAGACGATCTGACTTCACTTCAAGACTTCGGGTTGGAAACCGAGGTAGGCTGGAGTGCTTTAGATGTAGGGGAGCCGACTTCTACAAGCGAAGCCGCCACAATCGATTGGTTGGGGGGGTTTGCACATGCACACACACACGGCACCTCACAACTTATCATCACACATTTTTCGGTTTCAAGGGATAACTAATCCCAATTTTCTTTTCATTTCACAGACACAATGGTAAGGCAAGGCTTGATGCTTGGCAGTCTCCGCTCTGCGCGTTGTTCTTCTAGTTCTTACTCTGAGTCTCACAGGCATGAGTATGACAGAGACTATGACCGTCGCCATTCCAGTCAAGAGCGTGAGCCCTAGGAAAGGGAGAAGGAAAGCGATTATAGGCGCCGCTCATGGTCGCGCTCTCCACCACCTAGAATTCCTTCCAAACCTTCTAGTTCTGGTAAACAGCACTCAGAATCTTCACGTCAAGTACCACCTCCTCAAACTTCAAGGCCCGAAGAACCATGTCGGAGAATTGAGACTGAAACCCCCGCTACCACTGAACAAGTTGCTATAGAGCCCATCGGGGAAGGAGCGATTAGAATCGCTAAGCTGAAGAAAGATTTACCAAATATCTGCTTCGACGGCTTCATATTTCCTCCGCACTTAAGTGAATTCCCAACGAGGCAGAACAAACGATACATGACTACATATATGATGTTTATAGTCAATATCAAGAATGGATGAAGACTGCAGAGAAAGTTTCAGCGGTGGCCTTTGAGCGGGCGAAGACAATTGAGAAACTAGAAACTGATCTCACTCAGAAGGACCGAATAATTCAGGTGCTCAACAATGAAAATGAGTCTACAAGAAATTTGAAAACGGAGGCTAATAAAAGAGCCGACGAGGCAACCCGGAAGATGGAGGAGATGAGGCGAACACATTTAGCCTTGGTCGAGGAAATGGGGCACCGAACCACCACAGTCATGGCTGAAAGAGATGCGGGGCTAAAAGAGCTTGAGGAGCTGAAAGCCAAATTTGCTGAAGTCGCCAAGGAAAAAGACGACGCTAATAGAACTGCCCAAGAGGCGTATGAGCAGGCTGTGGTACTCAGGGATGAGCGGGATGCGACCAAGCTAAAGGTCTAAGAAACTGAGGCTAAAATTAAGACTGAGGTTAGAGCGGCAGAGACCAGGTTGGAAGGCGATTTCGAAGACCTCCTGGTCACTTATAATGTCAATGTTTTGAAATATCGCACCTAGGCTGGCTCGAAGACTACCCGCTACATCTGTACAATGCCTGGTGCCACTTGGTAGAAGATGAGAAAGCGGATCGCAACACTACATCTATTGACGACTTCGAGTTAGAGAATCGGATATTAACCGAAGATGAGAGAAAAGTTATTCATGATGCCATTGTCACTTTTGAAAAGGAGAAACTAGCCTCTAAATACCCAGACGCTGGAGAGGGGTTCGGAGTTGAGCATCATGAAGGAAGCTCTGAAATGCCTACAGCGACTCAACCCGAGCTTGCTTCTGTAGTTGATTCTCCGGCTATTCCGGCGTACAACCCTGACAGGTCGCACATATCTCTGGTGCTTGAACATGCTTCTGAAGGCGCGTCGGCTCAACACGTAAGCCAACTGAGAAAGGTACTCTGAACACTCTTTCCATTCGCTTAAATGCAGGAGCATTGTCAAAAGATGTCACTAATATCTTCTCTTATCTTTATTCAGTTATAGATGTTGCACCTGCCGTTCCTCCTGCAACCCAAGAATTGCATCATAAACAGGAGGCCATTATGACGAAGGCAACAACCACAATGACCGCTACATCAACCGGGGGAGTTCACTACAGCAGTTTCATTTTTGACGAACAAATGATGGAAGAATTCCTCTGCCACCAAAGCAACCCAATCACTGATCTTCCTTTCGATATAGGTGAAGATGTGTTTATGGCTAGCTCCTTAGGCCCGAATAGCAGCATTCCTGTGGGCACTCAAGCGGATCGGGATGAGGCTATAATGGCAGAGATTAACGCTAAAATGGAAAGATTCGTGCAGGTTAGTAGCATCGGAGATGGCATGGCGGGCCCTGGTCCGGTCCCTATACGTATGATTTCTCCTGGCGGCACAATCGTCGACACTGGCATGCCCCCTTCGTCCTCTCACATTGAAAGTGCCACTATTCCTCCGGCTCCGCATTCAAAAAGTATCCCGATCCCCGTGAGTTCAGAGGAAGAGACCTATGTAATCCCCCCGACCAGAGACCAACCAGCCAAAGGCAAAAGCTCGAAGAGGCATCCGAGCGGCAGCTATTGTGGGTCGATGCCGAGGAAGAAGAAGAAGAAGCCTAAGGGGTAAACATGCCTTCTTATTTCCTCTTTTTGGTAGATAGGTAGGGTAGGATTTCATTTTTCTTTTTGCATGCCGTGTATAGATGTGAGTTCGGCCCCTACTTATAGGAATTCTGGGAATAAGTTTTTGTACTTGTCTTTTTTCCAAGGAATAGCAGAAATAAAATCTCGTTTTGTTTTCAGCATAGCTCTGTGTTTATTTACTTAAGTGTTTCAGCACTCAAATTTCCATTCAATGTACTTACGAGGCTTTAGTCTCTGAATCGGACTTTAGTTCGGTTGTTAAGTCCTAAAGTCATGGCTTTGGGTCATAACCAAACGTCAATTTGAGCCCCAATGTCACGCTGACTTGGTTAGCGGCTTGTATTTGAGCTATGGCCCCAGTTCTGGAGAGAATTGAAGTGGTCGTTTGACAGTCGCTTTCTGCCTTTAACAAATTTCACTTAACTTAGTCAGAACAAAGTTAAGGTGAAACAAGTTCGAGTGGGCGGATCACACTCGCTCATTTACTGGTAACTGCATCCACACTCTGGGGATTGAACTTGCATGTCGGTGGTCAGTCATACCTAGGGCTGCACAAAGTATGGGTTGGGTTGGGTTTGACCAAATACTTTACCCGACCCGTATAGGTATGGGTTAAAGGTAGTTCAACCCATATCCGACCCTATATAAGGTTGGATATGGGTTGGGTTGAAGTATGGGTTGGGTCGGGTTTAGTAGGGTTGGGTTACATTAATTTAATACAAAAATGAGAATATAAAGAAAAAATTAAAATATAATATTAAAATATTCAGCTTAAAATATCAAATTTTAGCTAGCATAAATTAAATATAACGGATTCATTACAACACATATTTATTAGAATTTTATTATAAAATACATCATATGAAATTAGTTCACTACATATTAGAGTAAGAATTTCATTTCAAAATACATTAAAATGCTCTAAGAAATCTCTTAGTCAATCCTATGTATTTTGGACTGACATCAAATATGCTTTTTTGGTATATTTATTCGAGAATACATAAATTTATTCTAGATTTTGACTGTTCTAATTTTACATTGGTTGATATTAAATTATTTTCTTATATAGGGTTGGGTTGGGTTAAAATAGGGTTGGGTTGAACAAAATATTTCACCCGACCCGTATATAGTATGGGTTACAAATTGTAACCCATATCCGACCCGAATTAAGATGGATTGGGTCGGATTTATGTGGGTTGGGTCGGGTTGAGTATGGGTTGTGTGCACCCCTAGTCATACCTGCTTAATGTATGTAGTTATGTCCGCGCTCCGGGGACTTAAGT
Organism: Allium fistulosum; assembly: GCA_030737815.1. Taxonomy (NCBI): domain Eukaryota; kingdom Viridiplantae; phylum Streptophyta; class Magnoliopsida; order Asparagales; family Amaryllidaceae; genus Allium; species Allium fistulosum. The sequence continues at coordinate 461,622,005 of CM060901.1, forward strand.
TACTTTACGGGTGGTCGATCACTCCCGTTTAATACTTAGAATTATGTCTGCACTCCAAGGACTTAGGTTGATTTATGGGTGGTCAGTCACACCCGTTTTGTGCTTATACTCCGGTCTACGCTTTGGGGACTTAGAGTTGGTCGATGGGTGTTCAGTCACACCCAATTGGTGTTTATACTCCGGCCCGTGCTCTAGGGACTAGAGTTAGCCGATGGGTGGTCAGTCACACCCATTTCGATGTTTATACTCCAGTTCGCACTCCAGGAATCAGGAGTTAGTTAACAGACGATCGATCACATCTATTTAAGTATTAGGATCTCGTTCGCACTCTGGGAACGATGAATTGATCAGGGTTGTGGATGGTCGGATCACATCCACCCTAAGTAGACAAGCGAATTCATAGATGGACGGATCCATCCTCCTCGAGCTTGTTAAAGTGGAAGGCGAGGTTGTGGATGAACGGATCCATCCTCCTCAGGTTTAGATCGTACATGGGCTAAGTCGTGGGTGGACGGATCCACCCTCCTTGAGTCCATGTTCTGGATTTTAAGTTTATACTCCAGCTCGCACTCTGGGAATCGGAGTTTGTTAAAGGATTGTCATGTATTAATCCTTTTTGGCTTTAGTGCGGTTGCATGCCCTCGAGCTTGGGGTTTCACTTAGCGAGTGACCGGTCGTATCTTAGTCACTCCCTATTTGAATAAGTCCCACTGTAGGATGGAACTTAGCTCTCCATGCATTGTGATGGATGCATGACGCATTTCAAGAATGGCCACTCTGGCTTGACGAGTTTGCATTTTATTGCTGAAATAAGAAAGTACGACAAAGTCAGTTGCCTTATTACAAGTTCAAATTTCGAAATGCATAAACAAATTTCAAATGAAAAGCAGACTAAATGAATAAATAAAGCATGTTATGTGTAGTAGCGACGGAGACTCTCGCTATTCCAAGCTCTCGGCAAAGTGAGACCATCAATAGTTGATAATTTGAATGTGTTGTCTCTAAGTCTCCGCTCAATAACATATGGTCCTTCCCATGTTGGTTTCATATGTGAAGGGACTGAATAGATTCTCTTGAGTACGAGATCGCCAAGTTCAAAGGTTCTGGGTCAGACCTTAGCATTGTATAATCGAGCGACTCGACTTTAGTGCGCGGCTGCCCTCAAATCAGCCTCTTTACGCTTCTCATCCAATAAATCCAGAGATTCAGCAAGTAATATAGAGTTCGTCTTCGGATCATAATATGTCACACGATGAGAAGGTACGTCCAATTCAACTGGAATAACGACCTCAGAGCCGTAGGAAAGTGAAAATGGAGTGTGGCCGGTCACAGACTTGTGGTTGGTTTGATATGCCCATAGGGCCATGGGAAGTTCATCGACCCATCTACCTCCAGCCTTCTCTAGTCGTTTCTTCATAATGGACTTAATAATTTTATTAATAGCTTCAACCAGTTCATTTTCTTAAGGGTGAGCAACCGCCGAGAACTTCTTCTGGATGTGGAAAAGTTGATAGAAATTCTTGAACTCGACATTATCGAATTGGGCTCCATTGTCAGTGATAATTGTTCCCGGGAGGCCAAAATGATAGATGATGTTGCGTACTATAAAGTTGATTACTTTTATCATCGTGATTGTGGCAAGGGGCTCGGCTTTCGTCCATTTGGTAAAGTAGTCAATCGCAACGATGGCGTACTTCGCACCACCTTTAGCCAGAGATAAAGACCCAATTATATCGATGCCCTATGTAGCGAACGGCCATGGACTGACCATTTGAGTAATTTTGGTAGGAGGAGCTCTTGGAATTCGAGCATGTTTTTGGCATTTGTCACATCTCTTGGCATAGTCCGATGCATCTCGATTTACAGTCGACCAATAATACCCTTATTGGAGTATCTTCTTAGCAAGGGCTTGCCCCCTAGTGTGATCGCTGCATTCTCCTTCGTGCACATCATGTAACACTCGTTTGATTTTGTCGTGGGCGATGCACCGGAGTAAAGGAACAGAGTATCCTCTCCTGTACATGACTCTATTATGGATAATGAATAGCGAAGATTTCCGGAGAACTTGTCTTTTCTCACTTCTACGCTCGGGCAAAGCTCTGTGTTCGAGATTGTTTCTGAATGGGGTCATCCATGACTCCTTTCAGGCATTGCCTCATGTACCCAGTCTGCCTCTATCTAATCGATGCTTGGAGAGGTAAGTGTCTCAATGGGGACGAGTCCCATTTGTTGTGCTTCACCGGTGCTGGCCAGTTTCGCCAAAGAATCGTCCTTCTGATTGTGCTCCCGGGGTATATAGAGGATGGCATGGTAATCGAACTAATTCAACACTTCCTGAACCCGGGCAAGATAAGCAGCCAACCTCCGGTCTCTAGCTTGGTATTCTCCCCGAACTTGACATACGACCAATTGCGAGTCGTAGTAAATCTTCATAGCGATAATTCTCAAGCCTTTGGCAAGTCTTAGTCCAACGAGTAAAGATTCATACTCGGCCTCGTTGTTAGTTGCGCAAAAATCAAACTTCAAGGTGTAGCATATGGATCGACCTTCTGGAGTTTCAAGTACTACTCCGGCGCCTGAGCAACGATCGTTTGATGCACCATCCGTGTATAACTTCCATATGTACTTAGGGGATTCACTGGTCTCGGGCAAGTCCTCTGGTATAGTAAACTCAGTTATGAAGTCCGCTAGAACTTGTCCTTGGATGGTTCGCCTCGGTGTATAAACGGTGTAAAACTAACTCAGCTCGATGTTCTACTTGAGCAACCTACTAGACATCTCAGGCCACGTAAGGACCTATCGTAATGGCTGGTCAGTGTAGACTGTGATCGGATGAGCCTGGAAGTAAGGAAGGAGCTTTCTCGAGGCAATGACGAGGCAATAAGCCAGCTTTTCCAGTTTCGGGTAGTTTCTTTCCACCCTAGTTAATCGCTTGCTGATATAATAGACTGGTCGCTGTAACCGATCCTCCTCCCAAATCAATGCAGCACTGATTGCGTTTGCTGAAACCGCCAGATAGATATATAGTCACTCATGATCGATCGGCTTTGACATAATAGGTGGCGTCACCAGATGTTGAACCAGTGGTTGGAATGCGCCTTCACATTCCTCAGTCCATTCGAAGTTCCGTTTTCCTTTCCTTATCAGATCGAAGAAGGGAATGCACTTGTCTGTGGATTTGGAGATGAATCTGCTTAAGGCTGCCACTTTCCCGTTGAAGCTTTGTACTTGCTTTATGGTTCTGGGAGTTTCGAGATTCCGAATCGCCCAGATCTTCTCAAGATTGACTTCAATTCTTCGAGCATTAACAATGAATCCAAGGAATTTTCCGGATGCGACTCCAAAGTGACATTTCAACGGGTTGAGCTTCATTCGGTACTCTCGGAAGACGTTGAACATTATTTCCAGGTCTTTGACATGATCGATGTACAGTCACGACTTCATGAGCATATCGTCCACGTACACCTCCATGGTTTTTATGATCTGGTTTCGAACATTCGGTTGATGAGTCTCTGATAAGTTGCCCCAACATTCTTGAGTCCGAACGGCATCACTTTATAGCAGTAGTGTCCTAGATCGGTTACAAAGCTGGTATGCTCCTGGTCAGGTAGGTGCATCGGTATTTGATTGTAGCCGGAATATGTGTCCATGGAAGATAATAGCTCATGTCCGGCCGTTGAATCTACAAGTTGATCAATTATGGGAAGTGGAAAACTGTCTTTAGGGCATGCTTTATTCAATTTTGAGTAGTGCACACAAGTTCTCCATTTTCCGGTGGATTTCCTGACGAGCACCGGTTTGGATACCCACTCTGGATATAACGCGTCTCGAATAAACCCGTTCGACTTGAGTTTATTTACCTCTTCCTTTACGGCGGCAGATCTCTCTGGATCCATACCCTACCTTTTCTGTTTGACCGGGACATGCCGTGGGTCAATATCCAATGCATGGCTTGCGATGTCCGACGAGATCCCACACATGTCTGAGTGCGTCCAATCAAACACGTCGAGGTTTGCCCGGAGAAATTGAACCAATTCCTCTCTCATCCGTTAGCTTAGCTGAGATCCAACCTTTATCATTCTGGAGTCATCATCATCATCGATCGGAACATTGATCGTCAACTCTGCCGAGGAAGCCTGACTGTCTTTGACTTCCTGTTCATTATCGTTATCTCGTGGATCAAGATCTTTCAAGAATTGGTTGTGGCGCCCGGGCCCAAGCCCAGGTGTTAGCTGTCAATTTTCAGAAAAACGGACACAGAGTGATTCCTCTACATCCTTGCCCTTCTCTTTATGCTGCGCCTCCTGCAGCTCAGCAAAATAACAGGCGCGTCCAACCGCCTGATCTCGTTGAACAACTCCAACCCCGTTATCTGTGCGGAACTTAAGAGTCAAACACCATGGGGCAATAGCTTTCCTGAATTCAACGAGGGCCGGCCGGCCCAAGAAAGCATTATATGGAGAATTAATATATAACACAACAAACTATAGCATCCGGACTCTTCGGCAATCTCCGATTCCCAACTCAACTGGCAACTCCACCATCCCAACGGGTAACGTTGCACTTCCATTAAAGCTCGTTTAAAAAGGATATTCACGAAGCTTCCACTATCTACCAACATCCTCTTCATCCAAGCAGGACCTATTTGAGATGATATGACCGATGGATCGATAGTGGGGACTTCAACTCTATCAGCATCTCTGTTTCAAAAAACGATGCCGTCTGTCATCGTTTTCTGTTGTTTTGCTGGAGCCCCATCATCAATATTACTGCAACACTCGAAGTCCGCATGCCTAATTGAACTGGCATACGACTCCATTTCCTTCCAGCTCTGATCATCTAGATGAGGACCACCACTAACTGTATTAATAACCAATCTCCCGCCAGTATGTGCGGGTTCCTCCGGTCTAGCCTGATTTTGACCTTGATTCTGGTTCGATGGGCCTGCACCTCCAACCTGCGGCATAATGGTTAAAATAGACAATAAAAATAGTAATATGCATGCATGCAACATAGGTAATCATGACCAGTTTGTCTAAATCAATGGACTATCTGTCCCAACTTCATAGTTTTCTCAGGGTAACTACAAACCTATGGCTGACTCAAGCCTACCAAATATATCAAATTCTCTAACATATTGTTAGAAGGCAACTAGACGGTCGGTCCAAAACTTACTATTCCTAGGGTCACTTTGATCCTAATGGTTTTGCGAGCTCACCAATAACCTATTTCCTCTTTTTATATTCCTTTCTGTGCGTAAACCTACTTTTAGTCTTACCCATGACAAAGCCCTACACACTGGAATTATGGACTAATATTAGCTAGGGGCTAACAGCTGAAGTATAGGGAGCTACCCTACACCAGTCCTATCTGGTTTTCTAGTCTCTGAGTCAATTCATCATATCACAATTTATCTAACGGTGATAAGAACAATAATATCTTTAGTAAAATTCTAGGCTAAGTACCCTTTTTATTTCCTTGAAAACATAACTATTTTTAAATGATTTAACCCTTGAAATCATACTTTAAAACATGAAAAATATAGCTCTTTACTTTATCCAAAATATTTATGCCATGATATATGCTTTTATAAATAATATTGATAAATTTCGATATCACTTAGAGGTTGTTGTAACTCAAAACATATGTTATAAAACCCAAATCATAAAACCATTATATGTTGATAATGCTTGACGTCTATACAGCCATTAAGGGTTATCTCACCTTTTCAGTAGAGAAAACATGTTCAAGAATCTAGTTTATAACTATATGGCCATAAGAGCAATACCCATTTACATCACCTATAAAGGTTGCCGAATACAAGCGGCATCACCAATGGTTTGCATACTATAAAAATTCTAAACTTGAAAACTGATGAAGGTCGACATTAATGACTAGCGACACCAACGCCTTAAAGTAAAGTGCGGCATCACTAAAGCCATCTTAAAATCAACGTCGAAAGTAATAGGGTTTCATTATTGTAGCTAATAAGAAAATGAGCGGCATCATTGCTATTTACATAAGGTTGAAATAGAAGACATGTGGCATAATTATCGTCGTTATAGATCAGCTTCGAAAGTAATAGTGTCGGCGTCATTGCTATTTACATAAGGTTGAAATATGCGGCACCGTTACTGCTATAGGCATAAAAGCCGATGCCATTAAGCGTGGCATCATAATATAGGGTATTGGTATAAAGCATACGACGCCATTAACATCAAAGACATGCATGCTGATGTCGACTCTAACCCAAGTAAATTCATTCCATATCAGCTGGGAGTGATATCCTATGCATTCATTAGGGTCGACCTTGTTTAACGGTGGCACCATGACCCTCGGCGTTAATGACGTCGGTATGGCAATGCTCCAATTTCTTTAGAAACCGTTTTGTTTCTTTTAAAAGTAATTCCATTTTACCAACTTCAACTTATTGTCAATTTCTCATTGGTTAAAACATTCTTTACACAATTAATTTTTAGAAACCAGTGAAATTACATTTCCAAAATGTTTTCCAAACCGTATGTTAACCCGTCTTTTGGCAAGGCAGTGTACATGTGGATTTAACCCAACAGACTTCATGGTTATCAAGGGCGATTATTCCAGAGTGATGATTGTGAGGCCCGGAAGTCAAGTACATGTAATAATATGAAGCCAGTGTTGGATGGAGTTGGTAGATAAATGATGCAGGATGCTTGAAATATGGATGAAGGTAGATGGATCGGCATGGTTCATTGGTTTGGAAAGTCATACTTAATTCCTAAAGAAGGGACCGGCGTGCTTTATTGAAGAGGATGGATCGACATGTTTCATTGAGGATGGATCGACATGTTTCATTAAGGATGGATCGACACTATTAATTGAGGAAGGATCGGTGTGCTCAGCACATAGAAGAGGGATCGACTAGTTGAAAGGAGACGGTTCGGCATACTTCAAGCTCATAGGAGAGGGATCAGCATAGTTGAAAGGGATGGATCAGAAAAATTCGCTCAAAAGGGATCGACAAGGCCAGTTAGTTAGCAAGGATTTGACATTCGTGAGTCCACCAAGGAGGGATCGACATATGTTAGAAATCAAGAGCATACTTTTAAACAACAATCATTATCTCGAGATCTATATGTCCAAAGCACATGAAATTTGGAGAGCGAAGTGTATGGACCCTAGGGAACCTACCCTAAGGATCGTATAACAAATAGGCGAAGAAAGAGGGATCGGCATATAACCATCTGGAGGGATCAGCAGAAGGCAGTGCAATAATTTGAGCTTCTTTGGTTCAAATGATTCGAGAATTGGAAGGTCAGCATGTTTTGGCATACAGAAGCCACCATATGGATCGCTACCCAAAAATCAACCAATGGAGGGATCGGTACCGATCCCTCTTCATTGGATTTTGGGCCTTGTGACCCTTCTAGTGGGCCCATATGAGTTAAAAGGTCCTATCACTACAACAAAAATATTCTATTACAACGCCCTTTTTACAACGGGCATTGACTGCCCGTTGTAATAGAATGCTATTACAACGGTCCTTTTAGGCCCGTTGTAATAGATGCCCTATACAACGCCCTTTTTACAACGGACATTGACTGTCCGTTGTAATAAAATGCTATTACAACGGTCCTTTTAGACCCATTGTAATAGATGCCCAATACAACGCCCTTTTTACAACGGACATTGACTGCTTGTTGTAATATAATGCTATTACAACGGTCTTTTTAGGGCCGTTGTAATAGATGCCCTACACAACACTAATATACTTTTCTCCAACAATTTCCAAAAATCTCTTCCTGAAACTCTAGTTCCCAAACCCGACTTCCACGTTCCCAAATCCGCCTCTCACGTTCCTAAACCCTCATTCCTAAATCTCTCCTCCTCTCGTCTTCCAATTGAAATAAAGTTTTCAAAGCTTTATTATATCACCTATACACTCAGGCATGTCGGCTCATGGGCAAATCTCAGATTGCGAGTTGGATGCGAGTTTCCAAATTTAATGCAGCAATTGGATCTAGAGATAGCAGTTTCTAAAGTCGGTGTTTGCTGCTTCAAAATTGGGTGCAGCAGTTGGTCGCAAGCTGCAAGTCGGATCTGGAGGTCGTGGGTTTCAGATGTAGAGATTGTGAAGGTGAGATATTACCAACATGGTTTATGAATTCAGTTCGTGGTCAATTTGCTCAATTTTCGTTCTTGGGAATTTTTCCGAACTATCTCTATAATTAAATTTCTATCAATCTGAAAAGGTACGTAATGGAGTCGTAGTTAATATTTATTATTAAAAAATGGTGTGGATGAGGAACTTAAGAAAATAGGAGAGGAAGAATGTTTGGCTTCTTGTATTGGAGGAGTAATTCATATAGATGATTAGATGTATCTGCTGATTAGTGATTGTTTGTCTTTGAATCAGCAAATACCACTCTTTACTGCTGAATTCTGCTGATGATTATGTCTTGATATAGATCAAGAAACCGCAATAAAAATAAGGAAAAATGATAAATAAGCAGCTTCGAACCTGAACAAGGAAGTCTGGATTGAATTAGCCTAGTCACAAGTAATTTGATCAAAAAACCACCAAAAGCCTCCGAGAGACTGGGGGGTAAGTTTCTTTAACATCACTGATTGCATATATTTTCATCTTGTTGATTTAGAAATGCGATGCGTTTGGATCTAGACAGTCTAATTCTTACCATATACACCAATTGCTCACAAAGTTCATGTTCAGATTTGGGCTTGTTTTATTAAAAGATTCTTGAATTCTGTTCTTGCCGAATACACCAAATGCAAATCGTAAAGAAAATTTGAAAATATCTCTGCTCCAACACATAGGATTAAACTTATGTTGTATATCACTGATTTCAAAACTTCAATATGACCAGCCGGCCACAGTAATATGATTTTAGACCATTTCCAACAGTAAATAAGCTAATCACCTTGCTAATCTCCCCCTAATGACCAATATATAGCATTTCTTTTCCATCTATAAGTGGAACCGTATAACATTTCTTTCTGTTCACAATATATAGCTCAATGTTTCCTTTTATAAAAAAATGAGAACAGAGATAAACCAACTTATAATTTACAGAGATAGTGCACAGGAATTGGAATAAAATTTGCATCATTTTTTGTTGGTGGCAACCCCAACCACAACATTGCTCACCTGCATCAGAAGGAGCACATGAAAACTACTTCAGATTCCATATGTTAGGATTCAATTTAATATCTAATATAAAGACAAAAAAACTGATACTATTTGGTGTATATTGTTTGTGGTACAAAAAAGAATACCCAATACCGTCACTTTATCAATAGGTTAAACGACACTGGTATACTGATAGATAGACAAAATAACAATCTCTGATGGTAAGTTTAACAATGGATAAAGAAAATAAAATTTTATTGTATACTTACTATAATATTGCTGCAGGGCCCAAAATATATATGTACGAACATATATATTTTACCAGGAAAGAAGCTTGAGTTGCCAAGGTGGATGGCTGCAGCGTGGGCTAGGGTCGATCTCGGAGGCGGATCTGATGGATGTAAGGCGGATATATGTGAAGACAAGGTTGGGTCGACAAAATGAAGGAGAAGGACAAGAGCATTTCCAGTAAAACAAACATCTGTGATATAATATACTTTCACTTTTTTTTGGAAACAAGGCAGCAGCGTATGACAGGAGGAGGCGGTAGCAGCTTCGACCAGGGAAACATAAATATAAAACTCTATAGCTCCAAGATGGGAGGTTGATTTTACACAGACTAGAGCAAAATGAAACAACAGAAAACATTCCTCAGGACTTAATTATACAGTTCAAAGTTCAAAAGTATTTTATATGTGATATTATGACAACACCTTCCACGAATCTAATTTAACAGCCGTGTGTACAAATTAACTTATTTTTCATTCTCGTTCATTTCATATACATTTACGTATATTCTCATTGCATGTAGGTTCTGTGGAGCTTGCTGCTGTAGGTGTTTCAATTTCTATATTTAATCAAGCCTCAAAAGTTGCAATTATCCTCTTGTTAGTGTCACAACATCATTTGTGGCCGAAGAGGCTGTAACTTGTGGTGAAATTGTGAAAGAAAATGAGGATCTTGAAAAGTCTTCTAATGAAAGCAGTAAGAAAAACAAAAGAATTTTCTATCTATATAGCATACATAGATACTTAACTTTACACTTATATGATGCCATATTCCTTGCATCTTGTTTTTTAGGTTCAGTCTCGAAGAAGTTCTTTAATTATTACGACCTAATCGCAACCATAGATATATTCCTTCTGTATCCTCTGCAATAGTTTTTGGTGTAATTCTTGGATTACTCCTGGCCATTCTTCTTATTTTTGCAGCAAAACCTTTACTAGGTCTCATGGGTGTAAAATCTGTAAGTGTAGTACTATATACATATATTTTTCTGAAGAAAGCAATTGCCTAATTCTAGTTATATCAATATATATTACAATTAGGATACACACGTCTTACCACTTAAATAGTTTCCCTTGACTCCTTGCTATATTGTGCTTGCAAATATTAAAATTATAGTATAACAATTGTGTTTACTAGGATTCACCGATGTTACCTTATGGATATCGATACTTGACTGTGAGGTCACTGGGTGCTCCAGCAGTTCTGTTATCATTAGCAATGCAAGGCGTATTTCGAGGATTTGAAGACACAAAAACTCCTCTTTATGCCACTGGTAATTTCTACCATTACTTGTTTATTCATTTGACGCATAAGAATTTGATTTATTGTCATGTTTTTTTTAGCATGGTCTTTCCGTTTTTTTGTTCCCTAAACTGAATTTAATACTTTGAAACATAGCTTTAATTAAACGTTAAAATCAATTATGAACAAACAGCTTAGCATAGTTCTTGGTGTCATCCTTACTATTGTGCTTGGCATCGGGATTGGGTTTGGAACTGGAATTTTCACAAAGGATATCAATGTGGTGAAAATAGTACATATAGGCTTACCGGTAAACCTTTTCATTTTGCAAAATAATACTGGAATAAGTGTATTTTATTTTCTTGTTGGTCTTCAATCGCTGCCATTTCCATGACCGGCAACTTTGAATTTGAGTTTGTTCAGGTGTCTATTTTAATGTCTTTGATTATCTGTTACTGATAAATATGCACATGAATTTAGCATAGTAAGTTTGCACCTGTTCATTGGTATTTATTTTATTTTTCTTTCCATATGCTGTGTGCATGTTAGTGCTGGCTTTTGATAAGAATGGACACTTTCTGTAAGTATTTGTATTGGAATGGAGTGGCGTGCTTGGTTGGATGGGTTTTAAATAGGGGATTTTCACTTCAAGGGTTTATTTGTGCAGGGTAATATGTTTTAAGGACACTACTTCTGAAAAATTAGTTTTAAGGACATTTTACGAGAAAAAGATATTTTTTTTTATCATTTTCAGTTATACAGAAATAATGATAAAATGATTTATCATTTTCCTGTATAGCTTAAAAAGATAAATGAATTTATCATTTTCCTGTATAGCTTAAAAAGATAAATGAATTTATCATTATCCTGTAAATTGTCCTTAAAACTAATTATTTATAAGTGCTGTCCTTAAAACTTATTACTTTGAAAATAAAAGCTCTTCAATCTAATTTCCACTTTTAAATAATTATCGGAAGCATACATAGGGGAATGGGGGAGGCTTATGAAGCGTGAGAGATAACAATATAGTTTGTTCCTTCGAATGTGCCAATGTCCTCTATTTCTATGTATGAACACATTTATTAATCATACAGTCCTTTTATTTAATGTAGACTTCTTTCGTACATGGAAAAAAAACCAGGTTCATTTTGGTTTGTTTTTATTTTGTCAAAGAAATATCTGGAGGAATAATCTTATTTGGAATCGGGTATTACCGAAGCAATTATGGTGTCTAGCTACCAAAGTTAACTATTAATGAGATCATTTGGTTTAACTTTTTTGGACAGAATAGGTACTACGATTTCTTCCATCATCATCACATTACAACCTGGTAAAAGCGTGTGGTCCTCTTCTTGCAATGGACAGTGCTATGCAACTAGGGTGTTACATTTCATATGCGATAGTCGCCCCAGATTCACAGTAAGAAATGTTATCGAAGAAAATAATCACAAACAACCTGGGAATTCTTGTATCCTGATTGGTTTGGATTAACTGCTTGATTTTTCATAACAGAATGCACAAATAAATTTTGAGTTTGTAGACATTCTTTTCAGTTTTCTGACCATGCCTGTTGGTTCCGTTATTCGTATTCTTAATAAGCAGAGCTCGCTTGGGTGCATGGATAAACTGTACGAAAGCATTGAAAATTTAGATGATTGTTATTTCAGTACTGAAGCATGCAAGGAAATGCTGCTTAGACCTTTAAATGCCTGTGGCTTGCAATGCAAGGATTTAACTTTGAGAATCGATGATACATATCTTCGTACTACTCTCCATTGCAAGAGGAATGAGTGTCGCATCAAACTTTTTCCCTTTTTAGCTTGATACCAAAAACAAGATGTGGATGTGGTAAAATAATGGATTTGGCTATCAAATGGACAAAGGAAGAACATAGGTATCCTAATGGTAATGGGGATGGAGTTTTTCTTAAGGGAACGACGAAGTTCATAATTACTGATGATTTAGTTGTTATGCCTGCTTCCACAATGAACATGCAACATTTAACTGAAAAGCATGGGATCAAAGATTTCGACGATCTTGAAGAGACCTGCATAGACATGGATGTAACTATGGTAAGCCTGCTTATTTTAATTTTATTAAATCACCATTAACCGTTGTCATAAAAACTATTCTGATATTGTTTCATAACTACTATTAAAGGTGTTGTATATGCATGTTTATCTTCTTAATTGGAAACTTTATTTGTGCTCTCTACTATTAATGATATTATATTGTATTGCGTATGCATGTTTATTTTCTTTGATGTAAACTTTATTTGAATTACAGCTTTGTGATCTCCTTAAGAGATCCCTTCTCTGTAAGTTTCCATTATCTGGTATATACTTCCAGAAGATCTACAGTGTTGAAAACCCTGAACTTGGACCAAAAGGTCCCAAATTTGAGGATAGCTCCATTGACAAGGAATCAAAATGATTTACGAAGTTGATGTTCTTAGAATTGATAAGTCGAGCAATAAGATTAAGATTTATTTTTTCATTTTCACTTTTATTTATCAGTGACCGATGATTTCAATCCTCTTGATCTACAGGTTAATGCTTCTCCTTTGATACATGGACATTTTTAATATCGTTCCCTTAATTCGTGTAATCTCCAATCACTTTTTTTACAATGTTACTGTTTTCCACGCAGAAACTATTCTGGTTTGAAGGGTCAATTGACAGTGTTCATCTGGTCTATTTGACCTTTTATCTTATTGATGAATATATCTTATACTTCTGGAGCAGCAGAAACAAGTTGTGGCTGAGGCTGAAACTCAATCAGAGGAAGAAACAGAGATGCAGACTATCAAAGAGGCCGTTGGATAAACCACCGTGTGGCATAAAGACTTCATCTCTGTGGTATAGTATGATTGTACTTAGAACATGATATTTGTAGCGGACTGTTATGTGTTAATGCTTTATGTATTTGGCATGTAAACTTAACTAACTTTTTGGAGTGTTAGAATTCTATGACTCTAGCTTTTAGTCTTTTCGTATGTGATTTTAATTATTTTACGATAATATTAGTAAGGATGTATTGCATGGATGCTGCTGTAATTGTTTTTAAAATTTGTATTTATTTTGCAACGGGCAATGTGCGTTGTTACATGAGCTTTTTACAACGGTCAATGCATGTTGTGAAACAGATTATGCAACTAGTATGGTTAGTCTATTGCAACGGGTTTTGGCCGTTGTATTATAGTCTATTACAACGGTCATAACCCATTGTAAAAAGGTATACTGCAACGGTTTTTACAACGTGCTTTGCCCGTTGTAAAATACGGTGGATCTATTACAACGAGGCCTATTACAACGGGTACATGTCCGTTGAGAAACCATATTATAATGGGCATTTCCCGTTGTAAAAAGACTGTTTTGTTGTAGTGTATATGTAACAACCCGTATATTTGGACTATTTAAATTGACAATAATCCACACATGTCAACTTAAATAATACAAAACACGAATCATTATGGGATTATAAATACATAAATGTAAATGAGAACCAATACAACATCACAGACACAGAACAGTCATAGAATAATGCAGCGGAGAATACATCGTCATAATAGCAGTTCATGAAGCCACTACATAATATACAACAATGTTTTAACATCCAGTGACTAATACCAAAAATGTCCAATAGATTAGGACATCAATACAGGAATATAAATAGACTGATAAAGATAAATGCTAAGCCTTCAGCATCTTCAACCAACCTTGATCAGCAACTGGATAGCTTCAGACTGACCCGAGCATATGCAAAAGAAACACTCGAGTCAGGACTCAAAATCTTATACAATTAAATCAAGTGCAAGGTAATAGTTCATAACTTAAAGATGGGTGAAATAACATCTCTAAGGATCCGATAAACTATCTATATATACAGTAGAATACGATAGATAGGTAATGCCTAATCAGTAAAGTACGATATTAAAATAGTATTAAGACGTTACCATAATCCCCTTAACACATTTTTATTTCCAAGAGCATATACAAGACCGTAGTTTTCCCAAAACCGGAAGTCACCAGAGGGCAATCCATATACTAAAGGTACAACAAAACGTAGTGGTCGCGAATAGGATAAATCAGTATGACAAGGTACATGAGGCGATACCAACTAGGATACTAGTAGTTGCGTGATCCGGACTGATGTTGAGCATAGCAGCTACTACCTCAACATCGCGAAACAACACTCCCAAATCAAGGGGTGCATCCAAATCGAATCACAAAAGTAATAGATATGGTATCGAAGAAGTGTGTCCGCTAGAGGTAGCGAACCTCAATGGCCCGGCGCGGCTCCTGTTTTAGTCATGTCAGGGGTCGTCCAATATCGTTCTCTTTCTTCAGTCAACGCGTTCACCAAACCATCCACTTCATTCTGGATCAACACTTCGCGTGTAATAGTTATTAAAGTGGTTTTCGGTATCGACAGAGAGTATGTCCATATCCGATCCCGGTCTCTTTAATAACTACATATTTATTACCCAATGGTCGGTTAACTTAACGTTTAAAACAAATCAAAGTCCGAAAGTCAAGGTGCAAATTTAACTTCCAAATTTTGACATTTCACGATTCAATTTATTTCGGATATTTAAAATCATATTTCCAAATGAAATCTGTAGTCCAAACATTTGAATTAACAATATAATTAAGTATTCAAGTTCAATTTAATAACTCACTTATTAAATTTAGTTCAAAATCAATTAATTCAAATTTACCGGTTAACTAGTTCGAATCGTTAAATCAAATTCTATTTATCTCAATTCATATTTACATTCATCGTTACATTAAATATAATCATAAATTTGATTATATCAATTTCATTAGATTTAAAATCATTTACCTTTAAATTGTCGCTAAATTTAATCCATAAAACTTTAGTTAGTTTCGTATTCCATTTTAAGTCAAAATTTCCTAAATCTAAATTATTATTTATAACAAGTTCGAATCTATTTAATTTAAAACTTAGTTTAAATCTGAATCTACCAATCTAATAAATTAAAGTATTAAATTCTAAAACTCACTTGTTTTAAATCTTATTTCAATCAAATTCGCCAATTCATTTTTCTTCAATTAAATAGATTTATTAATCCGTTTCAATTTAATCCATTAATTTATTCCAATTAATCCATTAATTTATTTTAATTAAATCCATTAATTTATTTCAAATAAATCCATTAATTTATTTCAATTAAATCCATTTATTTATTTCAATTAAATCCATTAATTTATTTCAATTAAATCCATTAAGTCGTTACTTGATTTCCAAACAAATTATTAAGTTCATTTCTTAATTTCAAATAGATTTCAATTTCAAAATAATTTTTGTTGACCAATCGGGTTTCTTATTTTTAATTTTTTATCCTAGGCCAAGTTATTTAAGTGGGTATTTATCATTTCAACCCGATATCATTCAATATAAAACAAGGCATAGCAAAGGGAACTTGCAGTGTGATAACTGGGATGGTGTCAAAGTAAATAAACAAGCAATAGCAACCATACATAACAAATTAACAATTTATTCAAATAATCCCGAAATAACCGTATTAACTTACATTTGTTATCATGCAAATCAATACAATTATTCCTATAATCCTACGGATTAAAGATTATTACATTTAGATTTTTACTTGGTGTCGGTTATCAAATTTCTACATCAATCGTACTTATCAATTTTAATGTCACTATTATTTACTCTAATTAACATCGTATTACAGTTCAACATGTTTAAACAATACATGGCGTCAAATTTTTAGAACTTAACAGTTTATTTCAACCAAATTTTAACAATTAACAATTTAATATCCAATTTAATATTAACAACAATTTATCACTTGAATTTCACAGCATAATAGATTGAGTCGTGAATAAAATATTCACCTTGCGTGGTTGGAGAAGATGGCGCGGCACGAAGAAAATAGACAAAATAGACTCTAATAGGCACGACGCAAAATGAACACAAGCTGCAATCAACCAACGATTAATCAATAATTCGATTATTGCAATATATATATCGATTGAACATATATATAAAGCCATACCAAAGCAAAGAACTAGATAGATCCGATAAGCTGAATGGAAGCCTAAGTCGCTGGAGCAGTAACTGGAACAAACACAGTAAAACATTGTATATGAGTGATCAGAATTTTATAGTTATATACTGTTATGCAATATATAGTTTCATATATATATTTATAAAATAAATTTAAATTTTAAACACAATTTACAATAAAGTCTAATATAAATCTTGTGGGTAAATATATAGGCTTATATAATCAAACTACACTACTAACATATAACTAAACTATATCTATATACTTACTTTGTAACACAAACTGATATATCATATTTCATATAAAACAAACTGTATATAAAACTTTTATAAACTTTATACTTCATATAATAAGTGAACAACAAAGCTACGCTGGGTGCTACGGCAGTGGACGCGGGAAAGTGGGCTGGTGGGCGCGGCGGAGTCGGGCAGTGGGGTGGTTGACGTGGCGGCGAAGGCGGCAGGGTGGGGACGTGGGCTGGTGACGTGTGCGTGCATGCGGAGGCTGGGCGGAGGGCGTGTGCGTGCAGGCAGGCTGGGGACGTGGGTGGCCGAAAGTGGTGGAGGCTGGGTGGGTGGTGCGTGCAGGCGGAGGCTGGGACGCTGGCGGAGGGCAGTGGGTGAAGCGGAGGAGGGCGTGGGTGCGTGGTGGACTGGTGGGCGGGGCGAGGTGGTCGTGGCATTGAGGTGGAGGGCTGTAGGTGCGAGGTGGGCTGGCGGAGCTGGAGCGGAGGGGGCTGGCGTGTGGCAAGTGGAGGAGGCTGGGCCGGGGTTGGTGGGCTGGTGGTGGAGTGGGGCTGGGGATGGAGGGAGGCTGGGCGGAGGGCGCTGGAGGGGGACTGGTCTGTGCGGGCGAGTGGGTGGTGGAGGAGAGGCTGGGGACGTGGGCGCTGGAGTGCGCTGGGCGGAGCGGGCTGGAGGGCGAAGCAGGGGCTGCAGTGGCGGGCGAAGGTGGCAGGGTGGGGAGTTGCGGGCTGTGGGTGGACGTGGCTGCAGGCAGGGCGGAGGTGGAGAGGTGGGTGGGTGGATGTTGAAAAAATAAAAAAAAATAAAGTAAAAACGAAAGAAGGCATGAAGAGAAAGAGAATGGTGAGCTGTAACCTTTTTGCAAAATGAAATATATGAAAGAAGAATGACGGGTTGGCTTCTGCTTACTGTGAAGTATATAATAAATAAAGAATAGGGAGGGAAAAAGAGACAGAGAATAGAATTGCAGAGGAGAGAAGACAGCAGTTGTCACGTAGCAATTAATGATGCAGAATGAAGGCAGAGGTTCAGTGCACAGTGCACAGTTAATGCAATGATGTTTTTCAAAAAGGTGGCTATTTGGGTTCCCAAGGTCAGCTGAAAGGCTCTCAATTTTAAATATTGAAATGTTGGGTACCGGTTTGCGCTGCGTAACGGACCGGTGTGTGCTCCGTTAACAATTATAATTTGCAACGCCGAACTCCGATTGACACAAACAACTATACCGTTTTGATCAGCGCGACGAGGCGGACACAACGGTATGAAGATATTGATGGTTTGACATTGTTTGCGGAGTGATAAATCTTATTGAACCATTTGCGCGAGTGAACATTTTAACTAGCAATTAAAAGCGAAATTTGACGAAACGAAATGCGCCGTCATGATCAGAATATTTTTCTTATGCAACATTGTGAAAAATATTTGAGTTCGGACGATAGAAAATTTACACATAAAATTTAAACTAATATGTAAATTTGACGAGCGAAATTTACTACAATATTTTTCGACAAAATTTGGCGTACGCCTATGTCTATCTAGGCGCATTCTAAATGTGAAGTTTGAACGGTAACGGAAATCGTTTGTGAATATTTGAAATTCCTATTACGGAGAATGCAGCAAAACACCGAAGAATAAGATCGACGAAGCTTAAGATGTCCGAATTTTGAAAAACGAAAAATAATGCCTTTGTCAGAAAATGATTTAGAATTTTTCTATGTAAAAATATTTAGGTTCGGAGGATAATTTTTTTTTTCATGTTTTAAAATGAACTGGTAAAACGCGCACGAAGTTTACTGCGGTATTTTCCGACGAAACTTTACCCATATCTACAATCATCTAGGCGCAATTTAGAAACAAAGTTTGGACGTTGATTGAAATCGTATGTAAGTTTCACATTTTTAATTAAAATAACGGTTCTAATTTTTTTTTAAAATTGGGTCGGAATTTCAGGGTCGCTATAGTATAGCCGAAGTTTCAAAGGATGGGTGGTCGTCTTCACCTATAAATATAGCATGCATGGCTTTAGAAAAGGGGATCTTCTTTTTGCTTCTCTTCAACTTCTACCTAGGATATACTCTGTCATTTTTATTCATGAATTTCACGGATTTGTAACTGTAATCAGTAGTATAAACTAATAAAAGGAAAATCTTTGAAGTGGACGAAGGCCGAAGTTATCGGAACCACTATAAATCTATGTCTCTATTTATTTGCTTTCTAATTGCTTTAATTTTGTTCTTCATTTATTTCTCTCCATATTTCTGTGACTGGATTGAATATTTTGGTGCTTTTACTGAGAAGACTTGCACCTGCGGATTTGGAAGCTAGGATCTTAGATTTGGAGGCTTGGACACTTGGATCTATAAACAATGGTTAGGCAATCAATATTTTGGTGCTTTCATTGAGAAGACTTGCACCTGCGGATTTAGAAACTTGGATCCTAGATTTGGAGGCTTGGGCACCTGAATCTATAAAGCAATGGTTAGGCAATCAACTAGGAGAGGGCTATCGAAAAGGAGCCACCATGGAGGCAGTCAGGAGGCTTCCTCAAGAGCTGGAGCTAATCAACCATTTGTCTACATCACTAGGGATGAAATGGAAATGATGATGGATGCTATGCAGGAGAGGATGCTGAAAAGATAGGAGGAGATGATGCAGAATTTACTCCAACAGATTAGACAAGCTAGAGCACAAAATCAAGGAGTTGAAGCAGCAAGAACCGGGAGCATGGAAATGGGGCCAATAGACAAAGGAATGGAAAGAGCAGCCGAGGGCATTCCCCCGCCAACCTAGAGGGATTGGCACCGATCCTCAAAGGCTGGGGGGCATGGCCCCAGATTTGGTTGAACGTGATGCTGGAGGACCTACGATCGATCCCATGGAACTTGGTGCGAATCGGAATTTGGATGCTCGTCCGGAGGAGTACATTCTGGAATTCCCTCGTAGACTCAGGGGTCAACTTGGGCATGATGATAGGAGACTACCATTGGAAGACAATGATTGGTTTGCGGAGATGATAAGGCAAGCTATGCATGGAGGACTAGTGAACAGGGATTTGGAGGACGTAAATAGAATTCCATTTTCTCCCAATATCAGGCAAGCTAGGAATCCATCGAAGTTCAAACTACCAACGCTTGAGACATATAATGGAAAAACGAATCCCGCTGTTCATTTGACGAGATACATGGAAGTATTAGGGGCATCAAAAGAATTCATGGAATGGTGTTTCCCCTTGTACTTAACGGATATAGCTGCACTATGGTTCAGACAGTTGGAAAGCGGCTCTATTAGCACATAGGCGGAATTGATCGAAAGGTTTATGAGGCAATTTTGGGTCCACATCACGAGACCCAAGAGTGTGATGACTTTAACATCGATAAAGTAGTGGAAAGGATAATTACTCAGGGATTTCTTAACCACGTTCAATGCGGCAGTGGCTTCGGTGGATTGACCGGATCAGTTGATGGTTTTGATGGCAGGAGTGTCCGGGATTGCAGATAACTTGGATTTCAAGATATCGTTGGAATGGGATCCACCAGTGGATCTCGGAGAATTTTACCATGAAGCAGAAAGGTTTCTGCGATAGGAAGATGCAAAAGTTGATAGAGAGGGAAGAAAGGAAGAGGAAGTTTATGCAGTTAAAGGTGGAGGTCCACCCGGGGAAGGTTTAAACAAGGATAAAGGAAAACGGAAAGCAGAGGATGGTTCTGATGGATCGAAGCGACCGTGAAGGGAACCGAGATTCATCTCTTACACGAATTTGACTAAAACATTGGAACAGATATATCTGGATACTAGGGGGCAGATCCCCTATCTAAGGCTAATGAGGAGAGAACCTACAAATAATGAAAGGAAATCAAAAAAATACTGTCTGTTCGGGCATGGTACAAATGACTACAGGCACTTAAAGGATGAGATTAAGGGACATGTCCAGAGCGGCAGGCTGTTACAATATGTAAGAACTCGGGCAGCGGTAGTATCAGCGAATTCATACGAGGTCCAAATTGAACGCGACAAAATGCGTTGCGATCGTATATGCGAATATTACGTTATGGAGTTAGATTGGATGGATTTGGAGCTAGTAGGAATTTGGGTTAAAATTGAACGCCTTTTTAATTTTAATTCAAACCGGAGTGCTTTGGCGATTACTGGAATTTTTGTGATTTAACTCACCTCTTTAGCCCACTTATATTTTTATATAAGTGTGGATAATTTTATTGTTGATTGTCTGTTGACTGTTTGGATGATTTACTATTTTATTAGTTGGTTTGGATATATTCCCGCCCCTGGAGCAGATGAGAACCTATTCCATTCCCGTGTATGAGCGGATGATCCTTTGTATACGATCCCGCCTCAAAGTGGTTGATTTATATTTTTATGATTATATACTGTATGTGATGTAAGGGGACAGGTTGGAGGGATCCAACAGGATTCCTCACACTATTGATTTTACATTTCGTATATTTTGATATATAATGAGTTGGATGCCATATTTGATGACATTGATATGATTACCCTGATTTAGTGCTATAGTAGCACTGGGCCATATTTTTAGTATTTTGAAATACTATAAAGTAGTGATTTTGAATTAAAAGATTTTTAAAGTGATTTTGGAAATTATATATGTTTTAATAATTTTTGAATTATCAAAAGGAACGAAATTTATTTTTAAATGAATAAAATGTATGACTTTTGATGTTATAAAATTGATAGTTTTATGAAATATGTTAAATAATTTTTTTTGAATGGTTTATATAAAAGATTTATAAAAGGATATTTTATAGATAAATTAATAGATTTTAAACAGTGTTTTATAAATATTTATAAAATGGATTGTAATAGATATTTCGTAAATGGATTTATAAATGGATCTTATAAATAAATTAGATTTATAAAGGAAAGGATTTATAAATGGATTTGTCTGATAAATGAGATTTAGAAAAGAATGGAGTTATAAGTAGAATTTTATAAATAAAGGGATTTTATAAATAGAAGTTTATAAAATAGGAATGAGATTTATAAACATAGTTTTATAAATATGGAAATGTTTATGTTGAGTTTTAAATATGGATTATTATATAAAGGAAATGCATTCAAGTTTTTGAGAGTTAAATAATCTTTTAAAGGAATGTTTTGAAAGTAATGTTTTTGATGGAATTAATGGTTTTAAAAGTAATTTATCTTTTAAATGTAATGTTTTGAAAATAATAGTTTTGAAATGTAATTTAATGGTTTTTAAAGTGATAATCTTTAAAAATAAAATTTTAAAATAAAAAATTTCAAATGGAATTTGAATGGTTTTGAAAGATGATTTAAAATGTGTTAAGTATCGAAAACATAGATTTTAACATCTATTGTTGTAATAGACGTTGGGGAAGTAAGGAAGGCATGGACTATAACACTGTTGTTATACAAAATGATTTCCAAAAGGAAATGTTTTATGTAGTATACGAGATTTATATATATATATATATATAATTAATCGAATCCCTATACTAGTGCTTTTGGGTTGTCGTAACGATGTTTTACGCAACATTCGTATTGACCCAATAAATTGTGTTTTAACCTTCCGTTATGAAATACACGATTCGGTTCTTATGATCGTACTAAAGGCTTAGTGGTATAGGAGCATTGATTCTTTTACTTAACACCCGTCTGGAGGCATATGAACTCTGGATTTGTACGGTTATAGAAATCTATTTAGTGTGTCTCCAAAATGGCAGTGTTATTAAATATACTTATACCATTGATATAAGTATATGGAAATGTTTTCCAATATCAAAAGATTGAAATGGTTTTGAGAATATATATTTTTAAAGATAATTTGAAGTAAATATTTGGAAATTGATTTAATTAATATAAGAGATTAATTAAATGGGCCTAGTGACGGTTTATGTGCTAGATTTTATTTGTTGCTTTAATAGTTAAATAACCGACTATCAAATTGCGCCATTTTCGTTCCTCGACTTGATGTGGGAACAGATTAGTCATGCATTTAGCACGAAGCCGACTGAGTAGGCTTGATAATCGTTTGGATTAAGAATGTTGATTCGAGTAGTGCAGAGTGTCTATGGTACTCCAATCTACCGAGCTTCCTTCTTGGCCGAAGGATAGCAAGTTGAGAGTTGGAAACATGATAAGTCTATGAGACTTGGTTTCCGTATGAGGTTAAGGTCCTCTTATCTTTATTGGTCTGGAGAGACCGGGGTCGAATTTATCCGAGAACCACTTCGGACCAATGTATGCGTTCGAAAGTGCAGGTTTATGATGACGAGTTTTGAAGACGGAGATCTTCATGATGCAGGGCTACTTGCTACTAGACCCGCGATGCATATTATATATATATGGTGGCGGAAGTGCTTTGTTATGAAAATCTTCGATGCAAGGACTTCACTATACTAATCCTAGGGTTTACTCCTGACAGGATGTGGTAGGAGAGTTCCTTCGGCTTGTCCTGTTTCTAGACAACTTGTATGGATGAATGTCTAACGTTGCATTTCTAATTACATTAATCGATCTCTATAAACGTACCATCTGTTTGGTGGCAGAGAAGGAAACTTCTCTTTGCTTAACACCCTTTCCTGAGACGTACCAGCTCAGGAGTTATACGTTTGTAGAAATCAGTTGTGTGATTATGGAATGGCAGTGTGGCACTAAAAGTTGAATGTGCTATGTGAAAGGTAAATGTTACGTTAAGCCTCATCATCCGGTAATGGCTTAAACAGGGTATGCCGAAAGGCTATGTGGTTCGCTACCATGAGGGTATGGTCATCACCTTTCTAGATAATCCTCTATTTTTGGGGTATGTGATGTATGCTATGAGACGTCTCGGATAGGTCGGTAACAACCGGGGTGATGGCATATTTGGTTTCTATCCAGGCCACGTCTAAGTGTCAAATAGAAATAGACTGGTCTTGCTAGATGCAGAGGATTGTTTCTGTATCCTCGTTACATCCCTCTAGAAAAGTACTGTACGGAAGGTAGTCCCTTACCTGCCCTTGTATGGAAATCCGTTCCCCAATACATGCCTGCCATTTTGTCTGTATAACCTAACATATTCTGGAATTTAATAATGGTAACAATTTTAGCTATGATTAAATATTATTTGTATACTAGACATTAGTATAATATCAGATGATTTGATATGAAATGTTTTGGTTATCGTAAGGTAAAAACCCATCCGTGTTTATGTATGGCGTGGTCTTACGAGATACCTTTATTTGATAAAGAAAAGTTTTGATAACTTTAAAATAAATTTGAGATGTGTTTTCTCATGCTGGTTTACCAGAATAATCCGGACGTTCTTCCCTTTCAATGCTTGGGTCAAACGGAGCATATTTACAGATTTAGATTTAGTGCTTTGGAGCTTCAGTAGACGAGCTGAAGGTCTTCAGGTCGTATTCACGTATATGTTTATTTTCCGCTGCACTGCTATTTAAATTATTAGCATTTGTAAGGACAATTTATTATAACTGTCCAGGCTGATGATTGTAATTTGTTGTTGTACTCTGATGGATGTATGTATATTACAGTTTCTCTTTTGTAAAGATCATTGATATTATATTATACGTTGTTCCGCTGCGTTATGAGATTTTGTGTTGTTTTGGTTTCTTTTTCTCTTCTTCTCTTCTTCTTTCTACTTTCTTTCCCATAACTATCCGTCTTTCCGTCCAATTTGAGTTGGACATGTGTGTTTTATTGTCAGCTCGAATCGTCCCGTTTGCAGGTCATCATAGTGGTATCAGAGCTTAGATTGTGCGAACACCTAGGCTTTGGTGGGGTACCCATTACAGATAGGGTTAGTAATATCCTAGAATGAGTTTGAGTGAATTATAGATATGAGCGTGTATTTGTTAGTGATTATAAAAATGTTTTGTATTGTGTTAATTTATCTTTTGAGTGGCTTATGAATTCTGGTCAGTGCGTGGGATGCCACGTTATCGATAGAGGTTTCTAAACACTTAAATAAGGCAAACCGACACAGTGTTGTTTTGAGAATTGGTAAATGAAATAATTTACCTAAATAATATTTTTTATATAAAGAAATAATTTTTTAGAAATTATTATAGCTATATATGGTGTGTTTGGTTGTTAGTGAATGATAATATTTGATTATTATCATTTGTTGTTTGTTGTTTGTGTTCTAATAAACGTTGTTATTATTATAATGTAAACAAAGATACACAATTAAGAAATGGTTTTATATAACCAAAGTGAAATTATATATTAGGAAATTTTTTAAATATGATTTGTAAATAAAAAGGATATAAAAGCTGAAAATATGAGAATTTAAATCCCGCTGATTTTGAAAATTATTTTTCAAAGGTTTTGGAAAAATAATAATAGTATTATTTTTAAAGTATTTTGATTAGAAATAATTTTAAAAGGATTTAAAGGAAATAGAAAGCACTGAACTCGCTTTGGTCGATGGAAAATAATTCTGGTGATGACTGCAGCATCATCGGCGTTCATTTTTGAGTTTCTAAGTGATGGATTGCTACCATAGTAATTTGCTATTGGTATTTTGTTTGGTAAAACAAGTTTTTTTTTTAAATTCAAAAGTATGATTTGAGATACAAATACATTATGTAAATGTATGATTTCAAAATGATTTGAAAAAAAAACTGGATGTTTAAACTCTGAAAATTTTCATTTAAGTGTTTTGTTGAAACATAAGAAAACAAGTTTTATAACTTATACAATTTTGAGAATTAGTAAGCTAAAACAAAATTTTAATTTGTTGAATATGAATGTTAAAAAAATGTAAATTTGAAATTGAACTATGAAATGAAATTGAACTTAAGTTAAGTTAAACAAAATTAAGTTTGGAAAGAAATTTAACTTAAGCAAAGTTAAATGAAATTGAATTTGATTTGTAAGGAGTTAAATGAAATGAATTAATGAAATGGAATGAACTTGAGTTATAAAATGAAATTCAACTTAAGTTGTAAAATGAATTAAATATGTTTTGGAATGTTGCTTGGTAGAATTGAATATGAACTTAAGCTGTAAAGTGAAAATAAACCTAAGTGTTGCATAAAATGTTTATAATAAACTTAAGTAAAATTTTATGAAATGATTCATATATGAATTTAGTATGGAATGAAATGTTGTTAAACATAAAGTGAATGTAAATGAAAATGAAATGAATGTAAATAAAAGAATGAGATATAACAAGAAACCAATTGAAATAAATACGTAAGTTATACGTAGATTATTTTATTCGCATAAATGTTTGATCCAGATTCGAATATACGATTTCGAGATGATTTACATTGATCTAAGTTAGGATTTTTCACTCGAATCTTGACAGCGAACACTAGATATGGATATTTGATTGATTATGATATTCTCTATCATAGTATATGGCTATGTCAGGAGAATGACGCTTTCCAATCAAGGAACCAGATATGAGTCCCCACAAGAGTGGTCGTGTGAACGATACTAGTTCGGAAGTGAAAATGTGTGATTGAGCGAGCGATCAGGTATGGTTTTGAGTACGGATGATATATGTACATTGTACGGGCCTAATAAATTAAATGTTGACATTGGTAATTTAAATTGAAAAGGTAATGAATTAATTGCATGGGTATTATTTGTTTGATGGTTTCTCTTGTTACCTGTGCTACATTTGCATACGGTTATGGTATAATCTATGTTATACATTGATATTACTTTCCATATACATGTTCCCATTGGTTATTAAGTCATTAGTAGGTGCCGATGGCGTATGCTTCGCATTTGGAGCTCGTTTTTGTATTATATTGATTGTATATGCTTGCTAATATAAGAAAAGGTATACATCTCGGATTACTTATCGTACTTTTATATTTTTTACTCTACGGGATTCCTCATCCCTGTAGATGAGATATATATTTGTGATTATATATATTGTAAATTTTTTCGATCAAACCGGACAAAAAACAAGCTGGCGAAATTTTTCATATATTTAAGGAGTTAGATAATTTTTGAGGATGTTTTGGAAAATTTTGTTAACTAAAATTTGATTTTGAGTTATAACTTGGAATGGTATTAGTTAGTAACAATGAATGAATTTAAAGGCTTAGAAAATTTTATAATCTATTTCAGCTGATGGTTTTGAAAAGTTAATGGGTTTGGAGCATTTTTTTTACCTTGGCAATTTTGAGGACGAAATTCTTTTAAGGAAGGAGAATGTAATGACCCAGAATTTCAGTTATTCAAATTTGAAATTTTTAATTGATTTTAATTATTTAAAAGTTTACTTTATAAGTTAAATAACTTGAATTTCAAATATAAGGGTTGTTTGAATAATTGGAATTATTTAAATAATTAAATCTTGAATTTAATGTGAATGAAAATGACTTTGAAAGTTGATTGAAATTCTATTTGAATAAGAACGAAGATAGTAAAATTTTAAATTTGAATTAAAAGTGAGTAAACTAGTTTTAATAATAATTCATTTTGATTAACGAGTGAAAATAGTCTTCCGGGGTACTGTCTTGGCTTTCATCGAAATTGGTTTTATTGGATCTGTAATAGTGAATTATAGTATGTTGTCGAATATCGTGGCGATCAGACATATCGTTTGGTCATGCAAATTCGAAATGCGTAGAAATTATTTGAAGGAATTTAAATTAATATAATTTGATTTGAAAAGATAACTTTCGTATATGATGGAATTGGCTCCCGATACTAGTTCCATTATGTTCGGAATAGGGGTATTACATGTAGAATGCTAGGCAGCACGCCCCGTTTGGAGTTCGAAAATTTAACGAATGAATAGTGCTTTGAAAATTTTCTATAAAAGGACTTGAGATATTTTCGTTTGCAAACCTTAAACCTAAATAACTTCAGCTGCTATTAAATATAGCTCCATCCAACAGTCGAGATTGCATGCGACGATAGGTGCCAAATTAGCCAAACGTTCAACACGGTACTTGTAGAGCTCGTCACCACGAGTTCATCCATGGTGGCTGATCATCAAATGGCGAGGCGTGGTGGCGGCTATGACCATTCAAAGGCATGACAAATGTGGTCGATTTTTGGCAATTTGAGGTGCCGTTGAGGAAGAGGCTGGCATCGTTCGAGGGTTCTTAGCCTGGGCTCTCTTCTGTCATGATGAGATGGTCATGGGCGAGGCGTAGAGGCTACGTGGGGAGGTCAAAGTAGCGGTCGAGATGGGTTCTTGCGAGCCTGGAAATCGCGTATGTGAGATGGAGGAAAGGTGATAGTTTGTTTAAATTTTATTAGTTCGAGTTAATTATAATTTAAATAATCTCAAACCTCATTAATTCATATCTAATTCATACGAGGTCCAAATTGAACGTGACAAGTTGCATTGCGATCGTATCAGCGAATACTACGTTATAGGGTTGGATTGGATGGATTTTGAGCTAGTAGGAATTTGGTTTAAAATTGAACGCTTGTTCAATTTTATTTAAAACTGGAGCGCTTTGGCGATTACTGGAATTTTTGTGATTTAACTCATCTCTCTGACCCACTTATATTTTTATATAAGTGTGGATAATTTTATTGTTGATTGTCTATTGACTATTTGGATGATTTACTATTTTATTATATTTTTTGGATATTTTCCCGCCCGTGAAGCGGATGAGACCCTATTACATTCCCGGTTATGAGCGGATGACCCTTTGTATACGATCCCGCCTCGAAGCGGTTGATTTATATTTTTATGATTATATACTATATGTGATGCAGGGGGACATGTTGGAGGGATCCAACAGGATTCCTCACACTATTGATTTTACTTTTCATATATTTTGATATATGATGGGTTGGATGCCATATTTGATGACATTGATATGATTGCCCTGATTTAGTGCTAAAGTAGCAATGGGCCATATTATTAGTATTTTGAACTATAAAGTAGTGATTTTGAATTGAAAAGATTTTTAAAATGATTTTGAAAATTATATATGTTTTAATAATTTTTGAATTATTAAAAGGAAAGGAATTTTTTTTAAATATATAAAATGTATGATTTTTGATGTTATAAAATTGATAGTTTTATGAAATATGTTAAATAAAGATTTTTGAATGGTTTATATAAAAGATTTATAAAAGGATATTTTATAAATAAAGTAATAGATTTTAAATGGTGTTTTATAAATATTTATAAAATGGATTTGTAATAGATATTTTGTAAATGGATTTATAAATGGATCTTATAAATAAATTAGATTTATAAAGGAAAGGATTTATTAATGGATTTTTACGATAAATGAGATTTAGAAAAGAATGGAGTTATAAGTAGAATTTTATAAATAAAGAGATTTTATAAATAGAAGTTTATAAAATAGAAATGAGATCTATAAACATAGTTTTATAAATATGGGAATGATTTATGTTGAGTTTTAAATATGGATTTTTATATAAAGGAAATACATTCAAGTTTTTGAGAGTTAAATAATCTTTTAAAGGAATGTTTTGAAATATTTTTATGGAGTTAATGGTTTTAAAAGTAATTTATCTTTTGAAAGTCATGTTTTGAAAATAATAATTTTCAAATGGAATTTAATGGTTTTTAAAGTGATAACCTTTAAAAATAAATGTTTAAAAATAATAATTTTCAAATGTTTTATGTAGTATATGGGATATATATATATATATATAATTAATCAAATCTGTATACTAGTGCTTTTGGGTTGTCGTAATGATGTTTTACGCAACATTCGTTTTGACCCAATAAATTGTGTTTTGATCTTCCGTTGTGAAATACACAAATAGGTTCTTATGATCGTACTAAAGGCTTGGTGGTATAGGAGCATTGCTTCTTTAACTTAACACCCATCCAGCGGTGTATGAACTCTGGAGTTGTACGGTTATAGAAATCTGTTTAGTCTGTCTCCAAAATGGTAGTGTTATTAAATATACTTATACCGTTAATATAAGTATATGGAAATTTTTTCCAATATCAAAAGATTGAAATGGTTTTGAGAATATATCCTTTTAAAGATAATTCAAAGTAAATATTTAGAAATTGATTTAATTAATAAGAGATTAATTAAATGAGCCTAGTGACTACTTATGTGCTAGATTTTCTTTGTTGCTTTGATAGTTAAATAACCAACTATCAAATTTGTCCATTATTGGTTCCTCGACTTGATGTGGGAATCGATTAGTCATACACTTGGCACAAAGCCAACTGAGTAGACTTGATTATCTTTTGGATTAAGAATGTTGATTCGAGTAGTGTAGAGTGTCTATGGTACTCCAATCTGCCAGACTTCCCTCTTGGCTGAAGGATTGCAAGTTGGGAGTTGGAAATGCGATAAGTCTACGAGACTTGGTTTTTGTATAAGGTTGAGGGCCTCTTATCGTTGTTGGTCCGGAGAGACTGGGATCAGATTTATCTGAGAACTGCTTCGGACCAATGTATATGTTTGAAAGTGCGGGTTTATGATGATTTTTGAAGACGGAGATCTTCGTGATGCAGGGCTACTTACCACTAAACCCGTGACGCATAATATATATATATGGTGGCAGTAGTGCTCTGTTATGAAAATCTTCGATGCAAGGACTTCTCACTACTAATCCTAGGGTTTACTCCTGGCAGGATGTGTTAGGAGAGTTCCTTCGATTTGTCTTGTTCCTGGATAACTTGTATGGACGAATGTTCGACGTTGCATTTCTAATTACATTGATTGATATCTATGAACGTATCATCTATTTGGTGGCGGAGAAGGCAACTTCTCTTAGCTTAACATCCTTTCCTGAGACATACGAGCTCAGGAGTTATACGTTTGTAAGAATCAGTTGTGTGATCATGGAATGGTAGTGTGAAATTCAAAGTGGAATGTGCTATGTGAAAGGTAAATGTTACCTTAAGCCTCATCACCCGATAATGGCTTAAACAGGGTACACCGTAAGGCTATGTGGTTCACTACCATGAGGGTATGATCATAACCTTTCTAGATAACCCTCTATATTTCGGGTATGTGATGTATGCTATGAGACGTCTCAGATGGGTCGGTAATGACCGGGATGATGACATATTCGGTTTATATCCAGGCCATGTCTAAGTCCCAAATAGGGATAGACCAGACTTGCCCGATGCGAAGGATTTTTGTGTATCCTCGGTACATTCCTCTAGAGATGTAGTGTACGGAAGGTGGTCCCTTACCTGCCATTGTATAGAAATCTATTTCCCAATACGTGCCTGCCATTTTATTTGTAGAACCTAACATATTCTGGAATTTAATAATGGGAATAATTTCGGCTATGATTAAATATTATTTATATACTAAACACTAGTATAATATCAGATGATTTGATATGAAATGTTTTGGTTATCGTAAGGTAAAACCCATCAGTGTTTATGTGTGGCATGGTCTTACTAGATACCTTTGTTTGATAAAGAAAAGTTTTGATAACTTTAAAATAAATTTGAGATGTGTTTTCTCACGCTGGTTTACCAGACTGATCCAGGCGTTCTTCCCTTTCAATGCTCGGGTCAGACCGAGCATATTTGCAGAGTCAGATTTGGTGCTTTGGAGCTTCAGCAGATGAGCTGGAGGTCTTCAAGTCATATTCACATATATGTTTATTTTTCGCTGCACCGTTGTTTAAATTATCAGCATTTGTAAGAACATTTTATTATAACGGTCCAGGCTGATGATTGTAAAGTGTTGTTGTACTCTGATGGATGTATGTATATTACAGTTTCTCTTTTGTAAAGATCATTAATATTATATTATATGTTGTTCCGCTGCGTTGTTAGATTCTGTGTTGTTTTAGCATCTTTTTCTCTTCTTCTTCTCTTCTCTTCTCTTCTTCTTTCCTCTTTCTTTCCCATACTTTCCGTCTTTCTATTCGATTTGAGTTGGACATGTATGGTTTATTGTCAGCTTGAATCGTCCGGTTTGCAGATCGTCACAAGAAGTGGCTGCAGGAGTGGAGAGATGCAACTTTTGGAGTGAAGAGACACGAAGATATCACTTCAAAAACTAACCGTTTTATACTAGGTCAGTCGACTGAAAGAAGACTTCAATCGACCGCCTTAATGTAAAAATTCGTGCCCGAGAGCATTGCCAAAAATTAGTCGACTGGTTTAGTAGATTGAATCATAGTATTTTCCAAAAGCTTGTGTGGTGCAGTGGTAAGGGCAGGTGCTCATCTCTCAGCCCACCCGGATTCGAATCCTAGCTTTGCATATTTTTAACCATTTTATTTTACACCTTTTCCGTCATCGTTTTGACATGAAATAACTTAATAAACATATTAGCAGCATTGTTGTATGTTTGTTATCATCAAAACGCCATATATATATATTTCTTTCATTCTCCCCCTTCGATGATGACAACCACACACATTAATATAAAATAATAGCTCCCCTTTATATATGTTATGTAAATTTATTTCCCTCAATGTCATATAAATGCCAATATAAAATATGTAAAACTCATGTTCTTCTCCCCCTTTGTCATCGACAAAAAAGGATAAGAGCAATGGCGTACTATATGATAAAACTCCCCCTAAATATAATGTTTCTCTTTAACTTTTAACTATGTACTCCCCCTACAATATGCTCATTATTTTCCCCCCTTTTGTAATTAACAAGAAGTATGAGAAAATTAAAAATAAATGGAGAATATCATAGAAAAGTCAAAAATAAATAATTTTAACATTAATGCAAAGCGATGAGTATCAAATAGATATGTCAAATGTAAGCAAAATGATACTCATTTTACAATAGATATAAGGTTTACGACTTTTGAAACCATATCCAGTTGGATGTGGTTGATCTTTAAAAATATAATTTCCACTATTAATCACAGTGTTGTAATAAATTCTAATGTATGATTGTCTATCATAATAATTTAGATTAGCAGGAACCCATATATCAATATTAATTGTCATTGATTTAATATTCAAAGGATTTTTTCTATTTCTAAGCATAATAATATTATGACGTGGATTGGTTTTAGAACTATCTCTACTTTTAGTACTAGCATTAAAATGTGTATACCGGAATGCATATCTAGTACTTTTTCTACAATTATCTTGTTTATAGTCTAAATCAGTTCTATTATTGCGAGCATTGTTATTAGTAATTAAGGAATATAAATCATCTTTTTCTTTATTAAATTTGTGATTTTTCTCATTTAATTTATCAAAAACATCTTTGGAATCAAAAATTTCTTTTTGCAACATAATATCATTATCTTTTAAAAATTCACATTCTTTAATTAATTCTAGATTATTATCATTTAAAGCCATATTATCCTTTTCAAGACACCAAAGTTTAGAATGAGAATCATTTAAAGAATTTTCCAAAAATTTATATTTTGCAAAACTTCGATTTCCTTTAAAAGATCAGTATTTTTATCGTTTAAGCGCTATTATCTTTTAATACAAAATCTTTTTGTAAAATATGTTATTTCAATGTATTTCCAAAAATTTCAGTTTGTTTTACTAAAAACTTATTTTCTTTTGTTAAAATACTAATTTTACGCTCACAATCATCTAATTTAACTAAAGCAATATAATTGACTTTTTATGATGCTTTAAAAATTTTCAATAACTTGTCATGCGTTTGTAAAAGATCACTATATGTAGAATCTAAGCATTCCAATTTTGATCTAAAATTAGCTACACAGCACATGTACCTTGATTCTATAGATTGTTGCTCGCTTCTAGAAATTTGCTATTTCTCTATTGTCTTTGAGCTCTGACTGGATCTTTTCTTTCTGGCCATTATTCTTGATGCTGTGACGATCGATTGAATTCCAGGCTTCGATATCGCTTGTTAATTGCTATGAATAGGATCGAAGATGGCCAACAGTAATAAATATTTTAAATGCAGCAAAATAGTATAACAATGATCACACAGTCGATTATATATGGTTTGAACCTCCCGTCCTACGTCCAATCTCCAAGCTCCTCTTCGGGTATTTCGCTATCATCACCCTTACTTCAACTGGAGGAACAGGTTTACAAACCCCGCCCGAACAACTGAACATGAATTCAAGAACAATTACAAGAAATGTAACAAATGTTACTTTTTGGCACAACGTAGCTTAATATACAGAATGTCACTTTGATGTACAATAACTCCTATCACCAGACCAAACTATATTGAGTGGAGGTGTAGAGGCCGAGGAGTTTATTCGACTAGAATATGGAATGTGGAGATAAAGCACACTAGCGAAATCTCCGAATCTCCGAATCACATGAATTTCTTGGAAATCAGAGTATTGCTTAGGAATTGAGAGTTTGAGGCCTAGAATTCAAAGCATAGAGTTGTGT
This sequence comes from Allium fistulosum, assembly GCA_030737815.1. Taxonomy (NCBI): domain Eukaryota; kingdom Viridiplantae; phylum Streptophyta; class Magnoliopsida; order Asparagales; family Amaryllidaceae; genus Allium; species Allium fistulosum. The sequence goes on from CM060901.1 coordinate 461,656,209, forward strand.
TACGATTCAGGGATAGCTAGGGGTTTATATAAGGGATGCTAAAGTAGGGGTGCAACTTTCCAATTTCGCTATTAATAAATAAAAGTGGCAGCAGGAGCGGAGAGATGCAACTTTTGGAGCAAAGAGACACGAAGATATCACTTCAAAAAACTAGTAATTTTATACTAGGTCAATCGACTGAAAGAAGGCTTCGGTCGACTGGTTTAATGTAAAATTTGAGCTCGAGAGCATTTCCAAAAACAGTAGGCAAGTTGTTCATATTTAGTCAACTGGACAAGGCTTTCAGTCGACCGAATCATAGTATTTTCCAAAAGCATGTGTGGTGCAGTGGTAAGGGCATGTGCTTATCTCTCAACCCATCCGGGTTTGAATCCTAGCTTTGCATATTTTTAGCCATTTTATTTTACACCATTTTCATCATTGTTTTGACTTGAAATAACTTAATAAACATACTAGTAGCATTGTTGTATGGTTTTTATCATCAAAACACCCCCCCACACACATATATATGTGTGTGTGTGTGTGTTTCTTTCAATCTTTGGGTTGATTCCAATCCTGAACCATTGCTACTTTCTATAGGTCAGCAGTAATTCCCTTCTCAAAAACAACATGACCCAAGAATCGCACTTCTCTCCTCCAGAAGTGACACTTCAAAAGGTTCGTCTTTAATTGATGTTTCCTCAATCCCTTTGTCATAATCCTTATGTCTGTCTTGTGTTCTTCCTCAGCTCGGGAAAACAAGAATATCCAACGAACACAAGCATGAACTCATTTAGCCATTCCCTGAAGACAAGTTCAAGAGATCAACGAAGTATGATGGTGCATTGGTCAGCTCGAATGGCATAACCAGCCAGTCATAAATCCAAATGGAGTATGAAACACTGTAATTGGCATATACTCCTTCGCTACTCTCATTTGATGAGACCCCATCGTAAGCTCTAATTGAGTGAATACCTTTACACCATGGAGCTAATTGAAAAAGTCATTAATATGTGGAAGTGGCTACTTGTTCTTCTTCGTCACCTCATTCAGCTCACGGTAATCAGCACATAATTTTAAAGAGCCATCCACCTTCGTGGAAAAATACTACAGGTTCCTCCATTCAGATATACTTTTGTGAATGAACCCCTTCCTCAACAGTTTATCCTCTTGTAACCCTGAATCCCTCTGCTCTTTGGGTGTCCTATGCCTCAAAGGCATAACTACTAGTCTAGCATTCTTCACCAAATTTATATAGAACTCTCTCTCTCTACATGGTGGTAATTCGGTCACCTCCTCAAGTACGCCCAGATGCTCACTGACTATAGGTACCGACGACAACTCATCGTGCGAGATTCTAAGCAAATATAAAAAAATAATCATCACTACATCCTCGAACATGCAGCTCAACCCAAGCCTATGCTCATCTCCAGTCCTTATCATCATAATGATCCCTCATAATCCATCATCATTACATACTTCCTACGCCAATGAATTCCCATACTAATACTAAAACCCGCCAAATTAAGAACAAAGCAATCACAAGAAAACATGCAACTAGTACTCGACAACACCATGTAATGACCGAACATACTCAAGTTGTCTGAACCACTCGCATGGTTCGATACAATCAAGAGCAGTCTACTAAATCAGGCCTAAACCCTAGTCTATCTACTAGGTTATTAGATATAAAGATCTAATGATCGGTATCAATGAAAATAAGAGTAGGTGTATCGCAAATGGAATATCCCCCTAATTGCAATGTCCTTTCCCTTCTCCTCTGCTGATGGAGCATTCGACGAAGTTAGAATAACCTCTTATGTAGAAACTTCCATAGCCTGCTCATCCGTCAGTAGCTCTGGGCAATCCTTTTGGATGTATCCAAAGTTGTGGCAGCAGTAGCATTTCTGCCCATTAGCTTGGAAATCACTAGTCAAATGGTCTTATCGTCGCATTTGTAGCAAGGGGGCTCTCGCTTGGCTTTCTTTGGACAATTCCTCGTTTGGGGATGCACCTTCTTAACCTGCTCTGTACAGTCTACCTTAACGTGTCCAGTCCTACCATAGTTGAAGGACTTCCTCTCCCCACTCTTCGAGTAATTACAGTAAGCACCTCACCTCCCACTTGCCTTTCTTTTGGCCACCTTTGTTCTGAAACTATTTTCGAACATTGTTGTCTCTTCTCCTCTTGCTACTTCCACCTACTTGTGGTTTAGGCTCCTCTTGAGGAATAATGACTTGTTGTGCTTGAATCTGAGTACCACCATCCACTACCTCTATAATTCTTCTCTGGGAAGCTTGCATTATGTTCATCATCATCTAAATGATAATTGACTGCATTTCCGAATCGTTTGCTACCCCGACACCCCTTCCAGCCTTAACTCTAGATACAGAGTTTTCGGTATGTTGGTCCGTTCTTATAGTAGTAATAAGAATAATCAATCTCTTATAAAGGAAAGCTACATCGATGCTACTCATATGTTCAATGCAATATAGTATAAGTCGCATATACTCTGTGTGTGTGTGTATACATATACATCCTATTGTTTAGTTTTGAGAATCAAACTATAGCAAGTATGCTCTTTCATACATCATTAGATCCATTCTAAGGAGATAGCTCCTACATTATCTTTGATGGTTTCGAGTGTCAACTTAGGTTGTCTACGCAACCTGGCTCTGATATCAAATGCGACAACCATATTACGACACCTAATATAGCTGTATAATGCATTATAGTAGAACTCGACAAGTATAGGACGATCATCAGGGGTGGTAAAATAATAAAAATCCAAACAATAAAACCTGCTGAACATCTCACAGGACATAGAAAAAATATAATAATCAAGTAGATGTAAAACAGGAGAGATAGTCGTATAATCAAATGAACCATAAATAAGAACAACAGAGTGCAACAGGTTCACTGGACTATACAAAATAGAAAACCATAGAGTTTATACATCTCAATCTCCAAATAAACTCTAATAACTGCAACTTAAATAATACAAGTACTGACATAGCACCACAGTACTACATAATGAAATATAAATGATAGTACCAAAAAATTGATATATGAATGCGTAGCCTCCGGCTCATACTCTGTACAGATCCAATTGCTATCCAGATCCGTTATCACTAATCTATTCATTCAAGAGTATTTTAGAAAATAATTAAGAAGAAAATCATAAAGCCTCGAGTCAAAGAATAGTATGGTATGAGCGAACCCATCTTAAAATACTATAAAAATCATGTATAGTAATAAAGACACGGGGTATGTAGGACCATAGATAATCTATCCCGGTATCCAACAAGTTAGCACATAAACACAATATATGCTAAATTACTATCATATATGAGTGTACTATGCTAAGTACAACACATGTATAGGGGTATAACACATTAATATGACATCCATATTAAGCAAACAAAAATCATAGCAACCATCACACAACCGTGCATTTCTCACTCAAGTGTTGGTGGATATAAGATAACTCCTATAACCCATGCAGATGGTCAATGACTACTTAACATTATGGATGCTCAACTCATGCCTACATAGATGACAAGGAACTGGACATAAGGAAATGTCCAAAAATATCGATACTCATAGACTACCTTCTCCTTATAAAATGTGCATCACAACCTCAAAGTTATTTATTGATCCATTAGCACATGTACCAAAAATAGAACTACCTTTTATTTTCAATGATTACTTAAACCATGGATGCTCAAATCATGTTTACACAGATGGCTAAGGACTAGATTCGACACATATAGACATCCAAAAATATGGGTATATGAAGACTATCCTAGGTACACATAGAGTGCCTTACCCCAACATAATGAGCATCACAATCTCGGAGTTATCCATCGATTAACCAAGGTCACTTCATTTCATTAGTTACCAAATAAAACCCTATATTCATCTTAAGCCTTTCCAAAGTAACCTACTCTGGCTCCATGCCAAACCCTAAAAGTCCTTGAAGTTGCCCTAGGTCTGCCTTTAAGTTTCCATTAAAAGATCCCGAAGCCATCCTGAAGCTCCAACACACTCCCCTCTGCCTGGTCCTTCTCGTGGCTTTCTCGAAGTCAAGGGACTACCGGACTAGAGCAAGCAACCATACTAGATTTTTGGGTTCGGTACTCAATGTCAAACCAACCCCTTCTTTCCCCAAACGGAAGCCGCCTCTTGCCATTCCCATAGCAACTTTGCCGCTGACCCGAAGTCTTCCATCGCTTAGCATTTCCTATTTGGTTCCCTACCACCAACCACACACTAGCTCAAAGTAGCCACCGTGAGCACCTAGAGCCGGACCAAAGCTAATGCTGAACCAAGTTCTACCAATCAGAACTCCTATAGCATTTCCAACACCTCGATTTCACGCCAATACCACTGCTACACTTACTACTCTGACCCGTGTGCATCTTCTTTGCAATAATACAACCCCAGATGCTATGGATTCAACCCATAGAAGTCGATCATATATTTATGAATCCCCCGCACTTTATGCGTTGAATTGGAGAGCACATCACTACTCTTTCTACATGGAGACCCTTAACCATAGAATCACACATCACTTCTATTTCACATCGATGAGTGTTTACAACCATTCAAACATAAAAACCAACATTCAAACAAGCATTAAACAACATTAAGTCATCATCCAAACATACAAACATACATTAAATCATGGAAAATCATCTAATACACATCCATAACAAAGCCTAACATCTATATAAATAACCACACATCAAAACAACATGATTAAATCACATAAAATCATTTTAATCTCATTTTTACTCTAGGTTGGGTTTTAAAAAAGCATAAAAACATAATTTTGATTTTAAAAATGGATACAAAACATGTCAAAACATGTAGATTCATTTATAATAAGTTGTGAGATGATAAATCACTCATCAAACACCTAAAAATCAAAGATTTTCATGCAAAACGAGAAAATATGAGAATAAACAGCAAAGCCCCAAAATTTCCTCTTCAAAAATATAGATTTGGAATTCTCTAGCTAATTCCTTTACTAATATAGTCTTAAAAATGGATTTGGCTTGATTTGAAAGATATTATAGGTGATTTTGGCTAAGAAGAAGGTTAATGTAGGTTTAGATCTATTTTGGAATGAAGGAACATGATTGGAGATGGCTCTAGTAGCCAATATAAGCCCCAAACTTGAAATAGGCTATTTGGCTCACCGAAACTCACTAATCACCCACTACGTTGTCACAAAAACTATCTAACTTCAAACAGTAATATCTAGCAAACTATATGTCCAATACGCTATGGTGACCACTTTACGAAAAAGAGAAACCATCATATCCTTCCAATGGAAATGATCTCAAATCCTAATTCGACTACTGTCAAAAGTTTTAGCCACTATAAGTTTTTTGGGCTAAAATTGTCCAATAAAGTTTATAGAAGTAAAAATTGTCAATACTTAACATCACCCAACATTCTAGTGTCATACAACCCAATATGAATTTAAAAATGATATTACGGTTATCTGATATATAAAATTGATCATTACATAGCTTGAATTAAAACTCTAGTAGTTTCTTAGCTCAAACTATTTTCTTTCATAATAATCACTTTCTTTGTTCCTTCTTAACAAAAAATCTACAAAATGTCACCATTTCCTAACGAAGTTTTAAGATGGTTGATGTGTGTTTACAACGCTAGCAATGTTAGTCTAGCATATCCACCATCGATGGAGAGGGTGGACAACATACGATCTTTATGTTATATATCATATACCAAAGAGATATACTCACTTGATTCATTCAATTTTAGTTATTCCTCAAGTACAAATTTTAATGTATTTTAGTAGAGTAGGTTTTGTAGGCAAACTACCCATCGCTATTGAAAAACTAGTTTTTGAGTGTTATTTTTTATTACCTGGATGAATGACAATTATGAAATATTATGAATTATATAGACCAACAACACCATACCGATACATGGTAGATGACATAAGTGCATACATAATCATCATCTTACCCTTTCCAAGCCTATTTGTGCATGTAAAATGGCCAAATGCCACCAAATGAAAGAAATGTGGAAAGCAAAGAAAGAACATAAGATTTTTATAGTTGTTCGGATTATTCTACGGTCTATACCTTAATTGTATCGATCATTTTTTACTATTACAACTGGAATACAATGTAGTATCGACTTTATAATTGCTTGATTTCAAATTTAGTAGGGTCTCCTCATAAAAGTTGATCAAAAGTCCAAATGTAATTTTCATGTGTTGAATTTTGTTATTCGTAGATGGATCCCTGCAACAAAATCACCAGATCTCCTTTTGAATCGCTCAAACATTCAGATCCGAGAAGCTAAGAACATAAAAGAGTCAAAATTACCAAAAATCATAGATTGATCGATTTCTTTGACCAGTTCTTTATCCTTTTCTTCAAAATGCTTAAGCCTTTAAGTTTTGGATCTTGGGAGGCAAAATGAGAATTGGGATCGATTAGTACCGATTGATATTCATCCCTATACCTTGTCTTTTTCCTCAAAGTGTTATGTAGAAGTAAAGTAGAGATAATGTGGGCCTAAAATCATCTTTAAGGTTGACTAGTGTCGATGATTAAGTTTGCTTCAAACTTGAACTTTTTCCTTGAAACTCCATCATTGGTCTCTTCCAAGCTTATTGATCCATTCTTTCATCATTTCATTATCCAATTCCATTGAACCATTGCTGGTTTAGATACCAGATAACACTTTATGCTTCTATGAATATAAAGCATGATTTGGATCGAGACACAAGATCAAATCCAAATCTGCAAAGTCGCTTGAGTCATTTTCGTGGAATGCTGCATCTTCATAGAGAATATTGGCACTTTGTTCATATAACTATATAGTTACGTTTTTTCAACAGCTATTAACGTTGAAGTCTTCGATCATTGTCAAGATTTCGTTTTTCTCTCTTCTCTTTTTTTATTGTGGGTAACGATCGATGTCGATCGATACCGATTGATTCTATGCTTCATAGTATAAAAGAAAAGGATCAAGAAAAAATTTCACGTATCTTATATTTCTGCCTTTGTTATCTTTCAAGAAAAAACAATCGCCTTCACACTTCCCCTCAGATCCAAGATCAAATACATTATTGAACTCGGATCTAATCCAATTTCGTAGATTGTCGATCCATCTTTCAAGTACCGATCCATTTTGAACTAAGGATTCCATCTATTTTCCTTTCCAATCATCGACTTCCCCAACATTGATTTAAAGGTGGATTCACCACTATCTCGGCCTTAAATAGAGCAGCCATAGACTTGACTCCATCGACCTTCATCACTATCATCACTCATGCCATCGATCCATTATCCCAACCGTCATGGATCTGTGCCATGCACTTGCTAGAATCAATTATATCATGTTGGCTATTAGGTAGAATGTTTGTGATGGGGAAGATAATGAAGCAAATCTTGATAAACATCGACTGTGGATCAGCTTTGTTGCTTCTTAGAGAGATTCATGGAATTTTCTCCAATCTGCATCCGGTTTTCACCAAATCTAAGTGTCGATCTTTCCTGGGATACTAATTCCATCAATACTCGTATTTTTCACTTAACATTCTTATATCCTATAAAGATGGAGCTCCGTAACTCCTTGGATTTCATCCGGCTTCATTGATGTGAATCCTACATTAATTGGTAATTAATATCTAACAAATTGTCTCATCGTGTATCAGAACTCGTATCCTAGCATGAGCAGGATTTCTACATTGAGTGCTTTAATACATCATGCCAAGGACATATGACACACATTGCATAAGACACTTCACTACCCCTATTTGATGTACGAAATTAGATTGGTCAACACATGTCGACATTCGTTGGATGTTATACGTATGCCACACATAGGGAGTACTTATTCAAAATAAGTAACAAAATTTAAAATTACCTGACCGTTCTCATTCTCAAGCTTTCAATAGTCCATGGAAACATGTAGATGCTCTGATCATATCTTCACCTCCTTAGCGGCCGCTTCAACTTCGGTTTCTCTGGTAGTGGATTCCAGCTTTGCTCTGACTTCCACATCTACTCCTACCCATGCTCACCAACCCCATCGTTTCCAAGAACTTCCTACTATGGTTTCTTTACTCATGATAGTTGAAGATCCTTGAAGCAATGTCGCTCAAGATGTAGATTTCAATAGCATAGTGGTAGTTGACAACACGACGGACTCTTTGGCTATAAGGATTACTTATGCAGACTTTTGAAGAATCTGTACCTGATATGGAATTCTAATCGATGAGGTCTTACTCCTCGAACCATACTAAAGAGCTCACAATCTCCCCGATAGTTACACAAAGTGACCCCATCATATGTGTCTATTTAGGGTAGGTTCCTCCTTAAATCCATGGCTTAGGGGTATGCTATAATCCAAGAAGTTGGCTCCCTCGCAACTCCATCCAAATGTATATGCTGTGCTTCTGATTCTTTGTATTATCTTCATAAGACACATGGGTAAGCGATCCTCTTTTGTCGAGGTTAGGTGCCTTTATAACTTCAAGATGATAACACACAACCCTTCGGTTATATTCTTCAAAGTAGTCCATGCTTGTAGGGTATTCAAGATCTCCATAACAAAAGAAGCTTCTTCAAGGACAAAAAATTCTTCATTCGATGCTTAAACGACTTTACAAAAGGTTGACTCCCTAGATGTAAGTTGGTCATTCTATTTTGCCTCAATTGAACTCACTCAGTTTAAGTTGCTAAGCTTTATTTCCTTTGCAATTATTCCTCCAAGATTCGAGAATAATGCTTTAAGCTGAATGGTTCATAACCTCAAAGTCCTTTCGGCTAATGGATGGAAGGCCGCTCTTCTCATCTCCAATCTCTGGTTGCACCAATACCACCTCTTACACAATAATCGTAGAGTCTACTTCGACTTATCTCCTCCCTATGCTACTCAGGTCGCTTCGCAATCCAAGATGACTCCCTCGACTCTAGCCCACCATGAAGTCATTATGGAGGAGGAAGAGCTAATTGACATAAATTCTGAAGATGAAGAAGACAACAAGGAGATGAACGCTGAGGAAAAATAAGAAGAAGAAGGAGAGGTATGTTAGAGGGAGAAGAAGACAAAAACTATGTATCAACCAGGGAGACTACTAGAGAGGAAGGGACCTCAGCTTTAACTCGGTTAAAACATCTAAGAAGAGAGTCCCCTAGGCCAACACCTAAGCCCCATCACAGCCTGGTCAAAGAGTCATCTCCACTCCTGACATAGGATGATATTTAAGGCTCATTACCTACATTAGGGACCACATACCTTCGCGGCTTCGATTTTGATATTCCTGAGTTTTTGGACTTCCAGAATGCTTTTGGCAATATGTCATTTTTTCCTTTCAAGGGTGAAGATACCTTCCTTGAACTATCGATAGAGCCCAGTCTATAGAATTAATAAGGTACAACAACACCACACTTATGACCACAAGCACGCACACCCCTTGATAGAGTTAGGGGTATCCCTAGGGCAATTCTATAGTTTATTGTAAACTATTAACTCTATAATAAAATCTTGTTTGAAATAAAAGGTGTTTTTCTTTCTATTATATTCTTATCATACCATGTTATATTATTAATTGTTTAATTTAAGTATATTAAATGGAAAATCGTTGAATGATATGTAATGTGTAATAGTTACAAAGTTGTTGTAATCGTGAGAAATTTATCGCATTTAAATAACATATTATTTTAAGTAGTCCTAGTTAGGATGTTTCGAGACAAGATATCGATACGTCCATTTAGACTGGAATATGTAACACTCTTCAAATGTTGAGCAGTGTATTACTCATGGTTGCTGGGTGCACCAAGAGTTACATACTGATAGTTATTAGATAACTATGAATTGACTCACTTGAGAGTTTTTCGTTGGTTAATATAACAAAGGTCAAATAAAGAATCGCAAAATGATGATATTACATAGTTATGTCAATTTGAGAATATTGCTGAACTTCAATGTGGATACTATACTTTGATCATAGTTAAATTGTGGCATGACGTCCATTGAATGATTATGGTTGGGTATTAGTTGAAACATTATAAGTGAAACAGTGCTATTTTGCCTTTTGACCAAGTAGTATACGGACGAACCTGACAAGCTAAACTTCGAAGTTATCAAGGCAAGACACCCGGAGAGAGGACCACAAAACCCAAAACCCAAGTATAACCAAGATCACAAGATAAGTATGCACTCATTCCAAGAATCTAAGAACTGATAACCCCCAAAGTTAAGGGTCGATACCGACCCTACCCCATGGGTCGGCACCGACCCATGTTCCTTGGCCCAGTGGGTCCCATATTTTGCCTATAATCCCTCCTTGATGCTAAAACCCTATTTCCAGTGTTGTTTAGTTGATTCCATGCAACTCTCTATCAATCTCCACGAACTCTTGAATCATCAACTTTATTCTTCCATAACTCCGTCAATTGGACTTCAAAACAAGCTATTATTGATGCAAACAACTATGGAATCACGTAGTTGACCAAGCCGAAGCAAAGAGTTGAAGGTGGCCCATTTGGCTAACTTAGGGGTCAGTATCGACCCATACCTATGGACTTGTACCGACCCAAAATATTTGATGACATGGCACCTCTATTGTCATAGCGAACTGGTCTATAGCAAAAAGAACATCCTGGAGATCTTTTGTGCAGGATTTAAGGTTCCCTATCTCTATAAATAGAGGGGTATGGCTCATTTTTCAGGATCTTTTGGCTCTACTTCTACTCTAGTTTATCCTCTTGCAATTATGAAAATCTAATACCGACCCTTAAGAACTTCTGCCCTCAAGTCAGAAGATAAGTAGTAAAGTCATTAAGTGGACGTAGGTCGGAATTTACCGAACCACTATAAATCTCTATACGTTCATTTCTTACTCTTTTTAATATGTTTTCTTCACTTTTTATTTCCCTCTACTTTCTATTGGGTGTTTTTGTCATTTTTGGTTCAAACATTTTAGTGCTTTCAGTGAGAAACACTTGAACTCGTCAATTTAAGACTTGGGAAGATTCAAAATGACTAGACAGTCAACTAAAAGGACCATTGTTGGAGTAAATCAACAAGGGGGCAGCCAAGAGGCATCCTCGGGAGCTAACCCCCCGTTAATCTATATAACCATAGATGAGATGGAAACCATGATGATTGGATTGCAGGATAAGATGATTGCTCGCTAGGAAGAGATGATGGAGAATTTCTTCAGGAGAATGGGACAGATGGGAATAGCCGGAGTTACTGAAAATCAGATGTTATCAATAAATTTGATCATAATTCGTTTGCAAGTGGAGCATTAGCTTTGCATTAGTTTTGTTGTTTCTCTTTTACATTATTTACCTTTTTGGGCCGAGATATTGTTTCTTCTTTTAGCCCATTACCTTTTGTATTTGCTTTATATACATCGTGTAAAAGCAAGGTCTTCTTCTGTAATAAGAATAATGAAATTCAAATATTCTCTCTTGCTTTATTTCTAACATGGTATCAGAGCGCTAAGATCCGATCCGATCTCTCCGTTTTGTTTTCTTTTCTCTCTTTCTCATATCGGATTTTGATCTAGGGCAATATGAAAAAAAAAATAGTAATGGATGTAATGCCTGTGATGTCAAAGATAACAGATCACAAGTTAGGGGATTCAAATTATTTTGATTGGAGTAAAACGATTCGATTGTATCTTCGGAGTATTGACAAAGAAGATTATCTTAAGAAAGATCCACCGAAAGAAAATTCAGAAGATAAAGATGATCAAGTTTGGTTGAGGGATGATGCTCGTCTGTTTCTTCAGATTCAAAATACAATTGATAGTAATGTGATTAGTTTAGTTAATCATTGTAGCTTTGTGAAGGAGCTAATGGATTATCTGGAATTTCTGTATTCAGGAAAAGGGAATTTGAGTAGGATGTATGATGTTTGCAAATCTTTTTATCGTGCTGAGAAGTTAGATCAAAGCTTGATGAATTATTTCATGAAATTTAAGAAAGTGTATGAAGAGTTCAATGTTCTACTTCCTATGAGTCCAGACATCAAAGTCCAACAACAACAAAGAGAACAAATGGCTGTTATGAGTTTTTTAGGTGGTCTCTCGAGTGAGTTTGAATCAGCAAAAGCACAAATCTTATCTGGATCTGATGTGATTTCTTTACAAGAAGTATTTAGCCGACTTTTAAGAGCTGATGGCTCAAAAAATTCTCAAAATAATTCTGCATCAAATACTAGTGCTTTAATCAGTCAGAATAGTGCAAGTGCACAGAACAGATATGCACCAAATAATACACAGTGGAGACCAAATCCAAGAGAATATAGGAGAGGTGGTACACAACCTGAACTTCGACCTATGACCCCAAATTTCTTCACATATTGTAAAAGAGATGGTCATAGATATCAGCAATGTTGGAAACTTCAGGAGAAACAAAAACAAAACAAGACTGGAACTCTTGATAAATCAACAAATAAATGGCAGAATTCATCAAATCAAATTGCAAATGTTGCAAATTCTAATCAGGATAAATCTATACTCATCACTGGAGAAGAATATGCTAAATTTACTGAATATCAAAATAACTTGAAGATGTCATCAACCAATCCAAGTCAAAATGTATCTACAGTAGCTACAACAAACAGATGGGTCATAGATTCAGGTGCCACTGATCATATGACCGGTAACTCCTCTCTTCTATCCAATTTTAAGAATAACAGTGGTTCTCAGAGTATAACTCTAGCTGATGGCACATTATCACATGTTTATGGATCTGGAACTATTGATCTTAACTCCTCTCTGGCTTTAAATTCTGTGTTATATACACCAAAGCTTAATTTTAGTCTCCTCTCTGTTAGCCAAATAACTAAAAATCTTAACTGCAGTATTATCTTTTATCCTAACTATTGTGTATTTCAGGATCTAATGACCAAGAAGACTATTGGTAAAGGAAAGGAGCTTGGGGGTCTATATGTGTTTGATAGTCTGCCATCGACTATTGTTGCATGTACCAGTATCAATCAGGCCCTCAAGACTCATTGCCAATTAGGCCATCCCTCTCTATCTAACTTCAAAATTTTATGTCCACAGTATACTTCAATAAAGTCACTTGAGTGTGATTCTTGTCAATTTGCTAAGCATCACCGTCAGAGCTCTAGCCCAAGAATAAACAAAAGAGCTGCTTCAGCCTTTGATCTTGTACATTCAGACATATGGGGACCCTCCTCGGTTACTTCTAAACTTGGATTTAAATACTTTGTCACATTTGTGGATGATTACTCTAGGTTAACTTGGATGTTTCTTATGAAAAATAGGTCCGAATTGTATTCTATTTTTCGTAACTTCTGTGCTGAAATAAAAACTCAATTTGGTACAACTATCAAAACTTTAAGAAGTGATAATGATAAAGAATATACTTCAAGTTTATTTCATGCCTTTATGAATGATAATGGCATCATGCATGAAACATCTTGTGTTGACACTACATCTCAAAATGGGATTGCAGAAAGGAAAAATAGACATCTCTTAGAAACCACCAGAGCACTCTTGTTTCAAATGCATATGCCAAAGTGTTTCTGGTCAGACGCTATTTCCACTGCCTGCTTCTTAATAAATAGGATGCCTTCTAGTGTGTTGAATGGTGATATTCCCTATAAAGTTCTCTTCCCAAATAAAGATGCTTATCCAGTTAAACCTAGAATGTTTGGGTGTACTTGTTTTGTAAGGGATGTACGACCGCAAGTATCAAAATTAGATCCTAAATCTATAAAATGTGTTTTTATTGGGTATTCAAGATTGCAAAAAGGCTATAGATGTTATTTCCCAAGCCTTGATAAATATGTGGTATCTATTGATGTAACATTCCATGAAGACATTCCATACTATCAGCCTATGATTAATCAAATTGAATCCATTGACAATGAAGAAACTAATTTCCTCATTTACTCTACCCATACCCATGCACAAGGAATCATGGATGGTGAATCTACTGCTCCCATACCTCCTTCACCAGTTCATGAACCTGTACCTCACTTCAATCCAGAGTTAGATCTTCCCATTGCACTTAGAAAAGGAAAACGCCAGTGTACATATCCTATTGCTTCTTATGTGTCTTATAACCATTTACCAGTGTCCACTTGTCTATTTCTGCAAACTTTTGATGTTATTTCTATTCCAAAATCAATTAGTGAAGCCATTTCACATCTAAACTGGCACCCAGCTATGATTGAAGAACTTGAGGCTCTAGAACTTAACAAAACATAGGAGTTAGTTCCTTTGCCTAAAGAAAAGAAGGAAATTGGTTGCAGATGGGTGTTTTCAGTTAAGGTGAATCCTAATGGGTCAGTAGCTAGGTTTAAAGCAAGACTTGTTGCAAAGGGATATGCACAAGTATATGGAGTGGATTATTTAGAGACCTTTAGTCCTGTAGCTAAACTAACTTCAATTAGGTTATTTATATCTCTGGCTGCTACACACAATTGGAAATTGCATCAGCTTGATATTAAAAACGCATTTCTACATGGTGATCTCCAAGAAGAAATCTATATTACACAACCTCTTGGATTCTTTGCTCAAGAAAAAAAGGATATGGTGTGCAAACTTAAGAAAACACTGTATGGCCTAAAACAATCTCCTCGAGCATGGTTTGGAAAATTTAGTCAAGTTCTGGAATCTTATGGTATAACTAAGAGTAAGATTGATCATTCAGTCTTTTATAAAACTTCTAAGGAGGGGATTATCTTGCTAGTATTTTATGCTGATGATATAATCATTACTGGAAGTGATGAAAAAGGAATCTGGTCTTTAATTTTTTTTATCCATACACAATTTCATACCAAAGATTTAGGAAATTTGAAGTATTTTCTGGGAATTGAAGTTGCAAGAAGTAAGAAAGGTATTTTCTTATCACAAAGAAAATATGCACTGGATCTTTTAGCAGAGACAGGGAAGCTTGGAGCTAAACCAAACACTACACCAATAATGCCAAATAATAATTGGACAGAGGATGGAGAATTGTTCAATGACCCAGAAAGATATAGAAGACTTGTTGGTAAGCTAAACTATCTCACTGTTACTAGACCAGACCTGTCATATGCTATGAGTATAGTAAGTTAATTCATGTCATCACCTAATATTCACCAATGGAAGGCTTTAGAGCATATTTTGGGATACATTAAAGGAATAGCTGGATTATGAATACTGTATACTGATCACAAACACACTAATGTTGAATGTTTCACTGATGCTGACTGGGCGAAATCTAAATTAGATAGAAAATCAACTTCTGGTTTTTGTGTGTATGTAGGAGGAAATCTTGTATCATGGAAAAGCAAGAAACAAAGTGTAATTGCAAGGTCTAGGGCTGAATCCGAATATAGAGCTATGGCTAAAGGGGTATGTGAGATCATGTGGATTGATCGTCTTATGTCAGAACTGGGTATAAAGATTGAAAAGCCTATTGTGTTGAATTGTGATAATCAATCAGCATTGTATATAGCCTCAAATCCAGTTTTTCATGAACGAACAAAACATATAGAGATTGATTGTCATTTTATTCGTGAAAAGATTTTACAAGGGTTAGTTTGCATGAAATTTGTTCGAACTGGGGAACAAGTAGCAGATATTTGCACAAAACCATTGGATGGAGCTCGGATCAGAATATTACAAAACAAACTATGCATGATCAATTTATATGCTCCACTTGAGGGGGAGTGTTACCAATAAATTTGATCATAATTCGTTTGCAAGTGGAGCATTAGCTTTGCATTAGTTTTGTTGTTTCTCTTTTACATTATTTACCTTTTTGGGCCGAGATATTGTTTCTTCTTTTAGCCCATTACCTTTTGTATTTGCTTTATATACATCGTGTAAAAGCAAGGTCTTCTTCTGTAATAAGAATAATGAAATTCAAATCTTCTCTCTTGCTTTATTTCTAACAGAATCAATGACCTAAAGCTGGAGCATAGCTACTTGGGAATAGGGTAGAACGACTCCGGACAAACCCTGAGCCAAATGCATGGATCGGTACCGACCCCCAAGCATAGGTCGGTACCGACCCTCAAGGGCTCGGAGGCACGGCTTGTCCTGCCTCAGGAAGGAATGATGAATATTTTGAAATTGAAGCAGAGCGTTTGAACGTGGATCAGAATGCAGAAGCATAGCCGAAGGAGTATGTACTAGAATTCCCTCGTAGAGTCGGGGGGCAGGCTGAGAATGCTAACCTTAGAGTTCCTTTGAATGATGATGATAGACTTGCTGAGTTTGTGAGACGAGCTATGAGGAGTGGATTTACCAATTAGAGCTTGGCAGAAGTGAGCAAGATTCCATTCACTTCAAACATTCGGTATGCTAGGAATCCACCTGATTTCAAATTACATACGTTGGAAACATATGATGGGAAGATGGATTCGACGGTTTATTTGATGAGGTACATCCGTCATATGGAGGTGTTGGGTGCGTCTGAAGAGGTTATGGGATGCTGTTTCCCTTTATATTTGACAGGTTTAGCGATGTTATGGTTTAGACAGCTGAAGAGCGGTTCCATTAGCACATAGTCTGAGTTGGTGAACAGATTTGTGAAGCAGATCCAGGGTTATATCTCAAAACCCAAGATAATGATGTTAAAAAGTTTGAAGCAGAGGGATGAAGAGACCCTCAGGAGTTTTCTATCAAGGTTTAATGTGACGGCTACCGCGGTCGATAAGCCAGACCCTTCAATAGTCTTGATGGCGGTAGTTTCAAGGATAGCCGCTAAGGCAGATTTCAAGGTGGTTTTAGAACCGGATCCTTTAGAGGGATCTCATAGAATTTTATTATAAGGATGAACGATTTTTGCGCCAAGAGGACACTGAGGCCGATGAGGAAGAGGTTAATGCTCTAGAGGGCGGAGGATCGCTCGGAGCTAGATCTAGCAAGGATAAAGGAAAATGAACTATAGACAATAGCTTTGAAGGATCAAAGTGGCAAATGAGAGAACCAAGATTCTCTTCTTACATGGATCTTTATGAAACATCGAAACGAATTTATCTGGATACTAGGGGGTAGATCTCCTATTAAAAACTAGTAAGAAGAGAATCCACAGGGCATGAAAGGGCATCTGGAAAATACTACCTATTCCATGAGCTGGATGGGCTTAATGAAAATGACTATAGGCACCTACGAGTTTTAATTAAGGAACATGTTAGAGATAATCGATTACATCAGTATATGAGAAATCATATTGCGGTGGCAGAATAGGAGAAGCCATCAACCACGACAAATGGAAAAGGCCCCGGATTAATGTCTCATCTCTTGATCAGGATGGTAGGCAATCAGGTCTGGTTCTCGCACTCTATTTCCTCTTTTCAATAAATAATGCAATAATACAGTCTAGCCACTTAGTCGTGTATAGGATCCTAAACGGTCCTTAGAGATGTGATGACTGATATGTTGCCTTATGTCCCTTCCTTAGAGATGAGATGAGATCCTAAACAGTCCTTAGTTATCTTAATGTTATATTTTATGTTGTTTTGAATGTTTGAATTTGATAATCAAAACCCACTTGAATGTGATTACTGATATTGATTGCCTTATGTCCCTTCCAGAAGGATGGGACCAGAGTGTAAGAAGTAAGTTCCCTCGTCGGAGAGTGAGTGGATAGACTTGCTTGTCGTCGAGTCCCCTGGTCGAAGAGCAAGCGGATTGGGCTCGGCAAGGCTCCTGAATGACCATGGATTTTGATCATTAGCCTCGAACACCAATGGATTTAACTATCGACCTCGAACGGACATCGGTCTTGAATGACCATGGATTCTGATCATCAGCCTTGAACAACAATGAATTTGATTATCGACCCTGAATGGCTATCGGTCCCAAAAAACCATGGATTGGATTATCGGCTCCAAATGGCCATGAATTTGATTGTCAACCCTGAACAGTCATCGGTTTGATTATCGGCCCTGAACGACCATGGATTTGATTATCAGGCCCAAATGGCCATGGATTTTATTACGAGCCTCGAACTATTATAACCTCAATTAATGATCTAGAGAGATCATGGATTTAATTACCGACCTTGAATGGTCACGAATTTGATTGCCGATCTAGAGAGATCGCACATTAAACTGAATATGAAATTATTCGGAGAGATCAAACCTTAAAACATATATTGATTTTGATAGAAGGATTTGAACACCTTGAAATTAAAACAAAACAGGTAAATCCCGGATGAACACGGGGTGATATTGATATGTAATAACTCTGAATGAAATCAGAATGATAATGATGTAAATCTGGGATAAATATGGGATGGTTTTGATATGTGATGTAATAACTTCGAATGAAATCAGAATTGTGATGATGTATATACAACACTTAAGCAGGGTCAAGAGTCTTAGGCTATGATGGGCTTGGAATGACCCATGATTGACAAGAGAATCCAAAGGAACTGGACGATTCACTAAGATTGAAGTAGCCAGAGAGCTAAATTATCGAAGACTGACATCACATTTGTAACGACTCGACTTTTCGACGCTCGAAAGTCGACATTAATATGTCCACTGTATCAAATGCCGCGCAATTGAATGCCGGAAAACCGAACCATTAGGGTTAAAAAGAAGAGGTAGAAGAAGACAGAACAAAAAGAAAGAACAAAAAAAAACATAAACAATATCAGAATCTCACATTCGCAGCGGAACAATATATAATAGATAATCACTAGTCTTTAAAACAAAAGACTATATCAGTTTATACATACATCAATCAGAGTCAATATACAACTCAATACAACAATGGACAGCTATATAACTTGTCCTCACACAGAATACACAGCGGAATAAATAAACAAGTACGGCAGTATGCTTCGCCATCCAGCTCATCTCCAAGGCTCCAGAATATCCTGATAAAATAACTCTAGGCTGCTCGTGTGGAAAATTATGGGCACCCAGAGTTTAGAAAGGGAACAATAAACTCCGAGTCAATCATGGTGACTGGTGTGAGATCGAAAAACAGTTATTTTCACAAAAAAAATCAATTCGCAATGCTTTTGGAAAATGAAACTACCATAAGGCCAACCGCCACACACACAATGCAAACGCAGAATTGGAGGAGATTTCTCCTTATGATAGTCAAAAATGCTTACTACGCAAAATCAGTTGATATTATTATTAATGTCTAGTGTGGAAAACATTTCGAAAGTATAATATCAATCTTAGCCAACATACAACCATTATTGTATGTCTACTATAGCTATTATGTTCAGTAGCAGGTTACCGCCACATTCCATAGCAGGTAATACAACTAAAACCGTACAGGGCGCGTATTGTTTCTTTGGATTTCCAACAAATGGTCAGGAAAAGGAACTTACTTACACCGAAATAGAAACACCTCTGGAAAGATGCCCCGAGAACCTAACTGGATCTCTGTAAACACAAGGCCGACGCTACCTCACGCTGTACAGCTGTAACTAGGTAACTAACACACTGACGCTACCTCACGCTGTACAGCTGTAACTAGGTAACTAACACACAAGTATGCCATCCCCCGGTCGTCACCAACCTTTATCCGAGGATCCTCAATCACAAAGCACAAAGTATAATAAATTTGCAGCATCAACGTAGGTAAAATATATGGGCTCCATACCATGATATCACCTTTTATCCAGAAGGAAATGACATACCCTAGGGTCGCTACCCCTAAAAACCTTTGCCGCAACATTCCTGTTTCGACCATTACCGGGTTGTGAGGCTCGACGAAGTCTCATCCACAAAGCTACGCTTTTTCACAAAGCCACGCTTTTTTCACAAATCCACGCTTTTTCACAAAGCCACGCTTTTTCACGAGCCACGCTTTGATCAACAAATGATCAACAGCACTTCGTATGCCACATTACCAAATTGGGAATGTATCACTAGTAACCATCAACTACATAACCGCTGAGCTCGTACGTCTCAGAGAAGGGTGTTAAGCTAAGAGAATAAATTCTCCGCCACCAACAGAAATGTATTTGATAGAAACCAGCTTTACATCTCAAAGTGTAATGTCAGACACACATCCATACAAGTCCGTTCCGGGATCGAACGGAACCGAAGGCACTTCCAAAGAAGCCCTTGCAAATCCGGATATTCACTAATCACGTCCAGACTTCCCATCACAAGAAGAGTGATATAAATCTCTATACCGGAGCAACTCGGTACAGAGACATTCGACAGATTGTCCTTTCATTTTCGAAAATATCCGGTCTTCACCACCGGTCTTCAATACGATCCATATCGTCGTATCACTAATTCGGAATGGGTTATATGACACAAAGGTCTTTTCCCGGCTAACCCGAATAATGAGTGTTTGTTTTAAAAACAAATTAAAGTGCCATTGCAAAGGCAAATATTGATAGTCGGTTATTTAACTATTAACAACATTCACAACAATCAACCAATTTAAATAATTTTTCCCAAATTATTTATTTTCAAATTACCTTCACAAGATATATATTTTCCACACTTCACATTTGAAAACCAATTTCAAATCACATTTTCACACTTCATCACAAAATGGTCCATTTAAACCCATTTAAATAAATCCTTATCGATTTATTTCAAATTTACATCCCAATCAGTAAATTTATTTTCACACTTCATCACTTTGAAAACCAATTTCAAATCATAATTTCCACACCTTTAAAAATAAATCAATGTTTATTTTTAAAACAAGTTTCTCTTTCCTTTATAAATTCCATTGTGAATTTAAATTTCCAAATATCCACTTATATACGATTTTCAAAAATCATTTTCCAAATATTCACTTTCAACACCAAATCAAATTCCAAATTGATTTCTAAATTTATTTCAACACCAAATCAATTACAAATTGATTTCAAAGTTTATTTACAAATTATTTTACAAATCGATTTCCAAATTTATTCTCAACACAAAATCAATTTTCATTCAAACACCAAATAGATTTTCATATCGATTTCCCAAAGATTTATCTTCAAATACCAAATCAATTATCAATTGGATTTCAAAAAAATTTATCTCCTTTTAAAATAAATTCCTTTATCTCTTCCAAACCATTTAAAATCCCATTTTAAATAAATTTTCCAACTTTCGAATAATATTATTCAAAATCCATTTATAAAAATCTTTTCCCATAATTTGGAAATAATTCGATAAGATTACAAAAATCAACTTTACGCTTTTAAAATCCTTCTTTTAAATTCAACCAATTCTTTCAAAAGAATTTATTTAAATTTTCAAAAATCCCATTTCATTTATTTCTGGTATCTAACGATACCAAAAATACATTCGGCTAAATTATAGCCTTCAACACATTCAATCACAGATATAATCATACATAGATTATAAATAATCAATCACACAGCATATGAAATCAATTCAAATGTTTTGAGGAATCCTGTTGGATCCCTCCAACCTGTTTCCCTGCATCCATAGATGTTAGCACAATACCAATTCCACTTCGAGGTGGAATATCGCGGTATATGGGATTTATAAAAATATCATCCGCTATTATGCTGTGCAATAGGGTCTCATCCGCTATATAATGCGGGAAATCAACAATGCTAATATATACATATTCCAATATATATATATTGCTATATACTACTATCGTATATACTATATCACATCCAAATATCAATCAATCAATAACTGCAAATCCAACTTTCAATTTGAGTGATAAGATCTCACCTTTGATTTTATTTTGCAATCCATTTCCATTCCAGTTCGTTTTCACGATGATTTTAGACCTTGTATAAAACATTTTATACAATTTATTAATATTCGAACTAATCGAATAATTCAATCTTCATTTGATAACTTTATATGGATTCAAAAATCAAATTTTTAAATAACCTCTACAATATTTAAAAATATTATTTTAAAAATTATGAATACATGCATATACTGACTAGATTAAGGATCTGTCAATTTATTTTTATATAAACCCTACAAAAATTTTCATTTTCAAAATCTATATATACACATATTTACTATTTACCTATACACATTAAAATATGTATGAATACTTTTTTCTGGATATATTTGTATATTTAATTTCTTCCTGTGATTATAAAACAATGATTTCCTTTCTGTAAAATATATACAACTTATTTCTTAAATAAAACAACTTGCTTACCTCTCGGTCAATACCCAGCCCACCACGAAGCTCCTCCACCTCGCTCGCCGCTTGAACGAATTGCATGCCACGCTCAGATCAGATTTTTCTTTGCGTGTTCGAAACTAGGGTATGCCTTTGCCTCGCTGACAAACTCCAAACGAGCCATCATCGCGATGTCTAGAACCCACTCGCGAGCACAAAATCCACGAACCCTAAGTCGATCGAGCCCCACGCGACCCCTAGCTCAATCGCGCCATCGCCAAAACCTTTGAGCACGGATTGAAATTGCGACCAAGCCCCTGAATCGATCGATGGAGACGATCCCTTCGACAGCGAGGTGAAACCCTAGCTTCCTGAGGTGCGACTCGATCTCGATCGTGTTGTCGATGAAAACGAAGAACAACTCGATATTAACTTTTATTACATACGAATGAATTTGCATTCGATGAAGCAAGAGGGAAGCCTGGGTTTTAAATTTTGAAATCACTGCTTTGATTTAATTTAAAAGAGGCTTCGGCCATTGTTTTGATTTGAACGAACAGAGACGAAAAATGTTTTCATTTGATTTTTTCTTTCTTTCTTTTTATTTAAACGAGAGGAACAGCTTCATACAAGAGGTAGCGTGTTTGAGTCCAGTTGCGTGTACGAATAGGAGACAGCGATTTGAAAGAAAGGCAGCTGGATGTTGGGTTGTAGGAGAATAAATATATATTTATTTAATTCAAATTCAAATTCAAAACGTCTGATAAATGCAACTTAAAAATTTGACCTCCCATTGAGGCGTGCCGCCAGGCGTTTATAATGTTATACGCCTATTCCGAACACAATGGAAAAGGTTTCGAGTCCAAATTCGATCGTATGAAGAAGATAGCTTTTTGAACCAGTTATTAAATTAAATTTTCGATTTAATTTCAGCGCGTTTGCTTATCGTACGGCCAAACGATCACTCCAAACATTACGAAAATTGAAATCCGATAATAATACAATATTACGGATCCAATGGAACTGGTTTCGTCGAATTCCGAGACTGTGCCCCGGAACGCTATTTTTTTAAAATATCGATTTAAACGATAAATTTCAAAACTGAACAAAACACTTCCAAATTCAATTCTGAGAGTTCCAATATCTTCAAAATTATCAATATAAATTTTCTAATCCTTCAGATTAATTTTAATCAGCTTAAAACTGAAGATTCAAATTTTTACCTAGTTTCAAAAATTAAGTTCAAAAATTTAATCGCCAAATTCATTCTGATACTTGAAATTCAAATCAAACTATCATTCGAATATTTAAACTCAATTAAATATTCACATTTCAAATGTCAAAAATTCAGGGTCGTTACAACATTTGTTCTTGAGCAAAGCAGTTCCATTCGCAGGACGTGCTTTGAGGGGCAAGTGTTATCCCGCCTTTCGACCAGTCAGTATATGGATGAAGTCGACGAGCTAAACTTCGAAGTTATCAAGGCAAGACATCATGAGAGATGACTATGAAACCCAAAACCCAAGTGCAACTGAGATCACAAGATAAGTATGCACTCATTCCAAGAATCCAAGAACCGGTAATCCCCAAATTAAGGGTCGGTACCGACCCCATTCCATGGGTCGACACCGACCTATGTTCCTTGGTCCAGTGAGCCCCATCTTCTACCTATGACCCCTCCTAGATGCTAAAACCCTATTTCTAGTGTTTTTCTGTTGATTCCATGCAACTTTCTATCAATCTCCATGAACTCCTGAATTAGCAACTTTGTTCTTCTATAACTACGCCAAATAGACTCTGAAATAAGCTATTATTAACGCAAACAACTATGGAATCACAAATTTAACTGTAAGAAAAGCCAAAGTGAAGAGTTAAAGCAGCTAGTTTGGCTAACTTAGGGGTCGGTACTGACCCATACCCATAAAGTTGTACCAACCCATAGTATTTATGATGTGGTAACCCTATTTTCATGGAGAACTGGTCTATAGAAAGAAGAATGGCTTGGAGATCTTTTGTGCGAGATTTAAGGTTCCCTACCTCTATAAATAGAGGTTAGGCTCATTTTTTAGGATCTTTTGGCTCTAGTTCTACTCTACTCTATATTCTTGTAATTCTAAAAATCTAGGTGTTGAAGTTATACCGACCCCTAAAAACTTTTGCTTCCAAGTCAAAAGATAAGCAATAAAATCATTAAGTGGACGTAGGCCGGAGTTTGCTGAACCACTATAAATCTCTGTGTGTTCATTTCTTACTCATTTTAATTTTTTTTCTTCATTTTTTATTCTCTTCTACTTTCGGTTAGGTGTTTGTTCCCTTTGTGGTTTAAAAAAACAATATTCAATAGAGAATTCATCTCCTCGTTATATGAGGTTAGTGTCACGGTCAAATATAGTCAACTCAAAGTCAAAATCTCTGGCTAGGGTAGTATGGTTAATAATAATTGTCATTATTGTACTAAGGACTTTATGTCTGGAATAACCAAGTTGAATGTGATGATATTAGAATCTTGACTAAAACTAAATTTAGTAAGTTTTAGATATAATTTAGATGAAGAGAATTTTGTAAATAATTGTTACTACTGTGCACCACTTAAAATAATAAAATTAGATTTTACCAAAAAATATGCAAGCATGATGGACTAGGCCAGTTGAAAGTAGGTTTAACGGGTGATTTTTTAAAAAAAATCCTTTTTGATCCTTGTTTAGCCTATGAAGTCTAAATGGGTTTTAGATCTAATATAAAATATTTTAAATAAAATCTTTATTTTATATAATATGCTTGAAAAAATTATTTTTTATTTTAAAAATATGTCAAATACACTTGTTTAAGTGAAGAGCATATGCTGTAGAGAAGAAGCGTACATAGTTTATGTGACTGTATGTAGGTGTTGGATATAGACCGCAACGGACTCATTTCACCTTTACATATGCCTTTGTTGTCTAAGGTTTTGAATCAAAATATGATGCAGCTCAGGCCAGAGGTGAAGGTCTAAGTCGCACACGACTTAAGGGTCTAAGTCGCACACGACTTAAGGAAGAAGCTATAGGTCGTGGACAACCTATATAGTCACGTGAAAAGGAGCTGCGACTTAGTTCCAGGGGGTTACGACTTAGCCAAGCTCGTGGAAAAAGGCTCCGACCTAACAAGGTTTTTAAGTCGTTGGAACGACTTAGTGAAGATAGGCGAGTTAACGAGCAGTTAGATCGTGTGGACAAGGTACGACCTACTGGTGATGCAGTAAAATAGGAGGTAGCGTCTGGGATATGCCATAGGTCGGTGACGAGTTACGACCTAACGAAGCCACGACCTACCATAGGTCGCTGAAGATTCTTAACTCGTGAAGTCTTTAGGTCGTAAGTCGCGTGAAGCTGGTTATCTCTTAATTCGTCTGCATGGTAAGTCGTTACATGTTTTAGGTCGTTACCGACCTAAGTTAAGTCGCTGAAGATTAAAGCCGTGGATTCCTATGCCGCTTTACTCTATGTCGTTGATTGTTTTAAGTTGCGAAGAATGTTAGGTCGCTGTTGTTGAGTCGTTGGGCCTGTTAAGTCATAGGTCGCAGGTTATAGGTCGGAAACGACCTAAGTGTTGTAAATTCGTGATGTGTTGTATGTGTTGCTTTGTTAAGTCGCTATGTACTATTTGGTGTGTCTTTTAAGTCGTAAGTCGTCTGATTTTTTAAGTTGTGGGTTGTTAGGTCGGAGACGACTTATGTGTTGTACAATTTTGTTTGCGGCGTGAGTTGTAGCCTATAAATAGGCAAGTTGAGTCATTTGTAAAAGTTTAGTTGATTGGAAATAAAAACTTTGTTTTGTTAGCTTTGTGCTTTCACCAAAATTGGTAGTTGAGTGCAATCTCCTATCTCCACTCTCGGATAATCGAGTGCGCTCGATTCAACGACAGCTGAAGCCGATTCACGGAATCTAGTGCGCTAGATCAACGTGTGAAGAATCGCAGATCTTTGAACCCGGTATCGTGCGCGATCAACGTGTTCGGGATAGCTAGAATTCGGTATCTTCGGATCAACGAATTTGGGCATTTCAGTATTCATCAATCCACCGATTGCTACGTTCATCGTTCTACATTGTTTTGTGTAATCTGCTGCGTCAGTTTGGTATCAGAGCTTGTTTTAGCCAATCATAGCTAGATCGAGTCTTGGAGCCAATACTTTTGAAGAATTTCGAAGTTGAAGTGTTAGCCGAGCTTGAAGTGTGGAAGCCGAGCTAAGAAGAGTGTAGATCGAGCATCATTTCATTGTCTAGCCGAGAAGTTATTGTTCATCGTGTTCATCGCAAATTGCAACAAAGTGGGAATTTCGATCCATTTCATTTTGGATCTAAGTTCGAAAGGTGTTTGAAACTTGAAGTGTGAATTTGTGAAGTGTTTGAGGAAATTTTGAATCATGCCACCAAGGAGAGCTAATCGTCATCAAAACGTAGAAGCATTGTATCGAAGAGAAAAAGCTGATGAGATGGAGCAAAGGATTAATGAAAACTTTAGTGAAAAGCTTAATGAAGGGATTGGACGATTAGAGAAGATGATGTTAGAGATGAATCAAAATCGGAGAAGGGTTTCACTTGAATCCAACCATGGAGGAAGTAGAGTCTCACCACATTCCAATCGAGAAAGAAGTGTTGATGATGATCGAAGACGTGACAGGAATGTGAATGATCGAGAACGGAGGAATGTAGGTAGAAGGGATGATGGTGGAAGACGTTATGGCAGTAGAGATGTTGAAGGTCAGGATCGACATCGATATACATCTGATTTTGAAGAGGAGGATGATGGTGGAAGTGTTCATGGACAAGGACGTGGACAAGGAAGAAATCAGTCGGAGTATGATCACAAGTGGGAATCTGGGATGAAGACTGAAATTCCAGAGTTCAAAGGAGGTATGCAAGTTGAAGAGTTTTTGGATTGGTTGTCTAATGTGGAGGAGATTTTTGACTTCAAGGAAGTTCCAGAACATCGTAGAGTGAAGTTGGTTGCTACAAGGTTGAGAGGTAGAGCTTTGGCGTGGTGGCAGCAAACCAAACTTACACATGAACGGATGGGGAAGTCAAAGGTTGAATCATAGGGAAAAATGAGGAAAATGATGAAAGCCACATTCTTACCTTATAACTATCAGTCGCTTATGTATCAAAGGTTGCAAAACTTGAGACAGGGGACGAAATCTGTGAATGACTATGCTGATGAATTTTATCAACTAATTGCAAGGAATGATATTATGGAGACAGAATAACAATTGACAGCTAGATTTGTTGGGGGGTTGCGAATGCAGATACATGATATGGTTAACATGTTTGATCCCAGATCTGTAGGGGAAGCACACCAGAAAGCGTTGGCTTGGGAGAAACAGGGAAGACGAGGTGGTGGTGTGTTTACAAATTCCAACAATCCAGTGAAGGGTGTTAGTGGAAGTTCTAATGTTTCAAAGGCTGTTGCAAAACCAGTTGTGAATGAGGTTGGGAAGATGAAAGTCAGTAATGGTTTCAAGTGTTATAATTGCCAAGAAATAGGCCACAAAAGTAATGAATGTCCAAAGCCGAAGAAGAGAGCTATGATAGCAGAGGTTGAGGATGAGGATGAAGAAGCTGAATGTTCCAATTCACCACCTGATGAGGAGGAAGAAGAAGTGTCAGGAGACGAAGGTTGTAATCTGATGATAAGGAGGTCTTGTTTGATACCCAAGCAAGAGGAGGATTGTAGTTGGTTGAGGAGCAATATATTTCAATCAACATGTACTATTCTGGGGAAAGTTTGTAAATTTGTTATTGATGCTGGAAGCTGTGATAATATAATTTCTTCAGAGGCTGTGAGGAAGTTGGCATTGAAGACTGAGAAACATCCGAAACCATACAAGTTGGCTTGGTTAAGGAAAGGCGGGGAGGTGAAGGTTGGACGAAGGGCTTGTGTGAAATTTTCAATTGGAAAGAAATACAAGGATGAAATCTGGTGCGATGTGGTAGATATGGATGTCTGTCATTTGTTGCTGGGGAGACCGTGGCAGTATGATAGGGCGGTGCAACATGATGGGCGTACCAACAGTTACAGTTTCATGTTTGAAGGCACGAAGATTACACTAGTTCCAAAGAAGCGACCACAAGAAGAAAACAAATTGGAGGAGATTGAAGAGCTGAAAACTTTATTATCCCTGAAGGAGTTTGTTGAAGAAGTCGCAGAGGAGCCAGAAGTGTTTTTGTTGATTGGGCGAGAGAGCAGTGAAGTGGTTGAGATACCCGAAGAAGTTAAACCAGTACTTGAAGAATTCAATGATGTGTTTCCTGAAGAGCTGCCAACGGAATTGCCACCGTTGAGAGATATACAACACCAGATAGATCTTGTTCCGGGTGCTGTATTGCCACATAAACCACACTATCGAATGAGTCCGAAAGAACATGAAGAGTTGCGAAGGAAGGTAGAGGAATTGATTGAACAAGGACGAATACAGGAGAGTTTGAGTCCGTGTGCTGTACCAGCATTACTCGTACCAAAGAAGGATGGCTCATGGAGAATGTGTACGGATAGCAGGGCACTGAATAAGATAACTGTCAGATACAGATTTCCAATGCCGAGGCTTGATGATCTGTTAGATCAAATCAGTGGGTCAGTAATTTTTTCTAAGATTGACTTGAAGAGCGGTTATCATCAGATTCGCATTAGACCAGGGGACGAATGGAAGACAACATTCAAGATGAGGGATGGATTGTATGAATGGCTGGTAATGCCGTTTGGTCTATCGAATGCACCGAGTACATTCATGAGGGTGATGAATCAAATTTTCAGGCCGTACATTGGGAAATTTGTGGTTGTTTACTTTGATGATATTCTGATCTACAGTGCTAGTACAGAAGAGCATGTTCAGCATTTGAAGAAAGTGTTAATTATCCTTCATGAAGAACAATTCTACGCTGCTACAAAGAAGTGTGTTTTTATGGCGAGGAGTGTTTTATTTCTAGGGTATGTTGTATCAGAGGGAGGAATACAGGTTGACCAGAGTAAAGTCGAAGCAATTAGAGATTGGCCACAGCCCAAGATGATAATAGAAGTTCGGAGTTTCCACGGGTTGGCTTCATTTTATCGGAGGTTTATTCCACACTTTAGTAGTGTGATGGCGCTTGTGACTGATTGTATGAAGGGTAAACAGTTTGCATGGACAGAGGAAGCAGGGGTTGCTATTGAGCGAATCAAAGAACTCTTGACGTCAGCACCAATTCTAGTATTACCAGATTTTCAGTTAGTGTTTGAACTACATACTGATGCATCCAAGGTTGGGATTGGAGGAGTGTTGAGTCAGAGGGGACGTCCAATTGCATATTTCAGTGAGAAGTTATTGGGAGCGAAGATGAGATATAGTACATATGATGTGGAATTTTATGCTGTTGTGCAAGCTATTAAACACTAGAGACACTATCTATTTCAGAAAGAGTTTGTTTTGTACACTGATCATGAGGCGTTGAAGCATTTACAAGGGCAAGACAAGATTTCAGCAAGACATGCATCATGGATCGCCTATTTACAACAGTTTACGTTTGTGGTGAAGCATAAATCTGGAGTGACGAATCGTGTTGCGGATGCGTTGAGCAGAAGGAACCATTTGTTAACTACAATGAAGGTCGAAGTGACAGGGTTTGATGTGCTACCAGAAGTAATTGTTGAAGATCCTTACTTTATGAAGCTTGTAGATAAAGTCAAGAATGGGGAGACAGATGAGTTTATGATAGTAGATGGTTTTCTGTTCAAAGGAAATTGATTGTGCATACCTGATTGTAGTTTGAGAATGAAAATTGTGAAGGAGCTACATGAAGAAGGCCACGTGGGTAGAGACCGTACACTACAGCTGATTTCTCAATCTTATTTTTGGCCATCGATGAGAAAAGAGGTTGAGCGATTTGTGGAACGATGTCATATCTTTCAGGTTTCGAAAGGAACTGCGACCAACGCTGGATTATATATGCCGTTACCTGTACCAACTAAGCCTTGGGTTGATGTGAGTATGGACTTTGTGTTGGGATTGCCGAGAACGCAGCGTGGTAATGATTCCATTTATGTGGTGGTTGACCGATTTTCGAAAATGGCACATTTTATTGCTTGTAAGAAGACGGCGGATGCTGTTCATGTTGCTTAGTTATTTTTCAAAGAGATATATCGACTTCATGGATTGCCAGAATCTATTGTGTCGGATAGAGATACTCGTTTTCTGAGTCATTTTTGGCTAAGTTTGTGGAAGATGGTGGGAACAAAGTTGAACTTTAGCAGCGCTTATCATCCGCAAACAGATGGACAGACCGAGGTTGTGAATAGATCATTGGGAAATTTGTTGAGATGTCTTGTGCAAGACAATCTGAAAAGTTGGGATATGAAGTTATGTCAAGCGGAGTTTGCTCATAATCATGCTGTGAACCGTAGTACGGGTTTCAGTCCGTTTCAGATTGTATATTCTAGTTTGCCAAAGGGACCGTTGGAGTTAACAGACATACCACAACCAAAGAAGATAGTTAAAAGGGCTGTTGATTTTTTTGAAGGGTTGACGGAATGTCATAAAGTCGTTCAGGAACGATTGGAGAAAGCGAATGAGAGGTATAAAAAGTCCGCAGATTCGAAGCGAAGAAGTGTTGAGTTTAATGAAGGAGATTTGGTATATGCTGTGTTAACTAAAGATCGTTTTCCAGTGGGCGTTTATAACAAGTTAAAAGCCAGAAAAATTGGTCCTGTAAAAGTCGTGAAATGGATTAATGAAAATGCTTATAAGTTGAAGCTGCCGGAGGATGTGTATACATCTGATGTGTTTAATGTTAAACATCTCGTACCATATTATGGGAATGAACAATCTGACGTGGGAGAATTTACAAATTCGAGGACGAATTTTTCTCAACCTGGGAGGATGATGCAGCTCAGGCCAGAGGTGAAGGTCTAAGTCGCACACGACTTAAGGGTCTAAGTCGCACACGACTTAAGGAAGAAGCTATAGGTCGTGGACGAACTATAGAGTCACGTGAAGAGGAGTTGCGACTTAGTTCCAGGGGGGTACGACTTAGCCAAGCTCGGGGAAAAAGGCTCCGACCTAACAAGGTTTTTAAGTCGTTGGAACGACTTAGTGAAGATAGGAGAGTTAACGAGCAGTTAGATCGTGTGGACAAGGTACGACCTACTGGTGATGTAGTAAAACAGGAGGTAGCGTCTGGGAGATGCCATAGGTCGGTGACGAGTTACGACCTAACGAAGCCACGACCTACCATAGGTCGCTGAAGATTCTTAACTCGTGAAGTCTTTAGGTCGTAAGTCGCGTGAAGCTGGTTATCTCTTAAGTCGTCTGCATGGTAAGTCGTTACATGTTTTAGGTCGTTACCGACCTAAGTTAAGTCGCTGAAGATTGAAGCCGTGGATTCCTATGCCGCTTTACTCTATGCCGTTGATTGTTTTAAGTCGCGAAGAATGTTAGGTCGCTGCTGTTGAGTCGTTGGGCCTGTTAAGTCATAGGTCGCAGGTTATAGGTCGGAAATGACCTAAGTGTTGTAAATTCGTGATGTGTTGTATGTGTTGCTTTGTTAAGTCGCTATGTACTATTTGGTGTGTCTTTTAAGTCGTAAGTCGTCTGATTTTTTAAGTCGTGGGTTGTTAGGTCGGAGACAACTTATGTGTTGTACAATTTTGTTTGTGGCGTGAGTTGTAGCCTATAAATAAGCAAGTTGAGTAATTTGTAAAAGTTTAGTTGATTGGAAATAAAAACTTTGTTTTGTTAGCTTTGTGCTTTCACCAAAATTGGTAGTTGAGTGCAATCTCCTATCTCCACTCTCGGATAATCGAGTGCGCTCGATTCAATGACAGCTGAAGCCGATTCACGGAATCTAGTGCGCTAGATCAATGTGTGAAGAATCACAGATCTTTGAACCCGGTATCATGCGTGATCAACGTGTTCGGGATAGCTAGAATTCGGTATCTTCGGATCAACGAATTTGGGCATTTCAGTATTCATCAATCCACCGAATGCTACGTTCATCGTTCTACATTGTTTTGTGTAATCCGCTGCGTCAAAATACATGCATTATAAATGATGTAAAATAGTATATGTGTGTGTGTATTGAAACTATATTTGGTAATTTTATATGATTTGAAATCTAAAATTAACAATAATGAATTAATTTCCAATGAGGGAAAGGTATGAGATTACATATTACATTTTTACATAAAATCCATCTCATGAATTTGAAATAAGATAATGCAAGTATTGTTTCCACATATATATAGCATGTAATGTCTTAGTTTTCAAAGCAACTTATACATGTAAATATTGTAAGTTAGTGTGTGTGTGCGCGTGTGTGTATTGTTTAATTTGGAAAGGAAACAAAAGATATAAAA
The DNA here is from genome assembly GCA_030737815.1 of Allium fistulosum. NCBI lineage: Eukaryota > Viridiplantae > Streptophyta > Magnoliopsida > Asparagales > Amaryllidaceae > Allium > Allium fistulosum. Next base: position 461,688,631 of record CM060901.1, read on the forward strand.
TATTACACAAAACTTTAAATTTTAAAAGGAAATAAAAAATTGAAAAACTTTTATTCTTTTGAAACAGTACCCATATCAATTAAATTCAAAGCATCAACCATATAATATAATTTCAAGGCAAGTATAAATAACTAACATATGCTGTATAAAATGATAAAACATATTTCAATTAAAGATTGATGTTTTTAGTAAAATATTCGAAAACAAAAGAAAAGGGAATTGGACAACTTAGGCACATGTAAATTCGAGATAAGAACGTTCATATCTAAATAACATAGAGAAAAACAATAAATTATCAAATGGGTAGAGTATCTAAATTATATGAATCATAATGAACATACAATGGATGAAAATAAGAATAGAAGTGGATATGAATTAAATTAACATAATAAACATACTTTTAATTTAGATGGACAAAAGGGGATTTGTATAACATGTTAGAAGATGAACAATTAAAAGACAAGGTGAATTGTATAGAATTGAAGCATATGAATAAGAGAAACACATAAACAAATTAAATTAGAGTATTACCTTAGGATGTTGCCAAAAGTCACACCTTGAATGATCAATCGATGCTCCTAGATTCAGTTAAATCGATCTTTGGATCTTGCAGAAACCGAGAGATAAGAACCACCTTTTTGTTTTATACGATTTTGATTTTAGGAATTTTAAGCCCTATAGACCATTAATTTTTTTGGCTATGACTTGATAGGAGAAATGGAAGAGAATGATAAATGAAAAAATAAATGAATCTCATAAAGGAGGCAATAGAAGATAATTAAAGATAAAGGTGATTCACCTTCCTTTAACTATGCTTTAGCATTTTCATTTCAACATAATAAACTCTTTTTTCCCCTCCTTTGGCCAGCCATAATATAAGGAGGAAGGAGCCATTCCCAAACTCGTTTGGTATTTATTCCATATAAATCCAATTTAAATATTCTATTGAATAGTGTTTCACTTCTAATGCTACATCTCGGACCCAACTATAATCGTTCGATGGATGCCATGCCACGATTTAACTATAATCAAAGTAGAGTGTTCACATTGAAGTTCAATGGCATTATGAAGTCGCGAGAACTGTGTGACATTATCACTTGAAGATTCTATGTTTGACCTTAGTTATATTAACCAACATAATATACTTACATGAGTCATTCCATAGTTGTCTAATAACTATAAGTACACAACCTCTTGGTTCCTCTAAATGTAACACCCCGTAAAATTTAATAAGAAATTAAATAATTAAAATAAGGTTAAGAATTTTTTTTTTTGTAAATATCAGAATTTGACCAGGGAAAATGCATCATTGCGTCCGTGATGACTTTTGGTCAATTTCCATATATAATATGTTGAAATCGGAGTTCAAACGGAGAAGTTATGGACGTTTGATGTTTTTGAATTTAAAATAATTCAAATGGGTTTGAATTTGGGAATTTTAAATATGTGAATTTTTAAAAGATTAAAATTTGAATTTAAATAATTAATGTTAAGGGGTACATAGCGTTTAAATAAACTTCAGAATTAATGATAACGTAAAAAGTAAATTAACTAATAAATGAGAATAGAAACGGAAGGAAATAATTCTTCCCAGTATGACACACCAGTCGACCGCTACCTCAAATAATTCGTTCCCAAAATGATGCACTGGCCGATTGCAAGAGGCAGTGGTCGACTGGTTGGGGAGTTACGGGTGTGAAAACCCTAGGCCAAAACGGTCATGATGTGATTGTTTTTAATCCAACGGTTTTGGTTCCTGCTCACCTCTATGAATAAACCCCTAGACCCCCACTTTCCTTCATAAAATTCTGAAAGCAACATCGAAGCATTGTCAAATTCTTTCCCCTTAGGTTTACAAAACAGTAAGTTTCAGGTTAGAAATTTAGATCTCCAGTTTAATTAAATTCTCAATTCTTCTCCTCTTTAGTTTTTGAATTTAAATCTAATCTATATACAATCCATTTGGGGAATATTCAAAAAGGGGAAGATCTAACAGAGAGTTAGAAGCGGTATAAACCAGATCCCATCTTCTTCTTCTTCTTCTTCTTCTTTATATTTCAAAATCAATTAGGATTTTCAGGTAAGAGATTTAAATGGTTAATTCTTTTGATTTCTAATTCTTTTCCTCTCTAGTTTCTGATTCTAAATCTAATTTCTATATACAATTCACTTTGTTGTAAATTCCAAAAGAGAGAGATCTAAAAGGGAATTAGGCATGGTGGAAACAAATCCAGTCAAGAAGCAAACAATTCTCTGTAAGTGGAAATGTCAAGTTTTTATCATTTTTGTAATGAATAGTATATATTTGGATTTGATGTATGCCTTGGGAAATTTTGTTAAACAAAACATCCATTACCCCTAAAATTTCCCTAAATAAACATCAACATTTGAATATGTTGGAATTTCAATTGTTTGTATTAAAATAGTAGGATCAGATCTGTAATTGAAATTTAGAAAAATTATAATCTATTTTACTTTATTTCTTTTTATTTCACTTGTAGTGGTAAAAGGTTTCCAAAAGAAAATAAGGTTAGAAATGAGTGCAAAGTATAAATTTGATTATATTGTAGTTTGCACTACCTATTTCTATAAATTAAACATGTATGGACCCTTTTGCACTTCAAGGTGCTATGTGTAAATGTTGAATAGAATATAAAAGATCTAAACTATAAGAATTGTTTTCCTTGAATTAGAGGAGGTAAATTCTACTATGTTAATATGAGATGAGTTTGGTATTATTCCTTTTTGTATACCAGCCTATTGTTGGCTAAGGATATTAGCTATATTTTTTTGAGTTTGGGACTTATAAGAGTTTGATGTTTAAATTAAATAGCGTTTTCTTTGCGTGTGATTAGAGATATTTTATTCGAATCTCGTATGTGTGTGTGTGTATATATAATATTAACATATTGACTATTAAAGTTAGTAACGTAATGATTATAGCGTATTGAACGTATTGATTAGAATTATTAGAATAGTTAAATAATATTAATTTTGTAGAAAGGTAGTTAATGTTAATTATGGAGTTAATCCTTGATTAAAGGTGTAACAAGGGGTTAAATTATATGGCCTAAACTATCAACTGTGTAGGATAGTGTATGTATACAATTGGTATACATATGAACTATGACTAAGTTATAGTGATGCGAGGTCGGTCTAAAGTTACATAGAAGCATGCCCAATTAAATATAGCTACTAGTAGTGTAACTTTGAGGGATGATGTGGGACATCACCATAATAAATAACCTCAGTGGATACGAGGTTAGTCCTAATTTTGTAGGGTAAGTCTGTCCAGTCAATCTGACTACTACTACCAACAAATAATCAGACTAATGTGAGACGTCACAGTTTGGGTTATGAGTCATAATCACGCTATTGATATGGTAGGAGGAATCTTTAGAGGGGTTCACTTCGGGTTTAGAGGTATTAAGTGACTATTTAGGGTCCGTGTCTTTCCTTTTGGAGAAGTATTAAGTAACCTGATGAGATTTCTTATGATGTCAGTTAGTGAGAACCACGTAGGGACCCACCTTGGGTTAGGACACTACGCCATAAATGGCCTACTGCAACACAAAAAAAATGTTGGCTCAGGTCCGAAAAATGTTGCCATAGGTCTATGGCAACACTTTTAGGGTGATGCAATTTTTGCCGTTGCCTTAGACCTCAAAGGCAACATTTTGACTATCTAAGGCAACATAAGTAATATTGTTGCAATAGAACCCTATTTGGGTCTATGGCAACACCCATAGGTATCTGTAGCAACATTCCAAAATGTTGCTATAGATATGAACTTTTTGAATTTGTGGGGCCCACAATGTAGAGCATATTTGATTTTTTAATAAAAATAAATATTTATTTAATAAAATGCTATTACACAGAATTTGATATTTAAACAGTAATTTATTTAAATAAATATTTTATTTCAACATTTGAAATAGTACAAATTCCTGACTCCACTATTTTACAATTCAATGATATATAACACTGATATTCACATATACAGATATTCCTCACTACATCACTCAATTCACTCATTACATATGCAGTTTCAATTTATACATACACCGACACTGACAAATATATGCCGAGCCGAAGGCGAGCCGAGAAGCGGGTCCGGGCGCAGCGCCGGCGGGGGTCCGGGGCACCGCAGTCGAACAAGTGGGCACCGCCCGATTCATCCGATTTTGGAAGATCGAGCCTTCTTTGAAACCCGTCTTCAGCTTATGCATTCATACACTCATGCACATTTGATTTGACTCTGTCTTCAAGCTTGTATCCAGCTGTCCAGTCTTCAATACCTGTCACATATAATTCAAAAGAAGTAATCTGGAAAATAATATTTAACTCGAACAGAAAATGAAAATATTTTTGTTATATTATTTGCCTCAGGTATTTGGGTTGTTTCTTTTCATAAGTGCATAAGCCAAACATGAATGCAACACATGGATACAAGGCAGTATGGAAGACAGCAAGCAACAGTTCAGGCAAAAATGCACAAAGGAGAAGCCAAGTGCACAAAGTAGTACTCAACACAGCAAGCAACATAACATGACCAAGAAATGCATGTACATGGATGAACATACATGCATCATAAGGCTTGGTACAAGAAACTACTCAAGTGCAACTACTCAAGTGCAACCAGATATGTAGACAAGCCAAAAAAATGGACACGGCACAAGGTCAAACCCGAGTCATCGACTGGATTCAACTCAGGGCCAAGCAACCAACAAAACAAACAAGAACCAGGTTCAACAAAATATAGACAAGCCAGTGCAAGAAACACAGCAGTACACATAGGCAGCCCATCAAGCAAAAATAGTGAATGCATCAGGCATGTACAAGAGAAACATAGGCAGTAACATGATATACAGAGGACTTGGAGCATCAGTTCATGTTAAAGAACAAGGTTAGCATGGTACCAGTTCAGTCCAGACCAAGCAAAACCAACAAAGCTCAACACACATATGTTTGTATTCATCATCGCAATCCAACATACCAGATTTCTAAAAGTCCAACAGAAAGATTAAACTCGAGATTATAGGAAATAAAGCCTATAAATAAATCCCAATTCATCATCGGCAAAAGCGTGCGAGTGTAACCAAAATCGAGAATATTCAAGTAAACCAGAAGGCAGAAAACATACCAAATAATATCACATCGCACCCGACGACAAAGTCAAAGCAATTCGAGCAATCAATCAAGGAGAATGAAGGAGCAAGCTACCAGGAACGTTTCTCACACTAGATTCGATCAATCAGAGCATCAAAGCAACTAGAATCGCGTGCCCTAGTTTTCACCGAAACCAATTAGACTACCCCCTTCCACTCTGAAATCAGGCCCCAACCACGAAATTGCGACTAAATCAACAACTCCCTAAACCATCGCAATCCCACAACCTTACCTCGAATCACCAGAATCGCCAAAAACCTGAACAAAATCGCAAATCCGGAAGTAGTGAGGAAAACTGACGCAAGGCGAAAGAAAATAACGGAAATTGATATGGCCGACAAGGGATAAAAGCAAAGCCAGTTATTCTCCAGATCGAAGAAACAAGGAGGAGCAGCGTCATTTTTTTTAAAGTCGGCGGAATAAAAATTAGGGATTGGAAAATTGGGGGTGAGAAACGAAAGCGGGTGAGTGAAAAGTAAAGCGGGAAATGGAAATTGGTAAGGTGTGGATCGATGGTGTGAATCGACGGTTGAGATTTTGTTTTAAATGGTGGTGTGGATCGCTGAGGTGTATTTATTTTTTAATTTTTTAATTAGAATATATCTATGGCAACACTATATAAAAATGTTGCATCGTATTACACTTGTTCAGCTAGAGCAACACATTTTTATGGCTAAGGTAACACCAAAAATACAACGTTGCAGTAGGACCAAAATTCTATAGCTGTCGCAACATTTTAGCTGGCAACACCTTGCAAAAATGTTGCAAAAGGTCATCTATGGCGTAGTGGGAATTAAATGATGGGGACCTGCCTATTTTATAGTGTTAAATGGTCAGAGTCTGCCTAACTCCTAATAAAAAGGTATTAAGTGGTTTGGAGGCTCTCTCTCTCTTACATCATTAATGGTAGTTGCATTAGAATTTGGAAATGGACTGGATATGGGTTAGGTATTAAATGATGGGGACTTGCCTACTTTATAGGTATTAAATGTTTAGAGTCTGTCTAATTCCCAATAAATGGTATTAAGTGATTTGGATTCTTTCTCTTGCATCGTTAATGGTAGTTGCATTAGAATTTTTGAATTGGTTGGAAAGGCCTTTGGGCTTATAGTTAAAGTTATTGGTATGGTATAGTTTTAGATACGTAAGACATATTTTCTTATCTAAATGATGCTACCCAAATACAATTATGGTAAAGTCTGATATTCTCATTCACCAGACATTTGTTGTTCTGACCCACTTCTCATTACAACACACAGGTTAGAGGAGACAATGCTGATTTTAGCGGCGAAGGTAGAGATGAAGACTTGTAGCAGTTATCTATCTATTTATGCTTTTTAAATATTTCTAATGTACCCAATTCATATAGTTATGTTATTCTGGAATATTGTACTACGGAGGTTTTATGTGGACATGTTGTAATATTGATGATAACATGTTATGTTTCCAAAATGATTTTCTTTTATGAAATAGGTACTTGTTTTAGATATTATATTTTGTTCCATTCCGCTATGTGATTCTGAAAGTATGGATAGACTCTGTGTACTGTGTGTTGTTTAAAGTTTTATCAACCAACAGCCAGCCTTGGAATGGCTCTAAATTCCGATGGGCCCTTTCTAGGTCCGGATTTAGGGCTGTTTCAAGGTGGGTTGTTAAATTTCGTATCTGAGCTTAGGTTACCTGATCAACGGGGATGGGTATACGTATGAGTGGTGTATATGTTATTTTTGAAAGTATTTTCAAAAACTCTAATATATATAAATAAAGATGTATACTTAATTTGAACTTACTCTATAAATTCTGACTATAGAAGTAGTCGCGACCATATTCCGATATGATGAGCGAGGCGACTATGGGCTGGAAAAATAAATAGAGTTAAAGTCATACTCCTACCCTGATTACCTATAGGGCGGAGGTCGTATTAATAGGAATGTTTTTTGGAAGAGATTATAAGTCTAAGATTAATAGGACAATAATGTAAAATAAATATGGAGTTGCAAGAATTTAATAAGGATGTGAATGGATTGATTAAAGAGATTGTAAGGGAAATTATGGAAAGATAATAAAAAAGATTGGAATGAATAAATAAATATATTTAGAAATTATCCAATTAGAATAGTAATCATTTATTACGGACAATCATCATTTATAGAAATAGCAAATAAACATGTTGGGTGGTAATTAAATACTACAAGGTAGTATAATTGTAATCATTCGGAAGTAAGGGATGATAGAAGAAGAAAATTCATTACAGAGGACAATTAAAGTCAATTTCTAAAATCCAACCCAATATGAAAGAATTTGATAAAAAGGTTTTTCTTTGGAAACTTTTTTGAAATGTTTGAATGGATTTTTAAAATCTTTTATTAAGAATTTGTTATTTTGAAAGTAAGTTAATTTGGAAAATCGTAACCTACAAAGAAGTTGTAGGGTCAAAAGTTCTGATTAAAAGGTTTTAAGTCAAAAGATTTTTTCATTTCGAAACTCTTTGTCTAAAAATTTGTTGGGTCAAAAAGTTTAGGTTTAAAGATTTTCGATAAAGGGAATTTTTCTTTTTGAATGGTTTAGACTTGATTATTTTTCCCAATTCATAAATTTGGAAGTTCTTTAAAATTCTTTTTTTAGGGAAGTGGAACTTGATTAAAATGATGTAGAAGCCATTTAAGTTGGAGAAATATAAACAGAGACAATATTGGGAGATTTGGATAGGAATAGCGTTAGGAACATATAAAAAAGGATTAATAATCTAGTTAGAAATAATGTAGGAGAGAAGTGATGAGAATGTGATAGGATATTAATAGGATGGAAGTTATCTTTGTCTACTCCACTTTTCATTGCTTAAAGTTATAGAAGGTATATTTGAATATTTCGAATTAAAAGACCAACTTTTAAAAGGAATAAATCTTTAATGTAAAAAGTTTTTTGGGACTAAGCAATCCCTTTTGAATTTTTGATGGTTTGATTTAACAATTGAGTTTTTGATTGTGTGGGTTAAAGACCTTACATTTAAAGAAGCAAGTGTTTAAGGTAAATTTTTTTTACAAGGGAAATTATTTTACTAAGCAATTTTAGAACCTTTAAATTTGGAGTTAAGAATAAAGCGGTAAATGTTTTGAAAATTGTGAAAAGTTGGGTTCAAATATTTTTGAAAGGTTTTGTCCAAATGGTTAATAAAAATGGAATAGATATATGGAATAAAATAAAATATGATGTTTAGATGCTTTTGGGAATTTAATTCCCTAAACTGTTTTTATTAGATGGAAATTCTATTGGAAAGTATGCTTAAAGGTTTTCTTTCGAGATGTGGAAATTCTTTTGCAAGTTTGAATTTCAAATATTGCATACTAGCGTACTGCAGGTTTCCAAGTTTATATTTTATAAAGTAGACAGGGATTACTATCTAGGTAAGAAAATTTTAAAAATTTATGACATGAATAAAATAAGAATGGTACGTAAAACCAGATCTGGAATTTGAAATCAGTCCCAAGCTCTTATTTGTAGAATGTTTGTAAAATGTAAAACTATTCCAGATCTTTAATTGGGTTATAAGGTTAGGTTGCCCTAGCTGACTTGGATTGTGAATTTCCACGTTTTAATCCATTCGGAGCGTATTCCATGTAATTTCCATAAATTATCCAATCCTAAAATATGTATAAAAATGTCTCGTTTGAATTGACAAGGGATATAACAAAAATGGAAAGAGATGTGGAAGATATGGATATTCTTTTTCGTAGTTTACACTGTATATTTCAATAAAAGAAAACAAAACAATCCCTTGTAATTTTAGACAAAACAAAAACATCACTTGTGGTTAATTTATGCAAAATTTTAACGGTAATCCTTTTTGGAAGGATGGCTCCGATAAAATAAAATATGAAAATGAATGTTCTAGTTTAGAAATTAATAATTAGAAATAAGAAATATATATATATATATATAGCGTAATTTACAATGGTATTCTATTAATTATAAACAACGTCGTAATTATAGGACTACGGTTTATGAACATTAATTATAGATTAATGGGAAATAAATTACTAATTAATAGAGAATAAAAAGAAATTAAATAGGGGACTAATTAAGGAATCTAATATGGTGTTTATGGATGAATTGAATACTCATAATAGGTGAACTTTGAAACTAGTAATGTATTAAAAGGGATTAAATAAGTATTGATTAGAAACTATCAATTTTGACATCAATGACTAGTTATTATGGGTAATGAATATTTATTGGGACTAAGAAAATAAATTAAGGAAGGTGGGTAATGGTGGAATGAGATTCTAGGAATGTACATCTTAAATGGGTAAGAAGCATTAAGACCCCAACATTAGTAACACCAGTTGGTGATTAATGGTAGCTTCCAGCAATGTTTTCTTTTAGAGTTTGGGGTTGTAGTTGCTAATTATTTCCTTTAGGAAAAGTGTTTGACATGTTATAAGACGTGTTCCTATTTTATCACTATGTTGATTTTATGGATGTGATTGGACTGCTAAATAAATGTATACATTGAGGAACATCGTAAATAGATAAATTTCATAAGGACACTTAAACAGTGATAAACCAATGGTAAGACTGGAAGTTAGTAGGGAGATTAGAATGCTTAAAACCCAAAGCTTGCGGAAGGGTCACCATTCACTCCGAGTAAGTTAAGATATATAGGGATATGAAGTGAAACTTTCTAATTGGTCAGGGATGAGGAGAAAATCACTGAATTTGTTTCCACATGTTTGACATGCCAAAGGATTAAGGTTAAGCAGGGCAAGCCCGAAGGATTGTTATTACCACTGAAGGTTTCGACTTCGATATGAGAGCATATACTGATGGACTTTATAGATGGTTTGCCTAGAGGAAATGATGCTATTTAGATTATAGTAGATTGGCTCATTTTACTTCCATTGGAAGTAATAAGACCGCATCATCTCTAGCACAAATTTATATTAACAAAGTGGTACAACTACATCAAGTTCCAGTCAAGACTTTTGTGATAGAGACCTTTAATCACTAGTGAATTTGGAGGAGTTCGAAATCGGCTTTAGGAATGAATTTTAATTTTAGAAGATTTGTTGAGAACTTGCATCATGGATTTTTTAGGACCTCGGAGAAGGTAGAAGTGTTTAGGCGACGAATGAAGGTCGCACATGACCATCAGGATTCCTATACTGATAGGCCAAGAAAGGAATTGGAGTTTTCAGTTGGAAACATGGTATCTGTTAAGGTTGCCCCCTTAGAAAGGTTATGAGGTTTGGTATATCTAGAAAGTTGGCACCAAAGTTCGTTGGCCCTTTTCCGATTTTATAGAGGGTAGGGAAACTTGCTTATTGGGTGGAGCTTCTGGACTAGTTAGCAGGAGTTCATGGCGTCTTTCGTGTTCCATACTTGAGGAAATGTCTGCATGACACTGCCTCTGTAGTAGTGCCTAATCAGAGCATTGATGTTGGAATGGAGCCTATCACCATCTATGCCACCACATGATATTAAGAGGCTTCGTAACAAAGAAAATTGGGTTGGTCCACATAGATGAGGAGATATCCCAGTGGAAAGCACATGTGAAACCGAAGAAAAGATGAAGGTTTCTCATCCTAAATTTTTCCCCTGGTAAACATTTCTCTCTAAAATTTAGTATTTGGTTGCATCATGGTTGCTGGATTTGGTGGTAGGAGATGGTTGCCATACTTTTTACTATTATTTTTTCACTTATATAAAACTTCATGTATATTTAGGATGTTTGCATACATGCCTATATGTCACGATCCTGCATTCACGCTAGGATTGAGATCACCTATAGTATGTTGCATACATAATCACATTGCATTTTGGTTGAGTAGATAGTTGTATAGATTATTCTAAATAATTTGGTTGTATAACATGGTTGTTGAGTGCACGTTCACTATCCGCCCTTGGTGATTTTAGGGGCGAATTCCTTTTTTAAGGGGGGGGGGCAGAATGTAGCACCTAGTAAAATTTTAATGAGAAGTTAAATAATTAAAATAAGGTTCAAAATGGGAATTTTGTCGGAATTTGACCATAGAAGTTGCACTATCCGCGGCGATTTTCTGATCAATTTCCACATATAATATGTTGAAATCGAAGTTCAAATGGAGAAGTTACGAGTGTTTGTAGTTTTCGAATTAAAATAATTCAGACATGTTTGAATTTGAACATTTTAAATATTTGAATTTTGGAACGTCTAAATTTTGAATTTAAATAATTAACATTAAGGGGTACCTAACGTTTAAGTAAATGTCACAACTAAGGATAACGTAAAAAGTAATTTAAGTAATAAATAAGAATAGAAATGGAAGGAAATGATTCATTCCTAGAACGATGTACCAGTAGACCTTCTTACTTGGGCCGGTCTACCGCTAGTGGTTGACCGCCCAGGGGGTAGCGGTCGATCGGTTGGGGAGTTACGGGTGTGAAAACCCTAGGCTAGAACGGTCCGAATTTGATTGTTTTTAATCCAATGGTTTTGGTTATTCTCACCTTTATAAACAGACCCCTAGACCCCCACTTTCCTTCATAAAATTTTAAAAGCAACAACGAAGCCCTGTCAAATTATTTCCACTTAGGTTTTAAAAAACAGTAAGATTTCAAATTAGAAATTTAGATCCCTAATTTAATTAAATTCCCAATTCTTCCCCTCTCTAGTTTTTGAATTTAAATCTAATCTATATACAATCCATTTGTGCTATATTCAAAAAGGGGAAGATCAAACAGAGAGTTGGAAGAGGTGTAAATCAGATCCATCTTCTTCTTCTTCTTTAGATTTAAGAATCAGTTAGGGTTTTTAGGTAAGAGGTTTAGATGTTTAATTCTTTGATTTATAATTCTTTTCCTCTCTAGTTTCTAATTTTAAATCTAATTTCTATATATAATTCACTTTGTTGTATATTTCAAAAGAGAGAGAGAGATCTAAAAGGGAATTAGGTGTGATGGAATCAAATCTAGCTAGGTAGCAAACAATTCTCTATGAGTGGAAAAATTAAGTTTTTATCATTTTTGGTATTGAATATTTATTCGGATTTGATGTATGCCTTGGGAAATTTTGGTAAACGAAAACAAAACATCCAAAATTCCTAAAATTTCCCTAAATAAATGCAATCTTAGAGTATGTTGGAATTTCATTTGTTTGTATTAACATAGTAGGATCAGATCTGTAATTGAGATTTAGGTAATTTATAATCTATTCCACTTTATTTCTTTTGATTTCACTTGTAGTAGCAAATAGGTTCTTGAAGAAAATAAAGTTAGAAATGTGTGCAAAATATAAATTTGATTATATTATAGTTTGCACCACCTATTTCAATAAATTAAACATGCATGGACCCCTTTTCACATAAGGTGCTATGTGTAAAATCTGAATAGAATATAAAAGATCTAAATGATAAGAATTGTTTTCCTTGAATTAGAGGAGGTAAATTCTACTATGTTAATATGAGATGAGTTTAGTATTATTCCATTTTGTATACCAGTCAGTTGTTGGCTAAGGTATTAGCTATATTTTTTTGAGTTTGGGACTTATATGAGTTTTATATTTAAATTAAATAGCGGTTTCTTAGCGTGTAATTAGAGATATTTTATTCGAATCTCGTATGTGTGTGTGTGTATATATATATATATATAATATTAACGTATTGATTATTAAAGTTAGTAACGTAATGATTATAGCGTATTGAACGTACTGATTAGAATTATTAGAATAATTAAATAATATTAATTTTGTAGGAAGGTAGTTAATGTAATTATGGAGTCAATCTATAATTAAAGTCATAATAAGGGGTTACCTTATATGGCCAAAATTATCAATTATGTAGGATAGTGTATGTATACAATTGGTATACATATGAAGTATGACTAAGTTATAGGGTTGCGAGGTCGGTCTAAAGTTACATAGAAGCCTGCCCAGTTAAATCTGGCTACTAGCATTGTAACTTTAGGGGCTGATGTGGGACATCGCCTATAATAAATACCCTTAGTGGACACGAGGTTAGTCCTAATTCTATAAGGTAAGTCTGCCCAGTCAATTTGGTTACCAATACCTATGAATAGTCGGACTAATGTGAGATGTCGCGGTTTCAGTTATGGGTTATAATCACGCTACTGGTATGAGGTATCTTTAGAGTGGTCCGCTTCGGGTTTAGAGATATTAAGTGACTATTGTAGGGTCTGCATCTTTCCTTTAGGAGAAGTATTAAGTGACCTAATGGGATTTCTTACGATGTCAGTTAGTGAGAACCACGTAGGGACCCACTTTGGGGTTAGGTATTAAATGACAGCGACCTACCTATTTTATAGGTATTAAATGATTAGAGTCTGCCTAACTCCTAATAAAAAGGTATTAAGTGGTTTGGAGGCACTCTCTTGCATCATTAACGATAGTTGTGTTAGAATTTGGAAATGGTCTGAATATTGGTTAGGGATTAAATTGCGGGGACCTGCCTACTTTATAGGTATTAAATGGTTAGCGTCTGCCTAATTCTCAATAAATGGTATTAAGTGATTTGGATGCTTTCTCTTGCATCCTTAATGGTGGTTGCATTAGAATATTTGAATTAGACTGGAAAGGCCTTTAGGCTTATAGTTAAAGTTATTAGTATGGTATTGTTTTAAATACGTAAGACATATTTTTTTATCTGAATGATACTGCCTAAATAAAATTATGGTAAAGCCTGATATTCTCATTTACCAGACATTTGTTGTTCTGACCCACTCCTCATTACAACACATAGATTAGAGGATACAATGCTGATTTTAGGGACGAAGGTGGAGATGAAGACATGTGGCAGTTATCTATCTACTTATGCTTTCTAAATATCTCTATTGTACCTAGTTCCGATAGTTGTGTTATTTTTGAATATTGTACCATGAGGTTTTTAAGTGGACATGTTGTAATATTTGATGATAACATGTTATGTTTCTAAAATGATTTTCTTTTATTAAATGGGTACTTGTTTTAGATATTATTTTTTATTCCATTTCGATGTGTGATTCTAATAGTATAGATAGTTGTGTGTACTGTGTATTAAAGTTTTATTAGCCAACATTCAGCCTTAGAATGGTTCTAAGTTCCGATGGGCCCTTTCAGGGTCGGGATTAGGGCTGTTTCGAGGGGGCTTATTACAACAACAGCCATGAGTAATACACTGTCTAACATTTGGAGAGTGTTACGCGCACTAGTCTTAATGGATACATAAATATCTTGTCTCAAACCATTTTGAGTAGGAATATTTAAAATAATATGACATTATAATGTGATAAATTTCTCATAATTACAACACATTATAATTACTATTACATAACATATCATTTAAGGATGTTCTATTGGATGCAATTTAAATTAGTTGCTTAATTAATTATATTATAATATAACATTATATAATAGAATGGAAACACCTTTTATTTTGAACAAGATTGGTCATTGAGTTCGATATATGTAACAAATTCATATTACCCCTAAGGAATACACCTAACTCTATCAATCTTCCAATTGCACTTAGGATCAACTATATAATCTTATTCCAACTTTGATTGGTTTTACCAACAACTAATTGGATCAGTCCCTTAATGAACATGTATTATATTTTGTTTTAATTATCTTCTATATCAATCAACTCTCCCCGACGCTGATAAACTGCTTTTATCATATGGAACTTTTCTAAGTTTGTTTCTTGACTTTTAGTGAGTTCTAGGTTCTTTTACAAACTGTATCACAATATTATTATCATATAACAATATCATGTGGTTCTCAACATTTAGAACCACCCTAGCTTAGTTATAAATTTGTGCATTTATTTATACTTCTTTTATTACAATGCTTATTCAATGCGATGTACTTAGCCTTTGGTTGAATCTGCCCCTACTTATTGTTAGAACATTTCTGACTAAAGTTCTTTACTTAGGATTGAACATGAATTTGGGATAGACATACTATACTAGATATTGCGTATGAAGTTCAGGTCCGTTCAATTCATTATAAGGAGTTCGTTGTTTCTATAAATAATTCTCTAGTATTTTGCAAATACTAGATATCCTT
Source organism: Allium fistulosum (assembly GCA_030737815.1). NCBI lineage: Eukaryota > Viridiplantae > Streptophyta > Magnoliopsida > Asparagales > Amaryllidaceae > Allium > Allium fistulosum. Next base: position 461,703,836 of record CM060901.1, read on the forward strand.
TTGAATCCTATATCAAGAATCAAACAACTAAATTAAAATGATTTTAACATGAGTACTTCGTTAACAATCATAGGCTTGTTGTTTACTTTAAGAAATATTTTGGCACCTTTAATGTTCATTCTTATAGACACACACTTCCTCTATATTTTGACTGAAATTTGATTTCTCTGTCAAAATACTTTATTTACTCTGACGCTTATTGAATAATACTTTCATATGTTCTCTTAAATCATATCCTATACTCACAAATTCAGTCATCACTACCACTGGCTTCGAAACATTTTGTTTGTTATGTAAAAACAGTCTATTTTAAATCATCATTTAGAATTTTTGTTTCAACGTTTATGTATCAAAACTCAAAGTCATATCGAGCGATAAATTTTGTGAGTAAAATCTGAATTAACTAAAGCACTTAAATGATGAATCTATCACGTTAGTTTCAACAATCGAAATATATGATGTTATTTTTATCCAGTGGCTTATATTTCAACTATATTGATGTTCTTGTTAAAAGCACTTTTACAGCTAATGGAGCATATTCTTCTGGGTGCCACTATCAAAATCATATTTTGATAATGTGCTTGGAATCCATTTCAGATTTGCGCATTGTGCCACATGGTAGAGTAAATAATCTTAATATCTTATTTAAAATCGAGAAAGTTATTTTCTCGACAATAATAAAATTCATAATTTCTCTTTATTCTGTGAGATTTGTTACTAAATATTCTAATGTGTCATGTCTATTTGGTTTGGTTAATTTCATTCCATCATTCGTTATCGGCTTTATTTTTAGGTCGTATCCAAATCATTTTTGCTACCAATAATTTCTAAAAGAAACTCCATCGTCGTGAAGTTGGCCTTTCTTGAAACAACAATGATTTCTCAGTACAATGAAATTGGTTTTCATAAACATTTTATGAATTGCCATATATACATAAATAAAACTGATTTGGTTTTTAGTTTACAAAACTTGCATTCATGACATAAATTTGTGACGACCCGGAAATTTTGATATTTGAAATTGGGATATTTAATTGATTTTAAATATTTAAATGTTAATTTTTAACTCGAATTTCAAATATCTCTATTTATTGGATAATTTAATTATTGAATTAAACAATTGAAAATAAGGTAAAATAGAGAATCTTGAGTTTTGAGTTTGTTAAAAATAATTTGAAGGCTCAGAAAATTTATATTGTTAATATTGAAGGTGATGGAACTTTTAGAAATGAATTTGAAAGTGGTTTGTTCAGTTTTGAATTTATAACGTTTAAATTGAATTTAAAAATAGCCTTCTGAGGCACAGTCTCGGAATTCGACGAAACCAGTTTCATTGGATCCGCAATATTGTATCATTATCGGGTTTCAATTTTCGTAGCGTTTGGAGTTGTTGTGTGAGCGTACGATATATAAACGCGCTGAAATTTTATATCGAATTCAATATTATAACTGAGTCCAAAAAGCTATCTTTTCCATACGATCGAATTAGGACTCGAAACCTTTTCCATTGCGTTCAAAATAGGGGTATAACATTACGAACGCCTGGCGGCACGCCTCGATAGAAGATCGAGATTTTCAGTTGCGAATTTGAGACAATTTGAATTTAAATTTGAATTAATATATATACTAGTTAGCCATCAGTTGAAATTCATTCACATCAGCAGCTTTTGTTTCCAGAAACACCGTAGCCTTCTTTTGCAAGCCATCTTCTGTTCACCATCATATCGTGTCTCCCCTCAACCTCATTTTAAAATCTCACGCACAATAATTCAGAGAGGAAAAATAATAATAATACCCCGTCTCGTTCAAAATGGATAATGGCAGCTCTTTTATTTATCAAAACAAATCGGGGAAATCATTCCTTTCCCCTATTCTTCCTCAAGAATAACAAATCGCGAACGACAAATAGGGGGAGGCGCAGCCGCGTTGGAACTTGGAAGCTCGCAGTTAGGTTTAGGCGAGATGTCGCGAGCGAGCATAGGATGGGGGTCGATTCGAGTTCATCGCGGTAGGGGAGGAGTCACAAGCGGCGATAGACTGGCTAGGGCTTGGTCGGAATCGAGGCGCGAGGCAGCGTGGGGGTGTTCGACTTCGAACTGGAATCGTCTGGAACGCGAGCCACCGTCGTATTTCGCTGACAAATGGGGATGGGTGCCGCATTCGAATTGTAGAGGGATTTAGGTATAGCTGAACTGCTCGCGATGTTCTAGTCAACTGAGTCGGCTTTGTGATCGAAGTGGAGTGGTGATGGAAATCGCGCTGTACGGAGGAGCAGGCGACTATGTGGAGGTCGACGAACTGTAGGGGTTTGTTCCTTTGGGGTCGCGATTTTGTTTATGGTGTTCTTGAGTCGAGGCGATAGTGGTGGAGCTACTGGGGCAGTGAGGTACGATTTAATTTTTGTTTTTCAATTTAAATTTAATAACTTATGCGTATGTGTAAATACAGGAATAAAAATAATTATTGTAAATACATATAAATACGCACATATCTAAATTTATATATATAGATATAGGCAACATTTTTGCTATTTTCCAAATTAAATGATGAATTGGTACAATTGTTGTACAGTAAACATAATTACTATTTTGATTTACAGAAAAGTAATTTATAAATATAAAAATATCGAGAGAACGTATTTAGGGTAATTATTTTGTTAATTAACTCATTTAATGAATTGGTCAATAAAAATATTTTATCAAATTATTAGTTGAATTAAATCATTAGTTAATTAAATTAGTTTGAACATTTTAATCTAATGATAAGTAAGTTTGAAACTATTCCTTTAAAGTTGTTTATCAGGGATTAAACAATAAAATAAGAATTGAAATTTTATTTACCCAACAGGTTGAAGTTTAAAATGAATATTTATAGTGATTGATTGTTTAATTGGTTCGAAAATTCATAAATTGTAAAAATGTCTATTCAAGGTCTAAAACGTGAAGAAATCAAGTTGGATTGGGAATAGATTACATTCAAAGTTAAAGGTGAGTTAATCTCACTCATCTGGTTTTAATTTAAATTTAAATGGTTAAATTTAAATAATTGGTTGAATGATTGGATTGATTTGATATGATAGTATATATAGTAGTATATATCAATATATATATATATATATTGGAATATGTATATATTGGAATTGATATCTCCGCATTATATAGCGGATGAGACCCTATGCGCTGCATAATAGCGGATAATATTTTAAAACCCATATTGTAACGACCCGTATTTTTACGGATCGAAAAATCGTAAAACAGTTGTCATTAGGTCGTAAAGAAGATAAGCCATGTTGTAGCTTAAGTCGTTTGGAAGTTGAGTCGTGAGGTAGCTTAGGTCGTGGGGTAGGTTAGGTCGAGTGAAGGACCTAAGGGATTGGAGCAACCTACAGAATTTGACGACTTAAGGGGAGTTGGCGACCTAAGAGAGTTAGTAGTAGACGACCCAAGGAGTTTACGACTTAAGGGTTTGGAGCGACCTATAGGGGTTAGCGGCATGGGAGAGCGACCTAGTAGTTAGCGGCTTAAGGGTTAGCGACCTAAGGAAGTTAGGTCATGGACGAGTTAAAGTTGTTAGGTCGCGAGAAGGATATGTCGTTAGGTCGGCGTCTCAGTTAGGTCGTAAGTCGCGCGTTAGTGTTAAGGCTTAGGTCGCTGGGTCGTTAAGGCGCGCATATGTTAGGTCGTATATCTGTTAGGTCACGCGCATGTGTTAGGTCGTGTAGTGTTAAGTCGCGCGCATGTGTTAAGTCGTTGAGTCAGAAGCTGTTAGGTCGCGCATTGTGTTAGGTCGCTGAGTGTTAGGTCGGAAGGTCTGTTAGGTCATGGACGACCTAAGAGCGAACGACCTAAGGGAAATCAGCCTATAAATAGGCGGGTTCTTCTTCATTTTTGGGATCTGGATTTTGAAGCGATGAAGTGCTGCCATTTTGAGAGCTCGAGTTCTACACTTCTTTTCTCTACTTTAATCTTGTGCTTCCTTCCATCCGAATCGAAGATCCAAGAGCTTAGATTGAAGATCTACATCCATCGAAGAGAGAGATTTCATCGTTTGAAGCGGGATTTTAGAGAATCAAGTTAGATCCTTCGCTGTCCAGATCTGAAGTGTGTTGCTTTTGAGGTGTTTAGGTGATTCGGTGAGTGGTGATTATCTCTCACACGGATCCAAAGGAGTATATCGGATTGATGGCTTGATTTGGTGTTAAAATAGTGATTTCCTTGCATTTTCATAAACTAAAGTGTAGATCTATTGTTCATGATAATTTGACATCCATTTTACTACATGTTAACCTATGCAAGTTCATTCATCAAGTTGTAGAGATATTACTCATGATTCATGCTTGTTAGATTTAGACTCTTTATTTACAAAATTGCCATTATTGTTATAATTGTTTATTTGATCATGTTTGAATGCTTGATTACTTGGATTAATGTTTGACTTGATTTATTGTTGTAAATTAGTTGATTGATGATTTGATTTGGACAAGTTAGTCGAAGATGATTCAAAAGCTAAGGGAAAGGCTCTTGAATTGGAAAAGCTGCTCGTGACATATGTGGCGGATGATGAAGCTCATATGGATAAGATTTGATGATGTTGATGTTGAGATGAGGCTTTGCTATGATGAGATGAAGCGAGGCATGATATGAGATAGCCTTGGGTTAATCCAGACGGGATCATTCCAAGCATGTTGATAACTCGGTGAAATGGTTCGAGTTGAGGATAATGGTTTGCTCAAGAGGCGCTTGAGCTAGTATGGAAATAGTCATCGAGGAGGATGACTAGAAGGCTGAGATTTCATCGTTGTTGAAGGTTCTAGCATGCTCAAAGCAAGAGTACGCTGGGCAGATTCGATAGTCCCTAAAGACTACTAATTGGTAGTCGAGTACTCTGGGCAGATTCGATAGTCCTAGGCACGGGCTGCGACGACGTGCAGAGTTATGTCTAGAACCGGGGTTTCCATTAGCCCTTGACGGACGGCTGAAAGAATGTGCCGGTCATTCAATTAACGGTGGTATCGAAGCAATGATAACAGTGATAGCCAGAGTCATGGATGTTTGGTTGTATCGTCATTCGGTCTTAAGAGCGGTATTTTCTGGGTGCTTATCTGATCTTGGTTTAGGCCTTGGGGGTTTGTACTTAGAAAACACCGACCTTGACTCGAGTGATAATTACTTTACTTTAAATGTTTGCTTTGTTATGTTTACTTCTGCTTAGTGTGTGTCTGGGGGCTATCACTGTAGAAAGAGGTGGAGTGGGAGGTTTGGATTCCTATTCCTTTTTCCTTTATGCTCTTCTGGTATGTTGTTAGTTAATTTACCGCTCACTAAGACTGTTGTCTGACTCAAGGCTTTATGTTTAACTCTTATTGCCTTGGGCTGTTCATCCGTGTAACGACCCGCTATTTTGGACCATTCAAATCGACAATAAATCCACACATGTCAGACTTGAATAATTCAAAATATCAGATTGTTATTTAAATTTGGCAAAACTCAGCATATGCAGTAACTAAATCAATCACAGAATCACAGACACAGAGTAATACAATAATGCGCAGCGGAATAGATAAAATAGTAGTTCATGAAGCTACTATATAAACATCAGAGTTAGAAATAAAATACAACAGAATATCTCAATTGCAGTGAAGTCTCCAGTACAACAGATGACTTCTCTGAACAAATCAACTAGAAGAGCTGAAAGCTGAGGCGATAGTTGGATCTCCAAAGGAAGCTCCAAACTCCAAGGGTGAGTCTCAAATGCTGTATCACTCGGTCTGACCCGAGCGTAAAGCAAAACACAAAACACTCGAGTCAGGATTAACATTCTTATATAAATAAATCCAACTCAAGTGAAATATCAATTGAAATACGAGTAACTTAAAGGATGTTGGGATAACCATCCTCTAAGGATCTTCAGAACTATCTACAAGGTGGAAATATACATTTTAACACCGTGGTCATTTCAATTAAATTTATACTTCAAAACCCAAATATCATTTCATTTCAAATATATCCATTTTCCAAAATAGTATATATATATTAAATGATTTAAAAAGTAAAGTATTTAATTTCCTCAAGTCTAGCAAATCGATTCAAATCAACTTCAAATTCCAAATTCAAATTTATTCAAAGCTCAATTCATCAATTTAATTCATTTCTAAACAGATCATTTAAATTTTCAATATATTTCAAAGCTTTAATATTCAACATTTTCAAAGTTAAATTTAACAGTTTCATATAGCTCTTGATTTAACTTTATTATTTAATCAGGGAATATTCACTTAATAAATTCAATATCATTTAACTAGCCTTAAATTACATTTTTACTAAATATTTCCTTAAACTTTAGTTAAACAAAAAAAAATATTCATTAGATTACTTATAAATCAAACTCAAGTTATAAATCATATCTTACATCTCAGTTTCAATAAGTTTCAAATCGGTTTAATTAAATAATTTTTTTTTTTTGAATACAATTTCAACTACATTCAAATTATCTTTCTAACCTTAACTTATTCAAATTATTACCAAAATCTATTTTGAAATATATTTTAAACACTCAACATATTATATGTATTTAAATCAATCATTCCCATTTATATATAATAATTTAAGGCTCAACATTTATTAAAACCATATATTTCTTTCCAAAACCATAGAATTCATTTTTAAAATATTTATATATATGGACCAACGGTGTCTGTATATATATTTATCATATGGTTAAGTGATACAGATATTTATCATTTCAATCCGAAATTTAAATATATACGGGTAGATATCATTTCGACCCGTAATCCCAATTTCAATTCAAATGAAAATCGCTTGGGTTTATCATTTCAACCCATAACGAAATTCTCCTATTCTAAAGTCCGTTCGGGTATGTATCATTTCAACCCATAGTGAATTCTATACTAACAGGGAACTTGCATAGTGATAACAGATACTAAAAATATATAACAGCAGGCATATATCATCAGTATAAATAACAGATACGGGTGTCAGATGTCACAGGTGAACAGATATAAATAATAGTAATAACAGGCATATAATACTAGATACTGGTGTCAGATGTCACAGGTGAACAGTTATAGATAATAGCATATATAACAATGTAAATAACTACAGCAGCATATTTCAATTGCTATTTCAATTGAAATCAAATTTAAATAATAAAAGAACGTTAATCGTGAGTGATTGCTCACCTTTCGAGGCTAGAGAGGACAACACTGAAATCAAGTTACACATCTTCACACGAATTCCAAGGCAAAGCTAGATTGGCACGAATCAACGAATAAAGCTGATAAATCGAATTGGACGAAATCAAGTCAGAATTGGATCGGTGAAGATAATTGGTATAGGTGAACCTATATATATAACTATATATAACTATAAATGGATAAAAAAAATCGTATCCTAAATTCAAATACATTTCAATTCAAAATATATATATATATATATATGTGTGTGTGTGCGCGATTCAACATCTATTGTTTAAATCAAATATATATATATATATATATTAAACTCAAATATGTATATACACATAATATATTTAAAAAGAAAATCCACACGTACACATTATATTCATTTCATCTAACATATCACGTATATACTTTTAAAATACTATATTTATACTGCCATATTCAGAGTTAGTATTTATAAATCAATTTTTAAACATGCATTAGAAATAACACTTATTATTATACTTAAAACCCGATTCATGCATGTAGGGTAATAGTGCATAAATGCAGGCACACTGCCCTACAAAATAAAATATACTATGCAGACGACATTATAAATGAAACAGACATATTTCACCACCCTCACAGCCTAATCACCACTTTGTATTATATACTAACTTTGTCCCTTACTATACTTAGAGCTGTTTATTTAATTATGTGCATAACCAGAATCTATGCAGACCCAAAGGGTATATGCAACAGACCAGTACCATCTATACAAAAATGATACTACGCAAATATTTCACCCAGAATTCAATGCCCAATATGAATATCATTATAATATATATAACTAAACGTACATAATCTATTAACTAATATTAACTTTGAAACTTATTAAAATTATAAACATACGATTTCAAAAAACATAAATAGCTTGGAAACAACTATTGACCACACGGTCTGAAATCAACATATATCTATTATATATGTAAACTAGACTATATTTAAATGATACTATATATGTTCAGAAATATAATAATATACAGTACACTCAACAATACACGTTATGACTATAATACCCAACAATACTCTTATAATATAAATACATATCTATACTTTGTAAACAAATAACAATATACATATAGTCTGATAAACCGAGATTTTACAAACAAAGGTATATCACTTATATATTCTTATCTATGCATATACTAACCTTTGGTTTATATAAAACTTGCACTGCAAAACAAATATTTATATACATCTTTAACATAAATGTATCATCACTGATATATATATAATACAAACATAAAATCTCAAAAATCAGCATGAACGCATACGTAAACCCCATGAAACAGCAGTGTATACTAAAATATATACAATATACCTAGCACAAAGAAAATGTGAGGATCAAAGATGCTCGGCAGGTTGGAGGAGCGGCCACAGGCTGCTGCTGGAAAGAAGTGGGCGGAGGAAGAAGCGGCGGCTGGTGGTGTTGGTCACGGTAGTGGGGAAGGCGGCCGGGTTATCAGATGGCGGAGAGTGAGGGTGTACAGGAGATACGACTCGGCATGGGTGGTTGGCTGGATAACGTTGCGATGAGGCTGGGAAAGATGTTTGCTGGCGTGGAGGAAAATGGGCATGCGACTATAAGGTGGGTTCGGGTGGAGTTGCTTGGGTGTGTGCCGCTGGTCGTGGGTTCAACGGGGAGGGAGAGGACGAGTTGTTGAGGGGGAACGAACAAAATATAAGGAGCAAGGTGTTGTCGGTTTGTTAATGGTTGAATGGTGGAGATGGAAGGTGGATTCACTTATGGAAGAAGTTGGAATAGAGGATGGAAAAAATGACGAGAGCTACAGGAAGATGAGGAACCCGATCTAAATATGTGAAGCGATGTGAGAACGAATAAATTGGAAAAAAGATAACCCAAAAGTCAGAGAATAGGAATAAATAAAAAGTAACAGATGGACCATTGATTGATGCAGGAAATTAAGGCAATTGATGGTTGCTTGGATTCCACGACTGAAGTTGAAAAGAGTAAGAGAATAAAAGTCACAAATACTGTACGACAACTGTTTACTTATTTCCATCGCGTACCAAACTTCAAAGCGCATAAATAAATATACCGTAGAGATCAGTGTGACGAGATGATCAAAACGGTATACAGATATTAGCGGTACGATCATCCGATCAAAAGTCGATAATCGGTACCAGAAATGCTGCTATTTTGCCAGAATTAAGATAAACGGAGCAGTAGAAGTCCAAATTTGGAAAAACGACTTTCGCAGTCTGATTCAGAATAATCTGAATAAATTTTCTCCTGTTGACATATTTTGGTTTCGGAAAACTTTTAAATTCACTGTTATTAACCGGTTTGATTTGAAATAAAATTTCACAGGAAAATAAACTTCAATATTATCAGATGAAAATTTACCAGTTGCTATATTAAAATAGTCGTATCCCAAATAATAAATTTTTTATTTTCAAATTTTTTTTGTTTAAAATTTCACAAAATTTCAATTAATTTAACAAATAAAATCACCAAAAGTTTAGGGTCGTTACACTCTCCCCCACTCAAAACTTTTCGTCCCCGAAAAGAGAGAAGGTAGGAGAATAGAACAACTAGGCAGAAAAGGTAGGTTAAAAGACAAGATTAACAATTAATTTGAAACTATATATAAATTTTACTTGAAATATTCATTTGAAAACTTCATTTACAATTCAATTATCTTAAATACTTTAATATCTTCCAAAACCCATTTGTAAAATTTCTTGCTTCCATTTTAAATACCATTTATGTTTAAATAACACCTTTATAAAGGTATGAAAACTATTCCAAGACAATTATACATTATTACTTATTTTTACAAAGAAGCTATTAAATCCATAATTCATAAATTTATTAATTTATCTCAAGATACTTTTCAACATTATTAATAAATCAATAATCATTTCTTTAAATATGTTGTATTTAATTAATAACTTCTAAAATATTTAACACTAAAATTTTCTATTTATAACACTATTTTTTTATATATTTATTAAACCATATAGTAGATAAATAAACAATACTTAAAAAGATATAGTCAACAGGGAAAAGAAGGAGGACTTGGAAAAACAGAATATAGGTGAATAAATAAAGCTAAGCAGATAAGGTAGATTCAAAAGAATAGTATCAGGCACGAATAACTAATTTAGAACCATAAGGGTTTTAATTTCAAATATTAATATAGAATTTCTTTGTTGGTAATACTTTTATAATAAAATACCTTTATATCGAAACAAATTTTCCTTTCGAAAATACTTTTATAACTCGATGTTTCAACAAGTTTATCCTCGTTCCTGTAGACTCTGGTAGTGCGTTGATCAGGCGCAAAACTAGAATTCTCCAGGTACTTAGTAGACCTGTTTCAACATCCAATGAAAAATACTGGAAAAACTTTTTAAAAAACAGATATGGAAAGTACAACCCAATCAAAAACGAATCAAATCATGGATCGCAGATACACAATGGTTACGCCTGGGTCCCCCAGGAAACATCTGTACCTTTTAAGCATTCACTGCCTTGCGAATTTCGCCATGCAACAAAACGGTGGACCGCAGGATACATAAAAATGGTTACACCTGGATCCCCCAGGAAACATCCATACCCCTTAAGCAATCTCTGCCTTGTGGATTACGCCACTAACACGACCATAGATCGCAGATACACAATGGTTACGCCTGGATCCCCCAGGAAACATCCGTACCTTTTAAGCAATCACTGCCTTACGAATTACGCTATGCAGTCGAGTTCGTAAGACCATGGGTAACGCCATGGAATTCGAAGGACACTCGAGTATCATATCCGGAAAACCAAAAATCAGAGAGAATAATATCGATAGAATGAATCCAAGATGTGGCCACAAATCGGATATCAAGCAGAAGGCACTTTCCATATCTTTACTTCGAAAATATGTATCATATAGTACCTTTTCAAATCACTTTCAAATATCGTACTTATATAAAATCCATTATATATAAGATTAAATTTTCAAATCAAATACTTTCCAAAATCAATAGTATATCAAATCATACTTATATAGACTTCAATTATATAAGATTTCACTTTCAAATTGAGTACCTTTTCAAATCTATAGTTTTCGAATCAATTTCATACTCATACAAATCAATTTTATATAAGTTCGACAACTCCCAAATCAAGTATTTAGTAACACAAGGTTCTCAAATTTCAATTTGTTTCAATATTAGTTCAATTTCAAAATCATATACAATTTCACCAAATTATTTCTTCTCAAATTAATTATCTTTAGTTTCAAGGTTTCCAAAATAATAGAGTTAGAAAATAAATCCAAATTTCCAAATCAATAATTTAAGTCAACCAATTCATTTCCAAAATCAAATGTTTTCAAAATCATCTTATACTTACGTAAGGTCTATCTTATATAAGGATCAAATTTTTCAAAATAAATTTCGCTGTATGAAGAGCCATATGGGATTGAATATCTTTGCTTTTATGGGTTATATATCTTTGTAATTTAAATTGGAATTTTCTTTTAGTAAGCAAAGATATTCTAACTCGACAGCTTTCAATTTCAGCGTCAAAATATATAAATGATATTAGGATATAAGATGTACATACGTCATCATTTCGCAAAACTACATTTGATCGCTCGCTCGATCACACAAGTTCGCTTTCAAACTAGTATTGTCCATTCGACTTCCCTAATGCAGATTTCGATATGGTTTCTCGACTAGAAGCCATCAGTCTCCTTGCATAGCCATATACTACGATAGAGAATTCTAGAATCAAGCCCAAAATCCATATCAAATATTCGCCATCAAGAATCGAATGAAAATCCTAACACGAAATGGTGTATTTCACCTCGAACTCGTGTACTCAAACCTGGATCAAATTAATTATGTGAATAAACAACATACGTACAACTTATATATTTATTCCAACTTGTTAAATATATAGTTTCATAAAGATGTTACTAAGTTAAAACATTTAAACTAAATTTTTTTCAAAATATTTTGAAGACCAAATTTCTTTTCAAAACATTTCAAATCTAAATTTCATATTAGAAAAAAAAATTGCCTTATTCATTTACTTAACAAAACAGTTTCAACTTATTTAAATCATATTACTTCATACTTAAATATTCGAAACAAATTTATATACTTTATCAAATAATTTATACTCTTCAAAATTTCTTAGCTTTGAAAAGTTAACCTTGATTTGGAAGTACTCGAACTTCAAAATAGTCGAAGAAATCATTTTCAAATTTAAGAGTTGGAAATCAGCAACAAATCAGTAAATCAAATTTAATAGATAGGGTTATCTCAAATCCAAAACTCGAGGACTGAACACCGGCTTACTTCAAATCATTTCAAATATATATACATATATACTTTGAATATCAAATCTTACTTCGGAATTTGAAATCAAAATTGGTTTCGCAAAATCACTCGAGTAGCAATGCTACTAAAGTGGCCTCTCCCCCACTATGAAACTCGAAAATCAATGTCGATGATGCGTGCACTCATCACCGAAATTATTTTCCAGCGACATAAGTGAGTTCTGGACTTCTATTTTCTCAAACTTCTTTTGGAATTTCTTCGAAATCATTCGAAACTCATTAAAATCATTGGAAACATTTCTTATTCGGAAAATACTTTTAAATCATACTATTATTATATATTTCAAAATCTTAAAACCAATTTCAAAATACCGGAGTTCAATTCTCGAATTTCAAATTTCAAACCCTTTAGTTATAAATCATTTTTATATAAATCAATTTCTTATATAATTTCAAATCCTTTCAAAAATCCAAATTCTTATTTTTAAAAGGTATATATAATCCTTATCGAAAACATTTTCACTTTTATATATAGAATATAATCATACTTATAAAAATTTCGATATATAAACAATTTCCAAAATACGAATAAACCCGATTTTTCAAAAGGATGATTCAAGAATGGATTTCAAAACAAAGATAGAAATTCAACTTAGAGGGACTCTAATCAAATAGGATTCTGATTCGAAGATAAGTTCAACGAAAATGAGATAATTAATTTCGAAATAGAAGATGAATATACTTATATAAATCGCGGGCGACCTTAACCGGGTCAACCGTAACTTCAAGAATATAATCGATGCGGAAATCTAAGGCAAATCGACATTCGATCGCAAGAGATAGCGGCATCTCAACCAAAGATATAGAAATCTCCGGTGAATCAATGCCAATTGTGAAGGAGTTTCACCCCTTCACACATCATTCAAGGGTTGGTGGGATCCTATTCTCATAGAGATCATTCGAAGTGGAGTCGTGGGATACTCCAGAATCAAAAGAATACAAATAGGAAGAGGCAAGAATGAATTTTTGGAACCGCAAGGAACGTTCCAAAGTTCAGAGGAAATTGAGTCAAAAGGAAGAGATTCAAACTCGAACGAAAGTGATTCTGTAAATAAATTTACAATATATGCTAAGTTTTGCCTAGAACCAAAGCTCTGATACCAACTGTAACGACCCGCTATTTTGGACCATTCAAATCGACAATAAATCCACACATGTCGGACTTGAATAATTCAAAATATCAGATTGTTATTTAAATTTGGCAAAACTCAGCATATGCAGTATCTAAATCAATCACAGAATCACAGACACAGAGTAATACAATAATGCGCAGCGGAATAGATAAAATAGTAGTTCATGAAGCTACTATATATGTAACGACCCCGACTTTTTCTCCACAGAAAGTCGGATCATTATGAAGAAAGAAAGGGGTAGAAAATAGAAAAGAAGAGAAGAAAGAAAGAAACAACAACAACGATCTCACAGCGGAACGAATAAATTATATTAATAACATAAACTATTACATAGTATACAACACTTATCAGAGTTATACAACATATACATCACTTACTAGACAGTTATAAACATCTGTCTAGACATTACAACTCAAATACAAGACAAGACACTATCACAGATATCAACACAGCGGAATACTATATCTACGAACGCCGAAGCCTCCTGCTCCATTGCTCCTCCAGAATATTCGTCAAGGCTAAACCTGAATCCCTTGGCTACTCGTAAAAATTTGAGTACCCAAGAGTTTATAAAACAGAAATAAACACTTGGGTCAGACATGGGTCTGGTGTGAGTAACAGGTTAAACTTGCTTAACTTCAAAACCTTTAGAAAGAAAAGGTATCACGTAAGACTTCCCACAAATAAACATGGGTAAGTTTTTACCTTACGCTAACCAAAACATTTGATAGGAAATCTGATTTTATTATAATAGGGTCTAGGGTTTTCAAGTAAAATATAGAAATAGCTGAAATGCTTACATCTCACATTCCAACATAGTTGGGCACATCTAATACGTACGGCACTTATTGGAGTTTGGATTCCATACAATGGCAAGGCTACTGGGGTACCGCCCGTCACAGTACGTGGCCTAGATCACCGTACCGAGGAGTACGCCCGCTCCCCTGCAACACAAAGCCGGAACCATCCCTTACTGGATAATTCCGAACAAGATAATCCCGTAGTTGGCGCGACCAACCACACACTAAGCCGAATAAAAGAAAAGGGACCTCTAGACAGGGATCTATCTTGCTCTCAGTGGGTGCTACCCACGAAGCCTTGCTGCACCTCCCCTGTTTTAGCCATTCCCGGTTGATGAGGCTTGAGGTTACGATTACCTTTAATCAGAACATATCACTTAGAATGCTCATCGTCCGCCTGACGATGTGCTGAAAGCATTCAATCCATACAAGTTCGTTCCGGGTTCGAACGAAACCGAAGGCATTATCTCGTTACACTCGTTTTGGAATCACCCTCAGAGTTAACGACAATAACCCTTGCACTCTGAATCTTCATCTTCAATTGAGATTCACGACCTATCGTTAATTTGGATCGATGTGGTATTCGGGTCTCCAGACCTGGAATACCGGTATACGGAAACCCGATCCCGGTCTCATCGAAATCCAAAACGTATCTTTTAAGGCCAAGTTGTTTAAAGGTTTAAACAATTTAACTTATCTATATTCATACAGATAGATAATTCACAAATCACAATTGATAATCACATTATCAAATAAACAAATGATCTATAACCAAATAGGTAATCCATATCAACATCACAATAGTTAATCTATATTACCATCATAATGCAACCAAGCATTCATACTACACAACATTTCTTATCTCATTTCTGAGATTACATCCATTCAAGACAATCAATGTCATCCATTCTTATATAAGCAATGATTTACTTAATCACAACATAATTAATTTAAAATGAATTAAATTAACTATCTCTATCTTTAATTAATTTAAAGTGAATTAAATTAATTACTTCATCTCTTAATTAATTTAAAATAAATTAAATTAATTACTTCATTATAAACCTTACTTATATAATCATTAATTAATTACAAATAAATTAATTAATCTTTCTATAATTATCTATTTTAATTAATCACCTTTGATTAATTATACTTTAATTACATTTAAGTAATTATCTTAATTAATTTCATAAATTAATTATCCTTAACCAATACAGTAATTAACCTTTAATTACTTCATTAATTAATTAATTATAATCAATTACTTTAATCCTTAACTAATTACAATTAATCACTTATCATTTGATTAATTAATCTTAATTAATCAACTCTTAATTACATCATTAATTATAAACTAATGATCCTAATTACACCTTTAATTATTTATTAATTACATTAAGTAATTATTCTTAATTAATCCATAATTATTAATCATCTTTGATTAATCTAATCCAGTAATTAACTCTAATTAATTATCTTCCTTAATTAATTACTTTTAATTAATTACCTTAACAAATAATTAATTACCTTATTAATTATCCTTAATCCTTTAATTAAATAAATTATTTAATTAATAACACTAGGTAATTAGCCTTAATCACTTCTTATTTAATTACTTTCATAAAATAATTATCCTCTAATTACTTTATTAAATAATTTACCTTTACTAAATTACATCCAGTAATTATTCCTTAATTACTTAATCAATTAATTGTAAACATTTTGAAAATCTATTTATTTACCCTTTTAAAAACTTATCAATTTAAATATTAAAAACTTGTTAGAATATTAATTTTTGAAACAAAGGTATTTTACAAATTAAAAACTGGCTTAACCTTTGATTTTAAAACTTAGGAACCATTACAAAGACAAGTTTCTTTTGTTTTAAAACATTAAAACATTTCTTAAAATCTGCTCTCATCAAAACCCGAGTAAAATGTTAGAAAACTCGAAGTAATTCTCGAAGCTACCCACGTATCATCTCACTTCGAGTAAAACTCGAACAACACCCGAACGAAAACCCGAGCATCCCCTTCTTCTCCAAAACCAAAATCCCAAATACACACGAACGTGCTCGTGCACGTGCATGCTTAATCTGGTCGACGACGATCACAACTCCGACCTCCGACAAGTCACTCTTGACCTCGTCATCCCATCGTGCAACTCAGATAACCCATTTCTATCGAGAATCGAATTTTCACCATCAAACCCATCAGCTCGAAACTTACCCTTGCCAGAAAACCCATCCTCCACGACACTCAGAGCTTCAGACGACTCGCCACCCTAGCCGTAGCTTCCCCACGTCGCCTTGAACCCACAGCAGCACTCGCGATCACCCCCGATTGCCTATCGATGCCGCAAAAACCCAAAGAACCTCTTCCTCCAAAAACAAGAACGAAGCCCTAACTCGATCAATTCCGATCGATCCCCTCATTAATAAATTCCAAAAGCATTTTTCCTATGATCTCCACCTTCTACTCCACCTTCGTGCCCAGCCACGACTTCCAGATCGTCGCCGTTCACCTCCGATTGGTCGAAATGCCCAAATCAGATAAACCCAAAATCCTCTTTAATTACCAATCTAAAAATCTTGATATACATACCAAAATTCTTGATTTCCTAACACTATTCCAAACATGCAATCAAAACTAAGAATTGAATTCATAAAATTTTGGCCTAATTTACATTTTACTGTAAATTATAATATTTCGAGACCAATTTCAAATATAAATTCCTCAGATAATTTTTAGTAGAGATATTGTATGGATTCAAACACTTTTTGTTTACAAATCAAAAACTAACAATGATTAGAAAATGAGATATTGAATTTTTAAAGAAATCAAATCCTGTAAATATTACAACAGAGCCTATATTATGTCTACACAGGCATTCATCATTTATACACATACATGCATTCATTCTAATCCAAGAATTTAGGCAGACATCTTGATTTCCATTCATATATCAAAGTGGAATCAAAATTTAAATCTGCTTTTAAAATTTGTTTACTCACCAGGAATTTATAAAACAGAGACAGAGGACAGATTAGTTTCCAGGCTGATGTTCCAGATTTTTGAACTTGATTTCTTTTGCTTAGTTGAATTTAAATCTTGTTGTTTGATCTCTGGTTATTTGCTTGATTCCATTTTTCTGAACTTCAAGATGTTTGAAGATTTTTAAACTGCTATTCGAATTGCCTCCATCTTCATTTGATTTTGAATTTCCAGATCATTTCCATTTTTCAGATTTACTTCTTCTTTGAATTTTGATTCCAGGTTTTATCTTCTCTTTAGATTCGAATTATTTTAGTTGAGAAAGAAGTTGAAGAAAAGAAAAATTTTAAACTGAAAAGTGAAAAACAGATTTCTTCTTACATACTAATTTTTATTTATTTTAAAACTTAAATTAAAATATAGCCACTTGTCTCTTTAATTTGCTTACACCTATGCTATTTAAATTACAAATTACTTATTTTCTTACAAATGTCTTCACACCACTCTAATATGCTAACAAGTGTACATCTTGTTTTTAATACATTTATTTAAGACATTTATATGTTTTTATGAAATATTTATAAGTATATAATGTATTTATCTCTTTTTATAATTTAAGCTTTTAGATTTTAATAAATATACAAATGTGAAAAACAATTATTTAAAATAACTTATGCTTATATCAATTAAATATAACATACTTATATATGCTTGAGAAATTGAGCTTAACTATATATATATTTTTACAAACCATTTTGAATTTTAAGAAGGAAAGAATCTAAAAAAAAAAAAAACAATTGAACTTCTTAATTTAAACCTTAACCAAAATAAAACTTAAAATATATGTTTATAATAAATAAGAAATTATTCTTGTTACTTAAATCTTAAAATATCATTTTCAAAAGTATTAAACCAATTTACAAATTATATATATATATTAAAGTTTGAAAACATCTTATTAAATTCAAATTCAATATTCTTTCCATTCCAATATATATAAATATATATATTCTAAATGGAAAATAATTTTAACATTAGCTTTATAATTATCATATTTAATTTTAATACATAACTTCAAATAACAATATATATATATACATATATATTATAATTTGATAACTTATCCTTTTATTAAATTAAAGACTCCCTATTTATAATATATATACCTATATATATACATTATAAATATAAACACTTATATTAGTTTTAGTAAGATAAATCTTCCTAATTAAAATTTTAGAAAAGATATTCCCAAATTAAAATGTTATTAGTTTTCAAAAGAAATAAATTTGCCAATTTAAAATATTATTAACCTTTTAAAATGAATAAACTTATCAATTTATAAAATAAATCAACAAATCAATTTAATTATTAATAAAGATTATTAAATTGATATTGCCAAATTTCCGGGATATCACATTCCTCCCCCCTTAAAATAATTTCGTCCCCGAAATTTAAAAGCAAAGATAATTTAATAATCCAGCAAAATTTTAATTTCAAACAACAACCATACATATCAATCATACTCTAACAATCATAGCAAACAATTTAATCAAACAAATTTAACTATCCAGACAAATTCTGGATAGAATTTCCTCGAGTTTCCCCAAGTATATATATATACCGGGATACTCGTTCTACATGATCTTAACTAACTATCTACAATAGTCTAGAACTCCTTCCCATCTAGATTACAGATCTAAACAAAATATCAGACTAAACTCAAAACCATCTCAACTACCAAATCCTTCTGAATTGCTGATTCCATCCCTCGATGAATCATACACATATTCCTCAGAGATATGTGAAATAAAATGAATTCCAGTTATCCGAACTGGCCATTCAATTCTGGGGATCAAAATCTAATCTCCAGAGAACACAGAAAAATCTCATAATACTTCCGGAGTTTACTTTCCAATTTTACCAAATCTTATATCTCCTTTGATCGGAGAAAACTTAAACAATATCCAATTTCAACATCAAATTCCAAATTCCATCCATTCTTAACTGCATAACTCCTTTGACGATCCTGAGTCACTTCATTCTTCCTGATCAGCTTAACCCTTGCTGATGCTTCTTGAAACAGATTAGACCAACATCAAACCAATTTCCGGATCCTACTCAACAAAATGGTTTCTCAAAAATATGCCGAAATCCAAAACACAACTCTACTCTACAAACATTAGAGAACTTCGAACTACCTCTCCTATCTGAAAAAGTCAAAACAGTTGCACTTGACAACTTTACCTCCAAATCCCGAAAATTCTTTCACACTTAGAGTTATACTTGAATTTCTTATAGAAATCCTCTACTCCAAGAAAATTACAACTCCCGGTTGCTTCCACTCTAGAATAGCTGCTATCTTGCTTTCGCTGCACAACTCTGATCTTGAACAGATGAGAATGCCGTCGGAGAAACTCGAGCACAAACTTGATCATCCACAGTTTACCATACCATAAAATCTTAGCGACTCCATTCAATTTGGTCAAAACATCCTAGCAGAATCCCCTCTAGAAAATTAGAACTGATCAATCCCTCTCCAAAGAATCCTGAGCCGCTTCACCAAATTCTTCTTTCGGAGACATCCTTCTATTAAGCTGGACCACCAGTAACTCCACGAATCAAGTCGATACGGAATCTCAATCTCCAATAATACCAAGAGAATACTCAAATAATCGCAAGTCTTTTTTTGCGATCAACCCGACCTAACTTCCAAAGATACTGTTCTCTCTTCACAAATCAGAACAGCTTATACTTAACTATCCAATTCATCGAAGAAATGGATTCACTCTGCTGCTTCTGGACTCCATCTCTAGAAAAACTGCTCAGACAGAAACTTCCTGCCAACACAGAACACTCCGAGCCGCACTGCTGCCATAGACCAAAGACTTCTTATCCGAAACTCCTCGAGAAACTCGGACCTCAAAGCAAATAGAAACGCCCCACTGGACTCAGCCACAACACTGAAACAGACTCACTTCTTCAAACTTGTTCCAGAAGAAACATCTTCAGAAACGTCCATAGCCACCGTGTCTCATCACACAGCTACTACTTCCTGAGGTTACCAAAATACCATCACTCTCTTCAGCTCATCCAATAGATCTACTCTATTCATCCAACTTCAAAGATAAACTCTAAACCATAACTGGTTTCCTTCAGAGATCGGTGAAATCTTTACACCACAACAAAGTTCACTCGAGACAGTATTAGGTCTACAGTCTCGTCAGATATACTTCCAACCTCAACACTCAAATTCTAACTATTGGTAGTCGTGTTACTCACACTACCACCTTATCTACCTTTATAACTTATATTGGAAAACCCGAACAGGTAACCCAACAAATAGGTAGAAATATATATATTTAAAATGATACTTTTTATATAGAAATTATTTCTGGGTAAAATTATTTCATTTACCTTTTTAAAACAATATTGTGTCCGTTGGCCTGGTCTAAGTGTTTAGAGATCCCTATCAATAACGTTAGCTACTCGTATTGACCAGAATCCATATACCACTCAACCGATCAATTAACACAATATAAAACCATTTTTATATAATTAACAATTACGCGCTCTCAAGATAGACACCACTTCAGAGCCTAGGTATTCACTCAACCTAGTGTTCTGATATTCACTTAACCAAAAGCTTAGGCATTCGCTCAACCTATGCTCTGATACCACTGTAACGACCCCGACTTTTTCTCCACAGAAAGTCGGATCATTATGAAGAAAGAAAGGGGTAGAAAATAGAAAAGAAGAGAAGAAAGAAAGAAACAACAACAACGATCTCACAGCGGAACGAATAAATTATATTAATAACATAAACTATTACATAGTATACAACACTTATCAGAGTTATACAACATATACATCACTTACTAGACAGTTATAAACATCTGTCTAGACATTACAACTCAAATACAAGACAAGACACTATCACAGATATCAACACAGCGGAATACTATATCTACGAACGCCGAAGCCTCCTGCTCCATTGCTCCTCCAGAATATTCGTCAAGGCTAAACCTGAATCCCTTGGCTACTCGTAAAAATTTGAGTACCCAAGAGTTTATAAAACGGAAATAAACACTTGGGTCAGACATGGGTCTGGTGTGAGTAACAGGTTAAACTTGCTTAACTTCAAAACCTTTAGAAAGAAAAGGTATCACGTAAGACTTCCCACAAATAAACATGGGTAAGTTTTTACCTTACGCTAACCAAAACATTTGATAGGAAATCTGATTTTATTATAATAGGGTCTAGGGTTTTCAAGTAAAATATAGAAATAGCTGAAATGCTTACATCTCACATTCCAACATAGTTGGGCACATCTAATACGTACGGCACTTATTGGAGTTTGGATTCCATACAATGGCAAGGCTACTGGGGTACCGCCCGTCACAGTACGTGGCCTAGATCACCGTACCGAGGAGTACGCCCGCTCCCCTGCAACACAAAGCCGGAACCATCCCTTACTGGATAATTCCGAACAAGATAATCCCGTAGTTGGCGCGACCAACCACACACTAAGCCGAATAAAAGAAAAGGGACCTCTAGACAGGGATCTATCTTGCTCTCAGTGGGTGCTACCCACGAAGCCTTGCTGCACCTCCCCTGTTTTAGCCATTCCCGGTTGATGAGGCTTGAGGTTACGATTACCTTTAATCAGAACATATCACTTAGAATGCTCATCGTCCGCCTGACGATGTGCTGAAAGCATTCAATCCATACAAGTTCGTTCCGGGTTCGAACGAAACCGAAGGCATTATCTCGTTACACTCGTTTTGGAATCACCCTCAGAGTTAACGACAATAACCCTTGCACTCTGAATCTTCATCTTTAATTGAGATTCACGACCTATCGTTAATTTGGATCGATGTGGTATTCGGGTCTCCAGACCTGGAATACCGGTATACGGAAACCCGATCCCGGTCTCATCGAAATCCAAAACGTATCTTTTAAGGCCAAGTTGTTTAAAGGTTTAAACAATTTAACTTATCTATATTCATACAGATAGATAATTCACAAATCACAATTGATAATCACATTATCAAATAAACAAATGATCTATAACCAAATAGGTAATCCATATCAACATCACAATAGTTAATCTATATTACCATCATAATGCAACCAAGCATTCATACTACACAACATTTCTTATCTCATTTCTGAGATTACATCCATTCAAGACAATCAATGTCATCCATTCTTATATAAGCAATGATTTACTTAATCACAACATAATTAATTTAAAATGAATTAAATTAACTATCTCTATCTTTAATTAATTTAAAGTGAATTAAATTAATTACTTCATCTCTTAATTAATTTAAAATAAATTAAATTAATTACTTCATTATAAACCTTACTTATATAATCATTAATTAATTACAAATAAATTAATTAATCTTTCTATAATTATCTATTTTAATTAATCACCTTTGATTAATTATACTTTAATTACATTTAAGTAATTATCTTAATTAATTTCATAAATTAATTATCCTTAACCAATACAGTAATTAACCTTTAATTACTTCATTAATTAATTAATTATAATCAATTACTTTAATCCTTAACTAATTACAATTAATCACTTATCATTTGATTAATTAATCTTAATTAATCAACTCTTAATTACATCATTAATTATAAACTAATGATCCTAATTACACCTTTAATTATTTATTAATTACATTAAGTAATTATTCTTAATTAATCCATAATTATTAATCATCTTTGATTAATCTAATCCAGTAATTAACTCTAATTAATTATCTTCCTTAATTAATTACTTTTAATTAATTACCTTAACAAATAATTAATTACCTTATTAATTATCCTTAATCCTTTAATTAAATAAATTATTTAATTAATAACACTAGGTAATTAGCCTTAATCACTTCTTATTTAATTACTTTCATAAAATAATTATCCTCTAATTACTTTATTAAATAATTTACCTTTACTAAATTACATCCAGTAATTATTCCTTAATTACTTAATCAATTAATTGTAAACATTTTGAAAATCTATTTATTTACCCTTTTAAAAACTTATCAATTTAAATATTAAAAACTTGTTAGAATATTAATTTTTGAAACAAAGGTATTTTACAAATTAAAAACTGGCTTAACCTTTGATTTTAAAACTTAGGAACCATTACAA
Source organism: Allium fistulosum (assembly GCA_030737815.1). NCBI lineage: Eukaryota > Viridiplantae > Streptophyta > Magnoliopsida > Asparagales > Amaryllidaceae > Allium > Allium fistulosum. The sequence continues at coordinate 461,727,533 of CM060901.1, forward strand.
AGACAAGTTTCTTTTGTTTTAAAACATTAAAACATTTCTTAAAATCTGCTCTCATCAAAACCCGAGTAAAATGTTAGAAAACTCGAAGTAATTCTCGAAGCTACCCACGTATCATCTCACTTCGAGTAAAACTCGAACAACACCCGAACGAAAACCCGAGCATCCCCTTCTTCTCCAAAACCAAAATCCCAAATACACACGAACGTGCTCGTGCACGTGCACGCTTAATCTGGTCGACGACGATCACAACTCCGACCTCCGACAAGTCACTCTTGACCTCGTCATCCCATCGTGCAACTCAGATAACCCATTTCTATCGAGAATCGAATTTTCGCCATCAAACCCATCAGCTCGAAACTTACCCTTGCCAGAAAACCCATCCTCCACGACACTCAGAGCTTCAGACGACTCGCCACCCTAGCCGTAGCTTCCCCACGTCGCCTTGAACCCACAGCAGCACTCGCGATCACCCCCGATTGCCTATCGATGCCGCAAAAACCCAAAGAACCTCTTCCTCCAAAAACAAGAACGAAGCCCTAACTCGATCAATTCCGATCGATCCCCTCATTAATAAATTCCAAAAGCATTTTTCCTATGATCTCCACCTTCTACTCCACCTTCGTGCCCAGCCACGACTTCCAGATCGTCGCCGTTCACCTCCGATTGGTCGAAATGCCCAAATCAGATAAACCCAAAATCCTCTTTAATTACCAATCTAAAAATCTTGATATACATACCAAAATTCTTGATTTCCTAACACTATTCCAAACATGCAATCAAAACTAAGAATTGAATTCATAAAATTTTGGCCTAATTTACATTTTACTGTAAATTATAATATTTCGAGACCAATTTCAAATATAAATTCCTCAGATAATTTTTAGTAGAGATATTGTATGGATTCAAACACTTTTTGTTTACAAATCAAAAACTAACAATGATTAGAAAATGAGATATTGAATTTTTAAAGAAATCAAATCCTGTAAATATTACAACAGAGCCTATATTATGTCTACACAGGCATTCATCATTTATACACATACATGCATTCATTCTAATCCAAGAATTTAGGCAGACATCTTGATTTCCATTCATATATCAAAGTGGAATCAAAATTTAAATCTGCTTTTAAAATTTGTTTACTCACCAGGAATTTATAAAACAGAGACAGAGGACAGATTAGTTTCCAGGCTGATGTTCCAGATTTTTGAACTTGATTTCTTTTGCTTAGTTGAATTTAAATCTTGTTGTTTGATCTCTGGTTATTTGCTTGATTCCATTTTTCTGAACTTCAAGATGTTTGAAGATTTTTAAACTGCTATTCGAATTGCCTCCATCTTCATTTGATTTTGAATTTCCAGATCATTTCCATTTTTCAGATTTACTTCTTCTTTGAATTTTGATTCCAGGTTTTATCTTCTCTTTAGATTCGAATTATTTTAGTTGAGAAAGAAGTTGAAGAAAAGAAAAATTTTAAACTGAAAAGTGAAAAACAGATTTCTTTTTACATACTAATTTTTATTTATTTTAAAACTTAAATTAAAATATAGCCACTTGTCTCTTTAATTTGCTTACACCTATGCTATTTAAATTACAAATTACTTATTTTCTTACAAATGTCTTCACACCACTCTAATATGCTAACAAGTGTACATCTTGTTTTTAATACATTTATTTAAGACATTTATATGTTTTTATGAAATATTTATAAGTATATAATGTATTTATCTCTTTTTATAATTTAAGCTTTTAGATTTTAATAAATATACAAATGTGAAAAACAATTATTTAAAATAACTTATGCTTATATCAATTAAATATAACATACTTATATATGCTTGAGAAATTGAGCTTAACTATATATATATTTTTACAAACCATTTTGAATTTTAAGAAGGAAAGAATCTAAAAAAAAAAACAATTGAACTTCTTAATTTAAACCTTAACCAAAATAAAACTTAAAATATATGTTTATAATAAATAAGAAATTATTCTTGTTACTTAAATCTTAAAATATCATTTTCAAAAGTATTAAACCAATTTACAAATTATATATATATATATTAAAGTTTGAAAACATCTTATTAAATTCAAATTCAATATTCTTTCCATTCCAATATATACAAATATATATATTCTAAATGGAAAATACTTTTAACATTAGCTTTATAATTATCATATTTAATTTTAATACATAACTTCAAATAACAATATATATATACATATATATTATAATTTGATAACTTATCCTTTTATTAAATTAAAGACTCCCTATTTATAATATATATACCTATATATACATTATAAATATAAACACTTATATTAGTTTTAGTAAGATAAATCTTCCTAATTAAAATTTTAGAAAAGATATTCCCAAATTAAAATGTTATTAGTTTTCAAAAGAAATAAATTTGCCAATTTAAAATATTATTAACCTTTTAAAATGAATAAACTTATCAATTTATAAAATAAATCAACAAATCAATTTAATTATTAATAAAGATTATTAAATTGATATTGCCAAATTTCCGGGATATCACAATATAAACATCAGAGTTAGAAATAAAATACAACAGAATATCTCAATTGCAGTGAAGTCTCCAGTACAACAGATGACTTCTCTGAACAAATCAACTAGAAGAGCTGAAAGCTGAGGCGATAGTTGGATCTCCAAAGGAAGCTCCAAACTCCAAGGGTGAGTCTCAAATGCTGTATCACTCGGTCAGACCCGAGCGTAAAGAAAAACACAAAACACTCGAGTCAGGATTAACATTCTTATATAAATAAATCCAACTCAAGTGAAATATCAATTGAAATACGAGTAACTTAAAGGATGTTGGGATAACCATCCTCTAAGGATCTTCAGAACTATCTACAAGGTGGAAATATACATTTTAACACCGTGGTCATTTCAATTAAATTTATACTTCAAAACCCAAATATCATTTCATTTCAAATATATCCATTTTCCAAAATAGTATATATATATATTAAATGATTTAAAAAGTAAAGTATTTAATTTCCTCAAGTCTAGCAAATCGATTCAAATCAACTTCAAATTCCAAATTCAAATTTATTCAAAGCTCAATTCATCAATTTAATTCATTTCTAAACAGATCATTTAAATTTTCAATATATTTCAAAGCTTTAATATTCAACATTTTCAAAGTTAAATTTAACAGTTTCATATAGCTCTTGATTTAACTTCATTATTATTTAATCAGGGAATATTCACTTAATAAATTCAATATCATTTAACTAGCCTTAAATTACATTTTTACTAAATATTTCCTTAAACTTTAGTTAAACAAAAAAAAATATTCATTAGATTACTTATAAATCAAACTCAAGTTATAAATCATATCTTACATCTCAGTTTCAATAAGTTTCAAATCGGTTTAATTAAATAATTTTTTTTTTTTGAATACAATTTCAACTACATTCAAATTATCTTTCTAACCTTAACTTATTCAAATTATTACCAAAATCTATTTTGAAATATATTTTAAACACTCAACATATTATATGTATTTAAATCAATCATTCCCATTTATATATAATAATTTAAGGCTCAACATTTATTAAAACCATATATTTCTTTCCAAAACCATAGAATTCATTTTTAAAATATTTATATATATGGACCAACGGTGTCTGTATATATATTTATCATATGGTTAAGTGATACAGATATTTATCATTTCAATCCGAAATTTAAATATATACGGGTAGATATCATTTCGACCCGTAATCCCAATTTCAATTCAAATGAAAATCGCTTGGGTTTATCATTTCAACCCATAACGAAATTCTCCTATTCTAAAGTCCGTTCGGGTATGTATCATTTCAACCCATAGTGAATTCTATACTAACAGGGAACTTGCATAGTGATAACAGATACTAAAAATATATAACAGCAGGCATATATCATTAGTATAAATAACAGATACGGGTGTCAGATGTCACAGGTGAACAGATATAAATAATAGTAATAACAGGCATATAATACTAGATACTGGTGTCAGATGTCACAGGTGAACAGTTATAGATAATAGCATATATAACAATGTAAATAACTACAGCAGCATATTTCAATTGCTATTTCAATTGAAATCAAATTTAAATAATAAAAGAACGTTAATCGTGAGTGATTGCTCACCTTTCGAGGCTAGAGAGGACAACACTGAAATCAAGTTACACATCTGCACACGAATTCCAAGGCAAAGCTAGATTGGCACGAATCAACGAATAAAGCTGATAAATCGAATTGGACGAAATCAAGTCAGAATTGGATCGGTGAAGATAATTGGTATAGGTGAACCTATATATATAACTATATATAACTATAAATGGATAAAAAAAATCGTATCCTAAATTCAACTACATTTCAATTCAAAATATATATATATATGTGTGTGTGTGCGCGATTCAACATCTATTGTTTAAATCAAATATATATATATATATATATTAAACTCAAATATGTATATACACATAATATATTTAAAAAGAAAATCCACACGTACACATTATATTCATTTCATCTAACATATCACGTATATACTTTTAAAATACTATATTTATACTGCCATATTCAGAGTTAGTATTTATAAATCAATTTTTAAACATGCATTAGAAATAACACTTATTATTATACTTAAAACCCGATTCATGCATGTAGGGTAATAGTGCATAAATGCAGGCACACTGCCCTACAAAATAAAATATACTATGCAGACAACATTATAAATGAAACAGACATATTTCACCACCCTCACAGCCTAATCACCACTTTGTATTATATACTAACTTTGTCCCTTACTATACTTAGAGCTGTTTATTTAATTATGTGCATAACCAGAATCTATGCAGACCCAAAGGGTATATGCAACAGACCAGTACCATCTATACAAAAATGATACTACGCAAATATTTCACCCAGAATTCAATGCCCAATATGAATATCATTATAATATATATAACTAAACGTACATAATCTATTAACTAATATTAACTTTGAAACTTATTAAAATTATAAACATACGATTTCAAAAAACATAAATAGCTTGGAAACAACTATTGACCACACGGTCTAAAATCAACATATATCTATTATATATGTAAACTAGACTATATTTAAATGATACTATATATGTTCAGAAATATAATAATATACAGTACACTCAACAATACACGTTATGACTATAATACCCAACAATACTCTTATAATATAAATACATATCTATACTTTGTAAACAAATAACAATATACATATAGTCTGATAAACCGAGATTTTACAAACAAAGGTATATCACTTATATATTCTTATCTATGCATATACTAACCTTTGGTTTATATAAAACTTGCACTGCAAAACAAATATTTATATACATCTTTAACATAAATGTATCATCACTGATATATATATATAATACAAACATAAAATCTCAAAAATCAGCATGAACGCATACGTAAACCCCATGAAACAGCAGTGTATACTAAAATATATACAATATACCTAGCACAAAGAAAATGTGAGGATCAAAGATGCTCGGCAGGTTGGAGGAGCGGCCACAGGCTGCTGCTGGAAAGAAGTGGGCGGAGGAAGAAGCGGCGGCTGGTGGTGTTGGTCACGGTAGAGGGGAAGGCGGCCGGGTTATCAGATGGCGGAGAGTGAGGGTGTACAGGAGATACGACTCGGCGTGGGTGGTTGGCTGGATAACGTTGCGATGAGGCTGGGAAAGATGTTTGCTGGCGTGGAGGAAAATGGGCATGCGACTATAAGGTGGGTTCGGGTGGAGTTGCTTGGGTGTGTGCCGCTGGTCGTGGGTTCAATGGGGAGGGAGAGGACTAGTTGTTGAGGGGGAACGAACAAAATATAAGGAGCAAGGTGTTGTCGGTTTGTTAATGGTTGAATGGTGGAGATGGAAGGTGGATTCACTCATGGAAGAAGTTGGAATAGAGGATGGAAAAAATGACGAGAGCTACAGGAAGATGAGGAACCAGATCTAAATATGTGAAGCGATGTGAGAACGAATAAATTGGAAAAAAGATAACCCAAAAGTCAGAGAATAGGAATAAATAAAAAGTAACAGATGGACCATTGATTGATGCAGGAAATTAAGGCAATTGATGGTTGCTTGGATTCCACGACTGAAGTTGAAAAGAGTAAGAGAATAAAAGTCACAAATACTGTACGACAACTGTTTACTTATTTCCATCGCGTACCAAACTTCAAAGCGCATAAATAAATATACCGTAGAGATCAGTGTGACGAGATGATCAAAACGGTATACAGATATTAGCGGTACGATCATCCGATCAAAAGTCGATAATCGGTACCAGAAATGCTGCTATTTTGCCAGAATTAAGATAAACGGAGCAGTAGAAGTCCAAATTTGGAAAAACGACTTTCGCAGTCTGATTCAGAATAATCTGAATAAATTTTCTCCTGTTGACATATTTTGGTTTTGGAAAACTTTTAAATTCACTGTTATTAACCGGTTTGATTTGAAATAAAATTTCACAGGAAAATAAACTTCAATATTATCAGATGAAAATTTACCAGTTGCTATATTAAAATAGTCGTATCCCAAATAATAAATTTTTTTATTTTCAAATTTTTTTTTGTTTAAAATTTCACAAAATTTCAATTAATTTAACAAATAAAATCACCAAAAGTTTAGGGTCGTTACAATCCGCTTTGGGATGGGCAGACTAGGTAGCAGGTGACAGGTGCTGTTCTTAGTTTCCGACGATGCTGATGACGAAGACGAGCTGGAGGCTTGCATATTATTTTCTTACTATATGTACTGGATGTTCCGCTGCTTGTATATTCTTTGAGTGATATGTAGTGAGGCTTGATGTATTGACTTTTCTGATGTTTGTACCAAACTATTATGAAGTTTAATTGAGATTTTGTTCTGTAAAGCTTCATTATATATACTTTCTATTGTATTTTATCCATGCGCTGTGAGTTATACGATAGACTTTGCTGTTTTAATTTAACCCTGGCAACCGTCCATGGCTGCCTGGCACACTTTACATCGCACTACTCCTATGTTCAGTGCAGGGGTCATGGGCGGTCGTCACACATATACCGCGATATTCCACCTCGAAGTGGAATTGGTATTGTGCTAACGTCTGTGGATGCAGAGAAACAGGTTGGAGGGATCCAACTGGATTCCTCAAAATTATCTAGACTGTTTTATATTCTATGTTATGAATATTGATATACTGTGATGAATTATATGGATAATAGGATGTTATGGCTTGATTGGATCTATGTGGATATGTTGAGTTTTCAAAATCTCTAGAATTGGATTTTTGGAAAATAAATAAAAGAGTAAATCCTTAGGTAAAATAACTGTGGAGAGTTTGAATAAATTGGAAAATGAAATTGGGAGAATAAGAGTAACTTTAAATTTCAAATAAATTAATTCTGAATATGAGGAAAAAGGGGAATTTGGGATTAACAGGGGGAATAATAAATTTTAAACTAAAGTGATATTATTTTAAAGAATAAATGATTTATTTTTAAATTTAAGGATTAAATTTAATTAAGGAATAAGAAGGAATTTTGGAAATCTGAAATTGATATTTCCAGTTAAAAAGATTTTAAATCATAATTAAGATATAAAATCTGAAAGTTGATGAATTTTGGACAAATGAAGTAAGAAAATTTATTTCAGAATAAAGTGAATTGGGAATCAATTGTAAATTGATTTAAGAGTTTGGGATTTGAAATTTTAAAGAGAAGTGAGATTTTGGAATTTATAAACTGGGTTTATAAAGTAAAATAAATTATCAGTGGATATTTGAAAATATAAATTCAAGGTGGGAATTTATAAAGGGATATGAATTGGTTTAAAAATAAATGTTGATTTATTTTTAAAAGATGCGAAGAGAAGTGTATTTCCTTGGATAGCCAAGTACGTTTTCAAAGCAATTTAAAATATAAGTTAAAAGTTTTAAGTATGTTTTTAAAAAGAATGTTTTAGAAAATTTGTTTTTTTCTAAATGTTAATTTCCAAAGTAAGTATTTTTAAAAATCTATTATTATAGTAATTATATAAAAGTGATTAGGTATTATGTTTTAAAAGGAGAAATTTAGTTTATATTTATAAAGTGGTTTTATTTTAAATATTCTTTAAGTATATATTTTAAATAAAGTATTAAAAGTAGTTTTAAATTTCAATGTTATAAAGTATATTTATAATAAAGTGTTTTTAAATTATTTTAAAATATAAAAGTATTTTGTACTTGGTGTTTCAGTGGAAATAAATATTTGGGAAAATGCATTCCATGAAAGGAAACTGTTTGAAATTGTTTTCAAAGGATTGAAAATGGAAATATATCTTGCGAAGATATTTTGAGAAAAATAAATAATTTGGGGAAATTATTTATTGTTTGATGGATGTTATGGATGTTAATTGATAGTTAAATAACCGACTATCAATATTGGCCAAATGCGCTAATCGTTTCGAAGAGACCGGGATCGAGATTAATTTCTCGAAACCACTTCGATCCGGTTTGTACGTTTCGTGGAAACGATTTCGGAGTCGAAGATGGAGCAGTGAAGTGCAAGGGCTATTCACTACTAATCCTGATGATATTTCCAAAATGGATGTAGTAGGGGTAGTGCCTTCGGTTCCGTTCGAACCCGGGACGGACTTGTATGGACGAATGCTTTCGGAACATCGTCAGCGGACAATGGGCATTCTAAGGGATATGTTCTGAAAGGTAACGCTTAGCCTCGAGCCTCATCAACCGGGAATGACTGAAAATCAGGGGTTATGCAGCAAGGCTTCGTGGGTCGCACCCACTGGAGAGTAAGGTCATCCCTGTCTAGATGTCTGTAACGATCCGGATTTTCGCGTTCGAAAATCGACATCCATACTTTACATCGTACTCGAATGCCGTAGATTCGACCGTTCAAATCCGAGTCGCCGGAGCTTATAACAACATTAAGTAAATAACACAGCGGAAGAAAAGAATAATACATTGATATACAATATCTGATACAACAGAGTGATACAATGAATACCAATATACATCAGAGATATGATACAAGAAATAGCAGCGGAAAGAAAATAGATAACGCCAGCAGCGGATAGAATGTCTCCAATAGAATGCTCCAAGATAAGCAACGTCAGTCCATGAACTCCAAGAACTGAACCAGCTCCAGATAATCTACTCAACCTGAATATCTGAGAAACCCAACTCTAGACTGCCCGTGTGGAAAAATAGTGGGCACCCAGAGTTTAGGAAGGGAACAATAAACTCCGGATCAGTCATGGGACTGGTGTGAGCAACAAAAATAGTTTATCTTTGAAACAAACAACAAAAGGCTCTTAAACATTGAAAACCCGCAATGCTTTTCGAAAATGAAACTACCATAAGGCCTCCCGCCACACACACAATGCAATCGCAGAATTGGAGGAGATTTCTCTTTATGATAGTCAAACATGCTTACTACGCAAAATCAAAACTCTTTTGATATTATTACTAGTACATAGTGTAGAAAAACATTTCGAAAATATAATATCAATCTTAGCCGGCATACAACCATTATTGTATGCCTACTATAGCTACTACGTTCAATAGCAGGTTACCGCCACATTCCATAGCAGGTAATACAACTAAAACCGTACAGGGTTCGTATTGTTTCTTTGGATTTCCAACAAATGATCAGGCTAAGGAACTTCCTTACCGAAATAGAAACGCCTCTGGAAAGACGCCCCGAGAACCTAACCGGATCTCCGCAAACAAAAGGCCGACGCTACCTCACGCTTTAACCAAGCTGTAACTAGGTAACTAACACACGAGTCATGTCATCCCCCGGTCGTCACCGACCTTTATCCGAGGTACCTCGATCATAAAGCAACAACCACAAAGTATAATAACCGTGCAGCATCCACATAGGTAAAATATCTGGGCTCCATACCATGATGTCACCTTTTATCCAGAAGGAAATGACATACCCTAGGGGCGCTACCCCTACAAACCTTTGTCGCAACATTCCTGTTTCGACCATTACCGGGTTGTGAGGCTCGACGAAGTCTCGTCCACAAAGCTATGCTTTTTCACAAAGCCACGCTTTTTCACAAAGCCACGCTTTTTCACAAAGCAACGCTTTGATCAACAAATGATCATCAGCACTTCGTATGCCACATTACCAAATTGGGAATGTATCACTAGTAACCATCAACTACATAACCTCTGAGCTCATACGTCTCAGAGAAGGGTGTTAAGCTAAGAGAATAAATTCTCCGCCACCAACAGAAATGTATTTGATAGAAACCAGCTTTACATCTCAAAGTGTAACGTCAGACACACATCCATATAAGTCTGTTACGGGTTCGAACAGAACCGAAGGCACTTCCGAAGAAGCCCTTGCAAATCCGAATAATTTCTAATCACATCCGGACTTCCCATCACAAAGGGTGATAAAATCTCTATACCGGGGACCAGTCGGTGCAGAGACATTCGACGAGTTGTCCATTCATTTTCAAAAATATCCGGTCTTCACCACCGGTCTTCAAATGCTATCCATATACGACGTATCATTATTCGGAATGGGTTATATGACACAAAGGTCCTCTCCCGGCTAAACCGAATAACGAGCGCAATTAAAAATCATATGGATATTGGGGTCTCAGTTAAATCACAACTTAAAGCCCAAAACTTTTCATTCGAATGGTTAAAACAAATTACCATTTCCGATCTTTTAAACAAAAAGATTCATTTCAAAAACCCTCAATGGTTTAAACAATTTCCACACTTTAATCTTTTAAACAAAAGATTTAATTCACAAAGTTAACCCCATTCACAAAGATTCATTCATAGATTTTCAAATCGATTTCCATTTCAATTTGGTTAAATCGTTAAATCTTTAAATCAAGATTTAACTTATAGCTTTCAAAACTAGTTTCCAAAGATTCATTCATAGTCTTTCAAAACAATTCCATTTCAAGTTAGATTAACTCATCCGGTCTTTGAAATCAAAGACTCATTTCATAGTTTTCAAAATATTTAAATTCCATTTCAAACTTGAAATTCTTTCAACACAAATTGGAAATCCTTTCTTAAAATGAAAGCTATTATTATTTGAAAACAAGTAGTTTTCGTTTCGGAAAAAATCCAGTTATATTTACACGAGTTAAAACCCTTGAATTAAATTCAAATTTCCAAATCAATACCTTTAAAAATGGTTTAACCCATATAACTTATACAGCATCTTTAATCCCTAGTTTCAAATCACAGAATTCAATTTCAAACTTGAATTCAAATTTAAATCAAATTATTTAAATTTTCAAAACTCGATTAAGTTATTCGAAATAACTTTTATCTTTGAAATTCCATTTCAAAAGCTTTTTACTTTAAACCCAAATCTCCAATTTCAAAATCAATTGAAATTAAAATTTCAATTTCAAAACATTGAATTTAAATCATCTGTGACTTAACCGATTTCCACGTGAAATCCATATTTGTGTGTGTAAAGGTGTAGTCCAGGGGTTTCACACAATAGTGCACAACATCAATAATCACAGATATATCGATAAGCGGTGTAATCCACAACGCTTATCTTCATTCATAGATTCATAGATAAAAGAAATTTATCAGTCATAAAGATTCACAATTATAATTCGATGTGGGTTTCGGATATCCAACTGGAATCCGACTCCCTGTCGCATCGAAGTTTAAATGTCGTTTACGGGTCAAGGGTTTCATATTCACATAATAATACATCACAGAAACAAAAATTACAGATCACGACATAAATCAGGACGTATCACAAAGCATCATATATCAGGGATATCAAACAATCAAATCATCCAATATAATCCAAACATCCATAAGTAAGATCAATTCGGATTAAAGAACTCTCATGTGGGATCCGATCTTGACAAGAAATTCTCTATATGTAATTATCTGATAAATTTAAATCAGATTAATTACCTATGGATAAATTACAAATCCTGGTTAATTACTGGTTAATTACAAATTATTTTGATTAATTAACCTTTAATTAATTATTCTCAAATTAATCAACTTAATTAATTTATCACATTAATTAATTATCCTTTAATTAATTATTTTTCAATCACTTGATTTATCAACCTTTAATCAATAATTAATTTCTTTTAATTACTTCCATTAGGTAATCATCTTTAAGTAATTAATTACCCTCAATTACTTATATTACTTAATTATCCTTAATCCCCTTCATTAATTATTAAGTAATTATTATCAAAATCTTTAACTAATCCCATACTTAAATAAAAACAATTATTTAAAAGAATGAGTTAAAAATGTTTAAACTTGAATTTCGTTTAAAGTTTGAAAACTGGAAATTCTAATACCCGAAACAACCCCGAGAGTTTCCCGAGACAAATGCATATTTACTTCGAGTCCTTTCCGAGCCAACCCATATTTTTCCTTTCTTAACTTTGATTTGTTAAATCTGGAAACCTGTTATACACTCGCGAACTACCCGGCAGCGAACTCGAGCCAATCCCCCTCTAACCCGTGATCCACTTCGAGACAGCCATCAACCCAACATCCTGACACACAAACAACTCCGTGCACGTGCACCGCTCCGGCGCCTGCCTCCGGTCAACTTCGACGACTTCCCCTCATCGACGATCGTCACTCAAACCAATCTCGATCATCAGATCGATGATAAAAACATCGAAACAAATTCGAGCGTTCAAGCTCGATACTGCAAACCCAAAAACGAAACCTGGAAATCACCACGACCCACTTCTCCGATCATCAGAACTCAGAACCTCCAGCCAAAACATTCGCCCTCATCCCGACTTCAATATCCCAGAGTTCCATCGAACTCGATCACTCCTTTGTCTCGAAATGATCAAATTTCCGGCCATAGTCAAAACTAGGTCTAGAAACAAAACTAGCCACCATCGTTACCTCCGGTCGCAGATCAACTTCTTGCCAATTTTCCTGGCCTCACCATTCACTTCTCTTCCTCCAGAAGAAACTCCAACCCCTCCAATCCTTGAGATCACCAGATTTTTTCCAAAAACCCCAAACAGTGCAAACCCGAAATGCACTTTTAATCCTTAACTAAAATTTGTAATTTTAGTTTTAAAAATCAAGCTTTCAGATAAGAATTCAGTTTATAAACTCGAATTGATATTTTATGATATTTGAAATTTTCACTTATATTAAGTATTAACTGTTCTTATGGTTTTTCCAGAGCAAACTCAATTTATTTCAACTTAAATACATTTTAAACTTTATTCTATCATTTAATCAAACACAACTTGTTTGAATTTTGAATCCTCATAAGGAACAGGTCAAGTGAAAAAAATGATTTTTAACTTAAACTTGAGCTTGAAATTTGAACAGAGGTGTTCTACAGGTACTAGCAAACATGCATTCATTATAAATCACAAATACACAAAAATTTCACCAATATATACACACAAATACATAATTATTTCCAGACATAAATCAAGCAATCAGATAAAATGAAGTTACTCACTGGTGAAAACAAAGAAGTCTGGGAAGAACAAAAACAAAGTTGCTCACAGTTGTTTCCAGGAAAGAACAGAGATGCATTTTTGTTGAACAGGCTTTGAATTTCCAGTTGAAACTTGCCTCTTTGATCCCTGGTTTGTAATGATTCGTATTGTAGTTTATGTCGAAGTTTGTTTAAGTTTTGGAGATTGTTTACTTCAGATTTTTTTTTGTTTCTCAGTTTTATGGACGAACTGAAATGAAGTATGATATATAGAAAGAAGTGTACAAGTTGATAGATATAAACAAGTTACAGGTGAATATAATTTTGTATAGGTGATGTTATCTTTTTAGTACAACATATAAGCAGAAATATTTTTCCTTATCTCGTGGCTGATAGGTACCATTTGGGGGCTGCATTAATTTGCTTTGTACTAATATACTTATCCTTCTTCTCGGCTGTACATATATTATCTTGCTTTTGTGCTAGTACTAATTGCCATTGTACCCTAACAAGTTTACATCCTTACCTCCTAGATTCATATGTACTTAGATTATTTTCTTATTTCGACTGAAAATAATTTGGTGGCTAAAGACAATTGCATTTATTAAGTGTACCACATACATTATTTTTATTTATATGGCTGTGCAATATGAAGATAGGTGTTGGATTCTTTTACAAGCCTTTATATACATGTATTTTATTTTCTTTTGTTTCCCTTTTTAAGTGTACATACAATTCTATTTGAATTGTATAGGCATACTTTCTTTCATTTGTTTTACTTGCTATTTTACAAAATTCATCAATATATAATTTACTTTCGTTATTTTATTTTAAACTTAACTATCCAATATTACATTTATTTACTATTATTTTTATTTTTAAACCACTTATTAACAATTTAAATTCAAGTCAAAATATATATTATTATTTCAAATTTAGTCAGATATGTTCAAATATAGATATATATTCTCATATATACAATATTTTAAATTTTTAACGATTTATACAAATATACTTGGATATCGGGGAAACTCGCATCACCTTATATCGATTTATCTCACAAATTTTATTCAAAAATCAATAAATTATTAATTTAAACTTAATCAAAATTCGGGGTCGTTACAGACTTCCCCCCTTAAAAGAATTTCGTCTTCGAAATTCACAGGCACGAAACAAAGACAGATAAAGAATGTTTCATTTAATCAAACTGAACATCTATTCTGCATTTGGTTCACCAAATCAGAATATCAAGAACAGATACACGAACGAATCTGTTGAATTCTTTCACACGATACTCGGGTTATCCAGATCTACGAGATATACAGTGGCATCGGTTAGTTTGAAGTGATAACTAACCATTCATAGAATATATCCGGACCCAAAGAATAGATAGATATATGGATACAATTTCAAAATTTTCAATTTAAAACTAAATTATACCTATCAACCATAGCAATCAAAGCAAACAAGGCAACCAATATATTCAAACACAATTTTGGCTTATTTGGAGTTTATGTCCCATTTTAATATATCGAATTTCCTTTCTGGATCTACCAGAAACTATCGAAGAATTGAGAAAAGATGTTGAACAAAAGAGATTGATAGAGAAAAGATTGCTTCCTGGTTGTTACAGAGTATTGACCGATTATAGTCGTATTCCCCTGTCCCCTATCTCGTCTTCTTCTTGCACTCATACTCACTATCAGTGGATAGTAAGAGAATTTACTGAGACATTCGAACGGATATCTGAGGATACTCATTCTAGAGTCTACTTCACTCTATCTCTAATGAGCTACTTAATGTGTTATACTCCTGAGCTAAAGTTCAACCTTAGCTCTGATACCACTTGTAACGATCCGGATTTTCGCGTTCGAAAATCGACATCCATACTTTACATCGTACTCGAATGCCGTAGATTCGACCGTTCAAATCCGAGTCGCCGGAGCTTATAACAACATTAAGTAAATAACACAGCAGAAGAAAAGAATAATACATTGATATACAATATCTGATACAACAAAGTGATACAATGAATACCAATATACATCAGAGATATGATACAAGAAATAGCAGCGGAAAGAAAATAGATAACGCCAGCAGCGGATAGAATGTCTCCAATAGAATGCTCCAAGATAAGCAACGTCAGTCCATGAACTCCAAGAACTGAACCAGCTCCAGATAATCTACTCAACCTGAATATCTGAGAAACCCAACTCTAGACTGCCCGTGTGGAAAAATAGTGGGCACCCAGAGTTTAGGAAGGGAACAATAAACTCCGGATCAGTCATGGGACTGGTGTGAGCAACAAAAACAGTTTATCTTTGAAACAAACAACAAAAGGCTCTTAAACATTGAAATCCCGCAATGCTTTTCGAAAATGAAACTACCATAAGGCCTCCCGCCACACACACAATGCAATCGCAGATTGGAGGAGATTTCTCTTTATGATAGTCAAACATGCTTACTACGCAAAATCAAAACTCTTTTGATATTATTACTAGTACATAGTGTAGAAAAACATTTCGAAAATATAATATCAATCTTAGCCGGCATACAACCATTATTGTATGCCTACTATAGCTACTACGTTCAATAGCAGGTTACCGCCACATTCCATAGCAGGTAATACAACTAAAACCGTACAGGGTTCGTATTGTTTCTTTGGATTTCCAACAAATGATCAGGCTAAGGAACTTCCTTACCGAAATAGAAACGCCTCTGGAAAGACGCCCCGAGAACCTAACCGGATCTCCGCAAACAAAAGGCCGACGCTACCTCACGCTTTAACCAAGTTGTAACTAGGTAACTAACACACGAGTCATGTCATCCCCCGGTCGTCACCGACCTTTATCCGAGGTACCTCGATCATAAAGCAACAACCACAAAGTATAATAACCGTGCAGCATCCACATAGGTAAAATATCTGGGCTCCATACCATGATATCACCTTTTATCCAGAAGGAAATGACATACCCTAGGGGCGCTACCCCTACAAACCTTTGTCGCAACATTCCTGTTTCGACCAAATGTAAATATATATATAAATTTCAAATTTACTCGTATATGCCCAAATACATATATATTCACACATATATAATATTTATATAATATTTAAATTTAATCGGTTAACACAAATTTATTCAACTCGGGGAAACTCGCAATCTATCTACCGTTTTATTTCACAAATTTTATTCAAAAATTCTTTAAATTATCAATTTAAATTTATATGAAATTCGGGGTCGTTACAATGTCCCTTTTATTTCGGCTTAGTGGTGCGGTTGCTGATCCCAACCGTGGGGTGATTTTATTCGGAATTATCCAGTAAGGGATGGTTCCGGCCTTGTGTTGCAGGGGATCGGGCGTACTCCTCAGTACTGTGATCTAGGCCACGTACTGTGACAGGTGGTACCCCAGTGCCTAGTCATTCGTTGGAAATCCATTCTCCCTACGTGCCTTTACGAGTTTTGTTTGTATTACCCACTTTGTGGCTAGTATGCTGGAATTTAATCATGTAACAATTTCAGCTATTTGAATAAGTATTTGTATATAGACACTATTATAATATCAGAGGATTTTGATATAAAAAGTGTTTTAGCTATCGTAAGGTAAAAACCCGACATGTTTATTTGTGGCGTGGTCTTACGAGATGCTTTTATTTTCAAAGGATTTTGAAAACTTTAATAATAAATTTTGAGTGTGATTTTCTCATGCTGGTATTCCAGACTGACTCGGGTGTTATTTTATTATAATGCTCGGGTCAGACCGAGTATTACAGATACAAGATAGGATGCTGTGGAGCTCAGGAGACGAGTTGGATGGAGATACGTATTTTCGTACTTGTGTATGTATATTCCGCTGTGTTGTTTAGCGGTGTACTCTATTGTATTGAGGACATGACATGATTATTGTCCAGTTGTATGTTATGTGTTCTCTGATGTATACTCTGATGATATTGTATAAAACAGATATAGTTTTGATTTGTGTAAAGATCTGTTAATATATATTATATTTTATTCCGCTGCGATGGTTAGATTCTGATGTTGTTTTCTACATTCTTCTCCTACCTCCCTTTCTTTAATTACTAATGGTTCGATTTTTCGGGCCTGGAAGATCGGGTCATTTCAAAATTTGTCAATCAATATTTATTGGTCCCAAACTTCTTTGGGGTTGTCCACGTATGATCCTTCATGAACAACTATTACATGCAATCTCTTGACTCACACAACCTGTCAACTCCTTGACCTAGGATGTGCAGTGTTTATTATAAACTTATCTTCTATGATCTCATAAACTACGCTTTAGATGAAATCAATTTTAGCCTTATGTACTTAGTCTTAAGTGCATGACCTTACAAAAGAAGCTAACTCAAATTCACTCATTCTCAATCATTCTTTGTCCAACATAGTTCGGTTACTCCTTATTAATTTATTATTATGTATCACGTGGAGGTGCAACTTTTAAGAGAGAATTTTATTCATTTTAGTTACATTTAGAACTCCTTTCCAATATACTCAATAATCCGATCAACTCGAATTCTTTTACTTTCTTTTGCACATTATGTTGTTTACTTTCGTTTCTATTCTGCAAACTTATCATAGACATACTAATGTGTATAAAATACACATGCTATATTTGTGATAAGTCATCGGTGAATTTAACGAAGTATATGGAACCATTTCGATATCATTAGACTTATGATTGCATACATATATATGTATCAAACTGTAGAGTTCACCAAATCTTATGTCGCTCCTATTGAATGAGTGCTTTACCTTTAATCATTTGAGATATAATTCACTAGTTCGATTAATGAATTATTTTTCAAATGTATGGCTTAGTCCATAATTATGTAAACAATTGTTATAATTTTAGATACTTCTCTATTATGTAGCTAATGCTACAAATACTATTATTCTAATAGATTTATTTCATAACGAATATTCATACCAAAATAAAACTAATTCATATTCGGTCAATGTTGAAAACAATTATTATTTCATAAATAATATTTGGCATATTTACGTAAACAATATTTCATATCTTGATGCATTCACAAATAAGTAATTTATGGCATGCTTTCACTAATTCCACCATTACTATAATAGAGTATGAAATACGAAGCTCCATTCAGCTAATTATTATGATTTATTTACTTCTTTTACTGTAACTAATTTATAGTCGAGATTTTTATATCCAATATCTTAAACTCATAGAAATAACCTTTATAGAAACATTTTTTATATTATAACACAATTGAAATAGAAATCCGATTTCTTATTTCATCTTACGTATATTTTAGTATTTTATACAATTCTCGTTTCCGATGTCTATTCATGAAACAGAAGTGATAATTCACTCTCTTTATTCCAACTTTTCCTAGGTTACATCCACATTTGTACATTAGCTTTTCTTTCCAAAATGGTCGATCCATTCAAAGGAGATCCTTGTTGTAATCAATCGTATTGAATACATGATTTTGCATTATGGCTTATTTGCTTATTTCCAATGAACTAATTTAATTGCAGTTTCGTACATGACGATCCGCGACCATTCACCATATAACACTTATATATGATTGAATATAGAATAAACATCCATATTCTTTATTACTATTAAAGTTTAACACTCATAAAAGATAATGCATAATCTTGTACAAAAAAACAGTCAAGCGACCGAATTACACGAACGTTTTAGTGGTTGTATAAATTGGCTCTTATATCGGTCTTGAAGTGACACACATCAAAAGATTTATTGGTAAGTATCTTTTATATTTCTATGTCAATCTTAATTTAGTATAATTGTATAATTTTCTGATAAACATTTTATCAATTAAATTAATTGCACAAATATATCGAAGTAGATCATTTTAACTTGATTAGCAAATGTTCTTACAATATTAGAAAGGTTAAACGTTACCATTGCATTTTTCTAATATGGCTCCCACTAGATTTTATATTTCTTAAAACCTTAAGAAAAACATATAATTCTTCCAATTTCTCTAGTGGGTGTCAGGCCTCTTTTGCCTTGGAAGTCCAACCTTGAGGAAGATCAACAAAACATAGGCCCGCATGCGATAAATAACTCTTTATTGATTGTATTATATACAACTCCTAACCCATGGTCTTTGTCCTAATCTCATCTCAACCTTGAGAAAGTCAAACAAATCGAGAGAGATTATTCACTTGCATCCACTATTTCGCGACCGCCTAAATATAATGCACGTACCTTGAGGAAGGTCAACAAATGTGTGCATGTATATTACCTTGTTTAGTCAATATATAAATAGTACTGCACATAACATCTCTAGTTCAAGGAAGATCAACAACCAAAGAGTATGTTGGTAATTTATTGATATATAAATGGTAAATGACAACTTATATATATATATATATATATTAAGGATTCATATTATTTAATATACATTGAGTAATATCGATTTAGAAAACAATGCATTTCTTATGAAATACCCTAGAGATTCAAGTGTAATATATATGAAATCATGGTATATATACAATACGCATGTACTTGTCCCTTAAATCAAACTTGGGTTCCTTTCCAATTCCACTTAATTTTCTATATATAGTATTAACTTATTTATAACTTTTGTAATTTAATTTACTTATATAATATGTACATGCATCTTATTAATTAAATATTATTTAATTACTTTTATGTATTATTAGTTAAATCATATTTTATTAATTTTATTTACTCTATATTACTCATCATAAAGTATTTAAGATAGTTAATCAACGATAACATTTATAGTTTGTTTTTGTGTACTTTTCCATATATGTACATTTTAATTAATTTAATTTATCATTAAAATTTTAAGATAAATAAATAACTACAATAACTATAGTTATACATAATATATATGTTATAATCAATTAAATTTTTATTAACTATTTAATTTAATTTACTTAATCATATTAATTAAATTTTAAACTTAAAAATTAATCATTTAGTTTCTCAAAAAAATTTGAAAATTTTTACTGGATTTTATAACTTTTACATTTTAAACTTAACTTTTAAATTTAAAATATAAATCTAAATTTTCAAAAAAAAAAGTGAAAATTAAATCAACGTCCACAATCAATTCAAGCCTTTATATTAAAGATAACCTTTGGGCTTACTTCATCCTTCGGGCCAGACCAGTAGCCAGGGAGGGTAGAGTCATTGTTACGCAAACCCAACCTTAGACACTAAATTTCTAGACATCTTACTAAATTGGTAGGCTATAATTAATTAGCTTTAACATTGTTATTTTAGACTGCATAAAGCATCGGGCATTGATGCCGTTGAAGGAACTGTGCCAATCATAAGCAGGTTGAATGGGTGAGTTTAAAAAATAATAATTCATTTTGATCTTTGTTGAGTCTATGAAACCTAAATGATTTTAGATCCAATCTAAAATATTCATTTTATTTAATATGTTTGAAAGGTTATTTTTTTATTTTTTTGGTTTACATGTATACCAGATACACTTTTATGTAAACTGCATATGCTAAATATAAGAAGTGTACATAGTTAATGTGACCGTATGTAGGTAATGGGATTTACAATACAAAGAACCTATTTCCCCTTCACATATGCCTTTGTTGTCCAAGGGTTTGAATTAAAAATACATGCATAATGAAAGATGTAAAATATTATGTAAACAAATATATATGAAAATTATATTTGGTAATTTTATATGAATTAAAATCTAAAATTAACGTTAATGACTTTATTTTCAATTAGGAAAAGGTTTGAGATTAAAGATTACATTATTACATAAAATCCATCTCATGAATTTGAATTAATCTAACACATATATATTTCTGTATATATAAATATAGCAAGTAATGTTTTCGATTCAAAGCAACAGCAATATATACATGTAAACATTATAATTTATAGTATATGTATGTGTGTGTGTGTGTTTGAATTTAAAGTAAACAATTTAAATCAAACTTTTAATTTGGAAAGAAAACAA
This sequence comes from Allium fistulosum, assembly GCA_030737815.1. Classification (NCBI taxonomy): domain Eukaryota; kingdom Viridiplantae; phylum Streptophyta; class Magnoliopsida; order Asparagales; family Amaryllidaceae; genus Allium; species Allium fistulosum. The sequence goes on from CM060901.1 coordinate 461,749,000, forward strand.
ATAAAATAAATTTTGCTCAAAACTTTAAATTTTAAAAGGAATTTTTTAGATTTTACACGAAAGTCCACACATGAATTCTATATTGAAATTTTTTTATTCCTTTAAAACAGTACCCCAAACAATTATATTCAAACACCAACCATACAACATAACAAATTGATTTTCAAGGCAAATTTAAATAATTAACATGTCCTGCATAAAATTATAAAATAGTTTTGAATTAAAGATTGATTTTTTAATAAAATTTTAAAAAAGCAAAAGAAAAGGGAATCGCACAAGTTAGACCCATGTAAATTCATGATAAAAACATTCATACCTAAATAATATAGAGAACAACAACAAATTATCAAATGAGATAGAGTACCTAAATTATATGTATCATAAAGAACATACAGTGGATGGAGATAAAAACAAACGTTGTAACGACCCGTATTTTTCTACTATTTATTTTATTGAATTTAAATGAATTTTTATTATCATTATGGTTAGAAATAAAAATCTAAGGATTTAAGTGGTGAATTTCACAACCCGAACTTAATTTAATTGATAAAGTGATTAATAGAATGTAAATTTAATGTTGTAAATTTAATAGAATGTAAAGTATTTAAAAACCTTAATTAATGTGTTCAATTGATAGAAGTACACATTTAAAGACGTAATATTCATTCAAATTAAAATGTAAATAGGTGTATATTAATGTAATAAAATAAAATTAGCGTTGAATATGGAATTATAAATCTGGTTTGATAAGTAACGAACTTATAAATGCAAATTAATATAGGTGGCTTGTTTATGTAAGGAGGTTAAATGAACTTTGGTAATAAATTGTAATTAAATCTAAATTTAACGTTTTGTTAATATAAATGAAAGTAATAATCGGAAATAATGTTAATTTTGTTATAAAATGACAGTTGGTTGAATAAAAGGAATGTAAAATAAAGTGGTCAAAATATGGAAATCAATAAGAGTTAAATAAACCTTTATGTTATATAAATAAGAATTAATGCAGTAACTAATTTAGTGCAAATAAATTTATGGAACAAATGTTAAGATCTTAACTGATGGAAATTAATAATCGGAGATAATGTAAATTCCATTTAAATATGACTATTGGTTAATGTAAAGATTGTAAATCAAGATTTTTTAATTTATTTGAATGTAAGGATTTAAGGTAATTGAGTTTATTACAATTAAGTAGAATTAAACATTTATTATTACGTTAGTTGAAAATTAAATGAAATGGGAAAATATTAATGTGATAGTTTTGAATCCAATGTTAAATCCATCTATTTGACAATAATGAATGGAATAATGATTTGTTAATCTAAATTTAATAAATGGGTTTTTGAGAATTTAATTTATAATTTCTAAATATAATGAAGTGGAGAAATTAACACTGCAATTGATAGATTTATCAACATTTAATTTACATCTAAACTTGTTTAAAGTTTGTAAATGATTAGAAAATATAAAAGTGATAAATTTTGTCAATTTAAGATTGAAATTTAAAATTGGATTTAATTAATTAATTATTAAATTATATAATTAATGGAAAAATAGCCATTTCGGCCACTAACTCGGATTTCGACGAAACAAGTTTCATCGGATCCATAACGGTGAATTATTGTAGGATTTCAAGTTTCGTATCAATCAGACTTGTCGTTTGATCGTACGAACTCGAAACGCCTTGAAATAAATGTAATTGAAATCAATTTGGAAAATATTGTTTTTAGCATAACTTCTTCATACGATGGAATTTGGACTCGAAACCTTTTCCATTGCGTTTAAAATATTTTTAAACATCTATTTTGATATATGGGTTGACCCAATTTCGTTCTGGAGTCAGAACGGGCTTTTTGGGCCACTTTGTCGTTAGCGCGTACATCTATCTTATCCGATCCACTCTATTTCAAATTTGTCTATAAATACCCGGTTATAAACCCTAGCCTACACCTATTTCTCATTTGTTGTACGTATATTCCAACTATCTCTCCTCCTCAATGGCAGACAAATACCTAATATCAATTGCAATTCAAAATCAAAGCCAAGATTCAAACTCCTCAAAAAAATTAAAAAAAATTATATATCGAAGCTTCCGATGTACGCATCTCAAAACTGAAATTCGTTTTCCGATTCGATGCATCGTTTGTCCAGAAATTCTAAATCAATTTTCGATCGTTCATCGCGCGTCGATGAACATCGACGGATCGACGAACCATTTCTGGGTTTTGAAGAGGGAACGAAGGGGAGTGCATCTGTGTGGTTGATTTCGCGAGTTGACGGTCGGATCGTTGGGAAATTTCAAACTAGGGTTCGATTTTGGTGGCGGCGGCTGTGGTTTTTGGGCGACCGAAGGCATCGTTTTAGGAGGGGCGAGTGGTGCCGATAGGTGGAGGAAGGAACGACGAACACATTGGCGTTGGCGGCGGAGCGTACGATGGTCGGAGAGGGTGGATATTGGCGGTCAAACAGTGATGCTTTGGGTAGTGCGTGCATGCCTGGAGATGTTGAGTGAGAGAGGGTGATGACGTGGCAAAGGTAAAAATGTGTTCTTTTTTCTGTTTTTTTATTTGTTTTCAATCGCATAAATCGTCATAACTTTTGCATACGAGGTCGGATCGACGCGCGGTTTTCTCCGTTGCGTTTGTATCGGAATTCCGGACAACATGGAGCTGTTTGGTTGGATTCCGAAACTGTTCAAATTTGGGCCTTTATTTGGGTTTTAAATCGTCGATAAATCAAAGGTGAGTGTTTATACGCTCACAATTGACTAAAATAATTTTTTGTTAGTTAAATTTATATTCTGAAGTGATATGAAATTTATTGGCTATTGTTTGGTAGGTTTAATTGTCATTTAAATTAGTATATGAATTAATTGATAGAATTTAAATTGACCATTAAATAAATTTAAAATTTAATTGGCAGTATATTACCAGATATGGTAAAAATTGGAATTTGTGAATGTTATTGGCTTTATGGTTGATTGGTTGTGATGGATGCTATTGGTCGATATTGGTTGTTTATTTATTTTGATATATCATGCTATCATCCTGTATATTGTTTATTGCATATAAAACTGTAAACTGAATTATTTCGAATAAATTAAGAAATAGGTTGAAATGATATATACCTATGACATCTATTTGGATTGAAATGATATATATCCATCCTTGAAATTTAATTGAAATAATTATCCACTTGGCCATAGGTTAGAAAATTATATACGAACACCGAGTTGGTTAAATTAAATGATTTTAAAAGTTGTTTTGAAATTATTTAAATGAATTGATTTTAAGAATAAAATCCAATTTATGGAAATTGAATTATTTTGAATTGAAGCTCGAAATGTTGGAATTTAAACTTGGTAAATGAAATTGTTTAATTATTCGAAGTTTAGATTTTTAAGTAAAAAAATTGAAATACGGCGTAAATTTCGAAAGTTGATTTGTTTTAAAAGATTGGACTTTTAATCGAAATCTGAATATTTCTAAAAAAATTTATATGAAATGATATTTCAAGTTTGAGTTTGGAATTGAAAATTAATTTGAAATTGAGATTTAATTAATTTGGAATTGAATTGAAATTTAAAGAAATTTGTGAATTGAACTAAATTGAAACTATTGAATTAAATTTGAAGATAAAATTGATTTGAATAGGATTTGAACTGAAATTGATTTGGAATGTATTACTTAAATGCATTCTTGAAATTCGAATATTAATCTAAGTTTATTGAATTGGAATTGTTCTAGAAATTAAGTAAACTACTTAATACGGATGTTTAATTTGAAGTATATTCTAATTTGAATACGAAATGGTTTTAAAGCGAATCTTATATTCTTATATAAATATATGAACTGTTTTGAAATGTAAAGATCCAACCGGTGTGAAAAATATAACGTAGTTATTAAAGAGACCGGGATCAGATATGGGCATACTCTCTGTCGATACCGAAACCACTTTAATAACTAATATACGCGGAGTGTTGATCCAGAATGAAGTGGATGGTTTTGGTGAACGCGTTGATTGAAGAAAGAGAACGATTTTGGATGACCCCTGACATGACTAAAACAGGAGCCCTGTCGGGCCATTGAGGTTCGCCACCTCTAGCGGACACACTTCTTCATTACCATATCTATTACTTTTGTGATTCGATTTGGGTGCACCTCTCGATTTTGGGAGTGTTGTTTCGCGGTGTTGGGGTAGTAGCTGTTATGCCCAACATCAGTCCGGATGACGCAACTACTAGTATCCTAGTTGGTATCGCCTCATGTACCTTGTCATACTGATTATCCTATTCGCGACCACTACGATTGGTTTTGTGTTATACCTATGGGGTACGCTCTGATAACCACTAGTTTACGGTGGGGCTTACGGTGCTGTATAGACTATGACATTTATAAAAATGTGTTAAGGGTGGAATGGGCCATGGCTTAACGCTAGTTTGATATTTTACTTTATGATAGACATTATTGTATATAGCGTATTCTATTATATAGTAGATAGTTTAACAGATCCTTAGGAGATGGAAATCCCGAACATCTCTTAAGTTAATGCACACACGTTAAACACTGGATAAGAGGTGTCTAAAACCCGTAAACATCTCCGACGCCGTCATACTCATATTTACTTATTCGATTTAACTTACATGAGATATTTTAGTCCTGACTTGAGTGTTTTGTCTTTTCATTACGCTCGGGTCAGCCTGAGCATTTCAGATAAGGTTGAAGGTCTATTCTGGAGGACGAAGACGGAGTTTGGTATTACATCATTTGTATTCTACTACTGTATTATTTTTCCGCTGTATTGTTGTATTATCTCTGATATCTATGTAACAATGATTTATGATGTATAATAATAATCAAATTTATTTATTTAACAGCTTCATGAACTGTTATTTTATTATTATATCTTGTTCCTTCCGCTGCGAGATTCTGTGTTTGTTTTTATTCTTTCTTATCTATTTCTTATTTACCCCAATAACTATCTGTATTTTGGATTGTTTGAGTCGGCATGTGTGTATGTTTTGTCGACTTGAACGGTCAAAAATGCGGTCTGTTACAAACGTGGATCTGAATTAAATTAACATAATAAACATACTTTTAATTTAGATGGACAAAAGGGGATTTGAACAACATGTTAGAAGATGAAAAATTAAAAGACAAGATTAATCGTGTAGAATCTAAGCATATGAATAAGAGAAACACATTAAAAAAATTAAATCAGAGTATTACATTAGGATGTTTCCAAAAGTCACACCTTGAATGATGAACCGATGCTCCTAGGTTCAGTTGAATCGATCCTTGGATCTTGTAGAAATTAAGAGATAAGAACTACCTTTTGTTTTTTATTTTTGGAATTTTATGCCCTAGAGGCCATTAAAATTTTCGATTATGACTTGATAGGAGAGAATGAAGAGAATGGCAAATGACAAAATAAATGAATCTCATAAAGGAGGCAATAGAACATAATTAAAGAATGAGGTGATTCACCTTCCTTTAATTATGCTTTAGTCTTTTCATTTCAACATAATAAACTCTTCATCCTCCCCCTGGTCTGCCATAACATGAGGAGTAATAAGCTTAAAAAATTTCCAAACCCATTTTGTATTTATTCTATTTAAATCTAATTTAAATTTTCTACCGATATCACGCTTATGCATAAATTTTTATATATGTACACATTTTAATAAATACTAATGGTATTCAAACAGCAAAAGAAATTTTAATATTTAATATACCATAGATATTAATTAATTTAATTAATTTACAATGATAATAAGTTAATTAAATCATGTGATTTATTTGAAATATTCATCGTTTCTATTATGCGACTCAAAGGTATAAATTCAGTCAATGATTAATAATGAACAATTCAAATATTAACGTTCACACGCCACCTTAGCTAACAGTATGAGATTTTGGCTAAATTTATCGCATACACATCTTTTTTGGTAAAAATCTAATTTTAACATTTAAAAGCGGTACTCGGTAGTAAAGTTTATACCAATTATCTTCATTAACACTATATCACATTAGGACTTTTGGAACTTGGTATGGTAAAAATTCCAACATCGTCAGCATTCAACTTGAATAGTCCAAACAACAAGTCCTTGGTTTAATAATAACAATTATTATTAACTGTACTGCTCTGGCTAGAGACTTTGACTTTGAGTTGACTATAGTTGATCGTGATACTAACCCCATATAACTCAAGAGATGAATTCTCTATTGAATATCGTTTCACTTCCAATGTTTTAGTTTAGACCTAACTACGGTCATTCGATGGACGCCATGCTATGATTTAACTATAATCAAAGTGGAGTGTCCACATTGAAGTTCAACAGTATTCTTAAATCGAGAGTAATGTGTAACATCGTCACTTCGAGATTCTCCTTTTGACCTTTGTTATATTAATTAACAAAAAACTCTCGAGTGACTCATTCCATAGTCATCCAATAACTAGTAGTACATAGCCCCCTGGTGCTTCCAGCAACCATGACTAATACCTGTCTAACACTTGGAGAGCATTACACACTCTAATCTCAACGGATGTATCGATATCCTAGCTCGAAACATCTTAACTAGAAATATTTAAAATAATATATCATTATAGTGTGATAATTTACTCATGATTATAACACATTGTAAATACTCTCACATAATATATCATTTAAGGATTTCCTATTTGATATACTTTAAATTAATTACTTAATTTATTATTTCACAATATAACAAATATATAATAGAAAGAAAACACCTTTGATTTTGAACAAGATTGGTCATCGACTTAGAAATATGTAAAAAATTACATAATTGCCCTTAGCACATATATCTAACTCTATCAAGTGATAAAGTTAGCCAAATTGTCACACCCTAGCTAAGGTGACATAAATATTAATATCCAAATTGTTCGATATTAATCATCAATTGAATTTACACTTTTGAGTCACACAATCGTAATGATGAATACCCTGAAATACCATACGTTTTAATTAATATCTAAATGTTTTAAATCAATTAAATTAATTAATATTTATGAAATATTAATTATTAAATTTTATTTGATTTGTTTGAATGCGATTTGTATTTAATAAAGTATGTATATAAAAGTTATATATGTACGTATCGATGTACGATGTCGATAAACATTTAAATTTGATTTATATAAAGTGAGTTTGGATTGAAGGCGCATAAAGCCTCTATGTTGGCTGACCATAGGAGCTAAGGGAGGTTTAAGTGATCAAATCTTGATTTGAATTGGCAAACAAAGACCGAGTAATGAATGGAGAAAAGATATCCACTTTTTCCACTACCTAAATGCCTACTTAAACACCCATTCTCACATATTTTATGATCCATCTTCAACCCCATCCTAGTCGTAAGGAAAAATAGCCTTTCCTTTCCAATACAAAATCAATTAAATAAAAGGTTGGTGTTTGTCTCTAGTTTGTTGCAATTTCTAGAGGTAGTTCGATCAGATCTAGGAGTTATTTGATTCATTTAAGGAGCAACCTACAAGCTACTTTTTGGTAATCTTTCAATCTCAATGTTAATTATAATTATGTATGTTTATCATTATATTCGTGCTAATTAGATCCCAATAACTATAACATATATATATACCTTTTATTATCCAGCTTAATATGCATACCCAAAATCATTTTAAATAAATAAGAAAATATATATACAACATGACCTTTTTACTGATACGATTCGGCCATAATATATATATATATATATATATTTATATCTATGTATGTATGTATGTATTTATGGATGTACGTATAACATTTTTGGCTTTTAAAATAAATTTTAAACAAGCCAGAATTATTTTATAGCGTATCAAATACATATATATTGCATATATTATAATTATTTAAAAATCATTTTATAAACTTTTGGCATTAAAAGATTTAATTTTATTATAATATTTTTTAGCAAAATAATAATTAATATATTTTTCAAAACTATATATATATATATATTATATTTGTGTGAGTGTGTGTATGTGTATGTTTTTGTGTGTGTGTAAGAAACAAATATGTATGGATTTGATTTAAAATAAATTATGAATTTTATGGCTAAATAAACACACACACACACATTTCAAATATAAAATATTAGATATATATATATATATATATATTATATACATTTTAGTTCAAAATTTATAAATAATTATAGATCTAATTTTAAATGTTTTAAGTCAAAATTAGATTCTATAATATCATTATAGTTTTTTAAAACAATATTAAACTAATCAAAACTAATTTTTAGATGTATTTGAATTTTTATTATTTATTGTAATTCGAAATCGATTTATAATATTATATATATTGGTGCGTGTTTTAAATAAAAAAACCATGGACAACAAAGGTGTATATAAAGAGACAAACATGTCCGTTGTGATGTAAATCGCAGCACTTATATATGTACATATTAGCCATGTACACTATTTATTTGTTGCACATGTACTATATGTAACGAACCGTAAATTTATCACTTTGATAAATTATATTTATTTTTAAATATTCATATATAAGTTTTTTAAAAATCATAGATTATGATTTTTTGAACAATAATGATGGTAATCTTATTTTGAATAAGTATTTACAAAAATATATACTTTGGAAAATATCGATAAAATGACCGCAAACCGTTTCATCGATAACAACTCTAAAATCATAAAACATCGCTCACGGAGCTGGATACATTCACTTATTTTTATTTTTAAACAAGAATATGAAATAAAATAATTTATTTTATTTTTGGGAAATAAATTGTATTAACGACATCATCAATAATGTCATCATATTTAATATTGATTTATGAATTTAAATTGAGATTTAATGATTTAATAATTAGTATAATTTTTCAAATAATTCTTTTTAGAGAGAATTAGGGAAAAGGATAAACTTTGAAAAAAATTTAGGCTGAAGGAAAAATGCTAGTTATATTTAGCATTATATTCAACTTTTACACTATACAAAATGCTAGTTATAACTAGCATTATATTCAGTTTTACACTATACAAAATGTTAGTTAGAACTAGTATTGTCCTTCAGCCAAAATAATAAACTTGCTGTTCTTCAGTCTAAAATAATTTCTAAGTTTATCCTTGTGCCTATTTTCCTGTTGTTTTTAAATGATAATAATATGTTTTAATTAGTTTTGAAGTGATAATAAATCATTTATATAATATTATAAAGATGTGTACTTCATTTGAAAATATAAGAAAATTCATATCGCTTTATCGGTATAATAGCACATTTTTTAAACAATTATTTAATATTGATTTATGTGGTTTTATAAATCAAATGTGATCATTTAATTAGTTAAAATTGATAATAAATTAGTTTTCAAATTTTGTTTATATTTATATGTAATTTAATTAATAAATGAAAATGTGACCGGGAATCGGCTTCCCGATTTTCAACTGTTTAACAAACGGAAGTTGTTCAAAGTTGTTGCAACCTTGTTTATATGTCATATGCACATATATAACATATACATGCACACACTAACATATACATGAACACATATATACATACAAATATACATATACACTTATATATATATATATTGTTATCCTGCCTTTTGGCAAGGCAGTGACACCAAGAAATTGACTGGGAACCAAAGATAGTTCATCCCGAAGAACGGTTATACAAAGGTTCGCTATGGATGCTGGTAAATTTTGCCTGAGTCTGGATCGAGCTACAATTAACATGACACGACAAGCAAAGCAATGAAAGCCGGAGTTTGTATGCTCAAGTTACGATCGATGCAAATCAGGGAAACCCACTCATTCATATCCATCGTTCCGCCTCTATTCGCATCGGTCCAATTCGTATCGACCAGTAGACAAGCTTCACTTCGTATCTATCGGTAGGCAAGCTCTGCTTTGTATCCATCGGTAGGCAATCCCGCTTCGTATCCATCGGTAGGCAGTTCCACTTCCAAACTCATAACTTCTCATCCATCTGTAGTAACACATGAGTCCACTTCGTATCCACGCCCCAATCAATGAGCAATACAAAATGGCCTCAGGACTATCGATACAAAGAACGTGAGTTCGTATCAATACGAAGCAAGCTGTAAGAGATCAATGCGAAGTTGGATGTGGATGATCGATACGATGTTGAACACTATAAAGCGATATGAAGGGAATGTCCTGGATCGATACGAAGAAATCACAGTCAAGTGAAAGACTCGGTCACTCGGCATAAAAAGTGGATCGACCCTAAAGGTTAGCGCCATGTCAACTAACCTCAAGAATGTCCATGATCGATCCCGACTCTATTGGACTAAATCTTGATCGATATGAATTATGTTTGTATCGATCACGGATCAACTCCAAACGATCAAGGATCGATCACGTGAGCCCACCCACGTGAGAGAAAAGGTCTTCCGAGATCTGAGCGAGATATTTGCTACCTACGCCTATAAATAGTGACCCTGGACCTACAGAAAATGGACTTTTTGGCTCTCCTATGTCCAGACTCTGCCGAAATCATCATTGTACTCGAATTTTATTGTTGCAACTCGTTGAAACCAGTAAACAAAAATCAATAAAGTCAATCATTTCATAGTGGACGTAGGCCATACGCCGAACCACTCTAAATCCGTGTGTTTTTGTGCGTTTTTCTTGCTTGTTAAATGGTGTGTTTGTTAGATCTTCCTCTTTTTCCATTTAAATTCTTCATTTTATCTCTTCAAACACATCCGAAGAGTGTTGTGCCCAATTTTGGTACAAACACTTTGGTGCTTTCATTGAGAAAACCCAGTTTTTCTCCTGCTCATTGGATCTACTACCAATATCGGATTGCGTAAATCTAAGAAGAAGATCTAGATTTCAAGTTTAAAGTTCTTCCATCCTATTCAGATTTGCACCAAGTCTTGGTAAGAGCTTCGCTATCCATCATGGTCAACACTAGGACTACTTCAACAACTGTAGATCCAGATGGACTGGATAGACAGAACCCCGCACAACTTCATCCTACCAATCAGAATGCTGCCAGACCTTCAGATCCGCAATGCCCCGCCACCAGGGAAGAATTTCAATTGCTAATGCAAGAGCTAACACAAAGCCGCCAATAGCTTACTCAGCAACTCCGTGCCAACGCGGAATTGACCAACCAACTGAATCGTCAAAGACGAAGGAGATCCAGAAGGGATCAGGCTTCCTATTCATCCACCGAGAGTAACCCTCTTCTGACTACCACCATAGATCCACGCGCCCACAGCTGGACGGAAGCTACACACAAGCTACTGGATAGTAGCGCACCTTGAGTCTTGGGCAACTGAGGGTTGGTCCGTCAACTAGCCATCAGACTGGACCCTCCTCCCGGGGAGGTACCGTTCCTTATCATACTACTGACGATCGCGCTGCCACCGCTGCCATTGATTTTGGAGTTGATGCCCAAAACCGGATAGATCCGAACCGTCGCCAACATGAATATACTCCAGAACCCTATGTCCCGGAAGGCGTAGAACCAAGGAGGCGAGACATGGACCGTCGACTGCGACCGACCTATCCTCGCATTGTGGAACCCGACCACACCTTGGCCCAGCGTGCTCAAAATGTCCAAATGTCGGACATCCTGACGATGATCCGTCAAATGATCCGTGAAAGTCAGGGTCTCGCCAACGACTTGGGAATCTCTCGGAATCACACCCCTTTCACTGATGATATACTCTACGCTGAACCACCTAGGCGATTCAGGATGCCAACTCTACCAGTTTATTAAGGGAGCTCTGATCCTAATCAGTATATCTTAAAGTACGAATGGTTGATGAATGTTGCACGAGCCGATGATGCGGTCAAGTGCCAAAGCTTCCCGATTTCTCTTGGGGCATAGCAACTATGTGGTTTACTCATTTACCACCTAGATCTATCTCGTGTTTTGATCAGTTGGCAACAAAGTTTGTTGAACAGTTTCGCATGCATGTCACAAGGCCGAAAGATGTTAGTACCTTGTCTAGTGTCACTCAAGCTCATGGAGAGACATTTAGACGCTATCTGGAGAGGTTTCACACTGCATGCACTGAGATTAGTAATCCCAATGATAATTTAATTCTGATGGCATTAACTAAAGGGATCGATCCTGATTCTGAATTCGGCAACTGGTTGGTCGGAAAACCTCCAGCGTCATTGGACCGTTTCTATTCCAAGGCAGCCCAGTTCTTGAGAAGGGAGGATGCGAAATAGTCTAGGAAGAAGGATGACGCATGACCTAGTGTGGAAGGAATCCAGAGCAATGTTGATATTAAACAAATCGGGGAGAGTTCCGGAAAGGTACAACTAAACATACAGAATAAACAGAATCAACAGAAAGGCAACGGAAATCAAAAAAGGAAACGGGATCAGAATCGTGGGCCACGACATAGAGCTCCTATGTTTGACAATTATACTCCTTTGAATACGTCGCTGGAAAATGTGTACTTACAGAACTGCAATACTATTCAGTATAAGAAGCCTGCTCCGAAGCAATCATCGGAAAAACAGATTCAAACGGGGAAGTTTTGTAGATTCCACGATAGCTACGGCCATAACACGATTGAGTGTCGTCATTTGTAGGATATCATTGAAAAGTTGATACGTGAGCGAAAGTTGGAACAATTTGTGCGGGCGTCGTAGTTAGGAGGTGCAGGCGCATCGAATCAGAACCATATACCAAATCAGGCAAGATAGGAGGAACCTGCTCGTACCGGCGGGAGGTTGGTGATAAATACTATCAGTGGTGGTCCTTATCCAGCAAACCGAATCTGGAAGGAAATGGAGTCGTATGCCAGTTCTATTAGGCACACGAGCTTTGAATGTTGTAGTAATTTGGAAGACGGGGCTCCGGCCAAACAACAAAAAACGATGACAGATGACATCGTTTTTCGAGATCGAGATGCCAACATGGTCGAAGCCCCAACCATTGATCCACTTGTTATTTCAGCTCAGGTAGGTCCTGCTTGGATGAAGAGGATCTTAGTAGACAGTGGAAGTTCTGCGAACATACTGTTCAAGCGAGCCTATGACCAGATGAAAATGGAAACCAAAGATTTGAAGCCTTGTCAGTTTCGTATTCATGGCTTCAATGGGAGCACGACTATACCCACTGGAGTGGTGGAACTACCAGCGGAGTTGGGAATCAGAGAACGCCGGAGAGTCCAGATGTTATAATTTGTTGTATTGGACATAGATTTGCCATACAATGCTTTCTTGGGCCGACCGGCCCTAGCTGAATTTTGGGGTTGTCGTTGCCCCTTGGTGTTTGACTTTAAAATTCCCTACCGACAATGGAGTTTGAGTCGTTCAGGGAGACCAGGCTGTTGGACGAGCCTGTTATGTTGCTGAGCCGCGCGAGGCGCAGCGAAAGGAAAAAGGAAAGGGCGTAGAGGAATCTCTTTGCGTCCGCTTTGTAGAAAATTGACAGCTAAAGCCTGGGCTTAGGTCCAGGCACCCCTGCTAATTCCCAAGCGATCTTGACCCGAGAGATACTGAAAGTGAAGATGAAATTAAAGACAGTCAATCTTCCCCGGCCAAGCTAACGATTGATGTTCTGATCGACAATAATGACAATTCTAAAATGATAAAGATTGGATCTTAGCTAAGCCAACAGATGCAAAGGGAATTGGTTGAATTTCTGTGGGCAAACCTCGACGTATTTGCCTGGACGCACTTTGAAATGTGTGGGATCTCGCTGGACATCGCGATCCGCACATTGAATATTGACCCGCGGCATGTCCCGGTCAAGCAAAAAAGGCGTGGTATGTTTCCAGAGAGATCTGTTGCCCTTAAGGAAGAGGTAGATAAGCTTAAATCGAACGGATTTATTTGAGATGCATTTTACCCGGAATGGGTGTCTAATCTTGTACTTGTTCGAAAGCCAAACGGGAAATGGAGAACATGTGTTGACTACTCAGACTTGAATAAGGCTTTCCCTAAAGACAGTTTTCCACTTCCTCGGATCGATCAGCTCGTAGACCCAACGGCTGGACATGAACTCTTATCCTTCATGGATGCGTATTCTGGCTATAACCAAATACCCATGCACTTACCTGACCAGGAGCATACCAGTTTCGCAACCGATATGGGACTTTACTGCTACAAAGTTATGCCTTTCGGACTCAAGAACACCGGGGCAACTTACCAACAGTTAGTTAATCGAATGTTCGCTCACCAGATCGGAAAAACCATAGAGGTATATGTGGATGACATGCTAGTGAAGTCGCGATTCTCCATTGATCATATCAAAGACCTGGAATCAATGTTTAACATCCTCCGAGAATATAGAATGAAGCTCAACCCATTGAAATGTCACTTTGGGGTCGCATCCAGAAAATACCTTGGGTTTATCATCAATGCTCGAGGAATCGAAGAAAATCCTGAAAAGATATGAGCAATCAAAAATCTTGAGACCCCAAGAACTATAAAGAAAGTCCAGAGCCTCAACGGGGAAGTAGCAGCACTAAGCAGGTTCATTTCAAAATCCACTGACAAATGCATTCCCTTCTTCGATCTGATCAGAAAAGGGAAACAGAACTTTGAATGGACTACGGAATGTATGGGCGCATTCCGAGCACTGGTTCAACATCTCTCCACACCACCCATTCTGTCAAAGCCTATTGGTCACGAGAGACTGTACATCTACTTGGCGGTGTCAGAAAACGCAATCAGTGCTGCCCTAATTCGGGAGGGAGACCGGATACAACGGCCAGTATATTACATTAGCAAACGACTGACCGAAGCAGAGAGAAATTATCCGAAGCTGGAAAAGTTGGCTTATTGCCTCATCATTGCCTCAAGGAAGCTCCGTCTGTATTTCTAGGCTCATCCTATCACCATTTACACCGACCAGCCATTACTACAGGTCCTTACGTGGCCTGAGACGTCTGGTAGGTTACTCAAGTGGAATATCGAGCTGAGTTAGTTCGACATCACCTACACACCAAGGCGAGCCATTCAAGGAAAAGTCCTAGCAGATTTCATAGCTGAATTCACTATCCTGGAGGACTTGCCCAAAACCAGTGAATCGCCCAAGTATATCTAGAAGCTACATACTGATGGTGCATCAAACGACCACTGTTCAGGCGCCGAAGTTGTGCTTGAAACTCCTAAAGGCCGATCTATATGTTATGCTTTAAAGTTCAATTTCCGTGCGACCAACAACGAAGCCGAATATGAAGCCCTACTTGCCGGATTGAGGCTTGCTAGAGATTTAAGAATCATTGCTGTAGAGATTTATTATGACTCGTAGTTGGTCGTGTGTCAAGTTCAGGAGGAGTACCAGGCCAAAGACCGAAGGCTGGCTGCTTACCTAGCTCGGGTCTAGGAGATATTGAATCAGTTTGATTATTTTGCCATCTATTGCATACCCTGAGAGCGCAATCAGAAAGTCGATTCGTTAGCAAAGTTAGCCAGTGCAGGTGAGTCACAGCAAATGGGAATCGTTCCCGTGGTAACATTATCTTCCCCGAGCATCGATCAGATGGAAACAGATTGGGTATTTGAGGTCATTCTCGATAAGGAGTCATGGATGACTCCGTTTAGAAACTTTCTTAAGCATGGGACATTGCCAGAGCGCAGAAGTGAAAAGAGACAAGTTCTTCGAAAAGCTTCGTGGTTCACTATCCAGAATGGAGTCATGTATAAAAGAGGGTACTCTGTTCCATTACTCCGGTGTATCGCTCATAATGAAATCAAACGAGTATTGCATGATGTGCACGAAGGAGAATGTGGTGATCACACCGGGGGGCAAGCTCTTACCATGAAAGTGCTCCGATATGTATACTATTGGCCGACTGTAAATCGCGATGCATCAGATTATGCCAAAAAATGTGAAAAATGTCAAAAACATGCTTGGATTCCTAGAGCCCCACCTACCGAAATAACTCAGATGGTCAGTCCATGGCCATTTTCAGTATGTGGGATTGATATTATTGGTTCTCTACCTCGAGCTAAAGGTGGTACGAAGTACGCTATCGTTGCTGTTGATTACTTTACCAAGTGGGCGGAAGCTGAACCCCTTGCTACAATCACGACGAAGAAAGTGATCAACTTTGTAGTACGCAACATTATCTGCCGATTTGGTCTTCCACATACCATCATCACAGACAACGGAGCCCAATTCGATAGTATTGAATTTAAGGATTTCTATCAACAGTTCCACATCCAGAAGAAGTTCTCCGCAGTTGCACATCCTCAAGCAAATGGATAGGTTGAAGCTGTTAATAAAGTTATAAAGTCTATTCTGAAGAAACGACTGGAAAAGGCCAGGAGCAAATGGGTCGACGAACTTCCCATGGCTTTATGGGCCTATCAGACAACCCATAAATTCGCGATCGACCACACTTCATTCTCTCTTTCCTACGGTTCAGAAGCCGTCATTCCAGTCGAGATGGAAGTACCTTCTCACCATGTGACTTATTATGATCCAAAAATGAATGCTATATTACTTACCGAATCTCTGGATTTATTGGATGAGAAGCGTGGAGAGGCTGATTTGAGGGCAGCCGCATACCAAAGTCGAATCGCCCGATTATACAATGCCAAGGCCCGACCCCGAACCTTCGAGATCGGCGATCTCATCCTTAAGAGAATTTACCCGGTTCCTTCACATATGAAGCCAACATGGGAAGGGTCGTATGTCATTGAATGAAAGCTCGGAGATGGCACATTCAAATTGTCGACTGTTGATGGTCTCATTCTGCAGAGAGCTTGGAACAATGAAAGTCTACGTCGCTACTACACATAACAGGCTCTTTTTATTTATTCAGTCTATTTTTCATTTGCAATTTGTTTATGCATTTCGAAATTTGAATTTGTAATAAGGCAACTGACTTTGCCGTATTTTCTTATTTCAGCACTAAAATGCAATCTCTTCGAGCCAGAGCTATAATTTTTTGAAGTGCATCATACGACCATCACTATGAACGGAGAGCTAAGTTCCACCATACGGTGGGATTTATTCAAATAGGGAGTGATTGTGATACGACCGGTCACTCGCTAAGTGAAACCCGAGCTTGGGGACAAGTCATCACACCGAAGCCAAAAGAGAATTGATACACGACAATCCTCTAACTAACTCCAGATTCCCAGAGTGCAAACATGAGTATAAACCTCTAAATGCGGTTTTGAAGAGGGTAGATCCGTCCACCTAACGACTTCGCCCGTATTTAACCAAGTTTGAAGAGGATGGATCGGTCCATATAATGACCTCGCTTGTTAACTAAGGGTGGATGTGAGCCGACCATCCATGATCCTGATAGATTCGTCGTTCCCGGAGTGCGAACTAAATCCTAAAGCCTAAACAAATGTGACTGACCATCTGTCGGCCAACTCCAGATTCCTGGAGTGCGAACTAGAGTATAAACATAAATACCAAGCGGGTGTAATTGACCACCCATCAACTAACTTCGGATTCCCAGAATGCGAACCGAAGTATAAACATCAACTAGCTCCGGGTTCCCAGAGTGTGAACCGGAGTATAAACATCAGCTAACTCTAAATCCCCAGAGTGCGAATTGGAGTATAAACCCAAGACGGGTGTAAAACGACCACCCACGAATCAATCTATGTCCCCAGAGTGCGGACGAAGTTCTAAACATCAAACGAACATGACTGATCGCTCATAAAATAACTCTAGTCACCGGAGTGTGGACGTATCTCCAAATCTCAAGCGGGCATAATCGACTGATGATCTACAAGTACAATCCCTAGAGTGTGGTTGCGATCACTAATTGGTAAGCAAGTGTGATTTGACCACCTGAACTTGTCCTATTTCAGTCCTGCTTCAACGAAGTTAAGTTCGACGTATTAAAGGCAAGTAACGATTGCTAACCAATCTTTTCAACTTATCCCCGGAACTGAGGGCAGAACTTAAGCACCAACCACTGATTGAAACAGTGCAATATCGAGATTCGACTTAACGCTCGATCACGACCCGAAGCCGTAGCTCCGGAATTTAGCACCTAAACCCGGGTCCGATTCAAAGACTAAAACCTCACAAGTGTATTGAATAAAAATTTGAACGCTGAAACACTTAAGGGAATAAACACAAGCTGAGCCGAAGACAAAATGGAATTTTATTTCAACTATACTTCGAAAAAAGTACAAAATTATTCCAAAAATCCTACTAGCAGGGGCCGAACCGACATCTATACACGGCCTACAAAAAGCAAAAGTAGATTCCTGTCTATCTACCAAAAATGAGCCGAAAAGACATATCCATTCTTCTTTTTTTCTTGGCTTCTTCTTCGGCGTTGACCCACTGGATTCACCGCTTGGCTTTCTCTTCGAGCCCTTGCCTTTTGGCGGTTGATCTCCAGTAGGGGGCATTATGTTAACTTCCTCCTCAGAACTTACATGGGTTGGAATGTTTGCTGAAGGCGGAGTCGGAGGGATAGGATCAATGTTAGCAGGCGGAGGAGGCACACTTGTGTCGACGACCATGCCACCAGGGGAAATCATTCGTAAAGGGGCTGGACCAGGGCCCGCCATCCCACCTCCAAAGCTACTAGCCCATGCAGCTACTTCCATCTCGGCATTAATTTCGGCTATTATCTCCTCTTCGTGAATTGTCTAAGCCTCGCCAGGAACGCTGGCAGTTGGGCCTGAGGAGCCAAACACAGGTGCGCCTCCACTCATGACAAACGGCAGATCAACAAAGGGGTCACTGTGATGACCGAGAAGTTCCTCCATCATCTGTTCATTGAAAGTAAGTGTGCTCCCTTGTATCCCATCTGTAGGTGCAGTAGTCTTTGTCGTGGTCGCTTCCGTTATGATAGCCTCCTGCTCGTGATACAACTCTTGGGTTGTAGGAGGCATGGCAGATGAAGCTCCTATCACTGAATAGAGACAAAGAAAAAGTTATTAGTGATTGCTCCAAGTAACGCTTCCCACTCTGAATGAGCACAAGGAATGTTTAGAATACCTTCCTCAGTTTAGCTCACAGGTGATAGAGCATCTTCAGAGACATACTCGTGAACTGGAGATAACCGCGGTTGATCAGGATTATATGCATGAATAGACTGAGGATCAACCACAGATATAGATTCAGGCTGAGTTGGCGCAAGAATTTCGGAACCCGCATCGTGGTGCTCAACACCAGAACCCTCTCCAGCTTTCGAATGCTGAGTGCCAAGTTTCTCCTTTTCATATGTGATCGTGATATCATGGAGAACTTTTCTTTCATCTTCACTCAGCACCCGATTCTCCAGTTCGAATTCATCAATTGCTTCAACTTGGTGTCTTGCCTTCTCGTCATCCACCAAGCGGCCCCAGGCACTATATAAGTGTGACGGATAGTTATCGAGTTAGGTTAAGTTTTGGTGCTTCAAAACATTGGCGTTGTATGTGACAAGAAGATCTTCGATGTCGGCCTCTAACCTGGTCTCTGTCGTCCTCACTTCGCTCTCAATCTTGGCCTCGACTTCCTGAATTTTAAGTGCTGCAGCATCCCTCTCATCCCGGAGCATCACAGCTTGTTCACACACTTCTTGAGCTGCTTTATTTGCATCATCTTTTTCTTTGATGATTTTGGCAAATTTGTCCTTAAGATCCTCAAGCTCCTTCAGTGCGGCATCCCTTTCGGCCGTCACAGTGGTGTTTCGATGGCCCATCTCCTCAACTAAAGCAAAATGCGTCTGTCGCATCCTTTCCATGAATTGATTTGCCTCGTCGGCTTTCTTAGTGGCCTCTATTTCCGACTTCCTGGAAGATTCAGCCTCATTGCTAAGCACTTGTATTATGCGGTCCTTCTGAGGAGATCAGCTTCTAATTTTTCGATTACTTTTGCCCGCTTAAAGGCCATCGCTGATGCTTTATCCGCAGTCTTCATCCACTCCCTATATTGGTTGTAAACGTCATGGATATAATCATGCATAGTTTGTTCCTCCTCAACTGGGATTCTCCTTAAATGCGGAGGGAAGATGAAGCCGTCAAAACAGATGTTTGGGAAGTCTTTTTTCAACTGAGCGATTCTGATCGCTCCTTCTCCAGTGGGCTCGGCGATCGCTTGTTTAGTAATAGTGGGAGCTTCATCCTTAGTCCTATGGCACTGCAAATCAGACCTTGGAACTTGAGAAGACAGTTTTTGGTGTGGAGGCTCCAAGGGTTGTCTATCGTGACCGGAGGGTTGTGTTGGAGCTCGAGGAGGCGGAGAGCGTGATCGGGAGCGATATCTATATTCTCTATCTCTATCTCTCTCCCTTTCATAACGCTCCTGGCTGGAATAACTGCGATCGCAGTCTCTATCGGTTTCCCTTCTACGGGACTCATAGTATGAACTGGATGACTGGCGTGCCGAGCGAAGGCTCCATAACATAGATTCTCGTCTAGTCATCGTATCTGTAAAATAGAAAGAAAAGCAGAATCAGTAATCTCCAGAAATGAATAACTTATGATTGGAAATCGTGTAGTGCCGTGAAGTCTATGTATGCATGTGTTAAACCTCCGGGCCAACCGGATATGTCGGCCACACTTGTAGGAAGTGACTCGCTTAAATCTAAGACATTTTGAAGCCCTTCCAATCCGGTGTCGTGTTGGAGTGACACCTAGTCCTGAATTGGAATGTCGGCGAGCCCTTTGAAAGGATTCTCTATTTGCGAGGGAGGAGCAGTGGGCGTATTTTCTTCATCACCCTCCTCAGCTATTACGATCTCGGGCGCTCTATGTTTAGCCTGTCTCGCCAAGGCTGCCCTAAGCGATCCCTCAAGTCTTATGCTCTGGTTTTGATCGATTAGCCCAACAATTCTCAAGTTTCTATCGGTAAGCACCGAGTCAATTTCTCTCATCTTGCCAGGCACTTCCTGAAGAATCCGTACTATTTCTTTAAAGTGAGCACCTTCGGGACGCGGAATTACAACGGTAAAGGAAAGAAGATATTAGTTTCAATGTCAGTTTTGACTATCTCGTTAGCTAATGGAAAAATTGCAGCACTTACGTCTGACTAACCACCGACTGGCAAACCCTGGAGGGCATCGGACATTGAGCCACTCCATCTTAAAGTAGCTAAGCCCAGTCCAGGATCCCGTCACCACTTGGCAATTACTAACTTCCTCTAGAAACGTGAATGAAGGATTGTATCCCAACTCTTGACATTAAACAAGTATCTGACTTCCTCCGGAGTCGGGGGTCGAAAGAGATGTTCCATGAAAACAATGAATAGACTGTTCAGTATTGCTATCCATTTGGATGTAATTACGATAGAGTGATTCTAAAGAAAGCCAACACTTCTCGAATATACTGGTTGAATGGAGGAAGTGTTCCCGCTGTGCATGAATGTCGATTAAAGGTTGTGAATCCTTTTGGGGGAGCGTATGGCCTGTCATTTGGTCCAGGAAGTAGAACATCTTCTAATGATAGACCGTGTCTTAGGCATATTCGCCCCCAACATATCTTCGGAGATATTGGATGGCATCGAATCTTGGGGATTCACAATAAAAGTTGCTCCTGGAAGCTCGTCTGGAGCCAGGCCCATAACTTCGGCTGCAATGGTCGGCATCTCTATTGTTAGGGGGAGCGGACTTTGAGCCCCCTGTTGTTGCGAACTTCCGGGTTCCATAACTAATCAACTCAGTAAAAGCCATCATTAGATGATAATAATGCCATGTTTCAACTAGTGTGAAATGCATGAGTGTGTTTTGTAATGCAATATTATATAGTATTTAAGAAAGTTCTACAAAGGTTAACATGATGTTTGGATGACGAGACTTTGAAATTCAACCGGAATGACCGTCATCGCTGACCGTCACCACCACACCAATCGGACTTCGGGGATCGATCCTGGTTAATGTTTGACAATTTTTTGTCAAGTTACAGTTCCATTGACGAGCTTCGAAGGGCAGTCAAATATGCAGTTTAACAGTCAAGTCCAATTATACATGGCTGAAGCTCGTCGGAGTCAAGTGTTCATTTAGGCAAGGTTTCGTATCCGTCAAGGTTCAGGCTTGGATCGATCGCCAGAAGCCTACTTAGTATCGATCAAGAAGGAGCTAGTTTCGCATCGATCAGGAAGGAGCCAATTTCGTATTGATCATGAGCTCACATTCATGTTGGACACGGGCTCATATCGGTCATCCAATTCCTTTTCGTATCGATCGTTTTGCCAGTACTTCGTATCGATAGCTTTGGATCGATACGAAGTCCCATAACTCTGGACCGATACGAATTCACCCCTTCCATCCATCGGTTGTTGGTCGACACGAACTTTTCCTCCCAGATTGACATGAACATGTTCTTTCCTTCCTTCTCCCATCGATGCGAAGTCGAGGCCGAGTTTTTCTTCCAAGAGTCCTACGTATCCATCTACACTTCATCTTCTTCAGCCCCTACTTTGCCAAACTCGGCCGTGTATACGAATTGAGTGGTGTTGAATCTCGAGTCTTCTCATTTTCAACATGAATTCATTGACTAATTACCTAATTTAAAGATGTGGTTCGAGAGATTAATGGTTTAATCTATTTTAAGGCAAGGACAGTTTTCTTTCTCTTTGTTCTGGTCGATACAAAAGCAAAGTATGGAATGAAAGCAAGTGAATTTTTTCTAAGTCCTAAAAGTATTTATATGGGTACGAACCAAAAGAAACGATTTGCCTCCCGGTTATGTTAGCCGGTAAAGAGCAATATCCCATGCCATCGATACGAATGGTGCTTCGTATCCATCTACCACCGAACTACAGCCGCAACTGTTCGTAACCATTGAATAAAATCTGTTCAAAGCAGGCTTTCCGTATCCATCGATGTGAAGCCCATCGATACGAAAGTAACAACAAGATCATATTTGGACCACTACACTCCATCGATACGAAACACAATTTTCGCATCCATCAATTCAAGAACACATGTGTTATATCGGTCGATACGCAGAATGCCGTACTTGATCTATTTCATATCAATAGCCATCAATAAGAAATCCACATCCAGACATCTTAGATCGATCCAGGAGAGGATCAATGCAAAGGAGTGGATTAAAACAACCATCAAGCGTTGTTACAACTCGAATTTCACATTGATTCAGGAGAGGATCGATACGAAATTCGATACAAAAAAAACCGACAACGACTCGTGAACTTACGAACGTTAACGAGAGTCAGGTTAACATACATGCATGTATGTCGGACTAATATTCAATTTTCAAAATTCACAAAAGTTAAATGATCACCTTGTGACAATTACAACAACGGACAATAGTTTGCTATCATTCAATACTCAGTTACAACAGTGCACAGTACAACAATTAGCAGTCAACAATTCATTATTTATATTACTAAAGATCAATCAAAGGTTACATCTTTCAACGAAAAGACGACAACGGTTCAAACAAGTCAGATAAAACTATTCAGAATGAAGATTACAGATTTTCAAAGCACGTCATGTTCTCACAAGACGTTCTTTGGGGGGCAAATGTTATCCCGCCTTTTGGCAAGGCAGTGACACCAAGAAATTGACTGGGAATCAAAGGCAGTTCATCCCGAAGAATGGTTATACAAAGGTTCGCAATGGATGCTGATAAATTTTGCACGAGTCCGGATCGAGCTACAATTAACATGACACGACAAGCAAAGCCATGAAAGCCAACGTTCCAAGTTTCATGTCAATTAGAGTTTGTATGCTCAAGTTACGATCGATGCAAATCAGGGAAACCCACTCATTCGTATCCATAGTTCCGCCTCTGTTCGCATCGGTCCAATTCATATCGATCGGTGGACAAGCTCCACTTCTTATCCATCGGTAGGCAAGCTCCGCTTCGTATCCATCGGTAAGCAGTCCCACTTCGTATTCATCCAAACTCGACTACTTCGCATCCATCTGTAGTAACACATGAGTCCACTTCGTATCGATCCACTGTCGAAGATGCTTCGTATTGATCGGCCACAGATCGATACGAAATCAACAACCCAATCAATGAGCGATACAAAATGGCCTCAGGACTATCGATACGAAGAACGTGAGTGCGTATCGATACGAAGCAAGCTGTAAGAGATCGATCCGAAGTTGGATGTGGGGGATCGATACGATATTGAATGCTATAAAGCGATACGAAGGGAATGTCCTGGATCGATACGAAGAAAGCACAGTCAAGTGAAAGACTCGGTCACTCGGCATTAGAAGTGGATCGACCCTAAAGGTTAGCGCCACGTCAACTAACATCATGTGAAGAACCATTGATACAAAGCAATTGATACGAACATTATCGATGCAAAGGCAACAGTGTTTTGCAAATCTGAACTTGCATCGATCATAACTCAAAATCTACAAGTCCAAATGCCACTAAATTTTCATAGGAGCTTGCATACCACCTCAGGAATGTCCATGATCGATCTCAACTCAATTGGACTAAATCTTGATCGATACGAATTGCATTCGTATCGATCACGGATCGACTCCAAACGATCAGGGATCGATCACGTGGGCCACCTACGTGAGAGAAACGTCTTCCAAGATCTGAGCGAGATATTTGCTACCAACGCTTATAAATAGTGAACCCGGACCTACAAAAAATAGACTTTTTGTCTCTCCTACGTCCAGACTCTGCCGAAATCATCATTGTGCTCGAATTTTACTATTGTAACTCATTGTAACCAGCAAGCAAAAATCAATAAAGTCAAACGTTTCATAGCGGACGTAGGCCATATGCTGAACCACTCTAAATCCGTGTGTTTCTGTGCGTTTTTCTTGCTTATTAATTGGTGTGTTTGTTAGATCTTCCTCTTTTTCCATTTATATTCTTCATTTTATCTCTTCAAACACATCTGAAGATTGTTTTGCCCAATTTTGGTACAAACATATATATATATATATTACAAAATATCAAGATATTTTCCATATACTTCAACCTTAAGCAAAACCAAAGTCAACATCTTACGCACTAAGTACAAGCACATGGGTACACACATGGGGGGAAGCATGGTCGAACATGGTGAGGTAGGAGAGGAGTGGGATGGTGAGCAAATGATGATGTATTTGCGTAGGAATATCATAATATTTTCATCCTAACTTTTGCCTATAAATAGCACCCATCTCTCTTCACTTCCATTCACGCTTTCCTCTTCATTTTCCTAAGATTTCTTCACCTTCTTATACTCCACTTTAATGGCCTCTTGGCTAGAAAATATTATGGCCAAAATTATTGCAAAAAGAAAATAAAATTTATATAGTACATATATATTATCAAACACCTCAAAACCCAAGCCAAACTCCTTCCCTCCTTGCATACCCACGGCCACACACCGCACCATCCATTGCTGAGCCCTTCCAAGCCTCCAAGGTTAAGGCCGAGCCTTCTAAAGGCAAAAGTCCGAGTGTTTATGAGCTTTAAATTCGAGATAGCGGAGTTATAGCAGTTTTAAAACTAGTTCAAGTAAAAATGAAGGTGAGAAACTCTATTTATAATATGATACATTAGATGATATATATATTTGGTTATTCTTAGTTGTGATGATTGTGAACCATGTTTGGATATGATAATATGTTTGTTTGGAAGTGTAAACAAGTCACGTTAAAGTACACGTCGAAATATCACAAAGGAAATCACTTTCCATTTAATAAATGAAATGGTATATGAGATTGTTAAACCTCTTTAAAATGGTTTATAAATGTTTTATAAACACAAAAATCCAATTTGGTAAAGTTTTGACAAGTTATGAAAATTGAGTCAAAAATAGGTGCGTCGCGTAATGGGAGTTTGCGATTTCGCACCGTAAAAGTTTAAATCCATTTATACGATGGATTCGGAGTCGGAATTCTTTGGAATAAGAATTTCCCGAACTCTTATAATCAGTGGTTTCAAATAAAATAAAAAGATCAAGATTTCGTTAAGTAGATTTTGAAATATGAGCAAAACAAGTTTTGAAAATAGTCACGGTTTGGCAGTTCGAAACCCAAAGCGATAAATTCTTTATAATTGATATTTTTAATTCTTTAAAAATATGGAATAAAGTCTATAGATAATTTAAAAGAGATTTGAGTTATAAAAATGGATTTCTAAATGATAGAAAAGTTGTTTTGATCAAATAAGCCTTAAAAGCACTATTCGCAACACTTTGTACAACATTAACTTTTGAAATATGGCTTTAAACTTAAGTATTCTTTCCCAAATCTTTTATAAATATTTTCAAATGAATAATTAAGTATTTTAATAATGATTTGGAGGTTTTATAGTTTATATAAAAAAGTTTAAATAAATGATTTAACGAAAATCTGTTAAAATCAAGTGATTTAATCTTGGCTCTAAAAGCCGATGGGTAGACTTGAATTTTATATTCGTGAGATCTGGATGTAAGATGCTTAAACTAAGGAGATGTTCAGAAAAAACTAGTGCCTTGGCTCTCTTGGTCTCTTTCCTGGACGAGGGATAAATAAGGTCGAAATGTCGAAAACGAGACAAGTATAAAAGATGCAAAATTTATAAATTTAATTTGATACATCTTGGATTGTATAGAGGTAATCTTCTTATAATTGGTGTTAAATTTTGAGGTGGGAACTCGTACTAACCATATGAATTTAAAAGATGATTTCACCATTATTCAATAGATTATAATTATTGAATACAAAAATTGATATTGAGTAAAACTAGTATAATTTCCATGGATCCCATTTTACTCAAAATGTTTTCCAATATGACTTAGAAGAAACGATTTGGTATTTCCAAAATTAAAAGAGAGGTTTAATGATTCCGTATATACCGAAATAGAGTTTGAAAGTTATATATCTTTAATGGATATTTTTGATAAAAGGAATGAATTAATCAAATAATAATCACCTATATACCCGATAACTTTTTATCGTTGATTGGTTCGAAGGAACCGGGGTTGGATTTGGGTAATGCCTATCTAAAAAGCACTTCGAACCAATGTATGTTCGAAAGTAAAGACATGGAATGGTAATAAAAGAAATGAAGGGCTGCTTGTCACTGATCCTTGGGGGAAATTTCCTATATCATATATATGTGGCAGTAGTATCTTCATTTGATCTTCGATGCAAGGGCTGCTCGCTACTAATCCTAGGGGTGATTCCTGATAGGATATAGTAGGAGAGTTCCTTCGGTTTATCCTGTTCCTGGACAACTTGTATGGACGAATGTTTAACATTGCATTTCTAAAATGCACGTTTATAACAAATGGACGAAGGTTAGCTAATTATTCTTTTAATTAATGACTTATCTTAAGTTAATTAATCTTATAATTAATGATGTTTATAAGTTAATTATTTTAAGGTATTTAAGGTTAATTAACTTTCTTATTCAACAAGGTTTACCTTAATTAATTACTTTATTAAATGGTTATTTAAAGTTGATTAAGTATTTAGTAATGAGGTTTAAACTTAATTACCCACTTTATTAATTGGCTTTAAGTTGATTAATGAATCTAATAATGGTGTTTTAAGAAATGAATTAATTTATAAATTAATTTATAGTGATTAAGTTAATTTAATTAACTTGAGAATATGCTTTTAAATAATGATACAGTTAAAAAAAGGGTTTTAAAGAAAATAATTTGTTTTATAAAAAGGGTTTTACTTAGAAAAAAAAGAACTAAGTTAAAGAGTTATATTTTGGGAAGAGCTATGGGATTTTAGAAAGAAATATTTGGTTTATCAAGTTTGATTAGATCATTTATATCAATCAAGTTATCAATCAAGTTATGAATCAATAAAATAAGTAGTCTTTCTTAATTTTTGTGGTAAGGAAGCATTTCCCTACTAAACACCAAAGGATTAGTTGTTTGGAATTCATAATAAACTATGTTTTCAAAGAGATATGCTTTATCTATTTAAAAATGAATTTGAAAGGGAAGTTCCTTCTAAATGTTCTGTGAATATACATATACCGGTGAGATAAGTATATGAATATTTTGGAAACTAATTTAAGCTCAATAAGAGATTAATTAAATAAGGCTTAGTGGTGTCCATGGGAAATGAAATCTATGTTGATTGTTGTTTATTTGATAGTGTAAAAGCCCGCAAATCCGTACCCCTTTGAGCAGGCAAAATTCCACAACAATTCAGCTCAAAGTGGAACAAAAGTACGAGTCTTCGGGGTTACAGAAGAGAGAGGTAGAAGAAGAAGATAGAAACAACATCAAAATCTCATAAACGCAGCGGAACAACATATAATAGATAAATGACTAATCTTTAAAACAAAAGAATTATATCTGTTTATACATTATATCATCAGAGTACTACACAATTCATAACACACAACTGGACAGTTATCATCACCTGTCCTCACAAAACTGAATACATAGCGGAATAATAATCAAGTATGGAAGTACGTCTCGCCATCCAACTCGTCTCCTGAGCTCCATAGCATCATATCCTGTATTCTATAATACTCGGTCTGACCCGAGCATTATAATAAAATAACACCCGAGTCAGTCTGGAAAACCAGCGTGAGAAATCACACTCAATTGGATTATTAAAGTTTCAAAACCCTTTGAAATAAAAAGCATCTCGTAAGACCACGCCACAAATAAACATGTCGGGTTTTTACCTTACGATGGCCAAAACACTTTTTATCAAATCTGTCTGATATTATAATAGTGTCTATATACAAATACTTATTCAAATAGCTGAAATTGTTACATGATTAAATTCCAGCATACTAGCCATAAAGTGGGTTCTACAAACAAAAACCGTAAAAGGCACGTAGGGAGAATGGATTTCCAACTAATGACTAGGCACCGGGGTACCACCTGTCACAGTACCCGGTCAAGATCAGCGTACCGAGGACCACGCCCGATCCCCTACA
This sequence comes from Allium fistulosum, assembly GCA_030737815.1. Lineage (NCBI taxonomy): Eukaryota > Viridiplantae > Streptophyta > Magnoliopsida > Asparagales > Amaryllidaceae > Allium > Allium fistulosum. The sequence goes on from CM060901.1 coordinate 461,777,737, forward strand.
ACACAAGACCAGAACTACCCTTTACTTGATAATTCCGAGTAAGATCACCCCGCGGTTGGGATCAGCAACCGCCCACACAGCCGAAATAAAAAGGGACATCTAGACAGGGATGACCTAACCCTAATGGGCGCTACCCACATAGCCTTGCTGCATAACCCCTGATTTTCGGTCATTCCCGGTTGATGAGGCTCGAGGCTAAGTGTTACCTTTTTAGAACACATCTCTTAGAATGCCCACCGTCTGCCTGACGATGTTTCGAAAGCATTCATCCATACAAGTCCGTTCCGGGTTCGAACGGAACCGAAGGCACTATTCCTACTACATCCATTTTGGAGTTACCCTCAGGATTAGTAGCGACTAGCCCTTGCACTTCACTGTACCACCTTCGATTCAAACTTGTTTCCCCATGAAAACGTACAAACCAGATCGAAGTGGTTTTCGAGAAATTAATCTCGATCCCGGTCTCTTCGAACCAATCAGCGCATTGGCCAATATTGATAGTCGGTGATTTAACTATCAATTTACATTCACAAACATCCATCAAACATAAATAATTTTCCAAATTATTTATTTACCTCACAAATATCTTCGCAAGATATATTTCCATTTTCAACCCTTTTGAAAACGGTTTCAAAAAGAACCACCTTTCTCTCACGGAGTAAATTTCCCAAATATTTTCTATCTCCACTGAAATCACCAAGTACAAAAACTTTAGATTTTTAAAGTAATTTAAAACACTATATTATAAAATATACTTTAAACAAAACATTTAAATTAAAACTACTTTAATACTTTATTCAAAGATATATACTTTAAGAATATTTAAAATAAAGCTACTTAATAAAATATAAAACTAGATTTTTACCCTTTGAAACATAATACCAAGTCATTTTTAAATAATTATTACTAAAATAAATTTGAAAAATACTTGCTTTAAAATTTAAACATTTAAGAATAATAAATTTTCTAAAACATACCTTTAATCAACTTTAAAACTTTAACTTATACTTAAGGATTTGCTTTGAAATCGTACTTGGCTATCCAGGGAAGTATACTTCTCTTTCACATCTTAAAAATAAATCACTATTTATTTTTAACCAAATTTATCCATTCCTTTAATAAATTCCCACCCTGAATTTATACTTCCAAATATCCACTGATATATTACTTCACTTTATAAACCCCGTTTATAAATTCCAAAATCTCACTTCTCTTTTAAATTCCAATTCCAATTCCAAACACTTAAATCAATTTACAATTGATTTCCAATTTACTTAACTTTGAAATAAATTTCCTTACTTACTCCATTTGTTTCAAAATCCATTAACTTTCAGATTTTATTTCTTTCTTATGATTTAAAATCTTTAAACTGAAAATTTAAATTCCAGATTTTCCAAAATCCTTCTTTATCCCTTTAAATAAATTCAAACCTTAAAATTTAAAATAAATTCTTTTATTCCCTTAAATAATATCACTTAGGTTCAAAAATTTAATATTTCCCCTTTTATTCAAAATCTCCTTTCCCATACTTGGAATTTATTTAACAGAATTTAAAAATCACTTTTATCCTTTCCCAATAAATTCTTTAATTTATTTAAATTCTCTATAATTATTTACTTAAAAATTTACTCTTTTATTTCTTTCCAAAAATCCAATCTATATATTTGGTAACACAATATACCCAAATATATTCAATCAAACCATAGTACCCATCATTTCCAATTATCAATATAATTCATCACAGAATATCAAATAATCATATAACAAAATTATTAGAACAATCTAAATAATTTTGAGGAATCTAGTTGGATCCCTCCAACCTGTTTCCCTACATCCACAGACGTTTGCACAATACCAATTCCACTTCGAGGTGGAATATCGCGGTATATGGGATCATTATAATATCATCCGCTATAATGCAGCGCATAGGGTCTCATCCGCTATATAATGCGGGAAATAAATCACTTCAATATATATATACCATTATATATATCATATCACATCCAATCAATTCAATCATTCAACCAGTTATTTAAATTTAACCATCCAAATTTAAATAGCAATCCAGAAGAGTGAGATTAACTCACCTTAAATTTTTTTTTGCAATCTGACCTAATCCAACTTGTTTCTTCACAAATTTTAGACCTTGTATAACATTTATATGATTTGTTAATATTCGAACAAATCGAATGATAAATTATCACTTAAAACTTGAATAAATCAATTTATCATTTGTTAATTTAATTTACTAAATTTCAAATGATTGTTAACCTAACTTAGTTTACATTTTCTTTTCTGCCCAATTTATAAATCCAAAGACAGGTTATATATATACTAATTCCTCAAATGAATATACCGATTACTTAAAAGTTGACTGATTTATATATATATAAAATTATATATATATATTTCCTGACCAAATCATTAATTTCAAAGCCGGGTATATGTGTGTGTGTGTGTGTGTATATATATATTTATACTTGAATTCTACTTTTCCTTTATTGTATATATGCAAAATGTATATACACGTTTATAAATTGAAAAATGATTGACCGATATGCCTTCCGTAAACATATATACACATATAAAACTGAAACAAAACTGCTTTTAAATTTAATTGTCTATCTAATTTAACTTTTTTTTCTTTCTGTAAAAATAAAACAGTAATTAACTTCACTGTTAAATAAAAAATTTCTCTAACTTGTATATATACATACATGTATATATATAGAAAAAAAACTTATGCTTTTCTGTAAAAATAAATTTCTATTTACCTACATATATATATTCGAATTAAATTAGAAATCAAAACCGCCATACCTTACTGCCTCCTAGAACGACGCCGCGCTCGAGAAGACCAGAGCCTCCAACCTCGCCCACCGTCTCCTCGTGAACGTCGCCGTCGAAGTCGAAATGCAGGAAACCCACATCGCACCGCCCTACTCGAAACACGACTCCGCCTGTTGCACCACCTCTGCCACCAATCCTTCGACGCAGCCCCCTACCCGCAAGACAGATTCACTTCTCACCATCGCCTTCGAGATTCGACCACGATGCCATCACTTAGCTCACCTCGGAATCGACGCTCGCAATTTAGATTTGATCGATTCAAATTGGAAATGAAGAAGAGGAAGGCGCAGATTTTATTCGATCAATTTGATTCCTTTTTTTAAAAGAATTTCATTACTGATTGAGGAGGGAAAGGATGAAGAGGGGTTTGGCCATTATATTTTTACTTTATCTTTTTGAACGAACTGATTTCGTGTGATTTGAATTGAAGGGAAAGAAGTGATTTTAACGACAAAGGTAGCGTATGGAAGAAATAGGCTACAGTGGTTTCGAAAAAGATCCGATGGGAAAGAATTTCGGTTGAAGGAAATTTGACTGGTCAACAATATATTATATTTTAAATTTAAATTCAAATCGTCTCGATTTTCGTAGCTTAAAATCTCGACCTCCTATCGATGCATGCCGCTAGGCGTTTCTAATGTTATACCCCTATTTCGAACGCAATGGAAAAGGTTTCGAGTCCTAATTCGATCGTATGGAGAAAATAGCTTTTTTGGACTCAGTTATTATATTGAATTTGATATAAATTTCAGCGCGTTTCCCTCTCGTACGACCACACGACAATTCCAAACACTAAGAAATTTGAAATCCAATAATAATACAATATTACGGATCCAATGGAACTGGTTTCGTCGAATTCCAAGACTGTGCCTCAGAAGGCTATTTTTAAATATCAATTTAAACGATATATTTTTAAAACTGAACAGATCACTTTCAAATTCAATTTTAAAAGATACATTGTCTTCAGTATTATTAATATAAATTTTACAAGCCTTTAAAATATTTTTAACAAGCTCAAAACTCCAGATTCAATATTTTACCCAATTTCAAATTATTAAATTCAATAATTTAATTACCCAATAATTAGTTATATTTGAAATTCAAGTTAAAAATCAATACCTGAATATTTAAAATAGATTAAATATTCCAATTTCAAATATCTAAAATTCCGGGTCATCACATTCCTCCCCCCTTAAAAGAATTTTGTCCTCGAAATTGCTAGTTAAGAAGAATGGTCCATCACTCGTTTATCATTTTCCCAAAACCAAACAATTTCAAACAATTCTCAAACAATCTTTTTATTAAAGAAACACTAACCCTCTTTCTAACTTTCCAAACTTATCCATAAGTTCCAAACAATATCACTTACTTATCAATTCAAATTTAAATTTGAAACCAAATTTTGAATTATCAAAATTTTCTAACTCCTTAAACTTCCGAAAAATTTCGCCAGCGTCTCCTTTGCACGGCTAGCTCGGTACAACTACAAAATGCCTCTACAGGCTCCCAGATTTCCAAAAGAAAACAAAAAGCCAAGTGGCTAGACCAGAAAATCATCAAATTTCATATCCAGGGTTCGCCGTTGAAAATCGAGTGAAAAATCCCAACTCGGACCGATATAACTATCTCGAAATTCTGTGCTCGAATCTGGATCAAACCATTATGCGAATAAAATAATATACGTACATCCTACGTATTAATTCCAATTGATTATCAACTATATCAATTTTCTCTTTTATTCACATTTATTTCGATTTCCATTCACTTATTTACAACCATCCCATTTCGCCATTTCCAGTTTTAAATCTTCATTCAATTATTCACTTAGTATATATATTTTTTATCCCAAAATTACTTAGTATATTCCCAATACCAATTTACTTAAGAATTTCATCCTTCATTTCTTAAGTCCAATATAAAATTTTCTTATATTTATTTTACTTCTTCACTGCCGAAGTTTATATTCAAATTGAATTCCAATTCCCTATAAATTTATATTTGCCTCAATTCATTAATTATTTTCAAATCTCAATACTTTTTCCCAATTTCCTTTCAGATTTCCATCTTCAATTCTACTTGAATTCAATTTGTCTTCAAACTTTGAATATTGAATTTTATTAACCTTATCTCAACCCATATTTAATTAACCATTTCCTTTTATTAGTTTCACTTACTAATTTATTTAAAATCTCAAATAAAAGTTTATTTGCAAACTTTTTCTTCCTTTAGTTTCTTTGAACATTTCTTCAATTTCACCTTACTTCACATACACAACTTTAAATTAGATTTCACTATTCAGTTTCAAATCTATTTGCTTACGAATTTTAAATCATTTGTCGTTAGTGAAAATTTTAAAAATTTTCTAATTCCTAAAATTTTGGAAATTTTTGGCAGAGTCTCCTTTGTACGGAGGAGCTTTTGCAATTTGACAAGAGATATAAATATATATACATCGACCCACAGGGTCGGAAAACAAAAAAACAAACAACAGTTCATATTTCCTATCTTTTTATTACGTAGGCGTACCTTTATTTAGCATTTTTAAGCAAGCGGCTTATTTAATTAGCATTTTGCGCAACCAAATCCAGCCACACGGCTTCCCTATACATGTACTTACTCAATTAAAACATGTAAGTGCTAAATACATACAATTCACTAGTATTTCACTTATTAAAAATAGCTGAAACATGCATTTGGTAAACAATGCATACTAAACAGTCTTTCATAAGCAATTTCCAATATTCCAACATTAATTTTAATTGTTGACAATCAACTCATATACTATTTCAATTGTTTCAATCAACCCATATACTATTTTCATTTAATTTACTTGCAATATACGTTGAATATTATTTATAACTCAAGCTTGACTTCAAAATCCACTTTCATTCAAGTTATGATTTTATAACTTATCTCATCAGAATTTTCAATTCCATTCTGAATTTAATTTTTCTTTAATTTTTAATTTATTTCCAAATCAATTTAAATATTGAATTCCATTTTATTCTAACATATTCAAAATTTTATAAACTATCAACCCATTTATATTCTATAACAATCTCAAACCAACTCCAGAGTATTTAAACAATTACTCATATTTCAAAAGCATTTTTTTTAAAATCAATCATATCCAAAATCCTTTGCATTCCTAAAATCAAACCCAACTTTTGCAAACAATTCCAATTTAAAACAATTTAGTAGCAGTTCCTCTCCTAGAAACTCGAAAATGAACATCGATGATGCTGCAGTCATCACCGAAGTTATTTTCCAGCGACCGAAAGAGTTCAATGCTTTTATCTCTTTAAAACAATTTCAAATATTTTAATTTCAAATCTCTCTAGATTTCAAATTCAACTCAAAATATTTCTCAAATACTATCATCATTATTTCTCCAAAGCATTTGAAAACCATTTTCAAACCCAAAAGAATTTAAACCTTTTCCAAAATTTCAAATTTCAAATTCTTTCAATCTATATTCAAACATTACTATGGAATTTCATCTCAATTTATTTTCAAATATTCTCTGGAATTCTATTTCAAATGATAAATCACATTCATAATGCCCATTCATAAATCCCATTTTATATATGAATTTATTTCTTAGCTTTTAGTTATGATTTCAATTTCTTATTCAATTTCCTCACAAAATTGATAATAATCCAATACTATCACTTCCTAACAACCCAGCAACCATATATAACTATAATAATTTACGAAAATTATTCCTTTCATATACAAAAATAATTTGGGTAAAATTATTTCATTTACCCTATTTTAAAACAATACCGTGTCGAATTATTCTATTCAAGTGTTTAGAGATCCCTATCAATAACGTTAATTACTTGTATTGACCAGAATCCATAAACTACTCAATAAACCAATCGACACAATATAAAACCATTTTATATCCACTAACAAATACGCGCTCATATCTATTAATACACTCAAACTCATTTTAGAGTACTACGAACTTTATTTCTAATGAGCAATCCCCACCAGAGCCAAGGTTATCGCCAGCCTAATTGTAACGACCCAGAATTTTGAACAAATAAAATTGAGAATATTTAATTGATTTTAAATATTTGAACGATGATTTAATTTGAATCCCGAATATAACTTTGAATTTGACGATTAAATTATAAAATTTAATCTATTGAATGCTGAATAAAATTTAAATCTTCAATTTAAAGCTAAAGAAAAATATTTCAAACGCTTGAAAAATTTATATTGATAACACTGAAGATAATAGAAACTTTCAGAATTGAATTTGAAACTGTTTTGCTAAGTTTTGAATTTTATTGGTTGAATCGATATTTAAAAATAGTCGTCCGAGGCACAGTCTCGGAATTCGACGAAACCAGTTCCATTGGGTCTGTAATATTGAATTTTTGTCGGATTTCAAATTTCGTATTTTTCGGCGTTGATACGTGAGCACACGATGAGTAATCGCGTCGAAAATTTAAATTGAATTCGATTGAAATTTAAATTTTGAATTTTGTCACGTCAGTTGCTTTTCGTTCCTAAAATCATGCCTATAACTACGCCTACCATCGCGTAGAGAATCACGGAAGAAATAGTGCGATCCATACCTCCCTGTTTGAAATCACGTACACTGTCTTCCCTTTCTATTTCAACAGAGTCTTCTTCCTTCTATCACTCGAAAACATTTCAAAAACAACAAATAATGGCCGCGTTTCTCTTCCCCAAAAAAAAAATCTCGTTTCCCTCTGTTCGGTTTGAAATCGAACGCGCTAAAAAGAGAAAAAAAAATCATCTCGTTCGATTTCAGATCAAATCAAAGACGCGACCGCGAGTTCTGGGGATTCGCGTTTAGAGCTAGGGTTTGGGAACTGCGGCAGTAGTCGCGTTCGAACATGATGATGGCGACGATGTCGCAGCGTGGGTTTCAAGTCGTTCGACAGTCACTGTCGATTCATGTAAGGTTCGCGACTAGGGCAAGCTCGATTGGGGACGGCAGCTTCGCGCCTCATCACGATCGAGGGTGAGGAACTCGAGCTGATTGCTCGCATCGAGCTCGGTTAGGGCTCGTTAGAGAGGATGTTGCGTGATGGAGGGCTTAACGGTGAGGGACGTGCGATCGAATGGGGCACGAGATGAGGAGGCGATTCAAATCGCGTGGCCATGGAATTCGAGCAGGCGAGTGGAAGCTAAGGTTGGAGGGATTCAATTTCGTGATGAACTGGAGCTTGTTTTGATCGAGTTTGAGCAGGCAGTGAGCAGGAGAAGTCGAGCTCGACTGTAAGGTTAAAGTCGAGAAAACGAAAGAAGAATTGGATTGGATTGCAAAATAAAAGCTAAGGTGAGATTTTTCTCACTCAAAATGAAAGTGGAATTTTCAGTTATTTATTGATTGATGATTGCTATTGGATGTGGTATTAGATATAGTAGGATATATCTATTATATATAGCAATATATACATATTGGCATATGTATATATTGGATTGATGATTTCCTGCCTCGTATAGCGGATGAGACCCTATTGCGCCGTTAGTAAGCGGATTTTTATAAAACCCATATACCGCGATAATTCCGTACTGGAGCGGAATTGGTATTGTGCTAACATCTTTGGATGCAGGGAAACAGGTTGGAGGGATCCAACTGGACCCCTCACATTGATTGAATTTATTTCTATTGTGATAGGAATCTGTGAATGATTATAGTGATGCTATTAATCATATTGATATCTGGAAATTGTTTGAAAGCTAAAATTTAGCTGAATGGATGTTTTGACATCATTGGATTCCAAAGATAAACGAAATTGAATTTTTGAAATTCAAGTAGAAAATTTCTAAGTGAATCAATTTTTTGAAATTGAAGAAATTTTGAAGAAAGGAATTTTTAAAGTATAAAAAGTAAATTTTTATAATCGTATTGAATAAATTCCAGAATAAAGTGAAAATGTTAAATAAATGGATTTCGTAAAATAGCGATTATAAATTGAAGAATTTAATTTAAAATTTGGATTTTTAAATAGATTGAAAGAAACGATTGGAATTTATTTCCTTAAAAAGGAATTTATTAAAAGAAGATAAGTTGGAAATCCAACTAGAAATTTAATTGGTAAATTGAAATAAATTGGGAAATCAATGTAAAATGATTTCGATTTGAAGAATCCATTTTAAAACAGAATATTGAATAATTTGAGAAAGAATGAGGAATGTACTTAGTAGTGATAAATAAATTTCTAAATCAATATCGAAATTGATTTGGGATTGAAGTTTTTATAAATAGAATTGGAATTTATAAAAGTTGTTTAAAAATCCGAAATCACTTATTTTGATAAGTAAAAATATAGAAGTTGATAAAAAGAAAATTTATAAGTCGAAGTTGTTATTAAAATAGAAATAGAATTTATAAACGTGTTTATAAATTCAAAATCAGTTGAGTTTGAGAAATTAAATATAGAAGATTTTTAAAGAAGATATATTCGTGATTTTGGACAGCGAATTTTTATTGAGATAAAAATGTGTAGAAATGATTGAAATTGGGTTAAGTGAATTATATTCACGATTTTGGACAGTGAATATATTATTGAATAAAATGGATTCATTTTTGAAGAAGTGATATTTTAAAATGAAGTTAAATTGTTTTTAACGATGTTTTAAAATGTGTTAAATATCGAAAACATAGATTTCAACATTTATTGTTGAAATAGACGTTTTCGAGGAAGAAGGAAATGATGGACTATAACACTATTGTTATAGTAGATGATTTCCGAAAGGAAATGTTTTTATATAGTAATGGGATTTATATATCTATCTTAAAAATTCGAATCCCAATACTAATGATTTTGAGTCGTCGTAACGATGTTTTACGTAACATTCGTTTTGACTCAAATTGATGTTGTTATAGAAAATGGATTTCCTTAAAGAATGAAATATATACTTAATTTGATTTAAGTATATCGAATATTTTCCAAGTGTTGAAAATAAAAGATTTGTGAAATACTTATTATTAAATAAGTATGGAAATGCTTTTCCAATATGAAATGAAATATTTTTGAGAATTTATCTTCTTAAAGATAAATTAAAAATGAATATTGGAATCGATTTGAAAATCGTATATCAGTAGATATTTTGAAATATAAATCCACTATGGAATTTATGAAGGAAAGGGAAACTGTTTAGAAAAATAAACGTTGATTTATTTTTGAAGTGTGGAAATTTTATATCTAATAAAAGATATTTTGGAAGATGAAATAATTTGGAAGATTATTTGGAATCTGATGATGTTGCGCATCTTTATTGATAGTTAAATAACCGACTATCAATAATTACCTTTAGATAGGTATTTGTTGTGAATTGGATGAATTTGAATGCCACACTTATTTTTGAATAAGCGCTCACTATTCGGGTTAGCCGGGAAAGGACCATGGGGTCGTATAACCCATTCCGAATATGTGATACGTCGTTATGAATCGCATTTGAAGACCGGTGTTGAAGACCGGATATTTTTGAAAACGGAAGGATTACCGTCGAGTTACTCTACATCGGCTGATCTCCGATTTAGAGGTTTTATCACCCTTAGTGACGGGAAGTCCGGACGTGATTAGAAAATTATCCGGATGTGCAAGGGCTTCGTGAGAAGTGCCTTCGGTTCTGTTCGATCCCGGAACAGACTTGTATGGATTGTGTGTCTGACGTTACAATTTGAGATATAAAGCTGATTTCTTTCAAATACATTTCTGTTGGTGGCGTAGAATTTATTCTCTTAGCTTAACACCCTTCTCTGAGACGTATGAGCTCAGAGGTTATGTAGTTGAAATTTATCAGCGATATATCCCAATTTGGTAACGTGGCATACTGAGTGTTGCTGTGAAATGATCAGTGTTTGATCATTTGTGATATGATCATTTGTTTGATCTTATATCTTTGTGATCATAGGTTGATCATTTTGTTTGACCCGAAGCAGGGCTTTTTGAGAAAGCGTAGCTTTGTGGACGAGACTTCGTCGAGCCTCACACCCCGGAAATGGTCGAAACAGGAAGGATGCGGCAAGGTTCTAGGGAGTAGCGCCCCTTAGTGTATGTCATTCCTTCTGGATAAAGGTGGTATCATGGTATGGAGCCCAGATACTTAACCTCTGTGGTTGCTGCAAAATTTATTTCTTTGTGGTTGTTGCGAATCGGGGATCCTCGGGAAGATCGGTGACGATCGGGGGATGGCATACGCGTGTCAGTAGTTACCTATTTTTGCAGAGGTAACCCGGCCTTGTGTTGGCAGAGATCCGGTTAGGTTCTCGGGTCGTCTATTCCAGGGACGTACCCATCGTGGATAGGAAGTTCCTTAGCCTGGCCATTTGTTGGAAATCCAAAGAAACAATACGAGCCTTTACGATTTCAATTGTATAACCTGTCTCCTCAGGAGGCAGCTATAGCAGGCATAATATAATGGTACCTATGCTGGCTAAGATTTATATTCTACTTTCGAAATGTTTTCCACTATGCACTAATAATAATATCAAAAAGAATTTGATTTTTGCGTAGTAAGCATCTTTGACTATCATAAGAAGAAATCTCCTCCAAGTCTGCGTTTGCATTGTGTGTGTGGTGGGAGGTCTTATGGTAGTTTCATTTTCCAAAAGCATTGCGAATTTACTTTAAAAATTTTCTGTTGTTTATTTTAAAGATAAAATAACTGTTTTACGATCTCACACCAGTCACCATGACTGACTCGGAGTTTATTGTTTCCCTTCTAAACTCTGGGTGCCCACCAATTTTCCACACGGGCAGCCTAGAGTTATGTTATCAGGATATTCTGGAGCTTGGAGATAAGCTGGATGACGAGACGTAGTATTTGTATCTAATAGTATTTATTCCGCTGTGTATTCTGTATGAGGACAAGTTATATAATTGTCCATTGTTGTATTGAGTCGTATATTGACTCTGATTGATGTATGTATAAAATGATATAGTTCTTTGATTTAAAGATTATTCAATTATCTATTATATATTGTTCCGCTGCGATGTGTAAGATTCTGATATTGTTTTCTGTTCTGATGTTGTTCTGTTGTTCTTATTTCTTCTTCTCTCTTTCTTCTATTTTTTCTTCTTCTTCTACTTTTTCTTTTTCTTAAAACCCTCACTATTGGAGTTTCCGGCACTCGATTGCTCGGCAGTCGATAAAGTGAGATAATGTCGAATTTTCGAAAGTCGAAAATTTTGGTTGTGACACTAATCGCTGATACCAACTGTAAAGGCCCGCAAATCCGTACCCCTTTGAGCTGGCAAAATTCCACAATAAATCAGCTCAAAGTGGAACAAAAGTACGAGTCTTCGGGGTTAAAGAAGAGAGAGGTAGAAGAAGAAGATAGAAACAGCATCAAAATCTCACAAACATAGCGGAACAACATATAATAGATAAATTACTAATCTTTAAAACAAAAGAATTATATCTGTTTATACATTATATCATCAGAGTACAACACAATTCATAACACACAACTGGATAGTTATCATCACCTGTCCTCACAAAACTGAATACACAGCGGAATAATAATCAAGTACGGAAGTACATCTCGCCATCCAGCTCGTCTCATAAGCTCCATGGCATCATATCCTGTATTCTATAATACTCGGTCTGACCCGAGCATTATAATAACATAACACCCGAGTCAGTCTGGAAAACCATTGTGAGAAATCACACTCAATTGGATTATTAAAGTTTCAAAACCCTTTGAAATCAAAAGCTTCTCGTAAGACCACACCACAAATAAACATGTCGGGTTTTTACCTTACGATAGCCAAAACACTTTTTATCAAACCCGTCTGATATTATAATAGTGTCTATATACAAATACTTATTCAAATAGCTGAAATTGTTACATGATTAAATTCCAGCATACTAGCCACAAAGTGGGTTCTACAAACAAAAACCGTAAAAGGCACGTAGGGAGAATGGATTTCTAACTAATGACTAGGCACTGGGGTAACACCTATCACAGTACCTGGTCTAGATCAGCGTACCGAGGACCATGCCCGATCCCCTGCAACACAAGACCGGAACTACCCCTTACTGGATAATTCCGAGTAAGATCACCCTGTGGTTGGGATCAGCAACCGCCCAAATAGCCGAAATTAAAAGGGACATCTAGACAGGGATGACCTCACCCTAATGGGCACTACCCACATAGCCTTGCTGCATAACCCCTGATTTTCAGTCATTCCCGGTTGATGAGGCTCGAGGCTAAGCGTTACCTTTTTAGAATGCATCTCTTAGAATGCCCACCGTCCGCCTGACGATGTTCCGAAAGCATTAATCCATTCAAGTCCGTTCCGGGTTCGAACGGAACCGGGGCACTATTCCTACTACATCCATTTTGGAGTCACCCTCAGGATGAGTAGCGACTAGCCCTTGCACATCACTGTACCACCTTCGATTCAAACTCGTTTCCCCATGAAAACGTACAAACCGGATCGAAGTGGTTTTCGAGAAATTAATCTCGATCCCGGTCTCTTCGAACCAATCAGCGCATTGGCCAATATTGATAGTCGGTGATTTAACTATCAATTTACATTCACAAACATCCATCAAACATAAATAATTTTCCAAATTATTTATTTACCTCACAAATATCTTCGCAAGATATATTTCCATTTTCAACCCTTTTGAAAACGGTTTCAAAAAGAACCACCTTTCTCTCACGGAGTAAATTTCCCAAATATTTTCTATCTCCACTGAAATCACCAAGTACAAACACTTTAGATTTTTAAAGTAATTTAAAACACTATATTATAAAATATACTTTAAACAAAACATTTAAATTAAAACTACTTTAATACTTTATTCAAAGATATATACTTTAAGAATATTTAAAATAAAGCTACTTAATAAAATATAAAACTAGATTTTTACCCTTTGAAACATAATACCAAGTCATTTTTAAATAATTATTACTAAAATAAATTTGAAAAATACTTGCTTTAAAATTTAAACATTTAAGAATAATAAATTTTCTAAAACATACCTTTAATCAACTTTAAAACTTTAACTTATACTTAAGGATTTGCTTTGAAATCGTACTTGGCTATCCAGGGAAGTATACTTCTCTTTCACATCTTAAAAATAAATCACTATTTATTTTTAACCAAATTTATCCATTCCTTTAATAAATTCCCACCCTGAATTTATACTTCCAAATATCCACTGATATATTACTTCACTTTATAAACCCCGTTTATAAATTCCAAAATCTCACTTCTCTTTTAAATTCCAATTCCAATTCCAAACACTTAAATCAATTTACAATTGATTTCCAATTTACTTAACTTTGAAATAAATTTCCTTACTTACTCCATTTGTTTCAAAATCCATTAACTTTCAGATTTTATTTCTTTCTTATGATTTAAAATCTTTAAACTGAAATTTTAAATTCCAGATTTTCCAAAATCCTTCTTTATCCCTTTAAATAAATTCAAACCTTGAAATTTAAAATTAATTCTTTTATTCCCTTAAATAATATCACTTAGGTTTAAAAATTTATTTCCCCTTTTATTCAAAATCTCCTTTCCCATACTCGGAATTTATTTAACAGAATTTAAAAATCACTTTTATCCTTTCCCAATTCATTCTTTAATTTATTTAAATTCTCTATAATTATTTACTTAAAAATTTACTCTTTTATTTCTTTCCAAAAATCCAATCTATATATTTGGTAACACAATATACCTAAATATATTCAATCAAACCATAGCACCCATCATTTCCAATTATCAATATAATTCATCACAGAATATCAAATAATCATATCACATAATTATTAGAACAATCTAAATAATTTTGAGGAATCCAGTTGGATCCCTCCAACTTGTTTCCCTGCATCCACAGACGTTAGCACAATACCAATTCCACTTCGAGGTGGAATATCGCGGTATATGGGATCATTATAATATCATCCGCTATTATGCAGCGCATAGGGTCTCATCCGCTATATAATGCGGGAAATAAATCACTTCAATATATATATACCATTATATATATATCATATCACATCCAATCAATTCAATCATTCAACCAGTTATTTAAATTTATCCATCTAAATTTAAATAGCAATCCAGAAGAGTGAGATTAACTCACCTTAAATTTTGTTTTGCAATCTGACCCAATCCAACTTGTTTCTTCACAAATTTTAGACCTTGTATAACATTTATATGATTTGTTAATATTCGAACAAATCGAATGATCAATTATCACTTAAAACTTGAATAAATCAATTTATCATTTATTAATTTAATTTACTAAATTTCAAATGATCGTTAACCTAACTTAGTTTACATTTTCTTTTCTGCCCAATTTATAAATCCAAAGACAGGTTATATATACTAATTCCTCAAATGAATATATCGATTACTTAAAAAGTTGACTGATTTCTATATATATAAAATTATATATATATATATATATATCTATATAATAAAAAGGCTTTGTCAGTTACCAAAGACAAAGAGTGGCTGAGATTTAATTTTTTGTGTATATATCAACCGGCTTGCATGTCTCCACCTCATCCTGAGTATGCTTATTATATTCCCACGATCTTTCCACTTTCTTTGTCATGATCTATTTCATTCAACCTTTCCATCATTATTCATTACACCTCTTCCCCACGCAATATTTTTTCATTTGCTTCAAAAAGTATCAAATCTTTCTCATTCTTCATTTCTCTGTCTTCCACTAAAATCCTTTATCCTTCTTACTTATTTGTTTTCTCAGTTTGTTATATTTCGACCCTAAAATAGATGGACGAAACAACTAGAAATGGGCAAAGAAGGCGACATTGTTGTGTATTCAACCCTGTCCTCCAACTCTTTTAGGTATTATTAATACTCAAAGTCCTTTACAAAAAGTAAACAAAAGTTATATGAGGTGATTCTCCTTAGTCCATGGTGATTTTTATTTCCCTCAAAACAACAACTTAAACTATGGCATATGACTGCAGCTGCATCAAATGGAAATATGTTATTCATGAATGAGTATTATGAATTGATTATACATAGCTAATGTTTATAAACGCATTCCAAATCTTCTAAAAACTTTGATTTACTCCATGGTAAATCCAGTTATCAACCATATTGTCATGTTCCTATGCCTTACACAATCTTCCCACCACCCCTATCCACTTGCCACCCACTTCTATATTAGCTGTCGGTTTTATACAATGATTTCTACAAGTGAATATAGTGCTCCACTCTCAACTTTGCTATCAATTAATTTTATGTTCTTTTTGTATAATTCAATAATTTATGTGTGCCCAATTATTTAATGATAACCGTAGTCAGACTTCAACTTCTTATATTGTACCTCTCTTGGTTATTGATAAAAAGCTACTTTGATTACTAACTATTCTTACTTCCGTTACGAGTGGTAAACATGCTCTTCAAAATTTGATTCTCGATTAAATTCCTTTTATATTACCCAAGATTAACTTTCTGCTTAGTTTCTAATTATTAACTTACGCACATCATATGTTTTGGGAAATGCTTTGATTCCCAGTAACTATGATTTGCGTGGTGTTTAAATCTATGGATGTAAAACTAAACAAACATGAAATTATTATTTTTTATGGCTATTGTTCTCATCCAAATATTTCAACTTACCAAAAATATTTACATAACAAACCTCCTTTGGCTTAACGGTGGAGACAATGAGTATTCGGGAATTAATTTTGAGTTAAGAAGTTGATTTCAACTAATTCTTAAAGCTTTTTATATAGATGATTTTTTTTGAGCTATTAGAATTAACGATATGTAACGACCCGTAAATTTCAACTGTTTTAATAATGTAATTAGTTGAAATTTTGTGAAATTTTAAACGATAAAATTTTGAAATAAAAAATTTAATATTTGGAATACGTCTAGTTAAATATAGCAACTGGTAAATTTTCGTCCGAAAATATGAAAGTTTATTTCGCGCGTAAATTCACTTCAATTTAATCAGTTAAAAAGCGTTGAAAATAAAACGTTTTCAAAACCAAAATATTTTACATAGAAAATTTCTAAACCATCTTCTGAGCAAGACGTCAGTTTGTCGTTTTTCCAAATTCGGACATCTTTGGCTCCGTCGATCTTATTTTTCAGCGTTTTTCTTGCATTTTCCGCTATTAGAAAATTCGAAATTTTATAATTCGATCGTGCCACTGATAATTTTATACCATTTTGACCATCTCGTCGTGTTGATCACCACAGTACATTCGTTTGTGTGTTTCGAAGTTCGGTACTCAACGAAATCGATAAAACGATAAATTGTACCGGTACTCGTTTGGAGCTTTTGGGGTTTTGTGTCTTTCCGTTGTTCTTGATAATTCCAATAGCCACTAGCTTTGTTTTAATGCCCATAATTTATTACTGACCTTTGCCATTCCATTACATTCAATATTAGTGGTTCATTTCCTTTCGGGTTCCAACTCAATTTATATTGTTTCTGCCACCAAATCTTTTAAAGCAACTCTTCGTTTCCACCGTGATAATGAATAGCTAAAAATAAAATAAAATTATATTCCCAACAATTCAGCTTTGGACCTTTGTTATTCCCAATAGTTCAAATATGGATTGGTTCACTTCTCTTTTCCATTCACTGCCGTTCAAAATATGAATAGCTACCACCGTTCTTTTCCATTCACTGGTTCATTCTCCTTTATTTACAAAATAATAAAAAGTTTCTCCTCCATCCCACTGCTCAGACATGCACCCTGTTTCTTCGCCACCACCCTTCAAAGTTTCCACGTGGCCTCACCAAACCACCGTCGAGCACCAGACCCTCCTCGGCAACAGTCTCCACGTCATCAAACCCTCCGCCCAGAACCTTCTCTCCTCGACAACCGAGCCCAGCCCATCTACACACCTGCACGCGCACCCACTCGACCCGCCAACTTGACAACCGGGCTTCGCCTCCACCACTACAGCACCACATCCAGTCGCTACCCACTTACCCCACGTCATCACTGCCTACACCCATCCGAGCTCGCCCTAACCACCAAGGCCCAACCTCCGTCTCCTCCTCCACCCATGCCAGCAGCTCGTGTGAATTTGTGTGCGTGTATATAAGGTATTACATAAATATATATTATATTATTATGTTAGTTGTATTGCTATATTTTATAAAGTGTATATGTGCGTGAATAGTATAATAGGTTGTTTATATAAAATTTCGTATTTTTATGCTGTAGTAAAAGTATGTTTATATATGTATGTTATGCTATCTAATTTGGGTAGTCAGTTTGTATTAGTTTTATAGATAGTATATTCTATTGGATCTTTAGAATACATAGCTTTTGGTTAAGACAGTTTATTTCTTCAAAGTTTCGTATAATACGCAAGTACTTATATAGTCTGATATGTTTAATAATGTAAAGATTCGCCACAGTTTCATATATCTGGTGATTTATATCATGCGAAATCTCTGTCTGCATACTAGGTGATTATCTCATTTGTTAAATTATACCAGTTGGGGTTTGTCTTTGCATAGGTTAATAGTTATATATTAGTTCTTAGGCATGTTATATAAAGAAGTGAAGTCTTTGTTGGTTTCAAATATATGGTATAATATTGGGTACAGTTATATGGATATGCTTATAGTATTAGTTTATAATAATAAATACACTTTGTCTTCGTAAGTTATATAAGCTTTTTGTATAATTTCAACAATGTATATATTTATACTTACTGTGCTTTAAAGAATGTTCTAAAGTGCATAACTGTCGTGCCGGGTATATATGTTAGCCTGCATACGTTTGTATTAAAGAATATATATATATATATATTTATTGTTTATTATTGTACGAAGTGATGGTGCATATTATATATAATATAAGTTGTAAAATGGTAACAGTGTTAGTTGTATGTCAGTTTTACAATTATATGAATTTACAGTGAAGTAAGTTATATTGACTTTTGTACCTAATACATTTTTGTTTGCGGTAGCCAAAATTTAATTTTGAAATGATAAAATATATATTGCATCAGTATTTTGCTATATAGTTGTTTTAAAATGAAATATATATAATGTATATATGCTTGATTTTATAAATATGTTTTAATTTAAAACTATGATTTTTGGAAAACCATATATATATTTAATTTAATATATGTTTGAATATTAAATATGATTTTATATATATTTATATGATCACTTATACCAAATCTCTTCATCGCTCTCGTTCTGATGTATTCAATCGATTTCTGTTATCAGCTTTGATCACTGTACTCGTGCCGATTTGCTTTGCTTGGACTCGTAACTCAATTTCCACACCCGTATCAGTGTGCGTATCTGTGCCATCTTCTCGCAAATACCAGCCTCGAAAGGTGAGCACTCACTCACGATTAACGTTCTTTTATTTATTAAATTTGATTTCAATTGAAACGACAATTGAAATATGCTGCTGTTTGATATTTACACTGTTATTACCTGTATCAGTTCACCTGTGACATCTGACACCATTATCTGTTATATATGCAATGATAATCCAGTTTGGTTGTTAAATGATTGATTGTTGATGTTTATATTGGACGTTAAATTGTTAATGTTAAAATGATAAATAATGTGAAATTGAACTCGATATAGGATAGTTAAATGTTAAATTTGATTAACTGACATTTGTATAATATGACCCCTTTAACTGTTGAATTTATTGACACGTAGAATTTGTTTAATTTTATTTTGAACCACTGAATGTATGTTGTTAAACTGATGATGTATGAAATTGTAAATAGATGACAAGTGAAAAACCGTAATGTAATAATCTTTAATCTACATGAAATGATAGTGTAGATTCTAGAAATAATTATATTAATTCGTACAAATAACAATGCGAATTAATACGGTTATTTCGGGATTATTTGAATTGATTATTGGATTAATATTGGTTGTTGTTATTGCTTGTTTATTTACTTTGACACCATCCCAGTTATCACACTGCAAGTTCCCTTTGATATGTTTTGATTTTGAATTGAATTGGAATCGGGTTGAAATGATAAATACCCAAATTGAACTTTGACTTAGGATAGAAAATTAAATAAAAACCCGATTGGTCAATTATTTGATTTAAAAATGAAATGAAGATTTTATTTAATAAAGAATATGGTTTTGACATGAAGTTGAAATTTGAATGTTAATGGAAGGAAAATGTTAATATTTAACAATCTGAAACAAAATATTAACAATGTAATTGATGAAAGAACGATGTTTAACTTTGAAATGACTTAATAATTAAGTTTGAAATTATAATTAAGTTTGAAATTATTAAACTTTGAAATGATTTAATAATTAAGTTTGAAATTATTTAATAATTAAGTTTGAAATTATTAAACTTTGAAATTATTTAATAATTAAGTTTGAAATTATTAAACTTTGAAATTATTTAATAATTAAGTTTTGAATTATTTAATAATTAAATAAGATTGAATGATTTAGTGATTAAATTGAATTGAATTCTTTAATAAGTGAAATTGAACTTTTAATAAGTGAATTTTACTTCATAAATAAATGAAATTGAGTTCTTTATTAATTAAGTCTTGGAAAATATTTAAGTAAGTAAATAAGTGAATTGAATTTCTTTAATAAGAAATAAAATGTGATTTATTGAAATGAATGTAAGACTTGAAATTTAAAGAATTTGGTTTAATGGATTTAATTTAATTAAATTTGTAAGTTTTGATATAATGGCAGTTGAACTTAAGTAATTGATTTTATGAATTGGAAATTAAATAGAAATTGTTTTGAATGATAAATTAACTTAACGAATATTGAATGAAATCGATAAATGAAGTTAGATTGATTTGAATATTAAATTAAATAAATTTAAATGATTTCGGAATGAAACTTATTTACGAACTTGAATCAATATTTGAATTGTTTTAAATAAATTTGAAATTGAATTATAAGATGTTGAAATGGGAATTTGGAAGTTTTGAAACGTAAATTATGGAAACTGATTTAGAAAGACAAATGAAATGTTGGTTTACAAATTCTATTTGAAATTGAATTTGGTTTTGGTTTTGAAAGTTATTAAATGACCATCGGTGTAATAATACGTAGTTATTAAAGAGACCGGGATCAGATATGGACATACTCTCTGTCGATACCGAAACCACTTTAATAACTAATATACGCGGAGTGTTGATCCAGAACGAAGTGGATGGTTTTGGTGAACGTGTTGACTGAAGAAAGAGAACGATTTTGGATGACCCCTGACATGACTAAAACAGGAGCCGCGCCGGGCCATTGAGGATCGCCATCTCTAGCGGACACACTTCTTCGATACCATATCTATTACTTTTGTGATTCGATTTGGGTGCACCCCTCGATTTTGGGAGTGTTGTTTCGCGGTGTTGGGGTAGTAGCTGCTATGCCCAACATCAGTCCGGATCAGGCAACTACTAGTATCCTAGTTGGTATCGCCTCATGTACCTTGTCATACTGATTATCCTATTCGCGACCACTACGATTTTGATTTGTACCTTTAGTATATGGATTGCCCTCTGGTGACTTCCGGTTTTGGGGAAACTACGGTCTTGTATATGCTTTTGGGAATAAAAATGTGTTAAGGGTGGAATGGGCCATGACTTAACGCTATTTTGATATCTTATTATTACTGATAGACATTATCTACTTATCGTACACTACTACATAGTAGATAGTTTAACGGATCCTTAAAGGATGGTTATTCCAAACATCCTTTGAGTTACTTGTATTTCAATTGCTATTTCACTTAAGTTGGATTTATTAATATAAGAATGTTAATCCTGACTCGAGTGTCTTGTGTTTTTGCTTTTCGCTCGGGTCAGACTGAGTGGTTCAGCTGTCGAGACTCACCTTTGGAGTTGGAGCTTCGCTTGGAGATCCAGCTATCTATCCAGCTTTCAGATATTCGATGATTCCAGTGATGTATTCTGCTTTGTATCTGATGTATCATATTACTCTTCCGTTGTATCTGGTTTAACTCTGATGTAACTTATATATTTATATAGTAGCTTCATGAACTACTATTTTCTTTTATTTCCGCTGCACTTATTACTCTGTGTCTGTGATCTGTGATTATTTATTTACTGTATATGTTCAGTTTTGCCAAATTTAAATTAACAACGCGGTATTTTGAGCAATTCAACTCCGGCATGAGTGTCTACCTATACACTTATAATGGATGCGAATGGTCCAAAATATCGGGTCGTTACACGATAATAATGAACGCTTGGTATTATTGTCTAGAGTGTTGAATCAACTTAGTTTTGAATTTTTTTTACCTTTTAGAATAATTGGGTCGCTTCAGGGATTCATTAGTAACTAAAAGTTCTTTCTACTAGACCAAAACGTATATGCTTCATGTGCATCCACTTGGATGGATTTAAACTCAGTGGTCTAAATAAAAGGCAGTTCATAAATCTCTCTGCTAGATCAAATGATGAGATCACATTAAAAATTTGTCACTAAATTTCTGTTTTGGTTCAAAGTATAATGGTTAAAATTAATGAGTGAATATCCTTATATATTTTATTACATTTTTCCCTAAAACCTCAATATGTATGCTTTTGTAACTTTTAACTATCATAATATTTTGTGTCATGGAAGAAAAGCGTCATGAGCCTAAAGCACAATGTGAATGCATTTTGTCCCCTATGAATTTGAAAGACTGGATAAATTAGTTTCACTGCAATGGGCCGTTGATGTTCATATAAATTAAATGGATTTTTTTATTGTGTCATTACTGCTTAATTTCTTCACCGCTGCTTGGATATGTGTAAAAAGTTTGTTACATATCAATTTCATACCTCATGTAATTACTTCCCATACATCTCATTTTATCGCTTATTCCAGTACACACTAATATAAATTATATCAAATAAGCTGAACTATACAAGGGCTAAGAGGTTCAAGCATGTCGTATTTGTTTGCACTCCATTCAATATAGAATTCACGTGCTTTTTGTTAGCTCTTATCTGATTTACAATTTCACCATGGTTGTAGCTTAACCAAATTTAGTATTGTTAGTTTGAAATGATTTATAGATTCACCATAGTCATAGCTAAACCAAAGTTAGCAAGCATACTCAATTATTATTCGGTTTTTTCTTTCTTTGGAACAAAATTTATTCCACTTCCGTTTAATATTCATGGATAAAGTACTCTACTATACATTGTATGCTTAGTATCATGTCTATCCAGAGAAGTCCATGCCTGAATATGGATTTTTGTCTGGAATTGCAACCTTAAGATACTCCCAGCAAAGATATCAGCCTACCAGAAGATGATTGAAGGTGAAGTTGCACCAGTAATTTTACATACGCATATCATTTTGCTTTGTTAGTGTATTTATTATAGGTATTCATTATAGTTTTGTGACCTGCAAGTATTTTTACTTGCCCTAAACTGTTCACGCATATGTACTATTAAATTTGTAAATGAAAATTCATATTGACATTTTTAATACCGTGTAATTTGGTTAATAGATAATTAGTTTAGTTATTCACCAATTACTATACCATAAAATATATTGAGGTTTAAGGAGAGTATAACGCATTGTAGCTTTTATTCTTAAATTATCATAATACCTTCTGGTTGCATAATTTATGCAAGGCATAGATTTTACCGATAAAATATACCATGTCCTTTATTTACCACACGTGTGTCTTCTGCAAATAATTCTCTTTTTTTAGTGGATGAAGTTAGCTTCTTTAGCTTTGCTGCTTTTGTCCACATTTGAGTGTATTTTATGTGTAATTTTGGTATAGATGATTCTATGTTTATTTTGGTTTAAACTTTAATGTTTAGGCATAGATACTTGGATATTTATCATGTTTGGAATGTTAGCCATGTAATTTAATACTAAATTTAGGCAGAAACTTTGATACTAAATTTAGGCAGAAACTTTGATGGTTGTCGGTCCTACAGCTTAATAATAAAATTGGAACACATACTTTGTTTATCCATTATCTAATGCAACATATAGGTCTATCGATGAGTACTCGAAATATCCAATATACATTTACATTCATATCCAAAAATATGATAAATATCTAATATTCAAAAAGTGGATGGGATATTCGGTATCTAAAAAACAATTTGAATACATGTATGGGTATAATGGTAACCGTATAATTTTGTATGTTTGCGTTTGTATTAATAGATACACATGTATGTATGTATATGCATATACATGTGTATATGATATGATATTACATATGCATATAAGATTTTAAAATTGCATACGTAGTGACTCAATAATTGCTGCCATTTATAGCAATTTTTCTTATACCAAATTATATTTCTTTACATCTTTTTACTTGGAAATAAACTTAATCCGAACAAACTGTAGTTTGCGCAATATAAACTAATGTAGAAGAAAAAAGTTTGCACCCATGCCATCGACACGGGCTTCATACTATCTATATAACAAATTTCCTTTGGTATAACGGAAAGACAAAGGACAGCCCAGATTGAGTAGAAAAAAAGATAACAGATGGCTTGGAAATTGACGGCAAAGCATACATAACACCGTTTGCATTACTTCCTATCGTCGTCTGTATTTAAACAGCTTCCCACCTCTCCCCAAACACACGTACTCCACTACTCTCTCAAATTACTCTTCTCCCACTTCCCCATCAACTCATTTTGTATATATACACTGGACTCCATCACCATCTGCTTGCCCGACCACCATCATACGTTTTCAGGTGCTGCTCTCTTCCCTACACTATCATTATATAATCACTCCAAATCATTATAATAGAATGATAGTATTAAAATATAAGTAAAATCATTATCTAGCATTATCAAACTAGATATTCACATCAATTCAGTAAAATTTAAACAAATCAATAGGGTAGGCATACAACTATTCTAAAATATAATTGGCATGTTACATGTAAAGTTCTTTTAGTATAAATTTCTTAGATTACTTGGATGCCCATAATTGTTTATAGATTGTATTTCCTTTTTAGCACTAATTAAAAAATTTATTCATAAATGGGGTAATTAATAGCATATCCTTAATGTTTTTTTCCTTCAAATCTAAAATAGATTGAAATATATAAACAATGCAATTATCGAGAATTATCATAATCCTTACTAATTAAAAAGTTAGGATAAAATTTCACTCAAAATACAAAACGAGAAGCATGTAGAGATTTAGATAGATATAGACCAATATTGTGCATTTAACTTGATATATTCGTTATGCTATCATTGAACGAAGGGAAATGTATGTTAGAAAGTAGATAAGAAGATTACAAATATTATTTACAAACATTAAGATATCTTTAATTCAGTTAAAAATAGTAAAAAAATACATGCCAATATGTATTCAAAGATTACATTAGTGCTGGACAATTCCAAATATTAAAAGATATATAAACTTAAAAAATTTAGAAAATTTTCAAAATATTTAACAGATATTACATATAAAGTCGACTCATTTAAAAAAAATCAACATTCAAAAGTTAAATTTCGTACAGTTTTTATTGACATTTGCGGAAGCAGTACATTCTTTTTTATACAAAGATGCAGGTTATAAAAGAATAAAAAAACACACCCGTGTCATCGGCACGGGCTTCATACTAGTATATATATATATATATATTTCCTAACCAAATCATTAATTTCAAAGCCGGGTATATGTGTGTATGTGTGTATATATATATTTATACTTGTATTCTACTTTTCCTTTATTGTATATATATACAAATGTATATACACATTTTTAAATTGAAAAATGATTGACCCCTATGCCTTCCGTAAACTTATATACACTTATCAAACTGAAACAGAACTGCTTTTAAATTTAATTGTCTATCTAATTTAACTTTTTTTTCTTTCTGTAAAAATAAAACAGTAATTAACTTCACTGTTAAATAAATAATTTCTCTAACTTGTATATATACGTACATGTATATATACAGAAAAAAAACTTATGCTTTTCTGTAAAAATAAATTTCTATTTACCTACATATATATATTCGAATTAAATTAGAAATCAAAACCGCCATACCTCACTGCCTCCTAGAACGACGCCGCACTCGAGAAGACCAGAGCCTCCGACCTCGCCCACCGTCTCCTCGTGAACGTCACCGTCGAAGTCGAAATGCAGGAAACCCACATCGCACCGCCCTACTAGAAACGCGACTCCGCCTGTTGCACCACCTCTGCCATCAATCCTTCGATGCAGCCCCCTACCCACGAGACGCATTCGCTTCTCGCCATCGCCTTCGAGATTCGACCACGATGCCATCACTTAGCTCACCTCGGAATCGACGCTCATGATTTAGATTCGATCGATTCGAATCGGAAATGAAGAAGAGGAAGCCGTGGATTTTATTCGATCGATTTGATTCCTTTTTTTTTAAAGAATTTCATTACTGATTGAGGATGGAAAGGATGAAGAGGGGTTCGGCCATTATATTTTTACTTCATCTTTTTGAACGAATCGATTTCGTGTGATTTGAATTGAAGGGAAAGAAGTGATTTTAACGATGAAGGTAGCGTATGGAAGAAAAAGGCTACAGTGGTTTCGAAAAAGATCCGATGGGAAAGAATTTCGGCTGAAGGAAATTTGACTGGTCAACAATATATTATATTTTAAATTTAAATTCAAATCGTCTCGATTTTCGTAGCTTAAAATCTCGACCTCCTATCGATGCATGCCGCTAGGCGTTTTTAATGTTATACCCCTATTTCGAATGCAATGGAAAAGGTTTCGAGTCCTAATTCGATCGTATTGAGAAAAAAGCTTTTTTGGACTCAGTTATTATATTGAATTCGATATAAATTTCAGCGCGTTTCCCTCTCGTACGACCACACGACAATTTCAAACACTACGAAATTTGAAATCCAATGATAATACAATATTACGGATCCAATGGAACTAGTTTTATCGAATTCCGAGACTGTGCCTCGGAAGGCTATTTTTAAATATCAATTTAGACGATATATTTTTAAAACTGAACAGATCACTTCCAAATTCAATTTTAAAAGTTACATTGTCTTCAGTATTATTAATATAAATTTTACAAGCCTTTAAAATATTTTTAACAAGCTCGAAACTCCAGATTCAATATTTTACCCAATTTCAAATTATTAAATTCAATAATTTAATTACCCAATAATTAGTTATATTTGAAATTCAAGTTAAAAATCAACACCTGAATATTTAAAATAAATTAAATATTCCAATTTCAAATATCTAAAATTCCGGGTCGTCACAAATAGTTAAATACCACCCGATTATCAAATCTTCACCAGTTTTTAACTCTAGAAATATCTAGAGGAAACACAGAAATTATAGAGTACAGTTATCTTAGATGGTACTACTATACGTATAAACTAATTGTGTTCTTCTAGGATAAATGATAAGGAGATCCGTCCACTTAAACGGTTAGGGGGTGATCCCCACTCTTATCTTATCTATTTATTTTCGAAAGAACTGGAGTTGAGTTTACCAAAACTGTCGAATGTTGGTTCGAAGAGACCAGGATCGCATAAGTATGAATTATCCGAAAACCACTTCAAACCAAAATCAAGCGTTTGAATTGAAGACATCTTGAAGATGATTAAAGACGAAGCTCTTTAAGTGTGAGGGAAATTTCCTACTAATCCTAAGGGTGATTCCAAAATGGATGTAGTAGAAGTGGTACCTTCGGTTCGTTTATATCCTGAATGACTTGTATAGATGAATGCTAGCACTGCATTGCTGCTTGGAGGGCAGTGTTAGCATTCCAAGTGGGATTGCTGTATAAAAGGTAAAATGTAACCTCAAGCCTCATCAAATGAGAATAACTAAAACCATGCAAGATGTAGTAGAGCTAAGTTGGTCGCAACCATTAGGGTATGCCATCACCCATCTAGATATACATATATTTATGGATTTGGTTGTCTATGATAGCTCTCGGGAAAAGGTTGCAAAGCAACCGGGGTGATGACCTATTCGGTACTATGTAGTAAGGGGTAGGGCGGTCCTGTATTGGCGGGG
This sequence comes from Allium fistulosum, assembly GCA_030737815.1. Taxonomy (NCBI): domain Eukaryota; kingdom Viridiplantae; phylum Streptophyta; class Magnoliopsida; order Asparagales; family Amaryllidaceae; genus Allium; species Allium fistulosum. Next base: position 461,805,556 of record CM060901.1, read on the forward strand.
GTCAAAGCGAGGCCCTCGGTACATTTTGTAGAAGTATACTGTGGTAGATGTTACCCCAGTGCCTTATCATTGTATGGAAATCCATTCTCCAATAAGCACCGTACAGACTTTGTTGTGCCCAATTATGCTTGAACATGAGATGTAAGTATTCCGGATATATTCCTATTTTACTTTAAACCCTAGACATTATTATAATATCATTGTATTTTATATAGAAATGTTTTAGTTATCGTAAGGTAAAAATCTGTTTGTGTTTATGTGCAGTGCGGTCATGAGATACCTTTATTTTCAAAGGTTTTCATAACATTAATGATCCATATGATTGTGTTTCACGTTGGTTTTAGCAGATTGATCGGGCATTGTTTTCTTATAATGGTCGGGTCAGACCGAGTATGTTTCTAGATTGGCTTTGGATACTTTGGAGCTCAGGAGACGAGCTGGAAGCCCAAGACGTATCTCTATGTATTTCTTTATGTTTGCTGCATGGTTTTGTTGTATTTATCAGAATTTGTAAGGACATGTGCTATAACTGTCCTGGTAGATGATAGGCTAGTACTTTGATGTATGTATGTATATAAAAGTTTCTTTTTTTGTAATGATCATTATTATATTATAGATTATTTGTTGTGATGGGAGATTCTGTGTTGTTTAGTTTCTTCTTGTCTTGTTTCTTCTTCATTCCCTTAATCATCTGCCTTTCCGGTACTTGGTTGTTTGGCATGTGAATACCATGGATGTATTAGTGTCGATTTCCAAGGATTGAAAAGACGGGTCGTTATAGTTGGTATCTAGGCATTGGTGGGGTTTACTCATTTGAGATAGGCTAAGTGAAACTCTAGGATATGTTTGAGTGTATTATATACGAGAGCGCACATTTGTTAGTGCTATAAAAATATTTTATATTGTGTTGATTTATCAGTTAAGTGGTTTATAAATTCTGGTCGAGACGTTGGACGCCACAATGTCGATAAGGGTTTCTAAACACTTAAACCAGGCAATACATACACATACATACATACATACATATATATACATACATACATACATATATATACACATACATACATACACACACACACATATATATTTATATATATAAATCTCATACTTTTCTTAAGGGAACAAGTATTCTTATACACTTAAACCACGATGTTGATTGAGAAAAGAATTAATGTTCGTGAGAACAAATAGAATGAGTATGTAAGTTGTACGTAGATCATTCCTTTTATTACCCATAATTTCTGATCCAAGATTCGAGTACATGCCTTTGAGGTGTCTCACACCAATCCGAATAAGAATTTAACAATCGATTCTTGACGACAAATACTTGGTGAGGGTTCTTGATATGGAACCAAATGTTTTCTACCATATGTAAGAAGAACGAAGGTTCCTAATCAAGAAGCCCGATCGGAGTCCGCACTAGAGAATCGGGTGAGCAATATTACTTCGGAGGTGAAGCTATGTATTCATATAAGGATCGAACCAGATTTGGCATATGGATGATCTATAAACATCATACATGCCTATGAATAATATTGGATATTCATGTGATGTAATTTCGGGGTCGAAATTCTTTTAAGGTGGGAGAATGTAACGATCCAGAATTTTTATCGTTTTAATTTGTAAATATTTAATTTAATTTAAATATTCAGTTAATGGTTTTATTAATTAAATAACCGTCTTTTAAATTTATATATAATAATGGAAAAATTATTTTTAAAATTTGGTTTACATAAATAGATAGTTCGACGGAAAACTAGAAATTTGACCGAAAAGCAATTTTCAGATTTTCAGCTTTTTATCAAACTACGAGTTGTTAAAAGTTGTAATATTTTTGGTTTGTTTTAGAAACAAAAATTTTAAAATGTAAACACTTATAATAATATTAAAGCATTTAAAAATGTAAAATATTATTTAAAATTCAAATTAAAAGATTGAAGTAACATGGAAATGATGCTTTGAGTGTAAAAATATTTAGTACATGGAAACATCATTTTACCAAATAGGAAATGGAGTAAGTACATGGTTCATCTTATTATCCATTTTGTTTTCAAATACATGTCCGTTTTGAAATGATTTATGACTTGAAAAGAATATTTTTATTTTATTTTATCTTTTAAATCTTCCTATACACTCTTTGTTTTCTCATTTCATAACTTATTCTATTTTACTATCTCCCTTTCTATTTTAAAGTTTTTAATTATTAAAATCTCAATTTAATTCAAGAAAAGGAAAAGAAGCTCCTTTTTATTCAAAAATTAAATTTTAGGAAGCTTAGAGTTTGGATCTAGCTTTGTAAACAAGACCATATGGAATGTGAGTGAGCAAATCTTTGTTTGATAATTTTTGCTTAAGTAAATGCTTGAATTACTTTTGGTTACGCAAATATGATGTTGTGTACTTCTGTTTTAAACAGTAAGTAGGATAGTAACAAATTCTTGTTTGCATTTGCATTAATATAGTTGAAAAGTGTTTACCGTAAGTGATTTTCTCTTCTCTGTAAATAAAAACATAAACTCTCACCATCTTCAGAATCCAATATCTTACATATCATGATTATTTTGACATGTCGTTAAAAGAAAAGTTGTGTATTTTTAGATACTCTAAAAATAGTTTTGGAACTTTTAGGCAAATACATTTTAAGAAATTTTGAAAATATAGTAAAAAGTGTAAAATGTCATTTTTTCGTCAATCACGAATCGACGAACAACTTATATATTCATGATCGTTGTTCGAACCATGTTTTTTAGTGGTGATTCCATAATTTTTATAGTTGTGGTTTGTTAGAATGTGGTTAGTTTCGATTTTTGGGTTAAAAAGGAAATTTTGGCGAACCGGTGGTCGAGTGGTTCGACGGAGGGTACCAGGACGACGGCCAAAGGGCGGCGGTTCTTTTCCGTGTTGAAGGCGAGAGCTATTGCAGTCCGGTTTGACGAGAAGAGCTAAGACTACAATTTATTGTGCTTTCTTTTTTTGGTCTCGGACGCGATTGATTTGGTGATAGGAGGAGACATCGAGCCTCATATTACTGGGCTTGGAGGCGCGGTAGGTGCTGACGAGGAGGATGGCAGTGGAGATGGTGGTTGCAGGCGGCGGCAAAGATGGTGGATGCATGCGGCGGTAGTTGTAGTTCTGTGCGATTTTGGCCGTGTGTTGGTTTCAGAGGGCTCGAAATAAGACTCGACTATGGGTTCCAGTGAAGCTAGGGAGTGATGCAGGTGGAAGTGATGGGCTAGAGGGGAGATGCTAGTCGTGGTCGCTTGCTGGCATCGGCACGGTGGTGGGGCAATGGTCCGATGGGACGTGCTCGTGCACGGTGTGCACATGCATGCACGAGTTGAATTGATTCCAATTTTTATTTTTAGAGCCTATAGCTTTGTTTTTCGTTGCTTCATTTCCTAGAAAGAAGATAAGTTTGTATGGGAGTGGCTGCTTGTTGGGCCGAGTGGGCCAAGATAGTTGGGAGTAGTTAAAAAGTTAGGAATTGTTTTAGTTTAATTTTTAATTAAGTGCCTAACTTTTAGGACTTGTAACTCTTGCATCCGGAATCCGTTTGATGCATGGTTTTCGGCGGTGGGATCGTATTGATTAATTTAACAAACCTATGAAATCAGTTGACCCATATGTTATAATTAAATTATAAGGTACAAATAATATGGCTGTTGTTAATCACATCGTTTAGTAATTAAAATTAATCCTTGAAATTTCTATTAGCAGAATAAAATACTGTTCTGTTATATTTAAACTGAATAGATTTCTTTAAGGTACGTACATTATTAGGGTGAGTGAGTAATCTTTCTTGGTTTGTTGAGATTTCCTCAAGTTCAAGATGAGATTATGAAAAAGACCAAAGGTTAGGAGGTATATGATACAACCGATAAAGCATTATCCATCTCATGCGAGCTTATGATTATGAACTTTCATAAGGTTAGAATCCCATGGTATGCAAGTCCTACTCCTCACTAGAGAAGTCAAATGACTCGTATATATCTCTTTGGGTTTTGAGAAATATAAAAAATTTAGCGGGAGCTTATTAGTAAAATGAAATAAATGTATTTAACCAAAATAATAATGTAACAACATTTGCTGTGTATAAATGTTCTAATCTACTTAAATTAAATTTGCAGAAAGTGCCCACACAAAAGTTATTTTCAAAAACCGATAAGCTCACTAGACAAATTACATTGACTGACTAAGAGCAATAAAAATATCACTAACCTATGAACTCTTATGGTCTTCAATACACGAACCTCCAAAAGAAAAACCCACTTAAGATGTGGATCCCGAATTAGTGATTTCTTATAGCAAATGGATAGCAGATCTTGAAATTATCGAAGTTTAGTGTTGTTTACTTTGGACAAACTATTGCAAGGACAACACGAAAACATGATTGTCCATCAAATCTTTGATAGCCACAAAGATTTATTCGGGGGGCAATCTCGTTCCTAAGGTACGGATTACTAAAAAACTAGTCAGTAAGAATATGACAAAGAGTTGAAATAAAATGGTTTTACTACTCCTATATGTATATTTATGATTCAATTTTTTTTTAATATCAATAAATTATCTTGGATTTTGGATACTAGATCCTGTTACACCCTGAAAATTCAACCGGAAATTTAAATAAGAGAATTAGATTTAAATATAATAAGGGCAAAAATGGAATTTTCACAAACATCTTAATATGGCTACGAAACTTGCACCGTTACATTCGTGGCGGTTTTTTGAATAAATTTCATATATATTGTTTTGAAATTGGAGCTAGCATAAAAAAGTTATTAAAGTTTGAAATTCACAATCGAAAATAATTAATAATTCAAAAAGGAAATAAATATTTTTATTTAAGGAAATCCACCGGTCTACACCCGAAATTGGACTGATTGACCCATAGCGGTCAGCCGCTCCAATCTAAGCGGTCGTACAGTCGGCATTATAAAGCTGAGGTTTTAAGCAGCCGAATGACCCAGATTTGATAATATTGAATCTAACGATTGACATTAGTTTCTACCCCTATAAATATGACACTAGGCTAGTTGTTAGAATCCTAATTTACTTACTCTAAGTCCAAGCTCTATCTCTTTGAAATCTAAAATCTCTTTCTCCTCAAATTAACTTTCTCCAAACCAAATTAAAAATTAAATTAGAGAAATTGAAGAAGAGATTTAATCAAAACAAATCAAGAGGAGGTCTAGAATAAGCGGAGGAGATTTTAAGTATTTTATGAAGAGAATAGCTTTTTGAGGTGAGTGGGTTCATGATTAGTAAGATGATTTACATGTAACTAATTTTATTATTGCCTATTTGATCTAAAATCTATTTTAAATTGAACCGGAAATACTATTTATTTATATTGTGATTTTAACAACGATTATAACCTATATGAGTATGATTCCTTTCTTTTAATCTAGATCCAGCTAATGTAAATCTTTTCGATAAGAATTGAATCAAGTTGAATATACCATTTTTTGGTCAAATTAAATATGAATTGATAACCCTGTTGATGTCAAACCTTGGTTAAATTGATTTCTGCAATTGAATATACTATTTATGAAGTTTGGGCGATTATAAATTGTAAATATATAAACTTGGGTTCGCTGTAATTAGGGCTTACTTTATGCCAAATTGTAATTAAGTTTACTGAAATCGGTTTGGGAACGTTAATGATTAACAAACAACTATAATCCACAAATAAAAATATACAATAAATAACGATGACCGGTCGACAGCCTCACTACAGTTGGTCCACGAGAAGTGGTCGACCGCTCCAGTGACCAACAATCGACCGGTTGCCAAATTTTTGGTGTGACATAAACCTCGACCTAAGGCCCAAATTATAAATTTAATTAAATTGTATATTATATATATGGATGTTATTATAAGTAGGGAAATTAGTTTCCAATGTTAGCGATTGTAACGACCCGGAATTTTTATCGTTTTAATTGTGATACTTTAATTTAATTTAAATATTTAGTTAATGGTTTTATTAATTAAATAACCCTCTTTTAAATTTATATTTAATAGTAGAAAATTTATTTTTAAAATTTGGTTTACATAAGTAGATAGTTCGACAGAAAACTGAAAATGTGACCGAAACGCAATTTTTGACTTTTCATCTTTTTATTGAACTACAAGTTGTTAAAAGTTGTAATATTTTTGGTTTGTTTTAAATTTTTTTTTTAAAACGTATACACAGATAATAACATTAAAGCATTTAAAAATGTAAAATATGATTTGAAATTCAAATAAAAATAATAAAGTGACATGAAAATGATGCTTTGAGTGTAAAATGTATTTAGTACATGGAAACACCATTTTAGCCAACAGGAAATGGAGTAAGTGCATGGTTCATCTTATATCCATTTTGTTTTCAAATACGTGTCCCTTTTGAAATCATTTATTATTCGAAAAGAATATTTTTACTCTATTCTTTTAAATCTTCATGTACACTCTTTGTTTTCTCATTTCATAACTCAGTCTATTTTACTGTCTCCATTTCTATTTTCAAGTTTGTAATTTTTGAAATCTCATTTTAATTCAAGAAAATTAAAAGAAGCTCCTTTTTATTCAAAAATCAAATTTTAGGAAGCTTAGAGTTTGGATCTAGCTTTATAAACAAGACCATATGGAATGTGAGTGAATAAATCTATGTTTGATAATTTTTATTTAAGTAAATGCTTGAATTACTTTTGGTTACTCAAAAATGATGTTGTACAGTTATGTTTTAAACAATAAGTAGCCTAGTAACAAATTCTTGTTTGCATTTGCATTAACATAGTTGAAAAGTGTTTACTGTAAGTGATTTTCCTCTCTCTGTAAATAAAAACATAAACTCTCACCATCTTCAAAATCCAATATCTCACAAATCATGATTATTTTAACATGCCATCAAAAGAAAAGTTTTGTATTTTTAGATGTAAAAATGGTTTTGTAATTTTTAGATAAATACATTTTATGAATTTTCTAAAATACTATAAAAAATCTAAAATATCGGTTTTTTGTCAATCACGAACCGACGAACAACTTATATATTCATGATCTTTGTTCTGAATCATGATTTTTTGTGGTGATTCCATAATTTTTAGAGTCGTGGTTTGTTAGAATGTGGTTAATGTCCATTTTGGGTTAAAAACAAAATCTGGCAAACCGGTGGTCGAGGGGTTCGATTGAGAGTACCTGGACAAAGGCCGGAGGGCGATGGATCTTTTTTGTGTTAGAGGCAAGAGTTATCGTGGTCTTGTTTGGTGGGAAGAGCTAAGACTACAGTTTATTGTGCTTTCCTTTTTTGGTCTCGGACATGATTGATTTGGTGATAGGAGGAGACGTCGAGCCTCACATTACTCGGCCTAGATGCATGGCAGGTGCTTACGAGGCATAGGAGATAGTGGCTGCAGGTGGCGGTAGTTACGGTTGTGGGTGGTTTTGGCCGTGTGTTGGTTTCAGAGGTTTCTAATTAAGGCTCGGTCATGGGTTCCTATGAAGCTAGGGGGTAATGCAGGTGGAAGTGATGGGTCGGAGGGGAGGGACTGGTCATGACTGACTTGCTGGTGTTGGCGCAGTGGTAGGACGATGGTTCGATGGGACATGCACATGCACGGTGTGCACATATGTGCACGAGTTTAATTGATTCCAGTTTTTACTTTTAGAGCCTATAGCTTTATTTTCGTTGCTTCATTTCCTTGTAAGAGAAGATGAGTTTGTATGAGAGGGGCTGCTTGTTGGGCCGTATTGGCCAAGATAGTTAGGAGGTAGTTAATAAGTTAGGAATTGTTTTTAGTTTAATTTTTAGTTAAGTGCCTAACTTTAAAGACTCGTAACTCTTGCGTCCAGAATCCGTTTGAGGCGCGATATCTAGTGTTGGGCTCGTATTGACTTATAAAACACACCTATGAAATCAATTGACCTATATGTTGTGGTTAAATTAAATGGTAAAATAATACGGCCTTGTAAATACGTCGTTTAGTAATTAAAATTAAAGGGTTTTTAGGCTCAGGGAAAAAGTTGGAGAAAAATTTAGTTTCAGGGACAAGAAGTTTGCATTTTAAATTAAAAGACACTTTGTAGTGTAAACCGCAGAATGATAGTTACAATTATCATTTTCTATTCACGTTAAAAAGTGTCTTTCAGACTAAAAAACAAACTTGTTGTCTCTGAGACTAAATTTTTTTGCAACTTGTTCCCTAGGCCTATTTTCTTGTTAAAATTAATCCATGACATTTCTATTAGCATAATAAAATACCGTTTTTCTATATTTAAACTAAATAGATTTTATTGGACATTTATTTAGCAGAATAAATCATCATTCTGCTATTATGTGAGTTTTGATATTTATTTATCTGCCAGTTTATTTATATTGATGTGTTATCCATCGATTGATAGTGTGGATTTTATTTACGTATTTGTCATTATGTAAAATAGCTATGTTATGACTCGAGTGTCGATATCAAGTATATGGGTAGCTTGCTTAAATACCATTGAGATTTGCCGAGCCTCTTTCCAATTTGGATAAGTTATGGATTTGAAATCAATTTTTAGTTTTAGAACAATTTAAAGTAAATTATTCAATTAATTGATATTTTTAAATTGTTATTTCATTAGTATTATTGAAGTTAATTTAATTTAAATAATGTAAAATTTTATTTAAATTAAAAAGGGTATAAGTTAATTATTTATTTAATTAAATGGCTTAAGTTAATTATAAATGGTTTAAGTTAATTATTATTTAATAATAAATGTTTTAAGATTAATTATTATTTTAAAATAATAATGTTTAAGTTAATTATTATTTTAATTAATGATTTGTCTTAAGTTAATTAATCTTATAATTAATGATGTTTATAAGTTAATTATTTTAAGGTATTTAAGGTTAATTAATTTTCTTATTCAATAAGGTTTACCTTAATTAATTACTTTATTAAATGGTAATTTAAAGTTGATTTAGTAACGAGGTTTAAACTTAATTACCCACTTTATTAATTGGTTTTAAGTTGATTAATGAATCTAAAAATAGTGTTTTAAGAAATGAATTAATTTCTAAATTAATTTATAGTGATTAAGTTAATTAAAGTAACTTGAGAATATGCTTTTAAATAATGATATTGTTTAAAAAAGAGTTTTAAAGCAAATAATTTGTTTTATAAAAAAGGTTTTACTTAGAAAAAAAAGAACTAAGTTAAAGATTTATATTTTGGAAAGAGCTCTTGGATTTTAGAAAGAAAGATTTGGTTTATCAAGTTTGATTGGATCATTTATATTAATCAAGTTATGAATCAATAAAATAAGTAGTCTTTCTTAATTTTTATGGTAGGGAAGCATTTCCCTACTTAACACCAAAGGATTAGTTGTTTGGAATTCATAATAGACTTTGTTTTCAAAGACATATGCTTTAATCTGTTTAAAAATGAATTTGAAATGGGAGTTCTTTCTAAATGTTTTGTGAATATACTTATACCGGTGAGATAAGTATATGAATATTTTGGAAATTAATTTAAGAGATTTCTTCAATAAGAGATTAATTAAATAAGGATTAGTGGCATCCATGGGAAATTTAATCTATGTTGATTGTTGTTTATTTGATATTTAAATAACCGACTATCAAATCTTGAACAGTTTTTAACTCTAGAAATATCTAGAGGAAGCACAGAAATGATAGAGTACAGTTATCTTTGATGGTACTACTATACATATAAACTCATTGTGTTCTTCTAGGATAAATGATAAGGAGATCCTTCCACTTAAACAGTTAGGGGGTGATCCCCACTCTTATCTTGTATATTTATTTTCGAAAGAACTGGAGTTGAGTTTACCAGAACCATCGAATGTTGGTTCGAAGAGACCAAGATCGGATAAGTATGAATTATTCGAAAACCACTTCAAACCAAACTCAAGCGTTCGAATTGAAGACATCTTGAAGATGATTCAAGACAAAGCTCTTTGAAGTGCAAGGGCAATTTGCTACTAATCCTGAGGGTGATTCCAAAATGGATGTAGTAGAAGTAGTGCCTTCAGTTCGTTTATATCTTGAATGACTTGTATAGATGAATGCTAGCACTGCATTGCTGCTTGGAGGGAAGTGTTAGCATTCCAAGTGAGATTGCTATATGAAAGGTAAAATGTGGGCTGAAGCCTCATCAACTGGGAATGACTAAAAGCAGGGAAGATGTAGCAGAGCTAAGTGGGTCGCAACAATTAGGGTGTTCCATCACCCTTCTCGATATACATATATTTATGGATTTGGTTGTCCATGATAGCTCTTGGGAAAAGGTTGCAAAGAAACCGGGGTGATGACATATTTGGTACTATGTAGTAAGGGGTAGGGCGGTCCTATGTTGGCGGGGGTCCAGACGAGGCTCTCGGTACATTTTCTACAAATGGACTATGGTAGACGGTAGCCCAGTGCCTTGTCATTATATGGAAATCCATTCTCCAATAAGCACCGTATAGACTTAGTTGTGCCCAACTATGCTAGAACGTGAGATGCAAGCATTCCAGCTATATTCCTATTTTACTTTAAACCTTAGACATTATTATAATATCATTGTATTTTATACAAAAATGTTTTGGTTATCGTAAGGTAAAAACCAGTTTGTGTTTGTGTGTAGTGCGGTCTCACGAGATACCTTTATTTTCAAAGGTTTTCATAACATTAATAATCCATATGATTGTGTTTCACGCTGGTTTTACCAAATTGATTGGGCGTTGTTTTCTTATAATGCTCAGGTCAGACCAAGTATGTTTCTAGGTTAGTTTTGGATGCTTTGGAGGTCAGGAGACGAGCTGGAAACCCAAGACATATCTCTATGTATTTCTTTATGTTCGCTGCATGGTTTTGTTGTATTTATCAGAAATTGGAAGGACATGTGCTATAACTGTCCTAGTAGACGATAGGCCAGTACTTTGATGGATGTATGTATATAAAAGTTTCGTTTTTTGTAAAGATCATTATCATGTTATAGATTATTTGTTGTGATGTGTGATTCTGTGTTGTTTAGTTTCTTCTTGTCTTTTTTCTTGTTCTTTCCCTTAATCATCTGCCTTTTCGATACTTGGTTGTTCGGCACGTGAATACCATGGATGTATTATTGTCGATTTCCGAGGATTGAAAAGACGGGTCATTACAGTTGGTATCAGAGCTTAGGTTGAGCAAACACCTAGGCATTGGTGGGGTTGACTCATTTGAGATAGGGTAAGTGAAACCCTAGGATGAGCTTAAGTGTATTATATACGAGAGCTCATATTTGTTAGTGCTATAAAAATGTTTTTTATTGTGCTGATTTATCAGTTAACTAGTTTATAAATTCTGGTCGAGAACTGGGATGCCACGGTGTCGATAGGTGTGACGACCCGAAATCGACACCCTCTGAATCCGATAATAAACCACACATGTTCGAACAAATGTGCACCGATTGCAGATAATCATGAGAAAGAAAAGAGAGGGTGAGAAGAAAGAGAGAAGAAAGAAGAAGAGAAGAGAAGAAAAAGAGAGACAGAACCAAAACAATACATAATCTCACATTGCAGCGGAATAACATATAATATAGATCAATAATCTTTTCAAAGAGAAATTGTAATATACATAATAAATATCAGAGTACACAATGAATAATCATCAGCTTGGATAGTTATAATAACATGTCCTCATAAATGCTGATGATTTACAACAACAACAATCAATGGCAATGCAATGCAGTGGAATAATAAAAAGATATGTGTATATGACATGAAGGTCTCCAGCTCGCCTGCTGAAGCTCCAAAAGCACCAAATCTAAACCTGTAAATATACTCGGTCTGACCTGAGCATTGAAAAGGAAGAACGCCCGGATCAGCTTGGTAAACCAACGTGAGAAAACACACCTCAACTGAATTTATAAAGTTATCAAAAACTTTTCCTTTATCAAAACTGTTACCCGGTTGTTTGACCATGTGACAAGAGGCTCGGCATAGAAGGGTCGCTCGGCATGAAGCCTCGCTCGGCATAGGAAGGTCGCTCGACATCTTGCCTTGTTCGGCATTGAGGGGTCGCTCGGCATGAAGCCTCGCTTGACATAGGAAGGTCGCTCGGCATCTTGCCTCGTTCGGCATTGAGGGGTCGCTCGACATGAAGCCTCGCTTGGCATAGGAAGGTCGCTCGGCATCTTGCCTCGTTCGACATTGAGGGGTCGCTCGGCATGAAGCCTCGCTCGGCATAGGAAGGTCGCTCGGCATCTTGCCTCATTTGGCATTGAGGGGTTGCTCGGCATAGGAAGGTCGCTTGGCATCTTGCCTCGTTCGACATTGAGGGGTCGCTCGGCATGAAGCCTCGCTCGGCATGGAAGGGTCGTTTGACATAATGCCTCATTTGGCATACGAGTGCAGTTCAACACACATCCCTCGCTCGGCATACGAATGCCGTTCGGTTTGGATGTGTGGCTCGTCATACGAGTGCTGTTCGGCGTTGAGGCCTCGCTCGACACTCTCTGGTTCGACCAACCTCGCTCGGCAATTGCTGTTCGGCATCTATGGTTCGGTGCGCAGAAGTTACTTACCACGGGCCGAGGTACCTTGTTCCTAGGCCCATGAGGGAAGTCCAACCCATCTTCGTCTATAAATAGAAGGGCAGGGGCATAGTGAAATGGACCTTTTTTGGGAGAACATTGAGGAGACTCTGCTGCTTTCAAGGCTCATTCTTTTCAGTTCAAACTTGTATTCAAGTCATTAGTGTACGGATTGTATCTGTATTCAACTACTTGTAAAAGCAATAAAGATTAAAACTCAAAGTGGACATAGGCAGTTACGCCGAACCACTATAAATATGGTGTTCTTGTTCTCTACAGTTAATTTAGTTTATATCCCTCTGTTTTAATTTATCTTCTTCATTAATCTCTCTACACAAAACTCTCTTTGGGTGTTAGTGATCAAATCTGGTGCTAAGATTTTGGTGCTTTCACTGAAAACATCATTCTCAGGTCATTAGGATCTACTTTGTAGCTACTGGATTGAAGAAATCGCCCGAAGGAGATCCAAGTCATTCATAAGAAGTCTGGTTATTCTACTCAGAGTTTCTACCAATAACTCTACAATGGGAAGACCTCGTACCAGATCAGCCTCTCATAATGTGGACATCAACGAGACTGCCAACGTGCAGCAAATATGACCCAGTAATCAACAAGCTAATCTTGGCACGGGAACTATGGCCGCCCAAAACCAGATGGAAGCTGTCATAAGGATAGAGTTCAACGAGCTAACGAGAGAACTCATGGAAAGCAGGAGACAACTTAGCGAACAGATCCAAGCCAATGCCAACCTTATAACTCAGCTTACTCAACAACAGCATCAGAATGCTGGAGGAAACCCCACTCCTTATTCATCATCCGACAGCTCTGCTTCGCCTGATGAACCTCCCAGGCATAGACGTCGTAGAACAGAAACAATGCAGACATGTGCTGCTGATCGATCAACCAGGGATGGTCTGGGTTCTCTACCTGGAGCAATGGCTCCTCACTTACACCAAGAAAATCACACTCAAGCTGGAACGGGAAACTTAGGATATGGAGTGCGAGTGGAAGCTGGACAGCCGACACACCAAGGTCCTAATGATGCTGGTCTCCAGGATACACACTTGGTAGATCACCAACGGAGGAGACACCGACCAGAACGGTCTCACAGGACAGACACCAACCTGCCATCTTCCATACAAACCCTAGACCTATCAACTATGGTCAGACAGATGATGAAAGAGAATCAAGGCTTATCAAATAATGATTGGGGGATATCCAGAGTCATACTCCGTTCACAAATGTTATCTTACAGGCCGAATACCCCAGGAAGTTTAACATGCCGACTATTCCGGCCTATGAAGGAAAGACACATCCCCGACAGCATGTGATGAGGTATGAATGGATGATGGACTCAGCTAGAGTGAACGATGCAACCAAGTGTAGATGTTTCCCGATAACTTTGTCTGGAATCGCTACCATGTGGTTCACCCGACTTCCTCCACGGACTATCTCCAACTTTGATGAGTTAGCGACAAAATTTGTGGAACAATTCAGGATTCATTCCACTCGTCCCAAGGATGTGATGTCCTTGTCCAGTGTAATTCAGGCTCCAGGGGAGTCGTTGAAAGAGTACTTACAAAGATTTCATGTTGCCGCAACTGAAGTTAGTAACCCCAACGACCATGCTATTTTAATGGCCGTGATGCGAGGGGTAAATCCGGATTCATAGTTTGGAGATTGGCTGGCGGGAAAGCCTCCGACTACGCTAGAACGTTTTTATTCAAAAGCACACCAATTTATTAGAAGGGAGGAAGCTAGGTGGACGAGGCGAGATAATGCACCGGTACATGGCAAGGAGGCTGTGCAGAGTAACATCGCTGTAAAACAATCCGGTGACAACTCTGGGAAGGTACAAGTAAATGTTCAAAACAAGCCTGAACAACCTAAAGGATCCGGTGGGGGAAATCCCGGAAAGAAAAGGGAAGCTGGAAAGTGGATACCAAGGATACCAACTCACAACGAATACACTCCTCTGAATGCATCTCTGGAAAATATTTACTTGTCAACTTGTAATACTTTCCAATATCGAAAGCCATACCCAAAAGAGTCTACTGAAGAGCAAAAGCGGACTAGGAAGTATTGCCGCTTCCATGAGACTTACGGGCACAATACCGAGGAGTGTAGGCACCTCCATGACGCTATAGAAAAGTTGTTAGATAGAAAAAGTTGCAGGAGTTTGTGAAGAATCCTCAAGAGGATGGACAGGGAACATCCAATCCCGGTCACGCACCAGCTCCACGTCACCTTGAGGAGCCTGCTCGGACCGTAGGTAGACTAATCATAAACTCTATAGTTGGTGGACCTCATCCCGCAGACAAGAATTCGTAGGAGATGGAGAGGTATGCTAACTCCTTGAGGCACACAGATTATGAGTGTTGTTCAAATGTGGAGGATGGGACCCCCGCTAAACAGCAGCGCATGATGATAGACGATATCGTATTCAGGAGCAGAGATGCTGATCAGGTGGAGGCTCCTACCGTTGACCCGATGGTCATATCCGCAACAATCGGGCCAGCATTTGTGAAAAGAATTTTGATTGATTGTGGAAGTTATGTTAATATCATCTTCAAAAAAGCGTATGACCAAATGAAGATGGAGACGAAAGATTTAAAACCATCTAAAGCTCGTATCCATGGCTTTAATGGTGCAGCAACCGATGTGGTGGGTTATGTTGAATTGCCAGTTGAACTAGGGCAAGGCGAACGTAGGAGGGTGCGAATCCTACCTTTCATAGTTTTGGATGTTGATTCTCCATACAATAAATTTCTCGTCGACCGGCCTTGGTAGAGTTCAGGGCAGCTTTGACCCCGTGGTGTTTAACTTAAAAATATCACACAGACAAAGAAGTTGGTGTTGTACATGGCGATCAGGCGACCGGTCGTGCATGCTATGTGGCTGAGATGAGAGAGGCCCAGCGAAGAGAGAAGGGAAAGGTTGTGGACAGCTTCGTCCACAACCGAGTCATTGAAAATTTACAAGTAATGCACGAGCCCTGGCTCGGGCAACATGATCGGATCTGTAGAGACATAGATCCGAGAGATGATGATGAGGAACCCAGGGGAGAAAAAGCAGCGCCAGCTGAACTGACAATTGACATTTCAGTCAGCTGAGACGATCCGTCGTGAGTACTTAAGATTGGATCACAACTCAACCCCTCGATGACCGAGGATCTCACTAATTTCCTCTGAACGAATCTAGATGTTTTCGCTTGGACACATTATGATATGTGCGGGATTTCTCCCGCTATTGCGAGTCATATGTTGAACATAGACCCGAAGTACGTTCTAGTAAAGCAGAAAAGGAGAGGCATGGACTGGGAGAGGTCCGTGGCTCTCAAAGAGGAAGTGGACAAACTCAAAGCCAATGGGTTCGTCCGCGACGCCCTCTACCCAGAATGGGTCTCTAACACTGTACTAGCGAGAAAAGCAAATGGGAAATGGAGAACTTGTGTTGATTACTCAGATTTAAACAAAGCATGCCCTAAGGATAGTTTTCCATTACCTAGAATTGATCAGCTGGTCGACTCAACGGCAGGACACGAGTTAATATCATTTATGGATGCGTACTCGGGATATAATCAGATCCCGATGCACATTCCAGATCAAGAACACACCAGTTTCGTCACTGACGTTGGACTGTACTGTTATGTAGTGATGCCTTTTGGGCTGAAAAATGCAGGGGCCACTTATTAGCGCTTGGTGAATCGGATGTTTAAAGACCAAATTGGTAGAACAATGGAAGTCTATGTGGACGACATGCTCGTGAAGTCACGGAGGTGAAACGACCACGTTCGAGACCTGGTGGAGATGTTTGATATACTAAGGAATTATGGAATGAAAATCAACTCACTGAAGTGTTCCTTTGGTGTTGCATCGGGAAAGTTTTTGGGTTTCATTGTTAATGCACTAGGGATCAAAGCTAACCCGGAGAAGATTCAAGCTATCCGAGGCATACAAGTACCCACAACTATAAAGCAAGTACAAAGCTTGAATGGAAAAGTAGCCGTGTTAAGTCGATTCGTATCCAGGGCCACAGATAAGTGAATTCCCTTCTTCGATGTAATAAAGAAAGGAAAGAGAAATTTTGAATGGACGCCCGACTGCGAAGACGCATTCCGAGATCTGGTAAGGCATTTGGAAAGTCCCCCGGTGCTGTCGAAGCTTTTAGACCAAGAAATGTTGTATGTATACTTGGCTGTATCCCAACATGTTATCGGTACAGCTTTGGTTCGCGAGGAGGACCGAGTTCAAAAGCCGGTGTACTATGTCAGTAAATGTCTAACGGGGGTAGAAAGAAATTATCCCAAAATTGAGAAATTGGCCTACTGCTTGGTGATTGCATCACGCAAGCTACGTCCATACTTCTAGGCACACTCGATCAGTGTTTATACCGATCAACCCTTACGACAGGTACACCAACGACCAGAAACCTCTGGAAGGATGTTAAAATGGAATATCGAGTTGAGTCAGTTCGATATTACCTACCTGCCACGAAGGGCCATACAAGGGCAAGCACTAACAGACTTCATTGCTGAATTCACCGTGTCAGACGAATCAAATGCTTATGATGTCATTCCGCCTATTCGTTGGAAACTGTACACTGTTGGGGCATCCAACGACCGTTGTTCTGGAGCTGGTATAATTTTGGTAACTCCCGAAAACCGATCAATTTGTTACGCTTTGAAACTCAATTTCCCAGCCACAAACAACGAAGCTGAGTATGAAGCATGGATTGCTGGCTTGAAACTTATCAGGGAACTCGGAATAAAATCGATTGAAATATTTTGCGACTCACAATTGGTAGTGTACCAAGTTCGTGGAGACTATCAAGCAAAGGGGCAGACACTCGCCCCGTACCTTGCACGAGTTCAAGAACTGTTGGCGGACCTTCAATACTACGATATTTCCCATGTCCCGCGCGAGCAAAACAAGGAGCCCGATTCATTGGCAAAGTTCGCAAGTACAGGCGATGCACAACAAATGGGCTTGGTTCTCGTCGAAGTTTTACAATCTACGAGTATAAACGAAATGGAGATAGAGTTTGTTCTAGAAACAGAAATTGAAAAGGATTCGTGGATGACCCCATTCAAACAATACATACTACACGGAACCTTGCCCGATAGAAAGAACGAGAGACGACAAGTCATTCGTAAAGCTTCAAGATATATAGTGCAAGATGGAATAATATATCGAAGGGGGTTTTCTGTCCCCTTACTCCGGTGCATCGCCCATGATGAGATAAAATGAGTTTTCATGGAAGTGCACGAAGGAGAATGTAGCGACCATACTGGGGGGCAAACACTCGCAAAAAAGATCCTCCGCTATGGGTATTATTGGCCAACTGTAAATCAGGATGTTGCCGACTACACGAGAAAGTGTGACAAATGTCAAAAGTTTGCGAAAATCCCAAGAGCTCCGCCAACGGAACTCACTCAAATGGTTAGTCCTTGGCCATTTGCGATTTGGGGGATCGATATAATCGGTTCCTTACCGATTTCCAGGGGTGGTGCAAAGTATGCAATTGTTGCGGTTGATTACTTTACTAAGTGGGCAGAAGCAGAGCCTTTAGCTATGATCACCACCAAAAAAGTAATTAATTTCGTTGTACGAAACATCATATGCCATTTTGGCCTTCCACGAACTATCATTACGGACAATGGAACTCAGCTTGAGAGTAGAGAATTCAAAGAATTTTGCTAGAAATATCATACTGATAAAAGGTTTTCGGCAGTCACTCACCCTAAAGCGAACAGACAAGTGGAAGCCGTAAATAAAATAATCAAGCTAATATTAAAGAAACGACTGGAAAAGGCTGGAGGCAAGTGGGTGGATGAGCTTCCGACAGCGCTTTGGCTTACAGATGCACCCACAAGTCCGTGACTGGCCATACTCCATTCACCTTGGCATACAACACTGAAGCTATGATACCCATGGAACTTGAAGTTCCCTCTCATCGGGTAACTTATTATGACCCTAAGACAAATCAGAATCTCTTATTGGAATCACTGGACTTTGTTGATGAAAAATGTGAAGAAGCAGATTTGGGAGCGGCTGCACATAGGAACAGAATTGCTCGATATTATAATGAAAAAGTTTGACCAAGAAGTTTCGATGTGGGCGATTTTGTTTTGAAGCGAATCTTTCTGGCCCTATCACATATGAATCCCACATGGGAAGGTCCATATGTCATCGAACGAAAGCTTGGAGAAGGAACTTTCAAGCTAGAGACCGTTGATGGCGCAACACTCCCCCGAGCATGGAATAGCGAACACCTGCGCCGTTATTACACTTAGCCCAATTATTTTGCATTTTAGCTGTAATTATTTCCAGTTTATGTTCCTTTCGTTGTTTTTAATTGTCAGCATGTAATAAGACAATTTAGTTAGTTTTTATTTGTTATAATCAATAAATAATAAAGGCTTGAAGCCGTCTTTTCCATGATCTATTGATGTCACCATATAGTACAATTCTGTGACGAAAATTAAATTACGTTGTTCTGTCTGGCGTATCAACGTGCTCCCAAACCTAGAAAAATTTCTAAGTCCCCAGAGTGCGGACTAGAGTACTCTGAGTCCCCAAAGTGCGGACTAGAGTCTAAACGACTGAAAAATCTATAAGTCCCCATAGTGCGGACTAGAGTACTCTGAGTCCCCAGAATGCGGACCAGAGTCTAAACGACTGAAAAATCTCTAAGTCCCCAGAGTGCGGAATAGAGTATTATGAGTCCCCAAAGTGCGGACTAGTGTCTAAACGACTGAAAAATCTCTAAGTCCCCAGAGTGCGGACTAGAGTACTCTGAGTCCCTAGAGTGCGGACCAGAGTCTAAACGACTGAAAAATCTCTAAGTCCCCAGAGTGCGAACCAGAGTCTAAACGACTGAAAAATCTCTAAGTCCCCAAAGTGCGGACTAGAGTACTCTGAGTCCCTAGAGTGCGGACTAGAGTCTAAACGACTGAAGAATCTCTAAGTCCCCAAAGTACGGACTAGAGTACTCTGAGTCCCCAAAGTGCGGACTAGAGTCTAAACGACTGAAAAATCTCTAAGACCCCAGAGTGCGGACTAGAGTACTCTGAGTCCCCAGAGTGCGGACTAGAGTCTAAATGACTGGAAAATCTCTAGGTCCCCAGAATGTAGACTGGAGTACTCTGAGCCCCATAGTGCGCACTAGAGTATAAATGACTTCGAAATCTCCAAAGTCCCCTGAGTGCGGACTGGAATACTCTGAGTCCCCAAAGTATGGATCAGAGTATAAGCGATCCAAAAAATCTCTGAGTCATATGGAAGTGAACTAGGGCTTATGTAACTAACAAGATTTCAAATTTCGACTACGAGTTGTACAGTAAGCTGAACAACAAAAGTCATTTGAAAGACAAAGAATGAAGTTTTATTCATTCAAAATGAAGTCCTACTACAACCCCTCCCAAACTCGGGGAAAAAAGTCTATCTATAATGGCTATGAAAATAGGTAAAAATAATTACATAATCCAGGCTGATTCTCGTTGAACGAGCATGATAGTTACTTCTTTGGTTTCTTCTCCTTCTTCGATTTCTCAGACGACTCCTCCCCCATGCATTTTCTCTTGGACGTTTTGCTCGTTGGAGAAAGGGTGTTAGAGGAAGGAGGAACTTCTAACGGCCTGGTCCCACCTGGAAGAATAATCTTCAAAGGCCTGTTCACTGGGTCATCGAGTTCTACCACTTGAGGCTCGGCCTTAATTTTGGTTTTCTATTTCCCCTCCTCAATGACCTGTTCCTTCATACTTAGTTTTGAAGTGTCTTTGGAGGCGCCAGTAATTTCAACTTCGAAATGTTCCTCGACGGGCAACGGACTATCGGATTTGTCTTCGTTAAGCGCCTCAATCACTTGAGCGTTAGGTCTGGGAGTCTCTTTCGCTTGCGTTGTTTCTCCCGTCTTCTCCTCCACCTCCGTGGCAGCATCGCTCCTTAGAGTAGGTACGGGATCAGGATGACCTACGCAGAATCATAAGAAACAAATGTTAGAATACGTTTATCACTCGCTGAAAGTGAGAACCCTTTGAACTTTGGAGGAAAAGTTATGTACCAGTGTCTGGTTGACTCTCAACTGGTCGGGGAGTTTCGCCCTCTGGGATAGGAGATAAGACAGAAATACCAAGACCAGGATCTTCTGGGTCGTAACCAATGTGTTTTTCGAAGGGGTCAAGTGGTAGGCGATCAGTCGGTTGAGTAGATGGAGGAATTATAGGTTCGGCCCCAGTTGGGCCGGCAATGTCATTATTTTCTTTCGGTGAGGAGGAGTCTCTACAGTAGAGAGCCTTCGCTGCAGACAAGTCCGAAGGCTCATTCCCACTGAGAAATTCTTTCACTAAAGCTTCCAAATCGACCACTTCCATTCCCAACTCAAGCTTTTTGATCTTGATCAAAGTCTCCCATGCTTCGGCCAAAGATTCAAGGTAACCCTCGCCGAGGAATGTTAACTCACGATGCATGAGGACTCGAGCGTTGTACTCGGCTATAAGCGGATCAAATAGGCATTTGGTCTCCTCCCTACCAGCTTCGGTGGCCGCCTCAAGGCAAGAATCCATCTCCGTAAATGCTATCCTTTGGCCCTATTCGCGGGCTTCATCCTTTAGTGTCTCAGCCTTGGAAAGGTCTTCATCGAGCTTTGTCTTCAGGAGTCGTGTAGCGACAATCTCGTCGTAGTATCTTTGGAATTCCTCTTGAGCAGTAGTTTTTTCTTCTTTCTCTTTAAGAAGCAGCTCTTTCAACTCTTTAACTCTCTGAGCGAACGTGTATCTCTCCTTCTGAACGGATTCTTTCTCTAAAGCTAAAGCACCGCAGCGCTGAACTTCTTCGTGAATCTCTTTCCTATGTGTCACCTCTAGGCGATCGACGGCCTCTGCCGTGTCTTTTGCACTTTTTTGGGCAGCTTCGAGCTGAGACTTGTATGAGGAAAGTTCTCCGTCCTGAGCTTTGATAATGTCTTTGTCATGTATGGCTTCAACCTTCAGGTGATCTATTTCATGTTGACGCTCAATAGACACTTCCGAGACCTTTTCTACCAAATGAACGAATGCGACATGTTGAACGTAGACATCGTTGTTGCAAGCCATGGCACTTTGTTTGACATGTCCCAGGATGTGATGGATCGTTGGAAGGAACTTCAGTCCATCAAAGAATATCTTAGGGAACGTAGCCTTAAGCTCGGCAAGTTTTTCCGATATCGACGGATCTTGTGCGGGAGTAGAGCGAGTTGGTCTTGAGACTAGAGATTTTTTAAGGGGTTCCCGGGATGGCCTTGTGCTCGATGAACCTGAGTGTTGGTCACGGGAGTATTGGCCTAGGACCCCTTGTGACCAGATGTCTCCCTGCCTTGCTCCGAGTGAGGAGGGAGATCGTAACGATTTGAGGGCTGATTGTGAGTTTTTCTTCGAGATGATGAATCCCGAGAGCGATAATCCCTGTTGATGTCGTCATCTCTATCTCGGCGTTTGCCGAAGCCCCGAATCCTGTCCAGAATGATGGAAAATAGAGGAACCGCGGAGGCGGTCAAATCCATGAGAATGTCCCATATCAACTGCAAAGAAATTAAATGGACACGAGTTAGCCAGAATCACACGATGGTTGAAATTTGAGTGCGAGGTGAAGTGTAGGTGTTATTGTGTGTGTCCTAGCATTCCCCCCGACGGACCAGTTTTTTCAGCTTTGCTAATTGGAGTTTTCTCTCCTTGATTTTGGATTTGAGTGTCTTCATCGCCTTTCGCGGGCGAGCGAAGTTTCAGGGCTTTCGGATCGTCGAAACCATAATTAAGCAAATCGTCAGGAATGGTGAGATTCGACAAGCCTTTCAACGAACTCTCTATGTGTTGAGGAGAAGGCTCTCTCTCCACTGGGGTGATTGTAACCTTTGAGGATCCGCCCGCTGTCTTTTTCCTCAATTTATAAGTTAATTTCTTCTTTTCCTTCGAAGGGGAGGCGTTGCTTCGATATCGTGAACCTCAACTACCGGCTCCTGAGCATGACTAATATTCTTACCCGGAACTTCGGGGATTTTAGCTTCTCTAAACTACCCCTCCTCAGGTGTGTCTGGGGCATCACGTGCCGAAGGCCCAGCTTGCCTTTTGCCTTTATCTAAGGCAGAACCGATTATAGTGACGCCGTGAGGAAGACTTATTCGGCGACCTTCCGCCAACAGGCTGAATTTCGAGAGCATTTCATTAGAAATGATAGACCTGATATCCCGGTCTTCCGCGGGAACAGCTCGGATAGCTTCAACGGCCTCAGAGTACCCGGAGCCTTCAGGACGTGGGCTGATACCTGTAAAAGTAGAGAAAGAATTAGAAATGGTGCAATTCCCGCCGAATGCAAGTATTGATCTAGAAAAGAGACTTACTTCCTTCCACCCATCTCCTTGCAAAGCCAGGGGACAGCGCACGTAGAACCATTCCTGCTTATACTGGGCGAATTTGCTCCACGCCCCAATCAGAATTTGACACTTGCATGCGGCTCAAGAAATACAAAGGATGGGCTATCAGATCGTCTTTTGAAACGATAAATATAGCGGATATCGCCAGGGGTTGATAGCCTAAAAAGGACGCTCATGAAGAGAATGCACATGCCATATACGAACACGTGACTTTTAGGATGTAACTGTGATGGAGCTATCTCAGTATACTATAATAGGTCGTGGAGGAAGGAATTGAATGGTGGCACGCTACCAACCCAACAAATAAATTTATTGTAGGTCGTATATCCGACTGGGGGCAAGTGAGGACGATCTTGTCCCGATGGAACCAACACATCATCGAAAGGAATCCCGCGTATTGAGCATATGCGACGAAGAGCGTTTTCGTTAATTCTCGAAGCTTGAGAATCGACCGGGTTATCTAGAAAGATC
Organism: Allium fistulosum; assembly: GCA_030737815.1. Lineage (NCBI taxonomy): Eukaryota > Viridiplantae > Streptophyta > Magnoliopsida > Asparagales > Amaryllidaceae > Allium > Allium fistulosum. The sequence continues at coordinate 461,828,964 of CM060901.1, forward strand.
GCTGCTCCAAGGCATCGGGAGCCAAGTCAACGGATGCGATCGTAGGACACGGAATATCTTGTACAAGAGCAATCGATGGATTTGAAGTTCCAACTACTTCCTGTCATGAAGTTAGCTCAGGTCTATCTGAGACTGTGGCAGAGCTGGATTTTCTAGACATCTCTGATGAATGTTGGATCTGATGAAACACCTGTTTGAACTATACTTGAAAAACGATCGACATTAGACATAATAACAAAAATACTCCTCCTGTGTGGTGTATGAACTAGTGCAACCATTCAAGTATAAGAGACAAAGAATTACAAGTCGTAAAGTTTATGAAATAAAGTTAAGCTTTGAACTTTCGTCTTCGAAGACCGTCATCGCTGATCGTCTTCGAGAGCTTATCGTATTATGGTTTCTATTTTGAACTCGGCATCGACACTGTATGTGGAAGTTTGTTATCTGTTTTAGTCAGATTAAGTTTAGGTTTATAGTTGTTGAAACAGAGAGATTATTAGTCCGGATTAGTTCGATATGCTTGTTCGCTTAAGTCCTTGTCGTTGTTCAATGTCATATGTTCGGGCATTGGAAATAAGTTAAGTCAACATGTATTATGTTCGAGTTGAGATGGTTCTGACTGTTGTGGCCTACTACCAGACTTAACGCCGAACGACACTGCAGAGACTCGACTATTTATTGCCTGCGTCACTCTCCTACCTTCCTTCTCCACCGTTCGACATGGGGCAAGTCACAAATTGGAATCTTGTACGAAGCCCCTAATTGGAGAAGGTCGAACAAGTAAGGGGTTCATACCTAGAAGATGGGGTCGAAGTCTAGTGAAGTACTCAATTTAGAAGTGGAATCCACTCAGGCTTGATGTTGAGGGCAGTCGAGAGGTAACGTATGGGACTCGAGGATTTAAAGAAAGGTTGAGATGTTAGCAAGAGTTTGGGGAAAGGTGAGTTCGTAAGGGTGTTAGAGCGGAGGTAAAAGGTAAAAGGGAGGAAGAGGAGAAGTATTGGTTTTTATAGTAGGAAGGAAAGAAGGTGAAGAGACAGTAACCGGTAGAACTGTCAAGGCACCTCGGTCGTTCGACATCAGTATGTCGTTCGGCATCCATACCTCGATCGGCATTAAGGCCTCGTTCGGCATCCATGCCTCGTTCGGCATCCATACCTCATTCGGCATTCAAGCCTTCCTGTGCATCCAGGAGTTCGTAAGGGTCCACTATAGAGGAGACAGAACAAGGGCTTAAAGAGAAATGCGGAGTGCTCATGGTTCAAAGCGCATCATGTTCATCCATATGATACACTTTGGGGAGCAAGTGTTACCCGGTTGTTTGACCATGTGACAAGAAGCTTGGCATAGAAGGGTCACTCGGCATAAAGCCTCGCTCGGCATAGGAAGGTCGCTTGGCATCTTGCCTCGTTCGGCATTGAGGGGTCGCTCGGCATGAAGCCTGGCTCGGCATAGGAAGGTCGCTCGGCACCTTGCCTCGTTCGGCATTGAGGGGTCGCTCGGCATGAAACCTCACTCGGCATAGGAAGGTCGCTCGGCATCTTGCCTCGTTCGGCATTGAGGGGTCGCTCGGCATAGGAAGGTCACTCGGCATCTTGTCTCGTTCGGCATTGAGGGGTCGCTCGGCATGAAGCCTCGCTCGGCATAGGAAGGTCGCTCGGCATCTTGCCTCGTTCGGCATTGAGGGGTCGCTCGGCATGAAGCCTCGCTCGGCATGGAAGGGTCGTTCGACATAATGCCTCGTTCGGCATACGAGTGCAGTTCAACACACATCCCTCGCTCGGCATACGAATGTCGTTCGGTTTGGATGTGTGGCTCGGCATACGAGTGCCGTTCGGCGCTGAGGCCTCGCTCGGCATTCTCTGGTTCGACCAACCTCGCTCGGCAATTGCCGTTCGGCATCTATGGTTCGGTGCGCAGAAGTTACTTACCACGGGCCGAGGTAGCTTGTTCCTAGGCCCATGAGGGAAGTCCAACCCATCTCCGTCTATAAATAGAAGGGCAGGGGCATAGTGACATGGACCTTTTTTGGGAGAACACTGGGGAGACTCTGCCGCTTTCAAGACTCATTCTTTTCAGTTCAAACTTGTATTCAAGTCATAAGTGTACGGATTGTATCTGTATTCAACTACTTGTGAAAGCAATAAAGATTAAAACTCAAAGTGGACGTAGGCAGTTACGCCGAACCACTATAAATCTGGTGTTCTTGTTCTCTGTAGTTAATTTAGTTTACATCCCTCTGTTTTAATTTATCTTCTTCATTAATCTCTCTACAGAGAACTCTCTTTGGGTGTTAGTGACCAAATCTGTTGCTAACAAAAACCAAAAGGTATCTCGTAAGACACGCCCACACATAAAAACGGACGGGTTTTTCCCTTACGATAACCAAAACCTTTTCATATCAAATCCTCTTATATCATACTAGTGTCTAGTATAAAAATAATAAATTAAATAGCTGAAATTGTTACCATTATTAAATTCCAGCAATACTAGGCTCTACAAAACCAAATGGCAGGCACGTAGTGGATTTTGGATCCCATACAAATGACTAGGTAAAGGAACTACCTTTGCGAAAACTCGGTACACCTCTAGAGAAATGTACCTAGGGTCGAGATACTCACGCTTAAACCAACACAAGATCGGCCTACTCCTCCCTGGATAGTACCGAATATGTCATCACTCCGGTCGTTACCGACCTAAAATCCATTGCCACAAGCATACACAACAATAATCAGATATAGGACGTCATAGCATGTAAAGATATATCTAGAAGAGTGATGACATCTCCTAATGGGAGCAACCCATTTTAGCCTTGCTGCTTCTATCCCTGTTTCAGTCATTTTCCGGGGAGTGAGGCCAAAAAAGGTATCGATTACCTTTCACATATCACATATCACATCATCTCATCAAATGACATATTACCATTTCCACTGACTACTAATTGCCTTTCACAAAAATACAACCCTTGAGCTCGTACATCTCAAAGAAGGGTGTTAAGCTAAGAGAAGTTGCCTTCTCCGCCACCAAACAGATGTACGTTTGTAAAGACCAATGAACGTAATAATTAGAAATACAATGTCAAACACTCGTCCATACAAGTTGTCCAGGAACAGGACAAACTGAAGGTACTTTCCTACCACGTCCTATCGTGAAATCCCTAGGATTAGTAGCGAATAGTCCTTGCATTGGATATTTCATAACGAAGAGACTACTGCTACTATATGTATATTGGGATTTTAACCCCAAATGATCAACAAGCAGTCCTTCGCTATGAAAATCCTAAACATCAATATCGTCGGCCAACCTGCACAATCGTCGTATAAATGTTGGTCCAAAGTGGTTTTCAAATAAATCTGATCCCGGTCTCTTCGCACCAACAACGCAAAAGCATTTCTCAACCTCATATGGAAACCAAGTCTCGTAGACTTATCACATTTCCAACTTTCAACTTGCTATCCTTCAGCCAAGAAGGAAGCTCGATAGATTGGAGTAATCACTCCGCACTATACGAATCAACATCCTCAACACAAACGATAATCAAGCCTACACAGATGGTTACGTACTAAGTGTACGACTAAATAGTTCCCACATCAAGTCGAGGAACTAAAATGGCCAAATTTGATAGTCAGTTATTTAACTATCAAAGCAAACAAACAAAATCTAGCACTTAAGTAATCACTGGGCCTGATTTTATTAATAATTTATAATTCAAAACACTTCCCAATTATTCACTTCAAAATATCTTTAAAACGATAATATTCAATACCATTTCACTTATTGGATATTTGGAAAACATTTCCATATACTTATTTTGATAATAAGTAAATTCACAACTTATCTTATTTTCAAACCATTTAAATTCCCTTTTTATAATATCACATTCCAAAACATCCATTTAATTTAAAGGATTATTCACTGTCCAAAATCGTGAATAATTCTCTTACCAAATTCATTCTTTTACACATTTTATTAAAAGGATTATTCACTGTCCAAAATCATGAATATAATTCCTTCATCGAATTCATTACTTCCACAAATTTAATTTAAAGGATTATTCACTGTCCAAAATCGTGAATATAATTCCTTTAATAACAAATTCCATTTATATCTCATTTATAAGTCAAAATCCAATTATAAGTTAATTACTTATAAATATCTTATTTACAAATTCATTCTTTTTATAAATTTATAAATCTTATTTACTTATAATATTCAACTATAACTCCATTTTAACACTTACAAAATTCGTTTATAATGCCATTACTTTTTATTTATAAAATATCCATTTTATAAATCTCATATATATAAACCATTTATAATAAGTTGAAAATCCCAATTTAACTTATTTTAACAATTTTATAAATCTTATAAATAAACCATTTATAATAAATTCAAAATTCTCATTTTAACTTATTTTTAACAAAATAGTTATCTCCATATTTAAAAAATCATATTTTGATTATATTTCACAAAAGCCATAATTTTTATAACATAAAAATTATAACTTTTATTTAATTAAAATAAATCCATTCCTTTAACAATTCAAAAATCATATATTTCCAAAATCACTTTGAAACCCTTATTAAATTGAAATCATCAATTTAATATTTTTAAATTTCCAAAATATGGCCCAATGCTACAACAACACTAGATAAAGTCATTCACATCAATCATATCAATCCAAACATCATATATCACATGATAACAACATATATAACAATATCTGTAAACAAAAATCAATATTGGTGAGGAATCCAGTTGGATCCCTCCAACCCGTGACCTGCAACAAATATACATATTAGAAAATATATACAATGTCCGCTTCGAGGCAGACGCGCGTGCAAAAGGTCATCCGTTCATACACGGGAACATATAGGGTCTCATCCGCTAAAATATGCGGGAATATATCAGAACCAATCAATATATATATATATATATATCATATATCACCCAAACAATCATCAATCAACATAAAATAAATTTATTCTCACTTATATAAAAATATAAGCGAGTCAGAAAGAGTGAGTTGTACTCACTTTGCTTGCAGTCGTCGCGATAGCGATTTATTCCGATTAAAATTAAACGAGCGTTTAATTTTAACCAAAATTTTCACTAGCACAAATAAATCCCAATCTAGCTCTAAAATGTAGTGCTCGTCAATACAAACCCAACGCAATTCGTTTCGTCAAATTCCGACCTCGTATGAAGAAGTTACACAATTTTAAAGATTATACAATTTTAAATATAAATTAATTTACAATTTCTTTTATTTTATTTAACCTCTTTTTAATCTGGCTGTTCATTTTGAATAGAGTATATCTCGGCCGCGTGATCTTTTCCTCTTCCCCACAGGCTTTGTATGCAACGAACCTATGACGCCGACTCCCTCTCTCCTCGTCGCTTCTTCCATCAAAGATCAGAAGTCGATCGAACCAAGTCGACGCATGCGCCTTGCCACCCTCTACCATTGTGCCAATTGCGGCCTTCTCCGATCAACCCAAGACCATGAAATCGACCCTTGAACGCATGCGTTCGAACGAGAATTGCTGCCGATTCGCTTTGTTTTAGATGATCGTGACCGTTGGATGTGTTCGTCTCATCGTGCTCTACAATTTCCTAGTTGGAAGTTTCTCGAAATAGTGGGTGGATGGAGAGATAAACGAGGAGGAAGATCGGAAGATATCGGCCATTGAAATAATAGTGGCGGCGGCTGTAACCCTAGTTAGGTTTTGTTTGCAAATGGAAAAAAGTGTGGCCTTTTATAGAAAATTTCGCGCACTATTCATCCGAAATTTTTTCGAACTCCAATCGAAGTGTGCCGCCTGGCGTTTATAATGCTTTACCCCTATTTCGAACATAATGGAAAATATATCGAAAGCCAATTCCATCGTATTTGGAAGATAGGTTTTTGAATCAAGTTATTTTAATTAAAATTTACTTAAATAAATTTCTATGCGTTTCAGCTTCGTACAAGCAAACCGTAAGTCCGATTGACACGAAATTTGAAATCCTATAATAATTCACTATTACAGATCCAATGAAATAGGTTTCGTCAAAATCCGAGCAGTGTGAAAAAAGACTATTTTTACACGTTAATTAAATATTAAAATTTCCAATTTCTATAAATTAACTTTTAATTAAAATTTAAAAGTTCACTAATCATATTCTAACTCAAATAGAATTTAAAACAACTTTATAAATTATTTTCATTCGCATTAAATACAAATTTCAATTATTTCTACAATTTTGAATATTAAATTAACAATTTAATTATCTTAATAAATCACTATATTTGAAATATAATTTATTCAACTTATAAAATTTACATTTCGATATTTAAATTCAATTAAATATTCTAAATTCAGACGACTTAAAAACTGGGTCGTTACAATAGGGGTTTCTATACACTTAAACCAGGCAATACATACATACATACATACATACATACATACATATATATATATATATATGTATATTCTCATACTTTTCTTAAGGGAACAAGTATTCTCATACACTTAAACCACGGTGTCGATTGAGAAAAGAATTAGTGTTTTTGAGAACAAATAGAATAAGTATGTAAGTTGTACGTAGATCATTTCTTTTTTTACCCATAATTTTCGATCCAAGATTCGAGTACATGCCTTTAAGGTGTCTCACACCAATCCGAATAAGGGTTTAACAATCTATTCTTGACGATGAATACTTGGTGAGGGTTCTTGATATGGTATCAGAAGTTTTCTACCATATGTAAGAAGAACGAAGGTTCCTAATCAAGGAGCCTGATCGAAGTCCGCACTAGAGAATCAGTTGAGCGATATTACTTCGAAGGTGAAGTTATGTATTCATATAAGGATCGAATCAGATTTGGCATATGGATTATTTATAAACATCATGCGGGCTTATAAATAATATTGGGTATTCATGTGATGTAATTTTGGGGTCGAAATTCTTTTAAGGAGGAAGAATGTAACAACCCAGAATTTTTATCGTTTTAGTTTGTAAATATATTAAATTTAATTTGAATATTCAGTTAATGGTGTTATTAATTAAATAACCCTCTTAGAAATTTATATTTAATAATAGAAAATTTATTTTTAAGATTTGGTTTACATAAATAGATAGTTCAATGGAAAACTGAAAATGTAACCGAAACACAATTTTTGGATTTTCAGCTTTTTATCAAACTACGAGTTGTTAAAAGTTGTAATATGTTTGGTTTGTTTTAAAAATAACATTTTTAAAATGTAAACACTTATAATAATATTAAAGCATTTAAAAATGAAAAATGTTATTTAAAATTCAAATAAAAAGAATAAAGTAACATGGAAATGATGCTTTGAGTGTAAAAATGTATTTAATACATGGAAACACCATTTTACCCAATAGGAAATGGAGTAAGTACATGGTTCATCTTATTATCCATTTTCTTTTCAAATACATGTCCTTTTTGAAATGATTTATGAGTTGAAAAGAATATTTTTATTTTATATTATCTTTTAAATCTTCCTATATACTCTTTGTTTTCTTATTTTACAACTTATTCTATTTTACTATCTCCGTTTCTATTTTCATGTTTTTAATTATAAAAATCTCATTTTAATTCAAGAAAAAGAAAAGAAGCTCCTTTTTTTCAAAAATAAAATTTTAGGAAGCTTAGAGTTTGGATCTAGCTTTGTAAACAAGACCATATGGAATGTGAATGAACAAATCTTTGTTTGATAATTTTTGTTTAAGTAAATGCCTGAATTACTTTTGGTTACTCAAAAATGATGTTGTGTACATATGTTTTAAACAATAAGTAGGCTGTAATAAATTCTTGTTTGCATTTGCATTAATATAGTTGTAAAGTGTTTACTGTAAGTGATTTTCTCCTCTCTATAAATAAAAACATAAACTCTCACCATCTTCAAAATCCAATATCTTACAGATCATGATTACTTTGACATGCCATCAAAAGAAAAGTTGTGTATTTTTAAATATAGATTACTCTAAAACTAGTTTTGGAACTTTTAGATAAATACATTTTAAGAAATTTCAACAAAAAAAACAGTAAAAAGTGTAAAATGTCGGTTTTTGGTCAATCATGAATCGACAAACAACTTATATATTCATGATCGTTGTTCCGAATCATGATTTTTAGTGGCGATTCCATAGTTTTTATTGTTGTGGTTTGTTAGAATATGGTTAGTGTCCATTTTTGGGTTAAAATGGAAATTTTGGCGAACCGTTGGTCGAGGGGTTCGACGGAGGGTACCAGGATGAATGCCGAAGGGCTGTGGATCTTTTCCTTGTTGAAGACGAGAGCTATTGTAGTCTGGTTTGGCGAGAAGAGCTAAGACTACGATTTATTGCGCTTTCATTTTTGGTGTCGGACGTGATTGATTTGGTGATAGGAGGAGGCATCGAGCCTCACAGTACTCGGCCTGGAGGCGCGGTTGGTGCTGACGAGGCGGATGGCGGTGGAGATGGTGGCTGCAGGCGGTGGTGGAGATGGTGGTTGCAGGCGGCGGTAGTTGCACTTGTGAGAGATTTTGGCCCGTGTTGGTTTCGCGGCCTCGAATTAAGGCTCGACCATGGGTTCCAATGAAGCAAGGAAGTGACGTATGTAGAAGTGATGGGTCGGAGGGAGATGCTGGTCGTGGCCGCTTGTTGGCGTCGGTGTGATGGTGGGGCAGTGGTCTGATGGAACGTGCTCATATACGGTGTGCACATGCACACACGGGTTGAATTGATTCCAATTTTTATTTTTAGAGCCTATAGCTTTGTTTTTCGTTGCTTCATTTCCTAGAAAGAAGATGAGTTTATATGGGAGGGGCTGCTTATTGGGCCGTATAGGCCAAGATAGTTGGGAGGTAGTTAATAAGTTAGGAATTGTTTTTAGTTTAATTTATAATTAAGTGCCTAACTTTAAGGACTCTTAACTCTTGCGTCCGGAATTCGTTTGGTGCGTGGTTTCCGGTGTTCGGGTCGTATTGATTTATAGAACAAACATATGAAACCAGTTTGACCCATATGTTATAGTTAAATTAAATGGTAAAATAATATGACTGTGGTTAATTATGTATTTAGTAATTAAAATTAATCCTTGACATTTCTGTTAGCAGAATAAAATACCGTTATGTTATATTTAAACTGAATAGATTTTATTGGATATTTATTTAGCAGAATAAATCTTTGTTCTTCCACTATGTGAGTTTGTATATTTATTTATCTACCAGTTGATTTTTATTGATGTGTTATCCATCGATTGATAGTGTGGATTTTATTTACATATTTGTTGTTATGTAAAATAGCTGTGTTATGACTCGAGTATCGATATCAAGTATAAGGGTAGCTTGTTTAAATAACATTGAGATTTGCTGAGCCTCTTTTGAATTTGGATAAGTTATGGATTTGAAATCAATTTTAATTTTATAACAATTTAAAGTAAATTATTCAATTAATTGATATTGATAAATTTTTATTTCATTAATATTATTGAAGTTAATTTAATTTAAATAAAGTAAAAGTTTATTTAAATTAAGAAGGGTACAAGTTAATTATTTATTTAATTAAAGGGTTTAAGTTAATTATAAATGGTTGAAGTTAATTATTAAACGTTTTAAGATTAATTAATTTTTAAACTAATAATGTTTAAATTAATTATTATTTTAATTAATAAAGGTTTAGCTAATTATTCTTTTAATTAATGATTTGTCTTAAGTTAATTAATCTTATAATTAATGATGTTTATAAGTTGGTTATTTTAAGGTATTTAAAGGTTATTAATTTTCTTATTCAACAAGGTTTACCTTAATTAATTACTTTATTAAATGGTAATTTTAAGTTGATTAAGTATTTAATAACGAGGTTTAAACATAATTTACCATTTCATTAATTGGTGTTTTAAGTTAATTAATGAATCTAATGATAGTGTTTTAAGAAATGAATTAATTTATAAATTAATTTATGGGGATTAAGTTAATTTAATTAACTTGAGAATATGCTTTTAAATAATGATATAGTTTTAAAAAGGGTTTTAAAGAAAATAAGTTGTTTTATAAAAAGGGTTTTACTTGGAGAAAAAAGAACTAAGTTAAGAGTTATATTTTGAAAAGAGATCTTGGATTTTAAAAAGAAAGATTTGGTTTATTAAGTTTGATTGGATCATTTATATTAGTAATGTTATGAATCGATAAAATAAGTAGTCCTTCTTAATTTTGGTGGTAGGGAAGAATTTCGCTACTTAACACCAAAGGATTAGTTGTTTGGGATTCATAATAAACTGTATTTTCAAAGACATAAGTTTTGATCAGTTTAAAATGAATTTGAAACGAGAGTTCTTTCTAAATTTTTTGTAAATATACTTATATGAGTGAGCTAAGCATATGGATATTTTAGAAATTAATTTAAGAGATTTATTCAATAAGAGATTAATTAAATGAGGCTTTGGGTTTCCATGGGAAATGAAATAAATTTTGATTGTTGTTTATTTGATAATTAAATAACCGACTACCAAATCTTAGTCAGTTTTTAACTCTTGAAATATTTAGAGGAAACACGAGAATTATAGAGTATATTTATCTTAAATGATACTACTGTACATATAAACTCGTTCTGTTCTTCTAGGATAAATGATAAGTACATCCATCCACTTAAATGGTTAGGGGATGATCCCCACCCTTATCTTGTTTGTTTATTTTCAAAAAAACCTAAGTTGAGTTTACCAAAAACTGTGAATGTTGGTTTGAAGAGACTGGGATCGAATAAGTATGAATTATATGAAAACCACTTCGAACCAAACTCAAACGTTTGAATTGAAGACATCTTAAAGATGATCGAAGACGAAGCTCTTTGAAGTGCAAGGGCTATTTGCTACTAATCCTAAGGGTGATTCCAAAATAGATGTAGTAGAAGTAGTGCCTTCGGTTCGTTCATATCTTTAACGACTTATATAGGTGAATGCTAGCACTGCATTGCTGCTTGGAGGGCAGTGTTAGCATTCTAAGTGGGATTGCTATATAAATGGTAAAATGTAGCCTCAAGCCTTATCAACTGGGAATGACTAAAATCAGTGGAGATGCAACAGGGCTAAGTGGGTCGCATCCATTAGGGTATGTCATCACCCTTCTAGATACACACACACACATAAGGATTTGGTTGGGCATGAGAGCTCTCGGGAAAAGGTTGCAAAGCAACTGGGGTGATGACATATTCAGTACTATCCAGTAAGAGGTAGGCCAGTCCTGTTTTGGCAAAGGGTCTAGACGAGTCCCTTTGTACATTTTCTAAACGTATACTGTGGTAGATGGTACCCCAGTGCCTTGTCATTGTATGGAAATTCATTCTCTAATAAGCATCATACGGACTTAGTTGTGCCCAACTATGCTGGAACGTGAGATGCAAGCATTCCGACTACATTCCTATTTTACTTTAAACCCTAGATATTATTATAATATCACTAGATTTTCTACAGAAATGTTTTGGTTATGTAAGGTAAAAACCCGTCCGTGTTTATGTGCGGTGCGGTCTTACTAGATACCTTTATTTTGCAAGGTTTTCATAACAATAATAATCCATATGACTTTATTTTTCACGCTGGTTTTACTAGACTGATTTTGGCGTTGTTTTCTTATAATGCTTGGGTCAGACCGAGCATGTTTCCAAATTAGCTTTGAGTGCTTTGGAGATCAAGAGACGAGCTGGATGCCCAAGACGTATCTTTATGTATTTTTTTATGTTCCGCTGCATGGTTTTGTTGTATTTATCATAAATTGTAAGGATAGGTGCTATAACTGTCCAGGTAGATGATAGGCTAGTACTCTGAAGGATGTATGTACATAGAAGTTTCTTTTTTGTAAAGATCATTGCTATATTATAGATTATTCATTGCGATAATAGATTCTGTGTTGTTTAGTTTCTTCTTGTCTTCTTTCTTCTTCTTTCCCCTAACTATCTGCCTTTCCGGCACTTGGTTTTAAGCACATGAATATCGAAGATGTATTAATGTCGATTTCCAAGGATCGAAAAGGTAGGTTATTACAGTGATGCTTAGATATTATGGTACTGGATAAATGATATTTGTTACTATGAATAAAGGTGTCAAACACCAAAGAAGAACATATCAAAATATAAGATGTCTAGTGTGAAGAAGGAAAAGCAATCAAGCGTTTGGTAAGGGGTATCGAACTTCAAGCAACCCCAGGGAGATGTCGAACCTCTATAATCAATGGTGCCGAATGTTTAAGAAGGAATGGTGAGTCTCTAAAGGTATCAAATTCCAAGCAGTTGGCAAACCCAGAAGGTATTGAACATGAGCATAGCAAGATGGTTATCGAACCTTAACAATAAAAAAGATTCACATTAAGGTATCAAATCTCTAAGGATGTCGAGCTATAAGTGCTATCGAGCTTGAATGAAGGAAGAGGAGGTATCGAGCTTCAACAACTATAGAAGTTGTCGAGTATGTAAGGAGGAAGAGATATCATATCCCAAACAATATCTAATGATATCGAGCATATAAAAAGCCCAAAGCGGTGTCGAATATCAACAGGTACCAAAATACTATAGTATAAAAGATATTGAACCTAAAGACAATTAGAGGGAGTTGTTGAACCACTACAACATAAAGTGATAATAAAATGAAGAGTAACGAGAGGTGCCGCATCATTAAGAGATATCGAATACATAGTCACGAAGAGGGTTAATCGAGATTCTATGAAAAAAGCAATAGATATTGAGCCTTTACAACTATAACCGTTCTAAAGTGTCCACAAGTGGCAAGTTGTTTCGAGCTCTACAAGCAGCAAAGGATTTAAAACTTCAAAGGACATAAAGAATATCGAATGTCTACAGTTATGAAGGATGTCGCATATCATCAGTACAAAGAAGGATTCTTAGTGTCATCAACATGAAGAGGGAAGTCAAATGTCATCAATATGAAGAAGGATGATAAATGTCATCAGTACAAAAAGGATATCGAATATTAGCAAACAAAAGGATAACGAATATCAACAATTCACACAACATGTCGAAGGATACATGGCAGCCATACAACCTACTGCCACCTCTATAAATACAGACCCCATATATATGGGAGGTGGTGAATTATTCTTATCTCATTTCTTACATTTTCAGGTTGTAAACCCTAAATCAAATTGGCGATTTTATAGAGCCGATTATACATTTGTGACTTTTGAACATAAGGACTTGAACAATGAACTGTGCATAACATACTTCAATTGAATAAAGATATCTGACCGTTTATTGAAATTTTGACATGCATATGACTTCTTATACTTGATTCGTACTATGGACATGCATAATTCATTTTTTTGCACTTGGACCTGCATACTTCTCTCAAGCTTTGCATATGGCCATTCAAGCCCTTATCTAAATAAGACTTGCCTTATCTTGCATATTTTGGTTAACAAAGAAATTTGTTAACATGTTGGCCTAGAAGGAGGGCTTGAACCTTTGACTCCTTGCATATTTTGATAAAGAACTTTGCTTGGTCTGCATATAAAGGATAAAAAGGATTTTTCCAACCTACATATTTTCTTAAAGGACTTTCCGAATCTTGCATAACCCATATTGAACAACATAATGATGTTCTTTGAACAGGGATCCTCCGAGCCTCGAGCAACCAGGTCAGTATATCAAATCACTCATGACCCTTGATTTTATGAGGAGAAAATGTTAAGGTTGTTAGCTCTGAAAATTATGAAAGAAAAGAGACAAGTTATTCCTTATAATCCTGATAAGTGGAGCATAAATCCGTTCCATAAAGGCTCTTCCTCGATCTATAGTTACCGTCCTATCCTAGGAAAGGAAAGCCCAAAGAAGGATAGCTTATTCCTAAAAATAAGGAGGGCCATACAATTCCAATCCAAAGGAATTATATTTGAAAAAGAAATAACAAGAGATTTCGCTAAATTTACCCAAAGGTGGAAAGGAAGAACTGATCATCCTCCCACACCAACCAAAACCGAGAATCTTTAAAGAGGAAATTTGTGTATGATGCTAATGTGCCAATCCAATGCTACAAGAAAGTTAAATGGGAATGAAAAGCACCATGCCAAAAAAGTTCCTGATATTCTAGGATTCACTCTCTTACCACTTTCTATAAGAATATCTACTTCCAAACTAAGGAAAGTCTGAACTATTGGCCTTCTAAGAAAAAGCAATTAAGGAATGAACAAAATTTCAAAGGTCTATACTATCAATATAACCGCACAAATGGCCACGATACCAATCAATGCCGACCCTTGAAAGCAATAATTTAAAACTTCTTGGAAAAAGCAAAACTTAATGAGTTTGCAAGCAATGTTTAAGCCAATCCAGAGTAAAGTGAGATTCTTCATAAAAAGAATTTATAAAATAAAGGAAAAAGCCTTTGATTCCGCCAAGATGACCTGGTCAAAGCACCTCCTATAGGGAGGTCAGAGTAAGCCTCTAGTCCGGCCTATAATGCTTGGCCAGAGCACTGCAAGACTTCGATCCCATCTACATGGCCTGGCCAAAGCACCTCTTATAGAGAGGATGGAGTAAGCCTTTGGTCTCGCATAATCTGGCCGGGAAAAAGCACCGACTAGCCATTGGTTCCGCTTATAAGGCATGACCAGATCACCTCTTAGAGGGAGGACAAACAAGACTTTAGTCCTGCCTAAGATGGCTAACCAAATGCACCAGCCAACCTAAATCATTACCTATAAGGTAATAAGGGGCTTAAGCCTAAATCATCACCCAAAGAGTGATAAAGCGGGAAAAGAATAAAAGCCTAAATCATCACCCAAAGATTGATAAGGGGTAAAAAGAATCAAAGCCTAAATCATCACTCAAAGAGTGATAAGGTGAAAATGGAATCAATTAAGCAAGTAGATCTACCCTAATGATGGGTTAAAGCAATCTTCTAGAGGAAGAACAGTCAAATGCATTTACTACATATTTTTCCACAAGGAGAAGAGAGAACCAGAAAGGCCGGTCTAAAGCAATCTGCAACGGAATAAGGAGTGAGCAAATTTATGCTTGATCAAAGACCACACATTATATGAGTTATTCGGCATTTTGACCCAGCTATATCTAGACTATTAGACAAGTTAGAC
Organism: Allium fistulosum; assembly: GCA_030737815.1. Taxonomy (NCBI): domain Eukaryota; kingdom Viridiplantae; phylum Streptophyta; class Magnoliopsida; order Asparagales; family Amaryllidaceae; genus Allium; species Allium fistulosum. Next base: position 461,844,047 of record CM060901.1, read on the forward strand.
TCGATGATAGATAAGGCAAACAACCCAAAAAGATGATCATGGAGTCCAGAGATCAAGCTCAGACAACAATATGAAACAACGATCAAGTGAGATCAAGAGACAGACTCTCCAGAATATTATAAGTATGGATTAGTACCTCCCCTAGGCAGGGGATCAATACATATCACTTCCCCTAGGTGGGGGATCGGATCGCATCACAATGGTCATGAACAACATCAACCAAAAGTTCAATTCAACAGTAATCGATTGATATCTCCAAAAACATGAAGGCAACTATGCAAACAACTTTAGAAACTTGAAGTTAGCATGGAGTAGGACCCACACAAATGATCGCAGCATACCATGTGGCAAGGGAGACCGATCGGTGTTGAAAGCTCAATATTGGGAATTGGGCCTCAAAATTTTCTGGATGACCTCGTCTACATTTCGAGATTCTGCTGGCAAAACTTTAAGAGGATATTCGATCGTTTACCACTATAAATACAGAGTTCATAGTTCATTTTAGGGATCTTTACGTTGCTATTTTACTTGTGCTCCATTGTAATCAAGGATCATCTACTTCGATCCCTGTTATCCGGCATTTCGACTCGGTTATATCCGAACTAATTGGACAAGTTAGATTCAACTGTCATCAAGGCCGGTAAGTCTAAGGCGATGACTGTGGGGTCCAAAAGTCAAGTACAGATGGTAATATGAAGCCATAATCAAATGGAATCAAGATATATGCTATATAGAATGTTCTAAGTATGTAATATAGTTTAATATAGGAGATGGATCGAGAAATTCCTCTCAATCATAGGGATTAGTCTAGTTCAGCCAAACAAGTGCAACTTAATGGAAAACAACCAATATCTCAAGATCCAGATGTCCAATGCATATGAAATTTTGGGAACAAGATGCCGGGATCCTAGGGATCCTACCTTAGGGATCACACCTCAAAAGGATTAAGTAAGAGGGATCGGTCCTCTTCCATTTGTAGGGATTGGCCTAAATCAGGAAACAACACACTTTGCAGCATTGATCGAGCAATAACTCAAATTCTACTAATCCATTTGGCATGAAACTTGGATGCTAAGCATATTATAACATGAGAAAGCTCCCATAGGGATCGCACCCCCCAATTCCTCCAAAATAGGGGTCGGCACCAATCCATATTCCTTTGGATTTGGGCCATGCAATCCCTCTTATTGGTCCATTTGGTTTTGGAGATCCTTCTACCAAATTCCCAGGGAGATATTTCTCCATCTTCCTCTATAAATATAGGCTTGATTGTTCATTTTAGGGACCTTTAGGCTGTTGGTTGCTTTGTACTCTCTTGTAACTAAGGATTTTCATCTGATCCCTTTGTACTCAGTTTACAAAGTGATTAATAAAGCTATCAATTCAAAGTGGATGTAGGCAAACAACGCTGAACCACTATAAATTGTTGTGTTCTTAATATTACTTTGATTTTCTATTATTTATTTGCTTATTTCCTCCGTTTCCATTTTATACTCTTCATTTATTTCTCTACAAAATCTCTATTGGGTTTTTGTGCCAATTTTTGTGCAAACATTTTGGTGCTTTCACTGAGAAGGAAAATCTCAGCTCTATTTGGATCCCTTTGTTACTACTGGATTGCATAAATCCCTAGAAGAGATCCAGAATTATCATCAAGAAGTTTATTCGTTCTATTCAAATTTGCAAAAGTCTAAGAAAACTATCAACAATGGTTAGGAACACCAGATCTATTTCTCAGAACGCAGAAGGAAATGAGAATGCTAGCATTGAACAAGGAGGCCAAAGCAATCTACCAGTAGATGTGAATACTATAAATCCAGTTGACGTCCGAAACCCGGTTGATTCAATCACAAGAGTTGATTTCCAAAATCCTATGAGAGTGCTAGTGTATAGCGGTTGATAATTGAACCAGCAGATTCAAGCCAATATCGATCTAATGAACCAACTCAGTGATCAACAACGTGGGAAAGCTAAGAGGGACCCTAACCTTTATTCTGCATCAGAGAGTTCTAGTTTATTAGATGATCATCATAGACACAGACGTTGTAGAATTGATGAATATCGTGTAGAAGCTCCTAGACATCAACAGGCATGCCAACCTAGCTTGTCGAGACCGATCGGTGCCGATCCCTCTAGAGGGATCGGTACAGATCCCTCCTCTAAAAGAGAAAGCATGCCCCTCCATGTTGGAGTACAAGCTACAACTGCTATGATTGATTTGGATGTTGGAGTCTAGGTGGATGCAGACCATTTACCTCCTTGGAATGACAATGAAGTGAACGTACGTGATATACATCGAGAGGATGTTGAGCCAAGAAGGTATGGAATGGCCCGTAAACATTAACCGAACCATTCGCGTGAGGTTGAGCACGACTACCGCTTGGCTCCAACTATCCAAACGTCAGACTTGTCGGTTATGGTTAGACAGCTAGTGAGGGAGAGCCAAGGTTTAATCAATGATGATTGGGGGATCTCGAGAAGCCATACCTCGTTTACTAACAATGTCTTACATGTTGAGTATCCAAGAAGGTTCAGCATGCCATCGATGCTTGCCAACGATGGAAAACCGATCCTAGACAGCACATCATGAGATATGAATGGCTGATGGATTCCGCACGACCTAATGATGCAATAAAATGCAGTTGTTTTCCTATTACTCTCTCTGGCATAACAACGATGTGGTCTATGAGATTACCCCATGGTCAATCTTAAGATTTGATAATTTAGCAACAAAGTTTATGGACCAGTTCCCTATGCACACAACTCGCCCCAAAGATGTAATGTCCTTATCCAACGTGTTCCAGGCTATGAGAGAATCGCTAAAATATTTTTTGGAGAGATTTCATATGGCCATCACAGAAGTCAGTAATACGAATGACTATTCAATATTGATGGCAGAAATAAGAGGGATTGATCCAGAATTTGACTTTGGCGATTGGTTAGCTGGCAAACACCTGCAACGTTGGATCGTTTTTATTCGAAAGCAGCCCAATATCTGAGGAAAGAGGAAGCTAGATGCTTTAAGAAGAAGAATGTTGTGGGATCAAGTGGAGAGGGAGTGCAGAGTAACATTGCAGTAAAACAGTCTTGGGATAGTTCCAGAAAAGTTCAAGTAAATGTCCAAAATAAACCGAATTAGCAAAAGAAAGGCGATGATAGGAACCGTGAACGAAAGAGGGATTCTAAAAGAGGAAAGCCTAGTATTCTAATGTATGATACCTACACACCATTTAATACCTCTCTAGAGAATGTCTACTTGTCTACATGCAATACCATGCAACCTAGGAAGCCACCTCCGAAAGAATCGAGAGAGAAGCAGAAACAAATTGGAAAATATTGCCCGTTCCATGAATGCTATGGTCATAAGACGAATGAAGTTAGGCACCTCCAGGATGTTATTGAGAAACTGGTTCGAGAAAGAAAATTACAGTAGTTTGTTAAAGCCTAACATGATGGCGGGCATAAGACATCCGACCCAAACCGAGGACAAGCACCGCATAGGGCTGAGGATCCTATGCGGACTAGTGGAAGGTTAGTGATCAATACAATAGTCAGAGGACCACATTCAGCTGATAAGAGCTGACATGAGATGGAGCACTATGCTAGCGCAATCAAGCATATGGATTTTAAATGTTGTTTAGGTGTAGAAGATGGGGATTCGGCAAAATAGTAGTGTACGATGGCAGACGACATTGTATTCAGAAACAGAGATGCGGATAAGGTGGAGGCATCGACAATGGACCCAATGGTCATTTTGGTCATGATCGGCCCCGCCTTAGTGAGAAGGATCTTGGTAGACTGTGGAAGTTCCGTAAATATAAATTTCAAAAAGGCTTACAGTCAGATGAGGATGGAAGCCAAGGACTTGAAACCATCTAAAGCCCGCATTCATGGCTTTAACGGTGTTACGACCAAAGCTGTTGGTTATGTTGAATTGCCCATGGAGTTGGGAGAAGGTGACCGCAGGAATGTGCAGATATTTCTGTTTGTTGTCTTGGATGTTGACTCTCCATACAATGCTTTTCTGGGCCGACCAGCCCTTGCTGAATTTCGAGCAGCTCTTGCCCCATGGTGTTTGACTTTGAAGTTCCCGACTAATAACGATGTTGGAGTTGTACATGATGATCAGGCGATCGAACGTGCATGTTATATGGCTGAGTTGAGGGATGCTCAAAGGAAGGAGAAAGGTAAGGGTGTAAACCAATCTCTCTGCATCTAAGCCATCGAAGATCAACAACCAGCACCTGAGCCTTGGCTCGGATACCACAGTCGGTTCTATAAAGAAATAGATCCAAGGGATGACGAGAAGGAGCCTAAAGAGACCAAGGCTGCACTACCTGAGCTAACGGTTGACATCACGGTCAGTCACGATGGCCCATCACGGGTCCTAAAGATCAGATCACAACTCAGCCCTCCGATGATGAAAGAACTTGCTGGTTTTCTTCAAACGAATATTGACGTGTTCGCTTGGACTCATTCTGATATGTATGAGATCTCGCCTACCATTGTGAGCCATGCATTAGATATCGACCCGAGGCATGTCCCGGTGAAATAGAAAAGGAGTGGCATGGATCCGGAGAGAACTGCTGCCCTTAAAGAGGAGGTGGATAGCTAAAAAACAATGGGTTTATTCATAACGTCCTCTACCCGAAATGGGTATCCAATCCAGTTCTTGTGAGAAAGGCGAACGGAAAGTAGCGAACGTGTGTTGACTATTCGGACTTAAATAAGGCATGCCCTAAAGACTGTTTTTCCCTTCCAAGGATCGATCAACTGGTGGACTCAACCGCAGGACACGAGTTGCTATCTTTCATGGATGCATACTCTAGATATAATAAAATCCCGATGCACATTCCTGACCAAGAGCACATGAGCATATTACTAACATTAGATTATATTGCTATATGGTAATGCCTTTTGGATTGAAGAATGCTGGAGCAACTTATCAGCACATAGTCAATCGAATGTTTAAAGATCAGATTGGAAAGACGATGGGGTATACGTGGATGATATGCTTGTGAAGTCTTAATGATCAAGCAACCACATTAAAGACTTAGCAGAGATGTTCGATATCCTCCGATATTACAAAAAGGAGATCAATCCTCTGAAATGTTCTTTTGGCGTTGCATCAGGAAAGTTCTTAGGTTTCATCGTTAATGGTCGCGACATTGAAGCTAATCCCTAAAAGATTCAAGCTATTTGCAACATTCAAGCGCTAAAAACCATCAAACGAGTACAGAGCCTAAATGGGAAGGTTGCCGCCTTAGTTGATTTATTTCCAGAGCTACCAACAAATGCATTCCTTTCTTTGACTTGATTAGAAGAGGGAAAAGGAACTTCAAATGGACGTAGGATTATAAAGACGCCTTCCAAGCTTTGGTGAACCACTTAGAGAGATCTCCCATCTTGTCAAAGCCGGTGGATCATGAAGACTTGTACATCTAATTGGTCGTGTCAATACATGTTATAAGTGTCGCATTGCTTTGCGAAGAGAATCGAATCCAGAGGCCGGTCTATTATGTTAGCAAGCGATTAACGGGAGCTGAAAGGAACTATCTGAAGATAGAGAAATTGGCGTACTGCTTGCTGATTGCTTCACGAAAGCTCCACCTCTATTTTTAGGGTCATCCCATCAACATTTACACCGATCAGCCATTACGACAGGTCTTACAGTGACATGTGACGTCCGGAAGGTTACTCAAGTGGAACATCAAACTGAGCCAATTTGACATCACTTATCTCCCTCGGAGAGCCAGCCAAGGACTAGCACTAGCGGACTTTATAGAAGAATTCACTGCATAAGATGATCTCCCATAAGCAGTGGAGTCTCTGCCATTCGGTGGAAGATGTATACGGATAGAGCATCTAATGATTGTTGTTCTGGAGCTGGAATTATGCTAGTTACTCAAGTGGATCGATCGATTTTCTACGCTTTGAAGCTTGAATTCCCTGCAACAAACAACGAAGCTGAGTATGAAGCTCTGGTTGCTGGACTCAAACTTGCCAGAGAACTAGGAATAAAATCTCTTGAAATATTTTGTGATTCCCAGTTGGTGGTAAACTAGGTCAGGGGAGATTACCAGGCCAAAGGACAACGACTCGCTCCGTACCTTACTCAATAGCTATTGCCTGACTTTGAGTATTATGACATCACGCACATTCCTCGGGATCAAAATAAATAGGATGACCCATTGGCAATGTCTGCTAACACCGAGGATGCACAACAAATGAGCTTGGTTCCAGTCGGAGTGCTAGACGCTCCGAGCATAAACTAGATGTAAATCGATCGGGTACTAGGGATGGAGCCTGAGAAGGAGTCGTGGATGACTCCGATTAAAGACTATTTGCTAGAGGGAGTCCTTCTCGAACGGTGGAATGAAAAATGCAAGTCCTTCGCAAAGCTTCACGGTATATTATTCAGGAAGGAGTAATGTATATAAAGGGTTTTACCATTCCCTTGCTCCGGTGTATCGCTCATGATGAAATAAAACGAGTACGCAAGGAAGTTCATGAAAGGGAATGTGGCGATCACATAGGGGGGCAAACCCTAGTAAAGAAAATACTCTGTTATGGGTATTATTGGCCGATTGTCAACCGAGATGCTGCTGATTACGCTAAGTGATGGAACAAGTGCCAGATGTATGCAAAAGTTCCGAGAGCTCCACCGACAAAAATCACACAAATGGTCAGTCCATGGCCGTTTGCTATATGGGTCATAGATATTATCGGTTCCTCACCAACCTCTAAAGGTGGTGCGAAGTACACGATCATCGCAGTTGATTACTTCACCAAATGGGCCGAATCAGAACCTTTAGCTATGATCACGACAAAGAAAGTAATCAACTTCGTTGTTCGGAATATTATCTATCATTTTGTCCTTTCACAAACCATTGCGACCGATAATGGAACTCAATTTGACAGCGCTAAATTCATAGACTTCTGCCATCGGCATCATATTGAAAAGAGATTTGCGGCAGTTGCTCACCCTCAAGTAAATGGGCAAGTTGAAGCTGTGAACAAAATCATAAAGTCCATTTTGAAGAAGTGTTTGGAAAAGGCTAGAGGCAAGTGGGTGAATGAGCTTCCAACAGCACTATGGGCTTACTGAACCACGCACAAGTCCGCGACTGGCCATACTCCATTCACCCTTGCTTACTGCTCCAAAGCCATCATTCTTGTTGAACTCGAAGTCCCTTCTCATCAGTGACCTACTACGATCCAAGAATGAATATAGATCTCCTTTTAGAATCTCTAGACTTTGTAGATGAGAAACATGAGGAAGCTGATTTGAGGGTAGCTGCACAATGACACCGAGTTGCCCGATGTTATAACACTAAAGTCCGGCCTAGAACCTTTGAAATTGGCGATCTCATCTTGAAATGGATTTTTCCTGCCCCGTCACACGTGAATCCTACTTGGGAAGGACTATATGTCATTGAATAAAGGCTTGGAGAAGGAACTTTCAAGCTAGCAACCGTTGATGGCGTCACACTCCCAAGGGCGTGGAATAATGAGCATTTACGATGCTATTTCACTTAGTTTATTTCTTTTTCATTCAGTTGTATTTAATTTCTGAATTTGCTTTATCATTTGATTTTCCAGATATGTAATAAGACGGATTATGTCATTTCTTTTCACTGGGCAAATAAAGTTTGAAATTTCCTTTATATCTGCGATTGCTGTAGCATTACATATTAGTTACGATACCCAACTAACTAATATTGACATGTCTGAGCAGGTTCTCAGGGTTTGGAGTTGGTCGATTACATGGGTTTGCAATTGAACTAAACAAAATGAACGTGGTCCGACCGTTCATTCGATGATTCTCGCTCACAACCCGATGGACGGAGCACATAACAAGAAGTGGATGTGACATGACCATCTGATAATCAAATTAATCCCACCAAGTGATGAGTCATACATGAATCAAAAGCGCTCGTGACACAACCGATCGTTCGCTAAGTCAAACCCCGAACTTGGAGGCAAATCAATCAATTAAGGAAAGTACGGTCTTACTATTTTCTAAAATAACTCTAAGTCCCCAGAGTGTGGATTGGAGTATAAATACGAATTGGGTGCGATTTAATCGCCCGCCAACTAACTTTTTATCCCAGAGTGTGGATATGAGTATAAAAAAATAGATGAGTTCGGTTCGACCACTCACTACTCCATAAACTCTGACCTAAAACCGACAGGAGGAGTATAAAGTTGCTAAGGATGGAGATCGACCGTCCATTATCTAACTCCACAAACCCAAGACTGGGGGCAGGAGTATAATCACTCAAAGCACTGAATCCGACGGCGTAACACTAGGGCTCGAGCCTAGTGTTTGATACAACTTAAGTCCACGACCACATGGAGGCCTTGAGTGAAAATTAATGGACGATTATCCGAATTAACGAGAAACAAATTACAAACATTGAATGGAAAAATAATAGCTCGACTACTTAAACAAAATTCACATAAGAGCTCGATAGAAAATAAAGAACTTTTATTTGCACATTAAACTTGAAAATCATAGTATAAGTTAATTCAAAAGCGGGGGCCGTACCCGCATAACCACAGCCAACAAGAAGAAAAACAACTATACAAGCTATATATAAACTAAGCCGAAGTGACGGCTATTTCGTCCCTTTTCTCTTTTGGATTTCTTAGGAGTGGCACCACCCGAGCTTCCACCTTTTCTTCTCTTTTATCCTTTGCCACCCTTGGCAGGAGAGCTTTCAGAGCTTGGAGGAAGTTCTTCGGGAACTGACCCGCTAGGTGGAATGACTTGCAATGGAACGAGATTTGGATCATCGACATCAAAATCAACGGGTGTTCGGTTTTAGCTTTTTTCTTCAATGACTCCTCCCTTCCGATGCGCTCCTTCAGGCTGAGCTCATTGGTATGTTTGGAGGTACCAGTGATCACAACGTCATTTGATTCATCTAGCAGCGGCTGGTCGTCAGTTTTTTCATCATCAAGTGCTCTGATAACTTAAGCATCGGGCCCTCGAATTTCGGTGGCCGCCAAAACTTCAATAAATGTTGATTGTTGCTCCATGGCGGCACCGCTTCTTGGAGTTTGACTGGGACTCGGAAGACCTGCAGACTTGCAGGAACAAGAAAATAAGCCCATAACTATTAGACATGAGGAATGAAACCTCTTGAATAATGGAGAGTAAAGCGGGGTACCTATGTCCTACTGACTTTCAGTTGTCGCCGGAGTGCTCCCTTCTAGAATAGGAGTCAGCACCTTTGATTGATAGCCAGGTCTGTCCGGATCATAGCTTAGATCATGTCCCGGGCCAAGTGAAACAGATGCTTCAGCTGTTTGAAGTGAAGGGGGACCTTTCGTGTAACGACCCAAAATTTTAACTATTTGAAATTGGAATATTTAATTGATTTTAAATATTTAAAAGTTAAATTTTAACTTGAATTTCAAATATAACAATTTATTGGATAATTTAATAATTGAAATTAGTAAAATAATTGTATCTTGAGTTTTAAGCTTGGTAAAAATAATTTAAAGGCTTATTAAATTTGTATTTGTAAGAATGAAGGTAAATAAAATTTTAAATTGGGTTTATAAGTGATTTACTCGATTTTAAAAATAACTCGGTTAAATTGACGAGTAAAAATAGCCTTTCGAGGCACAGTTTCGGATTTTGACAAACCAGTTCCATTGGATCTATAATAGTATATTATTATCGGATTTCAAATTTCGTAGCTTTCAGAGTTATCGTTTGGTCGTACGGAATATAAACGCGTTGAATTTTATATTGAAATTCAATATAATAATTGGGTCCAAAAAGCTATCTTATCCATACGATCAAATTAAGACTCGAAACCTTTTTCATTGCGTTCAGAATAGGGGTATAACATTATAAATGCCTAGCGGCACGCCTCGATAAGGGTTCGAGATTTTGAGTTGTGTAAATTGAGACGTTTTAAAATTTAAATAATATAAGTATATGTATTGACTTGACTATATTTCCATCAAACTTTTTCCCTTCATTTCAGAGCACTGTAGATACCAACCTACATGCCAAAATCACGTCTCCCTCTTCTTTTTAAACATAGCCGAACAGTTAAAAAAAGAAAAGAAATGAAAATTTTTAAAAATCAATTTCTTCAATTCTACAAAACGAAAAAAATCCAAAACCTATTTCTAAATTCATGTTTTAGCATCTACTTCGATCTGATATGTATATTGGATGGTGCGGCGATGTTGGGGTGGAGTCGACTGTGAAGTCGAAGGTGATTTCAAGCTAGGGTTAGCAACTGTTGAAATTATAAGTCTCGATCATGGAATTTAAGCCCATATTTGGGCTTTTCATCGAATTTAGCAGCTTCCTGGTGATTTTTGTGTGGTGCGATCCACCATTGCGAATCGCGATTTGCAGCAGGTCGAGGGGGAACTTGAGTTCGTCGCGTTTCGATATGGTGGTGGGAAGCTATGGCGGAGTCTGGTTTGAGTATCGTGGAGTGTTGGCATGGTTTTGGGCGTGCGTGCATATGAAGATAAGGTCATTTTGTGCGCACCGAAAGAAAAGGAGAGTGGAAGAAGAAGAATGGAGGAGATGTAGGAGAAGCGGGTTGAGTTACTTCGTGGGCTGTGGGCCGAAAGCAAAAAAATAAAAAAAGGAAGGTATTGGCATGGAGGAATTTCAAAATTTTGGTGAGCGACATTATTTTAGGGAAGAAGACATTTTTTGGCGGGCCGGGTTTGAATGGGTATGGGTTTCTTTTTAAAAAAAAATAATAATAAAGTAAATAGTTTATATAATTTATTGTTTAATTGTAAATTCCATATCTCGTTCGTTCCAGGTCCGAATTCAACGCGGTCAGTCGCGTTGGGTTCGTTTTAACGAGATCTTGGCTATGGAATCAGTTTGGTTGAAATTAGAGCTTGCTAAATTTTCAGATAAATCCAAATGCGTTCGAATTTATTCGAAACCGAAAGACGAACATACAATAAAAATCAAAGTGAGTTAATCTCACTCAATTTTGGATTACCGGTTAATTTTAAATAGTTAAACTTAGTTATTGATTGATTGGTTGAATTGATAAATTATTATCAGTTGAAGGTGATATTATATATAGTAGTGTATATACTAGTAGTTGGATTGATATTTCCCACCTATTGGAGCGGATGAGACCCTATGTGCCCCGCATAATAGCGGATGACCCTATATACCGCGATATCCCCCTCGAAGTGGGATTGGTATTTTTGTGTTGTATTAACATCTGTGGTTGCAGGGAAACATGTTGGAGGGATCTAACTGGATTCATAAAAAATGCTGAATTTAATTACATATATAGTGATATATGATTTGTTTGAATAATCTGTGATATATTATAGTGTGATCTAAATTTATTGGATGCTATGGTAATACTGGTCTAGATTTTGGTATTTTAAAATACCATAAATATATATATATATATATATATATATATATATATATTGAATTTTAAAAGAAACTGAAAAAGGGATTTTGAAGTAAATATTTATATAGAATTTGGATCAATTAAAAAGAAAATTTTGTAATAAAATAATGATTTTACATTTATCATATCTTTTTCGTGATATTGTAAATAGAGATTTTGGAATATTATATATGTATAGGATTTTAAAAATAATTCCTAATTGATACTTATTTCAAATATAAAGGATTTTCAAATCATGATTTTAAATATATTGGAAGAATAGAAGTGAATTTGGAAATAAGTATAAAATTGGTTATACCGGATCTTAGATAAGATTTCTAAATTAAGGAATGGAAGTAAAATCGAGATTTGGTTGTTTTGGAATATAGTTGGGTTATTTAAGAAGTTAATTTACAAATGGAATTCAATTTAAAGAATTGATTTATAAATGGATTTAATTTAGAAATCAATTTATAATGGATTCAAGTGATGTGAAACAGTTATAAACTGGAATTGAAAACTGTGAGATTTATAAACAATGTTTATAAATGAAGTGAAGTGATTATCAGTTGATAAATTGAAGTTATAAATTCATGGTGAGGATTTATAATGAGATGGGTACATCGGTTTAAAAATAAATGATAGATTTACTTCTAGAAATGTGAAAAAGGGGATTTATGAAATTGGAATGTAAATCAAATGGGTGATAAATCGAGAGGGATTTATAAATATTAGACTGGTTATATTGGAATTGAGAAATATATTTTATCGAGAAGTTAAGTTTTTTTAAAAAGAGGATTTTAAATTATTAACCTAGGTAATTTAAAAGTATTTAAAAATATTTCAGAAAGTTGGTTATTTAAATATATTTAATTTTTCAAAATGAATTATAAGTTTTATAAACAAGTCTTGTAAATCGATTAGAATCTTATTAATAAATCAGAATTAATTATTGTTTCAAAGTTATGTAATTATTTTAAATTGTTTAAAGTATATTTAATTATTAATTAAGTTAGTTTATAATGAGTCGATGTTAAGTTAATTATTTTTTTAGAATTAATCGGTATTATTTTTTTAAAAGATAAATTATTCAATTATTAATATTATTTTATATAATAACTTTTATAGAAGGGTATTTTCCAAATTAAACTTGGAAAATTTATATAGAAATTTTATAAGTATTATTTTGAAAAAATTATTAAATAAAGTTTTCGAAAAGTAATGGTATACTTTCGTGGCGAAATAAGAGGTAGAGATTGCCTACAGTTAAGTTTTGGATTTCTCTGGGATAGAGACATAACCATTGAGCTGCGAATCCATGGTTGATACCGCATGGTGCTTTCCATATTTATTTTAAAAAGTTTTCAAATATATTTGAAAAGAATGGTTAGTGAACGTACATGCTCCGATAAGATAAGTACATACCTTTTGATAAAGAGGTTTAGTTTATTAAAATTAAATTAAATGAGACTTAGTGTTTTCAGTGGAAAATGAACTCTTTGGTTGAATGATTTTTTATTTGATAGTTAAATAACCGACATCAAATCTGGACCCAAAACGTAACTTTGGGAATATCTAGGAGAAACACGGGAATTGTATGGTACAGTTACTGTCGGAAGGTGCTATACTGTACGTATAAACTCGTTTCGTTCTTCTAGGATGATGATAAGGAAATCCATCCACTAATGGTTAAGAGGTGATCTCCGATCTTATTTTCATCTTTTATTTCCTAAAGAACCGGGGTTGAGTTTACTGGAAATATCGAACGTTGTTTCGAAGAGACCGGGATCAGATAAGTTATCTGAAAACCACACTGATCCAACGAATAAGTTTTCAAAGTGAAGACAAGAGCATGGAATCGAAGATGTAGCATTGAAGTGCAAGGGAGAATCGCTACTAATCCTGAGGATGATTCCAAAATGGATGTAGTAGGAATAGTGCCTTCGGTTTCGTTCAGACCCAGAACGGACTTATATGGATGAATGCTATCAGTACATTGTCATTGGAGGACAATGATCATTCTAAGAGAAAATTCCTTAAAAAGGTAATTGTAGCCTCAAGCCTCATCAACCGGAAATGACTGAAAATCAGGGGAGATGCAGCAAGGCTAAGTGGGTCGCACCCAATTAGGATATGTTTATCACCTTTCTAGATACCCTCAGATATTATTACTATGGTGCACGGAAGAACTCAGATAGGGTGGGAACACCCGAGGTGATAGCATATTCGGTACTATCCAGGTTAGTGGTAGTCCAGTCTTATGTGGCACGGGGCCTCGGCGTGGTCCTTGGTACAATTTCTAGATGTGTACTGTGATAGGTGGTACCCCAGTGCTTAGTCATTTGTATGGAATCCATTCTCCAATACGTGCCTTTACAGTTTTGGTTGTAGAGCATAGTATGCTGAAATTTAATTAATGTAACAATTTCGGCTATTTGAATAAGTATTTGTACCTAGACACTATTATAATATCAGATGATTTTGATATAAAATGTTTTGGTTATCGTAAGGTAAAAACCCATCGTGTTTATGTGTGGCGTGGCCTTACGAGATACCTTTGTTTTTCAAAGGATTTTGATAAATTTAATAATTTCAAATTGAGTGTGTTTTCTCACACTGGTTTTCCAGACTGACTCGGGTATTATTTTATTATAATGTTCGGGTCAGATCGAGTATTACAGATACAGGATAGGATCTTATGGAGCTCAGGAGACGAGCTGGATGACGAAGACATATCACACGTACTTGATTATATTCCGTTGTGTATTGTATGCTGTATATTCAGCACTAGTGAGGACGAGTTATTATAACTGTCCAGTATTGAGTTATTGATTTTTTTACTCTGATGATGTAATGTATAAATAACAGTTATAGTTCTTTTTGTATAAAGACATGTTATTATATATTATATATTGTTCCGCTGCGATTGTGAGATTCTGTGTTGTTGTTTCTATTTCTCTTCTACCTCTTTCTTCTTTTCCTCTAACGATTTGGTATTTCCGGTACTCGATTGCTTGGCATGCTATACAGTGGACGTATTGATGTCGATTTTCGAGGGTCGAAAATTCCGGGCCGTGGCACTTGGTATCAGAGTTGAAGGTTAAGCAAGAACCTTGGCTTTGATGGGGTAACTCATTAGAGATAGGGTCAGTAACACCCTAGAATGAGTTTGAGTGTATTAATAGATATGAGTGCGTATGTGTTAGTGAATATAAAATGTTTTATATTCTGTTGATTGATCTATTGAGTGGCTTATGGATTCTGGTCAATACGAGTAATTAACTTTATTGTTAGGGATCTCTAAACACTTGAATAGAGAAACTCGACATAATATTGTTTTGAAATGGGGTAAATGAAATAGTTTTACTCAGATTATTTTTATATATAAAGGAATAATTTTCATAAATTATTATGGTTATATATGGTGTGCTTGGTTGTTAGAGAATGGTAATATTCAATTATTATCTTTTGTTGGTTGATGTTGTGGTGATTGAATAAAAGTTGATATTATAATCAATAGTTAAGAAATAATTTCATATAACAAAATGGGATTTTTGTAAATATGATTTTGTAAATGTGATTTATAAATTGAAAGGAGATGAAATTCCAGGAGTATTTTTAAAAATGATTTGTTAAAAGGGTTTGAAGGCCGGGAATTTGGGAATTTAATTCCCGTTGGTTTTGAAATGTTTTTCAAAGTCATGGAACATAATAGTGATATTATCTAGAGAATATTTATGAATTGGAATATTTTTAAAATGGTTTTTAAAGGAAATAAAAGCACTGAACTCACTTCGGTCGCTGGAAAATAATTTCGATGATGATCGCGACATCATCGGTGTTCATTTTCGAGTTTCTGAGTGATGGATTGCTACCTTAATGATTTGCAATTGGAGTTTGTTTTGAAAAAAAACTGGTTTTGGTTTGAAACGCAAAAGGATAATTTGATATGCCAAGGAATTTTGTGTATATATATATACGATTTCAAAAATGATTTGAAATACTTAGAACCAAAATTATTTAAAACTCTGGGATTTTGATTTCCATGTTTATTTGGAAATATGAGAAAATAAGATTGAACCTATAAAATCTAGAAAGCAAAATTGAAACGAATCTTACCTTAAGGTAAGCTAAATTAGTGGATAAAATTGAATGTGAAAACAAAGAATAAAATTTAACTTAAGAAGAGTTAAATGAAAGTGAGGGTGATAATGGAATAAATTAGTAAAGTAAACTAATTAAGTGAAGTGAATTGGAAGAAAATTAGTGAATGGAATAGAAATAAGTTGATAACTTATAAAGTTTGTAAATTTTCAAGACAAAAGCAATGCTTAAATTGTTAATTAAGAATGCAAGAAAAAAAATTGGAATTTAATTATGGAATGAAATTTAACTTAAATTAAGTTAAATAAGAGTGAATCTTGAAAATTTAGCCTAAGTAGGCTAAATGAAATAGTTATTGGAAATGGAATTTCTTGAGATTTGGAATAAATAAATAAAGAAACTAACTAAATCGATTAGTCATTTGGTTATGGTTTGGAATATTGATTGATAATAACCAAATGTGAAATTGGAAAATTGGAATCGAATTTGAATATAAATGGATATAAACTTAAGTGGTGAAGTGAAAATAAATCTAAGAACATTTGTATAAAATGTTATAATGGACTGAAGAAAATTGATGGTAAAGTTCTTAAGTGAAATTGGTATTAAAGAAATGTACCAAGAAAAGTGTGAATGTTGATAATTGGTTAAAAATGAAATAAATGTGGAATAGTTCTTAAATGATATCAGTTTGGGAAGGATATACTGAGTGAATAACGAATGTGAATAAAGCAATGAGAATAATAATTATGGATGATTAATTATAAGTAAAATGCATGTGAATACAAATAATTTGATATATCTTAGAATCATTTGAAATAAATATGTAAGTTGTACGTATATTATTTATTTCGCATGACGGTTTGATCCAGTTCGAGCACAGAATTTCGGGATGATTTATATCGATCCGAGTTAGGATTTTTCAATCGATTTTCGACGGCGAACACTGGATATGGGTTTTTGATTGATTCTGAGATTCTCTATCATAGTATATGGCTATGCAAGGAGAATGACGGTTTCTAATCAAGAAACCAGATCTGAGTCCGCACTAAATAGTCGTGTGAACGATACTAGTTCGAAAGTGAAATTGTATGATCGAGTGAGCGATCAGAGTTAATATTGCATACGGATGATATATGTACATCGTATAGGTTTTGGTGAAATAAATATTTGAAATTAAAAATGCTGAATAAAATGATTTTAAATTATGTGATTGGATAATAAGATGCAAGCATTTAAAATCAAGGGAAAATTGGACTGTCCGACAAAAGGGTACATGTTTAAATTAATGTTTGAAATTAATGATTTTATGATTGGGCCACTTGGCTTTTGTTTTCTTTTGATGATTTGGGCCTGTAGAGGCGATTTGTAGTTGTTCGGATCTAGCCACGCAAAGGAGACGCTGGCGAAATTTTTCGAAAATTTAAGGAGTTAGAAAATTTTAAATAACTAAAATTTGATTTTGGATTATAATTTGAAATGATTGAATAGATAATATTATTTGGAATCTATAAATGAATCTGGAAATTAGTAAAAGTGATATTGTGTTTTTAATAAATTGATTTTGGAAAGTTGTTCAAACTGATTGGGTTTGAGGAAGTTAATGGGTTTTAGGCCATTCTTCTTATCTTGGCAATTTCGAGGATGAAATTCTTTTAAGGGGAGAGGAATGTAACAACCCAGAATTTTGACTATTAGAAATTGGAATTTTTAATTGATTTTAAATATTGAAAAGTTAATTTTTAACTTGAATTTCAAATATAACGATTTATTGGATAATTTAATAATTGAAATTAGTAAAATAATTTTAAGGCTTATTAAATTTATATTTTTAAGAATAAAGGTAAATAAAAATTTTAAATTGGGTTTATAAGTGATTTACTCGATTTTAGAAATAACTCGTTTAAATTGACGAGTAAAAATAGCCTTCCGAGGCACAGTCTTGGGTTCCGACGAAACCAGTTCCAGTGGATCCGTAATAGTGTATTATTATCGGATTTCAAATTTCGTAGCTTTTGGAGTTATCGTTTGGTCGTACAGAATATAAACACGTTGAATTTTATATTGAAAATTCAATATAATAATTGGGTCCAAAAAGCTATCTTCTCCATACGATCGAATTAAGACTCAAAACTTTTTCCATTGCATTCGGAATAGGGGTATAACATTATAAACGCCTAGCGGCATGCCTCGATAGGGGTTCGAGATTTTGAGTTGTGTAAATCGAGACGTTTTAAAATTTAAATAATATAATTATATGTATTGACTTGACTATATTTCCATCAACCTTTTTCCCTTCATTTCAGAGCAATGTAGATACCAACCTACATGCCAAAATCACGTCTCCTCCTTTTTAAACACAGCCGAACAGTTCAAAAAAAAGAAAGAAATGGAAATTTTTTAAATCAATTTCTTCAATTCTACAAAATTAAAAAATCCAAAGCCTATTTTTAAATTCATGTTTTAGCATCTACTTCGATCTGATATGTATATTGGATGGTGCGGCGATGTTGGGTGGAGTCGACTATGAAGTCGGAGGTGATATCGAGCTAGGGTTAGAAACTGTTGAAATTATAAGTCTCGGTCATGGAATTTAAACTCATAGTTGGGCTCATCATCGAATTTAGCAGCTGCTTGGTAATTTTTGTGTGGTGCAATCCACCATTGCGAATCGCGATTTGCAGCAGGTCAAGGGGGAACTCGAGTTCGTCACGTTTCGATATGGGGGTGGGAAGCTATGGCGGAGTCAGGTTTGAGAATCGTGGAGTGTTGGCATGGTTTTGGACGTGCGTGCACATGAAGATACGATGATTTTGTGTGCACTGGAAGAAAAGGAGAGTGAAAGAAGAAGAAGAAGAAGAAGAAGAAGGGGGGAAATGTAGGAGAAGCGGGTTGGGTTACTTTGTGGGCTGTGGGCCGAAAGCAAAAAAAGAAAAAAGGGAAGGTATCGACATGGAGGAATTTCAAATTTCTGGAGAGCCGCATTATTTTGGGGAAGAAGACATTTTTTTAGTGGGCCGGGTTTGAATGGGTATGGGTTTCTTTTTTTAAAATAATAATAATAATAAAGTAAATAGTTTATGTAATTTATTGTTTAATTGTAAATTCCATATCTCGTTCATTCCAGGTCCGAATCCAACGCGGTTAGTCGTGTTAGGTTCGTATTAATGAGATCTTGGCTATGGAATCAGTTTGGTTGAAATTAGAGCTTTCTAAATTTTCAGATAAATCCAAACGCGTTCGAATTTATTCGAAACCGGAACACGAACAGACAATAAAAATCAAAGTGAGTTAATCTCACTCAATTTTGGATTACCGGTTAATTTTAAATGGTTAAACTTAATTATTGATTGATTGGTTGAATTGATAAATTATTATCAGTTGAAGGTGATATTATATATAGTAGTGTATATACTAGTAGTTGGATTGATATTTCCCGCCTATTGGAGCGGATGAGACCCTATGCGCCCCGCATAATAGTGGATGACCCTATATACTGCGATATCCCCCTCGAAGTGGGATTGGTATTTTGTGTTGTATTAACATATGTGGTTGCAGGGAAACAGGTTGGAGGGATCCAACTGGATTCCTCAAAAATGTGGAATTTAATTTCATATATAGTGATATATGATTTGTTTGAATAATCTATGATATATTATAGTGTGATATGAATTTATTGGATGCTATGGTAATACTGGTCTAGATTTTGGTACTTTAATATACCATAAATATATATATTTTGAATTTTCAAAGAAATTAAAAGGGATTTTGAAGTAAATATTTATATAGAATTTGGATCAATTAAAAAGAAATTTTTGTGATAAAATAATGATTTTAAATTTATCTTATCTTTTTCGTGATATTGTAAATAGAGATTTTGGAATATAATATATATATAGGATTTTAAAAATAATTCCTAATTGATACTTGTTTTAAATATGAAGGATTTTTAAATCAAGATTTTAAATAGATTGGAAGAATAGAAGTGAATTTGGAAATAAGTATAAAATTGGTTATACTGGATCTTAGATAAGATTTCTAAATTACGGAATGAATGTATCTGGCGCCCCACCCCAAGACCCACATTAACAAAGAGTATTACTAGGTAATACTGTCTGCTAATGCGGAGAATAGAGCTGGTTAGGAGCGACCATCTATAGCCTTGCCTTAAATATCTGTTGAATACGTCGACAAATGATATATATATATATATTTTCTATCTCAAGTGGATTGACATATCCAATGCATACTTAATACAAAGCCATAGGTGGCTATAGGATCTATCAGAACAAAATACAACAACTCAAATGTAAAACACATCATATAACAGTAAATCATCACATATATATGCGCACATATACAAATACATCATAGAGTATACAAAATGATACATGTCAAGTGGTATTGCAACCACAATATACAAGCGAGTCAAAAGAATATACATATCAGAGTAGCAAATAAAAAGGACTATACAAAAATCTATAACAAAAAGAGCTAACAGAATAGTCCATGCGGAAGCAAAATAGGCTAAGTCCAAATGTACCTAACCTGAAACACCTCGGTCTGACCCGAGTATAAATACACGGGTCAGTCTAGCTAAACAAATCAGTTTACAAGGATAAGCGATAATAAGAGCATAAGAATAAACTGATAATATTCCCAAGTGAGAAGGGACAATTTAAAGTGTATAGTTACTTCATGTGATGAAAGGTATCACTACACAACATATTATCTCAAGAGAGATAGTACAACCCATAAAATGCTAAAAGTAGCGAGCCTTATATCATGGGCATTCATAAAACATTAAATAGGGTTTAGGGAGAAATCCTAAACCCGCCAAATCGGCAACCCAAAATATGCACAAAGAGATCCCATCTCAACCACACCAAAAGGCAAATATATCTCCAAAGAGGAGAATAAAATCTCAAGTAAACGCCAAAAGGTAAATCTCAATAACACTAGTGTAGGCAATACAAATCTCAAAAATAGAACTCCCAAGAGTTCAAATTCTCGCAAGGTAATCACCACAAATATATATCGAATGGTTCAAAGGACCAATTCCGAAAAGGGACGATACACTAGGCAAAATAGTCAAAGAAATCATCTCAAAAGTTTAGCACGTGCATGTGGCCGAAGCCTTGCCGAGTATTGTTATGTCAAATAGATACCTCGCCCGAAGGCAAAACGTCACAATGACAAATACACCGCAATGGAAAATATG
This sequence comes from Allium fistulosum, assembly GCA_030737815.1. Taxonomy (NCBI): domain Eukaryota; kingdom Viridiplantae; phylum Streptophyta; class Magnoliopsida; order Asparagales; family Amaryllidaceae; genus Allium; species Allium fistulosum. The sequence continues at coordinate 461,864,783 of CM060901.1, forward strand.
CCGCAATGGCAAACGTCTCGAAGACAAATACGCCGCAATGGAAAAAGCAGCAATGGCAATGACTCGAAGGTCTAGTACTGGCACGGCGCAATGGCAAATGTGTCACAAACTCTCGGATAGGAACCCGAATAGTGTTAACATGTGTCCTATACCACACGTTCACACTAACGGTTTACTAACCGCTAGTTAATTTCACACTCAAAGCAGTAAAAAGTTTACCTTATCTCATCGGTAAACTCGACTCGAAGGTCAAAACAATCAAACAGACAAGTTGGGAATTAACCGATAAGATAAACGCACATGTCCCATACCACGCGTTTTACCAAACCGTTTAACTCTCCGTCTCGTTTGCTCGAATAGTGCAAAAACATGTAATTTATATATAAAATAAATTACTTTGTAAAACAAGATTCGAAAACCAATTTGAAACCCATATTTTAAAATTCCCTTATTATAGAGAATAAATAGATTTTACACTTGAAAATACTTCAAAATATTATATAATAATTATTTTGAAATGCCCATTAATTTTAAAAATCATTTCAAAAAGATTCGGAGAAAACCGTGCTCGAAAACGAATAAAAAACAAGGAAAATCACTCAAACCGATATTCGAATTTAAATTCGATTTAAATTCAAAATAATTCAAATTTGAGATTTTAAATCTCCAAAATTTGGCTAGTCTATTGATAGACATCATGGCCTATAATCATCATCAAAACTCCAAGAATATAGTTGGAAAAATAAAGCAAAATGAAAGTCGAAAGCATCAAAACACAAAGGGGGCAAGGCTACATTTTGCCTCTGGCTAGGTCGACCTCCTTGGTCCCTTTGTCGACCGTACGATAGACCTAGGAGGAACTGGGTCGACTTGCATGTCGACCCAAGGAAGGTGGCAGTCGACCTGGCCTACGGACTTTGTTCCAGGTTGATTTCCTACCTGCAAACTATTTTTCTAGCCTGAGTTTAGCATAGCAAATGAGCTCATATTTCAACAAAAATTTACAGAGATGTAATTCAACATGCAAGCTACCAAATGCAAGAAACCCGTTACCATTTCATTGTCGGAATCACAAGATACAAGGTCTCAAAGTAGCAATAGAAACTAGATTATAACAGAGAAAATTTAACTACAGGAAAACAACGAACAGAGACTAATATTTTCACAGTTTCAAGCTTTGGCACTTTTGTTTTGCTAGATTATGAGTTTACACAACTCACCTTGCTGATTTGTTGCAAAAGCTTGAATTTTGCAGCAAAGTTGAAGCCTTTGCTTGAGATTAGAAGCCTAGAGAACCTGTAGAAAGCAATTACAGACATGCAAAACAAATACAGTAAAAAAATCAGAGAACTTCTTACTATAAAAGGAATTTGGTGATGAAATTGTATGATTTGGAGTTGTATACCTTTTGTTTATCACTAGATTGTAAAAAGCCTTGAATTTGTTGAATTAAAATGAAGAAATTACTTGATTTTTGAGAAATTGATAGAGAGGGGTTTATTTTCTTTTGTTTCAGCTGAAGGAAGAACGTACAACCAACTCTATTCCTCCTTCTTACCAGGCCAAGGCTAAATGGGCTAGGATGGGTTTGAAATAAAAAGAAAAAATATGGTTTAGGTTAAAAAGAACAACACTTAATAAAGAAATATGTGTATATATCACATATATACAAAAGAAAATTCCTTTTCTTCTTATTTACACAAATGAAAATTATGAAAATTTGCATACTTGTAAAATAAAATATTTCTTACCATATAAAAAGATTAATTTATATTTTTAAAACATTTTTATTATTAAAATCCTTTATTTAACAAAAATACACCCTTTACACAAATAAATGAATAAAACATTGTTTTTAACTTCTAAAATTACACAAATTTTATTTTCTCACTAGAAAAATATTTCAAACCATTTCAAAACATTATTTATAGCCAAAACTTATTTTTAACCCAATTTCCACCTTTTATTTCAATAAACCGCCTTTAAAACATACTTCTTTTAAAAATTATTAAAAGAAGCAAATGGACAATAATTACTATAATTATTGTATTTTCTCTAAAATGAAATCCTTTTCATTATTTAAAGCCCATATTCCAATTATTATCACTCCAAACAAAATAAATAAAGCTTGGAATTTCATTTTCTCATTTTAAATTCCAAAATCCATTGATTATTCCAAATAAACAATTTAATTTCTCAAATTTTAATTTAATTTACAATATTAAATTATAATTATCATTATAATTCAATATTGAAAGGTAATCTCCAATCCATGGCTGTTACAGACTCCCCCCTTAACAAAATTACGTCCTCGCAATTCCTAGAGAAGCATTTGTATTCAACTATTTAATTTCATCATTCAAAAGAAAAGAAAATAAGCTTGAGACAAAGAGATATTCCCACCATCGCCATGCGAAGATAGAAAACCACGATATGAATGCTCGATAAACTCTCTGGTTTCCCAAGTGTAGTCATTGGGATTAGCGGACCATTGAACTTTAACGAGCGGCACGTCCTTGTTCCGAAGGCGTCTCACCTTCGAAGCAAGTACGCGAAAAGGTTGCTGCAATCGATAGGTCTGGTGAGATCTCAAGCTCTTTCAAATCAAGAGAATCAGTAACAGAATCCGACTATCAAAGACACTTCTGAAGCTGAGAGACGTGAAACACATCATGAATGCCAGATAAATGAGCTGGAAGCGAAACTCTATAAGCCACAGTGTCAATACGTTCAGTAATAGGAAATGGTCCTATAAAGCGAGGAGCCAATTTCCCAATCGTACTTGAACGCATAACCCCTTTCAGAGGAGAAACACGAATGAAAACGGGATCACCAACAGAGAACTCGAGAGGATTCCTACGGTTGTCCGCATAGGATTTCTGGCGGCTTTGTGCCTCTTTCATTCTCTGACGAATAAGAATAATCTTCTTAGAAGAATCACGAGTAGAATCTAGGCCAAGAATAAGCTTCTCTCCAGATTCCATCCAACAAGAAAGTGATCGACATGGCCTTCCATAAAGGGCTTCGAAAGGAGCATACTGATACTCGACTAAAAACTATTGTTGTAGGAAAATTCTATAAGAGGTAGGTGATCCTCCCAACTACCACCGAAATCTAGAATGCAAGCACGGAGATGATCCTCAAGAATACGATCACCCGTTCAGTCTGTCCATCAGACTGCGGATGATATGCTGGCTGAAATTAAGCTTAGTTCCCAAAGCTTGCTGAAGACTCTGCCAGAAATGACTTGTGAAAAGCGGATCATGGTCACAAACAATCGAAATATGAACATCGTGAAGTCTCACGATTTCCTTGATATATAACTTAGCCAAATGAGAAGCACTCCTATTAGACTTAATAGGAATGAAATGAGCTGATTTGGTGAGGCAATCAACAATAACCCAAATGCTAGAATGGCCCGATCTTGAACGAGGTAGGCCATCAATAAAATCCGTGGAAATCCGATCCCATTTCCACAATGGAATCTCTAGAGGCTGAAGGAGACCAGAAGGGCGCTGATGTTCGGCTTTGATAAGTTGACAGTTCATGCAATTACTTACATAACTTGCTACATTGCACTTCATGCCTTCCCAATAATAAAGGCGATGCATATCGACATACATCTTACTACTACCGGGATGAATGGTATACTTAGAACAATGACAGTCATCGAGAATGTCATGCCTAAGTGTGGAATCAGAAGGCACGACAAGACGGTTCTTCTTACGAAGACAACCATGAGAATCAATACTGAAATCCTGCAACTCCTCATCGCCGGACTCGGACTCACAAAACTGGATAAGGTGCACAAGATCGGGATCATGCCGTTGAGCATCGGCAATACGATCCAATAAACTGGGTTGAGCTTCCAAACTAAATAATAAAATAGGAGAATCAAAAGATGGAGCTCGATCACAAATATCACAAAGGGATAAGGTCTCGAGAACATCCCACTCAGCTAGCATCATAGAAACAACAGCCAAATGTTTGCGACTAAGCGCATCAGCAACACGATTACCCTTACCGGGGGTATACTAGATATCAAAGTCATAGGAGGCAAGGAACTCGAGCTAACGTTGTTGCCTCATATTGAGCTCCTTCTGAGTGAACAGATATTTCAAGGACTTGTGATCGGTATAGAGAATGAAGTGCTCGCCTAATAAATAGTGTCCCCAAATCTTCAATGCGAAGACAATGGCGGCTAACTCTAGGTCATGAGTGGCGTAGCAAACTTCATTCAGTCGCAGTTGCCTAGAATCATAAGCAACTACCCGATCCTTCTGCATAAGCATGACACCGAGGACACAATAACTAGCATCGGTGTAGACAACAAGATCTCGATTCCTTTCGGGAACCACAAGAATAGGAGCATTAGTGAGAAGCTCCTTTAACTGCTGAAAAGAAGCTTCACACTTGTCGGACCAAATAAATCGAATGCCTTTCCGAGTAAGGCTGGTGAGAGCAAGCCTAATGCGGGAAAAATACTTAATGAATCGGCGGTAGTAACCCGCCAATCCAAGGAAGCTACAAATCTCATGAACATTCTCAAGCCTCTTCCAATTCTGGATGGATTCGATCTTTGAAGGATCGACCGAAATACCTTCGAAAGAAATAACGTGGCCTAAGAACTTAACCTTATTCTCCCAGAAATGGCACTTGGAGAATTTGGCTTTAAGCTGATGATGACGAAGAGTACATAAGACAATTCTCAAGTGATTAGCATGCTCGGCTTCAGACTTCGAATAAACAAGAATGTCGTTGATGACCACTTGGACGAACTTATCGAGATATTCCTGGAATACTGGATTCATAAGATCGACAAAGAAAGCAGGAGCGTTCGTCAAACCGAATGGCATAACGAGCCACTCGTAAGATCCATATCGAGTGCGAAAAGTTGTAAGAGGAATGCTATCTTCCGCAACTCGAAGCTGATGAAAACCAGTGGCAAGGTCGAGCTGAGAGAAGACCTTAGCACCACTCAATTGATCGACGTCGATCATAGGCAACAGATATTTATTCTTGATGGTCAACTCATTAAGCTTGCGATAATCGATGCAAAGCCTAAGAGTTCCATCAGACTTCTTCACGAAGATGACCGCGGCACCCCACGGTGAAAAATTGGACTTAATCAACTGCTTGGACTCAAGCTCTAAAAGCTGCTTCTTGAGTTCCTCATTTTCCTTTGTAGACATCCTCGTGGGAGGACGACTAAATGGCTATGCGCCCGGAATGAGATTAATGCGGAACTCGATCGCCCGCTTGGGTTGCAAACCCGAAACAGGCTCAAATATATCAGAGAAATCACAAACAACAGGTATACGAGATATATCATTATCATCTCATGAGTCTAGAGAATATAATGCCATTTTTGAATTTTCTACATTCCGAATAACAAGTGATTGCAGAGCAGACGAACCTAGATGTCGAAGATATAAAACTCTCTCAGAACAAATAATCCTAGCATCGTATCGCACTAGCCCGTCCATACCCAAAATCATATCAAAACCCAAATAAGAAATAACGTGCAGATTCGCACGAAAAGAAAATCCACACAAAACAATCTCAACATCATCACAAAGCATGCCAAGGGTTGCGGATCCCCCAATAGGACTCGCAATCCTTAATGAAGTAACAAGGCATGAAACATCCAAAGAAATAACATCAATGAGCTCTTTCAATACGAATGAATGCGACGCACCCGTATCGAAGAGAACTCGAATAGAATGATCATGGAATAAAATAGAGCCTTCAAGGATAGAAGGAGATGTACCTCTGCGCTGAGAAGACCCTCCAGAAGCATCCACTACATTCAGCTTGCCAGACTGTGTATTACTAGGAGCAATGGGACAAGTGGCAAGACGGTGGCCTTCCTTCTTGCAATAACGATAGAAGAGAGGCTTAGGACAATCACGAATCATGTGGTCAAGAGAACCACAATCGAAACACCCCTTCCGAGTAGGAGGTGTTCCACTAGGCTGAGAACTAGGACCAGATCCAATTGGTTACTTCTTCTTGGAAGGGAAAAACTTCGGCTTCTGAAATGGGAACTTCTTCTTATTGGGGTTCTTGCAAACCTCAACCTCTCACCACTCTCGCACTCCTTCTTGACGGCTTCAAGATGAAGCGCTGAATCAACCAACTCCTCGAAAGAAAGATTGAGTTGGAGCATCAAAGACTTCTTGAGATACTTCTTAAGACCAGAAACAAACTTCAGTTTCTTTTATATGGAGGGCTAATGTATTCAAGACCATACTTAGATAAGGCCTCGAATGATGAAACATAATCAGAAATGGAGGACTTACCTTGCTTCAACTCAAGGAATTGACGGGCCAATTAAGCTTTCTCAGATTCAGGAACGAACTTGAGCTCGAATCGTTCCCGAAACTGAGTCCAAGAAAGAGTAGACTCATCGAGCTCGGCTATGAGAAGCTCATACCAATCAAGTGAACACTCTTGCAACATGCTAGATGCTACAAGAACTCTGTCGTGGTCAGAATGATCCATGTGAGAGAAGATGCGCTCACACGTACAAATCCAAGCTTGGACCTCCATAACGGACTCGAAGCCTTTGAACGGCTTTCCTTCGAGATGAGAGAAATCACTGCACAAGCGCGCAAAGACAGACTTGCACGGAGGAGATGCTCGAATAGGAGCTGGAGGCTGAGTGCTCCTAAATAACTCCATAAACTGATCGGTAGACATATAAATGCCATCCGGATGCGAGCCGCTGGATTGCCCAGCATCCAGGCGTCATCCTCTGCCTCTTCCAGCCATTAGCTGAAAGTTAAGATAAGATAAAGATTATTCACATGGTAGATATCATTAATTCAATAAGGAATACTATGAAATTAAAATGTATTCCTAGACGTATTCCCAAACTTATATCTACCCCAAAGGAAAAGAAAAGGGGCAAAGGCACGATGATTAAGGGATTGGTAACACTTGTATAACACTTAGATGTACCGTAATATGTGCTTCTGTTATGTGTTTATCATATTTTGTTCTGAAGTGATCTCTGATACCAAGCTGCGACGCCCCATCCCGAGACCCACATTAACAAAGAGTATTACTGGGTAATACTGTCTACTAATGCGGAGAATAGGGCTGGTTAGGAGCGACCATCTATAGCCTTGTCTTAAATATCTATTGAATACGTCGACAAATGATATATTCTTTTTTTCTATCTCAAGTGGATCGACATATCCAATAAATACTTAATACAAAGCTATAGGTGGCTATAGGATCTATCAGAACAAAATACAACAACTCAAATGCAAAACACATCACATAACAGTAGATCATCATATACACACACACACACATATACAGATACATCATAGAGTATACAAAATGATACATGTCAAGTGGTATAGCAACCACAATACAAGCGAGTCAAAAGAATATACATATCAGAGTAGCAAACAAAAAGGACTACACAAAAAGCTATAACAAAAAGAGCTAGCAGAATAGTCCATGCGGAAGCAGAATAGGCTAAGTCCAAATTTACCTAACCTGAAACACCTCAGTCTGAACCGAGTATAAATACACGGGTAAGTCTAGCTAAACAAATCAATTTACAAGGATAAGCGATAATAAGAGCATAAGGATAAAGTGATAATATTCCCAAGTGAGAAGGGACGATTTAAAGTGTATAGTTACTTCATGTGGTGAAGGGTATCACTACACAACATATAATCTCAAGAGAGATAGTGCAACCCATAAAACGCTAAAAGTAGCGACCCTCAATCATCAGCATTCATAAAACATCAAATATGATTTAGGGGAAATCCTAGACCCGCCAAATCGGCAACCCAAAATATGCACAAAGAGATCCCATCTCAACCACGCCAAAAGGCAAATATATCTCCAAAGAGGAGAATAAAATCTCAAGTAAACGTCAAAGGCAAATCTCAATAATGCTAGTGTAGGCAATACAAATCTCAAAAATAGAACTCCCAAGAGTTCAAATTCCCGGAAGGTAATCACCATAAATATATATCGAATGGTTCAAAGGACCAATTCCGAAAAGGGGCGATACACTAGGGAAAATAGTCAAAGAAATCATATCAAAACTTTAGCACGTGCATGTGGCCGCAGCCTTGCCGAGTACTATTATCTTAAATAGGTACCTCGCCCGAAGGCAAAACGTCACAATGACAAATATGCCGCAATAGCAAGTACGCTGCAATGGAAAATGCCGTAATAGAAAACGTCTCGAAGACAAATACGACGCAATGGAAATGACCCGAAGGTCTAGTACTGGCACGCCGCAATGACAAATGTATCACAAACTCTCGGATAGGAACCCGAACAATTTTAACGTGTGTCCCATACCACACGTTCACACTAAACGGTTTACTAACCGCTAATAAATTTCACACTCAAAGCAGTAAAAAGTTTACCTCATCTCAACGGTAAACTCAATTCGAAGGTCAAAACGATCAAACAGACTAGTTGGGAATTAAATGATAAGATAAACACACGTGTCTCATACCACGCGTTTTACCAAACCGTTTAATTCTCCTTCTCATTTGCTCGAATAGTGCAAAAACATGTAATTTATATATAAAATAATTTACTTTGGAAAACAAGCTTCGAAAACCAATTTCTGAAATCAATTTGAAATCCATATTTGAAAATTCCCTAATTACGAAGAATAAATAGATTTTACACTTGAAAGTACTTGAAAATATTATATAATAATTATTTTGAAATGCTCATTAATTTTAAAAATCATTTTAAAAAGATTCGGAGAAAACCGTGCTCGAAAATGAATAAAAAACAAGGAAAATCACTCAAATCGATATTCGAATTTAAATTCGATTTAATAACTAAATAATTCAAAATATGAATTTTTAAATCTCCAAAATTTAGCTAGTCTATTGATAGACATCATGGCCTATAATCATCATTAAAACTTCACGAATATAGTTGGAAAAATAAAGCAAACGAAAGTCGAAAGCATCAAAACACAAAGGGGGCATGGCAACATTTTGCCTCTGGCCAGGTCGACCTTGAGGTCAAAATGGAGGTCGACCTCCTTGGTCCTTAGGTTGACCTAGGAGGCACTGGGTCGACTTGCATGTCGACCCAGGGAAGGTGGTAGTCGACCTGGCCTACGGACTTTGTTCCGGGTTGATTTCCTACTCGCGAACTGTTTTTCTAGCCTGAGTTTATCATAGCAAATGAGCTCAGATTTTAACAAAAATTTACAGAGATGTAATACAACATGTAAGCTACCAAATGCAAGAAACCCGACAACATTTCGTTGTCGGAATCACAAGATACAAGGTCTCAAAGTAGCAACAGAAACTAGATTATAACAGAGAAAATTTAACTACAGGAAAACAACGAACATAGACTAATATTTTCACAATTTCAAGCTTTGGCACTTTTGTTTTGCTAGATTATGAGTTTATACAACTCACCTTGCTGATTTGTTGCAAAAGCTTGAATTTTGCAGCAAAGTTGAAGCCTTTGCTTGAGATTAGAAGCCTAGAGAACCTGTAGAAAGCAATTATAGACATGCAAAACAAATACAGTAAAAAAATTAGAGAACTTCTTACTGTAAAAGGAATTTGGTGATGAAATTGTATGATTTGAAGTTGTATACCTTTTGTTTATCACTAGATTGTAAAAAGCCTTGAATTTGTTGAATTAAAATGAAGAAATTACTTGATTTTTGAGAAATTGGTAGAAAGGGGTTTATTTTCTTTTCTTTCACCAGGCCAAGGCTAAATGGGCTAGGATGAGTTTGAAATAAAAAGAAAAAATATGGTTTAGGCTAAAAAAACAACACTTAATAAAGAAATATTTGTGTATATCACATATACACAAAAGAAAATTCATTTTCTTCTTATTTACACAAAAGAAAATTATGAAATTTGCATACATATAAAATAAAACATTTCTTACCATATAAAAAGATTAATTTATATTTTAAAAACATTTTTATTATTAAAATCCTTTATTTAACAAAAATACACCCTTTACACAAATAAATGAATAAAACATTGTTTTTAACTTCTAAAATTCCATAAAATATATTTTCTCACTAGAAAAATATTTCAAACCATTTCAAAACATTATTTATAGCCAAAAATTATTTTTAACCCAATTTCCACCTTTCATTTCAATAAACCGCCTTTAAAAATTACATACTTCTTTTAAAAATTATTAAAAGAAGCAAATGGACAATAATTACTATAATTATTTTATTTTCTCTAAAATGAAATCATTTTCATTATTTAAAGCCCATATTCCAATTATTATCACTCCAAACAAAATAAATAAAGCTTGGAATTTCATTTTCTCAATTTAAATTCCAAAATCCATTGTTTATTCCAAATAAAAAATTTAATTTCTCCAATTTTAATTTAATTTACAATATTAAATTAAAATTATCATTATAATTCAATATTGAAAGGTAATCTCCAACCAGGGTTGTTACAAAGTAAAATCGAGATTTCTTTGTTTTTGGAATATAGTTGGGTTATTTAAGAAGTTAATTTATAAATGGAATTCAATTTAAGGAATTGATTTATAAATGGATTTAATTTAGAAATCAATTTATAATGGATTCAAGTGATGTGAAACCGTTATAAACTGGAATTGAAAATTGTGAGATTTATAAACAATGTTTATAAATGAAGTGAAGTGATTATCAGTTGATAAATTGAAGTTATAAATTCATGGTGAGGATTTATAATGAGATGGGTAAATCGGTTTAAAAATAAATGATAGATTTACTTCTAGAAATGTGGAAAAGGGGATTTATGAAATTGGAACGTAAATCAAATAGGTTATAAATCGAGAGGGATTTATAAATATTAGACTGGTTATATTGGAATTGAGTAATATATTTTATCGAGAAGTTAAGTTTGTTATAAAAAGAGGATTTTAAATTATTAAGTTAGGTAATTCAAAAGTATTTAAAAATATTTCAGAAAGTTGGTTATTTAAATATATTTAAATTGTCAAAATGAATTATATGTTTTATAAACAAGTCTTGTAAATCGATTAGAATCTTATTAATAAATCAGAATTAATTATTGTTTCAAAGTTATGTAATTATTTTAAATTATTTAAAGTATATTTAATTATTAATTAAGTTAGTTTATAATGAGTCGACGTTAATTAATTATTATTTTTAGAATTAATCGGTATTATTTTTTTAAAAGATAAATTATTCAATTATTAATATTATTTTATATAATAACTTTTATAGAAGGGTATTTTCCAAATTAAACTTGGAAAATTTATATAGAAATTTTATAAGTATTATTTTGAGAAAATTATTAAATAAAGTTTTTGGAAAGTAATGGTATACTTTCTTGGCGAAATCAGAGGCAGAGATTGCCTGCAGTTAAGTTTTGGATTTATCTGGGATAGAGACGTAACCATTGAGCTGCGAATCCATGGTTGATACCGCGTGGTGCTTTCCATATTTATTTTAAAAAGTTTTCAAATATATTTGAAAAGAATGGTTAGTGAACGTACGTACTCCGATAAGATAAGTACATACCTTTTGACAAAGAGGTTTAGTTTATTAAAATTAAATTAAATGAGACTAAGTGTTTTTAGTGGAAAATGAACTCTTTGGTTGAATGATTGTTTATTTGGTAGTTAAATAACCAACTATCAAATCTGGACCCAAAATGTAACTTTGGGAATATCTAGGAGAAACACGGGAATTGTATGGTACAGTTACCGTCGGAAGGTCCTATACTGTACGTATAAACTCGTTTCGTTCTTCTAGGACGATGATAAGGAAATTCGTCCACTAACGGTTAGGAGGTGATCTCCGATCTTATTTTCGTCTGTTTATTTCCTAAAGAACCGAGGTTGAGTTTACCGGAAATATCGAACGTTGTTTCAAAGAGACCGGAATCATATAAGTTATCTGAAAACCACTTCGATCCAACGAATATGTTTTCGACGCGAAGACAAGAGCATGGAATCAAAGATGGAGCATTGAAGTGCAAGAGCTAATCGCTACTAATCCTAAGGATGATTCCAAAATGGTTGTAATAGGAATAGTGCCTTCGGTTTCGTTCAGACCCAGAACGGACTTGTATGGATGAATGCTATCAGTACATTGTCATTGGAGGACAATGAGCATTCTAAGAGAAAATTCCTTAAAAAGGTAATCGTAGCCTCAAGCCTCATAAACCGGAAATTACTGAAAATCAGAGGAGATGCAGCAAGTCTAAGTGGGTCGCACTCAATTAGGGTATGTTTATCACCTTTCTAGATACCCTCGGATATTATTACTACGGTGCACGGAAGAACTCGGAAAGGGTGGGAACACCCGAGGTGATAGCATATTCAGTACTATCCTGGTTAGGGGTAGTTAGGTCTTGTGTGGCAGGAGATCCCAGCGTGGTCCTTGGTGCATTTTTCTAGATGTGTACTGTGATAGGTGGTACCCCAGTGCCTAGTCATTTGTATGGAATCCATTCTCCAATACGTGCCTTTACGGTTTTGGTTGTAGAGCATAGTATGTTGGAATTTATTTAATGTAACAATTTCGGCTATTTGGATAAGTATTTGTACCTAGACACTATTATAAGATCAGACAATTTTGATATAAAATGTTTTGGTTATCGTAAGGTAAAAACCCATCGTGTTTATGTGTGGCATGGTCTTACGAGATACCTTTGTTTTTCAAAGGATTTTTATAACTTTAATAAATTCAAATTGAGTGTGTTTTCTCACACTGGTTTTCCAGACTGACTCGGGTGTTATTTTATTATAACGCTTGGGTCAGATCGAGTATTACAGATACAAGATAGGATGCTATGGAGCTCAGGAGACGAGCTTGATGACGAAGATGTATCACAGTTATTCTAACTGTCCAGTATGGAGTTATTGATTTGTTGTACTCTGATGATGTAATGTATAAATAACAGTTATAGTTCTTTTTATATAAAGACATGTTATTATCTATTATATATTGTTCCGCTGCGATTGTGAGATTCTGTGTAGTTGTTTCTGTTTCTCATCTACCTCTTTCTTCTTTTCCTCCAACGATCTGGGATTTCCGGCACTCGTTTGCTCAGCATGCTATACAGTGGACGTATTGATGTCGATTTTCGATGGTCAAAAATTCCGGGCCGTGACATTTGGGATCGGACTCTAAAGCCTCAGCAATGTTTTTTCCTTTGCTAGAGGGTGCTAAAATATTAACATATTGGAGCCTTGTCGCGGCAAGATCTAAAGGTTCATCCCCACGAAGAATCTCCCATACCAGGTTCTCTTCATCTAAATCAGCTTCACCAAGGGTTTTCTTCTTCATTTCAACAATATACTCACAAGCCTCAGTGAGCAGAGGTATCCCTCTCCAAGAAAACTAAAATCACGATGGATTAGGACTTTAGAATTATATTCAACAATTAAAGGATCGAACATGTCCTTAATCTCATTCTGACCAGCTTCTTTGGCATCCTCCAACTGGGTCTCGATTTGTTCTCTAACTTCATTGCGACCGACTTCCTTTGCTTCTTCCTTGAGGACTTCAATATGAGCGAGTTGCTCGTCAAGTCTGATTTTCAGTCCCCAAGCTTCGACGGCCTCTTCACAATATCTTTGAGATTCCTCCTGAGTTTCGAGTTTTTCTTCCTTCTCATTTTGAAGGAGTTCTTCGAGTTCCTCAACACGGCGGGCCAGAATGTTTTTCTCTTTTTGCGGCGTATCTTTCTCCAAAGAAAGCACACCGCTGTGGTTAAGGCCAGCATCCAGCTCCTTTGGTGAGCCGTTTCCAAACGACTAACCACCTTGGATGTTTCTTTGGCACTCATCTCTACCGTGGCTAGCTTCGCTATCTACCCTAAAATTTCATCATCTTAATGTTTAATTATGTCTTTACCATGGATCGCCTCCAACTTAAGGCGATCGATTTCATGTAGCCTCTCTATAACAACCCGAATTCCAATGGGTCCGGATTTTTCGCAAAAATGCTAAAACCCAAGCCCACTGAAACCCGTGTTGGGAATTTGGTATCCTACAAATATGCAAAGACAAATATATCAGAGCTCAATTAAATATCTCACAGCAGAATTGACTAAAATATAATAGTAAGTAAATACTCACCAATATAATAACACTTTCTAAACAAGTGTCTTAAAGCTGGGAAGTTCTGCCATCTACCTAACCTGTAGGATGTTATGAGGAGGGGGTCAGAACAAAAGTTCTGGTGAATGAATAAATTTTATACTTCTAAGCTTAATTCTACATATATCGTTTTATTTCCATTTACTCTTATTTAAGGTTCAATAGGTTACAATACTCTCACCTTTGTTCGTGAACCGTGCCCATCTACTCCATAGTAGATTAAAACCTAATAACTAATATATACATATATGTAGCTATATGCCCAATGACCATATTAGTCCTAGGTACCACCCATGGTACCTTCCGTATCCTCCTCGAAAAGGGCTCCATCATCTTGCTTCGAGAGCATTTCGTAACTACATCTGTAAAGGGTTGCTTCGTAAGGCCTACAATACAGATGCTCCATCGTCTTGCTCCACGAGCGTTCTGTATCTACATCTGTAAAGGACTGCTTCATAAGGCCTACAATACAGATGCTCCACTGCTTACTATAAATCGCGTCTACACTAGTCTATGCCAATGCTCGGACATTCACAATGTACCACCCAGTGTGTACATTGAGGACTACATAATCGTTCTACCTACTATCTGAATCCCGCCAACAAGGTCTACCTTGTATGGAATTCAGTCAGGGATTTCTATATCTGTAAAGGACTACTTCGTTAGGCCTACAATAAAGATATTCTAGTTGGTCTGTCTCTTTTTCATCGTGGCTATGGCCCCACATAGCCACCACTCAACTAACCGAAAAACTTCTAAAGAGTTAAGTGGTCGTGCCCTACTGCAAAGAATCTAACATCCAAATGGCGGTGCCCCTCATCCAATGTCTCGATAGTGAAAGAATCATTGGCTTGATGGTTTAACTCCAGTCTTTTCTGAAATCGCTCATGGTCTTGATGTTGGCCAATATCCGCATGCGACTATCCTTAAACTTACTTGCAAGTACTGGACATACGAATACCCTACTCCGAACACCAAGCCCTTCTGACTGCCTACAAAGGTCTACTTCATTAGGCCTACAATTCAAATGCAGTCAAGGCATACTCTCTTAATGGAACACCTACAGACCTGCCTCCGGGGATGCAGCTTCGTTAGGCCTACCTAGTGCGCCATCCTAGAGTATCCTCATGTCCCGTTGAAGTTTTGTACTTCCTTCTAGCCCAAAATAACTAAGTTCGACGTGCTTTTCCTTCGTTGAAATCTATGATGAACTGCTTTGTTAGGCTCTTCATCCTTTGGGTTACTCCAAACACATCTCACTCTTTTATTAGACCCTAAGTCTAATCTTTTAATTTGCGTTTAGTTTACTTTTCTTATTCTATTGGCTACTTATTTACCCTAATTAGGATATTCTTGCCCTCGTCTCACCTCTATCTATTTTGAGATTTCCATTTATTTAATAGGGAATGTTGTTAGTATGAGCCATATTCATTATCTTGCTTATTTAACTTAATATAAATCTTAAGTTCATTAAAATAAGCCCCTTTTATCATTCCTGCTTTATTTGCTTATTGACTTAATATAAATTATTTAAATAAGCTTCTACCATTATTATTGCTCATTAATTTATTCAAAGTCTCAAAATAAGCTTTTCCGTACTTATTACTTAATTATAACCTATGTTACAATTCTACCTGTAATTGTCATTTTCTCTTTTTTTTTATATACCGTACATAATTCCAGCATTTCTTTTCTATTCTAATCTGCCTTCTTTTATTATGATATAGAATATTCTTTAATTCTCTTATATTATATAATTAACTTATCATAATAACTGTCTTATTGTATAGTCTGCGTAGTAAATGCAGATCTAGGTTCATTATCGTTTATAGCTTCAAATTCTTTTCTAATAATTTACTTGATTCCTTTCATACTTTACTTTATTTTCTTCTATTTTAGGAAGTAATTTTATTTTATTTGGTTGGGTATGAAAACTATACTAAAAATCCATTTCCATAATTTAATACTAAATAATACTATAAACAATAATTCGTAACTGCAAGGTATTTCTTTTATTATTTTGGAATAGCGTAAAATACATTGGTTTCTCTATTTTACACTAGTTCCCTTTTTCTTTCTTTTATTCTTGCAGTTATGTTTATCGTTGTTATCTCGCCTTTTGGCAAGGCCATGACACCAAGAACCTGACTAGAAACTAATGATGGTTCGTCTTAGAGATCGGTTATACGCAGGCTCACTATAGATATCGACGAATTTTGTCCGAGTCCAGATCAAGCTACAATCGACAAGACACGACGAGCAAAGCCATGAAAGTCAGCACTCCAAATCTTAAGTCAATCCGAGTTCATATGCTTAGGTTATGATCGATGCAAGATTGGATGAAAAACAGCCTCGAGTTCGAATCCATCGACTGGCCACTGTTCGAATCGATCGAGTTCCAATCCATCGACTGCTGCTGTTCGAATCAATCGAGTTCGAATCCATCAGGGAAAGCTTTGTTTGAATCGATCGGCCAATGTCCACTTCGCATCGATCAATGGAGTCTACTTCGCATCCATCGGCTAGCCACTGTTCGTATCCATCAGTGGATCACTGTTCGTATCCTTCATGTCTGGTTTCTTCGTATCCATCGAGAAGTCCTTATTCGTATCGATCCATATCATGGTTATTCGTATCGATCTGGCTACCAGTGTTCGACTCCATCTGGCCACTTCAACTTCGTATCGATCGACTGGAGTCATTTCCAATCGATACGAACAAGGCCACGCAGTTAACTTATTCCACATATTCTCCATCGATGCGAACAGAGCTTATTGCATCGATACGAACGAGAGTTACCTTCCATCGATTCGAACAAGGCGAAAACCCTGGAAGACTCGATCGACTTGGCGTAAAAGTTGGGTCAATCCGAAGATTGCTCGCCACGTCATCACTTGGGCACGCGCAGTCATCGATTCGAACAAGATCGAGTCGAAATGATCGAGTCGAACCAAATAGCCTGCCGAAAGTCTCCATTTCGTATTGATCATAACTCGAGATCCACAAGTCCAAATGCCACCAAAATTTTCACAGGAGCTTACGCACGTGCTAAAGAATGTACACACCAAGTTTCGACTCCATTGGACGAAATCTTGATCGATATGAAATCCGTTCGTATCGATCACGGATCGGGTCGAAACTTCATGGAGTTGGTCACGTGGGCCCGCTCACGTGCCAGAAGAAGTCTCCCGAGATCTGAGCAAAATGTCAGCCTCCTACACCTATAAATAGACCCAGAGAGCCTACAGAAAAGGGATCTTCTTCATCTTTGAATTCTCTAACGCCCAGACTCTGCCGGATTCAACTCTAAACTCCATTGCTGCTGCTGCAAACGAATTTTACTGCTGTAATTCATTGTTATCTACTGTAACTTGTTGTAATCAATTGTAATCATCAAAGAAACATTAATAAAGTGATCAAATTCATAGTGGACTTAGGCAATACGCCGAACCACTCTAAATTCCTGTGTTTCTTTTCATTTTCTATCATTTACATATCCGTTTTCGGAGTTTTTGTTAGATAATCCTCATTTTCCATTTAATTTCTTCATTTTATCTCTTTAAAAACTTCCGAAGAGCGTTGTGCCCAATTTTGGTACAAACACTTTGGTGCTTTCATTGAGAAAAAACCCTATTTTTCTCCTACTCTTTGGATCTCCTACCGATACCGGATTGCGAAAATCCAAGAAGAAGATCCAGATCTCAGATCTTGAAGCCCTTCCATTCTATTCAGATTTTCATCAGATCTAGGAAAGGACTTCATCAATTCACCATGGTAAGCATACTAACTGCTTCTATAGCCGTTGATCAAGAAGGATGGGACAGACAGAATCCCGTGCAATTGTCTCCATCCAACCAAGATGCTGCCGGACCTTCAGATCCATTAGGCCCGGTCACCAGACAAGAGTTTCAGATGCTGCTTCAAGAGTTGACCCAGAGTCGGCAACAACTTACTGAACAACTACGCGCCAACATAGAGTTGACCAACCAGTTGAATCGCCAAAGGCGCAGAAGATCCAGAAGAGATCAAGCTTCCTATTCCTCCACGGAGAGTTCCACCTCATCTGACGGTCATCATCGATCCACACGACCATGGCTGGATGTAAGCTACACCCAGGCCACAGGACATCCACCTACCTTGAATCCAGGACAACCCAGAACTGGACCATCCACTAGCCATCATACCGGACCTTCATCCCGAGGAGGTGCTGCTCCTTACCATGTCACAGGCAACCTCGCTACCACTACCACTACCGAACAAGGGGTTGATGCTAGAAATCAAAATGATCTTCATCAAAGCCAATGAGAGCACACTCCAGAACCTTATGTCCCAGAAAATGTTGAACCAAGGAGGCGAGGCATGGACCGTCGACCACGTCCGATCCAGACTCGCGCTGTGGAACCCGACCACACCTTGGCGCAACATGCTCCGAATATCCGGATGCCAGATATACCGATGATGATTCATCAAATGATCCATAAAAGTCAGGGTCTCACTAATGACGATTGGGGAATCTCCCGGAGTCATACCCTATTCACTGATGACATATTATATGCTGAACCACCTCGGCGTTTCAGGATGCCAGTTTTGCCAGTCCATGAAGGAAGTTCTAATCCCAATCAACACATCCTGAAGTATGAATGGCTAATGAATGCTGCGAGAGCTGATGATGTAGTAAAATGTCATAGTTTCCCCATTTCCCTAGGGGGCATTGCAACTATGTGGTTTACTTGTTGGCCACCACGATCCATTTCTAATTTTGACTAGATGGCCACCAAGTTCGTTGAACAATTCCTTATGCATGTAGCAAGGCCTAAAGATGTTAACACTCTGTCTAGTGTTACTCAAGCTCTCGGAGAAACCCTTAGACGTTACTTGGAGCGATTCCATGTTGCGTGTGCAGAAATAAGCAATCCCAATGACAACTCTATCCTGATGGCATTGACTAAAGGAATTGATCTTGATTTCGAGTTCGGAAATTGGTTAGCTGGGAAACCGCCTGCGTCATTGGACCGTTTCTATTCAAAGGCAGCCCAATTCTTGAGAAGGGAGGATGCGAAATAGTCTAGGAAGTAGGATGACGTAGGGCCCAACATCGAAGGAATTCAGAGTAACATCGCTGTTAAACGATCCGGGGAGAGTTCCGGAAAAGTTCAGTTGAATATACAAAATAAACAGAATCGGTAGAGGGATAGTGGAAATCAGGGTAAAAAGCGAGATCAAGGTCGTGGTCCACGACGTAGAGCTCCCATATTCAACAATTATACTCCATTGAATATGTCGTTGGAAAATGTGTATTTGCAGACTTGTAATACCATGCAATACAAGAAACCTGCCTCAAAGCCGTCGACAGAGAGACAAGTCCAAACAGGGAAGTTTTGCAGATTCCATGAAAGTTACGGCCATAATACAAATGAGTGTCGACATTTACAAGATCTCATTGAAAAATTGATACGTGAGTGAAAGTTGGATCAGTATGTGCGGGCGCCGCAGTCAGGAGGTGCGGGCCCATCTAATCAGAATCGTGCGCCAAATCAAGAAAGGCAGGAGGAACCCGCTCGAATAGGTGGGAGGTTGGTTATTAATACAATAAGTGGTGGTCCTCATCCAGCAGACCGAAGCTAGAAGGAAATGGAGTCGTATGTCAACTCTATCAGGCATGCGGACTTCGAGTGTTATAGTAGTTTTGATGAAGGGGCTCCGGCCAAACAACAGAAGACGATGACAGATGACATCGTGTTCAGAAATAGAGATGCTGATAAAGTAGAAGCCCCCACTATCGATCCACTGGTCATCTCAGCTCAAGTAGGTCCTGCTTGGATGAAGAGGATCTTAGTTGACAGTGGAAGCTTAGTGAATATTAAGTTTAAACGAGCTTATGATCAAATGAGAATGGAAGCCAAAGATTTGAAGCCTTGTCAATCTCGAATCCATGGTTTCAATGGGAGTGCTACTATACCCACTGAAGTAGTGGAACTGCCAGTGGAATTGGGAGTTGGAGAACGCCGGAGAGTACAGATATTACAGTTCGTTGTGTTAGACATAGACTCCCCTTATAACGCTTTCTTGGGCCGACCGGCCCTCGCTGAATTCAGGGCAGCCATTGCCCCGTGGTGTTTGACTTTAAAGTTTCCCACTAATCGTGGAGTGGGAATCATTCAAGGAGATCAGGCTGCTTCATGAGCCTGTTATGTTGCTGAGCTGCGAGAGGCGCAACGAAAGGAGAAAGGAAAGGGCGTAGAGGAATCTCTCTGCGTCCGTTTTGCCAATAATTGACAATTAACTCCTGGGCCTAGGCCCGGGCACCCCAGCCAATTCCAAAGGGATCTTGACCCAAGAGAAACTAAAGACGAAGGAGAATCTAAAGAAAGTCAAGCATCCCCGGCCGAATTGACGATCGATGTCCCAATTGACAATGATGATGATTCGAAAATGATAAAGATTGGGTCTCAGCTAAGCCAGAAAACTCAAGAGAAATTGGTCGAGTTTTTACCGGCGAATCTTGACGTATTCGCGTGGACACATTCTGATATGTGTGGGATCTCGCCGGACATCGCGAGCCACACTCTGAATATTGACCCGCGGCATGTTCCGATCAAGCAGAAAAGGCGTGGTATGGATCCAGAGAGATCTGCCGCCGTTAAAGAAGAAGTGGAAAAGCTTAAAGCAAACGGGTTCATTCGAGATGCGCTATTCCCCGAATGGGTGTCGAATCCCGTGCTCGTCCGAAAGTCGAACGGAAAATGGAGAACATGTGTCGATTACTCCGATCTGAATAAAGCTTGTCCTAAAGACAGTTTCCCGCTTCCCAGAATTGATCAGCTCGTAGACTCAACGGCTGGACATGAACTCTTATCCTTCATGGATGCGTATTCCGGATACAATCAGATACCAATGCATTTACCTGATCAAGAACATACCAGCTTCGTAACCAATTTGGGACTATATTGCTACGAAGTTATGCCATTCGAACTCAAGAATGCTGGGGCTACTTATCAACGATTAGTCAATCGGATGTTTGCTAATCAAATCGGGAAAACCATGGAAGTATATGTAGACGACATGCTTGTGAAGTCACAATTTTCCACTGACCATATTAAAGACCTGGAAACTATGTTCAACATACTTCGAGAATACAGAATGAAGCTCAACCCGCTGAAATGTCATTTTGGAGTTTCATCCGGAAAATTCCTTGGGTTTATCGTCAATGCTAGAGGGATCGAAGCTAATCCTGAAAAGATTTGGGCTATCAGAAATCTTGAAACTTTGAAAACTATAAAACAATTCCAGAGTCTCAATGGGAAAGTAGCAGCACTGAGCAGGTTCATCTCAAAGTCCACTGACAAATGCATTCCCTTCTTTGATCTAATCCGAAAAGGAAAACGAAACTTTGAATGGACCATAGAATGTGAGGGCAATTTCCAAGCTCTAGTTCAGCACCTATCCACACTGCATATCCTATCAAAGCCTATTGATCATGAGAAGTTGTACGTATACTTGGCGATATCAGAAAACGCTATCAGCGCTGCCTTAATTCGAGAAGAAGACAGGATACAGAAGCCGGTATACTACGTCAGCAAACGGTTGACTGGAGCTGAGAGGAATTATCCGAAACTAGAGAAGTTGGCTTATTGACTTGTTATTGCATCAAGGAAACTCTAACCATATTTCCAAGCACATCCTATTATTGATTACACCGACCAGCCGTTACGACGGGCCCTTACGCGGCCTGAGACGCCTGGTAGGTTACTCAAGTGGAACATCGAACTGAGTCAGTTTGATATTACTTATACTCCAAGGCGAGCCATACAAGGACAAGTCCTAGCCGATTTCATAGCTGAATTTACCGTTCCAGAGGACTTGCCCGAAACCAGTGAATCTCCCGAATACGTTTGGAAGCTGTATATTGATGGTGCATCAAACGAACGATGTTCGGGCGCAGGAGTTGTACTCGAAACCCTCGAAGGCCGATCTATATGCTATGCTTTGAAGTTTGATTTTCATACAACCAATAATGAAGTTGAATATGAAGCCCTCTTAGTTGGACTAAAATTTGCCAGAGATTTGAAAATTATCGCTGTGGAAATTTATTATGATTCGCAATTAGTTGTATGTCAAGTTCGGGGAGAATATCAAGTGAGAGACCGAAGGTTGGCTACCTACTTAGCTCGAGTTCAGGAAATACTAAATCAGTTTGATTATTATTCCATTTATTGTATACCTCGAGAACGCAATCAGAAAGCCGATTCAATGGCGAAGTTAGCCAGCACAGGTGAAGCTCAGCAAATGGGACTCGTTCCCATAGAGATGTTAACTTCCCCAAGTATTGACCGGTCAGAAATAGATTGGGTATGTGAAACTGTTCCCGATAAGGAGTCATGGACGACTCTATTCTGAAATTACCTTGAGCACGGAACCTTGCCGGAGCGCAGGAGTGAGAAGAGACAAGTCCTTCGGAAGGCCTCACGATTCACCATCCAGAATGGAGTCATGTACAGAAGAGGATACTCTGTTCCTTTACTCCGGTGTATCGCTCATGATGAAATAAAACGAGTATTGCACGACGTACACGAGGGAGAATGTGGCGATCACACCGAGGGGCAAGCACTAGCCAAGAAAATACTTCGATACGGATATTATTGGCCGACTGTGAACCGTGATGCGTCAGATTATGCAAAGAAGTGTGATAAATGTCAGAAACATGCTCGAATTCCTAGAGCCCCGCCTACCAAGATAACGCAAATGGTCAGCCCATGGCCGTTTGCAATGTGGGGCCATCGACATCATTGGTACTCTACCTCTGGCAAAAGGTGGTGCAAAGTATGCCATCGTCGCAATTGATTACTTTACAAGTGGGCCGAAGCTGAACCTCTTACTACCATAACGACGAAAAAAGTGATCAACTTTGTAGTCCGCAAAATTATCTATCGATTCGGTCTCCCACACACCATTATTACTGACAACGGGACCCAATTCGACAGTGTTGAATTCAAAGATTTCTGCAAACGGTTTTACATACAAAATAAATTCTCTGCAGTTGCACACCCTCAAGCGAACGGACAGGTTGAAGCAGTCAATAAATTATAAAGTCCATTCTAAAAAAACGACTGGAAAAAGTCGGGGGCAAGTGGGTCAACGAATTTCCTATGGCTTTATGGGCTTACCGAACCACCCACAAGTCCGCGACCGGTCACACTCCATTCTCTCTCTCTTATGGTTCAGAAGAAGTTATTCCAGTCGAGTTACAAGTACCTTCTCATCGTGTGACATATTATGATCTGAAGACAAATGCTATATTACTTGCGGAATCTCTCGATTTACTAGATGAGAAGCGTGAAGAGGCTGATTTGAGGGCAGCCGCGCATCGAAGTCGAGTCACCCGATTGTACAACGCCAAGGTCCGCCCGTGAACCTTTGAACTAGGCGATCTCGTCCTAAAAAGAATCTATCTGATTCCTTCGCATATGAAGCCGACATGGGAAGGACCGTATGTCATTGAACGAAGGCTCGGAGATGGCACATTCAAATTATCGACCGTTGACGGTCTTATTTTTCCAAGAGCCTGGAATAGCGAAAGTCTTCGTCGCTACTACACATAACAAGCTATGTTATTTCATTTAGTTTATTTTCAATTTTTCAATTTGTTTCTGTATTTCGAAATTAGAATTTATAATAAGGCAACTGACTTTGCCATATTTTCTTATTTCAGCAATAAAATGCAATCTCTTCGAGCCAGAGCAGTGATTTACTTGAAATGCTTCATATGATCATCAATATGCATGGAGAGCTAAGTCTCACCATACGGTGGGATTTATTCAAATAGGGAGTGATTGTGATGCAACCGGTCACTCGCTAAGTGAAACCCGAGCTCGGGGACAAGCCATCACACCAAAGTCAAAAAAGGATTGATACACGGTAATCCTTCACTTAACTCCAGATTCCCAGAGTGCGAACTGGAGTATAAAAATACGTCTACGAAGAGGGTGGATCCATTCGCCTAACGACTTCGTCCGTATCTAAACCAAGTTTGAGGAAGGTGGACCCGTCCATCTAACGACCTCACTTGTTGACTCAGGGTGGATGTGATCTGACCATCCACGATCCCGATACACCTTTCGTTCCCGAAGTGCGAGCGAAATCCAAAAACATACAGCAGATGTGACTGACCGTCTATTTACCAACTCCGAACCCCCAGAGTGTGAATCGGAGTATAAACATTAACTCCGGATTCCCAGAGTGCGAAATGGAGTATAAATATCAACCCCAAATTCCCTGAGCACGAATTGGAGTATAAATACCCACTCTGAACTCCCAGAGTGCGAGTCGGATTATAAACATCAACTCCGGATTCCTAGAGTGTGAAACGGAGTATAAATACCAACTCCGGACTCCCAGAGTGCGAGTCGGAGTATAAATGTTGATTCCGAGTCCCCAGAGCGCGGACGTATAATTAAAACCTAAGCCGGCGTGACCAACCACCAGTAAGCAAATGATATTCCCCGGAGTGCGGATACGATCATCGATAATCGAACAAGTATGGGTGAACCACTCAATCTCCGCTTGTCTCAGACATCTGTTTGGTGGCACTAGACTCAACATGCTATAAGTGAGAAGCGATCGCTGATTGATGTTCTACAACTCACCCCCAAGACTGGGGGGCAGGACTTAAGCATCGACCATTGACTGAAGCGGTGCGATGTCAAAATTCAACTCACTTCCTGGTCGTAAACCATGTACACAGTTTCCGGACCTGGCAAACAAAAACAAACTTGACTTGGAACATGAAACTTCAAAAGTGCACTTCAGATATCGAAACACTTAGGCAAATACACAATAACTGAGAAGAAGCCAATAAAGAAAAGTTTCATTTCTACTGTTTGTGAAAGAAATTTATGTACAAGTTTGTTCCAAAAAATCCCTACTAGCAGGGGCCGAACCCGCATCTATACACGGCCAACAAAATGAGAATCAAAATAAACCATGGAAGCATGTCTAATCTTTCTTCTTCCTTGGCTTCCTTTTCGGTAGACCCGCTGAAGCCACCACTACCTATCCTCTTTGAGCCTTTGCCTTTCGGTGGTCGGTCTCCAGGCGAGGGCATGATCTCGACATCCTCCTCCGAGATCGAGTGAATGGGGATGCTTCCTACGGGTGGAGTCGGAGGAACATGATCAAGTGTAGAAGATGGAATGGGCACACTGATGTCAAAAAATGTACCGCCGAGCGATATCATTCTGAGCGGAGCTGGGCCAGGTGCCGCCATTCCACCTCCAAAACTGCCACCGCGACCCGCTGCTTCCATTTCAGCATCGATTTCAGCCAATATCTCCTCTTCAGTAATCGCTCGAGCCTCGCTGGGAGCATCGGTAGTTGGCATCGAAGAACTTGTAGCAGGAGCGCCTCCACCCATGACAAATGGCAGGTCGGCAAGAGGATCGCCATGAGTTCCTCCATCAGCTGGTCATCAAAAACAAGTGAGCTCCCCTGCATCTCGTTAAGTGGCGCAGTAATAGTTACGGTGGTCGCTTCGGTAACGATTACCCCCTGCGTCTGATATGACTCTTGAGTAATAGGAAGCACGACCGGTGCAGCATCAATCGCCGGACAAAAAATAAGAGAACTGTTAGAACTTAATTCAAATGAAAATTCCGACTCGAGACAGATATGTGGAATGTTCAGAGTACCTTCCTCAATTTGGCTTATAAGCGGCTGAATGGCATCAACAACTTGCTCTGTTGCCGGAGACATCTGCGGTTGATCCGGATTATAGGCAGGAACAACTTGGGGATCAACCGTAGGCAAAGATTCAGGTTGGGTTGACGCTGGAAGTTCAAGACTTGCATCGTGGTGTTCAACCCCAGAGCCTTCTCCTACTTCCAGGTGCTGGGTGCCGAGTCTCTCCTTCTCATAAGAAATCATTGACTCGTGGAGAATCTTCCTTTCATCTTCGTTCAGCAAACGATTCTTGAGCTCAAATTCATTAATAGACTCACCCAGATGCACCGCCTTCTCCTCCTCAACCAATCGGCCCCAGGCATTATATAGATGTGCCGGATAATCATCGAGCCAGGCTAGACCGTTGTGCCTCAGCACGTTAGCGTTGTAAACAACGAGAAGATCTTCAATATCAGCTTCTAGCTTGGACTCGGCCGATTTCACCTACTCCTCAACCTCAGTCTCTACCTTGCGAAACTTAGCCATGGCCGCATCCAGTTCACCCTAGAGCAAGACAGCCTGCTCGCACGCCTCCTGGGATACATTATTCGCATCATCCTTTTCCTTGGCCATGTCGGAGAATTTGGCCTTAAGCTCGTTGAGTTCCTTGACCGCCGCATCCCGTTCAGCGGTGACTGTAGTGTTTCGGTGGCCCATCTCCTCCACCAAGGCAACATGTGTCTGCCTCAACCTCTCCATCGCCACATTCGCTTCATCATCTTTTTTGGTGGCCTCAATTTCAGATTTCCGAGAAGACTCGGCCTCAGTGTTGAGCACTTGTATGATTCGGTCCTTTTGAGCAAGTTCAGTCTCCATTTTCTCAATCGCTTTGGCTCGCTCAAAGGCCAACTTGGAAGCTTTCTCTGCGGCCTTTACCCACTCTCTATACTGGGTGTAGACATCGTGAATGTAGTCATGCATCGTGTTTTCCACCCCAGATAGGATTCTCTTTAAGTGAGGTGGAAAGACGTAGCCGTTGAAGCATATGTTCGGAAACTCCTTCCTCAACTGAGCAATTTTAATAGCCCCTTCCCCCGTGGGCTTAGTAATGGCCTGCTCTGCAATTATGGGGGGCGCGGTTTCAACTCGCTGGTGATGAGTTTCGAACCTCGAAGTTTGAGAGGACGGTCTATGTCGTGGAGGCTCTGGCGGGTGTGGAACATGAACAGGAGGTGGAGACGGAAGTCTAAGAGGAGGAGAGCGAGACCTAGATCGATGTCTATATTCTCTGTCTTTGTCCCGCTCGTACCTCTCTTGATTAGAATACCCACGATCGCGGTCTCTATCTGAATCTCTCCTGCGGGAATCATAGTAGGTAGAAGACTTTTGGGCAGAGCGAAGGTTCCCTAGCATCGATCCTTTCCCAGACATAGTACCTGAAAGTGAGAAATGAAAGGAAAATTAGTGATCCCTTGAGTTGGACAATTTGCGATAAGAAAATCGTGTAGTGCAGTGAAGTTTATGTATGTGCAACCCCCCGACTAACCAAAAATGTCGGCCGCACTAATAGCAAGCGACTCGCTCAAATTAAGAGCACTATCTAGCTCCTCCATCCCGGTGTCGTGTTGAAACGACACATAATCCGAAATCGGAATATCAGCAAGCCCTTCAAAAGGATTCTCTACTTGCGGGGGAGGAGCCTCCGAAATTCTAATCCCTTGAACAGGAAAAGACATAACCATGGATTTCAATCTTATGGATTTGGAACGTTTATGAGCAACTGCCTTTCCTTTTCTCCTTCCTCCTGAATCCTGAACATTGGAAGAAGTCCTAGCTTGGAGTTCGTTATCAGTGGGCGTTCTCTCCGGATCAACCTCTTCAGCTATTACAACACCGGGCGCTTTTCATTTCGTCCGTTTCTTTGAGACCGCCCTAAGTGTCCCTTCCAGCCTTATGCTTTGCCTCCATTCAATCAGCCCGATAGTTCTCAAGTTTCTATCGGTTAGAACCAAGTCAATGTTCCTCTCTTCACCCGGAGCCGCTTGGAGGATCCGAACTAGCTCTCTGAAATACCCACCATCAGGTCGTGAGATTGCGGCTATAATAGAAGTGAAGTATGTTAGTTTTGAGAACGATTGCTATTATCTCGATAATTCATGAAGAAGACTACAACACTTACGTCTATCCAACCATTGCCTAGCGAATCCAGGGGGCATCGAACGTAGAACCATTCCGTCTTAAAGTAACTCAGCCTTCCCCAGGACCCTATTACTATTTGACAGTTCCTAACTGCTTCCAAGAATATGAAAAAAGGACTGTCTCCGTGGCTCTTAATGTTGAAAAGATATCTAATCTCGATCGGCTTTGGTAGTTGAAAGTGAATTTCCATAAACAAGATGAAAGTGCTATTCAACAAGGCGTATCAGTTGGGGTGTAGCTGGGATGGAGCGATTACAAGGAATGATAGCATTTCCCTTATGTACTGATTAAATGGAGGAAGTGTCCCCGCTGTGCAAGCAGGACGGTTGAAAGCGGTAAACCCCTCCGGGAGAGAATGTGGTCTATCAGTTGGCCTGGCAGCAATACGTCGTCAAGCGACAAGCCATGCCTTAAACAAATCCGTCCCAGCATATCTTCAAAGATGCCGGACGGCACATAGTCTTATGCACTGCAAATGAACCGGGCGCCTGGAAACTCGTCCGAAGCTGGATCTATGACTTCGGCTTCAATGGCCGGTATCTCGATGGTGGGAGGAATTGAACTCGTAAGTTCCTGCTGTTGCGAACTTGAAGGTTCCATGACTAACTAGCTTATGAAAAATCATTGTTAAATAGACAATAACGCTCGTGCATCCACCAGTGTAAAGTGTGTGAATGTGTTGCGCAGTGCAGTACTGTATGTCATTTGAAAAATTCTACAAGAATTGGAGAAAGCATGTAAACGATAATACTTCGAAATTCAATCAGATTGACCGTCATCGCTGACCGACACTACCGTGCCATCCAGATGTTAGGGATTGATCCAAGTTAAAATTTGTTATCATTTTATTAAGTTCCAGTTCTGTCGACGAGCTTCGATAGGCAATCAGATATGCGGTGAAATGATTAAGTCTAATTATGCAAGTTTGAAGCTTGTCGGAGTCAGTTTTTCAAGTGTGCAAGAGATTACAAGTTCTTTAAGGTTCAATTTGTATCGATAACAAAAGTCCAGTTCGTAGCGATAATTCATATTCATCCATATGAGAGTTCGAATCGGTTAAGGCTAAGGACTTTGAATCGATCCAGGGTGACCATTTCGTATCAATCAATTGGGTCACCATCGTATCGATCCCCTGGCGCATAATTCGTATCGATCGAAAACTCTGGATTTCGAATCGATGAGACGTAGCCCCTTCGTATCGATCTACATGTTCAAAACACTCGCATCGATCATCCCGATTCGATGCAAAAGCTCAGCCATCGATCTAAACGAAGGCCTCCATCTCATCCTCTCGAAGCCCCTACTCCAGATCGACACGAAGCGAAGGCCGAAGAATCTTTGATCGACTCCTTCATATCCCTCCTCGTTTCTCCTTCCCCAAATGACATAAATGCCATGGCCTTCCTCAACTTCACTCCAACCCGAATCCAACATCAACTACGCGAGGATCGACCACGACTTTGGGTGATTAGATGTTAAAGATCGAGTCTCATCGTTTACGTGTTGGATTCGCTTAGTGGATTACCTAAATTTGGCAGTTGGTTCGAATAATTGAGAGTTTGAATCGATTCGAAGGCAAGAACAGTTTTTTCTTTGTCCAAGTCTCTGGAGCGATACGAAAGAAAAACGCAAGAGTAAAAAGTAAAAGGTGAAAAATGGCTAAGTCCACGGTATTTATATGGACTCGAGCGTGTAGGCAAAAAACGATTCACATCCCAGTGAATTTGACCGGTTATAAAATGTCACCACGGGATCGATTCGAACAAGCCATTCGAATCCATCGACTCGAGCCTTTATCTAAGCGAAATTACCAACGAAGGCTTTTCCGAGTCACCCAAATCCATCGATACGAAACCACTGTTCGTATCGATCATTTTTGACTCCATCCCCAGTGCAACAATATAAACTGTGTAGTTCGAATCCATCAAGTCACAGCTCCCAGAAGCCAGTGCCCATCGATACGAATTGTCTATTCGTATCCAATGACACAAGGACCATCGATTTGAAATACACAACAAAGGCTGTTCTGAAGGCATTGAACTCCATTGATACGAACGATCGTTTTGTATCCATCGAACCTCACATCCATCGATTCGAAATTTTCATTTCGTATCCATCAATGTGATGTATATCGATGCAAAGATAATGTTCCAACCTTTTACATTGATTCAGGAGAGGATCGATACGAAGGAACACTCAAAAACCACCATCGAGCGTTGTTACAATTTGAATTTCACATCGGTACAGGAGAGGATCGATACGGAATTCGATACGGGATAAACTGACAACTACTCGTGAACGTGCAGCGTTAACGAGAGTCAGATTAACATACATGCATATACGTCTGACTAATATTCAATTTTTAACATTTACAGGAATTGGATACTTACCTGATAACGATTACAACAACAAACAGCTAATCTCAGTCAAGCAGCAATCAGTTACAGCAATACAGGGTACAACAGTTGACAGTCAACAGTTTGCATTACTGAGGAAATCAGTCAAAGATTACAACTTTCATCGAAAAGACAAAAACTATTCGGAATGAAGGTTGCAGCTTTTCAAAGCACGTCATGTTTCCACAAGACGTACTTTGGGGGCAAATGTTATCCCACCTTTTGGCAAGGCCGTGACACCAAGAACCTGACTAGAAACTAATGACGGTTCGTCTTAGAGGTCGGTTATACGCAGGCTCACTATGGATATCGACGAATGTTGTCCGAGTCTAGATCAAGCTACAATCGACAAGACACGATGAGCAAAGCCATGAAAGTCAACACTCCAAATCTCAAGTCAATCCGAGTTCGTATGCTTAGGTTATGATCGATGCAAGATTGGATGAAAAACAGCCTCGAGTTCGAATCCATCGACTGGCCACTGTTCGAATCGATCGAGTTCGAATCCATCGACTGGTTGATGTTCGAATCGATCGAGTTTGAATCCATCAGGGAAAGCTTTGTATGAATTGATCGGCCAATGTCCACTTCGCATTGATCGGCTCCGCATCGATCACCAGAGTCTACTTCGCATCCATCGGCTAGCCACTGTTCGAATCCATTAGTGGATCACTGTTCGTATCCTTCAAGTCCGGTTGCTTCGTATCCATCGAGAAGTCCTTATTCGTATCGATCCATATCATGGTTATTCGTATCGATCTGGCTACCAGTGTTCGAATCCATCTGGCCACTTCAACTTCGTATCGATCGACTAGAGTCATTTCCAATCAATACGAACAAGGCCACACAGTTAACTTATTCCACATATTCTCCATCGATGCGAACAAAGCTTGTTGCATCGATACGAACGAGAGTTACCTTCCATCGATTCAAACAAGACAAACGCTTCAATACGAACAAGGTGAAAAACCTGGACGACTCGATCGACTCGGCATAAAAGGTGGGTCAATCCGAAGATTGCTCGCCACGTCATCACCTAGGCACGCGCATCCATCGATTCGAACAAGATCGAGTCGAAATGATCGAGTCGAACCAAACAGCCTACCAAAAGTCTCCATTTCGTATCGATCATAACTCGAGATCCACAAGTCCAAATGCCACCAAATTTTCACAGGAGCTTACGCACGTGCTAAAGAACGTACACACCAAGTTTCGACACCATTGGACGAAATCTTGATCGATACAAAATCCGTTCGTATCGATCACGGATCGGGTCGAAACTTCACGGGCTTGGTCGCGTAGGCCCGCTCACGTGCCAGAAGAAGTCTGCCGAGATCTGAGAGAAATGTCAGCCTCCTACACCTATAAATAGACCCCAGAGCCAACAGAAAAGGGATCTTCTTCATCTTTGAATTCTCTAACGCTCAGACTCTGCCGGATTCAACTCTAAACTCCATTGCTGCTGCTGCTAACGAATTTTACTGCTGTAATTCATTGTTATCTACTGTAACTTGCTGCAATCAATTGTAATCATTAAAGAAACATCAATAAAGTGATCAACTTCATAGTGGACGTAGGCAATACGCCGAACTACTCTAAATTCCTGTGTTTCTGTGCATTTTCTATCATTTACATATCTGTTTTTGGAGTTTTTATTAGATAATCCTCTTTTTCCATCTAATTTCTTCATTTTATCTCTTCAAAAACTTCCGAAGAGTGTTGTGCCCAATTTTGGTACAAACAATCGTTATCTTTTAAATATTAAATTGTAGAAATGTATCATATTTTCTAAACCAACCAATTAATCTATTACTTACTTCCAAATCAAGTTATTAGATTAATTTATAATTCCCGTTTTAGCGTAATTTATTGCAGAATTCCATTTTTCTAGCTTTATTCTAACTTTTCTTATTTTACATCTAATCTAGTATTTTCCCATTTTAATCCATAATCGTGAATTTTCCTTTTAACTATATTATTCGCGTACAAAGAGAATAAAACGAAACTAGCATTTAGGCTAAATTATAACTTCAAATTAGATGTAAATAACTGTAAATTTCTTATAGTTTAGTATAACTAATTAACAAAATTAATTACTAAAATACTGAATAAAATTATTTAATGGGAATTTAACGATAATATATCATAAACGTAAAAGATATAATTAAATCCACTCACATGTCATCCTTAGCTTCAATCTCTATCCCTTTTAAATTGCTACGCTTTTCTCTGCTTTTTCCCCTTTTTAATTCGCTGTAAATTCCCTGATTTGTTTGCGCAATTCTCTGATTTGCTTGTATGTATTTCCTTGCTTAATTTTTTTTTGGGAAAGATTTGATTAACATAGTAGAAAGGAAGAGGAGTTTGTTGTAAATGACAGCAGTTGATTCAAAGAAAATAGTGTGGGCTAGGGTTAAGTTACGTTCAATTTATAGGTGTAGTGAACAACTATGAAACATCTGATTAACCCTAAAAACAATCCTCACCATCATTTATTAATTTTTTTACGTTATCTTATAACGTATAATTCTCTAATGTTATTCATTTATTCCATTGTTATACGACCCTATTAATTCATGTTTCCTTC
The DNA here is from genome assembly GCA_030737815.1 of Allium fistulosum. Taxonomy (NCBI): domain Eukaryota; kingdom Viridiplantae; phylum Streptophyta; class Magnoliopsida; order Asparagales; family Amaryllidaceae; genus Allium; species Allium fistulosum. The sequence continues at coordinate 461,897,732 of CM060901.1, forward strand.
TAAATAAGATTCTCCCATTAATTGTCCAATTAATTAGATCATACGTATATATATATATATATATGTATGTATATCCAATATTAATTGATTCTTATACATTATAATTTCTTACCTATTTGAACACGTCAATTAATACCTCTATTAATTGATTGTATATAAAAGTTATACTTTTTTAATTTATTCTTATTAACTTACCTTCATCATAAACTTAATTACTCCGTTTGATTTTTATACGCATTCCAATTCTTTTTTTAACTTGGAAACAAATAATCCTATAACTGGCGTTTTCTTCTAAATAATTAATTTACATTATTAGCTATTGTAAGAAGGGCATATTCTTTGATTAATTAACACCCTTTTTAAAACGCTCAACCAATTGCCAATTAATTAATTGACACGTTTTCCCATTTTAAGCAATATCCAAATTAATTCTTATGCGTCACTCAATCATGCATTTATTAGTTGTATATATTTAAACCGCCAATTCATTACCCAATTAATTGACATATAAGTTTCCCTCTTTTATTAATTGACGCTTACTTAATGTCTTTAATTAATTTCTTAATTAATTGATTGCATCAATTATAAATTAATATATGTATGTTATCATTTAATTTATTCCCTACATACATTTCCCTTTATTAGAAGATCCCTTAATTAATTAATGTTATAAAAGTGACATATTCTCTGACTAATTGACGCCTCTATGTCTCTTAATTAATTCCTTTTTTAATTGATTGATGCGTCAATTAATCACACACTTATTGCTTGCATAAATCTATGTAACCTCTTAATTCTTAAATGCATATATTTGAAATTTATATTATGTTTTGCAATTATGTTAATTCAATTGATTTTATTTAATTATATAAAAATGCGGGGTGTTACACTCTCAGTAGATACCTCAAAGATTTTCTCGACTAAATGTTGGAATGCTACATGTTGCACAAAAACATCCTTGACACATGCAAGTGAACTCGCTTTAGCACTCCTTGGAATTGTATGGATGGAAGGATGGAACTTAAGCCCATCAAAGCAGATTTTTGGGAAATTGCCCTTAAGTTTGGCCAAACTTTCTTTCTTAGATGCCTCAGGAGCTGCAGTAGTCAAAACTGGATCAGAAGTAACAATTGGGCATTTGCCCAACCTACGATCGCAGGGCTGTCTAGAACCAGCTGAACCTGAATAATGCTCAGGCGGCATAGCATTTTGCGGAGCATGGGAAGAGGTCTGATCACCGCTATGTACAGGAAGATTGGGATGAACTTCCAGATGAGACAATTAAGATTGGGACTTGTGTTTAGAAGATGAAGACTCCCTTGAGCGACGACTTCTTTCCCGAATGTCATCTCTTTCTCGATGCCTACCCACGTCTGGACCACGACTGGATCCATACTATGTTGAGGTGCCCCTTAAATGATCGAAGGCATGTGAATGAGACATAGCACCTACAAATCAAACAAGAGCATATAGGAGACAATAAAATAAAAGACAGACAAAAAATGTGCAGTGTCATGCACGTGATTGTGAGTATCCTAGTGTCCCCCCTACGAATCGGTTACTTTTGCCTTGCTCATAGGAGTATTTCGCCCTTTGCCAGTGGTAAGAATGTCATCACCAGTCCTGTTGGGAGAATCAAGCCCCCTAATACTAATGTTGGGGAAGTCATAGGTCATGATATCGTCAGGGATTGGGTGATTTGAGAACCCTTCCATCGAACTTTCTAAATGCTGAGAGGAGGACTCTTCTTCAATAGAGGTGATGATAAACTCGAGTTCCTTAGCAGTTTTTTCCTATGGAGTTTATAAGTGAGCTTTTTTCCTCTACTTGTTGGCATGTGAGATTGCGTGCCTTGTAATGGTTTGACAACAAGCACATTGCCTTGACCTGGGCCAGCATTTCCAGACTTGTTGGCTTCATCACCTCTAATTTCACCCCTTTCGGCATCGTCCTAAGTCCCCTTGACTGGGGGCACGACTGGGCTATTAGTGCCGCCTTCATGTTTCGGCACATTCCTTGGTGGTGCAGCACTTCCAGGAAGATCGATGTTACAACCTTCTTCTAACAGCCTAAAAGGACATAACCACTCATCAGTTATAAGGGATCTGATGTCCCTATCCTCAACTGGGGTGGCACAGATTGCACCAACCGCTCTCGAAAAACTATCGCCTTCTGGACGTGGATGGACACCTGAAAATTTTCCAAGTATTAGTTAGTTTAGAATATGACTTGGGCTAAAGAATTTTGGAATAAAATCAAGGCAACACTTGCGTCCTTCCAACCTTTGCCTCGCAAAGCCAGGCAGGCAATGAACATCGAACCATTCATGTTTAAAGATGCCGAGCTTGCTCCAAGCGCTAGTTAGAACCTGATAGTTGGGCAAAGGCTCGAGGAAAGCATAAAAAGGGCCTCCTGTCCATCGCTTGAAATTATAGATAAACTTCATGTCTTTAGGAGATTACGGGTGGAACAGAATATCCATGAATAGCAAGAAAGTGCAATGAAGAAAGGCATATCTATTCGGATGCAACAGAGCAGGAGCTATTCCAAGATAATTTAGCATCTCTCGGATAAAATAATTAAAAGGCGGCACACATCCGGCCCGGCACATGAATTTATTGGATGTCGTGTATCCCTCTAGGGTCAAATGAACCCTGTCATTCACTAAAGGGACTAGAACATCTCCAAATGGACTCCTGTGTTTACAGCAAAGTCTATGGAGTGCGGCCTTGCCAATTCTGGAGGCTTGGGAATCCGTCGGATTATCTAGAAATACAGCACCTTCTATAGTTTCAGGGGCAGGACTTATATCTTCCACCGAAAGAGCGGTAACATCAAAGAAAAGGTCGGCCAATGGGCTGGAAACCTCCGGTTGCTCAGTTTGATGGTCAGGGGAAAGTTTACCCAATACAGTTGCAGAACTTGACTCAGCTCCGGGATTGCTATGTCGTGAAGGTTGTCCAGAAGGCATTGCGGCTAAACACTCTGAATGTCTGGAGCCCATATCAACTAAACTCAGTAGATAATCGAGATTAGAAAAATTAATCTATCCCCCCGTGCTAAGTGTAAACTAGTGTGGTGCGGTATTGTGCAGTGCAGAAAGAAACAGTTCAAAATTAAAAGAAAACATAAGTGAAGAGATTTTGGATTCCGACCAGAGTGACCGTCATCGCTGACTGTCTCAACTGGCATTTAGATTGATTGGTTGTGTAAGCTTTGGAATCGACCATCAGCATATCGAAGTGTGAAGTCCATTATTAATGTCCATATGTTAAGTTTTTGTTCATATTCTAAGTCCTGGGAGTTTGGTCATTCAATTTCGAGTCCGATATTGGATATGCAAGTGCTATTGAGATAAGATTGGTTCTAATTGTTTAGTTCATTATCGTCATATGTTCAAGTTCATTGAGATAAGATTGGTTCTAATTGTTCATGCAAGTGAATATGGATTAGTTTTCAAGTTCAATTCAAGGCTTAGGATCGGCTAAGTCCCCATAGCTGATCCATTTATACAACCGATCCCTCTCCAAAAACCCACAGCCGATCCCTCTCACAGAGCTTGTAACCGATCCCTCCTCAAACACACCACCATCGATCCCTCCACTTAGCCACTTTCATGATTCCCTAAAGCAAACAACCGATCCCTTTTTACTTCACAAACAACCAATCCCTTAGTCGGGTACACCAACAACCGATCCCTATACCTCGTGATTACTAAATCGATCCCTCCTCCTACATCCTTCAACCTCATCTCTAATCGATCCCTCTCCCTCATTCAGTAACCAATCTTTTCTCCATCAATCACAAACTGATCCCTATAATCATCTCAACCGTTATACCGATCGGTCATACCCATACGTTACTCCAACTTCCACTATCGATCCCTCCATTTTACAATTTCACTTCCTCTTCTCCAATTCAAACTAAACGTAGTTTCATAACCCCTAAACTCAACCAAACCCATCATCTCGTCGCAAACTAAAAAGAAAATACAATGGAGCTTACCTAAATGTTTAAAGTATGATTTTCTCGAAGGGAGATATTGGATTTTGATTTAAATTGAAGACAGAGTGGTGGTCTGAAGCAAGAGAGAATGGCGGGTTTGAGGATGAAGGCCATTTTGGGTTGTAAGGAAGGGATCGGAGTTCAAGCTGAAGGGGAGGGGTTTGGAGGTGAGCTCGAAGGAAATAGAAAAGAGAAGGAGATGAACTAGAGTAAAGGATGGGGGAGGGGATGTAGGTTTATATGTGAAGCTCAAGGGATCGACTTGCCTTGTTTTCTCCTCAAAATCGAGAAAGTTGAGTACTCTACATAAGTAGGGATCGAGTACGATCCCTCGGCTTGGGGATCCAATCCGATCCCTATTATATAAAAAAAGGATTGGCCTTGTGCAAAAAAAAAGTGGGAGAAGAGAAAAAAGGGGTCGGTTATAAAGACTCTGATCCTTATTATAGCAGGAAAAAGAAAAGAAGGGGAAGGGGATCGGCTAGAGGAATGCCAATCCCTATAAGCATAAAAGAAAAGATAGAGAGAGAAGGGATCGGCTATGAACCCTATGTGCATGCAAACATGTACCTAAAAACTATATAAAGTAAATAAATATATATAATGAATGAAATTGCTTCTAATTCAATGAAAATTGGCGATGAACCGTAAAAATGCAAACACATCCGGGAGCCAATGACAAGAACGTATGACAGAACGTGCATGTGAATGTTCTAAAAGTTCAATTTTTTAAATCGATCGGAATTGAATTAAAACCTGAAGCTTTCAAGGTCGAGATTGGATTAGATAGCCAAAGCTTACTAGTCATGTAAAACCGGACGTGGATAGCAACTAAAAAAATATGATCTTGAATTTATACCATTGGAAATCGAATAAGCATCATAACGATAAAGGAGATACACGACACTTTGGGAAAATAATTCAACGGAAGGATAGCGACTATTTAGAAAACTGGATGGATTTCTTTCTGGAAACTCCAACTTGCTTCGATTCAAAGCAAGTCATGTTCAACACAAGACGTACTTTGGGGGGCAAGTGTTATCCGTCATTTTGACCCGGCTATATCCGAACTGATTGGACAAGTTAGATTCAACTATCATCAAGGCCAGTAAGTCTAGGGCGATGATTGTGGGATCCAAAGTCAAGTACAGATGGTAATATGAAGTCATGATCAAATAGAATCAAGAGATATGCTAATACAGAATGTTCAAAGTATGGAATATAGTTTAATATAGAAGAGGAAACAGCTATAATCCTTTTCAATCATAAGGATCGGTCTAATTCAGCCAAACAAGTGCAACTAAATGGAAAACAACCAATATCTCAGGATCCATATGTCCAATGCATAAGAAGTTTTAGGAATAAGATATGAGGACCCTAGGAAGCCTACCTTAGGGATCGCACCTCAAAAGGATTAAGTAAGAGGGATCGGTCCTCTTTCCTTTATAGGGATTGGCCTAAATCAGGAAACAACACACTTTGCAGCAATGATCAAGCAATAACTCAAGTTCAACTAATCCAACTAGCATGAAACTTGGAGATGAAGCATATTATATCATAGGAAAGCTCCTATAGGGGTCGCACTTCCAAATTCCTCCAAAAAGGGATCTTCACAGATCCCTATTCCTTGGGATTTGGACCATGCGATCCCTTTTATGGGTCCATATGGTTTTGGAGATCTTTCTATCGAATTTTCAGGGTGATATTTCGCCAACTTCCTCTATAAATACAGGCTTGATTGTTCATTTTAGGGACCTTTAGGCTATTGGTTGCGTTGTACTCTCTTATAACTATGGGTTTTCATCTGATCCCTATTGTACTCGGCTTACAAAGTAATTAATAAAGCTATCAATTCAAAGTGAATGTAAGCAAACAACGCCGAACCACTATAAATCGTTGTGTTCTTGTTATTGCTTTGATTTTCTATTATCTAATTGCTTGTTTCCTCCGTTTCCATTTTATACTCTTCATTTATTTCTCTACGAAATCTTTATTGGGAGTTTGTGCCAATTTTTGGTGCAAACAACCCCCCTATACCCAGAATTCCAAGTCATTAATAAAGCAATTCATTTAAAGTGGACGCAGGCAATCAACACCAAACCACTATAAATCTGCATGTTTTTTTTTCTACTTGTTTTCTCTATTTTAATGTTTGTTCTTCACTTTATTTCTCTAGGTTTTTGTGCCAACTTTTGGTGCAAACATTTTGGTGTATTCACTGAGAACGAATTCACAGCTTGATTGGATCTCATCATCTACTTGTAGATTCCCATATTCGCGAGATAGATCCGATTTCTACCGACAAGTTCCCATTTCTACCGACAAGTTCCCATTTCTACTCAGATTTGAACAAGATCTAAAAGGAAGCTATTAGCCATGGCCAGAGGAAAGTCTACTACTTCCCGTCTTGTTGAAGGCAACGAAGATACCAACATTCAACAGGTTGACCAGAATGTACAACTGGCGACTACTAATGCCCTAAATCCTCCTAATTACATCACCAAAGCCGACTTTGAAGTCTCGATGAAGGAACTGCTTGACAATCGTCGATAGCTCAATCAGCAAATCTAGGCCAATATCAAACTGATGAACCAGTTGAAAGACCAACGTGGGAAGACAAGGAGGGAGCCCACTCCATACTCAAGATCAGAGAGCTCCTCTTCATCTAACGACTATCACAGAAGTAGATGGTGCAAGACGGATGCATACGATGTTGGAACGTCGCGGGGAAACTACGCGATTGATTATCGCCAGAACACACGACCGATACCGAACCTCCTAAGGGGATCGGCACCAAACACTTGAACCAAGAGGGAAACCTACTGAGCATGCTGAGAGATGATGATAGGACTATTGCTCAAGAGGAACATCAAGAGCATGCTGAACTAAGGCAACGTGATGCTGCCCAAAGTTGTGGATCGGGCCATTCACATGAGGTGGAACACGACCACTACAAGGCACCGACTCTCTAAATTCTAGACTTGATGGCTATGGTAAGACAGCTGGTGAAAGAAAGTCAAGGCTTGACCAACGATGATTGGGGACTCTCCAAAATTCATATTCCATTCACTGACAACATTCTACAGGCAGAGTATCCGCCGAGGTTTAATATGCATTGGATGCCTGCTTATGCAGGAAAAACTGACCCAAAGCAGCATCTTATGAAGTATGAGTGGCACATGGACTTTGCACGAGTCACCGATGTAGTCAAGTTCAGATGTTTTCCTATTTTTCTAGAAGGGGTTGCGACCATGTGGTTCACCAAACTGCCACCATGGTTAATTTCTTTGTTTGATGAGTTAGCAAGGAAGTTCGTAGAGCAATTCCGCATGCACGCGGCAATACTGATGGCACCGACTAACCGAGTAGACCCTGATTCTAATTTTGGCGATTGGTTGGCGGGAAAGACTCGTTTTACATTGGACCATTTTTATGCAAAGGTAGCTCAATACTTGAGGAAGGAGGAGGCGAAGCGGTCCAGGAAGAGAGATATTGCAGGCCCAAGCATCGACAGAGTACAAAGTAATGTGGCGATGAAACTGTTCGAAGAGTGTTTGGGGAAAGTTGAAACTAATGTTCAGAACAAACCGAATAAGCAAAAGAGAGGCAATGATAGAAACCATGATCAAAGACGGGATTTTGGGAGAGGGAAGCCAAGGATCCCGACATTTGACACCTATACACTATTGAACATGTCATTGAGAACATCTACCTATCGACTTGTAATACCATGCAGTACAGTAATCCACCTCTGAAGGAGCGATGGGGAGGCAGAGACTGATAGGGAATGTAACACCCCATATTTTTATAACCTTATTTAAGACATTTAAATTAGTGAGATTAAATTAAATAATGTGAAGATTAATAGGTTGAGATTTGATTAGTTAAAGGTAACCATGCCATTTTAGTGGGTTAACTAAAATGAAAAAACACTAGATAATATGTTAGGAAATGAGAAGGGCATTATGGGAAATAGTAAAACCTTATACCCTAAACCCTTATGAGATGGTAACTCATGTTCATTCACTCTCATTTCACAAAAAAAACTCAATTGCTAAGGCCGGCCACCATTTCCCATTCTCAAGAGAAGAAGTAAAGCTAAAGATTTAAGTGAAGAGAAGAAATCAACTAATTCAACACTCAAAAATCTCATCTATAATCTCAAAAGCTAAGGTGAATAAATACTACATCCCTAATTCTTTTAGTTTTCGGCTCTGTGATTAGATCTGAAATGTTTTTGCTATATTATTTCCATGTTTGATGTTTAAAGATATATATAAATATAGTTGGTGAAATTATAAATGTTTATTCGTGTATTGTGATATGTTTAATGTGAAAACCTAATTTAATGACATCCGAATACATTGGAGATTTAAATATAGGTCTGGAATAATATTTTAGAGATGATTTTTTATTTTCATAATTTTTTGATTTATTATGGATTTTATATGAATTTTCGAATGAAAGAAATTGTTTATTGGGTTAAAAATTATTTTCGACTAAAAAATTAATTAGTTGGGTTTGAGATTTTAATATGTTAGGCAATATATTAAAATAGATTTTCTGAGATTTTTACAGAATATTCCTAAGTCATTTGAGGGATATATAAAATTATTTAAGGTATGGGACTTAAATGTTTTATATATTTATAAAGGAGAAGGGGCGATTTGCAAAATAAAATGATTTATAAATTATGGTAATTGCGGCAGCACATTTCTGAAAAGTATTTTATTGACCAATGATAATTTGAAAAACAAAGGCATGTTAGTTGAAAAGTTCCATTTTTAAGTTTAAAAACAAAAATCACACTTATTCCATGTTTCAGCCTATACGGCAGTTTACCTTTCGCCCCAGACCTTTCGTCTCAGTCGAAAGGTTAGCTTTCGATAAGGTCAAAGTTTAATGCATAAGCTATCAAGTAATTGGTACATAATGAATTGAATATAGCCAAAAGGTTCTAAGCCGAAAGGTTGATGGCCTAAGAGGTTAGAACATAATTGTTTTGTAAGTGAAAAGATTTCTCCTGCTTTGCTTTTGAATTTGAGCTTTCGACTTGGTCACTTCCGACCAGGTTATGTTATTTAAAAGAAAGGACTTTAAACCTTCCGATGAAGTCGATAGGTTGTTGTTGTTTCTGCCATTACTTTGTTTTGAAACCTTTTGACATAGCCGAAGGGTTTCTACCGCTTTTATAAAGGTTTTTATATTGAACCTTTTGAACTAGTCGAAAGGTTTACCTGTTTTTAAACTTCTCAAATGCTTTCGGAAGGAAGCTTCCAACTTAGGTGGTTACCCTTGTTTTGTAAAGTATAACCCAAGGCTTTCGAAAGGTTATTCCAATAAAGACGACGGTTTTAAAAAGAAGGTCCAAATTGTTTTAAGTTGAACCTAGTATACCTTCGAAAGGTTTATGTTTTAAAAGGTTTTTAGCATACGAAGGGTTTATTCGTTGATCTGTTTCAAAAGGTTTATTAGATGTTTTCGAAAGGTTTTTGAGGGAAGGTTTTCCAAAGGTTTTTCTAAGGCAATGACTTAAAGTGATTTTAAAGAAGGATATCTAAAGATTATAGCTTCCAAAAGGTTTGAGAAATGATTTCGAAAGGTTTAAACATTGATTTTGAAGGAAATAATTTCAAAGTATGAAAAGAGGATCTTTCAAATGATTAAGTGTTTTCATCAACTAAATTTTGAGTAAAGGATATATATATATATATATATATATATATATATCTAACATGGTAATATGATTGAGTAAAGTATAAAGATTTTATTTATTTTACTTGTTTGAAGTTTGATTTAAAGGTTTAAATCATTTTGAAATTGTTTTCAAGGAAAATTATGGGAGGGGATCCTTAAGTATAAATGACTCAAATAATAGAAAACCAGATGGGACTAGTATGGGGTCGCGCCCTATACATTAGCTTGTAGCCCCAGCTAATTGTTGTCCAAAATTCCAGTGTGTAGGGCTTGGTCAAAGGTAGACTAAAATTATGAGTACACACCGAAAGGAATACATGTTGTATACAGATAGGTTATTAGTTATCCTGAAAACCCATTAGGATCGAGAAGACCTGGGAGATTATTAAGTTAGGGACAGACCGTCCAGAAGTGAGATATTTAACAGATAGTCTAGGACAGACCGTCTCGATGGGAAATGTTAAACAGATAGATAAGGATAGATAATCCTGAATATGAATATCTAACAGGTGTTAGGTTAATTTTGATTATATTGTCTGGTAGGCCCGAGTCTGCCAAAGGTTAAAAATTATCCAAACAAAACTTTTGTGTTTGAACAGATAGTTCATTATTACCTGATATTTATGCATGGGTACATAATGTTGATTTTGTAGTGTTTAACCATTGTGGATGCAGGAGCATAGTATATGGTTATATGAAAGGATTTGCATATATATGTTTTTAAAAAGGATGTTAGTGAGAGGAAACCCATTTCGCTAAGTGGCGTGCTCTCACTTAACATAATTAAACCGTGATGTATAGTATTATTCCTACTAGGCTTTATGTTTCTCCTTAAACTCTAGTGCTCAAAATTGATTTGAGTAGGTTGAGAGTTTAAGGATCATTTTAGGATTTAGAAAGTTGACGAATAAGCTACCGAAGGATGCAGGAGGCAACTAATAGCTACTTAGGATTTGCTGCTTTTATTTATGTTTTGATGGATTTTCTGTTGTGTTATGATGTATTAGCTCTAATATGACCATATGACTCTAATCAATCGAGGAGGTATCTTAATATACCGCTCTCGGTGTAATTTGTAATAACTATATTTAATCTATGCCTGGTAAAACAATTTGGGTTATGAGACGTGAATGTGGAACAATTTTTATTTGAAAATGTAATGAAGTAAATTATGGTTTTGAAATCTGTGTTTTGTTTCATATTCTAGTGCTTTTGGTATTATTGATACCATTAACATAGCCGTATTTAGTCGTCGGAAGATAATACTATAGATGACTGCAGCATCTGTAGCGCTTAATTTTGGGCCTCTAGATAGGGGATGTTACAGCTTGGTATCATAGCATGGTTTATGAAATACTTTAACTAAAAATGATTTTTGAAAACATAATCCATAGGAATTAGAGTTAAGATCGAGGTATGGGATAACGCTATAGTAACGTACTTGTATTATATATATATATATATGTATGTATATATAAGTATACGCTATATCTATAGACACCTATCTTAGTTAGGTTATTCCTCTGTATCTCACAAGGTTTGAATACATATATGGAAGGAAGGAGAAGCAGAGTAAATATTGGAGGAGATAGCAACACCACTAACGGAAATGCCCGACTAAACACAAGGAGAGGTGCCGGTCAGGCACAAGCTGAAAATGCTTGTGCAGTTGTTCCCCAAATGGATATGGGGGCAATGTATCAGTTCTTTATGAATATGGTGCAAGCTAGAGTAGCAGCAAGTGTTGTTGGAGGTAACGCTGCGGGAGGAGGAGCTCAAGAAGTTCCTACGGCCAATTAGTATGCCAACTTGAGTAGAGATTACATCAGGCTTAGAGGGAAGCCATTCATTGGTACCGAGGATGTGATTGAAGTGGAAAACTGGTTACTACATTATGAAATAATTTTTGCTGATTTAGAGCTAAATGATGCGCAGAAAAGGAGGTTGGCCTCAAGGCAGCTGCAGGGAGCTGCATTATTTTAGTGGAACACCGTCACTGCCGGAGTTGATGAAGAGACCATTACTTTGGAGGAATTCAAGAGAAGGATTTCGGGGAGATTTATGTCCGTAATGGCATAGGCTGCATTGGTAAGGAGGTTTGTAGAGCTAGAGCAGGGAGATATGAGTGTGTTGGGATATACAAGGAAGTTTGAGGAACTAGCCCGGTACGAGTATACCTTGGTTGATACTATTATCAGTAGAAATGAAAAGTACATCAGTGGATTAAGGCCAGAACTGATAAGTGCTACTTTTCCACACTTAAGAGACCCAATGATGTAGTTGTTGAGATGGCATTGAGGCAAGAAGAGGCATTGGCTTGCTTAAGAAAAAAGTGAAAGAGGCTCAGACGGGACAGGCCCAGAAGAGGAAATTTTTCCAGAAAAAGATTGCTCATAATGAAGGAGCACAAAAGAAAAGTAAGGCTGAAGTGGTTTGTTACAACTGCAACAAGAAAGGACACTATGCCAACGAGTGTCGAGCTAGCAAGGGAAAAGGAAAAGAGGTTGGTGGAAAGAAGAATGTCAGATGCTTCAATTGCGATTAAGTGGGTCATTACAAGAACAAGTGCTCAGAGCCAGCAAAGGAAGGAAAGGGGCAAGTTTATGCTTTGGAGCTTACAACCGCAAAATCAGTTGCTCAGGAAAAGGGAAAAGCTGTTTTAGGAGGCTCACTGCAGATCAATGGTATGTTTGTTAGCGTCCGATTTGATACTGGGGCATCCCACTCTTTTATTTCTCGATGTCCACTAGATAGAATTAATCTAGAACCCTCTTACTTAGTTACTTTTGTAAGGGTTGCTAATCTAATAGGAGGTTATGCAACACTTGGAATGAGGTGTAACCATCTAGGATTTGATTTGTTAGGCCATACCTTTGATTGTTGTTTGCATGTATTTGACTTTGTGGGATTTGGGATTATCCTGGGGAGGGATTGGTTGAGTAGATATGACGCTAGGATATTTTGCCAAGATAGGAAAATATCACTTAGTCATCCGGATTGTAAAGATCAGATAATTTACGCCGTAGAGAACCCTGTTTGTGAGGTGAATGCTTTACTGGGTGTTATGGAGTTGGAGGATGAGTTGCATTAGGTCTTTGTGATTAGAGAATTTGTCAATGTTTTTGAGCCAGTCGTTGGACTACCACCGAAATGGGCTAATTGAGTTTCAGATTGCTTTAGTGCCTGGAGCTGAACCGGTGAGTAGACCGCCGAGTAGAATGACACCTACAGAGATGAAAGAGTTGAAGGTGCAGTTAGTAGATCTGGAAGGTAAAATTTTTATTAAGCCAAGTAGTTCGCCATGGGAAGCTGCTACCGTGTTTGCTAAGAAGCCGGACGGATCGTTAAGGCTATGTATCGATTATCATAAGTTGAATGAGAAGACGATAAAGAACCGATATCCATTGCCGAGAATTGAGGATTTGTTCAATCAGTTGATTGGAGCAAAGATATTCTCTTAGCTAGATTTGGCGATGGGATTTCATCAGCTTAGAGTGGCGGAGGATAGCATTCCTTTGACGACGTTTAGAACGAGATATGGATCGTACGAACGGTTAGTTATGCCATTCAGACTAACTAATGGGCCGGCATTCTTTGTGGATCTGATGAATAGAATTTTTCGAGAGCATTTGGATAGGTTTGTGTTGGTTTTCATTGATGACATTTTGATATACTCTAAGGATGAGAAGGAGCATGAAGTTCATCTCAGAGTCGTGCTTGAGACATTGAGGGAGCATCAGTTGAAGGCTAAGTTAACGAAGTGTCATTTTTGGAATAAGGGAGTGAAGTTCCTTGGTCATGTCGTCTCTGAGAGAGGGCTGTCTGTAGATCCGACTAAAATTGAAGCGGTGAACAATTGGAAGAGATCCAAGACGGTGACCGAGATAAAGAGTTTCCTTGGATTGGCTGGGTATTATCGGAGATTTATAAAAGATATTTCGTGGATAGCAACATCGATGACTAAGCTTACGCGAAAGGATGTGAAGTTTGTGTGGACTGATAAGTGTGAAGAAGCATTCCAGAGCTTGAAACACTTAGTGACCCATGCACCGGTGTTGTGGTTCCAGAGGGGAATCAGCATTTAGTTGTTTATACAGATGCATGCAGAACTGGATTGGGAGCTGTGTTGATGGAAAGGGGTAAAGTAATTGCTTATGCTTCTAGACAGCTCAGACCACATGAGGTTAGGGACCCAACGCATGACTTGGAGTTAGCTGCTGTTATATTTGCTTTAAAGGTGTGGAGGCATTGTCTTTTGGGAGAGCAATTTGAGCTATATATTGATCCTAAGTTGTTTATTTGTTCTCTCAGAAGGAGCTGAATATGAGACAGCAGAGATGGTTGGAGTTTATTGCTGCCTATGATTTTGGAATTGAGTACACACCCGGAAAAGGAAACAAGGTAGCGGATGCACTCAGTTGAACACATCAGAATGTAGTATTGGCTATGACCACTGAGTGGAAAGACTTGGAGGCATTATCGGCTTGTAGTGTGCGGTTTAGGTCCGAGGTAGGATCAAGTGCAGTAAGTACTGTATTGTCTTGTTTAGAAGTCCGACCGGTAATGATTGAGAAGATAGCTTCTAAGCAAGAGGAGGATCCAGTATTGGCTGAGCGGATCAGAAGGTTAGAGGAAGGAACGGAGAGCGATGACCTAAAGAATTTCAATCTTGACCAAAATGGGTGGTTGAGAAAGGAAGGTTATGTGTTCCGAATGTAGGAAACATGAGGAAGGAGGTAATGGATGAGTGCCATCGTTCAAAGTTTACTATCCACACAGGAGGAACGAATGTATCATGACATGAAGAGAAATTTTTTTTAGGAAGGTATGAAACGGGACATGGATTGTGTGTTAAGCGGTGCTTGAATTGCCAACAGGAAAAGGCAGAACACCAGAAGCCAAGTGGATTGCTTCAACCGTTAGAGGATCTGTTATGGAAATGGGATTCAATCCCTATGGATTTTATTGATGGGTTATCGAGATATAGTATAGGAAATGAAAGCATATGTGTCATAGTGGATAGACTGACTAAGAGTGCCCATTTTATTCCGGTAAAGTCAACTAGAACGGCAATTGATTTGGCAAAGTTATTCATGAAGAATGTGGTTAGGCTGCACAGGATTCCTAGTAGTATAGTCAGTGATAGAGATTCTTTATTTACTAGTGAGTTCTGAAAAAGTCTACAGGAAGCATTAGAAACCAAGCTCAACATGAGTACCGCATACGCGTACCATCCATAGACAGATGGGCAAACGGAAAGAGTTAACAAAATCTTGGAAAATTTGTTAAGAGCTTGTATATTAGATTTTGGGGGATCATGGGAAGACCATCTTCATCTAGTCGAGTTCTCGTATAACAATAGTTATCAAACTAGTATCGGGATGGCACCATTTGAAGCATTGTATGGATGACCTTGCAAGTCTCTCGTATGTTGGTTGGAGACCGAGGATAGATTAGTTCTTGGTCCGGATTTAGTGAAGGAAGCTGCAGAGAAGATTGAGTTGATTCGAGCTAAGATGAAGGAGGCTCAATCTAGGCAGAAAAGTTATGCAAATAAAAGAAGAAAGGATTTGGAATTTTCCGTCGGAGATTATGTGTTTGTTAAGGTTTCACCGATGAAAGGTGTAATTAGATTTGGGAAGTCAGGGAAGTTAGCACCTAGATTCATTGGTCCATTTTGTGTTACTAAGAGGATCAGGAAACTCCCTTATAAAGTGGAGTTACCGAGTAGTTTGGTTGGAGTCCATAATGTTTTCCCTGTTTCTCATCTTAGGAAATG
The DNA here is from genome assembly GCA_030737815.1 of Allium fistulosum. NCBI lineage: Eukaryota > Viridiplantae > Streptophyta > Magnoliopsida > Asparagales > Amaryllidaceae > Allium > Allium fistulosum. The sequence goes on from CM060901.1 coordinate 461,913,213, forward strand.
TGTTAGAGACCCGGAGACTACTATAGCACCTACAGTATTAGAAGACTTAGTAGTAGAACCGGATTTGACTATAGTTAGGAAGCCGATTCAGATTGTGGCTAGAGATGAGAAGAAATTGAGGAACAAGACAGTCAAGTTAGTAAAGGTTCAGTTGAGTAATGATGCTAGAGACTGTACTTGGGAAGTGGAGAGCAGGATTAGAGACTCTTACCCTAATTTAATTGATGGTACGTTTTACCTTTGATTGTTTTGTTGTGTATCTTATCGTAATTTCAAGGACGAAATTCTTTAATGTGTAGAGTCTGTAATACCACATATTTTTATAACCTTATTTAAGACATTTAAATTAGTGAGATTAAATTAAATAATGTGAAGATTAATAGATTGAGATTTGATAAGTTAAAGGTAGTCGTGCCATGTTAAGTGGGTTAACTAAAATGAAATAACACTAGATAATGTGTTAGGAAATGAGAAGGGCATTATGGGAAATAGTAAACCTTATACCCTAAACCCTTATGAGATGGTAACTCACGTTCATTCACTCTCATTTCACTAAAAAAACAAAATTGCTAAGGCCGGCCACCATTTCCCAGTCTCAAGAGAAGAAGTAAAGCTAAAGATTTAAGTGAAGAGAAGAAATCAACTAATTCAACACTCAAAAATCTCATCTATAATCTCAAAAGCTAAGGTGATTAATTACTACATCCCTAATTCTTTTAGTTTTCGGCTTTGTGATTAGATCCAAAATGTTTTTGCTATATTATTGCCATGTTTGATGTTTAAAGATATATATAAATATAGTTGGTGAAATTATAAATGGTTATTCGTGTTTTGTGATATGTTTAACATGAAAACCCTATTTTATGACATCCGAATACCTTGGAAATTTAAATATAGGTTCGAAATAATATTTTAGAGATGGGTTTTGATTTTCATAATTTTACGATTTATTATGGATTTTATATGAATTTTCGAATGAAGGAAATTGCTTATTGGGTTAAAAATTATTTTCAGCTAAAAAAATAATTATTTGGGTTTGAGATTTTAATATATTAGGCAATATATTAAAATAGATTTTCTAGGATTTATCCAGAATTTTCCTAAGTCATTTGAGGGATATATAAAAGGGACAGTTTGGCACAGGTCCCTAATAAGTTTCAAAATACACAAAAACCCCAGTAAAATAAAGTTTGTAAATTAGGTCCCTAGAATTAAGTTACTGAATAATGACATACACTTATGCAATTATTCAGTGAATAATTGCAGACATTTATGCAATTATATCAAAAAATTGCGGAAAATTCCGCAATTATTCATCCAAAAAATTGCGGAAATTTACGCAATTTTTTCAAAAAATTGCGGAAAATTCCGCAATTATTCAACCAAAAAATTGCGGAAATTTACGCAATTTTTTCAAAAAGTTGCGGAAAATTCCGCAATTATTCACCAAAAAAATTGCATAACTATATGCAATTACTTAGTAACTTAATTCTAGGGACCTAATTTACACACTTTTTTTACTGGGGTTTTTGTGTATTTTGAAACTTACTAGGGACCTGAGCCTAATATTCACTATATAAAATTATTTAAGGTATGGGACTTAAATGTTTTATATATTTATAAAGGAGAAGGGGCGATTTGCAAAATAAAATGATTTATAAATTCTGGTAATTGCGGCAACACATTTCTGAAAAGTATTTTATTGACCAATGATAATTTGACAAACAAAGGCAGTTTATTTGAAAAGTTTCCTTTTTAAGTTTAAAAACAAAATTCACACTTTTTCCATGTTTCAGCCTATACGACAGTTTACCTTCCGCCCCAGACCTTTCATCTCAGTCGAAAGGTTAGCTTTCGATAAGGTCAAAGTTCAATGCACAAGGTATCGATTAATTGGTATGTAATGAATTGAATATAGCCGAAAGGTTCTAAGCCAAAAGGTTGATGGCCTAAGAGGTTGGAACATAATTGTTTTGTAAGTGAAAAGCTTTCACCTGCTTTGCTTTCGAATTTGAGCTTTCGACTTGGTCACTTCTGACTAGGTCAAGTTATTTAAAAGAAAAGACTTTAAACCTTCCGACGAAGTCGATAGGTTGTAGCTGTTTCCGCCATTACTTTGTTTTGAAACCTTCCGACATAGCCGAAGGGTTTCTACCGCTTTTATAAAGGTTTTTTCTTTGAACCTTTCGACCCAATCAAAAGGTTTACCTGTTTTTAAACTAGCCGTTTCTCCAATGCTTTCGGAAGGAAACTTCCGACTTAGGTGGTTACGCTTGTTTTGTAAAGTATAACCCAAGGCTTTCGAAAGGTTATTCCAATAAAGACGAAAGGTTTTAAAAAGAAGGATTCTAGATTGTTTTAAGTTGAACCCAGTATACCATCGAAAGGTTTATGTTTTAAAAGGTTTTAAGCATTCGAAGGGTTTATTCCTTGATCTGTTTTGAAACATATATTAGATGTTTTCGAAAGGTTTTTGAGGGAAAGTTTTCAAAAGGTTTTTCTAAGGCAATGACTTAAAGTGATTTTAAAGAAGGATGTCTAAAGTTTATAGCTTCCAAAAGGTTTGCTTTCAATGAATTCAAAAGGTTTGAGAAATGATTTCGAAAGGTTTAAACATTGATTTTGAAGGAAATAATTTCAAAGTATGAAAAGAGGTTCTTTCAAATGACTAAGTGTTTTCATCAACTAAATTTTGAGTTAAGGATATATATATATATATATATATATATATATATATATATCAGACATGGTAATATGTTTAACTAAAGTATAAAGATTTTATTCTTTTCCTTGTTTGAAGTTTGATTTAAAGGTTTAAATCATTTTGAAATTGTTTTCAAGGAAAATTATGGGAGGGGATTCTTAAGTATAAATGACTCAGATATTAGAAAACCAGATTGGACTAGTATAGGGTCGCGCCTTATACATTAGCTTGTAGCCCCAGCTAATTATTGTCCAAAATTCCAGTGTGTAGGGCTTGGTCAAAGGTAGACTAAAATTATGAGTACACACCGAAAGAAATACATGTCATATACAGATAGGTTATTGGTTAGCCCGAAAACCCATTAGGATCGGGAAGACCTGAGAGATGATTAAGTTACGGACATACCATCCAGAAGTGAGATATTTAACAGATAGTCTAGGACAGACCATCCTGATGGGAAATGTTAAACAGATAGATAAGGATAGATAATCCTAAATATGAATATCTAACAGGTGTTAGGTTAATTTTGATTATATTGTCTGGTAGGCTCGAGTCAGCCAAAGGTTAAAAGTTATCCAAACAAAACTTTTGTGTTTGAACGGGCAGTTCATTATTACCTGATATTTATGTATGGTTACATAATGTTGATTTTGTAGTGTTTAACCATTGTGGATCCAGGAGCATAGTATATGGTTATATGAAAGGATTTGCAAAGATATGTTTTTAAAAAGGATGTTAATGAGAGGAAACCCGTTCCGCTAAGCGGCATGGTCTCACTTAACATAATTAAACCGGGATGTATAGTATTATTCATACCAGGCTTTATGTTTGATTCGAAGTTTTTGTTTCCCCTTAAACTCTTGGGTGCTCAAAATTGATTTGAGTAGGTTGAGAGATTAAGGACCTTTTCAGGTTTTAGAAAGTTGACTTATAAGCTACCGAAGGATGCAGGAGGCAACATATAGGTACTTAGGATTTGCTGCTTTTATTTATGTTTTGATGGATTTTCCGCTATGTTATGATGTATTAGGTCTAATATAACCATATGAATCTGATCAATCGAGGAGGTATCTTCATATACCGCTCTCGGTGTAATTTGTAATAACTATATTTAATCTATGCCTAGGAAAACGATTTGGGTTATGAGACATGAACGTGGAATAAATTTTATTTGAAAATGTAATGAAGTAAATTATGGTTTTGAAATCTGTGTTTTGTTTCATATTCAAGTGCTTCTGATATTATTGATACCATTAACATAGCCGTATTTATTCGCCGGAAGCTAATACTATAGATGACTACAACATCTGTAGCGCTTAGTTTTGGGCCTCTAGATAGGGGATGTTATAGGGAAGTACTGTAGATTCCATGAAAGTTATGGTCATACCATGGACGAGTGTCGCCATCTCCATGATGTCATTGAAAAGCTAATCCATGAAACAAAGTTACAACAGTTTGTTAAAGTTCCCCAGGATGGTGGGCATAGGACGTTCGACCCTAGTAGAGGACAAGGTCCACTTAGTTTCGAGGAACCTATATGGACGGGAGGAAGGTTTGTCATTAACACCATTGTTGGAGGACCAAATCCAGTTGACAAAAGCTGGAATGAAATGGAACGTTACGTGAACGCTATAAGACATGTCGATATTGAGTGTTTCTCGAACACAGAGGACAGTGCTTCGGCAAAGAAACAGAGAACCATAACTGACGATATCATGTTTCAAAGTAGAGATGTAGATAGGGTGGAGGCCCTTACTATGGACCCAATGGTGATCTCGGCCATGATCGGCCCTGCCTTGGTAAGAAGGATTTTTATCGATTGTGGAGGCTCAATTAATATCATTTTCAAGAAGGCATATGACCAGATGTTACTGGAAGCCAAAGACTTGAAATTGTGCAAAGCCCATATTTATGGCTTTAATGGTGTTGCTACTGAAGTGGTAGGCTATGTCGAGCTATCGGTGGAATTAAGAGATGACAACCGTAGGAGAGTACGGGTGTTGTCGTTTGTTGTGAAGGATGTGAACTCTTTGTACCATGCCTTTTTGGGCCGACCGTCCCTTGCTGAATTTAGGGAAGCTATCGCCCCTTGTGTTTAACACTCAAGTTCTCGATAGAGAATGGCATGGGAATTATTCATAGAGATCAGGCGATTGGCCATGCCTGCTATGTTACTGAGTTCAGGGATGCTTGACGAAAGGAAAAAGGAAAGGATGTGGAGACATCTCTCTGCATCAAAACTAACAAAGCTTAGCAATTAGCATCCGAGCCTTGACTCGGGCACCACAGTCAGTTCTATAAAGATATAGAGCCGGGAGATGAGTAAGAGGGGCCTAAAGAACCCAAGGCCGCACCCGTTGAGCTGACAGTTGACATCACGGTCAACCACGATGACCCATCGCGAATCTTGAAGGTTGGATCACAGCTCAGCACAACAATGATGAAGGAATTAGTTGGCTTTCTCCGAGCGAATCTTGTCGTGTTCGTTTAGACTCATTCTGACATATGTGGGATCTCGCCAACCATTGCAAGCCATGCATTGAATATCGACTTGAGGCATGTCCCGGTGAAATAGAAATGATGCAGCATGGATCTGGAGAGATCTGCTGCGCTTAAGGAGGTGGACAAACTCAAAAAAATGTCTTTATTGACGACACCCACTACTCGAAATGGGTATCTAATCCTGTACTTGTGAGAAAAGTTATTGGGAAGTGGAGGACATGCGTTGACTACTCAGCCCTGAATAAAACATGCCCGTAGGACAACTTTCCACTTCCAAGGATTGACCAGCTGGTAGACTCAACTGCTGGACATGAACTGCTTTCGTTTATGGACGCGTACTCCGGATTCAACCAGATCCCAATCCACGTCCCTGACCATGAACACAACAGCTTTATTACCGACCTGGGATTGTACTACTATATTGTGATGCCATTCAGACTGAAGAACATTGGGACAACTTATCAGTGACTGGTCAACCAGATGTTCAAAGATAAGATCGGACGATCAATGGAAGTATATGTGGATGATATGCTCGTGAAGTCATGGAAATCAAACGACCACATCAATGATTTGGTGGAGATGTTCAATGTTCTCCAAAAATATAGAATGAAACTCAACCCCCTGAAATGCTCTTTTGGCATTGTGTAAGGTAAATTGTTTGGTTTCATCGTTAACTCTCATGGAATTAAAGCCAATCCCGAGAAGATCCAGGCAATAAGAGATGTCTAGGTACCAAAGACGATTAAATAAGTGTAGAACTTAAATGGGAAGGTCGTCGCCCGGAGTCGGTTTATCTCTAGAGCTATTGATAAGTACATTCCTTTCTTCGACTTGATCAGGAAAGAGAAGAGAAACTTTGAATGGACGTAGGATTGCATTGATGCATTCCTAGCTCTAGTAAATCACTTAGAGAAACCCCCATTCTAAGCCACTGGATCATGAAGACTTGTACATCTATTTGGCAGTGTCAGCACATGCCATAAGTGTCACACTGTTGCGAGAAGAGAGTCGGAACTAGAGGCCAGTATGCTATGTTAGCAAGCGATTGACAGGTGCTAAAAGAAATTATCCAAATCTAGAAAAACTCGCATACTTCCTGTTGATTACATCGAGGAAAGTCCGCACTTATTTCCAGGCTCACCCCATCAATGTCTTAACCGACCAGCCATTACAAAAGGTCCAACAGTTACCTGGGATGTCTGGAAGGTTACTTAAATGGAACATTGAGTTAAGCCAGTTTAATATCACTTATCTCCCTCGAAGAGCCATCCAGGGACAAGCATTGGCGGACTTCATAACTGAATTCACTACACTAGATGATTCTCTTGATAGCAGTGGGGAATCTACCATCCAATGGAAGATGTTCACAGATGGAGCATCCAACAATTAGTGTTTTGGTATCGGAGTCGTGCTAGTAACTCCCGAGGAATGTTCGATATGCTATGCTCTAAAACTCGACTTCCTTGCGACAAATAATGAGGCCAAATATGAAGCCTTGATTTCTGGGCTCAAACTTACCAAAAAAACCTGGAGTAAAAGCTTTGCAAATTTTATGTGATTCCTATTTAGTAGTGTTCCAAGCTAACGGAGAATTTCAAACCAAAGGAGCACGATTTGCTCCTTACCTCAACCGAGTCCAAAAACTACTAACCGACCTTGAGCATTACACAATTACACACATCCTCAGAGAACAAAATAAAAAAACTGACTAACTAGCCAAGCTGGCTAGTTCCGTGGATGCACAGAAAATGGGCTTGGTCCCAGTTGAAATACTTAATGTTCTGAGCATTGACCAAATGGAGACTGATTGGGTCTTAAAGATGGAGCCCGAGAAGGAGTCATGGATGACTCTGATCGGAGATTACTTGCAGAGGGGAATCCTTTTCGAATGAAAGAATAAAAAATGATAGGTCCTCCGTAAAGCTTCATAATATATCCTTTAAGAAGGAGTCATGTACAAGAAGGGTTTTTCCATCCCCCTTCTTTGGTGTATCACCAATGATGAAGTCAACCGAGTAATAAGAGAAGTCCATGAAAGAGAATGTGGTGATCACAATGAGGGCAAACCTTGGTGAAGAAGGTATTTCACTATGGTTATTACTGGCCAACTGTTAATCTAGATGCAGCTGATTATTGTAAACGATGCGATAAGTGCCAGATATTTGCAAAGATTCTGAGAGCTCTGCCGATGGAGATTACTCAAATGGTCAATCCATGGCTGTTTGCTACATGGGGTATTGACATTATCGACTCCTTGTTAATTTCTAAAGGTGGCGTGAAGTATGCCATCGTAGCAGTCGATTACTTCACTAAATAGGCTGAAGCTGAACCATTGGCCACAATCACTACAAAGAAAGTAATCAACTTTGTTTTTCGAAACATCATCTATCATTTTGGTCTTCCCCGGATAATCATAACTGACAACGAGACCTAGTTCGACAGCGCTGAATTCAAAGATTTCTACCACTGGCATCGCATTGAGAAAAGATTTGCAACGGTTTCTCACCTTCAAGCTAATGAACATATCGAAGCTGTTAATAAAATCGTAAAGTCCATTCTAAAAATTTTTTTGGAGAAGGCTAGAGGCAAGTGGGTTGATGAACTCTCGTCAGCATTATGGGCATACAGAACCACCCATATGTCCACGACTGGCCACACTCCATTCATCGTTACCTACGGCTTTGAGGCTGTGATTCCTTTAGAGCTTGAAGTCCCTTCTCATTGATTAACTTACTATGACCCTAGAACAAATAGAGATCTTCTTTTGGATTCTCTAGACATGGTCGATGAGAAGCGCGAAGCAGCTGACTTGACGGCAGTTGCACACCGACACTAAGTTGCCCAACACTATAATGTCAAAGTTCGAGTTAGGACCTTGGAAATTGGTGATCTTGTTCTGAAACGGATCTTTCCTAGTCCCACCAACATGGGTCTGAGGTGGGAAGGACCATATGCCATCAATTAGAAGCTTGGAGATGGAACTTTCAAGCTAACGACTGTTGATGGCATTGCACCCCCTAGAGCATGGAATAGTGAGCATCTACGATGCTATTTTACTTCATTTTGCTTCATTCATTTGTATTTCATTTAGAATTTGCTTTTGCATTTTAGTTCAAAGCCATGTAATAAGATAGATTCTGTCGTTCTCTCTTTCAATTGGCAATAAAACTTGAAGTTTCTTCTATGTTTGTGAATTGTTTATGCACAGTAAATAGTTGTGATACGTGACCAACTTACATCTACGTACGCCTAATAGACTAGCAAGTCCCCTGAGTTGGGTACCGACTAAGTTCTCGGATCCGTGATTGAATTGGTCAAAATAAATGTGACTCGACCATTCATCCATTAAATATCACCTGCAATTAGATAGGCTAAGTATAAAACATAGAACGGATGTGACTTGACCGTTCGTTAACGAACTCTGTCCCCCGATTCGATGGGAGAAATATAAAACAAAAGTGGACGTGATACGACCAATGACTCTTCAACTTTTGACCTCGACATGGGGGCAAAGGAATTGACCGAGAAAAATGTGATTCAACCATTTATCAGAATAACTATAGTCCCCCGAGTGTGGGCTGGAGTATAAACATCACTCGGGTATGATTAATCGTCCATCGACTAACTCATATACTCAGAGTGCGGAAAATTGTATAAACAAACGAATGAGCACGACTCGACCATTCATTCCCAACTCTAACTCGAACTCGACATAAGGAGTATAAACTCATAATGGATGGGATCTAACTCCGCCAACCCGAGACTAGAGGCAGGAGTATAATCACTTAGCCGCTAAATACGATAGCGTAACACTATGGCCCATGCCTTGTGTTTGATACAATTTAAGACCACGACCAAAAGGAGGCCCTAACATGAATTTATCAGATCCACGCCTAAAAAAGGGCGATCAAATGATATTACAAGACGAGTAATAAATTACAAGTAGATTGAATGGAAAATGTAATAGCTCGAACACTTAAACAAATTCATACAAAAACTAAAATAAAATGAAAGAAGTTTTTATTCACAAGTAAAAATATAGAGAGCTAAGTACAAGTTTATTCCTAAAACTAGAAACCAAAAGCGGGGGTCGTACCCACACAATAACGGCCAATGAAAGAAACTAGCTACCTAACTATACATAACCCAAGCTGATTCGACGGCTATTAATTGTCCTTCTTGGGCTTCTTTGGGTAGACTCACTGGAGCTCTCACCCTTGCCCTTCCTGTTCGACCTTCCTCCGCCCTTGCCACCCTTAGGTGAAATACTTTTAGAGACAGAAATGGAAGCAGTCTCACTTTAGGATACGAAAGGGTCGATCTTTTTAGGAATGATACCACTGGGTAGTATGACTTGGAGTGAAGTGATATCTACCTCGATATGCTCCCTCTTGAGTTGCTTGTCCAGCTCTTCCTTCTCAATGCACTCCTTCAAGCTATATTTATCTATATGCTCAAAGCCATGGGTCACCATGACGTCATCTGTCTCATCTTTGGCCTATTGATCATTGGCCTTTTCTTCATTCAAAGCCCCAATAACTTCAACATCCGAGATGGGAGTCTTAGTGGATTGGATGGTCGGGACCGTCTATGAAGTGGCGACTGCTGTAGACTCCGTGATCGGTATATGCTGTCCCAGGATGGCTTCACCACCAGAAGCATGTATGGATGTAGACAAACCTACAATTCCACAAAGTTCAATGGGTGAGCCCGTGACTTTAGTGTCCAAAATGTATACTTTCTCCAATGTAGAGGAGGTGAGAGATATACCTTCCTTTGATTAGCCTTTGGTCAAAGCTGGAGTGCTGCCTTTAATAATTGAAGATAGCCCAAAAGACTTGTAGATCTCAGAATGGTTTGGACCATAGCCTATCTCCTTTTCAGGGGCATGAGAAGCTGTGGCACCAGTTGCCTGGCTTGTGAGGAGGTCTTGAGGGCCAGACCCGGAGGCTTCGTCGCCATCCTTCCCCTTCTCGGTGATCGTCGGGTCGCGAAGTAAACTAAGTTGAGCAGCCTTGAGTTCGTCAGGTTCTTCATCGTGCAAAATTTTGCGCATAAGCTACTCCTCATCAACCTCAGTTGCATCGAGAGACTTCTTCTTCAAATCCACAATATAGTCCCAGGCTTCGATTAGTGACTCAGGGTACCCCTCTCCAAGGAAGTGAAAGTTGTGGTTCATGAGGAAACTTGCATTGTAATATATCAGTATGGGGACAAAGTCGTCTCTTATCTCTATTCGACCAGCCTCCCTAGCTTCATCTTTGAGGGTCTCTATTTGTGCAAGTTGTTTATCAGCCCCAATCTTGGTCAAGCGAGCCTCGATGACTTCCTCATAATATCATTGGGACTTTAGTTGATCCTCAAGTTTCTCTTGTTTTTCCTTCTCAAGCTCCTCTTCGAGCTATCAAATACAGAGGGCCAGGGCGCCATTATCTTTTTCAATGCATCCTTTTCCTTCTGTAGAACGTCCTTCCCAAGGGATAAAGTGCCACTGTGGCGAGTAGCGGTGCCCAGTTTAACTTGATGCACTTTCATCAAATGCTTCAGAAGATTCGTTGGCTCTTTTCTCAGCATCGATCAACTTTGTATTTAGCCCATTGAGTCCTTCATCCAAGTGTTTGATGATGTCTTTATCATGAATCGCTTCGAGAGTTAAGCAATCGATCTCGTGCTCCTTTCAATTAACACTTTAGAAATCCTCTTGGCCATATAAAGAGTTATGCCATGCTGGACATATAAATCATTAACATAAGAGAGCACCGTGTCCTTGGCTTCTGGAGGAATCAGATGTAAAACAGCAAAAAATTAGAACTCATCAAAGCATAACATAGGAAATGTAGCCTTAAGCATGACCATCTTTTCTGCAGTAGTGGCATTGAGAGCAATTGGAGCTAAGAGGGACCATTTTCCATGCCTATAAGAAGATGTATCAAAACTTCCTACGCCCGTCTGGCATTCAGAAGATCATCGGGCACCAGAAGAACCCGAATGTTGCTCGAGTGGTGTAGCTGAAGTAGGTACACGAGGCTGTGACCTGCTACTACTATAGACGATATGATGTGGATCGGCGCCCTTATGTTGAGAAGACCGAGGCTTTGACTTATGTCTGGATGATGAATCCTTAGAGTGGTGGCTTTTGTCCCAGACTTCCCTTCTGTCATGACCTTATCTCTCTTGGCCATGTATCGACCGAAGTCCAAACCTCGACTGGGCCCGAAATAAGACGGTTAAGAATATGATGATTTCATTAACTGATCATAGTTGTGAGAGTACCACATGGAACCTACGAATAAGACAAAGATATATAAGAATCACCAAAATTAAAGGTGGATAGGTGTCATGCTATGCGGTACAAGCGATCATGAGTGTCCTAGTGCCTCATCAGTAGACCATTTATTGGTGCTTTGCTAGCCGAAGTGATCTCCCCAATGCTAGTAAGAGGAATGTCAGCACCAATTCAGATAGGAAAGTTAGACCCCACAGGGCTTATGTTAGCTAAATCATAACTCCCGACTTCATCTGGTAATGAGATGTACGACAATCCCTCGAATAAATTTTCTAGAGGCAAAGAAGTATGTTGATCTACAATAGTGGTGGTTGGGTTGGGCTGCTTGGTGACATGCCCTTTGCGAAGCTCGTAAATGAGCCTATTTCTTCTTCTCTTCTCTGAGGTGGGAAGCCGTATGTCTTGGGAGGATCCTACTTTAGGCTAATTGCTCGAAACTACATCATCGTGACTGGGCTCATTAGCATCGCCCTTTACTACGGCTTCTTCGACGATATCCTGAGCCTCCTCAACTAGGGACATGATAGGATTAACCTCGCCACCTCCCTGTTAAGCAGCACCTCTTCTTCCTCTAACTTCATCATTAGCATTCCCTATTAGCCTAGAACTATGGCCTCTTCTAGCAAACCGAAGGCAAAAAGGAGCTCATCGGTAAGAAGGGATCTAGCATCTCTGTCTTCCGGAATTATAATCCTCAGCTCAGCGACTGCCTTTAAATAATTATCATGGATAGGTCATGGATAGGTACTTGTAAGATTCAGAGAACTGCTTGGTTCAAAATACGAGTTGAATAAAAGCAGTTAAGATTGAGTAAAACTACACTCACGTCCTTCTAGCCATCGTCCTGCGAAGTTAGGCGAGCAACGCACATAAAACCACTCATTCTTGAAAGCACTTGGCTTATTCCAAGCACTAGTCATGACTTGATAATTATTGATTGACTCAAGAAATGTATACGGGAGGTTTCCCTTTCGTCGCTTTAAATTGAAGATGAAACTAATGTCCTTTGGACTTGACTCATGATATAAGAATTTGAGGAATACCATGTATGTACAATGAAGGAATGCATAACTGTTCGGATGCAACTAGGCCGGAGCCAATCTAAAATGATGTAGCATCTTCCAAATGAAAGGATTAAAAGGCATAACGCAACCTGCCCAGCACATATATCTGTTACAAGCGATGTATCCTTCCGGAGGTGAGTGAGCTCTATCATTGCGAGTCGAGACTCGTACATCCTCATACGGTATCCCGTGTTTTATGCAAATTCTGTGAAGAGAAGCATCATCGATTTTCAAAGCCATAGAATCTTATGGGTTCCCAAAAAATATAGCATCTTCTAAAGTGTCAAGAGCTGGTTCGTCTTCTGCTTCTAGATTCACAGGAATTTCTGGCACTTGGTGAGAACTTTCAGGCTGTTCTGATTGATTGCCCGGAATGTGCCGAGCAGATATTATTGTATAGCCTAACTCAACATCAGAATCGCCATGTGAAGCAGCATGTTCAGTAGCCATAACAGCTAAACGCTCTAAGCATGTGAAACCCACAGCTATTAAACTTAGTAGATAATCATTGTTGGAGAAAGAAAACTGTTCCCTTATGTAATGTGTAAACTAGTGCGGTGTGGTGCGGTGTTATGCATCGCAATGATAAATAGTTCAAAATTAAAATAACAGCTATGACGAGACTCTAGGATTTGATCAAAGTGACTGTCATCGCTGACCGTCCTGACCAGCTTCCACATCGATGGTTGTGGATTTTATCTAAGTTATGGGATCAGTTATCGGCATATTAGAGTATGGTATTTGCATTCAAGTCCAATCAAGTTCCAAGTTATATGCATTTCTTCGTGAGTCCGAGTATTCAAGTCCATATGAGTTAGTGTGCATGTGTTCAAGTTATAAGTCATGTCCTATTACAAGTTCATATAGTCAGTTATGCGACTGTTCAAGTTCAAACACTCATGTTCAACTCAAGGAAAAATGGCTAAGTCCTTTTAGATGAGGGAATCGTACACGATCCCTTACATAGGCAACCTCGCCTTATTTGATTTCGAACCTCATATTCCAATAATCGATCCCTCGAATCCAGTCACTTCGACCCATCGCTCTATATCACAACCGAACTCTCCACCCCGTATCACAACCGATCACATCAAATTCATTATCCTAATTCAGTTACTCCATAACACAACTGATCCATATGTTTGATTGCAGCCACGTCACCAACATACAAACGACCGACCCTTATGCACACTCCATCTCACGTCTCCTTACATCATCACTACCATGTCCTTCCACAACCATCGGCAAAATCCAAAACATCCCATCGTCATCTCATAATCGCATACAACTAATACAAAAGCCCACATATATATGTAAAATCAAGTACAAACTCAAGGTGAAGAGTCGAATTAGCTTAAAGAGGACGAGAGCGATGCGGGTTCTAGTTTGGATCCACAATTGAGTTTGCAAAACCGAGAGCAGATTTGATTTGGGGTAATGGCATAGGCTTCTAGCAAGATGGAAGATGGAATTACATAGGGGAGGGGATGGATCGATGGAAGATATGATGGAAGTGTTGAACTCAAAGATTGGCAATGGCTAAAGAAAGGGAAATGAAGGGATCGGTTCAAATGCAAGATAAATGAAACACGTGAAGAGATTAAGCTAAGTCATTTAGCTTATATACTAGTGCCGCCCACTTCCACAAAGCCTTAAATTAGCTAAGTGTTTCCAAGCAAAAAGATCGGTACCGATCCCCCACCTACGGGATTGGTAACGAAACCCTATTCCAAAAAAATAAAAATAAAAATAATAGAAAAGTGCAATGAAATTGCATTTGAACTACGAAGAATTGGCAATGACCCATAAATGTGTGAACGTGTTTGGGAGCCATTAACGAAAAGTGTACATGGATATATGTGCATGTGTACATACCTAGCATTCTGTTTCTTGAATCAGTAGAAATCGAATTATTACCTGAGAACTCCTGAGAGAAAAGACCAATTCAAATAATCGAGGTCTACTAACTCGATTGATAAGCTCAATGGAATCAAGCATAAATAAAGACTGGGGATGACATTTTGGATTTATACAAACTAATATCGACCAAGCGTCACAAAAAATAGAGAGCGATACGACTCTTTGAAAAGACAATTCAACGAAAGGATAACAACTGTTTAGAGAACTAAATGAAATCCTTTCCGGTAACTCTAACTTGCTTCGATTCAAAGCACGTCATATTTGAACAAGATGTACTTTGGAGGGCAAGTGTTATCCTCCCATTTGACCCAACTATATCAGACTATTGGACAAGTTTGACTCAATGGTAGATAAGGCAAGCAGCCCAGAGAAGTGATCATGAAGTCCAAAGATCAAGCACAGACAACAATATGAAACAACGATCAAGCGAGATTAAGAGATAAACTCTCCGGAATATTCTAAGTATGGATTAGTACCTCTCATAGGCAGAGGATTGGTACCTATCCCTTCCCCTAGGTAGGGGGTCAGATCGGGTCATAATGGTCATGAACAACATCAACTAACAGTTCAATTCAATGGGAATCGACCGATATCTCTAAAATCATGAAGGCAACTATGCAAACAATTTTAGAAACATGAAGCTAGCATGGAGTGGGACCCACACGATCGATCGCATCACGCCATGTGGCTAAGAATACCGATCCGTGCCGATCCCTCGATATTGGGAATTGGGCCTTGAAATTTTATGGGTGACCTCGTCAACATCTTAAGATTTTACTGGCGTAATTTTAGGAGGATATTCGGTCGTTTACCCCTATAAATACAGAGTTCATAGTTCATTTTAGGGATCTTTACATTGTTGTTTTACTTGTACTCCATTGTAATCAAGGATCATTTGATCCCCCTGTACCTAGAATTCCAAGTGATTAATAAAGCAATTCATTCAAAGTAGACGTAGGCAATCAACACCAAACCACTATAAATCTACATGTTCTTGTTTTCTGCTTGTTTTCTCTGTTTTAAATTTTGTTCTTTACTTTATTTCTCTACATTTAATCTATTGGGTGTTTGTGCCAACTTTTGGTGCAAACAATATGGAATCAGACTAAAGCACTTAAGCAAATCTTAAACAATTCAACGAGTTCAAATGGAAGACAATAATAAGGAAGAAAATACAAAGTCTATTCAAAGTATTAACTGTTTAGGTACAAATTTATTTGCCATTTTACATTTTACACATCACATACAAAAGTCACATATAACAAGAAAGATTAATCAATAAGAGAATCTGGTCAAAAGTTTCCAAGTGACGCCACTTCGGTTGTTCTCCATTAAGAGTCAAGGTCTTTCACTTTTTCCTTCAAGTCTTCAACAGCTAGGGAAGGTTTGGCGATATGACTAATCACCATATCCAAAAATTCCTTAAGTTTCATCTCCTTCTTTCAGATAATACATGTATCATCAATAGAGCTAATTTGAACCTTTAATGAGTGATCAAGCGTCTTATTGGCTCCTTTCAGAGTTTTGACCTTGCTCTGTAATTCTTTAACTTTCTACTTAAGAGCATATTTTCCACGTCCTAATCCATCGACCTAAATTTGATACTTTTTAAGATATTCCAAGACTTTTTCATCCCACTTTCCTTTTAAAAATTGGATGCATTCATACCTAACTCTTTGGCACCATCTTAAGATTTCTCCATGATCCAAACTCATGGGTGGGTTTAATAAGGCTGAAAACTGTTTTTTCCCAATCGAAGGGGTAGGAGTAGGAAGGCTAGATTCGCCTCCACTTGCAATGAGTTCTAAGATTGATAGGATACTTGGCTTTTTAACAAGTCCACTTTAAGGTCCATTACCCTTTGATGTAATCGAGTAATTCTTGCATCGAGCTCGATTCTTTGAAACTAAAGGTCCAGATTGGCTAACCACACTCGTATTCCCTCTTGGCTCTAAGATTTCTTTGTCTTCCTCTTTAATTTCTCTTCTAAGCTAGAAGTCATTTCCTTAATGCTGCTTCAAGTATATCTCAATTGATAATATTTGTCATGCCATTTTTGCGCATCCAGGTTATCCGAAAACAACAAAGTTAAAGCATCTTGAGAAGAGCATTTCATCTTAATGATTGACATCATATTGGCTTTAATATTGTACAACCGAGAAAGGAGATTTGGACTGCTAAATGCAAGCGTTAATCGGTTTTCCTAATAAAAATAAGTAAACAAGAAAAGGAAATTAATACACACAAAAATTTGTTCTTTATTGGCAGCAAAAAGGTTTATAAGCACAAACAAATTCAAATTACATTAACTATACAAGTTTAAAATATTCTTAAAGTTTAAAGACGGTGGTTTGGCCTTTTTAAGTAAACCCGTAGACATAGAAAGGGTAGAGTAAAAAAGAACATTAAACCTTGGAGGGGTATTAACTGGTGGTAATTAATGGTAATCCCATTTCCTGGCCAGAGGACTGGCTTCACCATGTAACAATTTGGCATAATTAGTTTGCATCTCTTTAAGTAAATTGCCCTTTTTATTGCCTAAAAAATTGAAATAAAAGTGTGGAAGCCGTGTGTAAACTTCTTAGAGATCCCTCAGGAAGCAATATTTTGAGAATTAATGATTCTCTTTAAAGTCCCTCTTTAATTTGATAACTTTACTTAAGAGTTCCATGGAAATAGGACTACCGAATGATTTCTGAATCTGTATGATCTAAGAAAAATAAGCTAAGGTGCAAAGAAACAAAGATACTAGAATTCATAATATTGTTTGAGTTAAACATTACAACAACAAAATTACTTGGGTTCGCACAATATCGACCCTTCGTAAGACTCGAAAATGAAACTCTCTTTATTGAACCTAAGTTTCTCAAGGGGGAGAATGTTAGGGGAAAGTGAAATGGTCGCAACCTTAGGAAGATTCCAGCATTCCCCATAATGGGGATCGGTCCCATGCTCGCTTAAATATATATATATATGGAGACATCTAATTAAACCTCCACTCTTCTCCCCTAAGAAAGAAAAGTCAACAAAAAGACTCCTATAATAACTTTTGTAAAGAAACCTACTAAAGTATTTCTATCTTCGATAAATATTTAGTAGAGTGTAATCAACTTTGCATTTTATTTTAAAACTCTTTATCTATGAAGACGAGATCTTTTTAGAGTCGGATAGCTCATTTTTCCTTGAAGTCTTTTAATCGTTTGTCATGCAGGAAAAGGCACTTGTACTTGTTAGATAAGTCGTTATGCTCTTCGATTAGCCTTTTGATCTCCTTATTAAATCGAAGCACCTCTCTCTCTCTTCTCATACAGAGTCTCAAAATAATATTTGGATCCTTTCCTAAACTAAAGTAGTGAGCTTATTAACTAAAAGCTAGCAGATAAATTTAGACATTTAAAATAAATTTCATACATGCGTGAAGGAAGAGAAGTTGGAGCTTGAGCCTTTCCCTTCATTTGTTGATTGGGAGAAGGAGCATCTTTTGAAGGGAAGTCTTCCTACAAAGCGCCCTAAGGGCCTGGTAGATCAGGAAAGTCTATTTCATAGGCAGACGAGTCTAAGTCGTGGACACCTAATCCGTTACACCCGTCTCTTGTTTCTTCCGGACCCTTATCGCCATCATCCCCACTTTGATCATCGTCATTGTCGTCTTCATCGCCATCTTCCCCTTCATCAAAATCTTCATCTCCTCCAAGTGGGGGATCATTGAAAGATATAATTCCTAAGGATTGACAGCTTCCTCTTTAGGAAATTCATCTTGGAGTGATCCCTGAACTCTCACCAGAATAAGATTGAACTTCCTCTTGAATGCGAATTCAAATTTGGGAGGGAAGGAAAGTCTAGGTCAGGACATTTGCCAATGTTGTCATTAAATGCTTTAAAAAGGGCATCTTCATAGCACTTCTCTGTTATTTTGGTAAGACCTTGATTAAGGAAGAAAGAAACTTTCTTCTTGGCATGCTTTATAATGTTGTTAGCATAGACCGGGGTGACATCTTTAATTTCCAGCTTGCATTCCAGAGACATTACCTTATCGACCATTTCAGCCTTCTCCGTCCCTAAAGTCTCCATACTCTCTTCAAGTAACAATTTAGCTTTCTTCTCCTCATCAAGGCAGGAGGCAAGTTTTCCCTTCTTAATAATTGATTCATCCTTTTTCACTGTAACATTAATCATTTGACTCTACAGAAGCCCGACTCCAGTCGTTAGTGAGGAAACTTGCTCCTTAAGCTCCACAACTTGATCAATGGGTCACTAGGAGGCCCGTTGAAGAAAAAATATGCTTAGCCATCTAAAACATATGAAAGATACAAGCTAAGTAAGGATGTACCAAATTAGAGTCTCGATTTGCCAAAATACTAAAAGACACATACCAACAAAAGTTGCAGATAAAGAACATAAATATGATCCGTTGAGAAAGTTGATGGATGCAGTGGCACAAGAGAAACCACCGTTGGAGATTAGACAGCTGAACGAATATGATCATTAAAGTCCATAGAGATAGTTTGTGCCTGGGCTTTCGAAGGAAGAGATTTGGTGGGAAGGGGAGCCAGACCTAACTCCTCATACACATGTTGGAAACCGAAAGTAGAAGTGGGAAGCGAGATGTTTAGTACAGCATTCGAGGTGTGAACATCCTTTGTGTGTTTTTGTGCATCTTGGTTTGAAGAACTTAAATCAATCGTGTTAGTATTATGAGTGGCCAAAGTAGCATCCACATTCGATTCCTTGGCAATAATAATGGAAGCCTGGATTTCCCCAAGCTTAGCCTTTTTTCTCGAAGGAGGTATTGAAACATCAGTTGGAGCACTGGAGCCCGCCTTCCTTTTTATAGCATCAAGGGCTTTACCAATAGAACACCTAACATGGGCAGCCTTAGTTGATTCAGCCAAAGAAGAAACGTGAGCTATAGCCTGCTTAGACTTAGAGGCTACGACAATAGCAGATGAACCTAAGTGAAAAAAATTCATAAGACATCTACGTAAGAAACTTTGTTTAGTTATAATATAAACTTACTGGAGGAATCACACTGAATGAGGGAAGAAATAGAAAAATTTCCAATAGCTGACAACCAAGGATCTTTTTCCATGAGCAACCCCATTTACCATCAGAGGTTCTCCAATCCCTCGATGGTTGCGTAAGATTAAAGAGTAATTGCAAAGGTTAGTTTTAGTCAAAAGCTTGAGCCTGTCCCCATGCTTTTAGAAGCTTGAGTCAAAGCCTCAATAGTAGTGGTGATGGAGGAGTTAGATTGTTTAGGAGCAGATCTTGAAAAAGAATACCCATCATAGGAGAATGGCAATATATAATGTAAAAAATAAGAGGCAGTAAAACTTACCGAGAATAGAAAAGGACCCCCTAATCTTAGGAGTATAACATCTAATGTATAAGAACTGATTTTCCCACCCTCTTCTCTTGTTGATCGGATGGGTGATTAAACTCTTCGGGTAAGGGAAAAGGCGATATATAGAACGATCTAATTACTTATCTACTCTTACAAGATTCACTAGAGAATGAAGATTTACAGCATTTAGTAAAGGAAGTTTGGCTTCCTTTGCAAGGACCTCCAAGCAACTTAAACAAGTATAGGAGTTGGGAGTTAATTGTATCAGAGCGATTCCCAAGTGCTTCAGGAACTGCAAAAGGAATTCTGGGAAAGGAAGGTAGCCTGAATGCCAAATATGAATAAGAGTAAAAGTGAAGAATCCTTTGGGAGGATTATTTATTCTGCCAGATGAACTAGCGATTGTGGCTTCCATATTTGTAATTCCAAACTGTTAAAGAGTGGTATCTACTTCCTATTGGGATGTTATGAAGGCTTTACTACAACAAACAGACCTTTTTATAGCGTTTAAAAACCGCTATTAAAGCCTTCTATAGCGTTTCTATAAACTCCATAGATCAACAAGTTGTAATAAGTCTGATAGATACAATAGCGTTCCAAAATTGCTATGGAAAACATACTTTTAACAGCGTTTTTGTTGCCATCTTAGACTAGACGTATCGGCACAACTACTTTTCTATAGTGTTTTGAAGCTTGCTATAGAACTTTTACACAGAGTTGTGTTTTATGATACTAACAGTTATGACATCAATTAACTGCTATAATATGTTGACATGCCATATTATTATAGCGTCTAAAAACGCTGAGGAAATATTATGTCAATCTTTTATTACACATTGAAATGCTATAGAAAATTCATTACTATCTATTGTAGCATTGTTTTTTGCTTGAAAACTGTTTAATCCTTGCAGAATATTTTTTATATCACTAGCATAATGCTATAGTATACGAAAGATGTAACAATTTTTCTTTTCGTAGCATAGTTAAAACGCTAGAAAAAAATTTCCATTGCATTTTTTTATTGCCATATACATTCAAGCTTACAATTTTCAATTCTACTAAACTTATTTCAATTAATATATTATAACAATTCAAAAAACCACACTTATCACATTGTAATGTACATAATCAAATGGAGTCATAAGCCAAACCACAAAATATATATATATCCATAATATTTTATACATGGAATATTAAGCATATAAATATTTGTGACCAAAAGTAACAATACAGACAACTGTAGCTAACCAAAACGATACATACTAAAAACAAAGATGTATGAATGTCGATAAACAATACATTAATGCAAGCATGACCGATTTGAAGGAGAAAGAGTGCGACATCATGTAGCAAACTCAAAAGCATCATACAACACCTATCAAAAAGAAGCACATACGTGCGTATGTTAGTCATAAATATAGAAATGTATAAGTACTAAGCATCATGGTTTCAAAATAACAGAAATATCTCTACTTGTAAGAACTCTGGGTTTGTTACCTTTCTCCACATTGTTATCAAACTTAATTAATTTTTATAAACTTGGTTAAATTATATAAACTTAGTTAACATGGTTATTTTTTATATAGCTTAGTTAGCTCGGTTAATTTTTTATAAAAGACAGTTAACTTTTAAAAACTTAGTGATTTTTAAAAATTTAATTAATTTTTACAAAATTTATTTAACATAGTTAACATTTATAAATTTAATTAATTTTTTATAAAACATAGCTAACTTAGTTAAAATATTATAAACTTAGTTAAATAGGTTTTATATATTAGTTAAAATATTATAAACTTGGTTAAATAATTTTTATAAAACTAAATTAATTTTTATAAACTTAGTTAAATTATATAAACTTAGCTAACATAGTTATTTTTTATAAAATTTAGTTAACTTGGTTAATTTTTTATAAAAGACATTTAACTTTTAAAAACTTAGTTGTTTTTAAAAATTTAGTTAATTTTTACAAAACTTATTTAGCATAGTTAACTTTTATAATTTTAATTAATTTTTTTATAAAACATAGTTAACTTGACTAAAATATTATAAACTTAGTTAAATAATTTTTATAACTTAGTTAAAATATCATAAGCTTAGTTAAATAAACTTAGTTAAATGATTTTTATAAACTTAATTAAATTTTACAAAACTTAGTTAATTTTTGTAAACTTAGTTAATTTATATAAACTTAGTTAACATAGTTATTTTCTTATAAAACTTAGTTAACTTGGTTAATTTTTTATAAAAGATAGTTAACTTTTAAACACTTAGTTATTTTTAAAAATTTAATTAATTTTTACAAAACTTATTTAACATAGTTAATTTTTATAAATTTAATTAACTTTTTATAAAACATAGTTAACTTAATTAAATTAGTAATTCGGGCTTGGTCACTTAATCACATTTTTTAGAGTATTGTGTAGAGATAGTTGTAGGCGCAAACTTGGATGAGTAATAAATATTATGTATGATCCATTATTTCATTCTGCCACATCATTATGGAATTTTATATTTCCTCAATGGATTTGCTTAGCTAATACTAGAACTCATACTTAACTGATTACCAGGAAATCATTCTCAAACTTCATATTCATTTAAACAGCTAAGGAATTGAAGTTCTTCAAAAAAAGCAATTTAACCACCAACTAAATAAGCTGGTTATCTTTCAAACTTTTGAAGGCTCCATAGTTTTTTTTGGTTCTCATATCGACTATCGACTACAAATATACTTAATAACTAATTAAGGAAGAGGAAAACCACTAACAAGATGAAAACATTAAGTGACTAGTTAAGTAAAATGAATATTAGTTAAAAATTCTTGGAATTACTAAATTGATTAATTAATCAAATAGGGAGTTGGACTTGAATGTCATACTGTGTATCTATGTATAGTTTCATGATTGCTTTTCTGGTTGTCAACTTCAGTAAAAATTTAGAATGTACAAATCGAAACAGTCAATGAACAAAACTTTATAGTAACATACTTGCCTGAGGTGCACTGATAACCCAATACCCTTTCTAGTTGATCCGATTTGAAGTGCCTACATTTTTGAGTCATCACATCAAATGGTGATACTAAATAGTACCACCTATATTAATGTTACAGGTTGAAGAATATATAGAACTACATGGAACCAGTTAACATAATTTTAAAAATGATAAATTATTTGAACTGAATGGATGCAGTAAATATGGACATCAAGGTGATACTTATTGAGAACTATCCAATTGTAAAATGATTAATAGGCTATGGTCTTTTTTTTAATTATTATGTAGGTTCCTGAATTCTGTGTGAGTGTCAATAGGTAGTTATTAACACTTGGATGGTTAGTAAAATTTAGTGGGAAATGACACTTTTTTAAGGAAATAAGAAAATTGACAACTGCCTCCATGTCATTCCCAAAAGAAAAGAAGAAAATTCACATTTACAAATAGTTTAGTGATAAAAGTGAATGAAATAACCTTAAAATCATCTTGTTGTATTACATGCATATGGATGAGATTGCGGCCACGGTCATGATGGCAATCACATATGTTCTAAGTATAACATCACTTTCAATTCAATCTTGTGGATTGTATGCCAATTCGTCAATCAGACAAGCCTTGCTTTCCATCACGGTAACCATCAATCCCTAGTATTGCTCCTCTAGCTATAAAATAATTCGTTCTCAAATTAGCCTCATGTATTGTGCATACCTACATGTATTGTGTAAATGTGCATACCTCAGATTTGGTAGGCCTGCCTCCACATGATTGCTTCAAAATGTGCATACCCACATGTATTCTGCAGGCCTACCTCCCATAGATCATCAAATTTCAAATTATATGAGGCCTAACTAACTCCTAAAACTATCCACTTTCGTCTACCTGCATAAAATAACAATGCTTCAACTATTTACCTTTCCACTTTAGACATGAACTTCAACCAACCATAGAATGCACTAATCACAAACTCTTATGCCTAAGGCATAAAATGCACTGATAGTGATAGCACTTGCGCTGCCCGGAATTTATAATAAGAAATTTGTGAACATCACTAAAGTATTGTTTTCTTGTGAATATGAGAGCTTTCTTCGCTTTTTTGCTTGCCAGTCATGTTGGGGGCTATATATGTATTTGAAAACAGAACTAATTCTAAATCTAAAAGAAGATTTCTAGATTAATTGGTAATTTAGAATATTAAGGTAATATGTATAGTTATAAACATAGTTACGAAACAATGAAATAAATATAGCAGCCACTATGAACACTCGAACAAAACATCTTCACAATCTATATGTCCAGTTTTATATCAAACATATGAACACACCGGTTCCAGGATGGGTTTAGCATCTCTCATTTTTAACAAATAAAATAAAATGATTAACTATGCATACATATGTGTTGTTCTCATGCAAAATTCATACATTTGATTATAAATGAAAATTCAAGAAGCATTGATTTGAAATATAAGTGTTTAGTCATAAGATGTGTCGAGTTAAATTTTTAGTAAGGCCGCCAGTCTTACTAGTTAAGATATCAAGTGCTTCCATGGCAGCGTTAAGTTGTGCTTCCTTCCTTGTTCTTCCAATTCCTTCACCTACTTTGTCTCCAACAAACCATGCCTATAAAGGATCAACGCTATGAATAAATGTAACTGAGAGCAAACAACCTAAACTGGGATTAAGAAAATTATGATGTAAATATGTGGAACTCCAAAACTTTTCCAATTGTGTGTGCACGCGTGCGCTTATGTGTGCATGGTTAACAAAGACAGTAAAATTCAAACTGTCATATGAATGATGAAAATATGAAATGTGTTGTGAATGTATTTTACTCTTTCATATCCATATAGTTTATTCATGTACCCAAAATAAAATAGAAAGAGTTGAAAAAATGAGCAAAAGAACGAAAATGTGCTAAATAAAACATGAATTATTGGTTCAATAGTTTTAGAAAAAGCAGAAGAAAGATCATAATCTATTGTTCATTCTTATTAAACATGTGTGTATTCTTTTTCAGGGTAAAGAAAATCAATTAATAAACTTAAGATGTTTAAGGAATAGCTTGTATGTAGGATAATCAAGGTATGTAGGATAAATCAAGGTAATAAGGCTCATGATTGTACATCTTTTCTTCCTACAATAAAAATATATTAAATTAAAACAAAAATGTTAAGGTACTTCTTTTCCTTTGTGAAATGTTTTTTAAACAACACTATAACCTCAAGTCACTATTTATAAATTAGATTATTTATAATTTACTTAGTATAATTTTCTTTAGAAACCACATATTCCTGTACGTGCAATTTAATGTTCACTTGATAAATTTACAAAGTGAAATATTTTATAGGATAGTATAACCTCAACTCACTAATTATTAGTTATTCTTATCTACAATTTACTAAATTTAAATTTTACTAATTTAATGTTATCCTTACATTAGCTTTCAGACCCACATATTCTTATTAGTTGCAAAGTACAGTAAAATGTTGTTTAGAATCACATTCTTGTTAGGATATTTGTCAAATATTTCAATTTAACTAAGAGAAAGCCATAATTTACTTTGGAGCAAATAATCTTATCAGATGTTAATGGTAAAGATCTGCTATGTGAATTGAAGTTGATTAATCACTTTAGAAGTAAAATTTCCCATAGAGGAATACCAAAAATTCTTTGATGGATAAGGTCTCAGCTAAATTAATGTATATCAAACATGGTCAAGTCAGCATATATAGAATGCAGCTCAATAATAAATGTTTTTAAGCGTAAAATACCTAAAGCTGCAAGTGTACATGAAGGCGAAAAAAAATTCATAACATGCAATGAAGAACGCTTGGATTGCATAATCAAAATAGAGGAGAAAATCCTGAATAGTAAAATGAATTTGTAACAAAATCAAAGCAGAGAACTCAAAATTCAAGAAAAAAACTGAAAATAGAGTGTTTTTGAATATTTTAAATAAACTAATTTGATTCATTTGCAAAAGATGAGGTAAAATCCTATTTAATAAGAGAACAAAATGCAGGGTTTATTTTCTCACAATCATAACAAAAGAAGCAATAACCGAGAATGCACAAAGTATTCATCATAAAAAATGGAAGTATAACTAAAAAATTAGGAAGTAGAAAATAAAACAAAATTGGAAAAGTAGTTGGGATTTTGTAAGTTCATTCAATATTTCATATGCAAATACATAGAAAATACATAGGTATAATTAATGAAAAAAGACAATGAAAGAAAATTTTCTTATAGTTGCCTCTCACCTTTTGACCTCGCTTATTTTATTTTTACTTTTTTGCCAATAAGTCGAACTTATGTTACCGGATACATAGGTCTGGGATGTGACACATAACATCAAACTGATAAAGTAATATGTCCATGTATCTTAAGACTTATTCTTAAATTTTAAAATTATTGTATATAGTTTATGGAAATTAGAATTTTATTTTGATGTATAATGGTCTAGTGAAAAAATGGAGAAATTAGAGATTGTACATGCTAGATTCACACAAATATGCACATTAAAAATAGAATATTCATTCCAAAATCTTAAGATGGTGAAAGATGAGTGTCACTATTGTATTGAAGAAATTCTATAAAACATGTACTAATGTAGAACAAGATTCTATTAGTATTTTGGTAAGCTAAACTAATAGTTTGGCTAAGATAAAATGCCTGATGCTGATCAATAAAATATGGTTAAGCATGGATTTAATTATTAGAAAACTTAATTAACTTAGTTACTTATTTTAAACTTACTTAATTTATTATTATTATTATTATATTATTTTATTACTACTATTATTATTATATTATATTATATTATTATTATTCTAAATTTAGTTAATTTTTATAAACTTAATTAATTTTTTTAAAACTTAATTAACTTAGTTAATTTTTATCTAATTTTTATAAAACTTAGTCAATTTTTATAACAATCTAACAAAGATTTCAAAATAGAGAACATGATTTTTATAATTTTTATAACAATTTAACAAATATTTCAAAATAGAGAACATGATTTTATAAAACTAATTTTTATAAAAGTTAATTAAATTTATAAACTTATTTAATTTTAGAAAAACAGTTAGCTTATTTAATTATTATAAAACTTAATTAACTTAGTTACTTATTTTAAACTTAGTTAATTTATTATTATTATTATATTATTATTATAATATTATTTTATTACTACTACCATTATTATTATATTATATTATTATTCATCTTTTAAATTTAGTTAATTTTTATAAACTTAATTTATTTTTATAAAACTTAGTTAACTTAGTTAATTTTTATAAAAATTAGATAATTTTTGTAAAACTTAGTCAATTTTGATAACAATTTAACAAAGATTTCAAAATAGAGAACATGATTTTTATAAAACTAAATTAATTTTCATAAACTTTAGTTAATTTAATTAAAAAATTTTAAATTTTGATGATTTTTATAAAACTCAACCAACTTAGTTAATTTTCATGATTACAGATCCAAAATTTCTAAGATGTATAAGGGTTTTTGTATGTGTGCGCGCATGCGTGCACGCATGTGTATATATCTGTGTATGTATGTCCAAACTTAGTCTACTTCGAAACTTATTATAAAAAAAGCCCAGTTTAAACAAAATTTTTATAATAAGTTTTTCAAAGAAAGTTGAAATAAGTTTTTTGATAAGCCTAAAATTTTCTCAGAAACCTAGATCTATCCTATGAGTGATAAAAAGCAATTAACATTTTCAGTTTTGAGAGAATGCTGAGCAAGAGGTAATTGAGCAAGAACATATTCCTATGCCAGATCTCTGCATCTAGATTCTATATACATTAGAAAATTCCAACTCTCGTCATTTTGCTGTATCTCGAAATTTATGTCGACGAAACTTTTTAGTAACCAATATTTCAAATATTTCTCAATATGCAAGTCAAACAAAAATATGCGAACTGACAGAAAATACCTAGTACTATCAACTCTTTTCAGATTGCATGAACATAGAATAATATATTCTGTGTTCATGAATATTGTTGACAAATATTTCTGTAGATTTCTACATCCTTATGCACTATAAAGTCTCCACTATCGAAGGTTTTATTCCTTGAAGTATGAACACAATTTTGATAGCGATTCAAATAATGAATTCAAAGGAATTGAACTATAACTATTTGGTCCAGAACTCATCTAGAACTTAGATGATAAAAGTATTTAACACATTTTCTTGACTTCTACATGCTTGACAACAAAAGAACAAATCTACATAACAGTGTAGGTATTGGCTACCAACCTACGTTCCAATATAGCATTCAATATAAAATAAACTAAGTATAATTATGATTAGACCGATAATCCAATTACAATATGCTAACTGGCTGTACATAGGAATAATAACAAGAAATGGGATAAAAACAGCAATTGAATAGACTAACTGCGTTAAAAAAACAAAAAATTAATGGAGAGCTGAGTCATGCTTATCTTAGAGGAAAATTAATGAAAAAAACTCTACAATACAAAACAAAGATATGTTGGTTGTGCTCTTGCAACCAATTGAATTAGATGTTACTTTTTGAATCCCACATTTACCGAAATCAGATTTTTCTACTCTGTTATGGTTCAATAAAAAACACACAAAGTCACGGTGATGAAATCACTATTCTATGTATCCTTCACTCTTGTTCATATATCATATAGAACATACATCTGGTACATGAATGACTCCATACGAAGTATATATACATGTAAGGATACAAATGCACGATGGTTTGATACGGCCAAACCAAAAAGATGCTAACAAGAGTTTTTATTTTTATTTTTTATAACATAAATAAATAATCCAATGATGACAATAGTTTCTTTATTAATGGTCCTCGGTGTGGGATATTTCTAACACATTCATTGGTCAGTGCGACCTTTACAAGGATATGTAATGGAAATGAATTAACAAAGTACTCAATAACATAAATGCACAAGAATAAGGGAAACCACATGTTTTAATTATTGTTGTGGTCATCATAACCCATGTACTTAAGACAATCACTACAAGTTCAAAATGTTCACTGTGACAGGATATAATATCATGTCATTAGGAAAAGATATATAGTATGAAGTGTAAACGAAGAAAAACAAAGTATGAAATCTTTCCAAAAGTTGGTAGATATTAAATTAGTGAGTAATAAAGTTCAGAACTCTAAGAAATACGATATAAGGGCAGAAGAAGTTAAATCTAGGACAATAAAATATTTGATTAGAATAATAGTAAAGCAAGAAAGGTGATAATCAAATTAACTTTTTTAAGTAGATTAACGGGAATATATTTTGCTTCGAGGAAGTTGTTTGATGATTAACCAAAGCACTTAATCTTAATCACCATTTAATATAAGCAGTTTTAATTTGATAAACATGTTTACCTAGTGTTGTTCTGATCCTTATTTTACTTTGATAAACAAGTTTAATTGGATACGACAAAGATATGCAACAATACATAGCAAAATAAGAACACTTGAATCCTTGTATTACCACATAATATAGGAAATGCATTTTTATTTCTTTATCTTTTTTAATTCTTTAGATGAAACGTTAAAATCCTGCTCCAACTTACCTTTTTGTTTACAAAGGTCGAAAAGGAAAGAAAAAAAAAGTGTATTTCTTCCAATATTATATCTACAAAAGATTGAAATATTTTGATATTCTTAACATCTTCATGGTCACACGCTGAATTATTTGAATTAATTTTGGTTATTTACCATATTACACGTAGCACAAAACTCAAAATATTCAGTGGTCATTTTGGCACTTCAATGTAAGTAAAATTAGTTTCTATGCATTTCAATAGATCTTAATATTTTGGCAAAGTTGAAACTATGTGGTCAGGTACTAAAAGTAGTAATATGGTAATGTACAATTAACTAAATGAACACCATAAATTAAGCACAGTTGGTATTATATCGGTAAACAACATAACTTTAGGGGTGAAAGAAATGATTTTATCAAAATCTATCTAGTGTTATTACAAACCAAGCAAAAATTATCGAAAAAGAAAACGTAGGTCTCAAAAATTAAGAGAATTGGTAATAATATCCTATCCACATATTCTATACATATGAAACACAGTACATAGTGTAAAGCATGATTCAAAACCAACAGACCGTAAAATACACATGTTATGTGTTGGCACCAAAATTGGTCACTAACCTCGTAGAGAAAGATTGTGTAGAGAAATAAGTGATGAAGGTAAATTAAACAGAGAAGACAATGCTGATTTAACTGCAGAAAGTAAGAACACCAAATTTATAGTGGTTCAGCGTAATTGCCTACGTCCACTTTGAGGTTAAACTTTATTGATCTTCTTAATAGTCGATTACAAATACAATTCGTGAATCAAATGCTTGAATGAAGTTATTAAGTAGAGAAGATGAGTCTCAAAAATGGCAGAGTCTCTCCAGTCTTCTCCCAAAAAGATCCCCTTTTCACTGTGACCCTGCCCCTCTATTTATAGACAAATATGGGTTGGACTTCCCAAGTGGGCTTGATGGCCAAACACTCTAGCCCGAGTACAGTGGTCACTGCATGCCGAACCAGGCATGCCGAACACCATAATGCCGAACGATCCTTTCTATGCCGAACGGTATGTTTGATGTGTGGGAAGTGCAGGATGGTTGTCAGTCGAAGCCGAACGTGTCTCTATCCGAAGCTCTTGGCCGAACAATGCTCCCTGACCGAATGATGCATCTTAGCCGAACGATAGTGTCACGTTGTGCAGTTACGCACACCGAACGTCTTCTGGATGCCGAGTACTTCTGTCGCCGAGTACTCCTATCGCCGAGTTCTACTGGGCACCGAATACTATCTAATGCCGAGCACTACCTGATGCCGAGTGCCATCTGATGCTGAGCGCTAGTTGATACCGAGTGCTACTTGGTGCCGAACACTGCCTGATGCTGAGTATTACCTGATACCGAGCACTAGTTGATGCCGAGTACTACAGATGCCGAGTACTATAGATGCCGAGTACCTGCCAATGCCGAGTGCTCAGTTGCCTGGTCAAATCTCCAGGAAACACTTGCCCCCCAAAGTGTATCACGTGACCGAACGTGATGTGCTTTGAATCTAGTCTAACTTTCCTTGGAGATGCCTTCTCGAGAATATGTATGACGAGCGTGGTATGGACGCCGAACGATACGTTCGAAGCCGGACAGTCCTCATGTGCCGAGTGACACCTCGCTTTGAAGCCGAACGCTAAGACTTTGACCGGTTCCACCGGATATAGCCTTTTCAACTTCCATCTTCCCCCTATAAAACCAAGCATCCTTCCTCCATTTTCCTTTTACACCATCATTTCTGTCACTCCCCAAAGACTTGCAAATTCTCGCCAGCCTATCAGACTTAAAGCCTAATCAATCTTTCTTCAATTTCGATCTTCGAACTAGGTACTATCCCTTCCACAATTAAATTGCTTCAACACGAGATTTAGGTTTGTGTGCAGCCGAGAGGGTCACGTGGAAAACTGGATATCTATATGGTTGTATGACGTGTGGCGAGTAGGAATGGCTCGCACATTGGAGTTGTCGGACAATGCATGGTAGTTAGGCCTAGTTCCTTCATGCCGAACGAGACTGGAAGAAAAGAAAGATGGGGTGTCGAACGGCATAATCTTCGCCGAGCGACCTGTTCTTGTTGTTCGGCGCAGATGGAGAAGGAGAAGGGTGGAACTGTAAGCGAGGGTGGAGTGCCGAACGATCATGAATGCCGGACAATACTCGAGCCTAACAAACCTAAACGCCGAACCATATTTCAGCCGAACGGTATCAAGGCTGAACAATACTTAAATGCCGAACCATATCAAGGCCGAACAATATAAATATTGAACAACTGACATGCCGAACTATACTTAGGCCGAACACTCCAAATGCCGAACAAAACCTAGACCGAATAATACGATTGCCGAACACCATTTAAATGCCGAACAGTATACATGTTGAACAACTAACATGCCGAACTATACTTAGGTCGAACATTTATTAACCTTGCCTATTCATATAGCAAGAACAAGGACCTGGATCTAAGCACACTATCACATGAAACTGACCCGGATCATTAACTCCCTAGCTTTAGTAGACATAAATCTGAACTTAGATTAACTTTCATTTTCTGAATTCGAAACTACAATCACCACAAGGCGGGCTTCTTGAGACGGTCAGTGATGACGGTCTCCGAAGGCGATGATTCGATGCTCATTTTTATATCATTGAAATCTCTAGATTCTTATTGCTTGTACACGATTGCTTGCACTAGTCCACAAATCTCGTGGTGGGGAAATTCGTGTTGTTAATTCTAACGTTCAACGTTTTTTAAGTATAGTTCTCTCAGGCACTTAGCCAGATTCACTATTTATTGAGGATGTCAAGAAAGTCTAGCTCCACCACTATATCTGACAGGCCTGGGCCATCATCAAGGCGAGAAGCCGCTGATACTTCTAATCCGTCGACTTCTCCTGCTCATAACTTAGCACCCGATGTCCTAGAGGCAACAATTCTACTAGACAATCCGATCGATTCACAGGCTTCGAAGATCAATGAAGCCGCACTCCAACGGATATGTTCCATCCACGGGATTCCTTTCGCCGATGTGCTAATCCCTTCGCGACATGATCGTCCTCACCTGCCCCCAGTCGGATATACCACTTGCAACAAGTTCATGTGTTGGATGGGCAGCGTGCCTCTGTTTAACTTATTTCTTCGGGATGTGTTACAGTACATCGACATTGCCCCGTCGCAGCTGCACCCGAACGGTCACGCATTTCTACATGGGACCTACCTACTCTTCATGGCTGTCTTCTCCAGACCTCTAACTCCTGGCGACATCAGATACATCTATATGGTTAAGAGGCGGAAAGATAGCCCTTCCTTCATGTTCCTCGAGTCGTACCATAAATGCCAAATCTTGACAGGAGCATGTAGTAAATTCGCCCTGTACAAACAGGAATGGTTCTACGTGCGTTGCCCTCCTGGTTTTGCGAGGAGATAGGTTGAAGGCAGTAAGTCTCTTTGCTGAGTCATCATTCGCCTTTAATTGGAGTCATGCTTTTCCTAACTCCTCGTTTCATCTTTTTAGGTATCAACCCGCGTCCGGAGGGTCGAGGATATTCTGAGGCCGTTGAGGCCATTAGAGCTCTTCCTGCAGCGGAACGAGACATTCGAACCATCATTTCAAATGAATCATTGTCAAGGTTCGGCTTGCTAGCCCCAGGTCGTCGGATTAGCCTCCTGGAGGGCGTCTCCATTCCCAAGCCAGCATCCGGTAAAGGGAAGAAACAGGCCGAATCGTCATCTCGCCGCACTCCTGATACGCACGAAGAAGGTGAGCGTAAAGAGGACGAAGCTCCTGAGACCCAAGGCGAGAATGTGGGTCCCGCTTGGAATCCGGCGGTCGAAGTTCATGATACTGAAACGTCATCCTCTCCTTCAAAGGGAAAGAAGAGGTTAAAATACAATATTCGGAAGGAGAAAGTTGGCGGCACTTCAAAAGATGTGCCTATCCCGTCAGAGAAAGAGGCTTCCTCACAGCACCTGGAGAGTTCTCTAAGGGGTTTGTCGAATCTTTCTATCCCCGACGACATACTTAATTACGGGTTTGATGATCCTGAAGCCCTCAAGTTTTCTTCGCCCGCTAGAGGCAATGCGGGAGTTCAACTCCCAGTCCAGGGAGACAATACTCCGATTAGTAAAGATAAAAGAACTGGTCTGTAGGGGGAACACTAGGACACACACGCACATACACATTCCACCATACACTTCAAGTTTTTTTCTTATCTCCCGAATTTTTCTTAATTCGTTGCTATCTCCATTCTTTGCAGGTGAAATGGGGCGCTCTCACGGATTCGATCGCCTTCATGGCTCTTCCATATTCCATCATTCTGGATGGGACTCAGGTTCAGGCAGACGCAGGGACAGAGATGATTATGAAGATAGGGACAATCGTCCCCGCGAGTCGTCTCACCGTAAGAAGGCATATTCTCAATCTTCACAGTCCCGTGATCCTCTTCCTCCAACTGAGCCGGATAAAGAGAAGTCTTCATAGAAGGGTTACCAATCTGATGTTCCTCGAGAACAACACTCCGGTTCATCGAGTACAAGGCAAGTTCGGGAGCAACGAAAAAGAGCGGAACTTCCAAAGCCTCCTCCCCTACTCCCGCGGTTGATCCAACTGTAGCGGAAAAGATGGTCGATCTTAAGGCCAAGTTCCCAAAAATTTGCTTTGACGGTCTGAAGTTCCTCCCGGCTATTCACCATATTCCTGGGCACGTGAAGCAGAGTGCCATTGCCTGCAATAACGACGTCTATGTTCAACATGACGCGTTTGTACACTTGGTTGAAAAGATCTCGGAGGTGTCCGTTGAGCGTCAATATGAGATTGATCGCCTGAAATTGGAGGCTGGCTGCGACAAGAACATCATCAAGCACCAAGACGAAGAGCTCGCTTCGTATAAGTCAAAGCTGGAAGTCGCTGAACAAAGCTCAAAAGATACTGCTGAGGTAGTTACTCGTTTAGAGATGGCTCACAAGAAGGAGCTTGATGAAGCAGTCCAGCGCATCGGTGCCCTTGCCCTAGAAAAAGATTCCGTTCAAAAAGAAAGGGACGCGCTCGTCATACAAGTCAGAGAGCTGACAGAATTACTTTCCAAGGAAAAGGAGGACAAGGTAGATGCTCAAGAAAAATCACAACGATACTGTGATGAAATCGTTGCTACTCGTCTCCTGAAAACGAAGCTCGATGATGAACTTGCTGGGGTTGAGAAAATGAAGGACGAAGCCCGTGAGGAGGGCAAAAGAAAAGCTGTGGAGGAGATTGACTCTCACCTCGAGGCGGCCGCGGAAGCTGGCAGGGAAGAGGTCAAATGCATGTTTGACCTGTTGATTGTTGAGTATGGAGCCCGCGTCCTTATGCATCGTGACTTAACATTCTTGGGCGATGGCTATCTCGAATCCCTAGCTGAGGCCTGGGAAACCTTAGTAAAGATCAGGAAAATCAAGTCGGGCTCTGAAGAGGTCGACGAGGATGCCTTGGTGAAGGAGTTTCTTAGGGGGAATGAGCCAACGGATCTGTCCGCAGCTTTGGCGCTTTATAACAAAGGCTCTCCCCTTCCAAAAGAGAAAAGTGATGAAGCGGGCCCGTCTGGGGCTGAGACTACGGCTCCTCATATTGCTGCTCCTCCCGCTGCTCAACCGGCCGGTCGGCCGACACTTGACCTGTTTGAGCAGCATGCCGGCTATGATCCTGAAGATCCCGGGCTTGGCGTTCACGTGCTATCTCCTATTCTGGAGGGTGAAACCCCACGCACAACCGATAGCCAACCAGAACCCGGTAGGAAACTCTTCTTTTCTAGAAGTCAAAAGATCTTGTTATTTTCCAGCATTTATTCGTTCTAATGTTCATTCTTTATGTTTCCATGCAGGCTGGTCTGACCCCGAGCCAACTCCGAGGAGCGATGACGCCAAGGAGGAGGCGGAGAAAACAAGCGACGATGTTCATGCGGGAGTAATTCCTGGTCCCGATGCTCAAGTGATTGGGGCGCTAGATGATGATAAGCTTGACACTTCATCTCCTGCCGAAGGGGGTGATGAAATCAAAATCACTGGCGCCTCTGAGCATACTTCAAAGATGAGCATGAAGGACCGCCTCACCTAAGAGGAGAAGAAAAAGGCCAAGGTCAAAGTTGAACCTGAAATACTGGAACTTACCGACCCGCGGAACAGACCTTTGAAAATCATTCTCCCGGGCAGGTCCAAACCACTAGATGTTCCGTCTCCTACTCCTGACTCCGCTTCTTTAGCAAGCAAGAAATCCAAGAAAAAGCGTGAAGGAGAGGAGTCGTCGGAAAAAACAAAGGAAGACAAGAAGAAGAAACCGAAGAAATAATTGATACACTCGTTCAACGAGCTTCTTGCTTAATTCTTGTAGTTGCTTTTATCTTTTGTAGCTTGTAGTTTGTATAGATAGGTCCTTAACTCTAAGTTTTGTAGGAGTAACCATGTAACCCCATTTTGAACTATTGAATGCAGTTTAGTTTCTTTTTCGTTTGAATGATTCTCTTGCTTTTCTTTGGTTTGCTGACTAACTGTAGTCATAACTCAAGTCCTTATGAGTTGCATTACCTCCTAGTCCATTCTTGTGTTGTTCGAACATCTCCAGACGTGGCATACTTCTTGTTCCACATTTCTCGAGTACTTGGACTTTTTTCTAAATCTGCGCTCCGGGGATTTAGAGTAAGTTGATCCGCGTTCAGGGGATTCCAAGGTTCGCATCGTTTATACTCTAGTCCGCACTCCGGGGACTTAGAGTACTTCGATCCGCGCTCTGGGGATTCGGAGATTTGAAATCGTTTATACTCTAGTCCTTACTCTGGGGACTTAGAGTACTCCGATCCATGCTCTGGGGATTCGGAGATTTGAAATCGGTTATACTCTAGTCCGCACTCTGGGGACTTAGAGTACTCTGATCCGCGCTTTGGGGATTCGGAGATTTGAAATCGTTTATACCCTAGTCCGCACTCCGGGGACTTAGAGTACTCCGATCCGCGCTCTGGGGATTCGGAGATTTGAAATCTTTTATACTCCAGTCCGCACTCTGGGGACTTAGAGTACTCCGATCCGCGCTCTGGGGATTCAGAGATTTGAAATCGTTTATACTCCAGTCCGCACTCTGGGGACTTAGAGTACTCTGATCCGCGCTCTGGGGATTCGGAGATTTGAAATCGTTTATACTCTAGTCCGCACTCTGGGAACTTAGAGTACTCCGATCCGCGCTCTGGGGATTCGGAGATTTGAAATCGTTTATATCCTAGTCCGCACTCCGGGGACTTAGAGTACTCCGATCCGCGCTCTGGGGATTCAGAGATTTGAAATCGTTTATACTCTAGTCCGCACTCTGGGGACTTAGAGTACTCCGATCCGTGCTCTGGGGATTCGGAGATTTGGAATCGTTTACACGAGTCCGTAAATCGTACAGGATAATGTAGTTCGTCATCTGATCATGAGATATAGGAACATTAGTGACTTGTGGAAAATACGGCTTCAAGCTTTTATTAATGAAAAACAACTAAACTGCTTGATTACATAGTTAAAAAGAAACTAAGTTGCGACTGAACGAAAACACATAGGAAATAACAGTGCCTAAAACAAGAAAGGAAAACATGCTAAATGTAATAATGCCGCAAATGCTCACTGTTCCATGCTCGGGGGAGTGTCATGCCATCAACGGTCGCTAGCTTGAATGTTCCTTCTCCAAGCTTCCGTTCAATGACGTATGGACCTTCCCAGCTGGGATTCATTCGCGATGGTACCGGGAAAACTCGTTTCAAAACGAGATCACCTACATCAAAAGTTCTTGGGCGGACTCTGCCGTCGTAGTAACGCTTGACTCGGTGTCTATGCGCTGCCGCCCTTAATTCGGCCTCTTCATGCTTTTCATCAATGCAGTCCAGTGATTCCAACAAGAGGTCCTGGTTCGTCTTGGGATCATAGTACGTCACTCGGTGTGATGGAACTTCAAGTTCCACGGGTATAATGGCTTCCGAGCCGTATGCCAAGGCGAATGGAGTGTGGCCGGTCGCGGACTTGTGGGTAGTTCTATAAGCCCATAGTGCTGTTGGGAGTTCATCTACCCACTTGCCTCCAACCTTCTCCAGACGCTTCTTTAGTATGGACTTGATTATTTTGTTAACGGCCTCGACTTGCCCGTTAGCCTTTGGGTGTGCAACAGCAGCGAACTTCTTCTCGATGCCATACTTTAAACAGAACTCTTTGAACTCTCTGCTTTCAAATTGCATCCCGTTGTCTGTAATGATGGTGCGAGGAAGGCCAAAGCGGCATATAATGTTTCGTACAACGAAGTTAATGACCTTCTTAGAGGTGATTGTGGCCAAAGGCTCTACCTCAGCCCATTTTGTGAAATAGTCGACTGCAACTATCGCGTATTTCGCACCACCTTTGGATATAGGCAAAGAGCCGATTATGTTGATTCCCCAAATTGCAAATGGCCAGGGACTAACCATTTGTGTGAGTTCCGTTGATGGAGTCCTCAGGATTTTCGCATACCTTTGACACTTGTCACATTTTCTTGCGTAGTCCGCAGCGTCCCGATTTACGGTCGGCCAGTAATATCCATAGCGGAGGACCTTTTTTGCTAGCATTTGCCCCCCAGTATGGTCGCCACATTCCCCTTCGTGAACCTCTCTTAAGACCCACTTTGTTTCGCCATGAGCGATGCATCGTAATAATGGGACTGAGAAACCTTTTCGATACATTAATCCATCCTGCATCACGTATCGCGCGGCCTTTCGAAGGACCTGGCGTCATTCGCTCCTTTTTTCTGGTAAAGTCCCGGTCGTCAGGTACAGTTTGAATGGGGTTATCCACGATTCCTCCTCGATTTCCGTTTCCAATATACAATCAACTTTCATCTCGTCTATGCTCGGGGCGTGCAAGGCCTCAACGGGATACAATCCCATTTGCTGTGCATCGCCTGTGCTTGCAAACTTAGCCAACAAGTCGGCTTCTTTATTCTGCTCGCGTGGGACATGCGAAATGTCATAATGCTCGAGATTCGACAGTAGTTCTTGGACCTGAACAAGGTACGGAGCAAGCTTTTGTCCCTTGGCTTGGTAATCTCCCCGCACTTGGTAAACCACCAACTGTGAGTCACAAAAGATCTCAACTGATTTAATCCCGAGTTCTCCGATGAGCTTTAAGCCAGCAATCAATGCTTCATATTCTGCTTCGTTATTCGTAGCTGGGAAATCAAGCTTCAAAGCATAACAGATTGATCGGTTTTCCGGAGTTATAAGAACTACACCCGCCCCGGAGCAATGGTCGTTGGATGCCCCATCAGTGTATAATTTCCATCGAACAGGGGGAATGGCGTCATGATTATCTGGTTCTATGGGCATGGTAAACTCAGCGATAAAATCTGCTAATGCTTGCCCTTGTATGGATCTCCGCGGCAAGTAGGCGATATCGAACTGGCTCAACTCGATGTTCCATTTTAGCAATCTTCCAGAAGTTTCTGGTCGTTGGAGTACCTGCCGCAGGGGTTGATCGGTATAAACACTGATTGAGTGTGCTTGAAAATATGGGCGTAACTTACGTGATGCAATCACCAAGCAATAGGCCAATTACTCGATTTTAGGGTAATTTCTTTCTACCCCCGTTAAACGCTTGCTAACATAATACATCGGCTTTTGGATTCGGTCCTCCTCGCGAACTAAAGCCGCACTTATTGCATGTGGGGATACAGCCAAGTATGCGTACAGCGTCTCGTGGTCTACTGGTTTTGACAGCACTGGTGGACTCTCCAGATGCCTCACCAGATCCCGGAATGCTTCCTCACAACTAGACGTCCATTCGAAGTTCCTTTTCCCTTTCTTTATTATATCAAAGAAAGGGATGCACTTGTCAGTTGCCCTGGATATGAATCGACTTAGCGCAACTACTTTTCCATTCAAGCTCTGTACCTGTTTTATAGTCCTGGGTACTTGCACATCTCGAATAGCTTGGATCTTTTCGGGGTTAGCTTCAATTCCCCTAGCATTGACGATGAATCCCAAAAACTTCCCCGACGCAACACCGAAGGAACACTTCAGAGGGTTGATCTTCATCCCGTAATACCTGAGTATGTCGAACATTTCAGCCAAGTCTCGAATGTGGTCGTTTGACTGTCGTGACTTCACGAGCATGTCATCCACATAGACTTCCATCATCCTACCAAGCTGGTCCTTGAACATTCGATTCACCAAACGCTGATAAGTTGCTCCTGCGTTCTTCAGTCCGAAGGGCATTACTACATAGCAATATAGCCCGACATCTGTAACGAAGCTGGTGTGTACTTGGTCCGGAATATGCATCGAGATTTGGTTGTACCCCGAGTATGCATCCATGAATGATAACAGCTCATGTCCTGCGGTGGAGTCGACCAACAGATCGATCCTTGGTAACGGGAAACTGTCCTTGGGGCATGCTTTGTTCAAATCAGAATAGTCTACGCAAGTTCTCCATTTCCCATTTGCCTTTTTCACCAGTACGGGGTTCGATACCCATTCAGGATAGAGGGCGTCGCGGACGAACCCATTGGCTTTGAGTTTGTCCACCTCCTCTCTGAGAGCAGCGGACCTCTTCGGGTCCATTCCTCTCCTCTTTTGTTTAACTGGGACGTATTTCGGGTCTATGTTCAACATATGACTCGTGATGGCGGGAGAAATCCCACACATATCAGAATGCGTCCAGGCGAAAACATCAAGATTCGCCCGGAGGAAGTCACTAAGGTCTTCAGTCATTGCGGGGCCAAGCTGTGATCCGATCTTCAGTATTCGCGAAGGGTCGCTTTGGCTGACTGAAATGTCAATCGTTAGTTCAGCCGGCGCCGCCTTTTCTTCCCTGGGTTTCTCATCGTCGTCTCTCGGATCTATGTCTCTGAAGATCCGAGAGTTATGCCCGAGCCAGGGCTCGGGCACTACTTGTCAATTATCTGAATTATGGATGTGGACGGGATTGTCCGCAACCTTTCCTTTCTCCCTCCGGTGGGCCTCCTGGAGCTCAGCCACATAATAGGAACGACCAGCTGCTTGGTCACCATGAACAATACCTACTCCCTTGTCAGTTGGGAACTTCAAAGTTAAACACCACGGGGCCAATGCTGCCCTAAACTCAGCCAGGGCCGGCCGGCCCAAGAAAACATTATATGGAGAGTCCACATCCAAAACTACGAAGGGTAGAATTCGCACCCTCCGACGCTCGCCTTGTCCCAGTTCAACTAGTAACTCGACATACCCCACTGCATCGGTCGCAGCGCCGTTAAAGCCGTGGATACGAGCCTTGGATGGTTTCAAGTCCTTTGTTTCCATTTTCATTTGGTCATAAGCCTTCTTGAAGATGATGTTGACAGAACTTCCGCAATCAATCAGAATTCTCTTCACATATGCCGGTCCGATTGTCGCAGATATGACCATCAGGTCGATGGTTGGAGCCTCTACTTGATCAGCATCTCTGTTTCTAAACACTATGTCGTCTGTCATTACGCGCTACTGCTTGGCAGGAGTCCCATCCTCCACGTTTGAACAGCACTCAAAATCTGCATGTTTCAGGGAGCTTGCATACCGCTCCATCTCTTGCCAATTCTTATCCGCGGGGTGAGGCCCGCCGATAATAGTATTTATGACTAGTCTACCCATGGTTCGGGCAGGCTCCTCGGGGTGACGCGGGGCCGGTGAGCGACCTAGGTTGGACGTTCCCTGTCCTCCTTCCTGTGGATCCTTCACAAATTCTTGCAACTTCTTTTGCCTGATCAACTTCTCGATAGCGTCGTGCAGGTGTCTGCACTCTTCTGTATTGTGCCCATAAGTCTCATGGAAGCGACAATATTTCCCAGTTCGCTTCTGCTCCTCAGTTGATTCTTTTGGACGTGGCTTTCTGTACTGAAAATTATTGCAAGTAGATAGGTAAATGTTCTCAAGAGGCGCATTCAGCGGAGTATACTTGTTGTAGCTTGGAATTCTCGATTTCCACTTCCCCGCTTCTCTCTTCTTCCCTTGATTTCTTCCTCCGGACTCCTTAGTCTGCCCAGGCTTGTTCTGGACATTGACTTGGACCTTTCCCGAGTTGTCTCCGGACTGCTTCACAGCAACGTTGCTTTTCATAGACTCTTGGACAGGTCCTGGTGCCTTATCTCGCCTTACCCACCTGGCTTCCTCTCTCCTTATGAACTGGTGTGCCTTTGAGTAGAAACGCTCTAGTGTGGTCGGAGGTTTTCCTGCCAACCAGTCTCCAAATTCAGACTCCGGATCCACACCTCTCATTACAACCATTAGAATTGCATGATTATTGGGATTACTAACTCCAGTTGCCGCAACATGGAACCTTTGTAAATATTCCTTTAATGACTCCCCGGGACTTTGGATTACACTTGACAGAGACATTACGTCCTTCGGACGAGTAGTGTGTATCCTGAACTGCTCAATAAACTTCTTTGCCAACTCCTCGAAATTGGATACAGACCGTGGAGGAAGTCGGGTAAACCACATATTAGCGATCCCAGATAGAGTAATTGGAAAGCATCTACACTTGGTGGCATCATTTGCTCTAGCTGAATCCATCATCCATTCGTACATTATGACATGCTGTCTGGGGTCAGTCTTTCCCTCATACGCAGGGATAGTAGGCATACTGAACTTCTTGGGGTACGCCGCCTGCAACACAACATCTGCGAATGGAGTATGACTTCTTGATACTCCCCAATCATCATTTGATAAGCCTTGATTCTCTCTCATCAACTACCTGACCATGGCTGTCAGATCTGGTGTCTGTATGGAAGGCAGAAGGTTAGAGTCTATTCTACGCGACTATCCATGTTGATGCCTCCTCTCCTGGCAATCTGCCAATCGTGCGTCTTGAGGTTCCACATTGTTAGCGTTTTGATGGTCTGGGCCTCCATCCTCCATTTGCACTCCGGTCCTGAAGTTTCCAGCTCTTGCTTGGTCACGGTCTCCAGCTGTTTGAACAGCAGCATCTGCTCGCGCAGCTTCAGTCTTACGGCGTTTGCGCCTGGGAGGTTCATCAGAGGAAGTAGAGCTGTCAAATGAGGAATAAGGAGCGGGATTTCCCCCAGCATTCTGTTGCTGCTGTTGAGTGAGTTGTGCCATCAGGTTGGCGTTAGCTTGCATCTGCTCTCCTAGTTGTCTCCTGCTTTCTCTGAGTTCTCTCATCAAGTCGTTGAACTCTATTCTGGTGACAACTGGAGCCTGGTCCTGAGCGGCAATTCCTACATCCGGAATTGTTGGTTGATTGCTAGGTCCTGCTTGTTGCACGCTAGCAGTCTCGTGGGCATCCGCATTATGAGAAGCTGACCTGGTACGTGGTCTTGCCATTCTAGAGTTATTGGTATGAACTCTGAGTAGAATCAACGGATGTCCTATCAATGAGTCGGATCTTCTTTGGGGGATTTGTTCAATCCAGTAGCTTCAAAGCAGATCCTTAAGGTCTGAGAATTCAACTCTCAGTAAAAGCACCAAAGTGTTAGCACCAAAATTGGTCACTAACCTCGTAGAGAAAGATTGTGTAGAGAAATAAGTGATGAAGGTAAATTAAACAGAGAAGACAATGCTGATTTAACTGCAGAAAGTAAGAACACCAGATTTATAGTGGCAGCGTAATTGCCTACGTCCACTTTGAGGTTAAACTTTATTGATCTTCTTAATAGTCGATTACAAATACAATTCGTGAATCAAATGCTTGAATGAAGTTGTTAAGTAGAGAAGATGAGTCTCAAAAATGGTAGAGTCTCCCCAGTCTTCTCCCAAAAAGATCCCCTTTTCACTGTGACCCTGCCCCTCTATTTATAGACAAATATGGGCTAGACTTCCCAAGTGGGCTTGATGGCCGAACACTCTAGCCCGAGTACAGTGGTCGCTGCATGCCGAACCAGGTATGCCGAACACCATAATGACGAACGATCCTTTCTATGCCGAACGGTATGTTTGATGTGTGGGAAGTGCAGGATGGTTGTCAGTCGAAGCCGAACGTGTCTCTGTCCGAAGCTCTTGGCCGAACAATGCTCCCTGACCGAATGATGCATCTTGGCCGAACGATAGTGTCACGTTGTGTAGTTACGCACACCGAACGTCTTCTGGATGCCGAGTACTTCTGTCGCCGAGTACTTCTGTCGCCGAGTACTCCTGTCGCCGAGTTCTACTGGGCGCCGAATACTATCTGATGCCGAGCACTACCTGATGCCGAGTGCCATCTGATGCCGAGCGCTAGTTGATACCGAGTGCTACTTGGTGCCGAACACTGCCTGATGCCGAGTATTACCTGATACCGAGCACTAGTTGATGCCGAGTACTACAGATGCCGAGTACTATAGATGCCGAGTACCTGCCAATGCCAAGTGCTCAGTTGCCTGGTCAAATCTCCAGGAAACATTATGTATATATTTAGGACAAAAATAACTATAACCGATTACCTGTGACATGGAATTAACTTCTAAGTTTCTTCCTCATGATGCCTCTCTGTCCAGGTTTGCACTATTGGGATGTTAATGTAGATTTGGTTGGTCTAAAAAGGGAAAGTAGATTGAAACAAGGGTTATAACAAATATAGAACAACATAAAAGGAAATTGATTTCAAAATCGAATGGATCTGAGTATGGCATCAAGTGGAGAGAAACATTATACTTGTAGAAAAAACATGTAGCAAAATCATCTAACTCTATATTAGTGCCATTTGTTCTTATAAAATGGTTTCTATGGTTATCATATACAAAACATGTAGTAAAAAAACTCTTCAAATTTTTAATCAAAATTCGAATTCTACAATCAATTTGAATAAAAATGCAGATTATACATGGGATTGGAAACATATTATCCTATAATCAAACGCAGATCATCATACAATCAAACACAGAATTTTAATCAAAATCCTAGTTAATAAAATCGATTAACAAAAGTCCGTGGATGTTTAATGTAAATTTAACATCGATTGAAATTAAACAAAACTATTATACCTGGAAGAGTGACAGAACTCGAAATGATACAGAGAGACAACTTTGGAGTGTAGGATTCTAAAGATGTGATAATATAGAAAGATGGATTCGAACGCGTTAGGGTTTTGATGAGCGATGAAAATGGGGAGTTTTCCGTGATTTAGGTTTTGGACTTAGCAGTGAAAATGGAATTTTTTGGTAATGAAAATGAAAGGGAGGGAAATAATACAGATCGCCTATTTTTTTGTTTTGATGCAGGAAACTTTAACAGCATGGATAATGT
The DNA here is from genome assembly GCA_030737815.1 of Allium fistulosum. Classification (NCBI taxonomy): domain Eukaryota; kingdom Viridiplantae; phylum Streptophyta; class Magnoliopsida; order Asparagales; family Amaryllidaceae; genus Allium; species Allium fistulosum. Next base: position 461,957,810 of record CM060901.1, read on the forward strand.
GTTGTATTCGACTCTAAGCAACTAATAATTAAACAAAGACAGCAATATATATTCCAATGTTATCCATTCTTAGAATAAATATACCATTTCCTTGTAATGCTTGATTAAGCTTATAATCTCTCTTCTCTGAAGCAGGAGAAGGTTTTGGGCCTTTGTCAGATTTCTTGTTATCCATTTATCTATCAAGTGATGTTACACAAAATCAGGGAAGTATTACATATTTTATAAAAATTTGAAATGCTCCTAAATATAGATGTTAAAGTGAACAAGTAAATGCCTAACCAATGAGTACATGATTAATTGAAAATTATTCAGTCCATAATGGTAAAATGTCGAAACCAATACTAGCAATAGAACTTGTAACAAGTCGATAATTCATTAAATAGTCCATTTCTAGATATCGAACCTATGCTGAGATATCGAGTCAGTAGATATTTAAGGTATTCATAACCAATTGGAAATTCATTAATAACTATTAGATTTATGATTGGACGTTGAATCATGACTAGTCATTAGGGTCCAATCAAGGTATTGTACTTATAACAGCTTATTGAGATTATACTTGAGTGTCGAACCGATAACCCGATGTCGAATCCAAATGAAGTATCAAATTCATAAATAATAAAGTGAGCTTAGAATTATTTAGAAATGCTTCAACCGATTATCAACTTTGTAAGGTGTCAAATGCATACACAGTTCATGAGTATAACTACTATCTTAATCTTTAGTATGGTGTCGAACATAAACAAGATATAAAGTTTGTAACCCATATAACAGATTTCTAATTAGTTGTCGAATTTATAAAGGGATAGCGGCACATTATGAAGTTACTGAGTTTGTAACTGAAACAACAATCTTTCAAACAGTTTTTAAGCTTATAATTGGTTATCGAATTCTTAGATAGACCCCGTACATCTGACTGATTATCAAAACTATAACTAGTGGGTGGAACCTTAAAAAGGTATCGAAGTTCAAATTAGATGTTGAATTTCAAAAGACTAATAAATTTGAAGACCAGGGACTAATTAGTGGCAAGTTGTTGGATTTTAAAGTGGATCGAGTTTTTAACAATTAATCAAATTCATAATTGAGTGTTGAGATCTTAAAAGGATATCAATTTTATCATAATCAAAACTCCATAAAATTATTGAGTTTCTAGAAATTTTTTGAATTCACAATAAATATTATCGAACTTCAATCAATCAATAAAGAACATACCACGATCAACAGTTGAATTCAAACACTAATCTTTTTAGAATCATAAATGCACCTAATCGATTTAATATTAATCTCAAAAATTTAAAAAAACCCCTTATTTACCTAAATCGAATAAAGATAGAAATCAAACCTTGAAACCAAGCACGAGCGTTGTGAAATCGAAAATCTTGATTAAAATGGAAAGATAAAATTGTTGTTTCGAGAATAACTTGCAGGTAAAAGATTGAAGAAGAAGAAGAAGACAAGTATTTATAGAAAGAAAATGGCAGCAATGAGAAGCATTGATCTTAATTTGAATGAACGGGCAAGATCAGAATGGAATGCCAATAGGCAGCAATGTGGTTATCGAGGTGGCAAACGTCAGTATCGAAGCAGCAACTTGAAAAGTCAACATTACACTAAATTATAATACTTTTCTTCTACACAAGGAAGGGGGTAAATGTTATTACAAATGAAAGCATCGAACATCAAGGAAGAACATGTTGAAATTCAAGATGTCAAGTGTGAAGAAGAAAAGGAAATCCAGCATTCAGTAAGGGGTATCGAACTTCAAGCAACCCCGTAGAGATGTCGAACCTCTACAATCAAAGATGTCAAATGTTTAAGAATAGATAGCGAGTCTCTGAAGGTATCGAATTCCAAGCAATTGACAAACCCAGAAGGTATCAAACATGATCATAGCAAGAAGATTGTCGAACCTTAACAATCGAAAAGATATCACATTAAGGTATTGAGTCTCTGAGGATGTTGAGCTACAAGTGTTATCGGGCTTGAATGAAGGAAGAGGAGGTATCGAACTTCAACAGTTATAGAAGTTGTCGAGCATGTAAGGAGGAAGAGGTATCGTATCGTAAATAATTTCTAAAGATATTGAGCATATAACAAGCCCAAAGTGGTGTCGAATATAAATATGTACCGATATATTATGGTACAAAGGATATTGAACCTGAAGATAATCAAAGGGAGTTGCTGAACCACTACAACATAAAGTGCTAATAGAATAAAGAGTAAAGAGGGAAGCCGCATCATTAAGAGATATCCAATACACAGTTACGAAGAGGGTATATCGAGACTCTATGAAACAAGCAATGGATATTGAGCCTTTACATCTATGACTATTGTATAGTGTCCACAAGCGGCAAGTGGTCTCGAGCTTCACAGGCAGCAAAGGATGTCGAACTTCAAAGGACATAAAGAATATCGAATGTCTACAGTTATAAAGGACGTCACATATCATCAGTTCAAAGAAGGATTCTGAATGTTATCAATATAAAGTAGGACGTCGAATGTCATTAACATGAAGAAGGATGTTGAATGTCACCAGTACAACAAAGGATGTCAAATATTAGCAATACAAAGGGATATCATATATCAGCAATTCACATAACATATCGAAGGACACGTGGTAGCCATACCACCTGCTGCCACCCGAATAAATACAGACCCTATGGATACATGGGAGAGGGTGAAATTTTCTCATCTCATTTCCTTAATTTTCATGTTGTAAGCCCTAAATCAAATTGGGGATTTTTTTAGAACCGATTGTACATTTATGACTTTTTTACATAAGGACTTGAATAATGAACTTTGCATAGCATACTTCAATTGGATAAAGATATCTGACCGTTTATTGAACTTATGACATGTGTTTGACTTCTTATACTTGACTTGGACTATGGACATGCATATTGCTTTCTTTTAGACTTGGACTTACATACTTCTCTCAAGCTTTGCATAAGGCTATTTAAGCCCTTATCTAAACTGGACTTGCCTTATCTTGCACGTTTGAATTAACAAATAAATTTGTTAACAATATTTATCCAACATGGTCGATATTTCGACTGGGTTGATTCTATCACAAACTGCACTCGTAAGAGGTTCTATAGTGGATGTGCAACATTGATTATGATACCTGGAGAAGTGTGTGGCATAGCACTAACGGGAGTTCCTTGGTATTCACGGTCGCGGCGTGATACTGTGTTATTGATGGATCCCGACTCGGTGTGATAAGAGGTGTTATGTTACCATTAAGAGGTGGACATGGATGCAGCAACCTTGAGATGTTATTAGCATAAGTTGCCATTATGGTTCTCCTCCTCAATGCATAAATATGGTACGTGTAGTCGTATTATGGGAAACATAGTCCATGGTTGATATTGTGGGTAAACCTACGTTGGAATAGTTCCAGTAGCTAGTAGTCAATCATTAGTTGTTTGGAGGTTCGATTAGTTGTTCAACCCTAAGTATAATCTTTCACAAGTTGTTGGTGTAGGAATGTTTAAAACTATACCCTTAGATAAATAAAGTGAATAATTCATGGGCACTAGTAGGACATCCTAGGTCACATAGAGTATTAATAAAGTCAATTGCATGTGATCACCATATATTAATGATGTAACTCATTCAACAGACTTTTGTCTGACTCATTCATTTGCTTTCTTTTTCTCTCACCACAGGAGGAAAGGGCAGTAGGTGATAGGCCCAACGATTAGTATTTGGAGAGTCAAGCTTGGCATCAAAGTTGCTTTTACATTTTATCTTACTCTCCATGTAACTATATATTGCATTTAGTGTTTATCGGACTATATATTGTATTTCTATGTACTCTGAATTATGACCACGTACTCTTTTGAGATTGTGATTTCTGAGATATTTTCTGAGACAGTTATTTTTTTTACTTATATTTTGTTGCCTTCCACTGTGAGATCTGAAAGTGTAGAATGTCTCGGTTCTTATCTATATATTCTTAGTCTCAATAATGTTTGAAAAAAACCCAATAGCAAGTACTTCTCAACACCTACACGAATCCGACAGTCACTCTAGGCTTTTGATCGGTGTGTTAGAAGGGTTGGGTTGTCATTTGGTATCAAAGTCTAGGTTTAAATTTTCTTAGGGATTAGGTGAGCGTACTTGAAAGGTTAAAAAAGGTGTTTTTCGAAAAGGTAATCGAAAAAAATTTCAAATGGAGTTTAGAAGTGTGTATATATATAAATAGATAAAAAGTTTTTTAAAGGATTTATATATAAATATAGTATGAGCCACGCTTTCTCTTTTTCATGCCAATACTATTTGAGGAAAAGTTGCTAATAAATTCCAAAATCACAGATAAAAAGGATGAGTTGTCCTGCTGGTTATGGCTCAGGTGATGTAGCTGAGTTTCTGGGTGTGAACATCCCGATTTGGTTCCATCGTTATCTACAAGCGAGAGGATATGTAACAACCCGCATATTTATCGATGTTATATTTAAATATTTTATCGTTAATTGGATTTTGGTTCGAAAAGCTACTTTTTGCATACGGTCAAATTAGGACTCGAGACCACTTCCATTGAGTTCAAAATGACGTTTGCGATCTTTTTGAGTGTAAACTTCGATATGTTTGGAGTAAGTGGAATTTTCGTCACTTTTTCCCGCCTTTGACTTTGGTTTGGACTGCACCTTCATTAAGCTCAGCCCAACCCCTCCTCTTTATAACTTCATCTCTTCACTAAACCTTCAAGCTTCATCAAAAATGGAGGAGGGAAAGGGAAATTAAAACTCCAAACTCAAATTCAATTGCAAATCTAACATTCAACTCCAAATTCAAGTAGAAGATATTGGATTCAAGCTTTGGATTGCTTCTCCTTGCTTTCAAGCTTCATCTTCATTCAATTTATTGAAAAAGTGAGATTTTTAATCTCACATCTTGCCTATAATCGTCATTGGATGGTTGGGAATGGTTCCCTATCACTTTAGCATGTTCATTTGCATTCGATTTGGATTGAATGGGTGAAAACCCCAAATTTTCGTGTGTGTTTGCAATTCTGGGCCTTAGGTTGCACTGCCTCGAGGAAGAAAGACTGCAGATTTTCGTTCTGGACTTAGGTCGCTCGCCTGCAGTTAGGTCGTAGGTCGCTCGAAGGAGTTGGGTCGTAGGTCGCTCGGCCACACTTAAGTCGCGAACTACTAGGTCGCTTGACCCCGTACCCAGTTTGGTTGCATAACCCTTTTAGGCCGCGAACTCCTTTTAGTCGCGAACCCTTTAGGTCGCGAGCCCTTAAGTCGCGTACCCTTTAGGTCGCGAGCTCTTTAAGTCGTGTACCCTTTAGGTCGCGTACCCCTTTAGGTCGCATGACCTTGTTTATGTTAGGTCGCTCGGCCTTATTATTTAGGTCGCTCGGCTCCTCACTGTTAGGTCGCTGGCTTTAGGTCGCTTCCTCCTATAGGTCGCTTTCCTCAGTTAGGTCGTTCGAGGCCTTAAGTCGTTCACTCTTTAGGTCGTTTGACCTATTTGCTTTTAGGTCGTTCGACCATTAGATCGTTCGATAGTCCCTTAGGTCGCATGACCTCTTAAGTCGCTCGGCCATGTCACTAAGATAGATCGTGCCCACCTAGGTCGCTAGGCCTATTTTCTTTAGGTCGTTGGGTCTTACATCTTTTAGGTCGCTTGACCTACAAGCAACCTTTATTTCTTTAGGTTGCAAGGCCTTTACCTCTTAGGTCGTTTGGACCGTTAGGTCTTAGGTCGTATGGCCTCAACCTTGTTAGGTCGTTTGACCTGTTTCATGCTAGATCGCGTGGCTTCGTTAAGTCGCTAGGTCGCTCGCACCTTGATGATGTTAGGTCGCATGGTCTTGGCTTCTTTAAGTCGCTCAGCCATTGATACCACTTGGTCGTTCGGTCTGTTCACCTTTTAGGTCGCTTGACTTACTTACACTCCTTAGCTCGACCTTGTTAGGTCGCAAGTATACTTCTACTATGATGGTTTTGGAACTGATTTCCTTGGATTTTTCTCACGTCTTCGAATGTGAAATTTTGTGATGCGATTTGTTTCAACAATCGTTTTGTGACTTGTTACTTTAAAAATGTGAAGACTTCAATACTAGTAGTGAATATCAAAACTCTTTCATCAAAGCGATTTCAACACTATTTTACTACAAAGATCTTTCTTCTCAAACCATTTTCTAATCTACTAGTATATACAAGCCTTTACTTCACTCGGATGAGAAATCGAATTAAACGACTTAGTAAAACGAGTGGTATGAAACGCTTGCGTTCACTTCATCGGTTAGCTCTTGGACTTGTTCGATTGAACCCTTTTTGTGACAATTTTCTAGTGAAGATCTACAGTTTGTTCGTAAATATTTGAGTTAAGCTAGTGGTTATGGGACATGAAGCTAAACTCATATATTTACTAGCTTAGTGTAATTGACACTTCCTTATGATCATGACGATCATTTTTTGTGATTTAGACTAGCGATTAAGCGATGTCTCTTTGTCTGGGAGGGAGACTAGACCCCGCTTTTGTGATGTTTCGCCATCACATATATGGGGTAGCACCCCATGGTCTTCGGGCCGTTCATGTGTTAAAATTTAATGGATAGCTTCCATGAGATAGCTTCTCGTTCATGTGTTATACGCGTTGGTGAGTTTTCTTGCTCCCGTTCATGTGTTAGGCCTTCCCCCCTTTTTATGTGTTTTCTGGATTTCTTGTGATGATTTCTGGAATTTTGTGCTTCACCAATTTTCGTGATTTTCATTGATATGATATCAATTTTTGTGCATTGGTGAATTCATGTGTTATTGACTTGTTGTGAATACAAGTTTAGGGTATGATACCCTATTTTATCTTTGAGAAGATTCTTGTGATATTGGTTAATATTTGTTGATTATCATTTACATACTTATAGTAGTATGTCGTTATGGTTGTTACATGTTCATGCCATATTATTTATCCTATACCTTATCATCTGATATTTATAGCTAGACTGATCCGTTTATTATTTTCTTATAAATAATACTCGGGTCAGACCGAGATGTTACAGGTGCTTCTGCTTGACATCTCTTCAGGATTATTATGACTTTTGGCTAACTACATAGATTAGTAGTTTTTGGGTGTACACATTTGAGATATAGACTCTATGCTGTGTACTTATTCTTTTGTATAGCACGTGTTGCTATTCTTTTGTATTATCGTGGATCTTCCCGACCACTACTCTGATGTACACTTTCATGTGTTATATATATATTTATTCATATCTTCTTCCGCCTTTGTGATATGGATGTATGTGACTGATTTATGTTATGATTATTTCTATGTTTGTTTCCGAAGATTATATATTGCCACCGTGTGATAGCTTTGAGTTTGTATCGGTGTGTTGGATTTCCTCCTTAAATGATATGCATTCTATTCTATCTGACATATCGGTGCTCGCACAAAGAAGTTACATGGATGGTCGCTCCTCCACAGCCTTATTCTCCGTGCTAATTGACAGCACTACATCGTAGTGTTCTTGGTTAGCGTGGGTATAGAGGTGGGGCATCACAGGATAAGTCGAGCTTAACCCTAATAGGGGATGCATAGAGCAGAAGCTAGATGTAGCTCCATCACACCCACCTACCATTGATTTCGCTAAGCTATCTAAGGATGTTGCCAGGTTATGAGGGAAGCTGTATGTAGGGACCCAGTCGTGTGTGGACTCGGAGGCATGGGTCCACACCTGTGAGAGGATTTTTGGATTGATGGGCCTCAAAGATGACATGAGGAGATAGCTTATAGCTCGGCATTTACAAGGAGAGGCTCTAAATTGCTGGGATATGGTAGTTGTGAAGACTGATAAGGGAGTGATTACTTAGGGAGAGTTTAGGTGGTGTTTTGAGGTGAAGTTTCTTTCCAAAGAAAAGGAGGGTGTACAGTTGGAGAAGTTCATACATTTGCGTCAAGGAGTGATGTCGGTGAAAGAATACATGAATCAGTTCAATCAGTTGGCTAGGTTTGGTATGGAGCCAATAAATACCCCTCATAGAAAAGCTCTGAAGTTTACAAAGGGGCTGAATCAACCTCTTCAAAATTTGGCCCTTAGTCATATTCCCATGGGTGCGAGTTTCAAGGTTTTGGTGGAGATAGCCTTGTTGAATGTTTTTTCCAAGGAGGAAGTGAAGAGCGACCCGAAGAAGTCAGGAGGAAAGACACCTAATAGAATCAGCGCAAGGGTGGAATGAGGCCCAACGGGAAGATTAAGAAGCAAGAGATGCAGTGTAGGAGATGTGGTAAGAAGGGGCATTTTGCTAAGGAGTGCAAGATGGACAGCTCTAAGATCAAGTGTTACAACTGCAATCAACTCAGGCATATAAGGAGGGAGTGTCCGGCGCCTCGGAAGACCGCTAACTAGGTGGTTTCAGCTTACACACTGGACGTTTTTCCTAGCTCAAGTGCACCTCTAGTAGCAGACAAGGGAAAGAAGGTCATGATTGAAGGTGTGTTAACTCTATCAGATTTACCTATTAATACTTTATTTAACATGGGGGCATCACACTCTTTTATCTTGAGTAGACTTATGGATGAGTTGCACTTAGATACTAGCATAGTTACATAACCTATAGTTGTATTAAACCCTATTGGTGGATCGAATTATTTATCTATGATATGTAGGGGTTTGAAATTGTTTATTTTGGGGGTCAAGTTCAGTTATGATTCTTTTGTGTTAGGATTTTATGGGTTTGCTTTGCTTTTGGGCATGGACCAGATGACGATGTATGAGGCAATCCCAGATTGTGATGGGAAGGATGTTAGGCTGGGTACTTGTAGTGGATGCAGTCTAGAGGTCTATTGCAACCTCATAGGTCTAGTTATGTTGAGTTACATATATTTATTAGGCCTATCGCATGATGAGTTAGATTTAGTGCCTGTAGTTAGAGACTATCCGGATGTCTTTTCCAAGGTTACCAATCTTCCACTCTAAAGAGAACTTGAGTTTCGAATTTGTCTTGTAGAGAATGTCGGACCTATTGCCTTACCCTTAAGGCATATGGCTCCTAAGGAGAGACGCGAGCTGAATAAGCAAGTGAATGAGCTGTTGGAGAAGGGCTTCATTAGAAGGAGTATTTCATACTGGGGAGCACCAATTGTCTTTGCCACTAAGGCAGATGGATCTCTGAAGCTCTGCGTCGATTATCGAGAGTTGAATAAGCTGACAAACAAGAATCATTACCCGTTGCCCCATATAGATGACCTCTTTGATCAGTTGGTTGGAGCAAAGGTGTTTTCTCAACTTGACTTGGCTACCAGATTCCATCAGTTGTGTGCGGCTGATGATAATATTCAGAAGACTACTTTTCGTACACTCGACGGACTGTATGAGTGGTTAGGCATGCCCTTTGGACTGACCAATGCACCTGCCTACTTTGTTGATCTGATGAGTCGATTTTTTCGAGGGCTGCTTAATTAGTTCATGGCGATGTTTGTGGGTGACATATTAGTCTATTCCAAAAGCAAGGAGGATTAAAGGTTGCATTTAGAAGAAGTTCTCAATATACTCCGTGGGCATAAGTTAAAGGTGAAGTTTTCCAAATGACACTTTTGGCATAAGGAAGTACACTTTTTAGGACACATTGTCTCTGAAAGTGGGTTGGAAGTCGATCCTAGTAAAGTTGCTGCAGTACAAGATTGGCAGGTGCCCAAGAGTGTCGTGGAACTGAGGAGTTTCCTTGGTTTGGCGGGTTACTATAGGAAGTTCAATAAGAAGAATTTGGTTTTCTCACGGAACGCGATGTGTGAGGATGCTTTTATCAAGTCGAAGGAGGCATTAACTAGTAGATCTGGTTTAGTATTACCTGTTGGTACGAAGGCATTCACAGTTAAAGGTCCACGAGAGAAACTATCCTATCCATTATCTTGAATAGGCGGCCATTGGCTTTGCACTCAAGTCATGGAGACACTACTTATTAGGAGAGCGGTTTGAGCTGTATACGGATCATAAGTCTTTAAAGTATTTATTTTCCCAGAAGGATTTAAATTTAAGGCATCAGAGGTGGATGGAGTTTTTGGCATCGTATGACTTCGATATCTCCTATACTCCAGGCAAGGGCAATGTTGTAGCTGAAGCCTTGAGTAGTAAGCATGTAGTGTTGAATCCTATGTTCTTAGAGTAGAAGCACTTGGAGTTCATTTCTATGTTCGACTTTTGACCATCGTCATACATCACTTTAAGATTATTAATAACTTTGGATGTGCAGCCTACATGCATAGACAACATTGGGTCAAGTCAGAAGCAAGATAAGAAGATATTGGATATTTTTGAGAGACTTTGTAGGGGAGAGAAGTCAAGTCAATTGAGGTGTTATACCATTGACTCGAACGGATGGTTACAGAGAGATGGTATATCATGTGTTCCTCTTATTATGGATTTGATTGACATGTATAAGCCGTGTCTTGTCATTTTAGGATGACCATTCATCCCGACGGGGACAAAATGTACCATGACATGAAGAGTGTTTTTTATTGGCCTGGTGTAAAGAAGCATGTGATAGAGTATGTGGCCTGATGTATGATTTTCCAGAGGATGAAGGTGGAGCAGAAGAGACGGGAGGATTGTTGTAGTAGTTGGATATTCCATAATGGAAGTAGGAGAGTGTTTCTATGGATTTCATCATTGGACTACCTATGAGTAGGAGAGGGAATGAGAGTATTTGTGTAACGATCCATAAATTTTCGATAATTAAAATTTGTTATTTAATATTAGGAAAATAGAAATTTGTGATTTATTTATGAAAACAATATCTAGAATGAATGGTAACAATGTCAATTTAAGTTAATTATTAATAAATTGAATGAAATTCCAATTAATTGAAATAATGTAAATGTTATACTTGGCTATAAATTGAATATAAGAAAACAAACGTAAATAATGAATTAATATATAATGAATGGTAATTGAATAAAATCAAGGTTCTGTAAGTAATTATAATATTGGCTTGGAAATGATAAACTTATAAGTGTAATTAAAAGTTAATGGTGACAAACTATTGTATATTACCTATCTATTTAGCCTGCTAATTTAAATTGAAAATAAATTTCAATAAATGTAATTAAATATTATGTTAATGTAAATTAAGTTAATATTTGGAAATAATGTTAATTTTATTCATAATATGACAATTAGTTGAATTAAAAGAATGGAAATCAAGATCTATTAATTTATTGGAATTCAAATTATAATAATTGGGATTAATTGCAAATAAATGAAATTAAATATTTAAGTATTACGTCAATGGAAATTTAGCTGAAATTTGAGAATATTAATGTAATAGATCATGAACCAATGCAAATTTTATCTATTTGATAATAATGGATTGAATAATAAGATGAAAGGTCAATTAAATGGAATTATTGGACATTTGATTTATAATTACTAAATTTATTGAAATTGGAAGTAAAGATGGAAATTATTGAAATAATTAACATTGAATTAACCTGAAAATTTGTTTTAAATTGTTATAAATGTCTAAGTAACCAAAAGTGATAAAATTTGTAATTATAGAATCAGAATTGAAAAGGTGATTTAATTAATTAATTATTAATTTATTTAATTAATGTGAAAATAGCCATTTTGGCTACTGACTCGGATTTCGACGAAACCAGTTTCATCGGATCCGTAACAGTGAATTATTGTAGGATTTCAAGTTTCGAAATGATCGGACTTGTCATTTGATCGTACAGGCTCGAAACGCCTTGAAATCAATTTAATTGAAATCAATTGAAATCAATTTGAAATAAATTGATTTTACCATAACTTCTTCATACGATAGAAATAGGAATTGAAACCTCTTCCATTGAATTTGAAATCATCAAAAATATCTATTTTGATATATGGGATTGCCCATTTTCGTTCCAAAGACAGAACGGGCTTTTCGGGCCATTTATCGTTCAACGTTATAATCAAATATTATCCGTTCTTTCTATTTTTCTGATCTGCCTATAAATACCTCGTTATAAACCCTAGTCACTTTTTATTCCTCATTTCTATACGTACAATTCATTCTCAACTCCTCGTTTCAATGGCAAACAAACCCTAATTCCCAATTGCAATTCCAAATCAAAAATTTCAAACTCCACAAACTATATATCAATTTGAAGCTCTCGGCGAGCGCAAGTCAAATATGTGATTCGTTTTTTGATTGGAGTCTCTGGTCTCTAGGTAGCCAGAACTGAGCAAATTAATCTCGGTCGTTCATTGATGTTTGACGATCTTTGACCGATCGTCAAATTGACTTGGGAGTTTTGTAGAGGGGACGTCCAGGAGCCGATTGGTGGTGGTGGCATCTTTTAGATCGACACGAGGCGTCGTGTATTGGGCGATTGGGGTTCGAAACCCTAAACGATAGGGTGGCGGCGCTCGGCGCGTGAAGCGATCGGAGGTGGAACGGTGGGCATGGCCAGGCACGTCTCGTCGAGGCGAGGACGTTGAGGGTGGTCGGGGACGCTCTGGTTGCCGGAGGAGTGTGAATTTGGAGGTCAAAATCGGTGGTAGGGCGGCTTGGATTGGGTTTCGTTCGTGCGTATGTGATAGAGCTAGTACGTGGTGGTGATGATGTGGCTTTGTTTAGGTATTAATTTATTTTATTTTAAATTTTGATTTCAAATCTTCTTATATCGATAACTTTTGCATACGAGGTCCAATTCATGCGCTGTTTCTTTTGTTAGGATCGTATTGAAATTCTGGACATTCTGATGCGGGTTTGGATGAATTCTAAGACTGTTTGAATTTTTGGTTTAAATTGGATTTAAATTCAAAAGGTGAGTGTTTTAACCCACTCACAACTTCTAAAATTTCTTATGTTTGTTAAATTAAATTTATGATGTGATTAGAATTTTATTTATGACTGTTTGGTATATTTTAAATCAACATCTCAGTTAATTTGAATTTATTTGAATTAAATTGTTATTTAATTTATTATTGAATATAAATTGCTAGTTAAATACCTGTTATTGATTATCAGTTCTATATTGATATTTATTGATTGATTTGGATGATGTTTGTGATGGATGTTGATTGGTGATATTGGATGAATGGATGTTTTATTTTATATCGTTATAAACTACAAGTTCACTATGGGTTGAAATGATACATACCCGAATGATCAATAGATTAAGAAAAATCTTTATGGGTTGAAATGATAGACTCGAGCGATTTTTATGGATTATAATATTTTCGGGATTGCAGATTGAAATGATATATATTCGTAAATATAAAATTTTAAATTGCGGATTGAAAGGATAAATATCTGTATCACTTAACCCTAGGGTAGAGAATTATATACGAACACCGGATTGGTTAAATTAAATGATTTTAAAGCTTTAATTTTTTGAATCCTTTTAAATGATACTTTGAAATAAAAATTGATTTATACGAATTGAATTATTATCGAAATTCAAGTTTATGATACAATAAAATTGGAATCGGTTTAAAGGTATTGTTAAAAGAATTTAATTGAAATTTCAAAGTTGAATTTGGAATAAAAAGTGAAATTTGTCAGAATTGAATTATTATAAGTTATTTGAAATATATCGAATTTGGAGTAGTTTAAATTGATATTTCGAACATGGATTGGAGGCGATGGAATTAAATATTTTTATTGAGAACTGGAATTGGAAAATTTGAAATTGGGTTTTGGGATATTAAAATGGTCCAAATGTACTGGAATGGAATAAATAGTTTAAATTGATATAAATTTCAAATTTATATTTTTATATAAATTGTTTAAAAATATATTATTTTAAAGACTTTAATTATTAAGATTTTCAACTTTTAAATTAATTAACCTGTTTTAACTTATTTAAATCTAATTAATCTATTTTAAAGCTATTTAATATATTTTAATTATATTTAATCTATTTTAAATCTATATTAACTATTTATAACTATTTAAACTATTTTCTAAATTCCAAGCTAAGTAAAGTAGAAGTGATTATTCTCTAATCATTGGGTTAAAAGCAAATACAGGTAAATGATGTTATAACCTACATTGGGAATTAAATAACATATTTGGTTTAATATGATATTTTGAAATGAGAGTTTAACCTATTTTGGAAACACGATTTTTGAAAGGAAATATAATTTCGAACTATGATTTCAAATGTGATAAAATTTCAAAGGTAAATATGAGTAATGATTTCGGAAATGATATGATTTGAATTGAATATGATATTTTGATATCAACTATGAAATGGTTTTTGAAATGTAAAAGAACCATCCGGTGTGTAATAAGCGATTGGTTGTTAAAGAGACCGGGATCAGATATGGGCATACTCTCTGTCGATACCGAAAACCACTTTGACAACTGTGTACGCGGTGGAGATTCCAAAATGAAGTAGGATGGTGGCGAAGATCCTATATGAGGTATATACGTGGACCCGACTCTCGTGAGTTGGCATAAGGTGGCTAAAACAGGAGCAATCGACAGTCCAATGAGGTAGCTCCTCTGAGCGGACACACTCCATCGATCTATATTATGACTTTATGATTTATTCGGTGGCCACCCTTCGATATTTACTCGGGAGTGTGATTCGAGTTGGCCGGTAGTTGCGGCTATGCGTTACCAACAGTCCGGAAGTGTAATTGGTATATCTACCCTGACATTGCCTAGTTGTGCCGTGTCACCTACCCTAGCGCGCCTTCTACGAGTTTGTTTTATGTCGTACCAATGTGGTATCCTCTGGCGACTCTAGTTTACGGGGAGTTACAGTACTGTATAGACTATTGGCATACCTAAAAATGTGTTAAGGTGGAAAATGTAAAGCCTTAACACTATTTTTAAATAGTATACTTTACTTTAGACACTATTATAATAGCGTATTGTACTACATAGTAGATAGTTTAATGGATCCTTAGAAGATGTGAATCCCGAACATCTTCTAAGTTACTTCACTCACGTTAGACACTGGATAGGGGATGTCGAACCCCGTAAACATCTTCGACGCCGTTTACACTCATATTTATTTACCGTGGATTTAACTCACATAAGATCTTTTAGTTCTGACTCGAGTGTTTTGTCTTTTCAATTCACTCGGGTCAGCCTGAGCATTTTTGGATATGAAGACCTTATTTCTGGAGGACGAAGATGAAGATTTGTACTACTATTACTTACTATATTTATTCCACTACATTCATACTGTTCCGCTGCAATTTTTGTTTATCTTTGATATATGTAACTCTAATTCTGTACTATATAAGTATAATCAAAAGTTTTGTAAACAGCTTCATGAACTGTTATTTGATTATTATATTTTGTCATTCCGCTGCGAGATTTTGTTTTTTTTCTTTCTCTGCTTTTTCTTATTCACCCCAATAACAATCCGCCCTTCTGTATGGTTTTAGTTGGCATGCGTGTCTACTTAAAGCAACAAAAAGGTGGGATGTTATAATTTGGGTCATAGTCGACCGACTAACCAAATGTGCTTCTTTTGTTTCGGTTAGGAGCACAAGGACTGTTACGTCTTTGGCGACACTATACGCGAGGGAAATAGTTATATTACAAGGAGTTCCTTTTAGCATCATAAGCGACCAAGATCCATTTTCCACTAGAGAGTTTTGGAGGAGTCTTCAAGAGGCATTAGACACCAAGTTGAGTTTAAGTGTCGCATATCACCCATAGACAGATGAAAAGACAGAGAGGGTGAACCGGGTGTTGGAGGATTTACTTCGGATATGTATCTTGTAAAATATAATAGTTTATGGTTTTTGTTTGATGATAAACACACACACAAATATATATATATATATATATAAACACTCACGCGCACACACACACACATATATATATTAAATTAGTTTGATATAGTATTATTGTAATATCACATAATGAAATAAACATATCAAAATTTCATTTCAACAAATATTTTATTTCAATAAGATCTCAATAGTACACACAACTATAATGATAGCTTCCATAATATTTTGAACACAATATTTTATATACAATATTCATATACAATAATATTTTACACTCTCATATACAACACACTTTCAATACAACAATCACTCCTAACCTCACTCACTCGAATTCGATTTTTATCTTCTTACTCCAATTGTTTTTCTCCAATCATCTACTTTACCTATCAAATAACAATGCAGCAAAAGGGAAAAGATACAAACTAAAACTGCAAAAATATGAATATATTTGAAGTCGACGTTGTCTCAGTTTATTGGTTTTGTTCTTTTCATATTCTGAAATAGGCACCAAAAAATAACGAACATAGACCAATACAAAAGGTATATACCAGGACTAGTACAACATGTTCGAGTTAAAAAAAATATAAAATCAAGTCAAAAATGTGCACGAGGAACCTATGACATGCACAATGTATCATTGTACATGCTAAGGCCGTGCAAATTAAAATAAATAGGCACATTAAAAAAGATATGCATTTGCATATGTGCATATGTCAAACTTGCACACATGCACAATACATCCTTGCACCAGCACTTTGAAAACATACATGTCGGCTCAGTTCATTAGTGGGCAATTCAAAACAAGCAAGTGCAAGGTCAAGCCCAAAGGCTCAACACAGTGCATTAGTGTACAGGTCAAAACAAGCTAGTGCAAGGTCAGGCTCAAAGGCTCAACACAATACTTAGAGGAGAAATATCAAAAGTGCACAAGCATGAAAGACTAAGCACAAGAAAAATACAAGCCACAACATCCAAACTGATGCATACGGTCAGGTGCAAACAAAAAAATGCAACATGTACACTACAAGGTCGAGCTAAGGCAGAAAGTCATGCACCAGAAAACAGAAAAGTAAGGCAGCTCACAAATGCAAGTACAATGCATAAGCTAGCACAACCAGGTCGAGCTAACAAGCCAAACAGCAACTTGCACAAGGCTGGAAGATCAACGGAAAAAAAAGCACAAATGCAAGCATCCAAAAGAAAACCGTTGTAGTGTGTTGTAACACCCCGTAAAATCAACCGTAAATGAATTAAGTGAATTAAAGTAAATAAGGTTGGGTTGAAAATGGAAATTTTATAAAAGTTCGAATTTGACCACGAAAGTTATTCTGTTGCGTTCATGGTAAAATTTTGATACGTTTCCATATATAATATGCTAAAAACGAAGCTCAAATGAAAAAGTTACGAGCGTTTTAAGATTTCAGATTTAAATTAATTTAGTTTGAATTCAAATTCAAATGAGTATTTAAATTTAGGGTTTGAATTTCAAAAATTAACTATAGGTTTACTTGCGGGTTATGTAACCATTAAGTTAAACAATTAATGTTAAAAGTTAATTAGGCAATAAAATAATCAGGCAACGGAAACAAATTCGCATGGTCGACACCTCCGACCCCTAGCAGTTGACCCCTAGCAGTTGACCGGTCTATGAGGGGCGGTCGAACCCTAGCAGTCAATCGGTCTATGGGGGGGTAATCGACCCCTATTCAGGGTGGCGGCTAGGGTTTTTCGGTGTTTAAATGCTCTAGATTTATCCATTTTTCACCTAACTTCATCCTATGGTTCTAGTGCATTTCAACTCCTACAAATAGAACCCTATCCTCTCTACTTTTTATTCATAAATATTTGGGAACTACACAAATCTTTGCCATTTCTCTCTTCAGTTAGATTAAAAAATTCTATTAGGGATTTAGGTAAGGATTCTAATCCTTCTCTAATTATTCTTTTTATCTATTCTCTTCTCCTCCAACCTCTTTGAATCTAACAAAATTATATATATACCTATACTTTGTTGTGTATATATCAAAAGAAGAAGATCCGAAAAAGAGTTGCTTTGGTATTGCAAATCCATACAGGAAGAGCTAAGGGTAATCCGTGAATGGAAACCTTAGTATTTATTTTTCAGTAATTGATTAGTATATGTATATGAATTTGAATATGCCTCACATATTTTGGGATTGCGAAAAAAAAATAGATAAAATCCTCCAAAATTCCATTTTATTTCGAAATGTCAATTCTACATGGAGATTCTCAATTATTTATCTTACTTTGAGGGAATTTATATTGTTCTCCAATTTTCGATAATTGCATAGTTATTCCACTTCTCCTCCTTCTTTGATTCAAATTATGAGTTTTCAATAATGAAATAAGGGGTTAGAGTACAAATTCTATTCCTAGTTTACACTATTTATTCCACACAAATTCCTTCGTTTATCTCTTTGAAAAGAGTAGTTGAATAGAATATGAAATTAGAATAGCAATTCCTATTGTTTAGGATATTCCATTGAATTGATATAATAAATTGGGTTTATATTTCTATTTACAAGTCTATTTCCTGCAGTTTTGGTTATGGATATTTTATCATTGTTATGAATATAGAATCCATTGTTATGGATATTGAAATCTTGGGAATTTGAATGAAAAAGACTAGTATTAGTATTATGGTTAAAAGAATTGACATTTAATGTTAGTTTAGGGCGTATAAACCGCACACTTAGAGTTCATTAGGCACGAATATATATTATTTCTATTAGCATAATAAACGTATAATTATGGCCTATAATTGCGTAGTTAATTCGGTAGTAATTGTCATTAATTTCCCCTTTTAGGAAGGTAATTGATATATTGAGGCATAATAAATATTTATGATGACGCGAGGTTAGTCCCAAATTATGTAGGGTAAACATGCTCGCTTAATCTAGATACTAGTTCCTATGAATAGTCGGACTAATGTGAGACGTCGTTATGAGTATGGGTCATAATACAAAGGGCCAGCTTCGAGGTTTTGAGATATTAAGTGTTTGTTTGAGGGCCCGTCTCTTTTCTTCAAATGAATTATTAAATGGCCAAAGGGCTAGTTATTAGGGACGATAGGTGGTATCTTGATAGAGGTCCGCTTTAGGATAAGGTATTAAGTGACTAATTTAGGGTCCGCCTTTCCACAAAGAAGTATTAAGTAGCTCAAGAGATCCCATGCGATGTCAGCTAGATAGTCATCTTTGAGGGGTCTGCCTTAGGAATAGGTCTTAAATGATGGGTCTGCCTCAATTGAGGTCTTAAATGGCCAGAGTGTACCTATTTTCCAATAAAAGGTATTAAGTGGTTTGGGTACTATCTCTCGCATTGTTGGATATTTATGACATGGGATTAGAAACCTGCTTTGGAAATGGAAGGTATTAACTGGTAGATTATGGACTCGCCTCCTTTTCTTATAAGAAGTATTAAATGGTTTTATGTACGTAAGACGTATTCTTATTTTGAAATATACTGCCCAAAGTACTGAAATGGTAAGACTCGAGGATTTTATTCATCATACATTTTTTGTTCGGACTCCCTCCTCATTACAGCACAGGTTAAGGATGGAGCGTTGATGGTGACGGTGTTCGAAGGTGGAGTGGCTTAAGCTCTTGGCAATTATTATTCTATTTTATGATATTTTTACGTTGTACCCATGTATTTAGACATATGATGTAATGGATCTTATGTGACAGTTTTATGATGTTTTGTATTATGATATTTCAAATGGTTTTGAAATAAATGGGTACAATTTGACATTCCTCCAACTGCACCGGTGGCACCTGCTGCCCAACCTACCAATGTAGCACCCCATCCTATTGACTTTCCTAAGCTATGTAAGGACTTTCTTAATACGAAAGGGAAGACATACTCTAGAACTGAAGGACATTTGGAAGCTAAACCATGGGTTAATATCTACAAGAGGATATTTAGAGAGTTTGGTTAGGAGAATCAGCTAAGGTGGAGGATGGCCGCTTGGAACCTCAAAGGAGAAGCCTTAGATTGTTGGAACTTGGTGACCGAGGAGAATGCTGGGAGGATTTTCTCATAGGATGAATTCAAAAATAGGTTTGAGATAATGTTTATGTCTAAGGAAGAAGTGAGTCTACAACTGGAGAAATTCTTTCAGCTTAAGCAAGAAGACTCCACTCTTAAGAAGTATATAGCTAAGTTCACATAGTTGACTAAATTTGGGATGAGCTTGATAGATACACCTATGAAAAAGGCCATGAAGTTAGTGAAGGGCCTAAATTCCCCATTGAGAGGAATGTTGTTGACCCTAAGTACCCATTAGTGCCTTGTATGAGATGTTGGTAGAGATGGCAATGCTACACGTGGCCAACATGGAGATAAGGAAGTAGAAAAGGAGAAGGTTTCACTTACCCAAAAGCAAGGAGGGTCCAAGAAGGGAAGCTTTTGGGATAACAAGAAGACGAAGGGGAATTGTAAGAAGGCTTGTAAGGTGTGCAAGCGATGCCAGAAGAAAGGTCGTGAAGCTAAAGATTATAGGATGAGTCTGATGAAGGAAGCTTTTAAGGGGAAGTGCTTTAATTGCCACAGGGAAGTGCACCACAAGGAAGTTGGCAAAGGAAGAATCAAGCGGACAAGCTTATGCTATGGACGTCGTCCCTATTGCAAGTAGACTACCGAAAGACCAAGGGAAGGCAGCATTAGAAGGTATAACTCTTATTTCTAGGGTTACAATTCGTACCCTTTTTGATTCAGAGCCATCGCATTCCTTTATAACTAGGAATGTACTAAAATTTTTAAAACTTCAAACCCAGATTGTTACCAGCCCAATAGTGGTCTCTAATCCTATTGGGGTTCGACACATCTCTCTTTTATATGCAAAGACCCACTGTTGGACATATGCGACATTGATTTCATACGTAATGTGTACGTTCTAAATTTTGAGGGGTATGGTCTGATCTTAAGTATGGATAGTTAACATATTATGGAGCAGTTCTTGATTGTGATAGGAGGATTGTACTATTAAGAGGTTGTGGAGGCCGTGACCTAGAAATTATTTGTACACCTCAAGATTTAGTTGAGTTAAGCCATCTATACTCACTAAGTCTATCTATTGTTGGAGAACCATCATCTGTACCTGTAATTTGTGAATTTCCTGATATCTTTGAGGAAGTCTTGAGTCTCCCACCCCATAGGTAGATCAAATTCCAAATAGATTTAGAGAAGGGCGCAAGGCCAATCTCCCTGCCTTTAAGACATATGGCCCCTAAAGAAAGAAGGGAATTTGATAAGCAAATCTTCGAGCTATTAAAGAAAGGATTCATCTGTAAATGTACATCGGAGTAGGGAGCCCTTATTGTTTTTGCCACTAAGGCAGATGGTTCTTTGAGACTTTGCGTCGACTATAGGGAATTGACAAGAAAGAATAGGTACCCTTTACCTAGGATAGTTGACTTGTTCGATCGGCATGGAGGAGCTAAAGTCTTTTCTCAATTAGAGTTAGCAACTAAATTCCATCATTTGAGGATTGCAGAAGAAACCAAGTCGAAGTCTTCATTTCATACACCAGATGGACTCTATGATTGGTAAATGATGCCTTTTGGATTGATGAATATCCCTGCATACTTTGTGGATTTGATGAGTAGGGTATTTAGGGGGCAGCTCTACAAATTCCTTATTGTGTTCATAGATGATATTTTCATTTTCTCCAAAGGAAAAGAGGAGCATGAGAACCACCTTAAAGAGGTATTAGGAACCTTCAGAAAGCACCAGCTTAAGGCCAAGTTTGATAAATGCCACTTTTGGAGAAAAAAAGTTAGATTTCTTGGGCATATTGTTTCTGAGCAAGGATTGGCAGTAGACCCCGCAAAGTGGAAGCTGTTCAAGGGTGAAACACTTCTAGGAATGCATAAGACCCAACAACAAGTACACAAATAGTCAAAATGTGAAGATGCAGCAGGGTGCACAACAACAGTGGATATGCACAATGCACAGCAACACACACAAACGCAAGCAAACAAATAGTATAGGTCATGCATAAAAGCAAGGAAATATCAGTGTTGAGTAATTCAACCTAAAGTTGAAATATTAAAAGATTCAAAAATCTGGCCGAAGTCAAAGTGTTGGAAAAATAAAAACGTCAACCGAAGTCCCAAATATATCAGAAGATGAACAAGTCAAAGATCACAAAACCATCGATCAGAAATCAGTAGTCAATATGAAAAGCATCGATCGGAGTTGAAATATTCAAAACAAAATATTTTGAAATATATGGAAAAATCCATAGAATTTTTTCACAATCCTACTCCATAAATACCCAATTCGTCATTGGCAATTTTTAATTTGAGTTCGAAACAAGAAATCAAAAAGATTAAATTCGTATCAAATTACTCATTGCAAAAATACTCGACCGTTGAAGCAACCGAAGTTGCCAATCGTCGGACAATTGAAGAGACTGATCGTTAAGGAGATAACATCGTGACGTTCATCAATCGAAGACAATAGCAGCGGCTTCCTAAATCAGGAACCCAAACTACATAATAAAGAAGAAAGAGGAATCGAGCATGAACAAGGCGAATAGGAGAAAATAACATTATCTTATTTGGTTAATTTTTTTGTGTCAAATTTTAGATATTAAATTAGGGTTTCTTTTGTTTTTATTTTATTTTAATTTCACCTTTTTTTATTATAAAAATCTATTTTGTAACTAGGATTGAACTATCTGGCATAATTCGAGAAATTCTCAGCTCGAGGATAGAGTTGAGGAAAAGTTTCTAGCTTAGCTTTAGAACAACAGGTAAGCGATGGTTGTAAGTTTACATGATCTTTAAATGGTTGATTGTTTAATCTTAGTAGAAACCTTGGGTATAGTAGTAGACAAGTATTGTCGAAGATGGATACATTTGTCTTTTGCTTTTATTTTCACATTTACTCTATTATTATCTATGCTGCAATTTTTATTATTTTGTGAATTTATTATTAATCCTATTCACCCCCCATCTAGGGTTAATTTGATCCTACAAGTGGTATCATAGTAGGTTGCTAATAAAAATTCTAACTCTAGTTGTAGACCTAACGAGAGTTATTCCAGTATTACTCCATCTATTTTTGATGAAACGGATTTTTAAATTGGAAATCGAAAATGGAACTTTATTTAAAATATATTGATTTTAAATATTGGGATTTTACTAAAATGGTTGTGATATGGTAGATAAGAATTTTTTTCAATTAATGCTTGTGCTATGAATTTTCTCCGCTCTCTAATTAATAGAGTCAAATTTATCCATATCTCTCATTATTTAACTACATAGGAAATCTAGAACAATCTCGATACAATTTACGGTAGAAAAGTCAACAACGGTGAGAAACTCTCCAAAAAGTGCCTCAATTATATAATTGTGCTTGATAGGATTTACGAAAGATAATTTGGACAGTAAAGAAGGGTGTGACGAAGACGCAACAGATGATGAGATAAGCGATTCACTCAAAGGTTTAGTTTTCTTGTGCCAAAAATTAACTAAAACAATTGATAACCTTTAGATGAAAATTAACAAGTTGAAAAGTGAAAAATCTAAATTGCGTTAGAAAAATGATGAAATGGAAAATGAGCTTAAAAAATTAAGAAAAATAAAAATTCTAATTGCAAAAATTGGTTGAACTGCAAAAGGGAATTTGCTCATTTTCATGAAAATTTTAAAAAGTTAAAAAATGAAAATTTGATTTTAGCAAAAAAAGAAACTGGGTTATTAAAAAAAACAACATTTTACAAAAGAAATTGGAAAGTTTTAAGATGTCGAAAATTCAAAATGTGCGAATTTTGAAAGGGAATTAAAAGAGGTCAAAGAAAATTCTAAAACCCTTGAAAATGAAAAAGTGATTTTGAAAATTAACAAAACTAAAATTATTCGAATAAATCATGAATTTTAAAAATGATCGAAAATATCAAGGATTTTGAAAAACTTGAATTTGAAAAATGCAAGCTTTTTGAAAATGAGATGCTTGAAACTAAGACCAAAATAAAAGAGTTCAATAATGAAAATTTGGTTTTAAAAAGAAAAGATGTTGAAAAGAGACAAATTGCTATTAGTCGTTGTTCAATGTTAATAAATGAAAATAAACTTTTAAAATCCAAAGTCAACGATTCAGAGTTAACTCTTCAAAAAATTTCCATGGGAGAAAAATCATTTAATATGTTATTAGAAAATCCACTCTTTGTAAACAATAAAAAGGGACTTGGATTTGAAAAGTGTTAATATAAAAAAATCGACTAATAATGCCATTAAAGGAAGAAGTGTGGTACCTAAATGCATAGTGTCTCGCAATATAGGAGATAACTATAATAATTGAAATAAGAGCAAACGCAAAACCGTTAAAATTTGGGTTCCAAAAGGCACAAATGTAAATTTTCTTAATTCTAAACAAGTTTGGGTTCTCAAGGGTGCAATTGTAAATGATAATGGTTTGATATTTAAACAAAATTGGGTATCAAAGGTTGCACACAAAAATAAAAGTGGTCTTACATTCTTTGTTAGGCCACTCGCTGCCTCTAAAATTTAGGGACAAAAACGGGCTAAGGAACAACTACGATAGCAGTAGACTTCTAGTTGTTCTATATATGGTTGATGCACAAAAAACAAGGTTCCTTAGCCTAGAAAAATGAGGTGGAAACCTACAATAAAAATTGTTAACAAGAATACAACATCAAAGGTAAACAAAGTTATGATCTCTAAACCATATTTTCTTTTCTTGTTGTTAATTTTGTTTTCTTAACACTACTGTCATATAATTACCATATCTTGAGCTCCTTAACTTCGATTGAAAAATTAAAGATGTTCAAGAAAATAGACAGAAAATTCTATAAGTTTTATATTTTTTGTTTTTCCAGAATATGAACATAAACCATTGGAAATTGCAAATCATTCGGAATATTATTTGAAAACTATATTAGAACTCCTAAATACAGCTCTAGTAAATCGATCATAACTTGAACATTGTTACTCCGAATTTACTGTTTTGAGTTTTTGCTGAATCATTTTGTAAAACCTTGAAAAACAACACTCATGCTAGCGCATTACTTGAAAAGTATTTTTGATTAATGCAAACAAGTTGTATTATTTCAAATATAACCTTTGATCGATTCATCATTTTGACTTAAAACCAATTTTGATGATTAGCAATATTGTATATCTAAATTTTCCAAGTTCTGTGCTAAATCAAATTACGGACTTAAAGTTTTCAAGTAGTGGTTTCAAATGGACTAAATTTTCAAGAAAAGAATGGTCAGTTGCTTTTTTATGACAATTAACATTCACTGCCTTAAATGATGACTAATAAATTAGTGGCTGGAGAATTTTTCTAAGTCTGTGCTTTTGTTCGATATAAATGGCTTTGCTGAACTTTTTTGAATTTTTGAACCTATTCGAGTGATACTGTGGAGTACATAGTCGACTTAGTTAATAATATACCATTGTATGTCACCATGGGAAACCAAAGTATAAGTGGTATCAGATGTCACTTCATCCGAGATAATATTTGCATTTTCAACTAATTTTATAATTAGTAGACATCGTTTTATAAAACCCCTTGCAGAAAATATATTTTCACAACTTCTTTTGGAATTAGAAAATTTTTCAAATAACTCAGATTTTTACCTTTATTTTCTTCAAAAATTCTCTTGTTTACTTTAATATGGAATTACTCTGAAAAAGATGGCTGTTGACTACTTAAACCTTTTGAAATTTATCAAAAATTATCAACAGGAATTGAGAAAGTGACTAATAGTGATTAAATTCTACTTCATAACTAGAGGAAGTATATGTTAAAAATTTCTTGAAAATTCAACAAGTTTTATAATATTTTTAAAACTAGTACATATTACATGATCATTTATATCACTATCATCCTTCTTGCAATCCGTACACCAAAATTTAATATAGTGCGTAGAAGTTGGTATTTCGAAAAAAAAGAATTATATTTAGTGTAATTTATATAATTTTATCCTAAATTATTCACCCTCAATTAAAGTCCTCACGGTTATGCATGGTTGAGTAACTTTAATCTTTAGATACGTACTTCCATTCTCATTTAAAATTCCTCACGATTATGCATGGATGTAACACTTATACAAGAGAGGGATAAATATTCAAGTAGTTTCTAACCTCATTTAAAAGTCCTAATGGTTATGCATGGCTAGAATATGCTTGACATTTTTTAAGTAACTACTAACCTCATTTAAAAGTCCTAACGGTTATGCATGATTAGTAAGTTCTTAACATTATTTGTTAATTTTAAAATTTCCAAATTTTCCAAATTTCCTTTTATATAATATACCATACTACTGCCACTATATAAAATTCTCCCTAAACCATAATCCAGTCATCACTCTAAAATAGGATATGCGTCTAATTAATAATATATTATGATTTTTGTTGAAATTTTAATATATTTTTATCCATGTATGATTTATAGTTTGAATCAAAATTCATCACTATATCAATTATAATTATTATTTTGATGATAACAAAAAGGGGAGAGAGGTTAAGATTTTGGTGGTAGAGTAATAACCTTATTGATATTCAAGCGTTGGTTTTGTTTTTCAACAATTGTTTTAGTCTTGCAATTATTTTGACATCAATTTTTCTTTGGCAATTAGGATTTTTTAATTATATGCATCTATGTAGAGAGAGCATGTAAATAGGGGAGCTTGAACACGACACATCAAACGCATTTCTTTGATGCGAAATCTTAATATATGTTTGTTATCATCTGTTTAGGCCAAAAGTTGGCACAAACACCCAATGAAACGATAAATATGAAAATTTTAAGAAAATGAAAGAAATAGAAAAGAGAATGTACAATTTTTATAGTGGTTTAGGAATACTCCGGCCCACATCCACTTAATCTTTATTATTCGATTAATGTCGAGTTTTTACAAAGTTGTTCTTATGGATTGGTGATGATCCTCGAGGGTATAGTGGTGATGTGGAAATTTGTTAAATAAGCAAAAAGATTCGCAAAACAATGCCCTCCTCCTCTATTTATAGCTGTAGGTCGTTGGAAATCTCTCAACCACGTTTGTACCTATGTTCTCCATGTCTAGGAGGAGTTGTTCTACAAAGATCGTGGCTAGCTCACTTATGTTCAGGGATCGGTACCAAACCCTAACTATGGTTCGGTACCAAACCCTAACTATGGTTGCAAGACCTTCTTTTGATCCTCGAAAGTTGCTTGGTTGACTTGCATCTCCATCTACAAAACTCGAATGTAATGATATCAGCTTGCACTTGGGTAAATTCCCTAGTACGGAAGTCAGACAAAAGCACTCGACTTATGCATCGGCTGTTTGAGTTGAAATAGGCTTGCGATCCACCTAACATCGCATAGGTTAGCTTGTAATTGCTCTATCTT
This sequence comes from Allium fistulosum, assembly GCA_030737815.1. Classification (NCBI taxonomy): domain Eukaryota; kingdom Viridiplantae; phylum Streptophyta; class Magnoliopsida; order Asparagales; family Amaryllidaceae; genus Allium; species Allium fistulosum. The sequence continues at coordinate 461,984,907 of CM060901.1, forward strand.
AATGTAGCATGAGATAAATGAAAGATTACAAGAGAGTTTGGGGATCGGTACCGAACCCTAACTATGGTTCTATGTCGAGCCATAACTTTAATTGATCTTTGCACTTTTTGTCTTAGAACTTGTAGTGGGTGGTTTGATGAGTCGATGGCTCCATCTCCCAATCTTGTGTGATATCTGAGTTTGGCAGCAATCGCTCTAGATTCTTGCATGGTAATTTTTCTGTTTAATTGATCTGATTCATCCGAATATGGCTTGGTCACAAGGCTGGATAATATTATCCCCCTAAGCATGTCTTCTGAGTGGAAGGTGTGCTTTGCTCAAGAACAAAAATCAAAATAGATTATTTCCTAGTAGTTGAATTTTTTGTTTATCGATTGATCAAACCACGACGAATCGTCCGGTTCTTTTAGATTCACCTTTAAATCAATGGTCATTCTAGACCGTCATAGCTAAGGACTCTAGTCCTCGCTTAAGTGTCAGTCATAAATCATAATCGGTCCATTTTCATCCAGAGTTATCATATCATATATCAAAATCGTCCCGTGTTTGTCCATGATTTATCTATTTTAGTCTTCTTACAGGGTGCTTAAATCCTAAGGTCATATCAACGTCCATTCTAAGGTCTGATCTCTCTAGATCATTTAACATCCAACCTAGGGTTCGGTCTCTCCAGATCATTTATCATCCAATTTAGGGTTCGATCTCTCTAGATCATTTCTCATCCAATCTAGGATTTGATCTCTTCGGATTGTTTGTCATCCAATCTAGGGTTCGATCTCTTCGGATCCTTAATGAGTCCAATCTACTTGCTTTCTGGCAAGGAGATCCAACATCCAAGCAATCCCATCTACTTACTCTCTGGTAAGGGGACTTGCTCTCGCACAAGCCTAATCCACTCGCTCTCCGGCAAGGGGACTTGCACCTTACATTCATTGCCCTGTCTCTCCGGACATGACTACTGTGTTCAATCAATTCATAAATCAATTTTATAGGGCAACCTATCTCCATTGGTGTTTCGAAATCAATATCGGTTATCATGTTCGAATGATTTTCAAAATCAAGCATTCAGTCACAGAATTCAAATCCAAACATCCAACAAACATCACAACATTCATCTCATCAAGCATTACAACCTAGCATCCAAGTTAGAGTGTGCATATGGACCAATCGAGATCTTATACATGAGTAAGTGGCTTGACTGTAATATTGCATCTTTTACTGAAAACAAAGGCAAAGTCCAGGAATCGAACCCGACTCACTACCGTCCAAATCATGAGATGACTATCCTCGACCTTGATCCAAGGCCGCTTCCATTTACTACTATCGATGGTTTCTCCTACTGCATCACTATAGCTTTGTTTCCCATATACTGCTACAGTTGGTTGTTCCTAACCTATTCCACAATCAGGTCATGAAGGTGCCTACAATCATTTGTTTTATGTCCATCCAGCTCATGGAATCGGCAATATTTTCCTGATCTTCTTTCTCGATTGGTGGGTTCTCTCTTCGTCGGTTTTCGATAGCGAATCTGCCTCTGGGATAAAGGTAAATCCTCTCCGGGGTTTCGTTCAAATCGACATAAGAAGAGAATTTTAGTTCCCTTCTCTACCGCTTTGGTCCTTCAAAGCCATCCTTCGCCTTTCATTTTCCTTTATCCTTACCAAATCCTACTTCGGATGGTCCTCCGCCATCTACAGCATTAAGCTCTGTCTTTTTAGCTTCAGTGTCCTCCTGACGCAATATCTCTCAGCCTCATGGTAAAACTCCACAAGATTCGCTGGTGGATCCCTTTCCAAAGCAATCTTAAAATCCATTCTACTAGCAACTCCTGAAACTGCATCCATCAGAATCACCGATGGATCCGGCTTATTAACTACAGAGGTTGCCATATTTAACCTGGTTAAATAACTCCTTACGGTCTCTCCAGCCCTTTTCTCATTGTAACGACTCATTTTTCTATACCCTTTGAATCGACAATAAACCACACATGTCCAACTCAAATTGCATGAACAAGCGGATCATTAAGGGTAGAAAGAAAAAAAAGATAGAACGGAATAGAAAAACATAATCTCACACGAATGGAATAACTTATATTATTTCAACAATAATCTTTACATTGGAAAATTTTAAAACATATATCAGAGTCTAACCTAGATTCAGCCTGGACAGTTATAACACCTACCCTTACAAATGCTGACAAAACAAATGCAATAGATGCAACGGATAATAGATTACGTCCATACGATGATGAAGATCTCCAGCTCTCCTTTGGAAACTCCAAGTGTCTTCAGCTAATCCTGAAACTACTCGTATCTGAACCGAGTATTTATAAATATCCGGATCAGGCTTGATGAACTAGCATGAAATACTCGAAATTTAAATGTTGATGTCAATCAAAACCTTTGAAAAAAAGGGTATCCCATAAGACCACACCCACACATAAATACGGACGAGTTTTTATCTTATGATAACCAAAATACTTTATATCAAAAACATTTGATATTATTATTAATGACATTCTTTTGAAAACACTTTTCAAGTAATATATCAAAATAAAGTATCAATATCCGGACTAAGTCTATGGTAATATATCCGGACTAGGTCAATGGAATATACCGGACGGAATATATGATACCAAAAGGGGTAGCTGAAATGTTTGCAAGTCATTACAGCTATTTTGGGACTATAATCAAAACTGTAAAGCTCATATTGGAATTGGATTTCTAACATGATAGGGAACTTCGATAACCACGCATAGCAACCGGAACCCGGTGGGTTTTCGTGCAAAGACTCACACACTACTATTCCTCATATTGCCACACTTCTTGATATCCGGTGGCTTCTCATGCAAGGACTCACACGCCACTATACCATAAAATAAGGGTCCCGTCTGGACACCTTGGTGACCTAGATCATACGCCACCAATCACCTTGAGGGATCATACGCCACCCTCGTCATACGAAGCCTGAAATATGTAACATAGTTCCCATATCATTTCCAATATGTGAGGCTTGGGAGTGAGGTTACGTTCAACTTAGACAAAGCCACGCTTTTCATACAAAGCCATGCTTTTTCATAATAGGTTCCACTTTGAATGCCACATTGTCATTCCTTAATCACACAACTGATTTCTACCAACGTATAACACCTGAGCTCGTACGTCTCAGAAAAGGGTGTTAAGATAAGAGAAGTTGCCTTCTCCGCCACCAAGCAGATAATACGTTGATAGAGATCAATTTATGTGATCAGAAATGCACTGTCAGAAACTCATCCATACAAGTTCGTTCTAGGACTGAACGAAACCGAAGGCACTCCTCCTACTACCATTAGTAGCAAGTAGTCCTTGAAATCCGAAGATTTCAAAACACGATAGAACCACTGCTATAACTATCTCTATATTGGGAGCTACCCAGAGAATGTCAACAAGCAGTCCTTCCGCTATGAAGATCTCCGGTCTTCAATAATCATCATCTTCAACATGCCTTTACTTCCGAACGTATACATTGGTTCGAAGTGGTTTTCAGATAGGAATCATCCAAATCCGACCCCGGTTCCTTCGAAATCAATTATCAATAAAAAGATGTTTAGTTCATATATGGATATCAATCATCAATCGATTACTTCATCTTTTATCAAATATCTTTCTTAGATATATTCTTTTCAAGAGTATATGGAATCATTAAGCCTCATTTATCAAATCATTTGGTTTATTTCAACCTTTCTTAAATCTTGGAATAATTACAAATTATTGTCTCTTCTACTTAAGAAAACATTTCAACATTATTTCTTTAAATATTTCATTTAAAACTCCTCTTTAATCTTGGGAAATACCAAGTCATCTTATTTAAAAATCACGTTTAAACCTTTAATAAAGATTTTCTATTTCCAAATCCTCATTTAAATGGGTTAAAAATGATGTTATGTAAAACATCGTTACAACAAACCAAAAACTATTTTATTCAAATCCTTGTTTAACTCTTGGAAAACTCTTCACTTTTTACTTTGGGAAAACCTTTTTTTAGAGCATCCGGCCTTTCCTTTCGATTTGTTCCACCCCTCGTCTAAAAGAGGAAACAAAGGCCAGGTAAGTTTAGGGCACTGGTTCCTCCATTCCTAACCTTAGTTACACACCTTGTTTTACCATTTAGATCTCACAAGTAGGACAAATGTACTAGTCATTTCCGCATACTCGGTTTGTTATTACATTCAAGGAAATAATTTCTATTATATTGTTTAAGTGTTATAATAACCGTTTGTTTAAACCCTTTCTAAAAAAATTATAAAACTTCCAATTTATCTTTAAAACACTTAATTATTCATTTAAAAACATTTATAAATGATTCTAGAAAGAATCGTTAAGTTTAAATCTTTATTTCCAAAGTTATAGAAACTGCAGCAGAAAAGTGCTGCGAAAAGTTCTTAAAACAGCTTATTTGATTAAAACAATTTTTTTTAATGTTTGAAAATTCTTATTTCCCAGTTCAAATCTCTTTCAAACCATTTTAATAGATTTATCAAATTTATTTCATATTTTTAATCATTTAAAAATATCATTTATAAAGAAATCCCTTCTTGGATTCCGAACTACAAAACCGCGATGTTTATAGAAAATTGTTTTGGACATACTTCAAATCTACTTAATGAAATCTTGATTACCTTTCTTCTTTGGAAAACTATGGATATAATAGTTCATATCTCAAAGGATTCCGAGCTATATTCCACTTTGTACACTTACTTAATTTTTATGGCGCGAAATCGCGAACTACCATTACACGACGCGCGTACTTTTGACTTGTTTTTAAATTTCTTTTCAAACTTCATGGAAACACTTTCAAATATTTATAAAACATTTCTAAATCATTTTAAACTCATTTTAAATAATATTTTTAATATTTCAAATCAATTTTCCATTTCATTTCATACTATAATATTATATTATTATAATATCATTTCCAACCTTATTAGATATTTCAAAATCATTAAGAGGCTAAATAATTTCCATACACATATTTATATGGATTTAAATTCTCATTTAATTAACTATGGTTAATTTCTAACCATTTCTCTTATCATTTATCAAACCAAGTAATCATTCATATTAACAATCATGTAAACAACCAACTTTACATCCAAGTTATCGAACATATTAATCATCAAAGATATTTAACTTTCATATTATTAAACTTGGAATTATTAGTTAATTCAAAAATGAGTACTCACCTTTAAACAAATTGATTAACTTCCTACCAACATTCTTATCCAACCACACTTCACTAAACTAACATATACTTCACTAATACATCCATAAACAACTCCACCACCGTGCCCATGCTCACGACCATCCTTCCTCCTCCACTTTGCTCTCGGCCCAAACCTTCCTCCCACTTCCATAGCTCACGACCATAGCATCCCCATCCCAATACTCATGGCCTAAGGCCATTTAAAGAAGAGAAGAAGAAGAAGTAAATTAAGAATAGGTTATAGAGTAATTAGTAGATTGGTGCTTAAGCACTCCACTATTTTTAACCCTCCTACCTCTCTTAAAGAAAATAAGTCATTAATGAGCAAAAGAAAGCTCAAAAATGAAGAAGAAGAAGAATGAGAAGTATGAAGAAAATGAGAAGAATGGATGGGTATTTATAGGAAAAGTAAGGAGTGGTGAATTGTAAAATTAACCCTTTACAAAATTACCCAAATATCCTTACTTTATCTTACCTTTTCAACACTTACCATCACTTTGTCATATCACTACTTTATGTCTTAATCACTTAATGCATAAGGAAAATAAAGTAAAGATTTTTTTTGATTTGATTTGACATGATTTTGTCCTTTTATGTCTACATTTTCTTAATGATTTTCTAGAAATTTCTAACCTTAATTAGAAAAAGTAAACTTGATTAGTTAACTGTTAATACTTAACATATTTAAAAATGTGTACATGTATATGTACATAAAGGTGCAACAACGTTGTGGCAACTTTTATTCCACAAAATGCTGATTTTCGACAATATATTTTACGGTCAACTTTTGACGTTTTTGTTAAACTATTTATTCATGTAAACCAAACTTAAAAATAAATTTCTTATCATCTTTAAATAATTAAAACGGGTGTATTTGAATTATAAAATAATATAAAACAATATCAAAATTCATTTGCAAATATACGACATTGATTTTGTCAGTGCACGACGAAATTTTTTAATCACTATAACATAAGTATATATACAGTTATAAAACTTTTACTAGCCAATTATATAATGATTTTAAAAGCAATTATTTGTCCTTTAAAACAATTATTGGACTATATATTCAATTTTATCGAAAACCGGCTTTTGTCAATTTTGTCAATGTTACGGTAAAAGTCCAAAATCTTTAATAAGTTCACCGTTCTTATTTATTATATAAAACATGATTATTTGAGTTTGAAAATTCTATATTTGAATATTTAAATACATTAAATATTTCATTTTCAAAGTGGTAAAATTACGGGCCGTTACACTCATGCCGATAATGTTATCATGTTCTTTGGTCATGAAATGTGAACTCTTAACTGCCTCATAAATCATTCACTAACTCGGTCCATGTACTCATGGATTTGTATTCCAGCTGTTTGAAACACATCGCCGCTAAGTCTATCAAATACTAGGGAAACACCACCCCATCACCTCCGCGGATGCACCAAGCACTTCCATAGTCAGATGTATCTCATCAAATGAACCATTGGATCAGTCTTTCCATCGTACACTTCCAGTGTCAGCATCTTGAAATCAGGTGGATTCCTTACATACCGAATGTTAGGGGTAAATGGATTTCTATTTACATCTTCCAGACTCTGGTCTGGCGGTCCAATCTCATCGCTCGTCTAACTATTTCAACAATTCTAACATTATCGTCTAATGGAAGTATCTGTTCCACATTTTCATTCTACCTCGTTCCAACAGGAAATTTTTGGCTCATACTCCTTTGGTTGCGCATTTGCATTTCAATTCACGTTATGGTGTTCAACATTGTTTCACGGGCATGTCCCATCTCTGCCCAAGTTCAAGTTCATTATATCCCCAAGTTCTCAAGAATCAATACCGATCTATGCTTAGGGATCGGTACCAAGTCGTGGTGCCTCTTCAGGGGTTGCTCTACTTTGATCCATTCTATTTCCGACTATGTTTGTTTTGGCTTCTAGCCTCCGGTTCTGGTCTGCAACAACTTTGAATGTTCCCAGCTATCCCATCCTTCTGAAGAATCCTTCCATCATCTCTTCCCAACGGGCTATCACCCAGTTCTGCATTTTTATCATCATTGTTTCCATATTTTCTCTGGTTATGTAGATGGAAGGGGGTCAGATCCTAAGGACACCTCTTGGCTGCCCCCATGCCCTTGTTGGCTTCCTCAAGTAGTAGTTCTCCTGGTTAATGGTCTCATCGTCTTCTTAATTTCAAGTTTCAATTTTTCAAATCCTAGAGCCTTCTCAATTAAAGCATCAAAATGTTTACACCAAAATTGACACAAATACCAAATGAAATAATAAATATGAAAATTTCAAGAAAATGCAAGAAATAGAAAAGAAGAACACATAATTTGTATGGCGGTTCGACGAATACTCCGGCCTACTCCACATAAACTTTGTTATTCGATTTCTGTCAAGTTTTTACAAAGTCATTCTTATGGATCGGTGGTGATCCCCGAGAGTATAGTGGTGATGAAGAAATTTGTTAAACAAGAAAAAAGATCCTTTAAACAATGCCCCTCCTCTATTTATAGCTGTAGGTCGCAGGAAATCTCTCAACCACATTTGTACCCTTGTTCTCCACATCTAAGAGTTGTTCTCGAAAGATCGTGGCTAGGTCACCGATGTTCAGGGATCAGTACCAAACCCTAACCATGGTTCGGTACTGCAACGAATGAGGTTTTCGACCCTCGAAAATCGACACTAATACATTCATTGTATTGCGTGCCAAGCATTCAAGTGCTGAAAAAACCGATCGTTAGGGGAAAGAAAGAAGATAGAAGAAACAAAAAAAACAATCATAAAATCTCACAACGCAACAGAATAACATATATTAATCAACATAATACTTTACAAAGTCATTTTAAATATGATACATCAGAGTAATACTAATACAATTCTACACTTAGACAGTTATAACAGCATGTCCCTACTTAACTAATACAACATAATATAATACAGCGGAAACCAGATAATAACTAGCTATCAATGAAGCATCCTGCTCCAAGCTCCTCCAAAATACATCCGTGGAAACCTAAACTACTTGGCTGCTCATAAAAATTTGAGCACCCAAGTGTTTTAGGGAAAGAAAATAAAACTCCGGGTAAGACATGGGTTTGGTGTGAGTAAACTCAAAACAACTGAATTATTACTTTAAAAACACTTTTAAAATCAAAGGTATCTCGTAAGACCACACCACGCATAAACACGAACGGGTTTTTACCTTACGATAACCAAAACACTTTCTATATGAAAATCCAGTGATATTATAATAATGTCTAAGCGTTCAAAGTAAATATATGAAAATAGCCAAAATTGTTACCATTATTAAATTCCAGCATACTAGGCTCTACAATCAAAACCGTAGCGCACGTATTGGAAAATGGATTTCCACCAATGACCAGGTAAGGGACTACCATCAGATGATACACCTCTAGAAAACGTACCTAGAGCCAAGAACCTCTTGACACCTGCCAACACAGAACTGGCCTGCCCCTTTAACATGACAAGTCGGATTACCTAACCCCCTTTTGACACCGAGGCCTTATACTACCATGGTGTTTGCGTGCAAACCAACTCTAATAAGGGATAATCTAGAATGGGATGATGGCTCCTAATAGTATCTAACCACATGGCTCTGCTACATGCTCGGTTTTTGTCATTTCTCCAGGTTGTAAGGCTTAAGGCTACGTTTTACCTTTTTGAAAACCAATCCCATTTGGAATGCTAACACCGCCTTCTAGGCATCAATGCAATGCTAGCATTCATCCGTACAAGTTCGTTCTGGGACTGAATGAAATCGAACGCGCTGCCTCTACTGCACCCATTTTGGAATCACCCTCAGGATTAGTAGCAAGTAGCCCTTGCACTTCAAAAGCTCCGTCTTTGATTCCATACTCTTTAAGATGTATTCACTTTGAAATGCTTGAGTTGGATCGAAGTGGTTTTCTGATAACATATCCGATCCCGGTCTCTTTGAAACAACTTTTGATAATTTACGGTAAACTCAACCCCAGTTCTTTAGGAAATAAGCAAACAAAAGATAAGAGTGGAGTTCACCTCCTAACCGTTTTGTGGACGGATTTCCTTATCATTTACTCTAGAAAAACGAAATAAGACTTATACGCACAGTACAACATCATTGGGGATGACTATGCCATATAATTCACGTGTTTCTCCTAGATATTTCCAAAGTTACGTTTTGGTCCAGGTTTGATAGTCAGTTATTTAACTATCAAATAAATAATAATCAAACATTGATTTAATCCCATATGGAATCCACTAAGCCTTATTTAATCAATCTTTAATTAATAATATCACTTTATAAAACTTGATCAAAAGATCTTTACAAAACACTATTCCCAAACCCCTTACATCCCTTTTATACTTGGAAAACATTTATATACTTATCTCAACGATTATACGTATATTACCAAAAGATTTAGAAAATTTCCTATTCTCAAATTCCATATTAAATGGTCAAGCAATTCCCTTTTCAAAACATCACTTCCTACGAAAATCAATCCACTTATTCTTTATAAAAATTCATTTTATAAGTTCACTTCATATTTCAACCTCTTTATAAATTTCCAAACTAGATTTAAACCTTCTTTAAAAATCTCTAAAATGATAGCTTCCTTTATAACTCCTTTACAAAATTTCCTTTATAGAACATCATTTACAAAATATCATTTGTAAAACACTTAGGGTAAAACTTTTATTAGTAAAACCCCTTTTATAGACAAGTTATTATTTATTAATACCATTATAAAATAATAATATAAGTTGAAAATCATTTATAAACTTTAAATGAATTTGATTTAAGAATTTAAGTAAATTCAAAACCATACTTTATCAATTCAAAAAAGGCTTTGCCATTCCAATGGTACTAGATTTAGTCACCATTTTACTTTAATTTGATTTCCATGTCACTTATAATTTATTTACATAAGTCAACATATATGTAAATACAATTCACATCCAAATTATGGAATAACAGGTAAATATAAACTAAGCAGCATAAACATGTCCAAATAACAATAATAGCAGGATGGTGATTTGTCCTGCTAATAGGTGTCCAACAATCCAATCAATTTATTGCAATATGGGGATTTATTCTACTAAACACATGTCCACACAAACAAACAATCAATATATATATATAAGAACGGGGATTTATTCTGCTATTAGATGTCCACATAAAAAAATAATCAGTATATATAGCAAAACGAGGATTTATTATGCTATTAGATTTCCACAAAAACAAACAATTACATCATAAGTCATTCACGGTCATCTGTCTACTTAATTGTACCAACATTTGAATTCCTTGAGTTCAAAACCATCTTTGAAAAAGAAGTACCCTTTTAAACAATTTGATTCTTGGTAAACAAAGGATTTAGAACTTAGAACTCCTTTCTAAAAATAATTAATTACAAGTTAAACCCTTTATTAAACCATAATTAGACTTAATTAAATTTTAAATTAATTAATAATTAATAAATAACTAAAACTTAAATAAATAATTAAACAATAATTGATAATTAAACCATAATTAATCCTTTATTAATTATTAAATAATAATTTAAACCTTCATTAATAATTAAATATTAATAAATCTCAATTAATTAATTAAATAATCTTTAATTAAAAACTTAAATAATAAATTAAACCTTCATTTAAAATAATTAAATCTTAATTAAGTTTTAATTAAATCCTTAACTTAAATTTAACTTGATTAGTAATTAATTAATAATTAACCCTTTATTTAATTAATAATTAATTAAAAGAAATTATATACTTAACTCATAATTAATTTAAAATTTTAATTAACTTAATAATTAATTAAAATTAATCTTAACATTAAAAGATGATTAATTAGTACTAATCTTCACTCAATTAAAATTAATAAACCTCGTTTAATCTTAATTAATTATTAATTACTAAACTTAATTAATTAATTATTTAAAAATTAGTTAGCTTTCTAAAACATTTTAAAAACATTTTTATTAAGTTTATAAAATGTTTTAAAAATATTTTTAATAATGAAAACCAATTTTTGTAAAAATTGGATTTTTAAGCGAACCACATCCATAGCGATTATCGCTATGGATGCCATTACTACAAAATTTATCCTTGGCTTTTCTTTTTAAAGCTTAAAACCTTAATGCTTACTAACTTTTCAAAACATAAGTAAGTGTTCAAAAACTAAGCCTTATTTAATCAATCTTTAATTAATAAAATCACTTTATAAAACTTGATCAAAAGATCTTTACAAAACACTATTCCCAAACCCCTTACATCCCTTTTATACTTGGAAAACATTTATATACTTATATCAACGAAGTACGTATATTACCAAAAGATTTGGAAAATTTCCTCTTCTCAAATTCCATATTAAATGGTCAAGCAATTCCCTTTTCAAAACACCATTTCCAACAAAAATCAATCCACTTATTCTTTATAAAAATTCATTTTATAAGTTCACTTCATATTTCAACCTCTTTATAATTTTTCAAGCTAGATTTAAACCTTCTTTAAAAATCTCTAAAATGATTTGTAAAATCTCTTTCTATTTTTAAAACTATTTATAAAGCTTCCTTTTACAACTCCTTTACAAAATTTCCTTTATAGAACATCATTTACAAAATATCATTTGTAAAACACATAGGGTAAACCCTTTATTAGTAAAAACCCCTTTTATAACCAAGTAATTATTTATAAATACCTTTACAAAATAATAATATAAATTGAAAATCATTTATAAACTTTAAACCCAATTTGATTTAAGAATTTAAGTAAATTCAAAACCATACTTTATCAATTCATAAAAAGGGGATTTGCTATTCAAATGGTACTAGATTAAGTCACCATTTTACTTTAATTTGATTTTCATGTCACTTATAATTTATTTACATAAGTCAACATACATGTGAATACAATTCATATCCAAATTATGGAATAACAGGTCAATATAAACTAACCAGCATAAACATGTCCAAATAACAATAATAGCAGGATGGTGATTTATCCTACTAATAGTTGTCCAACAATTCAATCAATTTATAGTAGAACGAAGATTTATTCTACTAGACATATGTCCACACAAACAAACAATCAATATATATAGCAGAACGGGGATTTATTCTGCTATTAGATATCCACAAAAACAAACAATCAATAAATATAGCAGAACAGGGATTATTCTGCTATTAGATGTCCACAAAAACAAATAATTACATCATAACTCATTCACAGTCATTTGTCTACTTAATTGTACCAACATTTGAATTCCTTGAGTTCAAAACCAACTTTGAAAAAGAAGTACCCTTCTAAACAATTTGATTCTTGGTAAATAAAGGATTTAGACCTGTTTGTACCAAAATTATGCACAACACTCTTCGGAAGTCTTTGAAGAGATAAAGTGAAGAAATTAAATGAAAAAAGAGGAATTAGCTAATAAAAACTCCAAATTTCAGAAATGAGAATAATTAAAGTGCAAGGAGACACAAGAATTTAGAGTGGTTCGGCGTATAGCCTACGTCCACTATGAAGTAGTTTGCTTTATTGATCTTTCTTTTGTGTTTACAAGTGAATTCAATGACTTACAGCAGTCAATTATGATTTGCAGCAGTGGATCTCGTTTATGGCAGCAGAAATTGAGTTCAGATTTGGATCTGGCGGAGTCCGGGCGTTGGAGATCTCAAAGTGAAAGAAGAACCCCTTTTGTGTTGACTTTGGGGGTCTATTTATAGGTGTAGGAGGCTGGTATTTCGCTCAGATCTTGGGAGACCCTCTCTGGCATGTGACCAGGCCGGCATGCCCAAGCCCGTGAAGTTTCGGTCCAATCCGTGATCGACACGAACAGATTTCGACTCGATCAAGATTTCATCCAATGGAGTCGAAATTTGGCGTGGACATTCTTTAGTATGCACATAGTCTTCTGTGAAAATTTCATAGCATTTGGACTTGTAGATAGGGAGATATGATCGATACAAAATGGAGTTTTCGACATGCTGTTTCCTTCGACTCGCTACCGTTTCGACTCGCTTCTGCTTCGACTCGGTGACGTGGCGCTTTCTGGATCGTTCTGCCTTTGACGCTGCTTTGAGCGAGTCGAAGCGCGCACTGGCTTGAGCGAGTCGAAATGAGCATTGATTGATCGAGTCGAAGTGCATGGTTCGATCGATTCGAATAGTGACCTTGCCAACTGGAACTGAATTTGATGGAGTCGAACAGCTGTCTGAGAGGAGTGAGTCGAAGCGTGCGCTTTTGATGGTTCCAAACTGGAGCGAGTCGAAGAGGGCAGTTCTGGGAGGTTTGAGCAATGGAGTCGAAGTTGATGGAGTTGATCAGTTGTCTGAAGGGTGCGAGTCGAAATAGGCATCTGAGCGAAGCGAGTCGAAGTAGGTACTTGAGGGAACCGGAGCGAGTCGAAGGAGCGAGTCGAACGGTATCTGATTTTCGTCCAATTTTGTATCCTTCATAACTTGAGCATACGAACTCGGATTGACTTGAGATTTTGAACGTTGGCTCCCATGGCTTAGCTTGTTGTGTCCTACCAATTTTGGCTCGATCCGGACTCGGACAAAATTCACCAATATCCGCAGTGAGCCCGTGTATAACTGATCTCTAGGACGGGCCGTCATTGGTTATTAGTCAATTCCTTGGTGTTACGACCTTGCCAAAAGGAGGGATAACATTTTCCCCCCAAAGTACGTCTTGTGGGAACATGACGTGCTTTGAAATACTGCCATCTCTACTCTGAATAGTTATTGTCTCGTCGATGAAAGCTGTGATCTTTGACCGTTCTTCTTGATAATGTAAACTGTTGACTGCTGTACCATGTATTGCTGCAACTGATGGCTGTATGCTAGTGGTTACCCATTTGCCGTTGTAATCGTTATTAGATGAATTTCTGATTTCTGAAAATCGGGAATATTGTATATTAGTCTGACACTCATGCATATATGTTAATCTGACTCTCGCTGACGTTTGTACGTTCTCGAGTCGTTGTTAGTTTATTGTTTTTTTGAATTCCGTATCGATCCTCTCCTGAACCGATGTGAAGTTCATTGCAACAACGCTTGATGGTTGTTTTTGAATGTTCCTTCATGACGATCCTCTCCTGAATCGATGTGAAGGATTGAAACATCGAAGATAATTTTCATTGGATTTATGGATGCGAAGCAGACATGTCGAGTTGATGGAGTTGGCCTCTGGAAGCCATGGTTCGATGGATACTAAGTGCTCGTTCGACTCGATGATGGACGTGAACTGAACGAGTCGAAACGGGGCGAGTCGAAATGAATTTCCTTGATGGCCGTGAACTGGGCGAGTCGAAGTGTGCCCATATCGAGCGAGTCGAAGTAAGCACTTGGTCGAGCAAGTCAAGGCAAAGCAATGGTCGAGCGAGTCAAAGCAAGCATTGGTCGAGCGAGTCAAAATGCGCTTCCTTGATGGATTCGAACTGCTTGTTTTGCTGCACCGAAGAGGGAGTCGAGGTTAAGCGATACGAAGGGGAGCACCACGTCAACGCACTGAAGAGGGAGTCGAAGCACGTGTTCGACTCCACTGGGATTTGAATCGTTTATTTCCCTTGCTTTCGAGTCCATATAAATACCTCGTACTTAGCCATTTTTCACTTTTTACCTTTCATCTTTATTTGTCTTGCTTTCGTGTCGCTCCAGAGCTTCTCAAAAGAAGAAACTTTGCCTTCGAATCGATTCCTATCTTCAACCATTTGAACTAACTGACAAACCTTAGGTAATCCATTGAACGAAACCATCACGTAAACGAGGAGACTTGATTCTTAACACCAAATCGATCGGAGTCGTGATCGATCGTAAGCTCTCTGGCCTCAGCTTCTTCTCGATGGAGTATGGGTTTCGAGATGATGAGGTGAAGGTCTTCGTATCGATCGATGGTGGAGCTTCGTGTCGAATCGAGTGCTTTGAATCCATGGATCGATACGAAGGGGTCATGCCTGATGGACTCGAAACGATGTCCCTGGATCGAGTCGAAAAGGTTGGTTTTCGATCGAGTCGAAGTGTGTAGTCTTGAGAGCGAGTCGAACTGCGTTGTCTCATGAGCGAGTTGAAATGCATGTCTTAGGACCGAGTCAAACCCAATGGTCCTGGGGAGCGAGTCGAACTTTGTGGTCCTGGGGAGCGAGTCGAAACGCGTGGTCTTGGGACCGAGTCGAACTCGATGGTCTTGGGTCGAACCTACATGCCAACCTTCTGATAGAGTCTGACTCATATGCACATGACCATAGCTTATTGACGCGAACATGGCTTCCGTGAGCGACACGATTTGAACATTACAAAATTTAAAACTCCCTGCGCATTTGAACAGTTGACTCCGACGAGCTTCAATATTTTATTACTGGACTTAACCGCTTCACCGCATATCCGATTGCCTATCGAAGCTCGTCGACGGAACTGGGACTTATCAAAATGACACCAAATTTTAACTTGGAATGATAATTAATCAGCTGGATGGTACGGTTGTGATGGTCAGCGATGACGGTCCTTCCGACTGAATTCCAAAGTCTCGTCGTTTACACGCTTCCTTTAATCCTGTTGATCTTCTCAACTGATATACAGTATTGCACTGCACAATGCACTCACACACTTTACACTGGGGGATGCACGAGTGTTATTTGTTAGTTTAACATGATTTTTTATAAGCTAGCTAGTCATGGACCCTTCAAGTTCTCAACAGCCGGAAATTCCAAGTTCTATTCCTCCATCCATAGAGATACCGGTTATCGAAGCCGAAGTTATAGAGCCAGCTCCGGACGATCGTCTGGGTGCTCGGTTATTTGTGATCCAACAGATTCTGTGCCGTCGGGAATCTCTGAAGATATGCTAGGATGGATTTTCTTAAGGCATGGTTTGTCGCTTGACGACGTGCTACTTCCTGGGCCCACTGACAGGCCACACAATCCCCCGGAGGGGTATACCGCTTTTAACCGTCACGCTTGCACAACAGGGACACTTCCACCCTTCAATGACTATATAAGGGAGATATTATCGTTTCTTGGCATAGCTCCATCTCAGCTACATCCCAATGGGTATGCCTTATTGAACAGCATTTTTGTTCTCTTCATGGAGATCCTTTTTCGACCGCCGAAGCCGATCGAGATCCGATATTTATTCAATGCCAAGAGCCATGGAGATAGCCTCTCTTTCACCTTCCTGGAAGCGGTCAGGAGCTGCCACATTGTACAGGGCTCCTCGGGAAAGCTAAGTTATTATAAAACCGAATGGTTCTACGTTCGGTGCCCCTTGGATTTGCTGGGCGGTGGTTGGATAGACGTAAGTGTTGCCACTTCTCTCTTGAATCATTGAGATACTAGTAACTGACTTCAAAAACTGACACACTTTTCCTTTCTTTCAGCTACAATCTCCCGCCCCGATGGCGCATATTTCAGAGAGCTTGTTCGGATTCTTCAAGCGTTTCTGGGCGAAGAGAAGCACATAGACTTAGTCCTGACCGACAGGAATTTGAGGGCTGTCGGGTTGATAGAGCGGAGATAGAGTATACACCTGGAAGTGGTACATAGAGTGGCCCCGAAGAAATGCGTGAAACGCAAAGCGCCTACCATCGTGATCACCGAAGAAGTTGATCCAGAAAGAACGCCCACTGATACCGAGATCCCAGCTAGGCCTTCTGCCGATGTCCTGGACTCGGGTGGAAGAAGAAAAGGCAAGGCCGCTGCTCACAAACGCCCTAAATCTAAGAGATTTAAATCCGTGGTCGTGTCTTTACCTTTCCAGGGGATCAAAATTTCAGAGGCTCCTCCCCCGCAAGTGGAGAGTCCTTTTGCAGGGCTTGCTGACATTCTGATCCCGGATTTCGTGTCGTCTCCACACGACGTCGGGACGGAGGGGCTTGATAGTGCTTTTTAACTGAGCATGTCGCTTGCTACGAGTGCGGCCGACATTTCCGGTTGGTCGGGGGATTGCACATGCATACACTTCACTACACTACATGATTCATAACTATACTTCGTCCGACTTAGGAAGTTGGTAACTCTTTCTTCGCTTGTCATTTTCAGGTACTATGTTTGGAAGAGGATCAATGCTAGGGAGTCTTCGCTCGGCCCGAAAGACTTCTTCTTACTACGATTCCTGCAGGAGGGACTCTGATAGAGATCGCGATCGCGAGTACTCTAGTCAGGATAGGTATGGGCGTGATAGGGATAGAGAATACAGGCATCGGTCTAGATCACGCTCTCCTCCTCCTAGGCTTCCATCTCCACCTCCTGCTCATGTTCCACAGTCGTCACAGCCTCCTCGTTTCAGGCCTTCTTCTCACACTTCCAGATCTGAGACTCATCTTCAGAGAGTCGAGACTACATCTTCCATGGTTACAGAGCAGGTCCCCGCTGACCCCACTGGAGAAGGGGCCCTTAAGTTGGCTCAAATGAAGAAGGATTTTCCAAATATTTGCTTCGACGGTTATGTCTTCCCTCCCCACTTGAAGAGAATTCCATCAGGGGTAGAAGGCACGATGCATGATTATGTCCACGATATCTACACCCAATACCGGGAGTGGGCAAAAGCTGCTGAAAAAGCTTCCAAAGTGGCCTTTGAGCAGGCCAAAGAGATCGAGAAGATGGAGACCGAGCTCGCAAAAAGGGATCGGATTATTCAGGTACTCTCTGCCGAGTCCAAGTCTTCTCGGAAATCCGAGATCGAGGCCATTAAGAAAGCTGACGAAGCAAAGGTGGCCATGGAGAGGTTGAGGCAGACGCATGTCGCCTTGGTGGAGGAGATGGGCCACCAAAATACTACGGTTACCGCCGAGCGGGATGTGGCAGTCAAGGAACTGAACGAACTTAAGGCCAAATTTGCCGATATGGCCAAGGAAAAAGACGACGCGAACAACGCAGCCCAGGAGGCGTGCGAACAGGTCGTTCTACTTAGGGGTGAATGGGATGCGGCGGTGGCTAAAGTTCAAAAGGTGGAGACTGAGGTCGAGGAAAGGGTGAAGTTGGCTGAGTCCAGGCTAGAGGCCGACATTGAAGACCTCCTCGTTGTCTATAACGCTAACGTGCTGAGGCACGGGGGTCTGGCCTGGCTCGATGATTATTCGACGCATCTCCACAGTGCTTGGGGCCGACTGGTTGAGGAAGAGAAAGAGGCGCACCCGGGTGAGTCTGTGGATGAATTCAAGCTCGAGAATCGTCTGCTAACTGATGACGAAAAGAAGATTCTCCATGATTCAATGATCTCTTATGAGAAGGAGAGGCTCGGCTCCCAGCACCTGGAAGTAGGCGAAGGCTCCGGGGTTGGACATCATGATGCAAGTCTTGATCTTCCGGTGTCAACCCAGCCTGAATCTTTGCCTGCGGTTGATCCTCAAGCTGTTCCCGCCTATAATCCGGATCAGCCGCAGATGTCTCCGATTACAGCGCAAATGACTAAAGCCGCCCCATCGCTTATAAGCCAAACTGAGGAAGGTACTCCGACCATTCCACATGTCTTTCATGTGTCGAAGTCTTCGATCGAGTTTAAGTTCTAACAATTCTTTTATTCTTTGTCCAGTGATTGACGTTGCGCCGCACATGCCTCCTGCTACTCAAGAATTATATCAGACGCATGAGGCTATCATGACCGAAGCAACCACTGTGAGCACAGCTTCCCCGATTGATGACATGCAGGGGAGTACAATGGCATTTGACGAGCAACTGATGGATGAACTCTTTCGCCGTCACGGCAATCCCCCTGCTGACTTGCCACCTGTTATGAGCGGAACTGATCCTTCTGCAAGCTCTTTAATGCCGACTGCTGATGCCCCCAGCGGGGCTCAAGCAGTAACCGAAGAGGAGATGTTTGCTCAGATCGACGCTGAACTGGCAGCAGCGGGTTATGGCGACAGCTTTAGAGGTAGGATGGCAGCATCGGGACCTGCCCCGCTCGGAATGATGTCTCCTGGTGGTTTTGTCTTTCTCACCAGCCCGCCCATTCCACCTTCTGTAATTGATCTCGTTCCTCCGACTCTGCCCGTAGGGAGCATTCTTATTCACACGAGTTTGGAGGAGGACGTCGACATAATGCCCTCGCCTAAAGACCAACCGCCAAAAAGCAAAGGCTCGAAGAGGAAGACTGGCGATGGCTCTAGCGGGTCCACATCGAGGAGGAAGCTAAGGAAAAAGAAAGATTAGGCATGCTCTCCCGGTGTATTTTGATTTGCATTTTGTTAGCCGTGTATAGATGCGGGTTCGGCCCCTGCTAGTAGGAATTTTTTGGAAACTTGTATGCGAACTTCTTCTATAATTGATAGAAATGAAACTTTTCTTTTTTTGACTTCTTTTTTGTCATTGTGTATTTGTCTAAGTGTTTCAGTGTCTGGACTGCACTTGTGAAGTTTCATTTTCCGAATGAAGTTTGTTCCTGTTTGCCAAGTTCGGGTATTGTGGACATGGTTTGCGACCAGGAAACGAGTCGAATTTTGACGTCGTATTGCTTCAGTCAATGGTTAATGCTCAAGTCTTGCCCCCCAGTCTTGGTGGCATGTTGTAAAACATCAGTCAGTGATTACCCTTTTCTCCTAGCATGCTGAGTCTAGTGCCGTTGGACGGGCGTTTAAGGCAAACAGGGGTTGAGTGGTTTATCTGCGCTTGTTTGATCGTTGATGATCATATCTGCACTCCGGGGATCCTCATTTGTTTACTGGCGGTTGGTCACGCTGGCTTGAGTTTCAATCATATGCCCGCTGTCTGGGGACTTGGAATTGGTTTTTGTACTCCGACTCGCGCTCCGGGAGTTTGGAGTTGATAATTATATTTCGATCCATGCTTTGGGAACTTGAAGTTGGTGTTTAGGCTCCGTTCTGCATTCTGGGAATCCGGAGTCGACGTTTATGCCCCGGCTCGCACTCTGGGTATACGGAGTTGAATGTTTATACTTCGCTTCGCACTCTGGGAATACGGAGTTGAATGTTTATACTCCACTTTGCACTCTGGGAATACAGAGTTGAATGTTTATACTCCGACTCGCGCTCTGGGAGTTCGGAGTTGAATGTTTATACTCCGCTTCGCACTCTGGGAATACGGAGTTGAATGTTTATACTCCGCTTCGCACTTTGGGAATACGGAGTTGAATGTTTATACTCTGCTTCGCACTCTGGGAATATGGAGTTGAATGTTTATACTCCGACTCGCGCTCTGGGAGTTCGGAGTTTAATGTTTATACTCCGCTTCACACTCCAGGAATACGGAGTTGATGTTTATACTCCGCTTTGCACTCTGGGTATACTGAGTTGGATGTTTATACTCCGACTCGCGCTCTGGGAGTTCAGAGTTGAATGTTTATACTCCGCTTCGCACTGTGGGTATACGGAGTTGAATGTTTATACTCCGACTCGCGCTCTGGGAGTTCGGAGTTGAATGTTTATACTCCGCTTCGCACTCTGGGAATACAGATTTGAATGTTTATACTCCGCTACGCACTCTGGGTATATGGAGTTGAATGTTTATACTCCGACTCGCGCTCTGGGAGTTCAGAGTTGAATGTTTATACTCCGCTTCACACTCCGGGAATACGGAGTTGATGTTTATACTCCGCTTCGCACTTTGGGTATACGGAGTTGGATGTTTATACTCTGACTTGTGCTCTGGGAGTTTGGAGTTGAATGTTTATACTCCGCTTCGCACTTTGGGAATACGGAGTTGAATGTTTATACTCCGACTCGCGCTCTGGGAGTTCGGAGTTGATGAAGGATTGTCGTGTATCAATCCCTTTTTTGACTTTGATGTGATTGCTTGCCCCCGAGCTCGGGTTTCACTTAGGGAGTGATTGGTTGCATCGCAGCCACTCTCTATTTGAATAAATCCCACCGTATGATGAGACTTAGCTCTCCGTGCATATTGATGGTCATATGAAGTATTTCAAGTAAATCACAGCTCTGGCTCGAAGAGGTTGCATTTTATTACTGAAATAAGAAAGTAGGGCAAAGTCAGTTGCCTTTTTACAAGTTCTAATTTCGAAATGCATAAACAAATTGCAGAAAAGGAAAGTAAACTAAATGGGTAAAGATAGCCTGTCAGGTATAATAGCGGCGAAGGCTCACGCTATTCCAAGCTCTTGGCAGGGTAAGACCGTCGACGGTCGATAACTTGAATGTGCCATCTCCGAGCCTTTGTTCAATGACATACGGTCCCTCCCATGTCGGCTTCATATAAGAAGGAACCAGATAGATTCTTTTTAAGATGAGATCGCCTAGTTCGAAGGTTCGCGGACGGACCTTGGCGTTGTACAATCGGGCGACTCGACTTCGATGCGTAGCTACCCTCAAATCAGCCTCTTCATGCTTCTTATCCAGTAGATCGAGAGATTCAGCAAGTAATATAGCATTTGTCTTTGGATCATAGTATGTCACACGATGAGAAGGTACTTCTAGCTCGACTGGAATAACGACCTCTGATCCGTAAGAAAGAGAGAACGGAGTGTGGCCGGTCGCGGTCTTGTGGGTTGTTCGGTAAGCCCATAGAGCCATAGGAAGTTCATCGACCCATTTGCCCCCGACCTTTTCTAGTCGTTTCTTCAAGATGGACTTTATGACTTTATTAACTGCTTCGACTTGTCCGTTCGCTTGAGGGTGTGCAACTGTGGAGAATTTCTTTTGGATGTGAAATCTTTTGCAGAAATCTTTGAATTCAGCGCTGTCGAATTGGGTTCCGTTGTCCGTAATTATGGTGCGTGGGACACCGAATCGATAGATGATGTTACGAACCACAACGTTGATTACTTTCTTCGTTGTAACGGTAGCGAGAGCTTCGGCTTCAGCCCACTTTGTAAAGTAATCAACCGCGACGATGGCATACTTCGCACCACCTTTTGCCAGAGGTAGAGCACCGATGATGTCGATGCCCCACATTGCGAACGGCCATGGGCTGACCATTTGCGTTATCTCAGTAGGAGGAGCCCTAGGGATTCAGGCGTATTTCTGGCACCTATCACATTTCTTTGCATAGTCCAATGCATCGCGATTCACGGTAGGCCAGTAATATCCATAGCGAAGTATTTTCTTGGCAAGTGCTTGCCCCCCGGTGTGATCGCCACATTCTCCCTCATGCACATCGCGCAACACTTATTTAATTTCATCATGAGTGATACATCGGAGTAGGGGAACTGAGTACCCCCTTCTGTACATGAGTCCATTCTGGATGGTAAATCTTGATGCCTTTCGAAGGACTTGTCTCTTCTCACTCCTGCGTTCTGGCAGGGTCCCATGCTTAATGTAATTTCTGAGTGGAGTCATCCATGAATCCTTTTCGGGGACGGTTTCGCATACCCGGTTCATTTCCGCCCGGTCGATACTTGGGAAAGATAGCGTTTCTACAGGAACGAGTCCCATTTGTTGAGCTTCGCCCGTGCTGGCTAGCTTTGCCAACGAATCAGCCTTTTGGTTGCGTTCTCAAGGTATACTGTAGATGGTGTAGTAATCGAAATGGTCTAGTACTTCCTTAACTCAAGCTATGTAAGCAGCCAACCTTCGATCTCTTGCTTGATACTCTCCTCGTACCTGATACACAACTAATTGTGAATCGCAATAAATTTCCACTGCGATAATTCTTAAATCTTTAGCAAGCTTCAAGCTAGCTAGGAGGGCTTCATACTCAGCTTCATTATTAGTTGCATGGAAATCGAACTTTAAGGCATAACATATGGATCGACCCTCGGGAGTTTCAAGCACAATACCAGCGCCTGAACACCGGTCGTTCGATGCTCCGTCGGTATAAAGTTTCCAGACGCATTCGGGGGATTCACTGGCTTCGGGCAAGTCCTTTGGGATGGTAAATTCGGCTATGAAATCGGCTAGGACTTGTCCTTGTATGGCCCATCTTGGAGCGTAAGTAAGGTCAAACTGGCTCAGTTCGATGTTCCACTTGAGTAACCTACCAGACGTTTCAGGCCACGAAAGGACCTGTCGTAATGGCTGGTCGGTGTAAACAATAATGGAATGTTCCTGGAAGTATGGTCGGAGTTTTCTTGATGCAATGACAAGGCAGTAAGCCAACTTTTCCAGCTTCGGATAATTTCTTTCAGCTCCAGTCAATCGTTTGCTGACATAGTATACTGGCCTCTGTATCTTGTCTTCTTCTCGGATTAATGCAGCGCTGATAGCGTTTTCTGATATTGCCAAATATACGAACAACTTCTCATGATCAATAGGCTTTGACAGTATCGGCGGTGTGGACAAATGTTGGACTAGTGTTTGGAAAGCGCCCTCGCACTCTGTGGTCCATTCAAAGTTTCGTTTCCCATTTCGAATCAGATCGAAGAAGGGAATGCATTTGTCAGTGGACTTTGAAATGAACCTGCTCAATGCTGCTACCTTTCCATTGAGACTCTGGACTTGATTTATAGTTTTGGGAGTTTCAAGATTTCTGATTGGCCAAATCTTTTCGGGATTGGCTTCGATTCCCCAGGAGTTAACGATGAACCTAAGGAACTTTCCGGATGCAACTCCAAAGTGAAATTTCAGTGGGTTGAGCTTCATCTTGTACTCCCGAAGTATGTTGAACATAGTTTCCAGGTCTTTTACATGGTCAGTGGAGAGTCGTGACTTCACAAGCATGTCGTCTACATATACTTCCATTGTCTCCCCGGTTTGATTAGCGAACATCTGATTGACCAACCGTTGGTAAGTAGCTCCGGCGTTCTTGAGTCCGAATGACATAACCTTGTAACAGTAAAGTCCCAGATTGGTTACGAAGCTGGTGTGTTCTTGATCGGGTAGATGCATCGGTATCTGATTGTAGCCTGAATACGCGTCCATGAAGGATAATAGTTCATGTCCAGCCGTCGAATCCACTAGCTGATCAATTCTAGGAAGCGGGAAACTGTCTTTGGGGCACGCTTTATTTAGATCGGAATAGTCGACACATGTTCTCCACTTCCCGTTTGGCTTTTGGACGAGCACGGGATTTGACACCCATTCAGGATATAGCGCATCTCGAATGAATCCGTTCGCTTTATGCTTTTCTACTTCCTCTTTAAGGGTGGCATATCTCTCTTGATCCATACCGCGCCATTTTTGTTTGACTGGGACATGCCGCGGGTCAATTTTCAGAGTGTGGCTCGCGATGTCCAGCGAGATCCCACACATGTCAAAATGTTTCCAGGCAAATACGTCAAGATTTGCCCGTAGAAATTCAACCAATTCCTCTTGAGTTTGCTGGCTTAGCTGAGATCCAATCTTTATTATTTTTGAATCATCGTTATTGTCAATTGGGACATCAATCGTTAGTTCGGCCGGGGATGCTTGACTTTCTTTAGATTCTCCTTCATCTTCAGTTTCTCTCGGGTCAAGGTCCTTGAGGAATTGGCTGGGGTGCCCGGGCCTGGGTCCGTGCGTTAATTGTCAATTATCGGCGAAACAGACGCAGAGAGATTCCTCTATGCCCTTTCCCTTCTCCTTTCGCCGCGCCTCTCGCAGCTCAGCAACATAGCAGGCTCTGGCAGTGGCCTGATCTCCCTGAACGATTCCTATTCCATGATCAGTGGAAAATTTTAAGGTCAAACACCATGGGGCAATGGCTATTCTGAATTCAGCGAGGGTCGGCCGGCCCAAGAAAGCATTGTAAGGGGAGTCTATGTCCAAAACGATGAACTGCAACATCCATACTCTCCGACGCTCTCCAACTCCCAACTCTACTGGCAGTTCCACCATCCCAGTGGGGATCGTGGCACTTCCGTTGAAACCATGAACTCGAGATTGACAAGGCTTCAAGTCTGCGGCCTCGATCTTTATTTGATCATAAGCTCGCTTGAACAAAATATTCACAGAGCTTCCACTGTCAACTAAGATCCTTTTTATCCAAGCGGGACCTACTTGTACTGAGATGACCAGTGGGTCGATAGTGGGAGCTTCGATTTTGTCTACGTCTCTGCTTCTGAACACGGTGTCATCCGTCATCGTTTTCTGTTGCTTGGCCGAAGCCCCCTCGTCAAAACTACTGCAACACTCGAAGTCCGCATGCCTGATAGAACTGGCATACGACTCCATTTCCTTCCAGCTTCGATTTGCTGGGTGAGGACCACCACTTATCATATTGATGACCAACCTCTCGTCTGCACGAGCGGGTTCCTCCTGTCTTTCCTGATTCGGCGCACGGTTCTGATTCGATGGGCCCGCACCACCGGATTGCGGCGCCCGTACATACTGATCCAGCTTCTTCTCACGTATCACTTTTCAATGAGGTCTTGTAGGTGACGATACTCATTGGTGTTGTGGCCATAACTCTCATGGAATCTACAGAATTTTCCTGTTTGGATTTGTCTTTCAGTTGGTGGTTTCGGGGCAGGTTTCTTATACTACATGGTATTGCAGGTCTGTAAATACACATTTTCCAACGACGTGTTCAATGGGGTGTAGTTTTCGTACATGGAAGCTCTACGCCGTGGTCCACGATCCTGATCGCATTTTTTGTTCTGATTTCTATTGTCCGTCTGCTGATTCTATTTATTTTGGACGTTCAACCGAACTTTTCCAGAACTATCTCTGGACTGTTTAACAGCGACGTTACTCTGGATTCCTTCGATGTTGGGTCCTGCGTCATCCTGCTTCCTAGACTGTTTTGCATCCTCCCTTCTCGGGAATTGGGCTGCCTTGGAATAGAAACGGTCCAATGACGCAGGTGGTTTCCCAGCTAACCAACTTCCGAACTCGGAATCAGCATTAATCCCCTTAGTCAGAGCCATCAGGATAGAGTTATCGTTGGGATTACTTATTTCTGCACACGCAGCATGGAATCGCTCCAAGTAACGTCTAAGCGTTTCTCCAGGAGCTTGCGTAACACTAGACAGAGTGTTAACGTCCTTTGGCCTCGCCACATGCATACAGAATTGTTCGACAAACTTGGTGGCCATCTGGTCAAAGTTAGAGATGGATCGCGGTGGCAAACGAGTGAACCACATGGTAGTGATGCCCCCTAGGGAAATGGGGAAACTACGGCACTTTACTACGTCATCCGCTCTAGCAGCATTCATCAGCCATTCGTATTTCAGGACGTGTTGATTGGGATCAGAACTCCCTTCATAAACTGGCAAAGCTGGCATCCTGAAGTGCCGAGGTGGTTCAGCATATAAAACATCATCGGTGAAAGGGGTATGACTTCGGGAGATTCCCTAGTCGTCATTAGAGAGACCCTGACTTTCACGGATCATTTGGTAGATCATCGTTGGTATATCTGGCGTTCAGACACTTGGAGCATGTTGTGCCAAGGTGTGGTCGGGTTCCACAGCGTGAGTCTGGACCGGACGCGGTCGATGGTCCGTGCCTCGCCTCCTTGGTTCAACATCTCAGGGACATAAGGTTCAGGAGTCTGCTCTCGTTGGCTATGTTGAGGATCAGCTTGGTTTCTAGCATCACCTCCCCGTCCGGCAGTGGTGGTAGTAGCAATGTTGCCGATAACATGATAAGTAGCAGCTCCTCCCCGAGTTGAAGGTTCTGTGCGGAGGCTAACAGATGGTCCAGCTCTAGGTTGCCCAAGGTTCAAAGCAGGTTGGTGTCCCGTGGCCTGGGTGTAGCTTCCACTTAACCGTGGACGCGTGGATCTAGTTTGGCCATCGAAGGAGGCTGAACTTTCTGTGGAGGAGTGAGAAACTTGGTCTCTTCTAGCTCTTCTTCGCCTTTGGCGATTTAGCTGGTTAGTCAACTCCGTGTTGGCGCGTAGTTGTTCCGCTAGCTGCTGTCGACTTTGGGTCAACTCTTGAAGCAATGTATGGAATTCTTGTCTAGTGATTGGACCTGATGGATCTGAAGGTCCTGTAGCATTTTGGTTGGATGGAGGTGATTGCACGGGATTTTGTCGGTCCCGTGCTCCTTGATCAGCGGCTGCAGAGGTGGTACGTGTGCTCACCATAATGAATTGGCGAAGTCCTTTCCTAGATCTGATTGCAAATCTGAATAGAATGGAAGGGCTTCAAAGTTCTAGATCTGGATCTTCTTCTTAGATTTGTGCAATCCAATATAGATAGGAGATCCAAAGAGCGGGAGAAAATTTGTGTTTTTCTCAGTGAAAGCACCAAAGTGTTTGTACCAAAATTGGGCACAACACTCTTCGGAAGTCTTTGAAGAGATAAAGTGAAGAAATTAAATGAAAAAAGAGGAATTATCTAACAAAAACTCCAAATTTCATAAATGAGAATAATTAAAGTGCAAGGAGACACAAGAAATTAGAGTGGTTCGGCGTATAGCCTACGTCCACTATGAAGTAGTTTGCTTTATTGATCTTTCTTTTGTGTTTACAAGTGAATTCAATGATTTACAGCAGTCAATTATGGTTTGCAGCAGTGAATCTCGTTTATGGCAGCAGAAATTGAGTTCAGATCTGGATCTGGCGGAGTCCGGACGTTGGAGATCTCAAAGAGGAAGAAGAACCCCTTTTGTGTTGACTTTGGGGGTCTATATATAGGTGTAGGAGGCTGGTATTTCGCTCAGATCTCGGGAGACCCTCTCTGGCACGTGACCAGGCCCGCACGCCCAAGCCCGTGAAGTTTCGGTCCAATCCGTGATCGACACGAACAGATTTCGACTTGATCAAGATTTCATCCAATGGAGTCGAAATTTGGCGTGGACATTCTTTAGTATGCACGTAGTCTTCTGTGAAAATTACATAGCATTTGGACTTGTAGATTGGGAGATATGACCGATACGAAATGGAGTTTTCGGTAGGTTGTTTCCTTCGACTCGCTACCGTTTCGACTCGTTTCTGCTTCGACTCGGTGACATGGCGCTTTCTGGATCGTTCTGCCTTTGACGCTGCTTTGAGCGAGTCGAAGCGCGCACTGGCTTAGGCGAGTCGAAATGAGCATTGATTGATCGAGTCGAAGTGCATGGTTCGATCGATTCGAACAGTGACCTTGCCAACTGGAACTGAATTCGATGGAGTCGAACAGCTGTCTGAGAGGAGCGAGTCAAAGCGTGCGCTTTCGATGGTTCCAAACTGGAGCGAGTCGAAGAGGGCAGTTCTGGGAGGTTTGAGCAATGGAGTCGAAGTTGATGGAGTTGATCAGTTGTCTGAAGGGAGCGAGTCGAAATAGGCATCTAAGCGAAGCGAGTCGAAGTAGGTACTTGAGGGAACCGGAGCGAGTCGAAGAGAGCGAGTTGAACGGCATCTGATTTTCGTCCAATTTTGTATCCTTCATAACTTGAGCATACGAACTCAAATTGACTTGAGATTTTGAACGTTGGCTCCCATGGCTTAGCTTGTCATGTCCTACCAATTTTGGCTCGATCCGGACTCGGACAAAATTCACCAATATCCGTAGTGAGCCCGTGTATAACCGATCTCTAGGACGGGCCGTCATTGTTTATTAGTTAATTCCTTGGTGTTACGGCCTTGCCAAAAGGCGGGATAATAAGACCTTAAAACTCCTTTTAAAAAATAATTAATTACAAGTTAAACCCTTTATTAAACCATAATTAGACTTAATTAAATTTTAACTTAATTTGATAAATAATTAAGAAATAACTAAACCTTAAATTAATAATTAAACAATAATTAATAATTAAACCCTAATTAGTCCTTTATTAATTATTAAATAATAATTTAAAACTTTATTAATAATTAAATATTAATAAATCTCAATTAATTAATTAAATAATCTTTCATTAAAAATTTAAAAAATAAATTAAACCTTTATTTAAAATTATTAAGTCTTAATTAAGTTTTAATTAGATCCTTAACTTAAATTTAACTTGATTAATAATTAATTAATAATTAACCCTTTATTTAATTAATAATTAATTAACATAAATTATATACTTAACTCATAATTAATTTAAAATTTTAATTAACTTAATAATTAATTAAAATTAATCAGATAATTAATTAGAACTAATCTTCAATCAGTTAAAATTAATAAACCTTGTTTAATCTTAATTAATCATTAATTAATAAACTTAATTAGTTAACAATTAATTATTTAAAACTTAATTATCTTTCTAAAAGATTTTTAAAACATTTTTATTAAATTTATAAAACATTTTAAAAACATTTTTAATTATGAAAACCCATTTTTGTAAAAATCAAATTTTTAAGCGAACTGCATCCCTAGCGACTATCGCTATTGATGCCATTACTAGAAAATTTGTCCTTAGCTTTTCTTTTTAAAGCTTAACACCTTAATGCTTACTAACATTTCAAAACATAATTAAGTGTTCGAAAACTAAAACCAAGTTTGAAACTTTTGAAAATGATTTTGAATTTAAACTAAACCCATGGTTTTCATATAAGGATTTTTTTATCGCTAATCCAAACCAAGATGCTAACTTTTATTTTAGTATACACCATATACCATATCCATTCACAAACACACATACCACACCATATACATGAAGCAAATTCATAACTTTACATACAATAACAACATTCAAACTTCAAACTCAAGTCTAATATAATATGTCATTCAAGCATCCAACTATATAACAACGCCACAACATTTGTTTAAACCAAACATTTAACCAGATTAACAACACATATAATACTACAAATTTTCAACTTAAATAAAGTTTAAATATTTAAATTTAAACCAAGAAGTTTACTCACCGAAAGCTTGGAAAATCACACAAAAATCACTCGGAAATGAGTCATCTTCTCATTAATATTTGGTCCTCTTACTCTCGAAATTTGGATAAGTCATAAAAAGAAAAGTTCTAGGAAATTATTTTCTCCACAATTTGAATAAAATAACCACTTAATTTCAATTTGTTTTGAGGGAGATATGGTCAAAAGAAGGAGTGGTATTTTCGGCTATGATAATATGGGTCCAAAAATGAGTCAGAAAGAAATGCAATTTTGTCTCAAAAATATTCAAAATTTGAAAAAGTGGTTCAATAAAGTTGTAGCCACTAAAATTCTATATGGATTTTAAAAAAGAAAATCTTGATTTGGAGTAGTTGGAGGAAGTTATGGCCGAATGAATTGGGAGGAAAATGAACAAGTTTTTAAAATGAAACGGAGGAGATTTAACAAGTTTGAAATTATTTTAAAAGTTTAAACTTGAATTTTTAAAAACTTAAATTTTAAAACACTTAAAATTATGAATGGAAGCCATTAAAAGGTTTCATGAAGCTTTTAGGAAGATGAAGACTTTTGGAAAAATGGAAAAAGTGAAAAGAGCAAGGGAAAGAAAATGGAGAAAAGCTTTTATATAAAATGCATAAAGGAAATTACCATTATACCCTTTTCCTTTGCCCTCCATTCATATGCTTTTACCTTATCACCAAGCCTCCCTCCTAATGTACCCACGCCCTCTAGTCTCCTCCTCCTTCAAATCAAAGCCAACATACCATAAATGCATGTACTTAATGTTTAAACATGTTTCCATGATGTGATGTTTACTTTTGCATAATTTTATACTATATTATCTTAAGTGTATATATACACATACATACAATTAACTAATGCATATATGAATACATACATATCCTAATTTATTTCTAAATGAATGTGTATATACTTATGCTATTTTGATTACAACATTTTCGATAGCTTTTAGCCGATGAAAAATCGAAAATTCGGAAAACGAATTCCGGTCACATTTTCGGTTTTTCATCGAACTATATATTTTTGTAAACAAAATTTTAAAACTATTTCACCATTATTATTTATCATTTAAAAGAGTTTTATTTTCATTATAAAGCCTATGTATTGAATATTTAAAATTAATTAAATTTTCGCAAATCAAAGTAGTGAAATTCCGGGTCGTTACAGGTACCGAACCCGAACTATGGTTGCAAGACCTTATTTTGATTCTCGAAAGTTTCTTGGTTGACTTGCAACCCCATCTACAAACCTCTGATGTATTGATATGAGCTTACAGTTGGGAAAATTTCTTAGTTCAAAATTCAGGCAAAAGCACTCGACTTATGCATCGGCTGTTCGAGTTGATATGGGCTTATGATCCACCCAACATCACTTGGGTTGGCTTGTAATTTCTCCATCTTGATGTAGCATGGGTTAAATAAAAGATTAAAGGAGAGTTTAGGATTCAGTACGGAACCCTAATTATGGTTCAGTGTCGAACCATGACTTTACTTGAACTTTGCACTTTTTGTCTTAAAACATGTAGTGGGTGGTTTGGTGAGTCGATGGCTCCATCTCTTGATCTTGTTTGATATCTGAGTTTGGTAGTTATCACTCAAGATTACTGATTGGATTTTTTGTTTTATCGATCTAATTCTTCCGAATATGCTTTGTTACAAAGCTGGATAACATCATCAAAAGGAGGAGATTGTAAAATATAATAGTTTATGATTTTTGTTTGATGATAATAAACACACGCACACACATATACATACATATACATACATACATACATACATACATACATACATATATATATATATATTAAATGTGTTTGATATAGACTATTTTAATATTATAGAATGAAATAAACAGATCAAAATTCCTTTCAATAAGTATTTTATTTCAATAAGATCTCAATAGTACATACAATTACAACAATAGCTTCCATAATATTTTAAAAACAATATTTTATATACAGTATTCATATACAACAATATTTTACACTCTTATATACAACATACTTTCAAATACAACAATCACTCCTAAGCTCACCCACTCGAATTCTATTTTTATCTTTTTTCTCCAATTGTTTTTCTTCTATCATCTACTTTACCTATCAAATAACATTGCAGCAAAAAGGAAAAAGAAACAGATTGAAACTGCAAAAATATGAATATATTTGAACTCGACATTTCCTTAGTTTATTAGTTTTCTTCTTTTTATATTTTGAAATAGGCACCAAAAATAATGAATATAGACTAGTACAACAGGTATATACAAGGACCAGCACAACATGTTCATGCAGAATAAAAATTTAAAATCAAGTCAATAATGTGCATGAGCAACCTACAACATGCACAATGTATCATTCAACATGCCCTAAGGCCGGGAAAATTAAACTAAACAAGCACATTAAAAAGGATATGCATTTGCACATGTGCACATGTCAAACTTGCATACATGCACAAAACACATTTGCAACAACACTTTGAAAACATACATGTCAAGTCAACGCATTAGTGGGCAGGTTAAAACAAGCAAGTGCAAGGTCAAGCCCAAAGGCTCAATACAGTGCAGTAGTGTATAGGTCAAAACAAGCAAGTGCAAGGTCAAGCTCAAAGGCTCAACGCAGTGCTTAGGGGAGAAACATCAAAAGTGCACAAGCATGAAAGACCAAGCACAAGCCACAACATGCAGAGTAATGCACAAGGTCAGGTGCAAACAAAAAGATGCAACATGTACACTACAAGGCCAAGCTAAAGCAGAAAGTCATGCACCAGAAACTAGAAAAACAATGCAGCTCATAAATTCAAGTATAATGCATAGGCCAGCACAAGCAGATCTAGCTAACAAGCCAAACGGCAACTTGCACAAGGCTGGAAGGTCAGTAGCAAAAACAAAAGCACAAATGCAAGCACCCAAAAGGAAACTACTATAGTGTGCAAAATGATGCAAGAATACATAAAGGGAAGCTCAAATAGGCACAACATCGAAGCATACACACAAGGAAGCACAACAAATACACACATAGGGAAACATGAATTAGGTCAGGCACACAAAGATATGCACACACACAGCACCAAGCATTATACTCAACAACAAGTACACAGACAGTCAAAATGTGAAGATGCAGCAAGGTGCACGGCAACAATGGATATGCATAAAACATAGCAACACACACAAACGTAAGAAAACCAATGGTACAAGTCATGGACGCAAGGAAGGAAATATCAGCATTGAAGAATTCAACCCAATGTAGAAATATCAAAAGATTAAAAAATCTGGTCGAAGTCCAAATATTGGAAAATTTCAAAAGTTAGCTGAAGTCCTAAATATGTTATAAAATGAACAAGTCAGAGATCACAAAACCATCGATCGGAAATCAACAGTCAATATGAAAAGCATCAATCGGAGTTGAAATATTCAAAATAAAATATTTTGAAATATATGGAACTCAATAAAATTTTCACAATCCTACTCTACAAATACCCAATTCATCATCGGTAATTTTTTAAGTCGAGTATGAAATAAAAAATCAAAGAGACTAAAATTGTACCAAATTACTCGCTGCAAAAATACTCGACCGTTGAAGCAATCAAAGTTGTGAATCGCCAAGCAATTGAAGTGAACGATCATCAAGGAGATAATAGTAAGACGTTCATCAATCGAAGACAATAGCGGTGGCTTCCTAAATTAGGAATCCTAATTACAAAATACAGAAGAAAAAGGAATCAGGCTTGAACAAGGTAAATATGAGAAATAGAAGACCACATTCTCTTATTTGGGCCGAAATTTTTGCGTTAAATTTTAGATATTAACTTAAGGTTTCGTTTGTTTTTATTTTATTGTAATTTAACTTTTTAATTATAAAAATTTAGATTGTAACTATGATTGAACTATGTGGCGAAGTTTGGAAAATTCTCAACTCGGTGATAGAGTTAAGGCGGAGTTTCAAGCTTAGGGTTAGAAAAATCAGGTAGGAAATGGTCGTAAGTTTACAGGGTCTGTAAGCATTCGATTGTTTAATCTTAGTATAAATTTTAGGGCCAGCATTAGGAAAGTATTGCTGAAGCTGGGTAAATTTGTGTGTTGCTTTTATTTCCATATTTACTCTATTATTATCAATGCTGCAATTTTTATTATTCTATGAATTTATTATTAACCCTATTCACCCCCTCCAGGGTTGATTCGATCCTGCATATCATAGATTTCGAAGGCCCTTGGGAGGATCACTTGTCGCTAGTGGAATTTACCAATAATAATATATATCAGGCATGTATTAGGATGACACCATTTGTGGCATTATACGAAAGGCCTTATTGATAACCATCTTGTTGGTGGGACAATGTGGATAGGATTATTCTTAGACCATATATGGTGAGGGAGACATCAAAGAAGATAGACTTAATCCCTATAAGGATGAAAACCGCATAGGATAGGCAGAAGTCCTACGCTGATAGGAGATGCACGGAGATGGAACTCACAGTAGATGTTATGGTTTTTGTGAAGGTCTCGCTACTTATGAGATTTGGTAGTTCAGGAAAGCTTGCACGGAGGTTCATAGGATGTAACGACCCGAATTTTTAATGTCTCGAATAGGAATATTTAATTTATTTAAATATTCAGATTTGATTCAAATTTAATAAATAATAAGAAAATTAATTTTTAATATAATGACTCGATTTTTAATAACTTATTTTTATTTTAATTTATTTAATTTGTCCATAATTTTTAGTCCAGAAAATATTTAAATTATCGTATGGCGATTTTATGGAAAATGATGATATTTTATAGAATAAGATACTCGGTGTATATTATTATTGGTTTAGGATCATATCGTATTTTTGTGCATGATCGTATTTTTATTTTGCCATTCAAGGTTCGTACACAAACGAAACTCTATGCGGTGAGATGTTGGAAATTGCAAATTAAATATTAACCCCTCGCTTAGACAATTCAACCACTCAGGCTTTTCTTTCTCTCTCTCTCTCGCTCTCTTCATTTTCATGTTCCATAAAACAAAAGAAAATAAAATAGAAAACCCTCCATTTTAAAAATTCAAAATAAAATCTAATGCGCTACTAAAAATAATAAAGTTGAGATCTTTGAGTTTGTGGGGGTGTGATCTACAAATCTATAAAGTATAGTGGCTTACGGTTGTGTTTTGAAGTGCTCGGTGGTTTGGGCATGAATGAAGAGGGACTAGGGTTTGAGTTTAATGATGTTTTAGTCGACGTTAGGCGAAAACGAGGTGGATGTTGTTCTTGTCGTGCGAAGGAGCTTCGACGTGGAGGTTTTAGCATAGTGCGGTAGAGGGATGTAAAATGCGACATGGTGAGCGGCTACAGGCTAGGGTTCGGTCGCATCTTAGGGAAAGGCATCGAACTTCCAATGGACAGGTCTTGATCATTGAGTTCGCGAAGAGGAGACGAATGGTGAAGACAGATTTCGATTTCATGGTGAATCAATTGAGTTTGGGTAGAAATCGTGCATGAAATTTGTCTGCACATATAAGGTCGAGGGTGGCAATGGTTTTGAATTTGGGGAAGAAGGTTTAAGAAAGGGTAATTAATAACTTAATGATTGTAATTAGTTTAATAATGGATTATTTAATTTCAAAATCATATTAAATTAATAACTTCTTCGTACGAGGTCCAATCGAGATACGGTCTTTTGCATTACACTCGTAATGGCGATTGCTACTAAAGGAAACTAGTTTCATCAAATTTGGAGTAAGTGAAATTTTGGGTTAAAATAGAACATCGTGCGATTTTAGTTCAAACTAGATCGCCTAAGCATGCGTTGGAATTTTTGTGAGTTAAACTCACCTTTTTGGATAATCAGTATGATATATAGTAGGTAAATTTACTGTTCTGTGTTTGGATGATTTTTTTGCTTGGTTTGGTTAAATATCCACTTTTAAAAAGCGAATGACATTTAAAAATGAAATACAGAGAATTTTAGAGAGAAATTCGGATTTCTCGTCATTATGATTTTTAATTCCAGTTATATACCTATTGTAATGACCCACCTTTTTGCCACACATGTCAAACTCAAACCATTTAAAAAGGAGGATTGTTATGGGGTAAATATGAAAAAGAAGAGAAAAGAAAGAAAAGAAAACACAGAATCTCACAGTGAAATGACAAAATATAATAATCAAATAAACAGTTCATGAAGCTGTTTTACAAATAACATTTGATTATACTTTTACAATACAGATTAGAGTCACAGACCACAGAAATAAATAAAAATGCAGCAGAACAACATGATGCAATGTAAAAAATAAAATAAATAGTAATAATATACTAAGCCTTCGTTTTTGTCCTCCAGAAAATAGCCTTCAACACACTGAAAAGCTCAGACTGACCCGAGCATAATGAAAAGACAAAACACTCGAGTCAGAACTAAAAGATCTTATGTAAGTTAAATGAACAGTAAATAAATATGAGTGTGACGGCTTCAGAGATGTTTACAGGGTTTGACATCTCTTATCCAATGTCTAACGTGCGTGCAATAACTTAAGAGATGTTCGGGATTCCCATCTCCTAAGGATCCGCTAAACTATCTACAAACATAGTACAATACACTATTATAATAGTATCCATCAGTAAAGTATTAAAATAGCATTAAGGCGTTACCCATATCCCCCTTAACACATTTTATATAAATGTCGTAGTCTATACAGTACTGTAAGCTCCACCAAACCGGTGGGCTATCTGGGAGCACTCCATAGGTACGACACAAACCAAACTCATAGAAGGTGCGATAAAGCATGTGACAAGGCACGCGAGCCAATGCCAGGGTAGGATTCTACCGTTTGTAGAACCGGGCTAGTGGTAACGCATAGCAGCTACTACCGCCCACCTCGGAACACACTCCCATAGTCAAATCGAGGGGGGCCACCAAATCAATCACAAAGTCATAATATGGTATCGAAAAAGAATGTCCGATCAGAGGTGTGACCTCACTTGGCCCAGGTATAGCTCCTGTTTTAGTCACATCAAGCTGACTCGCGGGAGTCAGGGCTACGTTAATACCTTATACATAATCGTTCGCCCAACCAACCTACTTCATTCTGGAATCTCCACTACGTATATAGTTGTTAAAGTGGTTTTCGGTATTGGTACAGAGTATGACAATATCCGATCTCAGTCTCTCTAACAACCAAACGCTTATTTCGCACCGGATGGTTCTTTTACATTTCCAAAACCAATTAATAATTGATATCAAAATATCATATTCACTTAAAATCATATTACATCGAAATCATATTCACTTTCGAAATCATATTCACAAAACAAGTTAAACCCTCATTTTAAAATCATCATATTTAAACAGAATATGTCATTTCACTAGAAAATATCATTTCCAATTTCACGTAGATTATAACATCATTTAACAATATTCGCTTTAAAATCCAAGATTTAAATATAACCAATTCAGTCTTGCATAGTTTGAATTTTTATAAAATAGTTTGGATAGTCATAATAGTTTAAATGGTTTTAAAAATAGTTCTAAAATAGTTTTTAAATAGTTAAAATACTTTAAATAGTTTAAAATAGACTAAAATAGTTTAAATAGATTTAAAATAGTCTAAATAGATTTAAAATAGTTTAAAATAGATTAAAATGGATAAATTAGTTTAAAATAGGTTAAAAATAGATTATAATAGATTAAATAAATTAAAATAAATTAAAATAGTTTTAAGTTGATTAAAATAGTTAAAATATATTAAAATGGTTTAAAATAGTTTAATAGTTTTTAATAGAAAATTGTTTGATTAATTAAATGGTTTACATAGAAAATAGTTCGGAAACCTAAATAAATCTGAATTTAAAAATAGTATATCATTAAACAGTTTATATTAAAAATAATTAATTTGAAATTAATATCAAATTTAATTATTCTCTCCCATTTCAACAAATCTGGACCATATCCAGTTTCCAAATCAACAAATCCCAATTTAAATCTTTCAATTCAGATTCTCAAAAAAACCATTTAAATCCATAACGATTTCAAATCCATGTTTGAACTATCAATTTAAGTTACTCTAAATTTAATAGATTTCAAAGTTACATTATCAAGCGTTTCAATAACCCAATTTCGATAAATTTCATTTATACTTCAAATTCAACTCTAAAATCCCAATTTACATCCTTTAAACAATTCATTTAAACCAATTCCATTTTCAACATTTAAGGCTTGGATTTTCGAAAACAATTCAGTTTATATAAATCAAATTCTATTCCAAAATATCATTTAACTGAATTCAAAATTTAAGGGTTTAAAATTATTTAATTTAACCAATCCGGTGTCCGTATATAATTTTCTACCCTATGGTCAAGTGATACAAACATATATCATTTCAATCCGTAGTAAACTTAAATTTATGGGTATATATCATTACAACCCGCAATCCCGAATTTAACTTCAAATCCATGAAAACGCTCGAGTTTATCATTTCAACCCATAACGATTTCTCCCTAATCTATCAGATCGTTCGGGTATGTATCATTTCGACCCATAAGGATTTTTCTAACAATAGACTAAGGGAACTTATGGTGTGAAATCAATATATATAAAATAACACAACATCCAGTCATCCAATATCAACAATTGAACTTCCATCACAATCATCATTCAAATCAACCAATAAAAACAACAATTTTGACTGATTATCATTAATAAGTATTAACTGGCAATTTAAAATTAATATTCAATTAAATGGCGATTATATTCAACAAAATTTGGAATTTAACTGGAATGACAAATTAAATATACCAAACAACAATCCATTAACTTATAATCACATCATAAATTCTATTTAACTAACATAAGACAATTTAGTAGTTGTGAGTGGGTTAAAACACTCACCTTTTATTTCTAATCGGTTTGAAATCCAATTATTGCCCAAAATTGAATAGTCTTGGAATGCAGCTAAACCTATTCCATAATGTCCGAAATTTCGATATGATCGCAATGGAGAAAACCGTGCGTGAATCCGAGTTCGTATGAAGAAGTTATGATAGTTAGAACAATTGAATAATTAAATTAAATTTAAATAAACAAGGGCAAAAAGGTCAAAGCCTAACCGAAACCCTAACGTTCTCGATGTCGCTTTACGATCGAACCCTTAACATCACAGCCGCTACCAAATCAACGTTGCCGCGCACACCTGGACCATCCACGATCTGACACCACCTCATCCCCTAGCACGCCGAGCCGCCCACGACGCCCCCTTCCAGTCGCCTCCACGGCCATGAAGTGGCCAGTGCCGCCGCGCCTTATAATGAATTTTCTGGTGAACCAGATGACCTGCGATGCAAACGAACAACACCTCTAAGACCTGCTTGATGCTCTCTTCCCAACACCGCCTCCCGATTGTCAAACGGTCGACGATCCACTATTGGATCGTAAACCCTAGAAATAGACGGTTGAGGTTCATTGACGATTTCTGGTCAAACGATGCACCAAATCGGAAAACGAATTGCTGTAGTAGATTGCGCTCGTTGAGAGCTTTCAAACGATGCCACGATCTGACACCACCTCAACCCCAGCATGCCGAGCCGCCCACGACGCCCCCTTCCAGTCGCCTCGACCGCCACGAAGTGGCCAGCGCCGCCGCGCCTTATAATGAATTTTCTGATAAACCCAAATGACTTGTGACGCGAATGAACAACATCTCCAAGACCTGCTCGATGCTCTCTTCCCAATGCCGCCTCCCGATTGTCAAACGGTCGACGATCCACCGTTGGATCGCAAACCCTAGAAATGGACGGCCGAAGTTCATCGACGATTTCTGGTCAAACGATGCACCAAATCGGAAAATGAATTGCTATAGTAGATTGCGCTCGTCGAGAGCTTTCCAACGATATACAATTTGCTATAGTTTGGAGAGTTTGAATTTTGAAATTGGTTTTTTTTTTGAAATTGAATTTAGGGTTTTTGGAATTGAAAATAGGTTTCTGCCATTGAAGAAAGGAACAGATAGAAGTTGATGTACGTACATTAGAAACTGAAAGACTACTAGGGTTTGAGAAACAAAGCTATTTATATGAACAAAGCCCGATAAGAAGGAACGAACATATCGAATTGGTTCGAAACGACAATAACGACCCAAAAAGCTCGTTCCGCTTCCGAAACGAAAATGGGTCATCTAATATATTGAAACAGATGTTTTCGATATTTTTAAATTCAATGGAATAGGTTTCAAACCCAAATTCCATTGTATACGGAAGTTAGTTTTTAAAATCAGCTTATTTTAAACTGATTTCTACGCGTTTCGAGCCCGCACGATCAGACGACAAGTCCGATCGCCATGAATCTTGAAATCCTATAATAATTCACTATTATGGATCCGATGAAACTGGTTTCATCAAAATCCAAGACAGTGGCCAAAATGGTTATTTTCACGTTAATTAAATAAATTATTATTAAATTAATAAAACATTTTTTAAATTCAAATTTAATAACTGACAATTTTTATCATTTCTGACTACATAGTAATTTAAAAATCTTTTAAAATCAATGTCCATGTCAAATCCAATGTTATATATTGTACAAATTACAGTGTTCAGTTATAACTGAAATAAATTCATTAAATTATAATTTAAAATTCCAATAAATTCCTTTATTTCGATTTACATCTTATTATTCAATCAACTATCGCCTTATGGATAAAATTAACATTGGTTTACAATTTATTACATAAATATTCTACAGTTATCATCTTAATTCACATTAACTGCAATATTTTAAGTAGATTAATTGCAACTGATTGCCAATTTAATTTCAACGGATTAAATAGTGATATAATAATTGAATAATTGTTACAACTTACAATTTCAAACACATTTCTATGTTTATTGTTTACAAACAAAGCTAATAAATTTACATACTGATAAATCATTCTATATTAACCAATTCTAATTAATTACATATAAATTTACCATTAAATACAATATTTAATTTATTTCCTTATTTACAATTTATAACCAAATTTAACTTTACAATCATTTCAATTTATTGAAATTATATTAAAATAGTTATCAATTACCTTAAATTAACATTATTAAATTTCATTCTAGTTATTTCTTAATAAATCATAAATTTTAATTTCATGCAATATTAATTCCAAAAATATTATTTAAATTAATACTTTATATATCGGAAAATTACGGGTCGTTATACTCTCCACCCACTCAAAACTTTTAGTCCTCGAAAAGGAACAAGAAGGAATTAAGAACTAATATATATATTTATTCAAGGTATTCAATTTTATAAACAATTAATTTACGTAATTAAGTATTTTATATAAAATATACCAATTAATAAACAATTAAATCTTCATATTCAAGTTTAATAAAAGTTTGAAAAACATTTCCACTTTCAGAAGAAAAAAATTCTGTGTCCAAAATTCACGGAAAATTTTCGGCAGAGTCTCCTTTGTACGGAGAGGTCCGGAAATAATAATATCAATAATAACACACACACGCATATATATAATAAGTATATATATATCATATTTCAAAAACAAAATATCCCAAACCACGAGAAAAACAACAAAATGTCGTTATAAAACCGTAATCCGAAAACGTACCTATTTGTCAGGCAAACAATGCTTTATTTATGATACCAAAAGCAGTAGCTATTTCTTTCATAAACCTGTATT
Source organism: Allium fistulosum (assembly GCA_030737815.1). NCBI lineage: Eukaryota > Viridiplantae > Streptophyta > Magnoliopsida > Asparagales > Amaryllidaceae > Allium > Allium fistulosum. The sequence continues at coordinate 462,026,359 of CM060901.1, forward strand.
TCACTTATATAATCCAAAGAAGTTAATAATTATGTAAAAGAGTAATATTTAAGTTGTTTCAATCAATAACAAAACAAACCAACACAACATAACAATGGTCACAAGCAACCAGAACAACATGACCATCATATGCAACAAAGGAATCAATCATCTATCCATAGCAACCAAAACAAATGTTTTGTTCAGGCTTAGAAACTTTTAATCGTACAAGGGTGATAATAAACTATCAAGTGTATCCTACGCTCAACAGCCTTTGGTAATAACTTAATAGATTATCTATACATTCTTATACAGTTAGAAGTATCCTTTCCCAAACATCCCATAAGCCAAACAACCAAGAATTTCAAATATTATTTAAGTTTATTCTTATTAATTTCCTTTCACATCATTTACTGTTTATTTATTTTCATTCATTCATACGATGATTATTTTATTAATTAATTTATCTTCATTACTTACTAGATTCATTTCTCATTCTATATTTGAAATCATCATTGAATACATGTTAAACTATTACATACATTTCGTTTTGCTTTATTTCACATTTATTATTTACTTATAATCCTTGATATCCATTTTAATACTAATATTCATCAGTGAATCATTTTGGTCATTTTCTTGAGTTTATAATCATTTACTTAAACAGTGTATACTTTTTTCTATTTAATTTAATTACAAGCATTTCACAATATTATCTTAAGTTTATAACATTTCTAGTAACATCAAAACTCTTATTTATAGAAATGATTCCATTTGAACACTTTCATTACTTAAGTTTTACTTGTATAATATTCTATTACATATTCCTATATAACATTACAACTTTTAAACATTTCTAGTAAGTTATATAAGTCTTTTAGAATGTAATTGAATGGTACACAAGTTTATCTTATTTATTTAGGTAACAAAATGTTCAATAATTACATCTTTCAAATTTTCATATTTACAAGTTAAAATTTTTAAGTTTCTTATATATTTCCACTAATCACTTAGTATCTAATTCTTATTTTTCATTTTAGAAGTTCCAACGATTAAAATGGTTAAGGTTTCATTCATTACAATAATTGAAAACTAATAATTATCTGAAAGTTTTAAAAACTAAATTCCGGGTTTCTTTTCAAATCAAATACACACACACACACGCACATTCATATCTTTCATATATGTCCAATCGTACTTAGAAAATAAAATTAATTTTTTTTATCAAAACGGTTGTGTAGTAAAGCTACTACAACGGTCTTCCCACTTTGAAACTCGAAAATGAACGTCGATGATGCGTGCACTCATCGACGAAATTATTTTCCAGCGATAGAGAGGGGAGTACAGAACTTATTTCCTTTTAAAAATTCTTTTAAAACATTTCTTTCAAATCACATTGGAAATATTTATATCTAAAATACTTCCAAATAATACGAATATTATATTCCAAAATCTTTTGAAAACAAATTTAAAAATCCCCGGAACTTAAGTTCTCAAATTTCCAATTTATATTTACTTTATTTGTAAATTTTATTTTGCAATCAATATTTATAAAATTTCTCAACCTAACAAACAACATATCACATCTGACTATATTATTTAAAAAAATTATTCTATTATATACAAAATATAATAGTAGGTAAAATTATTTTATTTACCTATATTTCAAAACAATATTATGTCGGTCTACTATATTAAGTGTTTAGAAATCCCTATCGATGCCATAGCGTCCTATATACATACCAGAATTTATAAATACTAAACAGAACAGACTAACACAATATAAAAACATTTTATAATGCTAAAAAGTACGCTCTCTCATATATACACTCAGGCAGACTCATTCTAGGGTATTACTACCCTATCTTTAATGAGTCAGACCCCACAAAGCTAAGGTTATCGCTAAACCTAATCTCTGATACCAAATGCAACGACCCACCTTTTTGGACGGTTTAAATTGACAATAAACCACACATGTCAAACTCAAACCATTTAAAAGGGAGGATTGTTATAGGGTAAATAAGAAAAAGAAGAGAAAAGAAAGAAAACAAAACGTAGAATCTCATAGTAGAATGACAAAATATAATAATCAAATAAATAGTTCATGAAGCTGTTTTACAAATAAAATTTGAATATACTTTTACAATACAGATCAGAGTTACATACTACAGAAATAAATAAAAATGCAGCAGAACAACATGATGCAATGTAATAAATAAAATAAATAGTAATAATATACTAAGTCTTCATCTTCGTCCTCCAGAAAATAGTCTTCAACACACTGAAAAGCTCAGACTGACCCGGGCATAATGAAAAGACAAAACACTCGAGTCAGAACTAAAAGATCTTATGTAAGTTAAATGAACAGTAAATAAATATGAGTGTGACGGCTTCCGAGATGTTTACGGGGTTTGACATCTCTTATCCAGTGTCTAACGTGCGTGCAATAACTTAAGAGATGTTCAGGATTCCCATCTCCTAAGGATCTGCTAAACTATCTACAAACATAGTACAATACGCTATTATAATAGTATCCATCAGTAAAGTAAAGTATTAAAATAGCGTTAAGGCGTTACCCATATCCCCCTTAACACATTTTATATAAATGTCGTAGTCTATACGGTACTGTAAACTCCACCAAACCGGTGGGCTATAAGGGAGCACTCCATAGGTACGACACAAACCAAACTCGTAGAAGGTGTGATAAGGCATGTCACAAGGCATGCGAGGCAATGCTAGGGTAGGATTCTATCGTTTGCAGAACCGGGCTGGTGGTAACGCATAGCAGCTACTACCGCCCACCTCGGAACACACTCCCATAATCAAATCGAGGGGTGGCCACCAAATCAATCACAAAGTCATAATATGGTATCGAAGAAGCATGTTCGATCGGTGGTGCGACCTCACTTGGCCTAGGTATAGCTCTTGTTTTAGTCACATCATGCTGACTCGCGGGAGTCAGGGTTATGTTAATACCTCATACAGAATCGTTCGGCAAACCATCCTACTTTATTCTGGAATCTGGTAACGTCCCGGATATTTGACACCTGTTATTTGAATAATTAACTGATTTTAAATATTGGAATATTATTTTTATTAGTCAAATAATAAACTCCGATTTTTGAAAATATCTATATATATATATATATATATTCTAGAAGCTATGGTTTAAAAGTCTAAAATTTTAATTTCTAAAAAATATTTAAATAAAAATTACACTTTTCTATTATAGGATATAATTATATATATATATATATATATATATATATATTTGTGTGGGTATATACATAACTTTGATATAAAAATTTAAGATAATATATATATATATAAGGATAAATACATGTAAGTAGCAAATTATATTTGTATGTTAGTTATAGGGTATAGGTAAAAATTTATAGAAATAATACAAGACAAAGACATGTTAATATATGTTTGTATATAAGGCAAAAATATGTTCATATGGTAAAACAAGCTATGTATGTATGTGTGTGTGTGTGTATATATATATATGAAATATACATGTATACAAGGGGACATAATGATGAATTCACATCTACTCAAGCACAAAAAAAATCAAATCACACACAAATTATCAAATCAACTAGGATTTCAAAACAAGTAATTTTCAAATCAAGTCATTGTTTAAAAACAAAGGAAAAAAGGAAAAAAAATCACTGTACATGAAAATGGGCTTCAGCCCTGTGCAAAGCTTGTTCCCTCCTCTTTCCCTATAAGTATCACATATTCTTCACGTATATGTTCTAACTTGTAAAAGCAAACAAAGAAAAAAAAACTAAAGGCTGAAAGTAAATCAAAAACAAAAGAAAAGCAGTGTCTTCTCTTTTTCAAAGCAGTGAGTAAAACCAATTCTTTTCTTCTTACTTACAGAAATCCGATTCAACTATAAACTTGTAGATATAAATGAAAAAGCTTTTGGTTTTCAAGTTGTTCATATGCAAGAAGTGTCTGTGTTTATATATATGAATGTATATCATGATGTATAATTGTAAACCCCAAAAAGCCTGTACATCATTCTTTTGTTCTG